>OY728164.1:1180049465-1185049465 GCA_963277665.1 Viscum album
ATTAGATAAATTCTCTTCGATCAGGCTTGTATTTTGGAAACAATTTCGAAATTTCCTTTTAAAACGTGTAACCATCAATAAAATAAGGAAATATTCTGGTTGGTAAACATAAATATAACTGAAAAAAATAATTTTTGAGGAGTACATAATAATACACAAGAGCTTCATTGAGGTAATAGACAACAAAAGTAACCTGAATGAAAATGGAAGTTCGGGTGAAAAAAACCTTACCTTAAATCCGAACGTGTTCCTCTCTTGAACTTAAAATCATGGAATATGAAATTATAATTATTAATAACATATTTAAGAACCAATTATACATGTATTTAGTTTATCATAATTCTATTTAGTTCATTTATTCCCTTATTGATAAGTTATTATATTGAATTTTGTCGTTCCGCGGTGCTCGTTTTCTTTATTTTCATAATTGGTTCACTAGTTCTTAAGTAATGGAGTTCATGTGAAATGGATGTAAATATCTAGAATTGAATTTGAATATTATTTATGATCATACATAGGTGTTAGTGTTCATTTATATAACTTGGTTACATGTCATGAGGATGAATTATTATATAGAACTTTAATGATAACTGTTTCGGTTAATTTTTGGGTTTTCATTACAATGAACTCATTTTTATTTATAACTTAATACTATTTGTAAAAATGGATTACAGAACCTTAAATAGGGTATATTACATATATAATAATTTTTTTCAACCATAACAAGATTGGCTTCATGACCATAATTGAAAATGATAATAGAAATTGAAATCCCATCGTCCTTGAATGTGGTAAATTGACACATCTCAGATGGTGTTCTTGCTACTAGTATAAAAGAAGGTAAAAGGAAGAGATGATGATAAATTATTACACTATCATGAAAAAATTACAGTACATGTAAGGTACTGGATTCATTACAACATTTGGATAAGGAAAGGTAATAATAGAAAAATAAAACAAATGAACTTGGAAGGAAAAACAAAGAATTGAAAAGAGGAATTTGCCTCATGAACCAAAATTCCTTGAGAGCCTCCTTAAGGGGGATGTTTTGGTCTTTTGTGAGACCAAGGCTTGCTGGACGTGGGAGAGGAGGTTGGGAAGATATTTGGACAGAATTTGGAGAATGCACAAGTCTTGAGAGGAGTGAAGATAATAGGAAGTGATGAGGGGTTTTATAGTGGAGGAGAGATGGTATTTCTAAATTTTATATTCATTAATTTATTATTTCTCCACAAGACAAGGAATAGTGAGTTTTCCATGACCAAAAATAGTAATTTTATCATGTGAATCCGAATCAATTGGGATTACATCATCATAACATCATACATGACTCTATAATTAGTGTATTTAGCTTATTTTGTAAATTATGGTATTTAACTATTCATAAAAAATTGAAGTATTTCAAAAAAATCCCAAAACTTCACCCCAACCATTTTTTGATGTGTAGAATCAAAAAATGAAGTCTATTTTTCAGAAATAATTTTCTAAATATGATTAATTTAATATTTAGTTAAAATCATAATTTATTCTAAAAACAGTTTAAAACATTTATTTACTTATTCCAAAATATAGGTATATCATACTTCAACTTGAATATTATTTATATAATGTCATAAGTAAGGTTACTATTCATTAGGGAATATCACTATTCATAAGGGTATGTTACTATTCATAAGGGTAGGTTACTATTCACTGAAAATTAAGTTTTTCTTATAGGACTCCAAATAACTTACTGATCGCAACCATGTATGTAAAATTTTCAAAATTCACATCACAAAAGTGACAAACTTATGTTTAAAGGTCACATAGCACTTATTAGTTCATTATTTTGTGATTTCATGTGATTATGACATTTTTATAAGAAAGGAATTTCCATTAAAAAATATTGGGTCGTTACATTCTCCCCTCCTTACAAAAATTTCATCCTCGAAATTCACAAAATGTTACCTAAAAATATTCGGGTATGTATTCAACATAAGCTCCTCAGACTCCCATGTTGCCTCTTCCATCTTATGGTTCCTCGAAAGAACCTTTACCAGATGAGTCGTTCGATTTCTCAATACGTGTTCTCTGGTATCAAGAATCTTGATAAGATCTTTACAATAAGACAAATCGGGCTCAAGTTATATTTCTTCATAGTTGAGTACATGTGTTGGGTCTGGCATGTATTTCCTTAATATTGACACATGGAACACATTGTGAAATTTGGAGAGACATGGCGGTATTGACAAATGGTAAGATACGACTCCAATTTGATCTAGAATTTCAAAAGGTCCGATGTACCTAGGACTTAATTTTCTCTTCTTACTGAATCGTATAATACCCTTCCATGGAGATACCTTTAAGAAACCATGATCTCCTACTTCAAATTACAAATCCTTCCTTCAGTTATTAGCAAATCTCTTTTGCCTACTTTGAGCTATTTTGATATGGGTTTGGATAATCTTCACCTTTTCCGTTGTTTCTTCTACAAGTTCTGGGACATTGAGCTTTCTTTCACTAACATCATCCCAACAAGTTGGTGTACGACATCTCTTTCCATATAACACTTCATATGGTGCCATTTGAATACTCTAATGGAAGCTATTGTTATAGGAAAATTCTAAGAGAGGTAAATGCTGATCCCACATGCCTTGAAAGTCAAGTGAACAAGACCTTAACATGTCTTCTAAAGTTTGAATAGTATGTTTTGATTGTCTAAAGTTTGTGGGTGGTAAGAAGTGCTCAAACAAAGATCAGTATCTGGGGCCTTCTAAAATTTTTTCTAGAATTGGGATGTAAAATGGGGATCACGATCTGAAACAATTGATAAGGGTACACCATGGAGTCTTACAACTTCATTGATATATATTCTTGCTAAACGTTCAAGTGGTAAATCTTCTCTTATAGTAATAAAATGTGTTGATTTTGTAAGATGATCAACAATGACCCATATCACATCATTATTTCTTGGAGTCTTTGGTAGTCCCATGACAAATTCCATTGTAATATTATCCCATTTCCACATAGGAATAGGAAGGGTTTACATGACACCTCCAGGACATTGTCTCCATCCTTCACCTATTGACACACCAAACATATCGACACATAATAAACAATCTCCCTCTTCATGTTTTCTCACCAAAATGATTCTTTAGATCTCTATACATCTTTATGCTACCAGGGTTTATAGAAAAATTAGAGCTATGAGAATCCTCTAATAGTTCACTCTTTAGATCAGGAATAATGGGAACACAAATCCTCTTTCTGAATTTCAAAATGTTACCTTCATATACAAAGTTAGTCAACTTACCATCATTTATAACTTTATTTTTCTTTTGAAACTCCTCATCATCATCCTGATAAAATTTTATCCTTTACAGTAAAGAAGTTTTGGAAACCATTTAAAAAATTTGTGATGTGTTACCTTTCTTTATAATTCCCATATCCATCTTTACTAGATCCATGAACAAAGGATCCCTTTTAACTCTCATATTGTTTAGAACTCCATGATCATTTCTGCTTAAATCATCTGCTACCTTATTTTCCTTCCCCAGGTTGTAGTGTATTGTGCAATCATAATATTTGAGTAGCACAATCCATCTCCTTTGTCTCATATTGAGTTCTTTTTGTGAGAATATATATTTCAAACTCTTATGATATGTATATATCTAACATTTTCTCCATAAAGGTAATGTATCCAAATATTTAGATCAAAGATTACCACTGCTAACTCAAGATCATTAGTTGGATAGTTTTGTTCATGAATTTTTAGCTACCTAGATGCATAGGCAATCCATTGATCATTATACATAAGGACACAACCAAGTCCTTACTTTGATGCATCACTATAGATAACAAACCCGTCATTCCCCGATGGTAGGTTTAGGATCAGATAATTCACTAACCTCCTCTTAAATTCTTCAAAACATTATTCACATTCCTTGTCCATATGAACTTAACCCCTTTTTGTGCGAGATTGGTCATTGGGTTGGATAAATGGGTGAAGTTATGAACAAAACACCGATAATAACCTTCTAAAACAATAAAACTATGTACCTAAGTTACGTTCGTTGGAGTAGGCCATTCTTGCACAACCTTTGTCTTCACAGGATCTACTGATATTCTATCCTTAGATACAATATGGCCCAGAAGGAAACTGATTGGAGCCAAAAATCACATTTAGTAAACTTCCCATATAATTTATTTCTTCTAAGTGTCTTCAAAATAGTGCACAAGTGATTTTCATGATCTTCATGGATTTTAGATTATATTAGGATATCATCAATAAACACCACCACAAAGTCATCAAAATATTCCTTGAAAACTTTATTCATCAGATCCATAAAATAAATGGTGCATTAGTTAGTCCAAAAGGCATTACTATAAACTTTTAATGCCCGTACCTGTTTCAGAATTCTATTTTTGGAATGTCTTCCTTCCTCACAAGAAACTGATGATATCTAGATTGAAGATCAATCTTTGAAAAATATTAGGATCCATTAATTTTATCAAATAAATCATCAATTCATGGAAGAGTATACTAATTCTTTATTGTAATAGAAATTATTTCCCTATAATCAATGCACAACCTCATGGATCCATCTTTCTTATTAACAAAGAGGACAGGGGATCCCCATGGAGAAACACTGGGTTGAATAAATACTTTATCACTCAATTCCTCTAGTTGTTTCTTTAGTTCCACTAACTCCATAGTGGCCATTCTATAAGGGGTCTTTGATATGGGCCTTGAACCAGGAATTAAGTCAATGGAAAACTCAATTTCCCGCTCTGAACGATGTCCAGGTAAATCCTCTGGAAATACATCAACATATTCTTGTACAATAGGTACATCCTCTATCTATACATTCATATCCTCACCCATATTTATTTCATTACCTTCCTCCCTAATAATTGAATTCAGTAGAGATACTGGGGGTGGATCTTGATGAGAATTAAATGGTGAGGTTTATCCTTTAAAAATAAGGTATTCTACACCATTATCAAAAATTGTAACTTCTTTCTTCTTGTAATAGATCTTCACATCATAATTTGATAGCCAATTCATACCGAGAATTATATCATAGTCAACCATCGGTATGATGATAAGGTTAGCAATTAAATCACATTTATGTGTCACGAGGGGGACTAATCGACATGCCTTTGTTTCAATGATATACCCACTAGGGGTTTTGACTGATAACTCCTTTATTAAATCAAATTGGACATATCTAATTTTCTTGGAAAAATGGGAAGATATAAATGAATGCGACGATATAGAATCAAATAAAGTATTGGTTAAGTTGGATGAAATGATCAATGTACTTGCCACCACTTTTTTAGGAACTTCAACCACCACGATTATGACCGCATAAGCTTGGCATAGATCCCTTGGAATTCTTTGTGGAACATTTCAATGAAGCTTAGGACATTCATGTGCATAATGTCCCATCTCCCTACAATTGTAGCACAAAACATTGGTATCTTCTTTCTTCCCCTTACAATCCCGAGATAGGTGGCCTTTTTCTCCGTACTTGTAACATACTCACATTCTCTTCAGGAAAGTGCCTCGATGTTTCTTCCCATAATTACTGCATGATGGAAATTCAAATCTTCCCTTCTTCCCCATTTCCTTATTTACTTTCCCAGATTTTTTAGCATCCCTCTTCTTCTCTTGATTTCTCTTAAAGTCATAAGACTTAGAGAATTCCTTTTCTGTCTTGATAGCACATGAAACTATGTCTTCATATGATGAGAAATTTTGGAAGACTAGAGCCCTTCAGAGAAATGGTTTTAAACCATCAAAGAATCAATAAATTTTTCTCCTTGGATTACGTATGTAGTCCACAAAATTCTTTTCCAACCTTGTAAAGTTTGCTTCATTCTTGGAAACATTTTCATCCTCCTTCTGCCTCAGATTCAAGAATTTCCTCTCTATATCTACTCGCTGTTCATGAGGGAAATATTTTTCTAAGAATATTTCCTTAAAATCCCTCCATTCCATCTCTTCTATTTCTTACTCCTATTTTTTGTTTTGGATTAATGACCACCATGGATCCGCATCTCCCATAGGCAATAAACTGCCATGAAAACCTTCTCCCTTTTGTTACATCCCAAAGCGAGAAATATATTCTCTAAGGAACATATCCACTACTCTACTACAAATGAGTTTGTAGTCTCACTGAATGATGGAGGATGTTGTTGCATAAAGTGATCTAACATAGCTCCTCCATGTGGTGGATCCGGATGCTCCGTACAGGTAAGGTTATTATTCGTAACCTGTGTAATTTGTCCCAGTATAGTTAAAAGTTGCTTAGAACCAGTCACAACACCAGGGCCAACATAATTATCTTGCATCGGTGGAAAATACCTATAGGGGACACGCACGTTCATGCGATTTCCATTCCTTCTACTAGGTGCCATTTCTAGATAATGTCATACACTATATTAGGGTATGAATCATAATTTATAATCTCAATGTAGAAAAATACTTAACATAAATTTAAATTCTATGCATAGCCCTTCTCTTAATCATAAACATGGTATCTTTAATGAAAAATTTACATTTAAATCCTTCATAATGGCTTGTAAATAAAATGTGAATTATCCTAAGCATATCCCCTAGGAGTGTCGTAACCAAGAGTGCAGCAAGGAGCGTTGTCGTGTACCAGGATACCCTAGGTCAAGCCCGAAACTCCTTGTCAGAGCTTTCACTCCTAGGTACATCTGTGCTAGAGCCACCTCTACCTTCTCGTATCCAGACAGGGATGTATTTCTTGAAATATCAACATAATCTATTCCTTATAAAAATAACAGGACATTATTTTATGTTTATCCTCAAAGACTATCTTAGGGACTCTTCCCTAATCTACGTTTTCCAAATCTAGTTTCCAAGTTTTCTACTAAACTTCCTTTGATACCAACTGTAAGGACCCAAACCAAATTGCCCAGAGTCAGTGCCTTATTTGATTACATTGGAATAACAATAAGGAATAATCATCCTGATGGACTGAGTAGTTTAGTATTATTGGAAACAATTTTCATACATAAGTTAAACATTGCAACTTGAAAATAAATACAACATAGAAAGTCCATAGACAACATCCATAAATCCTAGTTTATTTTAGCATATCATTCATAATAAACTTCTTCATGTCCTGATAAAATGAAACATAATAAAGGGGTGATCTCAAATGCTCATTAAGGGTAAAAAATACATTGTAATATAACATAAACATTAAACATGATGAATAATTGAAAACACATGCCTCTAAAAATAAACTTGAACATAATATGGAAGAAAAATTAGTTCAGTAAATATTTCCATAACAAAACATAATCATGGGTATTATACTATTAGAATAACCACATGAACCATCAATACGCTTTTCATAATGAAGGAATGCATAATTCGGTACAACATAACCATACTGTCAAGGCCTCGTGCCAAGACCGTAAATAATCATTTTTTCAAGGCTTTGTGCCAAGACCGTAGTTTGTCTCATGAGACCTACCGATGCAATGAGGGGATATAGAAGGCCCCACCCGACAATTAATATGTCCAATGAATTCCTTATATGAAAATGGATAAAAATAAACAACATATACATTCATATATAAATTAATATATGAAATGAAAATAACTTTCCCCGAACACTAAGCATAAACACTAACCATTCGAAGTAAATTGGGGAATGGATTTAAGATAGAACATCCACATCCAAAGTAGTCATAAACCATTAAATTAAATATGGTAGATGATAAAATGTAATAATAATCCCAATAATACATAATAATCAACAAGAGTGATGAAATAGATGAAGATACTCTTATAAAATCTTCAAGTAAATCTTGAGATAAATACTCTTTTACTTAGAAAAGAATAGTTATTTTGGAAAAATATTTGTATAAAACCAGAAGTAAAATAATATAGTATTTTCCTAATAAAATTATGGATTTTATAAAGATAATGGTTTCCAAAAATAGATTATAGAGTGCCCTTGAAAATAGGTAAGAATTATAGAAATTCCCTTGGATCAGGCTTGTATTTCGGAAACAATTTCAAAAGTTCCTTTTAAAACATGTAACCATCCATAAAATAAGGAAATATTCTGGTTTTTAAACATATATATAACCCACACACATAATATTTTAGGAGTACATAATAATACACAAGAGTTTCATTGAGGTAATAGACAACAAAAGTAACCCGAATGAAAATGGAAGTTCGGGTGGAAAAACTCTTACCTTAAATCCGAACGTGTTCCACTCTTGAACTTAAGATCCTAGAATATGAAATTATACTTATTAATAAAATATTTCAGAACCTATTATACATTTATTTATTTTATCATAATTCTGTTTAGTTTATTTATGCCCTTATTGATAAGTTATTATATTGAATTTTGTCATTCTGTAGTGTTTGTTTTCTTTATTTTCATAATTGGTTCACTTGTTCTTAAGTAATGGAGTTCATGTGGAATTGATGTAAATATCCATAATTGAATTCACATATTATTTATGATCATACATATGTGTCATTGGTCATTTATATAACTTGTTTTATGGCACGAGGATGAATTATTATATAGAACTTTAATGATAACTATTTCGGTTAATTTGTGGGTTTTGATTTCAACGAACTCATTTTTATTTATAACTTAACACCATTTGTACAAAGGGATTAAAAAAACCTTATATAGGGTATATTACATATATAATAATCTGGTTCAACCATAACAAGACTGGTTTCAGGACCATAATTGAGAATGATAATAGAAATCAAAATCCCATTGTCCTTGAATGTGTTAAATTGACACATCTCAGATGGTGTTCTTGCTACTAGTATAAAAGAAGGTATAAGAAAGAGATGATGATAAATTATTACACTATCATGAAAAAATTCCAGTACATGTAAGGTACTAGAGTAATCACAACATTTGGATAAGGAGAGATAATAATAGAAAAAGAAAACAAATGAACTTGAAAGGAAAAACAAATAATTGAAAAGAGGAATTTACCTCTTGAACCGAACTTCCTTGAGAGCCTCCTTAAGGGGGAAGTTTTAATATTTTTGTGAGACCAAGGATTGATAGACGCGGGATAGGAGGTTTGGAAGATATTTAGACAGAATTTGGAGAAGGAACAAGGCTTGAGAGGAGTGAAGAGAATAGGGATTGATATGGGGGTTTTTAGTGGAGGGGAGAGGGGATTTCCCAATTTTATATTCATTAATTTATTATTTCTCCACAATACAAGGAATAGTGAGTCTTCCATGACCAAGAATAATAATTTTCTCATATGAATCCGAATCAATTGGGCATATATCATCAGAACATCATACATGAATCTATAATTAGTGTATTTAGCTTATTTTGTAAATTATGGTATTTAACTATTCATCAAAAATTCAAGTATTTCAAAAAAATCCCAAAAATTCACCGAAACCATTTTTTGACGCGTAGAATCCAAAAATGAATTCCATTTTTTAGAAATAATTTTATAAATATGATTAATTTAATATTTAATTAAAATAATAATTTATTCTAAAAAAACAGTTTTAAAACATTTATTTACTTATTCCAAAACATAGGTATATAATACTTAAACTTGAATATTATTTATATACTATCATAGGTAATGTTACTATTCATTAGGTCATATCAATATTCATAATGGTATGTTACTATTCTTAAGGGTAGGTTACTATTCACCAAAAATTATGTTTTTCTTATCGGACTCCAAATAACTTACTGATCCCAACCGTGTATGTCAAATTTTCAAAATTCATATCACAAAAGTGAAACAATTATGTTTAAAGGCCAGATAGAACTTAATAGTTCATTATTTTGTGATTTCATGTGATTATGACATGTTTATAAGAAAGAAATTTCCATTGAAAAATATTGTGTCGTTACACTTTCTTAATAAATGACTTGCCAAGTATATACATCATTATGCCTTGTGCATTTATTGCCATTATCATAAGTAAAATATTCTTAACCAAGTGTATTATACTAGTTAAATAATCACATGGTTTAAATATTAATTACTTATTGAGGAAATTCATAATGACAGACAATCATAAACATTCTATCAAGGTCTCATGCCAAGACCATACATAATCATTATGTCAAGGCCTCGTGCCATGGCCTAGTCTGTCTCATGAGACCTGTAGATTCATCGAGAGGCTATAGTGGGCCGCACCTGTCACATAATCAATCCAATGAATTCCTAATATTTTTAAATGTATTTAAATCAAATCATCCCATACCTCTTTGATTTATTAAATTATGTATCTTATTAAAAGTGTCCCATACCACTTTGAATAATTAAATCATGTATCTTATTAAAAGTGTCTTGTACCACTTTGAATAATTAAATTCTTAATTCATAATTTATCTTAAGTGATAAATTAATAATAGATTGTTTGGTTTTGTCACATAAAATAATAACTCTCAAAATTCAAAACCCTTATTTCATGAAATTAAAAATTTTATATACTAAAATAAATGTTTTGAATTTAAGATAGTTATTATTCATATTTACAAAACACTGAAAAATAAAAGTGTCAGCTAAATCATAAACTTTAATAAATAAAAATATTCCATGTGGCGGGTTCATCATGAGTTAAGACATAATATTTGTAAATTTATAACATTAATTTCATGTGGGATATTGATGCATAAATAATTAAACAAACTTCACTATGCATGTATATGTATATGTATTAAACAAAAGATACTTCCAACTATTTATCCTAAAATTATAAAATTGAGATGCATGTAATGTCAATTTCAATAACAAGGTGATTACCTCTTTTAAAAATTTTAGGCACACAATAACAAAACAAAGTTTGTTATTGTTTTCTAATATCAAATTGAATTTGTGATCATTCAGACATGCATATATATAATTGTGGTAATTTTATACATGTGGGTTTCGAAATCAGAATTAAAAGAATATGTATAAGGATAGATACCACCTTTAGAAATAATTTTTCAACTTAAGAAGAAAAGATAATTAATTGGATTAGGGTTAAAACTATATACATATATATATAACCATACACACACACACACACACACGTATATATATATGTATAAGTTTAGAAACTCATAAACAACTCTTAGTAAAACCCATTTTTACAAGTAATACATGCACAAAAACATTAGTTAATTATTGATAATTATCACTTGAAAAACCTAAAATAGATTAGTTTTATAAGATTATATAAAACTATATATACGCAAAATTTATAAATGGAATTTTCATAACCAAAACAATGTTTGATTTTTTTTTTTTGACAAAACCAAAACAATGTTTGATAAATACTTATAAGTATCATACACTTCAAAAACATTATTTAGTCACTAAAATCAGTTTTATGAAAACTTAAATTAGTTTATAATTAAAATCTATATATACATACATATAACAGTATATACAAAAAGTGTATATATGGGTTTTATATATCAAATCCAAAGCTAAAATAACCCTTACATGTATTACATGAGTAAAGAACATAATTCCAATATTCATTATTTGAAAAATATGAAACAGAATTGGTTTGTTATATATATAAAAAATTATTTACACATATATGTATATAAGGGTTAATCAAACACCAATCTAAAAATAAAACCCTTACATGATTTACATGCATAAAGAACATCATTTAAATAAAAATGTTCATTATTCAAAAATCATAAAAGAAGAATGAGTTGATATATATATATATAAATGTATATACACATATATGTGTATATGGGTTAATCTAATCAAACACAAAACTAAATAATCCCTTACTTGTCTTCAAAGGTAGGGTGGAGCCGAGCAGAGGTTGGAGAGGAGTTGGGAGGAGAAAAACCCATAGGGTTAAGGGTGAAAAGGGGGGTTTATATAAACAAGTTATATAAATTGTATGTGTATATATATATATAATTTTATATACTATGGTTAAGAATAAAAAAATAAACAAAGAGACCCAAATCAATTAGAATCAGACTCTTTAGAAAAAACAAAAACTGTAATGAAAGAGGACCTTGAACAAACCAGTTGCTGAATATATATATATATATATATATATATATATTATAGAAAACTGTAAGAACCCGGGTTTTTAGAACGGGTCAAAATCCCGACCCTGTTTGAATTTTTGACTTATCCCTGAGAAAACTAGAGAAATTGGGCAGTTTCTGGAAATTTCCAGACTTCACACCGTGTAATTTAAGGTACACGCCGTTTATGGGTTAGGCGAGTGTCGGCCGTGTGATTTCTGAGTACATGTCATGTGATGACCATGTTGGAATTTCTTACTACACGACGTGTAGTTATCGACACGCCATGTACCCGTGACCATGTGGAGGCCATACATGGCGTGTAGGCCAGTTGGTCGGGTAGAATTGTTTAACCAAGTACACACCGTGTCCTCCTTGGACACGCCATGTAGTCTAGCCGTGTATGAGAGATATACATGGCATGTGGGTGAGTCGGTGAGGAAGAGAACAAAAACTAAGTACATGCAGTGTACCCCTTGGTACACACCGTGTACTCATATCGGTAGGTTCTGGAAAGTAAGTAGGTGGAATTTCAGCTGTCTTATGAATAGTAAAATGATACACGACATGTATTCCTAAAGTACACATTGGGTAGTTTCTTTTTTTTTTTGTTTAAATGGGAAGTAGCCTCGTATTGAGGTAGAAACTCAATATTTCGGTGGGATTGAGTGGGGAGAGCCGGCCAGAACTTCATTCCCCTCCCGTTCTGTCGTCCGAGACCCGATTCGAACACCGATTGATCCGTTGGAACCCCCTCGGTAAGGCCTTGATTCATCTTGATCTGTTCTTCTTGATTTCTGTTCTAGAACGAGTTATTGGGGTTTGAGCGGTTTTGACTCTTTTGTAGATCTACCACGTTTTAGACCTAATTGGAGGCTGTTATCAGAGGAGTAGCATCATATGAGTCCCAGGTAGGTTGTGCATACCTCTTTTTGTGTTTTCGTAGTCATTTGGGTGGCGCGCCCTTTGGCGCATTTTCGGGTATTTTGAGCGGGACCTAGTTTTATCTGATATTGCATATTAAATTGTTCATTAGATCTGTGGGATGCCTTTGGGTATGCCCTTTTACCTATTTTGCTTAAGCAGGGCTGGGCAAGGGGTCATTGCTCAATTGGGGCATTTTGGCCGGGGGAAGCCAAAATGGTTATGATTGAACTGTGATGTTTTAACCGATAAATTTAGTTTATTACTTGATATGAATTGTTAGAGGCTTTAGAGACCTCAGTGTTGGTATGGGAAAACATATAGCTAGCGCTTTTTGACTGTTGAGTTTGTTTTTCCAGTTTAAAAGTAAACCTTTTGATTATGTATGTAATTATTGAATTGCATATGATGGAACCATTTTTGGTTATGTTGGGCATGGCCCGAATGTTGTTGAGTGATGTTGATCATAGGTTGGGCTTGGCCAGGGTTACTTTGGGTGGTTCTGACCATGAGATTGGGTGTCATGGACGTCGGTTTGAGGTAGGATGACTGTTAGGTTGGGCATGACCCGGGTTACTGGGATGGAAAGGCCATCAGACTTGAGCGGCATGGTCACAGGGACACGAGGTGTCAGAGATGTAGTGTATTAGGTACTATTTTGCTGATTACCGCTCACCCGGAAACTTTGAGTAGTGTGAACACAAAGAGACTCTGTGATGAGGTGGTTTTGACCACTCATGTGGGTAGAGGTCCCTGTTAGTTTCGGTTTAGGTACTATCGATTTGGGGATGCTTGCCGTAGGAATCCACATTAAAGGTGAGGATCCTTCAGGGGATAGCATTAAGGCTATCGGGTTGGGGGCAGAGGCTCGCCTTTATTTGAGGGCATATATCGTTGTCCCTTCGGATACTTTATTTTGAGGGTAGACATCTGTATCCCTCTGGCTACTTATTTTGAGAGCAGACATCGCTGTCCCTCCAGTTACTTATTGAGGATAGTCATCACTGTTCCTACAGGTTACTGTTTCTTGCGCGTGCCTTCGGGACGTCGGTATTTGAGACAAGCGATGTCAGGGGGCACATGGTGCCGAGTTATATGACAGAGATTCTGACATTGGTCGAAGCAGGTGACACTCCATGGTGGATGCTGAGCACCAGTGGAGTTTGTGTTTAATTGTGCATCGTTATGTTTACTGATTTACTTATAAATGCACGACTGCTTAGACACTTATATTAGGAATGTACCGTTGGGTGGTATCCTACTGAGATTTGTCTCACACCTTGCACGGGTCCTTCAGGATGCATGCAGATTTCATGTATTTACGTGCAAGAAAGAGGCCAGCTTCAGGAGCTGGGCTGAATTAGCTGTTGCATGGAGATGGTATGGACCTTGAGGTCTTACCTAGCTAGAGTTTACTTATGTTTTTCTTTCTTTCCTGTATCATCATGTTTACTTGTTTATAGCTACAGTGGGTTAGCCATTGGCACCCTTTTATATTCAGATATGTATGACCTGCTTTGGATTCTTATTTTGTTGCTCAATAGTAGTTACAAGTGATCGTCATGCTATTGTGTTTATATCCGCTGCTGTTGTTTATATTTATTGCTTCCGCTGTTTATTAATATTGAACGTGCTTCTGCTCTGCAAGTCTGGTTCAAGTCTGCTGAGTCTTTAATTCCACTGCATCTTTATTATTATACTCGGACCAATACCATTATTATTATCCTCTAAGAGGGTATAGCCTCCCCACTATACCTATAAGACCCTCAATACTAGTTGGCAGCCTTTGGCATTCGGGGAGGTGCGCCTAATGTAGTAGCATCTGACCCGTTATCACTATTCGGGTGGTTGTTTGGGTTCGGGTCATTACAAAGTGGTATTAGAGGAGTTCTTGATAGGGATTTAGTAACAGTGTTTTGCTATCTACTAATGAGATTGAGACTTCTCTTTTATTTTCTGCTAGTTTTACTATTTGGTATATGGTATACTGGAGATAGGTTGTTACTAGAAACTGGGTTTTGAGCTTGTGCTTGGGTGCCTGCAGCCTCAGGTACAAGGGATGAACCAAGTTTCCATGGGTGGGAATTTCTATTTTCTTTTGCTCAGATTATAGTTTATATGACTTCCACCTCAGTGGCTCACTTGGTGTATGATGTTATTGATTGTGATATGTGACCCTTGACCCGATGCGATAAGGGAGAATTGGACCTTGGACCGGTATAGAAAGGCATGTTTGTTTGGATTTTGATAGGAACATTTTAGGGTATTTCAATTTTATAACTGCACGTATGATTTATGAAGTGACAATTCCATGTGAATAATATCAAATTGGCATACCTTATACTCTTTGAAATGTGAATAGGTGAAATTCCTGATAGAATTACTGGTTTATTGCAATGTGTTATGCCATGCCTTGTATATTTGTAGAATGATAGAGTATTTGGGTATGGATCTTATGAGAGTAGGCATGTTCTATGTTTGAGGTGATTTTGATCACCAGGATTGGGAAACTCAGTTGTCGGTTTGAGGCAATGTTAGTTGTCGGGACGGGCATGGCCTGAGGTACTTTTTATACTTGGCTCTGTTAAGGGCGGGTAAGGAGGCCATGAGGTCGGGATGCCATGGGGCATGGGTTGCGGTATAGAAGAGTAAGGGTATTAGTTATGCACTGCCTTTTACTACTTTCCTTATCTGTGTTATATATCTATAAATTATTATGTATGTGGGTTGTTTGAAAATTTATGGTATTCAGTGGGTTCCTCTTAGACATGTTGATGTAGCGTCAAGCGGGAGATGATACAATGCCACTAGATCAGGTTCAGGATCCGGTACAGGCAGAGCAGGAGCCGCAGGTACAGTCTTAGGGATAGGATCAAGTTCAGGATCCGATACAGGCAGAGTAGGAGCCGCAGGTACAGGCTCAGGGATAGGATCAGGTTCAGGATCTAGTGTAGGTAGGACAATAGCTGGGTTTAGCAGCATTCAGACCATGGATCGAAGAGAAACTTTGAGCTATCCTGGTACAGGTCTTGCAGGGAATCGACAGAGGAGTGCAGGGTACAGAGACATCTATGGTATATCTGACGTGGGAGTTCCAGTTGCAACACCCGCCACTTTTTCAGGGTGAGGGTGGTCCAAAGACGGCTGAGAACTGGATAGAGAGCATGAAGATGATCTTCGAGCAGATCGAGATGCCTCCAGGGTGGAGGGTCAAGCTGGCGACATACATGCTGTGAGGACCGGCAAAGCATTGGTGGGATGTGCAGGTTCAGGCTTGCAGGCATGAGGGAATGTCATGGAAGGACTTTGAGGACAGGTTCTTTTAGCACTTTTACCCAGAGACACTAAGAGTAGAGAGAGCTCAGGAGTACTATTCTTGAGACTTCTGTAGGGAGACATGTCCATCATAGACTATGCAGCTACTTTCACTGACCTGTCTCGCTTTGCACCTGGTATGGTTAGTGATGACATGACAAGGGTGAGGCGCTTTGAGGATAGATTGTGACACACCATTCGGCTCCAGGTTAATATCTTCAGGTTGGGTTCTTTTTCATAGGTGGTGAATCAGGCGCTCATAGAAGAGGTCAACCAAAGGGATAGGCCCCAGGTTGGCTGGGGAACGGTTCCAGGTGACAGTTCAGACAACATGAAGTTAGGACGGGATGAGTTCCAGAAGGGAAGTCAGGTCAAAGACTCAACTAAACCACCTCGTAGCAGTTCTTCAGTGGTTTTTTTTTCAGTGCGGACAACTAATACATGCTTGGACTCAATACGATAGGCCTCCAAAGAAGTTCCAGGCATGTGGAAAGGTCAAACATCTTGATAGGTTTTGCAGGCAGCCTTCTCAGACAGCCGATAGGCAAGGACCAGGATAGACAGTTCCATCTGGAGTTGGTTCAGGTTTGGTATGAGGAGAGGGTAGTCGAGGTTCATCTGCACATAGATAACATGACAGAGACAATGGGATCCATCTGAGGGGTCAGTGGCCGGTGGCTGGAGCAGCACCACAGGGAGGTCAGGCATCAAATAGCCGTACTTCAGGCCAGGTGCACGCCATGGAGTTACCAGAGGCTAAGCAGAATGGTGAGCTGATGATAGTTAGAGGTACACCATGGGTGTGACCGTGATTCTCCATGTTTCCTTTTCAGAATGACCTATAGAGGTAGGTCCGTTTTGAGTGCACATGATGCACATGATCTATGTGGACTGACTAGATGCTAGTTAGTGGGATTGACACCATAGCGGGTGCGTGATATATTTATATATATGTATGGGATGCGTAGCATTAGGGAATCAAGGATTTGGGTTACTTGAGGTGCCGTGGGAATCGGGGCATCGAGGATGTGGGTTACTTGAGGTGTCGTGGGCATCAAGGCATCGAGGATGCGGGTTATTTGAGGTGCCTTGGGCATCGGGGCATCGATGATGTGGGTTACTTGAGGTGCTAGGCACCAGGATCATTTTTGAGCAATCATGGGATGCAGGACCTCATGGATGCAGACACCGATGCGGTGCGGGATATGTTGGGTGTCAGGAATGACACAGGAGCACCAATGAGGCGTAGGGGTGATGATGCATCACGGAAGGAGTATGCGTCCGGAAACAGGTTAGTGAACCTTTTTTTGTTTTGAGTTTTGTCGTGTTGAGACTGAGTTAGGCGATTCCTAAGGTGGGGAGCCCTTGAGGAATTTATCTAGAACCTTTGAGACTGGGGAAGTACGGGTTACTTTGATCGGGATGGTATGTTCGATGCCATCTCCGGGTTTCGTTTGATAGCTCTAGGATGATCTATATTAAGGTGGGGAGATTGTAAGAACCCGGGTTTTTAGAACCGGTCAAAATACTAACCCTGTTTGAATTTTTGACTTGTCCATGATAAAACTGGAGAAATTGGGCAGTTTCTAGAAATTTCCAGACTACACACCATGTACTTTAAGTTACACACCGTGTATGGGTTAGGTGAGTGCCAGTCATCTGCTTGTCAAGTACATGTCGTGTGATGACCATTTAAAAATTTCTTACTACATGATGTGTAGTTATCGACACGCCGTGTACTCGTGACTGTGTAGAGGCCATACATGGCATGTAGGCCTGTTGGTCAGGTAGAATCATTTAACCAAGTACACGTCGTGTCCTCCTTGTACACGCCGTGTAGTCTAGCCGTGTATGAGCGATATACATGGAATGCGGGTGAGTCAATAAGGAAGAGAAGAAAAACTAAGTACACGTTGTGTACCCCTAGGTACATGCCGTGTACCCCTAGGTACATGCCGTGTACCCCTAGGTACACACCCTGTACTCATGTAGGCAGGTTCTAGAAAGTAAGTCGGCAGAATTTCAGTCGTCTTATGAACAGTTTAATGATACACGACATGTAGTTCTAAAGTACACGCCGTGTGGTTTCTTTTTTTCGTTAAAACAGACAGTAGCCTCGTATTGAGGTAGAAACTCAATATTTCGGCAGGATTGAGCGGGGAGAGCTGGCCGGAACTTCATTCCCATCCCATTTCATCGTCTGAGACCCTATTCGAACACAGATTGATCCATTAGAACCTCCTCGGTAAGGCCTTGATTCCTCTTGATCCGTTCTTCTTGATTTATGTTTTAGAACGAGTTATTGGGGTTTGAGCGGTTTTGACTCTTTTGTAGATATACCATGTTTTAGACCTAATTGGAGGCTGTTATTGGAGGAGTAGCATCGTAAGAGTCCCAGGTAGGTGGTGCATACCTCCTTTTGTGTTTTTGTAGTCATTTGGGTAGCGCGACCTTCAGCGCGTTTTCAGGTATTTTGAGTGGGACCTAGTTTTATCTAATATTGCATATTAAATTTTTCATTAGACCCGTGGGATGCCTTTGGATATGCCCTTTTACCTATATTTCATATTAAATTTTTCATTAGACCCGTGGGATGCCTTTGGATATTCCCTTTTACCTATTTTTCTTAAGCGGGGCCGGGCGAGGGGTCATTGCTCAATTGGGGCATTTTGGCCGGGGGAATCCAAAATGGTTATGATTGAAATGTGATGTTTTAACTGATAAATTTAGTTTATTAAGACTTGATATGAATTGTTAGAGGCTTTAGAGACCTCAGTGTTGGTATGGGACAACACATAGTTAGCGCATTTCGACTGTTGAGTTTGTTTTTCCAGTTTAAAAGTAAACCTTTTGATTATGTATGTAATTGCTGATTGCATATGCTGGAGCCCTTTTTGGTTGTGTTGGGCATGACCCGAATGTTGTTGATTGATGTTGATCACAGGTTGGGCTTGGTCCGGGTTACATTGGGTGGTTATGAACACGGGATTGGGCATCATGGACGTCGGTTTGAGGCAGGATGACTGTCAGGTTGGGCATGTCCCGGGTTACTGGGATGACAAGGCCATCAGACTTGAGCGGCAAAGTCGTAGAGACACGAGGTGTCAAAGATGTTGTGTCTTGGGTACTATTTTGGTGATTACCGCTCACCCGGAAACTTTGAGTAGTGTGCACACAGAGAGACTCCATGATGAGGTGGTTTTGACCACTCGTGTGGGTAGAGGTCCCCGTTAGTTGCGGTTTAGGTATAATCGGTTTGGGGGTGCTTGCCGTAGGAAGCCATGTGGAAGGTGACGAGACTTCAGTGGATAGCATTGAGGCTATCGGTTTGGGGGCAGAGGCTCACCGTTATTTTAGGGTAGATATCGCTGTTCCTCTGGATACTTTATTTTGAGGGAAGACATCGTTGTCCCTCTGACTACTTATTTTGAGGGAAGACATCGCTTTCCCTCCGGTTACTTATTGAGGACAGACATCGTTGTTCCTCCGGGTTACTGTTTCTTGGGCGTGCCTTCGGGATGTCAGTATTTGAGACACGCGGTGTCAGGGGGCACATGGTGCTGGGTTATATGACAGAGATTCCAGCGTTGGCCGAAGCAGGTGACACTCCATGGTGGCTATTGAGCATCAGTGGAGTTTTTGTTTAATTGTGCATCGTTCTGTTTACTACTTTCCTTATAAATGCATGAATGCTTAAACACTTATATTAGGTACGCACCGTTGGGTGTTATCCTACTGAGATTCATCTCACACCCTGCACGGGCCCTTCGGGACGCATGCAGACTTTATGGATTTACGTGTAGGAAAGAGGCCAGCTTCAGGAGCTAGGATACATTAATTGTTGCATGAAGAGGGTGTGGACCTTGAGGTCTTACCTAGCTAGAGTTTACTTATGTTTTGATTCCTTTCCTGTGTCAGCATGTTTAATAGTTTATAGCTACAGTGGGTTAGCCATTGGCATCCTTTTATATTCAGATATGTATGACCTTCTTTGGATGCATGTTTTTTTTCTCAGTAGTAGTTATAAGTGATCATCATGTTGTTGTGTTTATTTCCACTATTGTTGTTTATATTTATTGTTTCTATTGTTTATTGATATTGAATGTGCTTCCACTCTGCGGGTCTGGTTCGAGTCTACTGAGTCTTTAATTCCACTACATCTTTATTATTATACTCAGACCAATACCATTATCATTATCCTCCGAGAGGGTATAGACTCCCCACTATACCTATAAGACCCTCTCTCCTAGTTGGAAGCCTTTGGTGTTTGGGGAGGTGCACATAAGGTAGTAGCACCCTACCCGTTTAGCACTGTTCGGGTCCGGGTCGTTACAAAAACATTCATGATAGACCAAGGGATTCACATTAAACTAATTCACCCTTGATAGACTTGTGAAAAAAAGAAAAGGACTGGGTTTGAGGAGAGTGATAGGAGAACTCACAGGAGGTGGTAATAATAGTTGAGATAAGGGAGACGACTACTGGTGCAGTGCGAGGAACAAGAAGAAGAAAGGGAGAAAATGTGGAAAATGATGGATGGACATGATAGACCGAGCCTGGTCAGATAGCTTTGGCGGATTCTATAGTTTTAAAAACTGAAGGACGATCGAGATCAACCATGGATTTTATTGGAAGGTCATGGGGAAACTGCGAGTTTTAAAAAAACATGAGCGGTCGAGATCAACCGTGTCTCGATTCAATGGCTCAGATTAGATTTACATTAAAAAATGCATCCCACATCGAAAGGGGGATCAATTTGGGACCAATTTATAAACCTCGATTCCTCTTCCATATTCCAATAACATATCACGCACCACAAGGTCCTTACACATGGGACCCCCACCCCACGAGCCTTGGCCCAATCTCACTCACTTCGGTGCGTGACCTGCCTCACCCCCTACGCGCGTGATTTGGCCTCACCATGCACGAACTGTGCGTGACTCAACATGCACCATGCATGCACTAGTCAAGGGTTCTATGACCTTAGGGTTCTATGTGAGACTCCCACTAGACCTTGAGGGCTTGGCCTTTAGGGCTACCCTCGGTTGGGTGGGTACTCACCCAAATTTTTGTCAAAACAAAACTTCATTTTTGTTTTATTAAACATAAGAAGATATAGAATATATATAATAATGTTTTAAAAATAGAATATATATATATATATCTACTTTCTTATGGTTAAACAAAACTCTAAATACCATTATTTTCATAAGTTTGTATAAATTTTGAGTTTTAAAATATTTTAAGTTCAAAATCAAAATACAACCTCAATTAAAAACCATGTCATTACTTTTAAAAGTTTATGTTTATTTTAAAAGAAACCTCATGGTTCTAAAATCCAAATATATCTTTAATTAAAACGATGTCATTATTTAACCAATGATATAACTTTAAAACATTTAAAATAATTTTTAAAACATTTTAAATACTTAAAATACTTATATACTTAGAATACTAAGTATAATAAAAATACTTAAAATACCTAACAGTTATTAAATTTTATGAACATTACAAAAAACCAATGGTCATCTAAAGACCCCAAAAATTAATAACGGTCATATTCATTTTCAAGACCTTATAAATACTTGTTTTGGGCGTTCTAAAATAATAATTCAAATTAAAATAAAAGTCATTCATTCAAAAATACATTATAGGTTTCGGGGCATCACAATAGGTACCATAGTCCATCCTCTGAAAAGGATGATGTGATCCCCACCTTCGAAAATTACATCAGGAGCATGTCTAATGGATATCCGAGTATATAAGGCCCCACAATAAATATCTCCATTTTGAGCCTTCCTAAAATATTTTAGAAGCAGTGGGGTAAAAACTATCAACTATAGATATAAATCACCATCATTTTCTACTAAAGATAACCGTAATGAGCCTACTATTACAAATCCTCAGTCAATAACTGTGAGCAAGTTCTCATGCTAATAGAATCTACCACCACATTTCCCTTCCCATAAGTATAGACTATCTCAAAGTCATAATCCTAGAGAAACTCTATCCATCTCTTTTTAATCAAGTTAAGATCATTCTGAGAGAAGATATACTTTAGAATCTTGGGGTCATAGTAGATGATAAATTGATCAATTATAAGGTAGTGTATCCATATCTTCAAGGTGAAGAATACCACTTCTAACTCAAGATCATTGGTTGCATTTCTATGCACATAAAATCTCAACTCTTGAGACCCATAGATGATCATAGACCACCTCTTCATTAATACACAACCATGTCTGGTCTATGAGGCATCATAGAACACGATGTACTCAACACCATCCTCTAGAAATCTCAAGATGGGGGGTATTCATCAATATCTAACTCTACTTTTGAAAATACTACTGAAACCTCTATGACCAAATGAAAGGATTCCCCTTCCAGGTCAAATTAGTCAAAGGTGATGATATCCTAGAGAAATTGGGCATGAATCTCTTATAGTAGTCTTACAACCAAAGGAAGGTTCACACCCATATTACGATATTGGGTGGCTCCCAAGATAACAATTCCCTGACCTTCATCGAGTCCACTGATACACCATCAACCGAGATAACATGTCCTAGAAAGTGGTTCTCCTAAATCTAGAATTGAAATTTAGAGAGATTACCATAAATATGGTTCTCTTAGAGTATGTCTAAGACTATCCTCAAGTGTCTCTCATGCTCCTCATCAAACATTGAGTGCACTAGGATATCATTAATGGATACCTGCAAAAACTGGTATAATAAATATTTAAATATTTGGTTCATGAATCCCATGAACATTTATAGGGTGTTTTTTATTCCGAAGGGAATCACCAAGTACTCCTAGTGACCATAGCGACATCAGAATATCATATTTGGTATATCCTCATCCTATATCTAGTGATAGACAAATATGAGTTCAATATTTGAGAACCATATCACCTCTCTAAACTAATTGAAGAGAATTTTAATACTTGGTTGTGGATATATATTCTTCATGGTCACCTGGTTCAGGAACCAATAATCCATACACAATCTCAAGCTCCCATATGCCTTCTTGGTGAACAAAAATGGGGATAACTAGGGGAAACACTAGGTCTCGTGAAGTCAACCCTTTGTAAGTCCTCTAACTACACTTTCATCTCACAAAGTTATGTGGGATCCATCCAATATGCTAGTGCAGATATCGAGGAAATACCTAGGTGTAATTCAATAGAGAAGTATAGAAATCAGTGGGGAGGTAAGCCTGCCACATCCTTAATAAAGATATCATCATACTCAACCACCATTGTAGAAAACTGTTAGCTCATAACATAAACTTCTCCAAGAGTCATTATAGACAACTGGTGAGTAATTGGATGTACCCTCCTATGTATGAGACCATCCTTCTCTTCCAGGGTTTCCCTCTCACCCACAATGGAAAATCTCAATCCATCTCTATGGATACACCACATAATCCACCTAAAATAGTCAATTTGTGAATGAATTATGAATATCCAATCCAAGCATAAGAAGATGTTGTAATGCCCCATCACTGTAATAAAAAGATCCCATGAGAAACTCTCTCCTTCAAGCATCAGATCACACTATCGGAAAAACTATGTGATCACCGAGTCATCTCCAGTAGAAGTTTCCAAGAATAAGGGTCGATCTAAGGGATCAACTAGAATCTACAGGTCTCAAACTAATGATGTAGAAAGAAAATAGTGGCTCACACCTATGTCTATCAAAACTGTATCAAAGGTATAAAAGACACATATCATATCTCTAATCATCCCAGAGCCTCTGGGTCATAGGCCTCCACTTCCTACAGTTATCTCATCCACTTTCCACCATCTTCTTGAGACAAGCACAGACCTCCTGGTGGTGGTGGTGGTAATAAGTCAAACCACATACCACCTCTTGCTTCTTACCTAATACTCTACCATGTCCACCACCCTAAAAAACTCCCTATTCATGTCATTTCCTCTACCTAGGTGGCCCATCCACTGTCTCCATATCTACTATATGGTGGGTCAGACATATCATTCAAGATGTCGCCATCTATCAAAAGATTAGCACTGCCTCTCCCTAGGATAACTAGAAATATATTGAGATCCTTAAACTATTGAACCTCTATTATGAGATCACCTCTTGAAACATCTCTCATGTATAGATCCCTAAATCTACTATTGAATACCTACTTCCAAAGTCTCATCTTCCATGTGACTACCACTAGAACCCACTGTCGGTGTCTACTTGATAAGAAATATCTCTATTAATAGAGAGAACTCTAGTACCCCATCATAGGTAGTGATTCATTGAGGTATCAAAATATCCAAAATATCTCTATTCAAGACTTAATGTAAGGTCTATGCCTGAAATAATGGACCCTGAACCATATCTATCGAGTATTGTGAGAGGTTGGTAAACCTCAATGAATACCCAACTATAGTCTCGCTTCCCTATAAACCTGAATAAGTTCTTTTACACACACAAACTGTAACATTAATGGATAAAAATCCTCTATAAAAATTAATTGAAACTCTGTCTATGAAATATTCATCTCTTTGTAAGACAAATTCACTAGGCTCTACCATCTCCCTATAGTTACATGAAGAAGACTCATTGAAAAACCACCATTTTATATGTAGGTGTCTTGATGAGGTGAAAGAATCATGTAACCACCTCAATCCAATCCTAAAATTCCTAGGGGTATGGATCTACATGAAACCTGAGGGGTCACTAACACTATAACTCTTGAAGAATTCTCATCCTACACACCTCATCTGTTGATATTTCTGGAAATATTTGCTACTCAATGGGTGGTGGTATGACGGAAAAACCACACAGAGGTACCACTTCCTAAATAGGTCCTTGTATTTAAGTATCGTCGCCAAGTAGATCATCCTCATGATCCTGCTACTTCATCCTAACTGGAAATCTTTATAGAGGCATACTAAAATACATAAGATGTACCACAGTCAATGATTATATCTAGGGAGCTGACTCAAGAAGGACATGGAAACCAAAACCCATTCCTCTATCATGCATGTACCATTGTTTTTCCTTGAAAATAGTTTCTATATGAACCAAGTAAACATTAAGGTTATCATAGTCTTGGTGAATGGATACATCAACCACTACACCAACAATAAATTCCCTGACCTGAAAGTCAAACTCAAAACACTTTAACACTATTTCTATAAATCCCAAACCAAACTCACAGCTAGACAAAACTCTAAATTTCGTTCCTGATATGAAACCCACTAAAATACCACTCTATCACAAACCAACCCACCGGGGCCTACCTGGATGGTGATAAGACAAGTGTAAATACCCCAAGCTCACCACAAATAGGCTAGGGGCTGGTGACCAGTGTTGAGTAGTAATATCACATACGTGGGAGGAATTATCCTAATGTACTTATACACATGCACACATCTATAAGACCATAAAATACTAAAATATAGAATAATAAAACCGATACCAATGCATACATAACATCTACCCCATAATCAGAGTATGGAAAAAGTATTGAAAGTGATAAAGGGGGATAAATAAAAGCCTAATAAAAACTAGAAAGGAGTCCAACCTACTTAGAAGGAGGTACCTACTGTCAAATGTGACTCATGGAATGAACCATGATATGTATATCCCAATCTAAGAACCATCTTCTTCTGGTCCACCAAGAACCTCATCAAATAATGGGTTATCTATATAAGACAAAAAATGTGTGGGTAGAGCCCATGTAGGGGTGAGTATAACAATACCTAGTAGGGAACCATGAAATCACTAAGTATAAAGAATCAAGATAATAGTCATCTCGTCATAGTATCATACCAAAAATAAATATGATACATACATACATTCAAATATAGATATTCTCATGGTATACACTGTGCCTCAAGGTAAGTTCACAACTTCATTTCTTGCCTAAGTATTTTCTAAAGAGTTCATAGAAACACCAACTTGGGTGAAATCACTCTAAGAGTCTGATAGCAATGATGGAGTTCATCTATGATGCCACATTCATATGGTCTTTCCATAAGGAAGTAAATGATAGAAGTCAAAATTGATAGATAGATAAATAGATACACATATGGGGGATCAAACATAGGGCCATGGGGTATACCAACAACCCATTATAGAATAACTTGCTAATTAGGGGATCAATGCTCATGTATGTAGGTCATGCCAATTATTAGAACCCCACTTAAGGTAGAAGATGATAAAGGATTCCAACTTGGCCTTATAGAGGAATTTTGATAGCTCTACCTGAAACTAATACCTTAGAGATCATCAAAATCCTATGTTGGGGAAATAATACCAAACTATAGAATCATAGGGATGGATCGAGGGAATTCATCCTAAGGAACTCGATCCATGTTGAAGAGGAAAAGGGTCTCAGGCCACCCTAGAGAAAGTACATGATGTGTACTTTTAGTACACAATGTTTCTTTCATACTTTGAATCTTCCCATGTGTTCCAACCCATTATCATGTACTACAACCCCTTATTATGTACACCTATCCATGCTCATGTACCACTGGCCATGCCTGTGTTCTTGGCTGTGTCTGAGTACTGAGTCGTTCCCATGTAATCTACATGGTCTTGGGTTCCTAGATGTGTTTGTGCCCATGTATCCTCTAAAATACATGTATATCCTCTAGGGATGGGTCACACGGTGTGTGACATGTGTCACATGACATGTGATATTTAATTTTCATGAAAACCCTAGCATTCTAGACATGGGTCCCACATGATGTGTTTCTCTGGATTACACCCCATGTAACTTGGGATTTTTATAAACCCAAAGTTCTTCTCCACGTATGATCGCTCCACCACTATCATCAATTTCATCACCGAATCCACTGTGATTCATGGATCTAGGTTCAAAGGGGGCCTATCATTATTGATGACTATATTCTAGCATCTGATTCTTCTGAAAATAACCACCTATCATTCATTGTATCGAGATGCCAAGACCCATATGTCAAGATCTCCAAATTGGAATGATAAATCCACTGACGTCATCATGCACTGAAACTATGCCACCAACCCCATCCCGAACCTACAATGATGATCCGTTATGCCAAATATTTTTTGCGTAATGATTTTCCATTGGGTATTTGTCGAACCACCGGCCAAATTGAATGCTAATGGTGAATGCATGAATAATGGGGAGGAAAATCCATAAAAAATGATATGAGGATCAAAACTTGACCATTGTTCATTTCAACCTCAATAAGTCATTGTATAATTGATGAATTAAGTGGAATTAACAATGAAACATAAAAAAAAATCCATAATATTAACCATTTATCCATGGATCAATTATTGTTAGTGGAATTGACCCACGTTCAACATGGGATAAATAAATGGGGATAAATATATATAAATAAAAAAATTCTACCCTAGGTTGGATCAATAAATGATGAAGAATGGTCACATGTCAATAT
Organism: Viscum album; assembly: GCA_963277665.1. Taxonomy (NCBI): domain Eukaryota; kingdom Viridiplantae; phylum Streptophyta; class Magnoliopsida; order Santalales; family Viscaceae; genus Viscum; species Viscum album. Next base: position 1,180,077,150 of record OY728164.1, read on the forward strand.
CACTGGAGAGATCCACAACCTCTATCAGTGAAACAATCCTCGATCATGATCTTGATTCGTTATCTTTCACCAAGTCCTCCTATAATGGATCCTCTCACAATCTTAAGTTTATATGGATAACCCTATGATTTTGTTATAACCATATTTTTATAGAGTGTTTCTAGGTAACTGGGTAAACACATAACAAAATAAATAAATAAATAAATATTTTTATTATTTGCGTCTGTGAAAACATTTTCACAAATGCCCAATGCTAACAGAGATTATGTCACACATAGGGTAAAACTCACATTACAGACTCAATAGTTGTCTCAGATTTCTAATATAAAAATATTATAAGATCTTGGATATCTATTAAGGTATGTTTTTTCCCATGTTTTAGTTTAAGTCCTTAAATATTTGGTTGAATAAGTGTTTTCAGAAGTTCATGTGAAGACCTAGGGGCGTTTTAGGGGTTCAGGACACAAAAAAGGAAAAAAAGGAGTTTTCTGGGCAAGTCGTGCGGTCTACGCATGGCTAGTCCTAACTGTACAGACATCCCAGGTAAACTGTGTAGAAGAAGGATTTTTGGATATTAGCCTCCACATAGTTTAAGCATGGTTTGGAAAACCATGCAGGTAAACCATATGAGGGAGCTATTTTTGGACAGTATCATCAGCACAGTTTGCGCACGGTTTGGAAAACCGTGTGGGTAAACTGTGTGGCCCTAGAACTTTTAAAATATTACAAAAATACCGTTATGGGATTTTTATACCCAACTCAGTATTTCTTCCTTTCTTCCTTTTCTGGACCCTAGGAATGAACCAAAGTCTCAAATATATTCCAAGGATCGATCTCCCTCATCTTAGGGACATTTGGAGTGCTGTTGGTTGTAGATTGAAGATCCGGGTAAGGCTAATCTCCCTCTTTCTTCTCTTTTTTGTTTAGGGTTTCCATTCTTCTTATATCTCCATAAAAAGCACTCAAAAACCTTATTTTTTGGTGAGGGTTAGGTTGAATCTTCAAGGGTTGATTGAATTTGGATCTAAGGCTTCAGTTGAGAGTGCGTTCGCTAACAGATTGAAGGTAGGTGGTCTACAAGTTGTATCCCTTTGGTTTCAAGTGGATTTGTGCATGCAGGGTTATGTTATTAATTTTTCATTATTTTTTTCTTAGTCACCTTTGATTTATTTGGATATAATTGGTGTATAAATGGTTAATTGAACTCCTCATGATCCCCATGGGATGCAAGGAGGATGGCCAAATGAGATTAGGGCCACCCATGGGGTGTGATGATATTCTCTGGACTTAGAGTTTAGCTAAGTAAGTGTAAGGTAGTCGTTCAAGAACATAGATCCCATGATTAATATGTTAATATACTTTAAGGATGTTCAATTGGAGTTTTAGTAATACACTTAGGTTAGGTAATGGCCTAAGAGGTTGTTTGGTTGGCATGAAAAAGGGTTAAATGGAGTAATGGGAAAATTATAGGGGATTAGCTTATTACTTGAATATTCTTAGAGATATAGGCATGGGAAATGGGAAATGCAAATAAAAGGTTAAGTAATATAAATGATTAACGTGTTAATGGATTGAAGAAAAATGTTAATTTCCCATTTTTTGATATTTTTGTGATGTTGTAAATGATATTGGATATGCTTGTTGTGATATGGTTGATTATGGTGAATGATAAATAAGCATGTGAACATGTCTTGGTAGAGTGGGGTATAGACTTGAGGTTCTATGCCCACAGGTTGAGTTGGACTGAGGCTCTAGCTCCACCCCTGAATTCATGGGTTTGGGAAGGGGATGGAGTTCTATTCTCCTAACAGTCTAATTCCACCTGGACTAAGGCTTTGAGGTGAGGATTATGAGATTGTTATAATGTGATTACCAGTGAGATAGGACTTGATTTTACTCCCATATGTTTGAGAACATCGAACATGCCTAATCCATTGAACACATAATAAAGGTACATTAAATCATGAAATGCCTAAGTAGTGAACCCATACTAAATGGTACTATAATTAAAAGGAACATAGTCTAGAATGGACTATTGAACTTTTTATCCTTACTTTCCATTATTTATCACTTGCATACACTATATTCTTTTGTTGTATATTTTTTAGACACTGTTGGTGGAAGCCTACTAAGTTCTACTCACACCCTTCTCTGTCCATCATTGGGTACTTGAGAAGATTTCATGCTTGCAGGTTAGGATAAGGGCAAGGGAACTATACTAGGTAGTTGTATTGGAAATGGGAGGTGTGTTGGTGGGGTCCAGACTTTGAGTCCATGCCATTTTTTTGGATCTTTATATTTTCTTTTCTTTTGGGTTTTGTTCACTTGGAACTATAACATGACATGAAATATTTACCATTGTATGTTGTTGTACCCTGTTTGAGAGTTGGTTATTTATGCATGTTATTGATTGTTTCCTTTGTATCCACTATTTTAAATGTTCTATGTTGTGGTTTACTCTGGTAAAGAGGGTATAGTCTCCCCACATATTCGATTAGACCCACACTAATATTCAAAAACCTCTAACATATGGGGAGGAGTGCTTGAGGTCATGTGGTGACCCGGCTCGGGGCACCATTTATTGGGTCCCAGGTCGGGTACATTAGAAAGTGGTATTAGAGGAGTTATTTTCTATTTCTTACTATTTGGGGATGGTAGAAAGGAGGTTAGGAAAGTGTCGGGCCCTGGTAATGAGCTCATTCTTGGGAGTATTTAACCCATGTATGGGGAAAAACTCAAGTCACCCTGGGAGGGGATTTTTGTTCTTGTTGTGTGTTGTTATATTTGATGATATGTCACCATTGGGTGATGCACTTGTTGTGTGATTTGACGATTTTGTGATATTTATCTCATGGTTGGAAGGGTACGAGGTTTTGCATTCATGAATCATTCTAGGAACCTATGTATATAAGTGGCATGCATCATGATAGGCACACACACAGGATGGGTGTGTGTGATATAAAGGTTAGAATGCATATTTTTTCTTAAAAGTAATGAAAATTGTGCCTAATAAGATGGTATGAATGGGTAAAAAGGGAAGTGAGAATGTCATGTAGTAATTAGAAAATTATGTTTACTAATTAAGTAAAAGTGGATTAACGTGTTGTAAGAGTAAATTGGGACAAGGAAATTGTTTTGTATGGGTGTAAAAGATAAGTCTTGTAACCATGTGAATTAGATACCCATGTTAGATATGACCTTAGGAGAGATGGCCAAAGGTAATGATCCAGTTGTGAGTGGGCTTGTTTGGGTAGTAACTAGTTCGGTTGTGGCTAGTTATGAGCCTACCTATATCTCTTTCCTTATCATAAAAGCGTTATGGTTGTGTTCTAAATATGATGTTTGGAACTGTAGAGAAATACCACCTCAATGACATGTTTCATTTGGGATACATTTGGATATTGCTAAGAATGCTCCCCCAGTAGTGGAGCAGGAGAATGTGGTGATCCAATAAAATAGGGAAGACAATTTCCATGAGAACTTCGTTTGTTTTATGCAGATGATAGAACGAGACCCAGGGTGGGTTTCACTGAATATGTTTGAGCTGACTTGGGAGTTTCAACTGCATCACCCTCCGAAATTTACCATAGAGGGTGGGACAGAAGTAACTGAGTTCTAGATAGAGTCCTTCCAAACTATTATTGACCATCTAGAAACTCCTATAGAGAAGAAAGTAAAGTTGGATGCCTATATGCTGAGAGGTCAAGCAAAACATTGGTAGGACTTTATGGTATAAATAGAGCAGGTTGAGAGAATGATGTGGAAGGATTTTTACGAGAAGTTTCTCGAGCACTTCTACCCATAAACCTTGAGGCAGGAGAAGGCTGTGGATTTTATAAGGTTGACTCAGGGGACAATGTTGGTGATGGACTATGCTAGTCGTTTCAATGATTTGAGGCAATTCATTCCAACGTTGATAGGAGACGAGGAAACCATGGAAAAAATCTTCCAGGATAAGCTACGACATGAGATTGGATCACAGGTGAATATATTTTGTCTAAAGAAGTTTTCTAAAGTGGTGTACCAAGCCCTTATCTTAGAGGGGAACCTGAACGGAGCTTCAGGTAGTGAAATTTTGGTGCCATCTGGGTGATCAAGTGGTGGGGATTCTGATATTAGGAAGAGTTGTTTTGTAATCTTTAAACATGGTGGAAGTGCACAGAGAAGTCATAAGAAGGGGTCAACTTCTTATGGTGGCGACCAGGTCTTCTATTATCTGTGTGGAAGGACAGGGCACAAGCGTGACTAGTGTCCCCGCCGACCGGTCGAGTACCGAGAATGTGGCAGGTTAGGCCACGTGCAGAGGTTCTGTAGGAACCTGTAATAGCTAGAAAATTATAGAGGTTAGAGGAAGATGATAAGTGTATGTAGGGGGTCAGTTACCCCGTATCAGGTAGGTTGTTGGAGCTCTACGGGCCATACTGGTAGAGGCGGTGTACATGGAACTCTGGGGTGAGATCATTATTACCAACATGGAAGTACAGTGCAGGGTACTCAGGCTGGAGTCTAGGGTAAAGAGGCCAGTCATCTCCATGCAGTTCAGGCCACACCTAAAGGTGGTGAGGCAGGGCCATCTAGTGTTCGAGGTACTATTCTTGTAGTTTCTTTGCTTTATAGTGATTTATTTGATACAGGTGTTATGAATTCCTTTATTTTTACTCAGTTCATAGTCGTGTTGGGCTTAACCGTGGAGAATTCATGTGGTGTAATGTCGCTTGATACTCCACTAGGGGTTCGAGTTGAGGAAATTAGGTAGTGTAAGGTTTGTGCTCTAGAGATTGTTGGGTATCATTTTCTATGGGATTTTTTTATCCTAGAAATGTCAGGTTTTGACCTAATCTTGGGAATATACTGGTTGGTGTTATATCAAGTTCATATCGACTGTTACCAATGTCGGGTAACATTCACATCTCTCTATGAGGGCACTTATGTCTTTCGTGGTGAGTGGGATACTCGAGCAGGTCGTGCAGGGCCTCTACGCCAGCAGTTGGGGGAACTCACAACCCAAGTGTCATGACTTATGTTAGATGATGGGGAGAAAGGATAATCAATATTCCATTTTGTGGTGAAGAGTTTGAGGATGTGTTTCCTGAGGACTTCTCAGGGTTACCCCCTAGGAGAGATGTTGAGTTTACAATCGAATTGTTTCCAGGAGTGGAGCTAGTTTCCATTGCACCGTATTGAATGGCACCATTAGAGCTCTAAGAACAAAAGGTTTAGTTAGAGGAATTGGATCATAAAGGGTTTATACATCCTAGTAAATCACCTTGGAGAACTTTGGTGTTATTTTCTAATAAGGATGACATATCACTAAGGCTATGTGTCGATTATAGGAAGCTAAACTAGATGACAGTTAAGAACTGATACCCTCTTCCTATAATCAATGACCTGTTTGATCAGCTCAGAGGTGAATCCATGTTTTCTAAGATCAATTTGAGATTAGGGTACCATCATTTTAGGGTGAGACCTTATAAAATACCCCAGAAATATTTCTGAGGAAGGCACGGGTTGTATGAATTTTTGGTTATACCGTTTGGATTGACCAAAAAACCAGCGGTGTTAATGGCCTTGACAAACCAAATATTTCACCCATATCTAGATCAGTTCAGAGTTGTCTTTGTTGATGACATCTTTGTTTACTCCACAACTCATGATGATCATGTCAAACATCTTGAAATCGTCTTGAGTGCACTAAGAAAGCATAGGCTTTACGCCAAGCTATCGAAATATCAATTTTGGATTGATGAGGTGCACTTTATGGGACACATAACTTCTGAGTCAGGTGTGTCGGTGGATCCATAAAAGGAGCAGGTTGTGGTGTCTTGGGAGCAGCCCAAGAACATCTCTGATGTTCATAGTTTTCTACATTTTTCTGGTTATTACTGAAGGTTTATTAGAGATTAATCTTGTTTGGAAGCACCACTCATAGGACTAAACAAGAAGGGGGTTAAGTTTGATTGGTCAGGGGCTTGTGAGAATTCTTTTTGGGAGCTGAAGAAGTAGCTAACTACCACACCGATTCTCATCTTACCTAAACCAGGTAAGAGGGAACCTTGTTCTATGATGCGTCCAGTGTTAGACTTGAGGCAGTGTTGATGCAGGATGATCGGGTTATAGCTTATGGGTTGAGATAGTTGAGTCCACATGAGAGAAATTATCCAACTCATAACTTGGAACTAGCTGTTGTGGTTTATGCCTTAAAGTTTTGGAGGTATTACTTATTAGGAGAACCCTTTATGGTGTTTATCAACCATAAAAGTCTCAAATAAATCTTCTCCTAGAGGTATTTGAATCTTTAAAAATGATGGTGGAATGTGTACCTATAGTATTTTGATTTTGAGTTGGTGTACACACTAGGGAAAGGGAATAGTGTCGTTGATGCTCTGAGTCCGAAGACTCAAAATCAGGTAGTTCAGGAATCCAGTTCAGAGTGGGTAACGATGGCCTTATTTACTGAGATGCATTTAGAGGTACAAGGTGGGCATGGTAAGATGACCCTTGCATCTATAACAGCGGAGTCTGTGCTTTTGAGATGAGTTAAATAAAGTCAGCTGGAAGACCTATAGTGTTTGTCTATAAAGGAAAGTCTTAAAGGTGGAGAGTCACCTTCGGATTGGAATTTCAGTGCTGATGGAGTTTCTTATGTTCATGGTCATGTTGTGGTGGCAGAAGATGTACAGGAAGAGTTGATGCATGAGTTTCACACATCAAAATGTGAATTGCATCCTGGATTGAATAAGATATACTATGATCTTCGTAAGAAGTTTTGATGGCTAGGAATGAAGACAGAATTTGTCAGTTTTGTGGCACGATGCCTTACCTGTTAGTAGGTGAAGGCTGAATATCAGTGCCTAGGTGGGTTGTTTTAGTCATTTTCTATTCTAGAGTGTAAGTGGAATAACATCACGATGGACTTCCTAGTGGATCTTATGAGGATTCCTTAGAATAATGACACAATTTGGGTGGTGGTAGATCGGCTAACAAAAGTGGCTCATTTCTTACCGATCTAGGAGACCTATACAATCGACAAGTTGGGGAATTGTATGTTCGAGAAATAGTACAGTTTCATAGTGTTCTGAGAACCATAGTTTTGGATCATGATCAAAGTTTCACCTCACGCTTCTGGAAGGGACTACAGAAGGAACTTGGTACCCAGGTTCTTTTGAGTATAACTTACCACCCACAGATTAACGGACAGTCAGAGCATACAATTTGGGTATTGAAAGAAATGTTGAGAGAATGTGTTCTGGATTCCAGTGGTTTGTAGGAAAAACACCTGTCTCTTGTTGAGTTTTATTAAAAAAATATCTTTTAGACTACATTTCAGATGTCACCATTTGAGGAACTTTCTTGGAGGCCATGTAGATCACCATTGTGTTGGTTAGAGGCTGAAGAGTCTAAGCTGTTAGGACTGAGTCTTGTGTAGGAGACATTAGAGAAGGTTCGTTTGATTCAAAAGTGTATGAAAATAACTCAGATTATGCAGAAGTCATATGCAAGATCAGCATCGTAGACCTCTTGAGTTAATGGTGGGTGATAGTATGTTTCTTCAGGTGTCCCCAAGGTTGTGTCACTATCGAATTCAAAAATAGGGAAAGTTGACACCCAGATATGTGGGTCCATTTGTTATTGTGGAGAGGATCATACCGGTGGCTTACCGATTGGCTCTTCCACATTGGTATAGTGGGATGCATGATGTTTTATATTTTTCACAACTTCGACAATATCAACCCAATATGTCCCATGTGTTAAATTATGAGGATGTCAATCTTGAGGCTGATGCGTCCTTTGAGGAGCACCCAGTTCATATTGTGGATCATAGTGAGAAATTTTTGCATGGAAAGGTTGTGCCCTTGATTCATGTTCTATGGAAACATGGAAACATTTAGGAAGAAACTTGGGAGAGGGAATCTGATATATGGGCCTAGTGGCCCGATCTCTTTTCTTTGTGAACTCAGTGATGCTCAGGAAGAGAGGCTTGGGGACAAGCCGTTAGAAGGTGGGAAGGTTGTAAGATCCCGAATCTCTGTTAAGGTATGTTTTTTCCCATGTTCTAGTTTAAGTACTTACCTTTCTGGTTGAATAAGTGTTTTCCCAAGTTCATGCAAAGACCCGAGGGTGTTCTAGTGGTTCGGGTCATGAAAAAGGAGAAAAAGGAGTTTTTTGGGCAAGCTGCACAGTTTGTGCACGACTAGTCCTGATAGTGCGGACAACCCAGGTAAACCATGCAGAAGAAGGATTTTCAGAAAGTATCCTCCACACAGTTTGTACGTGGTTTGGAAAATTGCACAGGTAAACCATGTGAGGGGGCTATTTTTGGATAGTAGAATCCACACCATTTTTGCACGATTTGGAAAACCGTGTGGGTAAACTATGCGACCCTGAAACTTTTAAAAAATTATAAAAATTCCATTATGAGATTTTTATACCCAACTCAATATTTCCTCCTCTCTTCACCCTTTGGACTGTAAGAATGAACCAAAGTCTACAATAGATTCCAAGTATTGATCTCCCTCATCTTAGGGACCTTTGGAGTGCCGTTTTTTGCAGATTGAAGATCTGGGTAAGGATAATCTCCATCTTTCTTCTCTTTTTGGTTTAGGGTTCCCGTTATTCTTATATCTCCATTTGAATCACTCAAAACCATTATTTTTTTGTTATGTTTAGGTTTAAGCTTCAAGGTTTGATTTAATCAGGATATAAGGCTTCAGTTTAGAGTATGTTCGCCAACTGATTGAAGGTAGGTGGTCTACAAGTTGTATCCCTTTGGTTTAAAGTGGATTTTTGCATGTAGGGTTATGTTCTTAATTTTCCATTATTATGTTCTTGGTTTACTTTGATTTATTTGGATATAGTGGGTGTCTAAATGGTAAATTGAACTCCTCATGATCCCCACGAGATGCATGGAGGATGGCCAAATGAGATTAGGGCCACCCATGGGGTGTGCCGATATTACTCGGACTTAGAGTTTAGCTAAGTAAGTTTAAGTCTGTCATACGAGAACATAAATACCATGATTAATATGTTAATATACTTGAAGGATGTGCAATAAGAGTTTTAATAATACACTTAGGTTGGTTAATGGACTAAGAGGTTGTTTGGTTGTCATGAAAACGTGTTAAATGTAGTACTGGGAAAATGCTAGGGGATTAGCTTATTACTTGAATATTCTTAGAAACATAGGCATGGGAAATGGGAAATGCGGATAAAGGGTTAAGTAATATAAATGATGAAAATGTTAATGTATTGAGGAAAAATGTTAATTTCCCATTTTTTTTATATTGTTGTGATGTTAGAAATGATATTGTCTATGCTTGTTGTGATATGGTTAATTGTGGTGAATGATAAATAAGCATGTGAAAATGGCTTGGTAGAGTGGGGTATAGACTTAAGGTTCTATTCCCATGGGTTGAGTTGGACCAAGGCTCTAGCTCCACCCCTAAATGAAAGGTTTAGAGAAGAGGACAAAGTTATATTCCTATAACAGTAGCATTCCACCCGGACTGAGGCTTTGAGGTGAGGATTATGAGATTGTTATAATGTGATTACTAGTGAGATAGGACTTGATTTTACTTCCATATGTTTGAGAATGTTGAACATACCTAATCCATTGAACACATCAAAAAGGTAGATTAAATCATGAAATGCCTAAGTAGTGAACCCAGAATCAATGGTAGTATAATTAAAAGTAACATAGTCTAGAATGGCCTATTGAACTGTTTATCCTTACTTTACATTATTTATCACTTTCATGCACTATCTGATTTTGCTGGATATTTTGTAGACACCATTGGTGGTGGCCTACTGAGTTCTACTCACACCCTACTTAGGCCACCATTGGGTACCCGGGAAGATTTCATGCTTGCAGGTCAGGATAAGGGAAAGGGCCATAGGCTAGGGAGTTGAGTTGTACATGGGACATGTGTTGTTGCGGTCCAGACTTGGATTCCAGACCATTTTTGGGATCTTACTGTTTTCCTTTCTTTTGGGTTTTTTTTTCACTTGGAACTATAGCATGACATGACATATTTACTATTGTATGTTGTTGTACCCAATTTGGGAGTTTGTTATTTATGCATGTTATTGATTATTTCCTTTTTTATCTTCTATTAAAATTGTTCTCTACTGTGGATTACTCTGGTAAATATGGTATAGTATCCTCATGTATTCTATTAGACCCTCACTACTAGTCGTTAAACTATGGCGTATGGGGAGGCGCGCTTGAGGTAAAGTGGTGACCCGACTCAGGGCACCAATTACCAGATACCGGGTTGGGGACATTACAAAGTGGTATCATAGGAGTTATTTTCTCTTTCTTACTATTTGGGGATGGTGGAAAAGAGGTTAGGAAAGTGTCAGGACTTGTTAATGAGCTTGTTCTTGGGAGTAGCTAAACTGTGTACGAGGGGAAACCCAAGTCACCATGGGAGGGGATTGTTGTTCTTCCTGTGTGTTGTTATATTTGATTATATTTCACCATTTGGTGATGCACTTGTTGTGTGATTTGATGGTTTTGTGATATTTCTCTCGTTATCGAAAGGGTATGAGGTTGTGCATTCATGCATCATTCTAGGAACCTATGTAGGTAAGCAGAATACATCATTATAGGCACACACACAGGATAGGTGTTTGGGATATAAAGGTTAGGATGAATATATTTTCTTAAAAGTAATAAAAAATTTTAATAATGAGATGGTATGAATAGGTAAAAAGGGAAGTGATAATGTCAAGTAGTAATTAGAAAATGGTGTTTACTAATGAAGTAAAAGTGGATTAACATGTTTTAAAACTAAATTGGGACATGCAAATGGTTTTGTATGGGTGTAAAAGATAAGTCTTTTAACCATGTGAATTAGATACCTTTGTTAGCTATGGACTTAGGAGAGATGGACAAAGGTAGTGATCTGGTTGTGAGTGGTCTTGTTTAGGTAGTCACTGGTTCAGTTGTGGAAAGTGATGAGCCTAACTATATCTCTTTCCTTCTCATAAAAGCGTTATGGTTGCATTCTAAATCTCATGTTTGGCATTGTAGAGAAATTCCACCTCGACGATATGTGCTGGTTGGGAGACATGAGGACATTTCCAAGAACGTTCCTACAGTAGTGGAGAAGGAGAACATGGTGATCCAAGAAAATAGGGAAGAACAGTTCCGTGAGAACATCATTCGTTTTATGAAGATGATGGAACGAAACCCAGGGTGGGTTGTACCAAGTATGTTTGAGCTGACCAGGGAGTTTCAACTGCAACACCCTTCGACCTTTACCAGAGAGGGTGGTCCAAAAATAGAAGATTTCTAGATAGAGTCCATCCAAACTATTCTTGACCATCAAGAGACTCCTCTTGAGAAGCGAGTCAAGTTGGATGCCTATATGATGAGTGTTCAAGCAAAATGTTGGTGGGACATTATGGTATAAACAGAGCAGGATGAGGGAATGATGTGGAAGGATTTTGAGGAGAAGTTTCTCGAGCACTTCTACCCATAAACCTTGAGGAAGGATAAGGCTGTGGATTTCATGATGTTGACTTAGGGGACAATGTCGGTGATGGACTATGCTAGTCATTTCACAGATTTTAGGCACTTTGTTCTGACGTTGACAGGAGATGAGGCATCAATGAAAAAACTCTTCTAGGATGGGTTGAGGCACGAGATCAGATCTCAGGTGAATATATTTTGTCTAAAAAGGTTTACTGAAGTAGTGCACCAAGCCCATATCTTAAAGGGGGACCTGAAGGGAGCTTCAGGTAGTGAACTTATGGAACCAGCTAAGTGATCAAGTGGTGAAACTTCTAATAGTAGGAAGCGCTGTTTTGTAATCTTTCTGCAAGGTGGAAGTGTACTAAGTAGTCAGAAGAAGGGGTTGTCTTCTTAGGGTGGAGACTAGGTATTCTGTTATCAGTGTGGAAGGAAGGGGTAAAATGTGACTAGTGTCCCCTACCACCGATTGAGTACCAAGCATGCAGTGGGTTAGGCCATGTGTAGAGGGTTTGCAAGAACCCATGACAGACGGGGAATGATGGAGGTTAGAGGAAGATGTTGAGTGTAGTTAGGGGTCGGTTACCCCGTATCAGGTAGGCAGTTGGAGCTCCATGGGTCGTACTGGTAGAGATGGTGGAGATGGAACTATGGGGTGAGATCATTATTACCAACAGGGTAGTACAATTCATGGTACTCAGGATAGAGTCTAGGGTAAAGGGTTCAATTATCCCCATGCAGTTCAGGAAACACCTGAAGGTGGTGAGGCATGACCATCTACTGTTCGAGGTATGATTCTTGTAGCTTCCACAATTTCTAGTGCTTTATTTGATACAAGTGTTATGCATTCCTTTATTCCTAATTATTTCATAGTCGTGTTGGGCTTAACCGTGGAGACATCATGTGGGGTAATGTTTCTTGATACTCTACTAGGGGTAAAAGTTGAGGACATCAGAAAGTGTAAGGGTTGTGATCTAAATATTTTTGGGTATCATTTTATATGGTATTTTTTTGTCCTAAAAATGTCAGGTTTTGACCTAATCTTGGGAATAGACTGGTTGGTGATATATCAAGCTTATATCGATTGTTACTGATGTCGGGTAACGTTTACATCTCTCGATGGGAGCACTTATGTTCTTCGTGGTGAGTGGGATACTTGTGCAGGCCACACAGGGCTACTATGCCAATAGTTTGGGGAACTCACAACCCAAGTGGCATGCCTTATGTTAGATGATGGAGAGAAAGGACATCCAGTCTTCCCCTTTGTGGTGGAAGAGTTTCAAGATGTGTTTTCTGAGGACTTCTCAGGGTTACCGCTTGAGAGAGATTTTGAGTTTACCATCGAATTGTTGCAAGGAGTGGAGCCAGTTTCTATTCCACCATATCAAATAGTGCCAACAGAACTCCAAGAAATAAAGGTTTAGTTAGAGTAATTGGATCATAAGGGATTTATATGTCCTAGTACATCACCTTGAGGATCTCTGGTGTTGTTTTCTAATAAGGATGAAATATCACTGAGGCTATGTGTTGATTATAGGAAGCTAAACTAGATGAAAGTTAAGAATTATTACCCTCTTCCTAGAATCGACGACCTATTTGATCAGCTCATAGGTGCCTCTACGTTTTCCAAGATAAATCTGAGATTAGGGTACCATCAATTTAGGGTGAGACCTTTTGACATACTCTAGACAACTTTTTGAAGCAGTCATGAGTTGTATGAATTTTTGGTGATACCATTTGGATTGACCAATGAACTAGCGGTGTTCATGGCCTTGATGAACCTGATATTTCACCCATATCTAGATCAGTTCATAGTTGTCTTTGTTGATGACATCTTGGTGTACTTCATAACTCATGATAATCATGCCAACCATCTTGAAATCATCTTGTGTACACTAAGAAATCATAGGATTTGTCCCAAGCTATCTAAATGTCAGTTTTGGATTGATGAGGTGCACTTTATGGTACACATAATTTCTGAGTCAGGTGTCTCGGTGGATCCAGAAAAGGTGCAGGTCATAGTGTCTTAGGATAAGCCCAAGAACATCTCTGATGTTTGGAGTTTTCTGGGTTTTCCTGGTTATTACTAAAGGTTTATTAGAGATTTCTCTCATTTTACAACACCGCTCATAAGCCTAACCAAGAAGGGGATTAAGTTTTATTGGTTAGGGGATTTTGAGAATGCTTTTTGGTAGCTGAAGAAGTGGCTGACTACCATACCAATTTTGATCTTACCCGAACCAAGTAAGAGGCACACCATGTTCTGTAATGTGTCTCGTATTGGGACTTGGGGTAGTTTTGATGCAGGATGATCAGTTTGTAGCCTAATGGTCGAGAAAATTGAGTCCACATGAGAGAAATTATCCTACTCATAACCTGGAACTAGCTGTTATGGTTCATTCCTTAAAGTGTTGGAGGCATTACTTGTTAGGAGAACCATTTACGGTGTTTACCGACCATAAAAGTCTGAAATAAATCTTCTCTCAATGGGATTTGAATCTTCGAAAGCGACAATGGGTTGAGTACCTATAGTATTTTGATTTTGAGTTAGTTCACACACTAGGGAAATGGAATAGTTTCACTGATGCTTTGAGCCGGAAGACTCAAAATAAAGCAGTACAGGAATCCAGTTCAAAGTGGGTGATGATGGCCTTGTTTGTTGAGATGCATTTAGAGGTACAGGATGGGCATGATAAGATGACCCTTGCATCTACAATAGTGGAGTCTGTGCTTTTTAAAAGAGTTAAAGAGATTCATCTAGTATACCCAGAGTGTTTTTCTATGAAGGAAAGTCTTAAAGGTAGGGAGTCACCTTCTGGTTTGAATTTTAGTTTTGATTGAGTTGCATATGTTCACGGTTGCATTGTGGTGATGGAATATGTACGGGAGGAGTTGATAAATGAGTTTCACATATCAAAATGGGCAGTGCATCCTGGCTTGAATAAGATGTACCATTATCTTTGTAGGTAGTTTTGGTGGCTGGGAATAAAGAAAGATATTGTGAGTTTTGTGGAACAATGCCTTACCTGTCAGCAGGTGAAGGCTAAACATCAGTGCCCAGGTGGGTTGTTGTAGTCATTTACTATTCTAGAGTAGAAGTGGAATAACATCATGATGGACTTCATAGTGGTTCTTCTGAGGATGCCTCAGAATAATGACACAATTTGGGTTGTGGTAGATCAGCTGACAAAAGTGGATCATTTCTTACTGATCCAAGAGACCTATAAAATCGAAAAGTTGGGGTAATTGTATGTTCAATAAATAGTGTAGTTTCATGGTGTTCCGAGAACCATAGTTTCGAATCATGATACACATTTTACCTCACACTTCTGGAAGGGATTATAGAAGGCACTTGGTACCCAGGTGCTTTTGAGTACAACTTACCACCCACAGACTAACGGGATTTCAAAGCATACAATTCATGTATTAGAAGACATGTTGAGAGAATGTGTTCTGGATTTTAGTGGTTCCTGGAAAAAACACTTGTCTCTTGTTGATTTTTCTTACAATAATAGTTTTCAGACTATAGGTCAGATTTCACATTTTGAGGAAGTTTATGGGAGGCTATGTAGATCACTGTTGTGTTGGTAAGAGGCTGAAGATTCTGAGCTGTTAGGACCGAGTATTGTGTTGGAGAAGTAAGAGAAGGTTTGTTTGATTAAAAAGTGTATGAAAATAGATCAGAGTAGGGAGAAGTCATATGAATATTGGATTCATATACCTCTTGAGTTCATGGTGGGTGATAGTGTGTTTCTTAGGGTGTCTCCAAGGTTGGGTCACCATCAAATTCAGAAATAGGGAAGTTGGAACCCAGATATATGGGGTTATCTGAGATTGTGGAGAGGATCAGACTGATGGCTTACTGATTGTCTCTTCCACAATGGTATAGTTGGATGAATGATGTTTTCTATGTTTCAAAAATTTGAAAGTATCACCCCAATCTATCACATGTGTTAAATTCCAAGGATGTCGAGCTTAAGGCTGATGTGTCCTTTGAGGAGCACCTGGTTCGTATTGTGGATCATAATGAGAAAGTTTTGCATGGAAAGGTTGTGCCTTTGGTTCATGTTATATGGAAACCTGAAAACATTTAGGAAGAAACTTGGGATAGAGAATATGATATGTAGGCCCAATGGCCTGATCTATTTTCTTTGATAACTCAGTGATTCTCGGGAAGAGCGGCTTAGGGACGAGCCATTATATGGTGGGGAGGTTGTAAGATCCCGGATATCAGTTAAGTTATGTTTTTTCCCATTTTCCATTTTCAGTCCTTCCCTTTTTGGTTGAATAAGTGTTTTCCCAAGTTCATGCAAAGACCTAGGGGTGTTCCGGGGGTTCGGGACACGAAAAAGAAGAAATTGGTGTTTTCTGGGCAAGCCGCTTAGTCTACGCAGGGCTAGTCCTGACCGTGTGGAACACCCTAGTAAACCGTGAAGAATACGGATTTTCGGAAAGTAGCCTCCATATAGTTCACACATAGTTTTGAAAACTGTGTGGGTAAACCATGCGAGGGGGATATTTTTGGACAGTATCATCCACACAGTTTGTGCACGTTTTGGAAAATCGTGTGGGTAAACCGTGCAACTCAAGAACTTTTAAAAAATTATAAAAATTCCATTACGGGATTTTTATACCCAACTCAGGATTTCCTCCTTTATTCCTCCTTTGGACCCTAAGAACGAACCAAAGTCTCCAAGATCTTCCAAGGATATATCTCCCTCATCTTATGGACCTTTGGAGTGATGTTGGTTATGGATTAAAGATCCGGGTAAGGCTAATCTTCCTCTTTCTTCTCTTTTTGGTTTAGGGTTTCCATTCTTCTTATATATTCATCTGAAGAACTCAGACCCATTTTTCGATGAGGTTTAGGTTGAAACTTCAAGGGTTGATTGAATTGGGATATAAGGCTTAATTTGAGAGTGTGTTCGCCAACAGATTCAAGGTAGGTGGTCTAAAAGTTGTATCCCTTTGATTTCAAGTGGATTTGTGCATGTAGGGTTATGTTCTTAATTTTACATTATTGTGTTCTTGGTTCCCTTTGATTTATTTGGATGTAGTTGGTGTCTAAATGGTAAATTGAACTCCTCATGATCCCTGTAGGATGCATGGAGGATGACCAAATGAGATTAGGGCCACCCATGGGGTGTGCCGATATTCCTCAAAGAGTTTAGCTAAGTAAGTGTAAGTCTGTCATATGAGAACATAGAGCCCATGATGAATATGTTAATATACTTGAAGGATGTTAAATTGGAGTTTTAGTAATACACTTAGGCTGGGTAATTCCTTAAGAGGTTGTTTTGTTGACATGAAAAAGGGTTAAATGGAGTAATGGAAAATGCTAGGGGATTATCTTATTACTTGAATATTCTTAGCGAGATAGGCATGTGAAATGGGAAATGGGGATAAATGGTTATGTAATATAAATGATGAATGTGTTAATAGATTGAGGAAAAATGTTAATTTTACATTTTTTGATATTGTTGTGATGTTGTAAATGATATTGGCTATGCTTGTTGTGATATGGTTAATTGCGGTGAATGATAAATAAGCATGTGCACATGGCTTGGTAGAGTGGGGTATAAACTTGAGGTTCTACCCCCATGGGTCGAGTTAGACTGAGGCTCTAGATCCACCCCTAAATGCACAGATTAGGGAAGAGGAATAAGTTCTATTCCCCTAATGGTTGTATTCCAACTAGACTGAGGTTTCAAGGTGAGGATTATGAGATTGTTATAATGTGATGCCTAGTGAGATAAGATTTGATTTTACTCTCATATGTTTGAGAATGTTGAAAAGGCCTAATCCATTGAACACATGAAAAAGGAAGAATAAATCATGAAATTCCTAAGTAGTGAACCCGGACTCATTGGTAGTATAATTAAAAGGATCATAGTCTAGAATACCCTATCGAACTGTGTATCCTTACTTTCCATTATTTATCACTTGCATGCAATATCTTCTTTTGCTGGATATTTTGTAGACACTGTTGGTGGTGGCCTACTGAGTTATACTCACACCCTGCTCGAGCCACCATTGGATACGTGAGCATATTTCATGCTTGCTGGTCAAGACAAGGGGAAGGGCCCTATTCTAGGGAGTTGAGTTGGAAATGGGATGTGTGTTAGTGGGGTCCAGACTTGGAGTCTAGACCATTTTGGGGATCTTGTTGTTTTCCTTTCTTTTGGGTTTTTTTCACTTGGCACTATAGAATGAGATGACATATTTACTATTGTATGTTGTTGTACCCAGTTTGGGAGTTGGTTATTTATGTATGTAATTGATTGTTTCCTTTTTTCTCTACAATTTGAACTGTTCTCTGCTGTGGCTTACTTTGGTAAAGTGGGTATAGTCTCCCCACATATCCTATTAGACCCTCGATGATAGTCAACAACCTTTGGTGTATGGGGAGGTACGCTTGAGGTCATGTGGCGACCCGGATTGGGGAACCAGTTAGTGGCTCCCAGGTCAGGGATGTTACAAATACATTCAGGAGTTATTCCACTTTTTCAGGAAAACTATGCATGTGTGATATTAATATATTTAATATTTTTAAAATATAAGTTCTTTTATCACCAGGCCTTGAAATCTCACACCATCTCAGTGCATGACTCCAAAAACATTACTAGATATATTTTAAAGATTTACATAGAAACAACATAGATTTTACATCCCATGTTTTTCAAGATTATATTAAAATTAAACACTTGTTTGGATTTTTTAAAATGATTTATTAGTACAAGGTACACGTTTTGTTTGAGCCTCATATTATTATTACATATTTTATCTTGGGTATATTTTGAGTAGTGAATGATTATAAATTTATGATTATATCATTCGAAAGTGGTTTCTTATTAAAATTTATGGGGAGGTGAGATAAAGTGTTGAGATTGTATGAGCAACCTAAGGCACCTTATTATACCTTAAAAGCCTTATGTTGTTTACCATGACGATTGATTCATATGATTTCTTATATGATTCTTTTTATGTTTGAATTTTTATAAAGCATAAGAAGTAATATTTGAATTTATTCTACATGTTCATGCTTCATGATTGTATTAATTATTTTAGTTTTACATATCATTTGTCAATGATATTTAATTATTATTCTTATGATATTTCACATTTTCCCATGTTTGAGATTAGTTATCATGTCTAAGTAATATTTATTATAGTTTTAGTTATAATTAATAAATAATTAATATTAATTATTTCATATTTTTATTAATTAGTAATTTTTTTTGTAATAAACTTTAAAAAAATATAAATAATACTAACAATTAATAAAAACTAAAGATATTTAGTAAAAATTTAGTAATAATTAAAAAAATTAGTAAAAATTATTAACTTATTTTTAATAACTAATTAATAATAACTCAATATTAGTAATAATTAGTATATATTAGTAAATTACGATAATTTAAAATAAATTTTAAATATATATAATGATAATAATTATTAAAAATAAGTAATATTTATTAAAAACTTAATTATAATTAATAAATAATTAGAAAAAATTATTTAGTAAAAATTTTAATATGTTATTAATAATTAGTAAAATTTTTTTAATAACTTGTAAAAAACAAAAAAAAACTAGCAGTTATTAAAAAATTGGAATAATTTGTAAAAATACAGTATTAATTAAAAAATTAGTAATACTCATTAAATAATTTGTAATAATTAATAAATAATTAGTCAGTATTAATAATAATTAGTAAATGTTAGTAATAATTAGTAACAATTAGTAATAATTGCTTGAAAATTTAATGCAACTAGTAGGTGTTGTAAGCGAGGGCCCGTGCAGGCATCATCAGATGGGCGACTCGAAAGAGAGATGGATGTGCTGACATCCATCATCCAACCCTCCTCCAACTTTGTGGATGGAGGGGTGCCCTACCTCGACATATCAGTCTATCTTGATGTAACTTTTTTGGTAGGGGGTATTGTATTTTTCGAATTAGAATCATTTGGTGATGACTATTGGTGGGGGTGGGGGGCGTCCATTGTCTTATGATACGATGTGTTGCAAAATTCTTACTCTGGACCTTAGGGTCATGTTTTGGCCTTCGGGACACTAGGTGTTTTGGCTATGTTGCGTAGGGTCTTCGGGCCTCTGGGCTTTCGGGTCATGTAAGAGTTTCCTCTCAACCATGTTTGAAAGAGGATTTGATTTTTTCTAATAAAAGGGGTGTTGAACCCAATCTATTTAAAAAAGTACATATTAGTAATAATTTTTAAATATTAGTAAATTATGATAATTTTTATAAATTGTGAAAATACATATGAAATACTAATAATTATTAAAAATTAGTAATATTTATTAAAAATTTAGTTATAATTAATAAATAAATAGCATTACATAATAAATAATTATAATAATTAGTAAAAATTAATAAACATGAGTAATAATTAGGATTTTTTTGTAATAACTTGTAAAAAAATATAATTTTTTTAAAAAATAAAAAAACATAATAAAACGTAAAAATTATGTAATATTTAAAAATATTAGTAATAGTTATCAAATAGTCTATAATAATTAATAAATAAGTAGTCAATATTAGTAATAATTAGTAAATATTGGTAATACTTAACAAATATTATTATTAATCTATAAATATAATTAAACTATGATAATTTGTAATAAATTGTAAAAAATATATGAAATAATAATAATAATTAAAAATTAGTAATATTTATTACAAATTCAGTTATTATTAATAAATAATTAGTATTACCTAATAAATAATTGTAATAATTAGAAAAATAATAATAAATATTAGTAATAATAAGTAAAAATTTTGTAATAACTTCTAAAAATATTAATAATACTAAAAATTATTAAAAATTCATAATAAAAATTAAAAATTTAGTAATATTTATAAATATAAGTAATAATTATTAAATAATCCATAATAATTAATAAATAAGTAGTAAATATTAGTAATAATAAATAAATGATAGTAATACTTAGTAAATATTAGTAATAATTTGAAAATATTTGTAAATTACAATAATTTGTAATAAATTGTAAAATATATATAAAAAAATATATAAAATATTAATAATTATAAAAAATTCATAATAATTAATTTTTTAAAGAATTAAAAAAATCATAATTAAATAAATTTTAATAATTAATAAATAATTAGTAAATGTTAGTAATAATTAATAAATGTTAATAATTATTAGTAAATATTATTAATAATTTGTAAATATTAGTAAAAATTATGGTATTTTTTAATAACTTGCAAAAAATATAAAAAATATATATTTTTTAAAATTAGTAATATTTATTAAAAATGTAATTATAATTAATATAAAATTAGTATAACTAAATATTTATTTTCAATGATAAATAATAATTTATAAAAATTATTAATAATTAGAAAAAATTAGTAAGAATTTTTTGATAAGCGATCGTAATTAGCCATAATTAAAATTTAGTAATAATTTGTATTAATTAGTCACAATGAGTAATATTTATTCTTATTTATATTTTTTTTAGATAACCATGGACTTAGGTGGTAGACACTAGTTTCTATTATGCGATGGTGATTAGAAAAATCATCACAAATATTATAATAGATCTTGTATAAATCTTGTCTAAATTGAGGTGTTGAAACATTTATATTATTTGAATCATAAAATTTAGAATTTTTATATGAAGTAATAATTAAATACCCATATAACAAATGTGATCATAAGATATTCAAAAACTTTGATAATATTAGACTTCATCTACTGTTCCTTGGTTTTTGAAAATATTATATTTTTTTGATATGAACATGGTGAATGAAATTCAGTAGAAAATACAATTTTTTTGGTTTGAGATCCATCATTTCCCTAATTTAGTACATGGGTTTGCTGACCCGTCTATTTAGGAAACAACAACTCAAAATGATATTCAAAATCCTGAATCAGAGCCATCTAAATTTTAATTTTTTTTGAAATATACTAAGGAGGAATTATATCTAGGATGCAATATAAGAAAACTTGAAGTTGTTAAATGATTTATGGATATTAAATCAGATTTTATCATGTCAAATAATTTCTTAGATAAAATATTTTCTTTGTTTGAATTATATTTTCTTGATGGAAATACATTACATGTAAGTTATTGTGAAATAAATAATTTAGTCCATAATTTGGGTCTTAGTTATTATAAGATATATGAATGTTAAAATGAATGAATCCTATATTATGGTGATTATGAATCATTGGTTAATTTTCCAACATGTAGAGAATTGTGGTATAAAGAGGTATTACATGGTAAGTCCATATTTCCTATGAAACATTTGAAGTATTTTCCAATTACACCTTATTTATAGTGTCAATCTATGTCTTGCAACACAATTGCGTTGATGAAATAACATAAATCAAATATTTTTTCTAGTTAATCTTAAATCATCCATGTGATGGTGATTTATGGAAAAAAATTATCAGGTGCGTCCTTTTTTTCTTTAGAACCACTTAACATATGGTTAAGTCTTTCTACTGATGGTTTTTGTCCATTTGGTGCTTACGATAGTCAATATTCTAGTTGGATAATTTTTATAACTCTATACAACTTACCTCCTTGGATGCTGATAAAGGAACCATATATATATATTTAGTGCTATTATTTCTAGAACATCTGAAGAATAATATCGATGTTTATTTGAAGTTTCTAATCGATGAGTAAATTTCATTATGGAACAAATATGTAACTACATATGATATAGTTATAGATTAGAATTTTATATTTAATGATGCATTAATGTGGAAAATCAATGATTTTTTGGTGTATGGTATGTTATCTAGATAGAGTACCCATGGTCTAATATCATTTCCATATAGAATGGATGAAAAAAAGCATTTACTATTGTCACTGGAAGAAAGACTAATTATTTTTACTATCATTGGAGATTTCTTCCTACTAATAACCCTTTTTGAAGGAATGTAAATAATTTTACCAAAGGTATAATTGAAAGAGGACCTCCAATAGTGCTCTTAGGTATTCATGTAAAATCCACCATCTCTTTATTACCTCCTATTTATTTTGGACCAAATATAAACGAACAAAAAATATATGGTTTTGGGAGAGATCATAATTAGATAAATTGATGTATTTTTAGGGACCAACTATATTGGTCTAATTTATTGGTTCATAATATGTTATATTAAATAAATATTGAGAAGAATTTATTTGTTATGATATTTTATACCATGTTGGACACACCCAATAAGACCAAAGATAATGTAAAGGCACAATTATATCTTTCCCAAATTTACAAGTGACCTGAGCTTGAATTACTTGAAAATGAAATATCACAAAATTTAATGAATCCAAAATCATATTATAAACCTTCTAAAAAAATTAATTTATTAATATATCAATGGAATAGAGATTTTATATTACCATATGGTTGTGATTCTAATTTGTTTCATTGCATTAGAAATGGATATGCTACCAGGTTAAAACGCCATGACTTTCATGTCATAATAGAAATAATACCGCTTTTGGTCTTAGAGGTATATTGAATTATTCAATATAAATAATGTTAAACAAAATATCATATTTATTATGAGATATTTTTGTGGAAACATCAGATTATGATGCATTGAGTATGCTAAAAAAGTTGTTTTAATTTTAAGTAAATTTGTGAAAATATCCATACTAGCCTTCTTTGACTCAATAAAATATTTAATATTTCATTCTCCATATGAATCTAAATGTAGAGGGATGGTAAAATTCTAATGGATATACTCATTTGAGAGATATATGTAAAAATTAAAGAAGAAAGTATGTAACAAATCATTGGTTGAAGGGCCAATTGTAGAAGCGTACTTATAGGAGTAAATTTCAAATTTATTCTCTTATTATTTTCAATCTAAATATCCTTTAAAAAATAATTTCATGGGTCACAATGATGCAAATCTTGATGATGTCACAGACCATAAATTTTCAGTTTTTAATCAGTCTGAGATTTGTTTTGGTGGTTATTATTAATGATGGATTTTAGATGAAGAGCTTAATAGAGCTCATATATACGTTTTTCTCAATTATGAAGAAATAACATGTTTTTTTCAATAAGTACAACTTTTTATTATTTTGTTAAATTTTTTTAAGAGATAAATTTATTTACATTATTTTTTATAGAATATATGATGAACATATCAATTCCTTTTTTTTACAAATTACCTCTACTGCTCTTGAATAACATCGACAACATAATTTTACATATTGGTTTCAAATACTGGTAAGTTAAGTTGTTTACGATGGAACATTAAATAAATTTTGTAATGATATCTATTATTAACACTTTTATTATTTATAGGAAGAAAAAAATGAAAGTAAAATTGATATTCAATTATTTGTGCTAAAAAATACTCCATATAAATTAGTAAACTCTTATAATGGGTATTTGGTTAATAGATTTTGAATTCACAAATGCATATATTGAAAATCAGATAAATCAATGAATAGCGATGTTTTTTTTGAAAGGATCACATCATAATGAGAGTGAAGTTGAATTTTATGGAATGATAGATGAAATAATTAAGTTATGTTATCTGCGACCAAATTATGTAACAATGTTTAAATTTCATTGGTTTGATACTGATCAAGGGTTGAAATTTCATCCAAGAAATGGATTTTTTGACATTAGATATTGTTGGTCGGAGTGGATACTCAAGAGGGGGGTGAATTGAGTTACAACTAAAATTTCTGTTAAAAATATTTCTCTTAAAATCCCCCAACTTAAAAACAAAGTTAAACTGTAGTGAATTTATACAGAGTGTAAATGTTCAATCAGTTTCTCAAAGATTGATTAGGTCTCAGTTAACTTAATCTAAAGATTAAATTAACTTTTGAAACTAACTTACTGGTTTATAATAAGCATAAACACTTTCTAATTTAACTATCAAAGTAGATTTAAAATAGTTTTGTATTTCAAAGTAATAGTATCAGAATATGAAATATATATAATATACTTATGACTTAAACTAAAATGCATAGCAGATGTAACTAAGAGGTTCAGTCTCAAGCTGAGACTTAGTCCTCTCAAACAATTTATATAAATTGATCCACACCCTGGATCGGGGTTAACAATAGCACAATACTGTCCAAGTCCAAAGACCTCTACCACAGTTCTATGTGGGAAAACAAACAACAACTCATAGCTGTCCAGGTCTTACTCGACCTCTACCACTATCCACAGTGGGAAACAATAGAGTTATAGAGTTTGAATGAGTATTTTATAATCCTCTAGCTTAGCACAGGAGACAGTGTGTGTAAAATAAACGGGTTACACACACTACTCAAAATTTAAATGAAAGAATCACTAAATTAATTGTGAATGAGTTTAGAAAAGATTTAGTGATTGGCAGTGTAGCTCTGGACTCATTTGACTGGTCAGAAAAGATTTTGAGTCCTTCTCTGGTTTCTGTCTGAAAAACAGAGTATCATTTTCTTCTTTGGTTCCAGGTTCATCTTTGTCACTCTGAGTGCCTGAAGTGTTTGTTGTAGTTCTTCACTCAAGATGCATCTTTTAGTTTCCTATAGAATGAGGGGCTTCACGTATGTACAATGTTCTTGGAGTATGGATGTGTCCTTGAGTGAATGCACCACGTTTGAATGTTGTTGGGACTTTTTCTTCTTCACCTTCATTTTCCTTCTTAGTTCCTTGGTTCTCTCTGTTTCATTACATCGACACACTTTTCAGCTAGGTCTTTATCTTCATTTTTATAGCTTTTAGCTCCGGAAAAAAGGAATGATTACTTTTTGCATGGGTACTAGGTACGGTTCCCTGACATGGTAACAGAATTCATTAAATAACATTAACTGCATTAAAACCATCAAATGTTACCGTTATCTTAATAAATAAATAGTATTGAGAGTATATAGTTTGACAGGTTGGTCAATCATTAGTAGCCTTCTGTTGGTAGATGTGTACGGTGGACTGTGTAGCAGGACTTTCCATCGGTAGCTCTTTGAACTTGCATCGGTAGCTCTTTGCACTTGTATCGGTAGCTCTTGATATCGGTAGCTCTTAACATATCGGTAGCTCCTTCTATCGGTAGACTTACTCTATCGGTAGCTCGGTAGACTTGTTCTATCGGTAGCTCCTTGTCTATCGGTATCTCTTGTCCCATCAGTAGATCTTGGGCCATCGGTAGCTCGATGCTTTAGTGACTCTGTACTTGTATCGGTGGTTCTGGTTAACGGTAGCTCCTTGCATCGGTAGCTGTTTGCACTTATATCAGTAGACTTACTCTATCGGAAGACTTCTATCAGTAACTATCTATGAACTGGTTCTATCGGTAGACTTCTGCATATCAGTAACTCTGTGCATATCGGTAATCTTAGCTTATCGGTGATCTTAGATTATCAGTGATCTTAGTTTATCGGTGATCTTAGCTTATCGGTGATCTTATCTTATCGGTGACTCTGTCTATCGGTAGACTACGTCTATCAGTAGACTAGGTACCGGTAGCTCTTTATCAGTAGCTATACGCAGATCAGTGACTAAACACTTATCTGTTTTATGAAAAACACATCCGATTAGGTTAGAATTACTTCAGAACTCATATAAACATAGATAAAAAATGATTAACATATCTCAAGGATTATTTTAATATTATTATCATCTTGATAATAGAGTATCATAGATTGAAAGAATTAATATATAGAGAAACATTGATTGGGATTATCAAAGTATATGAAAGAATAATTGGGATTATCAAAACAGGTGAGGTCAACAATCTCACCCTTTTTGATAATCACAACTTATGATATTATCATTTTAAAATAGCGAGTAATTAAATCAGAGGATATATCATTAAATTCAATTGTATGAGAGAAAACAGTATATTAAAGACCATAAAGCATCAGAGATAGAATTAAATTCAATGGTATCAGAAAATTAAATGTAATAGTATCAGATAATTAAATGCAATGGTATCAGAGGGGAAAAGCATGATAGCTCTTAGATAAAATTTCTCCCCCTTTGATACTTTCTCTACAATATTTATTCTCCCCCAGGTGAATATTTCCCTCTCTTTGGTACTTTTAATATCTCTCCCCCTTTATATAATCTTTGTAGAATATTTCTCCCCCTTTGTAATAATCAAAAAGTGGGAAACAACAAAGAGAAGAGGAACAAAATGAGAAATAAAAGAATGACACTTTTATTAAATGGTACAAAAAGGTACATAGACAGAATATATAATACAAATTATTCCTATAAAAAATCTTAGCCACTTGATCAATCCACATTCTGAATATGAGATTTTCCCTTGGGATCAGAAGAGGATTCAGGTGGTGTGGATGCAGGTGAAGGATTAGGAACACCAGAGATGATCACAGGAGGCTGAGCAACTGACACTGTGTTTGGCCTGTACTGAGGAGTTCTTTGAGTGATCATAGGAGTAAGGGTTCGAATGGCTTGAGCAGGAGTCATTTGAACTAGAGAAGCAGTAGAGGTAGAGGCAGGTAAAGCTGGAGGTATAATCACTGTCCTAGCATCAACATGCAGAAAAGGCAGCAAAATATTTCTGAAATACATAATTATTCCTCCTCCTCTCTCCATAGAAGATATGAAGTCATCCTTGTTCTCCATGAATTTTTCCAATGCTGGAGTCAATTCCCTTAGCTTTCCAACTTGTTCTCTGAAGGCTTGATTGACAGGAGGCAGCTTCATATTCTCTATCAGAATCTTGAAATGATTGGTCATTTGGTTCTTCGTGTAAATCTTTTGGAAATAGGAATCCACCTTATCTTTCAATTATTTCTGAGAGGCATAAGATTCTCTCATATAGTCTTGGACTATCTTTATTATTTATCTAGATTAATCTCTAGTAGAAACCACAACTTTTCTCAGATCAGATGAGTCCACAGAGCCACTGGTTGATGCTGAACCCAGATCCTCCTTCATCACAGCTCGAATTTGATTCAAATCCACAGAGGGTTTAGATGCAACAGAACCAATAGAGAAGGTTACTATTTCCTTGAAGTTTTTGGTCAACCCACTAATAAGATTTTGAACTTGGGAATCCCGGGTTTTAACATGATCTTTCATGAAAGTTTTTAAACCTTCAAACACTAAAACCATCTGGCTTACAAAACTTTTGACATAGGCAAAATCCTTGTTTTCTTGGGATTTTGAGCTCATGTAATATTCCAAAGAGATAACCAATTTCTTTAGAGCTTCAAGATCTTCTTCCATTATAGATACTTGATTCTGGAAATCTTTAACTT
Source organism: Viscum album (assembly GCA_963277665.1). Classification (NCBI taxonomy): domain Eukaryota; kingdom Viridiplantae; phylum Streptophyta; class Magnoliopsida; order Santalales; family Viscaceae; genus Viscum; species Viscum album. Next base: position 1,180,104,857 of record OY728164.1, read on the forward strand.
CTTCCACTATTTCGTCCATAAAGGTTGACAAATTACAACTAATAGAGAGTTCAAAAGATCTTTCCAACATACTCATCTCTTCAACAAAACAGTGCTTCATCTCAGCAACTGAGGCACTAAAAGACTCTTTCAGCTCATCCTTTAAGGATTCAAGGTCAGCCTTAGTGATCAAATAAGCAGGTGAAACTGCAACAAATACTCTTTCAGAGTCTATACTGGATAATGAGTCAGTTATAATCGATTGAATTGATGCCACTAGTGAAGCTTCCATCTTCATTGTCTCTTCCACAAAACTGTCCTTAATATTTTTATTCAAAATACCCAGGTCATGCATTCTGACCACATCTTCAGGAAGCAACTCAGACTCAACATCATAAATGATTTTTGGTTTATTTAGAGATGCCTCATTATTAGAATCAAGATAGTTTAAAACACAGACCACAAAACCTAGGTCTTCTGCCCAATCCTCAATTTCAACAGCCATTGTATCACTTCCAAACATGGTTTTATGCTCCCCCTCAATGGGTGAATTCTCTTGTAAAACAAGGGTATTCTCAACGGGTCTTTCTTCCTAAAGAGAATATTATACTATCAATTCCATCTCTGCAATAGCAGGAGGGTCCTCTGGATTAGATACAACTTCTTCTTCCCTTTCTCTTACTACAACCTCAATAGGCACAACTGAACTTCCAATTAATGGACTTAAACTTAAAATCACTGAATCATATGGTTCAGATTCATTCTCCTTTTCTTATTTATGCTCAGGGGCTGACTGGTCTTCCTTATCAACATGTATCTCTTCTTCTACCAAGGATTCCTTTTCTAAAGATACAATTTCAGCAATAGGACTTGGAGGCAAGTCCGGATCTATCCCATCATCCAAAGGAGTTTCTTCTTCCTCAGTATCATTACTGTATTCAGGTTCTTCTTCATTAGGTCCTAGACCTAGACCCCTCACATACTTAGGTCTTGAAGGATGATCCACATGATTAAATTTATCATATACCTTCTGGTCATCATTAACCCATTCTCCTATCCATGGGTTCCAATTTATCTTCATGTATTTGCAAACTGTGGATGTGATACAAAAATTATTCCTTACTACCACTGTCTTATCTTGAGACTCAGCTACCCCTTTTACTTTGATCATCACAGAGATCAACTTAGAAAAGAATAGGGTATTAGTTTTTGATTTTGGCCTTGTCATGTCTTCAATTTGAATCATCAGCAATCTGCACAGATTCACTTTCACATAATGTCTCAGGAGATGTAGGAGATAGATATCTTGATATCTTAGATTCGCAAAGTCTCCTCTCCTCAGTATTAAGACATGCTGAACAAATTTGAACAAAAATCTGTTCTCTCCATCCATTTCTGCAGCTACTACTTGTCTTTGATTTCCATCACCAGTAATCTCTTCCAACGCAGTCTCATAATCGAATATATCACTTGTAAGTGGCATAGCTTTTGAGACATATCTAGATACACCTTCATGCGAAACCTTCAAGCATTCAGCCCATTCAACGGATGAGAAAGATATCTCCTTTCCATTCACATAAGAAGACGCTCGGTTCTCATTTTCAGATTTCTCAAAGCTTACAAACTCATAAAATTGCTTCACTAGATTCTGATAGTAGGGACCATTGTTGTTCGAAAAACAATCTACCCATTTTTGATCTTCAAGAACATCGAGAACTAACGATTTTCTAGGCAGCAACCATTCCACGCAGAGCTCCTTTTCAATCACAATGACTCTATTCTGCAAATGAGGATTCACCGGTCGCCTCCCTGTCCTAGTTCTACCAACACTACCACTTTCTTCTGGCCCGAACTTCTGGTTATTCTCTTTAGGCTCAACAGTGTCATCTATGATGGTAGGAAGTTTGGTTTTGGCCATCGCTGGTTCGAGGGATTTAGGCTTCTCGAGATATTCGGGAGCTAAGTTTTGAGGGTAAAGGGGTTTAAGATTCGGTGGATTGAGAAGTAGCTAGGACTTAGTTTTTATCATTTAGGAATCATAAAATAAATAAATGAAATGAAATAAAGTAAAAATGATTCAGATTCTGGTGACAGATAGAAGTTTTAAAACAACGCACTCATCGGTAGAGTTTATCGGTGAGAGTTCCTATCAGTGAGCTCCATCGGTGAGGTATTCATTGGTGAGGTTACATCGGAAAGGATTCACATCGGTGAGGATACATCGGTGAGGTTACATCGGTGAGGATTCACATCGATGAGGATTCACATCAGTGAGGATTCACATCAGTGAGGTTACATCGGTGAGGTAGCTATCGATCAAGGTTAATCATTCCTAACTCATGTCTAATGTAACTTAACCTATCCGAACTTAAAGGTTTAGTGAAAATGTCAGCTAATTGATGTTCAGTACCAATAAATTCAAGAGTAATATCACCCTTTTGATAATGTTCTCTCAAGAAATGGTGCCTTACATCAATGTGTTTGGTCCTAGAGTGAGATACAAGGTTCTTTGAGATGTTAATTTCACTAGTGTTGTCACAATTGATAGAGACATGGTTAAAATCATATCCATAGTCCAAGAGAGTGTGTTTCATCCACAGAATTTGTGCACAGAAACTACCAGCATCTATATACTCTGCTTCGGCAGTGGACAAAGATACAAAATTCTATTTTTTTACTACACCAAGATACTAACGATTTTCCTAATAAATGAAATGTTCCAGATCTGCTTTTTCTATCTAACTTGCAACTAGAAAAGTCATCATCTGAATAACTCATTAGCTCAAAATATTGTCTTTTTAGGTAAAACAAACCTAAGTTTACAGTGTATTTAAGATACTTAAAAATTATTTTAACAACAAGTAAATGAGATTCTTTTGGATTATCTTGAAATCTTGCACACATACACCCACTAAACATAATATCTGGTCGGCTAGTAGTAAGGTAAAGTAAGCTTCCAATCATACCTCTGTAATTGATTTGATCCACCGGTTTCCCAGTTTCATCTGCATCCAATTTACAGACTATACTCATAGGAGTATCACTTTCCTTAATATTATCCAAACCAAAACTTTTTAAAAGATCCATTGTATATTTACTTTGATTCAAAATGATACCATTTTCATTTTGAAAAACTTGAAATCCAAGAAAATATTTAATTTCTCCCATTAAACTCATTTCAAATTCATTTTTCATACTCTTTGAAAAATCGGTACATAAAGAATGTTTAGAAGATCTAAAAATAATATCATCAACATAGATTTTCTCTATTAAAACATCTTTAGAAATTCTTTTAATAAAAATAGTTGGATCAGTAATCCCTTTAGTAAATTTTTTTGAAATAATAAAATTACTAAGTCTATCATACCAAGCTCTTGGAGCTTGTTTTAATACATATAAAGCTTTAGAAAGTTTGAAAACTCGATTTGGAAAATGAGGGTTAGTAAATCCAGGTGGTTGTTCAACAAAAACATCTTCAATTATGAAACCATTTAGAAAAGCACTTTTGACATCCATTTGATATAACTTGAAATTCAGATGAGCAGTATAGGCAAGTAAGATGCTAATGGCTTATAATATAGTTACCGGTGAAAAGGTTTACTCATAGTCTATACATTCATCTTGACTATATCCTTGTGCAACTATTCTAGCTTGGTTTCTAACTATGTTTCCAGATTCATCAACTTTGTTTCTAAAAACCCATTTAGTGCCTATTGTCAAAGTGTCCTTGGGTCTATCAAATAATTCTCAAACTTTGTTTATTTCAAATTGATTTAACTCTTCTTGCATAAACATTACCCAAAATTCATCATTGATAGAATCATTGATATTTTTAGGTTCTAGTTGTGAAATAAATGCTTGATGTTCAACTTTGTTTCTTAGAGAATCTCTAGTTTGTGTCCCTCTATCAAGATTACCAACAACAGCATCCAAAGGATGATTATTTAGAATCCAAGTTGATCTAGTAAAGGTAGGACTAGAAATTTCAGGTTCATATATAGGTTCGGGTTCAACAGAAGCAAATTCTGGAATATGTCCAGAACTGGATGTTTTTACAGTAGGTTCTTTAGATTTATCATTAAGGTTCAGAACACTCAAATCTTCTTTAAGATTTTCAAGAGAGGCTTTAGGATCATGTGTATCAGTTTCATCAAACATGATGTGAACAGATTCTTCCACACATTTGGTTCTTTTATTAAAGACTCTATAGGCTTTTCTAGTTAAATTATAACCAAGGAAATTTCCTTCATCACTCTTAGAAGAAAACTTGTCCAGATTATCCTTTGTATTAAGAATAAAAACTTTGCAGCCAAAGACTCTAAAGTAACTAACTTTGGGTTTTTTATTATTCCATAACTCATATGGGGTCTTCTTAAGAACTGGTCTTATCAAGACTCTATTAATAATGTAACAAGTTGTATTTAGAGCTTCATCCCAAAAGTAAATAGGCAGGTTATACTCATTAATCATGGTTCTTGCAATTTCTTGAAGAGTTCTATTTATTCTTTCTACTACACCATTCTGCTGAGGTGTCCTAGGAGCCGAAAAGTTGTGACTATAGCCATTGTGTGAGCAATAAGATTCAAACTATTGATTTTCAAACTCACGACCATGATCACTTCTTAGAGTTTTAATCTTAAGTCCACTAAAGTTTTCTTACAGATTTAGAGTATTTAATAAAGTAAGAACAAGCATCACTTTTGTGAGCTAATAAGTATACCCAAGTATATCTAGAAAAGTAATCTACTAAGACATAGACATAGTGCTTCCCATTTAAACTAGAAACTCTTGAAGGTCTAAACAAGTCCATGTGAACCAACTCGAGAGGTTGAGAAGTCGAAACTTATTTCTTTGATTTAAAAGAAACTTTATATTGATTTCCCTTTTGACAGGGATTACAAACTTTGTCATTTGGGAATTCAAGTTTAGGTAGTTCTCTAACTAAGTTCTTACTAGTCAATTTTCTAAGTTAAAAGATGTTGCAGTGTCCTAATCTTCTGTTCCAAAGACAAGATTCTATATGAAAATCATTTAAACAAGTAACATTTTGTTTGGATAAAGAATTTAAATCAATAGCATAAACATTTTCATTTCTTAAAGTAGAAAATACTAAAACATTCTTAGAATTAAAAACATCACAGGAATAATTTTCAAAATTAACATTAAATCCATCATCACATAATTGAGAAATAATTAATAGGTTATACTTAATTCCATAAACAAATAAAACTTTAGAAATTAAAATTGAATCAGTGTTACCAATCTGGCCTAGGACGATGATTTTTCCTTTATAATTATCACCAAAGGTGACATGGCCTCCATCAACCTTGATTAGGCTCTTGAAAAAAGAGTAATCCTCAGACATATGTCTTGAACATCCACTGTCCAAGTACCATACCTTCTTGTGAGAACTCTTCAAACATGTTTCCTATAAAACAAATTTAGATAGAAAATGATTTTGGTACCCAGATCTTCTCAGGTCCAGAAAGGTTAGCAATCAAAGCTTTGGGTACCCATATTTGTCTTATGGGGCTCATATAATTTACAGAATCAATAGATTTTTAAAGATAAACTTTATTTGATCTATAACCATATGAATAGCTGGTTGAAGCATACAAATTTCCAGAATTGGAATAAGCAGAATTTTGTCCAGATTTAGGAATAAATCGAGTTTTAGTGAACTGTCTCTATCCAGGTTGGTATCCCAAACTAGTAGTGTATTTTGGTGAAACTTGTTTTCCTAACATTTTATTAAGTGTATCCTTTCCCTTTGTGAATTTTTCTAAGTCCTTTATAAGTTACTCATTAGACATTTTCAGTTCAGTATTTTCCTTTAACAGTTGAGCATTATTTTATTTTTCTATATCATGGGTAGATTTAACATTGGCAGTAAGAGCATGTTGTTTCTTTAATGACTTATATTTGTCCTTTAGTTCATTACATGTTTCTTCCATCATATTACAATATTCAAATAGTTCATCCTTATACTTAGTTTCATCATTATCTGAATCACTGTTATTTCTAGAATAATAATCATTCATCATAGGGAAAACGGGTACCTCAGAGGTATTGGTCATAAAGCACACGTTGGCACGATTATTTTCAGAATCAGTAGCCTCTAATTCACTTGTGCTGTCTTCTGAAGCACTCTAGGTAGATTTCAATGGATATCTTGTACTTCTTGTCCTTATAATCATATTTATTTTTGAATTTTAATTTTGGACAGTCATCCTTGATGTTTCCTTTCCTTTTGCATTCATAGCAGACTACTTCATCATTCTTTTCAGCTTTCTTCCAATCCTTCTTCCAATGACCTTTGTTAACATACTTTACTTTGTAGTTGGATTTTATGAAGAATTTATTTTTCCTATAGAACTTCTTGAATCTTTTGTCTATTTGAGCCATCTCATCATCACTTCCAGAGTCTGAATCTTCACTTGTTGAACTTTTAGTAGGTACATGCATTTTCTCCTTGTCTTTGATCTTTGAAGCAGTAGACTTAAAAGCTATGGATTTTCTTTTGGGTTCATCATCTTCCTCCTTATTCACCTTGAGTTCTTCCTCATACATCATTAGTTTACCAATAAGCTCTTTTGTAGGGATAGCTCCAATGTCACATGATTCTCTTATTGAAACAGAAGTGCCCCTCCATCGGTCTGGAAGACATCTCAAGATTCTCATGATTTGTTCCATTGCTGGAACATCCTTTCCTAGTGAAATCATTGTATTGACTATCTCATTGAACCTGAGATACATGTTAGAAATAGGTTCATCAGTCTTAATTTTCAAATTATCATATTTAATAGTATATGTATTCAATCTCATTTCTTTAACATTGGTTGTTCCTTCATGAGAAACACCCAAAGTGTCCCAAATTTCATAAGCAGTTTTGCAAGAAGATATTCCGTTGAACTCTTCATCTCCTAAAGCACAATATAGGGCATTCATAGATTTACAATTATTATTGTAATTAGTCTTTGTAGGTTCATCCCAAGTAGTTCTTTCATTTTCTATAATTTTATATTGAGACACTATAGCAGTCCAGATATCAAAACCCATACTTTCTAAATGAATTTTCATCTTAAGTTTCCACTGGGCATAGTTAGTACCATTAAAGAAAGGTGGCCGGTTAGTAGCCGAACCCTCTAGTCTATTATCCATAACTAGATTTTAGAAAATAGTTTTAAATAGATAAAATTTATAACTAACAGAAATTTAAGATATTTAAAGATGCAACTAAAATCACAGTTGAAAAACAGACTATTTCAAAAAACATTTAACAAAAACAATCCTTTGATACCAAATGTTGGTCGGAGTGGATACTTAAGAGGGGGGTGAATTGATTTCCAACTAAAATTTCTATTAAAAATATTTCTCTTAAAATCCCCCAACTTAAAAACAAAGTTAAACTGTAGTGAATTTATACAGAGTGTAAATGTTCAATCAGTTTCTCAAAGATTGATTAGGTCTCAGTTAAATTAATCTAAAGATTAAATTAACTTTTGAAACTAACTTACTGGTTTACAATAAGCATAAAAACTTGCTAATTTAACTATAAAAGTATCTTTAAAATAGTTTTGTATTTCAAAGTAATAGAAGCAGAATATGAAATATATATAGTATATTTATGACTTAAACTAAAATGCATAGCATATGTAACCAAGAGGTTCAGTCTGAAGCCGAGACTTAGTCTTCTCAAACAATTTATATAAATTGATCCACACCCTGGATCGGGGTTAACAATAGTATAATACTGTCCAGGTCCAAAGACCTCTACCACAGTTCTACGTGGGAAAACAAACAATAGCTCACAGTTTTCCAGGTCTTACTCGACCTCTACCACTATCCACAGTGGGAAACAAGAGAGTTATAGAGTTTGAATGAGGATTTGAGAATCCTCCAGCTTAGCACAGGAGACAGTGTGTGTGTAAAATAAACAGGGTACACACACTGCTCGAAATGTAAATGAAAGAATCACTAAAGTAAGTGTGAATGGGTTTATAAAAGCTTTAGTGGTTGGAAATGCAGCTCTGGACTCATTTGATTGGTCAAAAAAGCTTTTGAGTCCTTCTCTGGTTTATGTATGAAAAATAGAGTATCGTTTTCTTCTTTGGTTCCAGGTTCATATTTTTCACCCTGAGTTAATGAAGTGTTTTTTGTATTTATTCACTCAAGATGCAGCTTTTGGTTTTCTCTAGAATGAGGGGCTTTGCCTATGTCCAGTGTTCTTGGAGTATGGATGTGGCCTTGAGTGAATGCACCATGTTTGAATGTTGTTGGGACTTTTTCTTCTTCACCTTTGTGTGCCTTATTAGTTCCTTGGTTGTCTCTGTTTCATTACATCGACACACTTTTCAACTAGGTCTTTATCTTACTTTTTATAGCTTTTCGCTCCAGAAAAAAGGAATGATTACTTTTTTCATGGGTACTAGGTACGGTTCCCTGACATGGTAACAAAATTCATTAAATAACATTAACTTCATTAAAACCATCAAATATAACTGTTAGCTTAATAAATAAATAGTATTGAGAGTATAGAGTTTGATTAGTTGGTCAATCATTAGTAGCCTTCTGTTGGTAGATGTGTACAGTGGACTGTGTAGCCAGACTTTCCATTGGTATCTCTTTGAACTTGCATCGGTAGCTCTTTGCACTTGTATCGGTAGCTCTTGATATCAGTAGCTCTTAACATATCGGTAGCTCCTTCTATCGGTAGACTTACTCTATTGGTAGCTCGGTAGACTTGTTCTATTGGTAGCTCCTTGTCTATCGGTAGCTCTTGTCCCATCGGTAGCTCTTGGGCCATCGGTAGCTCGATGCTTCGGTGACTCTGTACTTTTATCGGTGGTTCTGATTAACGGTAGCTCCTTGCATCAGTATCTTTTTGCACTTGTATCGGTAGACTTACTCTATCGACATACTTCTATCGGTAACTATCTGTGAACTGGTTATATCGGTGGACTTCTGTATATCGGTAACTCTGTGCATATCGGTAATCTTAGCTTATTGGTGATCTTAGCTTATCAGTGATCTTATCTTATCAGTGATCTTAGATTATCGGCGATCTTAGCTTATCGATGACTCTATCTATTGGTAGACTAAGTCTATCGGTAGAATAGGTACCAGTATCTCTTTATCAGAAGCTATACACAGATCAGTGACTAAACACTTATCTATTTTATTCAAAACACATCCGATTGGGTTAGAATTACTTCAGAACTCATATAAACATAGATAAACAATGATTAATATATCTCAAGGATTATTTTAATATTATTATCATCTTGATAATAGAGTATCATAGATTGAAGTAATTAATATATAGAGAAACATTGATTGGGATTATCAAAGTATATGAAAGCATAATTGGGATTATCAAAACAGATGAGGTCAACATATATAAAAGTATTTTTACCAAAAATGAACTATTTATATGAGCACATCAATAATATTAAGTTTATTGTGAAAACTACCATGCTGTTTTGAGAGATTTAAATAAATATTAGTGTGTAATAAAAATGAAATCTCATGAAAATTAGTTTCTTGAATATAAAAATGGTTATATGGAAGTGAAACATATTGAAATTTCTTAAGAAACATCACAAAAATACATCTCTTAATCAATGAGATATAATTATCAATGATGAAACCCCCTAGTTATGGGCTGATGATATTGATAATATTAATGAAGTAATAAGGGATGATGAAATTGAAAATCATATGGAACTTGATGAGAATGAAGAGGAACATGAAGACATTGTCATTGATAGACATGAGGATAAATACGATGAATGATGTATTATATTCTAGTATTTATTAGTTTTTTTATATTTTATATCTATATTAACAATAATTTATAGGTAATATTATTTGTTTCAGATGGCTGGGGATGATCCTAAAAATCTATTTTATTCCCTCACTAACACCGATCTTCCCAATGGCGATCCTGATGACCATTCATCTGACCCACAGGATGTTGTTATAACACTGACTATTGGGATGGGGCATGACCTTGCTAGATTAATGATTCCATACCCTATTCTCTAAATATGACCATCTCTCGATTTTGATCAACATTTAAGGATGTATTTTCAATTATTTTATTTATTTATTTTATATTAATTTTTTGTATTAATTTTGTTAATAATATTCTTATTTTTTTTATTTTCATAGTTTTTCACATTTATCTATTGGGTTGGCTGGTGAAATTATATGAAAGTATTTTTTTATGCCATGGGTTTCATGGGATCAGGTTCCCATTGATGTTCAACATCAGATTTCCAACCATTGAAGTGTATGTTAATAAATAATATATTTTAATTTAAACTTAATTAACTAGTGACATGTTGTTTTTTATTTTCTTGTAGAATTTATGGTCTTTGGTCGATGATACCTTAAGAGCTCATATCCAATAGTCATGAGAGATTTGTATACATGAAAGTTTTAATTAGGTTTTACACAACCTAAGAAAGAGATCCATGAACAGAGCTTTCATTTTTATTTTCAACTAGTCTTGCTTCTCTCATCGACCAGACTATATCTCAAGCCAGGCATGGGATGGATTTTTCTCTTACTAGATATGAGAGACTTTCAAGAGAAGTAAATCATTTGGCTGATAGAATTAGGAGAGGTAGGAGGTCACACATAGGTATGTGAGTCATATATTTGGTATACATCAGTGAAATATGGTAAGTGATATTATTTATTAATGGAAATATACTTTAAATGTAATTTTTTTGTTATATTATATAGGTCTATACCAACCCCTATGTTATAGATTTTGAATTATACAATAATATGTACATAGATCATAGTATAGTACAACTTGTCAGTGAAAAACAATTCCAGGTTATGGTTAGTATTTTTTTTTAAATTTAACATAAATTAATTTTATTATTATTTTATTTTCTAATTATATTTGAATGAAATATATGAGACTACGACTTCATATTCATGAGATAATTAAGCCGGGATCTAAGAAGATGTCATGTGTGAGTTAGTTTTTAATGAGGGAACTTAGATACAGGATACCATTCATGGTGTTGAGAAAGGTTGGGTGTTCGGTATTAGTTCACGATTGACACATACTAGTTATTATGGTACTTTCACGATGTCACCGTCTAGCTCTAAGGGAGATCATACAATGTCATCATTATCCACTTCATAGTATTGTGAGAGGTTACAAGATCATGATGATATTATATAGTACATACATAGATAGTGGTAGGAGGATAATGAGTAACATCATTAGAGAGATGAACATATGTTGGAGTACATGGGACAACTTGTGCATGGTGTTAGCATGGTGTTACCCATTGAACCTTTGGGTGATCCTACTCCCCTGATACCAAATAATTCTCATTTATTATAGTGAAGGATTTATTTTGGTTTGATATCTATAAATTTATGAAATTTTATAATTATCCATGGTTTTTATATTTATTTATTTTTTCTATTTTTTAAATTTTGTTATTTTTCAATTTTTTTAATATTTAATTAATTACAACAGATTCAAAATCCATAATAATTACCTTTTTTAAAAGTTTTTATAATTATTTGTGATGGAAATAACAATCCAACAAAAATAATATTTTTTTGCGATGGCCCATTGCTAATACTTATATTTACGATACCGTTTTCTATGGAAGGTTTTTTTTGTAAAGGATTCCCATTTCAAATGAATTTTAGCAATGAGAACTCATCAAAAAAAACCCATCATAAAAGGTAAATTAAAAATCTTTTTGTGTAATATTGTTAAGTGTATTATGCCTTCACACATATAAAATAAGATAACTGTACATTACTAGCCGTTGCTGATGGAGTAGAAAAAGTGCACTACTTAGAACTACCTCCACCACTCTTATGACCATATTTCCATTTCCACTTCTTCCCATGTGCACTACTAGAATTTTGACTATTTCCAACCAGCTATTTGCGATGAGATCCCGCCGCAAAAAATCTTTTACGATGGGGTCCCGTCGTAAATAGACCACTGGAGAAAACGACATCGCAACTAGTATTTTTTTGCGACGGCCCCGTTGAAAAAAATACTACTTGCGATGGGAAGTCGTCTCGTCGCAAATAGATCTTCGATTAAATACATTATATATATATAAACCTGTTACGACAGGCCCGTCATAAAAAGTACTTGTGACGAGCCCGTAGTTCCATCGCAAATAGTTCTCCATTTATATATGTTATATATACCAACATCTTTTGCGATAGGCCCATTACAAAAAATTATTTGTGACAGTACAAGAGCCCGTTGGAAATAAGTTTTAAATATATATATATATATATATATATATAATCTATTTGCGACGGGGTCCCATCGCAAAAGACCCCGCCGCAAATACTAAATAATATAAAAAAATTAATAAAATTATGATTAATGAAAAAATAATATTAATATTATTAAAATAATAAAAAAAAATAAAAAATATTAAAATTCTCAATATTGGAAAAAAATATAAAAAAAATATAAATTATTATTATAATTATTAGTAAATCAAACAAAACAATAAAAAAATATAATACTAATAATTATTACTAATTATTATTAATTATTACTAATTATTACTAATTATTACTAATTATTACTAATTATTACTAATTATTACTAATTATTACTAATTATTACTAATTATTACTAATTATTATTATTTATTATTATTTATTACTATTTATTACTAATTATTACTATTTATTTCTATTTATTAGTATTTATTACTAATTATTGGTATTTATTAATAATTATTACTAATTATTACTAATTATTACTAATTATTACTAATTATTACTAATTATTACTAATTATTACTAATTATTACTAATTATTACTAATTATTACTAATTATTACTAATTTTTACTATTTATTAGTACTTATTACTATTTATTAGTATTTATTACTAATTATTACTAATTATTACCATTTATTACTACTTATTACTATTTAATACTATTTATTACTATTTATTAGTATTTATTACTAATTACTGCTATTTATTACTAATTACTACTATTTATTACTAATCACTACTATTTATTACTAAATACTATTATTTGTTACTAATTACTACTATTTATTACAATTTAACACTAATTATTACTATTTATTACTAATTATTAGTATTTATTACTAATTATTAGTATTTATTAGTATTTATTACTATTTAGAAGTATTTATTACTATTTATTAGTAATTATTAGTATTTATTACTAATTATTAGTATTTATTACTAATTATTAGTATTTATTACTAATTATTAGTATTTATTACTAATTATTACAAATTATTATTAATTATGACTAATTATTACTAATTGTTACTAATTATTACTATTTATTAGTATTTATTACTATTTATTAGTATTTATTACTAATTATTAGCAATTATTAGTATTTACTACTAATTATTACTAATTGTTACTATTTATTACTGTTTATTACTATTATTTACTATTTATTACTAATTATTAGTATTTATTACTAATTATTACTAGTTATTACTATTTGTTACTAATTGTTACTAATTATTACTATTTATTACTAATTATTACTATTTATTACTATTTATTACTATTTATTACTAATTATTATTATTTATTAGTATTTCTTATTATTTCTTACTAATTATTAGTATTAATTACTAATTATTACTATTTATTACTATTTAATACAATTTATTACTATTTAGTACTATTTATTACTATTTAGTACAATTTTTTACTATTTATAAATAATTATTACTAATTATTAGTATTTATTACTAATTATTAGTATTTATTACTAATTGTTAGTATTTATTACTAATTATTATTATTTATTCCTAATTATTAGTATTTATTAGTATTTATTACTAATTATTACTATTTATTACTAATTATTAGTATTTATTACAAATTATTAGTATTTATCACTAATTATTACTAATTATTAGTATTTATTACTAATTATTACTAATTATTACTAATTATTAGTATCTATTACTAATTATTAGTAATTATTAGTAATTATTATTATTTATTACTAATTATTAGTATTTCTTACAAATTATTAGCATTTATTACTAATTATTGGCATTTATTAGTATTTATTACTAATTATTACTAATTATTACAAATTATTACTATTTAGTAGTATTTATTACTAATTATTACTAATTATTACTAATTATTACTAATTATTACTAATTATTACTAATTATTATTATTTATTACTAATCATTAGCATTTATTACTAATCATTAGCATTTATTACTAATTATTACTAATTATTACTAATTATTACTATGTATTACTAATTATTACTAATTATTAGTATTTATTACTATTTATTAGTATTTATTAGTATTTATTACTATTCATTACTATTTATTAGTATTTATTACTAATTATTACTAATTATTACTATTTATTACTATTTTTTCCTTATTATTACTATTTTTTCTAATTATTACTAATTAGTGTTAATTACTATTAATTACTTCAATATACAGCTACTAATTACTAATTTCCGCAAATTATTTATATCCATTATTAATTATCGTTAATAATTTTTAATTATTACTAATTACTAAGAATTAATACTACTAATTTCATTGTATTATTACAAATAAATACTGATGACAAAACAATTCAAATCTAATTTTATTACAACTAATCAACAATAATTAAAATTAATATAAAGAAATGAAATAAATACAAAATTAAATAAAATATAAATACCTTTAAACTTGATCTCTTATAATTGAAGACGGCTTCACAACTTCTTCGTAAAAAAAACTAACTCTGAAAAATTTTCACTCTAAAATTAGAGTTTAGAGAATTAGAGAAAGTAGGAATTGAGAGGAAGAGAAGAAAAACAGATGTGGAGTATATATAGGTTAGATTAGTTGCGATAAGACTATTTACGACGAGATTCCCGTCGTAAATAGTACTTTTAGCAACGAGGCTCGTCGCAAATACCTTTGGCTGCATTAATTACTGTCGGTGGTTAAAGATTATTTGCGACGAGTCCCGTCGCTAAATGTAACCTGCCGACACACTATTTGCGACGGGACAACATGCCATCACAAATAGGTTTTTACCGCCACCTGGTATTTGCGACGGGACCCCTCGCAATTACCCTGCGGTGGAGGAATTAGTTGCGACGGAGGATCCCTCGTCACAACTAGTGTTTACCACCTCCCGGTATTTGCAACGGGAGGTGCCTACCCGTCGCAAATACCCTTTCGCACGGTTTGGCGTGCAAACCGCGCCAAACCGCGTGTAAGTTTTTGCGACGGGGCGCCTAGTCCCGTTGAAAATAACCTATTGGACAGACTATTTGCGACGTGATTTATTCTCGTTGCAAAAACCAGTTTTTCCCGTAGTGGTGGACCACTAGAACTACCATTGGGTGGAAAGGAAGTCCTAGGAAATCATATCTTACCTTCCATATCTATCTCTACCATCATAGCCATACCAACCATATCTACATATTTTGTGAGTTTCAACATATATACCTGCGATATGATGTCATAGGAAAGCCTTGCAGTAATTTACAAGACTTCAACTGGTCATTCATCACCACCTCTGGAGAAAAAAATCAAATTTGAAAAATGGTTGGTGTACTTAGCCACTAAACTCTCTCCCTACTCCATAGAGTCAAACTCCATATACTTTTCAATCATCAATGATTCTAGCTAGAACTATTGGAATAAAAGGGTATTGAAGCCTTTACACTATAAGACCACATGTTGGTTCTCCTGAACCATATAATCCCAACACCTTTCACTTGGACCATTGAGATTAAATGTTGTACACTTCACCTTAATAGATTCAGGTTTCTATAGGAAATCAAAGACTAGATCGATCTTTTCTAGGTAGTCCTCTACCTCTTGAGTTTCATTATCACCCTTAAAAGATGGGAGATTCTAGCGTAGGAACTCATGTGCTCGACCATTTATCCTCCAACTCCTTGTTGTTCCTCAACAACTTGATTTTGAACAAGTGGTATATTATAGTCCATAGCCTAGACTTCCCTCATGATTTTTCTTAGTGATTTTAATCTAGAGAAGGATTCCATTGATGTGAATTATCTATTGCATCCTTCTATGGAACCCTTAGAATACGTATAAGAGTCATGAATCCATATACTAAAAATAGAAGAAAAAGTACAAACAATGAAACAATCTCAATTTATACTCAATGAACCTAAGCTGATTTTGAGATTTAGATTGAAACCCAACACATGAGATACACAACCCAACATCTCATGGTGACTTGAGAATATTCATGATAAGATCTATCTAGGAACTCACCACAACCTACCTCTCAAGTCTCTTCAATCCTATATCATGTATATCAACTTCTCAAGACTGAGAATAACCTACTCTAATACCAAATTTTCATGACTTGACCCAGACAACTCATCCATCTAGGCACCGAACTAGACCATGGAAAAACCTAAAGGGCGTTCCCAATCCCTACAGGCTAGCAACTAGAACCTAGAAAACCAACAACAACCAAAGGGAATTATTTTCCCAACTTGAATAAGAAACATTTCATATAAGAGAGGAAGATAATAAAGAATAAAATATTCCATAAAAATATAGTGATCACAGTAGCAATACCACAAACATTACCAAGATAAAAACCAAAATTACGTATCAAGAAATATCCAAAAAGGATATCCAAAACATCTAAAAACTACTCCATGTGACATGTGGGAAATGTCCCACCATCTAAATACCAGATACCCATACCCATATAACAAAAACTCATTGCCTCAATACAATGCCATTCCCTTTCCTACAAGCTCCCTAGAGCAATAGGGCATAGGGAATAAGATAACACCCCATGAAAACTATACAAGTTCCCTAGAACAATGAAAACTATACAAGTTCCCTAGAACAATAGGGCTTAGGTAAAACCCCATGATCTACCCCCCTATGATGTCAATTAAGTTCTTAAATCTAGTGGATATATGATCTAAGAATAGAGGAACACCCTAAAAAGTGACCCCCTATAATGTCAAGGG
This sequence comes from Viscum album, assembly GCA_963277665.1. NCBI lineage: Eukaryota > Viridiplantae > Streptophyta > Magnoliopsida > Santalales > Viscaceae > Viscum > Viscum album. The sequence goes on from OY728164.1 coordinate 1,180,121,859, forward strand.
ACAAGGCCCAATACTAAAACCTCTACCTAGGTACCTGAGGATCCCATTCCCTATATTTATCTAATCATTTCAAAGGGATTATCACATTTCACAATTCAATTCCAAATAACCCCTATTATAAAAAACATGCTTTAAAACCCATTTCAAAATGATTTGAAAACCATATTTCATTTACCAAAACATGGGGAAACTATATTTTATCAAAAACCCATTTACACATGCATATAAAAAATTCAGGATCATGAAAATTATTATTTAGAAAACCATTTTGAAAACCAAGAGCTTCAAAAGTTCATTAGACATAGGATAGAGATAAAACCTCCTCCCTCAAACTTAGGTCGCATGCAAACCATAGTAGGATCCACACACTAAAATGAAAGGGAACACAAGATCAATTGATAGGAGGCCCTAAAAAAGATTCTGAAAACTTACAATCATGTTTTTATAATAAAATCATAGACATAAAATATATATCAATACATAATTCAAGTATGACACATTCTGCAACACAACCAACATGAGATCCAGCCTCTGGATGATGAAAAAATGGTCGATCTATAAGAAACAAAGAAGGAATCATTAAATGATCAATAGAATATACTAAGGTATCATATAAACACTTTAAATTCGAAGTAGAATGTAATAACAAGAAGATAATTGACCACACTTACATATATGTTGAAAACCAATTGACCTGGGATTAAAATGCCAATCAAAGAAGTCTAGAAGAGATGGATTCTCCAAAAATTGCCTATAGGAGACCCAAGAGTTTGAGAAAGAAGGAGAAAATCAAATGAGAAAGGAGGTGGGTGCTCAATACATTTAATCTACTATAATAGACACCATTCACTATGTGAATTATGGTTTCATGTTGTGAACTTTCAGAATGGATGATACGCTGAAAAATATGTTCCCATGGCTTAAAATCCCCAAAACCCCATTCATGACATGAATAATATATCACATCATGAATAAATTTTCACATTATGAAAAAATATTCATTGATTTTTCCCAGAATCCATTCATGTTGTGGATATCCATTGATGGTGTAAACCGACTCATGTATCCATTTTCTAGCTTTTGAGCCATTTCCTTCTCTGAGCATCCCTAAAACACCTCAAATAATTTAATTAAACCGTCTAATATGTGAATAAATCTTAAAAAAGGCATATATTATAATCTAGGATGTTACATTATGCCCTCCATAATAGATAACCATTCAGAGTACAAAATAAAGGAACCAATTATCAGAGTAAACAACATAAATAAATAGAAAATCAATAAACAAATACATCAACCAATGCTATAAAAGATGATATAAAATACCACTAAAACAATCAATATAGATACCCACATGCGGTGGATTTATATACAATAAAAAAATACAAAAATAAATAAATAGTCTTCTTCACTAGATGACCTTGGAGTCTGTCCTAACATTACCTTGACCAACCTAATCCTCTTATACAATAACTATAATTAGATCCCTTTCCCTCATATGAATGGCTAACAAAAAAGTTGACATGTACACCAAGATTTAGATATAGGGAATGGGTATAAACCTTGTAAGACACCCACAAAACATCCTTTTCATAAATGTAACAGGTTATATAAAGGTGTATGCAATGATAGAAAATAAATTCACAAATAAACATTCAACTTGCTTGCTGATTATGCACTAACTAGGCTGCCACAAACCTCGACCCTACCCACTTAATCTCATTTTGGAAAATAATTTATATCATATCCATAATAAGATACATCCCATGTCCCATGCCTATCGTATATGTTATGGTCTTTTTATGTACAACGAACCATCCCACATACTTGAGAGGTAAATCAAGTCATCCTAACCTAATACCCTAATCAGGGCGGGATTATTAATCACATCATACCATCCCTGTAGACACTAAGGAGGCCACATTCAACCACACCGTCCCATACCCAAAGAATATAGGGAGGGGGAACATACAAGCACACTATCCCATCCCCATAGGCTTTGGGAAGGCTATATAAAAGTACAAGCACAAGTATCAACATGAACAATGACCACACAAGTAAGGGAAACTCACCCAAACACAACAAAAACCAATGTCTCAAATCACATATCCATCCACACAATAAAACTAAAGACTATATCACATCATCACATAAACCCAAATTTCATCTCACATCCAAACTCCATGTGAGCAAGGGTGAACACCAACCAAGACTCTACGCCACTTAACCAAGTCATTATACCAATTCCTAAGCCCAAATGACACTTTCCAAGTCTATTTTACTAAGTATACATCCCTATAATTATATCTTTTATGAGGCTCTTATTAATTGATTCCAAGGACAAAAATCAAAGGGACTCACTTCCCAAATCCCTACGTTAATTACCCAAGCCACACTAGCCCCAATCGAGTCTGAACATCTTATTATGAGACCATTTTTCTAGGTGGATAACCCTGTGCTCAAACCTGAGATGAAGTCCACTTTCACCATTTCAAAGGTACACAACTCACACTCTCCCTTTAAGGAGTTTCCTAAATTAATAAAGACCTAAAAGGCTTATGCTAACATTAAAATTATAGGTCTCAAAGGGATATATAGACACACACATGCATGCTAAGGTATACAATTTTATAGAAATTCCATAGCATGGTAAAGATTTTCCACCTCAATATCAACAGAGATAACTCACCAAGAATCACCACCCAAATCATGCTCAATGTGATAAATCCCTAAAAAACCCCAAATTCATTTGATTAGGGTTATAGTAAGAAAACTAAATAAAAACAACGATTTGAGTTATGTATGAGGTTAGAATTACTAAGGGGAGTCCAACACGCCAAATGAAACTTGAAATGAAAAAATGATGAGAGAACGGGAGAAAGAAAGTTCAAAGGAGATATAAAGGGGGTTTGGTTTGTATGGGGTTTAGGGAGAGGAGTATAGGAGAATAAAATGGGGACTAATGGGGAAATTAAACTATTTCCTTTCATTTAAAAAGAATCACTGAGGAATCCACCGTCCAGCCGGTGGTGGATCACCGAATAGCTGATGGACCCAAATAGTGTAGGATTAATATGGCTAGCCCAATGACTAGTTTATGAATCCTCACCAACTAGATAGTGGCCCCTATAGCTTTAAAAAATCTACAGGACACTCTTAGACTTCACGAATCCACTCCCATACCTCCTCTGATACCTCCATCAGCAAAAAAACTCGAATACTCACATTCCTATTCCAAAAATTCAAAAAGAAATTCACCTAAAAAATATATAGGCATTAAAAACTCCCCCTATAATGACTTATCATCCTCAAGAAGTACTTATAATGATCTATATTGAACAACCCAACCTCCTGGCTCAAACACCCAACCTTTAGGCCCAAACATCCACTTCCCACTCTCAAACCCATTCCAAGAGAGGTCCATGCAACAACAACCCTAAATGAGAGGTTATACATTTCCCCATAGACCCTTCCTCACCATGTTACATAACATGTGTTTTAAACTCCTCAAAAGAACCACCTACCCCAAATCCTAACATTCTCACAAACAACCCCACTCCTCGAGTCCTGCTCGCATCCCCAAGCCATGATACCACTTCCTGTGCTTCCCCCAAGTGTTTTTCCCAAAATGAATCCTTGTTATGTTTTGTAACATGATTGACCCCTCGAAACACATCGAAAAATTAATTCACACCTTGAATCATTCCACAAATTCACCATCTTTCATCGAAATATTTCCTGATAACCGAAGCCTCACCCCACTGGTCAATGTCCTTAGTTTATACTTGATTGTCTCTGATCATCACCCACACACGAGAACCTATAATTCACTAATACTAGTAAAAAATTCACGTGTTCATGTATTTAAAACCTTTAATTACACAATATTTTAGATCACCTACACATCACTTCTTATTTGAACCAAGGAATTTCAATTCCTACTAATACACTAACATGATTGTTGTCACACCCCGACCTCAGACGCTCTTGTATTTTATTCTTCTTGCAGTCTCGCATTGTTTGGAAAAAGTTCGGTTTGGGGTCCTAGTTTTTTTTTTAAGTTTAATAATATTGATGGGTTTCGGACGGGTGCACGGGAACCACACGGTTGGTAGTAACCATGCGGTTGACCTAGGTGCCCTTGCGGTTGCCCACTACATAAAATAATAAAATTTTTGTGAGAATAAAATGATGTAAATATTTAAAACATAATAATGATAATAGTATTATGTAGATAATAATAATAATAATAATATTAAAAGTTGTTAATAATATCATTATCATTAAAAATTGTTATTAATATAATTATTATTAAATTGTCATTAATATTATCATGTTTAAAAATGAAATATACAAATTAATTATTATTATTATTCTAATGTTTAAATTATGTCATTAATATTAATATCATTTAGATTATCATTATGGTTAATATTTTATTGAGTCAAAATTAGTATTATTGTTGACAGGAAATTATTAATTATTATTATTATTATTATCATTTTATGTCGGTCTAAGTTTTTTTAGGTTTTTTTTTTTCATTTCTTTTCACTCTTATTTCCCACACTTTCTATATTCCTCACCCCTCCCCTTTGGAATCACACACAACATCCCCACCCCCCAAACCCTAGTCGTGCTCTCCTCCCCTCTTTACTGGTGAGTCGTGCTGCCTTGCACCTCTTGGACAGATCTTATTCCGATGAGGCTGACTGCACACCGCTTCACCCAATTCCACATAGCCACGCATCTCCTCCACTATCCCTTGGCCTCTCTAGTGCTTGGTTCTTCTCTATATGGAGATGCTACAGATAGGCACCTCCTCTCCCGCTACTCCTTGGTGATGCAACTAACCGACGCACCTCTCCATTTCCGACTCGCCTTTCACCGCCCCTTTTGTCCATGTCGCACGCCCCTTGTGCCACCTCCCTCAGCGCTGCTCCCTTGGTCGCGACCCCCTTTTGGTAAGGATCCACCTGGTGCGACACATCTCCGAAATCCCTACCTAAAGCTCTGTTAGTCTCCCGCACCCTCACCGTAGGTGTGTTCCTCCTTGTTTGGTTTATTTCTTCCATCATTAGGTTAGTAGGTTAGTATTTAGTGTGACATTTGGTTTGGGTTTGATGTTTTTGGTTTTATGTCTTGGTTGTAGAATTAAATATGAGTTTATTGTTGTGAGATTAGTGTGCAGTTGAGTTTGCGCACCAAGTTTGTGAAATTTTCCTACACCGAGGTAGGTGGTTCCATCTTTAAACATTATTTGATGAGTTTTTTTATTGATTAATTTATTTACCATGTTATTTGATTCATATGTTGGGTGAAAAAGCTATTTTTGAAATAGATTAACTTGTGTTTGGTTTTTATATGGCATGCTTGTATGAAATGGGGTGTATTTTGGATATAAATCCATCTGGTAACGCTTGGTTGTGTTTTATGACTTGTGCATTTGGTTTATTAGATCATGCAAGGGATAGATATTATATTTTAGTATGGCGTTAGTGTGAATTTGATTTAAAAAGGTAATTTGGGTGTGTTTTTGATGTAATTCCATGTAATGTTTCTTTAATCTCTTTATATGAATTGTAAAATGTTTTATTGAATGATATTAGTTTTTAAAATCATGTTTTAATACGTCCATGTTGGGTGGTTGGTTATAAAGTGGAATTTTAAATGATTTTGGGTGTATTTTTAGTGAAAACCTTTTTTTGCGTAATTTTTTAATGCTTTAAAAACAACTAAAATGATTTATTAAATTATTTTTGTGGTGGTAAAACCATTTTTGTTAGCATTAATGAAGTGTTAAAATTTTAAAGTTTCATTTTGACATGAAATTGGTTGTTTTTCATGTGTGTCCCATGTTGCATCATTCAAGGTTGTTTTATGACTTAAGGAATTGATTTATTAAATATTATTAGGGCTGTGAAATTTGGTTTTATATGGTATTGTTGGGAATTTGGCCTTAAAAGAGCAATTTTAAATGGATTTCACATGAAAAGTCTTATTTTACTTCTTGAAATTGTTTTATGAGAAAGATAAATGGTTTATTGAGTTACACAAAGGGTGAAAGAGCATGTTGGGTACTGTTTGGTGCGTGTCTGTTGAAAAAGGATTTTTGATGGGAAATGTACCCCTTTGAGCATGTTAGCCTTGTTGTGCATTCCTCAATATGTATTGTAAATTCTTTTAAAATTTGGAAAGTGTGTTTTAATGTGGATTTGCTATATGTTTTGTTTTAAAGTATATTTTCCTACTTTAAATTGAGTGGTTTATTGGTGAAAACCCTTAATGTGTTATTTTGAAATGTTTTATATATTGTTTAAGTTTTTAATTGTTTTATTAAATTATATGTGTAATGCGTGATCCCTGCTTTGTGGTTTAGAGTCGTCGGGTCTAAGGTGACTCACCTGCATGTGCATAAGTAAGTATGTGTATATATATATATGGGTTTACCCGTTACATGTACATTCATCCATGGCAGTGAATATACATGTATGAGGCTAGCTGTTCCCATGTATATATATGAAAATGCATACGTAGGTGAGTGGAGACTAGTATATGAATATAATCATATGTGTAAGGATCCCCTTGCACATGTTCATGGACATGCGGGTGTGTGCATAGGGGCTAGGTGTTTTTATATGTATGTGAAAGTGAATATTCCTAGTGGGGGAGAAACAACTTCTAGTTAGAAAGCACCAAGAGTTGAAATTTTGATTTGCTTCCACCCTGAGGTAGGTCCCCTATGCCTATGACTTTAATTTGAATTCCAAAATTTCTTGCTTTCTTTAAAATTATGTTTTATATTTATGATATACACACATGTTATGAAATCTTGTTGCAGTTGTTAGAAATGATTATGACTTTTTTTTGGAAATTGAAACGTATTTCTAGCGCCCATTGGTCTTAAGTGACTTTTCATGAAAAGTGATTTCCTAAATGGATTTGAATGGGTAATGATTATTTCCAAAGGTTTTTTTCCTTTCAGTCGGTTAGTTATAAAAAGTGTTCCTTGTATGTAATTAAGCCCATTTGGCACCTAAAGAATTATTTATGAAAAAGAAAAACCTCTCTTAAGGCATTCCCCCTTTTTTTTTGAAAATGATGTGTGTGTTGAATGTGTGATTTGTGATATGTTCCTAGTAAAGAGGCTTGTGAATTATTGTGTGACAAAAAATGGGGGGGATTCACTCAAGGGGGGAGATCAGTGGGGAGAGGTTGGATGCATTTTTAAGTAAAGAAGTTGATAAGTACATATATGTTTGATTGATAAAAACTCACCACCACTGGAAATGGAGTATAATGGGAAACTGGGATATCTAGGTGGGAAGACTAAGACTAGTACTCTAGATGATACATAAGTTGTTCATCCAGGTTTCTTCTAGCAGGATTGGAACTACAACACTAACTAAACATTTGTGATGATTGGAGACCAGTAGGTTATCGGTGTGTTCTCTACTAGTGGATCATGCACGAGAATATAGATCATTGTGGTTCCTATTCCACATTTCACTAAGGTATGAGGATCCTAGTTACCCAACTAAAACTAGATAATTAGGAATTTACCATGGTGCTTGTTATGTGATTTCTATTTCAATCATTTCATACTTGATGTGTTATTTGTGAAAACCTTATTTTAATCTAAATTGGTTTCCTTTAATTTTGAAATGTTAATGAATTCTTGGAACCTATTTTGAAAATTTAGTGGGAGAGAAATGATTTACTTGAGAATTCAAACTTGTTACTTTAATTTGAAAAGAATGAAAAACATTATTTTATTCTGTTCTATTTTAAAACTAGCATGTTTTGGATTTCTTATAAAAGGAAAGGGAATATTGAATTGTTGTATCTTGGAATTCCTACTGAGAATCTTGATGCTCATGCCTACTTTACTTTTAAATTTCAAGTTTCTCTAGTTTTGGATCTCTCTTAGAGAGAGTGTAGTTTATGTTCTGTGGTGACCCACGAGGCCACTTGAGGTATGTATCATTGCTTCGTTTATTCTTTTTTATGATGCCAGTTTGTTTAGTTTATTTTCTTTTATTTATCTACTTGTTCAGTTTATGATTATTTATCAGTATTTTTTATGGTCCAAATCATTCCCAACTAGTTTATTTTGATACCCGACACTAGTTGCCATCCTGTGGGGATCGGGAATGCCCCTCAGGCCTTACCACGGACTAGGTTAGGCGTCGATTGGATGATGACCTAATTTGGTTCATGAAAAATGGTATCAGAGGTGGTTATTGTAATTTGGGGTGTCTGGTAGAATGAAATTAGGACTATCGGGGATCGAGAGGTAGGTGAACGAAGAGCGTCATGAACTCTTTCTTGCAATGATCCTCGAGTCACCAGGGGTAGTTTGGGATTGGAGTCTTTTGTCATGGGTTGTTTTGGATTGAGGGATGTAAATGGAGGTGAATTGGGTTATTTTATGGCCTTACATGGGGTGGTGACCTATGTGAAGTCAAAGTGCCCGGTTCAAGGTCCTCTTAGTGTCATGCCTTACTTGGGGCATGGCTCACCACCATGTTTCCAGGTTAGGCATAGGTACTAGTTCCTCATTTTGGTGGTTTGTTGTTGGTTGTGTTTCATTTTGATCTCGGTTTATGTGAGCATATGTTAAGAATGAAAGTGGTTTTGAAATGGAAAGGGGTTTATTCCAAATGGGTTTAAATGGGTAAAGTGGGTTTTAAAGAGGAAGTGTTTTGATTTGGAAAATTTGCTACGTGTTTGTATTTGATAAAGAAAATAGATGTTTGGACCTTGGTATTATTTATTGAGGGTCACATGTGCATGGGTATGTATAGAGAGTGCATGGGGAACTTGTCTATGGATGATGTAAGTGGGATTGGTTGAACGTACATGTGATAGTTCATAAGGTTCCATAGGTGATTTTTAAAATTTAAAAGAAATAGAGGTTTGTAGAAAACTAATTTTTGATTGTGTTTGTATATGTTTGGATTATGAGCCTGTTTCCCTTAGAATGGGCTATTATTTTGATTGAGTTTTGGCTTAATGCTGATTTCAGTTGGGTTTTTTGTATTGTTCAAAGTATGCCGCCCAGAAAGGTTGGTAATGTTGCCAGTGATTCATGCTCATTTTTCGGTTCCTCTTGGGTGTTTCTTTCCCTTCGAGGTGTTTGATGTCTGATAGAAGTAGTGGAGTGGTTTGATTGGAGCACATCACATCTTCTGGTGGTTGGTAACTCTCGAGTTTGTTAGACTCTATTGTGTCTCATATTTAATGGAAGGTTCAGTTTTGGACTATTGGAGGTTGGGTGCCTCATCGTATTTAGGATTTTGTGTGTGGTTAAAGTGTAGTTAGTTTTCATCAGGGTTCCCCATTTGGTGAGTGGGGTGTTCTAGAGGAACCTGTTTTTGAGAAATCTTCTTCGTCAGTGCCAGATCCCAGTTCATTGGACCATTCTCTTGTGTGCCACCAGTATGGCTAGTTCAGGCATTCTAAGCCATCATCTCACATCACTTTGAAAAAATACCACCATTATGGTCTTTTGAATCATCAAGAGGAAGAAGGAGTTGGGGACCAGAGGATGAAAATGTCTGACTATGAGGTAGGAGATGCTTAAACCATCAGGGCCCCAGGCACATGTCTCGATGTGAAGCTCCTGTATAGTCAGGAGTTGATGAGGGTGTTCAGAACCTCAATCTAGATCATGTTTTCAACTTTCAGATGGAAATATCCAAATTTTTCTTGTTTTATTATTGTCACCTTTGTAAGTTCATTCTTGTTCTAGTGGAGTGATGATATCATTCTACAACAACCTAAGTGGCTTTATCTACTCTAAATGTGGCTCTTAAATCATTGGTATTCCTTGAGTGGTGTTGGGCCTATGAATGTACGAACCCGTTCTAGTTTTAAGTTTAGTTTCAGTTGGGTTTTCTAGGGGAATTTTTAGTTTAGTGAAATTAATGGGAAGTGTTTCGGGGACCTTTCATAGTTCGGGCACCTGTTCATGGGTTTTTCCACTAATAAATTCTGGTTTTGTAGGGTATTCCTCCATCCTAGTGTCCTGGTGTTCCGGTTTTCCCTGTAATGGTTTTAATCTTGGTGGTGGAGTTTTTCCATTAGTGTTGAGGAAGTGGGTTGAGTTTGGGATAGGAATTCCCTATTCTTTGGATGCAATGAAGATTTTTATTTGGTCAGTTTGGGAGTTGGGGAGTAATTTCACACCCTTAGGTTGTTGGGTCATTTCGTAGAAATATTTCCATTTAAATCTCTAGTGTGTTGTTTGGTCCATTTAGATAAATCGAATGAGTTCGGTTTGGGAGTTCCCACATTCCCCCCCCCGGGAGTGGTGCGTTTAGGTTTCAAGGTTTCTATGTTAGTAGAATTCTTATGGTGGGGAGAACCATCTAGTGTTAACCCCTCATTCTTCTGCTGTGGTTTCTTCTTGAATTGGTCTGGTGTGACATGTGTTGGGAATGGTCACCCCGAGCCCCTCAGTTTCCTTTAGTTTTTTTTGGGAATGGACTCCAGTTGTGTTAATTGTTGGCTTGGTGACTTTCTAAGGGAAGAAAGTGTCTATGGTGGGGAGAATTGTCAAACCCTGACCTCATACGCTCTTGTATTTTATTCTTCTCACGGTCTTGCATTGTTTGGACAAAGTTTGGTTTGGGGCCCCAATTTGAATTTTTTTGACGTTTAATAATATTGATGGGTTTTAGATGGGTGTGTAGGCACCGCACGGTTGGTGGTAACCGTGTGGTTTCCCCAGGTGCCCTTTTGGTTTCCCACTACTTAAAATAATAAAATTTTTGTGAGAATAAAATACGGAAAACATTTAAAACATAATAATAATAATATTATGTAGATAATAATAATAATATTATTAAAAGTTGTTAATAATATCATTATCATCAAAAATTGTTATTAATATAATTATTATTAAATTGTTATTAATATTATCATGTTTTAAAATGAAATGCACAAATTAATTATTATTATTATTATAATTTTTAAATTAATTCATTAATATTAATATCATTAAGATTATCATTATGGTTAATCTTTTATTGAGTCACAATTATTATTATTGTTGTTAGGAAATTATTAATTATTACTATTGTTATTTTATTATTATTATTAGTATTATTATTATTATTTTAAGTTGGTCTGAGTTTTTTTAGGTTTTATTTTTTTTACTTTCATTTCTTTTCTCTCCTATTTTTCCCATTTTTAGTATTCATCACCCCTCCCCTTGGCATCACGCACAGTAGCCCCCCAAACCCTGGTTGCGCTCTCCCACCCTCTTCACCGGTGAGCCATGCCACCCTACATCTCTTGGCCGAATCCCATTCTGGTGAGGCTGCCTGCGAAATGCCACATCCGGTTCTGCATAGCCGCGCATCTCCTTCCCTCTCCCTTGGCCTCTACAGTGCCTGGTTCTTCTCTCTCCGGCGACACCATTGACTGGTGCTTCCTCCCCTACTTCTCTCTGATGATGCAATTGACCAGTTCACCTCTCCCCTTTCAGCTTTCCTCATGCTGCCCCTACTATCCGCATCGCACGCCCCTCGTGCCACGTCCCTCGGCGCTGCTCCCTTGGTCACGCCCCCTTCCAGTAAGGCTCCACCCAGTGCGACACATCTCCAGAAGCCCTTCCTCAAGCTTCGTTAGCCTCCCACACCCTCTTCATAGGCGAGTTCCTCCTTGTTAGGTTGATTTATTCTATTGGTAGGTTACCAGGTTAGGGTTTAGTGTGGCGTTTGTTTTGGGTTTGATGTTTTTGGTTTGATGTCTTGGTTGTAGCATTCAATCTAAGTTTATTGTGGTGCGATTTTCATACAGTGGAGTTTGCGCACTGAGTTTGTTAAATTTTCCTACACTAAGGTAGGTGGCTCTATATTTAAACATTATTTGATGAGTTATTTTTCTTGATTGATTTATTTACCATGTTATTTGATTCATATGTTGGGTGAAAAAGCTATTTTTTCAATAAATTAACTTGTGTTTGATTTTTATATGGAATTCTTGTGTAAAATGGGGTGTGTTTTGGATATAAATCCTTTTGGTAACACTTGGTTGTGTTTTATGACTTGTGTGTTTGATTTATTAGATCTTTTAAGGGACTTAGATTATATTTTAGTATGGTGTTAGTGTGAGTTTGATTTAAAAAGGGAATTTGGGTGTGTTTTTGACGTAAGGCCATGTAGTGCTTCTTTGGTCCGTTTTTATAAATTTTCAAATGTTTTATTGAATTATATTAGTTGTACAAATCATGTTTTAATGCATCCATGTTGTGTGGTTGGTTATAAAGAAGAATTTTAAATGAAACAAGGTGTATTTTTAGTTAAAACATTTATTGTGTCATTTGTTATTGCTTTAAAAACTACTCAAATGATTTATTAAATTATTTGTGTTGTGTGAAAACTGTTTTTGGTAGAATTGATGAAGTGTTAAAATTTTAAAGTTGTAGTTTGACATGAAATTGGGTGTTTTTCATGTGTGTCCCATGTTTCATCATTTGGGTTTGTTTTATAACTTGTGGAATTGATTTATTAAATGATTTTAGGGGTGGTAAATCTTGTTTTCTATGGTATTGTTGGGAGTTTGGCCTTAAAAGAGAAATTTTAAATGGATTTCACATGCAAAGTCTTGTTTTACTTCTTGAAATTATTTTATGAAAAAGATAAATTGGTTATTGAATTACACAAAGGGTTTAAGAGCATGTTGGGCACTGTTTGGTGCATTTTTGTTTAAAAAAGATTTTTTATGGGAAATGTACCACTTTGAGCATGTTAGCCTTGTTTCTCATTTCTCAATATGTATTGTAAATTCTTTTAAAAGATGGAAAGTATGTTTTAATGTTTATTTTCTATAAGTTTGGATTTAAAGTAGATTTTCTTACCTAAAATTGAGTGTGTTATTGTTGAAAACCCTTTATGTGTTATTTTGAAATGTTTTATAGATTGTTTAAGTGTTTAATTGTTTTATTAAATTATTTTTGTATTGCGTGATCCCTGATTTGTGGTTTGGAGTCGTCGGGTCGAAGGAGAATCACCTATGTGTGCATAGGTAAGTGTGTGTATATATATATATATATGTGTGTGTGTGTGTGGGTTCCCCTATTACATGTATAGTCATCCATGGAAGTGAATATACATGTATGAGGCTAGGTGTTCCCATGTATATATATGAAAATGCATTCATAGGTGAGTGGTGACTAGTATATTCATATAATAATATGTGTAATGATCCCCTTGCACATGTTCATGGCCATGCGAGTGGGTGAATAAGGTCTAGGTGTCCTTATATGTATGTGAAAGTGCATATGCCTAGTTCAGGAGCAACAACTTCTAGTTAGAAAGCACCAAGAGCTGAAATTTCAGTTTGGTTCCACCCTGAGGTAGGTCCCCTATGACTATGCCTTTAATTTGAATTCCATAATTTCTTTCTTGATTTAAAAATATGTTTTATATTTATTCTATATACACATGCTATGAAATCTGGTTGCAGTTGGTAGAAATGATCATGGCTTTATTTTCAAAATTTAAATGCATTCCTAACCCCCATTGTTCTTAAGTTACTTTTCTTAAAAAGTGATTTCCTAAGTGGTTTTGAATTGGTAATGATTATTTCCAAAGGCATTTTGAATTTCAAATGGTTAGTTATAAAAATTGTTCCTTTTATGTAATTGAGCCCGTTTGTGATATGAAACCGGTAGATGAAATTGACTTGATGGCATGTGTGAAGTTGGAGTTGCAAGGCCCAATGATGCAAGGAATATTAAATAGACTATAATTGGAAACAGAAGCCCATATCACTGCATTAAAAGTCCCAAGCCCAAGGTGCATGCATGGAAATATCAAATGGGCTTATTATCACTCTTATTTAATCCCAAAGGAGATGCATAAAACCCAATACACATGTTTTCATGAATTTTGGAAGCCTTGCCCACATGGAGATTCTAGAATAGAATCTTTGGACACTAAAGTCAAATTTGATGGGCTAGGTACTCCAAGTCAAATCTGGTGGGATATTATTGGGAAGAAATGTGCTACTTTTCCCAAAAATCTTTGTTAGAATTTATCTTTTTGACTTTAAGGGGAAAAGGTAGGTTTAGCCTTCATGAATTTAGGGTATTAGACCCTTAACTATTGTATCAAACCTTGGATATAAATATCCACCCATGGAATTGTATTTTGATTCATGATTTATTTGAGAGCTTATGATTTGTTTCTCTTCATTATGTGAGGATTGTCCTGGTATTTTCCCCTTGGTCTTGTGCATTCTTTCCTTGTCAATCTACAAGTTAGATTGGTGATCCAAGATCACAAAGCTCCCAATTATGTACCTCAACTAAAGTGCATTTTTGCGTGGATTGGCTATCATATCCCTCCCGTGAGTGTGTTGTCTAATTAGTAGGTCTCACTTCTTATAGTGTTGATTGACTACTTGCATCTACTATCCATACCCATCATCCACCTCTTAGCCCTGAACCACATCCTTCATCCACTGACCTACGCCGTGATGATCGAGCCACCCTGTGCGTCTCACATCAGTTGGTATTAGAGCTCCGGTTGACACAGTAGGAATTTATCACCCTCATTTATCCCATATATCTATTACCCTTCTTATCCTTTCTTATTATCCACCCATTCAAAAAAAAAATAAAAAAAAATCCGTTTTTCTTTTAAAACCTCAAGATTTGGCCTATGTTGTGCAAGATTGAAATATTGTTACATTGAGAAAATTATTCACACATCTTATTTTCATATTAAATTCTCTATTTTGTGATTTGTATCCAGCAAAAAAAAAATAAAAAAATTCAAATTCTCTCAACTCATAATTTTGTGATTTTCAAAAATAAGCACATCCTTTATTCAAGAGATTTAAAAAAAATGTCTTACTCTCCCTTCAATCATATTGTTCTTTAAAACTCCAAGCACAACACTTTTTGGGGATATTTGACCCAAAAAGAGAAAAAAAGGTGGATACAATTACCTCGTTAGCGTGCTTTACATTATTGGCACTTTCCATTTCCATACATCACTTTTTTTCATCATTTTTACCTCATTATCCCATCATTTTGGGCTCATATTGTTATTAATTTTTCTTATCTTTCACAATCAGGGAAAACCCACATACCACCTTTCAACCCCTTTTTTCCACCCTATTTTGACCCTTTACTATTTTTAAACTCTTTACCACTCAAGAAGGTTCTGTTAAACCATCCCCAGACAAAATATCGATTGGGGAAGGATTGGTGGCAAGTGATCACCCTTAATACGATATTATATTTCACAAGATCTTGGGATTTAAATTGAGTGTTGAGTGTGGAGATAAATAAGAAAAAAAAACATTATTGAGTGTGTATAACTTGTGTACATGTGTGTGTCAGTGTTGTGTGCGCGTGTGTGTACATCTTGTGTGTGTGGGTGTGTGTACTTTCGAGAATGTGTGTGTATCCTTGTGTGCATGAGTTTGTGAATCTTGTGTGTGTGAGTGTGTATATCTTGTTTTGTGTGTGTGTGTACATCTCATGTGTGTGAGTGTGTATCCTTGCGAGAGTATGTGTGTATTCTTGTGTGTGCGAGTGTGTATATCTTGTGTGCGTGAGTGTGTATCCTTGTGTGTGTGAGTGTGTGTGTACATCTTGTGTGTGTGTGTGTGTACATATCACATGTGTAAGTGAGTGTGTATCATTGTGTGTGTTTCTCCCCGTGTGTGTTTGCATTTGTGTAACTTATCATGGCAGAAGATTTCAAAAAGAAAATTGCTCATGTTAGTGATTAAGGAAGTCGAAGTAGATCTCTTGCACCCAAATCTACACAACTCCAAATGCAAGCTTTGGAAAGCCACTTTGAGAAGATTCTTGATAGGAAGTTGAAAGTGATACATGAGAGGACTGATGAATTGGAGAATAAACCAAGCCTAAGGATGATCCACGATAACCCACAGTGCACTCCAGCACCACATCTTCCTTGTATCATGGAGGAGGAGATGGATAACTTTGATGAAAATTTTGAGGATGTCCCACAAAGGAGAAGGTTGTACCAACAACCTAGAGGAGGCCAAATGATACCACATGATGATGAACTACTTGGCAAGATCAAGGTAAAAGTCCCTTCATTTCAAGGGAAAAGTGACCTAGAAGCATACTTGGAGTGGGAAATGCGGATCGATCAGGTGTTTTCATGCCATGCATATTCCGACGAGAAAAAGGTCAAACTTTCTTCCCTTGAATTTTCTTATTATAATTTAATTTGGTGGGATCAAATACAAAAGGAGAGGGATATATATGGTGGACATCCCATCGAAACTTAGGAAGAGATGAAGTTCACCATGAGGAAGTGATTTCTTCCCTCACACTACCATATATATCTTCACAACAAGCTTAAATGCCTCACATAAGGGAGTAAGCGTGTTGAAGATTACTCCAAGGAGATGAAAATTTCCATGATTTGATCAAACATTGAGGAATATTCAAAGGCAACAATGGCGCGCTTCTTACATGGGATTAATCGGAAGATTACCGATCAAGTGGAGATGTACCACCATGTAGAGATACAAGATATGATCCACCAAGCCACCATGGTTGAGAAAAAAATAAAAAGACAAAGGAACATGAGGAAACCCAATATCCATTTCATGCCACAGAGAAATCTGAGGAAGGAGATTGGAGAATCATCAAATCCAAAAGAGGTGGTTGATCGTAAAAGTTATGACACTACTACAAAAACGGGCAATAACAGCGCTAAAATCGGGCTTTAACAGCGCTAGAAAAGCACTGTAAAGCTCAACGCAGATAAAGGGGGGGGGGGGGGGGGTCCTTTAACAGCGCTTTTTTAGCGCTGTTAAATGTCACCTTTAACAGCGCTAAAAAAGCGCTGTTATATGTTGCCTTTAACAGCGCTTTTTTAGCGCTGTTAAATGTCGCCTTTAACAGCGCTAAAAAAGCGCTGTTAAATCCCTGCCTGCTGCTAATAAAAAACCTGCACTAGTACAGCCAGCCGAGCAGACCTGCACAAAAACCAGTATATCAACCACAGACCTGCACAAAAACCAGTATATCAACCACAAGCATGTCATCAACCGATCACAACCCAACCAAACAGTGTTCTTACCATGAGTTAGATACCATCTACCCAGAAACCAAAACTACCTCATTACATAGTATCACAAAATATTCCTACACAACTCAGAAGATAAATACTAGAACATTCCACTATGCATTGTTTCTCCTTGGATTACCACTTGGTTTTGACAAATCGTGCAGAGCCCGTGCTCCTTGAATCATTCTGCAATACATAAAAAGGATATCCTAACTCTCCCAACCATCACCCTTAGTAATTATGTATATTAATACAAAAAAGGTAACATATCATAAATTGGGGGACTGTAATGAGACATCAAGATTAACATTCTATATATAGGATCGATGTCTGGTAGGATTGGTTGCGTTGATACATGACTCTACCTGGACCTCAAAAATAGATATATGATCTCACTCCAGGACTTTCAGAGAGACTCCAAATATGTCTAGGACGTCCTGCTGAAGCGATCGTACTACCGTAAGTCGGAAAAGATACCAAAACCATCCTAGGAAGGATCATGGGAGCCAACCCTAATGAAATATGTCCTTGATATAGTGTTCAAAGAGATCAATCATGGTACATAAAATTATGTGTCATTTAAAGGGTCACATGCCTTGTCGCTTTACCCTGGGTAACTCCAATGTTCAGCTGCCTGTGTGAATATACATGTCATATCAATAGGAAATTACATGGCATGTTAAAAAACATATACGTGTTACCCTTTGATCTTGTGTCCTCTTATGCACCCTTTCCCTATGTTAGTACATGACGTCGATCTCGTGTGATTCTTCCTGTGTATCTGTACAAGGGATAAACTGCGTAGCTGGCTCATTAAAGACGTGTAGTGGGATATATTCCATGTAGGAAAGCCATGTAATCCACCCCAGGTTTGACTCTTACACGTCACATATGAACCATGGATCATTGTACTAAAGTGTTAACACAATCCTAATGCGTTTGGTCGGTTTCCCGTATGTCAGTTGTTGATTTCACTTAAAAATAAATCCATTTTGAACAAAATAGAGGCACTTTGAGTGGTGTCGGCCACACCGGGCCTCGAATTGAGTCGGGGTTGACTCTTACACGTCAAATTTGACCCATGGATCATTTCCCTTAAGTTTCAACAGAATCCAAATGCGTTTGGTCGGTTTGCCGCATGTCAGTTGTTGATTTCACTTAAAAATAAGTCTATTTTGAACAAAAGAGAGGCACTGTGAGTGGTGTCGGCCACACCGGGCCTCGGATTGATGCGGTGTTACGTCACACATGAGTCATTGATCATTGTGAAAAAGTATCAACGCAATCAGAAGCCGTTAGATCGATTTGGCATATGTACATAAAATATTGTCCATTTTAAACTAAATACATACACTTGGAGTGATACCGGTCACACCGCGCCTCTGATTGAGGCGGGGTTGAATCGTACACGTCAAATTTGACCCATGGATCATTGTCCTTAAGTTTCAATAGAATCCCAATGCGTTTGGTCGGTTTGTCGTATGTCAGTTGTTGATTTCACTTAAAATTAAGTCCATTTTTAACAAAACAGTGACACTGTGAGTGGTGTCGGCCACACCGGGCCTCAGATTGATGCGGTGTTGAATCGTACACGTCACACATGAGTCATTGATTGTTGTGAAAATGTATCAACGCAATCAGAATCTGTTAGATCGGTTTGGCGTATGTACGTAAAATATTGTCCATTTTAAACTAAATACATACACTTGGAGTGATACCGGTCACACCGCGCCTCTGATTGAGGCGGGGTTGAATCTTACACGTCACATTTGACCCATGGATAGTTTCCTTAAGTTTCAATAGAATCCCAATGTGTTTGGTCGGTTTTCCGTATGTCAGTTGTTGATTTCACTTAAAATTAAGTCCATTTTTAACAAAACAGTGACACTGTGAGTGGTGTCGGCCACACCGGGCCTCGGATTGATGCGGTGTTGAATCGTACACGTCACACATGAGTCATTGATCATTGTGAAAAAGTATCAATGCAATCAGAAGCCGTTAGATCAGTTTGGCGTATGTACGTAAAATATTGTCCATTTTAAACTAAATACATACACTTGGAGTGATACCGGTCACACCGCGTCTCGGATTGAGGCGAGGTTGAGTCGTACACGTCACATATAACCCATGAATCGTTGTCCTAAAGTGTCAACACAATCCTAAGGCGTTTGGTCGGTTTCCCGTATGTCAGTTGTTGATTTCTCACTTAAAAATAAGTCCATTTTGAACAAAACAGAGGCACTTGGAGTTGTGTCAGCCACAACAGGCCTTAGATTGAGGCGGGGTTGACTCGTACACATCACATTTGAAGGTGAGTATGCATACACGATAGTTGACCTTCTTAGAGAAGGGTTTCTGGAAGATTATAAAATACATGAAGCAATGAAGATCATTAGAGTGTTGGAGCAAATGTGGTTGCTACAAACAATGTGGAAATCGGCTTGTGCAAAGCGACCTAAGTTACAACTTGCAGGTATTGTACTCTATTTTTTTCTGGAAGGTTTCAGTTTAAATGCATTTTGAAATGATCATTGCTAGCCATTGTCTTTTAGGTTTTTTTGACAGCCGAGGGGAAAGGGTGGGGTCTGAAGACATTGTAGGATATGTCGAAGGGTGATTTTGTGTGTGAATATGTTGGAGAAATGTTAACTCCCGCAGTTCTGAAAAGAGTCACTATTTGAAAGAAAGTCACAAGTTTAGATACATCTCAAGATGGTCAGTTTAAAGACATTTTGAGGGACACTACTAAAGACATGCTCAGATATGCACACATCCCCCACTTTTAGATCGTTGTCTACTACAATGATCTTCCAAACAAGATATGCATTAGAACGCTCATGATACATAGAGAAATTCACTGGCCACCTTCGAGAATGATCTGAAGCACAAACCATGACAGCATTATGTTTTTAACTTCAGCACCTCAATTGAGAATGTGACACCTTTCAGGACTTGGCGCCATTGTATGTCGTTTCGTCCACTGAATGGGTCTATCCTTTTATTTAATTTTTTTAACTTCAGTCAAATATTCTAGAAAGATGTCGCAGAAGATCCTTCACCATTTTGTTTTGCTGAACATCTCATTACATTGTTAAAAAAAAGCAGGGTGTCTTGCATGGGCAATACGTTCCTGTATTGAAGATGATGCACTCCCATTTTAATGGACTAGGTTTACTCCCTAATCTCATACATAACATCTCATGAGACAATAGATTTAACCAATGAATTGGAGTCCTATCTGGGTACAACCATCATACGATTTTCATGATTATGTGTTCCACAATAATTAAATCAATCATTAGGCTTAAACAAAATAATTAACCATGTGGGTTCGAATAAATGGGAGTGCATCATCTTCAATACAAGAACGTATTGCCCATGCAAGACACCCTGCTTTTTTTTAACAATGTAATGGGATGTTCAGAAAAACAAAATGGTGAAGGATCTTCCGCGACATCTTTCTAGAATATTTGACTGAAGTTAAAAAAATTAAATGAAAGGATAGACCCATTCAGTGGACGAAACGACATACAATGGCGCCAAGTCCTGAAAGGTGTCACATTCTCAATTGAGGTGCTGAAGTTAAAAACATAATGCTGTCATGGTTTGTGCTTCAGATCATTCTCGAAGGTGGCCAGTGAATTTATCTATGTATCATGAGTCATTGATCGTTGTGAAAAAGTATCAACGCAATCAGAAGCCGTTAGATCGGTTTGGCGTATGTACGTAAAATATTGTCCATTTTAAACTAAATACATACACTTGGAGTGATACCTGTCACACCGCACCTCTGATTGAGGCGGGGTTGACTCGTACACGTCACATTTGACCCATGGATCATTGTACTTAAGTTTCAATAGAATCCCAATGCGTTTGGTCGGTTTGTCGTATGTCAGTTGTTGATTTCACTTAAAATTAAGTCCATTTTTAACAAAACAGTGACACTGTGAGTGGTGTCGGCCACACAGGGCCTCAGATTGATGCGGTGTTGAATCGTACACGTCACACATGAGTCATTGATTGTTTTGAAAAAGTATCAACGCAATCAGAAGCTGTTAGATCGGTTTGGCGTATGTACGTAAAATATTGTCCATTTTAAACTAAATAAATACACTTGGATTGATACCGGTCACACCGCGCCTCTGATTGAGGCGAGGTTGAATCTTACACGTCACATTTGACCCATGGATAGTTTTCCTTAAGTTTCAATAGAATCCCAATGTGTTTGGTCGGTTTGCCGTATGCCAGTTGTTGATTTCACTTAAAATTAAGTCCATTTTTAACAAAACAGTGACACTGTGAGTGGTGTCGGCCACACCGGGCCTCGGATTGATGCGGTGTTGAATCGTACACGTCACACATGAGTCATTGATCATTGTGAAAAAGTATCAATGCAATCAGAAGCCGTTATATCAGTTTGGCGTATGTACGTAAAATATTGTCCATTTTAAACTAAATACATACACTTGGAGTGATACCGGTCACACACAAAATCACCCTTCGACATATCCTACAATGTCTTCAGACCCCACCCTTTCCCCTCGGCTGTCAAAATCACCCTTCGACTATCTGGTTATGATTTTTGACAGCCGAGGGGAAAGGGTGGGGTCTCAATCCGAGGCGCGGTGTGACCGGTATCACTCCAAGTGTATGTATTTAGTTTAAAATGGACAATATTTTACGTACATACGCCAAATCGATCTAACGGCTTCTGATTGCGTTGATACTTTTTCACAATGATCAATGACTCATGTGTGACGTGTACGATTCAACACCGCATCAATCAGAGGCCCGGTGTGGCCGACACCACTCACAGTGTCACAGTTTTGTTAAAAATGGACTTAATTTTAAGTGAAATCAACAACTGACCATCTCGAGATGTATCTAAATTTGTGACTTTCTTTTAAATAGTGACTCTTTTCAGAACTGCGTGATATGAAGGTATTTTGGAGATTTTACTGGTTCATGCTTGATATGAAGGTATTTTGGAGATTTTACTGGTTTTTTTGTCCAAAGGCCAAAGAAATGTGGTCCATCATTCTTGCATGTTACTCGTACACGTCACCAAGGACCCGTGGATCCTTCTCCTAAAGGATGAAGGCAATCCGGATGCGTCTGGTCAGATTTACGTAGGTCAGTTGTTGTTTCCAATTAAAGTGGTGTCCATTTTAAACAAGAGAGCGACCCTTTGGGTGGTAGCGATCACACCGTGCCTCGGATTGAGGCGGGGTTGACTCGTACACATCACCAAGGACCCGTGGATCCTTCTCCTAAAGGATGAAGGCAATCCGGATGCATCTGGTCCGATTTACATAGGTCAGTTGTTGTTTCCAATTAAAGTGGTGTCCATTTTAAACAAGAGAGAGACTCTTTGGGTGGTAGCGGTCACACCGTGCCTCGAATTGAGGCAGGGTTGACTCGTACACATCACCAAGGACCTGTGGATCGTTCTCCTAAAGAATGAAGGCAATCCGGATGCGTCCGGTCGGATTTCCGTAGGTCAGTTGTTGTTTCCAATTAAAGTGGTGTCCATTTTAAACAAGAGAGCGACCCTTTGGGTGGTAGCGGTCACACCGTGCCTCGGATTGAGGCGGAGTTGACTCGTACACGTCACCAAGGACCCGTGGATCGTTCTCCTAAAGGATGAAGGCAATCCAGATGCGTCTGGTCGGATTTCCGTAGGTCAGTTGTTGTTTTCAATTAAAGTGGTGTCCATTTTAAACAAGAGAGCGACCATTTTAGTGGTTCAACATTCTTGTATGTTGCTGGTGCATATCATCTGTTAAAATGGAAAAATGACTCATTGGATAAAGAATGTTTTATTTAATAACAATTACAATTTTGCTACGAACATTTACATACAACAATATTTCATCTTTTGATCCCCTTAACCCCTCTCAAAAATGACCACCAATTGTACATGTCCCCAAGTCAGATCATCATTGTATTTGTGTACAATCTGTCATCAGGTATGCGGCCCACTCGTTTCTGAACACATCTATATCGTCTTGTGAGTATGAGGCTTTTCGGCAGTCATAGTAGTACTGCAAAATAAAAAAAATAAAGAATTAATAAATAACTTAAACGAACTAGTAATTGTTTTTGAAAATACCTCTTTAGGGATGCTAGTTTGCTGATGAAAAACGATCTCTTTCATAAATTTACAAACATAATAACCACAATCATTATCGTTTGTTTGTTTTGGACACTGCAAAAAAATTGATCATTAGGAGAATAAATAACTTGTGTTGAGGTGTGTTTGGATAGTGAAATTTTATTATATATACCCTGATATTTGTCCAGACGTAGTACTTGCTCGGCTTCTTTTTCTTAGCCCCTGTCCTCATACCATGATTTAGACGATATTGGTACACCGCCCTATCATAACAGAATCCTCAGTAAAATATAATATATATTATATAAATTGATGTTTAGACCTAAAACGTAAGATGTAGTGTCTTACAGATTCACAAACTCCATCATGTATGGTCGGTTTGATGGATATCCTAGCTTTGAATCCAGAAAATAAATCTTCAGAGTATCCAAGTTCACTGCAATTAGCAACCAATGTTGCCTAAAAACACAAAAAGGAATAAGTAATAAAAAAAGTGAAAATATAATTGATATGCTTTAATCGTAGAGTATTACCCATGCATGGTTGGTATTAGGAAAAGTCTGTCATCTGTAATCTTGCGTTCAAATGTTTTCAGCAAGTCCTTCACTATTGCATCCCTTTTTGATGACTCTATTTTTGTTTGGTGTGTTGATGTGATATGAGGACTAACCAGTCCAAATCTTGGCTCATGGGAAAATCCCTTCAACTGTTTTTCATAAATGTGTCTGTCAACAATATAAAATGCATTTAATCATAATTTGCACATTAGATCAGCTTTTAGAAAATCAATTCATGGAAACATACCTCATATATATACATTTACAACAGTGACGCCTAACCAACCGTTTTCAAGGATTTCATTTACATTTTCAGCAGCAACGAAATCTTGACTTTCCTCTCCGTATATATTATCTTCGAAAATCACTATATGACTATTACCATCTTTTAGCTTCGTATCCACATGAGTCTTCAATTCTAGTAAATTTGGAAAGAGAACAGGTGGTGTTATTGTGCTTTCAGTAGCTCCTTGGGATCGATTGGTCGATCCTTTAGATGGTTTCGAGCCGATGTTAGTCACCCCCTTTCCTTTCTCCGTCTATAACAACAATCATTGATTCAGACACTCTTTTCATTAATTGTTAAGGGTTTAGCTTGAAAATAAAAGGAAATAAATACCTCTTTGTCTGCATGTACTCTTACAAGTTGTGCCGGCCATGCAATGAATGTCCCAATAGCCTTTTCAACCATATGAATATCATCGTCATCAAGTGGAATAGGTAGCATTGCATTTGGCTCATGAGCTACAGTAATCGTCACTTTCAGATGATCTTTTGAAAGTGGTCTATTATGCAGTGTGGCATCTGGGATATTGAACACTGTATCCCTCACTACAAGGTGATAGGTGGGTGTTGATAGATATAAATCACAATCATTATCACCCTGTAGAAGATCAGTGCAGATAAATTATCAGTGTTTGTCTGATTCATATTTCATGGGAACCGTTATTAGAATATTGATTACCACGGCTAAGACATTTTTTTAGGTGAATGGCTCGCCTCAAAGCTGGTGGGGGGTGGGGCAGGATGTTCATGCGGTGGTTATTCCTGAGTTGTGTCCTCCCTTTGCTTCCCACCCATAAAAGTTGCTAGCAACTCTCCCTGCCATTGCAATTGTTCTTCAAGGGTTGCTATTTTTTCGCTCATTTGTTCCAATTTTTTCTCTGTATCATCTATTTTTTTCTTCTTCTCAAAATATACTCGGGGTGTCACCCCAAACCCTGCACCTCTGACACGACCGTATTTTTCTGGCTGCTTCAAAGCCATCGATAATAGGTCTGTATCAGCTACAGGAGTAGCTGATTCCTGTGACTGTCAGATATAGGAAAAAAACTAATTATTTTTATGTAATAGAAATTTTAAACAAATCTTTTTATCATCGTGTCATACTTACACATATTTCCCACACTTTTTGTGTGTTCTCATCTATTAACTTCCCTTCTTTGTTCACACGTGCCTCCTTCCATAGCACATGACGTGGGATAGAAGTGCATTTGGTTTTAGATTCATCAATCTACATATAAACATAGAAAGATAATTATGATGTTGTTTATTGGCACCTAACAATATTACTGTAAATTTACAATACGTACCATTTTCTTTTCTAATGAAGCGTACCCCATCCTTGCTTTACGATAAGGGTATGTTGGATTTGATGCACGTTCCTTATTTTCAGTACAGAGTTTCTGTTTCATAAATGAAATATTGACAATCAAAGTGATGAATACAGGTATCCTCAAACAACGTATTATCACTCAAAATGTACCTGAAACTTCTCATCCCCACGACGGCCAATAAATGCATCCCATGCTTCTTGGGATATCAGGTGCGCATAGACAATGGGTGGGTGCGGGTTTATTTTACCTTTAGAATCTTTCAGGTGACATCTTGTTAAAATAGTACGAAAACCTCAATGAATCTTTCCTGCAAGCCTTAGTACATAATCCTTGTGTGAGTCGTCTACTATAAATGTACTCTGCAAGAGATTGAGAAGAGTAAGACACTGTTTCATCATTTTATTTGCTAGTTAATTAAAGAAATAAATTCATAATGTTACCGTAATTTCTTCCCAGATCACAGCCTTCAACCCGGACACAACATGGTGCCATGAATCTATGTCAATCGGCACGCGTTGCCGAGTGACAACTCCAATGTAACTGCTAAACATAGCCTTGTTGGGATTCACATGTTGGCCTCGTGCATTCCATACGACTTCAAATTTGATGCCTTTGCTTTTCTCCTTAAGAATTTTGGCTAACACTGTCAAACTACGACGCACCTGTGATTTCTGCGACGTCGGTCCTTCATTCCCGACCATTTCATCGATATCAACATCATCTATATGTTCATCTACTATGATATCAACAGCATGTGCTGATGGTTGTTGGACCTCAACACTAAGAGAAGGAGCCGCAACAGCAAGAGCAGCAGCAGGAGCAGTAGGAGCACCAGGAGCCGCAGCAGTAAGAGCAGCAGCATGAGCAGTAGGAGCACCAGGAGCCACAGCAGGAGCAGTAGGAGCACCAGGAGCCACAGCAGGAGGAGCAGTAGGAGCACCAGGAGCCGCAGCAGTAAGAGCAGCAGCAGAAGCAGTAGGAGCACCAGGAGCCACAACAGGAGGAGGAGTAGGAGCCACAGCAGTAGGAGCAGCAGGAGCCGCATCAGGAGCAACAGTAGCAGCAGAATGAGCTGCAGGAGCAGCAGGAGCAGCAGAAGCCGCAGCAGCAGCTGCTTGAGAGACTTGTTCAGTCTCAAGGTTAGGAGCACCAGAATGTGCAGAAGTCATTATCTGCAAAAGTGGTTGAACAGTTCATTCAAATTACATAAATTCTGTAATGATAAGATAATAACATGAGATAACAAGATCTACATTACAAACAAAATATAACCTGTTTACTGAACTCTCTTTCTTTTTTTCAAAGGTTGAAGAGATTTGACACCTCTATCGACAATCCAAATCCCTTCATTGTGGTCTCCTCTAACATACAAAACATCATCTGCATTGGGACCGCTCCAAATTGATTGTGACGTACCACTAAAAGGATCGTCCTCAACTGAATTTTCATCGGAACCCTCAATAGTTTTGGACGATAACAGAACAATCGACCACTTTCGGTTTGCGGGATCTGGAACATAAAAAACTTGTACCGCTTGTGATGCCATTATAAACTGTTCGTCTTTGTACCCTTCTTTACTAAAATCAACTTTCACAAATCCCCATTCATCTATTTTAACACCACTATTGTTATCAATCCATTTGCATTGAAAAATCGGCAATTGAAATGTCGTATAATCCAACTCCCATATTAGTTTGATAATGCCAAAGTATGACATATTTGCATAAATTGGATTTCTATCCTTACTACCAGAAACATGCATCGCTTCAGCCACCAGTGTAACTCCACTATTTTTCATGGTACTCTCTTCATCATGTTCATCCGTATAGAATGTATAACCATTAATTACATACCCACTGTAAGATAATACATACACACTTGGTCCAGCGGCTAGCCATCGAAGTTGTTCTGAAATTGAATTCGGATTTTCATCCAACTGCTTAAAAATATGGTCCTGAAACCATCCTATAAACTGGTGATTATGTGTATCTGCTAACCATTTTTCAGCCCTCGATGGATTCAACTGCCTAAGAATTTCTTTGTGAGTTTCAATATATAGAGCAACCTCCCAACTGTTATGCAAAACATAAAGATGAGCCTGCTCCCGATCTGTAATACTGATTGTTACAACTTCTCTTCCAGAAATTCCCTCACCCTCAATGCGTCCAGTGTGACGAGATTTCGGGAGACCAATGCTTTCCACATCAGATAGGTATTCAATACAAAATTCAATGGCTTCCTCAACAATATATCGCTCCACTATACAACCCTCTGACCGACTTCGATTTTTGACATATCCTTTCAAAATCTTCATATACCGTTCAACAGGATACATCCATCTATAGTGCACAGGACCACAAAGTCGAATCTCTCTCACCAAGTGAATCATCAAATGAACCATCATATCAAATAATGTTGGCGGGAAGAACATTTCTAATTCACATAATATGATGACAATTTCTTTTTCCATAGCTGGCAATTTCCCCGGGTCTAAAACTTTGCTACATATAGCTTTGAAAAATAAACAAAGTTTGGTTAACATATGACGAACATTCTTGGGTAAAATGCAACGTAAAGCTATAGGAATTAGATCTTGCATCAAAACATGGCAATCATGTGATTTCAAACCTTTTAACTTCAAATCATTCATTGACACAATGTTCTTGATATTTGATGAGTACCCCTCTGGAACCTTTACATCATTAAAGAAGTTGCAAAACTGATATCTCTCTACCCTAGAAAGAGTATAAGCAGCAGGAGGAAGAAACATTCGATTTTCACCTTTCACGGGAGCCAACTCTTCTCGTATTCCCATGTCAACCATGTCCAACCTTGCCTTAATTCCATCTTTTGTTTTTCCAGGGGCATTTAGCAACGTTCTAATAACACTATCACATACATTTTTTTCCACATGCATCACATCAAGAAAATGTCTGACGTACAAACAATTCCAGTATGGTAATTCAAAAAAAACTGATCTCTTTTTCCAACCGATTTTCGTAAGGTTTTTCAAAAATGGTTTACCAAAAACAGTGTTCATATCTTTTACTTTCTCAAACAGCTGATCACCTGTTAGTGGAGACGGTGTTGTGCGTTTTTCTGAACTTCCATTGAATGATGTCGTCCAAGATCGGTACTTATGCCGACGAGGTAGAAATCTACGATGTCCTAGAAACACAGATTTCGATGAATGTTTCAACCTAATTGATTCTTTATATTCTTCGCACACGGGACACCCTTGAGTTCCTTTAATGCTATAGCCTGACAAATTTCCATAAGCAGGGAAATCATTTATTGTCCCATACAACATCGCTCTCAACGTGAAGTATTCACTTTTATAAGCATCATACAACATTACACCTGAGTCTCACAATAACTTCAAATCCTCTATCAAAGGAGTCAGATAAACATCAATATCGTTACCTGGTTGTTTTGGTCCTGATATAAGCATAGATAACATGATGAATTTTCGCTTCATGGATAACCAGGGTGGCAAGTTATAATTTAGCAACATAACAGGCCATGTACTATGAGTGCTGGTTTGAAAACCAAAAGGATTCACTCCATCTGTAGATAACGCAAGATGAAGGTTTCTTGGCTCTTTTCCAAATTCAGGATACTCATGATCAATTTTCTTCCATTGAGGAGAGTCGGTCAGATGACGTAATAACCCATCTTTATTTCTTTTATCTGCATGTCACGACAATTGTCTTGCAGTTTCTTTACTTCCATATAAACGCCTAAACCTTTGAATGATTGGAAAGTACCATACAACTTTCGTAGGATTGGATTTATCTTTCTTGTATCGAGAAGCACCACACTTTGGGCATTCTGTAAGTGATTTGTTCTCCTTTCGAAACAATATACAGTCTTTCGGGCAGACATGTATTCTTTCAGAAATCATTCCCATCGAGCGTAGCATTCGTCTAGCTTCATATGTCCGTCTTGGGAGCTCATTATCTTCCGGGAGCATGTCATTCAAGAGAGAAAGTAGTTCCGTAAAACTGACATCACTCCATCCATTGCCTGCTTTCAATTTATACAACTTCAGTACAGCTGAAAATTTTGTATACTTAGTGCAAGCAGCATACAATGGCATCTTTGCACAACTCTTTAACTTCTCAAACAATTTTGGGCAATCACGGGGTTCATCTTGAATTGTCTTTGTCATTTCCTCAATACGATCTTCATCATCATTGACATCTGTAATCACATCCTCCATACGGTCTTCTTCATTATCTATATTTGTATTCATATCTGACGATCCATAAAACGCAGTTTTATCCCAGCCAGTAGCTACATTCGCTTTTTCTCCGTGTTTATTCCAACATTTATAACTCCGATCTATTCCGTGACATATCAAATGTTCTTCCAACTCCTCTGGAGTAAGTAGTCTAGAATAACAACAATGCAAACACGGACAAAGGATTTGAGAAGGATCCTTTGTGTGATCCTTTGCAAACTTGATGAACTCTTTCACTCCGTTCTCATACTCTATTGTTAAATGATTAGAATCCATCCAATCTTTATTCATCTTTATCCTATTTGAATCTCAAATATTAGTATTTATGGTTCAAGTACACAAAAGAAGACTTCCAAATACAGTAGAAGGGAACCACTTCCTTGGAAGGAGATCAAGTAGTCTAACCTATAATCAAGATTCATAAAAAAGAATATTAGATTCACTAAAAAGATGATTATCTATCACTCTATAAGGAGGATATAACAGGAGATAGAGGATTTCCAATCGATGAGAGATACCTTTATCAGAGAGAAACCAAACGCATCCACTAGAGCTTCTATCTGATTTGTATAGGCACTCAGGATACAAAAACTATATTTAAAATGCATGTGAGATAAAGAACGAATAATTAAAATAAATAATCCATTATACAATTTAAAATTCATTATCATCTCTATTATGATTTGTATAGGCACTCAGAATTCATTCTAGTAGTGGTATAGGTTCCCCCATTAATCATGAGTGATAGAGGGAATAGTAGTTTTTGGATTACCTTTCTTGTTTTATACAATTTATGAAGAAATGACAAGGGTTGGAAGTGCCGAGTGTGTTTGACTTGAAAATAGAGGTTCAGTTGCAACACCCTCTGATGTTTTCTGGAGAGGGTGGACCCAAGGTAGATAAGTTCTAAATTTAGTTCATCTAGAATATTCTAGATAACTTTTCTACTCCTTAGTAGAATAGGGTAGAGTTGGTAGCGTATATGTTATGGGGGCCAACAATGATCTACTGTGATATTTAGTCTTGGGATGAGCATATGGAGGGAATGACTTGGAAGAAAATCTAGGATATCTTCATGGAGCACTTTTAACCTACGACATTGAGGAAATGAAAATATGAATATTTAATATGTTTGACATAATTATGTTTGATAATGATAGATTATGTTAGATTCTTCACATACCAGTAATGTTTTTATCTAATGTTGACAGGAGATAAGGTATCTATGAAAAAAAAATTAGGATGGACTTAGATGTGAGATTAAGTCCCAGGTAAATATATTTTTTATGAGGTTTGTTGAGGTGGTGGATCAGGTTCTCATTTCCAAGGGGAACCTAAAGGAGACTTGTAGTGATGGTAGGGCGGTTTCAATTGAATGATATAGTGCTACATATTATGATAGTAGGATTCACCATTATGATATCTTCCACTAGGGTGGTGGTGGATAGAGTATCTATGTGAGAGGATTTTTCTCTTAGAGAGGTTTTTAGTAATCTTCAATCAATGAGGTAGGTATGGTCACATGTTAGGCCTATGACTTTGACCACTAGTGAAGTGTCAATCATGTATCATGATGGTTCATATATATAGGTTCTACATGAACACTTGTAATATGGGTAGTGATGGATGATCTATATTGGTACAGAGCACCGAATAGGGGAACCTAAAGGAGACTTGTAATAGGGGATCCTCTCATTATTTTATATCTTATCTCTTGGTAAATGGTTTCTGTTTTGTGTTAGAGTACTTTTGTGGGATCATGTTGGTCAACACACCATTGGGGGTGTGATTAGAAGGCATCTGTCTTCGTAAGGGATGTTCCCTCATGGTTTGTGAGTATTGTTTCATTTTGGATTTATACATGCTTGATATGATATGTATTGAATAGATAGTGATGATGTAATTTTTGGTATTTAATCAATATCACATTGATTGTTACCGTAGATGAGTGACCGTCATGCCTCATAAGGGTAGAGCCCATGTCTTTTATGGAGAATGGGATATCTTGGTAGACCATGTAGGACCAGTTCTTCCACAACTAGGTGAGAACATAGACCAGTTTACGAATATTTTTCTTGATGATAATGGATTGAAACAAGAAATATTTCCCCCAGTAGTAGACTGGTTCTAGGATGTGTTTCATGAGAATTGATCAGGGCTACCACCTAAAAGAGACTTTGAGTTCATGATTGAGCTGATGCGTGGAGTTGAACCATTTTATATAACGCCTTTCAGAATGAAACAAGAATAGATTCAGGATCATAAAACTCAATGAGAGGAGTTAGATTATGAAGGGTGCATCTGCTCGAGTATGTCACCTTGGGGATCTCATGTTTTATTTTCCAAGAAGGATGACAGAACATTACATATGTGTTTCTATTAATAGAATATGAATTAGATGAAAATTAAGAACAGATATCCACTTCTTTGTATTTTTGATCTATTTGACCAGCTGAGGGGTTCCATATTGTTCTCTAAGATTGATCTAAGGTTTGTTTATCATCATTTGAGGTTGAGAAATTCTGATATACTATAAACTAATTTTGAAATCATGTATAGTTTTTATGAATTCTTCATAATAAAATTTGTGTTGACGAATTCCCCATGGCATTTATTCTCTTGATGAGTTGAATATTTCACTTGTACCTAGACCAGATTGTAGTTGTTTTATGGATGACATATTGGTGTAATACCAAAATAATGATGATCATTCCCAACATCTGGACATCATCATGAGTACACTTAGAGAGAATCAGCTATACACAATCTATCTATATGAAAATATATACATCTTCTTCATAGATTGTTACCTTAAGGCGGCGGCCGAGGGCATTGCGGGTTGAGGAAGGCGGCCGCGGAGGGCGACCGAGGGCGGCCGAGTGAGGCGGAGGGCGACGGAGGCGGCAGAGAGCGGCCGAGGGCGGCAGAGGGCGGCCGAGGGCGGCATAGAACGGCGGCCGAGGGCGTTGCGGGCAGCCGAGGGCGGCAGGCGGTGGAGGTCGGCCGAGGGTGTTGCGGGCGGCGGAGGACGGCGAGTGTACCGAGGGCGGAAAGCTCCGGCGAAGCGAACACAGCAGCGGTATTCGGGAGAAGAGTAGCAGGGTTACGGTTCCGCGAGGGCTTTAGCTGCGATAAAACGAGGGCACTGTGCGACCGACTTTATAAAAAAGTCGACTAAGGTTTTATCAGCGCTAAAAAGGCGTTGATAAAGGCTACCTTTATCTGCGCTAAAATTATAGCGCTGATAAAATCTAGCTTTATCAGCGCTTTTCTAGCGCTGATAATATTATGATTTATCAGCGCTAGAAAAGCGCTGATAAAGATAATTTTTATCAGCGCTTTTTGAGCGCTGATAAAGGATACCCTATATCAGCGCTGAATTTTGAGCGCTGATAAAGGTGTTCTGTATCAGCGCTTTTTTAGCGCTTATATAGGCGAACCTTTATCAGCGCTCAAAAAGCGCTGATAAAGACCAACTGTATCAGCGCTAAAATTTTAGCACTGATACAGATCATATTTATCAGCGCTTTTCTAGCGCTGATAAATATTACTATTATCAGCGCTAAGAAAGAGCTGATAAACATTAGCTTTTTAAGCGCTGTAATGTTAGCGCTGATATAGGGTATCCTTTATCAGCGGTTTTTCTTAGCGCTGTTATAAGGGCGCGCTTCCCTTGCCCATTTTTGTAGTAGTGTGAGGTAATTCTTCCACCTAAGAAACCTACTTTTGAGTCTAACCAAATGAGTAATCAATATATTCAATGTTTCAAATGTCAAGTAAGGGGTCACATTGCTAGTGAATTCCCAAACCAGCGCACCATTACCATAAAAAAGTATGGATAATGGGAGACTGATAGAGAGAACTCAGAGAAAGAGGTGGAGGATTCCTTGAAAATTGATAATGGAGAATTTGTAGAAGAAGGTGATATTCTCATCACAAGGATGGTTTTGAGTGCTCAAATGATGTTTAATAAGAAGGAGAAAAGGGAGAACCATTTCCATACCCGATGAAAAATTAATGGGAAGGTATGTAGTATCATCATTGGTGGGGGAAGTTGTAGCAATGTGGTGAGCATTGATTTGGTGGAGAAGTTGGGGATCCCGACTTTGAAGCACCAACATCCATACCAACTTCAATGGTTGAATGATTGTAGAGAGTGGATGGTCAACAAACAAGTGATGGTATTATTCAATATTGGGAAGTGTAATGATGAGGTACTATGTGATGTAGTACCAATGAAGGCATGACACATACTTATAGGTTATCCATGAAAACATGATCGGTGAGTGACCGATGATGGTTTTGTAAACCATCATTCTTTTATACTCTGAGGGGAACCTATAACCCCCATCCTGATTCCCCCCAAACAAGTTTTGGAAGATCATATTTTGAGAGAGAAGAAAAAATGAGTGATCAAGAAAAAATGAGAGAAATAGAAAAGAGAGATAATGAGGAGAGAGGTTAGAATGAGAGAAGAAAATTTATTGAATTTAACAAAAAATAAAGAGAGAAATGAGAGGTCAATGAGTGAAAAAATGTGATGATAGAGAAGAGAGAGGTTAAAGAAGATTTTATTTCTCAGCAGAACCTTCTAGTACTTATGTACAAAGAGGTGATGTTGAACACTAACGAATTAACTTCTTAATTGTCAACTATTGTGAAATATTTGTCACAGTTGTATGATAGAGTCATTCTTGAGGAGGAAAAACCTTGTATGCTTCCTATTAGAGAGAGAAAATTAATTCAAGG
Organism: Viscum album; assembly: GCA_963277665.1. Taxonomy (NCBI): domain Eukaryota; kingdom Viridiplantae; phylum Streptophyta; class Magnoliopsida; order Santalales; family Viscaceae; genus Viscum; species Viscum album. Next base: position 1,180,156,211 of record OY728164.1, read on the forward strand.
ATCCATTATTGGAATCATGGTTCTAAAGGATTGGAAGGAGTTTCTACCTCATGCATAGTTGTCTTACAAAAGGGGATATCACTCTATAACTCAATTTTTTCCCATTGGGAACTATTTTTGGATGTAGCCTCCCTACCCCTATTGATCAAGTTTCATTTATTTTGTAGGAAAGTAGAAATATGGAAGGAAAACAACATGTTAACCAACAACATGGGAAATCAAAGAAGCTCGAGAGGATTCAAAAGAAATGGAAGTCAAGGATAAAGATACATGGATATGAACTAGACTTGGTGCTTGATATGATTGATTACAAGATCAAATTTCAAGGTGAGTACAAAGTAATTTTTGAATTCAATGTCTCCATTCTTTCCTCATATTTTGATTTAGATAATGAAGAGTCAAGGATAAATCCTTTTCAAGATGGGGAGGATTATATGAAACCGGAAGATGATATTGACTTGATGACATGTGATAAGTTGGATTTTCAAGGCCCAATGATGCAAGGAAGATTAAACAGACTACAAGTGGAAACAGAAGCCCATCTCACTGCATTAAAAGGCCCAAACCCAAGGTGCATGTATGGAAATGGAAAATGGGATTATTATCACTCTTATTTAAGACTAAAGGAGATGCGTAAAGCCCAAGACATGTGTTTTCACGAATTTTGGAAGCCTTTCCCACATGGATATTCTAGAATAGATTCTTTGGACACCAAAGTCAAATTCGATGGGATAGGTACTCCAAGTCAAATCTGGTGTGCTATGGGTGGAAATAAATGTGCTACTTTTCCCAAAAATCTTTTTTAGACTTTATCTTATTGACTTTAAGGGGGAAAGGTAGGTTTATCCTTTATGACTTTAGGGTATTAGACCCTTGACTATTTTATCACCCCTTGGCTATAAATATCCACCCCATGTTATTGTATTTTGATTCAATATTTATTTGAGATCTTATGCTTTGTTTCTCTCCATTGTGTGAGGATTGTCCTAGTATTTTTCCCTTGCTCTTGTGCATTCTTGACTTGTCAATCTACAAGTTAGATTGGTGATCTAAGATCACAAATCCCCCAATTCCATGCCTCAAACCAAGTTCATTGTTGCATGGATTGGCTATCACATACCTCCCTTGAGTGTGTTTTCTAATTAGTAGGTCTCACTCCTTATAGTGTTGATTGACTACTTGCATCCGCTATCCATACCCATCATCCACCTCTTATCCCTGAACCACATCCTTAATCTGCTGACCTACACCGTGATGATTGGGCCACCCCATGCATCTCACATCATTTTGGCACCTTAAGAATGGTTTATAAAAAAGAAAAATCTATCTTGAGGCATGCCCCCTTGTTTTAGAAAATGATTTGTGTGTTGAATGTATGATTTGTGATATGTTCCTAGTAAAGAGGCTTAAGAATTATTGTGTGATGGAAAGGGGGGATGCACTCAAGGGGGGAGATTGGTGGTGAGAGGTTGGATTCATTTTTAAGTAAAGAAAATGATAATTACATATATTTTTTCTTGATAATAACTCACCACCACTTAAAATAGAGTATAATGGGAAACCTGGGCATCTAGGTGGTTAGACTAGGACTAGTATGCTAGATGATATGGAAGTAGTTCATACCAGTTTCTTCTAGCAATATTGATGCTACAACACTAACTAAATATCTGTGATGATTAAATACCACTATGTTATGGGTGTGTTCCCTACTAGTGTCTCATGCATGAGAACATAGATCATTGTACTTCCTATCCCACATTTCACTGAGGTACAAGGATCCTAGGTCCCTAATTAACACTAGCCGCTTAGGGATTGACCATGGTGCTTGTGATGTGATTTCCATTTCAGTCGTTTCATACTTGTTGTCTAATTTTTGAAAATATCATTTCAATCTAAATTGGTGTCCTTTCATTTGGAAATGTTAATGCATGCTTGGAACCTATTTTTAAAATATAGTCTGAGATAAATGATTTTCTTGAGAATTCAAACTTGTTAATTTAATTTGAAAAGAATGAAAAACATTATTTTATTATGTCGTATTTTAAAACAAGCATGTTTTGGATTTCTTATAAAAGGAAATGGCATAGGTCATTATTTTATATTGGCATTACTACTAAGCATCTCGATGCTCACACCTACTTTACTTTTCAATTTTAGGTTCCTCTTATTTTGGATCGCTCTTGGAGAGAGTGTAGTTTATGTTCTGTGGTGACCCACAAGGTCACTTGAGGTCTATCTCCTTGATTTGTTTATTCTTTCTTCCACTACCAGTTTGTTCAGTTTATTTTCTTTTATTTATCTATTTTTTAGTTTATGATTATTTATCTATCTTTGTTATGTGACAAATTGTTCCAAACTAGTTTATTTTGATACCTGACACTAGTTCCCAGCCCGTGGGGATCGGGAATGCCCTTTAGGCCTTGCCACAAATAGTGTTGGGCATCGATTGGATGATGACCCAATTTGGTTAGTGAAAAAATGGAATCAGAGGATTTTCTTGTTATTTGGGGTGTCTGGTAGAAGGAGATTAGGGCCATCGGGACTCGTTAGGTTGGTGTGGGAAGAGCGTCATGAACTCTTTCTTGCACTGATCCTCAAGTCACCAGGGGTAGTTCAGGATTGGAGTCTTTTGTCTTGGGTTGTTTTGGATTGAGGGATTGAAATGGAGGAAAATTGAGTTATGTTGTGGAGTCACATGGGGTGGTGACCTATGTGAAGTCCAAGTTCCCTCTTCAAGGTCCTGTTAGTGTCATTCCTTACTTGGGGCATGACTCACCACCATATCGTTAGGTTAGGCATATGCACTAGTTCCTCATTCTGGTGATTTTTTATTGGTTGTGTTTCATTTTGATCTCCGTTGATGTGAATATATGATAATAATTAAAGTATTTTTGAAATGTAAAAGGGTTTATTTCAAATGGGTTTGAATTGGTAAAGTGAGTTTTAAAGAGTAAGTGTTTCGATTTGAAAAATTTGGTATGTGTTTGGATTTGATAAGGAAAAGAGATGTTTGGACCTTGGTATTATTTATGGAGGGTCACATGTGCATGGGTATGTATAGAAAGCGCATGGGGGGCACTTTTTTGTGGATGATGTAAGTGGTATTGGATGACCATACATGTGACAATTCATAAGGTGCCATAGGTGATTTATAAAATTTAAGAGAAGTGGCGGTTTTTTGAAAAGTAAATTTTCTTATGTTTTTATATGTTTGAATTATGAGCCTATTTCACTTGGATTGGGCTATTTCTTTGATTGAGTTTTGGATTGATGCCGATTTCAGTTTTTTTGTTGTTGTTTGAAGTATGCCACAGAGAAAGGTCGCTAATGTTTCTAGTGAGTCATGCCTAGTTTTCAGATCCTCTTAGGTGTTAGTTTCCCTTTAATGTGTTTGAGGTCTATTATAAGTAGTGGAGTGGTTTTATAGGAGAAGATCATGTCTTCAGGTGGTTGGTAACTCTTGAGTTCGTTAGAGTCCATTGTGTCTCGAATTTAATGGAAGCTCTGGTTTTGGACTAGTGGAGGTTGGGTGCCTCATCATCATTAGGATTTGGGGTGTGGTTAAAGGGTAGTAGGTTTTCGTGAGGGTTCCCCATATGGCGAGAAAGGTATTCCAGAGGAACTTGTTTCTGAGAAATATTCTTGTTTAGTGCCAAATCTAAGTTTGTCAGACCATTCTCTTGTGTGCCACCAGTATGGCCATTTAGGGCATTCTAATCCCTCATCTCACATCCCTTGAAAAATGTACCACCATTTTTGTCATTTGAATCATCAAGATGAATAAGGAGTTGGGGACTAGAGGATGTAAATGCCTGACTATGAGGTAGGAGATGCTTCAGCCATCCGGGCCCTAGTCACAGGTCTTAGGGTGTAACTCGTGCATAGTTAGGAGTTGTTGAGGGTGTCTGGAACCTTGGTTGATATCATGTTTTCAGATTTGGGATGGAAATATCTAGAGTTTTCTTGTTCTATTATCATCATCATTATAAGTTCATTTTTGTTATAGTGGAGTGATGATCTCATTCTACTGCAACCCAAGTGGCCTTATCTGCTCCAAATGTGGATATTATATCATTGGTATTCTTTGAGAGGTTTTGGTCCTATGAATGTACAGACCCATTCTGATTTTGGGTTTAGTTTCAACTGGGTTCTCTAAGGGGATGTTTGGTTTCATGAAATTAATAGGTAGTGTTTCAGGGCCCTTTCTTAGTTCAAGCACCTCTCTATGGGTTTTCCTCTAGTGTATTCTGGTTTTGTAGGGTATTCCTCCATAGCAATGTCCTGGTGTTCTAGTTTTCCCCATAATGGTTTTAATCCTGGTTGTGTAGTTGTTCCATTAGCGTTGAGGAAGTGGGTTGATTTCGGGCTTGGAATTACCTAGTCTTCGGTTGTAGTGAGGATTTTTATTTGGTCGGTGTGGGAGGTGAGGAGTTAATTTCACATGCTCGGGTTGTTGGGTCATTTCATAGCAATATTTCCATTTAAATCTCTAGAGTTTTGTTTAGTCCATGTAGAGAAACCAAATGAGTTTGATTTGGGAGTTCCCGCGTAGGCCCCCTCGGGGTGGTGTGTTCAGGTTTCATGGTTTCTATGTTAGTGGAATTATTATGGTGGGGAGAACCCTCTAGTGTTCTCCCATCATTATTCAACTGTGGTTTATTCTTGAATTCTTTGAGTTGTGTTAACTATTGGCTTGGTGGCTTTTTGGGGGCAGAAAGTGTCTGTGGTGGGGAGAATTGTCACAATCCGACCTGAGATGCTCTTGTATTTTATTCTTCTCGCAGCCTCACATTGTTTGAAAAAAGCTTGGTTTGGGGTTCAAGTTTGAATTTTTTGATGTTTAATAATATTTATGGGTTTCAGACGGGTGCACAAGCACCGTACAGTTGGCGGTAACCGTGCGGTCAGTCCGGGTGCCCTTACGGTTGCCCACTACTTAAAATAATTAAATTTTTGTGAGAATAAAATGAGGAAAATATTTAAAACATAATAATAATATTATTATGTAGATAATAATATTATTATTAATAAAAGTTTTTAATAATATCTTTATCATTAAATATTGTTATTAATATAATTATTATTAATTTTTTATTAATATTATCATGTTTTAAAATGAAATTCACAAATTAATTATTATTATTAATAAAATGTTTAAATTAAGTAATTAATATCAATATCATTGAGATTGTCATTATGGTTAATATTTTATTGAGTTACAATTAGTATTATTATTTTTAGGAAATTTTTAATTATTATTACTATTATTTTAAGTTGGTCTAAGTTTTTTTAGTTTTTTTTATTTTCACTTCTTTTCTCTTATTTTTCCCACTTTCACTCTTCCTCACCCCTCCCCTTGGCATCATGCATAGAATCCCCCAAATCCCTAGTTGCACTCACCTCCCCTCTTCACTGGTGAGTCGTGCTGCCCTGCACCTTTTGGCTGAATCCCATTCTGGTGAGGCTGCCTGCGTACTGCCTTGCCTGGTTCTACATAGCCACACATATCCTCCCCTCTCCCTTGGCCTCTTCAGTTCCGGGTTCTTCTCCCTTTGGTGATTCCACTGACCTGTGCCTCCTCCCCCGCTTCTCTCTGGTGACGCAACTGACCGACACACCTCTCCCCTTTCGGCTTGCCTCACACCTCCCCTACTGTCCGTGTCGCACGCCCCTCACTCCACCTCCCCTGACGCTACTCCCTTGGTCTCACACCCCTTATGGAAAGGCTCCAATCAGTGTAGTGCATCTCCAACATCCCTCCATCAAGCTCTGTTATCCTCTCACACCCTCACCGTAGGTGAGTTCCTCCTTGTTTGGTTGATTTCTTCCGTTGTTAGGTTATCAGGTTAGGATTTAGTGTGGCATTTGGTTTGGGTTTGATTTTTTTGGTTTTATGTTTTGGTTGTAGCGTTCAATATGAGTTTATTATGGTGCGATTGGTGTACATTGGAGTTTTCACACCTAGTTTGTGAAATTTTCCTACACTGAGGTAGGTGGTTCCATCTTTAAACATTATTTGATGAGTTATTTTTCTTGATTGATTTATTTACCATGTTCTTTGATTAAAATGTTGGGTCAGAAAGTTGTTTTTGTAACAGATTAATTTGTGTTTGATTTTTATATGGCATGATTGTGTGAAATGGGGTGTGTTTTATATATAAATCTTGTTGGTAATTCTTGGTTGTGTTTTATGACTTGTGCGTTTGATTTATTAGATCATGCAAGGGATGTAGATTATATTTTTGTATTGTGTTAGTGTGCATTTGATTTAAAAAGGGAATTTGGGTGTGTTTTTTATGTAAGGCCATATTGTGCTTCTTTAGTCTATTTTTATAAATTTTCAAATGTTTTATTGGATGATACTAGTGGTGAGAATAATGTTTTAATGCATTCATGTTGTGTGGTTGGTTCTAAATCAGAATTTTAAATAAAACTGGGTGTATTTTTAGTGAAAAAATTTGTTTTGTCATTTGTTAATGCTTTACAAACTACTCAAATGATTTATTAAATTATTTGTGCGGTGTAAAAACTATTTTTGGTAGCATTGATTAAGTGTTAAAATTTTAAAGTTGGAGTTTGACCTAAAATTGGGTTTTTTTCATGTGTGTCCCATATTGCATCATTCAAGGTTGTTTTATGACTTATGAAATTGATTTATTAAATGTTTTTAGGGCTATGAAATATAGTTTTCTATGGAATTGTTGGACGTTTGGCCTTAAAAGAGAAATTTTAAATGGATTTCACACACAAAGTCTTGTTTTACTTCTTGAAATTGTTTTATGAAAATGATAAATGGTTTATTGAGTTACACAAAGGGTGCAGAAGCATATTGGGTACTGTTTAGAGCGTGTGTGTTGAAAAAGGATTTTTGATGGGAAATTTACTACTTTGATCATGTTATCCTTGTCGTTCATTTCTCAATAAGTATTGTAAATTCTTTTAAAAGATGGAAAGTATGTTTTAATGTCACTTTGTTGTAAGTTTGGTTTTATAGTGGATTTTCCAACTTGAAATTGAGTGTGTTATTGGTGAAAACCCTTGATGTGTTATTTTTAAAAGTTTTATAGATTGTTTAAGTGTTTAATTGTTTTATTAAATTATATGTGTAGTGCATGATCCTTTATTTTTGGTTTGGCGTCTCCGAGTCTAAGGCGACTCACCCGTGTGTGCATAGGTAAGTATATATATATATATGTGTGTGTGTGTGTGTGTGTGTGTGTGTGTGTGGGTTCCCTCATTACATGTATAGTCATCCATGGAAGTGAATATACATGTATGAGGCTAGGTGTTCCCATATATATATATATATATATATATATATATATATTAAAATGAATACGTAGGTGAGTGGCGACTAGTATATGCATATAATCATATGTGTAAGGATCACCATACACATGTTCATGGCCATGAAGGTGTGCTCATAGAGGCTAGGTGTTCTTATATGTATGTGAAAGTGCATATTCCTAGTGGGGGTGCAACAACTTCTAGTTAGAAAGCACCAAGAGATGAAATTTCAGTTTAGTTTCACCCTAAGGTAGGTCCTATATGCCTATGCATTTAATTTTAATTCCTTAATTGATTGCTTGATTTAAAAATATGTTTTATATTTATGCTATATACACATGCTATGAAATCTGGTTGCGGTTTCTAGAAATTATTATGTCTTTGTTTTGGAAATTGAAATGTATTTCTAACACCCATTGGTCTTAAGTGACTTTTCTTAAAAAGTGATTTCATAAGTGGTTTTGAATTGGTAATGATTATTTCCAAATGCGTTTGGACTTTTATCCAGTTAGTTATAAAAAGTTTTCCTTGTATGTAATTAAGCTCATTTGACACCTTAAGAATGGTTTATGAAAAAGAAAAACCTCTCTTGAGGCATTCCCCTTTATTTTAGAAAATGATGTGTGTGTTGAATGTGTGATTTGTGATATGTTCCCAGTAAAGAGGCTTGTGAATTATTATGTGATAGAAAAGGGGGGATGCACTCTAGGGGGAGATCAGTGGGGATAGGTTTTATGTGTTTTTAATTGAAGAAAATTATAAGTACATATATGTTTTCTTGATAAAAACTCACCACCATTAGAAATGGACTATAAAGGGAAACCTGGGTATCTAGGTGGGAGGACTAGGACTAGTGTTCCAGATGATACAGAAGTTGTTCATCCCGGTTTCTTCTAGCAGGATTGATGCTACAATACTAACTAAACATTTTTGTTGATTGAAGACCACTAGGTTATGGGTGTGTTCCCTACTAGTGGCTCATGCATGAGAATGTAGATCGTTGTGGTTCTTATACCATATTTCACTAAGGTACAAGGATCCTAAGTCCCCAACTAACACTAGATACTTAGGAATTTACCATGGTGCTTGTGATGTGATTTCCATTTGAGTCATTTCATACTTGATGTCTTATTTGTGAAAACCATATTTTAATCTAAATTGATTTCCTTTCATTTTGAAATGTTAATGCATACTTAGAACCTATTTTGAAAATTTAGTGGGAGATAAATGCTTTACTTGAGAATGCAAACTTGTTAATTGAATTAGAAAAGAATGGAAAAAATTATTTTATTATGTCCTATTTTCAAACTAGCATGTTTTGGATTTCTTATAAAAGGAAAGGGAATAAGACATTATTGTATCTAGGAATTCCTACTGAGGATCACGATGTTCATGCCTACTTTACTTTTCAGTTTTAGGTTTCTCTAGTTTTGGATCGCTCTTAGAGAGAGTGTAGTGACCCACGAGGTCACTTGAGGCATGTCTAATTGCTTTGTTTATTCCTTTTTTCACTTCCAATTTGTTTGGTTTATTTTCTTTTATTTATCTATTTGTTCATCTTATGATTATTTATCTATCTTTTTTATGGGCCAAATAATTCCCAACTAGTTTATTTTGATGCCTGACAATAGTTTCCAGCCTGTGGGGATCAGGGATGCCCCTCGGGCCTTGCCGTAGATCGGGTTGGGCATTGATTGGATGACGACCTGATTTAGTTTGTGATAAGAACACCTAATTTCTTCCAAACAACGATACCCAATAGCATCACTACCACATCTTGAACATTCTCACATTCCAAAATCACAATAGATTCAACTCAAGGACACACACTCTTCTACCAGCACATGTATCTCACACTCTGACCTACTATAGATCCACTGATTCCTTCCAACTACAATCATCATTATATGTACCTCACATTCAATAACAAATAATTCCTCAGGATACTAATCTAGAACACCAATATAACATCCCACAATAAATTTACAAAATTCCCCAGTATCCAGAATCACTAGTCCCCTTTACCCACATCACCAAACTACCAACCATGATGTCACACCCCGACGCCGAATGATAAGAACCAACATTTTTACCAACCTTAGAATTCTAAAACTCAATACCAATCTCTAAAATTTTCCAAAGGTCCACCACACTTCAACTACTTCACTCAGATAAATCCCATGAGGCATAGCCACCTCAATCAAAAGTGTTAATCTCGGGTCTTACAATTCCAATGACTTAACATCCCTTACTTATCTTATCTATCCTTGGTTGACAACTTAGTGTTAATACCATATGTTTTATCTCCAAACACACAACACATTACCACTGAACAACTCTAAATAGAAAGCCTATATACATTGAATTTTCTCTAAATCTCATGGTTGAATCCTCCAACAACATTAACCACATCCCAAACAACATTCTTGATGTAGTCACTACCTCCATTCATATGCAAGAACAATAGTCGGTCCTTTTCTAGATGAATTCTACAAAAAATACTTTTCCTATCCCAATAACACACTGTCATCTCCCAACCATGATTCCTTAACATCCATGGAATTGTAAAAACACCCAAATCCAACACCAAAGTCTGAATTCAACTCTCAGTTCAACTCCATAGTCGTATACTTAACCAACCCATCTAACTATTACACTCCAATATGAAGCACTGACACATCTCCAATCAAAATAAGCCTTGGATCATGCCACCAATATTCTATACACAGAATCATCACATAGAGGAGATCCACTACACACCCAATCCCAAGGTATTTAACTAAGTCACTACCCATTTAAGGTAATTAAAACCGCACCCAATGCTCTCAACGAAACTGACCATCGACATTCCACACCAATTCCAACTACTCACTTGAAGGTAATTTTTCAACTAACCTTTTGAAAACCAGAGGTTCCTTAAAAATCACTACCCAAATCCTCAAAGGCATCTTAACATGCGTCTCCAAGAACACAACATCTTATCACATCTCAAGACCACCATTTCTCACATGGTCTTTACCACCCCGAGGCATAACTAGCAACCTTATCCCACACCAAGGCCTAAATTTAGTTTCCAAGTTGAAACCATAAGTTAAACATTACAATGCTCCGATAATAACCTCTTTAATAAACTACCTAGTAGTTTCTTCATGGTATAAACACAGGGTTCATTCCACAAACCACTTTAAGAAACAACTTTTTAATTGTTGGTTAGTCAAGTTTCTTAAAAGTAACTCCTAATATTTTCCCAAGGAACCCAAAAACTCACCAAGCTCATGCTCCAAAAAAACAAGGAATCACCTTCCAATACATATTCTCAGTCCCTCATCTATTAATAATCACCATATAAAGTCTCCACAACCTAGGTCATAGACTATCACATGCCTAGTGCTATGATTTCTTATTGACCTAACACTCGAGGCAAGGAGAACATACCACTTGCATACCCCTGAAGGCCTATGAAGCCCAACTATCCCACTAACCAATACAAAACCAATTCCCAATAATGAAACAAGTGTCTTACCATACTAATATCTCTAGATATTACACCTAGATCCACATCTTAATGATCTAGGTAAATACTATACAACAACCCATCTAGATCATGGGTCTCTAATCCAAAAAACACTCCACTATCCTACTAACTAAAGGTTTACATCTAGATCAAGGTCTCACACAATGAACTTTTATTTAAAACCCCACTACACTCAATCTAGATAGTTCCAACTATCCATCACAAAACAACATCAAAATATGAACACCCCTTCAGGGGGTTTATCAATATCCAAGGTCCCAAGAAAAATTGGCCAACCACCAGTAAGTACATTTCCTCATAGAGGCTACTTGCCAAAAAACATGTAAAAAACACCACCACTCAGGCCAAGAATAAAAAAATACCCTTGAGACATGATCTATATTGAACACATCATAAAAATTGAGTTTAAAGGTTCGAAATAGGTCTCAAAAAATCTCAACTTGACGAGACAAACCATTTACACCTTTTTGAAATACCATTTCAAATCAAATTTTAAAGAAAATAATTTTGGAACCACTTTCAAACCATTTGAAAACCATTCAAATACAAATCCCATTTTTATCTTAAACCCATTAATAAAAATCCAACTATTTTCCCATTTGAAACAATTTCTATAAAAACCAACACTTTATCTAAATTCCTAGCCTAAATGAGGCCAAATATCTTTCAAAATTCCCAATTTCATTTAAATACAAACATTAAAATCATTTTATAAACATTTGGAAATTAAAAATACATTTTAAAAAACAAAATCCTTGAAAAAACCATTTAAAACCTTTTATAAACAACAAATTTCCCTTTTAAAAACATTTTAAAAGATCAAGCAACACATGAAATCCTAAGGAAAAAACACACAAAAAATAAAATATTTACCTACATTATAAAGTCTTGAGTATATACCTTCAATAACTACATGTCATTCATAGTTTCATTACCACAAAAAATTACAACATATTTAGGATAAATTAATTAAATTTCACCAATAATGTATTTAACAAACACCAAATATTTTATTACTAGAATTTAATAAATCTAAGCCTCTATCAACTATAGGAAATAGGTGCATGACATGTGAACTTACGTACCTATCCATGATGTATAAACTGACCCACTCTTGACAATCATACCAAGATTTAAAATCCCATTAATTATAACACTAAATGTTTTTTCATCACCTAAGGAGAAATCAATCAATAGTAATAATGAAAACCAAAATAGAAACCCCATATCTGGAAACATGGACTTAATACATATGTGGGATAAATAATCCTAGGAATAAGTTCTATAAAAATTCCTAATAATGTCCTATCTCATATTTACCAAGTATAAAATAGTAATATTAAAGAAAAAGGGATATGATACCATTCTACGAGTCCCTATCCCAAATCACCTAGCCTAGGCTGAGGGATGACACTATGACCACATGCATGCCTCCATGTATGCAAGAGGCTTCCGACAAACAGAAAAGGACTAAGAAAAATGTGGGAAGACCATTCCCTCATTAAAAGATAACCAATAAGAGTACATAATAACAAAATAAATAATCATAGTAAATAATGGAAATAAATGTGGAAGTAATGAATAGTAACATAAACCCATTCTATAAAATTTGACATACAATACCAGTACAATAGTCAACAAATATCCCCACATGAGTAAAATATATATACAATTAACCAATTAAAATAAATAAATAAAGTGGAATATCCACTAGATGACCCTAGAGTCTATCCCAATATTGCCTCAACCAACCTAATCCTCCTTTACAATAACCTTAATAAGGGACCTTGCCCTCATATGAATACCTGACCAAAAGTGTCTAAATGAGAACTGAGATTCTTGTACATGGTGTGAGTATAAACCTAGTAGGAAAAAACCAATTTATTATTAGATTAAATGAAATAGGTCATATATAGGTTTATGTGATGACAAAAAATAAATACACAAATAAACATTCAACCCATCAGATGATCATGCATTAATCAGGCCTCCATGAACCTTGAACCAGACTGATTCAAATCATTATTAAAATGAATTTTTGTCAGAACCACAAGCACATACATCCCATGAATCATTTTGTTTTTCAAAAAATTAAGGCCTCATCAAGTACCTTGATTCATCTTACATACTAATCGCGTTTTCAAGCATGTCAAAATAGTTGTTTAATTTTGACTAGAATTTCTACAGTATAGCAGCAACCCTAGGTTGTCTCTCGATGGAGCCTTAGATAATTAATTAAAAAATGTGGTTCTGATTGTGAAATTAATAAGGTAAATGTGGTTTTATAATACTTGGTTTTTATGATTAAATATGACAATATAAAATGAAAATGATAAAACAAAGTTTAAATAAACAAGATTAATTAAACGTGATCAACCCAGGGAAATATCGTGATGATAATCCTTCATTACTTCAAAATAAAGGGTATAGATATTTTAATACCTAGTTTTTAACACCTATTAAAATAATTTTACTGAGTTTATGCTAGTATACCTTTTAGGTTTTAGTCAAAATCACACAATGATTCACGGGACACTGCCGATGATTGGGTGATTTGTGTTCGACATCATAACCGAAACTCACCAAGGCATCACACGAAGAACTCAATGTACTGTCTAGATATGTATGATATTTATTTTTGATAACATGAATTAAATTTACATGACCTTGACAGTGCTTATGTGAGTTCAATTAACCAATATGTGCCACACAAACACCGCAATTGAATGAGGTAAGAAAAAGGGATGAACAGTGTGCGAAAAATCACATGAAAGGGTACCCCCAAACGTGATCATTTGAGTTTGAGTATAACATACTAGTGTATAACTCAATTAAATAAGAATATAGGATGAAGAAAAATAACATACAACCTAGAATTAAAAATATAATTCGACATAATACAAACATGAAGCTCAGGATTACACCACGTTCCTCCCTGGGTGATCACAAGGGGTTTAGAAATCCATGGGAGGGGAGGAAGAAGAAGATATTGAAGTAGCACTTACTATAGCCTAAATAACTTATAGAGATGATGGGAAGATAAATTTGGGACTCCAAAATGGCATCACCTTTCCTCCTATCTAAACTCTCTAAGGAGGAGCCCAAGGTTCCATTTTATATAAAAATTGGAAGGTGGTTTTGGGCACACAGATTTATTAAAACCACTTGACCCTTGCGTTTCATCCATTAGACAATCGGATATACATTTTGAAAAAACTATAAAGATGTATCCACACTTCTTGACTATCTCCAACTAAAATTTGTAATCATTTGGACAAGTGTATCTAGAGATATGGATAGATTACAAAACGTCACTTTTGACTTCTCACATATTCAGTGTTTTGGAAAGATTAGGTTGGTTAGGCCCCTTGATGGAAGAATTAGGCTTTAGTTACTTCATAAGAGTTTTATAACATTAAATTTGGACCATAAAACAAAATATAAGACCATTTGGATGCACTGAATCTTCTAAACAGGCACAAAAATGGATAGGTCTTCATGGATCCATGTAATTTTGGCCCATTTTTATTCCACTTCATCACGAGCCCTCCAAATCATCTCCTCCGACATTGTAATTATCAAAAAAAGTATCATTGAACTTTTTTAGAGTGTTAAACACACAATAAATGAAATAAAAATGGATTTTAATTTATTATTATATTTATAATTTTCAATACAAAACCAGTTTAATACATTGGTATAAGGGTAAAATAAAACAGTGAATCATGGTATGATCACACCCCCACACCTAAACATTTTCACTCCTGGGAAAAGTATAATATCCTAATCATGTAACATTTCTAAATAAAATTTGTGAAAACATCCAAGATTCTTTTTAAATTAAATCCATCATGTCTCATTTATGGAATCAATTTTCCTATCATTTTTATCACACTCAAATTTGTTCAACTTCATTTGTTCACCCATGCAACATGTCACAACCTACCTGACCAAAAAATTTCCCTCTTAACTCAAGGAACATATGAAAGTGGATTTATTCTCTTTTCCTAGAGTTCATGTGATCTTACCATATAATTTCCAAGATTCTCATTTCTCTACTGGAAGAAACTAGTGTGCTACTCAAGTGGACTTCCAGCAGGTTGTTTTGAGGTTCAAGGGTTGGTAGGATTTAATGTTTAAAAAAATGAGGTAGAAAAGGAGTGATTAATCTCTTATGTAAAAAATATGTCAAAATTATTCAAGTGTTCACAATGAATGTACACACTCAACCCCTCACAAAGTGTATCACCTCCAACTCACTCTCTGCATTGTCCATTTTTTTGGATCACAACCAAGTAGTGAATAATAATGAGTAAACATCATTTTTTCACCATTTTTTTCTTTTGGTCTATTTTTTTCAATGTAAAGAACTATTTTTTTAATGTATAGTATTTTTGGAGATAAAGAGGGAAACATGTGTAAAAAAATGATGTAATATGGCTTGTGAACCTATTGCCCAAGGAAAATGTAGGCACCCTTTATATCAACCCATAACAAGGATTATATCCCCAGAATTCCCATGGAAACACCCTCTTCACCATACTTGCAGAAAATAAAAGAATAATATACACAATATATGGGTAGGTAGGGATATATTAGATTTTAATGTGGATACCTAATAGTAATTTCATGGTCTCTAAGGCTTAAGAAGGATAAAATGTCAAGGTATCCAAAAATAGAGGTTAATTGTACAAAGGGATTTTCAATGAACATTTTTATTTATCATGAATGTAGCATACTTGAATCTTTTGGCTTAAAATAGAATCAAGGAAATTTATAGTTTCTCTACATGACTTGATACTCTCAAGAAAGTGACTAAAAGGAAGAATATGCAATAAAAGGCTTAAAATATCTCTCAGGTAAGGGATTAAAATATTGTTCAATGCTAATGAGGCTTGGGTTTCAAAAATCTATTAAACACCTAAGAATGATTTGAAAATAAAAATTCTAGAAAAATATTCCACACCAACATTCATTTCAAAAACATTTTTCCAAAAATAATATAATTCTCCACACAATTGACTCAAGCATGAAAAATGATTTTGGATATTCTTTTTAAGATCAATTTTCATCTAAAAACATAAAATAAGGAAAAAGAAATCAAAATTGAAATCACACACATTTTTTTATTTTTTTATTTTTTTAATCCTAACTATGACATGTAACCCTCACCCACACCTAAATGTTACATTGCCCTCAATTAAAGTGTTTTAAATAAATAGAAAAGTAAATAAAGGTAGGGAGAAGGGACATCATGCTATGTGGTGTCATATGTGGCATCTATCAGTTGGATTCCCTCCATGAGATGATTTAGAAAATCCTTATAGAAGTGTTTGAGCCTCTTAACATTGACATTAATACTCTTTCCACTCTTCTCATAAAAAACATATAGCACCAAAAGGGTAAACATCAGTAACGGTATAAGGACCGAGCCATCGAGAACAAAGCTTACTTGGGTGGAGATTTAGCCTAGAATTATACATGATAACCTTCTCATCGATATGAAACTTTTGATGATGAATCATGATATAATGGATAACCTTTGTCTTCTCTTTATAGATTTGGTAGTTCTCATATGCATCACGTCGAATTTCTTCCAAATCTTGAATTTGCAGCTTCCTATGCTCTCCATCATATGAAAGATTCATATTACATTGTTTAACAACCCAATATGCATGGTGTTCTACCTCCACCGGTAGGTGAAAATACTTTCCAAAAACAATCTTATATGGTGACATTCCGATTGGGGTTTTAAAACCTGTACGGTACTCCCAAAGTGCATAATCCAAGCACAATGTCCAATCTTTCCTATCGAGTTATACTATTTTTTCCAAGATTAATTTAACTTACCTATTTGAGATTTATGTTTGTCCGTTAGTTTGGGGGTGATATGAAGTGGAGAATTTATGATCAACCCCATACTTACGAAGTAAATTTTTCATATTGCGATTGAAAAAATGTGAACCCTAATCACTAATGATGAATCTCGGTAAACCAAACCTACTAAAAATTCGAGACCTCACAAAATAAACAACCACTCAAGATTCATCGGTCCTGGTGGCCTTTGCTTCCACCCATTTAGATACATAGTTAATATCCAATAAGATGTAAAAAAATTCAAATGAATTTGGAAAAGGCCCCATGAAGTCAATTCCCCATGCATCAAAAATTTCACAGAATAACATGGGATGTTGGGGAATTTCATTCCTCTTAGTGATATTCCCTAGAATTGACAACGACTACATGACTTGAAAAATATATGGGAATCCCTATAAAATGTTGGCCAATAAATTCCTAAGTCAAGGACCTTTCTAGATATTCATTGAGAGCCAAAGTGGCCCCCCACAAGGCAAGGTGTGGCAGAAGGTCAAAACAGAGATGAACTCACGGTCAGTGACACACCGACTAAATACTTTGTCACCAAAAATTCTCCACAAATATTTGTCATCCCAAATGTACCACCTAGAATAATGCTATGTATCTGGGATTGTAAAGTGCTGAAATCCGTGGAGACCCTATATGTTTCTAGAAAATTCATAATGTTTTCATACCAGGGGCTAAGGTCCACAATATCACAATGGTTCTCATGAGGGAAGAATTCTTTAATGGGGATGGGTGAGTCAACATAATGGTCCAATGGTGGGGAACCCTACTAATGTGGTCAACTACCACATTTTCCACTCCTCTCTTATCTCTAATCTCAAGACCAAACTTCTGGAGGATGAGCATCCACTGAATGAGGTGGGGCTCAGATTCAGGTTTCTTTAGGAGGAAACGAATGACTACATGATCAGAAAAGACAACGATTTTTGACCTGATAATATATGAATGGAATTTTTCCAAGGAAAACACAGTAAAAAGAATTTCTTTTTCAGTGATTGTGTAGTTTTCCTAGGCATGGTCAAGGGTATGTGAGGCATACACAATGACACGAGGAGCCTTCTCACCCTTTGTGATAAAACTGCCCCATCTACAAAGTTAGAGGCATGACACATAAGCTCAAAAGGGAGATCCCACCTTAGTGGTTGGATGACAGGAGGTGATGTGAGACTCATTTTTTAGTGAATTGAAATCATTCTCACAATTTTTATCAAACACAAACTCAGAATCTTTTTGTAATTACTGGGACAAGTGAAGTACGATCTTACTGAATTCTTTAATGAATCGGTGGTAAAAACCAGCATGAACCAAGAATGATTGCACCTCACGAACACATTTTGGATATGGAAGGGTTTAAATTAATTCAATTTTTGATTTATCCACTTGAATTACCTCTTTTGAAACAACATTCCCAAGAACTATCCCCCGTCCAACCATGAAATGAAATTTCTTGTAATTTAATAAAAGATATTTTTCTATGCAACAATGGAGGATATAACCTAGGTTAGTCAAACAGTCATCAAAGAAATTTCCATAAACTGTGAAATCATCCATAAAAACTTCCATTCAATTATCTAGGTACTCAGAAAAAATACTCAACATACATCGCTGAAAAGTACCGGGAGCATTAAAGAGACCAAAATGCATACTTCTATATGAAAATGTGCCAAATGGACAGGTGAATGTTGTCTTTTATTGATCCTTAGGGGCTATATGGATTTGAAAATAACCCAAATAGCCCTCAAGGAAACAATAATGGAACTTACTAGCCAATCATTCTAGCATTTGGTTAATGAAAGGTAGATAAAAGTGGTCCTTCCGTGTGGCTTGATTTAGTCGACGGTAGTCAATATAGACTCGCAAATTGTTTTGCACACGTATTGGAACTAATTCATTCATTTAATTTGACACAACTATTATTCCGGTTTTTTGGAATAATTTTCACTAGGATAACCCATTTACTATAAGATATAGGATAAATGATCCACACTACAAGTAATTTACTGAAATCCAATTTTACCACTTCAAGGAGAGTGGGATTCAACCAACGTTGAGATTATCTTATGGGTTTAGCCTCATAATCAAAAAGTATATGGTGCATAAAAATAGATGGGATAATCTCAGGAATATCATCCAATGTCTATCCTATTTCCTTTTTACACTATCTTAAAAGGATGATCAGTTTTGATTCTTGCTGTGGATAGAGGTTATTGGAAATAAGGAAGGGAAATTGGTCAATACCCTCAAGATACACATATTTTAAATTAGAAGGAAGTGGTTTTAATTCCAACACTGGGGGTTTTTTGATTGAGGGAGGAGATTTAGGGGGAGTGAGGTCAATGAAACTATCTATTTGTTCATGTTAATTATCTAAGGATAGAGAATCTATTGAAATGATATTTTCAGAATCATCGACGTTTATGGGTACCTCAAAATGAACACACTCATCAATTAAAGCACAAAATTTACAATTTTCAAAACCCATAAAACACTCAAAACATGAATCAAAACTCAAATCATCTGAAGGTGAAGAAGATAAAAATGAATCAAAGTATGGGTTGAGAAGAGAATTGTGTGTGTGCATCATTTGAAATAACTTCCATAGAATAGACAGGAAGAGTGGAGTGCTCTTCAATGGGGTGTTTCACAGCCTCAAGGATGTTAAAACTTACCTTTTCTACTCCAAACTCCATGGAAAACATACCATTGTGAACATTGATGATCATCTTTGCTATTTTGAGGAATGGAATCCCAAGTATGAGAGGGGCATGTCCTTGGGTTCAGGTATCTTCCATACCAAGAATGTAAAAATCAGTGGGGAAGATGATATTTTTCACTCTTACAAGGAAATCCTCAATCACTCGTGTTGGATGTGTAGTACTCCAGTTGGAAAGTTTCACGATAATGCCTATTGGTTGAATTTATCCAACTTGTAGAGAATCATACACAGAGTGAGTCATTATATTAATGGAAGCACCTAAATCTATCATAGCATCAGAAAAGAAAGTCTCCCCTATGGTACATGGTATTGTGAATGTTCCCAGATACTTGAATTTGGTTGGCATTGCGGGTTGAATCAAGGCCGAGGCATTCCTCCCAAAGTTGAATCTCTCATTCCCCTTCAGCCTTCATCTATGGGTGAAAAGTTATTTCAGAAATTTGGCATAATGGGGATTTTTATTGACTGCATCAAATAAAAGAATATTAACTTGAAATTTTTTAAATGTATCCATTATTTAATTATCAATATCATTATAATAATTTTTATTATATTTAGAGAGTCTTTGGGGGGAAATAAGGGGAATTTATTGTTCATTTTAATCATCAATGATAATTTGATTTCCCTTTTTATTTTGTTTTTCTTCATTGGAATCTTTTATGGGTAGAGAAAGAGTGTTTTCAAGAGGGTGGCATACATGTTATGTAGAATTAGTAGAAGGAGAAACTTCTTTACCACTATGAAGTGTAATTTCACATACATTACCTTTTCCATTTGTATTGGCAATGGGTTGGGATGGTAGTTGTCTCGAAATTTTCATCTTAAGCTCACCGATGGTGTTCGTCAATTGTCACACTTGAGTTTGTAGGTCTTGAATTGCTGATTGTGTGTGGTCTGATGGAATTGGAAGTTCTAGGTTGCCATTTTTTTCACCATATCCTTAAAGCTTGGTTCATATTTGGGAGGAGGAGGATGATTTTTTTGAGAAGTTGAAGTATAATAATGTTGCATACCTTGGACTTATTGATATAACTTATGCTTGGGGTAGCTTGAGTTTCCTCCTTGTCGACATTGGGGTTGTTCTTGCCACCCATGATTTAGGTTTGGCCTGAATTTTTCCTTCTTGAAGGGAGGTGTTTGTTGGAATGAATGCCCTGGGAACACGAATGCACAAGAATCAGGTGAATATTGAAGTTGTGGGCACTGGTCATAAAAATGAGTATTATCAGAACAAATACCACAATGTAATGGAACAGGAGAAGATTGTGAGTTACCATGTGCTTGAGGTAATTGCCTTAGAAGGGTATGCATCTCATCAAGTTTGTTATCTACCTTTTTTTTCTAGGTATGAATGACTTACCTCATGAACTCCTTGGGTTGGTGCAATATCTTGTGTACTAAATTGTTGTGAATTTTAATCCATATTAGCTATTAAGTCACGAGCGAAGGAAAAAGTTTTATCAACCAAGGAACCACTAGATACTGCATCAATCATTCCATGATACATGGGGATAAGTCCCTCATAGAAGTATTGAATTAATAATTGTTCACTAATATGGTGATGGGGGCATCTTGATAAAATTCGTTTGAATCTCTCCCAGTATTTAGGAAGGGTCTCTCCTTATGATTGCCTAATGCCACAAATTTATTTCCTAATTGATGATGTTTGGGAGGTAGGGAAGAAATTCTCTAAAAATAGTCTTTTAAGGTCATTCCAACCCCCAATTGTGGTAGGAAAACAGTATATCCAATCTTTTTCTACACCATAAAGGGAGAAAGGGAATGCCCTAAACATGATTAAGTCCTCAGACACATTTTGGGGTTTTATGGTGGAGCACACTATGGGAAACTCTTTAAGGTGTTTATGAGGTTCCTCACTATGAAGAACATTTAATTTAGGAAGAATGTGGATGAGGCCTAATCCCAACTCAAATTTGGTTACTTCCTCAGGATATTGGATGTACGCGGGTTGGTACTTCACATCTGGGGTGGTCAGTTCTTTTAAAGTTCGGTTATTTGCAACCATGATTCATGGGGTTTGATTGGGTTCAATATTTGAATGGTTTAGGGAAAATTGAGTCTCCACAATAGGTTCTTAAATGTTACTTTATTGACCTACTCTATATTCCCTAGTTTGTGAGTGAAGTGTCTTTTTAATTTCAGGGTCAAATTCAAGCAGTTTTTCTTTTTATGATCAGGTCATGAAAATAAGCTGTAAAGTTTGTTTTTTTATGATTGAATATGGATAAAATCAATTAAGGAAGGAAAAAGGATAATATAATGTTATACTATATAATTTTATAGATAGATATGGAGAAAAAGAAGAAGAATAAGAGAGAGAGAGAGAAAGAACACACAAAAACAACCAAAAATAGAAACAGAAAATCAAAACAAAAACAATAAAATGGGGGTGGGGTATTGAAAGGAGTACTAATTAAGAAGTAAAATAAATAAATAAAAGTAAATAAAGAAAAAAAATTATCTTGTATCCTCGGAAAAGGTGCCAAAATTTGATCGCGTTGTCGAGCGCATTAAATTAGTTGTTTAATTTTGACTAGAATTTCTGCAATATAGCAGCAACCCTACGTCGTCTCTCGACAGAGCCTTAGATCATTAATTACAAAAAGTGGTTATGGTTATGAAATTAAAAAGGGAAACGAGGTTTTATAATACTTGGGTTTGATGATTAAATATGAAAATAGAAAATGAAAGCAATAAAATGAAGTAGAAATAAACAAGATTAATTAAACAAGATCAACCTATGGAAGTGTCGTGATGCTTGTCCTTCATCGCTTCAAGAGAAAGGGTATAAATATTTTAATACCTAGTTGGTAACACCTATTACCATAATTTTACTGTGTTTATTCTAGGATACCTCCCAGGTTTCAGTAAAAAACACACAATGATTCACTGGACATCACCGATGACTAGGTGATTTGTGTTCAACGTCATTACTGAAACTCACCAAGGAAACACATGAAGAACTTGATGTTCTTTCTGAGTTTGTATGCTATTTATTTGTTATACCATGAAATAAATTTACATTACCTTGACAGTCCTTATGTGAGTTCAATTAACCTATATTAACCACACAAACACAGTAATTGAATGAGGGAAGAAAAAGGGATGAACGGTGTGTGAAACATCACATGAAAGGGTACCCCCAAACATGATCATTTGAGATTGATTATAACACACCAGTATATAACTCAATTAAATAATAAGATAGGATGAAGAAAAACAACATACAACCTATAATTAAAAAGATCATTCAACATAATGCCAACATGAAGCTCGAGATTACATCACGTTCCTCCCCGGGTGATCACAAGGGGTTTAGAAATCCATGGGAGGGGAGGAAGAAGAAGATGTTGAAGTAGCACTTACCATAGCCTCCATAACTTCTAGAGATGATGAAAAGATGCCTTTGGGACTCCAAAATGGTAGAACCTTTCCTCTTGGCAGAACTCTCCAAGGGGAAGACCAAGGTTCCATTTTATAGGAAAATTGGAAAGTGGTTTTGGGCACACAAATTTATTAAAACCACTTGTCCCATGTGTTTTGGCCATTAGAAAATAGATATCCATTTTGAAAAAACTGGAAAGATATATCCCCACTTCCTGACAATCTCCACTGAAAATATGGAATCATTTGGGAAAGTGGATCTGGAGATATGGATAGATTACAGAACACCACTTTTAACTTCACACATATTCGGTGTTCTGGACAGATTAGGTCGGTTGGGCCCCTTGATGGTAGAATCGGGCTTGGGTTACTTCCTGCCTGAATGGCTCGAAGGCATTCATTTTTATTTATTTTTGATAACCCCCCTTTAAAGGGATGAGGGGGAACCCTTACAAGGCCTGTAGGCTCATATATTACATGGATTGTAGGCTTAAGAGATTACATGACCCGAAGGTCTTAGGAAATTCAACCAGACTATCTATAAGGAACTACCCCTCCCCAGCATTTGCATCTTGATAGTAGCTCTCCAACTTTTCATGACCGTCTGGCTAGGCTTCCCGTGAAAGAACAGGCTGGTACCGATGGCATAGCCATACCCTCTAATTCTGACAATTCATTTGTCTCTGATCTGGTGAGTGCACCTGCTCTGAATCCTCTTCTGGGGCTTCTCCTTTTTGTAGTATGTCTGGGGCCTGCATTCATGTGGTCTGAAGGCCTTGGGGAGGCCCTAAGGCCTTTAAGTGGCTTGAAGGCCTTGAGAATCAACTATCTTGAAGGC
Source organism: Viscum album (assembly GCA_963277665.1). Classification (NCBI taxonomy): domain Eukaryota; kingdom Viridiplantae; phylum Streptophyta; class Magnoliopsida; order Santalales; family Viscaceae; genus Viscum; species Viscum album. The sequence goes on from OY728164.1 coordinate 1,180,179,875, forward strand.
CTTGGGTGACCCGAAAGCCTTGCAGGACCCGATGACCAAACCAGTGGTCCGGAGGCCTAGATAGATGAATAGTTCTGGATGCTACAGTACCAAACAGTGCCTGCTACAGTACTGTTACAGTACTGCCACAGTACCCGGAAATATGCCTCCACCCAGATTTGATCTCAGGTATCTTGGATGCACCTAGCGAGTCCTCACCAACTGGGATGAGGCTGTTGTATGGGCTTGGGTTAATTCATAAGAGTTTTAAACCATTAAATTTAGGACCAGAAAAAAAACATGAGACCATTTAGATGCACTTAATTTTCTAAACAAACACAATAGTGGACATGTCTTCATGGATCCATGCAATTTTGGTCCATTTTTCTTCCACTTCATCACGGGCCCTCCAAATCATCTTCTCTTATATTGTAATTATCAAAACAAGTATCATTTCCCTTTTTAATAGTGTTAAACACAAAATAATTGAATTAAACATTGAAATTTGTTATTATACTTGTAATTTTCAATAGAAAACCAGTTTAATAAATTAGTATAAGGGTAAAATAAAATAGTGAATCATGGTACTATCACATACTCAAGAGTTCAATCAAGTCACCCTGACCCAATACCCTCATCGAGTAATGATCACCAATCACACTGAACTATACCTAAAGAAATTGGGGAGGATATAGTCAATCACACATGACTATCACCAAAGACTCCAGAAAGGCCAAATAAAAGCACACTATCCCATCTCTACAAGATCTAGGATGCCATATATAAGCACCAACACAATAATCAATATGAATGACAGTCATACAAGTAAGAAAATCTCACTTAACCACAGCCTAGTCCAACATATCACTAATTATGGACACCGTAATCACAATTATACCTTGGCCTAAAGTCTCACTCATGAAAACCATCATCATATCAAATTGAATCACCCCACTCATGGTTTTCCTCATGTTACACATCCATTCTTGCAATAATACTCAAGACTAGCCCACATAATCACATAATTCCAAACATATTCTTGCATCCAAACTCTAAATGAATAAGGGATAACACCACCCAAGTAATCATAGCCTTTCTTGAGCCTAAATAACACTTTCCAAGTCTGTTTTCCTAAGCATACAACCCTATAATTATAGGTGGTATAAGGGTTTAATTCATTATTTATAAGGTGAAAAACCAAGGGGATCAGATAAAAAAACCCCTACGTCAATTAAATTAGCCACACTAACATCAAATAATCCCAAAAAACTCATTCTAATCCCATTTAACTAGTCAGACAACCCCACTCTCAAGCCTGAGACAACGGTCACTTTCACCATTTTGAAGGTATAAAACCTTTACTCACCCTATAAGGATCCTATTATATTCATAAAAACATCACATGATCACACTAACTTTAAAAGAAGTGGTATTATAGGGCCACTCTCACACTCACATGAAATATAAGACATATAATTTTATATAAATGTTGTAACATGGCAATGAGTTCTTACCACAATATCAATGGAGTTAACTTGCTAAGAATCACTTCCCGAATGAAGATCAGTATACTAAATTAAAATCAACCCCACATTCTCTAGATTATGCTTCCATGAAGAAAAAATAGATAAATAATGATTTTATGGATGTATGAGGTTAAACTTACCAAGAGAAGTACCACACATCTAACAACAATTGAAAAAATAAAGAGATGAGAGGAGGTGAGTGAAAACCTTCAAAGAGGGAGATCCAAAGAGGCTGTGATTCATAAACATTTGGGGGAGATCATGGGAGGATAAAAAAGGGGGATTGTAGGGGGAAATTATCCCCTTTACCTTTATTTAATAAAACTTTCCCTTGACTCCACTGACCGGCTGGTGGTGGCTCACTATCTGGTCAGTGGCCCCCAAAAGCATGTGGTCCTCTAGTTAGCACACCAGCTAGCTAGTGTATACTAATTGGATAGATAGTAGACATTGTAGATTTTAAAAAGTTTTAGGTCCCTCTTAAACTTTATAAATCCACCCCTGAACCTCCCTGGACACCTACATCATCCCAAAACCACCAATATTCACATACCCATGCTAAAAATTAAAACCATAATGCACCTCAAAAATCCAAGTTCATTACATTGTACTTACAAAAAATTATTATTTTCATATACTTTAAATAAAATTATTTTATGTATATTTATCAAGAAAATCATATATATCACATGGGTTTTCATTTTTTCTTGCATCAAAATTGAAATACGAAGTTAGAGTTGATTTAAAATCCATTTATCTACAAACATAAAAAGATAAAATATTTACACCCAACTTATTTAGTGTCAAGTAAATCATATTTCATATGAAGTGAATGAAAAAATAACATATATTAGAAAAATTATTCCATTATAAATAAAATAATAATAAATAATCATTCCAAAATGGCCTCCCATAGTTGAGCTAGTGTCATCATTTTGATAACTCTCTAATAATAAATCAAAATATTTACTTTCTCTTAAGATTGAATAGAAATTAAAAACTACTTTTTTTCATATTTGGACCCTGAGGATTACCATTACCATCAAAATCGATAGATATAGTATGGTACTAGTAGTGAGAAAGTGATAATTTTTATAGAAGTGTGTTACCACATTTACCAACCCCGGAAGCCTTCTCTTCCCTATTTAAGTAGAAGACTCTTATGTAGAGGAATATGAAGGCTCATCATCTGAATTATGTGTGGGGAAATACTTAGATGATTGAGTTGAAACAACTATTTGATATGAAATCATCCTACAAATCAAATTAAAAAAAATAGAAAAATATTATATAAATCCAATTGTTACATATAAAATTAAATAAAATTGAAAAATTACCCAACAAAAACTAAAATAAACTAAACACATTTTAATTCACATTCATTAAATTAATTATCTAAAATGATAATTTTTTTTGAAAATATTTATGAAACATTAAATGATATAGAAACAAATATAGTAATATATTATAAAAATCTAACTGTTACACATTCAATTGAATAAAAACAAGAAAATCATACAAAAAAAACAAAAAAAAAATAAATTCTTTATCATATTCTTCAATGTCTTTAACAAAAATGCTAAAAAATATTGAAAATATTTATGGGACATGAAATGATATATATGGAAGAAATAAAAACTGAAAATGATTATATAAATTTTACTGTTAGATATGAATTTAAATAATAATTAAAAAATGATACAAAAAAACAAAACTAAACAAACTCTTTATCATATTTGTTAAATTTTTAACAAAAATTATAAAAAACAGTAAAAAAATTTATGATACATGAAATGATATAGATAGAATAAAACAAAACATAAGTAACAATTTCCACAAATCCGACAACTACATATAAAATTGAAATAATTGGAAAATAAAAAAACAAAAAAAAAACAATTTATCATATTTGTTAATGTATATAACATTTATAAAAAATAAAATTAGAAATAGTATTTATAACATTTTTCAAAATTTTAAAAGTTAAGAAATAAATAAATATATTTTCCCTATAATATTATAAGATCACTAATGTATTTTTTTCCCATATTCCTTCTTTATAATCATTTTGTATGGCACAAACCATTTCTACAATGTAGTCATCAATATCATCTGATAATATTTCCATTAAAGTTGTGATCTCGCATAATTCATCATATTTATCAAGTTTTTCATCACAAAAATACTTTTTTTCTTGTAAAACGATAGACCACTACAAATTTTATGGATCAAGAACATAATGAATTTATTTTTCATGTGTTTATATGATAAAAGTTCCATATTCCATATGTGTATTGTAATATATTTAGATTTAATAATTCCATACCAAATTTATTTTGTTTAACAATACTATTACTAACAACCCATTTATAGTTGAACATAATAACTCAAAATTTAATAGAATCAATCTCCCATATTTCTTCAATAACACCATAACATGCACTTGACATTGGGATTATTTTTTCTATTATGTACTAAAAAATTCATTGCTTCTTAAAACACTAATATTCTATTATTCTAAACCATAATTATTTTTTCCTAATATTTGGTATAAAATGTATTTACATTATTGTGATACCCATACCATGTTATCAAATATAAACTTGGGATACCCACTAACCATGTCAACGTTTTTGATGAATTTGATTTACCATTTATAGTCTATTTAAACCATGGTAAAAAAGTTTTTCTATGAACATTAAATACACACATATATTTTTTTATAAAATTTTTTTTAACACATTAATATATGATTTTATATATGAATGATAGAAATTTATATTATTCAATATGTATAAATATTTCTTCTTTATTCATTAATATGTCAACAATTTTATTTTCAACCTAGGGATCCCCTTTCTTCTAAAAGTAACTCATTTATGCAGATATGTTGGTAAAATGATGCGCCCCACCATATAAAAGTATTTTGAATAGAGATCCTTCATCTCCTCAGAAATATACTTCTCAATAATGGAGGCTTCTGGTTGATATGGATTCTTAGCATACCCCTTCAATATCTTCATAAATGTTTCAAAATGACTCATTTAAACTAGATATAATGGTCCAAAAATCATTATTTCTCACACCAAATGAACCATTAAATATACCATTACATCATATAAATATGGAGGTAAGTTCATTTCAAGTTGAAAAAGTATATAGACTGCATTGTTCTCAAAATTGTTTAACAAATTCAGATTATCACTTTGTTATAGATGGAATTGAAAAAATAACACACCTTTATGATAGTCAATTTGAAATGAATGGTAAGTATTATACACAATAAAACTGGTAGGATATATTATATCATAACATTAAAATCATGATATTTCATGCCTATTTACTTCAAATATTTTAGTGACATAATTTTTTTTACATTCCAAGAATAAACTTGAGGAACTTTGATATAATAGAGGCACTGAAAAAGCCAATTTTCTCCATCTAGGATAATGTATTACAAGATAGAGGAAATTATGTTCATTTTACTTTAGTATTAGGAGCTAATTTTTAATGTATTCCCATTAACAGTAAATCCAATCTTGAATTCAAACCATAATTTGTCTTATATTTAAACCATCCTTCATCTTGACTTTAATACCAAACAATGTTCCAATCAAACCATCATACATATTCAACTCAATACAAATCAAATAAATGTTATGTTTAATCTTATAACATCTCCAATATATAATCTCAATAAATATTAATAATTTTTCCATATATTTATATCATTACTAGATCTATGTGTCTTTCCAAATATGACATCAATGTTTTTTACCCTCTCAAAAGATTTATCATTTAATAAAGGATTTGGAGTAATATCAAATTCTTGTGATCTATTGAATGCATTTTCTAATCATCAATAAGAGTTATCCATAAAAAAATATTTTTGAGGAACCATTTAAATTATTTTACTCCCATGTTGTAGTTGATAAAATAAAGTCCCTTCTTTGAAAATTGGACAAGATTTATTCCCCTTAACAATATATCCAGAAAAATTTCCATATGTTGTTAAGTCATTTATAGTGAACATAATCATTACATGCAACTGAAACTATTCATTTTTATAAAAATAATAAACTCTAATACCTTACTCACATAAGTTTTTTAAATCAACAATTTATAGTTACAAGTAAACATCAATATCATTTTTAGTTTGTTTTGGTCAAAAAATAATTAAACGCAAGATTATAAATTTTTACTTTATGAAAAATTCTTAATATAAGTTATAAATTACTTACAAAACTGGCCATGAAACTTATTTTCTACTAAGGATCTGATATGGATTCATTCCATTTATGAAAAATCCAAGTATGATATTTCTAACTTCATTTGGAAATTTAGGATATTATTTATCAATTTTCTTCCATTATGGAAAATCTGTTGGATGAAATAATATTCTATCATATATTTATCCATCTAAATGTCATATTATCACTTTTTAATTATTTTAATTTGTAAATAAACATTTAAAATGATGAATTATAGAAAGATAAAAAATTTCCTTAACATGAGTTTTGGTACCTTTCATAATAAATAAATAAACTTTTGATCTTTCTTTCAACTTGTACCATGATGTACCACATTTCAGACACTCTGAAAGACATTAATTTTCCTTATAGTATAACACATAGTCATTAATTGTAGACATGTATCTTCTTTTACCCAAATCCTATCAGGCAGAATAATTTTTTTTCATTATAATTTGAATATGAAAGATCATTTTCTTTAGAAAGTAAATCATTCAATAACTATAATAATTATATAAAAATCTTATCGCTCTATATATTATAAAATTTCATGTTCACCAATATTAATACTATTGATAAAAATATGGATTTCATAAAACTTGGATACACTGGTTTTTCATAATCACTATATAACTACTCAATCAATGATATTTTATCAATTGGCTCCATTTTAATATCATGAATAATTTCTTCAATTTGATTAGAACTATCATTTTGAATATCATCATCATTATTAGTTCTTGAATTCTACCCAATTTTTCAATTCCAAATCCAAGGCATGTAACTTGGATTAAAACCATTTTGATTTAAATGAAATTGATATATCTATTTTTTAGATTTCTCAAATTTAAAAATTTCAATCATGAAAAATATAACATTTTTTTGGAACATTTGATTTGAAAAATTCTAAAAAATTATCAATCCCTTCCTTATATTTATCACTTTTTCATTGTGCAATAACACAACTATAATTCATTATTACCTATAAAAATTTAGAAGTATTAAATATAAGTTACTATATTTGGAGATTTAAATTCAAATTTAATTCTATAAATAACAATACAAAAAAGACAATATTTTACAAATAAAATAGAGACAAATATTTCATAAATAATATATTAATATAAACTAATTTAATTATCACCCTATGAATTTTACTTTTCATATTTTTTCTCCCTTTTATAAAATAATTAATATTACTTTAGAATTATTTAATTATCACTCTTTAAGAAAAAAATCAATGAAAAAATATAATGATATAAAAGTATATACCTTATCATTGATTTTAGAGAGATTGAACACTAAAAAACACTTTTTTCATTTTTTTTATAATGTAATTTGGTAAATATATACCAACTATTTTCATAACATATAATTAAATATCATAATATAAATGACCAAATTTTTAGTTTTTAATGATTTAATTTTTATTTGGTACAGATGATAATGAATTCGTGAAAGCCAAGTACTTTATTAAAAATAAAAAAAAATTATTAGAGAGTTAATACTATCATATTAAATGACTTAAGGATTTCATATTTTTTTTAAAATATCTTATAAGAGGGAAAATTAGAGTTTGATGTATCAATATATGAAGTATAGAATACTATTTTGAGTAATTTTAGGATATGACCATCCATGACATCACCATGTCATTAAAAATCAATGAAAATTTGTTCAAATAGTAAATAAAACATGAAAAGGGCCATGAAACTTTATTAAAATAGAAAATAAAATATGAAAAAATATGATAGACTAAAAATGAAGTTTAATGAGATGTCATAAATTATGATAAATGAAAATCAGTAAAAGTGATATAGGTTATAACTATATTGTAGCTTATAAAGAAGGTTTCAAATAAGGAATGACAAGATAGTTAATATAATATTAATTATAACATCATATATGATATCCTCTTAAGAAAAATAAGAAAAAAATAGTAAACACAATTTTTTACAATCCATTTCGAGTAAAACATCAATAAAACAACAAAACAATAGAAAATAAATGAAACAATAGAAAAAAATCAATTAAATGATACATATAGATGAAAATAAATGAAAAAAATAGATAATAAATTTCTAAATTTATGTAAAATAAAACTCATGAATATAAAAAAATAAAAAAATAATATAAAATAAACCTCAAAGCTACATAAGCTATAAAATAGCTATGGGAGAAATTAGAGAGAGGATGACAGTAATAATGGTTAACGGTAGCGATGACTGTTTGTGGTTATGGTGGAAGTTTAGGTGGTTTAAGAAGATCAAAGTTTGAGAGTATCAAGGAAGAGGGTCCAGGGTTTGGTTTGAGTAAGAAAGTTAAAAATTATTGCAATTAAACTAAATTTCATGCTCGATATTTTATTTTTTATAGGTTTTTACAGAATTTTTTTTAACTTATAACATCCCAACCTGGGAGGCACTTAATGGCACCTCAAGCTAGTGGGTCAACCTTAAGTGCACCTCCTCATACACTAGAGGCTTCCGACTAACAGAAATGGTCTAAGGTGGTACAATGGGGATACTATAACATTATAATTAAAGTGTATCACAATGGTGCAATCACATCAATCAAAAGTGGAAGCATATCAATAACTGTATAATAGTAAATAAACATCCATATAATAGTAGTAGTAATAATAATGTGAAAGTCAATATAATATACAAGATGAGTATGTCATGTCTCTATATAAAATGGAAGTCAATACATGACAACATGCATCTAGAGAAATACATGTATAAAAATACAAACAACAATAAATAACTATCGCGAGATAACATCATGATCATAGCTCGGTCCTCTACTCCCCTGCTCCTAATAAAAAATCATTCTAACATCATAAAGTGAGGGATTTACCTAGTCCCTACCTACATCCATGAATTATTTCTAGGTACCCAACGACATCCCAAATAGGGTGTTAGATTACAATTAGTAGGCCACCACCAACGGTGTCTATAACAAGTCTAGTCTATATATATAAGCTAAGTAGTGTGGAATATATAATAGTAATATAAATCAATAAGTAGAAGTGATACATGTAAATGTGATACTGTCTATCCTAACAAGGCTCACTATAAATAGGACATCATAGACAAGACTAACTATAAAGCATGATAAAGCATCCACTATGGCCTGGGTCGAGCAATCCAATACCATGACCAATAGCTAGATCCAAGGAGTAGTAATGTCCAAGTAATACCATGTAATCTAGATCCATGGAGTATAAATTTCCATGGAATCCCATATAATTCAGAATCCACAGAGTAGAAATTCCCATGAAATTAAATGTAGTTTTGAATCCATGGAGCAGAAATGTCCATGGAATTCAATGTAATCATAAGTCAGAACCTCATGTGTCAGATCCAAGGAGTAGAACTATACAAGGCATCCAATATAACCATAATCCATGGAGTTTAAATGTCCATGGAATTAATTATCATAACCAATTCATTAATCATTTCATAATCCTACACGAGTCATGAGTTCATCCAACTCATCCCACATTTTCCATTTAATCCATTTAACCATTTTAATAACATGTAATCACATGGAAAATGAGGAATTAACCCTCTCCTAATATCACATGTAATTCATTAGGGCTCCCACTAATATGGATAATTCTCTCACACACCCAACATGGTTATATATCATAAGATAGAAACATAAATACACCTCATGGGTGGTACAGGTTGAGGCTAAAAACCTCCAAACATATCATGAAATTAAGTAGTAAACCTATCAAGGTTTCAATAATTTAATCAAGGAATTTAATTAAGTTAGGGTCAATGCTTGAAAGGTCTAGTGTAAAACACAATAAAAAATAACTATAAAACAAAAATACATTGATGGAAAAGGTATAGACCACCCACTGCAAGCCTATGGTAGAAAGTTTTTTTAGTATCGACTCCTAACTTGAACTATATTGGAGGAAAAATGAAGAATGGAAGAATACCTCGGAAATAGGGCATATTATTTTACACCAAAATAACCCCATTGAGGAGAATAAAAACAGATAAAGATGAAATAGTAAGGAATAACTCACCAGTATAGATCAAATGAGATGAATGAATCTTGAATTGAACGTCGTATGAAAGAATTCATTCAATACCTAGGATGAATCTTGAATACTCTTATATGGAGAGAAGGTGTTGCACGTTGGAATGAGGAGGGAAAATGGGATCTTAAGTTATTATAAATTTTAAGGTAGAAAAGGAAGTTTTTCCAAAAATATAGGGGTTTCATGGTTTGATTGCATGGTTGGATAGATCGTACGCCAACCATAAACCCTTCACTATCTAAGAACCCCCTGCATGGTTCATGCACATAGTTTGGGAAACCATGTGAAAACCATAATTTTTACCTCTTCTAAAAACTATAGGTGGAATGCATGGGAATGCATCCCTGGATGAATGATTTCATCAACCCGTGAAACCCTAGATAGAGCCCTGGACCACCCCTCATGGTTATGAGAAACCACGTGTCTTGGATTTGATTATTTCTACTAACCATGCATCCCATCTACCTTTTCCAAAAATTAAGACTTCAGGCTTCAAAAAATTCCCATACACTACTAAACTCTCATGAACTCATTAAGAACTCACATTAGATCAAAAACAAATAGTTAAAATAGAAATTAAAGAATATGCACCTTAAGGAAAATACCAGGATCTTAAAATATCCCCTTCTTAAGAAAAATCATCCCCGAGTTTCTCTTCCAAGGGTAATGAAGCTTCTGAAAAAAGTTCTGAACACTGAGAACATATATATGCCTCATGCTCCCAAGTCTCATCCAGCACACAGACATTCTACCATAACACCCTTACTAAAGGGATAGACTAGCCACAAAGAGATTTTGTGATCTGGTCAATGGTACGTATAAAATTATCCTCGAAGGACGCATCTACCTGTAACTCAATCTCATTTGGATGTATAGTATGATATGAGTCTGAGTGAAAATAATGCAACATAGATTTATGGAAGACATCATGCATAGATTGATACCTTTGAGGTAACTGTAAATAATAGGATACTAGCTTGAATCTATCTAGAATCTAAAAAGTAATGAGATATCATGGTGAAATATTACCTTGTATCTAAACCTGTTTGTGCCCCATCCTTGTTGAGATACATAAAAAGACCTGATCCTCAACTTCAAAATATATAGGTAATCAATAGAGATCAACGTTGTATTTTTTTTGGACTTTGAAGTAGCCATCTACTTCCTAATCAACTGGAACTATTCTGAAGTCTCTTGCATGAGACATGGTCCGAGCAGTACTACCTCTCCTACCTCTAACTAGAAAAGAGGTTATCAGTATGGCCTAATGTAAAAATCTTCATAAGGTTCCATCTATATAGTATCCTAATTGCTATTTTGGTAGGTAAAATCAACTAGGGGTATATGCCTCTCCCAAGATCCCCCAAAATCAAGGGTTCTTTCTTGAAGCATTTCCTCTAAAACCTATATAGTGTGCTATGGCTGGCCATCAGTTTGAGGGTGGTATGACATGCTCTAAAGAATCCATGTACCCAATTCCCTCTTTAATAATTTCTAAAACTAAGATGTAAACTGGGTGCCCCTATTTGACACAAAGGTATGATGAAACCCGTGAAGGCATACAATCTCATGAATATAAAGTCTCCCAAGATCATATATTGAGATGGAATCCCTGATAGGTAGGAAATGAGATACCTTCATGAGTCTGTCTAAAAAAACACATACAACATCACTACCTCTAGGTGACCTCAACAACACAATCATGAAATCCATTGCAACATCATACCATTTCCACTCGGTAATAGAAAAATTCTCCAAAATCCCTACTAGTCTTTGGTATTCTACCTTCACCCACTGACATGCAGAACACCTCATGATTAAAAAAACTACCTCCCATTTCATAATCGACCATCAATACTGGTAGTATAAATACTGATACATCTTGGTTATGCTAGGATCTACTGCCCAATATGATTCATGAAACTATCACATGATCTCCTCATGAATGCCTACTGGAAACAAAGCACGTCCATTTATGCATAGAATCTCATCCTCGCCAGTGGTCCAACCTTTTATGCATAGAATCTCATCCTCGCCAGTGGTCCAACCTGGAGGTAGTTCCTCACCTACCACAATCTCCCTTAGGATCAAGCCCTAAAAATCTGATAGTTGTCTCATCCTAACCCTATCCATAAGAGTGTAATTTACCACAACATATGAGAAACAAATATTACCATGAATATCATGTACCTCCAATTGAATCTCAGAGAACAAGGACACCAACTTCCATTCACTGTTGGCCTCCAGAACTACCCAGGTATGACTTTTTCCAGCTCAAAGCATCAACTATGGAATTTACTTTACCAGATGTATAATATAGATCAAAATTGAATGATTGGAGATACTCAAATCACCTTATTTTCTGAAGGTTCAAGTTACACTACATAAATATGTACTTGAGGATCTTGTGGTCTATGAAAACCAAAAAAAAATTCTCTCCCAGAAAATAGTACCTCTAAAATGAAAGGTGTGAACCATGACTTCCAACTTGAGATTGTGTGTTGGGTAATTCCACTCATGATTTCTCAACTAGTGAAAATAGTACACCATTAATCAACCCCCATGCATTAGGATATCTACTATCCCAATACCTAATGCATCAGAGTAAACCGTATAAAATTTTGCAGGCTCTAGCATAATCAGTATTGGCACTGAAGTCAACCTGCCCTTAAGCTCCTAAAAATCCTTCTCACACACTTCAGTCAATATAAATTTTACCCCTTCTTGGTTAATCACATAAGATGTGTATTTAGCTATGAAAAGTCTTGGATTAAGTGCCTGTATTAACAAGCCAATCCCAAGAAACTCCAGATATCAAATACATTATTGGGATACTCCTAGGAAACCACAACACTCACCTTATATGGGTCCACGTATACTCCTGTCTCTGAGATTATGTGACTTAAGAAGTAAACTTTATATATACATAAATGAAATTTTGTGATATTGACATACAAACTATGCTTTATCAGTGCATTCATAATGATTTCAAGGTGTTTATAATGATCGTGCTGAGTCTGATAATACTCCAAGATGTCATCCATAAAAACTACCATGAAATAATCCAAATATAGGTGAAAAAATTGATTCATCAAGTCCATGAAAATTTCCAGTGCATTCGTGAGACTGAATGAAAAAACTAGATACTCATAAAGACCATACCTTCTACAAAAATCTGTACGAGGTATGTCTATAGGTCAAACAAACAGACTTGTTGATAACCTGATATCATATACATCTTCGAAAACACTCTGGATAATCGAATATGGTTGAATAGATCAACTATCCAAGGTAAAGGATACTGATTCGTAACCTTAAACTGGTTCAATTTTTGGTAATCCACACATAGTCTAAGGTTTTTAGACACCTTTTTGTCGAAGAGGACTGGTGAAACCCAAGAAGAAGTACCAGGTCTTATGAAAAACTTTTCCTCCATGTCATATAGCTATCTCTTGAGCTATTGAATCTCAATAGTATTCAGGCTATAAAGAGGAATGTATACCGGTGTAGCTATTAGAACCATCTCAATAAATAACTACGCCTATCGCTCAGGAGGTAAACCAAAAAAATTATCTAGGAAGAAATACCTAAAACAATCTACTACTAAAGGGAATTTAGTCTATTTAATTCCTTGATCATATAGATATAAACTAGAAATCTAGGCTATTATGACCCCAACCCAAGATGCTCTGGTCCATATCTACTAGCTTAGACATCCCATTCATCCCTATGGATATACCTACCACCCAATAGTGATGTGAAGGATACCCTATAGAAATAAAAATCAACATGGGAGTGGTAAGAAACAAACCAATATACTTTGAGAATGATATAAAACCATATCATCTCGATGATAAATAGATTCCACAAAAATAAATACCTGCCTATCTTAGGGGGGAATTATCTGTACTAGCATATATTTTCCGATTTAATTCCCAATGGAGTATCAAGTGTCATCACACTATCAGAATACTAAAAATTGATCCCAAGGATCCCCACAATAGGTACATATAAGAAAGAATGTGAAGAACCTATATCAAAAGGAAATATACTAGATTGGAAGCTACTAGGATCATACCTCTAATTGTATATGGATTTATTCTCTAATACTTATATTTAGGTTGTACTGAATATTTTTTTTTTGAACCATGACCATAAGAACCAACCTAACTACCAAGAGTAGTTCCAATCTGCTATTAAGATTCAACTAGTTTTTGGATCCCTCATCCATGAACACATCCTCATCCTGAATGACTAATAGTACTCTAGCACTCATCCTGAAGTGTAGTTATGAATCCCTCTACCGAACCTAGAGTTGATGTCGAAACCCTCTCACTAGTTACTGGAGGGAAGGTCCTAAAAAACTTCTATATATGGCCCATCCTTCCATAGGCTAGACACTCGATTAGGTCCCTATCACACTGGATCCTCATGTGTCCCTACCTTCCACACTGATGACAGAAGACAAAGCTACCAACACTCACACTTTGGCTGGTATTCCGCTCAGAAGAAGCCTGAAAACATAACTTTCTACAAGATTTCCCTAAATCAGTTGGTCAAGAAACTTCACTACTATTCTTCATGCTCCCATCTTCTCTTAGGTTATGCTCAGTAATCAGCACATGATTCATTATCTCAGTTATAGTAGTCAACTAAAACACATTCACCTGGTAGTGAATGAAATGTTTGATATCTTCCTTAAAGTATCTCTCCCTAGGTGGCTCATCATAAAGATACATAGGTGAAAAATGATGAGGATTTTTAAAGTGAGCCGAATACTCCATAATGATCATCGTACCCTACTCGAGACACATAAAATCACCGGCCCATTAAGATCTCAAAGTTCTAGGAAAAAAGTAATCACAAAATATAGACTTGAAATCCTTCCAAACCATATCCCAAAGCCTATTAGCTAGGTTCAGAACATTACACCAATGCTTAGTGGATCCCCAAAGAATTTAAATTACAAGATTGACTCCATGATCTGGAGGACTCTTCAAGTACTCAAAGATCGACAAGATTGTCTCAAGACAAAGCTCAATATCCCGTGGATCACAATCCCCCCAACAAGTGGGTGGATACTGCTACTGGAGCACATGAGAGGCTCTACCATAGATGAGGAAAGATATAGGGTTCCCTAAATGGTCTACATAAATCACAATAAACTCTCCTAGAATTGGGCATCAACACCCATATCAGGAATAATGGGTGTTCCTATAAGTGGAACTACTAGAGGTTCTACTGGTGTCCCAAGGACCACCACCTCTAGAGCATGGTCGTCTCCACCCTCCTAGCATTAAACTAGAGGCCATCATGGTGGAATATCACTATAAATTCCAAAAATACGCCTCATATATTATTTAGTAATATCCAGATCACATATATAAGCATAGGACAAGTCAAAGAATTCCTATAAACAAGTCAAACCCCTCTACCTGCTTCTAAAGTTAGGTCTTAGTAAACATAAAGATTAAAAGATAACACTGAAAATGCTTTAGACAACCCACTATTAGGGTTGGGTTTGGGTCAAGATCTCTGTTTCTTAGCATGGGTCTCGATATATGGTTTTTCAATCGAAATTATATAGTAAACAACCTTTAAATTTCAATTGGAAAATACATTTAACGATGAACTTTACATTTCTAAATTTTAAATCATTTAAGTTCATTCCCATTTATATCACAATTATCTTAAATGTATGAATTATATGTATTAACATATCCAATTTATAAGGGCCCATGAAAATTATAAATTGAAGTGTGGTATCCATTTAATCCCAACCATAACATGTTCCATCCCATGTGATTGATGGTCCATGACTCAATGTTCCATAATTGAACGCTTAAGGTGTATGTTGTAGACTATGCAAGAAAACACTATTTAGGTTAGGGTAAGCACTGTAAGTATAAATTATGTTTCTCAATATCCTGTAAGAAATATTAATTAATAAAAATTATTTAACAAAAGGAACACATAATAAATGTCATTTAGTCATGAAATACATCTTATATGGCATGGAATATGCTTGAAATATTATTCTTATAAGGTGACTAAAATAAAGAATAACATAGTATTCCCTCATCTCATTAGGATAAGGAAAAAATGAAATCCTCAATCATATCAACAATAACATTGTATATCATGTGCATCACCAAACGGTGGAATTAAATCAACTACAATAAGTATAATATATATAAAAAAATTTTCATTCCAAGAAACTTGGAAATTACCTTGAATGTGGGATAGATACTCCCAGGAACAAATTACATCCAAGTCCCAATAAATTTCTATTCTTCTATCTAGTATCTCAAAATTTTAAAGAATGAAAATAAAAAGGCTTTGATACCACTTTGTAACATCCCAATAAAGGATCCACTTAATGGTTCCTTAAGCGGATGGGTCACATGGCCTCAAGCGTTCCTCCCCATATAGCAGAGGCTACCGAATAGTAGTGAGGGTCTATGGTGGTGTAGTGGGGAGAATATACCCTCATAATCATAGTATAGCACAATAGTGTAATCACATCAATAAATAGTGGAAGCATATCAATAATTGGACAATATTAGATAAAAATCCATATAATAGAAGTAATAAATTTTAGGATAAATTATATATCATATAAAAGCTGATTATGTCATGTATCTATACAAAATTTCATGAAATAAATAAAAATAGGAATTCAGTACAACACATGTATCAAAATACAAAAAGACCAAGACTAACTATATCCAGATAGAATCACAAGCATAGCTCTGTCCTATGGTTCCTTTTTTCTAATAAATGATCTGTCAAACATCATAAATAAGGTAATTTCCCTGGTCCCTACCTATATCCATGAAGTATTTCTGGTCACCCAACAACAACTCAAACATGGTGTGAGATAACACTCAGTTTTCCACCACCAATTATGTCTAAAAAAGGTCCATTCTGTGTATATAAGTTGAGTAGTTTGAAATATATAATAGTAATATAAATGAATAATAATGATCGATACATGTAAATATGATATTTTTTAGCCTACCAGGGCTCACTTTAAACAAGAAATCATAAATAAGACTAACCGTAAAGTATGCTAAAACTTCCACTATAGCCTATGTTGAGATATCTAGTGTTATAACCAATGGTCAGATCCAATGAGTAGCAATGTGAAAGGCATCCCATGTAATTTAGATCCATGTAGTAGAAATGACCATGTCATCCAATATAATTATGAATCCATGGAGTAGAAATTTTCATATAATTCAACATTGTTCTGAATCCATGGAGTATAAATGTCCATATAATTAAATATAATCATAAGTCAAACCCTCGTGGTCTGGATCCAAGGAGTTTGAATGTACAAGAAATCCAATGTAATCAAAATACATGGATTAGAAATTTCCATGGTATTCATTATCATAACTAATTCATTAATCATTTGATAATTCATTTCATAATTATATGTAATCCATGAGTTCATCTAAACCATGACACATTTTATATTTAACACATTTAAAATTTTTAATAATATGTAATCACATGGAAAAGGAGGAATTAACCCTCTCATAATATCAAATTTAATTCATGAAGGATCCCATTAATATGGTGAGTTCTCACACAAACCCAATGAGGTGGTATATCATAGAAAAGATACATAAATACACCTCATGAGTGGTCTAGGTTGAGGTAGAAAACCTCAAACCAAATCATGGTACTGATAAAAAACATTTTTATTGAATATTTTATTGATAATTAATGTTATAATTCCCTAACATTTTGTTAAATATGTTTATTTATAAAATATTTGGGATTAGACCATTCATTTGAAAATATGGTGAAAATTCCAGTTTTACCCTTTTAAAATTCACTGTAGTATTTTGAACATAAATATTTTAATATAAATTATTTGAACTTAAATTTTGTAACATTTTTCCTAACTTAATTTTATACAACTTTAATTCAGGACACTAGAGCTAAAGAGTGCATTGGGATGGAGTAAATGGGCCATTAAGTCAATGGTGGGCTAGACACGCGATATTGGACATCATTTTAGTGTTTGAGACATATCCTTTACATACGTGCATGGATTGAGCCCAAATTTTGAGAGGGTATTGAAAAATAGATTTCTCACATATTATCCTTCTAGAAGGACAACTAATTAATGAATTTTGGTGGTCAAGAAGGTGGTACAAGTGAGATTAAAATATTTGGTAGAATCTCCTCATTCACACTTGAAACCACTTTTAACCTAGCCTCCCCTCCACTATATAAATATGTATTTTTCTCATTTGGAAGGGTTGGGATGTGCATTGGTAAGTTTAGGGAAGAGGATAAGTGGATCTACTCCAATTATCTAACCATTTCAATAAGGGTAGCTCTTGAAGCAAGGAACCCTTTGACGAAGCCTTCTTCTTATCCTTCTTCTTCTTCTTCGTGTTGTAATACTTTTGTTTGTGTAATAAAATTCTTTGTTCTTCTTTTATTTGTTCTATTTTTTTCTGTTTTTTTTTCAAATTTCTTATTCTCTTAATCTTCCTAATTTGTATGGAATCAAGAGTGGAGACAAGATTGGGTTCTACCCTTTCAATCCTTTTCTCATGCAAAACGTCTCCACTATAACCACAACACCCATGGAAGAGTAGTTTTCTTAGTGATCGATCTATCTTCTACCCTATTAATTTAATTATTTTGAATCATTAAGATACTTTAATTCACTCTATATGATCCATGAATTGAGTTTTTAAATTATAAGAAACTAATCAAGTAATTGAAAAATTAACACAAAAACACGTGAGGTCGAGTATTGTGTGAATTGTGAGAGTGTGATATTAATCAGTAATACAAGGCCACCCAGGATAAATTTTCAGAGTTAAAATATAATACCTAAAAACAATTAATCCTCATTTTACAGAATAGATATGTGCCCTAATTTACCACTTACCATAATCTATCATTAGAACATCAATCAAAGAAGGGTGTTGCGATTGCATGTTTCGAAGATAGCCTAGGGTTTAATTCACTTCATCTTTATGGTAAAGTTAATTCTCGTAGGGTTTGGGGGTTAAAAAGTTAGGGGATCATAATTAAGTTAATGTTAATTTAGATGATACTGATAAATAATTGAGTGAATAGGTATAGTTAGATCGATTACGCATTTTAAAATATTTTCTTAAAAAACATCTTATTGTTGGCTCATTTTAATCCAACTTCATTTCAATAAAATAAAATAAAATAAAATATTCTTCCAAAAAAATTCTTCTAGATTTATAAATGATAAAAAAACCCATAATTTTAATTAGTTTTCTTATTTCCTTTTATTTTATTTTCAAAAATGTCTTTAATATGTTGTTTAATTTACTTCCTCCTTTGAGAGATGACCTTGGTCAACCACTATGCTGCACTTAAGTACCCCAAAAACCATTAATAATTTGAGGGAACCCATGACAACACCTTTAAAATTGGCACCATTTCTGGGGAGGCAAGTAATTATTTCAACCAATTAGAGGTATTTATCTTATTTCTCATTTTATTCTCTTATTCTCTTCTTTCTTCCTTCTTTATCCAATCTGAATTTTTTTCTTCTTTTATTTTATTCTTCTTCTCTTTGGACCATTGACTCAAAATTCTAATTTTTATTATGGTACACTTTACTTATTTTTATTTTTATATGATTTATGAAATGAAATAATCCTAAATATCTCTTAGATCTTGATCCTGAGATTGAACATAGCCTTCAGGCTCGAATCATACATTCTCAGTCTACGTGAAGTTTTAACATTCAACCAGTTGGAGAATTCCTCCAATCTCAGAGCATTGAAACTGGAAACACTTATAAGTCCAACTTAGAACAAGAACCAATGGATAAAAACAATAATAATGAACTCAATAGAACCATTTGCGAGTTGGTTTCACCTGATATTAATTATCAACCAAATTTCATTGCATACTCAAATCTTGAATTGGACTTTGAACTGAAATCTGGGTTAATTTACCTTCTTCCAATGTTTCATGGATTATACGATGAGGACCAAAACAAACACCTTAAAGAATTCAATGTGGTTTTCTCAACCCTTAAACCAAGAAATTTATCTGAAGATCAAATCAAACTAAGAGCATTCCCATTTTCAATTGATGGAGCTGCAAATGATTGGATGTATTATTTACAACACGAAGATGTAACATGTTGGAACAATTTGAAATGTCTTTTCTTCAGAGATTTTTTCCAGAAACAAGGAGCTTAACCCTTCAAAAAGAGATCTCTGGGATCAAGCAAGCACAAAGAAAGTCGATGTATGAGTACTTGGAGTGATTTAAGAAGTTGTGTGCAAGTTTTCCACATCACCAAATCAGTGAGAAACTATTTATCCAGTACTTCTATGAAGGAATCACACTTGTGGAGAGGAGCATGGTGGATGTCACGGCTGGAGGATCATTGGTGGACAAGACACCAGTAGTTGTACGTGCATTTATTGAAAAAATGGCCCAAAACTCTCAACAATTTGGTGATCATGGTACACCACATGTTCGAGGAGTACATAAGGTAATTCCTTTATCTCTTGAAATTCATTTAATTGATACTATGTTGGAAGAATTGACCACTATGGTGAGGCATATTTCCTTAGCACAAAAGAAATCACAACCCCCTCCTTTAAGGCCTTGTGACATTTACACTGAGACAAGACACCCAACTGACTGTTGGCCCCCAACTACAAGAAAATTAATATTGTACAACAGTGTTTCCTGGGAGACCATATCAGCAGTAACAATAGAAACATACCCAAAAAAAGTTTGATTTATTTTCTCCAACATAGAACCAAGGATGGAAGGATCAATCGGACATGAGGTATGCCTCTAGAAAACAAAAAAGGCACCCCTTTCAACAAAACTTCCAACAGCCTCCACCTTACCAACAGAGTTTCCAATAACCCCAAAGGAAATTTTAAGCACAAACATGAACAAGTCAAAAACAAGGAAAATCTCAACCAAAGGTAGATTCTAACACCGATGACCTTTTGAAGCAAATTGTTGTTAATTAATAGAATGCGTTGAAGAGTCAAGGTTCAAAGTTGAGGGAGTTGAAGACTCAAATGAGCCATATTTCCACCACCCTCCATGAACTGGGAAGTAAGAATTCTGGAAATCTACCTTCCCAACCTACTCCAAATCTCAAAGGGAATGTCAGAACCATCACATTGAGAAGTGGGAAAAGAAAAACTGATACATCTACACCTATCGTTCCACCGAGATTCACCTCAACTTCAGAGAAGACCCATTAAAAACCAACTAATGAGAAACCCAAGGAGAAAGATGAAGTTAAGAAAAATATTAATGATGTTCCTCCTAAACCCCTTCCATTTACAAACAGGGTTGTACAAACTAAGAAGATGGCTGACGAGGCAATGAAAAAAGAGGTTTTGGACACATTTAAGTGCGTGGAGATCAACATCCCTCTACTTGAAGCCATCAAGAAAATACCAAGTTATGACAAAATCTTAAAAGAACTTTGTACCAATCGAAGAGGGCTCAAGGTAAATGAGAGGATCAATCTTGGAAGGAATGTGTCTGCACTAATTACACCAACTCTAGTAATGCCAACAAAGTGCAAGGACCCGAGGACATTCACCATCCGATGCACCATAGGGGAGTTACACTTTTCTAATGCTCTTTGTGATTTATGAGCTTCCATAAATTTAATGCCTCACTATGTATTTTCTTCTTTATAGGTTGGTGAGTTGAAACCGATGAGAGTAGTGGTGTATTTGGAAAATAGAGATACAACATATCTAGCGGGAGTCCTTGAGGATGTACTTGTCCGGGTAAGTGAAATGATCTTCCCAGTAGATTTCTACATGCTTAACTTGGAGGACGATCAGGTAAGTTCAGGTGATCCAATTATCTTAGGTAGGCCCTTCCTCAAAACTTCACAAACTATAATAAATGTCAATTAGGGAACACTTTCCATGGGGTTTGGAGATGAATTTGTAATATTTAATGTTATTGAATCCATTAAGTACCCCTGAGAGGACCATTCTGATTTTTTTATCTCCCATTTTGAACCACCAAGTAAAAACCCCATGGGATTTTATTATCCTATGCTTAGAGAGATTATGATAATTGGGTCTAGATTTATGTTTAAGAGTACTTCCACACCTATTTTGAATTCACAAGACTCTATTAGATTTGATTTTGAAATAGATTCATATTCTGATTTTGATCATGTGAACTTTGATTATGACATGGATGTTGAGTATGCTGATGGATTTGATTCTTTATTCTCTGGTTTTGATGATGTATATTTTGATACTGATGTTCACTGTGCACATATTTTAGTTCCATAAATTTCTCCATCCATACATCACCCCCTTCATTGGAACTCAATCCATCTCCACCTAATCTCAAATACTCATACTTGTTAAGTGGTGAGATATTACTTATTATAATTGCTGAAAATCTCCCTTTTGAACATAAAGAAAATCTTTTGAATCTTTTGAGGGAGAACATCAGGGAAATCAAGTGGACATTGGATGACATATAAGGTATTATCCCCTCTATTTTCATGCATAGGATTCTTTTTGAGGATGGGGTTAAACTAGTTAGGTAGAAAAAAAAGAGACTCAATCCAACCCTTTTGGAAGTTGTTAAAAAAGAGGTTGAAAAATTTCTTGAGGCAGGTATAATCTATAATATTTCAAATTCTCCATCGGTTAGTCCTATTCAGGTTGTTCCTAAGAAAAGTGGTGTTACAGTTGTTAAAAATGAGAAAGATGAGTTAGTTCTAATGAGGGTTCAAAACAGTTGGCATGTGTGTATTGATTATAGGAAACTAAATTAAACCACTTACAAGGACCATTTCCCCCAACTCCCCCACACTTACCCTTTTTCACTCATGGGAAAAACCTCATATCATGTATTCGAAAAAATTGTGACAAGATGTGAATTTTCAAATTTCTCAATCCATGGTGAAAATGTAGTCAAAGTAATAATCCCATCAAGATTCAATATCAATAAATTTTAAAGTCATTGTCTCATAAATTGTGTCAAAACAAAATCCAGTGATATTCATAACACTAATCATAGCGAAACAAGTCATGGGTCTACCATGCCACTAATTCTTCATGTGTGTGTGTGACAACCATTCCAAGTTCATATATCCATCCTTTATTCAGTATATCCAGGTCAAGTAAAAACTTTTCTTCTTACCTGATTCCATTCCACAAAACCTCTTCAACATCATTTGTAATCAAATTCCAAAACCCACTCATTTTAGCATTCCCATAAGTCAAACAATGATCTCCCAACCTAAATATCCCTAAATGTTGTAAATTTATTCACTCCCCTCTTTATTGATTATTATTTTTTGATTTTTTGATTTTTTTGAATTTTTTTATAGGGAGTACAACAGTCAAATATTAGGTGCACACACATAGGTCAATCAGGTACAGTGATAGCAATGATCAGAAGAGAAACGAATGTATGGAAAGACCATGTTATAAGCTGAAAAGAATTACTTACCCTAAATATACATTCAATTGGGTAAGAGAAACTCACAAGCCATGATTGTGTGAAAAATTGTGAGGAGAAATCAATGACATAATTTACTATGAACAAATATCACAAATAATTATGTCAAAATCTAAAAGGTTTTATAATGACACAACCATTCATATCATCAACGACTTCAATTTTTATAAAATAAAAACCTTGATGATGAAATATTTCTCATCCTTATATTTCTACCAATTAATTTTGAAAACATGAATTTTTTATATGTTCCACATGAGAATGTTACATGATATATTTGTTTCTTTTTTATTTATTTTTTTTGTTTTAAAAATTTTAACCAAAAACTTAATAGAAAATACACATAAAACACACAAATGAGAATCCTAAATATCTACCCCAAAATGTTTTCCCCTCCAAAACACTTAAAATATTTCATCGCCCTCAATGTGAATCTGTGAGATGTTATATACACATGAAATTTTAATTAGGAAAAAGAATATAAAAGTGAAAGGGTTAGGAATATCTTGATATGCTCAAGTGATGATGGGGTCATGCAGTGTGATGAAATACGCTGCATCAGTAGGAAGTCCCTCAATGTATTTCTTCAAATATTTCCCATTGATTGTAAATATCCTTCTTGTGTCTTCTTGTGTGATATCCACTACACCATAAGGAAAAACATTAGTCCCAACATAAGGATCTAACCACCTAGAAAGAAACTTACCAGAAATCAACTTCAATCATGAAATATAGAGAAAGACTTTGTCTCCAACTTGAAATTATATTTTCTTGATCATTTTGTCATAATCTACTTTTGATCTTTCCTTAAAGATCCAGGAGTTCTCATATGAAGACAATCGAATCTCCTCAACCTCTTGAATTTGCAGCTTCCTTTGGATTCTAGCTTGGGCCAAATCCCTGTTACATTTCTTTATAGCCCAATATGCCCGATGCTCCACTTCCATGGGGAGATGACATGCTTTCCAAAAAAAAATCCTAAATGGAGACATACCAATGGGTGTCTTGTATTCAATCCTATAAGATCACAGTGCATCATTTAAGATCTTGCTCCAATCCTTCCTATTTGGCTGCACGGTTTTCCCCAAAATTAGTTTCAACTCATGATTTGAAACCTCAGCCTAACCATTTGTTTGGGGGTGGTATGGTATTGATGTTTTGTGTGTCACCCCATAATTCTAAAGGAGGGAATCCAAATCCCATAATTCTAAAGGAGGGAATCCAAATTTTGATTACAAAAGTGCATCCCTTGGTCATTGATGATGGACCTTGGTACTCAAAACCCACAAAAAATCTGTGTCTTGACAAAGTCCACTATAACATTAGAATCATCAGTCATGGTGGCCTTTTCCTCCACCCATTTACTCACATAATCAACAGAAACCAAAATATACAAATAACCAAATGAACTAGGAAAATGGAACATAAAATCGATGCCCCATACATAAAAAATCACATAGAATAGTATGGGTTGTTGGGGCATCTCATGTCTCTTAGAAATGTTACCAGTGTGTTGGAAATGTGAGCACAAATTACAAAAAACATGAGCATCATGGAATAAACAAGGCTAATACAATCCAGAGTCCAAAACATTCCTATCTGTGCATTGGGGTCCAAAGTTCCCACCACAATAAAGTGTATGAAAGAATTGCAGAACAGAATCAAACTCATGATCAGGAACACACCTCTTAATAACTTGGTCATTACACATGCTCCATAAGTAGGAATCATCCCACACATAAAATCTAGACTCACTCTTTAATTTTTGGACATGATGTTTCCTTAAATTTGAGGGGATTTCAGAGGCAACAAGGTAGTTAACTAAATCAGCATACCAAGGATTCGTAATTGAGATGGAATAAATATTCTCATCGAGGAAAGTGTTCCAAAGTGGTACCTGGTCCAAGGTGTCATCCTCAAGTGTGTGAGTAATCCTACTCATGTGGTCCACCACCAGGTTTTCTGACCCCTTCTTGTCCTTTATCTCAATGTTAAATTCTTGAATAAGGATTATCCATTGGATAAGTCTAGGATTTGGATATGGAATCTTCAAGAGGTAACACAAAGATACATGTTCATAAAAAACAACTACTTTAGATCCTAATAAATATGAACGGAATTTATATAAATCAAATATGATGGCAAGAAACTCCTTTTCCATGGGTATATAGTTTTATTGGGATGAATCTAGTATCCTCAATGCATATGCAATCACATATGAACGTACTTCCACCCTCTGAGATAAGACAACGCCAACCAAGAAGTTGGAGGCATCACACATAAACTCAAAAGGAAGCTCCCACCGTGGGGGCTATATGATAGGTGGAGTGGCCAGACAATTTGTTAGCTCATCAAAGGAAGTCCTGCACGAATTATTAAACAAAAAATCAGAATCCTTTTGAAGTAATCGTGACATAGGAATAACAATATTACTAAAATCCTTAATGAAGCACCAATAAAATCCTACATTACCTAGGAAAGATCTAACATCATGCACACATGAAGGATATGGTAGGGATGAAATAATATCTACCTTATACCTATCAACCTCTATACCATGTTTTGACACTACATGCTCTAAGACAATTCCATGATCTACCATAAAATGATACTTTTAAAAGTTCAAGACCAGATTCTTCTCAATATAATGATTCAAAACCTTCCCCAAACTATATATAAAATCATCAAATCACTACTGGGAAGCTGGGTTTTCCCAACACTTGTATGCCAACGGTTCAACATAACCATTGGTATAGGGGTATAAAACAAGTATTTCCCAACAGTTTTGAAGAAACCTTTGGGAAATCTAAAATTTTTTCTCCGTTTCCCAACGGTTTGTAAAAACTGTTGGTAAAGGCCATGACATATTAAGGATTTCCCAACGGTTTGTGTAAACCATTGGTAAAGATCACCTTTCCCAACGGTTTTAAAAAACTGTTGGGAAATTTTTCCCCTAAAATACCAGCAAACCCGATATCCCATCCACGCGATTGAACTTCTAATGTTGAGATATAAGATCTCTCTATCTTGGAAAATCATTCCACCGGATCCATATTCAATCACAAAGTTGTTTTGTTCTACACTTCAAATCTGTAAGTAGTACGTTATGTTTAATGTTTTGCATCTAATTTTTTTATTTTCTTTTTTGATTTGGCTTAAACCTAAGGTTCATTCAGTATGGTATAACCAACAATTTCAATTCGATTTGTTATTTGTTTTCTGTTTTTGTTCTGGTGTCATGTGTGAATCAATTTTTTGTTCTATTTTTGTTTTCAATTTTTGTTCTGGTGGGAGGTGCTGGGGGTGCAGTAGGTGGGGGAGGGGGTGTGATGGTGGGGTGTTTAGGTGGGGGAGGGGGTGTGATGGTGGGGTGTTGAGGTGGGGGGTTGTACAGGTGGGGGTGGGGGTGGGTTGTGCAGGTGGGGGTGGGAAGAGGGGTGGGTTGTGCATGTGGGGGTGCAAGTGGAGGGGGGTTGTTGTGCAAGTGGGTGGGGGGGAGGAGAGTGTGCATGTTGGGGGGTGGGATGGGCAGGTCAGAGTCTGTTGGGTGGGGGGGGGGGTGAGGTGGGGGTTGTACAAGTGGGGGGTGGGGGTGGGGGAGGGGGGGGGGGGGCTGTTCAAGTGGGGGGTGAAAGTGGAGGGGGTGTTGTGTAAGTAGGTGGGGGGAAGGGAGTGTGCAGGTTGGGGGGGGGGGTGGGCTGGGCAGGTGGGAGTCTGTTGGGGGTGAGGTGGGGGTGGGGTGTACAGGTGGTGGTGTGGGGAGGGGGGCTATGCAGGTGGGGGTGGGGGGAGGGGGGGGGGGGGGGTTGTGCAAGTGGGGGTGGGGGTGTAGGTGGGGGGTGGTTGTGCAAGTGGGTGGGGAGGGAGTGTGTAGGTTGGGGGTGGGCTGGGCAGGTGGGAGTATGTTGGGGGGTGAGGTGGGGGGTGTACAGGTGGGGGTGGGGTGGGGGGAGGGGGGTTGTGCAGGTGGGGGGGTGTGCAGTGGGTGGATGGGAGGGGGTTGTGCATGTGGGGGTGTGGGAGGGGGGTTGTGCAAGTGGGGGTGCAGGTGGGGGGGGGGGGGTTGTGCAGTCGGTGGATGGGAGGGGGGTTGTGCAGGGGGAGTCTATTTGGGGTGAGGTGGGGAGGGGGGCTGTGTAGTTGGGAAGTCATCACTTCCATAGTTCACCAATAAGCATGGGGAATTCATCACTTCTAGAGATTTGGATAGTTTTGAGGCCTCTTTGGTTTTGGTTCTTGTCTGGTCATCTTGATGAGTAAGGCATCACATGATCTAAAAGTGACATCAACTATATAGGATGAATTCCTTCTCCCACAACACATTTTTCTAGAAATAATATATCCTTGGAAGGTTTTGGGAGCCTTTTAGAATCCAATGCCCCAGCATTTTTCCAATTGCAAACTTGATACCATCATGTTATCAAGTCACTAATCCTACCAAATTGGATTTTCACTAAAAAAATACTATTCTAATCCTTAACACCCATATTTTGTTTTTCATAACATGAATGAAAACCCAATTAAATTTCATAGCTCTCAGTCACACCCCGGTGGACAGCTCGCCCACCCCCCTGGACACCCCTACCCCCTGGATAGCCCTGCCACCCCGTGGACAGTCCACCCACCCCCTGGACACCTTGTACCCCCTGGACAACCCCGCCACCCCCGTGGAAAGCCTACACACCCCCTGGACACCCCCTACTCCCTGGACAGCCCCCAACCCCGTGGACAGCCCGCCCACCCCCTGGACACTCCCCCACCCCCCAGACACCCCACCCCCTGGACACCTTGTACCCCTGGAAATCCCCCCCCCCCACCCCCGTGGATAGCCTGCCCACCCCCCTAGACACCCCTCACCCCTAGACAGCCCCGCCACCCTCATGGACAACCCTACCACCCCCTGGACACCTCGTACCCCTTGGACAACCCTGCAACCCCTGTGGAAAGCCCGCCCCCGATTACACAGAAGCAAATAACTCTGTATTTTCCCCCGATTTCCAGAAGCCACCGTACAGGTGAACCCTAACCTGAGGTCTTCCATCTGATCAGCTGCAACTCCCCCATCCAGGATAGACTCCTTCAACCTCTTCCCAAATACAGACATAGAATCCCTCATTGAGGTAGTTGACATTGTTGGGGTAGTGGGGTAGTTGGTTTTCCTTTTTTTTAGTGGGGTGATATGGTACTTTCTGTGGAATTTAGTTTGGGTGTTATGAAATGTACTAACTTTTCACAATATTTCCATTTTTTAGAATCAATAACTTATTTAAAAAACTCTCTTTACACATTCTGCATCTTTAATGAAAATCCTTCACTTTGTAATATCTTGAACAATGTTTTATCAGGTTTATAGTGTCTTCTTGGTATGTGATAAATGAAAAAATTACAAAACACATCTAACCTTAAATCTAGGCACACATAACTAAATTAATTAGTATATCTTTACATTGTTTTAATAGTTCACTACATCAACTAGAAACTCATTCCTTTATTGTTTACTTAAATGTATTTTCTATTAAAGTTCAATCCTATTGAATTTTTTATGACAAAATGACTTATATAAATTCTTTTTACAGAATGGACAGAAGTTGGATGTATGAAATCGATCAGATCTCAAGCGATTTCCAAAAAAATTTGGAGAGATTTATAGATTTTTCATTTCATAATGCTTCATATAGTGGTCGCATACACTTCCCATGTTCCAATTGTGTTGGTAGACCTTGATTGAGCCATGAAGAAGTCATCTACCACATTACCAAAAGGTTTTTCAAGAAAAATACTTTTTGTGGTATCACAATGAGGAGAAAATGAAATCTAAAATTGGTGATGATCGAAATGAAAGGACTGGAATAGAGAATTTGTTAGATGATCGGTTTCCATTTATTTATCATCATGAAAAAGAAAGGATTTTGACTCAAGAAGACTTTGATATGAGGATAGCTTATGCATCTAGTGAAAATGATGATATTCATAGGGTGAAAAAATTGAATGATGCTGCCACGACTCCAGTATATCGACAATGCGATAAAATGAAAAAGATGGAATTTTTAATCCAATTGTTTCATGGGAAATCTATGTTTGAGATTTCTAATACAGAAATCGATTACATTCTTACCCTCTTGAAGGATTTACTTCCAGATGATGCAGATATTCCCTCAAACCACTATATGTCAGGGAAGTTAGTTGAGGAACTTGGATTTTCAAGAAACAAAATTCATGCTTGCCCGAAAGATTTCTGTTTATTCTGGGAGGAAACCGCTGAACGAAATGATTGTATAAAATGTGGCACATCCTGCTGGAAGTCAAAATCTGATGGAACACCATCCCACGTTCCAAAAAAAGTAATGTGGCACTTTCCATTGATCCCCAGACTCCAAAATCTTTTTATGTCTGATGACATATCAATAAAAATGAGATGGCATGATACCGAGAGAAAGAAGACTAATGATGAGTTGGTTCATCCTACAGATTTATTTTCATGTCAGATATTTGATACTCGACATCTTGATTTTTCAGCTGACGTGCGTCATGTGAGGCTGGGTCTTTCATGCGACGGTTTTAATCCATTTGGGCAGATTCTTACTGTGCACAACACATGGCCAGTTTTTATACACATTTATAATCTTCCCCCATGGTTGTGTATGAAAAAACCTTTCACTTTCATGAGTATACTCATATCTGGTCCTTCTGATCCCGACATTGATATTGATGTATACATGCAACCTTTAATAAAATAGTTGAAACTTCTTTGGGATGTGGGTGTGCGCACATACGATGCATGTTCGAAAGACATATTTCAGATGCGTGCTGCGCTTATGTGGATGATCAATGATTTTCCAGCTTATGAAATGATGTCTGGATGGAGAACGAAGGGAAAACTGTCATGTCCAGTTTGTATGAAGAATACACGATCCAGAAGACTGAAACATTGCTGTAGTTTCAGTTTTATGGGACATCGACGATTCTTGCCAAAGGATCATCCATATAGAATGAATCGTCAAAGATTTGATAATACCATAGAGACGGATGATCTACCTCAGCGTATGTATGGAACTGATGTGCTTACTGAATTGAAAGATTTCAGTTTTTCATTCGGGAAGGGTCAAATGGAATCTGGAAAGAGAAAGAATGTTTCCACTGAAACCTATTACAATTGGAAGAATAGGAGTATCTTTTTTGGTTTTCCTTATTGGTCAACCAATTTGTTACGTCATTTCTTAGACGTAATGCATATTGAAAAGAATATATGCGAAATGTTGCTTTCGGTTCTTCTAATTGTCAAGGGGAAGACAAAATATGATTTACGATCTCGGCGTGACTTGGTGGATTGGGGCATCAGACCAGAATTGCATCCTGTGCGTATCAGTGAAAATAAATGGAAACTTCCATGTGCTTCTTATGTGATGAAACCTACGAAAAAAACAATTTTTGGAAGTATTAGAGACTATTAGAGTTCCTTATGGTTATTCAAGAAACATATCTAAACGGGTCAACAGAAGAGAGTTGAAGCTAAAATCTTTAAAGACTCATGATTATCACATTCTACTGCATGAGTTGCTTCCAATAACAATCCGTCATATTTTGTCCAATAATGTAAGGGTGGATGTTATTCGGTTGTTCCATTTGTTTAGAGATATTTGTGCTAAGATGTTTTCCAAGTCTTTCTTTCAAAAAATGTTGATAGATGCCCCATTAATTTTGTGTGAGTTAGAGAAAATATTTCCTCCATCATTTTTCACATGCATGCTGCATCTGACTATCCATATTCCCACTTAAATACTTCTCGAAGGACCTGTTTATTTTCATTGGATGTATCCAATGAAAGAAATATGTTCACATTAAAGTCTTATGTCCGAAACAGAAATCATCCCGAAGGTTCTATCATGAACGGTTACCTAGATCAAGAATGTATGGATTTCTGCTCGATGTATTTGTCTGATCTTACTACAAGATTGAACAGACCAATGAGAAATGAAGAAGAATAGTATGAGAAAATTGAATCCAGTTTTCCATCACTTTCTCAAATAGGAGGAATTCCTAGATCATATACATTGAATACATTAAGCCATGAAGAGCGGGAGATGGCACATCGCACAGTTTTGTTCAACTGTGATTTGTTCGATGACTATATCAGGTAAATAAATTAATTATGTATATCTTACATATATATCTGTTAAACTATTCATATTTTTTATCTATAGGGAACATAAAACAATGATAAATAGGAAGCATCGTTCTTTATCTTTGAGAAGGAGAGAGACTTTGCATAGAAAAGAGTTTTCTGCTTGGTTAAAATTGAAGGTAAAAATATTACTGTTTAAATTAATTATTTCAATATTTAATTAAGTTTAATATTCATTTATATTGCAGGTATTGAGTTTTTCTGCTGACTCTGTCTTTGAGGAAATAAGAGCTTTGGCTTTTGGTCCTAATACCGTGGTTCGTGACTGTAAATCAATTGTTATCAATGGGTACAAATTTATTGTCACTGAATGAGAAAAGAACATGAGAACACAACATGATGGTGTTATGGTTACAACCATAACATATTGTTATTCTAGTGCATCAGATAGAAGATCGCGATTTAAAAATGTGGGTTATTATGGAGTCATTGAGAAAATAATAATATTGGATTATTACTCTCATGGATGAGTCACAATGATGAAATACCATTGGTTGATTCGATGAAGAGACATGGAACATTTATTTATGATTGTGTATTTCGAGTAATTAATATGACTCACACTCTTGCTACCGAAGAACCATATGTGTTGTCATCAATGGCTAAACAAGTTTTTTATGTCAAAGACCAACTTTGACCTGAATTTGGTGTCATAGTTGAAGTAATTCCAAGACATATTTTTGATGATAGTGATGATGGAATTGACATTGTCCCTATTTCCATTGGAACCAATCCATTTATTTCTTTTTATGACTCCAATATCTCAATTTTCAGAGTTGATTGTGAACCTGAAGTTGTGGTTGGAAATATATAGAATCATTCATCCATGTTCTCAATTCTTTTGGTTTACCTCAAGTTGGGTTGTTAAGGTTGGTAATATTCAAATTGATTTAGTATTGATCACAAATATGTTTTATCTTACTTGACCATTATGTGAATTTTCAATGTTTATTGGTTGTTGTTTTATTTGAATTGCATTTTCTAATTTGGAATTGAACTGTATTCAAACCTAGTCAAACAATATTTATAACTTGGTGAACATTACAACTTGTATGATTTATTAAATTAATTCAAACTCTTCTAAAACAATTGATAGCTAAATTACCAATGAATCCCCATATTTACTCATATATTTAGTTTTTTGGTTTACACATTTGTTTCCTTTTTCTAATTAATTACATTTTTGTTTTCAAAAGTAGGAAATGCAGCCAATTGAAGAGAGACGAAGGAAAAAAAATGATGGAGAACAATCATCGGATGACAGAGATGGGAGTTCCACCATTAGTGCCTATTGTGAGTACTTTATTTAAAATATATATATATATTTAAAGAATATATAGTGTCATGTGATTAATTTTTTTGTAAACATTTTTGTAGGATCCACCTATACATTGACAGTTATTCGGCGAGGAGCCTAGTACGGGTCCTAGTACTCAGGCCGGTGGTACGAGGAGGGTTCGTACCAGAGGTGGACGATCAGCTGCGCGTTCCCGACTAGACCCTGCCCCTCCCACTGACATGTCAACCTTACCACATTATAATCCTGTTTTGTCATTAGGGACACGCGTGATATTTAGGCCTCTCATGTTTTCGCTACCTTCTGCATCTTCTGCTCCATCATTTTCACATCCCATGATGATTCTCACTCCCCAGTCAGAATCTGGTCATAATGTTGTCCCATCTTCTTTTCCTTCTATTTATATCGCTCCGAGCTTCTATATTCCATCGTCTTCGACTCCTATTCCACCACAGGGTGTTCCATCAGTTTCTGGGGATCCGGCGGCGCTCAACGATCAGACTGGCACATGTATATAAATAAAAACCTTACAAAATTTTATAGCAATATTTTTTTTCATTATAACATGTTTTGATAAAATATTTGTTTTTCTTTCATGAAAGATACATATACTGATAGGAGGTGGGGGCGGGGGCGTACACGCATGCATTCGGTGTGGAACCGCCGCACACAGGTTATGGTAGATTACAATGAAGACAACCAAATGATTGAGAAATCAGGCAGCAATGTCGGAGTTTTTTGGCGACGCTTTCCAAATACTCCAGAATCATTCCCGTCAGCCTGCTGTTGTGGAGACATTTGCCACATGAGGTCGAGGATAGAGCTTGGGCAGATATATGGGTAAAAAAATCTGTTTTATTTAATTCCATGAATTATTTTTGTATTTATATGAATTAATATTTTGATGTCAGCTTCGATTTAATTTTCCTGATGGTGAGGGTGCTCGATCGGATCGTCTAAAGGATTTAGGCGAGATTTGGAGAGCCTACAATCATTAGTTGTATATTGGATGGCGTTCTAGAGTTGGCACTGAGTTGGAGGCGGTACCAGTCGTGGATGATTGTCCTATAGAGCAGTATCGTCAGATGATTACTCATTGGATGAGTACCCAGTTTAAGGTATGAATTACATTTGAGGTATTTAAATAATAACTTTCATGTTTTGAATTAATATTATCATTTTAATTATTGAATTTTATTTAGGAATCATCTAAAAAAATAAAAAAAACATTGATGCAAAAAATACCTCCACACACTAGGATGTACGACGATGCCAGATCATGAGAGGAAGATGGTATGAAATTTTTTTATAAGTTTTCTTTACGACTTACATTTTCTTTTGTTTTCTCAATTATTTAATAATTTGATAAAGTTTTCATATAACTTTATTTTTCAATGTCATTGTAGAGGCAAATACAGAATATTGAAGGACGTGTGCCTCGAGCAAAACTGTTTTGCTCGAGTAGACAGAAGAAGGATGGAAGTGCCGTCAACGAAGCGACTCAGCAGCAGATTGTAAGTTTTAATATGTTTATTTTATATTTTAATATATATTTTATAACTTAATAATATATTTATATTTGTAACAGGTTTCTTTAGAGGCCCTCGATGCCCAAGAACCAGACAATTTTGGGCCAACAGATCATTTACATCAGGTGTTGGGAGAGGAGCATCCTGGCAAAGTACGCTGCCGACCTAGGATAGCCCTGACGAGGTATTGGCCCTCCTCAGGTACAAGATGTAGTGCCACCGAGCTGTAGCAAGTTAGGGAACATGCAGAACAGGCTGAGAAAAATGCCACAGAGACGGCAGAACAGTCTGCTAGGGAAAACAGTGCGTTTATGAAATTTATTGAAGTTCTACGTCCAACACTTCCAGCAGAGGCCAACACAGCTTTTGATGAGTATATTTCATCGATACGTTCTATATATGGTGCACCAGGTGGAAGTTCTAGTGGTGGTCAGGATGATGTCTAGCTTGACGATGATGATGGTGAGGATTCTGATGCGGAAGAGGAGGGAGAGGAGGAGAGTGAGGCGGGTGGCGAGGGCGAGGAGGAGGGCGAGGGCGAGGAGGAGGGAACTGAGGAGGGCGAGGATGATGATGGGGACGAGGATGAGGGTGATGATGATGGTGATGATGGTGATGGTGATGTGGGACAAATTGATCCATTACATTTTTAACTGATATTACAGAGATTTGATATTTAATCTATTCTAGTTGTTGGTTTTATCTAGACTAGTAGTATAGTATTGGAGTTGAGTTATTTTTATATATTATCTGTTTTTATGGATGTTGTTGTCTTTTATTGGTTATGTGTTTGGGAACCCTCCCTCCTTCCTGGACCCTGTAAAACCCCCCACCATCCTCCTTGGACCCCAGACACCCCCCGGACAGCCCCCGGACAGCACCCCGAACAGCCCCCGGACAGCCCCCCTCCTCCCAGGACCCCGGACAGCCCCCCGGACAGCCCCCCAGACAGCCCCCCACCCTCCTCCTTGGACCCCGGACAACCCCTCGAACACCCCCCCGAACAGCCCCCGCACATCCCCCCCACCCTCCTCCTTGGTCCTTGGATAGCCCCCCGGACACCCACCAGACAGCCCCCCAGACTGCCCTGCCGGACAGCCCCCCACCCTCCTTGATTTCATTTACTACTAGAAAATCAACCAAATGCATTCGGTTTCCGTTTAAACTTTAGGAGAACGATACATGGGTCATATGTGACATGTATGAATCAACCACGACTCAATCTGAGACGTGGTGTGGTCAGCACCACTCAAAGTTTCTGTCTTTTGTTTTAAAAGGATGTCATTTTAATTGAAAAACATCAACTGGAATACGGAAAACCGACCAAATGCTTTCGGATTATAAGTGAAAAGAACAACTGACATACGGAAAACTGACCAAACTCATTCATATTGTGTTGATACTTTAGTACAATTATCCATGGGTCATATGTGATGTGTACGAGTCAACCCCGCCTTAATCGGAGGCACGGTGTGATCGGAATCACTATAAGTGGATCTCTTTTGTTTAAAATGGACAACATTTTATGTACATATAGAAAACCGACCAAACTCATTCGGTTTCCATTGAAACTTTAGGAGAATGATCCATGGGTCATATGTGATGTGTAAGAATCAACCTCGCCTCAATCTGAGATACGGTGTGGCCGGCACCACTCAAAGTGTCTGCCTTTTGTTTCAAAAAGACGTCATTTTAATTGAAAAACATCAACTGGCATACAGAAAACTGACCAAATAGATTCTAATTGTGTCGATATTTTATAACAATGATCCATGGGTCATATGTGACGTGTATGAGTCAACCCCACCTCAATCCGAGGCGCGGTGTGGCCAAAACCATTCATAGTGTCTCTCTTTTGTTTAAAATGGACATCATTTTAAGTGAAAACAACAACTGACATACGAACTACTAACCAAACACATTAGAAATGTGTTGATGCTTTAGGAGAATGATTCATGGGTCATATGTGACATGTATGAATCAAAATCACCTCAATCTGAGAGGCGGTGTGGCCAACACCACTCAAAGTGTATGTCTTCTGTTTCAAAAGGACGTCATTTTAATTGAAAAACATCAACTGGAATACGGAAAACCAACCAAATGCATTCAGATTGTGTCGATACATTAGAAAAACGATTCATGGGTCATATGTGACCTGTATGATTCAACCCCGCCTCAATATGAGGTGCGGTGTGGCTACCACCACTCAAACTGTCTGCCTTTTTTTCAAAAGGACGTCATTTTAATTGAAAAACATCAACTAGCATACAGAAAACCAACCAAATGCATTCGGATTGTGTCGATACTTTATCACAATTATCCATGGGTCATATGTGACGTGTAAAAGTCAACCTCGACTTAATCTGAGGCATGGTGTGGATGGAATCACTCTAAGTGGTTCTCTTTTTTTTAAATGGACAACATTTTAAGTACATACGGAAAACTAACAAAACGCATTCAGATTGTGTCGATACTTTAGCACAATGATCCATGGGTAATATGTGACGTGTACTAGTCAACCCCATCGTAATCAGTGGCACGGTGTGGCCGGAATCACTCTAAGTGGCTCTCTTTTGTTTAAAATGGAAAACATTTTAAGTACATACAAAAAACCGACCAAACGCATTCTGATTGTGTCGATACTT
Organism: Viscum album; assembly: GCA_963277665.1. NCBI lineage: Eukaryota > Viridiplantae > Streptophyta > Magnoliopsida > Santalales > Viscaceae > Viscum > Viscum album. The sequence continues at coordinate 1,180,216,843 of OY728164.1, forward strand.
TATCACAACGATCCATGGGTCATATGTGACATGTAAGAGTCAACCCCGACTCAATCCGAGGTGCGGTGTGGCCGCCACCACTCAAAGTGTCTGCCTTTTTTTTTAAAAGGACGTCATTTTAATTGAAAAACATCAACTGGCATACAGAAAACTGACAAACGCATTCGGATTGTGTCGATAATTTAGCACAACAATCCATGTGTCATATGTGATGTTTACGAGTAAACCCCGCCTCAATCCGAGGCGCGTTGTGGCCTCCACCACTCAAATTATCTGTTTTTTTTCAAAAGGACGTCATTTTAAGTGAAAAATATCAATTGGCATATGAAAAAGAGACCAAACGCATTTGGATTGTGTAGATACTTTAGCAGAATGATCCATGGGTCATATGTGACGTGTACGAGTCAACCCCGCCTTAATCTGAGGCACGGTGTGTTTGGAATCACTCTAAGTGTCTCTCTTTTGTTTAAAATGGACAACATTTTAAGTACATATAGAAAAACGACCAAATGCATTCGGATTGTGTCGATACTTTAGCAAAACGATCCATGGGTCATATGTGACGTGTAAAAGTCAACCCTCCCTCAATACAAGGCGCGGTGTGGCTGCCACCACTCAAAGTGTCTGCCTTTTGTTTCAAAAGGACGTCATTTTAATTGAAAAACATCAACTAGCATACAAAAAACCGACAAACGCATTCGGATTGTGTCGATACTTTAGCACAACTATCCTTAGGTCATATGTGATTTGTACGAGTCAACCCCACCTCAATCCGAGGTGTGGTGTGCCCGCCACCACTCAAATTGTCTGTCTTTTGTTTCAAAAGGACGTCATTTTAAGTGAAAAATATCAAATGGCATACGGAAAAGCGACCAAACGCATTCAGATTGTGTTTATACTTTATCACAACAATATATGGGTCATATGTGACGTGTACGAGTCAACCCCGCCTTAATCTGAGGCATGGTGTGGCCGGAATCACTCTTAGTGGCTCTCTTTTGTTTAAAATGGACAACATTTTAAGTATATACAGAAAACCGACCAAACACATTCGGATTGTGTCGATAATTTATCACAACGATCAATGGGTCATATGTTATGTGTACGAGTCAACCAAGCCTCAATCTGAGACGCGATGTGGCCGCCAACACTCAAAGTGTATGCCTTTTGTTTCAAAAGGACGTCATTTTAATTGAAAAAAATCAACTGACATACAGAAAACTGACAAATGCATTCGGATTGTGTCGATACTTTAGAAAAACGATACATGGGTCATATGTGATGTGTATGAGTCAACCCCGCCTCAATCAGAGACGCGGTGTGGCCTCCACTACTCAAAGTGTCTGTCTTTTGTTTCAAAAGGACGTTATTTTAAGTGAAAAATATTAACTGGCATACAGAAAAGTGACCAAACGCATTTGGATTGTGTCAATACTTTAGCACAATGATCCATGGGTTATATGTGACATGTACGAGTCAACCCCGCCTTAATCTGAGGCATGTTGTGGCCGAAGTAACTCTAAGTGGCTCTCTTTTGTTTAAAATGGACAACATTTTAAGTATATATGGAAAACCGACGAAACACATTCGTATTGTGTCGATACTTTAGCACAATGATCCATGGGTCATATGTGACGTGTACGAGTCAACCCCGCCTCAATCCAAAGTGCGGTGTGGCCGCCACCACTCAAAGTGTCTGCCTTTTGTTTCAAAAGGACGTCATTTTAATTGAAAAACATCAACTGGCATACGGAAAACTGAAAAACGCATTCGGATTGTGTCGATACATTAGAGAAACGATCCATGGGTCATATATGACGTGTACGAGTCAACCCTATCTCAATCCGAGGCATGGTGTGGCTGGCACGACTCAATATGTCTGCCTTTTGTTTCAAAAGGATGTTATTTTAATTGAAAAACATCAACTGGCATACGGAAAACCGACCAAACGCATTCGGATTGTGTCAATACTTTAGAAAAACGATCCATGGGTCATATGTGACATGTACGAGTCAACTACACCTAAATCTGAGGCGCGGTGTGGCCGCCATCACTCAAAGTGTCTGCCTTTTGTTTCAAAAGGACATCATTTTAATTGAAAAACATCAACTGGCATACAGAAAACCGACAAACGCATTCAGATTGTGTCGATACTTTAGCACAACGATCCATGGGTCATTTGTGATGTGTACGAGTCAACCCCACCTCAATCCAAGGCACGGTGTGGCTGCCACCACTCAAAGTGTCTGCCTTTTGTTTCAAAATGACGTTATTTTAATTGAAAAACATCAACTGGCATACAGTAAACCGAAAAATGCATTCGTATTATGTCGATACTTTAGAAAAACGATCCATGGGTCATATTTGACGTGTATGAGTCAACCCTGCCTCAATCCAAGGCGCGGTGTGGCCGCCACCACTCAAAGTGTCTGTCTTTTGTTTCAAAAGAACGTCATTTTAAGTGAAAAATATCAACTGGCATACGAAAAAGTGACCAAACGCATTCGGATTGTGTCGATACTTTAGAACAACAATACATGGGTCATATGTGACGTGTACGAGTCAACATCGCCTTAATCTAAGGCACAATGTGGCCAGAATCACTCTAAGTGGCTCTCTTTTGTTTAAAATGGACAACACTTTAAGTACATACGGAAAACTGACCAAACGCATTCGGTTTCCATTGAAACTTTAGGAGAACGATTAATGGGTGATATGTGATGTGTAAAAATCAACCCCGCCTCAATCTGAGACGCGGTGTGGCTGGAACCAGTCAAATTTTCTACCTTTTGTTTCACACGGACGTCATTTTAATTGAAAAACATCAACTGGCATATGGAAAACCGACCAAACGCATTCGGATTGTGTCGATAATTTAGAAAAATGATCCATGGGTCATATTTGATGTGTACAAGTAAACCCCACCTCAATATGAGGCACAGTGTGGCCGCCACCACTCAAAGTGTCTGTCTTTTGTTTCAAAATGATGTCATTTTAAGTGAAAAACATCAACTGGCATACGGAAAACCGACCAAACGCATTCGGATTGTGTAGATACTTTATCAAAACGATCCATGGGTCATATGTGAAGTGTACGAGTCAACCCCGCTTTAATCGGAGGCATGGTGTGGCCAGAATCACTCTAAGTGTCTCTCTTTTGTTTAAAATGGATAACATTTTAAGTACATACGGAAAACCGACCAAACGCATTCGGTTTCCGTTGAAACTTTTGGAGAACGATTAATGGGTAATATGTGATGTGTAATAATCAATCCCACCTCAATCTGAGATGTGGTGTGGCCAGCACCACTCAAAGTGTCTGCCTTTTGTTTCAAAAGGACGCCATTTTAATTGAAAAACATCAACTGGCATACGGAAAAGTGACCAAACTCATTCAGATTGTGTAAATACTTTAGCACAACAATTCATGGGTCATATGTGACATGTAAAAGTCAACCCCGACTCAATAAGAGGCCCGGTGTGGCCGCCCCCACTCAAAGTGTCTGTCTTTTGTTTCAAAAGGACGTCATTTTAAGTGAAAAATATCAATTGACATACGGAAAACCGACCAAACGCATTCAGATTGTGTCGATACTTTAGCACAACGATCCATGGGTCATATGTGACGTGTACGAGTCAACACCGCCTTAATCGGAGGCATGGTGTGACCAAAATAACTCTAAGTGGATCTCTTTTGTTTAAAATGGACAACATTTTAAGTACATATGAAAAACTGACCAAACGCATTCGGTTTCTATTGAAACTTTAGGAGAAAGATCCATGGGTCATATGTGATGTGTACTAATCAACCCCGCCTTAATATGAGACGCGATGTGGCCAGAACCACTCAAAGTGTTTGTCTTTTGTTTAAAAAAGAAGTCATTTTAATTGAAAAACATCAACTGACATACGGAAAACCAATCCGAGGCGCAGTGTGGCCAGTAGCACTCCAGGTGTATGTATTTGGTTTAAAATGGACATCATTTCAGGTAAAAATATATGGTATGAAAAAAACCGATCAAATTATGAATTGACTTCTGGATTCCACATATAATTGTCATCTAAATTTTAAATTGAATTATAAATGAATTATGTATGTTTATAATTACTTTATGAATTATAATTTAATTATGGATGTGTATAGTTCCAACATTATATGTTAAATGTGTATGAATTTGTTATCTATATATAAGTTTTAGTTGGTTATTGTAGGTACAATAATTGTATATGTATGTTTTAGTTTATTGTAGGTACAATAATTGTATTGAAAATGAGAGGGAACCCGCAAAATGAGACTTGGTGGGAAAATTGCAGAGCTGCTGGGCAAATTGCAGAGCTGCCGTGCAATTTTCCCCAATAGAGGCTATGCCAACGGTTTGAAACTGTTGGCATAACATGTCTGGGTTTTGTTTTACCAACGGTTCATAGAACCGTTGGTAAAACACTTTTACCAATGGTTTAGAAACCGTTGGGAAAGAGGAGACCTTGGGTTTTTTCCAACGGTTTGGCCAAACCGTTGGGAAAAACTTGGTAATTTTATCCACTCTATCCCAACGGTTGTAAACCATTGGGAAAAATCTTTCCCAACGGATTACTTCTCTACGGTTTGCAGAAACGTTGGTATAACATATACCAATGGTTCTGCAGCCTTTCCCAATAGTTCTAAACCATTGGGAAATCCTGTATTTTCAGTAGTGAATGAAGACCCATACACTATAAAATCATCCATAAATACCTCTATGCAGGTCTCAATGAAATCAGAAAAAATAATCACCATGCATCTCTGGAAGGTACCTAGGGAATTGAAAAGTCAAAATGGAATCCTTCGGTAGGTAAACATACTAAATGGATAAGTTAATGTTTTCTTCTCTTGATCCTCTAGAGCAATAGGAACCTGAAAATATCCAAAAAATCCATCCAAGAAACAATAATGTGTCTTCCCAGATAGTCTCTCATGCATTTGATCAATAAATGGGAGGGGTAAATGATAAAACATATTTTTATTGAATATTTTATTGATAATAAATGATATAATTCCCTCACATTGTGTTAAATATGTTTATTTATAAAATATTTGAGATTAGATCATTCATGTGAAAATATGGTGAAAATTCAAGTTTTACCCTTTTAAAATTTACTATAGTATTTCGAACATAAATATTTTAATATGAATTATTTGAACTTAGAATTTTGTAACATTGTTCATCAATTAATTTTTTACAACTTTTATTTAGGACAATAGAGCTAAAGAGTGCATTGGGATGGAGTAAATTGTCCATTAAGTCAATGGTGGGATGGACATGCGAGATTGGACATCACTTTTGTTTTTGGGCCATATCTTATACATAAGATCCTGTATTGAGCCAAAATATTTTTAGGGGATCTAAAACCCAATTTCTTACACATTATCCTTCTGTAAAGATAGCTAATTCACGCGTTTTGGTGGTCAAAAAGGCGGTGAAATAGAGATTAAACTATTTGGAAGAATCTACTCATTCACACTTGAAACCACTTTTAACCTAGCCTCCCCTCCACTATATAAATATGTATTTTTCTTATTTATAATGGTTGGGACGTGAATTGGGAATTTTAGGGAAGAGGAGAAGTGGATCCACTCCAATTATCCAACCATTTCAATAAGGGTATCTCTTGAAGCAAGGATCCCTTAGACGAAGCCTTCTTCATCTTCTCCTTCTTTTTCTTCTTCGTGTTATAATACTTTTGTTTATATAATAAACTTATCTGTTCTTATTTTATTTATTCTATTTTCTTATGTTTTATTCAAATTTATTTTTCTCTTAATCTTGTTAATTGTCCTGGAATCAAGAGTAGAGACGAGATTGGGTTCTACCCTTTCAATCCTTTGCTCATGCAAAACGTCTCCACGATGACCACACCGCCCATGAAAGAGTAATTTTCATAGTGATTGATATATCTTCTACACTATTAATTTAATTATTTTTAATCATTGAGATAATTTAATTCACTTAATATGATCCATAAATTGAGTTTTTAAATTAGAATAAACTAAGCAAGCAATTGAACAATTAACACAAAAAACACACGAGGTTGAGTATTGTGTGAATTGTGAGAGTGCGATCTTAATCGGTAATACAAGGCCACACGAGATAAATTTGTAGAGTTAAAATATAATCCCTAAACACAATTCATCCTCATTTTACATAATGTATATTTTACCTAATTTAAAACTGACCATAAGCTATACTTAGAACATAAATCAAAACAGAGTGTTGTGATTGCATTCGAAGATAACCTAAGGATTAATTTACTTCGTCTTTGTGGTAAAGCTAATTATTATAGGTTTTGGGGGTTAAAAATTTATGGGATCATAATTAAGTGTATGTTAATTTAGATTATAATGATAAATAATTTAATGAATAGGTAGATTTATATCGATTACATGTTTAAAAATATTTTCTAAAAAAACATCTTCTTGTTGTGTCATTTTAATCGAACTTTATTTAAAAAATAAAAACAAAAAAAATAAAATATTCTTCCATCAAAATTCTTCTAGATTAATAAAAAATAAAAAACCCCCATAATTTTAATTAGTGTTCTTATTTATTTTTATTTTATTTTCAAAAATTCATTTAATATGTTGTTTAATTTACATCGTCCTTTGAGTGATGACCTTGGTCAGCCACTCTGCTGCACTTAAGTACCCCAAAAACCATTAATCATTTGAGGGAACCCATGATAGCACCGTTCAGGTACTAAGTGGGAAACCTATTAAGGTTCGAATAATTTAATCAAGGCATTTAATTAATTTAAGAGCAACACCCAAAAGGTCTGTGCATGCGGCATAATGATAATGAGATATAAAACAAAAAGACTCTAAGGGAAAAGGTATAGACGACCTACCATAATCCTGTGGCAGAACACTCATCTAGTATCAAATCCTAACTCGACCCAAATTAGAAGAAAAATGAAGAAAGGACGAATTCCCTAGAAATAGGGAATATTATCTTGCACTAAAATAACTCCATTGAGAAGAATATAATTGAAAAAGGTGAAATCACAAGTGTAGATTCAATGAGATGAACGACTCATGAATTGGATTTCATAGGAATGAATTACTTTAATCCATAGGTTAAAGCTTCATAGATCTCAAATGGGGAGAAGGCACTGCACATTGGAATGAGGATATAAAATAGGATCTTAGGTTATTAAAATCCTTAAGGGTGAAAAGGAAATTTTACCCAAAATAAAGAGTCCACATGGTTTGGCTGCATAGTTTTCCAAACCGCATGCCAACTATGCACCCTTCACTATCCAAGAACCCATAATCGCATGATTCATGCCCATGGTTTGGGAAACTATGAAAAAAACATGCGTTTTTTCTCTACTAAAAACTATAGGTGGCTCACATGGGTGTGTGAACCTAGCCACATCTTTTCATCAACTCGTTCATCCTTGGATAGAGCCTTGGACCACCCCATATGGTTAGGATGAACTATATATCCTGGACTATATGATTTCTACTAACCATGCATTCCAACCACCTTTTCCAAAAAACTGAGACTTCAAGATCCGAACAAGCCTCAGATACCACCTAAACTCTCGTGACCTCATTAAACACTAACATTAGGTCAAAATGAAAGAGTTAAGCTAAAAATTAAGGAATTATTACCTCAAGGAAAAACCTGGGATCTTACATAACTGATGTAAAATATAGGGTTTTTATGTCAGTTAAAAAACAACAGAGATAAAAAATTTCCTTTATGATAGTTAAATATTAATCGATGTGACAATCATTACTTAATATTTTTTACATTGGTTATTATATAACTGATGTAAAAAAAGGTTTATACCATTAGTAATAAATAACTGAAATTATAAATGTTTCTTTTAAATAGTTTTCCATAGGTTCCTAATATGTGTTTTTGAGTGGCGGAATGATAGTTTCATATGACATGGTTCAACACTCACTATACTATTTTACATACATTAGTGAGGATTTGGATCCCCATTAGGATTTTTAGTGGAAATATATAAGTTATAAAGGCTGATAAGTTATGATACTTTGATCATTTTAACACCTCAAGATCCCCATTAGTTTCCTTTGAGTTATGATTTATGGTGATGGGGTTAGGGATACCATCTAATGATCAAATTCAATGAAAATATCCCATAAAACTTCCTTATCTATATTAAATAGTTCAAAATGCAATGAAAAATGAAGAACATAACAACATACCTAAAATGTGACCATCTATATCTCGACTCATTGATGCTTGATGTAGATCACCAAAGTAATAAATAGATATTTCCACCACTGGTATTACACCATCCTTGGATCCACATTTCCAATGGGAGGAACCCAAAACCTCCAAAGGGATGATATCTCATTAACTCAAAGATGAAAAGTGGTTTGAGTCAAAGTGAGATACAACCAAGCTTGCATATATCACAAAATATCCAATATAACATATCACATCTCTTTATAGAAAATATTTAATAAATGAAGAGTGATCAAGTGTTGACTATATTGGGTGGAATCTCAGGTACCAATATGTTACTTACAATTGGTGGGTTTTATCGACTTAAAACATTATTGAATATAATTAGTGTGTAAAGACATTAATTAACCAATCATGTTGATTTAGAACTGAAAATAAACAAAATAAGGATGTGGCAGTGGTGAATGTACCAAAATCCCATGCATATTGTATCATATTCCATTCATATGATACAATATAGGTAGAATGAAACATCATATACTACTTTTATTATACAATCATACTGTTAGTTGTGACATGAATCATATTCATGTCACTGTATATGATATGTGATATATCATTGAATACAATATACCCTTTCAGTTCATTTCAAAACAATCTACCACTTGCACGAAAATCCCATAAAGACTTCATTAAAAACTTTATAACTCTTTATGGATCTTTATAAAATTCATTTAGATATGGTTTATCAAAATATCTTCATTTTATAGAAAATATTTTATCTAAAACATAATCCTTATTATAATATTTAACTATGTAAACATGTGGGCCTTAGTATGACTCACTCAAAAGTAACTTTTTATTTATTATAGAAAAAGACAAACAAGACAAATCAAGATTTAAGGAGGTCTATAATATTGAATCCCTAAAGCATCACCACTAAAAATAAAATTACCTTAATGGGGGAGGGTACCTATATTATAATAAATAATAAAGCTATTCTAAGAACTTTCTAAGAGAAACCTCTATAAAAAAATCATTAATACTCGATCTCTTAAAGAGTCTAGTGTGATCTATATAAAATATTCTCACATATACATATGATATTGTTTACCAAAATATGTATAGTATACATCATATTTATCCCTATATAATCCCTTTTTCCCTGAAATCAAGTGACCATTAGACATGGAACAATGTCAATATAGTAAAGGATATCTCAAAATTTCTATTGATTATCTAAAAAAGACTAACCTTGTTAATGAATACATAACATATCATTAATCTAACAGATAATAAAATCAAATTCACCTTATATAAGTATATTAACACATCATATGTGACTCAACTAATCATGTCCATGCCTTTTCTTAGTATAATTAAACCAATTACTAGATAAACTTTCTTGTCATACAAGTAAAAAAATACCATCTTAGTTGAGTTCCAACTGATGATGTGATTGGAAACATACCCAAACATTATTTTTTTAGAAAATCCTCAAGGATTTCATAATAAAGTTATCAAAGTATAGAGGTTTTAATTCTAGGTATCTCTCCAATATCTAGTAAAAAGGATTTATAATAAGCATAAACTATTAGAGTTGGGAGAACCAAAGAATTTATACTTTAGATTACCTATATATATTCAATGAATTGAATATTAATAAATTTATTATCACATATTTATTATTCTTCTACATGAAATTAATGTGATTATATCCCAGAGTAGTTTTCGCATTGAAAGGTCATATCAATTATCTGTTATGATGAGTACCTTAAATTGCTATGATGGTATTCTTAAACTTACGACCTAAAATCATGATTACATTCTATGATGGGACACATAATATGTTTTACTATCATGTTCTTGATACTTTTAAGCATATTAGACTTCATCTTATAAAGTTATCACTAATTAATCTCCAGCATGGGAGATTATGTGGATATACCCGCTAGTTTTAATTTCACATGTTTTCCTATCATTGTATATTCTTATATGAAAACATGTGTAGTGTTCCTTAAACTTGAGATTATTATTAATTCATATAATGTGTTGTATACTTTGATATATTAATGAAAACTGTGATGACATATGTTTGTGGAGCGGTAGGATATATTTGGTGCATTATGAGTTATGTTTCATTAATGAATAAATAAATATAAGATTTTAACCTTGTATTTAAGGAAGTTGATATATCAGGACCTTTGATTAAAATATAACTATCAAACTAAAATAAAAATCCATGGTGAATTACTAGTTTATTTAATTAAATCAAAGAAAAGATATATCAAGCTAATAGGTTGATGACATGAGTATGCAACATGCTTGATGAGATATCAAGACAAAGGGATTATATTATATAGTGAGTGTATGCATGTGGTTTTTGTCATTGGGATACTAAATTATTTCTCTATGAGTGTCTTAATGTGTTTATATATTCTGATATTATACTTAAGTCAATCCATACTAATGCTACCGAGGAGGAGACTTAAAGGGTCACATACTTAGTATATTCATTGATCCCAATTAAATACTATTTTTATTTAAAAATTGGGATGAATATTATTATTAAGAAAGAGTAATAATATTTATTAAAAATTTAATGATCATAATTATTTAGTAACTAATGTGAGTTGAATATTTAAATAAATATTTATTCACAAGATCGTCAAATAGAATATTTTTTTATCTCTTGTGTTAATCGCAAGGTAATAAATAATATTTATTTATTTAGTTACATGAATATTAAAATAAATATTTATTCATAATATCATGAAAAGTATTTATTTATTTATCAAATGAATAATATTTATTATTCTATACTCAGTAAATTTTGAGAAAGGTGATCGGGCTGAGTAAAGTGCTCGGTAAAGGAAGTGATATAATATTCAATATCATTTAAATTAACAAGGAATTATTTATTTTATAAAATGATATTTATTTGTGAAATTTGGTGATTTCCATTATATAATAATAATATTATTATTGGAAATATGAATATATTAGGTTTATTATCTGATTAAGGGACTTTATGAAATTATCAATAATAAACCTCATCTCTATATATACCCAATTCTATCATTTTAGAGAGTGGGTGGATTTAACTTGTGTTATGAACAAAAAATAATCTCCCTAGAGAATTATCTACATGAATAACATATCTAAGGTTCATTTTAATACTGAGAGAATATATCCACCTCCTCCCCCCTCTCAAGATTAATAGAAAAAGAAAGAAAATTTGTTAATCTTGAAGGGTTGTGTCACAATCAAGATGAAAACCACAAGATGTGTGGATCATTAGTACAAGAAACCATAGTTCTATCATTATAATTTAGATATTATAGAGAAAAAATGGATCACATATAAAGGGATTTTATTTTGGATACTCCTAACACAACAATGGTACTACTCAAAAAAGGGTTTGAGTGATCAACACCTTCATCAAAGAAAGAATATCAAGATTGAGATAATTCTTATTATTAAATTAATTATAGTTTTAACATGAAATATCCTATATTCTTGGTTCTAGGATGCTTTTTTATTTTTCTTTGGGTACATAATGATGATTCATCACACTATTTTGAATTATTCATTGAATCTGGCAAAAGAAAAGTTAGGCATAGGCCCAATCAGCACTTCCACTATATCTGGAACCCACATACACCCTTAATTATATCAATTACTATATGAAATTCCATGGGATATACTTTATCGGTCAAACCAAAATATTAATTATCCACTTATTATATAATAATTACAATGATAATGCCAATCTTAACATGTCATCACAACCCATAATAATTTATGATTATCATCAAATAGGGACAAATCAAAGTCTTACTTTGAGGAGATATTATAATTTAAATATTAATGTAAAGTAAATCACAACACACATAAATAAATGATAAATAGAGATTTCCTTTTATTATAAAATCATGACACATTTTCAACCATTACATCAATGTCTTGTGTATCGTATACCAAGAGACACAACACAACCTTTATGATTTCTCTGTGCTAATTGTTTTGTTAATGGATCCACTAAATTCGAGTATATATCAACAAAAAGATCATAAAATTTTACATCTTGAAGATCTATTGTTTTTATGGTATTTGAGAAGAATTTGTTTGTTCCTTTAGTGATACCAGAGTTCCTTGGACCAAGAAATGGATCAATTATTTTCATAGAAAATATTAATTTCTCTATCAATCCCAGAACCCACATCATGTTTATAAATAAAATTTTTGATCCAAATTGACTGATTTTAAGTATATAATTAAACGATGTAATCTAAATTAGTTATCAAGTCTACTACAATAGAATATTTATAAATATTCCAACAAATAGATCCACTATTCAGAAAAATCATGAAACCTGATTGATATCTCATATCATATCTATCATATTGGAAACTTTCATATGTATAACCCTTTACACAGAGCTCATCCTCACCTAAAAAGGAAAAAAATATCCTTAATCCTTATCAAGTACTATGGGATGTTCTTAAAAAACAATAAAATAGATCTCAATATGATTTTCTTGGTATATAGTAGTAATTATAAGAGCATAGGTGACATCAGTTTAGTTACACAACATGACATACATGATAGATCCTTTGGTGGATAAACATGGAATTTTATCCAACCTTTTTAACTTTTTAAAAGGATTCCAAATCTTCTTAATATTCATGACATACAACACTAGTAAATACCTCATTTTAGATTTATTCATGTTAGACCTCATCAACACTTTACCAATGTATGTGTATCAAATTAGTCTATGTATCCTTTTAGATTTATATATATAGATATTCATACCTATTATGTAGACTGCTTTACCCATTTATTTAATTGAGAGTCATTTTCAAATGAAAATATTTACAAAGTGTAAAGTGAAAATATCATTTATAATAATAAGTATATCATCCACATATAATATTATAAAGACTACAACAATGTCACTAATCCATTTATATACGCATAAACCATACAAATTCTTTTATGAAACCTATAACTGTCTGGACCTTCATAGACTTTCCTTTTTGTGTTTTTGAGGTTTAGTGGTGCCAATTATTGGGGGGTGTCCTGGTGATGCACGACCTATCATAGGGTCACTAGTAAAAAAAATTAAACCGAAGAAAAATTTAATATTAGTGGGACTCAGGTTATCTATATATAAGGCAGTGCTATACATGAATTTTCACTTGTTTAATGGGTTCTAACTTTTAGAACCAGTGGACGAAATTAAATTGATTTAAATTCAATCTTAAGAATAATGTTCTATCCTTAGATCTATTCCCTTATTCTCATATTGAATTATTATTCAAGTTTTTTCATACTCTTCCTCTAATAAAATTATACCTCATTGATTAATATTATTTCGATGTTTCGATTTTGGATAGGGAAGTAAAATAATCATTTTATCCCATATAATTTTCTATCCTAGTAATTGGATTTCTTTGATCACCTTCAGATTATCCCAATGCTTACTAGCACATGAAGTGAATTAATTTCAAGTGTCTTGTGTGTGAAATTATGAGAATGAGAGTAGAAGAAATTAAAACTGAAAATTAATAAAAATATATAACATATTAAACCATTAAAATACACCTAAAAAATTACTAGGAGAATTAACCATTAAGGAATAAAATTCATCAATAGGGTAATGGGGAAATTTTCCTTGGTTTAAACACAAATGTCATAGTGTTCCATCATTAGAGGATTACATTAGTATTAAATGAAATTTAGAAATAAATAAGAAAAAATTAGAAGTAATAGATCATGACCTAAATTTAAACAATCTTTTTCATCCCACCATCTTATTTAGATAACAATGGTTATTCCTATATAAAATACCCTAGGTTCATCCCTATTTATTTTCATGTGATTGAAATGAGTTATTTTTTCATCTCCGAATAGTTTCAGTACCTTCAATAAAATTATTTAATTTTAGTGTTGAGTTTTTTGAATTATTCTTCAGATCCTTGAAATTAATCTGGTTGATGGATGCTATTACGTTTTTAGGAATATGGAATCTTCCACAATTGATTCTTGTTCCTCCCACAATCGAAGTCCATAAAATTAGGGGGTGTAGTGATTCAGTACTTCACAACTCGATGGATGTCAACTTATGCTCAAAAGAAGAAGATGATAAAATATACTGGACTATATATTTGGATTTTTAGTGGAATTGGAATTGGAATTAACACTAGGATTAAGTGAGGATAGTCCATAATTAGTCATGGAATTTAAATGTAATCTAGGACCCAAACTTCAAAATAAGGACTTTTTGACATTATGTTCGGTCCTTCACCTAAGCTTGATCTTGAATATCACCGATTCTAGTTTTTAATTTATCAAAATGTAGGTAATATAAAATATAACATCATGAGGTTACCAGGAATTTGATTCTTAATAATTTAAAAAAATGGTCCTCAATTGATCACCAAGGTGCTTATGTGGAGATTTGATCTAAGATGTGTTTTCAAGGTAGTGTGATGCGTGGCCCCAAATCAGGTTGGTTTTGCATGTAGATTGGTTTGTAAATTTTGGTTGACATGTGGCATTGAGGTATTCAGTCCATAATATTTTACTTCCACCATCTTCCTTGGTGGGTTTGAGTGTGAATAAATGGTGCTCGACCAGTAGCGAGGGAAATATAGGGACGCCACAGTTGATTGTGCAGGTGATTTCATGATAGGTTGGGGAGATTATTTTAGTTAGTATACAGTATAGCATCCCGAATTTTTATCACAGAAACTTTCATTACACTATACAAAACTGAGGATCTTTAAGGTTTAGTTTCTTGGAAACCAGGAACTCAAAACATGAAAACATAAAACATTCTTCTTAAAAACATGAAAGGCTTATCCTTATGTTCATCCTAGGTTCATTACTGTATCTCATAACCTGGGGACATAAACCAGAAGAAAGGGTGAGCAGAAGGCCCAGTAAGGGAAACAAGGGAAACATTTAACATGTGAACTTGAGATACATCAATAAAGTCATGAAAAAGAACTTTAAGATGTGAGAAAGAAATAATGAGGCATATCATAATAAAAATAACATATTTCATAACTTGAAGATGTGGCTACAACATTTAACATATAAAATCATTTCCATTTTACCAAGGTCTATCCTAAAGGTGTCATTAAAAATTACCGAGGTTATTCACCAAGGTATCAGTAAAAATGGGCATCTCTAGAGATTAACTCTTTACCCAATGCATTGGAGAATTATCAGGGTGAACCCTTAAATTTTTCTTTATCATCATGTGATCTACATATATCATTATCAATAATTTCATAAAAAACCCATATAGCATAAAATAAATGGGTTTAATTTCATAGTCATAACATTTTATAAACTACTTTAAAGATGTGATCTTTATGTCACTTTAAACCCACGAAAAAGGAAAGTGGGTCTCATGTATGTAAATCCCAGAATTTAAAATAGAACATTTTGGTATATATGTGAATACCCTTTTAGAATAAAGAGCTTTGAGTATTCACCTAATAAAATAAAAGAACTTGAGAAAAAGAGAGAGACATTTTGAGACGAAAATTCTATAGCAGAACGACTATGTTACAGGGTTTTAGAAAACATTGAAAAGAGAGGGGAAATGGGTCACCCACTCATAAATGATCCATAAAATAGTAGGGGGACAGAATATAAAGGTTTTAAGAACATGGTAATGAAATTTGAAAGGTATACCATATGAAATGAAGAACATGAAAGGAAGAAATAAATAAGATTTCTCTTATGAAAATTCGGTAGCCTAACAACGTCACTTAAAATTCAAAAAAAATGAATTGATGAGATCAAATAGGGTCTCTATTCATATGAACATAAAATATCAGTATGATAGATATAGATATCATACCCCAACATAAAAAGTAACTTTAAAGACTTGACATGAAAATAGAACTTGAAAATGAGAAGGGTGAAAGAATCCCATAAAAATTCGGCAGCCTAACGGCGTCACTTAAACTTAAAAAAAATGAATTGAAGAGATAAAATAGGGTCTCTCATTATATTAACATAACAGATCAGTATGATAGATATAGAGATCATACCCCAACATAATAAAAAGGAACTTGAAAGACTTGACAAGAAAATAGAACTTGAAAATGAGAAGGGTGAAAGAATCCATTACAAAAATTTCGGCAGCCTAACGGCGCCACTTAAACATTCATAAAACGAAATGATGAGAGTAAGAGTGGATCTCTCATCATATGAAAATGAAAAGGGTAGTAATAGGAATATAAAATAACATCCTTCAACATAAGAACATGGAGCATAAAAGATATGACTTAAAAGAGAGTATTTGAAAAGGAAGAGAGAGGTTGGACCCCTTACCTTAAAACGTAACTCTTAAAACTCAAAGGTTTGGACCTTGAGGGCTTGGGGGAACCTTGGGAGGACTCCTTGGGAGGTAATGAGACCATATATTCATTGGGGGAGAGTTGGGAGTAAAAACTAAAGGAGGAAAGGGTGGGTATTTATAGGGAAAGTGAGGGGACAAGGCATTAATGACCAAGGGACACCTCATCGGTGGTATTGTCAAAACCATGGGCTTGACCATGGTATTTTCCCATGGTATTGGCCACTTGGGACACCTCATACCTTATCTTACTATTAATAAGTCGAAAAAAATTATTACATACTTAATACATCATTTAATGATGTCATTAAACACCCATAACTTAAAAACTGTATTTTCACTATTCATTGAAAATTCAACTTTCTTAGAAAAATCCTAAAATTTCACCTTAACCAAATATCGATGCTCTGATTTCAAAAACGAACTCCATTTTATAAAAATAATTTTCTAAATATTTTTAATTTAATTTTTAAATAAATACACTATTCACCGAAAATTCATTTTTTTCAGAAAAATCCCCAAAAATTACTCTATCACAATATCGATGCTCTGAGTCCAAAATTAAAGTCCATTTTATAAAAATAATTTCTAAATATTTTTAATTTAATTTTTAATTAAAAAACACTATTCACCTAAAAAAATAACACTTGACTAATAATTTATGAAACCATTATTTAACCATTTTATTCAATCACATTACTTAATCAAGGTGCCTATATTATATTAATACTTTCTTTAAGTGAGATTACTAATCTATTTGGTCACATTACTAATCCTAAGCATAAAATCACTATTCATAATTTACTATTCATCAAAAATTAAGTTGATCTTATTAGACTCTAATTTCGTACTGAACATAATTGTAGAAGACCATTTTTTGAAAATCATTACACATAATTAGTTATCTATGGTTTACATAATTATTTTCAAATATCCTTTTTCTATAATTCATCAAAAATATGCATACTATATTTATCTAGTCATTTGAAAATTCACAAACTTCATCACAAGAAGAAATCACAATTTTTATTTAAAACAAAGGATCACACAAGGAAATTATGGTCTTGTTACATAGCCCCTTATAACACAAGCATAGGACCTAAGAGTAAGGTGTGCTAGGGTGATAGAATCTTGGGGTGGCTCGACCAACATTGTACGAGTAGTAATTTCTATTAGTTTGAACTTCTTGCGAAGGGGATTCCGTTCTAGCTTCACACGATGAAGTTCAGCTTGGGTTTGGTCCAGAGCAAAGCCCAGTGGTTCTACCTCCTTCCCAAGTTCCATTAGATGAGCTTCGATTGGCCCGAGACTACTGGATGAGGTCATCAAATCTTCTTTCTATATTAATTAACCAAGATCACTTGTATTTACAGACAGTAATCGAAACGTTTAGTTTCCAATGGTCATATTAACCAACGATCATATAACAGTCAAAACCCAACAGTCTCATTTTAATTATACTCATGTTATCAAATGAAATAGTTTTGTTGAGTATAAAATAAAATAACACACAAAATTAGGAAACAAGATTTATTCAAAATTTTTGGTTGTTACATACAGACTGTGGGAAGAAGATACAATGGTGCGGTCACTTGGGAAGTGAATATGAAGAAGAAATTATGGTAGGATGTGAGGAATCTTATATTAACTTAACAGGATTTAGGTGGAAGATCATTCAGGGTCTCTTAAGCGACCATAGAGAAATAACGTAGCAGGTGTAGTCACTTGGGAGGTTTTTTTCATTTGTAGTCAGTATAATAACCGTATGGCTTCATATAGTCACTTGAAAATTTCAAGTTTGGTTACTTCATGATGCTTCTTATGGCCACTATACTGACCATAATAAGGTAATGTAGTCACTTGGTCCCTTATCCAAATTTCAAACCTACATTTCAAAAAAAAAATGTTTTTAGCAAAAGTTTTTTTCCAGTTAATTTAAAAAATTGATAAAATAATAAAAGAATATTGAATTATCCTGTAATAGATGAAATTTAACTCTCTAACTAATGTTGGGTTTAATTTAAAAAATTAATTCCAAATAAAATTCTAAAATTTAATAAAAAAATCAATTCCCCAATTTAACGACATTACAAAAATTAAAATCATGGTTTTGTATCTCAGATTTAATTCAAATAAAGTCCAAAACACATTTAAGTTCCATAATGAAAATTCCTCCTTGAAAAATAAGGGCTAAAACATAAAATTTAATCTTTTTATCACAAATAAATTTCAAAACTGAATAAAAAAAATTATATTTTAAAAAAATCAAAGTATGTATTTTCCATGTTGATTCAAAATTAATCAAAACTATTTTCAAAAAAAAAAAATAGCCTTCATGCAATGAAATTTCAAGTATTCAAAAATTAATCTATTCCTTTTCTAAAAAATCCAAAATTTATTAATATACAAAAAATAAAAATCAAATCCAATTTTAAATTAAGTCCATAATCTCAAAAAGTAAAAAAATAATATACATTACCTAATTTTGGAATTAATGATGAGGGTTAAATTTAAAGAAAAATTGAATTGTTTTTTGAAATTTTAATCTCTCATCACTCCCCCATGATTGAACTATTACACTCCTGGGTAATACATTCAATTATATAAAGATGATTTTACTACTTGTACCTAAATATAAAAACTATAAAAGAATAAAATAAAATATTCTTTTATTGTAAAAAATCATTCTTCCTCTATGATTCAATAAAATGCCTTATATCAGTTCAATAAAATTTTTAATTCCAGTAACGGAATAAGTTAGATTTATGTGGAATCAATGTTTTAAAAAGAAACACTTCCATTTATCCCTCTTTCCTAGGTATATTAAACCAAAGTTTGATTTTCCTCTTCATTGATACTACTCAAATGATTTTTTATAAGTTAATTTCCCCCTTCT
The DNA here is from genome assembly GCA_963277665.1 of Viscum album. Taxonomy (NCBI): domain Eukaryota; kingdom Viridiplantae; phylum Streptophyta; class Magnoliopsida; order Santalales; family Viscaceae; genus Viscum; species Viscum album. The sequence continues at coordinate 1,180,236,323 of OY728164.1, forward strand.
TCATCTAGGTTCAATATTATCTCACCTGAATGAATTCATTTTTGACTATTAGGAACTTTATTGTTTTTTTTTGAAATTTTCACAACGATGTATGTGAAAAGATCTATGTAAAGGAAGTTATTAGATATGTACAAATGGATTACTCATAGACTCAGTGTCTAATGTCTTAAATATTAACTATGGGATTTCAATTACAATTTTAATTAAATTTCAATGGACTTATATCAATTTATTTTGAGTTATTTCCCTAAGGTGTTATTTTTTATAAAGTATATGTTACCTTAGATTGATTTCTAAATTTTAGTGACCTCATTTTATAATTCTCATTCGACAAGGACCTTTTCACTCAAAATCTCTTTCCTAGTACTAATATTGCATTATACACAAAGGAAGTGAGAAATTCACTCAACATTCATCCATTTCTCACAATCTCAGAACCAATAAAATAATTCCAATATAGAATGGTATTAAAACTAGGTAGAACAAAAAAAATAGGTCAATGTTTTTTTGTTTCTTCATTAATTTATTTATTTACACTCTAAAAATATATAAAAAAAAATAAATCATGAAAAAACAATCTATAAATTTCTAAAAATAGATTATTTTTTTTTCTATTTTTTCAGAAAAATAGTGATTAAATGTTAAATAGAAAATGGGTATTTAAATCCTAAACTACTATATAACTTTCCTCTATACTTATCTTAGACACACTTCCACTAAATTTCCAGTGTGAAATTTTTAAGGAAAACAGATTAAAAATTTATAATATCAAAACTAGTGTGAAGGAAAGTAACAACTTGGGTTTCCTTATTCAATGGTAGGAGGGTGGACTCTGGAATCATCTAAGGTTTATTTCTATAAATCCTTAGGATACTTCTTCATTTTTTCCCATTCACCTTGAATGGATTATTTGAACCTTATTCTCTGATCTTACTTGCACCAAAAGGAAATGTATTGGTTATTTCATATAGTTCAGTCCACTTAAAATGAAGCTTATCAGGGAAGATATTTATCCTTGAATAAAATAACAACACTTTGTATCAAACTTGGAATTCTATTTTTTGAATCAATTTATCATGAATGGAATTGTATTTAAACTTATATAGCAATGAGTTATCATATGACTCTCTTCTCATCTCCTTGAGTTTTATCATCTATAGATAACTCTGCACTCCATCCTTTACAAACCCAATGTTTAATCTTTTGATAACTCAGTAGGATTTGTGATGTATCTAAATACGCAGGTGATCATGTTTACCATAAATAATTATTTATGGTAACATACCGAATTGGGTTTTGTAGGCAGTTATGTATGCCCACACCAGATCATCTAATTTCTTACTCCAGTGTTTGTGGGCGGAATATACTATTTTCTCCAATTTTTTTGACTTCCCTATTGTACACCTAAACCAACCCATCTTTCTAGGAGTGGTAGGTAGTTGAGGTATTTTGGTGTAATCCATATTTCTTTATAATTATTTACATGTTTTTTTTGAATAAGTTGGTTCCTTGGTCACTGATTATAGCTCAAGCTATTCCAAATCTCTAAATAATATTTTCATTTAGAAACCGAATCATATTTTTTAAATCATAAATTAAAGTAGATTTTTATTTAATTGAATTAAAAACATATTCCACTACCAAACTAATGTAGGAAAATAAAAATTAAACTAAAAAGGGGCCCATGGAATCATTTCCCCATACATAAAATATTTCACAAAAAAATAAATTTTGTTGGTGAATTTCATATCTTTTGTAAATACGACTGGTGAAATGAAAAGTTGAATATTTTTTACAAAAACCATACAAATATTTAACAATTGAATTCCAAACAATATATATTCTTAAACTTTTATTATAGTTCATTGAGGTCCAAAATGGCCTCCATATGCTAGTATGCGGGAAAAATAAAGCACATATTTTATATCATCCTTAGTGATGCATCTCTTAATTACTTGGTCATTGCAAATTTTCCATAAATAAGGACCATCTTAGACATAATATTTTGATTCATATTTCAATTTAGTTTTTTGGTGTTTATAAAATAAGGTGGGTGCCTTTTATTTAACCAAAAAATTTACTGGATTGGAATACTAGGGAACTTGGGTGAAATTTTAAAGTTTCTCACTAGGGAAAGATTAATCCATATTGGTCTTAGGGATTGGTTATACCTCAACAGTGTGAGGTAAATGACTAATTTGGTATGCTAATATATTCTCACAACCCTTATTTTCCTTAATCTCTAGGTCAAACTATTATATTATAAACATCTATCTCACTAGTTTAGGCCTTTCATCAACTTTCATGATTAAAAATCTCAATTCTACATGATTAAAATAACCAATTTATTTACTAATTAAAAGATAATATTTTTTTAAAGCTACAAAAATAGACAAAAACTTCTTCTTTGTTATTTTGTAGTTAATTTGGGTAGTTATTAGGGGTTTTAAAGTATAATAAATCACTTGTGTAAGTCTATCAATATTTTGGGAAATCATATCCCATACAACTCTGTTGGAAGAAAAACACAAGATCTCAAAGTGTTAATTATAGTTTGGTGTACATATTATGGGAACAGTGGTCAATGTATATTTTAATCTATCAAAATGTTTCCTACATGAGTTATCAAAGTTAAAGTCAGTTTCCTTGTTGAGTAGTTTAGTTGGGGGAAATGAAAATTTTCTATAGTCCCTAATAAACCTTTTATAAAATCCAGAAATCCCTAGAAATGATCTAATGTGTCTCATTGTAGTGGGGTAAGGTAGTGTAGATATGAAATCAGATTTGGGATTATCTATTTCAACTTCATCCTTAAAAACTATACGATCCAAAAAAATTCTTTTTTCTACCATAAAATGGCATTTTTATTTTTTTTAAAAATAGGTTTTTATTATTATATATTTTTTACACATATTCCAAACATTTAAGGAAACTATAAAAAATAGTCACATATATGGTGAAATCATTGAGAAATACCTCTAGTTATTTTAAAATAAAGTTTAATAAAATAATTACCATACAAAATTGAATGATATATCGAGCATTGATAAGACCAAAATGAATCCTTCAGTAGGTAGACGTTTTAAAGGTATATCTGAATGTGGTCTTATATTGGTACTCTAGATAAATTAGAACCTAAAAATACACATAAAATTCATCAAGGAAATAATAATGAACCTTCCCAGCAAATCTCTCAAATATTTAGTCCATAATGGGTATGATAAAATGGTATTTTTTGGTTATATGGTTCAATATCCTATAATCTATATAGAATCCATAGTTATTCTGAACTCTTGTGATCACTAACTATTTATTCTCATTTTTTACAATTGTTAATATAGTTCTCTTTTGGACAATTTTAATGGGACTCAACCATTGGGATTCCAAGATAGGGTAAATTATTCCATCTCTTAAATGTATTTTTTTTAATACTACTATAAGAGTTAGGTTGGTCTTTCTTTGGGGATATATCATTAGTTTGGAATCATTTTCAAGCAATATCCTATGCATGAAAGTGGAAGGTCTAATCCTTGGGATGCCCCCTAATGTCCATCCTATAGCCCTACCATTATGTTTCAAAATTTCAGTAGCTTTTGTTCATATATAGGCTCTAAATTATTTGATATTGTTACTAGAAGTTTCTCATTTTCCATTAAAAATTCATATTTTGAGTTTGATAGAAATTAATTAAGTTCCAATTTTGGGGGGTTTTCCAAATATAATTTCAGTTCAAAGTTATCCATGTTGGTAAACTATTCATGAAAGGAATAAATATTAGTAACAAACTTGAGTAATTCATCAAAATAACTTTTATAAATTTCTTCAAATTGTTCAATACTCAAAACTGTTTCCAGATTAAGATCATTTTTAAAAATAAGTACATCAAGCAGACCAAGTGTCTCTAAAGATTCTTCTAATCTAATTAGGTTATAAAACATTTCATTTTATTCTCTATAAGAGAAAGGAAATTCAAAATATTTTAATATAAAAAATTATTTCCCTTCATGTGTGTGTTTCATTGAGTTAAGGATGTTGAAATCCATTTATTTCCCACCAAAATTCACAAAAAGAGTTCTTTCAATGATATTTATTACTGTTTTATAAGTATTAATGAATATAATACCTAGAACTAAGAGAGAGTGATATTTAGAATTTTATTCCTCCATGTTTAAAATGTATAAGTTGATATATACTTACCTAGAAATATTCAAGAACACATATTGGATAGAAAGTGACTCGATTGGTGAGTTACACAACCAAATATGTAGGTTTAAACTCTCCCATATATAGATAATATAAATTTAAAAATGCATTACATTAATTTATGCTCCTAAATCACATAATGCATTGGAAAAAGTAATTTTTCCTATAGTGAAAGGGATAGTGAAAGTATGTAGATCATGGCATTCATTTGGAATTTTTAGGGTAACAAGGTATTTTTTTACCTAATTTTACCTCTTCATTTCTTTTCAATATCCTCCTATCAATTCACATGTATTTAATAAATTTTTTATACCTTGAAATTTGGTGGGTGGACTCTAGTAAAGGGATATGGATTTCTAGTTTTTGGACACCTAAAGGATTTCCTTTTGCAATGATTATTCTTTAGTTTTCTTAGTTTCTTTAATACTTATAAGTGACGGATTCTAGGGTTGATGAAAGTATTATATTTTAGATTTCACTTTATCATTATTCATAGTGGGTGTTTCCATAGGTTCATGAACATCTTTTTCCTGGAAAGATTCTACATGTACATGTTACTGTTCACTCCTAGATTCAATCTCCATGGGTAATCCTTCACTACTTCATAGATAATTTACACTCATTATTGTAATAAAACTAAAATTTCCTTTGGTTTTAGGAATTTTTTTAGTAGTAAGCATACCTGAATCATGATTCACCAGGTTATTATGGGTGATAACGTGGAAGATGAACTATCCTTTTAATACTTTTAACTCAAATCCATGAGTGGTGATAGTGTTTTGTTGACTTTTTTGATACTCTATCACCTATATCAACATATCATTCATGTAAGACTATTGATCTTGTCCTTGTAATATTATGTATGGTTGGAAGATTTGTATCTAGAATGGTGGGGGATATAAAGGAAATTAAGAATCCTGTCTAAAATCTTGCTGGAATTGTGGACTCTAAGGATGTTGACTCCCAACTCAAAAATAATTGGTGGGAAATTCTATAAATACTTGGTTTCTACTTGGTTGATTCTATAATAGAATCTATTAAATGGAATTATATCTTTCATTCCATTTAACTTGAGGGAATCCATTGGTTTTGTTCTCTTTATAATAACAAAGACGGAAGACTCGAGGTGGTGTGGTGGGTGATATCACCTACACCTTGTTGATAGCTAGGTGTCTCTGAATCAAGGTTAGTTATTGAATTTTATTTTCAAGTAAAGGTGAGTTAGAAATTTTTAACTCATGTACACCTCTATCTATATTTATTATAAAAAATTGTTTAGAATTTTGGGAGATATACTCAATTAGTTCTTTGAATTAAGATGGTGACTTATCAATCAATACTCCTCTTGAAGAAACATCTTGTAGGTTCTAGTTAATATCCATCAGTACTTGATAAAATAATACCAAGAATTTATGTTCTTAAATGGGTTTGTGTGATTTGGATGAAATTAATTTCATGAACCTTTCTCAAAACTCATATAGAGTTTCATCACTTTATTATTTGATTCTGTTGTTATACTTCCTTAGTTGAGAAATTCTTGAAGTAGGGAAACATATTTAGAAGAGAGACCTCTATATATTTTCCCATGAAGTGTCTTCTCTAGGTTGTAGATTGTAGATCCACTCTTAAGCTACCCATTCAAGAGAGAAGGGGAACACCTTTTAGATGATCCAAGCCCTGAAAAATTCTCTAGTTCTGAATCCATTTCAGAATTATTTAAATGATCTTAAATTTATATTGGGATATTAATACGATATATATTAAATTAAGGAAAAATTCAAATCATTAATTTTTTAAGTTCAAAATACTATTGATCATTCAATTTCAATTATCAATTATTAATTTTGATATTGGGTGCATACATTTCTCTCAAATTTTTATTCAATTGAGAAATATTATCTTCCTTATTTTTAGTTCCTAATGTGACTTTGGTGGAAGAATAATCCAAGGAATGAGATTTATCCAATGGAATGGTAAAAAAATCTGTCTCCTCTTATTTAGTGATTTTCAAAATTGGAAGTCTTGTGATCATAGTTCTCTCAACCTCAGGATCAAAATCAATGAGTTGGGAAGAACCAAATCTGGTTATTTGTTAAAATCATTTTAAAAAAATAAAACACTAACACTAACCATCGTTGGAAACAACACCAGTTAATGAACATAATATTGTGAGGCCACCATAATTTTTTTTGAACCCAATCAAAATGTAGTACTAGAGGGACTCTGGTTGTATCTGGAGAATAAAATGTTACGAATTTGTTTTAACTTGTTTAATGGGTTTAAAATTTCGAAAGCAATAGAGGCAATTGAATTGATTTAAATTTACTCTTCAAAACATTAGTATTAACTTATATAATCCGAAAATTCTTCTATTGAATAATTATTCAACTTGTTTACAACTATTACCCTAATAAAATGATACCACATTGATTAATCTTATCTAGATGTTTCATTTTGGACAGGGAAGTAAAATAATCACTATATCCCCTATCCTTACATAGCTTGGTGATCAGATATCTCTGATCACATTCAGACTATCCCACTTCTTTCTATCACATGTAGAGAATTAATTCTGAGTGTCTTTTGTGTGAAATTTTGAGAATAAGGGTAGAATAAATTAAAAGTGAATTTCAGTAAAAATATATGACTGATTAAACTATAAAAATAAACCAAAAAAATTACCAAGATAACTAACCATTAATAAATATAATTCATGAATATGGGAATGGAGAAATTTTCCTTGGCATGATCACAAATGTCCTAGTGTTCCATCATCAGATTATTGTAGTATAATTAAAATAAATTAATCAATAAATAAGAAAGATACAGAAGTAGCATCTCAGGTGCCTATTTGAAACAATCTCCATCATCCTACTACCTTCTATGGTGAATAATGGATATTCTTACAAAAAATAAACTAGGTTCACACCTCCTACTTTCCATGTGATCAGCATGAGTTCCTTCTACATCCCCAAATAGTCTTGGTACATTAAAAAAATTATTCAATTTTAGTGTTGATTTTAATTTAATCATTATTTGGATTATTGATACATGTATAATAGAGGGATATGATAGATTTTATAAGTATATGAAATCTTTGGCAACAGATTCAAATTCCTCCCATGATCAAAATTCTCTAAAATTATGGGCTGAAGTTCTTCAGTACTTCAAATCTAAGTAGATGCTAACGAATTCTTGAAGGAAGAAGATGATGAATTTATTGAAAAATGGATTTGTTTTTTATTGTGGAATTGGAATAGGCCTACGTAATAGGCTTAAGAGAGGACATTATAGGATTGGGATTATACTTGGACTAAAATCTTGGATCCAGACTTCAAAACTGGGCCTTATCAGCATTTCTTTCAGGCCTGCATATGGGCTTGGGTATGGACGTCAGTGCTTCTAGTTTTTAATTTAGAAAAATGTGGAACGACATGAATTTGACATCATTAGGCTCCTAGTATTTTTATACCTTTTCATTTTTAAATATGGTACTCAATTTATCACCAAGGATATTGGGTGAAGAGTTGATATGAGATACAAGTTCAAGGTGGTGCGATGCGTGGTGTTAGATTGGTTTAGTTCTACAAAAGGCTTGTCTTGAAGATTTTAGCTGGCATGTGTCTTCAAGGTATTTAGTTCATCATATTCAACATAGATAATCATCCTCATTTAGTTGAAAATTAAGGTTTATTTATAAGTGACAATGTAAATATGGGTATGCCACAGTCGATTGTGTAGGAGGTGTCATGATAGGTTGGGTAAAAGCTCGCGGTTAGTATACTGACCATGGAAAGAATACACATTGATGAAAATAATTGGGAAGTTACCACAGTGAATTACTTGTAGTAGGTTGTAATCCATCTTACAGTAACTTTACAGGCTTTGGGTGGAAGATCATCCATGACCATTTAAGTGACCATAGAGAAATTGTGCATCAGGTGCAGGCACTTGAGAGGATTTTTTTTTTCATTTGTGATCAATATACTCACCATGTGGCTTCATAAAATCACTTTAAATTTTCAAGTGTGGTCACTTAAATATTTTACTTGAGACCAAGATACTGATTGTGAGAAGGTGGTGGAGTCACATAGTCCCTTACTCATATTTCTAACCTATATTTCTTAAACATAACTTTTTTTAGAAAAGGTGTTTTTCAATTAACATAAAAAATGATAAAATAATTAAATGAATATTGAATTAGCATACATAACCTTAAATTTAATTTTCCAATTAATGTGGGGTTTCATTTAACAAATTAATTACAAATTATATTCCAAAAAATAAAACAAAAATAAATCCCCTAATTTAATGACATTACAAAATTTAAAATCTTGGGTTTTTATCTCATATTTAATTAAAGTAAAGTATATAACACATTGAAATTCCACATTGAAAATTAATCCTTGAAAAAATCAGGGTTAAACTATAAAATTTTATCTATTCACCCCACATGAATTTCTCAATTTAATAAAACAATTTTATTTCAAAAATAAATGTATGGGTTTTCCATGTTGATTGAAAATTAATAAAAAAATGTTAATTTTTTTAATATTCTTTAAAAAATTAAATTTTAAGTATTAAAAAATTAATGTATGTATTTTCTAGAAAATAAATAAATTTATTAATATGATAAAAATATAAATTAAATACAATATTCAATGAAGTATAGAACCTCAAAAAGTCTCACAATTATACATATTACCTAGGTTATGAATTAATGATGACAGTTAAATTTAATGAAAAATATAATTTTTTAATTTTTTTTAGCTCTCATCACCTGGAGACTAGGAGAGGGCCTTGGGCCATTATAGGGGTCACCACACCCTAGTGGTGGGCATGATGAAGTAATTTTTTGCCAGAAGCTCTCCCTAGGTTAAATAGGTTGCTCAGAAACACTCATTGATTGTCATGATCCCTTGGGGGATCTCTTATCCAAAATGAGGATGTGAATATCACCATGTTGTGGCCTTGGGCATGGTGAGGGTAAAACGACTTGTTTTTTGGTTCCAGGATATGGTGTTTGACTGTGGAAGATGGTGAAGAAACCATCACATCTTAGACCACACCACGTCCTCGGCTGTGATGACCATTAAATATTGTTTTTAAAAAAGATAGAAAAAGTGGAAATAACCATGGGAGAATCATATATCCCTTTGACCATACCCACAAATGGCATTGTGATGGATCAAATTCAAAAGTGCACTAGTGGTGTTGATTAATGAGAGGATGAGGTGGTTCATAACGGGGGTTGCAACAAACCAAAAATTTATTTTAAAATAATAATAAGCTCTATTTCTTTCTTAACATGCAACATCAAGCTTTAAGAGAATTGAAATATAGTATAGAAATATTATTATTTAATGGTGACCGTTATAACCTAAGTGTTGAATTAGCAGGTATGAATATGATTAACTAAATTATGAAATATATGAAAAATATTATTAATCAATAAAAATTTATTAATTAATTCTTAGGAAATAAGCACTCAATTTTTAGTTAAGTCATTTTATACTTCAATTTTTTTTTATTTCAAAAATACATTTTCTTTAAAAATGGGTTGTATTACTTTTTGTAGGAAAATTTTATAGTCAATTTAAAAAAAAATTAGAATTATATTTTATAAAAAAAATATCATTTTTTAAATCTTCATATAAAAATATATTACGGTGAAATTTTGTGAATTTTATAAAAAAATTAATTTTTCAGTGAATAATGAAAAAATATAGATTTTATAAAAAGATGTCTTTTCCATTCAAGTGCTTAAAATATTCCATTTTTTTTGTAACACCCTAAGATTTTATGAGATATATTCTTTTTAATATATTTGATGTCTTATATTGTACACTACACCAAGATTATCTTGTACAATACGCAACACCGTATTAGCTTGTAGTATACACAACACTATTCTTGGCTCGTGTTACACACAATTTCAAGTTCATTTTGTGGAAATTATTATACACAACATTAAGTATAAATTTTGTTTAATATATAAATGAAATAAGTTTTGATTATGTTATACGCAACACCAAAGGGAGCTTTCACTACATGCAACCCTGACTTGTCTTGCATTACACGCAATCGCGACTTTCCTCGATAACGTGTGCAGTACGCAATACCAGGTTTCACTAAACAATGATTTGTTATTAAAACATTATATAAACTAGCCGTTATGAATAGTAATACCCAATTTTTGAAATTTTATAAAATTTATCTTTCAAAATGGAATTCATTTTTGGATTCACAATATCAAAATTAGCCTAGGGTGAATTTTTGGTATTTTTCTAAAAAATTTCAATTTTTGATGAATAGTGAAAACACTGAGTTATTGGTTAAAACCGACTTTTTATTTAAATAATAATTTATTTTATTTAAATTTATTTTATGTAAAAATAGATACATAATACCTATTTAAGTTAAATTTAATTCATTGGGGTCATTTTATAATAATTTTAGATATATAACAATTTTATTGAAGTTTTTACCGTCTTTTACCCACCTCTTTGGAGAATTTGAAAATTTATATAAAACTTAATTTTACCACTTTTGTGAGGGGAATTTCAAAAATCTGAGAGACACGGTTGATATCGGTAAGTAAAATGTGGTTCAATAAGATAAAAATAATTTTTGGTGAATAGTAACTTTTTATTTTTATTTACCACGGTTAAAAGTAAATAGGGTAATTAAGGGTAAAAATGATATTATTATTACCTTAATACATGTCCTAATTCTATTGGATAAGTTTAATCCGACCAAAAACAACCTTAGTAAAAAAATATGGCCCTTTAGGTCCACTTGGATTAGATTAGGACATTTATTATTATTTAGTTCAAAGAAGAGTTAAAAGAGTTAAAATCAAAGTTTAACAAGTAAAACATTTTTAATATAGGGTTATACATTAGATATATTAGACTATAAATATTCATTATAAAGATAAAAATATTTCCTAAATAATGGTATTTTATTTATAATTTTTAGATATTATATAATTTAATTTATTTATGACACAATGATGATGCAGTAATTACCTTATTAATGAAATATTAACATAATTGATATTATAAATACCCAAATAAATGTAATGTAAGACTTTTTATGAATTAAAATAATTTTATAGGTTCATATAACATATTAGGGTTGGTTAGATGAATTTATTTAGAAGTAATAATTCTGGTTTGAATTTATAAAAAACAAAATACTAAATAGTGTTAAAATTGACATAAAAGAGTTTTTAAACCAAATATTATATTATTAATTGATATAATTGTTCTAAAAATCCAAGGTTCGTAAAAAAGACTTATATAATAATATATATGACATTAATGAACCAATTGGGGTTCTATTGGTATTTTATAGTAAGTGTATTAACCATATTCTGTAAGAATACAAGAAGACACGGTAAAAGTTAAATTATTTAACTTAGAGTTAAATCTAAATGATAATGTTAAAATGGTAACCTAAACTTGTCCAAAACCTATTGGTTGAGAGTATTTCGACCCATCCCCACCCTAGAATCTAAATAAGTCACTTTGGAGCCATTATAAACCGAATATGAATTTATTATAAAATAATATTTTAAGTTTTTTCTAAGGTGCCCCTCACCCCTCTTATAAAAGGGCACTCCCTCTTCTCTCACATCAACTCCTCCAAATCCATTTGGATCGGACAAAACCAGACCAAATACCCTATAAAATGTCACAAATTCATCTTATAGGCATTCATTTAGTCATAAATCCAACCTAAGGAGCCCTTTTTATCAAATCCAAAGGTAGAACTCGAAGAAGAGGTAAATATCTCACCACCTATTTCAAGTTCCTTTCTTCTTCCAATTCCTCATTCTTTGTTGTTTCCATTATAAAATAATAAATAAAGTATCTTATATATACTATGATGTTATTATAAAAATTTTACAACCATATTAGTTATTTTATCCATCCTATGAATGAAAAAGTCACCACACGTGTGTACGTACGGCTTACCGTCTCCACGTCGTGGTGTAGTTTGTTATTCAAAAATTTCATCGTTTGGATGAGTATAATAATGAGTATAAATGATATAAATAATAAATATAACATTATTATTAATCTGTATATATGATATACCATCCAATTATATATGATTTTAATATCAAAAGAATGATATTGTCGCTCGTGCGTACGTACGAACTACCGTTTCCATGATGTGATGAGATTCCTTATCCATGTTAACCATCCAAGAATGATTATAAAGTATATATAATAAGTAATCATGAAACATATGACATAATAATGCTACTGTATTTATGTATATATATATTTCATTTACTTCTATTCAATTTAATAAGGAAACAAAAACAACGTTCATGCGTACGTACGGTCTACCATCTCCATGAACGATGTATTTCTTTCCATTTATCGATCTATTATATATATTTATATTATGAATATATATTATATATAAATCATGTTTTACATTATAGATTTAAGTAATCATGATCTAAGTAATCATATGAATAATTACAAGTCAAAACACGTACGACAAATGAAATGATTTTACCCAAAATGATACACTAACATGGAATTGACAAATGAATGGGTAATATAAAGTCGTAAGTGAATCATATATGATATGATAAATAGTATTATATTTCTATTAAAAGTTAATAATATGTCTAAAACCACTATACAGAAGTCTCAGACACATACAGAAGAAATTGGACATAAGGTAAGGGATAATTTTTGTAAATCTCATTTTTTATCCGAGATTGTTTATACATAAGTATTTACTGGGGTTATATTTTTCATCCATGTCCATAAAAATGTTTTTCATAAAGTGTTTAATATTATTCCTTGTATGTTTATAGTCATGTTTACCCATCTTTGAATTTTACATTGTGTTATGGAAGGAATCTTTCTTTTGTTTTACCATATAAGGAACTTTTTGACTTTTCCGGCAAAAGTACGAGGAGAATGTTTTTAAAATTATACGGAATGAATGGATTTTTACGGTTTTATAATGCCTAATTTTCATGAATATTACTATACAATATTTAATTATTATTTTCAAAAAAAATCCTTTTCTTTTAAAATTGATTGTCATTTTGTGAAAAGAAAAAGATTTCGAAGAAGAAAGGATATTTTCCTCAAGAATTCATTTCAAGTGTTTTGTCAAAACTATTTTCCATATAAGATGACATTATTTAGTATGATTATGTTTCAAGTATACTATCTCTATTATTTACATGTTTTGATTATTATTATGATGAAATGATATCCATTTGTTTTATATGGATTATGTTATGATGGGATGATGTTTATGAAACCCATTTTTTTCTTTGGGTTATGATGAATGATTTATGTTTATTTTGTGGCACAAGTAAGAATGATTTCATTATGAGATGGGTCGGACCTATATATCTCTCCAATGAATTGGGTAAAGATTTATATCTAATGAGATAGAAATGGATGGAACAGAAAGTTAATCCGGTTCAGTGATACAGGACTGGAACGAGGAGTGAACTCGATTCAGTAAGGGACTTTGTCCATTACGATGGTCTTGGCAGCAATGTCTTGGCTATTATGGAAATCATATCATATGCTTAATGGTTTTCCATTATTACATGTTTTAATTTATCATGATTAATGTTCCTTTATGGTCTATGACTTATATAATGCCAAGAGTTATGTCATTTCCCAAGATTTTGTTGTTTTTTGTTCATGTTTTTACATTCAAATTTTTATGGATTGTTTTTTTAAGTTCTCCATTTTTACCCTTACTCTGCATTTGAGCTTACACTTTTTATGTTTTCTTTTCCTCAAGATATAAATAAAGATCTTAGGTAAGAAAACCCAAGGTGAAGATCATTATGTGAGATGTTGAAGATCTTTCACCATGATTCGGAGATTATGTTCTGAGTTTCCAAAGACACTAAACTAATATGGTCTTTGGGCATCTGTTTTTGTCATGTGTTAAGTATTCCGAAAAAGTAATGTAATGTCTGTGTACATAAAGTTTTGGGTCTCTACAGTTGGTATTAGAGCAAAGGAGGTAGGAATGAATCCAATCCTTGGGAACTCTCACGTGTGACCGTTGGACGAAGCATGGCTCTCCGCCTAAGGGCTTCATGAGGAAATGGCTGCCACTAGGGATGGTGGTGTGTCCCACTCAGGGGGTGTAGCCGCCCATGGAGTGCTCTTATAGGTATCAATTCTAGTCCAATTGAATTAATTCCATATTGCTACAGTTGGTATCAGAGCGAAGTTTTAGTTAACCTTTGGAAACTAGGATATGGAAAACTTTAGTGATATCCCTAGAGATATTTCTAAGGTATGTCTAGGGATGTCCCTATGGTATAGTATAAGTATAGTTTACAGTCCTAGAATTATGATAACGATCATGAATAACCTAGGATTAAACCTATTATTTTAGAGATTAAAAGTACTCCCCTTGATTATGTTGTTTTCCTAGAATGATTTTTTCCTCTCACACTATTCTTTTTGGGTTTTAGAAAATGGATGGAAATTGGAAGATTCATGTTAATGGAGAATATAATGGACAATGGAATGATATTCTTCATGATCAAGAAAATTAAATGGGATTTGGAAGGCGAAATATCATTATCATGCCTAATCAGCAATCTCATAATATGATCAATAATCTAAACTTTGGTAAGTTTCCTGACTCAGTTAATAAGAGAAATAAGGAGTTTAATGATGATCATAGAGGAAAGAAAGTTCAATTTTACTCATGTAAATCATGTGGGAAGAGAAATCAAAGAGAATGTTTCAAAGGAACTAGAAGTTGCTTTGGGTGTGGAAAACAAGGACACAAAGCTAGTAATTGCAAAGGAAAAGGTTCAGTTAACACCATGGAAAGGATAATGGTATTGCTAAGACACCAACAATGGTTGAATGTTTTAAATGTGGAATGTACGTGAATTATGCAAACCAATTCCCTAAGGGAAAGTCTCGTGAAGAGAATCATCATGGTCGTATGGGTAGTATTTATGTTGATGATGATGAAGAGACTAAAAATGATATGTGAGATGAAATAATTTTTGAAGCTTGGTCAATGGTTTAAGAAGGTAGTGGAATGATTTTATGTTTATCAAGAGTAATGTTGTATAGGTAATTTAATGGTACTATGGAATAAAGAAACATCTAAGTATCGTTACACTATTTTTTTTCCTTGAGTATTTGAAAGTATACATTGAATGGTACCGGTAACTATGAAAGGTTATTCATATATTTTTGGAAAGCAGATGATATGCGCATAATGAAGGGATCAGGAGAAAATAATATGTTGGATATCATTAATGAGATCATGATTGATATAAGGAAAAAGTGATATCATGGTTTGAGTATATATTATTTTTGGGATTTTGGTATGTGGAAAGAGTTAAATTTTGATAGCATTCATGTTTTCACTAAGGTTCTATGGTAACTCATGTTTCAAGAGAATACAAGATGAAGGAATTCAAATGCTTGTAATGTGACCAAAAAGATATATCTTATGATATATGGGGGATAAATGATGGTATTCACATGCTTGGTAGATGACCTTTCTAGTAGCCGTTTTCTGTATACTATGAGATTGGACATAAGTATTTCCGATAAGCCTAAAGTTTGGAATGGATTAAGTTGAACATCAGATATTTTTTTTAAGGCTAGAATTTTTTTTCAATTTTATTTTTGGAATGTTATAATAGTGTAGTTTAAGAAAAGGGAAAACCTGAAGAACGGGTGACAACTCGTCGTGTCGAACAAGGATGCGGGAATCAAACCCACAAACAAAGTGAGACAGACCTTTATCACCTACCACTGGCCTACAGGAAGTCCCTGGTTAGTAGAAATTAGTTTTAGTTTATTAAGCGGTATGATAGTTGGAGTCTAAGTCCATTTTTGGAATCATATAAAATTAACCTCACCATAGATGGACTTATGTATATTTAATAACTTTCGCTAACCTTTTTTTTAAAACAGATGGAATGAACAATCATTCTATCGCATGATATGCTAACATTTCAAGAAGGAAAAATTCAACTTCATTTCTTTAAATAAGAGATGAAGTGGAAATTGTTAATGGAATGACCAATGATGATATTACACTGAAATCAAGTAAGTATTTATCCTTGTGCAAAAAATTTATCAACATTAGGGAAATGATCTTGAAAAACAAAAATGTTGTCCTAGTACCCTCATATTTGATGAATCAGATGGTACCTTAGATCATCACAAATTTATGGCTTTGTGATTGTTGTCTTTTTCATAGACATGTTCTCTACCACTCTCTATCAGAACTTGATGGTTAGATTTCTATTCCATATCCACATTTCCACCTATGTTCTCCTATGTGGAAACCCAGTGATGAGTTAATTTGGGTAACTGTTATGTTTCATACTTCACTTTTTAAAATTAAGTTTTAGTATTCCTTTTTACTATGTGGGTTTCTATGAATGAAACTTTCAAGTAGTAAAAGATTTATAACCCCGATGAATTTTGAGGGCGGAATTCATTTTAAGGGGGGTAGAATGTAACACACTGAGATTTTGTGAGATATATTCCTTTTAATTTCTTTTATTAATTCTATTGTACAATACACCAAGATTAGCTTGTACTATACGCAACACCGTATTATCTTGAAGTATACACAACACTATTCTTGGCTCGTGTTACACACTATTTAAAGTTCGTTTTTTGGAAATTATTCTACACAAAATTAAGTATAGATTTTAATTAATATATAAATGAAATAATTTTTTATTATGTTATACGCAACACCAAATGGAGATTGCACTACATGCAGCCCTGACTTAGCTTGCATTACACGGAATCGCGACCTTCCTCGATAGCATGTGTAGTACGCAATATTGGGTTTCATTAAACAACGATATGTTATTAAAATATTATATAAACTAGCCTTTATGAATAGTAATACCCACTTTTTGAAATTTTTTAAATTTTATCTTTCACAATGGACTTCAGTTTTGGATTCGGAATATCGAAATTAGCCTAGGGTGAATTTTTGGTATTTTTCTGAAAACTTTCAATTTTTGATGAATAGTGAAAACACTGAGTTATTGGTTAAAACCGACTTTTTATTTAAATAATCATTTATTTTATTTAAATTTATTTTTGGTAAAAATAGATACATAATACCTATATAATTTCAATTTAATTCATTAGGGTCATTTTATAATAATTTTAGATATATAAAAAGTTTATTGAACTTTTCACCGTCTTTTATCCACCTCCTAAGAGAATTTGCAAATTTACATAAAACTTAATTTTACCACTTCTGTGAGTGGAATTTTAAAAATCGAAGAAACACAGTTGATATCAGTAAGTAAAATGTGGTTCAATAAGATAAAAATAATTTTTGGTGAATAATAACTTTTTTACTTTTATTTACCATGGTTAAAAGTAAATAGGGTAATTAAGGGTAAAAATGATATTATTATTACCTTAACACATGTCTTAATTCTATTGGAAAAGTTTAATTCGACAAAAAAAACCTTAGGAATAAAATATGACCCTTTAGGTCCACTTGGATTAGATTAGGACATTTATTATCATTTAATTCAAAGAAGAGTTAAAAGAGTTAAAATCAACGTTTAATAGGTAAATTTTTTTTAATATAGGGTTATTCATAAAATAAATTAGAATATAAATATTCATTATAAAGATAAAAATATTTCCTACATAACGGTATTTTATTTATAATTTTTATACATTATATAATTTAATTTATTTATGACACCATGATGATGCAGTAATTACCTTATTAATGAAATATTAACATAATTGATATTATAAATACCTAAATAAATGTAATTTGAGACTTTTTATGAATTAAAATAATTTTATAGGTTCATATAACATATTAGGGTTGGTTAGATGAATTTAGTTTGAAGTAATAATTCTGTTTTGAATTTATAAAAAAACAAAATACCAAATAGTGTCAAAATTGACATAAAAGAGTTTTTAAAACAAATATTATATTATTAATTGATATAGTGGTCCTAAAAATCTATGGTTCGGAAAAAATGCTTATATAATAATATATATGATAGTAATGAACCAATTTAGGTTCTATTGTTAGTTTATAATAAGTTTATTAACCATATAGTGTAAGAATACAAGAAGACACGGTAAAAGTTAAATTATTTAACTTAGAGTTAAATCTAAATGATAAGGTTAAAATGGTAACCTAAACTTTTATAAAACCTATTGGATGAGAGGATTATGACCCATACCTACCCTAGTCTCAAAATAAGTCACTTTTTAGCCATTATAAAATGAATATGAATTTATTATAAAATAATATTTTAAGTTTTTCCTAAGGTGCCCCTCACCCCTCTTATAAAAGGGCACTCCCTCTTATCTCACATTCACTCCTCCAAATCCATTTGTATCAGACAAACCCTACCCAAATACCCTCCCAACTATACTCCCTTCATCCTAGAGGCCTTACTTTAGTCATAAATTCAACCTAAGGATCCCTTTTGATCAAATCAAAAGGTAGAATCCAAAGAAGAGGTAAATATCTCACCACCTATTTCAAGTTCCTTTCTTCTTCCACTTCCTCCTTCTTTGTTGTTTCCATTATAAAATAATAAATACAGAATATTTTATATACTGTGATTTTATTATAAAAATTGTACAACAATATTAGTTATTTTATCAATCTATGAATGAAAAAGTCACCACACGTGTGTACGTACTGCTTACCGTCTCTATGTCGTGGTGTAGTTTGTTATTCAAACATTTCATCATTTGGATGGGTATAATAATGAGTATAAATGATATAAATAATAAATATAACATTATGATGATTCTTTATATATTATATAACATCCAATTATATACGATTTTAATATCAAAATAATGATATTGTTGCTCGTGTGTACGTACGGATTACCGTCTCCATGATGCGATGACATTCATTCTCCTTGTTAACCATCAAAGAATGATTATAAAGTTTATATAATAAGTAATCATGAAACATATTACATAATACTGATACTTTATTTATGTATATATATATTTCATTTACTTCCATTCAATTTAACAAGGAAACGAAAACAACATTCATGCGTACCTACGGTCAACCGTCTCCATGAACAGTGTATTTCGTTCCATTTATCGATCTATTATATATATTTATATTATAAATATTTATTATATATAAATCATGTTTTACATTATTTAAGTAAGTAATCATGTTCTAAGTAATCATATGAATAATTACAAGACAAAACACATACTACAAATGAAATGATTTTGCCCATAACGATGCATTAAAATGGAATTGACAAATGAACGGGTATTATAAAGTTGTAAGTGAATCATATATGATATAATAAATATTATTATGGTTCTGTTACAAGTTAATAATATTTCTAAACCCACTATACAGGAGTCTTGGACACATACAGAAGAAATTGGACATAAGGTAAGGGATAATTTTTTCAAATCTCATTTTTATCCAAGATTTCTTATACATAAGTATTTACTGGTGTTATATTTTTCATCCATGTCTATAAAAATGTTTTTCATAAAGTGTTTAATATTATTCCATGTATGTTTAAAGTCATGTTTACCCCTCTTTGACTTTTACATTGTGTTATGGAAGGAATATTGTTTTGTTTACCATACACGGAAATTTTTGACTTTTACAGAAAAAGTACGAGGAAAATGTTTTTTTAACTTATACGGCATGAACATATTTTTACGGTTTCATAACGCCTAATTTTGATGAAGCGTCCTCTAATAGATTTAATGATTATTTTCAAAAAAATCCTTTTATTTTAAAATTTAATGGCATTTTGTGAAAAAAAAATGATTTTGAAGAAGAAAGGATATTTTCCTCAAGAATTCATTTCAAGTGTTTTGTCAACACTATTTTCCATCTAAGATGGCATTATTTAGTATGATTATGTTTCAAGTATAATGTCTCTATTATTTACATGGTTTTATTCTTCTTATGATGAAATGATATCCATTTGTTTTATATGGATTACTTTATGATGGGATGATGTTTATGAAACCCATTTTATTCTTTGGGTTATGATGAATGATTTATGTTTATTTTGTGGCAAAAGTAAGAATGATTTTATTATGATATGGGTGAGACCTATATTTCCCTCCAATGCATTGGGTAAAGATTTATATCTCATGATATAGACACGGATGGAATGAAAAGTTAATCTGGTTCAGTGATACAGGACTGGAATGAAGAGTGAACTCGATTCAGTAAGGGACTTTGACGACTATGATGGTCTTGGCAGCAATGCCTTGGCTACTATGGAAATCATATCATGTGCTTAATGGTTTTCCACAATTACATGTTTTACTTTATCATGATTAATGTTCCTTTATGATATATGACTTATATACTGCCAATATTTATGTCATTGCTCAAGATTTTGATGTTTTATGTTCATGTTTTTATGTTCAAATGTTTATGGATTGTTTTTTAAGTTCTCCATGTTAACCCTTACTATGAATTTGAGCTAACCCTTTTTATGTTTTCTTTTCCCCATGATATAAAGAAAGATTTTAGGTAAGAAAACCAAAGGGGAAGATCTTTATGGGAGATGTTGGAGATCTTTCACCATGATTATGAGATTATGTTCTGAGTTTCCAAAGACACTAAACTAATACGGTCTTTGTGCGTCTATTTTTTTCATGTATTAAGTATTCCAAAAAAGTAATGTAATGTCTATGTACGTCATGTTTTGGGTCACTAAATTTTTTGAATTGATTTTAAAATTTAATTAGTTCCTTTTTATTAATTATAATCTAATTAATTTCATTTAAATCAACATTATGCTTAATTTTGGTATAAAAGCATTTTTATAATTAAAAATTCATTTTTCTAGAAAACCATTTTTAATCATGTTTTGTGGGTTTATTTTAAAAGTAATTTATACCAATAATATGAATTGAATTAGACAAAATTGATTACATATTTATAATCATAATGTATAATTTTTTTTCAAATATATGAACCTTATTTTTTTTCATAATGAATAACAACCTTGGTAAAAATATTATTACTACAACAAGGGTAATATGGGTAGAACATGGTTAAAACTATGATAAAATGCATCAAAATTTTCCATAAAATTTAATATATAAAATTTATTACTAAAATTATACCACCCCTTCAAATATTTTAAAATATTCCATTTTGGTTACATTATTTTTTTATAAATACATTTGTTATATTTTAAGTAAATAAAATTTTTAAAATGTCTCTTTTTTTATTTTAATATCTAAAATAGTTTTTTGATAGGGATAAAAAGTGGTTACATTCTATTCTAAATTTTTATTTCAAATATTAATTAATTTTTTTGAAATTTATTTTTAATTTTTAGTGATGAAATAATTACCTTAAATGGATATGAAATGCCAACATTGTAGTTGTTTATGTAATAGAAAAATTAAATAAATGATATTAAAAATAGTTAAAGGAATGTAATTTGGTTGACTTGTTGTGTTCCATGAATTTAATATATAAATATAACTTATTAGTGATTTTTTAAAATTTTATATTCAAATTAAATTTAAATCTTGTTATCTTTAAAGTCAAACTATGTGAATAGTCTCAAAGATGACCTTAATAGTATCTTATATTAAATATTATTTTATTAAATGATTTAAATTTTTAAAAATATTATATCTAACTAGGTAAAATGGATATGATAAATAATATTAACCATTTTTCACTTATTGGTCACATATCCTTTTATATAAACTTTTATGACCCCTAAAGAGTAAAAAACATTGATATTACAGTAATCGTCAAAAGGGTTAACAATGGTTAAAACTAAGAGATAAGGTTTAAAAAATCACCTAAAATTGAAAAATATATTTTATGATATTTTTTGGAATTATATAAATCCTTTATTTTAAATATATCAATTTTGTGTCATATTAACATGGAAATTAATTTATATTAATTTAATACTTTAAGTAATTCTAAGGGTTTCCCTCCCCTCACTCATAAAAGGACACCTCCTCCTCTCCTTTATTCAAAAAATATGTATTTATATAGTAGACAATAACAGAACTAATACCATCCTATATTACTTCTTCACATCCAATATCTTCTTGAATATCAAAAATATCATCCTTTCTAGGCTTAAGGTGTAAACAAAAAGAGGTTTCTCAATAAAGAGGTATAACTCTTAATCAAGTACATTAAATTTTATTTCATTATATAAATCCTTAAAATTTATGGTACCTATTATAAAATAATGAATTCATTATCTTCAATATATATAATTGTTATTATGATGATGGAACAACCATTATCCACCTCTTTTCCATTCTACGGGGAAAGAAAACACAGCTTGTTCGTATGTGTGTACTACCTTCTCCACAAAGCGATGCATTTTGTTTTTCATCATGACTTCACATTTTGGCTATAATGATGTATTTAATTAAGATATATTATTTTTATGATATTATTATAATTCTATAAATGTGAATTATTATTTAATTTTCTTTTGTTCCATCCATCAAAAATCAAAAACACACTTGGGCATAAGTACGGACAATTGTCTCCATATAGTAATGTGATTAATTTTTCAAAACCAATTTATATAAATAGTGAAAATATTTATATAATTATTAAATATGATACACATGACATGATTAAAATTTTAGAGATTTTATAACCATGATCAAAGTACAAGGTTCGATACTTCCGAACCAAAACATGTATGAAAAACAAAGCCGTTATCACACAAAGCAATGATTTTAATGTAGAATTGTTGATAAATGAGTGATATATGTTATAATAAAATCATATATGGTATGATATATATTATTATTTTTATTTAATAGATGTATAATAAACCTATATTTATTATACATGAGGTTCAAACATGTATGAAGCAAGACGAGACTAGAGGTAATTGATTTATGTCTTAACATCATTTTAACTAGGAATGTTTATGCTTGAATTTACATTGAGGTAAATTATATGATTCTTATATAATAAAAAAATTCCATTTCTTCTACTTTGGTTATTTATGTAATTTTCTTATAATAGTACCATTTTCCTCTCTTTGGTACTTAAAATTATCAATATTTTTTTTAAAACTTACTTTATTTTCTCTTTGGTCGAGAATCTTTTTATTCCATGTAAATATCATCTTTAAAATGTTTTCAAGAAAATTTTTAATATTCTATAATGATTTATTAAAGTTAAATTTACCCATATTTGACTTACTATAAAATTACTCAAAATTATTCTTTTTTTCATTTTTTGAATTATGTATTTTTTTTACTAAAGGTGTGAATGAAATATTTGTTTTAATGTATACAACACGAATGAATTTTACCACTATCATTACTAATATTTTCTTTGAAGATTAATTTACAATATTACATGGTTCTTTTCAAAGAAAATGTTTTTCCTAATATTTTGGAAATTTTTAGATTTTAAATAAGTTATATTAAATTGAAAACAACATTTTTCTCAAGAAACATTCCAATGATATTTTAAAGGTATTTTCATCTATGAAAACAACTTTTGATGTTACTTATACTTCACTGAGTACATGATTCAATGGTACCATAGTCATTATTTCTTTGTATGGTTATTAATTATGTTGATGAAATCTTGATGAAACCCACTTTCTTTTTCATAGATTAAACTATGACAAAATGATAAATGTTTTCATGACCTTCTGAAATATATATGAATGGATTATGATTATATAATGGTTTGGTCCATTATATCCCTCCAATGTGTTGGGTAATGTGATATTGGCATCTCATGATGATAAGCATAGACATGATTTCAAATATCTTTTTTTCACATTTTGATGTGTGAGTATGATTTATTCTTGCTATGCTCACAAGAAAATTTATGGACATGATTGTGAATGACTATATTAAAATTTTGATGTGTGAGTATAAATAATTATATCTATAATCATAATAAAATAATGGAAATGATCGTGAATAGCTATGCTCACATTTTTATGTATGATTATGATTGCTTATAGTTATGCTCACAAGATTATGCATGAACATGATTGCAAATAGCTATGTTCAAAAGATTATAATTTCCTATGATTATGATGACACATGCCTATGTTATGATTCTTGAATGATTATTTTTTATTTGACTCCCTTATTCACCATGTGTCTAGGGATGACTTGATTTTCGAGTATATGATCTAAGCGTTTCTGGGCATGAATCTATTACATTGAGAACATGTACTTAATTATGTTATCATACCCTTATGATTATATTATGCTCTGTTATGATTGATATCTCTCATGTTTATACTTATTGAGAATATTAGCTCACCCTTTATTATGTTTTACTTCACCAAGTTTTATAGAAGAATCTAAGTATGATACTTCTAAAAGGTTACTAATATGAAGGTATTTATGGGAGATGTTGAAGATCTTTTATGAAATAAGTTGATTATGTATCTAGTCTCTAAAGACACTAAACCTTTACCTTCCTCAAGCATGTATAATTATGATATGTATGAAATATTCATGTAGAATGATGAAATATTTATGTTTGTTATTCTTTGGTCCTATAGTTGGTATTATAGGATGATTTAGATATTTTTAAGGATTAGGATTATAAAAAATTAGTGAAAATCCTTGGGATAAGCCTAAATACAGGATAACATCTTAAGTTATGGTAAATAAAAGAGTGTGTTTTTTCTAGAAAATAAATCCATATATGGATACTAGCATTTGGATTTGGCTTTAACAAAGAAGTTACTAGGGGTAACAACTCCAAATTGGGTGGATTTGGTATTAACTGCATCATAAATGGTGCATGATGAGTGGGCCTAAGGCTGCACACCCAGTTAGACACTCCCAAGGAATATGCTTGGGTTAATTCATGTTTTCTTAATGATCCATTATAAAGTATTTGAAAATATGATGACCATGGATGAAATATGACAAACCTAATGTGTCATAGATTGATAAAAGTGTCCTAATATAGATATCATATAAAAAATATTCATGATTATATGATTGATCACTCAGATTATTATTTCTCACATTATATTTTTTGGTTTTATTTAATGGTTGGAATTAGGATGAATCATATAAATTATGAATGTGACAAATGATGCAATAGATATCCTCATGGGAAACCAAATGAAATGGGATAAGGAATGTGAAAAATTGATATTATGTCTAACTAGATATATCAATATATAAGAAACAACGTAAACATAGGTGGGTGTCTAAATGAACCAAATAAGAGAAAAATGGAGTTTCATGAAAAAAATAGAGTAAAGAAGATCCAACTTCTTAAATGTCAGAATTTGGGAAGAAGAACCTGATGAAATATTTCAAAGGAACATGAATACATTTTAGGTGTGAAAAAGAAGAACATAGAGCAAGTAATTAGAGAGAAAAAAAATGAAAAGTTTGGTTAAATAAAAGAATTGGAATAATAGTTTTCATAAAGAATCATCAATGGTAAAATGTTTTAAATGTAAAATGTATGGTCATTATAAAAATTATTTCACTACGGGGAAATATCTAGAATAGGATCAGTTAGGTAATACAAGTAAAGGCTTTGTTGTTGATGATGAAGAGACTACGAATGGTACATGAAAGGTATGAATTATTTTAACAGTATTGGTTATTCTAGAAGTAAGAAACATGATTAAATTGAGATCAATGAATCTTAGGAAATGATTCATATTCCATACTGTAGGAAGAAAAAATTAAGGAATAAGATGACAAAGTCTAGTTAATGGTTTAGGAAGAAAGTGGAATGATTGATGTGTTTATATATTGTTATTCAAGAATTATGTTGTATAATTGTTTTATCAATGACATTCAGGTTATAAGAATCATGAAACATCAAAGTATTTGTCACAACCCCTCCCTCCAAGGACACCCCTCTTGGGATGGTTATGAAGAAAGGGAGATATTCCCCCCCAAGTCCCACATCTAGTAGGCCCTGGGGTGGCAACCAACACCAAGGGTACACAATCTCAAAAAATGGGAGGCATTTACCTTTTTAGAAAAACAATATCGAGTGATAAGATGGTCCATCCCAAAACAACTCCAATACACACACACACACACATATAAGAAAGCCCAAATCCATCCCACATGAATTTTTAAAATAAAACTTTTACAAATGTAATAAAAACTCCAATGTAAGTAACCAAAGTAAAACTAATTAGTGACACAACAACTTTCCAAAATTATGAGCTAGTAAGGTCCAACAAGGTCCATGTAATCCTCCTAAAAAAATGAAAGTAGATTATATACATAGGGTGATAATACAAGTATACTCAGTAGGAAAACCAAATTCTCCTATGCACAAGTGATAAAAGCATACTAATGATCCTATGAGAAAACAACTGAACCAATAACACATAAAAAGGAATAATAACCATCCCTACCTCACCAAGGTACACTCACCAAGTAACGCAAGTAAAGTAAAGTAATATAGTAAACACATTGATAATAGGGTACCCCACACCACTTACCACTATTTTAGCTACTCTTTCCTAACCAAAAACATCCTATCACTCGCACCACTTCTAAGAACACCGTATGAAAACCTTACCACACAAACTTGGGCCTAAAAACCACACCTCATCCCATCACTAGGGCAGTGAGACACATCAAATCTCTCCCACAGACACCTGATCCCTATACCACATCATATCCTGCCCACAGACACCTGGGCCACACATCACGTCACATCCCGAAAACACCTAGGAAATCATAACACATATCATCCTGAAGACACTTGGGAAAATACAACACATATCATCCTAAAGAAACGTAGGAAAAAAAACTCGCCCACACACACCCGGGCCCCACAAACCACAACCTTCCAGAAGGATATCGGGATACTGCCACCTGGAAGAAGGATTAGGGAAGAGCGGGGGGCGAACTATCCATCCTCCCATAAAGATATTTGGGAAATAAACCATCCCCTGTGATGATGGGGGTTTTAGAATATAGTTCTCAACTAGGGTGGGGTGTGCATAGAAATCACAAGGGAAATATATGTATATATAGATATAATTCCAAACACTCCTGACCAACCTATGAGTTCTTGAACAAACAACCATCTCACAATGTAATGTCTCATATTTTCCGTGTATTATTTTTAAATATTATATGGAATTATTATGAGTCTAGGTTTTGTGACGACATGCGATTTCAAGGACCAAAGTTCCTAGAATAAATGTTTGAAATAAATTTAACTTTTAGATAGCACGTGGGAGCGATTTTCCTAAAAAAAGTGAAATAACTTTTAAATGGGTGCCTGGATCAGAGATCTGAGGGCACTATTTCATTCAGAGCAGCAACTTTACCTTAGGCATGGCCTAACATTGACTGACGCAGGTCACCAACAGAAGTTAGTTTTTGGACGTTTTAAAGGAAATAAAATAAATTAATAAATTATTTTATTTTAAAAATTTATATAAAGTGGAAACCCATTAATCAGTTTTAAATGATCAGGAGCCCAGGGTTAGGCTCATAACCCCAGAAAACTCCCTAAAATTCTTTGGAGCTTTAGAGAGGATCCGCCCTTGGAGAATTATCGACAAAAGCCATTGAACAACGACACGTGGATCGTTGTGCAATGAGATCTAATCCCGACCGATGATCGATATACCTCTTCATTGATGATCATGGTAGGGGTTTGTTATTTCAATTTCCCCCCATTCTTCTATTTAATGATGGTTTCAAATCAACCCACGAACAGGTTGACCTACAAATCACTCGTTCTTGCAGGAGAGACTTCCTTTGGGTTTTATTTGGGGGGATTAATCCATGATATATTTAATTTGTTGTTTTGATTTTATCCATTTGATCCTATTAACTAGAGTGGATCGACTACATGAAGAATGAAGATGGAGGTTCATTCCTTGAATTGATTTTGGATTTATTCTCCCTTTTAACCTAGTGTTGTTCACGTTCTTCACGGGGTTATGAACAAAGGATCGTTTCGCATCTGTTTCACAATGAAAAAAATCCAAAATCGTAGATCCGTCATCGTGATGAACTAGTGGAGGTGTGGAGATGAGGGTGGAGAATGAATCGACATGGTTCAGGAGAAATCTTTCTTTGAGAGTTCTTCGTGTGGGTGGATCAAAACATGTTTTCAAGGCCGATTGAAGTCCTGAAACCAATAGAATCATCTTTGTGGTGTTGGAGATACCTCAAAACTTGAGTTTCATGGTGATTGGACAACCGCATCGAAGGATAGAGAATCACCCAAGGCACAACAATGAAGAACATCATTTTTGGAAAATCACGAAGAACATGACGTGTTTTCCGAAGAACATGGCATATGGGGCCGGTTTAGAGGTGACTAGGGTTTCGTGATGCAGGAGGTGATGAGATGGTGTGTGACAACCATCACATGGTGTGTGGGTCTTTACATGGGACTCGGCGTGTATCTCAGATGATACACAGACATGGGGTGGAATACATGACTTATACTCCACCACATGGGCAGACTAGGATGGTTACACGGTTTACCCAATGTAATGGTACATGGGTTGGAATACATGGGTTGAAGCCATTTACGAGTACACGACTGGCGTACATAGAACGACCCCCAGATAGCAGGACATTGCGTTTCACATTCTAACATGCCGTGTATATCTCTTTCTACATGACACGATCTTCTACACGATCCATTGTATATGAGTAGTACCTGAGGTTATATGACATGATATGCGACCTTTCTACACACCGTGTACCTTTTGTACATGGATTGATCTTCTTTTTCATTGTTCCTTGGACATGTTTTTTTTGGGTTAGTTCTCCCTTTTCTCATTCCCATGAAGGTCAGGTATCATTTCCATCAAGAGGAGTATGATCCCATCAACATGACTTTCTGGATATAGTCAGAATCCTCTACCCATTCTTGGCCCTAGTTAGAGTCATGTATCGACGTGAAAAATCCTACAAGACACTGATCCTCTACTTAGATGGTGAATCTGAATGTGTTGTGGTATACAATAAGGACCCAAAAGTGATCCTCATATATGTATCATGATCTTTCCACACATAAAAGTGAGTTCTCCAAGAATGAGTGCATCTGTTCTCTCTTCAGATCTATCAGTGCTTCTATCACTCTCGTGACACTTCCTAATGAACGTACTTCTCAGACGGATGTCATCAAAGCTATCAGACTCATGGAGTGAGTTCTCCCGAATAGGTGTTGTGTGTAATCTTTGAACAGAATCCCTAGTGTGGGTATGGGGTTGTTGTGACATACCTATAGACTACAGGTCTAGGTTTTGAGTGTATCTGAATATGTTTCTATTGTTATATATTTTGTATAAATATATTGTGTAGGGATGATTGTACCCTTACATTGTGTATTTCTTTGTGGTTTGCAGGGTCCTCTACTGAGTATTATTATGCCCACCCCTATACGGGCTTTTCCCACACGTGTCATGTCTTTTGTAGATGAGCGGCCTTTTGACAGAGTCTAGGGTGGATCAGGACCAGACTGAGCTTTGTGAGATTCCTTATAGGACGAGGTGTTCCTAAGGATACTTGAAGTAGTCATAGTACATATTTCTTATTTAAAATATGGAATTTTTAGTTTACAAACTCTTTCTTTTGTTGGGCTTTTATTCTGGCTCAGTTTACTTTCTGCAATTTACTTTCTATTGTACTCTGTTGGTTGGGTTTAGTTGTATGCATGCATCTTCTTCCTTAGTGGTTTTTTACATTTCATTATTTGTGGGCTTGGATATATGTGTGTGTGTACATGTACATAAGAAATTCCTCCCATGTTAGTGATATGTCTACTTGGTGCTAGTCACTAGCCCCTGGCCTATTAGAAGAAGACTTGGGGAGTAGTGAGATGGGCCCCACTGGGATGGGTCGTGAAAGAGTGGTATCAGAGGTGGTCCATTCTACCTTAGAACCAATATTTGGTGAGATTGGTTTTGGGAAATAGTGTTAAGTGTTTTGTGTTTGTATTTCAGGATAATGACTCCATTGTTAGTGTGGGAAGCCAATATATCCATACAACATGACTCTAATAACCTTCTTTTCAACTTGGTACATGAAAAAACTAGTTGAAAGGAAACAAAAAAATGGTACCTGAATCATATAAGAATGGGTTGGGTTTTCTATGTCCTTTTTTTTAGCTATACAGATTAACTCTTGACCATGGTACATCTTTTTTCCTTATAGGATGCCTCCACTATGCGTACCTTCTAGGACTCAGAGACTCGATCACAAGGATGAACCCCTTAGTGAAGAGGCTTCGATTTAGGGACCAGTTCCCTAGGAGTTACCTCAAAGTGGTGCACCTACTATACCACCACCAGTGGAGAAACACGTGGTACCTACGATACTAGAAGATGGGGAGCACAAGCTGAGTGCACTCCATGAGTTTCAGAGATAGAGACCCCTCAGTTTCTAAGGAAAGCCTGACCCTCAGGCAGTTGAGGACTAGATTGAGGTAGTAACCAGAGTTTTCCATCTAGTGAGGACACCAACAGACTAGATGGTGATCCTAGGAGTGAGCCTTCTCTAGGGTTTGGTAGGAGGATAGTAGAGTTTGACCACACATACTCATGATAAAAATAATCTTTCATTTCTAGAGTTTGAGCGACTCTTTAGGGTGGAGTTATCCCTGGGTACGCTGAGATCAGTGCGTATCCATGAGCTTCTTCAGCTCTAGCAGGGCATTTGACGGTGGATGACTATTCATCAAGGTTCACCAACCTCACTAAGAACTCGATTGATATGGGCAGGGATTATTACCTCAGAGGTCAAACCTTTGAGTGAGGTATGCGGTCGAAAATACAAGCTAGTGTAGTGCCTCTATGCATTTCGACTTATGGAGGAGTGCTCGAGAGAGCATTGGTGGTCGAGAGATTCTTAGTTGAGTAGATATAGCCAGTGGTAGTTAGTAGCAGGCAGACAGGTGCAGAGACCTCGACAGTAGGGATCCGACATTAGGAACAGTGATCGGGACCTAGGAGACGTCATAGGGGGTCCCAAGATATTGGATCTATGGTCAATGTCTCTCAAGCTAGATCTAGTCAGCCTAGAAAAGGTGATTCTACTCATTCGACGGTAGGGGACATCTCTCTAGAGATTGTCCAACCCGTCGAGATGCTAATAGGGATATGGTGGATGGACCGTCGAGGCAGAGGTAGAGAGTGGAGTCGGAAGACCCACCAGGAGGAAGACGTGGTATATGAGTAGGTAGAGCTGCATGAGGTGGAATATTCTTTGACCTACTTCTACCACCACCCCAGGAGGTTCTCACTAGGCTCAAGGAGCTGGGGGATAAGGGATGGGGGAAGCTACATGTAGTCGAGGCATATGAACAAGGGAATCAAGGGATGATTCTAGGTATGATATGTGTCCTTTATACCTTATCTTCTGTACTTATAGACACAGGTGCAAGTCATTATTTCCTCTCTACATTTCTTGTGTGGAACCTTGAGATTCTGATGGATCCGATGACTCGAACCTTACCCATGGAAACACATATGGGAGGATACTTGATTATCACACATCTGTTTTGACAATGTGATCTTAACCTTGGAGGTGAGAGTTTTGGTTGGAACCTCTTGGTAGAAGCGTTGAGGCCTTATGACGTCATTCTTGGTATGGATTGGTTATCTTCGGTCCATGCCTAGATTGACTTCTTTAGGAGAAGAGAGTAGTATGTATGTAGTGATGGAATGAGGTTTTCCTTTGTTGGTAAAATGGAAATCCATGTATAATAGGATGGGCTCATGTATAGGAGGGTGTAACTAGTCACTCATGAGTTCTCTAGACTTACCCTCGGAGTTGCATATGTTGTGATATTTCAGTTCTCAATAGTGGTGGAGTATGAGGAAATCTTTCCAAAAGATGTTCTAGGATTACCTCTCTAATGGGAGATCAAATCCTGTATCAACTTACGCCCCGAGATGACATCGATATCCTCATTATCATATCATATGGATCATGTAGAGCTTCACAAGTTGAGGGTGTATTTTGAGGATTTTCTACGTAAGGACTTCATAAGATTTAGTGTTTCACCATGGGCATCCCCAGTTTTGTTTTTCAAGAAGGCATATGAGAGCTTAAGGTTGTGCATGAATTACCGAGGCTTGAACTATGTAACGGTGAAGAACAAGTATCCACTTCCAAGGATCGATGACCTCTTCCATCAACTAAGAGGGGTGCAATGATACTTGAAGGTTTAACTTTGATAGGGTTACCACCAGTTATGAGTATGAGATGATGATATATCAAAGATGACTTTAAGATGCCGCTACGGTCACTACGAGTACTTGGTGATGACTTTTGGCATGACAAACACCCCCATAGTGTTCATGGGAATTATAAACCATATCTTCCATCCTTACTTAGACCAGTTCGTAGTGGTCTTCCTTGAAGACATCCTTGTGTACTCGGCGTCAGAGGAGGAGCAGGTGAGACACCTACGGATGATCCTAGACACACTCCGAGAGCACAAGATTTATGGGATGCTATCAAAGTTCCAGTTCTGGATATAGGAGGTCCATTTTCTAGGACATGTTATCTCAGATGATGGAATAGTAGTGGACCCAACTAAGGTTGATGCAGTGTTATCATGGGAGCCACCCTGGAGTGTGACAGAGGTGCAGAGCTTCCTTGGGTTAGCAGGATACTACCAGAGATTTATACTTGATTTCTCCTAAATATCAACACTGATGAAAGCCTTGAACTAGAAAGGGTACCCTTTCTTATGGACAAATAATTTCCAATTGGATTTCCAGTAATTGAGACAAAGTTTTACAAGTGCACTGATCTTGAGATTACCAAAAGAGGTTGTCAAGTATCTAGTTTTCTGTGATGCATCTGGGGCTGGGCTTGACAGTGACTTGATGTAGAGATAGGCATTGATTGATTATGGTTCGTTCTAGATATGTCTGCATGAGCATAATTTCATGACCCATGATCTTGAGTTAGCAGAATTAGTCTTCACATTGAAGATGTGGTGACACTACCTGATGGGTGAACGGTTTATCATCTACTTTGACCACAAGAGCCTCAGGTACATCTTCTCATAAAAGGATATAAATATGAGGTAGAGGAGATGTCTATATTTCCACCAGGATTATGACTTAGAGATCATATATACTCC
Source organism: Viscum album (assembly GCA_963277665.1). Taxonomy (NCBI): domain Eukaryota; kingdom Viridiplantae; phylum Streptophyta; class Magnoliopsida; order Santalales; family Viscaceae; genus Viscum; species Viscum album. Next base: position 1,180,269,644 of record OY728164.1, read on the forward strand.
TAGGAAGGGTAACATTTTGGTAGATACTCTCAGTTGAAGACCGAATTTACAACTGCTGAGCGAGCTGTCAAAGTATTTTGCCTCACTACAGTTATCCTTCATGGATAGAGATAATGAAACTTATCTCCAATCAATGTTTTTCAGCCCTCCACTCTTACGATGATTCAGGGAGGCACAACTTAGGGATTTCTACTGCGGGAATTTACATGCTCAGTTATCCACAGAAGATGCTCATGATGGATATTATCAAGGTGGGGAGCACATAGTTATTTTCATAGGATGCACGATTGTGCCAGTGGTGTCACAAGAAGATTTTATGAGAGAGTTTCATACATCCCCCTTGGTGATAAATCCTGTAGTGGAAAAATTTACGAGGACCTCTGACATTAGTTATGGTGGACAAGTATGGAGAAGGCAGTAGCATAGTTTATTTCTCGATGCCTTATGTTCTAACTGGTGAAGGATGAGAACCAGGTGCCAGTAGGGTTATCTCACTCCTAGAAGTGATAGAGTGGAAGTGGGATGGAATATTTATGGACTTTGTGATAGGATTACCATGAACGTCCAGGGGACATGATTCCATATGGGTGATCATTGACCAACTCAATAAGTCGGCACACTTCCTAGCTATCAAGAAGCAGAGTTTCATAGAGAGCATGGGATGGATCTATGTGAAGGAGATAGTTTTGATTCATGGTGTCCCTTTGATTATAGTCTCAGACCGTAATGCTTATTTCAAATCCTGGTTGTGGAAGGGATTACAAGAGGTGTTTGGGACTCAATTATGCTTGAGCACATCATTTTATCCACAGACAGATGGTCGGACATAGAGGACCATTCCAGTTTTGGAGGATATGTTTCAGGTCTGTATCATGAACATTGGTCATAATTGGGAGGACCACCTACTGCTAGTGGAGTTTTCATGAAACAAAAACTACCACTCCACCATCGGTATGGAACCATTTGAGGCTTTAAATGGGCGACCCTACCGGTCATCACTTTGCTAGACTGACCCTAGAGAGTTAGCACTCATGGGTCAAGAGTTGGTACAAGCTACCACAAAGAAGGTACATATAATCCAGGAGCAGATAAAGACTGCAAAGAGTCGACAAAAGTCTTATAATAACAGACTATGGATGAATCTAGAGTTCGAGGAGAGAGACCATGTTTTCCTTTGAGTATCAACTCTTTGAGGGTTGCAGAGATTTGACCAGGGTGGAAAGTTGTCTCTGAGGTTCGTTGACCCTTTTCAAATACTATGCAGAGTTGGAGGGGTGGCATACCACCTAGATCTACTGCCGTAGTTGCACCGGGTACATGATTTCTTCTATGTGCCATAGTTGAGGAGGTATGTGCATGACCCATTGCACATCATCGACCAGGGTGTCTAGATATTGAGCATGAAGAGACCTTCACAGAGTACCTAGTGGAGATAAAGGATTGAAAAGAGATAATCCTTCATGGGTGAGTGATTCCATTGGTGCATGTCTGGTGGTATTATGAGAACCTTTAGTAGAGCATGTGGGAGTGGGAGGCTCAGATTGATGTGCAATACCCAATTTTTTTTGAGTATCCTTTTGTTTTTTCTTTTTGGGTACGTAAAATCCCTAAGGTGGGGATAATATAATGTCTCAGAATTTTGGTGTATTATTTTTAAATATTATATGAAATTATTATGATACCACACTTTGTGACGAAACATGATTCTGAGGCATGAAGTGACCAGAATAATTTTTTTAAATAAATTAAACTTTTAAATAGAACACGCGAGCGGTTTTCCAAAATAAAAGTGGAATAACTTTTAAACAGGTGCCAATATCAGAAATATGAGGGCACTGTTGTGTTCAAAATAGTGACTTTAACTGAGGTGGGGCCTAACATCGACTGGTGTGGATTGAAAATAGAAGTTAGTTTTTGGATGTTTTAAAGGAAATAAAATAAATTAATAAATTATTTTATTTTAAACATTTCCATAACGTGACAACACATTAATCAGTTTTCAATGATCAGGAGCCCAAGGTTGGGCTCATAACCCTGGAAATCTCCATGAAATCCTATAGATATTTGGAGAGGATCCACCCTTGGAGAATTCTCGATGAACGTTGACAAATGAAAACATGTGGATCGTTGTGCAGTGAGATTGAATCCCAACCAATGACCGATCTCCCTGTTCATTGACGATCGAGGTAGGGGTTTGTTATTTTAATTTTTCTTCTTCCATTCTTCAATTTAACAATGAACGCGGATCAACCCACAAATAGGTTGAACCTGTAGATCATTAATTCTTGTGGGAGGGACTTCATTTGGGTTTTATTTTTGAGGATTAATCCATGAAAAATTTAATTTGTTGTTTTGATTTTCTCTGTTTGATCCTACTAATGGGAGTGGATCAATGCTGTGACGAATGAAAACAGAGGTTCGTTCCTCAAATTGATTGTGGATTTCTTTCCCTTTTTAACCCCATGTTCTTTACATTCTTCTTGGGGTTATGAAAAATGGATCATTGTGCATTCGTTTGACAACACAATGATCCCAAATCATAGATCTGTCATCGTAATGACCTAGCAGAGGTGCGACGATGATGGTGGAAAAAGAATCGATATGGTTCGAGAGAAATATTACTTTGAGTGTTCTTTGTGAGGATGGATCGAAACTTGTTTTCAGGGCCGATCAGAGGCCCTAAAACAACGGAACCGACTTTGCGATGTGAGGTGACCTTGAACCTTGAGTTTCATGGTGATCATATGGAAGGATTGAAGGATAAAGAATCACCTGAGTCGTGGTGATGAAGAACGTTGTTTCTAGAAAATCACGAAGAACACAACATGTTCTCCAAAGAATACAATGTGTGGGTCCGGATCAGTGGCGGCTAGGGTTTTGCGATGCAGGAGGCGATGACACAGATTGTGGAAACCGTCACAAAACATGTGGGTCCTTACATGGGACTCTGCATGTATCTCAGATGATACATGGAAAAAGGGTGGAGTACATGACATTTACTCCACCACATGACCAGAATAGGATGGTTACACAGTTTACCCCATGTACCAGTACTTGGGTTGGAAGACATGGGTTGAAGATTTGTATGAGCACACAACTAGTGTACATGGAATGACCCCCGTATAGTAGGATACAACGTTTCACATTCTTACACGCCATGTATATATATTTCTAAACGACATGATATTTGACATGATCCATTGTACATGGGAATTACCTGGGGTCATAGGAAATGACGTGTGACCTTTCTACATGTTGTGTACATTTCGGTACGTGTCTTGATCTTCTTTTCCACCATTCCTTGGATAAGTTTCATTTGGGTTAGTGCCTGATTTTCTCATTCCCTTGAAGGCCAGGTATTGTTTCCATCCATAGGAGTAGGATCCATTCAACAAGACTTTTTGGATAGAGTAAGAATCCCTAAGAGAGGCCCAGAGTGAGATCCTCAACCCATTATTGGACCTAGGTAGAGTCAGGTATCGACGAGACCAATCCTATAAGACTATGATCCTCAACTTAGTAGGTTAATATATATGAGTCGTTGTATAAACCAAGGCCATGGAAGTGATCCTAATCCATCTATTGCGATTATTCCCCACTCAGGAGTGAGTTATCCCAGAATGAGTGCATTTTTTTTTTCTTTAGATCAATCAGTTCAGCTTTCACTCTCGTGACACTTCCTGACAAACGTACTTCTCAAACAGACATCAGAGCTATCTGACTCATGGAGTGAGTTCTCCGAGACGCGTGCTTCGTGGAATCTTTGAACTGAATCCCTATCATGGGTATTAGGTTGTTGTGACTTACCTCTAGACTACAGGTCTAGGTTTCCAGTGTATTTGGATATGTTTCACTTGTTATATGTTATGTAGACATATATTATATAGATATGACTGTACACTTACTTTGTGTATTTCTTTGTGATTTTTGGGGTCCTCTACCGAGTATTGTTATACTCACCCCTGTACGGGATTTTCCCACATGTGTCATGTATTGTGTAGATGATCAGCCTTTTGATGGAGTCCAGGGTGGACCAGGACTGGACCGAGCTTTGTGAGCTTCCTTATAGGCCATGGTTTTCCTATGGCTATTTTTAGTAGTCCCAGTAACTATTTCTTGTTTACAGGTTATAATTTGTAGTTTGCAGAATCTTTCTTTAGTGGGCTTGTATTCTGGCCCAGTTTACATTCTGCACTTTACTTTCTGTTGTATTATGTTGGTTGGGTTTAGTTTTATGCATGAATTTTGTTCCTTAGTGGTTTTTTACATTTCTACATATGTGGGCTTGGAGATGTGTGCATGTGTATAGGTTCTTAGAAAATGAATCCAATGTGAGTGATATTCATACTCAGTGCTAGCCACCGGCCCTTGGCCTATTGGTGGCGAGTTTGGGAAGTCATGGCACATACCCCACTAGGATGGTTCATGACACACAATACTACCAACTTCGCTGCTACATCTAATATAATCACCACAAAACAAGCCAAAAATTCTTTCCAATTCCCAGGAAATTTAATTTAACCATTACTATTATTTATTCACAATTAATTTATTCATTCTTTTAAACAAACCAACCCATGCTAGTCCCAAACTTTATTAATTAATTTTTTTCATCTATTCCATTATTATCTGCGAAACCACCAAGAACAACACATAACAAGCAACACAACAAAGGAATAAAATGTAGAAACTCTGAGAAAACTGCTCATACCAACCAAAACAAGTCCCCAACTCTCAACTGCATCCAACAATACAACCAAAACCCAACACGATTATAACCCCATTGCACAAAACTGCTCATCCATTTCATAACCAATAAATCTCTCAACTCAAGATTCCATTACACCACTTGAACCACCCCACTTTACACAACCATGCCCACAACCCTACTACAACAAAAGTAAGAAAAATACCACACAAAACACACCACTTCATGAACCAAGGAAAGGAATATTTAGATTTAATAATGAGTTCCTCAATCAATTTCAACATATTAATGCAGGGGTTATCACAGAAATAGTTCGATCATGGGGTATCTATTTATTAGCCGAGTGTATGTGGTTAACCAATTCCATAAAAATTGTTCCATAGAAAACTAAACATCATGCATTCTAGAATAATTACTCAGTGTAAAAAAAGGACCAACAATAACCCTAATTTTCAGTGGGTAGCTATCCTATATAGATCATAATATCATCAAAAGAAACAACAACACAGTAAAACATATGTTACTTTCACAACCTTCTATTTGTTAATTTAAAACCGATTCAATTATATTTATTAAAACAAGATTAACTATTTTAAAAAAATAGAAATCCAAATACCCATACCACATGATGCACAACTAATAAATATGAAGGAAAACCTACTTGGAAGAAAAGGTGATCGAAACTTTCTAATTGCACCAAGACAGGGGCACATATATAGTAGGAAACTCCAAGGAAAACATGAATCAATTGTGCAGTACAATGGCATGAATCCTATGGGAAGAAAGGTTTTGGGCACCTTTTAAGAAGAGAAAACAAGAAGGAAATAACAAGTAAAAAGGTGTTTTGTCCCTTGGATGATCTAAAATAGGGTCTTGGTTTATATACATCTTTAATTTTCCATTAAAGTTAGATCCAATAAAGATTACATGCTTTGACTAATTAAAAACCTTAGGCTCTTAGGATATTAAATATATGACTCATAGACATTGAAAAATATCTAAAAAAACATAAATGTGGTATTGAAATCATTTTACGTAATATAATGTCGTCAAAAAGGAAAAAAACTAGAAAACTGGAAAAACAAGAAAAAAGGAAAACTATTGGAATGACTCACCATTAGATGAATCACCATTGTGAGTCACCAGTGCGAGGCACCATTGTGACTCACCGATATGAGGCATCGATTCAAGTCACTGGTGCGAGTCACCATTAGCAGTCACCGTTGGGAAGCTACCGTTGAAAGACACCATTGTGAGTTACCATTCAGCGAGTCACCGTTCAGTGTGCTACCATTCAGCGAGTCACCATTCGGTGAGCTACCGTTCGATGAGTCACTGTTTGAAATGTCACCGTCTGGTGAGATACCATTTGACAAGTCACTATTCGGTGAGCTACCATTAATTGAGTCACCATTTGGCAAGTCACCATTAAATGAGATACCATTTGGAGAATTATCATTCAGTGAGCTACTGTTTAGAGAGTCACTACTGGGAGTCACCTTTAGAGAACATGGAAAACTATAAATACTTGAAAAGTGTTGAAATAAGTCACCTTGACCACTAAGAACACATCAAACACCAATTTTTCACAATGTAATGTTCTAGGGAGGTCCCTACCATTACATCATATACCTCTCAAAATATTCTCATCCTCGAGAATTGAAAACAAACTCAGAGGAAAAGAGCGTAGTGGTACGAAAAACCACCTCTCAAGATACCTATCAAGACTCTCATCACTACCCAAGTATTAACACCAGCCAAATATGCCAAACTAAATGACCACAAACACACTACCACACAACCACCACACAACTGCCTCAACATCTGCACAACCCAAACCAACAACCGTCACAATCAACGAACTAAAATGTCTCGAACACATGAATCAGGGAATCCTGTCCTCCATTTTAAGATATTATCTGCTCTGGGTGGTGTTGACTCGCCCACATGGGTTTAATCACATCATAGTTAATGTGTCTCGATTAGGATTCTGGTCTCCCCCTTTTAACATGTTTGGACTTTATCACATATTTCAACACACACATATCAACCCAAGGTAAAATAGATCATTTCATAAAAAAAGGTTCAAACATTACATTTCAAAGAAAAAAAGTACCAGGAAAACTCAAAAAAACTCCGAGTACTGGGAACCCATTCGTGTTTCTCATTCCCAAGTACTCTCCTCCAGGCCACCATTCCTCCACAACACACAAACCAAAGGAATGTTCCATCCACACAACACCTTCTCTTGAAAATCCTGAATATCCACTGGATGCTCCATGTACAACACATCGTCCTCGATATCTAACTCTCCCCAATCAAGGACATGGGAGTTTTCATGAAGATACCATCAAAGTTGAGAGACATGGAAGACATCACAGATCCTCTCTAACTATGGTGGCAACACCAACTGGTATGCCAGTTCACTAACTCATCCTAACACCTTAAAGGGTCCAACGAACCTAAGAGAGATATTTCTCCCTCTTCCAAACCTCCACTTCCCATGTTGAGAGGAAACCTTCAAGAAAACGTAGTACCCAACCTTGAACTCCAAGGGCCTCCTCCTGTGATTAGTATACAACTTCTTCCAGACCTGCACCACTTTCATCCTCTTACAAACAATATGAACCTTCTCTATCATGCTCTACACTACCTTGGGTCCAAGAATAGATATCTCCCAACCCTTCATACAACACAAAGGTGAAAAACACAGTCTTCCATACAAATCTTCAAATGGACTCATTCCACTGGAAGAGTGATAGATATTATTGTAAGAAAAATCTACCAAAGGAAAGTGTCAGACCCAAGATCTTCCAAAGTCGAAGACGCATGATCACAACATATCCTCCAACGTATGGATAGTCCGTTTTATCTTTACATCTTTCTAAGGGTAGAAGGAAGTGATGATACGTAACTAGGCACCAAAAGCATGCTATATTCCCATCCAGAATCGTGAGGTAAAACATGTGTCCCAATTTTAGGTGAAATATATAATAACTCCATACAACCGTACCTCCTCATCCATATACCTCTTGGATAAGGCATCCACTATGCCTGACACCTTGATCACTAAAAAGTGATCTAATTTCGTCATCTGATCCACTACTACCCAGATAGCATCACATCCTCCCTGGGTCTTGGGTAAACCTGTGAAGAAATCCATTAATATGTCATCCCACTTCCACTCAGGGACATCTAAGGGGTGGAAAAAATCACTGGGAACATGGTGTTGTCTTTTACCTTCTAGGAGACCAAGAATCTTGCCACAAACTCTACTACTTTTCACTTCATCCTGGGCCACCAAAACTGCATCCTCAAACCATGATACATCTTAGAAATCCCTGGTTGTACCGCTAAGGGTGAGCTATGAAACTCACAAAGGACTCCTTAACACATCACCAATAGAACTAACAACCTTCCACATAACAACATCCAATTTTGACCATCCTCCAACCATCTATCCAGAGCATCACCATGGATAACACAATCACACAACACCTCTGCATCCGAGTCTCCCAATTGAGAGTCCTCCACCTTATGCATCAAAGAATATTACAATTTCATCTAGAAAAAACAACCTCTTCCACCAACCATTCTTGTATCTAGGATAAATTCTTACAATTCATCCATCTCTTTCCAAGCATCTGCATATTATCAAACAACCTCATTCTGCGAGTTCCTACTCAAATAATAAACCATGAAATTCCCCTTTCCTGAGGTGTTGGAGATCTTGAAATTGTAATCCTGAAAAAACTCCATCCACCTCCACTGTAGCAAGTTTAGATCATTCTGGGAGAAGATATACCTAAAACTATTGTGATCTATGATGACCAAAAATAACTCCCTAATGAGGTAATTCTTCCACAACTTCCACACAAACATGGATGCTGCTAGCTCCAAATCATGGGTGTTGTAGTTATGCTCGTGGGGAAATCACTTTCTGGACCCATAGAAGATTACTACTCATTATTGAATCAAGACACATCAAAATCCTAGGTGTTAAGCATCATATAACACTTCAAGCATCACTCCCTCCTTAGGAAATTGAATAACTGGAGTGATAATCAACTTCTTCTTCAGGTAAATGAACACTTCCTAACACTAATCACCCAACATAAAATATTGGTCCTTTTTAGCTAGAGATATAAATGGGGATACAAATTAAGAGAAATGGGGTAAAAACCTCTGATAATATCCTTCAAGATGAATAAAAATTCAAAATTATACCACATTTTTGGGTGCTACCCAAGAAACAACTACTTCTACCTTCAATGGGTACACTGCCACACCCTGTTGAGACACCACATGCCCAAGGAAATGCAACTCTTGTTTCCAAAACTTGCACTTGGAATTTTTTTTGAATATCTCATGGAATCTAAGAACATGTAATATTGTCCTGAGAGGCTCATAATGATCATCCTTTGAACCCAAGTAATCCAAGATGCCTTCTATAAACACAATGATGAACTGATCTAAGAACTCATGAAACACAAAAGTCATAAGTCCCACGAACATAACTATTGTGTTTGTAATGTTGAAGGGAATGAACACAAAATAGAAGTGTCCATACCTACATCTGAAATCATTCTTTAAGATATCACTCTCCTTCACCCTCAATTGGTGATATCCAGACCACAGATCAATATTAGAAAACTAATCTTTCCCTCTCAGCTGGTTTAAAATATTTGCTATCCTTGGGAGAGGGTAACATTTCTTGACCGTCACTTGATTCAACCTTCGGTAGTCTATGCACAACCTCCAAGCACCATCCAAATTTTTCACAAAAAAGAATATATCACCCCATGAAAACACACTGGGTCTGATAAAACCTTTGTACATCATATCATCAATCTAAATCCTCAACTCATGCAACTCATAAGGTTCCATTCGATAAGGAGCCATCCAAATCAGAGAATCATTGGGCTGTAGATATATCCCCCACTTGACAACATGTTGAGGGGGTAGTGTCACAACCTCCTCAAGGAAAACATCCAAGAAGTCCCCAATGACCCTGGGAAATTCCACAATCTTAGTGTCCACTGATTCCACTAACAGTTCAACCAACAAGGAATGAAGAGGCTCCACATGACGACTACCCACCTAAAAACCTCCCTCAACAAATAAAACCAAACACCAACCATCCATATTTAAAAAAAACTCTCATCCAGAAGAAGTAAATAACAAAATTCATGGAATACAACCATTCAATGATGAGAATGACATCGTATGGTCGCATTTTTTGAAAGAAGAGATCCCCACGGGACTGATGTGGGCCCATCATCAGTCTACATTCCCAACACACATCAAACAAGTTGGTATGGCCTCCTATTGGAATATTAAACAAAAGGGGAATAATAAACCTCTCTACATCTAGTCCCAAAGCATGGATTAGAGAGGGTTCAACAAAGGAGTGTGAAGATCCTGAATCAAGCAAAGAGGAAGCAAGGGTACTAAACAAGTTGATCATAGCTCTAATGATCTCTAGTCCTACTAGAAAACCTACCTCTGCTGCGTGAAACTAACCACACATAGTCCCTATTCCACTCTTATAATGACCACTTCCATGACCAAACCTATATTGAGGTCCCTGAGGAAAACCCCGAGGTCAGTCCCTACTTGGTCCATCTCTCTTGGTGGAGAAAAATCCCTCTGTCCCTGCTAATAAAATTGCCTAACTGAAAAAATGCTGTTGAAGCTCGCACTGAACCTGTCCTCCTCCACCAAACTGATCTAGAGTAGCCACTGGGCACTGACTCTGAAGATGGTTATGGACCCCACAAAATAAACACCTTGGAACCAATCCCACAGAAATGGAATGAGAACCACTGCACCCATAAGGACTAAAGGGAAACTGCTGAGGTCGACTCCCTTACGGTCGAAACCTCAAAGGTCTAGGTTCCTGGAACTTTCTGTTGACAACCCTACCCCTAAAATAACTCTTCTGGATCCCTCATCATAGTAGAACGCATCGCGAGTGCATCCAATTGGTTACCTTTGCCTTCTTATGAACCTCCAGATACATTGGAAATGTAAAAGGAGTAACAACATACTGGATATAGGGGTGGAGGGCCTCCTTAAGACATCTCACATGAGTCTCATCATTCAAAAAGAGATATGGGGAAAATCGAAGAAGATCCTTGAACTTGATCCCAATTTCCTTCACTGACATACTCCTCTGCTAAAGGGGGAGTAGCTCTTGCCTCTTCCCAGCCTTCATAGTTGATGAAATGAACTCCGATCAGAACTCCTTCATAAATTAAACCCACAACATGTCTGCATCCTTCCTCTCTCCTAGATAAAGCATCCACAATAGACATGTATCTTCCCGCATCTGACTAACTGAAAAAGGAACCCAATACTCTGTCAAATCCTAGATCAAATTGAAGGTGATATCGAGCTCCTTATGCCAACTCTCCATATCCATGTCCGAAATACCACCCTCATACTTTCCCAAGGCCTTCCATTGGAAAGAACATAACTTTATATACCACTATTCATCTTCCTCCACTTGATCAACCCTTCAACGATCAATCAGATCAGCCAGATGTGCCTCAACCACTCGAGCCACACACGGATGATGAACGAGTTCCATAACTGAAAAGAAAACAAGGAATTCATTAGCCCGGATAGTATGTAATTTTATTCAAGATTCATTTTAATTAATTATTTTCATCATATTCATTTTAACCTTCCCAAAAAAACCCAACTTAGACAATACCAAAAGTCATTATGATGCATGCACCTTTCCCAGGTCTGTACCCTACAAATGGTGTAGACTCACTTGGCCATTCGATAGGCTCAGAGTCCTTTCATCGGATCACGGGGGCTCTAAAATATCACATCCTAGCCAGTATTCCCTAGCCTATGTCACACACCAAGATCACCTGACACTATTTCACTACCAACCAATGAAATACTCATTGTTCATAACTCCAAAATCCATCCTATCTCACAACATCACCTTTGATTCCATTATTTCATGACCCCTCCCACCAAGGATACCCATCTTAGGCTGGAAATAAATAAATGAGGATAATGGCCCTCGTGTCCTGCTTCTAGTAGGCCCTGGGGTGGCGACCAACACCAAGGGTATACAATCTCTCAAAATGGAAGACATTTACCTTTTTTGAAAAACAAGATTGGGAGATAAGATGGTCCATCCGAAAACAACTCCAAGACATATATATAAAAAATAAAGCCCAAATCCATAGCACATTCATTTTTAAAATAAAACTGTTACACATGCAATAAAAACTTCAAAGTAAGTACCCAAAGTAAAACTAAGCAGTGAAACAATAGTTTTCCAAAAGTCCAAGATAGTAAGGTCCAACATAGTTCATTTAATCCTCCTAGAAACCTGAAAGTAGTTTATTTACATAGGGTGAGCATAAAAGTATATACAGTAGGAAAACCAAAGTATAGAATTCAAAAGTGAGAGAAGCATACTAATTATATCGTGAGAAAAAATAAGAACCAATAGTACCTAACAAGGTATACTAACCATACCCACCTCACCAAGGAATTCTCACAAAGTAACACAAGTCAAGTAAAGTAATATAGTAAGCACATCAATGATAGGGTACCCACACCACTTCTCACTGGTTTAGCTGCTCTTTCCTAACAAAACATTTCCTGGTGCTCCCACCTCTTCTGAACACACCACATCACAACCCACCCACAGACAACTGGGACCCATACCACATCACATCCCACCCACACACACCTGGTCCACACACTATATCACATCCCAAAAACACCTGGGAAAGTAGGACACATCTTATCCCAAGACACCTTGGAAAATACAACACATCTCATCCTAAAGACACCTAGGAAAACATAACTCTCCCATACACACTTGGGCCCCAAAAACCACAACCTTCATAAAGAATCATGGGATACCACTTCCTAGAAGGAGAAGGGAAGAGTGGGTGGCCAACCATCCATCATCCCATTGGGATGTTTGGGAAAGTCACCTTCCTTCGTGATGATGGGGGTGTTCAGAACATAGTGCTCAACTAGGGTGGGGTGCACATAGAAATCATAAGGAAATTACATGAATATATAGATATAATATCAAACACTCTTTCCCAACCTATGGGTTCTCAAACAAAAAACAAACTCAAAATACTTCCAACTTCGCTACTACCTCCTATGCAATCACCACACAACAATCTATAACTTCTTTCCAATTCCCAAACAATTTAATTTGGCCATTACCATTCTTTATTCAAAATTAATTTATTCATTATATTAACCAAAAAAACCCAATATAGTCCCAAAATTTATTAATAAATTATTTTTTCATCTATTTCATTACTATCTAGGAAACTACAAGGCACAATACATAACAAGAAACACAACCAAGGCCCGACATGGAAAAACTCTAGGAAAATTACCCATACCAACCAAAAAAATTCCCTAACTCTCAATTGTATCCAACAACACAACCAAATTACAACCCAATTGTATCCATACTACACAAAACTATTCATCCATTCCACAACTAATCAATCTCTCAACTTGAGATTCCATTACACCACTCGATCTACCCCCCATCACACAACAATGCCCACTACCCTACACTGCAACACAAGTAAGAAAAATCCCACACAAAACACACCACCGCATGAACCAAGTCATGGAATATTAATATTTAACAAGTAATTACTCACTCAAATTCCACTTGTTAATTGAAGGTTTATCACAAAAACACTTTGATTATGGGGTATCTATTTATTAGCCGAGTGTATGTGGTTAACCGATTCCATAACAATTTTTTGACAAAAAACCAAAAATCATGCATTACAGAATCATTACTCAGTTTAAAAACAAGTACCACAAAAAAATGATTTTAAGTGGGTAGTATTTCCATATAGATCATAATATCATCAAAAGAAATAACAACACAATAAAACAAATGTTACTTTCCCAACCCCCTGTTTGTTAATTTAAAATTGATTCAATTATATTTATTAATCCTGGAGAAACTATTTTCACAAAATAGAAATACATATACCAATAACACATGATTAACAACAAAAAAATATGGAGGAAAACCTACTTATAAGAAAAGGAGATCGACACTTCTTAATTGCACCAAGACAGGGGCGCGTATACAGCAGGAAACTCCAAGGAAAACACAAACCAACTAGTGAAGCATAATGGCACAAATACAAAGGGTAGAAAGGTTATGGGCACCTTGTAGCAAGAGATAATAAGTAGTAAATAACAATTAGAATGGTGGTTCATCCCTTGGAAGAACTAAAATAGGGCTGCGGTTTAGATACATCTTTAATTTTCCATTAATGTCATATCCAATCAAGATTACAAGATTTGACTAATTAAAAGCTCCCAGACTCTTAGGATTTTAAAGATATGACTCATATCCCTTGAAATGTATCTAAAACCACATAAATATTATATTGAACTCATTTTATTTCAAATAAAGTCTTCAAAAAGGAAAAACTAGAAAAGTGAAAAAATTAGAAAAATAAAAACTGTTGGAATGACTCACCATTAGACGAGTCACCATTGAGAGTCACTGGAACAAGTCATCAGTGTAAGGCACCATTGCAAGTCACTGGTGTGAGTCAGAATTGATAGTCACTATTCATGAGATACCATTAAAAGTCACCGTATCGAGTCACTATCATGAGTAACTGTCGCAAGTCACCATCGTAGGTCACCATCGCAAGTCATCATCGTGAGTCACTATTGGGTGAGTCGCCATCTGGTGAGATTCCATTCGGTGAGTCACTGTTCGGTGAGATACCATTCAACGAGTTACCATCTGGTGAGATAATGTTCGGTGAGTCACCATTTGGAGATCTATCATTTTTTGATTCACCATTTGGCGATTCACTGTTCAGTGAAATACCATTCAGCGAGTCACCATTCAGTGAGATACCATTCGGTGAGTCATCACTAGGAATCACTGTTGGAGAACTTGAAAAAACGGGAAAACTTGAAAAGTGTTGAAATAAGTCACATTAACCTACCAAAACACTTTAAACACCATATTTTATCAAATTAATGGACCGTGAAGGTCTGGGCCATTACAAAATTGTTCCATGATAAATTTTTACGTTATGTATTTTCAAGAATATATTGAATGGTACAGATAACATAGAAAAGTGATTTAGTGGTAAGGTGAGTTTTTTGAAAACACATCATTGAGGGATAAATAACCCTTAATATGCTCTCAATGTTGAGATAATAATTTTTTAGGATAAAGAGATTATTGATATTTATAAATTAACTTGGATAGTATTTTGACCTTTAAAATGAGTAGTGTTTTGATGAAAAATTTATTTATGTTATCTTTGATTGTGTTTATTACATTTTTTGATTAATAGAATATATTAGATAGTCTAATATTTTATTTTATGAATAAGGTTAAAGAAAATTTTTGGAAGCATATATGTTTTCATTGTGTTTTTATAGTGATTTAGGTTATTAGTATGTTTTAGGAGAATATACGATCAAGGTATTCACATGTTTGGTATGTAATATTATGAGCTACTTTATGTTGTTTGGGGATAAAAATTATAGGTGATCTTGGAAAAAAACTTGTGATCAAATAATTCAGATTTTTGGGTTTTGAATTTGGTTATACATATTTTTAGGGAGTCTTAAGGTTAAATATTTATGGAATAAATTAATTATAACTTTGGGTGTTTTTGTTGAGGTTTTAGAGATTAATGTATTAAATTTATCCATATTAGATAACTTATGCTAACCATTTTTATTTTGGTAAATATTTAGAGATAGAAGGAATGGATTTTCATTCTTATATGGATATTATGATCTATCAAAATTTACTTTTAGTGATTCAGGCATAAAAAATTCATCTTAAATATTTATTTCTTGGATTAAGAGATGAGATAGAACTGAAAATTGATTAAATCAAAACCAAAGGATGAAATTATATTTATGAAATAAAAATAATTAAAGTAAGTATATTTTCTTATTTTCTCAAATATGATATTAAAATAATGACACAAATATAGTAAAAGGATCTTGAAAATGAAAATATTTTCCTTTTTACAGCTATTTTGAAGAGTAGATGGTCATTTTCACCCCTCACTGATTTATGGTTTTATGCTCATTAACTTTATCATGACCCTATTATGTATCTCTATATATAATTATTTTTAAATTAACTTCATGATAATTTTATAATTATATGTGAACCTAACTATGTTTTATTTTAGGAAACCTTTAGGTTTCCCACTTCTCCTTTTAAAAGGAAGTTTTATTATCCCTTTGTGCAATGACGGTTTTCAACAAAGGTGTTTTCAAATATTGAACATTTTATGAAAAATATAAAATTGAAAGAATGAAATTTAATGTGGTAAGAATTTAACAAACCTGTAATTTATTTTAAAATAATAATAAGCTTGATATCTTTCTTAACACACAACACCGTGATTTAAGAAAATTACGATATACTATAAAAATATTATTATTTAAATGTAACCATTATAACCTAACCATTGAATTCATGAGTATTAATAGGATAAAATGAATTATAAAATATATTTATAATGGTTATATTCAATAAAAATATATTAATTAATTATTAAGAAATAAGTACTCAATTTTTAGTGAAGTCATTTTATGCTTCAAAAATACTTTTTCTTTAAAAATAGTTTTTATTTATTTATGTGAGAAAATATTATAACCAATTTATGAAACTTTTATTAATTATATTTTATAAAAAATTTATTTTTTTAAATCATCCCATTAAAATTATCTTATGGTGAAATTTTTGGAATTTTCTAAATGGATTAATTTTTAGTGAATAGTGAAAAAATACCGATTTTATCGAGAACTGTCTTTTCCATTCAAGTATTTAAAAATCATCATTTTGTTTTAAATTTATTAAAAAATATCATTAGTTCCTTTTTATTAAACATAATATAATTAATTTCATTTAAATTGACATTATTTATAATTTTGGTTCAAAAACATTCTTATACTTAAAAATTCATATTTCTGGAAAACTATTTTTCATTGTGTTTTACAGGTTTAATTTAAAAATATTTTTTTGAAAATTTTAAAGATTGAATTTTATAAATTGGATTCAATATTTCTTATCATAAATTCTAAATTTTTTAAATATATCAACTTTTTTTTTCATAATGAATAGTTACCTTTGTAAAAATGTTATCACCAAGGTAAGGGTAAAACATGTAGAACATGGTTAAAACTATGGGATAAGGCTGAAAAATAATCCCTAAACAAAAATATATTTAATTTCATGAGTTTATTTCTACAAAAATCTTCAAATATTCTAAAATATTTCATTTTTGTTCTATTAGTCTTTGATAATGGTATTTTTATATTTTAAGTAAAGAAAAATTACAAAATATATCTTTCTTTCTTTTAATATATATAATATTTTTTCATAGGGATAACAAGATATTTTGTTCAATTATAAATTTTTATTTGAAAAATGAATGATTTTTTTATCATGTTAATCTTTTTTTATTTTTATTTTGTAATATTAACCTTAACTTCTTACGCAACGACGACACAATTGTTGTTTGAGTAATAGAAAAATAAAATAATTGATTAAAAAAAATTAAAAGTAATAAAATTTGAGTGAATTATTATGTTCCAAGAATTTTATAGATAAATATAACATATTATTGATATGTTAAAAGTTTATATTCCAATTCCATTTCAATCTTGTTATATTTAAAGTCAAGCTATGTGAATAGTCCCAAAAATGACTTTAATAGTATCTTATGTTAAATAATAGTTTATTAAATTATTTAAATTATTTAAAAATCTTATTTATGTTCATTTTAATATAATATGGTCTATAATATCAACCATTTTCTACATTTGTCTTAATTTTACTTTTATAGTAACTTTCATGACCCCTAAAGAGTAAAAACATTGATATCACGATAATCTTAAAAAGGGTTAATGGGGGGTTAATACTAAGAGGTAAGAGTTAAAACATCACCTAAAATTTTATAAATATTATTTTATGATAATATTTATACATATATATATAATATATTTTAAATATATATATTTTTTCTATTTTAACATGAAAATTTATTTATATTAATTTAATAGTTTAAGTAATTCAAAGGGTTCCCTCCCCTCACTTATAAAATGACACCTTTTATCCTCATTTATTCAAAAAGTTTTAGTCCAATAGATATGAAAATACCATCCATAATACCATGATAAATTACTTCACCATTTAATATATCTTTTGGTATTTTTAAAATTTCATTCTTTCTAGGCTTAAAGTGTAATCCAAAGGAGGTTTCTCAACAAAGATGTATAACTATTAACTGACTACTTTCAATTTTATTTCTTAATTAACCACCTATAAATCTATTGTATCCATTCTAAAACAATAATTTCATTATATCAGATACACTGAAATTTTATTATTATGATTTTATAGACATTATACACCTCTTTTCCACCCCATGGGAAAATAAAACATTGCTCATGCGTGTGTGTGGACTACCACCTCCATGAAGTGATACATTTTTTTTCATCATTAATTCATTTTCTTGGTTATAATAACATATTTAATAAATATATATGATATTTATTATGTTATTATAGTTCTTTAAAGGTGAATTTCTTTTAATTATCTTTCATTCCATCCATCGAAAAGTGAAAACATCACTCGTGCATACATACAGACTACCGTCTCCATGAAGTGATGTAATTAATTGTTCATAACCATGTTATATTAATAGTTATAAAAGTATATATAATTATTAAATATGATATTAATGACATGAATATAATTTTTTAGATGATTAAATCATGATCAAATTACAGGGGTTGGGACTACCGAACTGAAACATTCATGAAAAACAAAGAAGGTATCACCAGAAACAATGATTTAAATAGATAATTGTTCATAAGTGGGTGATAAGATGTTATAAGTAAATATTATATGGTATTACATATATGTTTAAGGTTTGATAATATATTTATAATAAATGTATATTTATTATATAGGAGGTTTGAATATGTTCTAAGTAAGAGGAAACAAGAGGTAAATGATTTATATTTTAAGCTCATTTTAATCAGGATTATTTATTATTGAATTTACATTAATGGAAATTATATAATTATTATCTGATAAACCAATTTTATTTTATTTTACTCTAGTTATTCATGTAATTTTCTATAATAGTACCATTTTCCTCTCTTTGGTATATAAAATGATCAAGAAAATGTAAAAAAAACAAACTTTATTTCCTATTTGGTTGGGAATTTTTTTCTCCCATGTCCATATTCTCTATAATTTTTTTTCAATAATGTTTCTATTATTATAAAATGATTCATTAAATTAAATTTTACCCATAGTTTACTTTCTATATTTTTTTAAAAGGAATATTCTCAACATTTTCTAAATAAGGTATTTTTTACCCGTGGTGTGAATGAAATATTTGTTTTAACATATAACACATGAAATTTTTTTCCTACCAATTTGATTACTATTTTCATTTAATATTACTTTAAAATATTCCATGTTTCATTTCAAATATTTTTTTCCCAATATTCTGATTTCTTTAGATTTTAAATATGTAATTTCAAAATGAAAGGGCTATTTTCCTCAAGAAATGTTTCAGTGGATTTTAAGGGCATTTTTATCTATGAAAAAAACCTTTGATGTCACTTATGATTCATTGGGGATATGATACAATAATACTATACTTATTTTTAATCAGAATATTTATTTATTATGATGATGAGACCTTGATAAAAACTATTTACCTTTTTTATGGGTTAAGCTATGATGAAATTATAAATGTTTTCATGAACTTATGAAATACACAGTAATGGATTAAAATTATGTGATAGTTTGATCCATTATATCCCTCCAATGCATTGGGTAGTGTGGTATTTATATGTCAAGAGATAATCATGACTGGTGTGGAATTTTTTTGTGTATATCTTTTTTTACATTTTTATTCATGAGTATGATTGATTCTATCCTTGTTCACTGCAAAACGTGTGGAAATGATTGAGAATAAATATGTTTACATTTTAATGTGTGAGTATGATTGTTTCTAGATATGATCACAAGAAAATGCATTGACATGATTATGAATAGCTATGATCTCATTTTGATGTGTGGGTATGATTTCTTCTAGCTATGCTGATGAGATTATACATTGAAACGATTTAAAATAACTATGCTCAAAATATAATTATTTCCTATGATTATGATGCCACATGCCTATTTTATGAATATTGAATGATGATTTCTAATCTAACACACTTATTGATCCTTCTTATTGATATGACTTGATTTTGGAGCTTATGATCTTAGATTTTCTCGGCATGGATATATTATGTTTAGAACATGAACTTGATTATGTTATCACACCCTTATGTTTATCTTATACACCCTTATGATTTATATTTCCCATTTTTACCCTTACTGATCATTTGATCTCACCATTTCTTATGTTTTCCTTCCTCAGGTTTTGATGGAAGTTTCTAAGTATGATATGTCTATGAGTGTACTAATATGATGATATTTATGGGACATATTGAATATATTTTATGAAATAATTTGATTATGTATCTATTCTCCTCTCCAATGACACTAAACCTTTATGGTCCTCAGGCATGTATAATTGTGATATGTATTGAATATTCATCTAGAATTATGAAATATTTATGTATGTTCTACTTGAGTTTCTATAGGGATTGTTCATGGTAGGAGGAGGGAATGAAGTATATGTACTTCATGATCTTGATATCCTATTATTCTGGTTATATGATAGTGGTTATGGAAAGACCTGGATGTGATTACATGTTGCACGAGGTGTATGGTACAATGAAGTTTTCCAAGTGTCTTTAGGTGGGATGTGACATGGTTGCCTAGGTGTCTTTGGGAATGACTATTAGAAAATATATGGGAGTGCTATGACATACAATGTTGGGGTATGAGAGAGAAAAATCAGTGGGAAAATGGTGTATGGTACCCTTTATCGATATGATTCTTATTATGCTACTACACTTGGATGTTTTATTTTCTGAGCATTCCATGGAGAGGACGAGATTGGTTAGTTGACCCGTTTAGGTGCATGTTTGTTTTTATTCTTTCTCATAGGTGAATTAGTATGATATTCTCACAAGTTCATGAGTGACCTTAGGTATGATCCTAATGAGTATACATGTTATTATAATCCTACACATATATACACTATTTTTTAGGTTTCTAGGAGGGCTTCAGAGACCTATATGGACATTAATCTCCTAGACATTAGAGATTTTTCTAATTCATTTACTTAGTATTTCTTTCTGTATTTATTTAGAGACTCTATTTGTATTTTTTTAATTTATACATTCATTAGGGGATGGTTTTTAGTTTTCCTTTTTTGTTTTATGAGTTCGAGTTTCTTAGTTTTCTCATTTTATATCTAGATCCTTGTTAATTAATTAGGGGCAATGCATTCTATATGTGAGACATTTTTATGCTTAGTTATAGTATCCCACCTAGGGCCTACCAATGGTGGGACTCGGGGTTATTATCTATCTTCTTCCATTTTTCCCTAAGAGGGTTACCTTTAGAGGGAGGGGGTCATGATAGAGTGGTATAAAAGGGTTTAGGTTTAGTGATAGGATGGAGTTTGATGTTAGGAAATTTGAGTATTTCATGTGTTGGTGGGAAAATTATATTAGTTGATCTTGGTGCCTTACTTATGATAGGGATACTAACTAGGACATAAGATTTTAGGGCCTCGCATGATCTGAAACAAGGATGCTGAGTCTAATAAATAGCTATGTGAGGTGATGTTTCTTGTAGGGTAGAGACCTAGGAGAGGTACATGCATCATTATTGAATGTTTTAATATTTAAATTGGGTGAAATTTGGGAAATTTTAAATTAATTAATTAAAAAAACCTTAATAAAATTACATGTTATCGGGCTTAGATTTTCTCCTTTTTTTTTCCAAGGATGGATCTTAGTCATCGCCCGCATGAAGCTCAGGAAGTAAAGGTTTAGAATAATGATCCAGTTGATCATTAGATGATTTACCGAATAGAGGAGGATGAGAAAAGGTTGTGAACCTTGAATTAATTTCCGTGGTGGGGATTATAAAAGTATAAGGGGAGTGCCTATGATCTAGAGAAAAAGTGCTGGTTGGATGATCTTTAAATCCTTTTTGGTCTGATTCATGATTGGTTAATGTTTTGGCTTCCATTGGAAGTTATTCAGATAAGGGTTGTTGTGTAATAGTGGTGGATGTTGTATATTGGTGATCAGTAGGAGGAAAGTGTTTCTTGGGTATATTTCAAGGAGTTTTGAGAGTAGTTCCTATCATCGACCATGAAGACTGTAAATAGATAGGAGCTTATTTATCTTTAGTAGGAGAGTGCTTTTTTTTGAGATCTTGGGATCAAGTTTTATGATCTCTTTCACTTCACCCATGTTATTTTTCTTAATGAGGATTCTCATGGGAGAAAAATTGAGGAGGCACTCTACCCATCTATCTAGTATACAATTACTCTATTTACATTGCAATTGTATTTAGAGGTGTAAAATAAAGAGGTGGTGATTGAGGGTATGAACTCACGAGAAGGGATATCATGATAGGGGAGCTAGCAGGGTTCCTCAAGGAGAATACTTGTTCATATTAGGTCTCAGATTACAGGGCCTTTGAGGTTTTTACTATTAGGGAGTTAATTACAGCCACCTATTCCACATTTTTATAGGTCTGGTGGTTTCTAATCCTCCTCCGAAGGCTTTTTGTTTTCATGATATACATGCATGGGTTGTGGTCATTGAAAGGTTCAATGGTTGAATGATTAGGGAGGATGGTTTGGTTTGGGTAGTTAGGACCAACTACAACAACAATAGAGGATACCACCATTTATTCAGTAGTTAAGGGGATATAGAGCTGTTATGGGCCAGCCCCATGATGGAACTTAACCTTAGGGATCTAAGAAAGAACATGTCCATGGATTTGGACATTAGTAGTTTGGTAGAGGAGCCGATCATGGATAGTTTCATGCTATAGAGGTGCTAATTCTAGTTTATTTAGAGATCATTAGAGGTTTATTAGCTTATCTTTTACCCTTGTTTCTACCTTGTTTAATTCAGATGACACACACACCTTCATTTCACCCACCATAGTTCATGCACTAGGATTAGGTTTATAGAGGCTTCCTATGCCCATAGTTTTGACTGAATAAGTCAGAGGACAAACCTTCTTGTTTGACATGTTCTAGGGGTTTAGGATTATGTTGGGGGTAGAATTAGTCATGTGGGGATCTCTTATTACTATAGATAAAATCATATGATATTATCCTTGACACTGATTAGTTGTAAGATTTGTGTGTGGAAATTAATTTATTCCCAAGGAAGGTTTCATTATATAATGTGGATGGTTAGAATTATACTTTCATCATTTAATGAGGTTTTAGGATGAACAGTAGGAATGTGGAGCCCCTTATTTTCATAATGGAGTAATTTTTAGTAATTTCGGTGGGAACTAAGATGGTGGAAAATCCTAGAGTTTCCACAGAATATTTTGATGTATTATTCAAGGAGGTTTTTCAATTTCCCCCTAAACATGACATCGAGTTAGATATTGATTTATAATTGAGAACTTATCTTATTTCAATGAATCCTTATCGGATAACACCCTATGAGTTGTGGGAGTTGAAGATTCAGACAGAATACCTGATGCATAAGTGTTTTATCCAACCCAATATGTCCCTGTGAGGCGCTCCAATATTATTCCTCAAGATGGTGGATAGTAGAATGGGGCTGTGTGCAGACTACCGAAGGCTGAATTAGAAAAAGATCATGAATTTATACCCTCTTCCAAGGATTTATGATCTTTTTGATGAGTTTAGAGGATTTTGTTGGTTTTATAAGATTGATATGCGGTCAAGATATAATTTATTGAGGGTAAAGGAAGAATAAATCCTAAATATTTATTTCTGGTTAAGGTATGTGAACTTTGAATTCATGTTCATGACATTAGGTTTCATGAACACAACAACTGTGTTCATGGGACCCATGAACTATTTGTTTCGTGAGTTCTTGGATTAGTTTGTATTTGTCTTCATTGATGAAATATTGGCCCACTAAAGTTTGAGGAGGAGAATTATAATCATATCAAATATGTATTGTAGGGACTTCTATGCTTCAATATATATGGTAAGCTGTATAAGTGTAATTTTTGGATAAGGGAGGTGTATTTCATTGGGCATGTGGTGTCCCATAAGGGTGTGTCCATGGACCCATCAAAGATCAATGTTTTATTTTATTTGGAATCACCCAAGAATGTGGCATAGGTTAATAGTTTTCTCATTCTCATGGGATATTACTAGAGTTTAATGTATTATTTATCATGTATTGTGGACCCATTTATAGCTTTGCATAGGAAATTCTAGTCTTTCATATAGACTAATCAATGTTAGACTGCTTTTGACTACCTAAAGGGGATATTGATTAGTCCTCCAATGTTTTGTTTGATAGAAGAAGAGGTGATGAAGGTTTATATGACACATACAATCTAGGATTGGGATATTCCTTGATGTAGTATAAATTAGTGATATCTTATGGGTCTATTTAGTTACACCCCACAAGTGTTATTATGCTACCCATGATCTAGAGGTAGTAGTTGTTGTGGTTGTGCTAAATCGAGGGGGACATTACCTCACTAAATAAAGTTTTTTGGTCATGACCATTAATAGGATATTGAGGTATATTTTCTCTCAGTGTAACATGAATCTTTGAAAATTAAGGTGGATAGAGTTTCATTAGGACCACAACATTGAGATCTCCTACAACTCCTAGAAGGGGAATGTCATGGATGATGCATTGAGTAGGAAGTCACAAAGGGAAGTTATTAAAAAATTACATGGATTCTTGGAGGTAAATAGAGGATTTGGATTCCATTAAATTAGATATAGAAGTGTTATATAGTGAAGGTTTCTTATTTAAGATGATAGTAAAATATTCTATGATGTAGAATTTGGATGAGTCTCAGTGGGGATACTTAGATATAGAGGTGATTCATGATCATGTTGTCAATGGTGATTCCCTATAGGGATGGTTGGAAGATAATCATAACTGTATGTTATTTAAAGGAAGTATGTTTGTCTTGGTAGCGATGCGTAAGGGAGTCCTTCATGAGTTTAAAATCTCACATTTAGTGGTACACTCAGAATTATATAATATGTACCATGGTTTGAGGATGCAGTTTTGGTGGCCTGAAATGAAATGGTAAGTGGCGGAGTTTTTGGTTTTGTTTTTGGTTTTCCATTAGAAAAAAGTATAACATCATGTTCTTGGAAGTTTTTTTCAACACTTGGATGTCCTTGAGTGGAAGTGGCATGAAATATTGATGGATTTATTCATAGGATTACAGCAGTATAAAGGAGGATACAATGCTATCTGGGTAATCATGGATTGGATGAAAAAGTTGTCTCACTTTTTAATAATCAAGGAGTCGAAAACTATAGATGTTTTTGCAAGGAGGTATGTAGATGAGGTCATGTGACTGCATGGAGTTATGAGGTCCAATATCTTGGACCAGGACACTCATTTTACCTTGTGAGTCTTAAGAGGATTTTAGCATGATTTTTGTATTTATATATGACACATCACTACTTTACACCCTCAAATAGATGGAAAGTCGTATCGGACCATCCAGGTGTTGTAGGATATGTTTCGAGCATGCATATTGGATTTTAGCAGATCCTGGATAAATAAATTGCCTTAGGTTGAGTTCTCTTATAATAATATCTACCACTCATCCAACAAAATTTCTCTATTTGAAGAATTTTATGGGAGGACATGTCGATCCCCACTATGCTGGTCTGAGGTTGGAGAGTCATCTATTCTCAGTCTCGATGTGGTGCAGAGTAGATAGAGAAGATTTAGGTAGCTCATGAGAGGATGAAGGAAGTGAAAGACCAAAAATAATAATATGTTGATTGTAGGAGGAGACCCTTGTATTTTGATATAGGGGACCAAATTTTCTTAAAGGTTTCCCCTTGTTGGGGGATACATATATTTCGATGGGGGATTAATATTTCTCCCCTAGTCATCAGACCCTTTGAGGGGTTGGAGAATGTTGGCGCGATGACATATTGGTTGGAGCTTAAACCAAAGTTGGACATGATTTATGAAATCTAACATGTGTCTTAGCTCAATAAATATCTTCATGATAATCCCATGTCATTTACTAGTGAGAGTTATATATTGAGGATGAAATGATGTTTGGGGGTAACCAGTAAATATCCAAGATCATTGAGAGAAGGTGATGCATAGACAAACCATTCCTTTGGTTCATGTGATATATAGGCATGGTGTATTAGATGAGAGTACTTAGGAGCATTTGATGAAGATGTGTTCCCAGTACCCTATTTTTTTGAGTTTTTACTTGTTTTTTAATGATTTGAATCCCGAATCTTGCTGGTTTATAAAATGAAACCTTTTCTTTACTGATGGTGTGTGTTATGGATTACAATGTATAACTAAGGGAAAAATATTCCCAATAAATATCAATTATGTTTATGACATGTTTTAAAACTATAAAAACCCAATATTTTATGGTATGTTACTTCTTAAATAAATTCAATTTCTTTGATAGCTTACCTTACACCGAACACTGATCTTAAACAAATGACAAAACATTATTATTTAATTGGGATAGTTATCACCTATATATTGGAATAGTGAGAATAAATGAGATTAAATAAATTATAAAAATATATTTTTAACTTGTTTATAAATTTAATTCTTTGGTTTCCAACTAATTATAAATAAAAATGAGAACCAATTGAACATAAAGGATGTGTTTTTATAAAGAAATCTATATTATTCCCACAATGGAATTTTATCTTAATAAATTAAATTTTTCAATATTAGTGAAATATATTAATGAAATTTATATATATTCAATCAAATGTTTTTAAATTCATCCAATAATTTTTATAGGCTTAAGATAATAATATATCCAATTTTAAGGAAATGCCATATTTTTCTTATAAGCAATTTTCCTCCTTTTAATGGCGCACTTGTTTTAAAAATAAATTTTATAAATTTTATAAATTTTAATTGAAAAAATTAATTTAATTTTTAAATTTTAATATCAAAATTATATTAGGGTAATTTTGTTTATTTTTTGGAGAAGTTTCATTTTTTGATGAATATTGAAAAATATTGAATTTTAATTTGAAACTGTTTTCTATATAAATTATTTATATGGAAAAATTATATTTTAAATTTGTTTAAAATTGTAAATATTTCAAATAAAAATAAATAAATCCAATTTATATCATTGTAATAAATTTCAAATTATAATTGGATATAAAAACATTTCACACTTTAGAACTTTTCACTTGAAAAACCCGCTTTTTCATTGTGTCTATGGAATTAATTTAAATATATTATTAAAAATTCTGTATATTGAATTTGGTAAAATGGGTTCCATATTTGTAATAATAATTTAAAAATTATTTTTTAAGTTCAATTTTATTTTCAGGTATAAAAAATTTACCATGGTAAAAAAATTATTTTCCACCATATAGGTAAAAAAATGAAATGAGTTAAAGTTAAAAAGATAAAGGCTTAAAATACCTAAAAAATACAACATTTAATGGTTATTTGAAGTATTTATCAAAACTAACCATCCTATAAAATATTAATTTTCATCCAAAATCATGGAAATCAATAACACCTCAACGTCGTTAGCTTTAAATATAAAATAATCATTATTTTAATCACTTAAACCCACATCTTCGCAAGTATAAATATCACCCCTCACCACCCCATTTCGACTAAAAATCCTTGTATATACTAAAATATTTTCCAAAAACTCTCTTCATCACACTACTAACAATGAAGTGCTAATGATCTCCCTAAAAGACCAAATCCTAGGTCCTCAAGGCTCTCTCAAGGAGGTGATATTCAAGAGGTAATTTTCTCAAAGTACCTCTCTCAATTTCTTTTATTTTTCTACTTTATTCTCAGTTATTACATCTATAAAGGAATAATTATTCCATAATCATGTAAATAATGTAATTTTATTTTTATAATAGAATATATTATATGTATACCTTTTATTCCATCCTCTTATTCAAAGAAACAAAACCAATGTTTGAATTATGATGATTAACGATCTCTATGAATAATGATTTTGTTCATTTTCCATTACCAAAATCATGGATGGTTATAAAACTATAATATTGGTAAAATAAGATTTTAATATGTATATAAAAACCTATTTAATTTTTTATAACTAATATATACTCATAATATTAAATAAAATTAAACTAGTACGCGGTGTTCAGAAAAACTGCCAAAATCAACTAAACAATTATCATCAACATTTTATCTAATGAATTATCCTCATACAAGAAATAAAAATAATATTTGGAACCATTTAAAATTATTTAATTTTATTAATACTATTTCACTCCACTTCTATAATTGTAATCTCATTTTACAAGAACATCCATAATTTTTCACAAATGAACTGACCATGAAACCATGAAACAAAAGAAACAGAAACTATGAAAATAATGGAATATTATTAACTAATGGCTAGTAAGATGTTATAAATTAATCAAATAAGGTATTATAAAATGAATGTAGCTATTAAATTATTTAATAAAATTATTTTAAGCATTATACAGGAGGTTAAATAACACTACACTAAAGGGAAGGAAAGGTAAGTGTTTCTGATCTCACTTTTACTTCTGTGAGATATATTCCTTATTCATAACTTATTTATTATGTGTGATTTATGTAATTATATTTTATATATAATTTCATTAATCTTATATTAAATGTTTCATTTGAAAATTATTACTTTTATGAGGCATATGATTTGATTGTTGACAAAGTTGTAAGTGATTTCTTAACTCAATTTCCATTCATTAGATTAAACATAAACTTCATGATTATCTCATTCTAAGATTATGTGATAAATGAATTTTTGTTTTATTATGTTTTATTTATATTTGTTTTATGTGTATTTATAGTGAATACACATAATTTATTCATTTAATTAATGATCACTTCAATAATATGATATTTTTAAGGAACTTTATATTAAAAATACTATTTTAAATTCCTTTTTCAAAGAGAATGTTTTTTTACATATATGGAATGAATGATATTTCACTATTCAATGTTTACTTAATGTTTTAAACCTTAATTTACAATTTTACTTGGTAATTTTCATATAAAATGTTTTCTTTTGCAATTGCGCAACATTTTAAAAATAAATAATTTTCAAAGTTAAAAAGCTTATTTTCCACAAGATATTTTCAATGATATTAATAAAGTATTTTCATCTATGTCGGCATCCTTTGTTGAGTCTTGTGATTCATTGAGGTTTTTATATTATGATACCATATTCCATATTTTATTAAATGGTTATTTATTAGTTTTTACTATTTTGATACCATTCACCATAGTACTCTGGATGGTTTGAGATTACATTAACTTAATGGGGAAAGTTATTTAAATTTTATATGCTAGTTTCAATACAAATGTTTATATTGATTATGTTTCACCCCTATAAGAACCCAATTTTTGACTCAGGTATGGATCTTCAAAATTTTGGTCTAACTCACTTTTATGTACCTAAAGTGGATGCCAAATGAGGTCTAGAAGGTCCTAGGGGTTTCTGGGGCTCGTTCGGAGCTCGAAACCCAATTTTTCTAGAAAAAATGGTCTTTTCACACAGTTATAGTAAACCGGGTGGGGAAGATGCATGGTTAGTCTAAACTGTGTAGATGGTATGCATTTTTGGGTAGAGACATATCACACAGTTTGCACACAGTTTCTCAAACTGTGTAGCCTAACCATGCGAGTGCCCCCTCTTATCTAGCTACCCATGCATGGTTGGCACACAACGTGGTAATCCATGTGGCCAAACCATGCATTGGCTAAATTTTTATGTAATTATACATTTTTTACCTTAATGATATAATGTTTATCCCTCCTTCCTCCTATACGATTTTCCAGTTGGATGAACTCCATTTTCTACCATTTTGGATATTTTTGAAGGCCTAACCTAGGGATTATTAGACCTAGTTCATCTGGGATCCATTCGAGATTTTGTTCATCATGTTGGATTCTCAACGGTAAGTACTCGAGTCCGTTTGAGCTGTTCTTCGTCTCTATTTCTCTATACCTAGTTATCGAGGTGTAATTTTTTTACTATTTTATAATATATACTATGTTCCAAGAATAATTAGAGGCTAATACTAGATGAATAGATTTTTATAGGCCTAAGGTGGGTGGCTTATAACTCATCCCTCAAGTTTATTGATTTTGGAATTGATGTATGGGGCTCTCCAATTTCATCGGGTTCCATTTATTGAATTTATATTCAATTATTATATTAATTAGAATCATATGGTTATGATCTTTCCATAAATGTGATTGGTTGTTTGTGTTTACATCCACAACTCCTAACACCCCATATAGGGTGATATTCCATAATTGGGTTTTTAGTGTTTTAACACTTTTGATCCATCGTACGGGTGTGATTGAGCTTGACCACACTAATGGTAAGACTCCTTATATCAATTTCTTTTTGAATCATGAAATTGTGAATAGATTTAACCTTGTCAGTTCTACTTGACCTACCTAAGGTAAGTGCCTAAATGTAAGTAATTCATTCAAATGATATTATGGAAATAATACTTAAGTATATGAATTGGTCTTATTAAATGTAAAGTAATATTTGGTTGTACATCTGTAGCACACCTTTCCATGTTCATGGAAGTTATTGGAGTGAAACTTATTAATTGAACTTGAATTACATGGTTTTAATTAAAAGGTTTCATGCTACTTGGCCTTGTCATACTAATGAAAGGAAAGGCTTTAACCAAGTGAAATTGTTAATGGCATAGTTATCATATGACCAAATTAATTGTAGTGAATTAAATTCATAGTTAATATTTATACACATGAATCTTGACATATTTATAGGAATTATTGACTTGTGTTAGCTCTTGAATTCATAAGAGAATGCCTTGGGTACTCAAGGACATTATTTCAATTCAAGGATGCCGATTTCCTTGGGTGAGACCTACATGAGAACCTGATCCTTTTCTACCTATGAATTCCTAGTATGGAACCATAATATCCATTCCTTATTATTATAGGATGCCTCATATACACTCATTGAATCTAGCATGACATAAGGTGACTTAGTTACGTCCTTGGGAATGTCCACTGATTATCTCCCATTTTACCTTGGATGAATTCAATAGACTTGGTTATAAACATTATTGTGGGAATTACTTGAATGATTCTATTTGGATTAAACTCTTAACCCTTAGCTAAACTTAGTTTATACTAAGTTAGAATCCCCTAAGGTCTAGGTTGCCTTGGTTATTACCATAGAAACACTTCATATTTAATTATAAATCATGGTTTCTTTATTACATCTTGTACCTTCACTAATTATACTATCACGAGGTGATGTTAGTTCTAACTATGCCTCATGTGACTTGTTTTTAAAAACTGGTAATCAATTAATTAAGGAGATGGTTACATGTTTAGACACCAACCGAGGAATGAAGAAGGTACTTGTGTATTTAGTTACATTGTACTGATTTACTTTATATATGCATGCTTGCACACTGTTACATTTCCATTACATGGGCCAGATGTTATAGACACCATTTGTGGTGGCCCACTGAGATTTATCTCACACCCTATCTGGGCACCGTTTAGTATCGGGGGCATATTACATGTATGCTGGGGTTGATAAAGGGAAGCATAATTCTTTAGAAACTTGATTTCTTGCCATGCTAGGATGGAACTGGTAGCAGACGACCGAGCTGTAGCTTAGGATTCTTGGGATAGTTTATGTATTTCCTTTTCTATATTGGGGTTTTCATGTATTCCTACTAATTTGTATCCTTGATTTTCAGCTTTATAGTGACATGACATATATCATCATCAACTATTGTATGATATTCCAGTTATTTATACTATTGTTATCCTTGTATATTTCTTCTGTTCATTATATTTACATATTGATTCCACCATTTACCTATATTTATAATTATTTTCTTTTCCACACTCTAGTAATGAGGGAATATTCTCCCCATAAACACACCCTAGGCCCTCATTGCTAGTCAGCAGCCTTTGGCATTTGGGGAGATGCACTTGATCCCATGTGGCCAAACGGGCTTAGGGAACCTCCTAAATGGAATCCAGGTATGTGACATCACAAAGTGGTATCAAAGCGGGTTTCCTTTCTTTATTTACTATTTGGAGACAATAGTAAGGAGATTAGGAACAATTGGGACATGGTTATAAGTCTTTCTTGGGCGTTGTGAACCCATGTTTGGGGTAAAGGTGAAGTTTCCTAAATTATAATTGTTGTTCTGATTTTGCCTATTACAGTTGATATCATTTCACCATTGGGTGAAGAACATATTGTGCAGTGTTGTGGATTATTATTCTGATTGAGAATTTCATTTCATCCTTGGCCCAATGATATGATGGAAAGTATCATTGTTACATGAATCTTATAGGCACCTATAATTCACATGTCATGCATATTTCTATGCAATATAGGCAAATTTCACTAGTTTTAATTGGTTGTTATGATAGTAATTTAGGAGTGATCCTTTCCTTGTTTATATATTTCTTTTACTAATATGGGTTGTGATTGACTGGTTTCCTATTTCAATTCATGTGGTGTTATGATACCTCATGGGTTGGAATGAGTAAATTACCAAATCAAGCCTTTAATTAAAAATTCAAATGGGTTTCATTTTTTGTGATACTCCAT
This sequence comes from Viscum album, assembly GCA_963277665.1. Taxonomy (NCBI): domain Eukaryota; kingdom Viridiplantae; phylum Streptophyta; class Magnoliopsida; order Santalales; family Viscaceae; genus Viscum; species Viscum album. The sequence goes on from OY728164.1 coordinate 1,180,302,145, forward strand.
GGGCCCTAGTTCACTGTAAATGAAACTCCATTTTATGGGAACTATGATACAAGTCATAAGAAAATGAAAACATAAAAATGGAATGGTTGTATGTCGTTATGCCACCTTTTCATGCTTATGAAAGGTATAGGTGTGAACCTGGAAATTATATATAAAATGAAACAAAATGATTTCCAATAAATGATGAGGCAAGGTACTATTGACCCTTCATATAATGGAACCCCTAAAAATAATATGTGAGCACTTACCAATACCTAGCTATCTAACTGGGTAGTTAGCATAGTACGCCTTGGGTAGTGATCCCTTTATTACATTCATCTTTCGTAAGTGTTTCTATTTTATTTTCTTAAATCAAGTTCTGAGGCGTGTTGTTGGAAAAATTGTAGACCAATGTCGCCATGATGTCCTCGAGTTGTATACCAGGAAGGTGGTGATGACCATGATCCAGACGTGGTGGGACCTAATCCACCAGTCATACTTATAGAAATTCCACTAGAGGCACTACCTGCTGTACCTTATCTAGACACTGATTTGCAAGTCTGTGATAGTTTTCTATGTTTGATGCAGTCCATGACTGGTGCTCCAAGATTTTCACCTACGATGGATGATCTAACTCATGAGTTCTAGCTAAATCATCCTCCCACTTTTTGGAGGTATAAAAGTCTGCAGGCTGCTGAATCTTGGCTAGAGGCCACCCTATCTATCTTTGAGAATCTAGATATGCCTCCAAAGTGGAGGGTAAAACTTTATACTTACATGCTATGTGATTCGGCCAAGCGTTGATGGGATGTGATTACCCAGGTTATTTTTCATCAGTCCATGTTATGGGTTAATTTTAAGACTCCCTTCTATGATAAATTATTTTCTTAGACACTGAGAACTAACAGAGCCATAGAGTTCATGCATCTCGATCAGGGTTCTATGTTAGTTTTGGAGTATTCAACGTGTTTTACAAAGATGCAGTTCTTTTCACCACTTCTAGCTGGTGATGAGATATCGAATGCTATACAATTCAAGGATGAGATCTAGTATTCCATCCATACTCAGGTGACTATTTTCTACCTGCCAAATTTCTATAAAATAGTAAATTAGGATCTTATCACTGAGAAAAACCCAAGGTAAGGTGACAATACCAGACCTAGAGGACCAATGCCACGTCTGGCCAGTAGTTCTTCCAGTTGTAGGAAGCATTCCATCGACATTTCTCATCAGGGATGTGGCATCTAGGGTACCTAATAGGTAGCTCTGTAGTGTGTCACCTGTACGAACGTACAAGGAATCTAAATATTATGCGTTATAGAGACCCACTAGAGTGTTGGTCTTGAGGCTGTATGGGGAATCTTCTATGTTTATGTTGGAACTTTCCATTAGGTTCTAGTGGAAAAGGATTCACACCAGCTCTAACTTTAAGAGAAATTTATTTTACGCCACTTCAGGTGGGGAGTTGAAGTAGCACCGACAAGACTTTCCAAGGAGGAGGTTATTGCTATGGTAGCCAGATCCTTGATCACTAGCAGCACCAGTAAAGCAGTTTTGATCATGGTAGTCTAGCTATTGCCCAAGGCCATGGATTATGCCTGATTCATGCTTTTCAACTGATACCTGGGGATTAGGCTGTGAGACCATCTACTATATGAGGTACTATTCTAGTATCCTCTACTATAGTATATGCTTTATTTGATACAGGTTCTTCACCCTCTTTCATCACCTTATCTATTGTGGAAATCCTTGGGATGGAAATATAGTTTTTTTTGTGATGTTATGACTCTAGATACACCATTGGGAGTACAGTCAGAGGGAGTACACTAGTGTAAAGACTGTCCCCTTAAGTTAGGTGGTAACCCTTTCTTATGGGACCTCTTTGTTCTCAAGATTATGGGATTCTATGTCATTCTTGGGATGTATTGGTTAGTTTCATGTCACACCTTTGTAGAATATTATTGTCGAAGGGTATCGTTTACATCACCATAGGGTAGTAGTTATCTATATAAGGGTGAGTGTGATGTTTAGACTAGAAGAGATGGACCAGAGCATCATTGGCTAGGCAGGGTACCCACCAAGATTTCCAATATTATCATGGAGGATCCAGGTTTAGGCTTGGATTAATTCTCTCCAGTAGTAGATCATTTTTGGGATGTTTTTCCTGATATATTTTCTGGCTTACCTTCTAAGATGGAGGTATATTTTATAATTTATCTTGTTCCATGAGAAGAAACAGTATCCATTTATCTATATAGTATGAAACCTATTGATCTCTAAGAGCTCAAGAGGTAGTTAGAGGACTTGGAGACCAAAGGTTTCATATGGCCCAACACTTCCTCTTGGGGTCCACCCATGATTTTTTCAAAGAAGGAGGATGGGTAACTTCATCTATGTGTGTATTAAATATGATTGAATCATATAATTATCAATAATCGGTATCCACTTCCTCAAATAGATGATCTCTTTGATTAGCTTTGAGGAGCTATGGTCTTCTCTAAGATTGACCTAATATCGGGATATCATCAGGTGAGAGTCATTCCATCAAACATACCTCATATATCTTTCTTTGGTAGGTATGGTATATATCAGTACCTAGTTATGCCATTTTATCTTACAAAATCGCCTATCGTTTTCATGGATCTGATGAATAGGGTGTTCCACCCCTATTTGGATTCTTTTTCCATTTTCTTTGTGGAGGACATATTGGTGTATTCTCACACTCGTAGAGACCATGCCAAGCACCATGAGATCGTTCTGAGTACACTGAAAGAGTATATAATTTATGCTAAGATGGATAAGTAGCACTTATGGATTGAAAAAGTTAACTTCTTGGGTCATATTATCTCAGAATCAGAAGTATTTGTTGACCTAGAGAAGTTCAGTGTGGTGGTTTCCTGGGATCATCTGAAGAACGTGTTTGATATACAGAGTTTCTTGGGGATAGATAGTTATTACAAGAATTTCATATAGGACTTATAAATCCTTTATTCACCTCTTAATTAACTTACAAAGATTGGTGTTAAGTTCCTATGGTCAGAAGCATGTGAGAAATCCTTTAGGGAGTTGAAGGGGAGGCTGGTCTCTACACCTATCCTAACTCTTCCAGATCCAGGTAGAGGTTATATCATCTTCTGTGATGCATCATAAATCAACCTAGGGGCAGTGCTAATGTAGGAGGATAAAGTCGTTGCATAAAAATCATGAAATTTTAGACCTCATGAGAAAAATTACCCAACACATGACCTTAAACTAGCAGTAGTTGTCCATGCCTTACATTTCTAGAGACAAAACAGTTGGGTGAGAACATTTTGGTGTACACAGACCATAATAGCCTCAAGTATATGTTTTCAAAACATGAATTGAATCTCAGACAATGAATATGGGTTGAATATCTTCAGTCCTTTTATTTTTAGCTTGCCTATATTCCTGGGAAGTGAAACATAGTCACTAATGCACAGAGTCAGAAAACTCAGACACATTCCATATGGGAAAACAGTGATGAATAGAAGTTAATGGACCTGTTTTATAAGATGCATCTAGAGTTTCATGATATTCACAAGCAGTATTACCTATCATCCTTGATATTTACCTCTTCCATCCTTAAGAAGGTGAAGGGTATAAAATTTTTAGATCTTGAGGGCTTGTTTCTCTATGAGAGTATATCAGAAGATGACCTGCCTTCAGATTGGTTTGTGGAAATAGATGACATCCTATGTATTCATGGGATTTTTTTGATTTATATAGATATTGGAGAAGATCTTATAAAATATTCCCATGCTTCTAAGTGTTTATTTTATCCAGGCATCTCCAAAATGTATCAAGATATGCAATGGAAGTATTGGTGGCCTAGGATGAAATGTCAGATTACAGGCTTTATCACTTGGTGTTTTACTTGTCATTCGGTGAAGGCTGGGCACCAGAGACATGCAAACTTGTTACAGACAATTATATTCATGGAATGGAAATGAGAAGATATTTCTATGGATTTCATAGTTGTATTACCTAGGTCACCAAGGGGTAGCGATGCTGTATGGGTAGTTATTGACCAAATAAAGAAAGAAGACCAATTAAATCCTATTTGGGAGACTTTATTAGTTGCTTATATGGGAATAATGCATGTCTATGAGATCATATGACTATATAGGTACCCTCATAATATAATTTCATATAGGTATTCTCATTTCATGTCATGGTTCTAGAAGTTCTTGTAGAAATATATGGGTACATAGGAGATTCTAAGCATAGATTTTCACTCTTAGAATGATGGAAAGTCAAAATGGAAGATATAGGTTCTAGAGGACACACTTTGATCATGTGTCCTTGATTTCAGTTATTCTTGGGAGATGTATATCCATGTCATCATGTTTTCTTATAATAACAACTTTTAGGTGACAATTCAGATGACTCCTTTTTAGGCCTTATATGGTAGGTCGTGTCGTTCACCCCTGTGTTGGATAGAGGTAGATGATGCATCCCTACTAGTTCCTCATCTCATAAAGGATACTTAACAGTAGGTTCAACTAATCAGGAATTGTATGAATACTTCTCAGTATAGATAGAAATATTCTACTGATCACTATCGATGACCTCTAGATTTTTAGATCGGGGATCGTGTTTTCCTACGGGTATCACCCAGCCTAGGGAATAGATGGTTACATAACAAAAGTGAAGCTATGTACTCATTATGTAGGACCATTTGAGATCATGGAAAGAATTGGGATGGAATATTATCAGTTGTTACTATCTCAAAGGTATCGAGCTATGAATGATGTCTTCAACGTTTCACAGCTTCACTGTTATCATACCAACCCATCTCATACATTTGATCCTGAGGAAGTTGATCTTGATGCTAATGATTCTATTAAGAAGTATCCTATACGCATAGTTTATAGGAGCATGAAGGCTCTTCTATGATGGTATGTCCCTCAAGTAAGAGTGATATAGAAGCACGACCATGTACAATACAAGACTTAGGAGCATGAGGTTGATGTATATGCTCAGTGGATAGAGTTATTTTCAAATTGTGTTTCACCATCCTTGTAAGGTGAACTCAGGGACACATTTATTTAAGGGGGGAAGACCGTGAGAACTAAATTTTGGACATAGGTAAATATCCTCAAAATTTAGGTCTAATTCACTTTTATGGACCTAAATTGGATGCCTAATGAGTTCATGAAGGTCCCAGGGGTGTCCAGGGCTCATTCAGATCTTGGAACCCAAATTTTTGGAAAAAATGGTATTGTCACATTGTTAGAGTAATCCTTATGGGGAGGAGTCATGTTTAGTCTAAACCATGTGGATGGTATGCATTTTCGGGAAGAGCCATATCACGGGGTTGGCACACAGTTTCTCAAACCATGAAGACTAACCATGAAAGTACCCCTATTCTCCAGGTACCCATGCATGGTTGGAACATGGTTTGAAGAAACATGTGGCCAAACCATGCATAGGATAAATTTTGGGTAATATTAAATTTTTTCAATTAACGATCTAATTTAAACCCCTACTTTCTCTTATACGATTTAACATCGTGATGAACTCCATTTTCTCTCATTTTAGAGCTTTTTGGAAGCCTAACCTAGGGATCAAGATATCTCCTTAATTTGGGTTCTGTTCAAGATTCTATTTATCATGTGGGATTCTCAACTGTAAGTACTTGAGTCCATTTGATCCATTTTCATCTCTCTTGATGTCAACCTAGTTATCGAGGTGTAAGAGTTTTTACTATTTTCTCATATCTACTCTGTTCCAAGATGAATTAGATAATAATACTAGATGAGGAGAGTCCTACAAGCCTAAGGTGGGTGGTCTACAACTCATCCCACAAGTTAATTTATTTTTTAATTGATCTATGGGGAATGCCAATTTCATCGGGTTCTCTTTATTGAATTTATATTCCATGATTATATTCATTAGAACCGTATGGTTATGATATTTACATAAATGTGATTTGTTTTTGGTGGTTACATCCACAACCCATAACACCCCATGTAGGGTGATATTCCATAAATGAGTTTTTAGTGTTTTAAAACTTTTGAGCCATCATTCAGTTGCGCTCAAGCTTAACCACACTAATGTTAGACCTCCTTATATAAATATCCTATTGAATAATGAAATTGTGAATAACTTATACCTTGACACTTCCACTTGACTCACCTAAGGCAAGTTCCTAAATGTAAGTAAGTCATTCAAATTATATTATAGAAAACATACTGAATTATATGAATTTAACTTATTAAAGTAAGGAAATGTTTGTTTTTGCATCCATATAAAACCTTTCCATGTTCATGGAATGCATAGGAGTGAACCTTATTAATTGAAATTGAATTACATGGTTTTAATTAAAAGGTGTCATGCTAATTTTACTTGTCAAAGTGATGAAAGGAAAGGCTTGAACCAAGTACAATTTTTAATGGCATCGTTATCATATGAAAAAATTAATTATAGTTAATTAATTATAAATTGACTATTTATGAACATAGAAATTGACATATTTATAGGAAGGATTAAATCATTTTAGCTTTTGGATTACTGAGGGAATGCCTTGGGTACTCGAGGATATCATTACGATTCAAGGATGCCTGTTGCATTGGGTGATACCTAACCATGAACCTGATTCTTGTCTACCTTTAGATGCTCAGTATGACACCATAGGGTCCCTTAATTATTATTAATGGATGACTCAGATACACTCCTAGTATCTAGAATGAAATAAGGTGCCTTGGTTACATCCTTGGGCCTGACCACTACTTATATCCCACCTGGGATGGATTCTTTAGACTCGATTAGACACATTATTATGGGAATGCCTTTGAAGTTTCTCTTCGTATTACACTCTTAGCCCTTAGATAGACTTAGTTAATACTAAGTTATCATACCGTGAGGTCTAGGTTTCCTTTTTTATTACCATGGAACCGTTTCCTATTTAGTTATAAATTATGGTTTCCTTATTACATCTTGGAACCTTCACTAATTATACTATCATGAGGAAATGTTAGTGCTGGATTTACCTCATATGACTTGTTTTTATAAACTGGTAATCAATTAATTAATGAAATGGTTACTTGTTTAGACACTAGCTGAGGGCTGAATAAGGTTCTTGGATATTTAGTTACATTGTACTGCTTTACTTTATATATGCATACTTTCACACTGTTACGTTTCCATTACATGGTCCGGATATTATAGACACCATTGGTGGTGGCCCACTAAGATTTATCTCACACCCTCTCTAGGAACCATTTGGTACCAGAGGTAGATTACATGTATACATATGTTGGTAAAGGGAAGCGTAATGCTTTAGATAATTGATTGATTGTTATGCTAGGATAGAGCTGGTAGCAGTTGACCGATCCATAACTCGGGATGCTCGTAATAGTGTGTGTACTTCCTTATCTACATTGGGGTTTTCATGAATGCATTCTACTTTGATCCATGTTTTCCAGCTTTCTAGTGACATGAAATATATCATCATCAGTTATTATATGTTATTCCATTTATTTTAGTTATTTTTATCCTTATATCTTTCCATTGTGAATTATATTTACTTATTACTTATACTATATAACTATGTTTATAATTATCCACTATTCTACACTCTGGTAATGAGGGAATAGTCTCCCCATGTATACACCTGAGGCCCTTGCTTCTAATCATTAGCCTCGGGCATTCGGGGAGATGCGCTTGAGGCCATGTGGCCAACCAGTCTCAGGGCACCTCCTAAGTGGATTCCAGGTTTGGGACATCATAACCCCTTTCATATGAGGAATATATTGTACTTAGTAAGTGTCAGGGAGGGCTCACTATAGATCCTAGATGAATTAGTAGGTTTCATGAGAAAAACTAGATGGGGTTTTGTCCAAGGCCTTACCCATTTATATGATTCTTGGCATAAAGCCTTGATGATGTTAGATTCTTGGAATGAAGCATCTATAATATTTTTTTCCAATGTACAACATTATGCATTCCAACATTATGGGATTATTTATTGATTTTTATGTGATTATTCAATTAGTAGAATATCTATGGATAAACTTTCTAACTCATGTGATTATTTATATGTCATTATTTGGTCATGTTTTATTCTACCCATATTATTCTCAAGTTATTGATTTAATGAAATGTGTTTCAGTTATTTACCATTACATATTTTTTATTTTTTATTTATGATAGTTTCTTCTAAATACTTAACCTTTACCGTGCATCTAATAAAAACTCTTTATTATGTTTTATTTTTCCCCAGGATTTCAGGAGGTTTATTATGAATGATATGTAGGGATAATCTAAGGAAACAATGTTGTTCTCAAAGGGATTTCTATTTTGTATTTTATGTTTTCAATTGTATTGTAAGATCCGATCATTTATCTAGTTTTCCAAAACTAATAAACTATCCAGTCTTTTGGGATGAAATTACTTATATCTTATTCTGATATAATAAAGTAAGGCACCAACTATGGGCTACTGAGGTCAGGGTCATTATAGTGGGTATCAAAGAAAGTTTAGTAGAAACATTGGGAACTAAATTTATGAAATCATATATTAGTAAACATAAACCTAATATAGACTTTTATGATAAGTATATAAGAACATACCAAATAAACCATGTTTATGATTATGAGATTATCTACATATAAATGTTTCAATATATGTTTAGTATTTCACTAGTTTTGAGATTATACATTATTTTTAATAATGTTATGATCTAATATAGTGTATTACATTATTTAGAAATAGCTCCTAGAAGAAAAAATGAGAACTATATCAATTCTTGTAATCCATGTAGGGATTAACCTATTGGGAAATATAATGAAGCTAGATCTAAATCTGCAGTTAGAGCTTGATCTAGATCTAGATCTAAAATAATTATAACTATATTGGGACAGCTAACTCATGTTATGAATAATAAACTCACCCGTATAGAAGGGAATGATCCAAAACATGGTGGAACAATGTTAAAAAAGTTCATGTGACAAAAATACCCATCATTCAATGGGACTAAAAATCCATTTGTAGTTGATAAATGGATAGATTCTTTAGAGAATATATTTCTAACTTTGGGAAGTAATTAAAGGAATACTGTTTTCATGAACGTTTATCATCCCTCTGGATATGAGAATTAGTGGTTTTAATTGATTAAAAAAATTAAAGGGGATGATAAAAAAACCTTGAATGGAAAGATTTTAAGGAAATTTTCATGAAAAATATTTCCATCATGAACTATGAGTAGATATGGAGAGACAATTATTAAGTCTGAGATAAAAGGAGGATGAGAATTTTTCCAATTATAAATCCAAAATTTTCAGAATATCAAGTCATGCTATAGACTATATACACAACCCAAGGAGTAATATTGGTAATTTATTTGATGGGTTAAATACATTCCCCAGAAGGAAAATGGTCTCCCAAACTTTCTCATCATATGAAGATATAGTCTCATGTACTATCAAGATAGGGAAATAATTATCTAAGTATTATGACTTTAAGGGAAAGTAATATAATAAGAGAATGATGGATCAAGAGATGGATAAAGAGAAAAAGGGAAAGAAGGATTTTCTCACATGTGATACTTATAGATGGAAACACTAAGGTACATGATTAAAAGGAAAAGGAGTTTATTTCAAGTTTGGGAAAAAAGACACCATTCTCTTAATTATAAGGAAAAGATTTTTTTTCCAATGTGAAATTCTTCCATTTTAATAATATGGGGAACTACACATATTAATTCCCAAAGTGTCAAGGGAATATACCTCAAAATAAGAAAAGGTATCAGGATCAAGCTTATACTGTTACTACAGTCAAAGTGGAATAATTAAAGTATTTATGTTTTTGGATTCAAGAATTATGTTATAAAATTATTTTATCAATGATATTCTAGTTTTAAGAATCATTAAATATATAAGGATTATACTGTAGTATATCTTATTTAAGTATTTGGAAGTAAGCATGTATTCATTAAGGTTTTAAGGTGATCAAGGTATTAATATATTCAAAATGTGAAAATAATAGCTATAATATATTCTTTGGGGAATATAATGTTATGTTTATTTTTGAAATTTAGTGACCTTCTATCAAATTTTCTTGTATTTTTAATTTTTATAGATGTATTTTGGACGAGTCTTAAAATAAACTACATATGGAATTGATTAAGTTGAACTTTGGATATTATTCTTTGTTGATAACATGTGCCAACCATTTTGGTTTTAGTAAATATTTAGAGGTCAAAGGAATGACTTGTAGATCTTATGATTCATAAAAAGTGCTATAATCATGAAAATTTATTCTTGAATTTACATCTTTAGGTATAAGAAATAAAGTAGGGATAGATCAAAGCACAACCAATGGAAGAGATTATGAATATGACATTGAAAAAAATCAAGTAATCTTACTTTATAAAGTGTTTATAAAAATTTTAAAATAATACCTCAAGTCTAGGAAAATGATTTTGAAACAAAAATTCTATCTATTTAGTTTTCTTACTAATAAATAAATGGACTTTTAACCCATCATAGACTTACAGTTTTTTAATGTTAGAATTTATGATGACCATGTTCTCTATCACTCTCCATCAGAACATGATAGTGTGATTTCTCTTCGATGTCCCAATTTTAACTTTGTACTATTGTTATCCTATTCGAAATATAAATTTTGTGGTAACCTTCACATTTCCCTTTCCCTCTTATTAAAAAGATGTGTTATTTACCCTATTTACAATGTGGGTTTCCCACACATGAATTTTCAAATATTAACCTTTGATTTTTGAAGTGAAATTTCAAATTGCATGGAAAATATTTATTGAAGGAGGGGAGAATATAACATCCCAATATTTATTGTATGTATCTTATTAAATAAATTCAATTTCTTTAATAGATTACGTTACACAGAACACTGATCTTAAACAAATGACTAAACATTATTATTTAATTGTGATAGTTATAACCTAGACTCTGGAATGGAGGTAATGAATGAGATTAACTAAATTATAAAAATATATTTTACACATGTTTATAAAATTAATTACTTGGTTACCAATTAATTAGAAATAAAAAATGAGAACCAACTAAACATAAAGAATGTGTTTTAATAAAAAAGTATTTTATACCCATAATTCAATTTTATATTAATAAATTAAATAAATAAATATTAGTGAAAAATATTAATTAAATTTATATATATTCAGTTAAATGATTTTAAATTCACCCATTAAGTTTTAGAGGCTTAAGATAAGAATAAATCCAATTTTAATCATAAAAGCTATATTTTTTATAATTGGTAATTTCGCCGCCTTTTGATGGTGAACATATTTTAAAACTAAATCTTGAAAATTTTATAAATTTTATTTGAAAAAATAAATTTAAGTTTTAAATAGTAATATAAAAATTATCTCAGTGTAAAATATTGGTATTTTTTGAATAAGTTTCATTTTTTGATGAATAGTGAAAAATATGAAATTTTAATTAGAAACTAATTTTTAATCTAATTTATTTATATAGTTAAATTATATTTTAAATTTGTTTTATATTATAATTAACTAAATTATAAATTAATATATCCAATTTAGTTTATTGGAATCAATTTCACAATGAAATTATATATAAAAACATTTCACACTTTTGAACTCTTCACTTTAAAAACCTGCTTTTTTGATGTGTCTACGAGATTAATTTTAAATATAATTTTCCCAATATTGTGAATTGAATTTGGTATAATGGATTGCATATTTGTAATAATAACTTAAAAAATAGTTTTTAAGGTAAATTTCATTTTTAGGCATAAAAAATAACAATGGTAAAAAAATTATTTACTATGGTGTTGGTAAAAAATGAAACGGGTTAAAGTTAAAATGAAAAAGGCTTAAAATAAATAAAAACTAAGAAATTTAATTGTTATTTGAGGTTTATATCATATATAAACATCCTATAAAATATTAATTTATATAAAAATTCATGGAAATTAATTCCACCATAATGTGGTTGGATTTAAATATAAAATAATCATTATTTTAATCACATAAACCCACCTCTCCTCAAGAATAAATACCACCCCTCACAAACCCATTTTGACTAAAAAACCTCCTAGATACTCAAATATCTAGAAAAAACTATTAATAACACTCCCCATATCCAAGTTCTATTGGCATAACAAAAATACCAAATCCAAGGTTCTCAAGGGTTTTTTAAGGAAGTGATATTCAAGAGGTAATTTTCTCAAGGTACCTCTCTTATTTTATTTTATTTTTATACTTTATACTCACTTTTTTTATACTTAAAGGAATAATAATTCCAGAATCATGTAAATACTGGAATTTTATTTTGATATTTTAATATCTAATATCTATCTCTTTTATTACATCCTCTTATTCATAGAAACGAAACCATTGTCAGAATTATGGAGATTAATCGTCTCTGTGAATAATGATTTTTTTCATTTTCCATTACCACCTTCATGGATGGTCATAAAAATATAATTATGGTTAAATAATATTTTAATAGGTATATAATAACCTATTTCATGTTTTTTAAATAATATATAATCATAATAGTAAATAAAATGATACTAGTCCCAGGTGTTCGAAAAAACCGCCACAATTAAGTTAACAATTATCATGAAGATTTTATCAAATAAATCATAATGATACAAGAAATAAAAATGATATATGGGACCATTTAAAAATATATAAGTTCATTAATACTATTTCATTCCACTTATGGATAAGTAATCTCATTTTTTAAGAACATCCATAATTTTACACAAATGAACCGATCATGAAACCATGAAACGAATGCACCTGAAACCCTAAAAATAATGAAATATTATTAATGAATGGGTCATAAGATGTTATAAAAACATAACATAAGGTATTATAAATATAAATATTATTATTTAATGAGTTAATAACATTATTTAAACCATTATATAGGAGGTTAAATATCGCTACACTAAAGGGAAGTGTGAGGTAAGGGTTTCTCATCTCACTCTTACTTCTGTGAGATATATTCATTATTCACCACTTATTTCTTGTGTGTGGTGTATGTACTACCATTAAATATATAATATCATGAATCTAATTATATTTATTATATTAAATGTTTAATTTTTCTAATTATTACTTTTATGGGGCATATGATTCGTCTGATTACAAATTTGTAAGTGATTTCTTAATTGAATTTCCATTAATTAGGTTAAACTTATAATTATTAACTATCTTATGATAAGATTACATGGGAAATGAATTTTTGTTATAATATTTTGTATTTACACGTTTTTTATGTGTATTTTTAGTGAATAAAAATAATTTATCCATTTAATTAATGCTCACTTCAATAATATGATATTTGTAAGGGACTTTATTTTAAAAATACTCTTTTAAAGTTACCTTTTAAAAAAGAATGTTTGTTTACATATATGGATTAAGCAGAATTTCCATCTTTCATGTCACCTTAATGTTTTGAAACTTACTTTACAAGTTTTCATGGTTATTTTCAAAGAAAATGTTTTCTTTTTATAATTTCACATAATTTTAAAAATAAATTATTTTCAAAATGAAAAGAGTATTTCTCTCAATAATTTTTCAATGATATTAATAAGGATTTTCATCTATTTCTACAATTTTTGTTGAATATTCTGATTAATTGTGATTTATATGTTATGATACCATCGTCCATATTTTATTTAATGGTTATTTATTACTTTGTACCATTTTGATACCATTCACCATATTAATCTAGATGGTTTGAGGTTGCATTTACTTAATGGGGAAAGTTATTTTCATTTTTTATGGTAGTTTTAATAAAAATATATCTGTTTATTATGTTTTAACCCTATAATACTAAGAATTTATTTGACAGAGTAAGTGATGGGTGGGGACTTCTATAGCACTTAAATTCCTCAGTAGGTCCCATGAGAAAAACTGGACAAGGTTTTTTCCAAGGTTTTACCCATTTATAAGATTCTTGGCACAAAGCCTTGATGATGTTAGATTTTTGGAACAAAGACTTTATAGTATGTTTTAGATGTCCTAAATTATGTATTACATAATTATAAGATTATTTATTGATTTACAAATGACTATTTGATTAGTAGAATATCTATGGTTAAGTTTTCAAGCACATGGGATTATTTATATGGAATTATTTGATCATATTTTATTCCACTAATATTATGCTCAAGTTTTTGATTTAATGGCATCCGTTTCAGTTATTTAACTTTCTATAATTTTTATTTCTTATTTATGATAGCTTCCACTGTATATTTAACCTTTACTAAGAATCTGATCTCACCCCTTTCTAATGTTTTATATTCCCCAGGATTTCAGGAGGTTTATTATGATATATATGTAGGGATGAGCTAGGGGAACAATGGTGTTCTCAAAGGAATCTCCGTATTGTATTTTATGTTTTCAATTGTAATATAAGATCTGAGTATGTATATAGTTTTTAAAAATTACTAAACTATTCGGTCCTTTGTGATGTTATTCCTTATTTTTTTATTCTAATGTTACAAAGTAAGTCACTAACTATGGGCTATTGGGGTGACTATAAAATCATGTGGGCGATTTAGTACTTCCCAAAGCAGACAATATCTTGATATAAAGGGTGGGTTTACTTGATTTTTATGCTTAGGGTTATGCTGTGTGATATTTGTGGTAGTCATTGGATTGGTATATGGTTAGTTTGGAATGGTGGTGTAGATGTTTGTGTGGAAGAGATGATGATTGAGGCTAGTGTATGATGTTGGTAGTGTTTCATTTGTAATGAGATTCTTGAGATGCGTCTCACATGGTGATTGTTCAAACCCTCATTTATTTCTGTGTTTCTAGTTTAGTTTTTCTTTTTGATGTTAAGAATTATTTGAGACGTATCTGATTTAATGGTCTATACCTCTCTGTAATTTCATTTGTTTTTACCAAGACTTGGTGGCGTTGAGGAAGAGTTTGGGGGTGTCCCAGAGCTTAGAAGAGGGCCTTTGGACATTTTTGTGGGTCACTATTTCCTAGAGGTGGGCATGGTTAAGGGAATGTTTCCTAGGAGATTTTCCTATGTAAAACAGGCTGCTCATAAATTCCTAGTGAAGGTAATGACACCTAAGGGGATATCCTATCCAAAATGGGTAAGAGGATCTCATTATGCCACAAACTTAGGCATGTTTATGGGAAAACAACCAGCTGTTTAGTGTCAAACCATGGTGTTAGGACATGATATATGACGGAGGAATGACCACATATTAAACCATGTCATGGTCTAGGTTATGGAAGTTATCAAATATTATTTTTAAAATGGGTGTAAAAAGTGGAAAAAAACTATGGGATATTTAGATATCCCTTTTACTAGACCCACCCTAGGTGTTTTGGTTGTTCACCATGCCATGGTGGATGAAGAAGGATTCACTTATAAATATAAGGATTAACATCCTTTATTTAAATTTCCTTATTATCTCTTTGACATCTAGGTTATTTCTAGACCTCCTTAGCCATTTTCAGCCATTCCTTTATGAAGCCCAACCCCTTGAATTATTATATATAGTCTTATGGATCAAGGTATGATATCTCCTTTTATCTTTTCCCATTATCATTAGTTTCTTCTTTTTAGGAGGATTGAAACAATGGGAATACATGTTTTAGTTATTATTTGGATGTGGGTTGGTAATGAATTGATGTGGATAGTCATTTTAAAGTTATTCTTTGAGTATGGTGGGGGTTTGATCTCCTATTTTTCCATCACGAGTGGTGGTTCTATTTGAATCTTAAATTGATGTAGGGGAACCTTAGTCTTATCCTTACTTAGATATACATGTGGGAATATCATGATTTTGTTTTAATTTGGGTTAATGTTAAATATCAACATAAAAACTATCATTAATTAACTTAATTTAAATTAAAGAGGATGGGAGAAATCTCATGAGTTTTACTTCATTTTATTTTTCCTATATAGTTGTTCATACTTGAATCTTTGGTAATTTAATTTGTGTTGAGTTTGGTGTGTTTTATGATTGTTAAAATTGGTGAATCTTTTTGTGATTATTTTATCAAACTCACTAAATGTTAAAAATACTAAGAACATATGTCTTGTTAATTAATTTTTTACCCATGTAATTTTAGTTTTGTGTGAGAATACCCTCGAAAATAATGAATTGTGATGAAATAAATTTGTTAAAACTAAATTGGTGATGTGTGGTGGTTGTGATATATGGTAGTTTTGATGTGTGGTGGTTGTTATATGAGGTGGTTGTGATGTGTGGTGGTTGTGATGTGTGGTGGTTTTGATGTTTGGGAGTTTTGATGCATGGTGATTGTGAAGTAGGGTTCATTAGCATGAGATGGATGTGGTATTATGTGTTGTGTATTTTCATGATATTTATGTAAAAAACTTGAAATTTTGTCATGAGGATGAATGTGGGTGAGAATTAATGTGTGGTAAATGAATTAATGTATAAAATAGATAATTAATGTGATGTATCTGAATATTAATTTAACGATCTTGTTAAATGAAGAAGGTTGGTAATTAGAAGACAATGGAAATGGGTCATTTTGAAAGGAAAGATGGGATATGGTTTGTGTGTGGATACATGTGTGGTGTGATGCATTTAGAGGTGGAAATGATCATGTAGAAAAGTGTGAGACCTCATGTTTATGGGGTGAGATATGTTAGTTCACTTGTTGAAAAACCCTAGGACGGGTTTGTGTGTTTTTTATCTATCATGTAATTTTACATTATCTCTATATGCACCCCACTTGAATCATGTGTTTACATTAACACCCACAGGTTCGGGGTTATAATTGTTTTAAAAATATATATAATGTTGCGAATGAATTTCTAGATACCCCCTCTTCCCCAATATCACTTCTAAGGAAGATTTATATGCATGATCTGTGATCGTTAGAATTTAAGAGTGCACTAGAGGTTGTGATTGAGGAGAGGATAAATTGGTTCATAGTGGGGGGTTATGCATGGTAGAAGGAGGGAATGAGGTTGGTGTACTTCATGTTCATAATATCCTATTATTATGGTTATATTTCAGTGGTTATGAGAGTATTTAGATGTGATGACATACTGCACAGGGTGCATGGTATGATGCAGTTTCCCTGGTGTCTTTAGGTGGGATGTGATGTGGTTGCCTAGGTGTCTTAGAGAATGACTATTATGGAAGGGATGGGAGTTCCAGGACACAAAACGTTGGGATGTCAGAGTTAAAAATAAATGGGAAATTAGTGTGGGGTACCTTTTATCTATATTCTTTTTATTATGTTATTACCCTTGGATGTGTTATTTGGTGAGTGTGTTATGGTGAGGATGAGATTGGTTAGTTAACCCATTTAGGTGCAGGTTTGTTCTACTACTTTCTCATGGGTGTATTAGTATAATATTATCACATGTGGAAGATATACCTTAGGTATAATACTACTAATTATACATATTATTCTCACCCTACATATATAAGAACTATTTTTCAGGTTTCAAGGCGGACTTTGAGGAGTGAGTTGCACATTACTAGAATAGAAATTGGAGTTTTTGCTATGTCATTGCCTTAATATTTTTATTGTTATTTATCTAGAGACTATATTTTTATTTTTTTATAATTTATACATGCATTATAGGATGTTTTTTGGTTTTCCTTTTCCTTTTATGATTTGGAGTGGCTTGGTGGTTTTCATTTTATCTCCTGATCCTTGTTAATTAATTGAGGTTAATGCCTTCCATATGTGAGATTTTCATATTCTCTGTTCCATTTTCTAACCTAGTTCTTACTGAAGGTAGTAATTAGGGGTCATTATATCTCTTCATATATTCCCATCATAGGATAGGTACCTTTTGAGGGAGGTTTTCATGAAAATACCAAACTCTTTGATCACATCATCAAACTGGATATTTCAACTCTGAGAAGCTTACTTCAATCTATAAATGGATTCTTGTATCTTTTATATCTTAAAAAACACATTTAATACTTAAAAACTTTTGGGTTTTATCATATCAACATCTTCAACTAAATTCTAATTAATTAAAATGGGTTTTAAATCTATTTGATATATCTTGTAATCAAAATCAGTCTCTATGACAAGAAATATTCTAATGGAATTTGTAACACTCCATGTTTAAGACCCATTTTATTATATTAATCCATATATTTATTATTAATAATTGAGTTTTTATATTATATTTAAATATTATAACTTGATTAGAAAATATTTCATACAATATATAAATTGAAATAAAAACATTTTATCCATAATGGTTCATTATAATAAAAGTATATAAAACCATTTATTACATACCATGGATGATCAAATCCCTAAAAAGTGTATAAATTAAAACAAAACAATAAATATAAAAGATAATATTTTTGAAAATAGGAAATCAATTGGTTCATTTTCACCTTTTAGAATCAACATTAGTAGAACTAAACCTACAATGATAAAAACATCATAAAAATAGAAATCATGTTTTGAAATCAAAATGAAAATAATAGGAATGTGAAGAATTATTTTTGAAGTTAAAATGGAATGGATTTATAAGATGTAATGAGTTTACTATATCCATTATAAAACTTTTTGTAACACCCAATAGGTTATAGGTATGCTTCAATTTGATCTTGGTTTATCCTTGGGGTCATTCTAGAGGCTTTTAGGAGTCGGAGGTTGGAAACATGGATTTTTAGAGAAAATAGTCTAGGTGCATGGTTTAGGAACACGATTAGTCTAACCGTGTAGTATTTCCCTGTGATGTTCTATTGAAATTTTTATGATTTGAGCATGGTTAGAAAAACTATATGGCTCTCCAAGGAGACCATACGGGTGTCAAGGTGGTTATTTTGGGGTGTCGCATGGTTTGAGCATTATTTTCCTAAATGGTGTAGCCCATATCTAAGAAACACTATGCCTTGTTTTTAAAGGGAGAGAGTACATGCATTTTTAGTGCACTATTTTTACAACCATGTATCCTCACTGTGTCCCCCGATCTGAACCTCTAAAAATTTCTATTTTACCTCCTTTCCCTTGATTGTTTTTATATTTAATCACACATAATCTTCATTTTTCCCAAACTAAACCTTCACCATTTCTCTAGAGGCTCCCCCCTTTGGATTATTGATGATTTTATTTCAGTATTAATAGATATCTTCAAGACATGTTCTATTTTTGATCCAGTTTCCCCTCCTTTTCCTAGATCATCTATTGATTTTTTTTCTCCCCTTATCTCATTATAAACTGATTGGGATTTGAATGATATATATAATGGGTTTGATATTTATTTGATTATGTTTCTTATGGATCTAATATCATGATGACCCAATCTACTAATTCACAATTTTTATTTTTAAAGTTTACAAGTTTTAGTCGATTCTTTAGGTAGGTGTCTTTATACAAATGTTCTAATCATGAATTAATTTATGTTATTTTTAAATTAAATTTTTTTTTATAAAAATGACGTATTTTATATCATGGTGGAATTCATTCATGAAATCTATTTTTTTAGAGGGATTTTTATTCAAAAATAATTTTGTACACAATAAGTGTTTGATGAAATATATAAGGGACAAAATTTTCTCAGAAATGGATTTTCAAACATGGAAGTGGTGGTAATTCAATGTTAAAATGTTTTTATAAATTAAGAATATAGTTTTAAAATGTTTTTTGAAAAACATAACACATTGGGAACCCTAGGTGCATCTGGAATTGAACGTATTCTACTTTAGTGTGTGTAATATCACAAGAGGTTTGATATCGAAAGACTAATATAGGACTTGATATCAGTGGGATTCATATGATTCCTAGATTAGTGTTTTATTTATATGTTTGAGTATGTATTCTGACAATTTATAGACCATTTTTTTCTTTTTTCATTGTGATTTGTTTTACATAGGTTGGTATGTTTCATGGTTGGTTGAAAACTTTCTCATCTTATATTGTCTCCATGGTTAGTATTTCTTATACTTTTGTTCTTTCTTCCTTTCACTTATCATATTCATTTTTGTGTGAATATTAAAGAATTTTATTAAAACCAATGGATGCTTTAAAAACTGTTCCTATTTTGAAACTAAAAAATTAATTGTTTTTGTTTTAAAGCTAGAGTTAACGTTTTCATGGCATTATACTTTGTATATATTTTTTTGTGAAATCCTATTGGTATTTGTGCTCACAAAATACTTTTTTACTTTGTTTTTTTGTAGATGTGGTTTTATAGTACATAGGTAAAGGGAAGGGATTGTAGTTCACTTCCTTCTCTTGGTTTTCTTCACCTTCTTAAATGATAGATTGATGGTGATGGATGGTTACATGGAGACTCATTTTTGGATAGTGTAGTTTTACTTTTAGTTTTATCCCTTTAGGATTTATGTTGCATATTTCATAGATTTATACTATTATTTCACTTTATACTTTATTAGTTCACCTTATTTCAGTTATATATGATACTTGTTTGCTTGTTTGTTTGTTCAACCACCTTGAGGTAGAACATCTCGAGTGACTTTACAGGTTGACCCGGGTTGGTCCATTAAAAATTGTATCAAAGGGATTACCCAACGTTAAGTGATATGAAATTTTCTGGGTTTGTATTATGGTATTTGGTAGAAAATATTTAAGACCATCAAAATTTGGGTATTAAGTGCGGGAGGGTTCCTGGCCAGCTCACTTCCATGTTTGAACTTGAGTTACCATGGGTGGTCACATTTTTTCCATGCTTGTGACTTGGTGTATGAGGTTATTTAAAGAAGTAGAATTGGGGTTTATTTAACTGAATATATTCCTTTAATTGTTTTTCCTTCATCCATGAAATACATAATTTATTTAAATTCTTGTTGACTAAAGGTATAAATTTTTGATTCTTGAAGTTTATCTTTGATTCTAGAATTTATCTCAGGATGATTGGTTACTATCTTGGTGGTTATTAGATATTCCCACATAGAAGAGATCTTCTGAATCCAATAGAGAAATATTTGAAACATGTTGTATTGGAAAATCCTCCTGTAGAACCTTCTTTTGTGGAATCGATAATCTATACTATTCCGACTATAGGACAGACGAGTGTTGGGAACTAGGGATGAATGGTGGATCATGGCATGGAATTTACTAAGAATAATACACCTATCTTACATGGTGAAAAAAATATACCAAGGATCTAAATAGTGGATTTAGTGAATTGAAAGGAACTTCCATTTCTTGAAAACTCTAGATGAATTTAATGTGGGTTTTTCCACTTACATGCTTGAGGGACCATGAAGAAGATAGAGAGACTCCATCACACATGCTAACTTGTATGAGGATCTTAACAAGAATTATTTTAAGAAGATATTTAAATAGTAGTTTTATGCTAAAACATTGTGATTAGTAAATACCCATTAATTTCTAAACTTAGAGAAATGGGAGTGTACTAATTTCAAGTACTCCACCCATTTTACCAATTTGGTGCACCTAGAACCTGGGCTTGTTATTAATGATTACCTCAAGGCTTAGAGGTTTGAGATGGGAATGAGGGTTGATATTCAATCAATGATAATTATCTTATGACTTATAATATTTATGTAGATTGTTGGAACATAAGATAAGTATAATAAAAACATAGATGAGAAAGTGGTATTAGGTGGAGATTTGGCTGCTACAATTTTTAGCCAGGGTGTGTCTTCTGGCCAGAAAAGGAAACACAAAGGTCCTTAGTTTTATTCTATTCTATCTTTAGGAGATTCTTCAACACATTAGTAGGTTGATTGATACTATTATAGAAGGCCTGGTCATACCAAGCCAAATTTTATGGAAGTTCCCCAGACTTTTCATTGTTGTGGACAATATGACCATCTCACATATTTTTGCCGAAGGATATCACAAGGTAGTAAGGATGGATCTACTCTAACTAAGGGTTTACGGGTTTTTTTATGATTCCAAGGGTGGCGGGTCATACCCTTATTCTAAGGGGGATGTTAATGCAACTAAGAAATATTTGGGAGGATCTAAGATCAAGAGTCCTTATGTAGTGGAGTATGCACTAGAGGAATCTAAAGCAGGGACAACTACTATTAGAGGTATGATATTCATTTATTCCTCTATAGTATTATATTTTTTTTATAGGAGAAACTCATTATTTTATATCATAAAAATTAATTGATGTGTCTGTAATACATTTATTACTTATGAATTTATTATTGGATTTTTATATTCCTTTGGGAAAGAGGTTTGAATAATGTTTCTGATGCCCCGTATGATGGGTGTCTATAGATGGATTTGAATTGGTGTGGTATTTCTTATTTCTTGATCATGAAATATTTAACCTTATTGTTTTTATGGATTTTATGATCTACATTAAGTCCAAGATCTACTATTATCATCACCTAGTTTAGTTTCTATCTTGCGATGGAGTCACTCATGTCTTTTAGGGTGTGTCGGACCCTAGATCTGTGAGAGTGGGGCTTGTTTTTCCTTATAATGGAATGTTCTCATCCCATTTTTCAGTGATGCTTCTTGATACAGTTGACTCTATCTTGAGTAGGCCACTTATTGCAGTGGTGTGTGCATACCCCAAGGTCTTTCGTAGTAATTTTTCTAGGGTATCACCTCAGATATTATTTTGAGTTTACCATTTACCTACTTCCTAGTATGATTCCCATTTTTATACCTCGTTATCACATAGAACCAACTGAGTTAGAGGAACTTAAATTTTAGCTTACATATCTTGAGGCAAAAATATTTATTCATCATAGTATGTCACCTTGGGCTTCACCTGTTCTCTTTTCTATTAAGGAAGATGAAATACTCAAACTTTAGATTGATTATCAAAAGTTGAATTAGGTAACTATTAATAAAAAGTATCCCTTAACAAGAATTAATGATATCTTTGATCAAATCAGAGGTTTTTTTTTTGGTTTTTATAGATTGATCGTCAATCAGGATACCACTGTTTGAGTGTTTTAGAATAAGATATACCTAAGAAAACATTTAGGATTCGGTATAGGAATTTCAAATTTTTAGTTATGCCATTCATTATCACTAACACTCTTATAGTATTTATGGTGTTGATGAACGAAATATTTCATTGACTCTTGGAATATTTATTTTTCATATATGTGGATGATATTTTGGTGTACTCTAAGCTATAGGAGTAACATATAGATAATTTGGATATCAATTGTAGAAACCTGAGAGAATATAGTTTGTATGGTAAGCTTTCAAAGTGTGAATTTTGGATCTAAGAAGTGAAGTTTTGGGTGAATGTTATATCTGATAGGGGTATCTCAATATATCCTAAAAATATAAAGATAGTAATGTCTTGGAAAAATACTAGGAATGTCTTTGAGATTTAAAGTTTCTTGGGTTATGTTGGTTATTTCAAGTAGTTTTTTAAGGATTTATATAAGATTGCATCTCTGGTGATAGTTTTAACATATAATGGTGTTAAGTTTGAGTGTAATGAAAAATTTAAGAGATATTTTGAGAATATTAAGAAGTAGTTAACTTCAGATATAGTTATTATTATTTCAGAACAAGGTTCGGGTTATGATATTTACTATGATTCCTTAGGTATGAGATTGGGGTGTGTCTTGATGCAAGAAAAGTAGGTGGTGGTATATAGATATCACTAATTGAACCTTAATAAGAAGAACTACCCTACCCATTACCTTGATTTGGAAGATACAACGAAATCTATAAAGGCATGGAACCACTATCTCTTTAGGGAACAATTTTTGATATATTATAATCATAAGAACCTGAAGTATATTTTTTCTCAGAGGGATTTGAACTTGTGATAGAGATGTTGGGTTTAGTATCATCTGAATTTTGATTTTAATATTTCTTATACTCCTAGGAAATGGAATGTGGTTGTTTATGTGCTGATTAGGAAATTATCGACTGAATACCTAAAGGAATCAATGAACGAATGGTCTCTGATGAGTTTCTCTGCTGATATTTTCTTTAGAGTTGAAGAAGCTGACAGAATGGTGTTCATAGAATTAGTGAAGGATGAATTGTCATTTTATGAGTGGGTTTGGATTAATAAGGTTTTAGATTCATATTGTTATAACTTTATTGTTATCCTTAATGATGGGGAGACCTCAGGTGGTTGGTCTCAACCTCTCGTGAGTGATTTGTGTTTTTGAGATAGGTTTGTCATTCTTATATCTTTGATTAAGTAATTGATGGATAGTGGAAACCATTCTTGTTGGTTTGTGAACCCTGGGACTACCTATATGTTTTATTATTTTATACATCACTATTGGTGGTTGGGGATGAGATGGTCAACTGTAGAATTCATGTCACTATGCCTTACTTATTAGAGAATCTAGGCATAACACCAGATACCTATTGGTGTATTGTAACCTTTTTCCATTCTAGTATGAGTTTGGGATGATATTTACATAGAATTCATCATTAGTTTGAAATGGAATTATAGTTATAAGAATTTTATTTGGGTGATCATCAATCAAATTATAAAATAAGATTATTTCCTCCTCATCAAGGAGACAATGAAGGTGAAATATCTTGAACATTTGTACACCCAAGAGGCTATGAGAATTAACGGGGTTACCTATGAGATTGTTGTTGATAGGGTATCACTACTCTCATGTAGGTTTTGAAAAGGTTTAAAAGAGGCAATGGGATTCTAGTTGAAATTATGCATGACACACCATCTGTAGAAATATGGGAAGACTGAGTGAGATATTCAAATCCTTAAGGATATACTCTGGTCATGCATGATTGATTTTAGTGGTTCTTGGGAAAATAATTTTCCTCTAATTTAATATTCATATAACAATGCGTTTTAAGATTCAATTAAAATGGAACACTTTAAAGTGTTTTATGGGTAGCCATGTTTATCTCCCATGTGTTGGGAATAGTTGGGATAACAGTACTTGGATGGAATGATCCATATTCA
Organism: Viscum album; assembly: GCA_963277665.1. NCBI lineage: Eukaryota > Viridiplantae > Streptophyta > Magnoliopsida > Santalales > Viscaceae > Viscum > Viscum album. Next base: position 1,180,326,975 of record OY728164.1, read on the forward strand.
AGAGATGAAAAAAAGAGTACAACTGATCCATTAGAGGTTAGTGACTACTTAGAATCATCAGAAATTATACACAGACCATCATTATCACCCACTAGAGATTGAGTTCAGTGATTAAGTCTTTCTTAAAATTTCACCTCGCTTGGGACATCATCAGTTTGGTCAGTAGGGTAAGTTGTGACAGAGTTCTACTCATGCCTTTGAGATCATTTAATGACATGTAAAAGTGTCATATATGATGGAAATTCTATATTTTTAACATAAATTCACTATGTGTTTCAGGTATCCAAACTAAGGATATATCAATAGGACCCTTCACATGAGATCGAATGGGGAGATGTTGATTTTGATCTCAATACCCTTATGGATGTGCAACCAATTTAGATTTTTTATCAAAAAGAAAATATACTATAAGGTAAAATAATTCCCTTAGTCTATATACTATTGAAGTGAATATGGGATAGCTATAAGATATGGTAGTGGGAATTATTGATGAGGTATTAGAAACCTTCACTTTTTTGACTTCAAAATATTGAAAAATTAATAGGGACAAAAATATTTTATGGTGGGGAGAATTACGGCACCCTCGGAGTCATATTTATGGTTTAGTTTGAGTTTATTTTATCCTTGGGTTTGATCTATAGGTTTATAGGATTGGAAGGTTGAAATCATGTATTTTTTGATAAATAATTCCAATTGCACGATTTAAGTGCATGGTTAGTCTAACCATATCGTAAGCATGAAATATGGATTTATGAGGTTCCAGTGATGTTTTTTATAGTTTGATCATGGTTAGTCAAAACGTACAGCTTTCCAAGGAGACCGTGTGAGTGTCAGGGTGGTTTTCTAAGGGTGTCACATGGCTTGATCATGATTTTACCAAACTATATGGCCCATATCCATGAAACCGTGTTCCTTTTTTTTCAAGGTATATAGGCCACATATGATTGGTGCATGATTTTTCTAATAGTGTGGACTAACCGTTCACCCTAATCTGAACATCTAAAAATTTGGATTTTACCTCTTTTACCTTAATAATTTTTATATCTAATCACCCATAATATTTATTTGTATTGAAGTAAACCTTCCCCAGTAATATATAGGATTCACCCCTTGTATTATTGATGGTTTCCCTTCATTAATCATGGTTCTCTTTAAGGTATGTTCGGTTTTTATTCAGTTTCACCACCTCTTCTTATATCCTCTCTTGAAATCTTCTCACCTTGTCACATTAAAACAAAATTGGGATTTTAATTCTATATATAAGGGGGTTTTATAGATTTTTATGTTGTTTCTTATGTATATGGTCTTGTGAGGACCCAATCTAGTCATTCTGAATCTATATTTTCAAAGAAAACTAGTTTTCCTTCATTCTTGAGGTAGGTGTATTTATTAAAAGGTTCTAATTCATGAATTACTGGATGTTATTGTACAATTCCTTTAGTTTATTTTATTAAAATGTGGGATCCTATATAAATATGTATTTAATTCATGTAATATATGATTTTAAATATGTTTTTCTTTAAAAACATATTTGTGCACACCAAGTGTTTGATAAAATGTCTAAGTGATGGAATTGTCTCAAAAATGGATTTTCAAGTAGGGAAGTGATGATTCTTCATTGCGTAAATGTTTTATAAATTATGAACATGTTATTAAAATGGTTTTTGGAAAACATATCACATGATATACCTTGGGTTTGTCTGGAAATGGATGCATGACACTTTAGTGTGCACAATACCACTAGAGGTTTGAAATCGAAAAAATATGGCAGGGATCAATATTGGCTAGATTCACATGATGCATGGGTTATTGATTTATTTATATGTATGAGTAATTTTTACCATATTCTAGAGCCTAATTTTTTTTTCTTTTTAATTTTTCCTTGGTTTTACACATGACAGTATATTTCATGGCTGGTTTCTCACTTTCTTATCTTATAGTGTATCCATGGTTGGTGTTGCTTATACTTTCATGCCTTATTCCTTATACTTATCATATTCCTTGTTTGTGTGAATATGAAAGGATATTTTGAAAACCGAAGGATATTTTATAAATTTTTCCTCTTTTGAAAATACTTTATTAACTGGTTTTGTTTTAATGCAAGAGAAAACATTTTCATGGCATTTGATTTTGTATAGAATCTTTCGTTAAATCATAATGGGATTTGTGATCACACTCTATTTTTTTCCTTTGATAGTATTTAGATATTTTTTTAGGACTTTGGTAAAGATAAGGGCATAATGTAGATCAAGACCTTTTCTTGGTTGCCATCACCTTCTTAGTGGATGGATTGGTGGTGATGGATAATCACATGGAGACTCATATTTGTATAGTCTTATTTTACCTTCAGGTTTAGCCCTTTGGAATTTATATTGTATGTTTTATGAATATATACTATTCTTTAACTTTTTAATATATTATTTCACCTCCAATAGCTCATATATTATATTTTTTTTTGTTTAACCACCTTATGGAAGACCTTTTTGGGTGGCATGGTAGGTTGACCCAGGTTGGTTCATTACACTGTTATTAATGGGTGTATAGTCATTTGGTATAATACAATTAAACATATTACCTATTTATAATTACTTGTATGTAGTTAATATATAAAAATTTTATTTATATGTTATAAATATGGATTTTAGTTATAAATAATTTTTTTAAAAAAAATAAATGATTTTGTAATAGAATTAAAAGATATTGGTCCATTCTTGAAAATATATTTTATTCTAAAGAAAATGTTTTTATAAAATATGCATTTTTGTTAAACTTATTAATTTTAAATGAATTATTGTATTAAAATGTATTGATAAAAATCTAGTTATTATTAGTAAAATAAATAAATAACATCCATTAAATTATTAAGGAACTATAAGGAATTCTAATTTAATTATTCATATCCAATGAAATATGATTTATTTGAAAACATTGTTATATTATATATTTTATGTATTTATTTAAAAGTTAAATTTATATTATTTTGAATAATAAATTCATTATTTATATATATAAAAGAATTAATTACATAAAAAATGATTTCAAAATGGTTAGAAATAATATGAAAATCATTTATTGCTAAAAAGAGACATTTTTCAATGATTTTTATGTGTGTAATGTATTTTTTATTTTAAAAAAGTAAATTAATCACTAAAAATTAATGATATTAATGAATTTTTTTGAAAATATTTATAAATAAATAAATTAAAAAACATGAAATGATTATTTGTTGGCAATAAATAAGAATAAATTCAGTTTATGCTTAGAAATACATTATTTTCTAAAAATTGTTTTTTTTGAATTATGCATTATTATATTAAAACTAATTTATATCAATTCTATAAATTTAATATAATAAAACAGATTTCATAATTTGAACCATCATGAAAAAGTTAATTAATGAGGTCAATTTCATTTTTAGGCATAAGGACATGTCATCAAGAAAAAAAATTGAGTTACAATGGTAAGTTAAAATGAAGTAAATTGGTTTAACTAAGGAGTGAAGACATAAAATATCATGAAAAATTATCCCTAAATGAATTTATTAGGGAATTATTTACCAGCCATTATCCCAAATCTATTATTTTACACTTTTTATCGACTTTCAATGAGAAACTGCATTCCTTATTCATTAAGGAATACATATTTGCGAAAATTCCACTCAAGATCACCTATAAAAGGACACCTCATATACCCACCTAAAAGAACACATTTACTTCAGTTTAATATTTAATAATTTCCCATATTATCTCTATAAAAATACTTTATCATTTTTTGTAAAATCTATTTACAAGAAGGATTCCCAAATCCTTTATTTCCAAGATTCTATCTAGGAGAAGATTCAAGTCTTAAATGTAAGTATTATCCAATACATAGTCATTTATTATATCCTTTTTTTCATTAAAATACTCTAAAATATGACTTATGAATTCAATAAAATGATTTTAAAACCAATATTCTTATATAAAGGTGATATTAGAACTATAAAATAACACATTCTTATTCATTCATTTGTCACAACATGTTCTTATTTGGGTTGGTTCTACCACCCAAATAGGTGATGTTATAATGTTTATTTCATGAATGAGTAAAAAAATTTAAATATTGATAATATTATGTAACAATTATTAATTTAATATTCTTAATAATTCTATAATGGTAATATATATAAGTATATTCATTAATTAAAATCAACTCATTTTATTGAATTGAAATTTACAAAAGATGATTTTAACTGCTCCTTATGAAACATTACCATCACTACCATAAAATAACCATTTGACTTCATAAATCTATCAAAAGCACCTGTGTGACCAATATGGTCATTATATAGGTGATTAAAACATTAAAAAGTATTAAGGACTATAATCACATTTTCAAAACTAATATAGAACAAACAAGACAATTAACCCCCAAATATCAATTTTAACAAAAAATGATTAATGGATGGATAATAAGAAATTATAAATAAATGGTATAAAGTAAAATAAATAAATATATTATTATAATTTATATGAATAATAAACCTAAATTTATTTTATTTAAGGTTAGATCTCTTCCGACCAAGAAATAATCCAAGGTAAGGGTTCTTTGTCTCAATTTCCATTCCTTAAGACAAGTTTCATATTGTACACTGTGTTTTCTATTATATAGTTTTATTAATTCCATATTATATTAATTTATAATAAATATATTTTTATCCATGATATTTTAAGGTCCATTTAATGACATTTCTCCCATTTTCTTTTGATTCATACGTTACCTAAGTCATAAGGGTTTTTTGTTAACTCAATTTCCTTTCATTAAGTTACAATTTTTTAACACTTTACACATTATCAAATTTTCTAAACATCCACTTTAACTTTATATAAGTTTCTTACTCCCCATTAATTCGTAGTTTCCCAAAGTAATTTATACTCTTATTACTTTTTAAATTGTTTACTTTTGAAATAATTGTTATTAAAAAGGTAAGATTTTTTGTTGACTCAATTTCCATTTAATTGTCATAGTCATTCTTCCCTAACTAAGATATTGTATATTTTTTATATTATAAAATTATTCTATTTTATATGGTATTATTTCTTTCTATTAGTGTAAATTAAATTTTCATGTCGAAATATTCTTCTTTGATGGATTTTTTTCTTCACAAAAATATGATGTTGTTAAGAATAATTCTCATCCTCACTATTTGTTATTTCTCCTCTATGTCTACATTATTTCGTATCGAAAATTTTTATTTTTTTATTTTTAAATTTAAATATACTTTATCTTCTAAAATATTCATATTTTTATTTATCTATTTCTTCAAATGAAAATTTTATAAATTTTCATCAATGTGTGTTTTATTTAAAATTTCTAAAAAACCTTAAAAGTGAATTTCATATCACTTCCATATATTCTGTATCTTATTATAAAAATTTATTTACATAAAACTTATGTATTTTAAAGATTAAATTATAGGTCATTATTTTAAAAAAAAAATTTAAAAAAATTTCTTCTCACTTTCTCAAAAAGGATTTATGAAATTGATTTATAACTTTATCTTTTTATGAAAATGTGTTTTAACCTGGGACAAGGTGGTCTGGGATGCTTGGTTTCCAGGGGAATAAGTATGGTTGTACCATCCTCACATTGTTACACTACTCTTATATTAGATAGTTTCTAATTAGGTTTATTCATGTAATAAAAAACACTTAATGACACTCATATCCGTGACACGCTGCTTGTTTTCCAAAGGCAGCTAGTCATTAGGGATCCTCACCAATGATCTTAGGAACTCACATTGGTTTAGAGGATGGGATTTTGGGATCATCACACCTTATTGGTGGTAATTATTTAATATTGAAAGACACTCTTATATATTTAATTCATGTTTTTAGATCTTTCCCTAATCATGATATGGGTCTGGTTACCCTAACATTAGCAATCGATTATTGGAATATGATGATATGAACATATATACATATCAAAGGCATATCATTGATGTGAACATATATTTATGTATCATAGGTGATCGATCAAAAATACCATATTTATATATCATAGGTTCTCCATTCATAATAACATCCATATGTATTATAGGTTCTCCATCTTTATCATATTATTACTTAGCGATGTTGGTCTATATGTCACTACATTCTAAATCCACACAAATGGGTGTTCTATAGTTTACCACTATCTAAGAAGGAGGTGAATGTTTATTTTTTCAAGATCGGGGCCATGAAGGGGAAACCAATATATCATTATGAATGTAATCAAAACCCACATAGTTTTGTTCCACTTAATGGGATTCATTGTTCATTTTAAGGTCATGTGACATGTAATGATACATGTAGTTTAACATCATATGATAAGAAAATATATGTGAAATATGTCTATTAATGGTTGGTGTGGTACTTTTGTTTGATATACTATTTTTGGATAAACTTTAAGGTAATATGGTCCAATAAGGATGTGTTGGTATCACAAGGAATATAAACCTATGAAGATATGTCTCTTTAGGAACATGGATCAATAAGAATAATGTGGTGAGTCCAAAAGGGAATATGTTCCTCTAAGTGGGGTATAATTTTATCAGGAATATTTAATAATAGAGGGATTATCCCCATGAAATATGGCCCTGGTGAAGGTAGATAGAAGAATGATGATATTTGGTTTGAAACTCAGAGAGGCGTCCTATGTATCCCATTGAAATATAAATAAAATCCCAATTAGTTATAATAACATAGTTTAAGTTCATATATAAATAATATTCCATGAAGTTTATCATCATGTGGTAAATATTTTGTCATGAAATTTAACATCATGCGACTAAAAAATTGGCAATAAAGTTTAACATCATGCCATGGAAATGAGATTATTTATTGGGATTATGTCCCTTTGAAATAATGTCTTTTGAGGAATACAATTCTTTGAGAAGGAGAACATGTTTTTTAGGCTTACACCTAGATAGAAGGATGGATGATATAAGATGGAATTGTGATAATGACAATATAAAATTAGGTCTCTAATCCTATGTGATTCTTGATTGGTGTGAGAAATAATGGATAAGGGATTATTAGGTACATTTCTTGAGAGTGTGATACTTTTTTTGAATAGAGCTTACAAACTAAGTCTATTCACAATGAATCTACTCTTTATCCACTAATGGATGAGGGTGGGGCTATGAAAGGTAAGAGGTATATGAAATATTAAAAGAAAGTATATGATCTAACTCCAATGGGGACGATATAACCTTTACCACTTGGGAGTGAATAATATAGGATTATAGGGTGGTCACCATTAATAGTACCATAGTTGACGCTTACATATTCACTATACTGGCATGATTGGAAAGTAGAAGGTGCAAATGTGACCCGATTTAGGAAGCACATAGGAAGCTTGCTCCTAGTCAAGGGAATAGAAGGGTAGATATAAGTATTATGATAATTGTTGCTATATATTCCCTTATGTGTAATGAGGAATCCACTAGGTACCTTGGCCGACCAGCCTCAGGCCTAGGCCAGTCAAGTTTTACAGTGTGATCCAGGGGAATTCTCACCAATTTCCTTGAGATTAGGACCCCCATTATCAAAGGGATGTAAGATTGAAATCCCCCTATGAAACCTATATAATAAGGGATACATATGTGAGAAAAATTTAATTCAGTAAATGGGAGATCAAAAGTGGTGAATTCTGGTGTGCATTCCTTGACTGTATGGGTCTGACAGTTTTAAAGGATATTTCAAGAGGTTGGATGACCATATGGCCGAATGGGGGCTATGAAATATCATGAGTGGTAAATGGTCAAGAAATCACATAATTGAGTCACATGAATGATGTTTGGTCATATGATTGCATGACCTTAATGGGGTTAGGCAGTTGTGTGACTAAATTATGGTTGTACGATAACGTGATATGAGAGTGATCAAGAAATCACGTGAAAAAATAAGGATCACATGGTCGACATACTCACCAATAGACATGAGATTGACCCATTCAACACTCATCTTGTGATTTATGAATATTTTCTCCTTTTAGGCATCAAACATCCATATGAGAGTTACCTTATGATTCTCCAAGGAGAGTATCTGTATCTAAAAATCTCCTCATCACAATGCTTTTGTTATTCCTTCTATGTGTCCTAGTGTCCTCTTCAATCTATCTCCATAAAGGGGATACCTAGGGGAATTTATAGGCATATTAATTTGATATTTATGCTACTTTATAAATAAATAAGGCCACAAGTGGGGTTAAAAGATGGTGGAGAGTTATTCAAATAAATTAGAATCCCTACATGACTTTAGATGATCACATGATCAAAGGGGTTGTTGTGTGTATAACAATGAGTACAATCACTCCCTTAATCAAATTTTTTTCACATAATTATAACCCATAATATATCTAGAATTCCTTCAATAATGTGACCTTACAAGTCATGTATCTTTTCCATAATGTCGTCTGTTCCTCAAGGATCCTAGATGTCTTCATCATTTATAACATTTTAAGCATTCCTCATGTGATTAAAAGGGGCATCATGTTAACCATTGGGTGTTATGAAACCACACAACATGGCTTCATGATCCGTAGGGAATCATGTTTTGCTATGAATCCCTTATTTTGGGTCTCCTTTAATCATTTTTATCATGACTTCCATATGTGTGATCATTCAATGGGTGAAAAGAATTTCCCACCATCAAAATAAATTTTGGAAGGAAAATGGGGGACTTGTTTCCTAGGAAGTAGAATCTCTCTCTAGTACCTTAGTATTCCATGTGACTAATGGTCTCTTATGTGTTATACACTATAAATTGGTTGAAAATGGTTCTATTCTATACTTATGAACCACTTTGCAATAGCCCTTGATTTCTTCAGAATTTTCACAGAACCTCATCATGTTTTGAGAATGCGTAAATCTTGTGCATGATTACTTCATGTAATTGACCATCACAACCACTTCGTGTGATCATCATCATGTAGATACTTCATGCAATCATTTATGGTAATTAAACATTCATGAAATCACTTCACATTTTATTTCTACACTTAAGTGAACACATGAATTGGAAGAATTCATGTGATCATGTGTCTCTATAATGGTAATGCGATCACATGATCCTATACGAGTTATGTGATTTTAGTAAAAGTTCATGCCTTTTATTTCCAAACTAAAATATAATTCTTTAATTTAGATGGCCTCAATAAATGAATATGAGGATATTTCAACCCATCATACTTCTATGGTCAATAGTGTTAAAGCTGACCAACATTAGATTATCCAGTCTTTTCATGACAATATTATAAGCTTAATTGGGAGGAACTTGGCAGAGTACCCTCTATCTGAATGGATTCCCCTATACTGTTTTTTTCTTCAAAATGATGCATCTATTTTACCTCATAACGAAGGTAACCAACCTCAACCCTATATTATCAAGATCTATCACATAAACCAAGAAAATATATAGCTTGTAGGTCTTTTCGTATTCAAAGACAATCGCTCTCATAGATATGTGATAAAGCCTATCTAGATGGATCTCATGGGAATCTATAATAAATCTAAACTTGATTATAAAAGATCAATATTTTTGTACATAAATATTACATATTTTTAAATGAATATTTAATACATAACATTACAATCCACACCATAACTATAAAGGTTTAGTGTCTTTGTAGACTAGATAAAAAACATCTTATTTAGGTACATTTTTCATCATCTATCATAAATTTATTCTCACTTTTTACCCTACATGACATACCCTACTTAAAACCTTTCTTTATAACCCGGGGAAAGAAAGCATTAGAAAGGGTTATCTCCGATGGTCGGTAAGGGTAAATATGGAAGATATCAATTAATTATCATACAGAATCAAAAGATAATCATAAGGGTATGAGATCATAACTTAAAATGTTTATACCCCATATATCATATATCATAAACATGATTCATGACATAAACATTTATCATTTCATAAATCACAAGCATGAGAAAATATCATTAATCAATTATGAACCAAATGTGCAGATCATAATCATGTCATACAAGTGTGGATCCATCATTGGTATAAAACCATTTAATATGTAAAATTTAACTATTGAGACCATAAAATCATAGTGAACTAGGAATCAAAAGCTATTTAACATATCGCAATAGATGAAACACCATCACTTGTTTTCTAGATTACATCAAACACATCAACTTGTTTCCCATAGTGGATAAATCACATCAACTTGTTTCCCATAATTATCTTATGAGATAAAAAATTTACCAAATTAATTTTAGGGATATATAATTCAAGTCACATCCTTGAAAAATGAAAACCATACATATTTACAACAAAATATCCTAAAACATTAATCGAATCATCATATCATAACCCATGCAAAGAGAATGAGTTTCATAAACATTTCATAAATTCATCATAGTATACCCCCTAGAAAATAAATGGGTTTTGTAAACATCTCAACTTAATAATTAGAAAATATCCATAGAAATAATAATGATGAGATAATTATATTATATCCCTAATAAATCAAAACTAAAATCAAATGATATTATCATATAAAAAAAGTCCAATAAAATATCACTGAAATATTTCCTGAGGAAAATACCATTTTAATTATGAATTCACTTATTTAAAATAAAAATATTTCTAAAATATTAAGGAAGAAATTTTCTTTGAAAATAACCTTGGAAATTTTTAATTTTAAATTCAAAATATTGAGTGGTCATGATGGTGAGAAATTTTATTCATGCCATAATCACTAAAGCAAAGATTTTATTCACACATTCGGTAAAATTACCTCATTCAGAAAATTACAAGAAAACTCTTCTAAAAAGATTTAAAAAAAATAAAACTTGGGTAAAATTTAATTTTAACTATCATTATAAAATAATAAAAAACATTCTTTAAACCATTTTAATGAAAACATGTACATGGAATAAAATGGTTCCTGAATGAATAGTAAAACATAATCAGTTTTCCTTAAAAACATTCATTCGATATCTTGAGGAATTAAAGTCAGAAAAATAAAAGGAAAAAATTTATTCTCTAAATATTACTAGATTAGAATAAAAATTAAAGGTATTTATTAGATATAGATAATATAATTTCCTCAATGTAAATTCAGGCATAAATAGTCTTAGATAAAATAAGATTTAGATGTAAATCCCTTACCTCAAGTCTCATTTTTCTTCGTTCAAATTTGAATATCAAGTATAATAAATATTTATTTATACAAATATTTTAGAAATATACTCATACATATCATACAATATATTTTTTACTTATAATATATTATCAAGAATTTATTAATAATTTGTTATTAATATCACTATTACGGGTGATAACTATTTTGTTTTTCATGCATGTTTTGGTTCGACAGTCCTAATACTTGTACATAGATCATAGTTACATCATATAAATAATGTCAATCATGATATAAATATCGTATATATTAATTATATATATATATATATTATCCATCAATAAAAGTTATAGATATAAAAATGAATTACATCATTTATAGAGACAATATATTGTATGTACGCATGAACACTGTTTTCACTTTTCAAAAAATGGCATAAAAGAATGTTAAATAATAAATCACCTTTAAATAATCCTTATTATATAATTTATATCACATATATTAATTAATTATAACTTTATTACCATCCATGTAATGAATGTATAAAAATTGAATCAGACTACTTCCTATAGGTGGTAGTCCACACACAAGCACGAGCAACATTATCATTTTACAATGGATGAAAAAGGTGTATAATGATAATAAAATCATAATAATAAAAATTATTAATATTTAATATACTAAATTAATTATTTTATAATGGAAAATATATATTTATATGAGGTATAATAAGAAATAAAATTGAAAATGCTCTGTTAAGAGTTATAACTCTTCGCTGAGAAACCTTCTTTGGATTACACCTCAAGCCTTGAAAGGATTAAAGTTTGGAAAGAAAATAAGATATTATATGTGGTTAAGTAATATATTAAGGTATTATGTTAGGTCTTAACAAATATAAAAGGATAAAAATTTGTGAGGAAGAGAGTATAAGTGGGTTCCTTTTACTTGTGAGGGGAGGGGTACTCTTGGAATTACTTAAAGTATTAAATTAAAATAAATTATTTTTTTAACAAATTGAATAAAAATTGATATATTTATAAAATATTGTGATTATAAGTCTAAATAATCTCATACAATAATATTTTTACAAGGTTAAGTGATTTTTTAACCATTATCTTGTAGTTTTACCCCCTAATCCTTTTGACAACTATCGCAAAATCAAAGTTTTCTACTCTTTATGGGTCAATAATGTTACCATAAAAGGTATACCCATAATTATAACATGGTTGATATTTTAAAAATTCTATAATTCATTTGGATTATTATTTTATTTTTATGAATTTAAATCATTTAATAAAATATTGTTTATTATAAAATATCACTAATGTCATTTTTGGAACTATTCAATTACTTTGAATTTGAAGATATAAATATGGTAATGTATTTAGAATATAAACCCTTTAAAAATCCATAATATTTTATATTTATCTGTATAATTTATGGGAAACTATAATTCACTCAAAAATAATTACTCTGAGTGTTTTAAAACCATTTACTTGATTTTTCTACTACTTGCACAATCACCTTGTCGATATTGCATAAGAATTTATGAAAATTATTTCATCACTAAAAATTAAAAATAAAATACCAGGATTAAAAAATTCAATAATATTTTAAATAAACATTTATATATGAAAATAACTTGTTTTTATCCCTATCAAAAAATATTATAGATATTAAAATATAGAAAGTGACATTTTTGACATTATCTTTTACTTAAAAATTATAATGGTAAAAATAAAAGTAAAATGACAATAAAAGGTCGTATTTTATAAATTTGGATGAAATATACCCATATAATGAAATTAAGGTAAGTTCTTGAATGAATTTTAAACTTTATTACATTAGTTTTAACCCTAATTAACCCATTTTACATTTACCGTGATAACAAAAACTTAACATGGTTACTATTCACAATGACATAAAATAAAATGGAAATATTTAAAAAAATTGAACCTATTGATTCAAAATATGGAATATATTTTTCAATATTCAATTTCTATTTGCGGTAGAAAATAATTTAATCTAAAATTACAAAACAAAATGATTTTTTTTTTCAGAAAAGTATTTTTAGGTATAAAAATGTTTTTATACCACTTTAAACCATAAAATTTATTTCAATGAATTGAAACCATTTTTAAACATAATGTAACTTTATAAATTCTTGAAACAAAATTATAGTTTAAAAAATTAGTATTTTTCAATATTCACTAAAAATTCAACTTTTCAAAAAAAATCACAAAAATTAAAACTAAGATAATTTTGATACTTTGATTTTAAAAAAATGTATCCTTTTTTATAAATAAAATTTATAATTTTTTTTGAAATTAATTATAATATTCAAGTACAGAAAGAAATAAAAACCATTTTTGAAGAATAAAATGAATTTAGTAAAAATTAAGCACTTATTTTTTAATCATTAATTGATTAATTTTTATTGAGTAAGATATCTATATATTTTCCATTATTTTTTTAATCCTATTAATACTCACCAATTCAATGACTATGAAATAAATCACTCATTAAATATTAATATTTCTATAGTATAACATGAATTTTTTAAACTTGGCGTTACATGTAAAGAAAGATGTCAAAGAAATAAAATTTATTTTTTGATAATTATACCATTAAATCTCAGGGTGTTACACTGATACTCACATTTACATATCAATAGTTTGAAAATCCGTAACAAAAAATAAGTTTGGATGGTTATATTTTTGGTATTTTTGATCTGGTGGGACTTTTGTAATGGACTGGGGTTGACCATTTTGGGTAAAACATACTTGAAAATAGTTTTCAGTAGAGTTTAAGAGAGTAGGATTGTATGTGGGAATCTAAGTTTCATAGACTCTCACCTATTATAGAAAATATCCTTCTGTCGGACCCAGGAACTAAGTGGATTTCATATACTAATAAATTCCACCATAATATAAGATAAGTGGGCATAAATCACTATGATGCATAGAATATTAGTCATGCTCTCATCTTGGGAGATATGTATGAAAAATTTCTCCATACCATTTCAATCTAGGAAAATTTTGAGTGAAATACTCCCATTGATAATGAGATTATTGGTTTAGAAAAGGGTATACATGAATGAGTCATGGATCTAAAATTCAACATCTTCTTTCAAAACGTGGGCAACATTATTCATCAAGGGGACTAGATTTAGCACTCTAATATTTAATGATGTATTTCACTTCAAATAAATTTAATTTCTTCAATAGTTTTCTTTACCCACAAACTAGAGTCGAAGTGAACTATAATATAGTATAGCCTTATAAATTAGCTGTTAAATTTTTGATATGAATAGTAATATTTACATTTTGAAAATTAAGTATAAATTTTTTAGATAAATAAAATAAATTGATAAATAAGCATTCAATTTTAAGTAAAGTCATTATATGATTTTAAAATTGATCTTTCGCTCAAAAATGGTTTTTATTGTTTTTTGTGGGAAATTAATATAATTATTTTATTCTAATATTAGAAAATTTATTTGAAAAAAAGAACTTCATTTATGAAATAATAATTTCAAAATTATCTTATAGTTATTTTTTTATAATTTTATGAAAAGATTTATTTTTCATTTAATAGTGAAAAATACTTATTTTTTTTGAAACCTGCCTTTTCATTTCAAGAATTTAAAAAAATCCATTTTATTAAATGATTTTACATGTAAAATTTGTTAATTTATTTTATTATTAATCCAATTAAGGTTATTATAATTAATTTTATGTTGTATTTTGGTATAAATTCTTTTATACTTATGGACACATTTTTCAGGAAAATAACTTTTTATCTAGTTTGCTGAGTTTAATTTTAATTTAAATCATTCCAATTTTGTGAATTGAATTTGAAAAAATGGATTCCATATTTTTAATTATAATTAAAATATTTTTTAAGGATTCCATTTTCATTTTTTGAAAATAATTTGTAAAAATATTAAAAATTTGTTACCACGGTAAGGTTAAAATAGGTTTACCGGGGGGGATTATACCATGATATAAGGATTATTTTTCAAATTAAAATTGTTGAAATACTATTGGATGGAATTATTTATACATTATATTATTCTACCTTCAAAACTCTATCCATTTGGAATCAATTTTGATGAGTATGATATAATTATATTTTAATCTTTTAAGAAATCCCAAGTGTGTCCTCCCCCCCACTTATAAAAGGACACCCATAATTTCTCTTTTTACACCACCTTGAGCTATATATCTAAAAAAACCCTATCCAATTATCTTATCAACTTCTCTATCCATTAATTAGAGGTTCTAATATTCTTAAAATTCCTTTCCATGGGTCCTTAAGAAATGATCTAAAGGAGAACAACTAAAGAAGAGGTAATCATACTACTTGAACTCTTTTAATTCATTTCTTATTATTCATCATATAATTCTATGGTATTCATAATTAATCAATAACATAAATGTCCTCAATATACTAAAATATTATTATGATTATGGAACCACCATTATTCACCCTCTTTTCCCTAAAACTGGTAGTGAATGTTTTGCTCATGCGTACATATGGACAACCACATCCACATAGTGATAAAATTAATTTTCCATTACCATCTTTCATGGATGGTTATTATTATGGGTTTAATGTTTATATATATTATATTTATGACATAATTATACTTCTATAATTATAATATTATAGATATATTATAAATTAATTTTTCATCTAAGATGATTTCCTCTGATGTTACACATGGTTTACTAGGGATATAATCTAATGATACCATCCTTATTCTTTATCTGGATGGTTTATGATTATGATGATGAGATGTTTATGAAACCCATTTATTTTCCCTGGGTTTTTCTATGCTGGAATTTTTATAAAACCCATTTCTTTTCCATGTGTTATGATATATGATGAAATTTTTATGATCTTATGGAGAACATATGTATGGTTTTCATTATGTGATGGTTAGTAATGGAATTATATATCCCTCCAATGAATTGGGTAAATATGGATATCTCATAAGATAATAAGAACTATAATGGGGAGTGAACCCAGTTCAATAAGGGACTCTGTCCACCATGATAATCTTGGAAGTGAAAATGGACTAAGGATATGATAAAATGGGAAGTGAACCTAATCTAATATGATAGAATTGGTAGCGAGACTTGAATAATGAAATATTTTTCTAATCTTATGTGTAAGCCAAAATTTTATGTCTTAAACCATTTTTATGCTCTCATGGATTATGTTATTTGATTCCATTATGATTCATGTCTTATGAACTAAAAATATTTATGTCGTGACTAAATATTATGATCTATGATATACTGGGTATGGTTTACAAATTTTAAGTTAACTATATCATGCACTCATGACCATGTTATGTTTAAGTGATCATTGATATATCCATTTTTTACCCTTACTAAGCATCTAAGATCTCCCTTTTTTATGCATGATTTCCCCAGGTTATGAAGAAAGGTTTTATGTATGATATATTTAATAAGGGTGCTCGTTTTGCAGAACTTAGTGGGAGATGATATAGATATATTATAAAAAAGTAGTTTATGTATAAAAGTTTCAAAAGACTATAAACCTATATGATTCTATTATGGATCTTAATTTTATGTATTTAATATCCATCTAATATGATATAATATTTATGTATGAAAAGTTTGGATTGCTATAGTCGATATCAAATTAAGGACTAGTTAAATTTGGAAACTAGGATGAGAATAATTATTAAGAACCCTTAGGATAATCCTATATTTAGGACAATATCCTAAGTTATGGTAAATAGAGGAATTTGGTTATCCTAGAAAAACATCCCTTTCTGGATACTACAAGTTGATGTGGTTTTGGAAAATATTCTTCTAGGGGTAATAACCCTAAAAATATTTGGTCATGTATATCTTAACCATTATTTTGGTGCACAATGAGTGTTTTATTAATGTGAACTTGGTTTTCCACTCCTGGGGATATGCTTGGGTTAACTTGTGTTTTCTTTATGAACCATTATGAAGTATTTCAATAGTTTATGACCATGAATGATCTAGGTTAAACCTATGGTGTTATATATTAAACAGAAGGTGTGATGATTTAAATATCCTAAAAAATATTTCTCATAATTATATGATTTATCACTATGATGTTTGATGCTCATTCTAACCATTTTTGTTTTAGTAAAGGAATGATGACAGAATAATGAAGTTCAGGTGGATACATGCATGCTAAAACATTTAAGTATCTAATCTGATCTTATTCATATAAATTAATTTATATCCTAAAACGTCTCTAGGAATATTAATTTGTATTGTCAATGATTTGATATTAAATATTTAGTGAAAACCCTAATGGTATGATGATATCATCTCAAGTCTATAATTCTTCTTCAATGGAAGTATGTGGGAAGTTGATTCCTATAAATCTAGTTATTCTCCATTTAGTTTAATTTGATGTTATATTATGCATGAATTAATTTTCTTTATATAAATCCCACATCAATTAACGAGGAAGGGAATTCATGTTTGATATTATGAACCAACCTATTATCATTTATTGGCCTGATGATAAATATAAACTTACAATGGAAATTAAAAACATTATATGGGTGTTGATTCCAATTTAAAAAGTGTTTTTTATATTAGATGAATAGGGATAAACCAAAAATCAATTATATTCCTATGGTATGAGAGTTTTTTTTTGATTTTTTTCATAATAGTTTCCTAGTATTCCTCTAAATTGTGAAGTTGAGTTTTCAATAGAACTCATACCTGGAGATACACCTATTTCAAAAACTACTTATAGAATGTTCCTGAATTAGTTACAGGAATTGAAGAAGAAACTTGAGAGAGTATTGGTAATATATTCATTCATTGCATAACCATGGGGAGAACTTGTTTATTTTATTAAGAATAAATATGGATTTATGCAACTCAACACTGATTATTGGGAAATTAAAATGATAATAATAAACAATAAGTAATCTAATCCTGATATTGATGATTTTTTTGATCAATTATGAGGAGATAAATATTATTCCAAGATTGATATTTGACATGGATACTATAATTTGAGGGTCAAAAGTGAAAACATTCCTAATACAACATTCTATAAAATGTATGGACTCTATGAATTTATAGTGATTCCATTTGGTCATACTAATGTCCCACTAACTTCATGGATTTAATGAATATATTCTTTAGGGATTACCTTAATCACTTTGTGATAGTCTTTATAGATGATATTCTTACACATTATAAGTGTAAATAAGAGTTTGAATATTACTTGAGTATTTTAATGAAGACCTTAAAAAGGATAATATGTATGAAAAATTTACTAGGTGTGAATTTTGGCTACATAAAGTTTTATTTTTGGGTTATATAATCTCATGCGAGGGTATATCAATGGATTTATCAAAGATGGAAGTTATTAAATGTTGGCCCAGACCAACCACTGTGGCTTATATCTATTGTTTTCTTGGTTTGGATGGATATTATCAATGATTTGAGGATAATTTCTCATAACTATATAATCCACTCACCATGTTTACTTATAAAGGAGAAAAGTTCCTTTGGATAGATGAATGTAAGGAAAATTTCAAGGAACTAAATAGAAGGTTAGTCATTACACATGTACATACATTACCCTATAGTGAATAAGGGTTAGTGATCTATAATGATGCATTTAATAAAGGAGTGGGATGCATCCTCAGGAATAATGGTAAGGTTGTAGATTATGCTTCATGACAATTAAAGGATCATGAGAAAAAATATCTTACTTATGATTTGCAGTTATATGCATTAAATTTGTAATTAAATATTTGTATATATTATATTTATGGGGAAATGTTTTATATATACACTTATCATAAAATTTCAAAGTATATATTCACTCATAAAGAGATAAATATGTGCTAGAAAAAATGGTTGGAGTTTATTAAAGATTATGAATACTCAATACATTACCACCTTGTAAAAATGAATAAGGTGGTTGATGCTTTGATTCAGAAGGATCATAAAATATTATCTATGTAACACCCCAAGATTTTATGAAAAATATTCTTTTTAATTTCATTAATGTCTTGTGTTGTACGCTACACCAAAAGGATCTTGCACAACATGATTCTTTGACTTGCCTTGCATTAAATGCAACCGCGACCTTCCTCGATAGCGTGTCTAGTACGCAATATTGAGTTTCACTAAACAACGATATGCTATTAAAATATTATTAAAACTAGCCGTTATGAATAGTAATAACCACTTTTTGAAATTTTGTAAATTTTATTTTTCAAAATGGACTTCATTTTTGGATTCGGAATATCGAAATTAGCTTAGGGTGAAATTTTGGTACATTTCGGATAACTTTCATTTTCTAATGAATAGTGAAAATTACTAAATTTTAATTAAAAACAACCTTTTTAATCGAAATAATTAATAGTGATAAATTATTAATTTGAGTGGTTTTAAAGTATATTTATAATATATTTTTACAATTTAATACAATGTTGGTCATTGGATGTAATTCTATATTTAAACCAGACATAAAAAAGTGTCAATCTTTTGATAGTTATTATCTCTTAAGAACACGCTATTTGTTTTGATGATGGGAATTAATTTTTAAATTAATTAATGCAACTGATATGTTTTGAATTTGGTAAAATAGACATCATTTTTGAGTTCATAATATCAAATATAGCTTAGGCCTAATTTTTCGTATTTTTCTGAAAACTTTCAATTTTTGATGAATAGTGAAACCACTAAGTGGTAGTTAAAAAAACCGAATTTTTCATAAAACTTAATTTTACCGCTTCTGTGAGTGGAATTTCGAAAATCTGAGAGACACAGTTGATTTCAGTAAGTAAAATGTGGTTCAATGAGATGAAAATAATTTTTTGGTGAATAGTAACTTTTTACTTTTTTTTACCACGGTTAAAAGTAAATAGGGTAATTAAGGGTAAAAATGATATTATTATTACCCTAAAACATGTCCTAATTCTATTGGACAAGTGTAATTCGACCAAACAAAACCTTAGAATAAACTATGATCATTTAGGCCCACTTGGATTAGATTCGGACATTTATTATTAATTTATTTAAAGAAGGGTTAAAATAGTTAAAATCAAAGTTTAATAAGTAAATCATTTTTAATATGGGGTTATACATAAGATAAATTCGACTATAAATATTAATTAGAAAGATAAAAGGATTTCCTACATAATGGTATTTTATTTGTAATTTTTAGACATTAAATAATTTAATTTATTTATGACACAATGATGATTCAGTAATTATCTTATTAATGAAATATTGACATAATTGATGTTATAAATACCCAAATAAATGTAATTTGAGACTTTTTATGAATTAAACTAATTTTATAGGTTAATATGACATGTTATTATTAATTTAAGTAACTTTTTTTGAACTAATAATTCTGTTATGATTTTCACAAAAATCAATTACTAAATAGTGTCAAAATTGACATAAAATAGTTTTTAAAAAAAATATTATATTACTAATTGTTATTTTATTCCTAAAAATATAAGGTTCTTCCAAATGACATATATAAAGTTATATATACTAATAATAAACAACTTGGGGTTCGTTTGGCTTGATATGGTATGTTTATTAATCTTATAGTGTAAGAAAACAAGAAGACACGGTAAAAGTTAAATTATCTAACTTAAAGTTAAATCTAAATGATAAGGTTAAAATTGATACCTAAACTTGTCTAAATTCTATTGTATGAGATTATTTAGACCCCTACCCACCTTAGCTTCTAAATATATCAATTTGGAGCTATTAAAAACCGAATTTGACTCTATAATAAAATAATATTTTTAGTTATTCCAAAGGTGCCCCTCTCCTCCCTTATAAAAGGGCACCTCCTCCCCCTCTTCCTGACACCACTTTGAGCCTTCAAGCTTGGCCAAACCCTGACAATTTCTCCTCTACACTTACATAGAAACATCCTAGAGGTTCTGGTCTTCTTCAAATACCTATTTTAGTGCCCTAAAAGGTGGTCTCAAAGAAGCACTTCAAAGAAGAGGTAATGTCCGTTACCGATTCTTTCATCTTTATTTCTTCTTCCACTTCTTCTTCTTTAGTTGATTCATTATTAAGTAATAACATCAGTATCACTCACATATTTAAATGTTATTATAAGTATGAAACAACCCTATTCCACAATCTATCCATCCTACGGAAAAAGAAATCACCGCGCGTGCGTACGTACGGAATACCGTCTCCACGCCGTGGTGTAATCTATTTTCCACCACCACCTTACTTGGATGAGTATAATGGTGTAAATAATGACTATATATGACTATTATAAAGTGATATTGATTCTTAAATAGTATACATACACTATAATACAATTCCATGATCATAGGAACGATATCATCACTCGTGCGTACGTACGGAATACCGTCTCCACGATGTGATGCGACTCATTCTACATGATCTTAATTTCATAATGATTATATAATTGAATCGAATGAATTAATATGATATATATTACACTAATACCATTCTTTAAATTAGGTATCTATAACCTAAAGAGAAAAATAAGAATTTATTCGAAAAAACATGCATAAGAACAAAAAGTAATAAACACCCGAATAACAAGTAGTAATGAAATATTACTAATAAGAAGCTAAGAATATGACCATATACGATATCATAACAATAAGTATTATTATTTATTAATTAAATAACATTATTTAAATCATTATACAGGAGGTTCGGACACTTACGAAGCAAATCGGACCTAAGGTAAGGGAAATATCACAATCTCATTTTTATCCGAGATTGCTTATACTTTGGTATTTACTGGGGTGTATTTTATCATCCACATCCATGTTTCCTCAATATGTAATATTATTTCCATCCACCTACAATTGTTTAAAACCTATTTTACCCTTTGGTGAGTATTTATTAAAATATATGAAAGGAATTTTTTGTCATTTTTCGTACGAGGTACTTTTGGACTTTTCCGACAAAATTATGAAAAGAATGTTTTTTTAACTTATACGGGATGAATGGATTTTAAAACATTATTTCCAAGAAGCTTACTTTACAAGTTTTCAAGTTTATTTTTAATCAAATTCTTTTAGTTTAGAATTGTATGACATGTTAAGAAAGGAAAAGTGTTTTTGAAGTAGAAAGGATATTTTCCTCAAGAATGGAGTTCAAGTGTTTTCTAAAAATTATTTTCCATATAAGATAATAAAGGGTTCTGTTTTTACCCCTATTGATATGAATATGTTGTGATGGATATATTTTTATGAATTCCTTTATCTTATATGAATTGTTTTATGATGTCACGATGTTTAAGATTCCCATTTTTATTACATGGGTTATGCTATGATGTATGGTTTATGATTTTGTGGCACACATAAGAATGGTATCATTATGAGATGGGTGGGACCTATATCTCCCTCCAATGCATTGGGTAAAGATTTTATATCTCATGAGATAGACATGGCTGGAACGGTAGGTTATACCGGTTTAGTGAAACAGGACTGAAATGAGGAGTGAACTCGGTTCAGAAATGGACTTTGTCCACTAAGATAGTCTTGGCAATGAGTCTTGACTAATAAGAAATGATTCTCTATGATTATGTGTGTATGCCACAAAGTTTCATGTTTTATGTTATGATTATTGGGATTCCATTTCACTACTATGATTTATCCCATGTTATGAAATTATGCTCTCTTTTGCAGGTTAATATTTCCAAAAGTTATGTTCTTATGAATATGATGTGATTGATATTTCTTTTGTTTACCCTTACTGAGCATTTGAGCTCACCCTTTTATGTTTTCTTTTCCCCAGGATATAAAGAAAGGTTTTAGGTAAAAAAAGGGGAAGATCTTTATGGGAGATGTTGAAGATCTTTCACCACGATTAGAATATTGTATTCCGAGTTTCCAAAGACACTATACTATTACGATCCTTGTGTGTGTGTTTTTGTTATGTACTAAGTATTCCGCAAAAGTAATGTAATGTCCATGTACATCAGGCTTAGGGTCTCTACAGTTGGTATTAGAGGAAAGGTTTAGTCAACCTTTGGAAACTAGGATGTGAGAACTTTAGTGAGATCCCTAGAGATATTTCTAAGGTATGTATAGGGATGTCCCTAAGGTTAAGTATAAGTATAGGTTATAGTCCTAGAATTGCGCTAACGATCTTAGAATTAAACCTAAGATGTTAGATATTGAAGGTACTCCCCCTTTATTATGTTGTTTTCCCTAGCATGATTTTTTCCTCTCACACTATTCTTTTTGGGTTTTAGACGATGGCTGGAACCCGAAGGAACCGTGTTGATCAATGCAATGGACAATGAAATGATTGTCCTCCAGAACAAACAAATGTTATGGGAGATGGAGTGCAAAATTTTATTGCTATACTTACACAATCAATGAATCATTCTGGACTTCCAAATGAGCAGATAAGGGAACAATATTCTATTGAGTCCTTCATGAGGCAACGTCCACCTTCTTTCAGTGGGTCTTCTGATCCACTTGTTTCTGAACAATAGATCAGTACCACTGAAAAGATATTTTTAGATCTTCAATGTTATGAACATGATAAAGTCATCTTAGAAGTATATCGTTTGGAAGGTGAAGCTGATCAATGGTGGAATCTTATCAAGAATACGAGGGAAAGAGATGAAATTGAGTCCATAGAATGGGAAGAGTTCAAGAACTTATTTTTCAATAAGTACTTCCCTCATATTCTTCGAACAAAGATGGAGAAGGAGTTTCTTGAACTAAAGCAAAAGGATGATGAATCTATTGGTATGTACGAAGCGAATTTTACAAGGCTTGCAAGGTATGCATATGGATTTATCATCCAACCTGAAAGTAAAGTTGATCGATTCTTCAGTGGCTTAAAACTAAATCTTAGAAGGGCATTAGCTATAAGAGACTTCAGTAGCTATGAAGAAATTGTGCGTTGTGCTATCAAGGTAGAAATGGAAGTTTGTGTTACTTATATATTTCATAGTTTTGACAAGAAATGAAAGATGGAGTTCAAAGAGAAATCTCAGAATAATGGTGAAAAGAAGATGAATGTTTCCTTATGCTCAAAGTGTGGAAAGAAGCATGGTGGAGATTTTCTTAAAGGGACAAGTAAATGTTTCAAATGAAGGTCATCGGGAATTTGAATGCCGCAATGATGGGAAGAAGATGTCTAATGATGCAAACAAAGGAAGGGATACACAGAATGAACCTACTACACTTCAATGCTTAAAGTGAAATGAAATAGGGCATTATGATAATAAATTCCCTAATCCAAGGGTTAGTGATGATCGACATGAGCAACCACTTAAGGAAAAAGACAAAGGGAAGTCACATGCGATCACCATTGGCGATATTGAATATGATAACGATGTGGTGGAATGATTAAGTGTTTATGTAATGGGATTCCAAAATAATGTTGTATATAGTATCGTGGAATATTGGAATATTTATGTATTGGTCTATTGTGGTTTTCAATAATTTTATGGTACCGGTAACCATGGAAAGTGATTGAGATATTTTTGGAAAAAAGATGATATGCACATAATGAAGGGAAAACGAGAAAATGAAATATTTGACAGTATTCATGAGCTCATGATTGATATAAGGACAAAGTGATATCATGGTTTGAGTATATAGAATTTTGAGTATTTGGGTATGTGGAAAGTGTTAACTTTTAATTGCATTCATGTTTTCACTAAGGTTCAATGGGTATTCAAGAGAATACATGATTAAGGCCTTTGAATGTTTGGAATGTGACCAACAGGACATATCTTATGATATATGGGGATCAATGATGGTATTAAATCTTTGGTAATCGTTTTCACTATATTATGAGAGTGGAATGCAGTATTATGGATAAACCTAAAGATTGGAATGGATTATGTTGGACATAAGTTAGTATTGTTTAAGGATAGAAGTTTTTTTGATATTATTAATGGGATGTTATAGTAATATAGTTTTAGAAAAAGGACAACCTGCAGGACGGGCGACAGCCCATTGTGTCAGACAAGGCTATGGGAATCGAACCCACAACCGAAGTGCGACTGACCTTTATCACCTACCACTAGACTACAGGAAGTCCCTGGTTAGTAGAAACTAGTTTTATTTTATTAAGCGGTATGATATATGAAGTATAAGTTCATTTTTGGAATCATATACGATTAACCATAAGATGGACTTATAACTTTTGCTAACCTTTTGTTTGAAAGAGATGGAATAACCCATCATTCTATCACAAGATCTGCTAACACATCACGAATAACAAATTCAACTTCATTTATTTAAGGGATGAAGTAGAAATTGTTCAATTCACGAACAACAGTGATATTGTACCAAAATCAAGCAAGTATTTCTTTTAATTCAAAATTTTCAACTTTAGGGAAATGATATTGAAAACCAAAAATGTTGTCCTAGTGCCCTTATATCTGATGAATCAGATGGTACCCTAGATCATCACAAATTTATGGCTTTGTGATTGGTGGATTTTCCATAGTCATGTTCTCTACCACTCTCCATCAGAACATGATGGTTAGATTTCTCTTCCATATCCATATTTTCACCTATGTGGAAACACAGTGATTAGTTTATTTGGGTAACCGTTACGTTTCTTACTTTTTTGTTAAAGATTGGTTTTGGAATTACTTTTTACGATGTGGGTTTATATCAAAGAAACTTTCTAATAGTAAACCATTTATAACCTCGATGAATTTCGAGGGAAAAATTCATTTTAAGGGGGGTAGAATGTAACACCCCGAGATTTTATGAAAAATATTATTTTTAATTTCATTAATGTATTTTGTGGTACACTACACCAAAATGATCTTGCACAACATGAATCCTTGACTTGACTTGCATTAAACGCAATCGCGACCTTCCTCGATAGCGTGTGTAGTACGCAATACCGAGTTTCACTAAACAACGATATGCTATTAAAATATTATTAAAACTAGACGTCATGAATAGTAATAACCACTTTTTGAAATTTTGTAAATTTCATTTTTCAAAATGGACTTCATTTTTGGATTCGGAATATCGAAATTAGCTTAGGGTGAAATTTTGGTACATTTCGGATAACTTTAATTTTCTGATGAATAGAGAAAATTACTAAATTTTAATTAAAAACAACCTTTTTAATCGAAATAATTAATAGTGATAAATTATTAATTTGAGTGGTTTTAAAGTATATTTATAATATATTTTTACAATCTAATACAATTTTGGTCATGGGATGTAATTTTACATTTAAACCAGACATAAACAAGTGTCAATCTTTTGATAGTTATTATCTCTTAAGAACACGCTATTTGTTTTGAAAACGGGAATTAATTTTTAAATTAATTAATGCAACTGATATGTTTTGAATTTGGTAAAATAGACATCATTTTTGAGTTCATAATATCGAATATATCTTAGGCCTAATTTTTGGTATTTTTCTGAAAACTTTCAATTTTTGATGAATAGTGAAACCACTAAGTGGTAGTTAAAAAAACTGAATTTTTCATAGAACATAATTTTACCGCTTCTATGAGTGGAATTTCGAAAATTCGAGAGACACGGTTGATGTCAGTAAGTAAAATTTGGTTCAATGAGATGAAAATAATTTTTTGGTGAATATTAATTTTTTACTTTTTTTTACCACGGTTAAAAGTAAATAGGGTAATTAAGGGTAAAAATGATATTATTATTACCCTAAAACATTTCCTAATTCTATTGTACAAGTGTAATTCGACCAAAAACAACCTTAGGAATAAACTATGACCATTCAGGCCCACTTGGATTAGATTAGGACATTTATTATTAATTTATTTAAAGAAGGGTTAAAATAGTTAAAATCAAAGTTTAATAAGAAAATCATTTTTAATATGGGGTTATACATAAGATAAATTCGACTATAAATATTAATTAGAAAGATAAAAATATTTCCTACATAATGGTATTTTATGTGTAATTTTTAGACATTAAATAATTTAATTTATTTATGACACAATGATGATGCAGTAATTATCTTATTAATGAAATATTGACATAATTGATGTTATAAATACCCAAATAAATGTAATTTGAGACTTTTTATGAATTACACTAATTTTATAGGTTAATATGAAATGTTAGTATTGATTTAAGTAACTTTTTTAGAACTAATAATTCTGTTATGATTTTCACAAAAATCAATTACTAAATACTGTCAAAATTGACATAAAATAGTTCTTAAAACAAATATTATATTACTAATTGTTATTTTATTCCTAAAAATCTAAGGTTCGGCCAAATGACTTAGATAGGGTTATATATATTAATAATAAACAACTTGGGGTTCTTTTGGCTTGATATGGTATGTTTATTAACCTTATAGTGTAAGAAAACAAGAAGACACGGTAAAAGTTAAATTATCTAACTTAAAGTTAAATCTAAATGATAAGGTTAAAATTGATACCTAAACTTGTCTAAATTATATTGGATGAGAGGATTTCGACCCCTACCCACCTTATCTTAGAAATATATCAATTTGGAGCTATTAAAAACCTAATTTGACAGTATAATAAAATAATATTTTTAGTTATTCCAAAGGTTCCCCTTTCCTCCCTTATAAAAGGGCACCTCCTCCCCCTCTTCCTGACACCACTTTGAGCCTTCAAGCTCGACCAAAACCTGACAATTTCTCCTCTCCACTTCCCTAGAAACATAATAGAGGTTATGGTCTTCTTCAAAGACCTATTTTAGTGACCTAAAAGGAGGTCTCAAAGAAGCACTTCAAAGAAGAGGTAATGTCTGTTACCGATTCTTTCATCTTTATTTCTTCTTCCACTTCTTCTTCTTTAGTTGTTTAATTATGAAGTAATAAAATCAGTATCACTCAAATACGGATATGTTATTATAAGTATGAAACAACCCTATTTCACCATCTATTCATCCTACGGAAAAAGAAATCACCGCGCGTGCGTACGTACGGAATACCGTCTCCACGCCGTGGTGTAATCAATTTTCCACCACCACCTTACTTGGATGGGTATAATGGTGTAAATAATGACTATATATGACTATTATAAAGTGATATTGATTCTGAAATAGTATACATACACTCCAATACAATTCCACGATCATAGGAATGATATCATCACTCATGCGTACGTACGGAATACCGTCTCCACGATGTGATGCGACTCGTTCTACATGATCTTAATTTCATAATGATTATATAAATGAATTTAATGAATTAATATGATATATATTACAATAATACCATTCTGGAAATGAGGTATCTATAACCTAAAGAGAAAAATAATAATTTATTCGACAAAACACACATAAGAACAAAAAGTAATAAACACCCGAATAACAAGTAGTAATGAAATATTACTAATAAGAAGATAAGAATATGACCATATACGATATCATAAAAATAAGTATGATTCTGGAATAATTCAATAACATTATTTAAATCATTATACAGGAGGTTCGGACACTTACGAAGCAAATCGGACCTAAGGTAAGGGAAATATCACAATCTCATTTTTATCCGAGATTGCTTATACTTTGGTATTTACTGGGGTGTATTTTATCATCCACATCCATGTTTCCTAAATATGTAATATTATTTCCATCCACCTAAAATTGTTTAAAACCTATTTTACCCTTTGGTGAGTTTTTAGTAAAATATATGAAAGGAATCTTTTGTCGTTTTTCGTACGAGGTACTTTTTGACTTTTCCGACAAAATTACGAAAAGAATGTTTTTTAACTTATACGGGATGAATGGATTTTAAAACATTATTTCCAAGAAGCTTCCTTTACAAGTTTTCAAGTTTATTTTTAATCAAATTCTTTTAGTTTAGAATTGTATGACATGTTAAGAAAGGAAAAGTGTTTTTGAAGTAGAAAGGATATTTTCCTCAAGAATGGAGTTCAAGTGTTTTATAAAAATTATTTTCCATCTAAGATAATAAATGGTTCTATTTTTACCCTTATTGATATGACTATGTTGTGATGGATATATTTTTATGAATTCCTTTATCTTATATGAATTGTTTTATGATGTCACGATGTTTAAGATTCCCATTTTTATTAAATGGGTTATGCTATGATGTATGGTTTATGATTTTGTGGCACACATAAGAATGATATCATTATGAGATGGGTGGGACCTATATCTACCTCCAATGCATTGGGTAAAGATTTTATATCTCATGAGATAGACATGGATGGAACGGTAGGTTATACCGGTTCAGTGAAACAGGACTGAAACGAGGAGTGAACTCGGTTCAGAAATGGACTTTGTCCACTAAGATAGTCTTGGCAATGATTCTTGACTAAAAAGAAATGATTCTCTATGATTATGTGTGTATTCCACAAAGTTTCATGTTTTATGTTATGATTATTGGGATTCCATTTCACTACTATGATTTATCCCATGTTATGAAATTATGCTCTCTTTTGCAGGTTAAGATTTCCAAAAGTTATGTTCTTATGAATATGATGTGATTGATATTTCTTTTTTTTACCCTTACTGAGCATTTGAGCTCACCCTTTTATGTTTTCTTTTCCCCAGGATATAAATAAAGGTTTTAGGTAAAAAAAGGGGAATATCTTTATGGGAGATGTTGAAGATCTTTCACCACGATTAGAAGATTATATTCCGAGTTTCCAAAGACACTAAACTATTACGATCCTTGTGTGTGTGTTTTTGTTATGTACTATGTATTCCGCAAAAGTAATATAATTTCCATGTAAATCAGGCTTAGGGTCTCTACAATCTATGATGAATATCACAAAATATCCAATATTTCTAAATTTGTAAAATACATACCTTGAAATCTTGAAGGATTGGGGGAAATCTTATCTGTCTAAAATGAGTGTTCAACCATCTATCCAAGTAAATATTAAATATTAAAAAAGGAATATATAGAACTATAAAATTAGGTAATAAATGTTCCTGAGTTCAATATTGATTATGAGGGAATGATAAGGTTCAAGAATCATGTATGTGTCTCATCAAAACTATATTTTAAGAAGGATCTATTGGATGATTGTCATAGATCATCATTCTATATTCTTCATGGAAGTATGAAGATTTATATATATCTAAACGAGTATTTATGGTGGGACAACATGAAGAGAGATATTATAGAGTATGTATCTCAGTTCTTAGTGTGCTTGTAAGTTAATTATGAGAGGAAAAATCTAATGGGATGTTAAAACTATTACCCATACCTCAATGGAACCGAGAAAACATCCCCATGAATTTTGTTGTTGGAATCCTAAAAAAATCTAAAAGTCATAATGTTAGTTGGGTTGTATTCAATAACCTTACAAAGTTAGAGCACGTCATTGCTATTAGATAATATTTATATATTGGTTATATTTCTAAAATATACATTAAGTAATTAGTAAGGTTTCATGGATTTCTTCATTCTATTGTATCTAACAGAGATCAAAGGTTTACCTCAATGTTTTAGTGAAATATTCCGTAAGATCTGGATTCAAAGTTGTGTTTCATTACTAGTTATTATCATCAGATAGATGGTTAGTCTAATAGATCCATTCAAACCTTAGAGGATATCCTTATATCTTGTTCTATAGAATTAAAAGGTGGTTGGGATCAACACCTTCCCTTGTCAAGTTTTCTTACAACAATATCTTTCAATCAAGAATTCAACTGGATCCTTATGAATCCCTCTATGGAAATAAGTGTATAAATCCAATGTTTTGTGGATAAATATAGAGAAATAAAGATATTGGGACATGATATAGATGAGTAAATGGTAGAGAAATTCATATCCATTCAACAGTACATAAAGGAAGCTCAGAGTCAGAAGAAATTTATACTAACAATCATCATAGAAATTTGGAATTCAAAGTCGATGAATATATATTCCAATGAATTCATATATGGAAAAAGGTTATGAGATTTTGAAATAAGGGAAAGTTTATCCCTAGGTATATTGTACCCTTTGGGAGTTTTGATTGATTAGAGACGGTAGCATATCACTCGGTGCTTCCACTAAACCTCTCGCAAGTTCATGACGTGTTCCATGTATCTCTCATGAGAAAGTACATACCTAATTCTTCACAGGTACTGAACTTAGATTTTGTACCATTGGAGTGCGGTCTTTCCTATGAAGAACAAATAGTATAAATCTTGGATCATGGATATAATTTTTTATGAAACAAGAATACTCATTTGATTAAAGTTCTATGGAGGAATAAGAAATTCGAAGAAGCGACATGTGAACCATGTATGTGATGAAACATAGATATCCTCATTTTTTTATTAGAGTGATGGAATTTTTTGGGTGATGTTTATTTTAAGGGGGGTAAAATTTAACACCCTAAGATTTTATGATATATTTATCTTCAAATAAATTTAATTTCTTTGATATATTTCTTTACATGA
Organism: Viscum album; assembly: GCA_963277665.1. Lineage (NCBI taxonomy): Eukaryota > Viridiplantae > Streptophyta > Magnoliopsida > Santalales > Viscaceae > Viscum > Viscum album. Next base: position 1,180,358,488 of record OY728164.1, read on the forward strand.
AAACCTGAATCTAAATAAACCATAATATGGTATACTATTATAACTTAGACATTAAATTTGTGATGTCATTAACCAATCCAAGATGCCATCCAACCCGACACCCAACCCAGCCCAGGGCATAGACCAAAGGGTGTTCCCGATCCCCATGGGCTGGAAACTACTGTTTGGGTATTAATAATACACTTTTGGGAATTATTTCACCCATGATAAATAAACAATAATAACACTCCAAATGAAACATCATGCTAAGATCAATATCCATAATAAAAATATAATACAAAATTTTAAGTTAAACATTATATAACTTTAACCAAAAACTAAAATACCAAAATGGGAGGGGAAAAACTAGACCACAACCCAAAAACCTTCATGAAACAAGAGGGCCATCACCCTCAATCCACCACCACCAACACCTGCAAGAGAGGAACACTAGAAACTAGATGCACCATCACCACTATGATACAACTTGCCTTTACCTGGGTCAAACATAACAAGATATACATACAACTAAGAGTGTATGTAGGGTGTGAGAAAAATCCCAGTAGTATGACACCCAAAAAAAGGATTCCATTCCATAACATTAGAAGATAAATTAACATGTGGGTTTGAAGAAATAAAGCACGAACATTTTTAATAAAACATTTAAAAGATTTTTTTTATATAAAACGTGATTTGAAAGTAAAATGAAAGTATGGTACACCTTATACCAATGGTAAGTACTAAATCACATGAGAGATCCATGTTACATGAAATCCTTATAGGTACTAGCACTAGTAAGGCCCTAAGAACCTCATATCTTAGTGATAATGGTATAACAACCATGAACCACAACATCCTCATGAACGATCCACTAAAGAGGAATCCATCCAAAGTTTTAATGGTCTCTAATCATCATTATAGTTTAGTTAGTGTTTTAATGTCAATCTGGCTAGAAGAAATTGAGCCTCAACCTTTCCGATCTAACTAGCGAACTAGTCCTAGTCTTCCCACCTAGATACCTAAGATTCCATCTATAATTAATTTTCTATTTCACATGTCACATATATCACCACATTTACATACACAAATAAAGAATTATGAATACACATGAAAACAACATTTTTCATAGGGGAAACCCCTTTAAAATACATACACACACCCACTACTACAAAAGAGACCTTTAACAGCGATAGAAATGTTCTTTATCAGTGCTATAAAAGCACTGACAATATGAGTGAGGTTAAAAGCCCTGGTCTTTTATCAATGATAAAAAAAGTGTTGATAAAGGGGTCCTTTATCGACGCTAAAAAAGTGATGATAAATGGGGCCTTTATTAGTGCTTTTAAAAGTGATGATAAATGAAACATTTCCAAACACTTTAATTTAGCACCGCTAAAGGAACCATTTATCAGCACTTATAAAAGCGCTGATAAAGGGTCCTTTATTACTGATGACAAAGGACCTTTTTTAAGAGCTTTTATAAGCACTGATAAAAGAGACCTTTATTAGAACTTCTATGAGCACTGATAATGGGACATAGTGCAGTGTGTTTTAACAACACACTCCCGCACCAAAAACACACAAGATATAAAAAACAAGTTCCAGTACATGATTTAAATGAAATGAAATTTACAACACAAACATAAGAAAAAAACACTATATTATAGAAGTTTCAAACATTGGTTCATACAATTACATAAAAAAATTATTACATACATTCAAAAACATCAATGTTCCTTTATCTTTTAATCATGACCCATCTCATTTTATTGCTGAATAAATGCCCCCTACTTGAGAAAAATAATGCACCTGTATAAGAAAAAAATTCATATGTTAGTAATAATATAAATAAATAAATTAACAAAAATTGTTGATTTTACTAAAATTGATTTCAATTTTAAATAAAAAGACACACTTGGAGTCATACCGGTCATACCATGCATCATATTGAGGTGCATCTGATTCCAACACATCAAAAATGACTTATAGATCATTGTCCTAATGTATCAAAACAATATGAGTGTGTTTTTTCTGTTTTGAGTAGTTCAGTTTGTTTTTTAAAAAAAATTGATGTCAATTTTAAATAAAGATGCACTTAGAGTCATATCGGTCACACTGTGCATCAGATTGAGGTTCATATGATTCATACATGTTCCAAATCACTTATGGATTATTTTCCTAAAGTATAAAAACAATATGAATGTGTTTTCTTGGTTTTGATTACGTCTCTTTTCTTTTATATTAAAATCTAATTTTAAACTTAAAACATGCACATTGACTCATATGGATCACATCGTGTATCAGTTTGACATGATAAAAATTCCCACATATCACAAATTATTTATGAATTGATTCCCTAAATTATCATGAAAATCCAATCACATTTACTCAACATTTAGTGAGTGATACTTTTTAAATTCAAATATTTATTTTAAATTGATAATAGACACATTGAGTTAGTTGTATTTTTTACTAAAATTAATGCTAATTTAAAAAAATAAGTACTTGGAGTCATATAATTCAAATCATGTGACAGATTTCGGTGCGTCCGATTTCTACATGTCCCAAAGTCTCAAAAAACCCAACTATAAATGTTACCATGATTTCCAATGAATTTATTTGTTGAAATACCAACACTTCATGAGAATATTTGAATAAACCACATCAACTTGGAAAAAATAATCCACCTGTATAAGAAAAAAATTATTATGAGAAATACTAAAAAGAAAGAAATTAAATATAAATATGAAAAAATACATTAATTCTATGGATACTGATTTTACTATAAAAATATAAATATTACCTATATGATTGAGTATTGAAGAGAACTTAAAGGAAAGTAATAAATTTCAACACTACGGGGGTGAATGGTTTTGAGGGATAATAGTTCTATGAATATTTCTGTGTAGAAATGCATGAAAGATATTAAGAGCACCCCAACATGAACAAAAGTATCTACCTATATTAGAAAATATTTATTATGAAAGAAATACTAAAAATAAATAAATTAAACATAAATATGAAAAAATAAATTAATTATATGGAAAATGATTTTACTGTGTAAACAATAAGATTACCTCTATAATTATGCAGAGGTAGCATACTGCAAAGGTAGTGGAGGTAACTTGAAATAAAGTGATAAATTCACCACTATAGGGGTGAAAAGGTTTTAAGGGAGAAGAATCATGAAAGTTGGAAAGAACACCCCAACTCGAACAAAATAATCCACTTGTATGAGAAAACAAATATTATGTGAGTAATAATAAAAAGAAATAAATTAATCTTAAATATGAAACAATACATTAATTCTATAGAAAATGATTTTATTACTGAAATATCAATATTACCTCTGTAATTGAGAAGAGGCAGTGTCATTTCTCTTCGTACAAAGGTAATGGAGGTAACTCAAAAGAAAGTGATAAATTCACCACTACAAGGTTGAAAAGGTTTTAAGGGAGAAGAAGCATGAAAGTTGGGTAGAGCACTCCAAATCGAACAAAATAATCCACCTGTATTAGAAAAAATTATTATGTGAGTAATACTAAAAATTAATAGATTAACCATAAATATGAAACAATATATTAATTATATGGACAATTATTTTACTGTGAAGACATCAAGACTACCTCTATAATTGAGAAGAGGTAGTGTCATTTATCTTCCTACAAATAAAGTGGATAGAACTTGAAAGAAAGTGATAAATGAAACACTACTGCAGTGGAAAGGTTTTGAGGGATAAGAATCATGAATGCTGGACATAGAACCCCAAATCGAACAAAATAATCCACCTATATAAGAAAACAATTATTATATGAGTAATAATGAAATGAAATAAATTAAACATAAATATGAAACAATACATTAATTATATGGAAACTGATTTTATTATGAAAATTTCAAGATTTAATCTATGATTAAGTAGAGACAACATCATTTATCTTCATATAAAGGCATGGAAATTAGAAAAAAATATATTCTAAAATAAATGAACTCTGCAAGGAATAATGAAAATTAAATCAAAGTTTCAATATATAATTTTTTATTAAAATATTGAATGTATATTGTAACATTACATTTACATTTTTCCAAATCGGTTCCTTCATTATAATTTGTTTTTCCATAATGTAAAAATGGAATTGTCTGCATGGGTAGTCAGAAATTTAACTTAGATTATGTTAATGAAGTATAGAGCATATAATATTATGAGGGAAAATATGATATATTAAAAAACACTTTTACCTTCTCATTGAACCCTCTTTTTTTTAAAGGTTTCAAGGATTTTCTTCCTATATCAAGAATCCAAATCCCATATTTGTGGTCCCCTATAATGTACAATACATTGTATACATTAGGAAAAACATTAATTGATTATGATGTACCAATTAAAGGGTCATCCTTGATTGAATTTTCATCTAACTTAATACTTTTTTTAGTTTCCAATAGTACAATCGACCAATTCTTGTTTGTTGGATTAGAGACCTAAAATACTTTCACTTCTTGTAATTCCATTATGAACAAATCATATTTTCCCCCATCCACACTAAAATTCAACTTCATAAGGCCCATTTTATCAACTTTCACTCTATTGATATTTTCAACCCATTTTCAATAGAAAAGTGGCACTTGGAATGTTCTATAATAAAACATGCATATCTATTCTATAATTCCAAAATATGATGTATTTTCATAAATTGGATTTCTATCCTTGGAACCAGATATGTGTATTGCTTCAACCACAAGTGTAACATCACTTTTTTTCATCGTAATGAAGTCATTGTGTTATTTAGTATAGAAATTATAACCATTGATTACAAAACTAGTGTACGATATAACATTTTCATTCGGTCCTATGGCTATCCATTGAAGTCATTCAGAAATTGAATCCTTATTTTCAGATATCTCCATATAAATTTGATATCTGAACCATCCTATAAATGGTTTATTATGTGTATTTTAAATCCATCCCTCAACCCTTGATGGATTCAAATCTATAATAATTTCTTTATGGGATTCAATGTATATATCAAAATCCTCACTATTATTTAATATGTAAATATGTGTTTAATCTAACTATGTCAAGCTAATTGTAACAACATCTCTTTCAGAAATCCCTTCACCCATAAGGTTTTTGCTGTGATGAGACTTTGGGATACTGATGATTTCATCATTTGATAGATAATCAGTATAGAATTCAATATCTTCTTCAATAATATATTGTTCGGTAATGAAACCTTCTGGATGGCTTCGATTCTTGAAAAACCCTTTCAAAATATTTATATATCATTCAATGGGGGTACATCCATCTGTAATACATAGAAGCACATAGTTGAACCTCTTTGAGAAAGTGAACCATTAGGTGGACCATTATATCAAAGAATGAGGGTAGAAAGAACTTCTCTAATTCATATAATATGACTAAAATATCTTTATTTGTGATGGAAAACTTCACCAGGACTTAAACTTTACTACATATAGCTTTGAAAAAGAATCAAAGTTTGGTTAATGTATGTTGTAAATTTTGAGGCAGAATTCAACAGAAAGAAACATGCATTAAATCTTGCATCAAAACATGACAGTCATGTGATTTTTGTCTTTTTAACTTCAAATGTATCATTGACACGACATTATTAATATTTTATGAATACCTCTGTGGAACTTTTACACTTTTAAATAAAAGTAAAAATTTAAATTTTTCCTCTATGGATATATTATAAGTTGCTGAAGGAAGAAGAGTCTGCCTTTTACCCATCACCGATGCCAACTCTTCCCTTATCCCCATTTCAATCAAGTCTATCCTATCCTTGATGTCATATTTCATTTTGACAGGATCATTTAGTAATGTTTCAATAAAATTATCAAATAATTTTTTTATAAATGCATGACATCAATAAAATGTCTGAAATAAAAACAATTCTAATATGGTAATTCAAAGAAAATTGATTTATTCTTCCAAACTGATTTTGTAACGTTTTTTGAAAATGGTTTACTGAAAATAGTGTCAATATTTTTTATTATTTTTTACAATTGATCACCCTTTTCTGGAGACGGTGTTGTAAGTTGTACAATATTCCCATCAAATGATGTCGTCCAAGATCAATTTTTATGTCTTCAAGATAAAAATTTCTAAAGTCCTAAAAACATAGTCTTTGACGAATGTTTCAACTGAATTGAGTATGTGAATTTTTCACAAATAGAACACCCCAACATTTCTTTAATTCTATAGCCTGATAAATTTCAATAAGTGGGGAATTCATTTATCATTCCATACAACATGTCCCTCAATGTGAATTTTTCACTTTTATGATCACCATACATTGTAACAACTATATCTCACATCACTTTCAGATCTTCGATCAATGGATCCAAATTGACATTAATATAATTACCAGGTTTCTTTGGATAAGATATAAGTAGAGAAAAAATAATGTATTTTCACTTCATGAATAACCATGGTGGAAAGTTATAATTTACAAACATGAAGGGGCATGTACTATGAGTACTGTTATGTACACCAAAAGGATTTATTATATCTATAGATAACACAAGATGAAAGTTCCTCAGATCATCTCTAAATTCAGGAAACTCGCAATCATTTTTCTTATATCTTCATTCCATGCTAATTGTCTCACAATTTTTTGATATTAATATAGTATTATAAACTATTTAATGATTGGAAAGTACCATAAAAATTTCGAAGGACTTGATTCATTTTTCTTGTATCGATATGCACCACACTTAGGGCAATTTATGAGTGATTCATGGTCCTTGCGAAACAATATGCAATCATTTTTCAATCATGTATTTTTTAGAGATCATTACCATTGAATACAACATTAATTTAACGTCATATTTTTGTCATGGTAGTTCATTTTATTCTAGTAGAATATCTTTCAGAATACCAAGTAGTTCTGTAAAGTTGGTTTCACTCCATCTGCTACCAAATTTCAAATTATATAACTTCAAAATAGCTGAAAATGTTGTGTAATTAGTACTATCAGAATAAAATGGTTTCTTAGAACAACTATTTAAATCCTCAAATAAATTTGGACAATTATTAGGGTCATCTTCAATTTACATTTTCATTTCTTCTATGTGATCTCCACTATCTTTAACAAAGGTATTCATATGAAATGATTCATAAACCATAGTTTCATCCTAATAAATGTCAAAACTTATTTTTTTCAATGTGTTTAGTCTGACATTCATATATTTTATCTATTCAATGACAAATAAAATGTTATTTCAACTCTTCTATATTTATTTGTCTAGAATAACAACAACGTAAACATTGACAAAGGATTTTAGAAGGGCTGTCTGCATACTCTCTTGCAAACTTGATGAACTCTTTAATTCCATCTTCATATTCATTTGTCAAATGATTAGCATGGATCCATTTTCAGTTCATATCTATCCTATCGTGTACATAAAATATTAATTTTATATAATATATGAAAAATAAACATAATATATTCATTATCAAAAGTGAAAGTTATAGACAATTATAATAATGGAAACTGAACATTTGATTATTTCAAAGAATTTTAGCATGTTTAAGAAAATGTTTAATTGAATTTAAAAAAATAATTACTCTGAATAAAATCATTCTTAAATCCCCTAAACAAATAAAAATATAATATAGTAAATTAATGAGTAATAAGAAACTCAAATATGATAAACAAGAATAATAAACTCTCATTTAATCAACTTGAAGATATAAAAATGTATAGGAACAAGTGATATCGCAACCTAAGGAATTATAACATTTAAAATTAATGGTATATAAATATTTGAAAACATATCAAGAATCTTAGGATGTCATATCACCACACCGACCCATCCTAAGGAAATTCAAGGTACTCCAACTGGATGTAAAATTAGAATTTACTAATGGATTACACAAATAGGATGTTTACATCAAACAAATATATAGTTTTCTCTTTCTTTAATATGATAATAATGTTTTTAAATTGAAAAAGGTGATATATGAATTGAAACAAGAACTAAGAGATCGGTATTGAAAGTTAGATGAATTATTAATGAAACTTTAATGTAAAAAATGAGGAATTGATCATAATCATTACATAAAAAATAATTTTATGGATAGATTGAAAGTGTTTATCAATATGGATTAAATAGTATTTAGAGGTCCAAGAGATTAATGTTGATAATAATTTTCTACATTAACAAAAAACATTCATGATTAGTGAGTTGAAAATTTCTTTAGTTTATAGGCGACTCATGGAATTCATGAGATATTTATTTCCCACTCCATGTATGTGAGAGAAGTGTTTTATAGATTTCAAAAGGAATATTGAAAACCCATGTTGACACCCATATAAAATTGAATAAAATTTTCAAATGTTCTGGATAGAATTTCAATATTTATCATAGAGTGTGGGAGATATATTATATGCCAACATTTTTTATAGTAAAAAGGTTTGGCATACTATTTTCCAACATGTAAATTAGCTTGGTATCAAAGTGATTCCATGGAAATCAACTTGTTATTAGTTAAATAAATACTCAAAAGAGGGGCTAGATTCTTGAAAATATATATTTCCAATAAATAAACTATAATGTATTATAATGGTATATAGGTCTCAAAAAAAGTGGTATAACTGGAAAGGGTTAATCTCAAAATGATATTTTTTTGTAAATCCTTGACAGAGGGGGAGTGCAATGATGATGAAAAATTGTAATATACATGAAAAATTGTACATTGAATCAAGGTATAATATTTCATATATTATTATTACTATAAGGATTTATAAATAATGTTGGATTAATCTAAAGAGGGAGAAAAATAAAATAGATTTTTTCAAAAGTGAAGAGACATAGGAGTTTGGATTATTGAGAAAAGGAAAAACACATTTAAAAATAGATATAGTTTCCAAAGAAATTGAAGACAATGAAATATCAAACACTTGAGCTGTCCCATGATAGTGTCCATGGGACATTATCAATCCCCCTTGAGTTTGCAACAAGAACTGGGGCCTAAAAAACAACATAGTGGGAATGATATGGCCCAAAAAATAAATACATCTAGTAGAAATAAAATTTTAATAAAAACATGATTGATGCATCCATACATTGGATTAACACACCAACCCAGATAAGTAGAAAAAAGAATATATGAGTCTGTATAATATAATAGAAATCTCTTAACCTACCTTCAACTCCTTCACAAATAAAATCCCCAGTTTTAATTTCTAAAATTTCACATGTATGGAATACCATGGATACAATAAAGAATAATTATACGTATGATATCTTTGGGTGATAAATTTTGGAAATGTAAACAAAATAAAACAAACAACTAAACTACATATGACTCAACGTGTCACCATCGTGTCAAAAAATCAATAAACTCTCCATGAGCGATCAAGAGTTGAATCAAAATTGGAAACTTAGAAAATCTAATGGCCTACCTTGCTAGTATACAATCACCGGACCATAAATAACGACATCATCAAAGAAGAAATAAAAAATGAAATGAAAAATACACAAAGAAAATTGAAAGACCTACTTAACTAGGTAGTCGAGTGGTATGATTAGAGGTTCGATTCACCAAGGAGGAGCACTGAAAAAGGGTGGATTCCATGGAAATATTCTGATATCACGATGGGTTTGAAAATGGTTAGAGTTTTTAATTAGATCAGGACACTTTTATCAGCTCTTACAAATAAGCACTAATAAAGGTAGGTCTCTATTAGTGCTAAAAAATATCTAATAAAACTAGTCTTTATCAGTGTTAAAATTATAGTTCTGATAAAGTCTCATATTTATCATTGCAAAAAAAAGCTGATAAAGATGCTTTTATCAATTCTTATTACTTAAGCGCTGATAAAGGATTTATATTTAAAATTATAAATAAAAAATTGTAAATATTTATATATACTTAATAAATATATATAAATCTAAATATTGTAAATATATTCCTTTTTAAATAAATTTACTATAATTTTATAATTATTTATTTATAATTATAGAAATATTTTTAAAAATAATATTTATATCATTATAAATATTTATATAATTATACATATATATATTTAATAAATATAGTAAATATTTTCATTATTTCTGTAAATTTATTATAAATGTAATAATTATTTAAATATATATAATTATTTATTTATAATTATATAAACACTTTTAAAAAAATATTTTTTTTATTTAAAATTATAACTATATAATTTTATAAATATAGTAAATGTAAATTTATAAATATATTTATTTATAAATATTTTTTAAAAAATATTTTTTTAACATTATTAATGAATATCTAATTTTAAGTGCTTGCATATATGTTAAAAATGATTGAAATTGAATAAATTAAGAATAAATACACTTTAAAAACATTGAAAAAATGGATAAGTTTTATGTGTGTGCATTGTTTATAAAAATGAATTAATTATGTATATGTGAAATCAATATAACATAGATTTGATCTTTGTTAAATTGAAAAATCAAACGACATTCAATTATATGTCGAGTACCACGCAATTAGTCAATGTTTTTAATTCATGTTAATTTTTAATTATAAACCATTATTCAAAAAATATGACTATTTGATGTAAAGCACATAAATTTTTTGTAATATATAAATTATATTTATATACATTAATATATATCTATATATTTAATATATACAATTTAATAACATTAATTATCATAATTATATATTTAATAAGTTTTTTAATATTTAATAATGTATAATCAATTTATTCATTTTTATCAATAATTATTTAATTAATTTTTTTTTTAATATTTTTTAATAAAATTATTTTTTATTTATTTAATTATTTCATTTTATTTATTCATACGTTTATCAGTGCTAAAAAATCAATGATGAAACAAATATTTATCAGTGCTAAAAATAAAGTGTTGATAAAGTGTACCCTTTATCAACGCTAAAAATAAAGTGTTGATAAAGGATATCCTTTATCAGTTTTAAAAATAAACTGCTGATAAAGGTTAAATTTATCAGCGCTGATAAATATTCCTTTTATCACCATTTTTTTCTATCACTGATAAATACTAGTTCTGTTAAATGAAAGTTTTGTAGTAGTTAACAAATCCATTAAAAAATACACTTCAAAAAACATACAAAATTTATAGAACATGCTTAAGAAGCACAACAAAGAAACACATATGAAACACAATAAATTTGTTTTATAAAAACATCTTCCAATCCATACGCACCTTAAAACCTTTATAAAACACATCTCACACCTTTCAAACAATCCATAGAACACATTCATGCAACCAATAAAGAATACCAAAATAATCTAATTATGCTAAAACATGGGATCACATACCTCAAGCTTATAAAGTTCAAGAATCCTATGGAAAACCATGACCACACCACAATAAGACCCTATAAAGGAAAGATCTTACCACAAACATCATGATTTTACCCAGAAACTCAAGATCCAAGCCTTATTAGGTTAAAAAATCCACTGGAGAAAGAAGAACCTAAGTAAAAGGGAAGAATAACCGTAGAAGAAGAAGGAAATCAAGATAAGATAGGTTTACTTGATGATTCTTGAATATCCAAATCTAAATACACCCAAAAATTGATGGTCTAAGGGAACAAGGAGAATAGGAGAGGCACATAGGGATAACAATCCCAAATTAATCAAATTAGGGGTGGTTTGGGGTTTAAATTGGGGGAGATTAGAAAGGTAATTCACCATTTTTAATGACTTGGAAAATCCACACAGTTAGCCTGAACGGTTTTCCAAACTGTTCAAAAAATCATGCAGTCTCCTTTGTCTAAGAGGAAACTGGCCACATAGTTTTCAGGGAGAGGGTGCATGCCCATGCAACAAGCTGTGAGGCCTGGACAATGCCACTATCCAAGGCACAATGTTTCTCTTAGGTTGGTGAACAGTTTCCCCTAACCATACACCAACCATGTTCCACCTAATATTCTGTCCAAAAACTCCATTTTTCTCAAAAAAACTCTTGATAAGATAAGGAACCAAGATAAGACCAAAAATAAACATAAAAATACCTTAAAATAAAATCACGGATTTAACAATTCCCCCCACCATGAAAACAATCCTCCCCCAGAAAGTCATTCCCAAGTCTAACCAGAGAACAAAAATGGATACTACTCCTCAACCCAATCCTTATACTCCCATGTCTCATTCACATCATTACAATGCTTCCAAATAAATCAAACCAACAATATGGACTTCCCATGATTCACTTTCTCTTGTGAATCCACAATCTACACTGGCAGATCAATCATAGAAAAATCAAATTCAATCTCCAATTCTTCCCAATTTAACATAAAAAGGATCTCAATTATACTTTTTTAGTTACGAAACATAGACCACATCATGAATTAAAGTCAACTGGGATAAAAAATCTTATTGGTATTCCACCTTACCAACTCTATTAGTGACCTCAAAAGGTCTGAAAAGCCTCAACATCAACTACCCTTTCTTACCTAAATGACGGTGACCCAAGTGAGGTTACACATTTGAAAATTCATAATCACCAATAGAGAATTACAAATCTCAATTCCTATAATCAGTATAAGAATTATGGAGACTCTTTACTACCAAAAAACGACTCCTGATTAAGTCTAATTTATTATACATCTCTAGAATGAGACTCAGTCCCAAAAACAAGGTCTCACTCACCTCATCCCTATAAAAAGAAGACCAGCATGACTGACCATAAAGTGACTCAAAGAGAGATATTATAATTGGGAACTGGTAACTATGATTATATGAAAATTAAACCTACCCCAAATGGTTATCCGAAAAGCCTCCAAAATCCAACACACATGCCAGGATCATGTCTTCCAATATCTGATTCGCCCTATAATTCTGGCCATCCATTTGAGGTTGATATGTCATACTCAACTTGATCTATGACCACATCACCTTTTAAAGACTTCTAAAAACCTTGAAGTAAAATATGGGTCCCTATTTTAAATGATTGTGGATGAAACACCATGAATCCTCACTACCTCCTAGAAATACAACTAACCCAACTCATCCACCTTGGATGAATCCCTGATCGGAATTAAGTGAGATAATTTGGTCAGACGTTCAATCACTACCCATATGGAATTCCTTCCATGGGGGGTGTACAAGGAAATACAATAATGAAGTACATGGAAAACTCTTCAGACTTCTAGGTAGGGATTGTTAAGGGCTGAATAAAACTGGAGGGTCTCTGGTATTCTTCTTTAACCTACTGAAAAACATAACACATGGATACAAATCCAGCTATATCCTCACTGATACCCGAACACCATATCCAATAAAACAAATCATAAAACATATTGTTACTCCTAGGATTAATATACCACTGAGACTAGTGGTTAGCCTTCATCACCACCTTATATAATGAAAATGGAACCACAAGTCCACATATAAATCAAAAATTTCACTTAAGATACAAAAAAAATCACTTGGTACCTCCCCTCCATTTAGAAACTACATAGAATGGTAGTACAAATCATCACTAGGATTCTCCTATCAAATAAACTCTATAAGGGAAGGTTCTAGTTGAACAGGGGCCAAGAATGTACCTCCACAATGCTCCTTGGTCTATAGATTCATTTGAGAAAAAAGGCTCATCAAAGTCCACTCATCACTAGACCCTTTCAAATATTTCACTGACACTTTTCTACTCAAATAAACTACTACAACATTACCTTTACCTGGAATGCTGATGATATCAAAATTCAACCCCAGATGGTACTCAACCCAATAACGCTGCCTTAGATTCAAATCCTTGGGGGGGGGGGGATTTAGGCGAAGATATTATGATCTGAGTAGACCAAAATTTTCTCACCCAAAAGATAATGGGACCACATTTTCATTGCATGCACCACTCCTGAAAGCTCTAGGTCATGGGTTGGGTAATTATTTTCATGTGGTCAATGTTGGAGAGAACCATATGCCACCACATGGTCATCATGCATCAACACACACCCAATAACCATACCTGATGCATCACAATAAACCATGTATCCCTTTATATATTATCGTAATATCAAAATAGGGGTTTTGGTCAACCACCTCTTAAGATATTAAAAAGACACCTAACATTCTGAACTCTATTAAAACTTTACCCCTTTCTAGGTAAGTGTTGTAATGGGTTTTCAAGCCAGAAGAAATCCCAAAAAAATTCCTATAATACCCTAAAAATCCAAAAAAGATAATTATTCCAAAAACATTATTCATCTATTCCCATGAAATCACAACACTGATCTTTTTGGGGACCACTAAAATACCTCCTTTCTAGATCATGTGACCCAGAAAATTCACCAAACTGATGTATAAGGTGAACTTGGAAAACATTGCATAAATATGATGGTCTCAAAGTGTTCCCAATATAATCCTCAAATGATGTTCATGCCTCTCCTTAGTTATAGAGTAAACGAGGATGTCATCCATGAATACCACAATAAATGAATTGAGATACTGGTGGAATAAAAAGTTCATGAGAACCATGAAAACCACTGGATCATTCGTCAACCTAAAAGGCATGACCAAATACTCAATGTGATCATACCTACTTCAGAATTCCATCTGTGGAACATTCTCCTATATAAGTCTGAATTGGTGATACTCCAAATCAAAGTTGATCTTGTAGAACCACCTCACCCCTCGAGATGATAAAAAGTCCATTAATATTAGGTAAGGGATATTTTTTGTTGATTTTCACCTTTTTTAGATTCTGGTTTTCGATACATAACTAGAGGGGTCCATCAATATTTTTAGAAACTAGTACTGGGGTGGACCAAGGTGAGATGCTCAGGTGAATGAATCATTTGGATTGAAAATCATCTATCTATACCTTTAAACCCCTCAACTCATTGGTGCCCACGTGGTATGAGGGAATATATATGAATTGTTTTCCTGGTGCCAAATCAATTGTGAACTCCATGTCCCGCTCTAGGGGAAAACCTAAAAATTCATTCAAAAACACCTCTAGAAACTTATCCACTAGATGTGGTAATCCAACTGAAAGGATTCTACCATTCCACCCCCTCCAATGAGTGATGAAATATAAAAAAAAATATCATCCAACTCCAGAAGTAGAGGTCTGACACATCCCAATTGAGGATCCCATTCACCCTGAAAAACTTGGGTGCTCCCATCAGGTTCCACAAACATACTTTCCATTGATAATAATTGATGTGTGCCTAGAAGAATACCATCTAATCCAAACTAGGGATTACATCAAAGAGTTCCATTTCCAAAACTAGGAAATCCTACTCTAAATCGAACCCTAACACAATGAGTGAACAAGATGGACACCTGAAAACCTGATCTCACTTATTACCAAGTTGTGTCACCAAATCCATCGCATAATACATAATCTTAGATGGAAAACTCAACAAACATAAAAGACGACCAGAAATGAAAGAAAAAGTGGCACCAACATCAAATAGAATAAAATCTATCGATGATGAAATAAAGGATGTACCTCAAATTGTGGTAGGTTCGATATCCAATTACACTGGTGTTTGATGCACCACAAGAAAATACCTCGTATCTACCAGATCCTAGGAACGACCACTAGCATTTTGCTCTATCCTCAACTGACTCTGTGTAGAAGAAGATCCAACCCTCATGCCACATCCACCAAACTGAGAACCCACTATCCTGGATGGATTTAAATGGACTGGAATCTTTATGGAGACCATATAACCTATCCACCATGATATTAATGAGTGGATCTAAAAAACCACTATAATTTTACCATATACCCACATCGATGGTAAGGTCATGGTGGAGCTGGAAACACATACCACATGTTGCCTTCCTTTCTATACGGATGACATAAGACAAACCCAACATCCAAATCCACAAAATATGATAGACATGAGATATGGAATGACCTACCACCTCTCTTCTTATCATGCTTTCCTACTTCATTGTCTTCTCAGATGAACTAGAATTTCTTTGACCCACTACTAGAACTAGTCCAGAAAAACCAGAGTTTCCATTATGATCGATCTCCACCATCAAACCATGATCTACCACCTCTTCATAATTATTTAACTTGAACAATGAAACTTGATATTAGATATTCAACCAAAAACCCATTTCGAACCTTTTATCCTTCAACTTCTTATTGGAAACCACATCAGGTGTAATTTGAACCAACTTTGTGAAACAATTGGTATACTCCATCATGGTTTGATCCCCATAGTGAAGATCCAAAAACTATCAGATCTTGACAAATGAAAATGTCTCAGGGTAATACTACTCATTTAAGATGGACTTGAAATATTTCCAACCCATCTGGTCATGATTCCAAGATTGAACTATTGAGTCCCACCATCTTCAACCAAGACCTTCAAACAAGAACAAATCACACTTCACTTTGATCAATTTAAGAGTATCAAGAACCTCAAAAATCCTCTTGATTTTATCAATCCACTCTTATACTTCTTGGGGGTCCATCTCACCTCGAAAGTAAGGAGTCTTATTATTGAGGAACTCTTGAGCTTTTTCCTTTCCAGGACCTAGTTCAGCTTCCCCAATATGAGCATGACCAAATTTCATCCACTGACCCAAATATATGACAAACCTAAGAATTACTTCCACTAGTCTATGATCATATGGTGATGGAGAACAATCTATGACCTCTCCCCATGGCTCCACAAGCAATATCTAAGGAGTTATCTTGCTACATAGAGAAACAACCATGTGGAAAAAATATCAATACACCATTCTGAAAATTTTTAGCAACAAAAATAAATTACAAACTCTTCTATAGATAAAAAAACCACATCCATCACAATAACAATCCAACCAAACCAATTCACCCCCATCATATGTCCATACACAGTCTTTAGCTTATACATCTCACTTAGAGGAGAAGTCAAAGAAAATCTCAATATCCCACAGAGACTCAAGGCCCATAAGGAGATGTGTTGGCTAGACACACAACTCGCAACCAAACCTCAAGACACAAAAATACCATCTCCTGTCTATTCAAAATCTCTTAAATTTCATGACCCAAAGAAATGGTGAAACCTACTATGATACCATTATTTCATGAACCAAGCTGAGATTCCATCAAACCTGACACCCGACCCAGCCCATGGTATGGCCCGAAGGGTGTTCCCGATCCCCAAGGACTGGAAGCAAGTGTCTGGGTATCAAAAATAAACTTTTGGGAATGAATTCACCCATGATAAATAACCAAGAACAACACTAAAAATTAAACATCATATAACACCCCAGTATTTTATGGTATGTTTCTCTTAAATAATTTCAATTCATTAGATAGCTTATAATACATGCAACACTGAGTCTTTGTAAAACAAAACTTTGTTATAGGAGATAGTTATAACCTAAACCTTAAACATAATTTTACTTCCATTGTGTTTTGAATTTCAAAAAACGGACATACACAGTTGTGATCAGTAAGATATTTAGAGTTTGATAAGCTCAACTTATTTTTTGGTGAATAGTAACAAAACATTATGAATAGTAACATACCCTTATGAATAGTAAATTACCCTTATGAATAGTAATGTACCCTTAAGAATAGTAACGTACCCTTATGAATAATAATGTCACCCTTATGAATTGTAATGTACCCTTATGAATATTAATGTTCCCTTATGAATAGTAATATGACCCTCATGAATAGTAAATCAACTAAATGAATAGTAACCTCACCCATGAGGGTACAAATAAAATTTAGACATCTTATAAATGAAAGTGTGATACAATTATAGCATGTTATAAATAAATAAATATTTTGAAAATTATTAATTAGGTGTTGGTATTTTTGTATGGAATAAATATTTAATTTAAATTTTATAATTAATTTATCATTCAAAATAAAATTTAATTTCATAAAAGCAGGTTCATATTTTGTTTTCTCATGATTATTGGATAATTTGATGAGACCTTTGTTAATTTTTGAAAGTTTCAAAAAAGAAGTTGTAATACTAAAATCGATATTTTTTAGAGTAAATGGTGATTTTATTTAAAAAAGTAAATTTATCATAATTAGAAAATTATCTTAAAAAAATGGAGTTCATTTTTGGGTTCTACATGTCGAAAAATAGTTAGGGTGAGTTTTTGAGATTTTTATAAAATACTTGAATTTTTAGTGAATAGTAAAAAATATTGGTTTTAAGAAAATATATTATTTTTTGTGAAAGCGCCACGAGATATTTGTGATATAAACTATATTTAACTTATGGAATTGATAAATAATCATTTTATAAGAGTAATATTTCATAGAAATCATTCAGAACATGTATGCTATAATTTATTTCGTGATAGGTATAATAATTATTGTCATTGCCGATGTAGTGCCTATGCATCATTGGTAATATAAAATTTGGTTCCTTATAAATAATAATTGTTTGATAAAAATTACTTTCGTCACTTATTTATTATTTATGTTTTTGGTTTTTAATCTTTAATTTTATCATTATATAAAATGATCCTTATCTAAATGTTTGTGCAATTCTTATGCAAGGCTAGAAAAAGAAAAATTAACAAATTGAGGAAGTTGTTTTGATATAGACATGTGGAAATAAACTTAATGAATGAATATAAATGATTATTTTTAATCTATGTAATTTATTTTTATGATTTTAATTTATATTTAATTTTTATATATAATATAATTAACATTAATGCTTATGAAACGCTGATGCATTGCTTGTGAAAGAATAAGAAAATTCAATAAAATGTTTGTAAATACAATTATAAGAATTTTTAAAAGACCCATAGTTTGGATAAAACCTATCATATAATTAATTTTAGACTATTATCTATTTTTCATTCTATTTGGGGACACTTTGGACCCACAAGAATCACTTTAAGACCTTTAGAATATTTTATTTAAAAGTAAGACAAGGTGTTCAAACTACAAAGTTTATTTTGTATAACATTTTTAATGTAAGGTTTTCCGTGAGTTTTATTCTAAAAAAATATTATTTTGAAATATAATAAGATTATATTTCTTATATAATTTTAATTTTAATTTTTATACAACAAATAATTATCATAATGGTTTTCAAAAAGATGATGAAGTATTAATTTAATTAACGAAGAAATCAAATTAATGATATTAAAAATAATAATAATAATATAATTTGACATTTTTAAGCTAATTCAAGGATTCCATATATGAATATGACATGTATATGATATAATATAATATTTTATTTTATTTTGAAACTTCGTTTTTATGTGTTTAATTTCATAGTTATGAATAGATTTTTATCTTGAAAAAATTGTTTTTCATGAATAAAATATTTCATTAAATTATATAAAATTCCAAAAAATATTGAACAAGTCCAAAAATAATAATATCCCTTTGAAATTTTAATCCCTATTTATTTTTATTCCTTTTTGTATGTCTTAAACCCTATTATAAATGTAACTTCCCCGAACCAGGAGCCACTAAACAAGTTCTTCGAGCCAGGTAGTTAAATGACCTCAAGCGCGCCTCTCCGTATACCAGAGGTTGCTAACAAGAAGTGAGGGTGAAATAGGTCACATGGGGAGACTATACCCCCATTATAAGAGTAAGACACAACAGATAATAAATTAGATAACAGAATAAAAAGAGAACAATCAATAACATGCATAAGTAACCAATTCCCAAAACTACATACAACCATATACAATAGTAAATATGTCATTCCATGATACAGATTCAAGTGAGAAAAACAGCAAAAGAAAGAAAATTGTAGGATCCCCAAAATGGTCTGGACACCAATTCTGGAACCTCACCCAACATGTCCCATGTCCAACTCAACTCCCTAGCATAGGGCCCTTACCCTTATCCTGACCTGTAAGCATGAAATCTACTTGGGTACCCAACGACGGCCCGAGCAGGGTGTGAGTATAATTCAGTAGGTCACCACCAATGGTGTCTACAAAATATCCTGAAAATTAAGATAGTGAATGCAAGTGATAAATTATGAGAAGTAAGGATAAACAGTTCATTTGGAATTTTGTGATTTAATCTACCATTTTCAGGTGTTCAATGGATTAGGAATATTCAATATTCTTAAGCATATGGGAATAAAATCAAGCCTTATCTCACTAGGAATCACATTATAAAAATCTAATACTCCTCACATAAAAGCCTTAGTCCAGGTGGAATGAAACCATTATAGAAATAGAACTCCATCCCCTTACCTAACCCGTGCATTTAGGGGCGGATCTGGAACCTCAGTCTAACTCAACCCGTGGGTGTAGAACCTCAAGTCAGTACCTCACTCTACCAAGCTATGTGCACATGATTATTTATCATTCACTACAATCAACCATAGGGAACATCATTTACAACATCACAACAATATCAATAAAGGAGAAATTAACATTATTGCCTCAATCTATTCAAACATTCATCATTTATATTTCTTAACCCTTTAGCCCCATTTCATTCTTATCTCACTAAGAATTTTCAAGTAAAAAAGCTAGTCCCTTGAATTTTCCCATTAATACCTTTAACCCTTTTTCATGCCAACCAAAAAACCTCTTAGGCCATTACCCAACCTAAGTGTATTACTAACCACCAATTACACATCCTTCAAACATATTAACATATTCATCATGGGATCTATGTTATCACACAAAAGCTTTACATTTACATAGCTAAACTCTAAGTTTAGAGAATATCAACACACCCCTCAGGTGGAGGTAATTAGGTCGAGTCATGCTCATTGCATCCCATGTGGATCAAAAGGGGTTAAATTAACTATTTAGACACCCACTACATCACCTCATTTCAAAAGCACCAAGAACTCATCCAAAGAGGGAAAGAATAAAAACCCTACATGCCCAAATCTACACAAAAACCAATGGATATAAATTATAGACCACCTAACATAAATCTATTGGAAAACACACCCTCAACTGAGGCCTTATATATCGATTCAACCAACCCTTGAAGATTTACGCTAAACCTTAACTAAACAAGGGTTTGAGAGCTTTAGATTGAGATTGGGAAGAAATAGAAACCCTAAACCAAAAAGAAAATCAAGAGGGAGATTAGCCTTACCCTGATATTTAACCCATAACCAACGGTACTCCAAACGACCCTAAGATGAGGGAGATTGATCCTTGTAAGATCTTATAGATTTTGTGGCGTCACTAGGGTTGGAGGAGGAAGAAGGGAGGAAAATCCTGAGTGACCCTTATTTCCACCGTAATGTCATTTTTTATAAATTTTTAGAAATTCTCTAGCCGCACAATTTTCTAAACTGTGGGAAAATCATGTGGAGGATAATACCCGCACACCCTCCCTCTCGCATGTTTTTCTAGACCATGTGCAAACTGTGCAGATTTCCACTGGCCGCACGATCTCCCCTCGCATGGTTTTCCAAACCATGCACAAATTGTGCGGACTACCCAAAACACCCCCTATTTCCTATTTTTCATGTCCCGAACCCCTGGAACACCCCCAAGTCTTCTTTAGGACTTAGTAAAACATTTAATTAACCAAAAAAGGGGAATAAAACTAAAACATAATCAATAACATACCTTTTAGAGAAATCTGGGATCTTACAACCTCCCCACCTTATAACGGCTCATCCTCGAGCCGCTCTTCCGAGCATCATTGAGATCTCAAAGGAAAGAGATTGGGCCATTGGGCCCGCATATATGATTCTATCTCCAAAGTTTCTTCCTGAATGTTTCCATGCTACCATAGAACATGAACCAGGTGAACAACCTTTCCCTGAAAAACTTTCTCACTATGTTCCACAACACGAACTGAGTGCTCCTCAAAGGATGCATCATCCTTGAGCATGACATCCTTGACATTTATCACATGAGATAGATCAGGATGATACTATCAGAGTTATGATACAAGGAAAACATATTGCATCCTTATATACTACTATGGAAGATCCAATCAGTTTCCCACTGGCCTGATTGTTTCCACAATCTCAAATGGCCCTATATATAGTGCGCCAACTTGTCCTGCTTTCAAATTCAAAGGTGAACCAACCTTGGAGACGCCTGAAGAAACAAACTATCACCCACCACGAACTCAAGTGGTATGTGAAACTAATATGAATATTCCTTCTGCCTACTCCGAGCTATTTCCATACTCTTTTGGATCAAAAGAACCTTCTCCGACATCTTCTGCACAAGACTTGATCCTAACAACTCAGACTCCCTAGCCCCTAACCAACACAACAGAGATCTACATGGTATCCCATAATGTTCCTCAAAAGGTTCCATAAGAATTTTATCCGGAAATTTATTTTGTAATCAAACTAAACAAGTGACAAGTGCTTCTCCCATGAACTACTAAAATCTAGGACACATGCCCTCAACATGTATTATAATACCTAAAAAGTATGCTCTGACTGCCTGTCAGTCTGTGGGTGGTAATCCGTACTCAAAAACACCATGGTACCAAGTGCCTTATATATTTCCCTCCATAAGTGTGAGGTGAATAACAGGTCATGATACAAAACTATGGTCCTCGTTACACCATGATGCCTCACTATTTCCCAAACATACATCTCCCCCAACTGGTCGACAGTATAGGTCTCCTAGATCGGAGAGAAATGAGCCACTTTGGTCAGCTGATCTACCACCACCCAAATCACACCATTCTTCCAAGGTATCCTCTGAAGACCCACCACGAAGTCCATTATGACATCATTCCCATTCTACTCTGGAATAAACAATGACTGCAACAACCCACTTGGACGCTGATGTTCAGCCTTCACCTGCTGAAAGGTAAGGCATCATTCCACAAAACATGCAACTTCTTTATTCATTCCCAGGAACCAAAACTACCTCTGAAGATCATGGTATAGGTTATACATGCCCACATGCACTTCCCACATTGATGTATGGAACCCACGAATCAACTCTTCCCATACACCAGTCAGCACCACAACACGACCATGATCATATGTAACTCCATCTGCACTGAAGGTCCAACCAGAAGGTGACTCTCCACCTTTAATACTTTCCTTCATAGAAAAACATTCCATATCCACCAACTGACTCTCTTTAAATTGGATCAAAAGTGAGAACTCAACTGGTATAGATGCAAGGGTCATCTACCCATTCCCATCATATACCTCCAAATGAATCTCTAAAAATAAGTCTATCATCACCCACTCTGAGCTGGATTCCTAAACTACCTAATTATGAGTCTTCTGGCTCAGAGCATCAGTGACAATAGTCTCTTTCCCTTGTGTATACACCAAATTGAAATCAAAATACTGTAGGTACTGAACCCACCATCGCTGATGAAGATTCAAACCCCATTGAGAGAAGATTTATTTGAGACTTATATGGTTCTTGAACATCGTGAAAGGTTCTCCCAACAAGTTGTGCCTCAAAAAAATCAAGGAATGAACCATATTATCTAACTAAAGGTCATGATTAGGATAATTACTTTCAATTGGTATCAACTGCCTTGACCCATAAGCTACAACCTGATTGTCCTGCATCAACACTACCTTTAGTCCAACACAAGACGCATCACAAAACAAGGTGTACTTTTTACCTAGTTCGGGTAAGATCAAAATCAGTGGAGTATTCAACTGCTTGTTCAACTCTTGAAAAGCATTTTAACAAGCCTCTGACCAATCAAACTTAACCCCCTTCTTAGTTAGGCCTATGAGCAGTGCTTCTAATTGAGAAAAATATCTAATAAACCTTCAGTGATAACTAACTAAACCCAGAAAACTCCGAATATTAGAGACATTATTGGGATGATACTATGACACCACTGCTTGCACCTTTTCTGGATCCAGTGACACACGAGACTCGGAAGTGATGTGTCCCAGAAACTGCACCTCACCAATCCAAAATTAACATTTTGATGGATTAGCGTAAATCCTATGCTCTCTTAGTGTACTCAAGATGATGTCAAGATGTTTGAAATGATCGTCTTCAGTTATAGAGTACACCAAGATGTCATCAAAGAATGAAAAAAAATGATCAAGATAGGAGTGAAATATATGGTTCATCAAGGCCATGAACACAAAAGGTGCATTGGTAAAACCAAACGACATTACCAGAAATTCATACAGCCCACACCTGCTTCGGAAAGCTGTCTAGGGTATGTCAGATGGTATCACCCTCTCTTGGTGGTATCCGGATCTCAAAATGATCTTATAAAACACCAAGGAACCACTTATTTGATAAAAAAGTCATTGATTCTGGGAAGAGGTTATTGGTTCTTAACTGCCATCTAGTTCATCTTCCTATAATCAACACATAGCCTCAGTGATCCATCATCCTTCTTAGAAAACAACATTAGAGATCCCCAAGGTGATTTAATAGAAAGTATGAACCCCTTATTCTCTAATTCCTCTAATTGAACCTTCAGTTCTTGGAACTATGGTGGCGCCATTTGATAGGGTGGAATAGAAACAGGCTCCGCTCCTGGAAACAATTCGATTGTGAACTCAACATATCTCTCAAGTGGTAACCCCAAAAATTAATTAGGAAACACACCCTAAAACTGGTCCACAACAAAAGGGAATACTTTCTATCCTTTCTCCCCATCATATGACATAAGGCATGCCACCTGGGCTTTAATTTATCCCAACTACTCATGTAGCGGTCCTGCGTGGCCCGCTCGAGTATCCCACTCACCACGAAGGACATAAGTGCTCCCATCGATAGTTTTGAATGTTACCTGATGTCAGTAACAATCTATATGGGCATGATATAACACCAAACAATCCATCCACAAGATTAGGTCAAAACCTGACATCTCTAGGACAAACAGATCCCACAGAAAACGATACCCACCATCCTACAGACCACAACCCTTACACTGCCTGATGTCTTGACTCTCACCCCTATAAGAGTATCGAGATACATTACCCTACATATAGTATCCATGGTTAAGCCTAACACAACTACCATATGAGTATAAATAAAGGAATTCATAGCACCTATATCAAATAAAGCACTAAAAAGCATGAAAGATACAAGAATAATACCTTGAACATTAGATGGTCCTACCTCACCACCTTCTGGTATAGCCTACACTGCATGGAGATGACCTGTCCCTATACCCTGAGCTCCAGCCTGAGCACCCTGCACTGCGCTACCCTATTGGTAAGGGTGATATCAACCTGGAGTTACATGTCCACCACCCCTACCAGTATGTATTGTGGAGCTCCAATTACCAACCTGATATGGGGTAACTGACCCTCTACCCACACTCAGCATCTGCCTATGACCTCCATCACTTCCTAACTTTTGGGGGTTCCTGCAGAACCTTTGCACATGGCCCAACCTTCTGCATTCTTGACACTCGACCAGTGGGTGAGGAAACTGGTCATGCTTATGCCCCGACCTACCAAAAATGATAATAAAAGACCTAGTCGCCACCTTGAGAAGATGGCCCCCCTCTTCTAACTTCTTTGTGTGCATCCACCCTGCTGAAGGGTTTCAAAGTGGAACTTCCTACTATCAGAATCTACACAACTTGCTCGCATAGATGTAGCCACAAGTTCACTTCCTGAAGTTCCCTTCAGGTTCCCCACTGAGATAAAGGATTGATCAACCACTTTAGAAAACTTTTTACGATGAAATATATTCATCTGAGATTTTATCTCATGTCTCAGCCCACCCTGGAAGCATTTCGCTACAGATGCCTCATCTACCATCATCATTGGAATGAAGCATCTCAAATTGGTGAAATGAATAGCACAATCCATCACCGATATTTTACCTTAATTCAACCTTATAAAATCCACAACCTTCTCCCACCTCAAAGTTTTTTGATAGAAGTGCTCAAGAAACTTCTCCTAAAACACCTTCCACATCATTCCCTCAGCCTACTATGTCTGAACCATAATGTCCCACAAATTATTTTCTTGACCCCTCAGTATATAGGCCACTAACTTGACTCTCTTTTCAAGAAGAGTCTTTATATGGTCAAGAATAGTTTGGATGGAATCTACCCAGAACTCAACTTCTTATGTCCTACCCTCTCTAGTAAAGGTCGTAGGATGCTGCAGCTGAAACTCCCTAGTCATCTCAATCATACTCGATGCAGCCCGCCCTGGGTCTTGTTCTATAATCTGCATAAAATGAGAGAAGTTATCATGGAACAACTCTTCCCTATTTTCCTGGATCACCACGTTCTCCTTCTCCACTGTTGGAGGTACATTCTCGACAACATCCTCATGTCGCCCAACCGATGCATGTCTTTGAGGTTGTATTTCTCAAAAATTCTAAACATGATATTTAGAATGCAATAATAATAGTTTTATGAAAGGAAAGCTATAGGTAGGATTATCACTCACCACCAAACCAATTTGTAGACACTATCCAAACGAGTCCACTCACAACCATATCACCACCTTTGGCCATCTCTCTTAAGGCCATGGCTAACACATGTACCTAATCCACATGGTTATGAGCCTTAACTTTTACACCCATCCAAAATCATTTTTATATCCCAATTTACTCTTACAACACGTTAACCGTCTTTCAATTCATCAGTATACAACATTTTTAAATTACTACTTGACATTCTCACTTCCATTTTTACCCATTCTAACATCTCATTAAGAACAATTTTTCCATTAATTTTAAGAAAATAGATGCATAATAACCATTATATCCCACACACCCATCCGGTGTGTGTGCCTGTCATGATGCATGTCACTTACCCATATAGGTTCCTACAATGATGCATGAATGCACAAACTCGTAGCTTTTTGGCCACGAAATAAATATCAAAAAACCATCAAATCACATAAAAAGTGCATCACCAATGGTGAAATATAATCAAATATTACAACAAAAAACATAAACAACAATTCCCTCCTAGGGTGACTTGGGTTTTCCCATGTACATGGGTTAGCTACCCCCAAGCACAAGTTCATTACCAAGGCCCGAAACTTTCCTAAACTCCTGTCTACCATCTCCAAATAGTAATAAAGAGAAAATAACTCCTCTGATACCACTTTTTAACGTCTTCGACCCGGAAACCACTAAATCGGTGCACCAAGTTGGGTAATTACATGACCTCAACCATGCCTCCTCGTATACCAGATTTTGCCGGCTAGTAGCGAGGGTGCAATAAGTCATGTGGGGAGACTATACCCTCATTAACAAAGTAATCCACAATAGATAATAACTTAAATAATAGAAGAAAAAGATAAAAATCAATAACATGCATAAATAACCAATTCCCACAACTGTGTAAAACGATATACAACAGTTAATATGGCATGCCATGCTATAGTGTGAAGTAAGAAAAAAACCAAAAGAAAGAAAATAGTCAGATCCCCAAAATGGTATAGACACTAAGTCTAAAACCTCACCCAACATGTCCCATGTACAACTCAACTCCCTAGCATAGGGACCTCTCCCTTGTCCTAACCCACAAGCATGAAATCTTCTCGGGTACCTAATGGTGGCCCGAGAAGGGTGTGAGTATAACTCAGTAGGCCACCACCATAGGTTTCTAAAAAATATCGAGAAAAGGCAGATGGTGCATGAAAGTGATAAATAATGGAAAGAAAGGATAAATAGTTCATTAGGAATTTTGTGATTTAATCTTCCCTTTTCATGTGTTCAATGGATTAGGCATGTTCAACATTCTCAAGCATATGTGAATAAAATAAAGCCATATGTCACTAGGAATCACATTATAACAATCTCATAATCCTCACCTCGAAGCCTCTGTTAGGATGGAATGAAACTGTTAGGGGAATAGAACTCCATCCCCTTATCTAACCTGTGCATTTAGGGGTGGAGCTAGAACCTCAGTCAAACTCAACCCATGGGCATAAAACCTCTAGTCGATACGCCACTCAACCAAGAAATGTGAACATGATGATTTATCATTCACCACATTCAACCATATCTAACATCATTTAAAACATCACAACAATATCAATAAAGTGGAAACAAAAATTCTTTCCTCAATCCATCAACACATTCATCATTTATATTTCTTAACCCTTTAGCCGCATTTCCTATTTCCCATTCCTATCTCACTAAGAATTTTCAAGTATAAAGCTAGTCCCCTAGAATTTTCCCTTTAATCACTTTAACCATTTTTCATTCTAACCAAACAACCTCTTAGGAAATTACCCAACCTAAGTGTATTATTAAAAACCAATTATACATCCTTCAATCCTATTAAAATATTCATCTTGGGCTCTATGTTCTCATACAATGAGCTTACTCTTAATTAGCTAAACTCTAAGTTTGAGGTATATTATCACACCACTCAGGTGGCCCTAATTAGGTCGAGTCAATCTCCCTGCATCCCATGGGGATCAAGAGGGGTTAAATTAGCTTTTCAGACACCCAATAAATCACCTCATGTCAAAATCACCAAGAAATAATCAAAATAGTGAAAGAATAAAAATCATACATGCACAAATCTACACAAAAACCAAGGGATATAACTTATAGACCACCTACATTGAATCCATTGGAGAACCCAACCTCAATCGAAGCCTTAAATGTTGATTAAACCAACCCTTGAAGATTTACCCAAAACCTCACCAAAATAAATGTTTTGAGAGCTTTAGATGGAGAAGGGGAAGAAATAGAAAACCTAAACCAAAAAGAAAAGAAAGAGGGAGATTAGCCTTACCTGGATATTTAATCTGCAACCAATGGTACTCCAAACAACCCTATGATGAGGGAGATTGATACGTGGAATCTCTTGGAGATTTTGAGGTGTCACTAGGGCTGGAGGAGGAAGAAGGGAGGAAAATCATAAGTGCCCTTTATTTCCCCCTTAGTGGATTTTTTATAAATTTTTAGAAATTCTGAGGGCGAACGGTTTACCCGCATGGTTTTCCAAACCGTGAACAAACCATGTGGAGCCTACTTCCCACATGCCCTCCCTCTTGCATGGTTTTCCAGACCATGCACAAACCATGTAGATTTCCACTTCCTATACAGTCTCCCCTTGCATGGTTTTCCAAACCATGTGCAAACCGTTCAGTTTTCCTAGAACACCCCCTTTTCACCCTTTTTCGTGTCCCGAACCCCTGGAACACCCCCGAGCCTTCTTAAAGACTTGGGAAAACATTTAATTAACCAAAAAAGGGGGGAAAACTATAAGATAAATAAGAACACACCTTTTAGATAAATTCATGATTTTATAATATATTTATTATATTTTAATAGTTTTTGTAATTACTAAGTTACCCTCGACCTCACTTATAAACGGAGACTCTTTATTTCACAAATATTAACCACCTTGAGCCTTCTTATTCAGAAAAAATTTTCCAAATTTTTTCTTCATCATCTCTAGCCACATTCTTGAGCTTCTGGTCTCATAAAAAGACCACTTCCAAGATCAATAAAGAGGTTTTCAAGGAGGAATTTTCAAGAATTAAGGCTCCATTTTCTTCTCTTTTAATTTTATTTTCACTTATAAATTATCCCCACCTATTTTCAAATGTTTCTTAAAAACTCCAATAACACATATATACTGTAGTATTGTTGTGTTTATGGTATATGTATCATAAAATATCTTATTTTATCCCTTATTTATTAAATAATGAAATCATCGTCCGTGGAGCGTTAATTCATCGCCTCCGTGGACAACGATTTTTTGTTTACCATTTTCCGAAATCATGAAATGTTTAATTTCACATGTAATTATTTAAAATGGATTAAATATATATATATATTATCAACTTTTTATTATTATTTATTTTTTTACAAGGAATAACATAATAAATTGGCCTTGTAAACCATGAAAAGAATGCTCCCAAAACTATGAAAATATAATAATATTGTTAATAATGAGTGGAAAATATTATAATAAGATTATTTAAGGAATTATAAACATTAGTTTAGTTATTTAATAACTCAATAACACTATTCAAACCATATTATAGGAAGTTTGAACAAATTTTAAGGAAGTCAAACCCGAGGTAAGGGATATCTTAACTCAATTTCCATTCATTGAGTTAAACATCTTTTTCATTGGTTATGTTTTTTCAAGAATATGTGTGAATGAACTCTGATTGTTTTATATTGTATATCCACTTATATTATGTGGATATATATTTGTCACACATAATTATGTCATTTATGTAACCCACTCTAAGTATACGATCTTTGTAAGGTTTTTCTCATCTCACTTTTAATTCCTTGAGATTTACATTGTTCACCACTTATTTATTGCATGTGGTGTATGTGTACTTACATTAGATATATAATATAATGATTCTATTTATATTCATGGTATTATGTGATTCTTTTTGTGATTATTAATTTTGGTCATACGACTCAATTGATTACAATGCAGTAAGGGACATTGTATCAATTTCCATTTCATTGAGACTTACTTGGTATTGTGCACCTATTCTTTCTTATATGGTGAATACACTGCCCATTTGAGATAAATTTTCATTTGAAATTATAATTCTGGTAAATATCAATTATATTGTATCATGGATATGATTATTTTCTTAAGCCTTATACCATTTCACATATGGTGTTTATTTTGAAAGCTATTTTAATTGGGGAAATAATGATGAATCTGTATCCTCTACTCAACATGGATATTTAAAAGGCATAATGTTCTTGTATCAAATATTTTTATAAAGATTTATTGGGACTTTAAGTGATAGGTGGGGCCTGTTATATCCCCTTGATGCATCAGCAGGTCTCATGAGACAAACTAGTTGGCAACAAACCCTTCGCGTTTGTTTCCAAAAAACAGACGGGTTTCAACCCACGAATTTAAACTGTCTCGATGGTATAATGGTTCATGTTCTAGATACATGACTTCAAAATAATAAGAATTATTTTTATTCATTAATTCGTAATTATTATCCATGAGGTTTTCACTATGAAAAAAATCTATGGATTCATTTTCATTCTCAGTTTATTGGTTCTGTGTGTTTTTCAAATATTCACCATGCCATATTTATTATTTATAACTGATTATGATTAAATTTTTATTGATTCATGCTTCATATATATTTAACACTTACCAATAATTTTATCCCACCCATTTCATTTATTTTCCTTCCCCAGGTTATGAAGAAGAGATCATTTATTGAGTTTTCAAGGATGCTCTTTATTAGATTTTGTTATTTATCATATTTTGTTTCCTTTAAAAATGTAAAATGGATTCCATGTACTTATCTTGTTTCTTCAAGACTGCTAAATTGATCATTCCTTTGGGATTTAATTCCTTGTAATCATGCCAATGTAATAAACTAATGCAATGGATCCAGGCTTCTGGGGTCAGGGCATTAGAGTTGGTATTAGAGGAAGTTTAGTAGAAAACATGGGAACTAGATTTAGAAATCATTGTTTAGGGAACATAACCCTAAGATAGAATTTGATAACAAGAATAAAAGAACCAAACACATCAAACCATATTATAGGAGGTTTGAACAAATTTTAAGGAATTCGAACCCGCGGTAAGGGATATCTTAAATCAATTTCCATTCATTGAATTAAACATCTTTATCATTGGTTATGTTTTTTCAAGAATATGTTCGAATAAACTATGATTGTTTTATATTTTATATCCACTTATATTATTTGGATTTATATTTTTTACACATATTTATGTCATTTATTTATCCTAACAATAAGGATATGATCTTTATAAGGGTTTTCTCATATCCCTTTTTATTCTAGGAGATTTCCATTGTTCACCACTTATTTCTTGCATGTGGTGTATGTGTACTGACATTTGATATGTAATATCATTATTATATTTATATTCATGGTATTATGTGATTAATTTTGTGATTATTAATTTTTGGTCATATGACTCGATTGATTACAATGTGTTAAGGGACTTTGTCTCAATTTCCATTTTATTGAGACTTACTTGGTCTTGTGCATATAATCTTCCTTATGTGGTGTGTCCACTACCCATTTAGGATAATTATTAATTTGAAATTATAATTCTAGTAAATATATATTTTCTTGTATCATGGATATGATTATTTCCTTAATCCGTATACCATTTCACATACAGTGTTTATTTTGAATGTTATTTTACCTAGGGAAATAATGATGAATCTATATCCTGTACTCAATATATATATTTAAAAGGCATATTGTTCTTGTATTAAATATTGGTATAAAGAATTATTTGTATTGGAAGTAATGGGTGGGGCCCTCTATATCCCCTCGATGCATCGACATGTCCCATGAGACAAACTAGTTGGTTACAAACCCTTCGAGTTTGTTTCAAAAAATCAGATGGGTTTCTACACATAAACTTAAACCATGTTGATGGTATAATGGTTCATGTTACAGATACATGATTTCCAAGTAATAAGAATCTTTTTATTCATTATTCTTTTATTATTGTCCACAAGGTTTTCAATATTCCAAAATCTATAGATGCGTTTTCATTCTCAATTTGTTGTTGGTGTGTGTTTTTCAAATATTCACCATGCCATATTGATTATTTATAATTGATTGTGATTCAATTTTTATTTATTCATGATTCCACTATATTTAACCCTTAAATCACATTTTATCTCACCCATTTCATTTATTTTCCTTCCCCAGGTTATGAAGAAGAGATCATTTATTGAGTTTTCAAGGATGCAGTTTATTAGCTTTTGTTATGTATCATATTTTGTTTCCTTTCCAAATGTAAAATGGGTTCCATATATGTATCTAGTTTCTTTAAGACTACTAAACTAATTGGTCCTTTTATATTTGGTCCCTTGTAATCATTCCAATGTAATAATCTAATGCACCAACTCTGGGCTTCCAGGGTCAGGGCGTTACACATCATGCCAAGATCAATATCCATAATCAAAAGATAATACACAATTCCATGTTAAAAATTATACAAATTTAACCAAAAATAAAAATACCCAAATGGGAGGGAAAAAGCTTGAACAAAGCCCAAAAAACTCTCTGAAATAAGAGGGACATCACCCTCAAGCCACATGCACCAACACCTACAAGAGAGGAGCACTATCAACCAAATCCAATGTCACCACCATGATATTTTTTTACCTGGGTCAACCATAAAAATATCTATATACACCCAAGTGTTTATTTACGGTGTCATCCAAATCCCATTTTTAGGCCACACAAAATAAGGATTTAATTCCATATTATTATAAGATAAATTGACATGCAGGTTTTAACAAATAAAACGATAACATTTTTAATAAATCATTTTTTAGGAAAACATTTTCAAAAGAAACTTGGTTTGAAAGTAAAATTAAAGTAAGGTCCACCGTATTCCTACGGTAAGCACTACATCACAAGATAACACCATGTCATAGAAAATCTCTACTGGCACTTGCACTAGTGGGGCCCTAGGAACCTTGTATCTCAGTGATGGTATAACAACCATGACCCATAGTGTCCTCATTCATCTGACACTAGAGAGGAATCCATCCAAAGTTCTAGTGGTATCTAATCATCCTCATAGTTTAGTTAGTGTTGTAACATCTATCATGATAGAATAAACCAATCATCGGCCTCACTGATCCAACTAACATACTATTACTCATCCTCCCTCCTAGATACATAGGATTCCCTTTGTATTCAATTTTCCATTTCACATGTCCCATAGATCACCTCTTTCACATACACACATCAAGAAATATGAATACCCATTAAAACCACAATTTTTTATAGGAAAGACCTCTTTAAAATCTACAGACACCCCAAATCCATTTGGAAACAAGATTTTCACCACATATACAATTTATATAACACACTTTAGAATCACAATAAGGAAACACACATGAAACATAATCAATTTGTTTTAGAAAACCATCTTCCAAGCCATACACACCTCAGAAACTTTATAAAACACATTCCAAACCCTTCACATAATTCATAGAACACATTTAAGAAGCAAATAAAGCATACCAAAATCATTTAATAATTCTAAAACATGTAATCACCAACCTCAATCTTGGAAACTTCTAAAATTTGATGGAAACCCACAATTGCACAACAATAGAGACATATAAAGGAACGATTAAACAAAAAAATCAATATTTTAACGAAAAACTAAGATTGAACCCTTATTAGGTAAAAAATCCAATGGATAATGAATAAACTAAGAAAACAAGAATGACAACCCTAGAAGAAGGAAAGAAACCAAGAGAAGAGAAGATTAAATGATGATTCTTGAAGATCCAAATCCAAATCCACCAAAAAATTAAAGGTCCAAGGGATAAATGAGGAGAGGGGGAGGTGCCTAAGGAATAAAATCCTAAATGTATCAAATTAGTGGTGTTTTAGGGTTAAAATCAGGAGAGGCTAGAAAGGTAATTCACCATTTTTAATGACTTGGATAGGCCGCACGGTTAGCCTCCATGGTTTTAAAAACCATGAGGCAACAATATGATCTCCTATTTACAAGAGGAATCTAGCCGCATGGTTTCTTGGGGGAGGATGCATTCCTATTTGGAAAGTCGTGCAGCCTGGGCAGTGCCATTGTCTAGGGCATACAATTTCTTATAGGTTGGCGCATAGTTTACCCTAAGCGTGCGCCACCCATGAACCACATTTTGTTGTTTCCAAAAACTCCATTTTTCTCTAAAACCTATTAAGAAGATAAGGAAACAAGGTAAGACAAAAAATAAACAAAAGAATACCTCAAAAATAAAATCAAGAAGCAAGATAAGACCAAAAATAAACAAAGGAATACCTCAAAATAAAATCACATATGTTATAGGTGATATGAATTGGAATAAATTTTTTTTTAAAATTATGTATAAATGTTTTATATAAATTATAAATATTGATAAATATTCACTCAATTTTTAGTAAATTCATTATGTTCTTTAAAAATACAATTTTCCTCAAAATGGGTTTTATTTATTTTTTTAATAAAATAATATAATTAATTTATTCCACTTTTAAAAAAATTATTTGAAAAAATAAAATTTATTTTTGAAATTATAATTTCAAAATTATCTTAGATTAATTTTTTGAGAATTTTTTGAAAAGAATTATTTTCATTGAATAGTGAAAAATACAATTTTTTATTAAAAAATCTATTTTCGTTTCAAGTATTTAAAAATTTAATTTTTTTAATTGATTTTAACAGTAAAATTAGTTCCTTTATATTTTTATTAAACCCATTAATTTCATTATAATTCATTTTATGTTTGATTTTGGTACAATTTTTTTATACTTAAGAAAACATTTTTTTGGAAAATTGATTTTCATTGTGTTCTGTGGGTTTAATTTTAAATTAAAATTTTCCACTTCTATGAATTGAATTTGATAAGATGGATTAAATATTTATAAATATAATGAATAAATTTTTTAATGAGGTCAATTTCATATTTAGTCATACAAAATAGTGAAAATGTAAAAAATTGTTACCATGGTTAAAGATAAAAAGTGTTTATTAAGGGGAGGGGGAAAACCCAGAGAAAGGGTACGTTTTCTAATTAAAATTGTCAAAATACTATTTTATGGAAATATTTAAACCTCATCCAATACAAACTTCAAACCAATTTTTATTTGGAATCATTTTTCCTAAGTATGAAATTATTATATTTTAATCTTTTAAGAAATTAGAGTTGTGTCATCTCTCCCCCCTTATAAAAGGAAACCCCCACTTTCTCTTCTTACACCAATTTGAGCCATAAATCTGAACCCAAACCTAAAAAATTATCTTATAAAAGTCCATATCAATTAATTATATGTTTTTTATTAAAATAAAATTCCAAGGGTCCTAAAGAAAGGATCTAAAGGAGGCCAAATGAAGAAGAGGTAATCATCATACTCGACATTTTTCAATTTATTTGTTCTCTTACCTCCTATAATTATATCGAATTCATAATAAAATAATAACTTAATCATGATAAATATACTAAAACTTAATTATTATTATGTAACGAACATCATTTACCCTCTTTTCTATCAAATGTAAAGTAACAGTATCACTCATTCGTACGTGTGGACTACCGTCTCCACACAACGATATAATTTATTTTCAATACCCATATTTCATGGATAGTTATTATGATGGGTTTAATGTTTATATATGATATTTATGAAATAATTATTAATATATAATTATAATTTCATATCTACCTTCTAATATTCTAATCCATTAGAAAATGATTACACCGCTCGTGCGTACGTGTGGACTACCACCTCCATGAAGCAATATGATTCTTTTTCATTTACACTTTACATGGATGGAAATAAGGATATATTTAATAAATATATTTTATATAATAATGATTCTATAAATTTTAATTTTAATTTAATTTTATTTTAATCCAACTATCAAAAAGTGAAAATAGAGTCCATGCGTACGTATAACCTACCATCTCCATGAATAGTATAATTCATTTTTAAATCTATAAATTTTATGTGTGAATATAAATATATATAATGAATGTATATGATAATTTTTTAATCATTAAAATTATGGAAATAATATAACCATGATAAAAGTACGAGGACTGGACTACTAAACAAAAAATCTCATGAAAAATAAAACAGTTAACAGATGGAAATAATGATTTTAATAATAAATTATTAATAAATAGGTGTCGAAATGTTATAATCTGATCATAGATGATATTATAATTATTAAAATTAAAATTTAATGTAATTATAATAAATTTAAATTTATTATACAGGAGGTTATAGAACTTTCTAAGCAATTAAAACTTGATGTAATGGTTTTTTGTTATAATCTTATTGTTTTCTATAATTGTTTATGATTATGTTTTCAAAGATGAAATTTTATGATATAACTCTCAATAATATCATAAATTTTATTCTACTAAGTTTATTAATGTATTTTTCATGTAATAATACAATTTTCCAATCTTTGGTACATTAAATTATTGAGGAAATGTTTTTAAGAAAACATACATTATTTCCTCTTTGGCAAGGAATCTTTGTCTTCCATATCTATGTTTTATTTAAAATATTTTCAAGAATATTTTTAATATTATTTTATTATTGTTTAAATTCATTTTAACACATTTTTTTACTTTTAAAAAATTGTTTAAAATGAATCTTCTTATCATTTTTTGAATGAGGTACTTATGATTTTTTTCAAAAATATGAAACGAATATTTGTTTTAATATACATTGTATGGAAATTGTTTTCCAACATCATGAACACTCAATGTTTTGAATCTTAATATAAAAATTTTCATGGTAATATTCAAATATATTTTTTTAATTATATTTTGAAATTTTTTAGATTTCAAAGAAGTGATTTCAAAATGAAAATGGCATTTTTCTCAAAAATATTCCAGAGATATTTCAAAGGATTTTTCACCTATAGTGACATACTTTAATGTTACATATGTTTTTTTGGGGATATGATCCAATGATACTAGAATTATTATTATTTTTTATGGTTTATTTTTATGATGATGATATTTTTATGGAACCCATTTATTTTCCACAGGTTATGCTATGTTAAAATGTTTATAAAACTCGTTTTTTTCACAGGTTATGATATATGATGAATGTTTTATGATATTGTGGAACAAATATATATGGGTTTTATTATGTGGTGTTTGGTCTTGAAATTATATATATCTCTAATGAAATGGGTCAAAGTGGATATCACATGAGATAATAAGAATATTAATGGGCATTGAACCCAGTTCAATAAGGAACTTTGTCCACTATGATAGTCATGAGAGTGAACCTTAACTAAGGATATGATAGAATGGGGAGTGAAACCAATCCACTATGATAATGTTGGTAGTGAGCCTTGATAAATGAAATTATTTTATATTATTATTTGTATGCAATTTTTTTTATGCCAATGTTATGCTCTCATAGCTCATGTTCTTTAATTCCATTATGGTTTATGTGTTATGAACTACCAATCATTATACTAAGAATAAATATTATGATCTATGATATGATAGGTATGGTTTTAAAATGATAATATCATGTTCTCATACCCTTATGATAATATTATGATTAAGTGATCATTGATATCTCCCTTGTTTTCCCTTACTGAGCATCTGAGCTCAACCTTTTTTATGTTTCCTTTCCACAGGTTATGAAGAAATGTTTTAAGTATGATCTGTCTAATAAGTTTTCTAGATATGTAGAACTTAGTGGGAGATGTTGTAGATATGTTATGAAAAATTTTCTTATGTATCCAAGTTTCCATAGTCACTAAACCTATATGATCCTGACATGGATTATAATGTTATGTACTAAATATTTTTATAAAAAGATGAAATATTTATGTAAAAAAGTATGGGTTTCTATATAGGAGGTGATCCATTTGAGAATAAGCCTAAGGATTTTATATTATGAGAAACTCATGGGGAATATGATTCTTATTAGATTATGCTCGAGGAAAGATAATTCAATACTCGAGGATGAAAAGTAATCTCCCATGTTAATCATCATATTCAACTATTATCCTTTCTAGTGGTGTTCACCAGTATTTACTTTCTTCATATCCATGATAAGGGTGCGGTTAGAGTAACTACCTTCACAATGGAAATGAAACTAGCTATTATTTGTAAAATTAGCTCATCCATACCCATAATGGACAAGATGTGTCATCAATTTCACCACATATGTAAGGGAAATATCCTATATAGAATCTAAGTCCCCATATAAGTAATATATGGTCATATGGGATCCCATATGGGTGGTTATGAATTCATTAACACCCATGGAATTCTTGGTACATAGCTTGGGATATTATTGAAAAGCATCAATGAGGCAAGGCCCAACTCATTGAAAAGTTGAGAGATAAAGGAAAATTTGAATTTTCCCGACCAATTTGTAAAAATGTTATACGTATCTATGACAAACACTGTTAACGAAAATGGCTAGGGTGCTCCTAAAGATCATTCCTATTTAATGGACATTCATGAGGGTGCCTTGTTAGCCTAGGAATATGAAAAACATATATTCAAAAGGTATGCACCTTGTCAGTTTGAGAGGTAGTTTGGGTGTGTTCAAATGAAATAACCACCCTCTCTTTATAGTATCGAGGAATATATACATCCAATGGAAACTCGTTAATTATGAATTATGTTGGTAAGGGAAAATAATTTCATCCATGTAAATTTTCCTCTAGCCGATGCTTGCATGGGCCTGTTAGAGGCTTATACTGATGGATGGATCCAGTTCCACCTAGATGGACAGTTATATTTATTGGTAGTAAAGATCAAAGAGCCACCATTCAATGGATAATGAGATCAAAGATAAATAAATATTAGTAGTGGGAAAGGGGAATGATAAACAACTTGATTCAAGTGGATCATTGGTGCTGGAGATGCCTAAGAAGTAGGTCAGGCACTTAGAACCTGATCCCTACATAACTATGTTCACTTTAAAGACTGGGAATTTTGTATTATGGTCACCCATCTAGGGGTGTCCATGAATAGAGAGGGAAGACAACCCACTTATGAAGAAGGGGTTAGAAAAATCTCATTATTAATGGATTATTCTATATAATATAAACACTAATAATATTAATTTTGGATATTTTAGTAAGATATATAGAAAAGTTAACCTCTCATTTATCATGTATATTCACCCAGAGGGATAGAAGTTGGGGTTAGTAAAATTTCCAATGAGAAGGTTGAAAAACAAGGCTCCCTCGATCAAATGAAACATATGAAGTCAATTGTCACTAATCATGAAGTGGTGATTCTATTTCCTTCACCAATGAAACCTCCATGTCCTCAGGTATCTATTTTATATAAGGAGCTTTATCTCGAATGAATCAAAAAGATAAAGTGAGCAAGGTCTATAACAACCTGAGTTTATCCTGATCTATCAAGTAAGTAACATATTTGTAGGCATTTTCCCTGATTTACCTTAGTAATTTGTATTGAACTACTTTGAGTATGTTGTTAATCACTAAGAATCCCAAATGGAAGCGGTACCCATAGGCAAAGGGAAAATAGTTTCTATAATTACAGTGGGGTTACTCAATGGGTATAGTAATGGTGAGGTATTAATAATAATCATAGGTGATTCATTACCCAAGCACACAAACTGCTATAAGTGAAAATTTGAGGTCAGTGGGGAATAAGGTAGGGGTACAAACAACTGATTCTGTGGACCTAGAGTAAATTCATGTGAGGGATATACCTACCCCACCACTTGTAGCATCTGTTATTCATGAATAAGATGTTGTAGAATAAGATGTTTTAGAATAAGAAACCTCTAAATTTAGAGTATAGAAATACCCAGTACCTAGTTCTGAAATGACCACCATCATTCACTTTAACCAATAATATTCACATGAACTCTTATAGCCCACACACACAACAATTTATTCTCCATTAGATCTGGCTAGATTCAAATCATGACTGTAAGATTTTAAGCACATCTTCTATGATTTTACATTTAATTCAGGGTGAATTAAATTGTGTGAAATTTATTTATATTGGAAACTCTCCTTGGATATGATCCCAATGTTCCACCAGAAAATCCTC
Organism: Viscum album; assembly: GCA_963277665.1. Taxonomy (NCBI): domain Eukaryota; kingdom Viridiplantae; phylum Streptophyta; class Magnoliopsida; order Santalales; family Viscaceae; genus Viscum; species Viscum album. Next base: position 1,180,398,833 of record OY728164.1, read on the forward strand.
AAATCTTTCATCATGTTGGGGTAATAGAAATTGAGATAATTATGATCACAATTGACACTAGTACGTATCCAATATTTCATGTCTCAATTACATTTTTTGTGTTTATTCATTTACAAAACTTATATGTTTGATCTCAATAATTCTATCCTAGAATTTGGGAATCCCAAACTTCGATTATTTAGGATCTTATAAAATGGGAATTACTGACATGTAAGATGATTCACCCCTAAGTCTTCTGAGAGATGTGAAATAAAAATCCTCACTCTATTTATCAGTTTCTACTTACATCCCTATTCCTATATTGGGATTGGGTCAAGGACTAGAACAAGTATCATTCAAACCACAATTCAGGAAACATGTGTATAAATACATCTTAAATATGATCATTGAGATCCACTTTGACGCGATTAAAGACTAATTGGGTCACCTCCACTACATGTTCACCACTTTCAGCTATGGTGCTTATGATTATCAAGATCTCAACTCTCAGGTGAAAGAGGCACTCACCTTTTAGGATTAGGGAAGGGAACACAAATTAGATCTTTCCTTAGTTGAGGCCTTAGTCTCCACTGCACATTGTTCCAATAAATCCCTCAATGGAACCTCCCAACATGTGAGGGTGGTAGGAAAGCATTAAATTATAATTAATCAAGGGTTTACTAAAGTATATAGGCTTAAAAAACTATCCCACATTTTTTATATGCTCATTGTGGATGAAAAGAAATTGGAGGAAGAGAAATGACTTGTGGAGGCAATTGAGAAATCTGGGGTGGTTGCTGCAACCAAAGAAGCATCATTAAAAACCATTACGGATGTGGAAACAAGAATGATAAATAAAAAGTGACATACTATCACTGATATGAATAAAAAAATAGTTGATCTTGGGGATTTTTTTTATGAGATGTCGTCTTAGTGTTGTAACATTATGTTCCATTTATTTGGGGAAACATGGGAGAGACACTAAGATATGGTGGTGCCTCCATCCTTTTGAGCTATCAATGAATAATGTTACATACATTCCATGTGTTGTTTTCAATCTTTTATCATTCATATTATCTTGATGACCTAATATCTTATCAATCACTAAGACAATTCACGCCTCCCCAAAATTTAATCTAGCCTAAATTCAATTTGAAATATTTGAACCATAATGAATTACTCATGGTAATTTCTTATGGATAGAGATAAGTATAAACACAATCAATATTTCAATAGAGGTAATCTCTTAATAAATGATGATGAATTACTCCTGGGTGTGGATCATAGATGAATATCAATATAAAAATCATCACCATTTTAGTATAGGTAGTACATTTAAAAATTATTATGGAATACTCTCGAGCATGGATCATAGACAGATATCCGTATAAACACCATAACCATTGTACTAGAGTTGTTAAATTTAGAAATGATGATTAATATCTCTTGGGTGTGGATCACTTATGGATATTAGTATAAATACCATCAATGAAACACTAGATATGGCCCATTTAGAAATTAAGATGAATTCATCTTGGGAATAGATCATGGATGAATTTTGGTCTAAACACCATAAACGATTCACCCAAGACGGTCCAATTAAAAATGGTGATGAATTTTTCATAGGAATGTATTACAGATGGATATTGATATAATCACCATCAATGATTCACTAGAGATGGTCCATTCGGAGATGATGACGAATACCTCTTGGGAATGGCCCTTGGAAAAATATTGGTATAAACACTATCACTGATGCATTAGAGATGGTGCATTTAGAATTTATGAGAAATTTATCTTGGATGTGGATCAATGATGGATATTGGTATAAACACCATCAATGAAACACTAGAGCTATACTATTTGAAAATGATGATGAATTCCTCATGGGAATGGATCATAAATAGATATCTGTATAAAAACTATGACCAGTGCACTAGATCATGTACATTTAGAAATAATGATTAATTCCTACAAGGTGAAGCTTAAAGATGAATATTTGTATAAACACCATCATTTTCATAGTATATTTAGTTCATTCAAAAAAGTTGAATAATGGTAGAAAAAAAAGAGTAATTTGGGTTAGCACGTTATTTCAAGGGAATACTATAAATTTTCTTAGGTTGGAAGCCTAGTGAGCATAACCTGACTATTGTTGGTACCATATGGTGGATCCCATAATATTTGTTTCCTTTTTATTTTATTTCCCTTACTTTTTCCTAATCTTCACATGAGGAAAGCTTAATTGAAAGGGACATGGATTTTTCTTAGTACGAATTTTATATTTTTTTTCACATAACAATATTTATACATTTTCTATTTTATTAAATGCACAATTTTTCCTAAATCATACCAGGGGAATGTTCGGCGAGCATAAGCTCAACTTTTTTCCAGACTACCCTTTATATGTTTTCCACCTAGCAAGTATTATGTATCATTCCATGTGTAGTTTAAGGTCATGAAATTTGGACCAATGTTTCATCTAGTTTAGGTTCATGTGACTAGGACCATAAAAAGGATCAATAATGAGGTACCACATTCATTCTATGAGAATGGACATGGTATGTGGTGGCGTAACATCACAGATATTGAATCCAATTGAATATTTGGATTAAATGTTGTTTAAATAAAATATTATGGAGTTTTGATCAAGGACGATGAGATGGCGTAGGTATAAAATGGATTATCACTTACCATATTCGAATGATGGGTTCTTCTATTATGTTGTCACGGAATAAAGATATTAGAGAACCCTTTTTCTTGAGGTGAAAATGACTCTAGTTGGTAGGCCAAACTAAGGGTACATATAAAGAGGTGAAATTGGGGTGTGTATGTGTATCCAAAAGGACCCTTGAAACTAGATACAATTATTACCAATATCCATGAAAGGTTTTTGAGGACTCAAAACACTTGGGAAATGAAGTAGGTTAAAGAGAGATAAGGATATTAAAGGAGGGTTCTAGTACCCTAAAAGTGGTAACACTGTTTACTGAACACATTTTCAAGGAAAATGGATGTGATAAACAATTTTCTAACTTTTGTTTGGACTAGTAGGGTCCACCAAACACAGATCATATTTTATAGGATCATAATATAGAAACTATGAGATTTGTAACACTTTTATTTATGATCTAACTATTTTATATACTCTTGAAGATTACATATTACCAAGAAAAGAATTGATTTTTTTCTTAGAATTCCATTTATTAGTTTTTAGTTTGATAATATTTATGTCTCTCTCATTGGAAGTTTCTTATGATTTGGAACATCCAAGGCTAATGTTTAAGGTTATAAAACTTTGACCATGGTGCATGAAATTTAAATCTATAATTAATGGATTAGAGGGCATGCAGTTTTAGGTCATGATGTATAGACCAAGTAAAAGGGGAAGTCTGACACCATAACTCAATTAGGGCCCCCAAGTAAAATAATACTTTAACACCCTTTTGAATGAGGTATGAGGATGTTATAAATCATGGATCGTGGTTATAGAATCTTGATAAATGATATGGGATAAACATGCATGGGATTTCTACTAAAAAAATTTGAAGGAAGAATTCCATTGTTCTATTTTCATGTTGTATAGGGATTAGATGACCCTTTTTTGAGGTGAAAATTCCTCTGGTTGGAAGACCAAACTGAATTCGCATAAGCATGAGTCAATTTGGGGGAATGTATAAATATCCAATGAGAGGTATCCCTTGAAGTTGGATACACTTATTACTAATATCCATGAAATATTTGTGGCCACCCAAGACATAAAGTGTGATTTATGGACTGAGATGTTTCCAAAAGATGATAGAGGCATCCCAAACCTCGGTTGACTGTGATTAGATTGTTATAGTTTTTTGATAAGGAATGATAATGGATGATGGATTGTTTCATCTGATTTTATTAAAAAGAAATTAGTGTTGTGAAATTTTGCATAATTCCATAAGGACTTAGGTGTCATTTAATTTAACATCATGTGACAAAGAATTATGTTTAGTTTAACATCATGTGATAAGGACCCATGTGTTCTATATTTTAGGGTAATGAGATGGGGACCTAGGTGTTATATAATTTAGGCTCATGAAATGAGGAACTTATACTATGAATTTTAGAACCATACAAATAGAAAAAGTTCATATAGTTTAACATCACGTGGACAGGACGTTCTAAACCAATGTGAAGATTATGTAAAGTATCCTTAGAGACACCTTACATTGGTTGGGGTGTTTGATTACATGGGAAATTTTCATCCTTGAATAAGATAAATAAATAAATATCCATATTTTGTGTAACACCCCAAGATCTCATAGTACGTTATCTCTTTAAAGTAATTTAATAGCTGGCGCTACACACAACACCGAGTTCGAGCGCACCACAACATTACCAAACTAGCCGTTCAAAAAGCGGTTATAAATAGTATTAACTGCATTTTGAATCTTATATACTCTATATAATTTTAAAATCCAAATTATGTGTTTCTTAGACATAATATAAGAACAAATTCATTTTTTTCGGATAAAATAAGTATTTTTCAAAAAATGCAATTTTACTGCCTTTTAATGAAAAACCCTTTTTAAAAGCGATATTTGAAAATTTTATATATTAAATTAAATTTAATTAAATTATTATTTAGAATCAGGACATAAAAATTTAGTTTTTATAAATTTTTGGTAATTTTCTGATAACTTTCATATTTTGATGAATAGTGAAAATTACTAAATTTTAATTAAAAACAACTTTTTTAATAAAAATAATTTAGAGTGATAAATTATGCATTTTAATGGTTTGGAAGTATAATTAGATTATATTTTTATCATTTAATACAATTTTGGTCCTTATAAGTAATTTCACATTTAAATTTGACATAAACACATGTCAATCTTTTGATAGTTATTACTTTTTAAAAACCCGTTTTTTTTGTTTTGACAACGAGAATTAATTTTAAATTAATACAAATTCTATGTTTTGAATTTCGTAAAATAGATTTCATTTTTTAATTCATAATATCAAAATTAACTTAGAGTGAATTTTTGGTATTTTTCTAAAAACTTTCAATTTTTGATGAATAGTGAAAAACACTGAGTTATTGTTTAAAACTGATTTTTTATTTAATTAATTAATTATTTTATTTAAATTTATTTTAGGTCAAAATAGATAAATAATACCTATATAAGTTTAATTTAATTCATTGGAGTCATTTTATAATAAGTTTTTATATATAAAAATTTTATTAAACTTTTTACCGTCTTTTACCCACCTCCTAAGAGCATTTGCAAATTTACATAAAACATACTTTTACCACTTCCGTGAATTGAATTTCAAAAATCCTAGAGATAAGGTTGATATCAGTAAGTAAAATTTGGTTCAATAAGATAAAAATAATTTTTTTTGTGAATAGTAACTTTTGACTTTAATTTACCACCATTAAAAGTAAATAGGGTAATTATGGGTAAAAATGATATTATAATCACCCTAACACATGTCCTAATTCAATTGGATAAGTGTAATTCGACCAAAAACAACATTAGGAATAAAATATGATCCTTTAGGTCCACTTAGATTAGATTTGGACATTTATTATTATTTAATTTAAAGAAGAGTTAAAAGTATTAAATTAAAGTTTTCATAACTAAAACATTTTTAATATAGGGTTGTACATAAGATAAATTCGACTATAAATATTAATTATAAAGATAATAATATTTCTTACATAATGGTATTTTATTTATAATTTTTAGACATTAAATAATTTAATTTATTTATGACACATTGATGATGCAGTAATTACCTTATTAATGAAAGATTAAAATAATTGATATTATAAATATCCAAATAAATGTAATTTAACACTTTTGATTAATTAAACTAATTTTATAGGTTATTATGACATTTTAAGGTTGATTATATAATTTCTTTTCTAAGTGATAAGTTTGTTATGACTTTCATAAAAACAAAATACCAAATAGTGTCTAAATTGACATAAATTAATGTTTAAAACAAATACTATATTATTGGTTGATTTAATATTCCTAAAAATATAAGGTTTGGCTAAATAGCTTAAATAATATTATATATTTCATTAATGAACCACTTTATGTTCACTTGGATGTTTATAATATGTTTATTAACCATATAGTGTAAGAATACAAGAAGACACGGTAAAAGTTAAATTATTTAACTTAGAGTTAAATCTAAAAGATAAGGTTAAAATGGTAACCTAAACTTTTATAAAACCTATTGTTTGAGATTATTTCGACCCATAACAATTTTAGCTTCGAAATAAATCAATTGTATGCCATTATAAACTCAATATTATTTTATTATAAAATAATATTTTAATCTTTTCCTAAGGTGCCCCTCACCCCTCTTATAAAAGGGCACTCCCCCTTATATCAAATTCATACCTTCAAAGCCATTTGGCTCGGACAAACCCTACCCAAATATACTATAAACTTTTCTCCCTTCATCCAAGAGGAATTAATTTAGTTATAAATCAAACCTAAGGATCCCTTTTGATCAAATCAAAAGGAAGAACCCGAAGAAGAGGTAAATATTTCATCACCTCTTTCAAGTTCTTTTCTTCTTACACTTCTTGTTTTCTTGTTTTTTCCATTATAAAATAATAACTCCAATAACTTATATATAATTTGATGTTATTATAAATATTTTACAACCATATTCATTATTCTATCCATCCTTTGAATGACATGTCACCATACATGCGTACGTACGACTTACCGTCTCCACGTCGTGGTGTAGTTGTTATTCAATACATTATTATTTGTATTGCTATAATAATGATGTATAATTTATTTAAATAATAAATATAACATGATAATTATTCTTTATATATGATACACCATCTAATTATATACAGAATGATATTGTCGCTTGTGCGTACGTACGGATTACCGTCTCCACGAACGCGATGAGATTCATTCCCCATCATAACCATTCAAGAATAATTTTCATTTGATGATTAAAAATAATGTTTAATGACTTGATATAATTCTGGATATGAATAAAAAACATCCCATCCATAACAAAAATGACTCAAATAACAAATAATATAAAGGAAAATGAATCAGTTAACACCCGAAACGACGATAGTACTAAAATACCATTAACAAAGAATTATTAAGAATATCATATATGATATTATAATTATGTATATGATTCTTGTATAATTTAATAACAATGATTTAACTATTATAATGGAGGTTAATGTACCCTTGACCAAGTAAAATTACAAGGTAATGGTTAATTTCACAATCTCTTTATTATCTGAGGTTGTTTTTACGTAAGTATTTATTGGAACCTCTTTATCATCCACATCAATGTTTCTTAAAAAATGTATTCCCAAACAATTTTACTATTTACTAGAATATGGGTTAAAGTCATTTATACCCTTTTTTGACTTTTTTATAAAATGGTTTGAATGTAATATTTCTGTCGTTTTCCAGAAAAGGTACTTTATGACCCTTTCGACAAAATTAAGGTAAGAATGTTTTTATAACTTATACGGCAGGTGCGACTATTTTCTTTAATTATAACATCGTCGAAGATTCCCTTACAATATTATAGGAATTTTTTCAAAATAAATGTTTTCTTTATAATTATGTGACTCTTAAATTATTTCAAAATAAAAATAGATATTTTTCTCAAATAGTTTTGATTTCATATTTGTCAAAATCCTTTGATGGATTTTAAGATTATTTGAAGTTGATTTGATATGATACAAAACTTATATATTTTATTGAAGGTGTTGTGATATATTTGGTTTTGGATGTGTTATTTTTACACCATTCATGGTTTATGGATAATGTATTGACAATTCGTATGCTAGTTTTAACACAAATGTTTATGTTATGTTTAAACCTTTTCTTAATATGAATGTATTGGACTAGTATGTTCTGGGTTGGGGACCAGTAAAAGGAAACCCTCTGTGTTGGGGTCCAGTTACAGCAGACCCTCCGAGTTGGAGTACGGTTACAGAGGCTCTTTGGGTTGGAGTCAGGTTACAGAGGCTCTCCGGGTTGGAGTCTGGTTACAGAGGCTATCCGGGTTGGGGTCCGGTTATAGTTAGCCCCTAGGTCCTAGCATGAGGCCTTGACAAAGAAATTAAAGTCCGATACTATACATTCCCTCATTATGAAATTAGTTATTACATGTGATTATTTGACTAGTATAATATCCATGTGCATGTTTATATGGTAATGTTTGATTTATTTTTTCCATATTATGTTCAAGTTTATGTTTAAAGGGCTATTGTTTTATTTACACATATTGCCTCAAAAGTTTATAGATTTCGCTAAATTATTTACCCTTACTGAGCATCTAAGCTCACCCCTTTCTTATATTTTATTTTCCAAGGATCCCAATAAGTGTTTTATGTTTGAGATGTAGGGTTAAGCTAAGGTAACAATGAAATTATAAAATTATTTTTTTTGTGTTGTATATTAGAAAGTGTAATGTAACGTTCGTGTATGTAATCTATTTTCCAAGACTGCTAAACTGATCGGTCTTTCGGGACTTGATTCCTTGTAATCATGCCAATGTATTAAAATAATGCACTGACTTTGGGAATATAGGGTTGGGGAATTATATGTTGGGGGATCTGGCATAGATCTAACTCATATGTAAGTAAAGTGGGTCACTAAAACCAGACCATTCTTGTGAGGCTTAAGGTCAAGAAAGGTGAACCATTTTTTCTCCCATATTTAGTAATGATACCCCTAGTTACACAAAATGGGGTGATTGGACAAGAACTCTAAGATAATTTGATTCATCCTCAGGGTGATACATAAGAGGAAATAAAAGAATAACCTACACCATATTAGGGAACATGATGGGTTTTTTTTTCAACAAATATCATGATATATGGAATCCATGATACAGAGGTTGTCACAGAGTTCAGTTTCATGTGATGAGGATATTTAATATGTAGTTTAATATATTACAATGATGATGAAAACCATTTAGTTTAACTTCATATGATGAGGATGATATTCTATATAGTTTATATTCATACATCCTGGACTCATGTAGTGTAATTTAATGTCACATGAAAGGGATGATCATTCCATTTAGTTTAAGGTCTCACAATAAGGACCTAGGTTTCCCATATTTAATACATGATGAATCCTAATAATTTTTTTGTTAGTATCCACTAGAACCTCTAAGACCATATGATTCATACTTGGTGTGAGAAACAATAGGTGACTAGAAGACTGGTTGTGTTTCTTAAGGGTGAATGACAAGGGAGAGACATAAAAAATGGGAGGAATTTTATCACAGTATAGGTATATGAGTATGAAATGAATAATAGAATGAGTAATTTTCATGTTTTATCATTCCTAAATGTAGGTTTATGAATATTCCTCCACTTAAAACTACTATGCATTAGAGAGGAGGGAATTTTGGATGAGAGAACTTGTTTTTGGGCCTTGAATATAGGGAATTTGGTGTATCCTTTGATAACATGAATTAATAAACACATAGTTCTTATAAAGAGTGTCTTATATATAGATATGAATCAAATATAAGTGAGATCTTATGTTTCTATGTATAGGTCCGAACATGAGGGAATCTTTGTTAAAGGATCCTATACAGATCTATCTCATATGAAATAGGGGGACATTTTCATGTTTTCAATTTTTCATGAATCTAATTTTTGTGTGGGGTAAAATAAACTATTATTAGTGATGAAAAATTAAAATACCCATTACAAATGAATAGTGATCTAATCATGCACCAAGAAGAGGTGGGGGAATTTGTGATTTCTGTGGTTGGACCTAGTTCATGAGTTTTGGGCATCACTACGCATCCTTTAAGGGTAGGATTCAATCCATACATAGTTATGATATTTTAATTCTCTACAAAAATCATTATCATACATAAAGGTGAGGGAATATTTTATCATAGGTTCATGAAGAACTCAATGACAATGACTACTAGGTATATCAGGCTCATACATTAGATAAGGGGAAACTTTATTTACTTACCAATGAAAAAATCATGTTCATGTGTGAGAGAAAAAAGATGGGTTTCACATTAGTATAACGATATTAAAAAAATTAAAGTGTTATTAGAATAGAAAATATACTAAGGTGAAAGGGTGCATTTTTTGAAATTGTGTTTGGGCCTAAGATAAGGAGTCTAGGTGTCACTACATATTCTACATATATAGGAATCAAATCACACATAGTTCTTTAAAAACATTCCATACAGATATCTGACTTGAATGTAGGGGAATGGTATTTTTTCTTCGAGATTGAGGCTGGTCCCAAGATAATAGATATAGGAATCCCTATATATCCTATGACAATAATAATCAAGCCACATGTAGTTCTTATATTTGGGGTATCTTTCATAGATCTAATTTATATGATGGAAAAAATGGGGAATTTTATTTTGATTTTTTAGATGATATTAGGATAGAGAATCTTGACATCACTATGTATCCTGTGTAGATTGGAATCAAGCCACATGTAGTTTTGGTATGGATGCCTTCATAGAATGAGATCACATGTAGGGAGAGAGTAATTATATTTTTAAATTGTTGTTATTCCTATGTTAGGGAATCCTTTCATCACTATGTATCCTATAATAATAGTAATCAAGCCTCACACAATTTGTTTCTCCATATAGATCAAGCTCATACATAAATGAGAGTATTTTCAGTACAAGTTCATAAATGAAGAACTCTATGATGAAGGATCCTAGGTTGATCTATCTCATACATAATATGAGGCATTTTATTAAAACATACACAATATTTTTATGGGACTTATTTTGTATAGATTTGGATCATGTGTAGGGAAATGGAATTAAGCCCCACCTTAGTGAAGTTCCATCAGTGAAATGAAGAATTCCTAGTAAGGATAAAAAACTAAGGCATAAGAGGGATTTTTTTTTGAAATTTATGGGTGGGACTAGGATAAGAGATCCAAGCATCATCATTTATCCAATCATAATAGGAATTAATCCACATATTTCTCTACCAGAAAATTTCTCCTCTATAGATCTGACTCATAGACTTGGGAAAAGGGGTTTTTTGGAATTTTTGGTTAGACCTAGGAAAAAGGATCTGAGAATCACTATGTATCCAATTATCATGGGAATAAATCCATATGTTGTTATCTTAAAGGAAATTTCCTTATATTTATTTGGATCATATGAAAGTAATAAGGTTGTGTTGATACTCTAAAGCACATACATATTTCATGCTAAAGACATCTACATGGATTGATATTTCATGCAAGAGAGAAAGAGGACACTGAGAATGGGCCACTTCAAGTAGTTTAGATTTTTGAAGGATATAATTCAACCTCATAGTTTAATTTCATGTGGTGAGTACAATGACCATGTATTTTAATGTCATATAGCAAGGATGTGGGTGATATGTAGTTTAAATTATTATTATGGGACATGAGTTTTATGCAGTTTAAAGTATAACCTCCAGGACTTGGAATTAACACAAGATTTATATAAATTATTTCTTGATAAACCTTAAATTTTTATAGGGAATTATACATTCCACATCCCTTATGGATAAGGAATAATCTCCATTATAATGGATCTTATATATGATTTATGGTCTTTCCCACTTTGGTTCCAGCTTTTGAGGTTTCTTCTCTGGCATCATTAAGGTTATAATAAACAATACCAGATCTCGTCAAAGGAATGAGAATATGTGGGATTTAATATTTAATTATTACAAAACTTGATTCTAATGGACTTCAATCTTATACAATGTATGTAACCTATTCTCATTGAGTCATTAAAATTTTCCATGTCACTTCCATGATTGATCATATTCTGAGAATTGATCATGGATAAGAATTCAAAGTGGTGGAAATTGGGCTTTGATGGGGAACACCTCCTCTATTACATATATAAGTGAATATGAGGTCACTTGTGTGGCAGTGTGAGTTATGGTCCGATAGGACCACAAGGCATGAAAGAGTATTTTGGATAATATTTCTTATCTTTATCTACCATTTTCTAGTGTATATTTAATAGAGTCTTATTAAAAACCTATATTTCCCCATTTATTGCTATGTGATAGTATGCTGAATGGTTGGACTTGGTGTTGTACTCTCAACGAAACCTTTTCAACATGGAGGAATAGAAGTAGGTGCCATTTTCTATTAGTACTGTATGAGGGACACCAAATTTGGTGATGATAATAGACTTCACGAAGTTGATGATGTTCTTTAAATCAACTTTTTTGAGGGGTTTTCCCTCAAAATTTTATAAATTAATTTAGTTACAATAAGAATATACTTATACTAACTATATGTATTTGAGGTATATAACCCCTTTACATACACTCCGTATATGAAGAATGACCAGAAATATTTGGTAGTATACATCAACATTGGGGGATGATTGATGAAATCATCATGTGATTGATAGGAATGAAATTTCATAGTGAGTTTCACACAATCTTGTATCATTGTTGTCATGAAATATAAAATACTCCTTATTTGGTGGGATAGTTTGATTTCTAACTAATGAGTGCCACAATATCTTGAATAGGATTCTTACATTATAGTGAAGTTATATCCTACTTTAATGAATATGAGGTGGACTCCATAAAAACACCATTTATAGATGGATTTCAGTTCATTTGGTTAGTCAAAAAGGGTGAAATTTGATGCTTGATGTCAGATCTATTACTTTGTTTCTCAGTCAGATGAAAGGGTCCCATTTTAAAGGTAGTATATTATGGGGCTCATCCATCCAGTAATGGTATCTATTGAAAATAAGATTGTATCATCACACCTAATGGTATCACTAACCTAATTTATTTATTCTATGTTGTAGATTATAACTATAGAGAATACCCTTTAGTGTGAAATGAAGAATAATGTCTTATCATTGTTAGGTTTTTCCATGGCTATAGTTGCATTATCTAGTGAATCAGAACAATAATTTATTGAGTGGGGGATATGATTCGGTGTCAGAGTAGAAGGGAATTATATCACTAGGCACCCACATATCCATTAAGAGGGGTTAGATCTTCATTCTTGATGGTGTATTAAATATTATCTACTTAATCACTAGATATGAATCTCTATTGACATTCAGATGGTATATCTATAGCTACTGGGATAGTTAAAGGGCAATGATAAAATATTGGTATTCATCCTCGTTGTTGGTGAAACCTTAGAATAAAAGGAAAAAATAAAGTATAATTGGTTTGGTTGGGGAGACAAAAAATCCCCAGAACAAGTCGTTTTAAATTTCATATTTCAATTATTTACCCATTTTAAATTTTAGAGGCTCTATCGAAATACTTCTCCCATTTTTGGGGAGTTTCATGGGCCTAAAAAATCTTTATCCAGTAGCTCAACATTTAGCATCATGATTCCGGGGGAAAGATGTGCTACGAGGAAATTAGCTATTTCTTTCCCTTTGATTGACTTATGTGATACAAATTGGAAATCATATTATTATATAATGAACACCCATGGGTCCAAACCCCTAGTCAACATAAGGATATTGAGGATGTACTTAAGAAGGTTGATTCAAGATACTGGGAAGTGCATGTGGTGCTATAAGTAATGCCTCATATTTTTCACCATGAAAATTAGTGAAAGTTAGTTTCCATCAATATCGGAATATTGGGTCTCAGTATCAATCATTTTTCTATTGATATAGGGAGACTATTTTATTTTCTTACGTTATTTTTCAATGTTATAAGTGCACTGAGCGATGTCTCTATAGAAGACACATATAGGATAATCAATTTTCCTTATACCATTCTCATTAAAACTTTTGGGTGAAATAGATATCACTTAAGGGTTTCAAAGGCTTATTTGAAATCTTCATCCCATAAATAAGATGCTTATATATTAATAAACTTTGTGAAGGGAAGGAATTTTATAACTTGGATGGATATAGAATATTTGATATAGGAAAGGTGTCCTAGAATCCCTCTCAACAATTTAAGGTTTTGAGGATTAATTGAGAATATTTCACTAGACTTATCATATTTTACCTCAATAATGTGGTAGGGTACTTTAAAACCAAGTAATTTACTTTATGTTACCTCAAAATCATGCTTTAGAGGGTTCATTTTCAAGCTATGATGTTGCAATTTGACAAATATTGTTTTAATGTTAGTGAGATGATCATAGCGAGGATAATATTTAACCTCCAAATCATTGATATAGAAATTTGAAATTCTTCCCATAAAGGGATTGAAGTCATGATGCATGAAAAAGTGGTAAGTTTCATCAACATTCTTCTATCTTAATGGAATAACCTTGTAGAGGAATATCTATCAAGTTTCCTTCAAAATGATGTCTTTCTCATCCTTAGGGGACATATTGATCTAATTGTACCCTGAGTACCCATCCATAAATGAAATTTCTTGGAATACTATAGTCACATTTATCAAGAGTTCCATAATTGGAACTAGGAAATAATCCTTCAGAAAATGCTGTAAGAGATATTGGAAATTGATGAAGAGCCGAATTTTTTCATTCTTTTTATTAATGGGAATGATATTAACAGTCCATTTTGGGCACTACAGCTCTCAAATAAAATTTTATTTAATGATATTATTGACTTTAGACTATAACTTAATATCATGAGGGGATTCATTCTCTGGTATTCTTTATTTAATCCTTAATGATTTTCTGGAAAACCTAGATGATGGGATCCACATCAGATTCCAAGCCCAACATTTCTATGTAATTCCCAGAGAAAGCTTAACAGAAATATTTTGTGAAGAAGATATACATATCATTCTCTTATTGATGCATGGGGACACTAAAAAATATAGGTCTTAGGTCCTCATATGTACCCATATTTTCCTATTTAATATCATCAATGGTGATAGATATTCCTTCCTCAAATGATGGAGGGGAATCTCAAATGTCAACCTCCTCTTCTCCCATCTCAATGTTGATGGAAGTGTCATTTTGATTGGTAGGTAATACAGGGTTATACCTTCCCTTTTCTAAGTATCATATGTCACTCTTAGGCCTTAAATGTGTTAATTCATAGGCATTATTATTGGGAGAACTTTAGATATTCTCCCTTTTTACTCTACTATCATCGAAAAAAAGAAACATTGACATCTTGAGACATCATCAAGATATTTTCAATTTCTTTTTATTGTATATGGGAGTTCTATAATCCAAATGGTGGATTTATGTTCTCCTAAAATTTTAATAATATAAAATGAACAATCTTGTTTGAGGTGTTTCCAATTGTATAATTAATCTCATTATGTGTGAATTGACTTCCTCTTGATGGACCTACTTCCTCTAGCATGAATACTACTATATATACATGGGATAGTGAAACCTGAAAACTAAAATAGATCTATGGATCTAGAACTACAACCTATTTTAGGTTTATAGTTAATATATAATCATTTTTTAGGATGCTCCATAGGTTTACAGGGGTAGTTTCAAAATTTTTTGCAGTGGCAACCCATGTATCGCCCCTATAATCAATTTATTTCCTTCTATCTTATAGAAACCTGCCTTATAATACTAGGATTTACCAGATTCAAAGGGGATGTTATCTCCACATAATAACCCAACCCTTCTATTGATGTAGTACTTTATGATTTTATGGTATAACGATGAGATCAGCGTGTGGCTATGAAGCCAAGGTATTTCATGTAGAACATTATATAAAGTGTCTTATTGATAACCATGCACTCGAAGTTATACAACAAAACACTAAACTATGCCTTGTACTTAATCTTTATAAGGAGATTTTTCTCACTATGGTCATACCCATGAATGGTCATCTTTAATAGGGGAAACCCATCCTCAGTGAACCCAAAATGTAAGAGTCTATACTATGATAAGATTAACCTCATAACCATTATCAAAAAGAAGTCATCAAATTTCAATGTTGATGAGATTTCCTGAAACATACATGGGTTTAATGTTCCCATGAACAATGTCCTACATATATTTATCTATGAATGGGATAGTTTTATGGAATTATATTGAACATATTACCACCAGATACACATAATCTACAATGAATTTTATATCAAACCTCTAGGGAATATAGAGGGACATGATAAGTGATTATTTGAGCTCCTTAAAGAGACAAAGAGTGTCCAAAATCAAGAGGTTGGTTGTGAAAATCTATAACTATGTCAAGATTTAATACATATAAATTAGTGGTATGCACTTACATATGTGGGGTTTCCCCATGGTATATGGATTATGAGTTAATGTTCTTGGGCTAGAGAGATATGATACTTGGGAAAAGACTAAAGGCGCACCTATCACCAATGGATTGTGTCAGGTTGTTCTACCCACTCATTTACGGTGATCGAGTAGTTATACACCCACTAACTAGTCTTCCAATACAATGGGACTTGGATGAATCTTAAAGGATTCATGAATCTTTATGTTTCTATAGGGTTCACTAAAGTTATTACCTATGGGGTTCATCTGCATATATGGATTTGGTGGGGATGTGTCTTGAATATTAGGCCCATCCATGATTACTCTTTTCCCTATTCCATAAACTGTTATGGCATATACATCTAGCTCCTCGATCAGGTATGTATAACTCATGTTTATATTCTTTTTTATCATCAGATAAGAGGTATGTGAAGAGAATGAAATTAACAAAACTGAAAAGTGAATCTTTTTCCCATGAGGGTTCAATTTGTTGGGGCTAGTGCTCATGCTTCAAATGATGTGGGTAGGAAATCCACAAGAGTTTGGGTTAGTATGGGATCTAGGAAATAATCTTGTTATTATGACCAAATCTACTTCATTTGGTTGTGTCTACCTCCATAGGATATGTTTTAAGACATCCCTTTGGATAATTCATGAGGTTTCATGGCCAAAATCGGTCAATTAAGTCATGTCCTAAGAATTAGATGATCCTAATTAACCATCATCTAGGTTATCCAATCATTAAAATTTCATTCATGCTTAGCCAAAACATATTTCTAGTCACCACCTTCCTCTAATTATGTAGTGGATACATGGGCCACTAATTATGGAGACTTCCCAAATACCTCTAATCCAAAATCAACAATGATATGGAGGATTTATTTAAAAAAATATCTTTTATAGTGTATCGAAACCTTCGATAACAAGGGTAGTTGTCAGGTTGATCATTAAGGCCAACTTAATCATGTTTCCTATGCTTAGGAGACTTGATGATATTTTTTTCCATGTATAGGATACATTAAATATGAACCTATTATTTTTAGAAAGAATTTTTTTATCATTCCTTATATCATGGGTGACCATGATCCTTCATTGTCTCTGTATGGGGTCAGTTTTGTTTTTCTATTTCTTATAATGATGTGTTGGGTAATGTGGAGATTTCTTGGGTGCTTCGGTAATTATTGGTTCTATTCTATGTGTAATAGTGAAAATTTCTTCAATGCCAAACATTTTACCTTTTTCTATTGGCATGTATAGATATTTGACCATGGGTTTTCAAATAACATCCTCTAGAAACTGTGTTGTGTCAATAAACTCATGGAATCCACAATGATATTTAAATAGGATCAGTGGTGTTTACAGTTAATCATAGATATTTTATGAGAAAAGTTCAACAATTTATATTGTTTGGGAATGTTGAGTATGTATGTCATTTCCATGTGGAAATGAAGTTAAATAGCATTTCATTTTCACATTTTTTTGTAGTTTGTGAGATAAAAACCCATTTTTTACCTTATAATAGAGCTAAATTGGTAAATTAATTGATGGTGAAGGCCTTCCCAACCTATAATGGACCCTTATAATAGGATACCATACTAGACGAAAGTTGGTCCCACTACAGTTTTCACATTGAACATCTTCTTTGATACCACTTTCTAGTCCCATGCACCCATCATTGGGCCACATCAACACAAAAAATGTGAGAGATTATATTTTGGATCTATTGTTCCATTGATTTTTTGGAAAATAGGATTCTTGAAATTGGGTAAATATGGAGTGGCATCTACCCATTGAGGACATGGATTACTTTTAGGATACACTTAGGAATTCCACCCTTATATGGCCTCTATTCGAGCAGAAAGTGTCTCGATGGTTCTGAGAAGTTATAAGAGGAACATTTTCCAAGTAATACCTTGAGTGATAGAAATGCATGAATATTGAAATGGTCATACAGTATCTGGTGACTTCTAGTTCATGTTGGGACCCTGTAATTTTCCCGATATGAGGGAAGTGGTTGTCAAAATGGAGGGAAATCTTGGCCCCCCATTCCCCAAATTCAAATAAGCCCCTTGTATGGATCCATATCCAATATAGTTATTAGAATCAATTATTTTATATATATTAAATCCCTCCTCTTAAGTGGGTGGATAGGTTTTACTACCCCTTAAAGGTGATACTCGATGGGAGTATTATCCCTTAATAATTCCTCATTGAGCCATCTATGATTGAATATCTCAGCCTCATACTACACCAAATTATCTTCTATAGAGAGGATGTCTGAATATATTGGTGTAATGTAAGATTCCACCACACCTTTCCATTTATGTATATTGGAATTGTGTCTAGGGGGTAAAAAATCCTCATTTGGGGGTTCTGGGTTATGGGTTCTGCTCTGATTATGTATTCACGTGGCCTTAACCTAGGCTTCAACACAACCTTCGTTTTAGGGTATTGTTTCCCAATTAAATTAATAAATGTCAGTGTCTTAATTTTCATCATCTACTGGATTGATAGTGATGATATTAACTAAGTAATATTAGGAAGAAAGAATCATTTCATCATCATCTGAGTAATATAGTCACTCTTTCTTCCTTACATCCTCTTCAAGAGTTATATCAATGTATTACGAAAAACCCCTTTCTTAAAGGTCCACTTTCTCTTATAAAATTTGGTGGGTTTGATCATATTTTTTAGAAATTCCCCAAGTTTTGATATGTGAATAGTTATCATAAGGTAATATCTAACCATCCTCACTAAACATACCCCAAATTAAAGGGGAACTTCCCATGGTGGTAGGAATGACTGTGGTGTCAATTGTTGGTAACCACTTCCTAGCCTAGAAAATATTGATTTTATCAGAGGAGATGATAATAATTCCCCTATCCATGAGGGGTGAGGATGATGTGGGTTTGACACTAATAAATCTTGAACCTACTAAGAATTTTATGATTCTAGAAGTGGCAGTTATGGTAAAAATTCCCATATCCCTACAGAATAGGGCTTACTTGGATCCACTGCCAATATTTAATAAACCAATTGAGAATTTGGTGACCCAAAGGTGGAGGTAGTGGTTAAAATTACCTAGAATTATAGTGTGGGGTTTCCTTAAGATAGATTCTATGGAGGATAAAAATGTAATATTCTTGATTTTTTTTCATTTTCATCTGGGCATTATTTGGGTGTGGTTCCCACTTAGAGTGTGAGCAACTTTTCATTAGGAGTTTCTGTCACGACCCGTCCTCGAAACCCGTGCCGTGACTACCCCAATCCCACCTCCCATAGGCCAGAGGCTGGTGACTAGCACCAAGGCGTAAATCCCGAAAAAAAGGGGAAGATATTTCCTTTATAAAGTAAACAAACGCCATAGAGTAAGCAAGTAGAAGTAAACACTAATTAAAAATGGGTAAAAAAGTAGTGCGGAAAAGTATGTGGGCCAGAATACAAACCCAAACTGAAAGTAAAACTGGAAAGTAAGTACAACAACTGAAAGTAAAGAAGCAACATCGAGCAGTCCACTGGAAGTCCCACCTGAAGGGTGGGTACAGATAGACTCCTCAGCTCCTTGGGTCCTGCCATCCGCTCCATGTACTTCCCGCCCAGTGGTCCACACTACTGGAAAGATGATCTTTCCCAACACTTCTATACCAACGGTTTGAAAAACCATTGGTATAGCTACCCTTTCCCAACGGTTCACCTAAACCGTTGGGAAAGGGTGTGTTTTGAGCCTCTTTCCCAACGGTTCACCAAAACCGTTGGGAAAGAGTGACCTTTCCCAACGGTTTTGGTGAACCGTTGGGAAAGGGTGTGGGAATTGAGACCTTTCCCAACGGTTCACCAAAACCGTTGGGAAAGGGTGTGAGAATTGAGCCTCTTTCCAAACGGTTTTGGTGAACCGTTGGGAAAGAGTGACCTTTCCCAACGGTTCACCAAAACCGTTGGGAAAGGTCACTCACAAATCCAACCTTCGGCCTAAATGAATTCAACCCACTCTAACCTTTCCCAACGGTTTTGAAAACTGTTGGGATAGGTTCTTTAATTTTTTCCAGATCTACTAACTGAGAACATTATATAAATCAAAATTTTAAATAATTATGATAATACTTATATATATTTATGAAATTATGTTTACAAAAGTGATGTTAGCTTAGTGGTTAAGTCGTTCGATTATAAATGAGGGGTCCTGGGATCAAATCCTAGAGGATGTTTTATTTTTCGAATTTATATACCAACGGTTCCATTACTGTTGGTATAGATTTCTTATTACCTATACCAACGGTTTTTGGAAAACCGTTGGTATAGACCTATCCCAACGGCTTACTTGGCTACGGTTCTTCAAACCGTTGGTATAGGCTATACCAACAGTTTGGAGGCCTATACCAACAGTTTCAAACTGTTGGTAAAGGTTAGTTTTCTAGTAGTGCCACCTCCAGGTACCGACTTGCTCCACAAGCCTCAACCACGATCAGCGCTGTCCGTCGTCTGCATCCAACACAATGTAGTGAGGGAATAGCCCATGCAGGGGTGAGTATACGCTACTCATTATGGACCCCGAGACCCCTAATGGTCTCCCAGAATCCACAAAGTATAATCCACAAAGGAAAAATACAATCACGAAGTAACAACCCACACTACTTAGGTATATGCCCATACATATACCTCAGTCATCAATTCCCATTCGGCTCCAACATCCGAGCCCAAGTTCGATCATGTCCACAAAGGAGTACAACCCAATCCACACAGGATAACACAACCCAATCCACATAGGAAATCAAGTCAATCATATTGAAGATATTGATTGAAGTCAAGACTCAGCTCACATAGGTATACTTATTCGGTGATAGAGATGATTAGATATAGCCTCTGATTCATCTAAGCTAGGACCCACATAGGATACAAAACCAACCAAGATGCCGAACCCACATAGGATTTCAGTGCTGTCTTCATCGCCGTCGAACCCACATAGGATTTCAGTACGGTCTTCATCGCTGCCGAACCCACATAAGATTTCAGTGTTGTCTTAATCACCGTCGAACCCACATAGGATTTTAGTACGGTCTTCATCGCTGCTGAACCCACATAGGATTTCAGTGCAGTCTTCATCACCGTCGAACCCACATAGGATTTCCGTACGGTCTTCATCGCTGCCGAACCCACATAGGATTTCAGTGCAGTCTTCATCGCCGTCGAACCCACATATGATTTCAGTACGGTCTTCATCGCTGCCGAACCCACATAGGATTTCAGTGCAGTCTTCATCGCCATCGAACCCACAGAGGATTTGAGTGCAGTCTTCATCGCAGTCGAACCCACATAGGATTTCAGTATGGTCTTCATCGCTGCCGAACCCACATAGGATTTCAGTGCAGTCTCCACAGTCGCAATCGCAGCCAGCTTTAGGGTTCCCGCACATAGCATGCTCATTTCTGGGAGGGTCCGCTCCACAAGCCAAGGGGCCGATACATCAACTGACACGTAGTCCGGATTTGATGTATCTCAAAGTTTCGTCTCGACAAGAGGAACTCAACGTGACAGACGGCACGTCAATCAGACGCCTGGTCTGAGAGTTATTGGCTTTTTCGTTCCAGGGGCTCGATTGATTTTTAAGTCAAAACCAACCTGACCACACTCCAAATGCATCCAAACCTCGAGCGGAGTAAGCCAAAAGTTCCATCTCACCAAGAGGAATCCAAAAAAGTCGATGGCACGTCAATCGGATGTCCGGAGCTCAAGTTATAAGCGTTTCCGCTCCGAGGGCCCGGTTGGTTTCGTGTTCAAACCAACCCGGCCGTACCCAAAGTTCTCTGAACCTTGAGTGTAATATACCAGAACGGCCGTATCTATCCAAGGATCTCTACGCAACTGACGTTTCATCGATCGGAGGTCCGTAGCCCATGTTATGGGAAAAAGACCGAAAGTGGTCTGAAAGTGGGGGGTCTGGGCCCTGTCTGACCCGGCCCAACCCCCCTGGGTCGGCCCGAACTAGGTCAACCTGACCCGGGTCTGGGTCCGGCCCGGTCCATCTCGGCCGGGTGTTTCGTTGGCTCGGCCAGTGGCCGAGCATGGGGGGATGCGATCCCCCCTTCCTTCGCCAGCGGATGCGGCGAGCGCCGCGTCTGCCCCGGATCCCACGCGGCCACGGGATCCGGTCACCCCGCTACCGCCGCAGGTTCACCCGCGGCGGCTCCTACCGGCGGCACACTGGGGCGCCTCCACCTCCATCCGTCGGCGCTGCCGCGCCTGCGACCCTTGCCGCCGGTGAAATCCACGGGCCACCGGAGTTGCTCCGGTGGTCCGTTTTCAAATCCGTTTACTCCAGTGTTCATCTCAGGTCCCGTGCATTACTGCGGAATCATCAAATCGCCTCTGCGGCCCGTTCTGTCATCGCCCATCGATCCGCACATCAAATAAACAATATGCGGAGTCTTTGAATCATCTCAGCGGTCCCGACTCCAGCTGCGGTTTCATTCGGCCTCAACGACACGACATGACGGCGCCATGCTTCTTTTCCCATTCTTATTTGTTTCCGCGTGGTTCCGTTGCACCGCGCTACCTTTGTTCGTGCCGTGACAAACACATCATCAAATGGGGAGGATGTTCGGCCATGTTCGTGCGGTCTGACCTGCTCCCGTTAATCTGATATCAAGCGGCTTAAGAAAAAAAGACGTTTGGACGGCATAGAAAATTCATGAACCACAAATCAGAACCCCTACCTCGATGAAGTCGTTGAACGAGGTTTGTCACGGGAAGGGACATCACAGAAGACGACATCGCGGAAGGAGGATCATCAGTGTCGCGGTACACGGAATCGCGGTACACGGCGTCGCGGAGAAGAGGAACTTCGGCGTCGCGGTACACGGCGTCCGGTCGTCGATCTCCGAGGAATCAGCATTATTCGTCATCCTTCGTCGGAGGTCGGCGTTCTTCGTCAGTGACGGTGTGTTCTTCACATTCTTCAAGGAGGAAGAAGATATTCCTCAAGAGCGCAAGAGTCCTCCCTCCCTTTCTCACAATGAAACAGCCCCTAATAAATTAAGTCTTGTATTATTTTTTTAACACACACGCAAGCCATTAATTTGAAAATCAAACAGATCTCATTCAATTAATTGAATTAATTGAGGAGTGTTTAATATTCAAATTAATTTTGAGGGTTGACTTGCCATTAATTCAGGGTGTGGGGGAGTTACAAATTAAAAGCACGAGAGGGAGGTTAAAAAGGGATTTGAAGGGGTGGGGCTCGTGTGGGCCCCACCTCAATAATATCCTACCTAGGAGTTGGGGTATTAGGGGGACCCAATCCAACCGCCATGCCTAGGTTATCATTACTTGGAATAAAAATAAAATTGTAGCACAAGATTTTATTTTTATTCTTTAGTTAACCCAATTAATTAAAAACCTCACCCGAGCAAACACAACTCTGGAAAAGTTGTTCTTAAGAAATTACCGGTGCTACGATTCCATCGGTGCCCTCAGAATTCGATTCTGAGAACCGGTTCAAAAGATAGGAAAACCCGCTTGTTCGTTCACTGAACGTACCCGAGCTAAACTTCGGAACATGATTCCGGGAACACCGGGCCTCAGAATCAGGTGCCTTAAGAAACTGCGCCCTTGTAAAATCCCAAAGAAAATTAAGAAGAAAAAAAATTCCCCTTGAATTTTACGAGTCTTTACATTACTCCCACCTTAGGGCTTTACATCCCTGTAAAGATAAATCATAAACTAGGGGAAAAAATGTGGGTACTAAGCATGCATCTGAGCTGTCCTCATCCACTCCTGGGTGACTTGGACCTTTTCTGGTCCTATAAGAGATTCTAAGATTTCTTCTTTTCCGATTAAGAAAAATCCGGTCTCATCCCCTGGATGAACCACGTTCTTCACCTAATTCAGTCAATCCCGACTTGGATGATACTAATCCATTCCAAGGATGACGTCATAAGGCCTCGACGCTACTACCAAGAGATCCAACCATTACTCTCGCCTCCAAGGGTTGAGTCACACTATCGGCATCAGTGTGTGGAAACTGGGTCTCCTCCAGTAGGTATCTCAAAAGTGAGGGTCAAGTCAACAGTTTTTAAACTGGAACCTCTTAGTAACAACAAAAAGAGAGGACAAGAAAGTAAATTCCACAAATAAAGGTGTCTTTTATTACTGCAGCTCAAAGTACAAAGACACAAGGCATCTAAAAACAAACATCAACAAAGCTAGAAGTAACATGAACAAAAGTCTCCACGTCTGGAGCTAGTCCCGCTCCTGTCCATCTGCTCCTAGATCTCCATGATCGTAGGCCTCAGCTACCTGAAGCTAAGCTCTTCCCTGTCCACCTGTTCCCTATGGTCGAGGTGGTCTCCCAGGTTGTGGTGGTGGTAGGGCCTCAAAGCATCATCCACCACCTGATGCTCAGCCAGCTCCTCTGCCTCGCCCGCCTGCTCCCTGCGGACCGCCATGGTCGAACCTCTGCCTAGGAGGTCCCTCTACCACCTGCTGCTCATCTAAAGGACGGGTCGGGAAGTCTCGAGCCATGTGACCTTGCCCGCCGCATGCGTAGCATTGCCTGCTCCTCGTGTAGTTGGATCTCCTTCATGTGCCCCGCACAACCAAATCTTCACCCTGAGATTTCCCATCTGATGGTTTGGCCTGTTTGGACCTCTACATCACCTGTCTATTGCCAGCTGCAGAAGACTCCTCTACGGGTTGTCCTGCGGAGGGTCCTTCCGCTGGTGCCTGCTCGGCGAGAAAACTCTCCACTAGAAGGGCTCTCTCCAACACCTCTTCCTGTGTCGGAATGTTGAGGGAGATCATCGAAGCCCTGATCTCATGACTCAGTCCCTGCTCAAAGGTCTGGGCCTGGAAGAACGGGTCCCGTACCATATCTTTGGAGTAGCGCGAGAGATCAGTAAACCTCGCTGAGTACTGGGCCACAGTCATGCTGCCCTGCCGCAACTGTAGTAGCTCCTGGATGTGCACCGCATAGAGGGTGGCTGGGATGAACTCCGAGCAGAAGATTCTCTCAAAGTCCGTCCAGAGGAGAGATGCCTCGTAGTGCACCTGGAACATCAAGCTCCACCATCTGTCTGCTTCCGCGTGCAGGAGGATCGCTGTGAGGATCACCATGAGGTCAGCTGGTGTCCCCACTAACCTGAAAACTTGCACAACCGCCTCCATCCAATCCTCGACTGCCTAAGGGTCCATCTCCCCGCAGAACCTGGGCGGTCTCTGACACTGAAAATCGTGCAGTGCACTAAGGCGACGTGCACTCTCAGCGGCTGGGGATGGTGGCATCAGTGGCTCGGTGGGTAGAGGTACCACTGGTGCCTCCGCTGTCAAAGGGCCCTGTACCGAGGCCTCGTCTCTTGGTGGGAAGTCATCTCGCTCAAAGCTCAGAACCCTAGCTGGATGCCGTCATGGGGCCATCCTGAAATGAAACAGGTGCGCCACGGTCAAAACAGTATACCTGGTGAGCTGACACAAAGTAATCACAAATAAAACTTTTGAAATACACATGCAATCAATGTTTTTGTGCATTGAGTCAGAAATCAAAAGTCAGGGTCCTGGTGTATGGATATGTCGGTCGTCGCACCAACACTGGACTCCCTGAACTGATAACCATACTCAATACCCTTAACAATATTACTTCTCATAGAAGAAATACCAGAGTCTTGGGTTCTGCAGTAGAACCGAACCTTTCTATAATACCAATTTTTCACGACCCGTCCTCGGGACCCATGCCTTGACTACCCCAAGCCTGCCTCCCATAGGCCAGGGGCTGGAGACTAGAACCAAGGCGTGAATCCCGACAAAAAGGGGAAGGAATTGCCTTTATAAAGTAAACAAACACCACAGAGTAAGCAAGCAGAAGTAAACACTAAGTAAAACTGGGTACAAAAGTAGTGCGGAAAAGTAAGTGGGCCAGAATACAAACCCAAACTGAAATTACAACTGGAAAGTAAGTACAACAACTGAAAGTAAAGCAGAAACGTCAAGCAGTACACTGGAAGTCCCACCTGAAGGGTGGGTACAGATAGCCTCTTCAGCTCCTCGGGTCCTGTCGTCCGCTCCGTGTACGTCCCGCCCAGTGGTCCACCTCCAGGTACCGACTTGCTCTACAAGACTCAACCACGATCAGCGTTGTCCATCGTCTGCATCCAACACAACGTAGTGCAGGCATATCCCATGCAGGGGTGAGTATATGCTAATCAGTAGGGACCCCGAGACCCCCGAAGGTCTCCTAGAATCCACAAAGGATAATATACAAAGGAAAGATACAATCACGAAGTAACAACCCACACTACTTAGGTATATGCCCATACATATACCTAAGTCATCAATTCCCATTCGGCTCCAACATCCGAGCCCCAGTTCGATCACGTCCACAAAGGACTACAACCCAATCCACACAGGATAACACAACCCAATCCACATAGGAACGCAAGTCAATAATATCGAAGATATTGATTGAAGTCAAGACTCAGCTCACACAGGTATACTTCTTCGGTGATAGAGATGATTAGATATAGCCTATGATTCATCTAAGCTGGGACCCACGTAGAATACTAAACCAGCCAAGCTGCCGAACCCACATAGGATTTCAGTGCAGTCTTCATCACCGTCGAACCCACAAAGGATTTCAGTACGGTCTTCATTGCTGCTGAACCCACACAATATTTCAGTGCATTCTTCATCGCCGTCGAACCCACATAAGATTTCAGTACGGTCTTCATCGCTGCCGAACCCACATAGGATTCCAGTGCAGTCTTCATCACCGTCGAACCCACATAGGATTTCAGTACGGTCTTCATCGCTGTCGAACCCACATAGGATTTCAGTGCAGTCTTCATCGCCGTCGAACCCACATAGGATTTCAGTACGATTTTCATCGCTGTAGAACCCACATAGGATTTCAGTGCAGTCTTCGTCACCGTTGAACCCACAAAGGATTTCAGTACGGTCTTAATCGCTGCCGAACCCACATAGGATTTCAGTGCCTTCTTCATCGCCGTCGAACCCACATAGGATTTTAGTGCAGTCTTTATCGCAGTCGAACCCACATAGGATTTCAGTACGGTCTTTATTTCCGTCGAACTCACATAGGATTTTAGTGCAGTCTTCATTGCCGTAGAACCCACATAGGATTTCAGTACGGTCTTCATCGCTGCCGAACCCACATAGGATTTCAGTGAAGTCTCCACAGTCATAGTCGCAGCTAGCTCTAGGGTTCCCGCACACAGCATGCTCGTTTCCGGGAGGGTCTGCTCCACGAGCCAATGGGTCGATACATCAACTGACACGTGGTACAGAGTTGATGTATCTCAAAGTTCTATCTCGACAATAGGAACTCAACGTGACAGACGGCGTGTCAATCGGACGCCCGGTCTGAGAGTTATTGGCTTTTTTGTTCCAGGGGCCCAGTTGGTTTTTAAGTCAAAACCAACCTGACCACACTCCAAATGCATCCAAACCTCGAGCGGAGTAAGCCAAAAGGTCCTTATCACCAAGAGGAATCCAACAAAGTCGACAGCACGTCAATTGGACGTCCGAAACTCAAGTTATAAGCGTTTCCACTCCGAGAGCCCGGTTGGTTTCGTGTTCGAACCAACCCGTCCATACCCAAAGTTCTCCGAACCTTGAGTGTAATATACCTAAACGACCGTCTCGATCCAAGGATCACTATGCAACTGACGTTGTGTCGATCAAAGGTCCGAAGCCCATGTTATGGGCAAAAGACTGAAAGTAGTCTGAAAGTGGGGGGTCTGGGCCCGGTCCGACCTGACCCAACTCCGCCGGGTCTGGACCGGTGGGCGCGGCCCGGACCGGCTCGACGCGGCCCGGTTCAGTCCACGGAACCCAGCCCAGCTCAGCCGGGTGGCTCGTTGGCTCGGCCAGCGGCCGAGCATGGGGGGACGCGGTCCCCCCTTCCTTCGCCAGCGGACGCGGTGAGCACCGCGTCTGCCCCGGATCCCACCCGGCCGCGGGATCCGGTCACCCCGCTGCCGCCGCGGATTCAGCTGCAGCAGCTTCTACCGGCGGCATGCCGGGGCGCCGCCGCATCCGGGTGGCCGGCCACCGCGCTGACGACTCGTGCCGCCGGTGAAATCCGCGGGCCACCGGAGTTGCTCTGGTGGTCCGTTTTCAAATCCGCCTGCACCGGTGTTCATCTCGGGTCCCATACTTTACTACGGAATAATCCAATCACCTCTGCGCCCAGTTCTGTCATCGCCCGTCGATCCGCACATCAAATAAACAATATTCAGAGTCTTCGAATCGCCTCAATGGCCCTGAATCTGGCCGCGATTTCGTTCGGCCTCAGTGGCGCGGCGCGACGACGCCGCGCTTCTTCGCCCGTTCTTCTTTGTTTTCACAAGTGCCATTGCACCGCGCTACCTTTGTTTGTGCCACTACAAACACATCATCAAAGGGGGAGTAGGGTTAGCCATGTTCGTGCGGTCCGACCTCCTCCCGTTAATCCGATATCAAGCGGCTTAAGAAAAAAAGATGTTTGGACATCATAGAAATTTCATGAACCAAAAATCAAACCCCTACCTCGATGAAGTCGTCGAACGAGGTTTGTCACGGGAAGGGATGTCGCGAAAGACGGCGTCGCGGAAGAAGGATCATCGGCGTCGCGGTACATGGCGTCGCGGTACACGACGTCGCAGAGAACATGACTGTCAGTGTCGTGGTACACGGCGTCGCGTCATTGATCTCAGAGGAATCATCGTTATTCATCGTCCTTCGTCGGAGGTCGGCGTTCTTCGTCGGTGACAATGTGTTCTTCGCGTTCTTCAAGTAGGAAGAAGATATTCCTCAAGAGCACAAGATTCCTCACTCCCTTTCGCACAATGAAACACCCCCTAATAAAATAAGTCTTGTATTATATTATTAGCACAAACGCAAGACATTAATTTGAAAATAAAACAGACCTCATTCAATTAATTGAATTAATTGAGGAGCATTTAGTATTCAAATTAATTTTGAGGGTTGACTTGCCATTAATTCGGGGTGTGGGTGAGTTACAAATTTAACGCATGAGAGGGAGGTTAAAAGGGTATTTGAAGGGGTGGGGCTCGTGTGGGCCCCACCTCACTAATATCCTACCTAGGAGTTAGGGTATTAATGGGTCTTACTCCAACCACCATGCCTAGGTTATCATTACTTAGAATAAAAATAAAATTTTATCCCAAGATTTTTTTTTATTCTTTTGTTATCCCAATTAATTAAAAACCTCACCCGAGCAAACGCAACTCCATTAAAGGTGTTCTTAAGAAATTACCGGCGATGTGATTCCATCGGTGCCCTCAGAATTCTATTCCGAGTACTGGTTCAAAAGTTAGGAAAACCCGCTCGTTCGTTCACTAAACGTACCTGAGCTAAACTTCAGAACATGATTCCAGGCACACCAGGCCTCAGAATCAGGTACCTTCAGAAACTGCACCGTTGTAAAATCCCAAATAAAATTAAGAAGAAGAAAAAATCGCCCTTGAATTTTACGGGTCTTTATAGTTTCCTGGAGGCTAGAATTTCTAGTTTACTCATCTGAGCTGTTCTTAAAAATTTAAAAAGGACATAATTAGTTTTCTAAAAAAACTTTATTTCTCCAGTCATAGAACTTTTATTCCTTAGAGACAAGAGGATATTGTTGGATTGACCAACTAGTATGTGCGTCACTCAAATCTGTGACCTCTCTTGTGAAAATGAAATTATAGGATTCATTCTTTATGGGACTCTTCTATCCAAAGAATTAAATGAAGTAAAATTATCCATACTCACAAAATATCTAGATGTGTACTTCAGACAAATCATTATAAATTATTAGTCTTAAAGCCAGTATATTGTGGGTACAAACATGTCACAAGCTATCGTAGTGATTTTTTGACATCGGGTCTAGAGACCTAGAGAAATCAGAAAGGTATATCTAAAAGTGGGTATTATTCACCACCTGGATATGTTCATAATATCCCTAACAAGGAGCGATATTATCCTTTAACTGATAAAAATTCTCTCATTGGTTCAGACTTAGGTAAGGCATGCATTCCCCCTTTTACACATTTTATATGTCATAAATAGAAGTGGATATGGGTCAGAACATAGTCGAGATATTGTTATAAACTAATTATTTCTACATATCCATTCCATCCCCTTCATTATTTATGAAAATTTCATCTACATGGTTGGACCACAGAGGTCTCTTTTCTATATATGGTGAATCATGGCCCATAGAATTCAGGGATAGTGGTCGCTGCTCTAGGTTGTCTACTGACCAAGGTGAGGTTTCTCTAGTAATTGATGGACCACCATGTGTAGTTGAAACCTATTGTTTGAGAACCTATTTATATGATGGTGCAGTAAAAAGGGGAGTATTTCCTTTATGAGGTGATATATCTTTGTGGGGAGGTTGTTTATAGAGGATTTCAAGGGTAAGTTCCCTGTAATCCATTTCTATGCTATAGTGAAGAGGACTTTATGGCAGGTATATCCTTATACTTCACATGAAGAGTCAATAGATCCTTATAGATATGTATCATATATCCTTATGTATTGTAATGACTAGGACCTTATGACAACACAAACACCCCATATTAATGTGGTTTTTGGGTCCTAGGCCGCCAGGTACCACCTGTTTCCCCACATCCACGTGGTCCCCTACATGGGGCCCACCCAAATACCCAAATGGGTCATCAGACTAATGATTTTACCCACAAGGTAACACAAGTTTTTTCTATTATTCTTTTTCCTCCCTCGCACACACCTTGGGAAACTTTCCATATTGTCACCCATGCTGATTACTAATCCAAACCAAGAATAATGAATTATGGAGTTATAATCAGGTAGAATCTGGAAAATAAAGGTAAAACTTGTTGATATGAGTCATATAATTTAGTCATTTAAGCATTTAACATTCTGGGGTGTTATATTCCTCCCCCCTTTGGAGTAAAAAGTCCCCTTTCTTGACCCTATATATCAAACTAAGTAGTTCCACCACACCTAAGGGTTCCTACTCTAATACAAATGTAATATTTGGGTCCTGCTGATAGTACATGCACACCACCTTAACATGGCTGCTAGGTCTTGGCCCACCAAGTACCACCAATTTCCTCACAGTCATGTGGTTCCCTACATGGGGACCACCCATATGCCCGAACAAATCATTAGATTAATTATTGTCCCCATAGGCCAACACATGTTCTTTCTAGTGTACTTTTTCCTCAATCTAAAACACCCTTGGAAACAACCCAGATGGTTTCCCATCCTGATCACTACTCTAGGACAAATATGTTTAATTGTGGAGTTATAATGAGGTAGCCTCCCAAAAACAATGGTGTACCTTTTTGACATGATTCATATCATTTATTAATTTATCCCTTTAATATATTGGGGTGTTACAAGGATACTAGAATCGGGTAGGGTAGGAATATGGGCCTCATCCTATGTTGTCATTATAATATATCAACCTGCCATTTGTGGTTGAGTATGGATATGATCCTGCAGTTTGGTG
This sequence comes from Viscum album, assembly GCA_963277665.1. Lineage (NCBI taxonomy): Eukaryota > Viridiplantae > Streptophyta > Magnoliopsida > Santalales > Viscaceae > Viscum > Viscum album. Next base: position 1,180,430,462 of record OY728164.1, read on the forward strand.
GATATCTAAGTATATCGATAGAATTCTTTTGATACTGGGGGGATATGTACCCACTAACAATAAGATACTAGGATTTTTTAGAAATATTCTGAACTGTTGGTAGGAATATGAGCCCTCCTTTTGGTGGCAGCCGAAATATTCCATCTATCCTTGGATGAAATGGGGATATGTTCTTTATTCTAATGTTCATTAATCATCTAAATACACCAATGGACCTCCAGAATTGGAGATGGGATATGTGGCCTCTCTTGTATAGCAGTTTCCAATTCTTTTTAATGGGGCTGCACACTGTCTCTCTGTCTTTAGGTGATTCACTGCTTGTTGCCTAACATTTCCACTTTCCAAAGGTATGAAAATTTCATCAATTTAATTATAGATGTTATATCCTTGATCAAAATGAGATTATGGGATGTCAGTTCCTCCATCCATATATTCCTCCTTGGATCTTGTCTCAAAGTCTAAGCCTCCATCATAGATTTGAGTCATGTTTATGAAACTCATTCCCAATGCCATCTCATGGTGGACACCGATTAATTACGCTACTTCTATCTCAATAGGGAAGTAACCTTTGTTTAGGGTGTATAGAAATGTTGGGAATTTCTAGGAATTTATGGATATTGGGGTTTTTGGGAATGTATGAAACTTTCACTTTATAAAATTGGATGCATCTCATATAATTCATTTAGGGTTCAGAACCTAAGGCATCTTGTGTCGTCCATTAGGTAGTTAACACTAGGGGTGTGAGTTTTCTAAGGATTCTTACCACAAGAATCCCATGTTTATTTTATGGGGTTTATATTTTGAATCAGGTCATAGGTTTAACTCTTTATGGGGAGGGATTTTTCACATTTTTAATGTCATGTGGGGATAAGTGGGTCATAAGTTTAATTTTTTCCGAGGATAGGTGGGATATAAGTTTAATGTCTTGTAGGGATTGGTTGGTAATAGGTTTAATAACTTGCGGGGAATGGTGTGTCACATGTTTAACATCATGTGCGGATATGTGGTTTAAAATTTTAGCATATTGTGGGGATAGTTTGGTCATGTAAAAAATCATCTTGGGTCAACTAGATAAGTCACCCAGGATGGTCCGCCACATGGTGAGATACAAAAAAGAACCAAAATTATCAAGTAAAATTGGAGAAACATTAATTTACAAATCATAAGAATGAAATAAATATCCATGATATATACAAACTTAAGACACACCACCCAAACCATAATGATAAAATAAACCAAACTAAATAAGTCTCCATGTGACCATCTGTCACCACCAATCCATCCCACTATGAAGGTAGCATATGAAAAGAGAACCTAACATGCTACATGATGCCCTTCCCTTTATTAGAGTCTTGAAAAACAAGGTCCACAACCACCCAAATGTAAAATTAGGGTGTGATCTTAGATCCCAGTATAAAACCACCAAATAATCTATAGAAGTTAAAATATCAAGAATGAATAATTTTTTATCTTATAAAAAACTAGTTTATAATGCTTTTTAAAAAATAAAACCATTTATAAACTTTCCTTCATTTTCCATAAATTCATACCTTATTAATAAAATCTAGTAATATATTAGGAAGAAAATAAAAATGTATAAACTAAACATGTGAGAAAATATCCATTAAATAAACCATCATTCAATAAACCAAATATAAAAGATAAAGTACACCATTTGGGATCTCGCCTATGGTAATATACACTATACATAAAAAAATCCTGAAGAAATCATATGTTAGTCTCAACTAATATTTATTCTTACCATGGTCTTTCAATATCAAAAAATTAACCGCTAGTGGTGTTACACACACTATGGTTACCTATGTCCATTTCCCGACACACCCAAGGTTTCCAATGTGCTAAGTTTGTCCAAAACCATTTCCAAAATCCATGATCACATTTAATAAAAACCATTTTTATATCAAATGAAATACATTTAAATGAACAATTCAAAGGTTTCAAAAAGAACATATAGAAATTCAATAATTAAGAACACTTTCATAGATACACCTACCTCAAGAATAATGGAAACATATCTACCTTTGATAATGGAGATAAAAAAACTTGGTTTGTCATTCCAAATACATGGATCGAAAAGAAACTTCAAAGGATTGATATAAAACAATAATTGATCATGAATCTGAATAATAAACACTTCCAATAACACTACCATGACTGAATACAATAAAGAAACAAAAAGACTGCTTGCGAGGGATATGTGACACAACTGAAACATGAGTCGAATACCAAATGGAGTGATCTAGAAGGAGGGAGATCACAAAAATTAGAAAAAATTACTCCAGACTTAGAGAGTAAATTTGGGACACCAAATGTAGAAATAATCAAGCATGAAACATGTTTAAAATCGATGGACCTGAGGAATTCATATCGTGAATCCCTTTCATGGTGTGAAATCCTAAAAATTATAAATATTCCAAAAAATGGGTCTCCCCTAGTTAAATTATATCCTGATAAATGTTTTCACATCATGTAATGGTTTCATGGAATGTAAACTTTTCATATAATACATGAGACTCATGACATTTTTCCTATAATAGATTCACTTTGTGTAATCCATTCAGAACATGAATGTGTCCAACAGGTAGTTTTAGCCTAGTTTTCTACAAAAAACCCCCAAACCAAATATTAAGGCTCTCTATACCCAAGGATCACCCTCTAAATAAATTTACAAATTCAAACCTGAACTCCATTAATCCAAAAAAACATACATCCTTGAAATTAAGGTCATTCTCCCTAGAAAAGGATCTCCATTCCCAAGAATCCCACAATTCACCAAAAAAAGGGAAACTAAAACAAAAGTCAAATAATACCTGAAGCAAACAGATTGGTGTTAGAATATCCCCAACATAAATGATTTATGTCCTTAGAAAGTCCTCAAGACATTGGATTTGTAATATCTAAAGGACACTACTGACTCATAAAAAATTCTTAATCCCACATATCATTGATATCCCATACACACTACCATAGTACATGTACTAAAAGAATAATTTTACCATATATATAAAATTATCTTGGTGATCCATAATCTAAACTAGTTTCTCAACCATAGTGATTTTGGGCTTAAGATCAACATCCTCCCATTAAATCACATGGGAAGGATCTGGTCAATACCTCCTCCACTGGGAAACCTAAAAAAAATCATGTATGAAAGTAAAATGAGATGGTAAGTCCAACCAATAGGCTCCTTTCCATAGTTTTCCAATAATATCAAAGTGTAATATAAACCTTGATTCTAAATTACCCTAATTACCAAACGGATTATGTCCCAAGTGAGGTGAAACTCTAAGAAAGACTCAATCACCATCCTAAAACTCCAGTGGCCTGTGATGATAGTCTACATAATTTTTTTGATGACTCTGTACCATTATCAATCTCTTCTAGATCGACTGCACACTCTCCATTACCTCTTGAACAAGACTCTTCCCAACCACAGAACGCTATCTTAACTCTTACCATCAAAAGTTAGATCTACATGGCCATCCATAAAAAGCCTCAAAGGGTGAAATTTTTATAGAGGCATGATAAATATTTTTATAGGAAAACTTAACTAAATTAAAATGATTTTCCAAAAAACCACTAAAATCAACACACAAGCATAGAGTATATACTCAAGAACCTGAATATATATCTCTATCTCTATCTATCTATATATAGATGATATATCATGATAAATTTTAACTATGAACTCATCAACTCTTGAAATATTTTTCAAAACCTACATGTGAACATTTGGTCCTAGTTAGAAACAATCGTAGAGGTAACCTCCTGAAGTCTCACAATCTCTTAGAAATATAATCCCCCCATGCTATTCCACTTTCATCATCTCCTTGATAGGTAGAAAATGAACATATTTTGTGAGTTGATCTATTATTTCCCATATAACATCCTTCCCACTATGATTTTATAGAAAACAAATGATTAAGTACATGGATATATCATACCATTTCTATACCGAAATGGGTAAGGGATGTAACAAACTCAAAGGTCTCTGGTGTTCCACCTTAATTCTATGATAAGTAAGACTCTATGATAAAAAATATGTAATCAACCATATCATCCCTGACTACAAATACTAGACTTTCATGTCATGCTACATCTTGGTAGTACCATAGTGTATAGATCAATAATAATGGTGTCCATTTTCCATATACTCCTATCTATAAGAAAATGGAATAACTAATATATTTTGAAAACAAGAAGCACCATAGGGAAACTAAGCCACTCACTTGAGGTCTCTCTACCATAAATGATTTTATTAATTCTATTGTACTCAGGGTCAGATATCCACCAAAACCAAACCTTTTCATAAAACAATGAGTCAACCTTCATCAAAGAGAAAAATTCCTTCCTAGAAACTTCTCCCATTCCTAAGATAAAATTAGTAAACAAACTCATTAGAATCAACTCTTCCACTAATTCCTCCATTACTTGTGCTGGTAATTTCCATCTCAATGCATCGGTGATTATATTCCCTTTTCTAGTAGTATAATAAATGTCAAAATAAAAATTCCGGAGATACTCCACCCTGTATCTCTATCACAAGTTCATATCCCCTTGAGAGAAAATATTTCTCAGGATCTTATGATAAGAATATACCGTAAAACATTCCCTAAAGAGGTAGTGACACCATGTTTTGAGTGCATGAATAATTTCTACTAACTAAAAATCATGGTTAGAATAGTTCTTATCATGAGGGTGTAACTATAAAGATCCATAGGCTACCACCTATCTCCCCTAAATTAAGATACACCAAAAAATTGCGTTAGAAGAATTGCCGAAAACATCAGAACCCAAACCTAGTTATGGAAGAATCAAAATTAGAGATGAATTAAACAATAAATTAAGTTACCTATAAGATCTATGAAACTTAAATTACACTCAAACTTTACACCTTTACTATTTAAAGTTTTCATCAGTTATTAAATCTTGGAGAAGCCCTAAATTGACTACCTATAATAACCATCCAACCCTAAGAAGATTTGAATCTCAAAAAAATTTCAAGGAACCTACCAGGACATAACTAATTGTACCTTTTCAAGATCCATTGAGGTGATTCTATTAGATATAAAATTCCCCATTAACATTACTTATTGAATTCAAAACTCACATTTTTAAAGTTTACTATAAATAAAATACCCCCTCAATGTTTCAAGTATGATATCTAATGGTCCATGTGATCCACCTCTATCTTAGAGTAATCCTAAATATCATCTACGAGCACACAAAAATATATTCCAAGAACTGATGAAACATTTAGTTTATCAATTCCATAAATACCATATGATATTTAGTTAGTCTGAATGGAATATCTAGAAACTTTAAATTCCCATACCAACACTAAAATGTTGTCTTAGATATAACTTCTTCTCAAATTCTCATTTGGTGGTACCATGATCATAAGTCAATCTTTGAAAACCAATGAACTTTTCTAAGTTGATTCAAGAGAGAATCAATCCTAGGAAAGGGATACTTGTTCTTGGTAGTCACCTAATTTAACTTTTGATAGCCCATACAAAGTTTGAGTTTTCTTTCGTACTTATTAGAAAAGAGGAAATGTGAAGCCCATGGTGACAAGATAGGACAAATAAATACCTTAGCCTTGATATTCTCAAGATAGACCTTTAGTTCTACCAACTTAGTTGGAACCACATGGTAAAATATTATAGAAATTGGCATTGTATTGGGTAGAGATAAATTAGAAAAATCATTTGTAAATACCTCAAGTTACACATAGAACTATAGGTAGCTGACTTCCCAAACAAGGGCCAACAACATCAAGAAAAATCTCTAACAACGAACATAAGATTACCCCAGTATAAGGAAAAATTCCCACTGGACTTCCCAATATATTGGGTATTGTGATGATTGATTCTATGTTTTTTCATTGTTATTTATGGTTGTTTGTACTATAGGGTATAGTCTCTCCACGACATCACCTTAGAACCTCACTACTAATTAAAAGCCTCTCCAATATAGGGAAGCATTATCGAGGTTAGGTGATACTCTGATTTGGTTCTAATGTCATGATTTCACAAAAACATCCCTAATATATCCCTATAAAACTATATCAACATCATCACTAAGCATACCATTTCAAAAAATAATCAATCACAACCAAATATTTACTAGAACAAGAATATCATCATCATAAAAAAACTAGGTTCAAAATAGTTTGGGATATCAAGAATTCATTTCAAACTCATGTTACCACATAAATTCTTCTAAGACATCATGTCTTCACTAGACATGATCAAAGGGAATGACATGCCAATGGAAAACCTTCTCATTAAAATCCATAATCTCAATCGATCTCTATATAAATGTCATGTCATCTTCAACATCCAATTCTCCACAATCGATGAATTTTGAGTCATCATGAAGATAGTGATGATGCCGTGACAGATGGAAGACATCTTGGTTCTGATCCAACAATGTAAGAAGTTCTAAGAGGTGTACAACCTCACCAATATTCTCCAACACCAAAAAGGGCCAATTAATTGAGGTAAAATATTACTACCTTAGCCAAACCTCTATTGCCTATAAAAATTAGATACTTTCAAGAACACATGATCCCTGAAATTGAACTCTAAAAATCTTCTCCATCAATCTATATACAGATTTTTGTTACCTTCACCCACTTTCAAATCATTAATAGCTTCTTAGTTGTGCTCCACAGCACATTCTTTCCAAGGACTACTAACTTCTCATCCTAAATATGGAACAATAGAGATATTTAAGGCCACCCATTAAATGACTCAAATGGATCCATTCCAATGGATGTGTGATATTAATTATTATAAGAAAACATAACTGAAGGAAGGTTCTTTATCCACAATCCAAAAAAATACAGAATGAATTCATACAACATATCTTCTAGTATCATAATTTTTTTCCTCGTATGTAGTCCTCATAAGGGTAAAAAGAGATTATAAGGCGTAACTAAGGTGTAAAATCATATTGAAGGCCTCCCCAAAATTTCATCATAAAATAAGGATCTAAATCAGTGATGATGGTCCTAGGAAACCTATGATGATTCAATACCTCATCCATAAATAAACTCACCAAGGAATATATAATACTTGACTCCATAATATCTAAAAAATGAGCTGAATTCATCAAATGGTCCATGATCACCAAAATAACATCACATTCTCCTTAGGCTCAAGGAAAACCAATGATGAAATCCATTAAAATTATCCCCAAATTCCACTTAGGGAGATATATTGGTTACAAAAAACCCCAAAGAATATGATTCCCTACCATTACCTCATGGTAGGCCACACATTGCAACACAAACTCTACCATTGACCATTCCATCCCTATCCATGAAAACTAACTCCTAAAGGAATGGTACATATTAGATATACCTAGATGAAAAAATAAGGGAAAGTAATGAAAATCATGAATAACCTATTCTTATATCACAAATGGGTTGAAAAACTTCCCTTAAAACAACACATGATGTCAATGATCCTATAACTACCCCTTCAGAGAATCACCATAATCATTGTAGTCATTCCAAACCTCTACTTCAAGATCTCCAAACAAAGAATCCTCATTCTTCAATATAAAGTTTTAAAAAACTATCATCTGGTATAAGAAACCTCTAAATTGACCCAAAGATTCCCATGGTCGGAAATATATCAACCAATAGGGTTAGAACATGTTTTAGGGTAATTTATTATTATTATAATATTATTAGTTTACCCTTATTTACCGGATTTATCCTTTAACCATGGTAAATAAAATATTTACCGAAGTAATTATTCAAAATGTCTAAAAATAAAAGTTACCTATTTACACAATTTGGAACTCCTGATTCTAAATATGGAATCAATTTTTCTAAATTCAAAACACAGAGGTGGCAGAAATTAATTTAAAATTATTTCCCGTTTTTAAAACAAAAAGCGTGTTTTTAAGAGATAATATTATCAAAAGATTGACACTTGCTTATGTCCAGTTTAAATGTGAAATTATGTACAATGACCAAAATTGTATTAAATGGTAAAAATATAATCTAATTATACTCTAAAATCACTCAAATTCATAATTTATCACTATTAATTATTTTAATTAAAAATTTGTTTTTAATTAAAATTTAGTAATTTTCACTATTCATCAAAATATGAAAGTTATCCGAAAAGTATGAAAAATTCATCCTAAGATAATTTCAATATTCCAAATCCAAAAAATTAAGTCCATTTTGAAAGATAAAATGTATAAAATTTAAAAAAGTGGGTATTACTATTCATAATGGCTAGTTTGATTAGTTGTAGTGTGTGTTAGAACTCGAAGTTGCGTGCAACACATGCTACTATATTATTCAAATAGAAGCGTACCGTGGAAGCTTGGGATGTTACATTCTCCTCTCATTCAATAAATTGCGTCCTCGAAATTTTTAAAATTGGGCTTGGGAATATAATGGAAATCCCACATCGGAAAAAGAGTCTATAAAACTATCACTTTAAAAGAAAGAAAGAGAAGTAAAAAGGTCACTCGATATAACCTATACTAGGATTCCATGTAGAAAAACATGGATATGGATGTTAAAATAAGTGTCAAGTTCTGATGGAGAGGGATATAAAGCATGATCAAGAGAATGTTAACAACAAGAAAACCACAAACTTGTGAAGGGACAAACGGTCATTAGTTTCCCAGTAGGAAAAGTAAACGGACAATAAATTTTTAAGTTACATTACATAAAGATGAGGAATTAATTTATGATATTGACTAAGAACATAAAGATATATACTTACTTTTTAAGTAAAGTTTCATTCTTTAATAATTTTCAACCAGTAACTCATTTTTTAAATGATGAGTATTCAAGAAGACTTGGTCATACTAGAAGAGCTATAATAAACTTCTTATAGAATCACATGATCCATGAAGGATAAAAAATATATTTACCTTGTATTTAGAGATTAATAAAAACCAAAACTGTTAGTATAAGATCTGATGATCCCCCAAAAGGGTATTTCATTAGAGAAAGAAACACTAATATTAATTTCTAAAATTAAACCAACAATACCCCAAAGTTAAATAAATACCATTCAATAAACAATTGTCCTTAAAATACTTCAATATAATCCAAAATAATATTGAAACCCCAAACTTAGAAGAATTTGGTTATATAGTCTTCCACGTTAAATTGTATCTCCAAATGACATCACCTACTATAAAGTCACATACTTAAAAGTAATTAACCTAATCACGTATTCTCTATTATAGGTTAATCATTTCCATAAATAACCCAAATCACTATAAATCCACAATAAAAACATAGATAAAAATCCACCATTACTCCTCAAATGAAATCCCATAGTATTCTATTTTCGTTAGGTATATAGTGTTCCCATCAAAGAGAACATCTTCCAAAATAACATTTATCACTTAATCACCAAATCATTTTCCTATACTAAGGGTATTCATTTGTTAAGACATAAGATCCCAAATCAACTTATTATTGATCAATAAAATCATTTAACTAAAAATAATTTGTCACACTAACCAAGGACTTCGCGTAGTCCAGTGGTAGACGATAAATCCCAATCCCACTTTGGTTGTGGTTTCGATTCCCACAGCTTTGTCCGATGCGACGGGTTGTCACACAGTCTGCGTGTTGTCCTTTATCAAAAACTATATTTTATAACATTACCAAAATGAGATAAATTCCTCAAAATAACCATAACATAATTTAACCACAAATGTTATTTTTTTTATCCATCCAATCCTTTTTTTTGAATTTTCTAAAAAGCCACTTTAAGGAAAGTGGGAACCTCACATACCGACACCGAAACCATAAACCACATGCTAACCACATGCAACCATGTCCGGAATTCAAAAAACCACGTAACTGCCACGAAATTCAAAATTCAAAATGGAAGAACCAAAACCATCAAATTCAAAAATTCAAAAACCTCCACTGTAAGATTCACAAGCCACCACCAACTAAGATAGAACCGGACCATCCATCAGCCAACATAACCATCAGGTCTCCATAATCATCATCCATGTCAGTTGAGTCCCATATCCATCCATCATCCTTATGAAACCTACCGATGGCCTCTCCATACTCATCGTTATCGATGTCGTCGTCCGAACACCATCCCAGTCGCCCGGCACCACAAATGTTATCTCATACCTTGAATTTTCATCCCAAAATATAATAACTTTTAATTGCCTCAAACCCAATGATCATATAAAACAAAATGGTTATTTATAACTATATCCACAAGAGAAAATATAAGTCTTCCCCAAATATCATTCTCACATGGAAAACTGTAGGGTTACAAATACAAGAGAAAATTATTCCAAAGTAATCCCATCAACAAGGAGCACTAATACTTTTAAACATTTCTCCAACCATTTATTTCCACATAGCTTTTTCTTTGACCAAGAAAATATCCTATAGAATAGGGCATTCACTCGGGTAATGTCCATGTCCCCTACATTTATGGAAAATGATTGTAAATTGATTCTTGGGACCATTTTTATCTTCTTCCATAGTACTCTTCAATTTTCTTCGGCAATTATTCACTTTATGTCCTTCTTTCTCGCACGTAAAGCATTTATTTGTTCCATTTTGACACTTTCTTGGGTGTCTCCATCCACATTTCCTACATAATGGAAATTGAGGATTCTTCTCTCCATGGTCTCCACTGCTGGAGCTCTTATCATTCATCACCTTTATCTTCTTTGTTGAGTTTGGGAGTTGGTTAATATATATGTTGTTGATCATATTTTTGGAAAACTGATTTTGCATGAACACGATATCTTTTACGCCAATCAACATTCCATTTTGTTTCTCATTTCCACCACCGTTCCCACCTTGTACATCATTCTCAAAGTTACTATGACTTCCTTGGAATCCATCCATTGACTGAAACCAGAAAGCATTGTGTGAGTAATATTAGTCATAAAATCATTTAAGGAATATCATGACACCATATTCTCAATTTGAAACACCTTAAGATTAACCAAGGTCATTTATTCTCATCTTATATTAAAATACTTCAAATCAGTATTTAAAGAATATGTAAATTATCCTAATCATATCCCCTGGGAGTTTCGTAACCAAGAGTGAAGCAAGACCTGCTGTTGTGAACCAGTTCTCGTTTGAGTCTATCTCAAAGCGGTGTTTTCGGGTTTTACCCCTAGGTACATCTATGCCAGAGCCGCCTCTACCTTCTCATATCTAGATAGGGATGTATTGCTCGGAAAACTCACAAAATCTATACAATACCAAAATTCTAGGAAGTTATTATATACTAATCCTCAAAGTCTATCTTAGGGCTATGTGCTCTAATCAGAGTTTATCTAAATCTAGTTTTCAAGGTTTGTACTAAACTTACTTCGATACCAACTATAACACCCCAACCCCAAAAGCCCAGAGTTGGTGCATTATTACGTATCATTGGAATGATCATAAAAGATCAAGTCTCGAAAGACCGATTAGTTTAGTATCCTTGTAAGTACTAGATACATTAATAAGGTTTACATTACATCATAAAATGGAAAACTACAACAACATTGTCTCCATAGACGACACAGAGATCCTATAGACTATCCCTGGAGGTCAGTCATAATATACTTCATTGCATCCTGGGAAAAATAAAACATTGAAAGGGGTGATCTCATATGCTCAGTAAGGATAACATTATAGTGGAAACTTTCATAAATAAGCATAAAAATTTAAGGCAATGTATAACTAAAACAAAAGCCTTTTAAACTTAAACTTTAGAATAATATGGAAAAAATAAAATGAAATAATTCCATTTACATATTCACATGGATATTCTACTAGTTGAATAATCACATGAAATATCAATAACCACTTTCATAATGATGGAATGCATAATGCAAGACTATCATAAACACATAGTCAAGGCCTTGTGCCAAGACTACAAATAAGATTTTGTCAAGGCATCGTTCCAAGACACTAGTTTGTCTCATGAGACCTACTAATGTATCAAGGAGCTATAGCGGGCTCCACCCGTCATTTACTAAGTCCAATGCATTCATCATATGAAAATTTTGAAATATAACATAAACATTCGTATTGAAACTAGCATATGAAATGTCAATACTTTATCCACAAACCATGAATGGTATAAAAATAGCACATCCACAGTCAAAAATAACTCATTCAATGCAATATGGAATATTTTATTGTAACATATTAACCTCAATCAAGAAAAATTATGGATATTGACATAGATGAAAATAATCATCAAAACTATTTGAGAGACATATACCCTTTTTCTTGAAATCATTTACAAGTCACACTATTTGTCAAGAAGCCATTTAAAAATATATTTTTGAATCAAAGTGTCCCATACCACTTTGAAAATTTTGAAAATAATTTTAATTTTAAAACTATAATGCCCATATAAATAAATCCTTAAAACCATTTTTAAAACATGGACATTAATGAGAAATATTTAGAAGAATAAAAATTTAAAACATTTAAAAATGATATTTTAGTTAGAGTTTCTAACCAAAAGAGAGACAATTGAATACAAATAATTGAGGTAATAAAATCATTGTAATATCAAGAGAATAAAGGGATTCATGATATACTATGTCAAAGTACATTATATACACCATATAAAAGTGATTTGGTGTATAACAACAAAGAAGTCCCAATGGGATGAAAATTGAGATTGAGTCCCCTAGAAAGACAGTATCCTTAGGTTAAGGATAAATCAACGACATAATTATGTGTGAAAAATATAAATAAACTCAATATGATTGGATATTCAGTGTAAATAAATCAGAGTACATTCACACATATTCTTGTAAAAGCAACACCAATGAATTAGATGTTTAACTCAATAAATGGAGATTGAGTTAAATATTAATCTTATCAAGTTCATATCGATGACTTGAGAAATTTTCAACGGATTGATTATGTGTATAAAAAGTATATCCACAGAAAGGGGAGTGGAAATTATGACATAAGCAAATGAATAGTGATTCCACACATAATCTTGGGGTAAAATAATCAATAAAGAATGCGTAAAGCCGAATGAGCGGAAATTGAAATTTAAAATTCCCTTATCGATTTGGTAACTTACGAAACATACACCCATGAAAGAAGGTTCATAAAATGATGATGTAAATATCTATAAATTAAAGTATATTACATAATAAATACAATCATTGGTAGTACACACACTACATGAAATAAATAAGTGGTGAACAATGGAAATCTCACGGAATTAAAAGTGAGATAAGAAGACCCTTACTTTGTACTTTTTACTTGGACGAGGGTAGTTTAACCTCCTTTATAATGGTGAAATAATTTTTATTGAATTATACAAGAATCATATACACTAATATGATATCATATATGATCTTTTAACATTGATTTGTTAATAATATCTTAGTATTATCGTCGTTTCGGGTGTTAACAAATTCTTTTTCCTTTATATTATTTGTTATGTGAGCCATATTTGTTATGGATGGAATGAATATTATTCATATACAGGATGATATCATGTCTCTAAACATTATTTTTAATCATAAAATGAAATTTAGTCTTGAATAGATATTATGGGGAATGAATCTCATCGCGTTCGTGGAGACGGTAATCCGTACGTACACACGATCGACAATATAATTTATTTGATCTTAAAATAATATATAATTGGATGTTATATCATATATACAGAATCATTAACATGTTATATTTATTATTTACATGAATTATACATCATTATTATATCCATCCAAATAATAATATATTGAATAACAATTACACCACGACGTGGAGACGGTAGGTCGTATGTACGCACATATGGTGACATGTCATTAAAAGGATAGATAGAATACTGAATATGGTTGTACGATATTTATAATAACATCACAATATATTGAAGATACTGGATTTATTATTTTAAAATGGAAATAACAAAGAAAGAAGAAGTGGAAGAAGAAAGGAACTTGAAAGAGGGTGGTGAAATAATTATCTCTTCTTCAGGTTCTTCCTTTTGATTTGATCAAAAGGGAACCTTAAGTTGGATTTATGACAAAGGAGGGCCTCTAGGAAGAAGTGAGTGAAGTTGAGAGAATATTTTTGTAGGGGTTGGCCGAACTAAAAGGCTTTGAGTGTATAAATTTTAGAGAAGGGGAAGTGCCCTTTTATAAGAGGGGTGAGTGGCACCTTTGGAAAAGCTAGAAATATTATTTTATAATAAATTCATATTCGGTTTCTAATGGCTCAAAAGTAGATTATTTAAATTATAAGGTGGGGATAGGTCGAAAAAAACTCAACCAATAGGTTTTAGACAGGTTTGGGTCACTTTATTAACCTTATCTTTTAGTTTTAACTCTTAGTTAATTAGTTTGACATTAACCATGTCACTTTGTATTTTTATATTATATGGTTAATAAACTTACTATAAACTTTCAAGCGACCTCCAAGTGGTCCATTAATAATAATACTATCATTATATAAGTCCTTTAGCCTAACCTTAGATTTTTAGGAATATAATATCAATTAATAATATAATATTTGTTTTAAATACTCATTTATGTAAATTTTGACACTATTCAATAATTGATTTTTTTAGTCCTAAAAACATTATTAATTCGAAAAAAATTCATTTAAGCAATATTAAAATGTCATATTAACCAATAAAATTCGTGTATGTCATCAAATTTTTTTAATTATATTTATTTTAACATTTATAATACCAATTTTTTGATTCTTTCATTAATAAGGAAAATACTGCTTCATTATTGTATCATAAATAAATTTAATTATTCAATGTCTAAAAATTATACATAAAATACCATTATGTAGGAAATCGTTTTAGATTTCTAATGAATATTTATAGTCGAAAATATAACATATATAATTCTATGTAAAAATTGTTTTGCTAAAAGATATATGCTTATGTCATTTTTGTATTTACTTTAACTTAATTAATATAAAGTGTCATTATCACTTAAAAGTGGATCCATGGGGTCCCAAAATCGACCCAAAGATACCCATAGTCGGACATGTATAAAAAAATGGGCTTAGGACATGTTTAGGGTAATTTATTATTATTATAATATTATTTTTTACCCTTATTTACCGGATTTACCCTTTAACCATGGTAAATAAAATATTTAGCGAAGTAATTATTCAAAATGTCTAAAAATAAAAGTTACCTATTAAAAAAATTTGGACCTACTGATTCTAAATATGGAATCCATTTTTCTAAATTCAAAACACAGAAGTGGAAGAAATTAATTTAAAATTAATTCCAGTTGTCAAAAACAAAAAGCGTGTTTTTAAGAGACAATAATTATCAAAAGATTGACACTTGCTTGTGTCCAGTTTAAATGTGAAATTATGTCCAATGACCAACATTGGATTAAATGGTAAAAATATAATCTAATTATACTCTAAAATCACTCAAATTCATAATTTATCACTATTAATTATTTCGATTAAAAAAGTTGTTTTTAATTAAGATTTAGTAATTTTCACTATTCATCAAAATATGAAAGTTATCCGAAAAATACAAACAATTCACCCGTAGCTAATTTCGATATTTCAAATCCAAAAATGAAGTCCATTTTGAAAGTTAAAATGTATAAAATTTCAAAAAGTGGGTATTACTATTCATAACGGCTAGTTTGATCGGTTGTGGTGTGTGTTAGAACTCGAAGTTGCATACAACACATGCTATTGTATTATTCAAATATAAGAATACCGTGGAATCTTGGAGTGTTACGTATATGTCCCCGTTCACGGGCCCATGCGGCCCTTAGCCCACCCTATACTTCCCTTAGGTCTTGGACCACTGTCAAACACCCAATCAGGTACTACATAAAGTAGACCATATATCCGAGCAATTACACATCCTATCCCGATCCATGTCCCAATTGTTTTTATATAGACCAATAGAAAATACAAGTATTAAAAATATTAAATAATTGATATAATTATACAAATAAAAATTAAATATGAACAAATTAAAAAAAAATTAATGAAATAATTATTAATAAATTTATTAAATATATAAATTAAAAATAATAATAAATAGTATATATTAAATATATATATATAAAATTAATAAATTAAAATAATTAAATAAATAAAAAATAAAAACGAGTAAATTAAAAAAATATCAAAAAATTTATTAATTATATAATTATTAATAAAAAATGAATAAATTTAATATAAAAAAAATATATTATAAATATTAATAAATAATATATATTTAATAAATATAAATAAGTAAATATATATATATATATATATATAATTAAAAAAATTTAATAATTAAACAAAAAAAATTAAAAATGAATAATTTAAAAAAATATTAAAAAAAATACTTATGAAACAATTATTTATAAGAATGAAAAAATTCAATATATATGTATATTATAAATAGTAATAAATAATATATATTAAATATAACTATATGAATTGAATAAAATGTAATAATTAAAAACATATTAACATCTTATTCATTTTTAATGGGTTTTATACATATTTTTTCATTAATATAACTAAAATTTGTATTATAGAAATATATTCATATATATATATATATCAATATACATATATTTCCATAAAATATGATTTATATAATACAATATATTTATACTTACATTAAATAAGTCATATATTTAGTGACAAATGGTTTATAATTAAAAAATAATATTAACTGAAAATATTGACTAATTTCTTTGAGTAATGGACAATTAACTGAATTTCGCTTGATTTTTCAATTTAGCACATATAAAACATGTGTTCCATTGATTTCGCAAATAAATAAATATAATTAATTCATTTTTATATATAATGCACACAAAAATAATATTTATGTAATTTATTCAATTTTTAATATTCATTTTAGAACTATATTTACTAACATAAAATATAAATATATATTATGTTTCTAACTGGTAAATTTTATCATATTTTATTTTTTTATTCAATATATACTACGTATTACATTTTTATATTTTTTGTTCTAATTTTCTCATTTTTAAAATTATTTGTTAATTAGTAATCTTAATTTTTTTAATATTTTTGTAATTTATTAATTTGTCATTTTTCATTGTTCAGAATATTTTTAATTTTATCCGTTTTCAATATTTATTTACAAATTTTTTTCATTCACATTTAATGTTTTTAGTATGGTTTTATTTTATATAATTAACATGTATCCATTAACATATATAAATATTCATTTTTAATTTTTTATAAATTATATATATAATTAATAACAGTTATTTTTGAGGGGGGGGGATGATGGGGAGATCCTGATGGTCTTCTAGAAATCCACTGGCGACCTAAGATGACGTTCCTTGGAGAATTCGTTGGATTTTTTTTACTTCGATCCCAAGGAAGTGTTTATTCCTCCTTCGAAGGCTATGTGAGGTGATGTAGGGAAGGCGACTCAAGATTCGTCAGATCCAGTTGATGTAACAGGGAATGATATGTTGAACCCTATGAGGAATTGTGGTGGTTTGAAGAATATTGCTTCATGAAACCAGTTTTTCTCTCATTTTCACGAAGCTTTGGCATCATTGCATAAATGGATAACCAAGAATAGATCCATCACCTTTGTGAAAGAAAACCCTTATATTTTTGAAGACGGTCTGAGAGAATGAAAATTATAACTCCCTGCCCAAATATCGATTTCAAAAGAAAATATCTAATAAAATATAGATTATTTGAGGTGTTGAATTCATCAGTTCTGGGGATTTAGTGATTAGAGATTGATCTCAATCAGAAAGGTTGTTTATCATATTGTTTTCCCTTCAAAGGACCTTCAAAAATTTTCTTGTAGCTTTAGGCCAATCCCTGTGAAACTTGGGTATCTCACATTTCAACAATGGGATCCCCTCTCTAATCCCTTCATGACCAGGACTTCTTCTTTGAAAATCTGTATTAGAGTAAGATGTTTGAGTTGGTTGTTTTTGAATCCATCGATCCTGTAGGAAGTTGCTTCTATAGTGGGGACTCCAATCAAGATTGAAAAAAAGACATAGTGAACTAGATATATCCATTTTACTAGAGTTTTGGTTGAGATTGATCTATCTCATGATATAATTGAAACAATATTTTTTTGCTGGAGCATTCATGTTGAAGTTATCCATACAGTTTGAGTGTCTAACCAATTTTTGTGGAACTTGTTTATGATTAGGAACTACTTTGAGAAATTTCATAAGAACCTATAATGATATCATTGTAAAAAAATCCAAACCTACCTCTGATCAGTGTAAGAGGCCAGTTGATGATCACATGAGGAGTAGGAAGGTCTTCAGGTAGAAGGTTTGTGATGCTGCTGGTTTTATGCCATAGGGAATTCCTCCTTTGATAATGTTGTTAAGTAAGGTGTTGTGGCTCCAGAGGCTCCTACTTTAATGAGCACTACCCCTCATGCTGGGACCCATCTACATTCCCATATGGACATGTATTAGTATATATATTTGGTTCAAGGTTCTATTCAGAGCACCAAGGAATAGATTATGCAGGACAATGGTGGTGAGACTCCTCTACAGGCTCATATGGACATATCTCAGCACATTCTAGGCTTTGAATCTTATAATGTCTAGGGAACCATGAAAAATATTATCCATGACACTGGTGGTAGTATTATGACTCTTAATGGACCTGTTGATGGATCAATTAAGGGTGAAGGTGGTTCCAATACATCATGGGCTGATGTGGATGCTGATGAGGAGGAGAGCTAGTCTGAATATGAGGCTTCTATTTATGAATAAGTTAACTTTTATATGAGGCATTCAATACTTGTTTCTTCTAATATAAAGGGGAAGTACAAGTTGGTTAATGAGGTAGGATTTCAGTTGGTTATATTCAGAGAGGCTAGAGATCCTCTAATTTTGGATTCATATATTTAGATATATGGTCATGAAAAAGAGAATGTGATCAATGTGGATCCTAAGGATTTCTGGATAGAGATGATTTTAAATGACCCAGTGGGTTCCTCTATGGATGGGGCCCCATCTATTTCAAAAAATAAGACAAGATTTGAGAAAAAGGTTATTCCCTTAAAGATTGAGCATCCAATTATTTCTCCCTCATCCAGGAGTGGGGATTGTTATGAGAATGTGGAGTGGAATTATACACCTCATTTTACTGATTTAATGAAAAATACACATGTTTAATTTAATAGAGCTTATGATCAAGAATGTGATATTGTATGGGAAAAAAATTCAAGTATCATAACCCTAGAGGACCAATAAGGTGAAAATCCCATTGCAGAAATCATCCAGGAAGAGAAAAAATGGTACTTCATGAAACTTGATGTAACTTTCTCATCAATGGAGCCAGAGGTATTTGGATTCAATGAATATATATCATTGTGGAGGTTATTATCTTTCAACTTTGAAGATGGACTCTTCTCCAACCAGGAAATGGAGATTTAAGATTTATCTAGGAAATTAAAGATATCATCCACTTTGTAGGATTCATACAAATCATCATCGAATGACTAATATGTGTCCCCTCAAAGGTTCAAGACATGACAATGTGGTCAACACCCAAAAAAAGTGGATTATATCCAAGGAATCTAGAATCTAGATAAACTATTTTATTGTTTATTTATGATGGGAATTCTATATATTTCTGACATGCTTACCTCCTTCCTTCCATGTTTTCATCTTATTAATAAATTTTGGGGTCATGGATATGGTTCTTCCAAATCCATGGCTGAGCTGTTTGAGTAATAAAAATTATTATTTTTTAAGTATATTAATTCTTATCATTATTTATTTCACTAATATATTCTACATATTATATAATTTCATTGTTCAATTTAACATATATCAAACTTGTATACATACACACACACACACATATTAATTTCATACACACAAATATTTACATAATTAATGGAATCTTATATAGAAACATATACAACTAATATTTATGCAGTTCATTGAAATTTTAATATTAACTTTATAATTTCATTTATTAACACAATATATTTAATATATTATGTTTTTAATCATTAATTAATTATTATTATTATTATTATTATAGTTAGAATTACCTATTTATTTTTAATATTATTTTTATTTTTTATAGGAATTAATCCTTTTTTAATATATATTTATACATATTTATTTACTATGTTTTAATATTTTCAATAAGTATTCATCTTTATTTCAATATATATCCATATTTTATTTTTAAATAATTTTTATAATTAATAAAAATAATCCATTTTTTCAATATTTTTAAAGTCCACTCATCATTAATTATTCAATTTCACCAATTTTTAACATTCATGCATTTAAGATTATATATTCATTAATAATGTTAAAAATATATGTGTAAATACATATTTATAAATAAATATATTTATAAATTTATATTTACTATATTTATAAAATTAAACATTTATAATTATAAATAAAAATATATAATTTTTTTAAAAAATATTTATATAATTATAAATAAATAATTATATATTTCAATAATTATAAAATTATAATTAATATATGTAAATGATGAATGGATTAACTATAATATATATATATATATATATATATATATATATATATATATATTTATTGCATATATAATTATATAAATATATAATGATATAAATATATTTATAATTAAAAAATTATAATAATTATATTTAAATTATGAATATATTAACAATATTTATATATATATTTATAATTATAAATAAATAAATATAAATTTTTTAAAAGTATTTATATAATTATAAATAAGTAATTACATATTTAAATAATTATATAATTATAATAAATATATTTAAATGATGAATATATTTGATTTATTTATATTTATATTTATACATATTTATTAAATAAATATATAAATATATAAATATATATAAATATATAAATATATTTATAATAATATAGAAATATTTATAAATATTTTTATTTATAATTTTTTTTAAAATATTTTTATTTATAAGTATAATTATAAATATTTATTGAACATCCATATTTATCAGCACTAATGATTTAGAACTGATGAAGAAATATTTTATCAGTGCTCTTTTAGCATTGATATAGAAGAATTTTATCTGGGCTTATTAATTTAGAAATTGTAAAATGCCTCTTTATCAGTGCTTTTTTGGTAGCACTGATAAAACCCTCCCTGATCCTTTTAAAAGAACCCTAAAAACATATTTCAGTCATGAATCTCAAGCTCTCATAGAATTTTTGTGCTACTGTTAGTCCCTCTCAAACATATATTGGATGAATCAATCCTTGAATCTAAGGTATGCTATTTTTTATCCTCCTCTCTATTTGTATGTTTGTTCGGGTTCCATGGTGTGTGTTAGTGTGGTGTTTTCTTGGATCAGGGATCCTATGAGTTCTGTAATTTACTTCTCCTTAATTTTACCCTTCATCCATGTTTATGTTTCTCCTCCCTCACTACGCCACGGTACTTTCGAAACCCTAGTTGGGTTCATGTTATAAAAAATTAATTTCTCGATTTGTAGGGTGTTCAGGTTCTATTTGTGGATATGTTTGATTGTTGGTTAGTGGTATGTATTTTTATTATTGGTATTTATTGTGGGGTTTTGGTTATAAATTATGGAATTAGGTTTCATTTTAATGGGATAGTTATGGAAATCCAAATTTTGTGGTATTTATTGATTTTGGTCACTTCTGGGGGTTATGAATTAGAAATATGATGAATGATTTGTGGCATAATTCAGGGGGAATTTTTGAGGTACGTATTGTAAATAGGGTTATGGGTTGATTATTCGGGATCCATTATTGGTTGGATTTGGTGAAATGAGATCGATTTGGGTGTGTGTGTCACATGTTTAATAGGTGCTTTCGTGTATCGATTTTAGACTTAGTGGTTGTCTAGATTCATGTAAATATATCTTGAAAATTATCAGGGATGAGAAGTCATATGATGGGGAGGATCTAATAGTTATTCCTTTTTTTTTCTTGATTAGTTTTCCATTAAGGTCTTTTGAATGGAATTTAGATGGATATTATATGGTTTCAATGGTATTTTTTATCGTCAATTGTAGTGGTTTTTGTGGTTTGGTTTATTTTATTATGAAAGTGTAGTTCCATTGTTTTAGGGGATTCTAATTTATCATTTATAATTTTAAAATATCTCTATTTATAATGGTGGGTGGTCTCAACTAACCATGCGATTATGAGGTTATTCCTATAACATGTTTTTCCTCTATTTGGAAAATATTTTTATAAAAATCATATTATATTTTAATAATATCAATAGATGGTTTCTAAATATTTTTTTATATAAAGTATTCGATTTATTCAATTGTTCTATAGGATTATATTTAGAGATCATCAATATCTATTTCTTATTTGGGGTAAACCTTACTTTACAAAATTCACCTTTAGTGATATCCTATAAACCTATATAATAATTTGTCAGGATATTTCATGAAATTAAAATACAGTACCCCATATTAGATCTTGTCACATAACCACATACTCTTAATGTGTCAAAAAATTTATCTTGACTTACACTTAGGCAGAAATAGAACCCTTAGGCATGTTTTTAAGTCATTATAATTTTTAAACAACCTGTAGCTAACGGTCTCCACTTTACTTATCACCTTGGTTAGTTTTTATATAACAAGAGTGGAATTTTTTTAACCTCAACCAAATTCTATAATTAGGGTCACTTATTCCCAGTTAAACTTGAATTAGATAACATTCAACAAACCACACTTGACACATAGTGAAGAGTGTTTCAATGGTGATTTAGATGTTTAGTTGAATATGAATAAAGTATTTATTCATTATGAAAAACCAAAAAAAATAATATATATACCCAAAAATAACACTTGAAAAATATAATGGTTTTATGAGAGTTAAAGTGTGGAAATTTTTATGAAAATATTATTCTATAAATTCTTTATCTTAGGATATTATTTATATATTTTTTTCTCATTTAAATCCTAAATTATTCTCTAAAAGGTTTTATACAATTTTTTTATATTACTACTCACATTTCCCTTCTAAAACATAGAAACTTAAATGAAATGTTGTTATATATAGTTCCAATTATAACCATTTTGTTGACAGTTGAGTTAACAGGTCTAACATTGAACTTAAAAAACCTAAAAAATTATTAATGATAGTTTATTATAAACTTATAACATTGTTTTGAATTTATGATTTACCATTTCATCCCAAGGACTAACACTAAAATTTCCACATTTAAATCCAAGGTAAATTTATGTAATCCTTTCTAGATAAATTTTAAGAAAATCTATACTGCCTCATATAGTGTTCTCATGGTGTTTATTGGTAGTCAATTCTAACACACATTAGTGTTTGAACTAGGAGGGAAAAGATTTCCTGATAGATTTACTGTCACACTATAACATTTGAATCACTTGTTTCTTTCTCTCATACTAGTATATTTATTAGTTGATTCCATACATTTTCATTTCTATAGTTGAGAATACCAATCAAGACTAAATATTTTTTAATATTGAAATTGTTGAAAATTTTTGCTTTCTCGATCATTTTATTTTGTTATTAAAAGAGTATATCCAACATGTCATATATGTTTTATATATAATTCTTAAAATTATTCTTCCATATAATGCATATTTGAGTTACCAAAATGAAATTAAATTATAATTGATGAATTGAAAATATATTAGAAAGGAGTATTTTTAATATTTTTTTTTCAAGAAGGTATAGATACATTTGTAGTATGATGCATGTTATGGGATATTCGTGCTCTTACATGGTTACCCTTCCCCTATCTCACAAGATGGGATGAGGCCTCATCTTGGTATAACCCTTACCTTATCCCACAAGTTGGTATTAAGACTATAATATATATATATATATATATATATCTAACTTGATGGGATAGAATACTAATTTTCCTTACCTCCATCCAGACATAAATATTGGTATACTCTCAAAGGATGTAAATAAATGTGAGGACCCTGATTCTATAAGGATTATCAGTTTATTTTTTTATTTTTTTTATCCCTTCACTTAGATCCAATATTACTCATTCTTTGTTAAATATTAAAACTATTTTAGTCTATATCTTTTTAAATTAGTGAATATTTTTATTCTCACAACCCTTTTATCTACTATTATGAGACACTATTAGTGGTTTCTGTAAATACCTGGAAATTCAATATATATTTTTTTAAATTATTTGGGATTATTACTTTTCTGTTAAAATTGAAGACGCTTGATTTCAAGGCCCAGTGTGCCTAGAACATAATTTTGAACTTTTTTTAAGGTACATTCAATAAACCTTCGGGTGGGAATTTCTATCTTTTCAACTGGTGTTGAGAATTGAAATATGAGGGCACTGTTGAACTCACAGTGTTGGGTTTCACTTAATGGAAGCATAACTTTGACCACAGTAGGTTGGGAGAAAAAGAAAGTTTTACGAAATTTTTGAATAATAATAAAATAACAAAAAAATGTTATTTTATTTTTCTACTACCTCTTGAGTGACGGTGGAGAGGACCACATAGGTGGTCGTGCATTTAATGAGGGATACTAAATTTCTGGTTGCACATATGTTATGTAACCACCCTTTGTATAATTAATAAGATTCATTAAATACACCAATAAATGAACCATTAATTTAAAAGAAAGTTAAAATCTTAACCTATCCATTTAATTATAGAAAAAGCTGGTAAAAAGGATGATTGGTGGATTGTGGGAGAATCCTTGATGAAGAACTGAAGAATGAACTTCCCTCCAATGAAGAACAGAGGCTTGAATTATGTCTTTGGAGGAATTGATCTGGGATTGAAGAATTTCGGTGGCATCAACAAACATAGATTCTCCTTCCAGAACTGCGACATCTCCTCTAAATCCGAGGTTGGGGTTGTTTATGTTTAAATTCCAGAGAATTTGTTTCTTTTCATCATTCTTGAAAATCATGATGAACGCCGATCAACAAAAATGAGTTGATCTTTGATTCATATGAAAATGTGGGTGGTTGTTGCGGGAAAAGATTGAATTGGGGTAATATTTATCTATGTGATGATTTAATTAATACCCACTTGATATGATGATAAAGCAGAGGGAGCGGGCCAAACAAACAAGGCTTAGAACCTCCACCGCTTCGGTTTTTGTCACGTTATTTGGGCGCATATTTTCAACATGACATAATCCTGAATCCGGGAGCCACGTAGTGACGAAAGAATCCCAGGAGGCCTGTAGTCATAAACAGAAGGAAAAAAGGACCACCGGAGCTCACCTGGTGGCCCGCAGAAGCCCCAAAAGCGCAGTGACAACTGGCGGTGGCAGGAGGCAGCGGGAGGCAACAATGGCAGCCGGCTGTCGTCGTCCGTGGAGAAGAGGCGGCGCCAGGAGGCACCGCGGCAGATAGATGGGGCGCCCGACGTCGGTCATCCACTGTGGCAGTGGGCGGGGCGCTGTCGTGCTCTACGGAGGGAAGCCGCTACATCGAGTCATGGTGGAGGGTACCAACGCCCCATGGGTCCCGTTGATAGGGGGCGACACCATGTAGCATCACCATTTGGGGAATCCTGAATGGCTTAGCTATTTGAGAAGGGGGGGACAGGCCACCCAGCTGGTGGACCGTGCCTGCCACTCGGCTAGGTCGCCCGGCGGGCCGCGCCCTGCCAAGGTGGGTCATGCCAGTCCGCGGCCCAGCCCAGCTGGTTCGGGCTGGGATAGGTTGGACCCGGATCGGGTCAGACCCGGACCGGGTTAGGTCAACCTGACCCGGGGTCAGGTCGACCCATGTGAGGGCAGGTCGGGTCGGTCCGACCAGGTCAGACTGGACCCGAACACTTTTCAGCCTAGATATTCATAAAAATGCCATATCTCACAAACCAGATGTATTTTTGATGTACTATCTACGACACTATAATCCTTGGAATGAGAAGTACTTTTGAGGTACTCCACCTAACTTTTGGAGAATGTTAGTGTACGACCAATTTGGATCGAACCTGAATCCAACCAGGAACTTGGTACTAAAAAGATAATAACTCACAAACTGAGTGTCTGATTGATGCACTATCTATCACATTAGAACCCTCATGACATGTTGGTCCTTTGGGTTACTAATTTGTGGAACTTTGTCTAAGTTAAGTCACAAATGATATCTTGAGGAGCAGATTCAACGGAACTCAAGCGCACCAGGAGCGGGGAATCCTGTGGTTGGCTGTCAATTGAAGAACGACCTTGTGTGGATCAGCATCATAACAAACCTGTGTGGATCATCATCATAGAAACCCTATGGGATTAGTATCATATAAAACTTGTGTAGATCAGTATCATAATGAACCTATGTGGATCAACATCATAGCGACCATGTGTGGATTGACATCATAGTGACCCAGTGTGGTTCAACATTATAGCGACCCTATATGGATCTATATCATAGAAACCTTGTGTGGATCAACATCCTAGTGACCCTGTGTGGATCAGCAGTACGTGACTTGATGAGGACTAGAATTAGAGTGGCCCATAGTGGATCAATGATATACGACCCTATTTGGATCGACAATAGAACAAATTCTTCATGGTTCAGTTGTGGAAACTTCCAAACAAAATAAAATCCAGTAGTATAAGACTAATCATCTTTATTCCTGATCTCCGAGTTATATACCTAGTTTGAGCTGAGTCTTTTTCTTTGTGCTTTTGGATTGATATCATGTATTATGGTTTTTCCTTTGTGGAATTATGAGAGACCATCAGGGGTCTCGGGGTCCCTACTTGGTATTTTTATACTCACCCCTTCATGGGCATTGAACACACCTTATTGTGTCTTGTGCAGATGACGAGAAACTTGGATGAGACTTTAGGATCCAGGACCAGGTGGTACACAGAGGTGACTGGTTTACGTGGAGAGCTGTGGGGACGAGTTGTACCTACACTTCTGGTAGGATCCTTGGTGGACGATCTCAGGAGATGTTTTTTGTTGTAGTTGTATCATGTTAGTGGGGCTTGTATTCCATCCCCTTTACTTTCAGTACACACATTTACTAATTCATTTTTACAACGTGGTTTGCATCTTGTCATATTCTTGGTCTATGTGATTTCAAGTTTAAAGGAAATCCCTTCCCATTTTTAGGGATATTCCTTTCTGGTGCTAGTAGCCAACCCCTGAACTATGGAAGACGGTCTTGGGGTAGTCACAAAACGGGCCCCGGAGGACGAGTCATGACAAAGTGGTATCAGAGTAATCGGTTCTAACAAAGAACTAAGACTCTGATATTTCCAATGGAGCAATAGTGTTAAGTGTTTTAAGTGTGGTTTTTAGTTCGGGGAGTCTAGTGTTGGTGAGATGGCTGACATATCCATACAATAGGATCCTGAATTCTGATTTCCAACTCAGTGCACGAAAACATTGATTGTGTGTGTTTTGAAAATGTTTTACTTTTGATCTAATTTGAGTCATCTCACTGGGTATAACTTATTAACCACAACACACCTGTTTCTTTCCAAGATTCCTCCATATAGACAACCAACCAAGATTCGAGAGAGGGTTCACGATGAGGGCCCACCAAGGTATGAGGCTTCGGTGTAGGGTCCTCTTACAGTGGTAGCACCTTCGGGTGGTGCAACAACAGCACCGCTACCCGTTGGGAATTAGTTTCCTTTAGCCCCAATAGCAGATAGTGCATGCCAATTGAGCTTGTTTCACGAGTTATAGTGGAAGAGGCCTTTGAGGTTTCAAGGAAAGATAGATCCCCATATAGTTGAGGACTAGCTGGAGGCTGTGTCTAGAGTTTTCTGCCTAGTTGGGACACCGGTAGAGTAGATTGTGATCATAAATGCTAGTTTTTTCCCATGAATGATAGGGAGATGGTGGAGCCTGATGCTCCAATTACACGATGTGGTCACCCTCTCCTAGATGCACTTTGAGAGCCTATTAGGGTGGAGTTTGTTCCAGCGACACTACGCTCTGTACGTATTCAGAAGCTCCTACACTTATAGCAAGGCAGCCTAACAGTAGCCCAGTACTCAGTGAGATTCATTGACCTCTCGCACTACTCCACTGACATGGTAAATGATCCTTTCTTTAGGGACCATACCTTTGAGTAGGGTCTCTAGTGGGAGATCAGAGCGTCAATGATATCACTCAATATCCCGATGCAGGATGAAGTACTCGAGCGAGATTTAATAGTGGAGAGCTATATAGCAGTGTAGGCACTGATGGTGAGAGCCGCCACTAGACGACAGGTAGATGAGTCATCTCTAGTAGGCAGTAGGCTGACGGCACTGAGGTCCAAGTGGGACAGACTTTCTGGAGGACAATTCCAGGATGTAGGGTTAAAGGTGTGGTGCTCATGAGGTAGAGAAGGCCAGTAGAGGAGAAGACTGTGTTTCACGTGCGGTGGGAAGGGCCACATGGCTCGGGACTGCCCGACCCTCCATACCAATGATTAGTAAATATTTGAGGGATTGCTGAGGTAGAGGAAGAGATTCATGTGAGGAGGTCTGCAGGGCAGCATATGTGGTAGAGGAGGAGGTCATGCAGTAGGTGGTGGGTGGTGATTTGAGGTTATACCGCCACCACCTCCAGGTGGTCCACCTTGACCTCAGGGAGTCGGCGGATAGGGACGAGCACAACTTTAGGATAATGAGGCCTATGAACACGGTGCTCTAAAGATGATTTTAGGTATGATCTATGTCTATTCCACCCTAGATGTAGTACTTATAGACATTTGTTCCAGTCACTCTTTCATTATCATGGCTCTCATTCATATCTCAGAGATTCCGATAGATCAGTTGGCTCAATCCTTACAATTAGAGACTCTTACAGAAGAGGATCTGATGATTATACACTGGTGACAGTAGTGTGAGATTACTCTAGGATGTGATAGATTTGTTTGGGATCTCCTAATAGTAGCGTCGAGGCCTTATGATGTCATCTTGGGTATGGACTGGTTATCCATGGTCCATTCTTAGATTGACTATTTTAGGTGCAAAGTGTGGTGTGTCTGCAAGGATGGGATCAGGTTTTCCTTCACCAGTGAGAAGGGAACCTTTTCATCACATGATGAACTTTCACGGAGGAGGGTGAAACCAATCACACATCAGTTGGCTAGCCTTACTCTCGGTGTAGTGGATGATAGGAGCCCGAGCTATCCTGTAGTGGTGGACCAGTATGCTGATGTCTTTCTTGAGGATGTTTCGGGACTGACTTCTCACAAAGAGGTAGAATTTTTCATCGACTTGTAACCCGGGATGACACTGATACCTACAATAGCATGTCAGATGGCTCATATAGAGCTCCGTGATTTGCGGGTACAGATAGAGGACTTGCAAAGGGGTTCAAAAGGCCCAATGTTTCTCCATGGGCATCCCCGATTTTGTTCGCCAAGAAGGAAAATGAGAGTCTGAGGCTTTGTGTGGACTATCGGCGCCTGAACCAGGTGACCGTGAAGAGCAAGTATCCTCTGTCGAGGATTTATGATATCTTTGACCAGCTGAAGGGAGATTGATGGTTTTCGAAGATAAACCTCAGATCAGACTATCATCATCTCAGAGTACGAGATGAGGATGTACTGAAAATTTCATTTAGATGCCGGTATGGACACTATGAGTTCTTGGTGATGCCTTTTGGCATGATCAACACCCCAGAAGTGTTCATGGGAATCATTAATAGGATCTTCTAGCCTTACCTCGATCACTTCATGGTGGTCATCATTGAAAACATCTTGATATACTCGGCATTGGAGGAGGAGCACGCCATGCACTTGCAGATAGTTCTGGATGCACTTCGAGAGCACCAGATTTATGGAAAGCTCTCAAAGTGCTAGTTCTGGATACGAGAAGTCCACTTCATGGGGAACATTATATTTGAGGATGGATTTGCAGTGGATTGAGAAAATATAGAGGCAACACTTCCTTGGGATCCACCAAGAAGTGTGACCGAGGTGCGAAGTTTCCTAGGATTGGATGGATACTACTAGAGATTCGTAACTAACTTCTTTAGGGTAGTGAAACCTTTTTCATCCTTAATTAGGAAGGAGAAAATTTTCTTGTGCATGGAGAAGTGCCATCAGATTTTCTAGGAGCTGAGGCGGAGACTGATGAGTGTCCCCATCTTGAGACTACCAGAAGAGGGTGTTGGGTATGAAGTATACCAAGATGTATTAGGGACTGAAGTAGGTTGTGTCCTGATGCATGATCGAGTGGTGATCTCCTCTGGATCACGGTAGTTAAGAAAACATGAGAAGAACTATGCTACCCATGACCTGGAGTTAGCAGCAGTGGTCTTTGTGCTAAAGATGTGGTGATACTACTTGATGGGTGAACAATTTACTATTTACTCTGATCAAAAGAGTCTCAAGTATATCTTCTCGTAGAAGGACCTAAATTGGAGACAACATCGAGGGCTGGAGTACCTTCATGAATATGAATTTGAGATAGTCTAAACTTATGGGAAGGGGAACGTAGTAGGAGACACACTCAGTAGGAGTTCTGGTCTATAGTTGCTGAGTGAGGTGACATAACAGCTATCCACGTTGCAGTTATCCTTTAGGGATAGTGATAGAGAAACTTACCTCCAGTCTATGACAGTTACTCCCCCACTATTTCAACGAGTTAGGGAGGCACAACTTGGGGAAATAGACTATGAGTCCTGAATTTCTCAAATATACTCAAGATAGGATCCTGGTGGATTTTTTGAAGTTGGGTAGCACATCATCTTTTTAGAGGACTCACTATGGTATCAGTGATGCTGCGGGAGGAGGTTTTGAGGGAGTTTCATACATCCCATTTGGAGGTACATCATGGTGTGGAGAATATGTACCAAGACCTCTGGCATCAGTACTAGTGGCTAGGGATGAAAAAAGCAGTGGCAGAGTTCGTATCACGATGCCTCGCTTGTTAGCAAGTGAAGGCCGGACATCAGGTTCCAGTAGGCTTAGATCAGCCACTTGAGATGCCGTAATGGAAGTGGGATTTTATATCCATGGACATTGTGATAGGACTACGACGTATGTCTAGGGGCCATGAATCCATCTGGTTGATCATTGAAAGACTCACCAAGTCGGCCCACTTCCTACCCATCCGAGAGCAGGGATCAGTAGAGAGCTTGAGAAGCCTCTACGTATAGTATATTGTAAGACTTCATGGGGTGACATCGACGATTGTCTCAGATCGCGATGATCATTTTATATCCCTCTTGTGGAAGGGATTGCAATAGGCGTTCGGGACTTCGATAAGTTTGAGCACCGCCTTCCATACTCAGACAGATGATCATATAGAGAAGACCATACAGACACTCGAGGGAATTCTTCATGCTTGTGTCATTGATTTTGATCGTAGTTAGGAGGACCACCTACCACTAGTGGAGTTCTCTTACAATAAAAATTGTCACTCCACCATAGGCATGGCTCCGTTTGAGGACCTATATGGGTGACCATTAAGATCACCTCTATGATGGGCAGGACGAAGAGATTCAACACTTATGGGTCCAGAGTTGGTACAGGCTTCCATGGAGAAGGTACAAATCATGCAGGAGTGAATGAATATTGCACATAGCTGGTAGAATTCTTATGCCAACAGAAGGAGGAGACCCTTGGAGTTTGAGGAGGGAGACCATGTCTTCTTACGGGACTCACCCCAACAAAGATTACAGAGGTTTGGCCGGGGTGGAAATATATATATGAGATTCATCGGACCATTCCATATCCTCAGCAGAGTAGGTGAGGTGGCGTACCGTCTAGATCTTCCCTGACAGATGCACCGGGTGCATAATGATTTTCATGTGTCATAGATGAGGAGGTACATACATGATCCATTTCACGTTATTAACTAGGGAGAGATAGAAATAAACGATGGGGTGACGTTTTCGAAGTTTTCGGTTGAGATATAGGATGAACAGGAGCAGGTCCTTCATTGGCGGTCGATTCCTCTGGTGCGAGTCCACTGGCAGCATGAGAATCTCCAGGAGAGAACATGTGAGCGGGAGGATTAGATACATGCTCAGTACCCCCATTTGTTCCCTTAGTTTTGTTGTAGCTTTCGGGGAAGAAAATCACTAAGGTGGGGAGAATGTAAAGACCCATAAATTCCATATATATTTTTTAAATTATTTGGGATTATTATGAGTATGTGAAAATTGAAGGCGCTTGATTCCAAGGCCCGGTATGCCCAGAAATAAATTTTGAACTTTCTTTAAGGTATGTTTAGTAAATGTGAAAGCAAGAATTTCTATCTTTTGAATCAGTTCTAAGAATTAAAATCTGAGGGCACCGTTGAACCCGCATCACCAGGTTTCGCTTAAGGGAAGCTTAAATTCGACTGTAATAGGTCGGAAGAAAAAGATAGTTTTACAGACTTTTTGAAGAATAATAAAATAACATAAAAATGTTATCTTATTTTTCAACCACCTTTTAAGAAACATTGGAAGGGACCACAAAGGTGGTTAGGTATTTAATGAGATATATTAAATTCCTGGTTACACGTAGGTTGTGTAACCACCCTTCGTATAATTAATAAGATTCATTAAATACACCAATTAATGAACCATTAATTTAAAGGAAAGTTAAAAACTAAACTTATAATTTTAATGATTTAAAATGTTGGAAAAAAGGAGGATTGGTGGATCATGGGAGAATCCTTGATGAAGAACCGAAGAAAAAACTTCCCTCCAACAAAGATGGAGGCTTTAACGATGTCATTGGAGGAATTGATCCGGGATCGATGAACGTCAGCGGCTTCAACGAACATAGATTATTTCTCCACAATTGTGACATCTCCTCCGAATCCAAGGTAGGGGTTTTTTATATTTAAATTCAAGAGAATTTGTTTCTTTTCCTTATTCTTGAAAAGCACAACGAATGCGGATCAACCAAAACGAGTTGAGCCACAATTCGTAAGAACTTGCAGGTGGTTTTTTTGGTAAAATATTTAATGGGGTTAATTTTTATCTATGTGATGATTTAATTACTACCCACTTGATATGATGCTAACATGGAGGGCGTGCGCCAAGCAAAAAAGGCCCGAACCCTCCGCCTCTTTGGTTTTTGTCGCGTTCTTTGGGGGAAGATTTTCAAATCAACGAAATCCTAAATCTGAGATACATATAGTGATGGTAGCATACTTGGAGACCCATAGGTGCAAACGGAAGAAAAAATGGACCACCAGAGCTCACTCTGGGGCCCGCAGAGGAGAGGTGGCGTCTGGAGGCGCCGCGACAGATAGACGGGGTGACCAGCGTCAACTGACCATATTGGTAGTAGATGGAACTTCGTCGCATGCTGCGGAGGGAAGCCACGATGGAGGGGACCCATGCCCTATGGGTCCCACTGACAGGGGCAGCGCCACGTGGCACCATCAGTTGAGGAATCCCGAATGACTTATCCATTCGAGAAGGGGGGCCGGGCCACTCAGCTGGCAGACCGCGCCAGCCACCAGGCCGGGCCAGTCCATGGCCCAGTCCACTCGAGCCGGGCCGGTCTGCAGCCCATCCCACATGGTCGGGTCCAGCCAATTCGGGCTGGGCCGGGTCGGCCCAACTGGGTCGGCCCGAACCCGGACCCTTTTCATCCCAGATACGCTTAAAAAGGCCGTATCTCACAAACCAGACATCCGTTTGACAGCATTGGAATCCTTGGAATGAGATGATCCTTTTGAGATACTCAAACTGAGTTTTGGAGAATGTTGGAGTATGTCCGGGTTGGATTGAACCGAAATCCAACCTGGCCTTCGGTACTAAAACACTTATAACTCACAGAGTAGGCGTCTGATTGACGCGCCGTCATTCACGTCGGAACCCATACGACATGGCTGTCCTTTGGGTTACTCCTTTGTGTATCTTCCTGGTAGTTGAGGCACAAAAAATATCGTGAGGAGTAGATTCTATGGAACTCAAGCGAACTGAATGTGGGGAATCTTGTGATTGGATGTCAACTAAAGAGCGACCCTATGTGGATCAACATCATAGAGACCCTATGTCGATCAGTGTCATAGAGAACCTTTATGGATAAAAATCATAGAAACCCTGTGTTTATCAGCATAATTGAAACTCTGTGTGGATCAACATCATAGAGACCTTGTGTGGATCACCATCATAGAGACCCTATGTGGATCAGGATCATAGAGACCCTATGTGGATCTACATCATATTGTCTCTGTGTGGATCAACATCCTAGCGACCCTATGTGGATCAGCAGTGCGCGACCCAACGAGGACTAACCTTAGAGATTCCCATCGTGGATCAGTAAAATTTCACCCTATGTGGATCAAAAATGGAATAAC
The DNA here is from genome assembly GCA_963277665.1 of Viscum album. NCBI lineage: Eukaryota > Viridiplantae > Streptophyta > Magnoliopsida > Santalales > Viscaceae > Viscum > Viscum album. The sequence continues at coordinate 1,180,464,683 of OY728164.1, forward strand.
TTCTTCATGGTTTAGTTGTGGAAACCTCATAATAGAATAAAATGATGTAGCATAAGACTAATCATCTTTATTCCAGATCTCTGAGTGGTATACCTGGTCTGAGATGAGTCTTTTTTGTTGTGATTTATGATTGAGATAATGTCTTACCATTTTTCATTTTTTGAATTCTGAGAGACCTTCGGCGGTCATAGGGTCCCTACTGGGTATTTTTATACTCACCACTGCACGGGTTGCACCCGCACCTTATTGTGTCTTGTGCTGACAACGAGCGGCTTGGATGATACGTTAGGAGCCAGGACTAGGAGGTACATGGAGGTGACTGGTTGACATGGATAGATATGGAGATGAGCTGTACCTACCATTAATATAGGATCCTTGGTGGATGGTCTCAAGAGTTTTTTCTTTTGTAGTTGTATCTTTTCAGTTAAGCTTGTATTTCGGCCCCTTTACATTTAGTACAGACTTTTACTACAGCAATTTTACAATAATGTTTCCATCATGTCATGTTCTTGGTCTGTGTGATTATAGGTTTAAATGCAATGAATTCCCACTTTCATTGGTATTCCTTTCCAGTTCTAGTCTCCAACCCCTGGCCTATGGAAGGTGGGTTGGGGTAGTCACGACATGGGCCCTGGGGGACAAGTTGTGGCAGTTTCCTTCTACGTATTTTTTTATCAAACCCTACATGGACTTCTCGGTGAACATAAAACCTCTATTATACTAATTTACTTGTAATTAGGGATAATAGTAACTATAATATCACCTAATATGGTTATTTATGTTTTTTATAGAAGAGGTATTAATTCCTATAACTGAGTATGAGATATTGAAGGTTATTCACGATCCTATTTGGATATTATCTAATTACTATTAGTTTTTCCTCATTATTAGGATGCATTTGGTTTGAATTATATTCTAGAATTATTTTATACTCCACATTTCATGATTTTAGTTGTGATTTCATTTATGTAGAGAGTTATGGTTGGTTTACATTTTTTTCTTTCCTCATATAGAATTTTGGTCAATGTTCTATTCTTAAAATGTTATCTACTAATGAGTCATTATAAATAATATGTAAATAATAATCATGAAATATATCTATGTAAAAATTGGTAAATAATTCCCCAACTGTAAGTTGAGACCTAGAACACAAGCCACGAGTTTCTGGGGACAAGAAGCACTCTTGGGGTAGTTGTTAATGTGAATCAAGTGTTGTATGTTTATTCAAGTGATGGATAATACATGAAGAGTCATTTTTAAATTATATGAATATTATTAATATCTTGGATTCAATTTCTTAATAATTTAATGCTAAGGATAACTATATTTAAGTTTAAAAAAATGAGTAAAAATTCAAATATTTATTAAAAAAAATGGTAGATTGAACTTTCTCAATCATATAAAGCCCCACTCTGACTATAAACAAAACACCACCTAACCCAACACATATAAATTGAAGGAATGAATAAACTTAAAATCCTCCCACTTCTCAGAATCCCACCAAGAAATGTTAAAAAACTATCATAGAATTACCACCTTTTATCAAAGGAAGCTAAGTGGTTTTAAAATTCGCTCATCATACCAAAGTCATTTTCCATTTTATAGAGAAATTAAAGGATTACTTTGAAAGTTAAAACTAAAATGGATATCTCATCCCTAGTGTGTGTAGGACCATGCATCCGAGCCTTCTCGTGGTCACACCAGTCAAGGAGCCCCTTGTAGGGATCCGAATACTACAACAAATTTTTTCATTTTTAGGAAACAAACTACGAAATGTTGTTCAGTGATTTGACAACTCCCATCTCGAGATCATTTAAATTTAAGGATAAAACATTCAACATCATACGTTTCACCTATATAATAGTTATTATTACATTTTTTGCTTGAGACTCATCCCACATATATTCTGGACATGCACTTATATTCCTTGAACTAATTTCAACAATAGTCATCCCATTCTGGGTAACAGTGATCATTCTGGATAAACATAGAGTATAACACCTACCACCAGTAGAGTAATTAATTTCTATAATTTTATTTACCCATTTTCATAAAATAATACTGAAATTATTTGAAACATTCAAATTTCAGGTTCCCCTTATTAGAATTATCTATAACTTTATCCTTTTGTTATGAATTTCTTATGTGTACTTATTTATTTTTTGTATAAAAAAATATTTTATCAGCCTAATTAGATGGATATGAATAGAAAATAGATTTGTGATAATAGTATGGAAAATGTGTATGAATATGAAGTTAAAGAGTTTATCAAGTTTGAAATAGAGAATGTATACAACCTTTATCAAATCCTTTGTCGATGTTTATGTTGTTTTTATTCAAGACAAATTATTCCAGAATAGTTGAAAGAACATTTTATTTTTCACCGAATAGACCAGAGATATAAATTTTTTACTAAACATGGGGGAAAACTGAACATGCACGCCAATTGGGATGATACTATGGTATATGGATCATTTGATTTGGATACCAGAAAAAATGATGATGGAGATTATATGGAAGGAATGAGAATGGAAATTTAAGATTACCTTCATGATTGTCCAAAGTTGTTTGAGATGTTAAATAACTATGATAAGAGACCATTGTATAGCAGAAATATGAAATACAAAACATTTTAAAATGTATTAAAGTTATATAATTTTAAATCTTGTAGTGGATGGAGAAATAATTGCTTTACATAACTACTTGGTCTCTTGAATGATATGATACTAGAAAAAATGAACTTCCTTGTCAAACATATGACACTAAATAAATACTATGTTAAATGGGAATGATTTGTAAAAAAATACATGATTTTCCAAATTATTTTACATTTTTTCACAAGGACCATGAATCAATCATAAAATTCTTTAAGTGTGGCATGGATCAATACAATAAAGATGAATCAAGTCATTCAAAAGATGTATGGTAGATTCATATCGTTACATGGTTTAGAAGACTACATGTATTTCAAGAAACTACAAGACAATTGACATGGAATGTAGATACAAGAATTAAATATATGAAACTATGCCATCCAGAAGATTCTACTCCATGTAAGAAAATTAATTATGTGTATCCTAAATTTGGAAATGAACTGAGAAACTTTCATCTTGCGTTATCTACAGATGGAATAAATCCTTTTGGTGTAAAAATTAGTGCTCATCGTATATGTCCTGTCATGTTGGTAAATTATAACTTTCTTCCATGGTTATGCATGAAGCATAAATACATTAGGTTGTATCTACTTATATCTAGACCAAGGAAACCATGTAATGATATTGATTTCTATTTAGCTCCAATGAAAAAATATTTGAAATTGATGTGGGTTAGATGTCATACAATGTTTGATGCTTATAGAAGTGAATAATTCACATTTAAGACCCTGTTATACAAGGTAGTAAATGAATTTCCGGCTTATGGAAATTTTCTGGATATAGAATTAAAGGAATGATTGGGTGTCCCATTTGTGAATAATTCACACACTCAGTTTGGTTGAAACATTCCCCAAATTCTCTTTTTAGTTAATCATAATTTTTTACCTTGGCAACTTAAATAGAGATCCTAGATGACAAAATTTTATGGGAATACCAAAAAAGGTACAAAAAAATCTCCACTAATGGATGATGAATTATTCAATAACGTAAAATATATTTACACTATTTTTAGTAAACAATTATTTAATAACCTTATGAAATCAGGTTAAAAAAAGATCAATTTTCTTTGAATTACCATATTAAATTTTTTTGTATGCCATAAACTTTATTAATTTCATGCATGTATAAAAATGTATTTGATAGTGTAATTGGCATGTTACTAAATGTTCTTGGAAAAACAAAATACGGAACCAAGGCGAGGTTGGACATGATTAACATGAGGATAAGGGAAGAGTTGGAACCAATGAAGGGTAAAGGGTAGAACTTTATTCTTATAGAAGCTTACAATCTATATAGATAGAGAAAATTACAATTTTTCATTTTTATTAATGGTATTAAAGTTGTAGAGGGGTATTCCTAAAATATTAAGAATGTCATTTCAATGTATAATTTGAATAACATAGACTAAAATCACATGGCTATCATGTTTTGATGAATGATTTGATCCCAGTCACTTTACGTTGCATTCTACTTAGAAATTTACAAAAAAAATTAACCATACTTTACATCTTTTCCGAATCCATATGCAGTAATGTTAAAGACATGAAAAAGTTTCCAATCATGAATAGGGAGGTTACAGTCATATTATGTTAATTAGAGATGTTGTTAAGACCATAATTCTTTGATATAATGGTCTATATAATGGTTAACTTGGTTAAAGAGGTTTAACTATGTGGTCTTGTCTATTTTAGATGGATGTACCTCATTGAATGATATATGAGTATTTTGAAAGTGTATTACAAGAATATAAGTTAGAAATAATGTTTTATTGAAAAATTATATATTGTTGAATAATTTGTTGAATTCTATACAGATTACCTATCAGATGTTGATAGCATCAGTCTCCCAAAGTCTCTTCACATCAGACACCATTTTGGAGAAGGATTTTTGAAAGATATATTGTTATAATTACCATCATAGAGTAGGATAAAGAGAACCTTTACATTTTATGTAATAGTAAAGATGTTGTTCTATATTTTGAAGCCCAGAAAGAAATTATTATAAATTTTAATAAACAAAGGGACGAAGGATGTATATCAAATATATATAATGAACAATTTATAGGATGGTTCTGAGATCATATTTTTAAGGAGTTATATAAAAATATGAAGTCAAATATAGAACGACTTCGATGGATATCCAAGAGAGAAAATGAAAATTTTACATCATACAGCTGTTCTTTAATCAATGGTTATATATTCTATACAAAAGAACATGATGAATTCAATAAGACGAAAAATAATGGAGTTACTCTTGTGGAGGAATCGATGCACATATCTGGTTCCAAGGTTATAAATAAAATTTATGTGAATATGTCTTATTTAGACATTATCGAATAGATATAAAAGTTATATTACACAAAATTTCAAGTGATAATGTTCCATTGTAAATGGGTTAAAAAAACAGTGTAGTAAAATTTGATGAAATAAGCTTCATGAAGGTGAATTTTAGTGTGTAAGGGGAAAAGGATGATCTGTTCATACTGGAATCAAAAGAAGTGAAAGTATTTTATGTCTCAGATCTGTCAAACAAGAATTAGTCGATTATCTTATTAGTGATTAAAAAAACTTTAGGGTCAGATGAAAATAAAATTGAGGATGACCCTTTCATTGAGATATCACAATCATTTCATGGTGCTCCCAATGTAGACATTGCCTTGTACATTAGAGGGGACCACAAATAGGGGATTTGGATTCACGATAGAGGATCCAAATACCTTCAACCTTACAATAGTACATTTAAATAAGAATGTTAATTTGTTTTAATAAACTATAATTTTCCTCATAATATTATGTGTTTGCTACTATATTAAAATAATCTAAATTAATTGTTTGACTACTCATGCAGGCAATTCCTTCTGCACATGATGATGTTACCAATATCAGATAAGAATAGACAGTTGATGCTGAAATAGAAAATCTATTAGGGGATAAACAACACATTGATGAAAAAATAAGAATGACACAACATTACACTGTTTAATAAAATTATCAAGGCAAGAAGTAAGGGTATAAAATTTGAGGTTGGATAGTATCAATGTGGCCAACCTGTTGACCCAAACAAGTCAATGTTCATTAATTACGTTGGGATCACAATGATAATGAATGTGATGATTAATATAGAGTCATGGTGCTATGTCCACCCAATAATGAATGAAACCCTTTGGGAATATATAAAGGTAATGTTATGATAACCTTTCCCAATTTTATGAAAAATTATATGATGAAATGTTGATTTAATATTCATTATTCCTTGAAAAGTTCATTTATTTTAGTCAATTTTCACTATAAATATGTCTTAATGAAAACTAGAAAATACCATAGTGGGTTTCAGACTCTTCTTACCAAGTTTCATCTTTGGGATTCTGAGGGTAAAGTAAAGCCCCACCCACTACTAAATAATGCATAATTTCTAAAGAAGTAAACATGGAATGCTTTCATCAGTCTTCATGATGAGAAATCATTTTAGGTACATTATAGTTGATAATATATTATTTTTCATTATTTATTTTATCCAAGTTGATTTAAAATTATTAATTATTGAAAAAATAAAGGAGTGCTGAAAATAAAGAATGTGTATCAAAACCAATGTACCGTTATCGCAAAGCAAGTATGGGGTACACTTCACTAGATAAGAAATCAATATTTATCACAAATCAATAATAAAAGTTTTATTTGATATGAAGAAAAATATTTTCATTTTGTAATATACAAATTTATGAATGAAAATTTGAAGCCACTTCCATCCCACATCATGTGCTATGGAAGGAGGCTTGCTTAAATAGGGAGGGTAAACTAGTTGATGAAACAAAATCAATATGGGAAGTATGTGTAAGCATGAAATCATATTAATTCATTATGATTTATAATAATATTATATAAAAATATCCATTTATGTTCATATGTTTTAATATGGATTAGACATAAGAATCTAAAGTGACCACATTGAAAGAAAAACTACTTTCAATATCTATGAAGTGACCAGAAAAATATGGTTGCATTAGAGGTGTATGTTTTGGAGTGTCTCCTAAAACATAATTTGAGAATAAAAAACAACAAGAAGATAAATATAAGACAAAAAAATTATTCTAGGTACAAATATATTCTTTACAAGATATTATTTTTTGGTCTCATTTGGCATAACACTATATGCGAAAGGATCAAAGAGAACCAGTGGTGGAACTAAGATCAGTACATGACCAACCAAATAACCCTGCTTTCATTAAGGCTAATCATTCACCTCAACAGCATACCTTACCCAAGGTAATCAATTTTTTTTATTTTTCCTAAATGTGAATCACACAACTTATAATAACTTTATATTACTAAACTTTTGTAGGGTAATGTTTTATATTATTTCTTTCTATCAATACCCACGCATCGCCTTTTTGCAAGGTGTATGGTGTATAATGTCCCAGGAGACATGATACAAAATAAAAAACTCCCAAAATGTCACATGAGAGTGGATATTGAGGTATCCCAAGATCGAACCATTGATTATCCTATTACAATTAATGATATAGATATTACAAAAGTCAATGATGTTATTAGAACTTTCATAACAAGACCATCTAATATTATAAATATACATAAGGTATGTGTTTAAAAAAAATTCAAATGAAAATGGGTGACAATTGATGAAAAAAGGTATGAAGTGAGGTATGGTGTTAAATACGGATAAAGTTATGGGGAAATAGAAAGCAGGATCAAGAAAATCTAGTGAATTTTCCAAGAAAAAAAACAACCTTCCAAGAGTACCATATCCCTACCAGTTCCACTGAAACATATATTTTCATAACAAATTGATGCAGAGATGAAATTCAATGATGGATATATGTCCAATATTCCATATGAAGAAGAAGTATTTTGAACTCCTGTTATATTCATGGTTTGTATCAAGAGTATAAGTGAGCTTTTCATGTTTGAATGGCTAGGAGTCTCAGTTGTGAATACACACATAATGTAAATTTTCATAATACATCTGTCCAAAAAATGATCTAATATTTTCATTAAAGTTAATAACTATTTATATTTTCTATAGGTGTATATTATTATGAAATAAAGGTAAAACCCAAAGAATCACGATTTGGATTCATTAATACTTATATCATTTTAATCAAAGATACTAAATTAGAGTCAAAAGAAATTGATGAGAAAAATATATAATCTAAATGAGTAATTTGAGAAGTAAATAACAGGAAATAGAATATTTTTTATGTCTATAATGTAGGGGTAAAACCCTAAAATCTAATCATATAAAATATAGTTTTATTTTTTGCATTACACATTTTTTTCTATGAAGCCCTAGATGATAATTAAAATCAATTTAAATACACCAAATATTTATTTTTGGGTCCAATGCATGGATATCCATCAAAACAAAACCACATGATGTGTATTTTGAATTTTTAATGGATTACAATGAAAATTTTATAAATAAATTTTAATTTACATGTTTCTAGATGTGTTTTAACAATAATTTTTTTTATGATAGGCCGGTTTCTCAATATAGGATAAATTATGCTATGAAGTTAGTGACAAAATATAAGAAGAAATGGGATTACATAAAATAGAAATAGATTAAGGTACATATAGAAATATTTAACTATAAAAATATATTTATTTTTTTTCAATGTTTTTGCAGTGTTCAAATAAAGACAACAATAATGATTGAGGGTATTGTGTTAGAAAATTTATGAAAGATATCATAAAAGGTCAAAATACTGAAATCTTTGAAAATGTAATTTAGAAAGGTAATTACAATTTCATTAAAATTATTTCTTAATCATTTTTTTTATATTTTATGAAGACTACCAAGATTTATGAAAATCTAATTACTCAAAATAAGAAGTAAATTTTTTTAGATATGAGTGGTAAACATACATGGTATTATAATGTTTTCTAACATAAAATTTAGGAAATTTACTACTATGTTTATGATCTTGTATGAGCTACGACCTTAGAAATATATTTCTGGCATGAAGCATTAGTATCAGAATGATTATATATATTTTTAATTTATTTCTCAAGGAGAAGTATGGTAGAGGAAATTAATTTTTTTAGAAATGAATGGCCATAATATATGGTGTTATAATGTATAAAGACATCATAAATAGGTGAATTAATAATAATTATTTAGTTAATTTTCTCATCATTTTCTCAACTTTTTTAGTTAATTTTATTATCATTTTTATTTGATACATATTTTGTTATATTTATCCATCAGTTCAAAACACACGCCACATTCTCAAAACTAAGGAAACAAGCTTAGATTATTTCCATAATTTATAAAAATGATCCACAATTCATTTTTCACATGTATAAATTGACCACACATCAATCAAACACCTGATATAGTCAGTATGACTCAAAGCATGTGTTTTCAATACAAAAGTTTCATTTTTTAAAACAAACATCAAATTGTCAAAACTGAGAAAAAGATATCAGATTGTTTTTAAACTTTAGAAAAATAGTCCATAATTATATGTAGGAATTTACTACATGTCAACATGACACAAAATTTGGTTAGTATGACTCAAAGTACATATTTTTAATAAAAAAGTCTTATTTTCGTTTAAAGCATACATCAAATAGAAAAAATTGAGAAAAACAAGATATTTTTTTCAAAAATTAGAAAAATTATCCATAATTTGTTTCTCATTTATCAGAATTGACTGTACATCAATCTGAGACACAATGTTGTTGATATGACCTGATGTTTGTGTTTTCAAATAAAATGCACCATTTTAGTTTAAAACATGTTTCAAATACCTAAAATCTATAAAACGATATCTGATTATTTTCAAAATTTATGACAATGATCCATAATTCCTTTATCACATGTAAAAATTGATCGCTTATCCATCTGACGCACAGTATAACCGGTATTACTCTAATTGTGTGGTTTGAGTTTAAAATTAAAATTTTAGTGAAAAATAAAAGTTACACACTCAAAACTAAGAAAAGTCATTCATATTATCTTAATAATTATGTAAAATGATCCCTTAGTCATTTGTGAGATGTAGGAATTAACCACACCTTAATAAAATACAAAGTGTACCTATTATGAATCAAATTGTTTGGATTCAGGTAAAAAATGATATTTTTATTGTATTATTTTATATTTATGTTTAATTAATTTATTTATAGTATTAATAACATAATAATTGTTTTATTATATAGGTGGAATCATTTTCTCGATTTGGAGTATTTATTTTTTAAGGTACTCATGCTCATGAGATATTGGTTTTTTAGGTAGTGAAAAAGATAATTGAAATAAGGAAATGTGTTAAGAATGTATAGGAACATCATAAAAAATTGAGTTCCTACTACTTATTTAGTTAATATTTTCATAATTTTATATATTATTTTAAAGTTAATTTCATTATCATTTTTATCTAATACTTATTTAGTTTTTTTTAAAATATTTTGTTAAGTCATATTTTTCTTTCAACTATGCACAACACGCAAAAAAAGAAAGAACATGTTCAGTGTGGATGGGAGAGGAAACCCCATTTTGTATGAAACATGAAGTGTTTTATAAAACATGGGGTTTTCTATTCCATCAAAATAGAACATTTTCTATCTTTTATATATTGTTTCTATTAGTTTAAAGAACAACACACATCAGATACTCAATAATCTACACCTCAATTTAATACACAACATGCTCTATATGAATTTAACTGTATGTTTTTAGTTTATAATTTACATTTTAGTTAAAAACACACTATACATAATTAAAACTAAGAAAAACATTCATATTGTTTTGGTACATTATGAAAAGAATCCATAAGTCATTTGGGATGTTTAAGAATTTTCTTCACCTCAACTAACACATATTGTGACCAGTATGACTCAAAGTGTGTATTTTTATTTAAAATTGACATTAGTTTTAGTAAAAAAGACAAGTTACATACTAAAAACTAATAAAATAAATTTTTATTATTTTTATCCTTTATGAGAAAAATAAACAAGTAATTTTTGTTGTGTATGAATCAGCCACACCTCAATTCAATGCGTGGTGTGACCTGCATGACTTAAATTGTCCATTATCCATTTAAAATTGATAGTTTAGTTAAAAATGTGTTTCATACACATAAAAATGATAAAATATGATCATATTGTATTTATAATTTAGTATTATGTTTCATAAGTCATTTCTGACATGTCGGAATCAGTTATACATCAAAATGACACATGATGTGACCAATATGACTCAAAGTGTGTGTTTCCATTATAAAATGAAATTTTAGTAAAAAACATGAGTGACATACTCAAAAATAATAAATTTCATTCAAATTGTTTTTATAATTTATTATAATGATCTATAAGTAATTTTGGATGTGTAGCAATTAGCCTCACCTCAATCTGATACACAGTGTTCCTAGTATGACTCAAAATGTCCCTTATCAATTTAAATTGACTTTTTAGTTTTAAACAAGTGTAACTCATAAAAAACGTATAAAAAACTCTCATATTGTATTTATAATATATGAAAATGATTCATAATTAATTTTTTATGTTTAGTAATTAGTCTCATGTCAAAAGGATACACGATGTGACTGGTATGACTCATATTGTGTGTTTCCAATTTAAAATGATGTTTTAGTAAAAAACACAAGCGGCATACTCAAAATTGAGAAAACAAATTTGGACTGTTTTGTTACATTAGAAAAATAATTTGTGAGGGTTTTTTATGGGTAGGAATTAGTCTCACCTAAATCCAATTCACGATGTGACTGGTATGTCTCAAAGTGTTCATTAGCAGTTCAATATTGACATTTTAGTTCCAAACATCTGTTTTTCACTACAAACTAAGAAAACACATTCAGATTATCTTGATAATTTCAAAAAATAATTTATAAGTCATTTTTGACATGTAGGAATTAGTATTATGTAAAAATGACACATGATGTGACTAGTTTGACTCAAAGTGCATGTTTCTAGTTTAAATGACATTTTAGTAAAAAATACAAGTAACATACTAAAAATTTATAAAATGAATTCATATTTTTTTTATAGTTTAGGAAAATTATCCATAAGTCATTTTGGATGTGTATGAATCATCTAAACCTCAATGAAGTTCACATTGTGGCTGGTATGACTCCAAGTGTATCTTTTTATTTAAAATCGACATTACTTTTAGTAAAAAAGAAAAGTGATATACTCAAAAGTGAGGAAATGAATTTTGATTATTTTTATACATTAAGAAAATGATACATAAGGAATTTGTGACGTGAATAAATCATATGAACCTCAATCTAATACACAATGTTCCCATTATGACTCAAAGTGTCTATTATTCGTTTAAAATTGACATTTTAGTTCAAAACGTGTGCCACTCACTAAAAACCGAGAAAACATACAAATATTTTCTTGATAATTCACGAAAATGATTCACAAGTCACTTTGGATGTATAGAAATTAATATCACAAAAAACTGAAACACGATGTGACTGGTATAACTAAAAGTGTGGTTTTTCAGTTTAAAATGACATTTTAGTAAAAAAACACAAGTGACATACTCAAAAATAAAAACAAAACATTAATTTTGTTTTGATACTTTATCTCAACGATCTATAATTTATTTTTATATGTATAATTGAACCACACCCCAATCCAAGACAAAATATGACTGGTATGACTCAAAGTTTCTATTATTAGTTTAAAATTGATATTTTAGTAGAAACGATGAGTGACATACTCAAAACAAAGAAAACACATTAGGATTTTCTCAATACTTTAGGAAAACAATTCGAAAGTCCTTAGAGACCAGTTGAAATGAGCCTCACCTCAATATGATACACGATGTTCTCTATATGTCTCAAAGTATATGTTTTAGTTTAAAATAGACACTTTTTGTTTTTTTTAATTCTTTATATTATAACTAACATAAGAACTTTTTTCTTATATAGGTTCTTTATTTTTCTCAAATTGGGGTGGTTTTTTTGGAAACTAATAGCATGACCGGGGGTCAGGCACTAAAGATAAAGAAAAATTGATATTTTTGAATTTCTATGATAATTTTTACTTACTCATGTAATTTAATAAAACAATGATTAAAATGTCTATAATACAATGTTTTTTCTTGTATTTGTATTATAAATTTTATTTCAATTAAATTCTATGTTTTATCACATATTCACATTATATTTATATTCCTTATTATATATTATGATTGGGTTTGATTTTATATGGATTATTCATGGATGTTGTTGGGCTGTAGCTGTGTAGTAGACATAATGGCCTTTATCGGCACTACATGGATCACTAATAAAGGTTACCTTTATCAATACTTCTTTTAGTTTTAATAAATGGTCCCTTTATTAGTGATTCATCTAGCATTGATAAAGGTAACCTTTATCAACGCTTCTTGTAGTGTTGATAAAGGTAACCTTTATCAGTTTTTATTATAGTGTAGATAAAGGGTCCCTTTATCAATGATTAATTTTTCACTGATAAAGGTACCCTTTATCAGTGGTAAATAAAAAGTGATGATAAATCTAACCTTTTTCCGTGCTTCCAAAAATCACAAATAAAAGAGTCCTTTGTTAATGTTTTTTCGAAGCACTAATAAAGGGTGACTTTTTCGTCACTTTTTCTAGTGCATATAAAGGCCAAGGGATTTTAATATCTCTTAGGTAGTTAGTTATTTAAAACTCAGACAAAGACCATTTATATTTCTATTAAGAATAAATTTTATGATTGTGATAATTGTCTAGATCGGTCAACAAGTCCATTATAGAAACCTAAAAAATAGTTTTATATATATATGGGTGTGAATATAAGTATACATAGTAGGATCCTCATGAAAAAATATCATTTAAATGTGGAAATAAAAAAGATATTCCTAAGAGAACATATATCAGAACCAATGAAGACCTACCCTGGGTCAACTATCACCCAACTCACTAAAGTCACTCACCCAATATCGCATCAAAGTATAATGTTATATTATCAAAAAAATTAATATTAATATGGTACCCTACATCCACGTCCCCACTAATATAGTCACTATCACACCCCAATGGAATATATATTGTATGTTAATCCCTTATATATCCATATATCCACACAACTACACAAAAACCACAGCCACATATCAACAATCGCATACCACTTATCCACACCCACATACCTCATATCTATAATATCATAACATATCACCACATAAAAACCGTGTATCACATACTCCTTATTGAATGTTATTGTGAACATGAAGGACATCAACCTCATTCCCTCCTACTATCATGAAAAACCCCCATCATGTGTCCCCATCACAAAAAATAAAATCAAACAAGATATACATACTCAAACCACTAGCCATTACAACCCATATGTATATATCTATCTTAAACCATCACATCTCGTATTATATGTAAAGGGTGAGTGATAAAGATAGATTAGTTGACCATATATTCCCTCAACAACCTATATTTTTAGGGAAACACCTGGAAATTATCTCATAATAAGGACATCAGTCAGGTTACCTGACTCAGGTGGTGGAGTTTGAAAAATAATATGAAAATTCAAGAGTATCATATAGCCACACAAGCCCCAAAAAAGGTTTTACAAAAAAACCATATTTTCATAACCCATAATTTCCATTACATTGTGAATAACATGAACTAATGACTACTTTTATCATTATTCCACAAACTACAATCATTTATCCACTCAACACAACCACACAAATCATTATTTTATTCACATTTAATCATATCACCATTTCATTTTCCAATAATTTTCATTAACTTTCCTCATTACATTCATTATTTATTTCCTTAGTCTATATTTAATGTTAATCCATTAATAGGTCACTGAACACATTTATTTCATCCTTTATCACTTACGAATTACCACTATTCCAATTGTTATCATTAATCATTTTATATCCTACCAGTAACCAATTCTGTTCCATCATCTCATTAAAATTTTCATTAATTTCAACTGCATTCTACAACACTAGGAAACTATAATAAATTATCATAATAACAAAATATTCCATCAAAAAAACCACCACACAATACATACTTACATCCACCATAATAGTTGTAAAACAACTTGCTTCCCACATAACCTTATATACCATTGAAACCATTATCCCACAACAACCCATCCTCCACAACCAGATCATGAAACAAAAACCATACTATAAAACAACCATAATAAATATCCATTACCCCTCAAATAAAAACTAATAATATCCTATAAAAAACAAAAGAAAATTGAAAACACAACAATAATTCATTTTAAACAACTCCCCTTTAGTCATCATTTTTTATTAAAGAGGATATTTTTATTCAAATAAAAATACAATAACTCAAGATTTACACAAAACTAATTCATTAAAAAATTCAAGTAATTAAACTATTATGAAATGTGATCACAACATATCAATGGTATAAAATAAAGTTTCTATAATATAAAACAATATCTACTCTCGCAACAACACCAACATACCTTTAACATATACAAAATATCAAAGGGTTTCATAAAGAACATTAAAATCACCCTTATCCATCAATTTTCCTTTAGTTTAGTTCATTTACATGATTAGGTTACCCCATAACATCCTCCTCAAGAGATAAAAATAATTGAAAAAACATAATTTTCACCTAAATGAGAAGGAATGTCTTGAATCCCTTGCCTCAATTGAAGCTTCAACAATCATTGTACATGATGATGAAGAGACTTTAATATAACACCACCCAATAGACAAGGATTAACCCTGATTCTAGAACTCGACCATTATCCATAGAATCCATAATAAAACACCACCAAATTCGAATTATCACTACTTATACAACCTCCCAAAGTGGTAAATATGAATATGAAATCAAGAATAGGAGAGGAGGAAATCACCTTGGATCCCAAGAAGTTGGTCTCTTAAATCAGAGGGAAAATATATTCAAAAGAAGGATAAGGATCACAAAATGAACACCAATAGTCATCTAGAACTCATGTAATATAAAAATAATAATAGATAATTTGAGATAAGTCCTGAATTATAATCACACTATAAAGTCAAATAATAACATCATTACATGGGTTCATCACACTGTAATGAGGTGAAATCAATCACTACTATAAATATCATGATATAGTCCACCCTTATCCCCACTCACCTCAAATCAAATAGTCAAAACCACCATTAATCTATGGACATAATTAAAGAGATAATGAAACCACGATGGTCACATTTTAATAATAAATTATTTCAAAAACAGAGGGAAAACCTAAACCTTCTCCTCTCAAACCCAACAAAGCAAAGACCTCACCATGTCACAATGGAAAGAACCATGATACTGCAGAACTAAAATAGATAGAACCAAGAAAATTCACCACTCAAGGATTCAAATAAAAAATGGGAACAAAAACATCACAATCCAACTTGCATAAGATTAATCAATAGGATCATGTAAGTTATATCCCAAAAAAACAACATGATATCTATCCCGTGTAAGATTAATTCAAAACCAACCATGATTTTTATGCCATGAACAAAACAACCATGACAGAACCAACCTCACAGATGTTAAACTCATAGGATATCATGTAATATTCACCCAAATACTTTCCCATGTAATAATAAACTGAAGAATGTCTATTACACAACTGGACCTATTTAAACCATGACCAAACTTCCACATCAAAACATCGTTAAAAAAAACTCTCTTGTATCACACCCCACTTCAGAACACACAAACCAAACTGTAAGAACCCAGATCTTCTTTTCAGGTTTATTTTTTTCTTTTTCTGGAGTTTTTGAGAAAAGTGTATGTTCTGGAAATTTTTGAAGTACATTTCATGTACTTTATGAGTACATGTCGTGTACTCAGTTACGACAGGTAGCCGTGAGCTGGCCGTGTAGCGGCCTTGCACACGGCCGTGTGGGGTGACTTGGAGACCGCCTAAAGCGGAGTATGGAAAGGGAAAGTACACGCCCTGTACTTATAAAGTACATGTTGTGTAATTTTTTTTCATTAAATGCATCGGGGTCACGTTTGATGGACATAACCGTCTTCTTCTAGGCCTAGTTCGTCCGAGAGAACCTGTACGGCTACGAATCTTCTCTGATCCCCCGAACGAGCATCCGATCTCTGATTTAACCTCCGTCAATTGCGTTAAGATTGCCTCGGTAAGATCTTTTTTCTGCTAGAGATTCGTTTTTTATTCCAACTATTTCTTAGGTTATCCTCCATTGAACATTGAAAGAGCGCTGTCGTGGGCTCCCTCAAATGATTAATGTGATTTTGGGGTACTTAGGTGTAGCAGAGTAGCTGACCAAGGTCATCTCTCAAAGGAGGAAGTGAATTTAACAACTTATTAAAGGTATTCTAAAAATAAAATAAAAGAGAATAAAATAAAAACACTACTTTAAAGGATTGGGGTTTTCTTATAGTTTATTAATCTAGAAGATGTTTTTTGGAAGAAGATTGTATATTTTTTTTGTTTTTTAGTTTTGAAATGAATTTCGATTAAAATGACACAACAAGAAGATGTTTTTTTAGAAATCTATTTTAAAAGGAATAATTTATCTAACTCTACCTCTTCATTAACTTATTAATCATTATCATTTAAATCAATATCCACTTAATTATGATCCCCTGATTTGTTATCCCTCGAACCCTATGAGAGTTAACGTAACCACAAAGATGAAATTACTTAAACACTAGGTTAGCTTCGGAACACGCAATCGCAGAACCCTGCTTTGATTGTTGTTATAAGGATAGAATATGTTAAGTGGTTAATTAGAGAAAATATCCATTCTGTAAATGAGGATTAATTGTGTTTAGGGATTATATTTTAACTCTACAAATTTATCCCGTGTGGTCTTGTATTACCGATTAAGATTACACTCTCACAATTTACACAAAATCCCGACCTCGCGTGTTTTTGTGTTAATTATTTAATTTCTTGATTAGTTTCTTGTAATTTAAAAACACAATTCATGGATAATATTATGTGAATTACAGTATCTCATTGATTCAAAATAATTAAATGAATAGGGTAGAAGATAGATCGATTACTAAAACACTACTCTTCCATGGGTGGCGTAATCATAGTAGAAGCGTTTTGCATGTGCAAAGGTTTATAATGGGTATAACCCAATAATGATTCTACTCAAGAATTCCAGCCCAAATAGGAAGATTAATAGAAGAAGAAATGTAAACAAAACATAAGAAAATATAATAAATAAAATAATAACAAAGAATTTTATTACACAAACAAAATCATTACAACATGAAGGAGAAGAAGAAGGCTTCGTCGAAGGGATCCTTGCTTCAAGAGCTACCCTTAATGAAATGGTTTGATAATTGGAGTGGATACACTTGTCCTCTGCCCTAAACTTCCCAAATCACGTCCCAACCCCAAAAAATGATAAAAACACCAATTTATAGAGTGGTGGGGAGGCTAGGTTCAAAGTGGTTTCAAGTGTGAATGGGGAATCTCGGCCAAATATTTTATTCCAACTTTAACCACCCATTGGACCACCAAAACGCGTGAATTGGCCTGCCTTCCAGAAGGATCAAATGTGAGGATATGAGTTCTATATCTTCTATCCAAATTTGGGCTTTATATAGGCCAATATGAAGGAGTTATGTCCGAAATATAGAAGCTTCTCCATTCTGGAGAGTCCAGCCCAACTTTGACTTCATGACCCATTTGCAACATCCAAATGCACTATTTAGCTCTAGGGTCCTGAATAAAAGTTGTAGATAATTAAGTTTGGAACACTTTTACAAAATTTTAAATTCAAATAATAAATATAAAAATATGTATCTTCGAAATACTACAGTGAACTATCAAGGGTAAAAATGGAATTTTCATCAAATATTCAAATGAATGATCTAATCCCAAATAATTTCTTATTAAACATATTTACCACAATGTGAGGAAATTATATCATTTATTATCAATAAAATATTCAATAAAATAGTGTTTTATCAACTCCCCCACACTTACCCTTTTGCACTCCTGAGAAAAACCTCATATCAAGCAAACATTAATATCAAATCAAAACCAATTTTAAAACACATATCCTTGAGATCAAACAATTACACACCAAGAAAAAAAAGATATCATGCCTCATAAAAACCATTATTTCAAGTTCTTCATTTATATCATTAAATATATTTCCACTTTATTTATCCTCTCATGCACAAAACACTTACCTCGCTTGAATTTTCTCTCATCACTCAAATATCAATTTTTTTGCAATGTCTTTCTCATCCAAACTCATACAAGGGTCACCATAGGCTTGATAAATTCCTACATCTCTACCCAATGTGAGTCAAGGACATATGTTTATCATGAGGACTTTTCAGGGTTGTTCTGTGGCTTTCGGTTGGTAGGATTAAGATGTGAAAAACTCTGAGGCTGAATGAGGAGGGCTTGACTCTTTTTTTGAAGAAAAAGTGCATTAATATAATTTTCACTTAAATATGGTCTTCTCCTCAATCCACATAGTATCAATTCTGCTCCATAATCATGAAAAGTCATGAAAGGTTTACACCATTCATCATTTCATCATAAAAAATGTCAATCTTCTCAAATATGATTTTCTTGAAAGCTCTAGATGGGCAGAACTTTCCACCTCAATTAGAAGCTCCAGAAAAGGCACAACATCACTTGTCATGAAAGCTCCAAAAAAGGCACAACTTTCAATATAATGACTTTCTTCAGCAGAAAACACTTCCCTTAAGAATTTAATTTTCCACCCAAAGTATCATAGAATGTGGTGGAACAACACAAGATAGATTCCCCCACACTTAAGGTCAACTACATTTTTCAATTTCACTTCAATAGTTGGTTGGATAGGGAAAAGTGGATTGTAATGTGGCTAACCGAACAGGCTGTGCATGGATTCTAAGGGCTAAAAGGATTAAATATTCAAGGTTGGCCACTATAAAAAAGGTTTCTTTGAAATAGGTGCTTTAATACCAAACAAATGCCCCAATCATTTAAACATAAGTACCTCAAACCCTCATGTTTTGACAGGAATAGATCAAATTTTGGTTAAATCAAGCATGGTTTGGTTCTCTCAAGAATTGAGGTGAATGTAAAGAATATGAAAATAATAGTTCAGAAGCCTCAAAGGAAAGTGATTTCAAATATAAAGACAGTGAGATGTGGCATGGGATTCAAAATTCAGTGTACTTTTCATGAAATTACTATGTATTTGAACTTGAAACAAAGTCATTTTCAGCATTCATTTAAGCTCAATTTCATGGGATAAACTGTTTCACTCATTGATATGCTTTTCAAAATTGTGATGAGAATCATTTTAGCTCAAAAATTTCAAAAACACAAAGAAAATTGAAAAAATAAACACACAAAATTTGAAAAAACACACAATTTTTTTGTTTGTTTTTTTTAAACAGGAAAAAAATTGAAATTACTAACCTAAAAGGTTACCTACTCCCCCACACTTAAAATATTTCATTGTCCTCAATGTGAACCCATGAGATGATATATTCACATGAAATGCAGAATTTTTAAATAGTACAAATAATATAAAAGTGAAAGGGTTAGGAACAGCCTGATGTGCTCAAGTGATAATGGGGTTATGCAGTGTGATAAAATCAACTGCATCGGTAGGAAGTCCCTTGATGTATCTCTTCAAACATTTCCCATTGACTGTAAAGATCCTTCTAGTATCCTATTGTGTGATCTCCACTGCACCATAAGAAAAAACATTAGTCACAATATAAGGACCTAACCATCTGGAATGCAACTTACCAGGCATCAGCTTGAGTCGTGAACTATAGAGAAGGACTTTCTCTCCAACATGAAACTCCCTTTGTTGGATCATTTTGACATGAGCTGATTTTGATCTTTCCTTGTAGAGCCTTGAGTTCTCATATGATGACAGTCAAATCTCCTCAAGATTTTGAATTTGCAACTTCCTTTGAATTCCAGCTTGGGCCAAATCCATGTTGCATTTCTTTATAGCCCAATATACCCGATGCCCGACTTCCACTGGGAGATGACATGCTTTCCCAAAAACAATCATAAATGGGGACATACCAATGGGTGTCTTGTATGCTGTCCTATAAGCCCACAATGCATCATCCAAGCGCTTGCTCCAATCCTTCCTATTTGGTTGCACGATTTTCCCTAAAATTTGTTTCAGCTCGTGATTTGAAACCTCAGCCTGGCCATTTTTTTGGGGAGGTATGGTGTTGATGTTTTGTGTGTCACCCCATACTTCTGAAGGAGGGAAGCAAAATTCCTATTGCAAAAGTGTGTCCCTTGGTCACTGATGATGGACTTTGGTACTCCAAACCTGCAAAAAATCTGTGCTTTGACAAAGTCCACAACAACATGAGAATCGTTAGTCCTAGTGGCCTTGGCCTCCACCCATTTACTCACATAATCAACAACAACAAAAATATATAAAAATCCAAATGAACTAGGAAAAGGACCCATAAAATCAATGCCCTATACATCAAAAATATCACAGAATAGTATGGGTTGTTGGGGAATCTCATGTATCCTAGAAATATTCCCAGTGTGTTGGAAACGAGTGCATGTCTTACAAAACACATGGGCATCATGGAACAAGGTAGGCCAATATAATCCAGAGTCCAAAACCTTCCTAGCTGTCCATTGGGGTCCAAAGTGTCCACCACAAGAAAATGTATGACAGAAATGCAAAATAGACTCAAACTCATGATCGGGAACACACCTCCTAATGACTTGGTCACTACACATGCACCAGAGGTAAGGATCATCCCACACATAATACCTAGACTCACTTTTTAATTTTTGGACTTGATGCTTCTTCAAATTTGCTGGGATTTCAGAGGAAACAATGTAATTAAATAAATCAGCATACCAAGGATGTGTACCTGAGATGGTATAGAGATGCTCATCGGGGAAAGTGTCCCGAAGTGGTACCTGGTCCAAGGTGCCATCCTCTAGTGTGTGAGTAAGCCTAATCATGTGTTCTTCCACCAAATTCTCTGATCCCTTCTTGTCCTTTATCTCAATATAAAATTCCTGAAGAAGGAGCATCCAACGGATAAGTCATGGCTTTGCATCTGGCTTCTTTAGAAGGTACCTCAAAGCTGTATGGTCAGAAAAAACAACTACATTAGAGCCCAATAAATATGAAAAGAATTTATATAAAGAAAATATGATAGAAAGAAACTCCTTTTCTGTGGTTGTGTAATTTGATTGGGCTGAATCTAGTGTCCTCGATGCATAGGCGATCACATGTGAACGTCCCTCCACCCTCTGAGATAAGACAGCTCCAACCGTGAAGTTGGAGGCGTCACACATAAGCTCAAGAGGAATCTCCCACCGTGGGGGTTGTATGATAGGTGGAGTGGTCAGATGTTGTTTTAGCTCATAAAATGAATTCCTGCAAGAAACATCAAACACAAAATCAGAATCCTTTTGAAGTAATCTTGACATAGGAAGAGCAATCTTACTAAAATCTTTGATGAAGCGCCGATAAAATCCTGCATGCCCTAGGAAAGATCAAACATCACGCACACATGAAGGATATGGTAAGGATGAAATAATATCTACCTTTGATCTATCAACCTCTATCCCATGTTTTGACACTACACGCCCTAAGAAAATGCCATGCTCTACCATGAAATGACACTTTTCAAAGTTCATGACCAGATTCTTCTCAATACAACAATTCAACACCTTTCCCAAACTAATTAGACATTCATCAAATGAAGACCCATACACTGTAAAATCATCCATAAATACCTCCATGCAGGTCTCAATAAAATCAGAAAAAATACTCACCATGCATCTCTGGAAGGTACCTGGGGAATTGTAAAGTCCAAATGGCATCCTCCGGTAGGAAAAATTGCCAAAGGGATAGGTGAATGTAGTCTTCTCATGATCCTATGGAGGTATAGGAACTTGAAAATATCCATAAAATCCATCCAAGAAACAATAGTGTGTCTTCCCAGCTAGCCTCTCAAGCATCTGATCAATAAACGGGAGGGGAAAATGGTCCTTGCGAGTGGATTGATTTAGTTTCCTATAATAAATACACACATGCCAACTGTTTTTCACCCTCATTAGAACTAACTCATCTTTCTCATTTTTAACAACAGTAACACCACTCTTCTTAGGCACAACCTGAATTGGACTTAACCACTGAGAATCTGAAATAAGAATGATTATACCTGCCTCGACCAATTTCTCAAATTCTTTTTTAATAACTTCCAGGAGGGTAGGATTGAGGCTTTTTTGTGGTTGTCTCACCGGTTTAGCCCCATCGTCCAAGAGAATCCTATGCATGCAAATGGAGGGGCTAATACCTGATATGTCTGCCAAGGTCTACCAAATCGCCCTGATGTTCTCCCTCAAAATATTCAAAATCTATTCTTTATGTTCAAAAGGGAGATTGTTAGCAATGATAACAGGTAATCTCTCCCCACTCAACAAGTATGAGTATTTCAGATTTGGTGGCAATGGCTTGAGTTCTAATGAAGGAGGGTGTAGTATGGATGAAGACATTGAAGGAACCAAAATATGTGCACAAAGAGCATCGGTATCAGAATATACATCATCAAAATCAGAGAATAAAGCATCAAATCCATCAGAATACTCTATAGCCATGTCATAATCAGAGTTCACATGATCAAAATCAGAATATGATTCCAATTCAAAATCAAATCATAGAGAGTCTTGTTCCTTAGAAATGGGTGTGGATGTACTTTTAGACATCAAACTAGAACCAATACTCATAATCTCCCTAAGCATAAGACAATCCAATTCCATGGTGTTTTTACTTGGTGGTTCAAAATGGGAGATAACAAATGCAGAATGATCCTCTGAGGGGTACTTCATGGAATCCATAACATTAAATATCACAACTTCATCCCCAAATTCCATGGAAAGTGTACCCTCATTCACATTTATGATAGTTTTTGCAGTTTTGAGGAAGGGCCTACCTAAGATAATGGGGGAATGAGAACTTACCTGATCATCCTCCATGTTAAGCACGTAGAAATATACTGGAAAGATCATGTCTCTTACCCGGACAAGTACATCCTCAAGAACTCCCGCTGGATATGCTATAGCTCTATTAGCCAACTGCACCACTACTCTT
This sequence comes from Viscum album, assembly GCA_963277665.1. Classification (NCBI taxonomy): domain Eukaryota; kingdom Viridiplantae; phylum Streptophyta; class Magnoliopsida; order Santalales; family Viscaceae; genus Viscum; species Viscum album. The sequence goes on from OY728164.1 coordinate 1,180,488,430, forward strand.
GTTGGCTTTAACTCACCAACCTATAGAGAAGAGAATACAGAGTGAGGCATCACATTTATTGAAGCTCCTAAATCACAAATAGCATCATAGAAGTGCAACTCCTCTATGGTACATGGGATGGTGAATGTCTTGGGATCCTTGCACTTTGTTGGCATTGCTAGAGTTGGTGTAATGAGTGCTGAGACATTCCTTCCAAGGTTTATCCTCTCATTTCCCTTGAGCCCTCTTCGATTGGTACAAAGTTCTTTTAAGAATTTTGCATACCTTGGAATTTTCTTAATGGATTCAAGTAGAGGAATGTTGATCTCCACATGCTTGAATGTATCCAAAACCTCCTTTTTCATTGATTCTTCAGCTATCTTCTTGGTTTAGACAACCCTGTTGGGAAAAGGAAGGGGTTTAGGAGGAACATCATCAATATTTTTCTTACCTTTATCTTTCTCCTTGGATTGCTCATCAGTTGGTTTGGAATGCGGCTGCTCCAGAGTTGAGGTGAATCCTGGTGGAATGGTAGGTACAGATGTATCATTCATTTGCTTCCCACTTCTCAATGTGATGGAACTAAAATTCCCCTTTGTATTTGGAGTGGGTTGGGAAGGTAGATTTCTATAATTCTTACTCACAAGTTCATGGAGGGCGGTGGCAATCTGGATCATTTGAGTCTTCAACTCCCTCAGCTCCGAACCATGGCTCTTTAGCTCATTCTGTTGATTAAGAACAATTTGCTTCAAAAGGTCATCAGTGTTAGAATCTATCTTGGGTGGGGGATTCCCTTGTTGTTGGATTGTTGATGTTTGAGCTTCAAATCTCCTTTGGGGTTGTTGGAAACCCTGCTGGTAAGGCGGAGGCTACTGGAAGTTTGGTTGAAAGGGTGGACTTTGTTGTTGTCTAGATCTATACCTCATGTCTGATTGATCCTTCCACCATTGGTTGTATGTTGGAGCAAATGAATCAAACTTATTTTGGGGATATGGTTGTTGTTGCTGCTGAAATGGTCTCCCTGGGAATACTGCTGTGCAATCCTCTGTCTCTTGTAGTTGTGGGCAACAGTCAGTTGGGTGGCTTGTCTCAGTGCAAATGACACAAGGCCTTGAAGGAATGGGTTGGGATGTCTTTTGTGCCAAAGAAATTTACCTCACCATAGTTGTCAATTCTTCTAACTTGGTATCAATCAAATGATTTTCAAGAGAAGAAGGACTTACCTGATGTAATCCCCTGATATTTGGTGTACCTCGATCACCAAATTGTTGGGAGTTTTGGGCCATCTTGTCAATAAATGCATGTGCGGATGCTGGTGTCTTGTCCACCAATGCTCCCCCAGCTGCAGGATCAACCATGCTCCTCTCCACGGGTGTAAGTACTTCGTAGAAGTATTGGATGAGGAGTTTCTCACTGATTTGGTGATGCAGACATCTTGCACATAACTTCTTGAATCTCTCCAAATACTCATACATTGACTCCCCTTGTGCTTTCTTGATCCCTGAGATCTCCTTATGAATGGAAGTGGTCCTTGATTCTAGAAAAAATCTCTACAATAAAAGACGTTTCAAATCGTTCCAAAAAGTTACATCTTCAGGTTGTAAATAATACATCCAATCTTTCACAGCTCCATCAAGTGAGAATGGGAATGATCTTAATTTGATTTGATCTTCAGAAACATTTCTTGGTTTTAAAGTTGATCAAACCACATTAAATTATTTAAGGTGTTTGTTGGGATCCTCACTAGATAATCCATGAAACTTTGGAAGAAGGTGAATTAATCCAGATTTTAACTCAAAGTCTGATTCGAGATTCGTGTATGAAATACAATTCGGTTGATAGTTAATATCAGGTGCAGCCAATTATCGAATGGTTATATTAAGTTCATTTCCATTATTTCCAGCCATTGGTTCTTTTTTTATGTTTTAATTTTAATAACTTCCAATTCCAATGTTTCCAAAAGAGAGGAATTCACCAACTGGTTGAATATTGAGACTTCCTGTAGACTGAGAGTGTCTGATTCGTTCCCTAAGGCTGTGTTCAATCTCAGGGTCAAGATCTAAGAGATCTTTGGTATTAGTTCGTTTCATAAATCAAATAAAAATTAAAATAAAGTGAGTGGACCATTGTAAAATAAAAATGTGAATTTCAGTTGATGGTCCAAAAACAAAAGAAGAGGATGGAAAAAAGGAAAACTTTAGAAAGGGGAAAGATTAAAGAGAGAGGTGAAGAAAATAATAAAATGAAAAATAAAAGAAATACCTCTAAATGGTTGAATAAATTACTTTCCTCCCTGGGAATGACTCCAATTTGATAGAGCACTCTCGTGGGTGCCCTCAAATGATTAATGTGATTTTGGGGTACTTAGGTCAAACAGAGTGGCTGACCAAGGTCGTCTCTCAAAGGAGGAAGTGAATTTAACAACTTATTAAAGGTATTCTAAAAATAAAATAAAACAGAATGAAATAAAAACACCAATTTAAAGGATTTGGGTTTTTTGTATAGTTTATGAATCTAGAAGAAGTTTTCTGGAAGAATATTGTATATTTTTTTTGTTTTTAGTTTTGAAATGAATTTCTATTAAAATGACACAACAAGAAGATGTTTTTTTCGAAATCTATTTTAAAAGGCGTAATCGATCTAACTCTACCTCTTCATTCACTTATTAATCATTATCATTTAAATCAGTATCCACTTAGTTATGATCCCCTAATTTTTTATCCCTCAAACCCTACGAGAGTTAACGTAACCACAAAGATGAAATTACTTAAACGCTAGGCTAGCTTCAGAGCACGCAATCGCAGCACCCTGCTTTGATTGTTGTTCTAAGGATAGATTATGGTCAGTGGTTAATTAGAGCACATATCAATTCTGGAAATTAGGATGAATTGTGTTTAGGGATTATATTTGAACTCTACAAATTTATCTCGTGTGGTCTTGTATTACTGATTAAGATTACGCTCTCACAATTTACACAAAATCCCGACCTCGCATGTTTTTGTGTTAATTGTTCAATTGCTTTCTTAGTTTCTTGTAGTTTAAAAACAAAATTCATGGATCATTTTATGTGAATTACAGTAGCTCATTGATTCAAAATAATTAAATTAAGAGGGTAGAGGATAGATCGATTACTAAAAGACTAATCTTCCATGGGTGGCGTAATCATTGTAGAAGTATTTTGCATGTGCAAAGGTTTATAATGGGTATAACCCAATAACGCTTCTACTATATAATTCCAAAAAAAATAGGAAGATTGAGAGAAGAAGAAATTTAAACAAAAAAGAAAAAATATAAGAAATAAAAGAATAACAAAGAAGTTTATTACACAAACAAAATCATTACAACATGAAGGAGAAGAGGAAGGCTTCGTCGAAGGGATCCTTGCTTCAAGAGATACCCTTATTGAAATGGTTGGATAATTAGAGTGGATCCACTTATTATCTGCCCTAAACTTCCCAAATCACGTCCCACCCCCACCAAATGAAAAAAACACCAATTTATAGAGTGGTGGGGAGGCTAGGTTCAATGTGGTTTCAAGTGTGAATGGGGAATCTCGGCCAAATATTTTATGCCAACTTTCACCGCCCATTTGACCACTAAAACGCGTGAATTGTCCGGCCTTATAGAAGGATCAAATGTGAGAATATGGGTCCCTTATCCTATATCCAACTTTGGGCTTAATTCAGTCCCATATGATGGAGTTATGGCCAAAATACAAAAGCTTCTCCATTCTGGCGAATCCAACCCAACTTTGACTTCATGGCCCATTTCCAACAAACAAATTCACTTTTTAGCTCTAGTGTCCTGAATAAATGTTGTAGATAATTAATTTATGAACACTGTTACAAAATTTCAAATTCAAATAATTAATATAAAAATATGTATCTTCGAAATACTATATTGAACTATCAAGGGTAAAACTGGAATTTTCATCAAATATTCAAATGAATGATCTAATCCCAAATAATTTCTAATTAAACATATCTAACACAATGTGAGGAAACTATACCATTTTTTATCAATAAAATATTCAATAAAATAGTGTTTTATCAAACATTTTAGACGTTTGTGTAGATCTATGGTGTCCTTGGGAGATTCAGGGCTTGAGGTTAACATATAGCGATCTACCAACACTGAGGTAGGTGGTTTTTGAGTTTTTGTTGAAATTCTTTGAGTATTATGTGAAATTTCTTCCAATACCCTTGAAAGGGGTGTTGCATGTTTACCATTTTAACCCTGTTAATTACTTTTTATGCGGGTATAGTGAGTAGAGGATAATTGGATGTGAATAGGGTTGATTACTATGCTTTGGAAGTGTTTTCCCATGCATGTTATATTTATGACCGTTTGGTCCTGTTTAGCCTGTTAGGATTCCTTGATGTGTTTCCCATGACTTGTACTATAGGATGGAGTGAATATTTTATTTGACATGCTTGATATGTTATAGATTATTATCCAAGTAGTTCTTGAGTTTTACTTTGGCTGTATTGCATTGCTATGCTCGTTTGACTTACACAAGGCCGTGAGAACCTGGTTTAGTAGACTATAAGGGGAATTGACCATGTGAGCTTCCTCAGAGAGTATTTAATCACTTTTGACTATAAGGGGAATTGACTGTGTGAGCTTCCTTATAGAGTCTTTGACCACTTTTGACTATAAGGAGAATTGGCCGTGTGAGCTTCTTCAGAGATTCTTTATCACTTTGACTATAAGGGGAATTGACTGAGAGTGTTTCCTCAGAGAGTATTTGTTATATATTTGTAATTTGAACCAGAGGGGTAGATAGTGTGTTCTTCCCATAGGGTTTATTGTGTTTCTAGTTAGGACTAGAGGGGATAGGCTATGAGTACTTCCCAGAGGGTAACCTATTTCTGTTTTCTAGATTGATTAGATGTTTACCTGATATATGAAACTGAATGCTTTGAAACTGTAGGATTGGTTACTGCTGAGTACTTCCTTGTTTACTACCTTATTTTGTATATTACCTACTATATATTCACTGACTGTTAGGAACATATCTTGTGGTGTTTTCCTACTAGGATTTAGTCTCACACCCTTTTTGGGACATGCTTTTGGACCCAAATAGATTATATTTCTACAAGCATAGATAAGGGTAAGATCCCTTCTACTTCAGGTACTTGAGTGCTGTGGAGCTGGAGAGAATGGGACCAAGTTGAGACTTGCGATGATGAGGAGTTGTCATCTATCTTTGTTTTGTACTTTGGTTTAGTACTTTTTGTATTCCAAAATTGTGATTTGTTTGGCTGCTTTCCTAGACATATGTATCATGCATCATTCATATATATGTGTGTGCTCCAGTTTATTATTTCTAGTCTTGTGTTATTTCCTTTGTATGGTTGATTACTGCTTCCTCTATTGTATATCTATTTTAATTCAACTGTGTCACTCTGCCAATGAGGTTATAGTTTCCCCACTATTACACCCAAGGCCCTCGCTGCTAGTCGGAAGCCTCTGACATTTGGAGAAATGTGCTTGAGGCTATGTGACCAACCGGGTACGGAGCACCTCGAGGCAGCTTCCGGAAATGGGACGTTACAAAGTGGTATCAGAGGAATTATTTTCTTCTTGACTTACTATTTGGAGCCTATAGTTAGTGATAGGATAGAAATAGGTACTTGGTAATAAGTTGTGTCCAGGAGTAGCTAACCCATGTATAGGGAAAAGCCAATATACCTTATTTTTTGCAATTTTTTTGGTTTTGCAAATTTACAGTTGATTTGATTTTACCATTGGGTGATTCACATGTTTGTTGTTGTTATTATTGATGATATTAAGGTTCTATTTCTGTTGGAACCCGATGAGATGAGGGTATTCTGTCTCATGCATCATATAGGCACTTTCTAGAAATTACATGTCATGTATTCTGGCCATGCCATTTAGGGTGCTTTAGCGATTTCCTGTTGTTGTGATAGATGTTGTGCTAGATATGCATGCTTTTGTAATAGATGCTTGATAGAATACCTGCTGTTTGATAGGGTATTGTTTGCATAAGGTTTTGTTTGAATGAACACCAAACTTTGGTTATCGAGGTGTTATGGGCCCTCATGTACTGGAATTTGGTAGATCATTGCCTATTATGTTTGTTTATAACATGTTTAAGATGCCAAAACGTGGTTCATGGGGAGTATAGGCCCTCACGGATCGTAATTTAGAACTTAAAAGATCATTTTAGTGTTTTTTTGAGCTCCGGCGTAGTTTTTGAGGCTTACTGTCCATAAAAACCTAGAATACACGCCGTGTAGTTTTGAATACATGTCATGTGTTCTTCTGTTCGGGAATAAACTATTTTTCTTAAGTACACGCCATGTACTGTATGTGCACGCCGTGTAGTCTCTAACCACGTCACTAGCTGTGTGGGCAGAGACACGGGGTTGGGAAATCCTTGGTGGAACACGCCGTATACCAGTTGTACACACTGTGTTGTGTAGACCATGTGTCAACCTGTGTGACTAACAACACTGATGGATGAAAGATTAAACAATACACATCGTGTTAGTCTTGAACACGATGTGTCATGTAATCCCTAGAATCCAAACATGTTACTAAAAACACGAGTCAGTGGGAATCCTTTATTACACTCAATGTATGGCACAAACATTCCATGTAGTCTTATTTAGGAGAACTGTGTAGCTTAGTCATGTATAAGGACTTGGAAAAGGGAATAGAAGTCAAGTACACGCCGTGTGTTAGGAAAACACGCCATGTGTATGGGGTGTTACACGACCTGGGTTGGAAGAAGTACACACCCATGTGAAAGGATTAAGGGAACATTCCATGTAGGAATTATACACGTTGTGTATCCATGTTTTGTAAAAATTGAATTCCTTCCTTCTCTTATTCCCTTATTACCCCTCTAGGTTTCATACCTTATTAATCTTGATATAAGGTGTGCACTTGACCTTGCAGAATCATGCCACCGAGATATCCTCCGGTTGTATGCCAGTTACAGGGCAGTGATTAGACACCAGATATGGATGATTAGGGACTGCTGGGAGATCCTCCAGTTGTGCTAGTCTTGGAACTAGTAGTTATACCTGACATAGGCGCCGATGCACAGTTTAGAGAGGAATTTCTGAGGATGATGCAACCGATCCCTACCCCGTTGACGGAAGAATTTACACGGGTCTTTCAACAGTAGTAGTATCCTACTTTCTTAGGGGATAGAGGACCCCAAGATGTAGATTCATAGCTAGAAGTCGCGCTGATGATCTTTGAGCATTTAGAGATGACTCCAGAGAGTAGGGTCAAGCTTGCTACCTATATGCTTCGAGACTCCACCAAGAGGTGGTGGGATGTGATCTCATAGGTGGGACACCAGTTGAATATGGCTTGGGATGAGTCTCTATGCCCCTTATACGATTACTTCTACCCATAGACATTGAGGGATGATCAAGCCCGAGAGTTCATGAGTTTTGAGGAGGGTAATCTTTCTAGTTTGGTGTATTCCTCTCTCTTCACCGAGCTGTAGTGCTTTACACCCTTTCTAGGGGGAGATGAGTTGTTCCTTTCATGGAAGTTTGAGGATGGTCTCAAGAAGGATATCTGATCTCAGGTGAACATATTCAGGTTGACTTCGATATCTTCTATAGTCAACTAGGTGCTGATCAATGATCCCAATCTGAGGGAATCTAGAGCTGTGAGCCAGGGAGGTTTGACATCCAGAGTTAGTTCTCCAGCAACTGATACTATGAAGTGCCATATGGAGACTGCATGTAGAGATCTGAGTATGCGGGATTCATCTTATGGTAGCCAGGTGGTGTGCTACCAGTGCGGGAAGAATGGGAATATGAGGCCAAATTGCCCGAGGGACCCAATTGAGTGCCAATCTTGCGGAAATATGGTTCATATTTAGTGTTTCTATTGGATCTTCTCACCAGAAACTGGTGACAGGGGATCTTCTATGACTCCATGTTCAGGATCAGCACCACTAGTTACTCCTCAGTCAGGGAACTGGAGTTCTTTTGGCCGTTTAGGCCACGGTAGAGGTCATGGCCGTGGTATCCAGTCACTAGGTTTTCTGCAACAGTAGGGTAGATCAGCTCAGAGTTTTCAGGCAGGGTCACAGGGACATAGAGTAGGTCTGAATTTTGCAGTGGAGCGGACCCAACATAAGAAGGATCCCTGAACTTCTATAGTTCGAGGTATGATCTTAGTTGCCTCAGTTTTAGCTTCTTCTCTTTTCGATACAAGGTCTTCCCATAGATTTATTATTTTTGCAGTTGTAGAGAGCCTTGGGCTCTGCATCTTTTCTTCTACCGATATCTTGACGTTAGACACTTCGTTGGGTACTATAATGACTAGTGTGCGTCAGTTTAAGGAGTTCCCCCTAGAGGTTGGTGGGTTTCACTTCTTATGGGACCTCTATGTCCTAGAGATGACAGGATATGGTGTCATTCATGGGATGGAATGGTTAGTTACTTTCTAGGATGTTTTCGATTTCTATCACCGTACTGTGAGTTTTATGTCACCAGAGGGTAGATCATTTCTTCATAAGGGAAAATGGAATGTTCAGTAGAGCAGAGCGGGACCCGAGCATCATGGGTTAGGAGGAGTTACCGCCCAGATTTCTAGTCTATATCTGGATGACCAGTGGACTTCAGAGTTATACTTTCATCCAGTGGTGGATCGTTTCAGGGATGTCTTTGCAGAGGACTTTTCAGGATTTCCTCTAGAGCCTGAGGTATACTTTTCTATTGATCTTGTTCTAGGGATGGCACCGGTGTCCATTCCTCCTTATAGGATTGCTACAACAGAGTTACAAGAGCTCAAGAAGTAATTAGAGGAGTTGCAGGAAAAGAGTTTCATCCGACATAGTACTTCTCCGTGGGGTTAACCTATCCTATTTATAAAAAAGGTGGACAATATCCTCAGACTTTGTGTGGATTATCGAAAGATGAACCATATGACGGTCAAGAACCAATATCCCTTACCAAGGATTGATGATCTCTTTGATCAACTTCAAGGATCTCTGGTGTTCTTGAAGATTGAATTGAGATCCGGTTACCATCAGTTTCATGTTAGACCATCTTATATACCTCTTATAGATTTCTAGAGTAGTTATGGTCTATAAGAGTTTGTTTTTATGCTGTTCGGTCTCACGAACGTGCCTACAGTTTTCATGGCACTGATGAACCGAGTGTTTCATCCATACTTGGATTCATTCTTGGTGGTCTTCGTGGAAGATATCTTAGTGTACTCTCACACTCTACACGACCATGCTACCCATATTGAGATCATTCTGAGTACACTGATATAGAATCATTTATATGTTATGATCTTAAAATGCCACTTTTGGATGGACCAGATTCACTTCTTGGGTCATGTTATCTCAGAGAAAAGAGTATCAGTAGACCCAGAGAAAGTGAGAGCAGTAGTTTCCTGGGAGAAGCTGAAGAACATATTTGAGGTATGGAGTTTTCTAGGTCTGGATGGTTACTAAAAATGTTTCATACATGACTTTTCACGCTTAACAGCACCACTGATGAGTTTGAATAAGAAGGGTACGAAGTTCTTGTGGTCAGATTCTTGTGAGTCAGCATTTCATGAGTTGAAAGGGATATTGACTTCAACATCGATACTCATATTGAGAGATCCGAGAAAGAGCTATAATATTTATAGTGATGCTTCAGGTATCGGCCTAGGAGCTGTGCTTATGTAGGGGGAAGGATTCATCGCGTACTGGTCTCGGCAGTTGAAGCCACATGAGAGGAATTACCCGACGCACGATCTCGAGTTGGTGACAGTTGTTCATGATTTACGTTGTTGGAGAAATTATCTTTTGGGAGAACATTTTGTAGTTTTCACTGACCACAAAAGTCTCAAGTACATCTTCACTCAGCCCAATATGAATTTGAGACAACAAAGGTGGGTTGAGTACCTTCAATCCTTTGACTTCAAGATTGACTACACACCGAGGAAAGGCAATGTTTTGGATAATGCACTGAGCAGGAGAACCTGGATACAAGCAGTTCAAGAGTCCAGCAGTGAGTGGAAACTTATGGCTCTATTCTTTGAGATGAATTTGGAGGTTCACGATAGATAGGGGATGACTTTTATTTCTTCTATAATAGTTACCTCTACTCTTCTTGATCGAGTGCGAATGAGGCAACTATCAGATTCTGAAGGCCTAGTCCTACTGAAAAGTATGTCGGGAGAGGACTCTATTCCTGGATGGAACAAAGGTGAGGATGAGATCTTGCATTTCTAGGGGAGCTTATGGGTGTCAGTAGGCATACACGAGGAGCTGACGTGGGACTTTCATTCCTCAGTTTGGGTAGTTCATCCAAGTGTCACCAAGATGTATCGTGATCTACACCTTCAGTATTAGTGGCCATGTATGAAGAGGGATGTTACTGGTTTTCTCATGAGGTGTTCCACCTGTTAGCAGGTGAAGGAAGAGAATCAATGAACAACAAGGATTTTGTAGCAGTTACCCATTCCCAAGTGGAAGTGGAATGATGTCGCGATGTATTTTTTGATAGGGTTGACAAGGTCACCTTGAGGGAATTATGCAGTATGGGTTGTCATTGATAGACTCATGAAGTTTTCTCACTTATTGCCGATCAAAGAGACCATCAGTGTTGATGATCTGGGAAGGTTGTACATCCGAGAGATTGTATGTTTACATGGAGTTCCAAAATCCATTGTTTCAGATAGGGATTCTCGTTTTACATCTCAGGTCTGGCGGGGGCTTACGAAAGCTTTCGGTACATATGTACTTTTGATTAAAACTTACCACCCTCAGATAGATGGCCAGTCTGAGCATACGATTCAGGTTCTTGGGGAATTTCTATGAGTATGCATTTTGAATTTTGGAGGTTCTTGGGAGAAGCACATACCTCTTGTGGAGTTTTCCTACAATAATAGTTTTCAAGCAACTATTCATATGGAACCTTATGAGGATTTGTACGGTAGTCCATTCCGATCACCCTTATGTTGGATGGAGGTAGAAGAGGCATCTATGTTGGGACCTCGTCTTTTCCAGGAGACCACATAGCAGATAGAGTTGATTCGGTAAAGGATGGATACTGCACAGTCTCGATAGAAATATTATGCTGATCAGTGGAGACGACCTATGGAGTTCGAGGTTAGGGATCAGGTTTTCCCATGTGTCACACCGAGGTTGTAGAATAGAAGGATTAATACAAATGGTAAGCTTTCGTCGAGGTACGTCGGGCCGTTTGAGGTTTTGGAGAGAGTTGGGCCAGTTTCCTATCAGTTGTAGTTACCTCAAAGGTACTAGGATATGCATGATGTTTTCCACGTTTCTCATCTTCGAAGTTACTTCTCAGACCCGTCTCTTTCATTCCAACCTGAGGAAGTTGAGTTGGAGGTGGATTCATATTTCGAGGAGCATATTATCCGGATTTTTGATTGAAGTGTGAAGGTTCTACGTGGCTGGTCTATTCCTCTAGTACAAGTTCTATGGCAGCATGAGTGAGTGCAAGACATGACTTGGGAGAGGGAGGCCGATATACAATCGTAGTGGCCAGAGTTGTCTGGGGTTTTCTCTTCTACATCTCCTTGTTAGGGAAATTCGGGGATGAATTTCTATAAGGGTGAAAGTTTGTAAGAACCCAAATCTTCTTTTCAGGTATGTTTTTTCTTTTTTGGAGTTTTTGAGAAAAGAGGAGTTTCTGGAAATTTTTGAAGTACATGCCGTATACTTTATTAGTACACATCGTGTACTCAGTTACCATGGGTAGCCGTGTGCTGGCCCTGTAGTGGCCTTACACACAGCCGTGTGGGGTGACTTGGAGACCACCTAAAGTGGAGTACTAAAAAGGCAAGTATATGTCATGTAATTCTAAAGTATACGCCGCATACTTTTTTTTTCATTAAATGCACCAGGGTCATGTGTGATGGACAAAACCTTTTTCTTCTAGGTCTGGTTCATCTGAGGGAACCCGTATGACCGCAAATCTTCTCCGAGCCCCCGAGCGAGTATCTGATCGCTGATTCGACTACCGTCAATTGCGTTGGGATTGCCTCAGTAAGCTATTCCTTTTGCTAGAGCTCCGTTTCCTGATTCAACTTCTTCCTCAAGTTATCCTTTGTTGAATGTTTTAGATGTTTTTGTAGATCTATGATGTTCTTTGGTGATTCAAGGCTTGAGGTTCACATATAGTGATCTACCAACACCGAGATAGGTGTTTTGTGCCTTTCCATTGAAATTTGTTGAGTAATATGTGCAATTTTGTCCAATACCCTTGAACGGGGTGTTGTGTGTTTACCGTTTTAACCCTTTTAATTACCTGCTATGCCGGTATGCACGAGTAAAGGATAATTGGATACGAATAGTATTGATTTCTATGTTTTGGAAGTGTTTTCCATGCATGTTATATTTATGACCGTTTGGTCCTGTTTATCCCGTTAGGATTCCTTGATGTGTTTCCCATGCCTAGTACTATAGGATGAAGTAAATATTTGATCTGACATGCTTGATATGTTTTAGACTACTATCCAAGTAGTTATTGAGTTTTACTTTGGACGTATTGAATTGTTATGCTTGTTTGACTTACCCAGGGCCATGAGAACCTGGTATAGTAGACTATAAGGGGAATTGACTTTATGAGCTTTCTCAGAGAGTCTTTAATCACTTTTGACTATAAGGGTAATTGACCATGTGAGCTTCCTCAGATATTATTTGACCAATTTTGACTATAAGGGGAATTGACCGTGTGAGCATCCTAAGATAGTCTTTATCACTTTGACTATAAGGGGAATTTACTGAGAGTTCTTCCTCAGAGAGTCTTTGTTATATCCTTTTAATTTGATCTAGAGGGGTAGACCGTGTATGCTTCCCAAAGGGTTGCTTGTGTTACTAGGTTGGACCAGAGGGGATAGGCTGTGAGTACTTCCCAGAGGGTTACCTATTTGTGTTTTCCTATTTGATTAGATTTTCACTTGATATATGAAACTAAATTCTTTGAAAGTGTAGGATTGGTTATTGATGAGTACTTCCTTGTTTACAGCCTTCTTTTGCTTATTACCTTCCATATATTCACTGACTGCTATGCACAAATATTTTGATTGTTGCCTACTGGGATTTAGTCTCACACCCTGTTTGGGCCATGATTTCAGGCCCAACTAGATTATATTGCTATATGTATAGATAAGGTGAAGCGCCCTTCTACTTCAGGTACTTGAGTGCTGTGGAGCTGGAGAGCATGGGACCAAGCTGAGGCTTCAGATGTTGAGGAGCTGTCATCTGTATTTCTTTTGTACTTTGTTTTAGTACTGTTTGTATTATAGCATTGTGATTTGTTTGGCTATTTTCCTAGACATATGTATCATGCATCATTCATATATATATATATATGTGTTCTCCTGTTTATTATTTATAGTCTTCCGCTGTTTCCTTTGTATGGATTATTACTGATTCCGCTATTGTATATCTATTTTACTTCCACTATGTTACTCTGCCAATGAGGGAATAGTTTACCCACTATTATAACCAAGCCCCTCACTACTTTTCGGCAGCCTCTGGCGTTCAGGTAAATGTGGTTGAGGCCATGTGACCAACCTAGTATGGAGTGCCTCGGGGCGTCTTCCAGAACAAGGACGTTACACAAACCATAGCCTGATGCTTCATAGTAGGACACACTAGACTAAAAAAATCATGTCCCCCAACTAACTCTCCACAATGAAACACATTTCTCCATTCCAAAATGAACCACTTCTAGATAAAATATTAGATCAAATTATATCCTCTTTCTTCTACCCTTTCTATTCTTGTACAACTTCTAGAACTCACAAAATAATAATATGGGAAAGTATAGATCATTACACTTTGGCATAAGAGTCTTGGTAACTCAAAACAAAAATACTTGGATGTTCTAGTAAATAATTAAAGAGATAAAGATATTCCAATAATCACTCATGATCATACTCAACAATTTTTTTTTATTTTTACAAAAACCAAAATATGGGATTTGGTTGATTGAGAAAACTTCCAAAATCCAATAGTATAGGAAAAATTATAAAAAACCTAGTTTCTTAAATTAATAAATAGGGACAAATTCAAAATTAAAAATTCAAAATTGGGAAGATCTAGATTGAAAGGTATTTACTCCTTAAGCCTACCAACTCACATGAATTGAGGATGTGCCTTATTGAGAAACCACCTTCACAATCACTTGTTGATGAAACCTCCATCACTATCAGAATTACCATACTAGTGGGATGAAACAATCTATCTAGAACCATTTCAATTGATTCATTATCATCATCAATGGTGAGAGTGAATTACCAAGAAGATCCCATAGACTAGAAAAGAACCGCTACTTTGAAATTCCATCATCACTATGGTGATCATACTAACATGTGAAATGTATTCAAAACGGGGAAGGTCAATCAAAAGATGTACAAGATAAAACAAAAGAAGTCAACATTGTTACTTGAATTGGTGAATGTTGATGTGTGTGGACTAGTTTCACCAAGGTATATTAATTAGAAAAGGTATTTTGTGATCTTAATTGATGATTTTAGTTGGATGGAATGGTTGATGATGATTACCCACAATTTTGGATTGTTCAATTACATTACATGTTATTAGATAATGGTAGAGAAGATGTCCGGGTAGAAAATACTGATGTTTAGGATTAACATTGTCATAGATTTAACCAATATAAAGAATTTTACATATTAAAGACTCCTATATAAAATAGTGTAGATGATAGGAGGAAAAAATCATAAAAAACATGGCTTCAATAATGATCATTAACAAAGAATTAATAGATATGTATTGGATTGAAGTCGTTAGGACATTGACATACAGAAAAATAGGATTTTTTTTGTGGGGGGAGTTAAAAAAACTTCTTAAGGGATATGGTACAGGATGAGCCAATGTTGATGTACTTTAAAATCAATATAATCGAATGTTTTATTCTTTATAAAGAGAAAACACATAAGAATTTTTAATATCAAATATTTGAATGGATTTTTATTTGATACTAATTCTAGATAAAGGTGTATAAATGTTACAAAAAAAATCTTTCCAAAATAGTTGAAAGATAATATATTTATATTTTAGAAAAAGAATACATGTATTCAATAAAATAGGGAGAAAATATCATAATAAAATGATTATGATTTGAATAGACTAAGTTAAGAACAAGGTACTAAGGATGATTTATAAGAAGACATTGATGATGATATTGATGAGACAAGATTAACAGCTACTAATATGTCAAGAATCAGGACTGAAATCAAATGAGTAGAACATTTTTAGTGATATTATAGATCTAGTGAAGTAAAAGAGAGAAAAACTTTTCTCTTATCACAACTAGGGACTAATAGATTTTATGTGGATACTAATTATGATAATTTAATAAAGTCTATTCATGAAGTCCTTAACCAAATAGAGAAGAATCAAAATTGTAAAATCATTTCAAGAATTAAGGTCAAAAAATTTTATAGGAACTAAATAGGTTTTCTATAAAAAACTCAGTGAAGAAGGAAACAAGATTTAGAATAAAACACATATTATGTGAAATGAAATTTTCAAATTTAAGTAATTTATGTGAATGAGACATTTTCTACTACGGATAGACCAATAATTATTTGATTATTTTTATGATTTTTAGTGAAAAGAAGGTTTATGGTTTTTTAAATGGATGTAAAATCAATATTTCTTATTTTTTTACTTTAATAAAAGGTGTATATTGAGTAAATTAATGGTTTTATTGGTCGATAGGATGATACAAAAGTTTTTTAGTTGATTAAATCATTAAATGGGATGAAGAAAGAAACAATATCATGGCATTCTATACTTGAAAAATATCTAAAAGGCTTGTTTTTTAAGGGATAATATGATCATAATAATTATATCCAAAATCATAATGAGAGAAAAATGGTGGTTCTTATTTATGATAATGGCATAATTTTTAGAGGATCAAATGAAAAATAATTAAATAATTTTTTTTAATTCATATGGTTCTAGTTTGAAATGCCAATTATTGGTGAGTTGATATTTTTCCTTTTTCAGTAGGTGACACAAGGAAGGCATGGAACATTTATTTCTCAACATAAATATTCTATGTAGATGGTGAAAAGATCTATAATATTAGATTATAATGTTATGACAACATCTCTTTCAACATTGATGAAATTTTCTAGGGATGACAATGAAAAAAGGTTAATAATATGGAATATAGGTAAATTATTAGGATCCTATTATATTTAATTGTATGAATACCAAACATAATATTTATCAATTTTCAAGAGACACAATACCAAGGTTTTACTAAAAAACAATAACGAAATGAAAAAAACTTTTTTATATTGAAGGTATAATGGATTTTATTATTTTTATCACGAAACATCATTGCATGTGTTATTGAGATATACAGATATAGATTAGTCTAATTCAGTGAATGATAGAAAGTCTATACCAGATGGTGCATTTTATCTTGGAAATATATGTGTTTCTTAAAAAAAGAAAAAATATTGTATATCATTGATCACTAGAGAAGATAACTATATAACATCAACTCTATCATGTATATATCTCTCATAGATAAAAAAATATCAAGGATATTGGAGTTAAGGTTAGGATTATTATTATAATCAATTGTGATATATCATGTGTTATTAATATTATCATTAATTGTATCCATAAATCAAGGTTAAAACACAAAATCACATATTAATTAAAAAAAATACAAGGTTGAGAAAGGTTTGGTAATTTTTTATTATGCGTCGATACAACATTAGGTTTCATATATCATAGAAAAAGAACTACCCAATACGTTTTTGATAATTATTGGTTAGATCTAGTATTTTAACCATATCTATCAACTAAGATGGTTTATAGAAAGCCCCCCACTCAACTAAGGTGTTTTTAATTCAAATCATATATTAAAAAAATTGTAAATTTTTCAAGTGGTTTATGGAAAGAAATTATTTTCCCCATGAAATAATTTGTTCCACTGATATTTCTTATTTTTGAACATTCAAGGAACTACTCTTCGGGTTTTTTGATATGGGTGTAGATATATAACTTCCTTATTAATTAAAAAAGGGATGAGAGTATGTAAATGTTTATTCATAGAGAGTTTAGAGAAAAAGGTTTAGTATGTACATTAGTTAAATTTATTTTTAATACAAGTGTGAAGTGGTGATTCAAGTAGCTAAGTAATGTCTAAAGAGAAGTACGAGTATTAATAAAGTGTTTTATGGTGAAATTTTCTTTTAACTCTTGTTTATCACACCAAATACAAATCATGTGATCTTATAGTTGATGATTATGTGAATTAATGAATAAATTATCATTTGAATGGTGGTGATTACTGAATGGTGGTTTTTGAAAGTATGAGTATTTGTTTTTAGGGATGAAGAAGTTTTTACAACAAACCTAAAGGGGGGTATTGTAAGAAAAAAAATCCTTATATGTATTTTTGGGTTCTATATGTTAACAAAGTAAGGTTGTAATTATCTAATAATCTTCATGGAATCATCGTGAATGGATGTTGGGAAGGCTAGGGGAATTTTGAGTTTTGGGTTTCTTGAAGATATATAAGAAAAAATTATATACTCAAAGGGTATCAAAATATCAAATGCATATGTAAGAATATCCCCGTCATATTTAAGAAAAAAATTTACTTGCGTCTTGGGGTTTATAAAAAATGTAAAATTCATTAATCTCTCTATATACATAAGATAAATTTGAGAATTCATATGATGTGTTCTATAGATACTTAATATTAACTTTGAAAATCTTATGAAGCGTTATATTCATCCAATTGATATGTAATATTAATTCCGGGGAAACTACTACTAATTCAATAGAGGCTGAGATATGTAAGACTAATATGGAGTGTTTCATAATGGTAAATTTCAAGATCATGTGATACATAATATTCAATTTATTTAAAAATCACTTTGAGGACTATTCTAGTATGTAAGTTTTAATATTTTTCTCTCAATAATGGAAAAATTTATTTGAAAGTGTTGGGTTATATGAATTATAATTTATATGTAATTTAATTTTTTATTTTAGGTTTACAAACATAGATTTTTAAATTGAGAAAAACATGCTATATCTCAAGTGATCTCGACTCATGGTTTAAGGTGTGTTTATTTGAAATTATTTTCATTTTATTTTTTAAACATGGAAAAATCATGTGATTTAAGGAAGCAGGTCCAATAGAAATTGAGGCAGATTGTTTGGAAATATTTTCTCTATGTAATTATTAAAGGAAATATTTTTTCATAGAAAAGATATGAAGAAGCAATAAAGGGAGTGGAGAGAATTTTGAGAATAATTGATTGGGATTAGGAAGAGGGATTCCAATTTCTACTAGAAAGTGTATAAGACAATTATAGTGGTTCATGTTATTGGAAGTTTTTAACAACATAAACTATTATAAATTAAATTAAAATTTAAATAATTAAATGCCTTTTTAATTAATGTTGATATAAAAAAAATTCACTGCTTTGGCTATTTTGACTATTATATGTTATTTCATGTATTATTTAAAAGACCATTAAGAATCATAACCATTAATAATAAAAAAAATTATAGTGACCATTATGATTAGTATATATATGGGGTTATGATAAATTTATTTTACATAGAAAAATGAAGTGATAGGCTTGACTAGTAGGATCATGACCTTTAAAGCCCATTAAGTGGAGATTATGAGGGAGATAGAGTCACTGTGGTTTTCCATTTACCAAGCCCAAGATAAGATTCAACATTTAATGCTTGAATAAAACTATATAAGAGTAAATTTAAAACTCGTTGAGGTCATGGCCCAAAACATGTATGTTGAACCACCGTAAGAAAATCTCACCATTGCACAACTTACCCTTAGAGCATTCACTAGTGTAATAAAGTTTTATGTATCTATACCCTATCAATATTAATATTTATATAAAATTTTAAATAAAAAAATGTTTATATTTATCTTTTTTTAATATAACTATTTAAAATGATTAAATAATGAGTTTGATAAAGGATAGATTTTGATACGATGAAACAAAAAATTTATTTTTGGGAAATATATAGTTTCAAGAAAGATAATACTTTTAATGAATTCAATAATTTTTTAAATAAATTTTATTTTAATATGATAATATTATTATATAATAATTAATTAATATAAATGATAATATATTGTTATTAAGTCAAAAATATTTTTTATAAGGGTCAAAAAATTGTTATTGTCAAAAAAATAGAAATTTTTAATAAACATGGATTTTTTATTTAAAATTTCAAATTCAAAAACACATATAATTGTTTGGATAAAATAAACATTATTTTTTAAATCATCACATTTAAATTATCTAACGATTATTTTTTCATAAATTTTAGAGACTCTCGAATGTTTGGTCAAAATTAAATATGGTATAAATATAGGATGTGTTTTATGACATCATAATGACCCAAAAGTGATGTAATATATTCCATAAAAGGTATCCATGGAGAAATATATATTTAAAATCCAAAATAATTTGTTTTTAGGTTATTATAATACTTTTATAAACCCTTAATGAATCCTCCAAAACCTATATTATATTTTGTGGTTTTAAAATCAATTCTTTATAAACATGATTCACTTCCACATCACCAAGGGTATTATTTTAGTGATTTAGGTACGTAGATTTATAAAATAATTATAAAAGATTGTATTTTTTTTATAAAAAATGTTCAATAACCATTTTAAGGTTTGTGTTTTTTATTACTTTATAATACAGAGTCTAAGCCTTAAGTTTATAAATTAATAAAAAAACTCTCTATTTTTCTATATAAACACACCCAAACCCCCATTACATGTCATTAAAAACCATTGAATAATACATTACTCTACCTTTCCCTCTATAGATAAATAATAAGGTTACCCAAGCACTTAAAAAGATACAACCATGATTTTATATGTGTATTATCAATGTGAGGGATCATATCCTTCTCATTATTTAAGCACTTTTTTATGTTATGCCTTTTGATTTTCCATTTTTCAGGATGAGATATGTTTTTACACATAATTTTTAATTTCCATATTATTAAAAAGTAACAAGATACCCCTTTAACTCTTATTCACCCCTTCAATAATTTTCTATGTACACCCGTTATGATGCTGAAATTATCCTATGATTTTTTATACCAAACATTTTTGTTGAAAATAACCATCTCCATATCCACTCAAGGGTATTAAATTTTTTATAAAAATCATTAACTGATTTGGTATTTACATTTATATAACCCAAAATCCTTGATCATGAGATTATAATTTATTAATACATCCTTATGTTGTATGATCTATGTGGAATAGTTATGCATGTACATGATATGAAAGTGATGAGTGATCCTGAAATTATATAGCACTCCAATGAATTGGGTAATGTTTTAATATCATGATATTCTATGTATAGTTCATGTGAGTTTATCCTAAGAACACTATTTTATGTTGTCCTAGAGGTTACCCTTGACTTATGTTTATGGTGTTATGTGTTATATTGTTGTCACATTCACATGTTACCTTTATGTTATCATGTTATGTTACACCTCATTGTTCCAGATTATGATTCTCACCACTCTTATATTACATTTATATGCCTATTGTATCACATGTACTTATATACCTTATTATATAATTTTTATATTCCCTTTTTAGGCTTTATAGCTCACCCCATTGTAATGTATGACCCCAGGTTATCCCATGAAGTTTTAGAGGATCTATGGAAAATAAGGGCATGTTTCAGTGTTTTTAATTTATGATGTTGTATTTTTTTCCTAGTTATTATGAAATATACCTAATTTTTCAAATAAACAACACATCATAGTATTTTTGGGTTGTAATAAGTGTATCTTTATGAAATAAATCATGAAATTAGGTGTAATAAATTATGTGTTTTCATAGTTAGTATTAGAGGGAGGTCTAGTTATTTTTTACAATTAGGAATATAAAACACTAGTGATCGCATTATGGATAAGGTTAAACATAAGAAAAAATTGATGAATTTTTCTAAAGCATATAGTAATTGATTTCCAAAAAATAAATACCTGTATAAATACTACAAGAGGATGTGGCTCTAGCACAGAGGTGATAAGGGGTAACAATCTAGAAAAGGGAACATTGAGTTAGACTCGATCATCACATGGTGTACAAAAATGGGTCTTGATGCACACCTAGTATGGAACTCCCAGGGGTTATTCTTTAGTAAATTCACAATCTCTTTATGAACCATTATTAAGGGAAAAAATAACCATAATATTTTATATTGAGAAATAGATCATGAAAAAACATACACTAAAACACATAAATTCATAGGTTAATGAATATATATCATTTATGAGTTATACCTTTAATATTAATAATTTATTGTTTATGTGCTCAATATTTTAAGAATAATAATCCCTAATTTTCTATTTACTTTTATTCAATAGATAGAAATAGTAGAAACTGATCCAACAATCAATGTTATAGGAAATGTGATGACTTCCCAAAAGAGATACCTGACCCGATGTGATTTTAAATAGTGAACTTTGTGACAATAATTTCTCAGTTAACTCAAGTTTTGAACCAAATATTGAATAATGATGAATTACCAAATCCCAATAAGAAATACCAAGCTATAATTGAGACCATTATGCAATAATGGCCTATAAATTTCAGTGGATCTTCTGATATCTTAATCATAGAGATATAAATTAACTTCATTTAAAATATCTTCTCCATCCTTCAATTATTTGGTTAATATAAGGTCATGATGTCTTTAAATCATACAGAGGGAGAAGCTAATAAATGGGGTATATTGATAAAAAATATGAATCTCGAGGAGGAGATCTAAGTTATGGAGTGAAAGAAATTCCAAAAAATGTTTTTATTAGAATATTTTCCTCTATATCCAACTTAAAATGGACTATAATTTTTATAGCCTCAAGAAAAAGGATAAAAAATATATTAGTTTATAAAAGGAATAATTCATAATGATTTTCCGATAAGCCTATTCCTTTTTCATTACCTCTAAAAGTAAAGTTTATCTCTTCCTGGTAGGCTAAATATGTTTCTATGAAGTGACTTCGATATTTGGTACATTGAGGGCTATGATTAACTTTTTTGATGTTCTTTCAATGTTGAAATGAATATTAGTGAATTTAGAAGTTTTTACAAGGATTAGAAGTGGAAAAAATAGTTTAATTCTTGTGGTATGATTGATAAATATAATACTGGAAAGAAATTCCAACATCCCACTTGTCACAATAGTGGGGAGAAACATCTTGGGAATTTTCTTGAGGGATACAAGGAAATGTATTAGGTGTGGGAAGGAAGGTAAAACTACTAGTAGTTTATTATGGGTAAAACCCACCAGTGTTATATAAGAAATATAATACTATAGTAAACCATAAAATTATTGTACAATTTTTAAAATACAAGGAATAAGGAAACTATGTCAATCAATTACCTAAGACAAGGGTTTTCGATGATAAATGATGAAAACAACCTATAAGGCCTAGAGATAAAGGGAGAACTTAGGCCATCATAATTACTGAGGTGGATCATGAAAATAATTTATTAGCATGTATAGTAGTTATTAATTAAATAATAACGAATGAAATTTTTATTCTATCTCCATTCATTCTTCCATATAATTTTTTTGTATAACTATTCTAACACCACCTCAAAACATGGAAGCTGATTTATCAATGAAAATGATTAATGGTTCAATTATTGAATCCAAATCATATAAATCATCTCCCATCAAAATTTGTGGGATGAATTTCATATAAAAACTTATGATACTTTCCTTAGTATAATTTGATGGTATTCTGGGCATGGATTGTATTTTATTGTATATAGAGAACATAAATTTCTAATAGAAATAGATCACCCTCTATATCACAAATCGCCCTCCAATTCTATACAAGTTCAAGGTGGAGGATGAATTTTATTTGGTATCAACCTATCAAGTATAGATATTATTTCCTTGTGATTATGAATATCCAGTAAAAATGATTAATACTAAAGAAAAGTTCATCCTTGATGAAATCTCATTGGGAGGGAATTTTCTAATGTGTTTACTGAAGCATTTCATGGTCTTTGTCCAAGATTTTAGGCTGATTTCTAAATTGATCTCATACCCAAAGCTTTAACAATATCCAATACTCCATATATAATGATATTTTTTGAACAGGAGGAGTTGAAGAAAAAATTATAGGATAATATGGATAAAGGGTTTATACTCTCATGTGCTTCCCCACAGGGTGCACTGGTCCTATTCTTCAAGAAAAAGGATGGTTCAATGTGCCCCTGTACTGACTTTTGTGAGCTAAACAAGATCATTATAAATAACAAGTATTCTATAACACTAATAGATTACTTTTTTGATAAGATATGTGGAAAGAAATACTTATCCTAGGTGAATCTATGATCAATATATTATCAAGTAAAGGTGAAGAAAGAGGATATCCCCAAGGCTAATTTTTTTACAAGGTACACACAGTATGAGTTCATAGGGATTCCATTTCAACTCACTAATTATATATAAGTTTTCATAGAATTGATTAACAGATTATTTAGGGATTACCTCAAAATATTTGTGGTAGTATTTATAGACTATATTTTTATCTATTATAAAAGAAAGGAGGAACATGAGGATAATTTAAATACTATACTAAATAAATTAATTAAGGAAAAGTTATATGCAAAGTATAGTAAATATTAGTTTTGGTTATATAAAGTAACTTTTTGGGGTATGTTATCACAAAAATAGGTTCATCAAAAATAGAGTCAATAGAAGGATGGATCAGACCAATAACTATGATGGACATTTGTAGTTTCCATGGATTAACTAGGTAGTGACATTTAATTTTGAGAAAATTTTCATGATTGTAAAACCCACTAACCAAGATTACTTGAAAGGAATCTATGTTTTTCGGGATTTATGAATGTTTTTAAAGCTTTAAAGAGTTGAATAAGACCCTAATAACTACACCCACTCTCACATTACCCACATGTGAAAAATAATTTATGATCTAAAATGATGAATCCAAAAAGGGATTTGGTTGTGTATTCATGCAAGATGAAATAGTGACACCCTATGTATCACACTAATTAAAGATTCATTAGAAGAACTAATCAATGCATGATCCATAATTAGAAGTAGTTATCTAAGAGTCTATGATTGGTGAAATTATATCTATTAAGAAAAGTGTGATATATATAAATATTATAAAATCCTCAAGTATATATTCACACAAAAGGAGTTTAATATGAACTAATGAAGGTGGTTAGATCTGATCAAGGATTATGATTTTTCATTCTATTGTCATCATGAGAAGGGAAACAAAGTGGTCAATGCTCTGATTATAAAGGATCCCACAACACTATCCATGATGATGATTGAAATAAATCTAATATTCTTGGACATTAAAAAGACAAATATTGTAATAATAAAAGGACATTTATCCTACCTTGACCAAATAACTTCTCAATAATCTATTCTTGAGATGAACAATGAATCCTTTAAATATGATCAGTTTCTATAGAAAAATGTAGTGAATATTTTGGAGTTCAACTTTGTTGAAGATTGAGTTATAAAGTTCAGAACATGGAAATCTGTCTCATTAAAACCAAAACTAAACAGGAAACTTATAGATGATGTGCATAGCTCATCCATCTATATTAATTTAGAAATCACTAAGATATTTTGATATATGTTGAAAATATTATAGAGGGATAACATGATGAGGGAGATTGAAGAGTTTGTATGTTGATTTTTGGTATTAAAATAATTTAATGTTAAATGATATAATTATAAGGGTATGATAAAACCATTACCTATAATAATATAGAAATGGGAAAACATAACCATGAATTTCATCGTAGTACTCCCCATGACCCCTGAAGGTAATAACACTATCCGGATGGTAGTCGATTACCTTACTAAGTCCGTGCATTTCATATCTATTAAGTAATATTGATATCTTGACCAAGTATCCAAGATATATATAAGAGAAGTGTTAAGCCTGGATGGTTTTGTATTCTCTATCGAATATTATTGAGATATGAGGTTTTCCTTGAGGTTTTTGAGAAGCCTTTAGTAATAGTTTGATCTAGAACCGAGCATCAACACTACTTATCACCCTTATACAGATGGTTATTATAAAATTACCATTAAAAATATATAGGATATGTTGATATCATGTTCAATGGATTTTCAAGGATGTTGGGGCCAACACCATACCTTAGTGGAGATCTCACATAACAATAGATTCCATTATAACAATAAAATTAAACCTTATGAGTCTCAAAATGGGAAGAGGGTTTGGAATATTACATTCCATGATGAATTTGGAGAGTGGAAGATGATGGTATTTAATCTTATCCATGATATTATAGAGAAGGTTCAAACCATTAAAGATCATATAAAATCTGCACAATGTTGATAGAAAATCTATATATAAAATCGTCAATGAGACATAGAGTTTGAGGTTAGAGATAATGTTTTCCTTTGAATATCACCATTGAATAAATTCACGAGGTTTTGGAATAATGTAAAACTTATTCCTAGATACATCGTCCCCTTTGAGATCCTTGATCGCATTGGATCAGTGGCCTGTCGACTAGAACTCCCACCTAACCTATCTCAAGTACATGATAAGTTCCATGTATCTCTAATCAAAAAGTACATATTAGACCCCTAAAATTTACTAAATCTATATGTGGTATCATTGTATTATGATCTTTCATACAAGGAGAAAATAGTGAAGATCTTAGATCATAGAAATAAAGTTCTACTAAACAAGAGTACTCACCTAGTCAAAGTGTTGTTGTCGAACCACAAGTTTGAGTAAGTGACATGGAAACCAGAAGAGGTGATGAAAAAAATCAAACTCATCTAGTTTACTCTATAATATAAAAATTTCAAGGGGGAAATTTATAAATGGGGGAATAATGTAATGAACCAAACTTTTATAAATGAAACTCTATTTAAAATGAGTAAATTCATTTTTAAGTAATGTAACTATTGAAAAAACATGCACTACTTTAGAATTTTTGATCATTATAAGTTATATCCTATTGTATTAAAAATACATTTAATAATCATAACAATTGATAATATATGCATTGTATAGAGGTAATTATGATTAGAATATATATATATATATATATATATATATAGTTATGATAAATCCATTCGACATAGACAAAGGAAGCAATGACCTCAACCAATAGAATTTTACCCTATAAAGATAACTTATTGGAGCTTATAAGGGAGATAGAATGACAATGATTTACC
This sequence comes from Viscum album, assembly GCA_963277665.1. Lineage (NCBI taxonomy): Eukaryota > Viridiplantae > Streptophyta > Magnoliopsida > Santalales > Viscaceae > Viscum > Viscum album. The sequence goes on from OY728164.1 coordinate 1,180,514,677, forward strand.
CTTGACCAAATCCAATATTATATTAAACAACTAAATCATGAATAAAACCATTTATGATAGAAGATTATTCTCATTTATAATATGGACCAAACCATTTATGTCGAACCACCTTAAGAAAATATCCACATCTCACACCATACACTTAGGTAATAAGTTGGTGTAATAAAGGGTTATGTATCTACATCCTAATAGCATGAATTTTTATAATTTATTTTCTATAAAATATGGTTATATTTATCCCTGTTTAATATTATTGTTTTAAGTGATTGAAAAATGAGTTTGATAAAAATTATATTTTGATATGATGAAAAAAAATTGTATTTTTAAGAGATACATAGTTTCAATGAAGAAAATATTTTTAATTAATTCAAGAATTTTTTAAATAATTTATATTTTAATAAATTAATATTACTAAATAATATTTTTTTAATATTAATGATAATATAATTTTATGAAATAAAATAAATGATAAGGGGTTTAAAACTGTTATTGTAAAAAAAAGATCATTCAATAAATAAATATTTATTATTTAAAAGTGTAAATTCAAAAACATATATGATTATTTGGATAAAAGAAATATTATTTTTGAAATAAACGCATTAAAATTATCCAATGATGATTGTTTCATAATTTTCTAAGATAGTCGAATTTTGGGACAAAATTAAATACTGTATAAATATTTAGTGTGAATTATGGAACTATAATGGACAAAAAATGATGTAATATATTCCATAAAAGGTATACATGACCAAATACATATCATCCCTTTAAAATAATTTGTTTTTAGGTTATTTTAAAAAATTTATAAATCATTAATGAATATTCCAAAATTGAAATTATATTTTATGCTTTTAAAAATAATTCTTTATAGACATGACTCACTTACACATCTACATGGGTGTTATTTTATTGTGTTATGTTTTAATCCTTATAAAATAATTAAAAAAACTCTTATTTGATTGAAAACATGGGAAAAAACAATGTTAAGGTTTTTTTTATTTGATTACTTTATCATATAGAGTCCAAAAACTAATTCTGTAAATTAATATAGAACTCTCATATCTTTTTCTATATAAACCCAAAAAACCTATCATTCCTCTTAAATAAAAACCCTTAGAGCATAAAATTAATCTACATGTACCACTCTATATCCCTCCCAATTTTTTCACACTCTCTTAAGAAGCTCCTCCCAATATTTTAGAAGTTTCTTCTCAAGGTATGGGATCCTCTCCTTCTCGTAATTATTCAAGAACCATATTTATGTCATGAATTTTTATTTTCCAATTTTTTAATTTGGGATATGTTTTTACACATCCCTATTAATGTACTTATTATTCCCAAGTAATGAGAGACCCATTTATCTCTCATTCACCCATTCTATAAACTTTTACGTAAAGACGTTTTGTTACTAAAATAATCTTATGATTTTCCATTCCTAACATTTGTGTAGTGAATTCACATCTATATTTAAACTCAAGGTTATTCAACTAGTTATACCCATCCTTTATTGTTGTTATATTTTCATTTATTTAACCCAAACTCCAAAATTGTGGGGTTGAAATTTATTAAATACATCCCTACGTTGTGTGATCTATGTGGAACATTTATAAATGTACATGATATAAAAGCGACTGGTGGGACCTAAATTATATATCCCTCCAAGGAATTGATTTTTTTTAACCTCATGATATTACATTTATAGTGCATAAGAGGTTATCCTAAGAAAAAAATGTTATGTTTTATTTTTGTTTATCCATGAATTATGTTTATGTTTTCATGTTTTAAGTTGTTTCCACATTCTAATATTGCCCTTATGCTATCATGTTATTTCATGTCTCATTATTATTGATTATGATTATCACCCCTATTATGTTACCTTGATATAACTCTTAGATCACATTTAATTCTTTACATTATGTTACTCTTTGTTTATTACTTTATTGGGATTAATAGCTCATCCCCTTTTATATACATTGCCAGGTTATCCCATGTTGTTTTAGAAGATCCAAGGAAAATAAGCGCATGTTTTAGAGTTTTTAATTAATGATGTTGTATTTATTTTGAAAGTTGTTATGTAATGTACCTAATTTCCAAAAGACTCTAGGCCTCACAATCTTCTGGGGTTGTATTAAGTGAATATTTATGAAACAAATAAAAAAATAAGGTGTAATAAAATATGGGTTGTTATAATGGTTTCTCCAATTTCATTCCTGAAATAGAATGTTGGTTCACAAGGAGAGAAGTGATGTTATTCATGTGAGGAGAGGAGTTAGTTCTCTATTTCTATGTGGGTTTTAAACCTATGGTTCAAGTTTTACCAATCTAAATTATAAAGACAAGTAGTGTTCTTAGTGAATTTATAATGTCAACACATCATTATTCTACGATCCATTGATTTTTCACAATGTGGGTGAACTGAGTATGAATGTTTATGACTTTATTTACTAATTTAATTCTTCATATTCATTATATGACAGAAAAAGTAGTTCCTACTAATGTTGGATCATGATTTTTGATGATGGTCAATTAGAAAATTGACATACCCAGATTCACCACACCCCCTCTCTAGGTATTATTCTTTTTTGGGATTAGTAATATATATATATATATGTTCTGTAATGTATAAATATATATATGTTTTATATAGTATATACATGTATATAAGTGTTATTGTGTGCGTGTTTGTGTTCGTAGTGTTGATTTATATCTATTATTTAGATAATTTTTTATACGATGCATGAATGGATGTATGTATGTATTTATATATGTATATATGTATGAATTATATATATATATATATATTTTATATATATGTGTGTGTATTATATATATATGTTATTATATATGTGTGTATTTATAGTGTCATGTATTATTTATATAATATTTTTTTACATGTTTTATATTTTACATATATATATATATATATGATTATGTGTAATAATATATAGAAATTTATGTTAGTTATATTAATTATTTTTATACTTTTTTGATTGAAATTGGTTGAATATGAATTGAAAATGGATATATGATAATCATATAACTATAGAGTGTGAGAATGTTTTAAAAAATGTATCAAATTTCAACAAAAAAATGTGAATGGACCATTCTAAAATCATGTGATTTTGACAATGTTATTGTTATTCCAAGACAATTAGACTAGAATAAATAGAATATCATTTTATCTATTATAGAATTAATAATATTTTTACATGTTGGACCATACATGGAGAAGAAGTAAATGTATCTAGAAAGTTGAATTAAAATAACTTTTATAAATAATTGGAAATTAGTGTAATTGTATATAAGGATATAGATTGTATTGAGAAAATAACAATAGAGGTTGAAGAAGAAATTAGAGATTGTTTGAAAATGTTTTAAAAACAAAATAATTTTGTAGATATGACCTTGTTTTATGGTTATATGAATTATAAAAACCGATCAATAATTCTGAAACCAAATAACCAAAAAGTGGTAAATGGATGGAGTAACACTATTTTTATAGAGATATGTTCTCTATTGAAGTATATGCTTCCAGATAAGAATGATCTTCCATTCCAAATATACAAAGAAAAATAAATATTATTTTCTATTGGCATGATCTATGAAAATGTAAATTATTTATATAATAACAAAAAATTATTTTTGAATGATTATGAAACTCTATATGAATGTTCCAGGTGTTATGAATCTCTAATAAATAAAAATAAATCTATTCCATAAAAAATTATGTGGTAATTTCTAGTCATTCCTATATTTTGATGATCGTATTGAAGCTTGAATGGAATAAGTCAGTTGACATGGAATGTTGAAAGAATAATTTAGAATGGTAAATTATGACACCAACTAGATTATGATCAATAAAATAAAATTAAAAATAATTATATAGAAATTTTAAATAATCCAAGAAACTTTTATCTTTCATTATAGTTGTAAATCATTAATCCCCATGGTGTATGGATTATCAGTTAATGAACTTTGATGGTTATGTTGGTAAAAAATAATTTACCACCTTGTATATGAATGAAACAAAAGAACATTATGTTAATATTTATTATTTTATGTTTAAAACAACATGATAATGATATTTATATATATTTAGCTTCACATATTACATATTTTAAATTATTTCAGGATACATGCATTAAAATGTATTATTCTCACATGAAAGAGGAATTTTTATTAAGATCCATATTATTCATTATATAAAATAACTTCCCCAATCATGGTAATTTATCATGGTACAACATTAAATAAAGTTTAGGTTGCCAATTGGGTGAAGAAAATACATTTTCACTTAGGATAAAACATAAAATAAAGACTATATATAGTAGATATCAAAATTTTTTACCTCAAAGATATCGATGTTGATCAGGGATGGAAATATTATTTAGAAACTTGAAAAAAGGAATATCAACTTCTTTATTAATAAGCGATCTACTATTTGATAATTTAAAGGATATCATCAATTTATTTGGTAAAAATTTCTGTAAAAATATTTTGATGGTTGGTTATAAAATTTTATCATGATGGGATCATCGATGGTAAAGGACATTCATGAAGAGATTTTATGATAATATCCATAAAAATTTAGAAAGAATAAAAATTTTATATTTTACATATTAAAGTGTAGGTTTTTTCATTCATTAAAATACATAAGGATATTCTTAGGAATTTAAATCCAACAAGGGATAATGTTTGGATATCAATTTCACATAATTTTTTTTTTATTTGGTTTCATGACCACATGTATAAAGAGTTATATACAAATACTAAATCCATATGTGAATGATTGTGGTGGTTATTCAAATGAATAAGTGTTAATTTGTTATGTTAAAATGAAAATGAATTAATGCTTACACATTCTATATAAAGGAATATAATGAACTTAGTATAGTTTAAAATATTGGAGTCACTATTGTGGCTAAATCGATTCACATATAAAATGTCATGGATCAAAATATAATTTATGTGAAAACATATTATTTTTGTTTCATAAAAAAATATAAGAGTTGGAATAGATATCATTACATGTGATGATTTTATGATGTATATGTTTTAATATTAATATTTTACTAAACGTTTTCAAATTGGGATTTAAAAAATTGAATTTTAGGTAAGAAGGACATAAAGATGAGACCTTTTGTTTTTGGTGCTTTATTTTCATTGTATCCTTTGGTCATCTTATTAGGGTGATGCATGTTGAAATTGGGATTTTGGGAGGTCAAATTATCCCATAATAGAGCTTGTTGTTTAGTCTAGGAATATCCAAAAAATTTAAGCATATTCATAATATTCTTCCCCATAAAAATATAGGTTATCATTTTGTAAAATAATTTTTTTTCACTATACATAAAAAATATTGTATTAGGGAATGTGTTTATATCAAATTGGATCCAAATTATTAATTAATAAATATTTCAAATCCATATAGAAAGTAACTCTAGTGTTTAATTCCATCCGAAGAGGTGGAAGGTGTTATGGTGAAGGGATGTGCCCATACAATTAGATTTCAATGTATCCCTATGAAGGGGATCAAAATTAATGTAGTTTTGTTCCATAAAATAAGGCACTCCATAAATTTTAAGTTCATGTGATAAAGACTAATGGTGTGAAAATCATACACATAAACCATAGTTTCATGAATTTTAAGTTCATGTGACTTGGAGCTCTAGGCATGGGTGCCTATAAAGGGTTTTTTGAGGGACTTACACATGAGTATCCCTTTGTGTCATAATTTGGTAGATTAGCCAAGTGATGTTATTAGGTATTAAACCAATTTTAAGGAACATGATGATAAATTTCAAGTAACATAAAAAAAGGTTCATTCCGTGTATAATTGTGAGGTGAAACTACCTTCTTAGGTTAAATACATCGGAAAAATGTCTCAACTAATTTTTAAGGAAAAATTGAGGAAAATAGGGATGTTTTCACTAGGTGGATGACTTGGGTGAGATATATGGTTCTTGAGTAATGGGAAAACCCATCCTCTTGGTGTTAAAACCTTGGAGAATTGGTTCCAAAATTTTTATGGAGGACAATGAGTTGAAATTGAGAAAATTCACTAAATTAGGTGACCTAGACATGTTCCAAACCCATGTAAGTCTTTAAGAGATGGGTGAAACCATCCTGGATTGGTTGGATCTGAGCATTATAACATTTCACCCTTCTTTCCTTATGTCCTTCCTCATCGAGGGACTTCACACTATTCTACGTATGTGTCTTGGGTGAAGTGGTCTCTCATGAGGGATCTATTTATAAAACCCTTTAAGAATCAAATACCACTATCTTGAATCACTTTCCTACATGTTTTTATTAAAAAATCACTTGTGGGAGTTCATAGAGTAGTGGATCACTAAAACTATGGATCTCTACACTTAGCCTCTTAAGGTCTCCATCTCTGTAAAATTTAGATAAACAAGGTTCCTTTTTTAATAAATCATAGACAAGGAACACACCCATTATGGTAGTAGTTCTAGGAAAATTGGAGTCTACGAGGGCATGCGTGATGGATTAGATGAGTGCACACAAGATAAGTTTGATGAGGGTATGCATGGGGATTTGGTAGGGTGTATGAGATGGGACTAAATAAGAATAATAATTGGATTTGAATTAGATGAAACATGATAAGATTTAAATAGGGTTCACATGAACTCAGTTTGATAAGATCACACACCCTGTAATATTTTTTACAAGCCTTGTGCCTCCTAAGTTTGATGAACTTCTTCATAAAAGTTTCATACTTCAAATGAGAATAACTTTTGATATGGGTGTCCATTTTTGATCTGTGAGATATCAAAAATTAATCTAATAGAGTTATTTTCCACTTGAATACTAGTAATATTAATGTATTATGTTTTTCACAGAAAAAATATATGATGGTGTCACACTCCCCTAGATGTAGGGCTTATGCATGCAGCTACTCTAAACGATGATGATGACGACGTTCCCATTCTCTAGTTCTCTCCTCCTTCATATTTTGTCACTACGTTTCCACTTATACTAATATCAATCCCATCTATTGATCTATCTCCCCTAAAAATATTTCATAGTCTTTTTTTATTTTCATTGTGCATATATATGTTTCATATTTGGTGATTTTAACTCGATCTAGTTGAGAAATTTTTAATGGAATTGGTGATGGAGAAGGGAGATAGTGTATGTGTGGTTGGTTTTGGCTTTCATCATATCTAGTGACCCTATATTGTTTTAAGCATCTTTTTCATGTAGATATGTATCCGATTTTATTTGAGGAATCATTCTGGTCAGGATCGTGATGGTTTCATCATGGACATGGTCCGATGCTGGTGAAGGGTGGAAGTATCTCTATGGATGGTGATGATGAAAGATTTAAGTGATTCCTAGAAACAAGGACTGTGGAAGGTGTCATGGATTAGTGAAAATTCCATGTACATGTTTCTTTCAATGTCAATGGTCATGGAGTCCATTACTTCGGGTGGTTTTGGACTTGGAACTACTCAAATATAGTTCTGGAAGAGATAGAAGTGGAGTTGCAGTGGCATCCATGACGACTTCTATTGATGCCGGAGGTAGGCATGGACAGTTTTCATTTCCTAGGCTTGGTTTAGAAAGTTGGTATTGGGTTTACATTTTCCTTGGACCTTTGTTTCATTTGTTAGTCCTTGAACACTTGACCTTCGGATTATCGCTGGACCTTCAGTGTCGTTGGGCCTTGGTAATTTCTTTGGTCTGGCCAGTCATGTTTTTATGGTTTTAATAGTAATGGGTTTTGTATCAATGGGATCTTGGGATACTCAATTAAAATGGTGCATGCCTATGGGCCTCCAGGATTGTAATAGGTTCTCCATTAACCCAATTTTTTTAATATATTTTTTCTAATAATGGGGATGGTCCCCATATATTTTATAGAAAAAAGATATCCAAAAGGAAATAAAAAATATATCCAAATATTTGGATTAGAACAAAAGACTATTCCCGATAAGATATTATCACTAACACGATACAGAATTGGAATTTTTTATGAATATTCATCCATTTGGGTACTATAAATTAAGGAACACATAGAGATTTAATTTATATATTAGTTAAACATTGAGATATATTTATGAAAAAAATTAATTATGTTATCTAAATGATAATCACATCAATTTTTTTTCAAATTTTTTTTTTGGGAAACAATTAGTCCCTAAAAATAACCCCCACCATAAAAATTAATTTTATTTAACAAAATAATTTGATTCATAAGGAAAACTAGGAATTTTCATGTTTTTTATATAAAAAGAATGTTTTTATAGATACTTTTACTAGAGTATGATTTTAATGAGGAGGAACGTGATTTGAGGCTATTTTCATCCAACAAGGAGATCTTAATTCAAGGTTTGATCAAGGATAAAATGGGGATCTGAAATAAAATAGATATGTGAACAAGGAATAATATCTTTTCTTAAGGATAATTTCTTTTAAGAGGATGATCTCACCTCAAGGATTTATGTAACCAAGATTAAGAAGTTGACTCAAGGATATTTTTGACAAAGAGGAGAATCTCAATTCAAGTCTATTTCAGTCCAAGAGGAGAATTTATACTTAAGGCTATCTGTTAAATAATAAGAGTATCACATCTTAAGGATTTTAGAATCAATAGTAGGATCTTAGCCTAAGGATTTTTGGAACCAAGAAGATGATTCGAATCAAAGATATTTTTGACTAATATAAGGATCTCAAATCAAGTTTATTTGGGACCAAGAGGAGAATCACAACTCAAGTCCATTTGGGAACCAAGAAGATGATTTCATATCATGGATATTTCTTACCAATATAATAATCTTAAATAAATTTTATTTTTGGAACTCAATGGATGATCTCGACTGAATGATATTTTGGGAATGAGGAGGTGAATCTCAACTAAAGAATTTCTTTAAACAAGAAGAGGTTATAAACTCAAGGTTTTTTATGAATAAGAGGAGAATCTCAACTAATGGGTTTTTAGGACTAGTAAGAGGACCTCAACTCAAGTATTTTTTGAGAACTAAGAATAGGATTTCTACTCAAGAATATTTTTGGTAACTAAGCAGAGGATATCATCTCAAGGCATTTTTGAGGGAATAAGAAGAGGGTTTGGACTTTAGAGTTTTTTTAGAAACCAAAAGGAGGATCTGAAATCAATGAATTTTATGATGAAGAGGAGTATCTTAATTCAAGAGTTGTTATGTCGAAGATAAGGGTATCAACTCGAGGATTTTTCAAAACCAATAGTAGGATATCAATTCAAGGAGATATGAGATGGAACAAGAGTGTAATGCCATAAATTTTAATGATGATGATAAATATATATGAGTGTGAATGTTTAGGGTATTTGGGTTCACTTGATAAATGGTAATATATATAATATAAATAATATATTAAGAATATCTAAGTTAAAATGGGAGATAACATGGGTGTGAATAATTTAACCAATGGTAATTGAAAGACCACCACTATACCAACAACAACATATAAATGGAACTATGGGGTTCTCTTCAAGAGTATGAAAATATTATTAGTGTATACTTAGTGAATCATAGGCAATTTTGTTGTTACCTATATCAATGGGGTTTATTAATAATATTATATGAACCTGTTACCAATTGCAATGAATTTTTTTATTAATGATGAAAAAATAAATTTAATTTAATTAAAGGGAAATTTATTCCAGACCATGAAAATTCTAGGGATGGTTTCTTAGAAACTAAATGGAAATTATGTTGTTCACTATACCATGTGAGGTATATTTAAATTAGTCAACAATCCAATTAAAAATCACTATGAATTTTCTTAATTAATGGTGACTGAGATATTATAGATATGAAATGTATTTATATAGAAATATATATTTAATAAGAGATCGAGTACCCAGAAGGTTATTTCACCATATATTGAACACATTTTCAGGAAAAAAATAGGATAAAAATTACTTGGGAAGATGATTTTCTAATATGAATGGAGTTAAAAAGGTAACACTAATAAAAAAAATTAAATAATTTCAACTCATGTTATTAGAGTAAAGAAGTTGTACACTATCTTTTTCTTAGGCTAGTAGGTCAAATGTTCATAGATTGAATTTTAATAGGGAAAATCCCAGACCTTATAAGATCTATTAAATAATATTTTATTCTTTTAATTTTTCATAATCCATTTAAAGGGAAGTATTAGTGAGTGAAGACCCAACTTTTAATCAGTTCACCATTTTTGGATTTTAAGACTATCAATTTTAATTTATTTTCCTTTTTATTTTATACTATTAATTTTTACCATAATATAGAAGGGATGAATTTTTGATAAAGGATTCAATTTTTTGGTTATGACTCTTTTTTAGGTTTTCATCTTGATATATTTTATTTCTTCTTTTTTTATGCTCTTAATTTTATCATAGATACAAATGGGAAGGCTTGGAACATAAATATTTTACAATTTATTAGATTTACTTATGTGGGTTTTAAACCTAAAATTTATTTATGAAATTTTTTTATTATACTATAAAGTCTTTCAAATTATACCAATATCTTATTTATGGATTTTAAGGTCATAAGATTTTGACCAAAAGGGGAAAATATTTAAGGGTGTACATCTTTGACCAAAATATTGGATCTTAGTTTAAGGTCATAAAGCTTAGAACACAATGGGGTTTCTTTACCTGTGTATTCATAACTTCTAGAAACTAAATTGAAAATAAAATTTTGATTCCAGAAACTTTTAGGCAACACCAGTGATGAATAACCCATGAAAATGTCTTTTTTATGGAATGGTTGTAATTGTTTCATATATCAATGGACATAATGAGAAATTATGAATTTTTTTATAGTTAAATAGAAGATATATGAGTTTTGTTTATTTTTTTATAATCTAAAAGTTTTATAAACCATTAATGAAAAGGTCTTAGTGAGTAAAAACTCAAATTTTTACCAGGTTTCACTTTATAAGTTTCCAACCTAAGAATCCATTTTTTCTATTTTGATCACATATTATGTTCTTGTAAATTTTACCAATATTGGATGTATATTTTTTAAAGTCACATAATTAAAAAAAAATTGAGGTTATTTTCATCAAAAAATTGGAAAAATTTATATGAAATTAATAATAAACCCAAAGACAACATACACAACCAAAAAAAGTGGGTAAACATGCATGTATTTTAAGATTAATATTCTATAACTGCATTGGGTATCTCGATTATAAGGTCATATAGGATAAAAAAATATTTTTATCTTATTTTAAGGTCATAGATATTATACCAAATTATTAATGGAGGCCACAATTTTATGTCAGGCTGGAAAAAGTGACACAATGGGCATTAGTGGGCTAATATTTTAGGATGGTTTGAATGAGAAATGGGTAAAATGTGAATTTTATGTGACTAAAATATGAAATATAAGAATTTTTATACTTCCATTTTTACTTCCATATATATCACCTATTAAGTGTTATCCAATGAATCAAATGTAAATAGTTAAAGAAATATCACACCCCCCTTTGACATAGAGTGTATCACTTGTTACTAATATTTGAGTAATTTCTCTCTTCATTTTTCAATACAATCAAAATACCTCAGGGTTATTTTCTAAAAATATTCAAGTGAGAGGATATGGATGAATATAGGTATTTATCCTCAATTTAGAATACCACTCTATTGGAAAATATTTAGTGAAGATCTTTTTAATTTAATTTTTTTGTTGAAACATATCCTAGATTGGTATTTTTATTAGACACTCTTTATTTAATGAAATAACATTTGATTTACATATACATTGATCTTGACTACTACAAAGAATTTTTTGGCATATCTATTGAACTTTTATTATAAAATAGTATTTTTAGAGGTTTCTTAGTATCAATCATTAAATATTATAGATATAACTTTATCTAAAAAATGTGTATAAGCCAATGTAGCATCCAAATATTGTGATTTATTTTTGTTAAGTGTCATTAATTTTTTTGAGATATATCACACATACCTTACTAAGAAATAAAGGTCCACCTAAATTAGATATTCTATCAGTGTAGTAACCTACCCAATATGCATATATGAATCCCAAAATGTTCAAATTTGTACAATTTAAGTACAACATCCAATTGTTCAATGTGTCTTTCAAAAACCTAATTATCCTTTTTACTAATAGAATATCTATCTCTATTAGAACAATTTAAAAAATAGAACATGGATTCTCCTTGTAAACTATATTATACCTTGATGTAGTTAGATATAACAAGCTTCCATTATCTCTTCTAAACTCATTTCGATTAACTATTCTACAAACTTCATCTTTCCATAGTTTTTCTCCAACTAAAATGGGAGTTGAAACTTCTCTTGATTCTTTTATTATAAAATTCCTCAATAACTAATTATTATAATTTTCTTGGGAAAAAAATATGTTTTCAATTTTCTACTAAATCTATAATCCCAAAAAATAATTCACCTCTACTAGCATTGAAATATTGAATTTATTTTTTATATTCTTAGAAAATTCCTTACATAGGAATTCTTTGTCACTATATAATACTATATCATCACTATAAACTATGATAATTAGAGTTCATATAGGTTTCTCTTTCACAAAGTGGTCATTATAAACCTTTCATTTTGTAAAGACCATGTTTCTTAATATTCTTATACATTTATATCTAATTTCTATCACTCTCTTCGTCACTAGTTTTATATGAATCATTTTGAATAGTATTATTCTCATTTACATATTTTTCTTCAATCTATTTTTTAGAGATCTTCTCACTACCAAATTCTAAATTATCATTTTCTTCACCAAATTTAACCTTTATATGAGACTAATTTTCAAGGATTCTAACATCACAATAGTAAATAAGTTTATTTAACCTTTTATTCCTGAACTTATAGCCACTACCATTGTATTGGTATACCATTAAATTTCATTCTTTATATTTTTATTTTAACTTTACCAGATTTAGGCCCTTAATTTTCATGAATCATGGGTTACAAATGACATTGAAATAGTTTATTTTGGATTTTTATGGAACCAAATTTCATATTGTTCCTTAGTTTTCTCAAGAATCAATAAAAATTTGTTTTTTATATGTATATCTCCATAAAAATATTCTCTTTATATAAATTTAGAGAGTTTATTCTCAACTATAATTATCTTTCCAATCTAAAAATAATTATATTTTCCCTCTCAATTAATCCCTTTTTTAGTTGTATAGGATGAACAGAATTGATTTTTGATCATATTTTTTTCAAGGTAATTTTAAAATTCGTTACAAGTTTACTACGTAGGATTATTTCATCTCTAATTCAAAATATAGACTCCCATATCCTTCTCAACATGTCTTTTAAATATTTTGAACATGTTAACTACTTCACAATTATGCTTTGAGAACATAATTTTAACCATCCTTGTGAATTTATCTATGAAATTAATGAAGTAAAAATAAACTCAAAGATAATGATGTCTCATATGACCAAAAATATTAGAGTGAAAAAGTTAAAGTGGTTTATTTTATTGAATATCCACTATTTTATATGTTACTTGGACCATATTCCCCTTCTATAAAGTTTCAAAAAAATCATATCTCTCTATTTTAATATGGGGAAGGTCACCTACCACTTCATTCTTTGATATTATAATCAAGATTATTTTATTGAGGTGACCACATTTTATATTCCACAAATAATTCTCATCTTTTTCACTTAAGTAGCATGAATTGGTTGGGTAACCAATTTGAAATAGGTTTTACTCATTTATTCCTTTTTAGAGATAAATTTACCAATCATAATGTTCTTAATGATGCATTAATATTTATTGAAAGAAAAATTATCCAAATCATCAAATAATTGAATCACACTAATAATATTGTGTTTAATCCCTTCCATATAAATTACATCTCAACAATTAAGATTATTTTCTTAAATTGCAGATGTGTCAATGCCTTTAATTATCAAATACCTATCATTTAAAAATCTATCTACCCTCCATCATGTTATTCTACATTAATAAAAATATTATAACTCTATACATGTGTAAGGAACAATCACTTTCAAGAATCCATGGAATTAATTTCTTACAAGATTTTAATACCACATCAATAATAAGAGATATTTCTCCTTAATTTGTCTTTTTAATTCCAAAACCATTTTAATTATATAAAATTTTTCTAGGAAGGTTGGTTATTAATTCCTATACATAATAAAATTTTTAGTCACATATTCCCCATATCTCATCTACACAATCAAATATTTTTGGTGTGTATAGATTTGTTAAATTCATACTCATAGATTTATTATTTTTTAGTTACCCTAAACTATTTTTCGTTCTACGCTTCCATTCTTTATTCCTTATCCTTAGTGGAGACATATTATACATATATAAATATGATTTGTGTCCAAATATTTCACATAACCCGCAATATCCACTGAATATGGGTCTTTCAAAATAATAAAAATTCTATATAGAATTTTTGATGTTGTTGGATCGCCCCATATTGTTGTTTATTATTCCTTGGGGAGATATTATTATAGTGATTTAATTAAATTAATTATATTAATAAGTGGGTATCTCATTACCCTTTTTATCCCAAACAATACCAGATTCAGAGTTATCACCTACAAAATTAGTTAAGGAAAGTTTCATTGAGACATAGGTGGTAAAGATTCAACATACTCCTTTGAGTTTACTTCATAGTTGATTTTTATGTCTCTCCCATAGCATCCATTTGTTTGTTATAAATATACCTCATATACTTAAATTATTTTTTGGATTCTTGATATTTAAATTTTTTCATTCAATGTACTTCTTCTTTTAGATTGAGTATCTCTTCAATATCATTCACTATCTTATCACTCTCAACAACTTTAATCATGTTGTTTTTTATTTCATCAATATTGTAAATATTCTTCTTAATAATTTCTTCCCTAGACTCAGTAATTATCATAATAATTATTCAAGATTATATATTTTTTTCTTTATTATAATATCCTTCTTAATAAATACTTCCAACTTAGATTTTAGTATGTGATCTATATAAGTAATTTTATCTTCTTCTTATTTTTCTTCTATACTAGACAAATATTCATGCTCCTACACATGATCCATAAATTTTGTGATTTTTTTTAAGATCTTTATCTTCATATTGACTTTTCAAAGAGAGATAATCCACCTCTTCTTTACCCATCAAAATTATTATTTTTCTTCTTGGAAATTTATTCTCATTATTAATAGATTTATATTTCTTTTTGAAATTTTACCATATTTATTAAATTAATTTTCTTGATATTGATCATTAGATCCTTACTCTACAATATTTTTCTTTTGGTTTTTATATAAAATTTTATATTTATAACTTATTTTAAAAAATTTAAAAGCACTTTTACATTATATTTTCCTTTTCCATTTTTTATATTTTATTTTTTAGATATAAGAGACATGATTTTCTTGCAATACACATCTTTTTCTCCATAATAACGTGAATCAATTGACACATAAACTTATTAATATGTGATACTACCCTTACATGTGGATTCAAATTCCATTTATTATTTATATTTCATTTTGAATGCAGGTGTATGTCCTCTTTCATATACTATAATAATTTTATGTGATTTATAAAGGGAAAGTATATCTATCTTATAATGTTGATTGTTTAGGATCAAACATATCTAGAAAATTTCTCACTAACTTTGTAACAATATTATAGTCTTCCATATTTTCTATATATCCTATTATATTATTAAAAATTTCACAAACACTTGTGATGTATTCATCTATATTTTCATTTTTATCCATATTGATGCCCCAAAATTTTCTCCTCCTTATCTACAAGTTAGCCTCTTTAAGTTTTACATTTCATTCATGGATATTTCAAAATTTTCACATATTTATTGAGTAACTTTATTTTACATAACCTTATTTATAAATTTTATGTTAAAATATAAGAGTAGCATCTCTAGCTTTACCATATTTCTATAAATTATTCTTATCATCTAGATACATTTTTATAATTATATCAATAGATGTAAATCCAATAATTGTAACATTAACCACTTCTAGGTCAAGTGATAAAATATAGGGAAGTGTCTTATTCTTCTAACCATGGTAGTTAGTTTTATAAAAGGTGGGAACACCCCTACAATTCACAAAAATTAAATTATACATTGAAACACATTAAATATTTGATAAAGGGAACATGGATGATTTGATATAACTTGATATGACCTAGGAATGGGGGGTAACACTAATAAGTGGTGGGGATTAATTAGTGGTGAAAATATGTTAATATTTGTTCCTAATGAATTAAACTACTGTAATATGTTAGGAATCAATCCTCTAATAAATTAAAAAAAATCATTATACATGTCAATGCATGAATTAAATGAATAAGTCTCACATAATATTTTACAAGGTTCATGCCCATTGGGGGATCTCACACATTTTTTTATCTGATTTTTATCCTAGTGTAAAGATTTTCAACTAATAATGTATCATATATTAAAAGTGTGTTGGAAGGTACCATACTCTTCTAAGTATTTATCGGTATCCCACTATCATTAAACAACATCCTACTGGTTATAATGTGATAAGAATAATATGAGAAACTTCTGTTTAAAATATAGTTTCTTTAGAAACTATAGAAAATATTCCTCTCGATCTTTCAGGATAGATAGAATAATATTATTACCCCATCAACTCTTCAACAACATATAGTACATTAAAGAATAGAAGAACCAGTTGGAATGGGATATAATAAGTAGATAAAAATTTCAATATACTCCCCAAATATCTTCTCAAACTCAATTCACTAAAAACATTAGCTATAATATGTTTTCTATTCTTCTCAAGCGTTGGATTCTAGTTCTATTTTTCTTTAAATGTTTAAAATAATCAAAAAATATAACTACCTTCTACTGTATCTACATATCAACTACTTGCCCTTATTTTATAAAACTATAATAGTCTATAATTGATTTAATTGCAGTGATCATTTAAACATCATCATTCTAGAGTATTCTCATAACTGAGATACTGAGAATGAAATACTTAGTGAATTTCCTAAATTTCTTTTTTACATAGGTGCATACCCATGATATCATAATATTAAATTATCCATTTAACTATTTCTAATATTGTATTTCCAATAAAACTCTTTTATTTATTCTAGATAATATAAAAAAATACTTAAAAAAACCACTAACCATAGTCCTAGTCACTATTCAAAAACAAATAAATTGTTGAATTCTATAAATACCTATAAGTGATTATATTATCATTCCACTAGTTTAACTTCAATTAAATTTATATTAAACCTAATTGTGACATGGATGACATCATTTCTACATAAAATCAATTAAAAACATATTATCAATGAAATTCAGGCATTTAATAATTCCAATTATTGAAACCTCAGCTTGAATCATTGCAACAAAATTTTCAAGTGATTATGGTAATTTATAAAATCCAAAATTTATCAATTTTTTTATATAATTTAATTTTATATATTATTCTTTAATAGATTAAATTTGGCCTCTATAGTAATTTTTGTTGATAAAAAGAACATGAAACTTCAAGTAGCTTGAATAGAGATCACCCATTCGATTTCTCACATGAATCAGATTGAATAAAATTGTGATGATTTGACAATGAAAATTGGATCAAGAATTATCTATTTTAAATTATTTTGGATATTTATTATTATACAATTCTCTATTTATTATAATATTTAACTCTATTATTTCTTGTAAAATTTCACACTAAAAATTTCATTTCTTCTAATTTTTTGGAGTTCTTTGTAATTATACCTTTTAAATTACATGAAGGAACCTTATAATGTCTTGTAATTTATATTTCACTATTTTACTAGGGTGTAATCAATTATCATATTTTTGATAGGGTTTGTCTATAAATTAAAAGTATGATTACATACAATGTTTATGTATCCAGTAAGGTATTTATTGTTTAAATATTTTATTAAAAGAAAAAAATTCTTCTCTTTGTAAATATTATGATGTTTCATTGTAGGGTTCATTGTATCCTATGAAATATCATGTTACCCTATGAGGGTTCACTTTATTAAGATCATTTGGTATGCTATAAAGTGCATATGATTAAACACTTATGAAAATTACAGAATTACAAACTCAAAAAAACATTAAAAAAACCTCATAAAATTATATCAGGGCTTCTAAAACCTTCTTAAACAAAATCCAAACATCTTCAAACAAATTTCAACAACCTTTAATAATTATGAAATACGGTTTTTAAATTATAAAAAAACATTAAAAAAATCTATAAGTTACTACCCAATGTTAATAACTTCTGTTGACTACTTAGAACTCTTTCAAAGTTTATCATTATTTTTATCATTCATAGAACCATTTCTATAAATTTTTTCCCATGAAATCATTTTTACAACAATATATTACTCTTTAAAATTTTCTTTACTAGTATATCCTAAACTCTTTTAAGATAAAGTAATTTTCACTTCGTTATAGTAACTATGTATAACTCTTTACAAGACTCTTTACTGATGCACCCTAAACTCTTTTTAGATGTTTAGTAAAAATAAATTTCGATTTTAATAGGAATAATGTTTTATTTATTAATTTTAAACTTCTCTAAGTCCAAATATATACCCACTAGATTCTTGGACACTATATTTTCTTTAGAATTTCATGCTAATAAATTCAAATTCCATTTTGTTATAAAGTAACTCTTATTTCCTCTTTGTAGGAATATTTTATAAGTAAAATATTTTATCTATATCTTACATGGTCCTCTATATGTTGAGAGAATTATTCTAAAAATTATACTTTTTATTTAAAATATTCCACTAAAGGTTATGGGGAACATTTCCCTCATATTTTAACAAATATCCCTATTAAATTATTTTATCTAAGATAAAAATTATTTTATCCTTATATTATTTTAAAAAATATTATAGAATTGAATAAAATAACAAAAATTTATGTATAATTAATCATTTCATATTGTTAATAACTAATACTTGTTAATTAAACAATTCCATTATTATATAATAGAGTATAAGATGAAATTTCACATCTTTTATATAGATCCATCCGAGCATGATATATTCTTTTATATTCAAAAACATGGTTCAACAAATCTTTATTTCATTATTTAAATGAATTTTACAAGTAACATATATTCTTTATTTTATTTTTATCTTCTATATACTTACAATATTTTTAATGTTTACATTTGGTAGCATAAACCCTTACAAATAAAGATTTTATTTGTTGAACATTGATATATTACATGAAAAATCACTGAAGTTTCAAAAACCAAAAAATCTATATCCTATGATACATTGAATTACCTTAATGATAACTCAAGGTTTAAATGACCAAGTTTTAATATTGTAATAATCCAATCTTCTTCTTCTGGATTAATCCTTTACCTAATTACATTGTCAATAAAATACCTAAAACTGAAGATCAAAATCCTAGTTCACCTATTCTCAATACTTTGATATTATTATGTATGATTTTACAAAAAACATTCACACATTCCAAAAAGTTACAATTATGAAAAAATAATGAATTCCATAGAAAGAAAAATCCTTTGGAAAACCTCTAGTATCTCTATGTCAATAAAATATTTAATCATATTGAATATATTAGGAAATACACAAATTCCTTTATCCATGTTGTATCTATTTTCTTTGAAACATTAATTAAACCCTTTTATGATTTTCATAAGCATCCAGATTCAAATATTGGGAAAATTAAAATTTTGGTTTATTTGGAATAGATTACTTTAATACATATTTTTTATTATTATTTAGGAATATTTATTTTGTTTTGTAATAATATAAGAATTTTAACACATTAATCACCTCATTTTTCTAATATTTTTATCAAAGTGTATTTTGATGATGATAATACCATTAATTTATAACATAATAATTTATAATATGGGTATCATGTTTTACATTCATTCAATAAATAATTTTATTAAATATGTTCCCACTAAAACAATTAAACCATTAAAATTCCATTATATTTATTAGTAATCTGAGATATAAGGACATGATCTTAAACATTACATAATCCAGAGTTTTTAGTGAAGAATTAATTTTCGTTCATTCCTGAGTATTTTTTTAGTTTATAGTAGTAAATAATTTGGTCTCAACTCTTACATGAAAAAATTATATATTACAAATTATACACTTCTACTCAATACAATTTTTTCTCATAATATACATTTTTTAAAATTAAACATGACTTCTTTTCATGATAAATATTCACAAATTTTAACAAAACTTATTATTTTACTTTAACCATCCTTAAACACTATGAACAATATTTTAAAATGTGCGATGAGGACAAAAATATCAATAAGGAACATAAAAAATATGAAATAAATAAACCCATTAGTCCATGAGTAATTAAAAAAAAATATTTTCAAAAAAAAAGTTGGGGTTCAAAATAAAAATTTTTGTACACAAGAAATAAACATTTATCCCCAAATATTTTCATTAAACATTTGATAAGAAATTTTAAAAGAAAAAATAAAACTGATAAAGGTTTCTTTGAACACATGAATACCTCATGAAAACATTTTTATAAATTTATAGTTATCACCCTTAATAAGTATAAAATAATTTCCTTTAAACATATTCTATTTAGCATATCTTGTGAAATCATTATATTTTTTTTAAACACCATAGAAATAATAAATAAATCATGTATTAAACTTGGGACATAATTTTCTATATAAATATTAAAAATGGAATAATGAATACCATCTACTTCCATACCCAATGCATTAGAGGGATATCACAGACCCACTCGTCTTTGGCTTATAACAGAACCACCCATCCTTGGTTAAAAATGTATCCACCCATATTTGGTTTATAATAGAACCAACCATCATTAATTTATAACAGAACAAAACATAATTATAAACAATTACCAAGAACTATAACATAATCATAAAATATTTAAGCCTATATTATCATCATCATCACATTCATGAAAATATTCTTTTCACCATTAAGAAAACATTTTTGGATATTGAAATTTCCATTCTATTTTATTTTTTTTCTAAAAATTACCAAAATATAGGGAATTAGGATTTTAATTTGAAGAAAACATGAAAGATTATAATGGATTAAAAATATCATATAGTGGTTATGGTGGTAGGAAATGTCATTGTCACTGTATATGTTAATGTATAAAATTACTTGTTTTCGTTAAAAAATAAAGTAAAAATGTTCCATGTAAAATATATAAAAAGAATCCTTTTAGAAGCCTTTAAAATAAAATAAAAATATACAGAAAATTTAATTTATTATAATTTTTATTTCCATATAAATAAATTATTAAATAATTTTAAAAATATGGACATGGGAGAAAAATATTTCTAAAATAAATCTTGAAAATATTTAAAATAAGGTTTTAAGTTAAAGTGTCTCTTACCATGAGTCTGACTCATCACATATGTTCTTTATCTTCATGAGTAATAAAATAATGATAATTATTTAATTTATTAATAAATTTTTTCATGATTATCATTCCTTTTATTTTATCTCTTCCCATGGTATATTTAATTATTTAATCAATGAAATTTGTTTCACACGTTTTCACGATATTTTCTTCATAAGTCCAAAATTTCCTCAGTAGGATGACTATGGATAAATATGCCATTATTTATTCATATAAAAAATAATAATCATGACATATTTATCATTTTATATGTCAATTATAATTTTAAAACTAACCATTAAATATGGTAATGAAAAATGAACTACATTACAATCATGGAGATGGTAAGTCGTATGTACATATGAGTAACATTTCCATTTTTTAATGATCATTATAGAAAAAAATTATTATTTTATATTTAATTAATGATCATTGTACCATAAATATAATATTTTTTATTTAAATATACTTATATATATATCATCTTTTTGATGAAATGATGAAAAATTAATCACATCACTTCGAAGAGGTGGTAGTCTATACATACACACGAACATTGTTATCATTCTTCAGTGAATGAAAAGGTAAGAAAATAGATGATATATTACTTATAAATAATTATAAATATATCATTAATATCATATATATATAAATTTAATCCATCATTATAACTATCCATGATAGGTGGTTATTGAAAACAAATTATATCAGTTCATAAGGCGCTATTACACCATACACACAAATGATAGTTTTATTTCCCATTTGATAGAGGAGGATACAAATGTAGGTTATTACATTAAAATAATAACATCTTATTATGTGGAAGATATTTATTTTATTATATCATCGTGGTTGAATAATATTTTAAGTAGGTGGGAGAAGAAATAAAGCAAAAATCTTAGTGAAGAACTATACCTCTTCTTCAGACACCCTCTTAAGGTTTACATCAAAAGATTTCCTAAGTTGATTTTATGATAAAAATAAGACCTATAAGATGTGGGGAGGGATTTAAGGAATTTATTTGGGTAGTAATTGGATTATATAAAGGGATTTTTAAATGTGACTAAAATTGGAGAGGAGGTTCTCGTTTATAAGAGAGAAGAGAGGCACTCTTGGAATTCCTTAAAATATTAAATAAATATAAATTAATTTTCAGGTTCAAAAGGATCAAAATTTATAATATTAGAATATAATATTTTCATGAGTCTGAATAATCTAATAAAATCAAATTTAGTGAAGTTTAGATATTTTTTTTACCCTTATATGTATTTTTTAACCCGTGTTAACCCTTTTTGATGATTACCATGATAATAAAGATTTTTAATCCTTAGGGGTCAATATATTAACTATAAAAGGGAAAAGATAAAATAAATGGAACATGTATGATATAATAAACCATATAACATTCACTTGAATGAATATAATATTTCATTTAATTTTAAATTCTTTCATAAAATATTATTTATTAAAAAATATCATTAATATCTATTTTGGAACTATTCATTTTTAAAATATGTAATTTAATTATAAAAAAATAATTTAACACATTAATTCATTAATATAATATTATTTTTGATATTTTTAAAATCATTGATTTTAGTTTTCTATTAATTTTATAAATATTTTATTAGCGTTGCATAGAAATTTAGGGTATTTATTTCATAAATAAAATTAAAAAGAAATTACAACGATATAAAATAATAATTTATATTTAAAATGAATATTTAAAAACAAACATAAGTTTTTTTAACATTCTCACAAAATGTTAAAGTTATTAAAAAAAGGTGTGTGGCATTTTTGGCTTTATATTCACTTAAATATTATAAAGTAAAAAATAAATGAAATATGGAACCAAGATGCATTATTTTAGAGAATAGTATTTTCATGGAAAATAAAAACTCATAAAATGGATAAAGTAAATCTTTGAAGTTATTTTCAATCCCTATCATATCATTTTTAACCCTTAATTACCCAATTTAACCTTACTGAGGTGAGAAAAAGTTACTAAGGTTACTATTCAGAATGAATAAAAAATAAAGGGAAACATTTACCAAATTTGGAACCAATAATTCTTCATATGTAATCTAGTTTTAAAGATTTAAAATACATAATTTTAATAATTAAATTTAAAATCATACTAAAACAAACATGACAAAAATTTTATTTTAGAAAAATGCCCTTTTTAAGTATAAATATTTTTTATACTAAATTTAATTATAAATTTAATTTTAAAAAATATAATTGGATTATTTCAAATAAATAATAACTAATTAAATTTTAAAATTAATCAAAATTGAATTTTACTTTGTTAATAATGAGGTAAAATTACAATTTTCAACAAAATCTGTACTTTTCACTATTTATTGAAAAATTATTCTTTATAGAAAATTATCAAAAATTAATATTAATATAATTTTGAAATGATGAATTAAAATATAAAATTAATGTTGTTAAATTAAAATTATATAATTTTAAAAACAAACTTTTAAATAAAAGCTTATAAGAAAATAGATTAATAAACATATTTCCTTTTTTATTTAAAAAATACTTAATATTTTTATATTGAATTTGATTATCTCATTCAATAATACTAATAAATTTTAAAATGAATTATTCTACAATTATATGGGTTGTTACATTATTCTTCATTTTTGAAATTTCTTCCACGCAATTTAATTCACTTACTAAATAAGTGGGGATATCATTCCCTCATATCATTTTTCGATTAACATGTTGCATCTTCAACCATATTGTTTAAAAAAAACATTCACTTGATTAATTACCTTGTTCTAAAACACTTGATCTCCATGGTTAAGAATCTTAATAACCCATTACTTACAATAACGGTTCTCTTCCAACTAAACTACTTCAGGGCATAAAACTTGAGATGAATCCAGAACATATTTTCTTAACATTGAAAGATGAAATACCTTATTTATCTGGGATAAAGTTAGGGGTAAGGCTTCTTAGTAAGAACTAATCCATATTTTTCTAGGATTCGATATGGTAAAATACACCACAGTCTTAGATTCACCTTTTTACCAAAAATAATAACACTTTTCGACAGAGATACTTTAAGAAAAATATGGCCACCTTATTTAAAAGAAAGATATTTAATATAGTTATCTACATAACTTTTCTACTTTCTCTAATACACCCTCATATGTTTTTGAATCATATTTACCTTTTTAACCATTTTCTATACGAATACAATTCCCTAAACATTCTTTCATTTACTTTATCACCAAGTTAGAAGTCTGAAACTTCTTTCTATATAATGCCTCAAAAGGTTTCATCTGTATACAAGAATGCATACTTTTATTTTAAGAAAACTCAAATAGATAATTATATTTATCATAACTTCCTTGATAATCTATTTAACATTCATGAAGAATGTATTCTAATTTCGGAACCATTTTTTTCTGATTGTCCATCAGATTGAGGAAAAATGTTTGTACTAAAATTCAATTCAGTGCCCAATGACTTTTGAAGTCCTTTCCATAAATCTGAATTATACCTGGGATCATGATCCGCTAAAATGGAGATAGACACTATGTGTAACCTAACTATCTTCTTGAGGTATAGTAAATAAAGATGATATAAAGATATATTATCTAAAATGATAAACAAATGAATATATTTAGTTAGTCGATCAATGTTAATGAAAATCAAATTATTACCTTGAAATTTCTTTCATAATACCACAAAAAATCCATGAGAATATTTTCACATTTCCACCTCAACATTGGAAAAGGTTGAAGCATCCCTTTAGTTAATTTATGCTATTCTTTAACCTATAGACAATTTAAAAATTTCATGGATATCTATTTTCTTTCCATCCCACCAGTAATACTCCCAAAGGTCCCTTTACATCTTAGTACTTCCTTGATGATTGGAAAACATGGAACTATGAGATTCAATTAACAATTATATCCTTAATTAGGAGTGACACGACACACATAATCTCTTTCCAAATATTAAAACACATTCTTTGTCAACAATAAATTTGGGAAACTTACCCTTTTTAACTAATTACACCTTTTACTATAACTCATGGTCTTGCTTATGATCTTGATTAATTATTTCTGATAGAGATGATTGTACTGACACCTGAAACAAAATTATAACACCCTGTGATTTTATGAAGAATATTATTTTAATTTCGTTGATGTCTTGTGTTTTACACTACACCAAAGGGAGATTTCACTACACACAACCCTGACTTGGCTTGCATTACAGGCAATCACGACTTTCCTCGATAGCGTGTGTTGTACACAATATCAGGTTTCACTAAACAATGATATATGGTTATAATATTATTATGAACTAGCCATTATGAATAGTATTAACTAAATTTTGAATTTTATAACATTATTATTTCATCTTACACATTTTCTAGAACATGGTGTGTGAACCAAATAATTTTTTCTGGTAAAATAAGTATTTTTCAAAAAATGCAGTTTTGCCGCCTTTAAATGGAACACCCACATTAAATATAGTATTTTACATGATTATAAGTTCAATTTTACAAAATAAACATCTTATTTTGAATCAGGATATAAAAATTTACATTGGATAAAGTTTTGATATTTTTCTGATAACTTTCATATTTTAATGAATAGTAAAAACACACTATATTTTAATTAAAAACAACTTTTTTCATCGTAATAATTTATATGGTTAAATTATAATATTGAATGATTTTAAAGTAAAAATAGAATATATTTTTACCATTTAATATAATTTATGTCATTAGAATTGATTTTACCTTGAATTCATAGGTTAAATCAATTAAATCTTTTGCAATTTTTTAAAAAAACCCGTTTTCTTTCAACAATGGGATTAATTTTAATTTAATTTCTGAAAATTTTGTGTATTGAATTTGGAAAAATGGATTCCATATTTGTAATTAGTGGGTCCAAATTATGTTAATAATCTAATTTTTATTTTTTGGGCTTTATGAATAGTAACTATGGTAAATTTTATTTACCATAGTTAAAGGTAAATCGGGTAATTATGGGTAAATATAAGATTATAAAATTACACTAACACCTGAAGAAATCCTATTTTATTACTAAAAGTCAACCCATATCACCTAAGGGTCGTATTAGATTCATTTAATGGACTTTGTTCCATGAAGATACTTTAATTATTATGAAAACTAAATAAAGTGACAACATGTCACTTTCTTAAATCTTATAAGTATAATAATTTTAGTTTAGTGATAAACTTCATGAAAATTCGGATATAAATAGTATCCTAAAATCAAATAAAATTATCTACATCATATGAATTTATTTATAATTTTTAATAATTAAATAATTATCATTAAAGGTGACATAATAGTGATGTTGAAATTATTTTATTAAGAGAAATATCAAATAAATGGTTTTAAAAATATTAAAATAAATATTATATGAACTATTTAATGTGATACACAAATTTTCTAGACATATTTTACATGTTATAAATCTATGAAATATTTTAGTTCGAATATATCCTCTGTGTAGATTTTATTTAAATTCAAATAAATTAATAGTGTCAAAATTGACACTATTGTTATTTTATAAAAATAACATATTATTAAATTGTTTAAAAATAACAAAAATATTTAAAAATTATAAATTGAAATTTATATAGTCTAAAATGTCATGAATTATCCAATTATGGAAAATTAACAACACATAAGTGATTATTTATAACCATTTAAAATTTAGAATTTTATTACCAGAAATAAACTTAAATAGATTAAAAAAGGATAAATCAAAATGATAAGGTTTAAAATAAGATCAAAACATGTCTAAATTTTATTGGTTGATGAAATTACAACCCTATATCATATATTAATCGAATTGAGTCATTTTTTGGAGGTTTTTATGTGAGGTAAGAATTTATATTAACTTAATATTTTTGAGGATTCCAAAGGTGCCCCTCTCCTGCCTTATGAAAGGGCACCTCCTCCTTCTATTACTCACACCATTTTGAGCCTTGAAGCTCGGACAAACTCGGCCCATTTCACTTCCCCACTTCCCTAGAAACATCCTAGAGGTTCTGGTCTTCTTCAAAGACCAATTTTAGTGCCCTAAGAGGAGGTCTCAAAGAGGCGCTTCAAAGAAGAGGGTAATGTCCGTTACCGATTCTTTCAACTTTATTTCTCATTATAATTCTTCTTCTTTAGTTGTATCATTATTAAGTAATAACATAAGTATCACTAATATACTAATTTTTTATTATAAGTATGAAACAACCATATTTCACCATCTATCCATCCTACGGAAAACGAAATCACCGCACGTGCGTACGTACAGAATACCATCTCCACGTCGTGCTGTAATCTATTTTCCACCACCACCTTACTTGGATGGGTATAATGGTGTAAATAATGACTATATATGATTATTGTAAAGTGATATTGATTCTGAAATAGTATAAATAGACTCCAATACAATTCCATGATCATGGGAATGATATCATCACTCGTGCATACGTACGGACTACCGTCTCCACGAATGCGATGAAATTCATTTTCCATGATTAACCATTCAAGAATGATTATAAAGTATATATAATTAATAATAATGAAATTTATGAAATAATAATTCTACTATATTTATGTATATATATATATGTATTTCATCTATTTCATTTCATTCAATTCAATAAGGAAACGAAAACAGCGTTCATGCGTACGTACAACCTACCGTCTCCATGAACGGTGTATTTCATTCCTTTTATCGATCTATAATATATATGTATATGATGAATATATTATATATATAAATCATGTTTTACATTCTGGAATTTTTTAAATCAGGATATAAGTAATAATATCATGAACGACAAGTCGAAACACATACGATAAATGAAATGATTTTACCCAAAACGCTGCTTTTACATTGAATTTACAAAAGAACGGGTAATACAAAGTCATAAGTGAAACATATATGATATAATAAAAATGAATATGATTATGTATTAAGTCAATGATATTATTTAAATCATTATACAGGAGGTTCATATCCATACGAAGCATATCGGACCTAAGGTAAGGGATCACTATTCCAATCTCGTTCTTATCTGAGATTGTTTATTCATAAGTATTTACGGGGGTTATTGTTATCATCCATGTCCATGTTTCTTAAAAAAAGTTTCATGTATTTTTAATGTCCTTTTTACCCATTTTTGACTTTTAATACATGGTATGTATGGAATATTTCTTTTACGAGGTACTTTTTGACTTTTCCGGCAAAAGTACGAGAAGAATGTTTTTTTAAGTTATACGGAACGAACAGATTTTTACGGTTTTATAAAGCCTTATTTTCATGAAGCTTCCTCCAAAATATTTCATGAACATTTTCAACAATATCATTTTATTTTAAAATTGCATGACATTTTGTGAAAGGAAAATGATTTTGAAGAAGAAAGGATATTTTCCTCAAGAATTCATTTCAAGTGTTTTATCAAAACCATTTTTCATATAAGATGACATTATTTCATAAATGTATGTTTCAAGTTTAATTTACCTATTATTTAAATGGTTTAACTTTTATTAAGATGAAATTTACATTTGTTTTATATGTATTATGATATGATGGGATGATGTTTATGAAACCCATTTTATTCTTTGGGTTTTAATGAATGTTTTATGTTTATTTTGTGGCACAAGTAAGAATGATTTCATTATGAGATGGGTGGGACCTATATCTCCATCCAATTAATTGGGTAAATATTTATATCTCATGATATAGACATGGCTGGAATGGTAAGTTAATCCAGTTCAGTGTTACAGGACTGAAACGAGGTGTGAACTCGATTTAGAAAGGGACTTTGTCCACTAAGATGGTCTTAGCAGTAATGCCATGGCTACTATGGAAATCATCACATGTAATGAATGGTTTCCACAATTACATGTTTTATTCCCATTATATTTTATCATGGTTGATGTTCCATTATGATATATTCCTTACGCACTTCCATGATTTATGTCTTTTCTCAAGATTTTGATGTTTAAATTTCATGTTCAAGTTTTTGCTTTCAAATGTTTATGGATTGTTTTATGTTCTCTATGTTTTCCCTTACTGAGAATTTGAGATCACCTTTTTTATGTTTTATTTTCCCCAGGAAATAAAGAAAGTTTTTAGGTAAGTAAACAAAAAGGGGAAGATCGTTATGGGAGTTGTTGAAGATCTTTCAACATGATTAGAAGTTTATATTCCATGTTTCCAAAGACACTAAACTATTACGGTCCTTGCATGTCTGTTTTTATTATGTATTAAGTATTCCGCAAAATAATGTAATGTCCACGTACGTCAAGATTTGGGTCTCTACAGTTGGTATCAGAGGAAAGGTTTAGTTAACCTTTGGAAACTAGGATGCGAAAACTTTAGTGAGATCCCTAGAGATATTTCTAAGGTATGTCTAGGGATGTCCCTAAGGTTAAGTATACGTATATGTTATAGTCCTAGAATTACACTGATGATCTTAGAATTAAACCTAAGATGTTAGATATTGAAGTTACTCCCACTTTATTATATTGTTTTCCCTAGCATGGTATTTGCCTCTCAGACTTTTATTTTTGGGTTTTAGACGATGGCTGGAACCCGAAGGAACCATGTTGATCAATGTGATGTACAATGCAATGATTTTCCTCCTGACCAAACCGATGTCATGGGAGATGGAGTGACAAATATTATTTCTATACTTACACAAGATATGAATCATTCTGGACATAAAAATGAGCAGAGAAAGTAGCAACATTCTGTTGAATCCTTCATGAGGCAGCGACCACCTTCATTCAGCGGGTCTTCTGATCCCTTAGTGGCTGAAAAATGGATCAGTACCACTGAAAATATATTTTCAGTTCTACATTGTTCTGTGCATGATACATTTATCGTAGCAGTATATCATTTGGAAGGTGATGCTGATCAATGGTGGAATCTTATCAAGAATACGAGGCAAAGAGATGAAATTGATTCCATCGAATGGGACGAGTTCAAGAACTTGTTTTTCAGTTAGTAATTCCCTCTTATTCTTTGAACAAAGATGGAAAAGGAGTTTCTTGAACTTAAGCAGAAGGATGATGAATCTATTAGTATATATGAAGTTAATTTTACAAGACTTTCAAGGTATGAATCTGGATTTATCATCGAACATGAAAGTAAAGTTGATCGATTTTTAAGTGGCTTAAAACCAAGTCTTCGAAGGGCATTAGCTATAAGAGACTTCACTAGCTATGAAGAAATTTTGTGTTGTGCTATCAAGGTAGAACTGGAAGTTGGTGTAACATATCCATCTCATGGTTTTGATAAGAAATGAAAGATGGAGTTCAAGGAGAAATCTTAGAACAATGGTGAAAAGAAGATGAATGATTCTTTATGCTCAAAGTGTAGAAAGAAGCAGGGTGGATAATGCCTAAAAGGTAATAGAAAATTCTTTAAGTGTGGAAAATAATGTCATCGTGCAGTTGATTGTCAAAGTAATGGGAAAAAGGTTGCTAATGTTGTGAATAGAGAAAATACTACAGAGAACTCTCCACCAACACTTCAATGCTTCAAGTGAAAGGAAATGGGGAATTATGCTAATAAATGCCCTAATCCATAGGTTAATGATGATCAACGTGAGTAACCTCTTAAGTAAAAGGATAAAGGGAAGTCTCATGCAATCACTATTTGTGATGTTGAGTATGAAAATGATGTTGTGTAATGATTAAGTGTTTATGTAATGGGATTCCAAAATAGTATCATGGAATCTCATTTATGGTATTGTGGAATTTTGGAATATCTATGTATTGGTTTTCAATAATTATATGGTACTGGTAACCATTAAAAAGTGATTGAAATATTTTTGGAAAGAAGATGAAATGCGCATATGGAAGGGATAAGGAGAAAATAACGTGATAGTAATCATGAGGTCATGATTAAAATAAGGACAAAGGGATATCATGGTTTGATTATATAAAATTTTTGGGATTTTGATATGTGGAAAGAGTTAACTTTTGATAGCATTCATGCTTTCACTAAGGTTATATGGGTATTCATTTTTCAAGAGAATACATGATTAAGGTTTGCACATGATTGGAATGTGATCAATAAGATATATCAGGGATAAATGATGGTATTCACATGCTCGATAGATGACATTTCTAGTAATTGTTTTCTTTATATTATAAGCTTGGATAGAAGTATTTTGGATAAGCCTAAAGATTTGAAATGGATTGTGTTGAACATAAGTTAGTTTAAGGCTAGAACTGTTTTCAATATTATCGATGGAATGTCATAATGATGTAATTTTAGAAAAAGGAAAACCTACAGGACGGGTGACAACCCGTCACGTCGGACAAGGCTGTGGGAATCGAACCCACAACTGAAGTGCGACTGGCCTTTATCGCATACCAATGGCCTACAAGAAATCCCTGGTTAGTGGAAACTAGTTTTATTTTATTAAGCGGTATGATATATGAAGTATAAGTTCATTTTTGGAATCATATATGATTAACCTCACCATAGATAGACATATTTATATTTGATAACTTTTGATAACCTTTTGTTTGAAATAGATGGAATGACCCATCATTCTATCACATGATCTGTTAACTCTTCACGAATAACAAATTCAACTTCATTTCTTTAATCTATGAAGTGGAAATTCTTCAAAGCACGAACAACAGTGATATTGTACAAAAATCAAGAAAGTATTTCTTCTAATTCAAAATTTTCAACTTTAGGGAAATGATATTGAAAACCAAAAATGTTGTCCTAGTGCTCTTATATCCGATGAATCAGATGGTACCTTAGATCATCACAAATCTATGGATTTGTGATTTTTGGCTTTTTCATAGCCATGTTCTCTACCACTCTCCATCAGAACTTGATGGTTAGATTTTTCTTCCATATCCATATTTTAACCTATGTTATCCTATATGGAAACCCAGTGATGAGTTACTTTGGGTAATCATTACATTTCATACTTTAGTTTTTAAAATTATGTTTTAGTATTCCTTTTTAAGATTTGGGTTTATATGAATAGTAAACGATTTATAACCCCAACGAATTTCGAGGGAGAAATTAATTTTATGGGGGGTAGAATGTAACACCACGATATTTTATGAAGAATATTCTTTTAATTTCGTTGATATCTTGTGTTGTATGCTACACCAAAGGTATATTTCACTACACGTAACCCTGACTTGGCTTGCATTACACGCAATCACGACTTTCCTCGACAACGTGTTTTGTACGCAATATCAGGTTTCACTAAACAATGATATATGGTAATAATATTATTATGAACTAATAGTTATGAATAGTATTAACTAAATTTTTAATTTTATAACATTATTATTTCATCTTACACATTTTCTAGGACATGGTATGTGAACAAAATAAATTTTTCTGGTAAAATTAGTATTTTTTAAAAAATGCAGTTTTGTTACCTTTTAATGGTGCACCCACATTAAATCTAGTTTTCGACATGTTTGTAAGTTCAATTTTACAAAACAAACTTCTTCTTTTGAATCAGGATTTAAAAATTTACAATGGATAAAGTTTTGATATTTTTCTGATAACATTCATATTTTAATGAATAGCAAAAACACACAATATTTTAATTAAAAACAACTTTTTTCATCGTAATAATTTATATGGTTAAATTATAATATTGAATGGTTTTAAAGTATAAATAGAATATATTTTTACCATTTAATATAATGTATGTCATTAGGATTGATTTTACCTTGAATTCGTAGGTTAAATCAATTCAATCTTTTGCAATGTTTTAAACAAAAACCCGTTTTCTTTCGACAACAGGATTAATTTTAATTTAATTTCTACAACTTTTTTGTATTGAATTTGGAAAAATGGATTCCATATTTGGAATCAGTGGGTCCAAATTATGTTAATAATTACTTTTTATTTTCTGGGCATAATGAATAGTAACTACGGTAAATTTTATTTACCATGGTTAAAGGTAAATCAGGTAATTAAGGGTAAATATAAGATTATAAAATTACCCTATCACCTGCCAAAATACGATTGGATTACTAAAAGTCGACCCATATCACCTAAGGGTCTGATTAGTTTCATTTAATGGACTTTTTTCCATGAATATAATTTAATTATTATTAAAACTAAAGAAAGTGACAACATGTCACTTTCTTAAATCTTATAAGTAAAATATTTTTAGTTTAGTGATAAACTTCATGAAACTTCGGATATAAATAAACTCCAGAAATATAATAAAACTATCTAAATCATGTGAATTTATTTATAATTTTTAGGGATTAAATAATTATCATTAAAGGTGACGTAATAGTGATGTTGAAATTATTTTATTAAGAGAAATATCAAATAAATGGTTTTAAAAATATTAAAATAAATATTATATGAACTATTTAATGTGGTCCACGAATTTTCTAGAAACAATTGACATGTTAAATATCTATTAAATATTTTAGTTCTAATATATCCTCTGTGTAGATTTTATTTAAATTCAAATAAATGAATAGTGTAAAAATTGACACTATTGTTATTTTATAAAAATAACATGTTATTAAATTGTTTAAAAATCACAAAAATATTTAAAAATTTTAAATTTATATTTATATAGTCTAAAATTTTATAAATTATCCAATTATGTAAAATTAACAACACATAAGTTATTATTTATAACCAATTAAAACTTATAATTTTATTACCACAAATAAACTTAATTAGAATAAAAAAGGATAAATCAAAATGATAAGGATTAAAATAAGATCAAAACATGTCTAAATTTTATTGGTTTATTACATTAAAACCCTATCTCATCTAATATTTTAATTGAGTCATTTTTGGAGGTTTTTATGTGGGTTTTTAATTTATATTAAACTAATATTGTTGAAGATTCTAAAGGTGCCCCTCTCCTCCCTTATAAAAGGGCACCTCCTCCCTATCTTCCTCACACAATTTTGAGCCTTTAATCTCGGCCAAAATCTTCCCATTTCACTTCCCCACTTCCCTAGAAATATCCTATAGGTCCTGGTCTTCTTCAAAGACCAATTTTAGTGCCCTAAGAGGAGGTCTCAAAGAGGTGCTTCAAAGAAGAGGTAATGTCCGTTACCGATTCTTTCAACTTTATTTCTTCTTCCACTTATTCTTCATTAGTTGTTTCATTATTAAGTAATAAAAAAAGTATCAATCATATACTGATATGTTATTATAAGTATGAAACAACCCTATTTCACCATCTATCCATCCTACGGAAAACGAAATCACCGCACGTGTGTACGTACGGAATACCGTCTCCACGCCGTGGTGTAATCTATTTTCCACCACCACTTTACTTGGATGGGTATAATGGTGTAAATAATGAATATATATGATTATTGAAAATTAATATTGATTCATAAATAGTATACATACACTCCAATACAATTCCACGGTCATGGGAATTATATCATCGCTCGTGCGTACGTACGGACTACCGTCTCCACGAACGCAATGAAATTCATTTTCCATGATTAACCATTCAAGAATGATTATAAAGTATATATAATGAATAATAATGAAATATATGACTTAATAATTCTACTGTATTTATGTATATATATATCTATGTCATCTATTTAATTTCATTCAATTCAATAAGGAAACGAAAACAGCGTTCATGCGTACGTATGACCTACCGTCTCCGTGAACGGTGTATTTTATTACTTTTATCGATCTATAATATATATGTATATGAGGAATATATATTATATATAAATCATGTTTTACATTCTGGAATTATGTAAATCAGGATATAAGTAATAATATCAAGAACGACAAGTCGAAACACATACGATAAATGAAATGATTTTACCCAAAACGATGCTTTTACATGGAATTTACAAAAGAACGGGTAATATAAAGTCATAAGTGAAACATATATGATATAATAACAATGAATATGATTATGTAATAAGTCAATTATATTATTTAAATCATTATACAGTAGGTTCCTATCCATACGAAGTATATCGGACCTAAGGTAAGGGATCATTATTCCAATCTCGTTCTTATCCGAGATTGTTTATTCGTAAGTATTTACTGGGGTTATTGTTATCATCCATGTCCATGTTTCCTAAAAATGGTTTCATGTATTTTTAAGGTCATTTTTACCCATTTTTTACTTTTACTACATGGAATGTATGTAATCTTTCTTTTACGAGGTACTTTTTGACTTTTTTGGCAAAAGTACGAGAAGAATGTTTTTTTAACTTATACGGAACGGACATATTTTTATGGTTTTATAAAGCCTTATTTTCATGAATATTCCTCCAAAATATTTCATGACTATTTTCAACAAAATCCTTTTCTTTTAAAATTTCATGAAATTTTGTGAAAAGAAAATGATTTTGAAGAAGAAAGGATATTTTCTTCAAGAATTCATTTCAAGTGTTTTTTCAAAATCATTTTTCATCTAAGATGACATTACTTTATATATGTATGTTTCAAGTTTAATGTCCCTATCATTTATATGGTTTCACATTTATTATGATGAAATGTCCATTTGTTTTATATGGATTATGAGATGATGGGATAATGTTTATGAAACCCATTTTATTCTTTGGGTTTCGATGAATGTGTTAGGTTTATTTTGTGGCACAAGAAAGAATGATTTCATTATGATATGGGTGGGACCTATATCTCCCTAAAATTCATTGGGTAAATATTTATATCTCATGAGGTAGACATGGATGGAATAGTAAGTTAATCTGGTTCAGTGTTACAGGACTTAAATGAGTGAAATCGATTCAGAAAGGGACTTTGTCCACTAAGATGGTCTTGGTAGCAATGCCTGGGCTACTATGGAAATCATGACATGTACTGAATGGTTGCCACAATTACATGATTTATTCCCATTATATTTTATCATGGTTCATGTTCCATTATGATATATTCCTTACGTACTTCCACGATTTATGTCTTTGCTCAAGATTTTGATGTTTAAATTTCATGTTCAATTATTTGCTTTCAAATGTTTATGGATTGTTTTATGTTCTCTATGATTTCCGTTACTGAGCATTTGAGCTCATCCTTTTTATATTTTATTTTTCCCAGGAAATAAAGAAAGTTTTTAGGTAAGGAAACAAAAAGAGGAAGATCGTTATGGGAGTTGTTGAAGATCTTTCAACATGATTATAAGTTTATATTCCATGTTTCCAAAGACACTAAACTATTACAATCCATGCGTGTATGTTTTTGTTATGTATTAAGTATTCTGCAAAAGTAATTTAATTTCCACATACGTCAAGCTTTGGGTCTCTACAAAAATAGATTAAGTTCCTACATGAAAACTTTTAAGGATAAAATTCATCACATCACTAACCAAAAGTTATGTTCCAAATGCAACATGGTTAATGATGCATGATATTTTTGACTCAAAGCATTGACTAGTTTGTTTGATTTTCCTGGATGAAAATGGATCATGTAATCATAATCCTTGATTAGTTCCATCCATATTCTCTTATTCAGGTTCAACTATTTATAAGGTAATATATAATTCAAACTTTTTTGATCAGTATTTTTTACTATTCATTGAAAAATAAATCTTTTTATAAAATTATAAAAAATTAATCTTAAGATATTTTTGACATGATTAATTCAAATATGAAATAATTAATTTTTAAATTCAAATTCTATAATTTTAAAATGAAACATTAAATAACCCCTTATAAGAAAAGATTTTAATAAAAAAAATTCTTTTTTGATTTAATAATTACTTAATCTTTGTTTAATGAATATGAACATCTAATTCATGAATACTAATAAATATGACAATTATTTATTCTATCATTACTTGGGTTATTATACCAGAACAATATTTCCCTGAGAAATGAATCCCATTTAGCATTCCTTTCACTACTTATCTATTTAGGGATTCTATCATGTGAATCATAGTATATATAACACTTGGATATTTGAGTGTACAAATATATTTCCAATCCATCACATGGATAAAATTAAGACTGTTAATTAAAAATCTCAAATCTTAGGGTTTCCTAAAAATGTGTATCCAAATGTAAATTCTAAATATGATTCACCTAATAAATATTGTTCATTATAAAATAAGTTTATAGAAACCATTTACAAACTATAAAAAAAGAGTATCATGTATCATAAACCATATATGGTAATTGTTTTTTTATTTATTAATATGTATAATGAATATCCCTAAGATGAATCCAACAGACTCCCTCCAATATAGTGTATCCATGGGTTGAATCTAAATCACCCAATGCTTGGGAATAATTTTCCATAACTCCCACAATATGCTATTACATCTTGTTAGACAATAGAGGAGAAGAAAGAGAGCTTCAAGATAAGAGAAAAATAAGCATAAATCAAAAATGAACAAAATGGAAACTACAACTGTTATATAGACCTTCAGGACACTCCCATATCTCTGAATAATTTACTTATATGTTTTGAAGTTTATGAGTAAATACCTTGGTCATTAATTAATTTTTCATATAATTATATAGTTGATTCCC
The DNA here is from genome assembly GCA_963277665.1 of Viscum album. Taxonomy (NCBI): domain Eukaryota; kingdom Viridiplantae; phylum Streptophyta; class Magnoliopsida; order Santalales; family Viscaceae; genus Viscum; species Viscum album. The sequence continues at coordinate 1,180,552,608 of OY728164.1, forward strand.
CTATTAATGTCATATTATTAAAATTCAAATTAATAATGCATTTATGTGGAAGATTATTTAATGTTAATAATTATACCCCATAAATCATATAATAATATTGATCCATATTAAAACAATTGTGAAATAATTATATCTTATAATGTGGTACTATTAAAGGCTATTTCTATTGTGATTTTACATCACTATATATTACCATATGATATAACCTAGATAGTGGTTTATGATAAACAAACCAAGAAATACAATATGACTTTTATTTAAATATGTCATACGACATGATATATGTATATAATACTCTATGATATAAGTTAATTAACAACATATACATATAGGATTTATGTTATATCTCCATCAGTATCAAAGAAATTATATGTTCATAGTGCCACTAGTTGGTGGTTCTTTATAACCGGTGTTACTATACAGTTCCCCCAGGTTGGCTAGGGAACCTAATTTATTTTGTTTCAATAGTTAAGTATGTCATTTGGATTATGGGGAGAATAAAAAAATAACTTATTTGTACTATCATAAGTGATTAAGAATGTTTAATCAATATCTTTTATGAGTAATGAATTTCATCATGGTTTTACCTTTTTTGTTTCTTATCTTTATTTTCATGGCCCCATTTGGTTATTTTCACAAGAATATGAGTGTCAAAATGAATAGGATGGAAAGTAAGATCATCCAAGAAAAGAGTTTTAAAATAGTCTAGGGCTCTATTATATATTTATTCATATTCATGAAATCATTACCACTAATAATACCACTTACCCATTTTGTGAAATCAATTAATTGACACTTTATATTTATAATAATATTGCACAAGGTAATTATGTTTTTCTCACATTTGATCAAAATTATTAATTACTCTATAGTCTAAAGCTATGTAGGAAGGAAATTTTAAACTTAACATCATATAGGGAGGTGGTGGGTTTTATGATATCAATATTGGTTCTATAAAAGGGGCTTCATACTTATCCCTATTAAAGGAATTAAAAATCACATAGTCCAATATCATTAAATGATGCATGTCATACCATTAAAGGTCATGTGACAAAGACCAATGGTGTTCTTTTTGAGGACATGAATCTAGGACCATTGTGTTTTATATTTTAACATCATAAAACTAGGACCTCTAACTGATAATTATCAAAAAACATTTGGTGAAGTATTTATTCATGATCATCCCTTTATAGTTTACTTTGGAAGATAATTTAGTTTATGTTATTAGGGTTTACACCAGGTTGGAGTCCAATGATAGGTAATTCCTAGTGAACTATGTAAATTTTGTATCCAGGTATGAGGGTTTGGAAAAAAATCTCCCTGAGATAAGACTAGGGTGAAATTGTACCATTAATATTATAGGATACACTTGGGAGAAATGAAGTCGTTTGGTTAAGATAAGTGACTTAAGTGAGGGATGATCCCATGATAAACCATAAGGGACATGATGGTTGGGTGAAACCATCCTCTTGGGGGTATAACCCCGGAAAATCGGTTCCATAAGGTTATGAAGGCCACTATTTTGAAATTGAATAAAGTATCCTAGGTGGGTGACCTAGATGAGTATCATTCCTATGTAATAATTTGATCTTTTAGTGTAACTATCTTGGATTTAATGGGCCTTGAAACTATGGAATTTAGATATTATGATTTGAAGGCCTTCCTCGTCAGGAACCTTCATCTTAATATATGCACATGTTTTGGGATCAATGGTATCTTACAAGGGTCATATACATGAAACCCTCAAATGAATCAAATTCCCATGTCTTTCGTCAATTTCTGTTAGGTTTTGAATCAAAAGTAATATTTGGTGATTTGTAGAGTAGTAGGTAACTGAAACTATAAATATATGTACCAAAAATTATTATTACTCCATCCATGTTGAATCTAGAGGCCTTGGGTCATATTATAAGAAATCAAAACCAAGAAACCAATCCATTACAGTAAAAATTCTGAGTACCTAGGTGTCGATGAGGGTTCACATGATGGGTTGGATAAGGGTGGGCATGAGTCTTCGGTTGGGCATGCATATGGAGATTAGATAAGGTGTGTGTAGGGATTTTCTAGGTCATATAAAAATATTCATAAGGGTGTGCATGTATATTTTAATTACGTTATTAATGATAGGATTTGACTAGAATAAATAATAACTCATATTTGAGTGGGTATCACACCTGGAATTCCTTTTAGCATGATTTGGGCCTCAAAAATTTGAAAAAATTATTTATAAAAGAGTCCATCTTCAAGAATATATAACTTTTGATCTTGGTAGTTGTTTTGGATATGTGATCTATCAAATTGAATCCAATAGAACAATTTATCCTTCTAGTTATCCATAAAAATAACACACTATTTTATTCATAGATAAAATATGTAAATAAGGTTCTAAAAAATTCATAAAAATATTTATACATAATTCATGTTCAATTCCAAATAAGAGATACTCTTCACTATACCAACATATTTGGAAATGTTTTTTATTAATATACACACCTTAATTTATGAAAAATCAAACATCACATGGAGACCCCATTTATATTTTCTTAATATTCTGAAATATATTTTTAACCAAACTCTATTTTTGTTATCAGAATAATAATAATCAAATTACAGATTTCATAGCAATGTGTGTGGCACACATTTTTTGTTCCTTCACCTCCATAATGAATTCATAAATAGTGTATATGTTTTATAAACATGATCCGACAAATGATTTTTTTATTTTTATTTTATAAATAAAAGAAAAGGTATAATCAGATGTTGAATCATGAGAGGACCATCATTTCCTTGGAAAATAACTAGCATTTTATATTGAACCTAGTGTAGATAATGTCTTTTATTCTAAAGGAAACCATAATAGAGAATTTGGGTAATTTCTAAATGGGGAAAACATCAACCATTAAATAAAATAGAAGATTATAACATGAAAGTATTTTATTACTTGAGTTTTTTATATATAATATGTTTTTTATTAATATGATTTGTCTTCAAAAAATAATATGTATCCTAATTTTTTTTAACTTTTTTTGAAAACAATCTCTTATCCACTTCAATATGATTCTCACCTTGTTGAGGAGAAATCCTAAAAAAAGGATGTTATCTATTGATCATTTATTTAATGACATTTATTTTCATTTAAAATGATGAAATTGTTTGTTTTCAATTTATAAGTCATATTTTTGTTTAAAAATAATTTCGCACACTGAAAAATGATAGTAAAATAACAAATTATCTTGAAAATATTACACAATGATTGATGAATCATTTGCAACTTGTAATAATTTAGTGCACATTATTCGGATTCGTAGTACACCCGATATAAATAAAAGTGAATGTTTTCAATTTATAAATAATATTTTCATTCAAAAAATGTATAAAATGCTGAAAAATAATAAAATATTATTATATTATCATTAAACTCTAAGGAAATGAATGTTGATTCATTTATATCATATAGGAACAAATCGCATATCACTCAAATGTGTTGTGTGAACATGATAACTAAAGTGCATGTTTATAATTTAAAATTCATATTTTACTTCAAAACAAAAAATCAACAAAAAATACTCATATTTTTCTAAAACAGTAAAAAAGGAGTAATTAATAATTTTTTAAATTTAATAACAAATCACAAATAATTTTGGAACACAGTGAAACCGATATGACTCAAAGTGCGTGTTTTCAATTTTATAGTGATATTTTAGTTCAAAACATATGTCACATGATCAAAAATAACAATATGACTTTTAATTCACATGAAATAGTTTGGAAATGAAAAAGTAATCATTTCTGACCTAAAGGAATGAGATTTATATAATTATAATATGTGGTATAACCAATATGACTGGAAGTAAATGTTATCAGTTTATAATTTATATTTTAGTTCAAAACATGTGACATGTTAAAAAATAATAAAATGATCTCGTATTGTCATAAAAATCTTGAAAATTTTTAAATGAATATTTTTTGACTTATAGGGATAAAACACGCATCAATCTTACATGTGGTGGACCCTGTATGACTAAAAGTATTGATTTTCAATTTATAAGATATATTTTTCATTAAAAATGCATGTTACATGATCAAAAATAATAAAACATAATTATATTGTCATAACACTAAACAAAGAACATTGATTCAATTTTTCACATAGAAATTATTCAAACAATACCCAAGTGTGTGATGTGGTTGGGAGGACTGAAAGTGCATTTTTTCAATTAAAAAGTAATATGTTTGTTCACAAGATGTTTTACATGCTCAAAATTGAGAAACAAATATTACATTAATGTGAAACTATAAATAAATGACCAAAAAATAATTTTTTTATATGAACGAACCTCATAATCACTCTAATGTAAAACGTGTTGGGTATGACCCAAATTACGTTTTTCAATTTATAATCTGTAGTTTAGTTCAAAATATGCGTCCCATGCTCAGAAATAAGAAAAATAGATTGTATTTTCCTAAAACTATATATTAATGACCTTGGAATGATTTTTGATCTCTAAAATTGAACTACATATCATTAAAACATGTGGTTCACCTAATATGACTAAAAGTGAATATTTTAAATTTATAATCCATATTTTTATTAAAAACATATTTCATATGGTCAAAGATAAGGAAAAACACTCAAATTATCATGAATATATATGAAAATTTATATTTATTAATTTGTTTATTGTAGGAATTAACCTCACATCACTTAGATATATTGTGTGTTTGGGATAATTGAAAGTACGTGTATTTAATTCAATAATCATATTTTAGTTCAAAATAGGAACCATGTGCTTAAAAATAAGAAACTAATCATTAATTGATTTCAAAATATAGAAAAATAAAAAACGGAAATTTTTTTTATTCCTAGAAATGAACTGAATGTTTTTCTAATGTGTGGTGTATATGGTGTGAGTGAAAGTGCATGTTTTTAATTTAAAATTAATATTTTAACTCAAAAATGAAAACTATGAAAACACACTCACATTATTGTGAAATAATAAAAAAAGATCAAAGATTTGTTTTTGACTTGTATGAATAAACCAACCATGTGGTATGATTTTTATGAGAAAAATTGTATATTTTCTATTTAAAGGTGGTATTTTAGTTCAAAATGTACATCACATTCTCAAAACCAAGACAATTATATTAGATAATGTGAAAATTTAGGAAAAATACTGATGAATCATTATTGACCTATGGGAATAAACCATGCATCATTCTAACATGTGGTGTTAATGATATGGATAAGTTAATATTTTTAATTTATATGTCTTTTTTATTTAAAAACACACATCAAATTATCAAAATCAAGAAAACAGTATTAAATTTTCTTGAAACTATAACACAATGACCGACGAATCATTTTGATCTATAAGAACGAATTTCACATCATTCTAATGAATAGTGGAATTGATATGACTAAAATTGTGTGTTTCAATTTATATTTCATACTTAAATTCAGAATGAGAATCATATGCACAAAACTAAGAAAAACTTATTTTATTTTCATGAAAGTCTATGAAAAATGAACTTTGATTAATTTTTGTTATGTATAATTTAAAAGTAAATCACTTAGATGTGTGATGCGTTCAAGATGACTATAAGCTTATGTTTTAAATTTAAAAGTAATATTTTAGTTCAAAACATGTTTCAAATGATCAAAAATGAAAAAATGATAAACCATTGTCATGAAAATAAGTAAAATGGACATTGAATCATTTTTAACTTATAGGAATGAACCACATATCATTATGATGTATAGTTTGATTGATAAGAGTGAATCTGTATGTTGTCAATTTAAAAGTCATATTTTTGAACAAAACTCAAAACTAATAAAACAAAATCAAATTTTTCTAAAACTCTACCAAAATAAATAATTAATAATTTGTGAGATAAATAAATAAAATTCATTTCATTCTAATTCATGGTGCAAATGATATGAGTGAAAGTACGTGTTTTCAATTTAAAAGTCATATTTCATTTCAAAACATGTGGTGCATGCTGAAAACCAAGAAAATAATCTCATGTTGATATAAAAATATAGGAAAAATATAGATGAATTATTTATGGCCAGTTAAAATAAACAACATTTCATTTTGAAATGTGGTGCAACTAGTATGAATAGATTTGTGTTTTTTCATTATATAAGTAATATTTTAGTTAAAAGTGAATTTCAAATGCTCAAATAAAAGTAAAAACACTCATATTTCTATAAAAATCCATGAAAATTAATATTGATTGCTTTGTGACATTTAATAATTAATCTCACATAACTCAAATACATGATGTGGTTTTGATGATTTAAGCTTCATTTTTTACATTTCTAATTATTTTTAAATTTATTGAGTGTTATTAATAGAGAGAATGTTGTTTATTTATAATTATATATTACTTGTTTCAATTATAGGTATATTTCTATGGTCGATTAAAATTATAAAAGTATTTATTTTTCAATACCATATTATGAATGTTCTCTTGTTACGTAATTATTATAGTTACATTTTAAAAAAAAAATTAATGAATAAATATATTATGATATAATGACATTTCTTTACTATTTTTATTGATTTTTTCTGATACGCTTCACATTTTATACATAACTAATATGTGTTTTTTGTGTCTCAAGGCCACTGTAGTGCTGAAGAGTAGCCATAAATATTCTTTATCAACTTTCATAGATCTAAAAAGCATTGATAAAGTTATATTCTTTGTTAATTATGACTTTATTAGTGTTTTTAAAACTGAGAAATGCCTTTCCTATCATTAAACAAATATATTCTATTGTATTGATTAGTGGTGAATCATACATCCATAAAAAAACAAATATATTTGTATTTATTTATGGAAAGATGGAAAAACAATCATGAATTCTATGAAAATAATTGATATCATGATGATATACAAAAAAAATTATATCATATGCTTTTATTGGTGATAAATATTATTTTTTCTAAATATACTATAGTTATAATATGTTGTGTATGCTATATAGTCAGATTTCATGCCAAAATTTATTGTGAAGGATAAGGAAACCATAAAAATATATCATCATAAAATATAACTATTATATTCTAGTATATCCTTTATTTACCTCAACTAATATTAATAAGTTTTATACCCATTCCAATCCATGTTCTTTTTGGGTTCCAATCAACCCATTGGGGATACATGTTCTAGAAATTGCCTTCAAAAAAAATTATAATCTCTAAAATTTTAACCTTTGATTAGTCTCCATTTATATTTATTACACTCAACACCCACTACCTTAAATACCAATTAGTTTTAAAATGATGACCTAAATCCTTTTTATATCATCATTTTCAAAATAAATATGCACCAATCAATGAAAAATTAAACCCATGCCTTCTTCTCCAGCCCATCACTCTCTCTTGTTCTCTTGAATTTTTTATGATCTAACTGCTTCTCCATATATTACCAAGAATAATACCACCTTCTTAGTCATTTCCTAACCATCTTCATCCATCACTAATCACAACATGTGTAATTACCATGTTTTGTAAATTTACTTTTTATTAGTGTAGAAGTAATGTTAGTGTTTAATGATTGTGTCCTAATATGTTCTAGATTAATTTTATAAAATATTTTTATATATGATCTGAAAAGTTATTTTTGACTACACCATTGGATATGGAATTATTTTTTTACCTTTTTACCAAGTTTTATATTAATTTTAGATGTAAATAGTAGTTTGGAGGATGCATAATTGGTTATAATAGTTAGCAACTAAAAGTGAAGAATAGAAGTTAAGTGCATGGAATGAACCATAGATAATCATGGTTAACCTTATCATACATGGTGACGATGATTAGTGATTTTTGGTTATAATTAAATCATTTCTAGACATAATGTTTTCCTAACTATTAATCTTACCCATTCATGTCAAGGAAAATTATTAATAATTCATTTTTAATGTCAATATTAACACCCTAAGAACCCATTAACTTCCCCCATTAAACCTTTAATAGATCTAAAAATTACTTTGAGTGATTTTTGGGATTCTATACATTAAAATAAAAAAACTTTCATAAGGTTATTGATTATATTAACATAGAATCAATGTTTAGGGTTTAATGTTCTTCTAAATTCTTGGATCTCTCTATTTAGATAGATATTTTTTTTAAATTATGGGATTTCAATGATAGATTTGTGAATTATTTGTATGGATAATTGAGGATTTTTTCATTATATTTAGGTATTAAAGGATTCAACATCATTGGTGTGATTCATAGAGTTACAAACTTGGGAATTCTGAAAAAAAACATGCATGGGTTTGTGGCTCAAATCTCTTATATGAAATTTCATTATGTTTCTAATTGATTGTGATATAGGATGGAATAAATTATTTAAATTATATATTCTAATTCTTGAGAAATTTTGAATTTTTAAAATATATATTTTATCATAAATGTATCTTTTATGGAAACTTGGTGGTTTTTATTACCTTTAATTTTGAAATTAAACTGGGGATTTTAAATCAAGGTTCCCCCAAATGTGTTAATAAATATTATTTATGATTTTAAAAATGATTTTTTCAATAGAACAATTTTATTTTGAAAAGTGAATTGTGTTTATAAAAATTCTTAAATTATATTATTAATTTAATATTTATAAATTGTATTTTTGATTCGAATTGTAAGTCGTGGTTTTGAACCTAGATTTTGGGATTTATATCACTAGGTGTGTGTGGATTCGTTGAAAATGTTTCTTTGAGACCTATTTTGAAAGCCCTTATGCATCCACCAGGGAAAATAGGGAACTTAGGGAGCATATATCAAGGTGGGAAATTGGTTGAGATGGTATGGGTTAAAAGGTGACACTAACTACAGTGTAAGTTTTATTTATGGATGGATTTCATACACTAGAGAATCTAGCTATAATTGGATCATGTAAAAAACAATTTACCATTGAGTGATTTGTGGGAATCCTTAATTGGAAAATTTATTTTTTTTGTAAATGAGGATTCCCCAATAATTTTTTGGGAAAAGATACTTTTTCCAATGTGATATAAAAAAATGTTTTTTAAGAATTTGGGGAATCAATATTTTCCAAAAATGTGAGTTTTCATGGAGATTGTTTTTGAAAAATTGATTAAATATGATATGATTTAATTTTTTTTAGTAAAATGTCGATTTATTGATAAAATAATGATTATTATTTAATTTTTTTACTTAATAAATAAAATTTTTAGTTTTAAAAATGTATTTAATTTTTTATTGTTTGATGGAATTTATTATGAAATTGTTTTTGTATGGATATGTATTGGATTATTAGGTATATCTTATTAAGTTGTATACTTACCCCTTACATGTACAGACATGACCCAAACCACTAGGTTCTCACTCAAGTTAGAAGTAATGTGATTTTTCATCCTCAAACCTAACCCCAATAAGTCAAGGGCTAGTGATTATCATAGAGTAGGCATATCACATAATATGGGATCCCTTAACTTATAAATACCTTTAATATATATATATATCTCCAACTTGAAAAATATCTAAAAATACCTTCAATACATGTGAAGGAACAATTAAATGGTGTAAAATTAAAGAGTGGAACATCATTTTCTATGTAACACATTGCACAGGAAACCAAAAAGGGTATATATATATATATAACATGACATCACCAAGTATAACCTACAAAAGCCATTGTAATACACCTCAAGCTAAAATAACTTTGGGATTGACCTATTCCAATAACCATCACCATCATGAACTACAAAATCTCACCAAGATTCAACTCTATAAAATCCTCACTAGATTTATGGAAATTGATACCATCTATGAAACACACACCATTTTCACAAAAACAACACATATGGGCATACAAACCATGAAAGATTAAGTATAAACATACTTGGTAGGATTCCATGAAACCATTAATGAAAGAAAAATAACTAATTCCATTGAAACTTGGAAATAAGAAAATAATAGGAGAAAGGATAATAATCCAAATATGATCTATTACTACTCAGTTTATGGGAAATATGGGAGTACCTGTCATCTCATATCATCTCTATAAAGGATCCTTACTCATGGAAAACTTGGGGTAATCATAATATTGAAGTCTCACTAAACTTAGTGTTGACAACTTAGCTATATGTTACAACTTGAAGGAAAATAAGGTGGCATCTGAGGTGTCAAACTGATTGAAGTATCTGAACTAATAATCCTTTCTAACTTCCACATCTCCACTTAGAACCTTAATGGGGAACCCATTCACTAAATTTTATGCACTAATAAAGGGAGTACCACACCCAATTGTATGAAAATATTGTACCATCACTCTAGAAGACATATTGTGAAAATGAAAACATATTAGAGAGTCCCACTCTCCCAACTATAGAAGAATCATCCAAAGTATGTTACCATTGTTGCTTCATATAAATCATAATAAAAGACCCATGGATCATTGATTTATACATATTGAACGAAATATTACCAAGACTTAATATAGGAATCATGCATAATCAATCATGACACATAAAATGAAAGAGTGCCTAAATCCATAGACAGAGGACCCATACCTTAAGTATTCAGGGGAGTACAAAACTCTAGTAGATGTATTGGGGACATACACCCTATTAGGGACAAGGGGGTACCAACCACACTCATTATCTATAGGAACCATGCCTCTGATATGTGGGGGATTACTGAACTCTGGGATTAATATGGGGGAATCATACCCTATCATTTTCAACTCACCAAGGGAGTACCTGACCATGTGTCCACTTAAATTATCTCACCTGAACCCAGTCATTCACATTATGGAGTTAATGATATTGAATTTAACAAATATCTTTACTTATAAAATATAATGATAATGAGGTATTTATTATCATAATCTTTATGAAAAATGATTAGGATGGACTACTAATGTTCTTATATCCATGTCTCTTGCATGAAGATATGAAAATTTTCATGGTTAGAAAAAGTACATGCAATGTACCCTAAGGGTACATGGAGTGAAACACCTCAAGATAAGTCTGGTGATGTGATTGTACTTACATAGAATGTATTGGTTGACCTAAAAGGTGTGTATACTAATATACATTACATGAAGGACTAGTGGGGTTACTCAACGTGTATCCATGATGCATGAGACCATGTTGTATCGATACTCATGGCTTGTTCATAGTGGCACATGGTTTTTAAATCCTATGATGTACTCATTATATACCACTAGATCTCTATGTTGTGTATTCATATAAATAAATTATGTGTCTCAATAGAATCATGGTGTGTGGTTAATATATATTGTTTTAAGAATTTACCACTAATCTAGTCATGTCATGCAATCATTTCATGGTGTGGCCTCCAATGTATACTAAACAGGGTGGTTGGTCATGTAATTTTACACACCATGGGTTATGTAATCTAGAACTACATGGAATTTATATCCTTGTCACATGTCATTTGATTTTTTTATAAACTATAAAAACATTATCATTATAACCCAAGACCCAACACAACATGTGTTTTATTGGAAAAAACAACATTTAGTCATATTATTTATCCTGATTCTAGATTCCTATAATTTTCTCACCCAAATCACTTAATCCACCAATGACCATACTTTTCACACTACCTTCCATTATCGAGGACCATATGGGGTCCTTCCCAATGAAAAATTGTTTTCCATTGCACCACCACAAGTACAAATCATCCTCACCATTCAACAATATGACTCATGCCACGAGAAATCCATATCAGTGATTACCCTTGTCTGCTACTTCATTATTTATTAGTCTTCCACATCTATAGATGAATATAATGCTACTCTGCTTCACTACACATTGAATCATTAACCAAATCATTTTTTATTGTGATCTATTATCATGAGAATTAATAGGGAAAGTGAGAAATAATCATGGTCAAATATAGATCCCAAACACTATAAATTGCATATGAAAACATGATCTCTACTAATAATGTAGAGTATAATCCCAACTAACTTCAAGGGAATAATTCATGATCAAAGATAACTATATACGAATCATCAACATGATATTTGTTAGTAAAATAAATCAGTAATTGAAATATGGGTCCTTTATGGTCCATATAACATATGATAATGAATATTACAAGAAATCATGATAATGAATTTGGTAACCACATAACATGATGTGTGAGGAATAAATCTAAAGGAAATTCCTACCAAGATGGAGAATCGTCATAGTTTCACTATTCACTTTACACCAATTCATGGTATACAACCGTTAGCTCATGATGTTTTCTCTGATTCTCAATCCAAGAATTTCATTATCATCTTCAACAATAATTAGAGTCTATAACCTCACAAAATCCTCTATAATATTCAAGATAATGAATATGGATATCCCCAAAATAAAATTATAAGATGGATTTTATATCATGTCTTCTAGGTCAACTAATATTTTTTATAAAGGATCTAAAAAACATTGTTCATGGACCAATGCTCAGGCACAGAGTTTAAACATAAAATTTGAAAAACTCTTCATTCCATACATAACCATGGTGTAAGAGTTTCTATCTGAGCTCATGTTTTGGAGATATCACATTCTATACTCATAAGATAATTATTTATTTAATAAAAAATATTATAAATCCCTAAAAATTCATTATTCTTGGAAATTCACCAAAACTAATACTGAGTGTAAACAACACACCAATATTTCAATAGAACCATTAAAAATTTGAGTTTGTCTTCTTTGGTAAATTATGATTTTATCCTTGGGGATGTCTGTGGAATTTTAAACTCAAAATTGAGTTAAGTCTCAATCATAAAATATCTAAGTATCTATATTATCTCCACCTTTAAATCTTTTTATCTCTAAATAGGAAACAACTAGATCTACTAAAATAAAAAGACTAAAAGAAATCATTTGTGAAAATATAATCCAACCTCAAACATACTTCATCTAAGGAGGCTTTAGCTCTAATTGAACTCTAAAAAAAACTACCCATATTACATATATCCTATTTCATCACCAAATATATTAAATTTATAACATTTAAAAGAAGAATATTAATTGAAGCATACTCCCTCATTATATGAGTATTTCTAAGATTCCAAACCTTATTTTTTCATCCAATGGCCTTCCTACCATATGGAATGAAATGAATCAATAAAATATTGACATACACCTTGAAGAAAAGGTTTCATCACATGGTATATTTTTAATCCTCACATTTAAATATAATTCAAGATGATATTCACAAGTGAATAATATATCTATGAAAAACCACACCATTGAGTCTTCATAATTATTTTTCACCAAAATCAGAATAGCAGCATGGCTACATAATCTTTATAGTATTTGTCATTTTATCTATCATTTCATGTAACCAAATCCCAAAATCTAATGTCACTAGACCATGGAATACAGGTAAAATGGTCCCTCTATACTGATCTCCCCATAAACCTTGATGGGAAATTTCCATTCACAACTTGGCCTTCAAGAAAGATTGTATCCCCTTATGAAAACATCTGGGTGTTTTTGTCATTCATTATAAAATCTGGTGATGATGACATCAATGAATATATACAACTTCCATGAACTACTCATAGTTACACTAATACTTGTTGGTGTCCTAATGTACTAAAATACAAGGATGATGGTCCTGACCATTCAAATTTCCCTACTTTGTCACCTCTAGACCCTAGTATAACACTTGCTAAAAATCAATAAACCAAAAATCATAACCTCATGATAAAATTCACTCCCACACCATATAATAAAATTTTTCAGGTTATGAGAATTCTCAAAAAGATCCATTGGACACACCACGCTAAAGTTCATGCTCTATTGAGGTGATACTTTATTAGGATGTCCATCACATTATTCAATACTAACACCAAGGGAAACCAAATATTTTCACAGAGAAGTGGATTATGAACTCCCCAAATTTAATAAAAACCCTTTAGTCAGATCACTTTAGAATATATGTTTATATGAGAACACCAAATCAAGACTACCACTATGGGCCTCTCTTATATAAAGGATGAGTGTGAGTTCACCACCATCAATTAAAGGTGATAAATGTACCCCTATAAAACATAATAAAATACTATAAGGTTAAATATCAAAGTGACTAATTCATCAACCAGACATGGAATTCCCTACCAAGGGTGTCATCCACCATACCTCTATTATTATACTTTTATCTCATCAATTTTCACAACCTTAACTGCACAGAGTCCTACCACAACTAAATGAATCAAAAACTTACCCTATGGGAGTTTAATATATAGATGGTACTCTCCTAGTAAGTCTATGGAAATCCAAAAAAACCCAGTAGTATCATCCAAAAACTAACATAAGTAAATATTCAATCCATATATTCCATAAATACAATAAGGATGTTTATACTTATACTAAATTACAATTTAATTATATCTATGGAATGAAATATAATGATTAGATTGGTCCCCTATAGGAGGAAAATCTTGATTCACCCTTCCGAATAATTCACACATTCTTAAAAATTCATAGGAAGTGAATTCTCAATAAAACCCATTGTGTATAATGTCATGCTTACTACCTAATGGTTAACTTACAAAATCTTTTTGAGTGTTGGATCTTCTCAACACACATGAGGGTAACCCACTCACCACTAAAGGTGGAACTTGAATCAATTAGTCAAATGTACAACACCTTATAATACATGAAATTTGTAACCAATACATACTAAGGTATTTTTTATTAGATCTCATCTATACAATAAAGAAATACCATGAAAGACATATTTATCCACTAAGGTTAAACTCACATCATCAAAATGTATGAGTGAAAGATGGACACCCATAGTGAAAATTTTTAAGATAATATGGTTCATCTAGGGGTCCCAAAAAATGATGTAGGAATAATATTTCACATGTGATTCAACTAGTATGAGGGTATGTAAAGAGATAAACCAAATCATGCCTTAAACTGTAAAAAATATCACCTGACCATGGACATTCATTGCACATGTCATATGAAGAAATAACTATAAAAAATTCATGCTTGAAAGAAACCAAATGAAGGTTTTAATAATGGGAGTAGATAAAATAATCATTTATCTCCAATAGATCCTATTACACTATATTTTTAGTAAAAAATTGTTTTTAGGTGGGCTAATTTTCTACAATTGTTGAATCTATATTCCCAATGATACTTCCACTATAGAGGTCTATTTAAGGAACTACTGTATCTATCCTTAGGTAAAAAAGGATAACGTAGTTCCATATCTGGTGTATATTTTTACATGAAAAACTCAATATCGAATTATAACTCAAGGACTCTAGTATAGGTGGGGTTTTATGAGATAAAAAACCTAACCCGAAATCATCTTCAGAATATTTGTTCTAACTTTCTGTCTCTAACAAATTTTCATCACAAATCAAGACTAGGTAATACGTTGTGAGGTATGGGAGGACTTGATTTGTACTTATAGAAGGTTATTTTTCCATATAAAGGGTATAACATCCTCTTATTAAATTATATCATAAATAGAGGATAAAAAATATAAACACAATAAATCTCTTCTATAATTAGTTCAAGAAAAACATCACCCACTAACAAATTAATGTACCATGTAAGGGGCTCAATACAAGAATCACCTTTTGGTTAGTAGGTGTATGAACCAATCAAATATTATTACTCTTTGACACCAACTAATTCTATTTTTTATGAACATTAGTTTCATCTTAGAATCTAATAAGAATATGTTACTGGACCACATGAATTGCAATTATCCTACATTTAGTAACTTCAAAAAAAACCATTATCAAATATAAAAGAAGTTATTAAGTAATAAAAAGGGTAGATAATATAACACTTCTCATGGGTTATGTATACCTCTTAAGTGAGTCTTTAGTCCAATGCCTCATCTCTTGAATGAGAAGAAGTGAGAGGCTCAATTATAGGCACAATCTCTTCATGAACCTACCAATGAGTATGTGTTGGTTGTATACATGTGGAATAATTTATTTTATGGATTATACCATTATTATTAGAGAATATCTGAAATATCTAGAATATGATATAAATAAAAAGATGACTATTGACCACTATACAACTCATATACCATCCTGACTATACCCTACAAATGATGTCTTAGAGATCTTGGTCAACTAACATGTTATCTGAGTCTAAGAAAAATGATACATCAACACCCAAAATTACTCTAGTCTCCTCGGTCTCATAATATAAATCAAGATCGTATTTCTATATATTCCCTAAATTCTCAAACCATTCTTCACAATACCACTAACTCAAAACTATGGGACTAAGACAGACCCAATCTAATACCACTCTGACACAACCTAACCCACCAGGGCCTTTCCCATGCTAGTAGTAAGCTGAGTGTGCCACCTTCTAATGGGATAAGGGATGGTCACCATAAAAAAATAGTCATATCACACACCATTAGAGGACTTAGCCTATGAAAACCTAATATATATATATATATATATCTTCAGCATGAAAGATAACCAGAAATACCAGCAATATGTATAAAGGAATAACTGAATTGTATATGACGCATGATTTTAATATCATCAAATATATACAATTTCACATTATCCACCCTAAATGGGAAGTACATATGCATAACACCATTTCACTAGATAAAATTGACTCAAGCTGTAGAAAGACACCACCATGATAGAAGAACTCTAGGATCAACCTCTATTAAAAACCATCACTACTATAGACCACTGAATTCCACTAGGAATAAACTTGGAACAACCCACAATAGATATTTTACAATGAGTATCATCTCTAAACTACAAATCATATACTCAGACACAACACATGTGAGCATGAAACTTTTTCATGGGTGAGTACAAAAATACTTAGTAAGACACCCCAAACCCACCAAGGAAAGACAAAGAAAAAAGTCCACTCAAACTCAAAAATAAGATAGTAATTGAGGATAAGTAAATACTCTGTATATTTTCTACTACTAATAAGTATCTAGGATGTAGGGGTGACCCTATCATATCAGTAATTTCTAGAAGGATATTTCCTCACAGGAATCTAGGGATTCTAGGAATATTAAAGACAAATTAAGCCTAAATTCTACAAACCATATGTATATTGGAAATTTACTAAAATTTTATATCATCTTTAATTATATACCCCTTAACATATTTATTCACATTCATATAATTCGTGTCGTATCCTAAAATTTTCTTTTATCATAAAATAGGAATAGTATTCAATATTCTTCTTATATTGTATTATATGATTGACATAAAATACATTTTGTAGGTTATGTGAGTACATGAACCAATGACATATCCAATTTTAATTTATATTTAGTTAAAAATAAATGTGATTGATTTATTTTCATTGAAATGTTCAATTAGTGAAGCTCACCAAAAGACAATAACATATTGGTGTATGAGATTCCACCTAATACAACTATTATGATTTTTTGAAGAGAGTCTATGAATATATTTGATCCCATATATTAGATGTTGCGTGATACATAAAATCTATTTCATAGATCCATTTAACTTAAATCACCATTCACCTTTAAGAGAAGGTGCTATCACCCCTTTGGAAGGTTCGGGTTCCACTCATTATGGACAAGGATCCAAGGCTAGTGTATTAATAGTGGAGGTGAGATATATTTTTTATTTAATGTTCTGTATCAATAATAGAAGATTGAATATAGATAAATTAATGTTTTAGGTATAGTTTTATGTTCTTCATTTTTATTTCATGTTGAACTGCTGAAGACAGATCAATCCATTTCATTGGGTTTTTACACCGAATTTCATCATTTTAAAATCTCTCTAAACACATTAGTGGTACATAATCCATGCTATTAATTGTATCATTATGCTGATATTTTGATCATTTGAAGAAAATTTCCTTTTAATGTGTTTATGAAGATATCATAACGTACGATATAAAGAAATTATTTGGTTTTACTTATTTGTAGTGTACGAATGATCTATATCATAAGGTATGATATGTATTGTTAAATATGTTTGAGTTAAAATTTTCTAAAAAAAAGAATTAGGTTGTACTGATGATATATGGAATATTTTAAAATACGAAAGGATAATTATGACTGTAATAATCATAATATGGGATATTAATCACATATTATGATTAGTTATATATATATATATATTATAAAACATGATTGATATATGAAAATATGCAAAGCATCAATTGTAATTTAAAAATGAAAATTATTATTATCTATCATAAAATATGATATGGGGTAAAATAATATTAAAAAAATTAATTCTTGATATATTTTATTATGGTTTATAATTTTTTTTGTAAATTATAAGTGTTCGCTTGTAAAATAAAAACATTCATTCCAAAATAAAATTTGAAATGTTCATATTTGTATCTCATGTTTTGTAAAATAAATAATTTTTTATTTGTTTATTCATTTTAAATATTCATTTTTATTAAATTTTTTTAGAATGTAAATATTTTTTATTCTCTATTTATATGATAAATTTTTTCTAGGATATTTATCTCTACATTAAATGATTTTTACAACATTATAAGGTTTGAGTTTTATATACCTTGACCTTGGTTTTCTATTTAGTTATGATCTTGAATATAATTGTTAAATATATTTTGTGTATATTAGGTTTTAGATTTATTATGAATTTAATTATCTCTTGAGTAATGTCTCCTTTGATAGATTCACTTGGCGTCGAACGTCCCACCAACCTAGAGTTTATTCCTTGTTCTGGAATGATTGGGGTCGGAAATCTATTACTTTGGGTTTACTCATGTAGATATTTTCAATGCTATATAACTATAATACATTACATTAAGAGTAAATGTAACTTATACAAGAGATCATTTTGATATTTATAAATATATTTGGATAAATATAAATGTGTTTGACTTCTATTTTTGGGCATGTAACCCAAAATTATGGGTTGTGTAAAGACTTCACATTAATATAGCATGAACACATTAATTTAGTGGATGGAATATGGATTCCAAAACTAAATTTTTATTATCATGCATTCATAGAGTAAAAAAATGAGAAGATAAATATATCAAATTATTCAATTGTTATAGATTTAATATACATGTGGTGTATATTAAATTTGTCACACTTTAAAAAAAACAATACTTAAAATATTAATTGTCAGATTCCATCCAAAGTGGTACTTATCAAGACCATGATCATTTATTACAGTTTAATATAACCATTAGGTTTTTATGGACTATATTGTGTAAGGTAATAAAGTTAAAAGGCAACTCTAACCATTATATTCCCTGTTCTAGGAATTTTTTTTGGGTTAAACTTTGGTGGGAAACCCTAACTATTTGGATACCAAAGTAATAGAGTTGATTGAATCCATATTATAGATTAGGATAAAGATATATATGCTTAAATATACAAGAATAATATATGATAAGATTGAAAATAGTTATCTACTGGATATAGTCATGGATTATTTATGTGATAACTGATGTAAGTCATGATGAAATTTGGGTCTTGGATCAATAAATTGGTATGGTATATGGGGTCATAATTTTTAGTGGGAGTAATTTCATTAAAATTACTGGATAAAAAGATATAAAACATGATACTGACCCATATATTTTTTTTATTGATTCTGTTTTATATCTTGATAATCATATTGAGATCTATTCTAGGTATGACCTAAATAATAGTTCAAAATTTGTATCTAAAGTTTAGAAATATTATTAACGAAAATAATTCTGATCTCTTGAATGTGAATGTTATAGAGGTAACTTTTACCAAATCGATCTCATGGGTATCTAGTATCATGTGTGCATTATTCATTTGTTTGGTTAAACACTGTCTTAGAGATAGGTTGGAATTGAAAAAGTGTGAAGTGGATCTTCATGCTAGTAATAGAGAAAGAGTTTCTTCATTGGAATTTTTACTTATGATTTTACTTTACCAAGTGAATAATTATATCATTGGATAACTACTATTGTGTTTTTTACATAAACAAATTTTTTATTTTTTAGCTTATTTGGGAAATATAGTATTTCATTCATTATTAATAAAATGAGTTATTATATATATAAGAATGAAATGTTTTATGGTTATGGGAATATGGTGAATGGTTTATACATAATAGATATGTATAATACCATCTACAATATTCAAAATAATAGTTTATGGTTAATTCTAATCTCACAGACCTTTGGAATAATTTCCATGTACATGAAAGACACATCTAAAAAATCCGTAGATATAGATTATTTGAACCATTTCATTACGAGTCCAATAATACTTATAAATATTGTTAATTAATAAAATTGACTAAATAAAATTTTAGTGGAAACTGTGAAATGGGTTATGGGATCTTGGATACAATAAAAATTAATGTATATGTATCATTGAGTTATTAATAATTTAGTGGTTTTAGGTATTTATTTATGTTTATAGATTATTTTATTTTGTGTGTCTATGTGTTTCTATTGATAGATAAGTATTAAACCATTTAAAGGATCAAATAATTTCATAAAAAAGTACATAAACAATGAAGAAATACAATAATGGTCCTCTGATCATATTGGGGAGTTGAATACTTGAGTGGGGAATTAACTGATCTTATGAGAGATTATAGAACTATTCTATTAATCACTCCACATAGAATACCATAGTGTAAATTTGTGTCTAATAAGAGTAATCATTCTGTATTGGACAAGGTTTGGTCAATTATAAGTCAATGTGACCTTCCTATTACATTCTGGGTAATGCTCTGAAGATTTTTTCATTTATACTTAATCATATTCCATCTAATGAAAATATAAAGAAACCATATAAGATATGGCATCAGAAGCATCCCAATATGTATTTTATGTAAATTTAGTATTTTGAAGAATATTTGTTTCTTTTGGATTCTCAAAAACTCATCCCTAAATATGATAAATAATTAATTTTTGGCTATCTCAAAGAGACTATGGAACATTAATTTTAAAATAATACTAAAGATTTTTTTTTGACCTGATGTAGTGTCTTCCTTAATATGTAACACATAAATCGAGGGGTTATCGGAAGGAAATTTTAACTTATGTAATTGAAAGGCCAAAAAAGAAGTGTTTTGAGATAGAGGTTAAGAATGTTTTACAAAGATTTGTAGAAAAATAATCGAATCAAGTTATATAATAACCTCTAAGGTTTGATATAATTCATCAATATATCATAAGATATAGATTTATCATGGAAAATGATTATGATTTAATGTTCATAGGATTTGAACCTACTACATACTAGGAGGCCATACAGAATTATAATTTTTAGAAATGGTTAAAATACATTGATTTAGAAATGGACTCCATGTACACAAACCAAGTTTGGAACATTGTTAATGAACCTATAGGGGTTTTAACCTAAGGGTTAAAGTGATTTTTCCTCAATAAAACTAACGTGGATGGTAGAGTGTCTACCTATAAATCTCATATACTAGAAAAAGTTTATAAGAAAATTCATGGTATTGAATATAAATAATCCTTTTTACCTATTGTTATAACAAATTATGATAAGAACCATAAAATAACCATATATTATATATCAAATCCGTACTATAAACATTAAAACTCAAAAAAATCACAATCCTAGAAACCAAAGGTTTAGTGGATTTGGAGATTAGTTACATAAATGAAATATTTCATATTATTTCTTCAAAATATCTCATAAAATTTTCCACAAATTACTTTCTTCTAAATATAATCTTGCATATAATTCCCTATAAAATTGGAAACATAAAAAGGATTAATTTCAAATTCTTGATATTGTGAAAAACTTATAAAAAAGTCATAAAAGGGTGAGATCATAATAATATGAGAAAATATGAACATGGGAAAATATTTGACTAAAAATGAACATGGATTTAGAGGAGTTGTCTACAAGGAAAGATAAAAGGACATATAACCTCCTTATATCATACATATACCATGGAATAAGAATGCAAATACATTAGGAAGTAATCATGATCCATGGATCATAAAATCATATTACCGAATAACATGTAATTGTGGAATAATAATAAACATAGGAAATTATAACATTGAGAGAAATCCCAATCATTCCCACACATAAATTTATGATAAAACCCAATGATGTCACTTATTATATTACAAGAAACACCAATGATTCCAATGCATACATTTTTTTTAAGAAAAAATGAGATATTCCAAAAAAAAGTTTTATTAAAACCTAATGATTATGGTATAAAATTTTTTGATAAAAACCAATGATACCCACAAAATAAGTTGTGAGTAAACCATAATCAATTGTATGCATAACATCATTATCCCATGAGATATAAAACATTAAATAATGTATTTGAGATCAATATAGGACCCACCAATCACATTATGATATAACATACATATATATACCACATGAAATATATCATTCATCTTATAATGAAAAACACCATGTAAAGAAGACATAGTAGATAACATTTTCAATTGGTATATCATTAAATGAAATTAAGAATTATATTGACTTACACAAACAAAATCAACCATCCAAAAGAAGTATATCATAATAGAATTTAGAGGTTAATTATTAACATTACCAATATTAGACAGATCATTTTTACATATATATGAAAATAGATTCAAAAACATAAAAAGAGTTTTCATAAAACATTTTTAAAATTTTCATAAGAAGATGCGATTCCAATTCACTTTCATTAATCATTTTAGAGAAGATGACAAGAATAATTTTTAAATGTTTATTTCAACAAAATCACCAATATTGTAAATAAAAATAAATAAATAAATCTTAATTAAAAAAATTTGGAGTAGAAGATACAAAATATTTAGAAGTGATATGAAGTTCCTTTTTCAGATTTGTTTCAATTTTAAATAAAAGTCACATTGATGAAAAATTGATAAAATTTCCTTTAAAAATAGATAAATTTAATTATGACGAGTAAAAAAGATTTATTATATTTTATTTTCATAATAAGGAAAATAATGATTTAATTTAAAAAATATGGAAATAATGGATACATAACTAATATATAGGGTGATAATTATTCTTAAAAACATCACAATTATTTGAAGAATGAAATCCTTAAAAAAATTTCATGAAAGTTTAATTTCTATATTTAGAAAGATAAAATAACTTATAAAATGGAAGAATGGTTGGATCTAAAAAAATTATATGATCATAGTCAAAGAAAAAATATTAAGACACAAAGAAATGTAAATCGATTCAACAAAAACCCTTATATTTTTAATATTTTTTATTTCCAAAGAAATAATTTATAAAATAATGAGAATGAAAATTACTTTGGAAAACCATGAATACCTGTATTAGAAGAATTATATGTAAAACTAAAGTGTATGTTGGACAAACGTTATCATTAAAAAATTGTTAAAAATAATTATAACTCAATGAAAGGAAATTAAGTTAAAAAAACTCTTTACGTCTTTGGTAGTGTATGAATCAAAAGAAAATGGATTTGAGATCATGAAATAGTCCTTAAAATATGATGGATAAAAAATATATTTATTATAATTTAATATAATAGGAAATTAAGTACAACATATATAATTAAAAATGTTTTTCATTATAAAACATGTGTCAAGGAATGGAAATTGATACAAAAAACCCTTACCATGGACTTCTAATTGGATAAAAGTTCTCTAACATCATATATAATAAATTTAGGATTATTATTCATCTATATCATAATCATAATCATATTTATTTTACATGATACAACTCATTTAATATTTTTTTATTACCCATTAATTTATAATGTTTTGTTAAAATTAATATTCAGGTGTTATTTGTCATGTTTGTTCTATGCTAGCTTTGGTATGGAGGTTCTGGTCCTTAATATTTTATTAAGTGTTAATCACCTCCAAAATTTTCATGGATTTCAAATTGGAATATTTGATATATTTATAAAGTACAATGGTTATTTTATGGATTTTATGGTGATTATTTGTATATATCAGTTAAAATCCTATTTTTGTGGATGTTAATTCAATGAAAAGGGTCAATTTTTTATTATTTAATATATTTAAAATTATTTACAATGTAGAATAATTGAAAAATATTAAATTCATAATTATTAAATCATATTATTATTGTTTAAATTTTATTAATCATTCATGATATAAATATTATAACAACATTCATGTAAGTGGTGGCCCAAACAAGAATGAGTTATAAAAAATTAATTAATAATAATATATTATTGTATAGTTATAATACCACATTTAGAGAAGAATATTGGGTTCAAAATCATGTTTTAACATTATAAATATTATTATATAATATTTTAATAAAAAATAGAGAATAAATGATTACGGGGTAGATAATACTTACATTGAAGACATGAATCTTCTCTTAGAGAGCCTCTTAGAAATAATGGATTTGGGACTCCTTCACGTGACTATAGGTTAACTATCATGAGAGAGGTTTATTTGAGAGATAATATGGTTAGTAATTACAAATAAAACTAAAGGAAATGTTTTCTTTGAGATGGGAAGAGGATTGGACCTTTTCTACAAGATCTTGAGTGTAATTTTTACAAATACTCATTATTATATGAATAATGGTTGTAATTTCTAATGAAAAGTGGATAAAAAGTGTAAAAATTGTAACACCCAAAACCATTTCAATCTAACTAATTGGATCTTGATGATATAAAATCTTAGGAATTCCACCGATATGATAGAGTGTTCCAAATAGCAGCATAGTTCTAGCATGTTATCATGTAGAGACTATAAGCTCATATAATAGGGATGAAAAAATGGAAAATTACAGAAAATATCCATAATAAATAATTAGAGTTTAATTAATCATTAAAAAAATAATTCTATAATAATTCAATGTATTATTAAATTATACATCACAACTAATCACCCACCAGGCTAGTCACACATATAAGATAAATAATAGATCAAAATATAGAAATGGAAAAACTACCACCCCAAGCCTCACCTCATCTAAACCAAGAGAATATATTCATGTTACCATACTAAATTATAAAACAAAGGACCTTTTCCCTACCTGAACATATATATTGAAGTCTGTGTGGTTACAGAAGTGTCATGGTGGTCCGAGCAGGGTGTGAGTACAACTCAGTGGGGAACCTCCAATGTGGTCCAAAATATTACAAGTAAATACTATATATACATATGTGATATACTCATAAAAAAATAAAAATAAATAAATAAATCATTCCATTAATCCTTTAGTTATAAAGTAACACTTGAAATAAACCATACCTACTTCAACCAATGTCTGATGTCTCTGACCACGTGGCATACCTTTCCAGGGGTTGGGTAACTCCCTCCCTTGATATCACCATGAGTATATATGATCACTCAGGGGAAATAATTTCCCACATGTATCATATCATATCTACATATTATAGAAGACAATGTGTCCCTCTTTCCCATCTCATTTTCTTACATTTATTTATTATTAGGAGAGACATAAGATCTTAGGTGGTAATCCCAAGTATATCATAAATCAATAGGAATAACTAAATCCTAAGAGGAAATATTAAAAATAACATGATATAAGTTATAATTACAAGATCCTAGGAATTCTAGGAATCCTAGGCATCACATAAAATATCATGTGTAATCACCAAATCTTAAGTAACCTAGGAGTACCCTATAATGTTAGGTGTAATCACCAGATCTTTGGTGACCTGGTCATCTCATATTGTATCCGGGATCCTTCCAAATACTTGGAATAATATGAATCTCATAAAATATTGATAGTAATACCTCTAGATCCAAGGTATTTTAGGAACCTTATAAAATTATCACCATACATCATGCCAATTCCTATGAATCCTATGAATCTTATAAAATATCACCAAGAATATTTCCATATCCTAGGAATCCCAAACATATCATAAAAGATCATCTGGAATATCTCCAAATCCTAAGAATCTTATAAATCTTATAGATCATTCTGTGTAATTAATAGATCTTAAGAATCCTAGGAATGCCATAAAATACTAGGTGTAGTCACAAGATTTTAGTCAACCTAGTCATATCATATATCATAAGGTGTAATCATTGAATACAAGGAAACACCCTATACAACCCATATAGTATCAACTCTAGGGGATATAATCCACTCATTAATATATCTTATCTAGATGACTATCAATCGATCCTATCACTGGTCCCCTAGGTTGGATTTTCAGTGAAAAACCATGATCAACACTGTCAATTATCATGTTTTATGGTGCCAATGGGAATTGATGATACAATATACTATATCTCATCCTGATCCCTCAAGACCGATCCATTCACTCAGAGGGTATATCATCCCTCAACATTATCATGATTTAATTCAATCATCATAGTCCGCATAATAAAATCCATAGAGAAATCACTATAGAGAGATGTCATAATTCCTATCTCAATTTCAAGTCATCCTAGTTCAATCCTCTCATGGCCAACCTAACAAAAGTATACATTGGTGTACACCCACATAAGTTCTCACATGCTATCCGGAAAGGTAAACTCACCCAAATCTATAAGAAACTATCCCAAAGTATCTATATCATATGATAACACCCATGGAATATCCCAAGGTTCTCAGGTGACACATGGAGTCATCCAAGGCTAGTCCATCACCGCTCCCTACTCTAGGAATAATAAATAGAACCTATTTCATGGTCTACTACGTTTCATCAATTTAATTTAATTCACAACCCTATGGATTCTATATGCCTCATTTTATACTTTTATATATATGGATTAAACGTTTGGTGACCTAGACATTATAACAGTTTAGGGTTTCATCATTATCTATGATACATTCATCATTTCAGGGAATTTATTTAAAGTAATTCATTTTTATTTTAAAAGATCAATCTCACACTCATTGGGAGACCACATATAACATGCCCCATATCAAATTCATAAACCATAGGGAATGTTCATGGACCAATTACCATATATAGAGTATTTTTGTAAGAAAAGTCTGATCTCTCTCATCCATGATCATCCATGCCTATCTGACTATCTTTCATCCTCATGAGGCCCTATCTCAAGAAAAAATATCCAGTAAAATTAATTATGAAAAAATATAATTAAATATTTAATTTAAGTAAAATAGACATAAATTCTTAAAATTTCACTAAGAAACAACCTCTAATGGAATCCTAGATAAATGGTTTGCGGTACACTCCTCACACACACCTGGACATAAGAAACATAAAATACGCAATTTATATACTCGGTTCAGGGGGTCAATTTCTTCCAATTTAGGTATGAACCGTAAAAATTCCAGCATATTAAGTCCCATCAATGAAATGGATATCAATAGTGTGCATTCATCCTCCTTAGATATCCTATATCCACACTGATAAAAATACCCATCATATCAAGATAATTCCACCATTCTCTATTGGAATAGTAACTCAATTCCCTAGCCAAGGAAAGAAAAATCATAGGGTTATGATAGAGTAGAAGAAAAAAGAATAAAATAAAATATCGTATTGTGACTCACAACAAAAAATGTCACCATGAGCACCCTATATTGCAGGGGAATAAATAGAGACAAAGGGGAAGGGATCCTCTATAGTTTCCATGTTGGAGAGAAAGAAAGTGGGGTGATGGTTTAAAATATTTTGGGGGTAAATGATATTTTTTTCATTAATAAAATATGGGTTGGAAAAAATATTACAACATAATTTTCCAAGTTGTTCACTAAATGTGTGGTTAGCACTATCATAAGACACACCCCCTTTCATGGTTTGGAAACAAGATTTACCAAAGTGTGTTCCAATTGTACATACTTCACTATCCTAAACATAATATCTATAAATGTTGGGTTGTAAAGTTTAATAAACCATGCACTATGAATGAAAACACTTATATAGATAAAATTATTTTTTTTCATGGTTTTTATGCCACCATGTGTCAACTGTGCACCACACACCTAGGGAAAAAAACCTTACATGGTTTCCCTTAATTATGGGGAAATCACATGGTCGGTAAAATCCGTTTAAAAAATCAAAAAATTCAACCCAATGTTCCTGAAACTCTCCCAAGAACCTATGATACCTCAAGGGACTTAATCCATATTAAAAAACATCTCTTTAATATGCTATAACTTTCAAAATTCCAATATAAATCTTGGTTCACAAAATGATCCTTTCTCTAGAATAAAAAAATTCAAATTCTTTATTAAAATCACATCCCATAAATATGCAGGTTTCTAAAACCTCCCCAACATAGAAATTATCATCCCTAATAAGTCTTAGTGGTACTTCAATAACAAAGAATGGCCTATATTAGTTTCCAATCCATGATCATATCACTGTGCTCTATTTCTAAACATCGAAGAAGCTTTTGTTGCATGAATTCAAACAACAGGTGCACTATTAATCCAAAAACTAAGTAATCTGAACAAAACCATCACTAATACTAATATGGTTCTCAATGGTACCAATCTATCTTGATAGATTACGGTTTCATTGACCAATTCATTTTTAGGCTTATCATGCTCCTCACCCTAAGTATCAATATATAATTGTGGATTCCAAGCCATGTTGAATACCGCCATTATAATCTCCTAAAAAAAGATTTTATAGTGGTATAAATACACAAAAAATGTTATTTCCATATAATTAAACATAATCATATGTGAAAACACTAGTCTAACCCCCTATAACTGGATTTACAAAAAAAAAATGCTTGGCTATACCTGCCAACGTGATATATCCTCACCCAATCATGATTCTAAAATACTCAGAAGAAAATTTTTATTATGAAAACACCCAAAAAGATTTAAGAACACCACACTTGGTTCAATTCCATTGTTTTATCCTCAAATAACCAAACCTATGGTCATTCTCTCACCCATGAGCACTGAAACCCCTTCAATCAGACTCACCCTCTAATCACATCAAAACCATCATGATCCTAATGCCAACACATATATTCCTTCTTATTATATATATGAATCTCAAGTCTAGTATTCACTATATAACTGGATAAAATTGGGTTTATATGGATATTGGCATCCAAATTCTAAATCAACCACCCATTGATCAAAATCGTACATCTATGACCCTACCAACACAAGGGTTGTACATCTATGAATAATAAGATATACTTCACCAAAGATGTTATCTTAACATAAAACCACTAAACTAATCAATAATCTCCACAAAATATACAATTTCTATTACTGTAAAAAATTACAAGATTTGATCATCCCACTCATACACAAGTTCTAACAAAAATCATTAATCACTACCCATTCTCATCTCAATAGAAATGTCATCCTTAACATCCACTAAACTTTCATTTAAAATAAGGGTTGCACCTTCCCATAGCAAGTGGTTATATCCCTATCATATATATTTTTTTGGATTACTCTTTATGTGAAACCTCAATAGGTTACCATATCACTCACATGTTGTTCCTCTCATGCGCTCCTCACCAATCTATCTTCTCATGACACTATCCATTCATGATGTCATCATTATCATAGAGGGACATCTTCTAATCTCATAAAACCCCATGACACCAAGACTAAAATAATTTTATCAAAACTATTTTTCCTAGACTCACACCTGATTTTTTACAAATCCACAACCCCAATGGCACTATGGGTACTTTGTTGATCTTATTTAAGATTGAAGAGTCTATTATCCTATACAACCTGGTAATAGAACTCGAAGCATGCTCCCATAAGTTACACATCATCAAACCTAGGCTCACAAGACTATATCAAAAACCATTATAGCCTTGAATGTCAATCAAATATAACTAGAAACATCTCAATGCCTTTTCCAACAAGTCCAAGGCATCTCATCTATTTCATGTCCAACCACAGAATCACTGATAAACACGAGCATAGATCTAAAATCAAAAGTTTATACCCATTATATAGCCATATTAAATAAGATCATATAGGATAATTATCCACTATATCACAAAGAACCATTCCCAGAACCAATTAGGAAAGGAATACCACCAATATCAACCTCAAAACTGACCCTTAATACCAAATCACCTTAAGAACTTTATAACACAAAACACTTGGAATCTTACAAGCTTATCCTATATATTTGGAATCACCTATCATGATCCAATATCATAACCTAAATCATATAACCATTATTTTTATCTCTTAGGAATTCACAAGACCTAGGATAAACCCTCACTTGAGTTACCCTCATATATCACAACCATCTCAAAAGAATCAGTAAAATTCCTTGCTACTCAGTCATAACACCTGACTCAACAATATCTTGAGTCTTATATCGAATCACTAGTCTCTATAACCTAGAAAATAAATCATGTTTCAGATAGGTCACAATTCATGGATCAAAATACATACACCCTTCTAAACATCACAAGGAAACTCACATGCCAAAACACCCACTCTAGGGTTCTTATATACATAACCATATCAGGAATCACATGATAAGTCATCATCCCACTCTAAGGAACTAATCCTCATTCAGAATTTTCTTATCAGACTACCCACTATAGAAACTTGATATCATCCATCAATATATAATAGTACCACTCCATGATGATCTACGTTGAGTAATACATGGTCATATAGTACATTTAAGTAAAATTACACCAAGAAGCTATATAGTAAAACACCATATTGGTTGTTTTTGAAACCATAAATAACTAAACCCTTTTTTTTCTAAAACCATTATCTTAATTATCTAGAAGGGTTTTATCATCCAAGAATCTAATGATTATAATGACCCAATAAGGCTCTTCATACATCTCTTATATGGAGGGAATATATTATAATAATAACAGAACATACCATTATAAGATTCAAATTCCTATAATAAGAATAGAATATTTTTGTTCCCCCAAGTAAATTTCTACCAATAAATTATAAAATAAAACTCTATTTAAGTTATTTCCATCACTTCAAATAGTTGAACCCTCACCTTCAATGATATCAATCAAATGTAAGAACCAAAATTTTACGTGAGTCCTTTGTGCCAATAATGATACATTTACAAAGGATTATTAAAAATGGTATAGGAGTAAAAAACCATAAATATAAATCTCAAATACACTCTTCATATTGAATAAATATCTCAACTATAACAAAGAAAACCAAGAATAATAATCCCATAACCCTGAAAACCTGGACTTTCTATTTAAAATATGTTCATGATAAACCAATATGAGGTCCATCATAAGATACAAAATATTCATAGTATTAGTATACCATGTCACAAATATCAAGAAAAAATGAAATTATGTTATGATACAAATTTTATAATTCCCTAGTCTTGTTCACTCTACTGTAACAGGATCAAGGTACTACAAGACCTCAGGTGTGCCTCCCTATATTTGAGAAGCTACTAACTAGTACCGATGGTCTAGGGTATTATAATGGGGAGAATATACCCTCATATTAGATTTAAGAAAGTTTAAAATAACTTATATATATAATAAATAATAAAAGTACGAAAAATAAAAAAACAACAATTCTATAACAATGTAATACAACATAGGGTCATACATTGCAACTGATCGAACATCTGGATGATCACACATAAAAATAAATGAAATATAAATATATATAAAATGATATAATACAATCACTGAGCCCAAAATCATCCAAATCCCTAGACTCAATATGATATATCCCACCCGGTCATGAAATATAGGACCTATTCCTTACCTGAACTTGGTGATAATAAAGACTACTCTTGTACTAAAACATCATGTCTTCCTAAGCGGGGTGTGAGTTCAACTCAATAGAGAAACACTAATGGGGTCCCAAATATAACTAGTAAATATAGTGTATTCGCTTATGATAAGATAATAAAATAAAATCTAGAACACAAATAAAACATACCATTGGACATTAGGTTCTAAATTGACACCTGTAATTGACCCTACATGCTTTGTCCAGTGTTGTATGTCTCTAAGAACAATGAATATCATGTGAAGGGTCAAGTAAACTCCCACCTATGATATCATCACAAAAATATATGATAACTTGGAGGGACATAAACCCATTAGTATTATCTTAAATATACATTTCATCGAAGGGGAGTTCATCCCTCTCATTCATCTCATTTAATTATATTTCTTAATTAGTAGGTGTAACTATAGAACACATGAGTTAATCCCAAGTTTCTCATAAATCATTAGGTATAAACAGATCCTAATAGTTAATATATAGAACTTCATGTATCGAGTACAATGATGAAATACTGGGAATCCAAAGTATCACATATAATATTTGGTGAAACCACCAGATCCTAGTTAACCTAGATATCTCTTATAATTTTAGGTGTAATCACTAGATCCTTGGAAACAAAATAGTTTGATATATCTTTAAGAATCCCACTATATTTTAGGAATCTAAGGTATCTCAATAAATATATTCCGAACTCCCTCCAAATCATAGGGATATCATAAAAATATCATCAATAATAACACCAGATACTATAAAACCTAGGCATCTCATAAAATATCATCGATCATCATGAAAGATCCCAGGATTCTTAAGCATCTTATAAAAGATAATTAGGAATTCCTTCATATCCACAGAATCCTAGGCATCTCATAAAAGATCGTCATGATTCTCTCCATATCCTAGGCATCCCAGGAATAAGAATAATTTCATATCCTTGGAATCCTAGGAATATTTTACATCATTAGGCATAACAATCATATCCTTTTAATCATAGGAATTTTATAAAAATTCAATTTGAAAAAAAATCATAGGAAAAGTAGGCATCTCATATGTTATTAGGTGTAATCATCAAATCATGGGAAACACCCTAGGAATCCCTTATAACATCAGTTCTAGAATATATCATTCAAAATATAATAACTCATATATATATATCATCATAGGGGATGGATATATTTTGACCCCATCAAAAAATATCAGAGGATGGCCTCTTATCACACAACCTTGAATATCGCCATCAATTCCTGAGTTTTAAGGTGCCACCAAGAGTATACAGTACAATATCCTCCATATCATCTTCATCCCTTGGGCCCAATACCATCACTCAAATAGAATAAAATCTCTCAACATCATCATGACCATATTCCACCCTTATAGGGATGATTAGAAAATCCAAACAACCATCACTATGGAGAGAAGGAATAATGACCGTCTAATTTTAAATTCCTCCTAGGTTGGTCCTATAATTTCATACATAATATAATTCTAACATGGGGTACACCCACCCAGGTGATCACATACTAGTGGTAAAGATACAATCACCCCATTCTCTATGAAATAATCCTAAATTATCTAAAGCATCTCATGACACCCTTGTCCTATCTTCAAGTTCTAAGGTGACACTCGAAGTCATTTATACTTAGTCTATCACTGCTCCCTACTTATGGAAGATAAGGGAACCTATATCATGTTCTACGGTGCTTCATTAATTTAATTTAATTTACACTACTATGGGTTCCACATGACTTTTAATACCCTTTTATACATAATCCCTCATCTATCGATGGTTGAGACATCATCAAGGTTCAAAGGTCCATTACGACCCTTGAAACATCACTCATTTAATGAAATTTATTTAAAATAATTCGTTTTTAATTTATATGGTCAATAAAAAATTATTAGAAATACCACATATCACATTGCATATATCAAATTCATAAACTATAGGGCATGTCTCTAGGACACATACATCATAAAGAGTCATTTACTTTAACAAAATCCTGGAAACTCTCACCCAAGCTCAGACAAGACCATTCATATATCCTCAATCCTCATGATACACTATCTCAAGAAAAAAATACAATAAAATTAATTATAGAAATTATATATTTATTTATTATAATAAATTTAAATATTCATAAAGGCCTAAAATCTTATTGAAAAATAACCTCTCATCAAAAACATAAACAATGAGGTGTGATTCACTCCCTAAAC
This sequence comes from Viscum album, assembly GCA_963277665.1. Classification (NCBI taxonomy): domain Eukaryota; kingdom Viridiplantae; phylum Streptophyta; class Magnoliopsida; order Santalales; family Viscaceae; genus Viscum; species Viscum album. The sequence continues at coordinate 1,180,586,483 of OY728164.1, forward strand.
ATACCTAATCCAATGTCACACAGAATCCGAAATTTACATAACCATTTCCAACTTAAATTTTAAATAATTTAGAAAAAAACCTAAAATAAATCCATCTATTTATTTACCTTTAATGAAACGTTGTGCGTTCATCATCCTGAGATGTGCTTTAGCCATGATGAGAAAAGAAACCATCATATTGGGATGTTTAAAACATGATATGGAGGAATTTCCACTAAAATATCTATATGAAACTACCGAATTAAGTAATATATTAAGAATAAGAATAAATGATAAGGGGAATGGATCTCCTCTAGTTTGATTTTACAAGATAGGTATAAAAAGGTATGTTAGGGGTTTAAATCCTTAGAGGGCGAATTGTTAATTTTCCATTTAAAAAAATTAGGGTAGTCACATAGTTCCTATGTAGTTTAGAGAATATTGTTCCAATAATGTGGTTATAAATTTCATAAGACACAACACCTCACATATTTTGGTCACAGATTTTACTAAACCATGCACTAATTATGCAACCTCCACTGTTCGAAGCTGCACATCTCGTATGATTGTTTCACACAGTTTATCAAACCATGAAACAACTGTGTCACTCCCTCTACAACTATAATTATAGAATTTGAATGTATGTTATATATTTTTTTTCCATCCATGTTCCACACCCATAGAAAAAACCACCTCACATGGTTTACTTGCTTGGTTTCTCTTAACTATTGTAATTGCCCAGTCAGGATTGGTGCATCAATGAGAGGGGGAGGGGTGAATCAGTGATGTCTTTTTCTTTTATGTTTCCTTAATTTTGAAACAAAATTTTCCTCCTAATAAATATTTATTTTTCTACTGAAAATAAATCAAACAAATATCTATAGAAACATAATAATTTACAAGCTTCACTACTCAGTAAGAGTAGCTATGTCCTTAGTATGGTTTAGAATCATTCCAATACCACACAATCCAATAGAAAACAAAATTATATTATGTAGAATACAATGATTATGATGTTATCTTAAAATTGTGTAGAAATATGTTCAATATAAAAGTTCATGTGATTATAATATCAAAAAATGATGAAATACCATTTTTTTCAACAAGGATGTTATGATGATTCTTGATAAACTATCACAAATATGATCTTTCAAAACAATTCTTCAATTTCTTACCTAGAATTTGGTATGAAATTCTTGGACATCATAATTATACTTAGTCCAATTTCCCATTCTGATTCCCATGTTTGATTGTTCAATATAGAAATATAACTCTCTCAGAATTCCAATTGAACACTTCTTTACTTATTTTTCTTCTATCTAGAAATACCATTCCGATTTCTCAAACTTGTATAGAATCTATGAATCAGATCATCATTCTTCTTCTTCTATCCAACTAAATTATTTCAAAAAAACTACCCATAAATATATTATTTAAAAAATCGTATATATTATCTCCCTTTTTCTCTAGATATGTAAGTCCTTGAATACAAAAAGTATTCTCATAATTTAATAAACACTCTAAAATAGTTTAAGCTGGATTCTGAAAATGTTTTTTGGCTTTACCAAATATTATAAGTCTTAAATATATCTTAAATATCAGACATTTCTTTGACGTGTTCATCTATTTTAATTTACCTTTAATTTTAGATCTCTCTTTTACTTCTTCAATGCTTCATACTTCTTAAGAAATACCTAATCCAAATTCGATTATCCATTCAGATTTACCAATATGATTTCTTTATTACAATGCTCTATACCACTTGGGTATATGATGAAAAAGAAAACTTCAACCTTATTAGTAAACTTCAGTCCAATTCCGATTCCTATTTTACATTACGAGTTCTTTATTACAATAAGAGAATTTGGTCACTCTGATTTTCTTAAGACATTCTAAATTAAATTATAATTGAAGACATCCCATTATGTTGATTTTTAATAATTGGAAAACCAATATGCTCATTCCAATTTCATCTTTACGATGAAGAAAAAATATTCTTAAATATGATAAATCTTTACCCACATGTAAACAAATAATATTGAAAACAATATCATAGTTCATCTTTTCATTATTGATCCCCTTGTTAAAGAAATTTTCATTTCCCTTGACCCACTCAAAAAGTAGCCAACAATTAATATTTATGGAAAAGGTTGACTTCATTATTGATTGATCTTTGATCCAATTATTCATTAGTCTCAACAACGTCATTTCTTTTCATCAGTACTAAAAATTCCCAATAAGAATAATACAGCCTTTGATTGAATGATGGAACTCAGAGTCTGATGAAACAATTCCAACATCTTCATCTTCAGTAACCTCTTTGAATAAAATACCAATGAACTTCCATCACATAACTTATTTCTATTTTATAATTACAAAACACATAAAATTATTTCTTCAAAGATTAACTCTTTTGTATTTTTTTCTCACTAAAAACCATCACCTTCTGTTTCCCTCATTATTATTAACCTTCTCAGCCTTTAAATAATTATAATTCTGATGATCTCACACTGATGAAATGATTATGATAATCTTCAGTTTAAAAAACATCCTTCTTTTAATAACTTCTTATTGTATCATGACATCCTTATGACTTTTAATATGTTTATAGATCAACTTATGCATTATTTGACTTCCATTAGTAATTTTAAAAACATCTTATTATTTCATTAACATTCTTTCATTCTAACCATCATCAATAAGATGGACCTCAATATGATTGGAAGCCTATTTTATCCCCATTTCCTTAATAAAGCTCGCATCAAAAGTTATATAACTTACTTATGATTTATGGGGAATAAAAAACAACAAATCATCATTATATTTTTATCAGATCCAAGATGCCTCAAAATAAGAACCTAAATACAATCTTTCATTCATAATTGACCTGAGTTGAGTATAATTAACCTTTTTCTTCCTAACAAAATATTCTCAATATGATGGACTTTCTTAATAATTGTGAGTGGGATTATATGAATATGATTTTTGAGTCTGATCACCAGTTTTAAAAATTGAGGAAATTCTATTTCCTTGAATAAAAAGTGATAATAATTTCAACATAACCTTCTTTCAGCTTATAAAAACACTATATTTCCAACTTGGTCTCAAATATCTCCCACATTTTATTTTTTTCAACCAAGGTTCATAAATCATTGTTCTTTGTAACCTAAAGTCATATATTACTTATTGGAAACTCTAATACTACATGAGCTAACTCATTGTTGGAAACAATAACTATTGAGAGCAAACCCATGATGTAAAAAAGTAGTGACTCAGGAAAAAATTTCAACATCTTTATCCTTTCTTCACATCTTTCTCACTTACATAACTTTCCTAGTAAAAAAACATTTATTTTCAACTTCTTTAAAATTATTTTTAAGAAAAAATTTATTCTCATGCAACCACTCCAAAAAAATATTTAGAATAATTCACACACTTACATGATCAGTTCATATCTTTCCCACAACTCCACTTCTATACATGATTCCTTAAAAGGTTTAGAATACATTCAACAGATATATTTATGAAACAATTCCCCCACATTACAACACTATCCAAACAAGATGAGATAGGGAACAAAAACACATACATAAAACTTAGTAAGAAGGAGGATGGATTCCCATGTTAAACCTTAGTTTTTAAAACGGTTAATTTGGTAATGGTTTTGTGAAAATGTCAGAAACTTGTAACGATATAAGAACATACTCCAGATTTAAATCATTATTCTCCACATTCTCTTTGAAAAAACTATATTTTATATAAATAAGTTTTGAAAAATAATGTTGTACCATATTCCTTATAATGTTTATTTCAATTCGATTATAAAAACCCAAGAGAAAGGGTACCTCCACTTCAATAAGTAAATACTTCAAATGAGTTTTCATCCACATAATTTGAGTAGTGTCTTGAGTTGAAGAAACATAATCATCTTTAAAATTAATAAGATTTACTGAATTTTGTTTCTTTTTGTGCTAGCTAACACAACTTTTCTAAAGAAAGAAAACTCTAACGTATTTGGATCTTCTATCATCAAAATTTCCTACCCAATCAGCATATGAATACCCAAACAAGTCAATAATTTTTGAGATGTCATAACTAATTATTAATTTTTTTACATTAATATATCATATAATATTTTCTCTAGAAATTAAATGTGATTATTTAAGAGCACTTTGAAATTCTATGCATAATCTAACTATATAAACAGTTTCGGGTCTTGAGGCGGTAAAATATAACAAATTTATATTCAACTTCATAAATTATTTCTGATCATCTTCCTTGCTTTCTCAATATTTATACAACTTGGATCCCACTAAAATTAGTGTGAAGATGGTTTTTAATTTTCTATTTTGAACTTATTAAGAATATCCTTAGCATACTTTTGTTGAGAAAGGAAAATTTGTTTCTTCTTTTGTAAAATTTTTAACATAAGAAATTAATTCTTTTCTCCAAGCATTAACATATCAAAAAACTTTTTCATCTCTTCAAAAAACCGTTCACAAGATCTTTCATCATTCACAAAAATGATATTGTTATCAAAATAAATTTACGATAAGGGAAATCTCTTAAATTTCATTGATGTAAAAATTTATGTCAACTATTCATTTCTTGAAACTCATATTCATCAAGAAAGTATCGATTTTGGAATACCATAGTCTCCATGATTTTTTTGAGCCTATAAAAATATTTCTTCATCTTACACACATAACTTTCATCTTTCCAAAAAACAAAACCACATGGTTGTTTAATATAGACTTCCTCATCGAGATCCCCATTCAAAAATGTGGACTTTACATTCATTTTGAAAAAAATTAACCTCATTTTACAATAATAGAAATAAATATTTTGATTGTTTCTAACCCTTCAATAAGAGTAAAATTTTAATCAATGTTAATGCCTTCTATCATTGAGTAACCTTTTCATAGTAATTCTACATTGTTTCTAATCATTTCACCATATTAATTCATCTTTTTCTAGAAAACCCATTTTGTTCCAATAACATTTTTGTTATCTGGCCTGGGAATGATTTACCAAGTATCACTCTTTTCTAACTAATATAATTCCATATTCATATCTAAACCCCATTCTGAATGTTCAAAATCTTAATTTACATCGTTCACTTCAGCTTTTGAATACCAAGAAGTTTGTAAAATCCATTTGATGTTGATCACCAATAATTTTATAAGCTTCCACTTGATTCCTCAGTCAAGAATGAGATTTTTGAGATTCATCCTCATAACTTTAAATATCTTATTTTGATTCTTATTCTTGATTAAGATTACTATTGTCTGTTTCCTTACAAGGATTGTTTCAAAAAAATTTGTTATTCTGCTCAACTTCCTTATCAGCCTACGTATATTTATCTTCTTGGACTTTTCAATAACCTTCACATCTACAGAATAAACTATTATTACTATTTCTCTATTGAAACACCAATATCATCTTCCTTCTAGAGAATATCCATGAAAAATTCCATCTTCACCTCTATTATCAAACATTCCAATGTTTCCAACTTTATTCATTATGATACATGGACTCCCAAAAACTCTTAAGTGTTTATAACATCGAGTTTTATAATATAAAAATTTTATATGGATTCATATTTGAACTTGGTCTATAGAAACATCTATTTTGAATATACAGAGTAGTACTCATGGCTTGAATCATATAGTAATAAGAGAGACCAAGTTCATGTAACATAGTTCTCCCCATTTAACTAGAACTTTATTCTTTCTGTTAGAAATCCCATTTTTTAGGAGTGTATGGTGAACTAAAATCCTGCTGAATTCCCTGATTCTCAATATTACTATAAAATTATTCATTTCTATGCTCACCACAATTATCAGTTCTTTAATTATTCACTAAATACTCACATTACTTCTTAGATTTCCTCCTAAAACTTTAAAAAAATTTAGATAATCAATCTTATGTTTCATATACATAATACAAGTAATGCAAGTGAAGTCATCAATGAATATGATTAAGAAATTATCTAAATTAGTTGAGTGTTTTCTCATTGTCCAATAAATATCAAAATGAATAAGTTCTGGGGATTTTATGAAAAAATATCAACTTTCTTATGCATTGAATTTGTAATTTTTCCCTTCTGAAAAATAGTGAAAGATCAATCTCTTCTTCTTGACATATCAATAATACCATGGACATCATCTCACTTAGATAACTTGATCATGTTTCATTAACACATATTCCCCAAACATTTATGCCATAACTAATTCTCTTCAACCATACCCTATAAACAAGAGTTTTGTATTTCACCAACTTAAAATAAGTTTTCTTTTGTACATTAGCCTCTTATAACAATCTTTCCATCTTACTCTCTTTTTAAAACACAACCAAATTTTCTAAAAATGACTTCATTTCCTTCATCAAAAATTTATGAAACACCTAACAAGTTTTGTTTCAACCCATCAATAATAAAATCTTTCATGGACTTCAACTTTTCTTTCCCAATGATGGATGATCTAATGACTTTAATTCATAGTGACTCATCATTTCCAAATTTCACCGTTCCTTTTTTATAAGTATTTCACATTCTTCAGTAAATTTGAATATCCTATCACACGATAAGAACACCCAATATACAATATACAAGGTTGTTCTTATTTAAGCTTTATGTTCATTTTATATAACAAGACCCTTTTCTTTACCTTCATTATTCTTTACATTTAGCTTATGAGAATTGTTAAAAATATTTTTATGTGCTAATAACAAAATAGGAAATCCTTTTTCAAGGTGTCTAGGTGTTTCAAATATTTCACAAATATTTTCCATAGGTTGGAATATGTTATCAACATTCACACCAACCTTCTCAGGTTTCTTCAGAACATCCTTCTCATACTACTTCCTTTGAAGAGATTGACTCTCCCTCAATCATTGTATTCTAAAATTTATGGAATAGTTTTAATGTTTTTGGTTAAACCAACATATATTTACTAACAGTATCCATATAAAGAGTATTTTTCTTTGAAACTTCTATAATAACAGCTGTTGTGAACATGTTTCTCAGAAACCTTCTTATATTTTTTTCAACCACCAACCTTTCTTCGAACCACCAGATTTTTCTTTTTTAGCTCAGTTTTCCATTCAGCCTTATCAGAACAAGAAGTAATAGAAAAATTTTCAGACTTAATATTTTTAGAATATTATTAAATTAATACTTTATTGGTCTTGGCCACATACATAACCTTCCCAATTTTTTTTATTCATAAACATTTCCAACTTTCTTCTTCTAAAAAAACACCAGCTTTCTTCTCAACCATTGACAATATCTTTTGTTGATCTTTCTCAGCTTCAAACTTATGATAAAATTCACCAACTTCAATGATAGAGTTTTTGAAACTTGTACCTCTATTTTTATACTTGGAATGTTTTTGTTGGAAAAGTTAAAACTATTCTTCTTTTTTCTTAAACATAACTTCCACATGTTCATTATTATTCCTTTATTTATTAATAGATTTCATAAAATCATCAATCACTTCTATCATCTTGACCTTTTCATTAAGAAAAACTTCTTGAATGTTTGATGAGGAATTTTTATTCTTCATCTTCCTGATTTATTTTTCAAGCCCCCCCAATATTTCTCAAATATTATTTCAATTCTTATTTAAGATGAAATTATAATTGGGTTTATTTTTCTTCAGAACCACTACTTTTGAATTCTTCATTATTCACTATTGCAATAAAATTATTCTCACCAGTATGACCAATAGATTTTCTAGATTCAACTTCACTATCTTATTCTTCACCATCATTTGATAAGAAATTTATCCTTTTTGATATGGATAACCATTTTTCTTTTCCTTTGGAAAAAGTTTTTTCCTTATCACCCTATTTCATACATGGCCATCTTGGACTTATTTCTTCTTCATCACTATATTTTTTTCTTTCTTCAAGGATAATTAGTCACAATGTTTCCTACAACTCTATATTAAAAACAATTCAAGGGATGTTTCCCTTTATTTTTACCTATACCTATTCTAAAATTTTTTATAAACAAGGATAAAATTTCATCAATATTTTTATATACCTCATTTTAGGAGTTAGATTTAGGAACATAATCTTTTTTAGAAACCTTTTAAATCCTCCCTTTCTTGGTTTCTTTTAAAGACATCTCTCTATCAGCTTTTTTTCATCATAACATTCTCCCCTATAATTTCATAAGTAATGGGAGTACTATGAAGATCATCCAGAGATAATGAATCAATATCATTATCTTCTAATGAGGATAATTTTGCAAGAAACTTATTATGAATAATTATCAACATATTTTCAACAACTTTAGTATTCTTAAACTTTTAAAAAATATATCTGATAGTGCTGAAAATGTTGTTCACCCCAATAAAGATGTACCCAATTTACTCATACTCACCCATTTTCATATCTTTATACCTCAAACTTTAGATTTATAGTCTTTCTTTATTTCCTTTTTTATTTCCTTCATATATTTTTTTCAACTTATCTGATATACCTATAGTAGTGGAAACTACATTCACTCTTTAAAACTCAATTTCATAAAGTGATGAGAATAAATCCTTTTTAGCTCTTACATAATTTTAAATATTCTTCTTATCAATAGGTTTAAGATGAACCTTGTCATCAATTGGAGGAAATACATCTATTGTAGATTCAAGGAAATCATAGCTAGGAGACATAAGATAAGGCATCATTATATCTTTCTAGATATGGTAGTTATTTCCATAAAATATTGGAATCCCCTTATTCTTTACAAAACTCATATTCTCCATCAAAAAAGCTATTCAAAACTTTAGAAAATAGTAAATAAAGGGAACATTTTCTCTCATACCACTTGTAATTTCCTTGTTATGATTTTTGTATCACTAAGAGGGAGAGGGGGTGAATCAGTGATATCTTTTTCTATTATGTTTTATTACTTTCGAAACAACATTTTTCTCCTATTAAAGATTTATTTCTCTATTAAAAAAAATCAAACACACATCTGGAGGGAAAAAATTACATAGTTCAATACCCAATAAGAGTATCTAAGTCCTTGGTATGGTTTAGAAACAATCCATTACCACACAATGCACTAGAAAATAGTCCTTTTGTGTAAAACACAATAAGTGGGATATACCTTTACACTTGTGTAGCACTATATTAAATAAAATAGTGAATGTTGTCTTATTAGCATAAAATGGTGAAATATTTAAAAAAAAACTTATTACGGTAATTCTTGATCAACATTCAAAAATATGATCTTTCAAAACAATTCTTCACTTTCTTAACTAGAATCACATAAGAACTTCCTAGACTTCATTATGAAACTCAATCTGATTTCCCATTCTAATTCCAACATTTGATTATTCCATATGAAAATATATATCTATCAAAATAACACTTGAACAATTATTGAATTATTCTTCTTCTATCTTGAAATACCATCCTGATTGCTCATTTGGGTCTAAAAACTCTAAATATGATATTTTTATTCCTTCTTCTTCTGTCTGACTAATTTTTTCAACAATTAAAATCCAGAAACTTCTTCTTGCTAAAATTATGGATCTTCTCTCTCCTATTATTCTAGCAATTCAATACCTTGAATACACAGTGTATTCTCTTAATTTTATAGAAATTTAAAAATTGGTTAAGTTGGATTTTGAAAAGGTTTTCTCAATTTACCAAATTTCTCATGTCTTGAATCATCCGTAAATCCTGGATCTTTCATTGGCCTATTTAATACTCTTAATCTCCCTTTAATTTTGGATCTCACTTTAACTTCTTCAATTGTTTAGACTTCCTAAAAAATATCCAATGTGAATTAGATTCGCCATTCTGATTTCCCAATATTATTTATTCAATATGATGCTCCGTACCACTTCAATATATGAATAAATATATAACTTCAACCTTATTATAAAACATGAATCTGATTTTGATTTTGATTTTCCATTATAATTTCTTCATTACAATTAGGGAATTTAGTCACTATTTTTTTCTTGACACACATTAAAATAAATCATAACAAAATACATCCCATTATTTTGCTCTAAACTAATTGGAAATCCAATGGTATTATTTTTATTTCATAATTATGATGAAGAAAACATATTCTTCTATATGATGGATCTTAACCCACACATAAATAATCACTCTTCAAAACAAAAAAAAGAGTTCTTATTTTCATTCTTGAGCCACTTTTTAAGGAAATTATTTTTTCTCTTGACCCACTCAAAAAGAAACCAACTATTCATCTTGATGGAAAAAGGTTGAATACATTATTTATTGATCTCTAATATAATTTTCCACTGGTCTTAACAACTTCATTTTATTTATTTCCTTTTCATTGGTCTTAAAAACTCTCAATACAAACAATTATGGCTCTGATTGATCGGTAGAACTTCGATTCCTATGGACCAGTTCCAACATATCTCTCTTTAGTAACTTCTATGAATATGATACCACCGAAATTGTAGTACATAACTTATTTCTTTTTTCATATTATGAAACTAATTAACTTCTTTCCCCCAATATTTAAATCTTTTATCTTTTTTGGACTAAAAACCATCACCATTGGTTTCTATCATTACAATTAACCTTATAAGCCTTTAAATAATTCTACATCTGGTGGTCTCACACTAATGCACTGAGTTTGACAATCATGAGTTTCAGAATCTTCTTCAACTAACTTCTTATTATATCATGATATATTTATGACTTTTAATATGTTAAAGATTATCTTCAACATTGTCTGACTTCCTTTAGGATGTTTTATAACTTCCTATTCTTTCAGTGAATTTCCTTATTTCCAACCAACATCAACATTATTGTCCTAAATACAATTGGATGCATATTTTCTCCCCTTTCCTTCATCAAGATATAATAAGAAGTTTTATAACTTTCTTATGATTTTTGGGAAATAAAAAATAGAAAAGCATCGTCTGATTTTCATTGAAACTAAGAAGACTCTGAATTATAATATAAAATTCAACCCGAAGCACCCAACTCCCACCTAAGAATATGATACACCTCATGACCCTTGATTCATATAAAAAAACCCCTTCAGATTCTATTACTGTAAAAATTTCAATATGAATCCTAGTTATATAAATGAACCTTACCCTAGAGTCCAAAACTCAAATTCACTCTAAAATTCACAGCCTATAAAGATGATAGTCTTTAAAAAAATAATGGTTATGGAAGAATTTGTGGTTGATAATAGCCTCATCCCCAAATTTGGAGATATTTTTTAAGAAACTTTATGTCTTTATTTATTAGTTAAACCCATTTACCATATTTTACCTTTACCATTGTAACTCAATTTTAACTCTGATAACATATTTTTATGCCTAAAATGAAATTTTATCTCATTACCTAATTTGGAAGTTTTGATTCTAAATATGAAATCCATTTTATGGTATTTAATTACTAAAATTGATAAAAAAAATATTTTTAATATAGGAACATATAACCAAGGAGAACATTTTTTAGAAAAATGTATTTTTAATCATAAAAAGAATTTATTTCTATTCATTAAAAATAAATAAATGATCTATGAATGTTAAATTCTCTTTTTATGTATATAAGAAATAAATATCCATAAAATCATTATTTAGTAACAATTCATTTAATCTATTAAGAAATAAAATACACTACACACATTAAATTTATTTAAAAAAAATATTTTTAACATTAAATGATATTATTATTCATTCAAAAAAAAATTAATAATTATTCCATGAATGTTAATTAATTTGTGTGTATGTGTTTCAAAAATAAATTTTATTAAATTTCCTACTCACAGTAAAATAAATTTAATTTTTAAATAAGATCATATAATATATAATATATATTTTTTTAAATAAATCATATTCCATTGTAAAAGAATAGTTAAATTAATATTTTTTTATAATTTCATAATTATTTCATTGATTTTATTAATATATTTACTAATATTAATATTATTTTTATCAATCCATTTTATTGAAATCATTCTTTGAAAGTAATAAGTTTAAAAAAAATTATTAAAAAATTTATTTAAAATAAAATATTTTCTAAAAAATTGATGAGTATATAATTTCTGAATTCCAAAATAATTTATTTTATTTACAATAAAATTTTTTGAATTAAAATTTGTATTTTTTAACATTTTATTGATCTTCATATGTATTAACTACATACCACTAATTCTAAACTGGTAATATGTTTACTAGAATTATACCCAATGGTCATATACCCATTTATAATGGTAATATAATATCCATATTAAACCTCCTACAATTTTATTTTATTATTATTTTTAGAATATCCACTTTTAGGAGGTGAAGTGGGAACCTTTACAACCCAAAAAATTGATACAATTTGAAACTAAAAATCCCATGTTTCAAAATTAAAATGATAGAATACGTGTATGGATCGACGTATCGAGCCCAGTTCCACCATTGAAATCCAACGAGACTGATTATAGTGCCTCAATACTATTACCTGCAAGGTCAATTGAACGCCAAATTCCATAACCATAGGAACCCATCAGGAATTGAATCCAATGAAACCATCATCACCTAAAACTCTATAAAAAACCCACATCATCTTCATATAACACCAACATCAATCTCCATTCCACATAAAATCACCAAAAATCAAGCCAAACACCCACAACCATAAAGTAGGTGAACCAATCAAATCTAACACCATCATCACAAAAAACTAAACTATCAACATAGGGAGAAAAACTTCACCATATTCATGATAACTCCATAAATGAACACCATCAAACTCGAATTATGAATTCAAATAAATTGAACTAGAATCCTACCACACCAAAACAAAAAACCAAATAATCCTAAGAAAAACGAACTGGGGAATCAAAATTACTCCCTCCTCTTCCTGAAAATCACCTAAAAATCACCTGGTATCTACTAGGAAAGGGAAGTAATGCAACCCCACTAAGATATGGAAGCACCACCACTTATACATAATAAGAACTCTGAGGACCACCCATGAGATGATCTGATCTGATGGATGACACCGAAAAATTTACATAAAGCCAATAAGGGAGACATAGAAATTATTATAGATTTTGCATGGGTGTTCAAAAAAGTAGGTAGGAGAGATAAACTCATCCACGACATGAGATTAGAAGGAACATGGAAAAAAGAACCACCAATACAGAACCAAACCAATAAAATAGAAAATGAACATCATAGAAGAGGAGAATACTATCTTTAGTGGAAGTGAGCGAGGAGAGAAATCCAGTAGATAAGAAGAGTCGCATTGTTAGAAAGGGTCACAACCCTGGTAAGATGAGGACCACACTAAAGAGATAAATCTAAGTGAGGATAGGTCCATCTCTCCCATTGATATATTACACCCATTACATTATATAAATTAATTATATTTCAACTTCACAATGCACACTTCTTATTCGTATAGTTTTTGATTTTATTTTACAAAATGATTTCACCTTTTATGATGTTTTTTTGTCACTGTAGTTTTAAATATACTGATGGTTATTATCCTGGGTGAAGATTATCCAAGGAATTTCCTAAATTAAAAAATATTATTATTTTATATTTATTTTTCAATTTTAATTTATGCACTTTAGTAGGTATTTAATCATCCATGGTATGTACTACATGGTTTCAGGTAATTTTCTTGTAATGCTACATTATGAATATAATGTTGTTAGTTTGATTTATATCTTGTGTGAATTACTTTTTACTTAAGTCAAAATATTTTAATTTAATAGAAAAATTTAGATATGAATGATATATATCATGTTTAATGAATTGAAATGTGTCCTAAAACATATGTAGTTACACCCCCCACAAATCAATTTTTTCTTCATGATTTTAATTATCTCTCACTGATAAAAAAAGTTCAAGGTATCTATAAGATAGATATAACTCAAGATATAATTTATAAATAGATATAAAACTCAATATCAAACGTAAGAATTGATAACTCACATATCCCTTCATGATAAGAATATATTTATATTTTCATTAGTCTCAAGCATTTGTTCCAAATATGCCCCCTAGTTTGGTTGTAAGACATTAGTGTTTCTATAAACATCCCTTTCACAGTTTCATTTTCAAAATCCTATTTCTAACCAAATTATAAAACAAAAATAGTTATATATAATCAAGATAATATCCTATAAAATGAATTTAAACCATCATATGAATATTAAATATCAATCCTAAGATGTCTAAACCTATGAAACATGAATTAAACCTAAATTTCTTTTGGTTCAACTATAATATAACAAGATCATCTTATCACCCTTTAATTTTAACCATGGTTTCCATAAATTGTATCATCTTAATATCAATAACCTAATCACCAAAAATTACTAAACCTTGTTATAATGCCAACTAAGACAACCCATGTTTAACATGTATATATTTCACATCAAATATATAATTTAAGCATTACATCTCACAAAGAAATCAAAAATCCTAGAACCTAAAGTTTTAATATATTTTAAGATTAGTTACCTAAAATCCATAATTCATATCACTTATTCAATATATACTATAAAATTATCAACACATGAATTACTTATAAGCATAATATTGTATATAATTCCCTTGGGAAATTGGAAACATAAGGAGGGAGATAGATCAAATCCCCAATAAGGAGAAAAACTTATCAACGAGACATAAAAAGGATTATATCATAATAATATGAGAAAACATGATCATGATAGGAAAATATAATTAAAAATAACATTGAATCATAAGATTTGTCCATAAGGCATGATAAAAGGATATATAAGCTCAAATTGAAAAATATATTCCATGTAATAATAATGATAAGACATGATAAAATTATCATTATTCATGTAACATAGAATTGGAATATGGAATAGAATAGAAATGTTTCATAATCATAAGTATATGAAATTATAACATTGGGAGAAAACAAAATAATGACCACACATAAAGTTGTGAGAAAACCCAATGATGTTCACGCATTAAATTATGAGAAAACCCAGTGATTCGAATTCATAATTTTTTTATTAAATTAATTTATGACCATATATAATGTTTTGAGAAAAGAAAATGATCCCCATGAATTATGTTGTTAACAAAATATAACCATGTACACACCTAACATCATTATATCCTGAGATATAAAAATTTATTCAATGCATTGATGGGATATATAGGACCCAATAATCATATAATTAAATATCCAATATATGCATATCCTATTAAATAAATCATTAATCTTATCATGACAAATCCCATGGAAATAATATAGGTTCCATAACATTTTCAAACAGTATAATAAATATTACATCAATAATTAGATTGGTTGATACTAAAAAATAAATCACCCTAAAGAAGTGCATCATAAGAGAATTTAAAAGATGATAAGAATAATTACCCATAGAAAATAAATATTTTTGTGATATATAGTAAAATGAAAGATAAATTCCAAAAAAAAATTTATAAAACATTTTAAACATATTTTGTCTCTTGCCAAATGAGCATATATTGAAAAATTATAATGAAACAAATGAGAAAAGGAGGGACAAGAGAAGGGATTAACTTGTGTCATGTGACTACCTATGGATCATGAGACCATGTGTTTTAATCATGTAACTCCCAATAGTCCCATTTTAATCAAATGATGAAGGCCGAAAAGGATCTTGATGATGGAAAATTATGTGATAACTGTGGAATATGTGACATGGTAGAAGTGATATACAACATGTAAGGTCACATGATTGTGAGTATAATAGATAATAAATGGTTTTTGGTTATTAGGAAAAGTATATAAATCATGAGAGTGTTTTTTATCATCATTAGACACACACAAAACCCTTTCATCATGTGATCAGCTGAAGTTACATGATGATTTCGACTTATGCAGAGACCTCTTTACTGCCTTTAAACCCAACAGATGGATTTATTTCATTATAATGTTTAATAGATATTGAATTTATATACATATAACTACTTCAAAGAATCCATTTTATATATATATATATGGAATGGTACACAAGGAAATGTATGAGGAAGAACAAGAGTGCTACAATGAGGAGATTCAGAGATCTAGAGACTCCCCTTGGAGAATAAAAAAGACACGTTCAAATGGATGGTTGAGGCCTCAATGTTGGAAATGTTTTGTAATAAAATGATGAGGGGAATAAGGTTTGGTCACATTTCTATGGGAATGTATTTCGATCATGTGGTCCCTATTTAGTTATGGAATCGCTTAATCATTCTCCCATCTTATGGCCCCAAAGACAATGTTTAGTCACATGATCACTTAACCCCATTCATGTCTTGTGATAATAGGACACAACTTCATTCATGAAATCTCATTATGTGATCACTTGACCATTTACCAATCACATTATTTCTTATCCCCCATTAATCCATTTGTTCATCTAATATCTTTAAACCTTCCCTGAAACCATCAGACTTGTACAATCATCACATGAACACCGATGTGCACCAATTTAGATATTACATTACCTTGATAAACCCATATATCTACATTAATAAATAGGTTCTCCAAGGGGTTTTAAATATCAGATACCCTTTATAATGGGGGTCAAAATTTCAAGGATATCAGTGAAAATTTCCCTACATCATACAGGAAATATTGGATTGCCTAGGTCTGATCCTGATTGGTCAAGGTCCTTAGTGGATTCCCTAGTTCACCTAAATGGAAGAGTCAGATACATTTTTTTAATCCTTACATCTAGTTTTCTAGTCACTTTATTAGGAATAGGATTATTATGTGCTTCTAAAACTGGATACCATCCACACCTTAGGGTTTCCAAAAAAACCTGTATGATGGATGTGTATGCCTAGATTG
Organism: Viscum album; assembly: GCA_963277665.1. Taxonomy (NCBI): domain Eukaryota; kingdom Viridiplantae; phylum Streptophyta; class Magnoliopsida; order Santalales; family Viscaceae; genus Viscum; species Viscum album. The sequence goes on from OY728164.1 coordinate 1,180,603,274, forward strand.
TGGAAATATTAATGGTTATGACCATGTAACCCTCTCACCTCTACTTCCAAGTGAGAATGGGTATTTCTCATACCCTTGGAGTCTAATCCCAGCCTTTAATATATAATTTTATATCCATCATTCCTTCTATATCCCCTCACCCATCCATCAGTGGAAATGGAATAGATTCATCATGAGAAACCTCATAATGTAATACCCATTCAAATATAGTATCACACTCCTATTAATTGTTCCCAATCCTCCCTTATCCCTTATTTCTCACACTGAGGATGGATCATGTGTACTTAGAACCCAAAGTTGATTATTCTATTATCATAATTCCATGTTATATCATTGGCCCTCATTTCTTGGTGCAATCCCTAAAAACAATATTCTCTTTCTAAAAGGATTTTATTCCCTATGATACATTCCTTCAAGGGGTTATATTACAAATTAATCATCCTAGAGAAACCTCACATTTGTAAGACTCCCTCAATCCTCTATTGTCACAACTTTTATGACATTGAAATCCCTGCAATATGCATTAAACTATATGGCCAATGCCTCAGTCTCAAGATTTAAAACTATAATACGACATCCTAACCACATGAAATTATATGTATTGTATTGTCTTTCCATATTACCTCAACCTTTTTCATTAAAGCTATATGGGATTTGATTTCTATTTCGATGGGAAATGTAGGACGCCAATTTCGAGTTTAAACCCAATATCATCAATATTCTATACACTTTCACTAGGGACATATTATCTATAGATAATACCTCTTCTAAGAAATATCTCTGATAAATAACCCACTTAGAGGGCCATATTCCCTCTGAGTCTCACCACATTATTCTTATTAGACCATGTTTCTAATGAGACTTATCTTCACCAGTCCATATTCCTTATCAAACCAATGCATATTTGTTGGGATATGTTCTATTATATGTTAACCAAATAGTTTCATTCATGTGTATGTCCCACACCAAACATTACTATGATTTTTTTCCTAGTCATCTTTACCACACGGTGCTAACCTATATGGGTCGGTCTGTGTCATGTGACCTAAAATGGTAAGACATTCCCTATTATGTGGAAATAAACTATGTGTGTTTTGATTCTATTCGCTAGGATATGTTGGAAGCCTATTCATGGAATGATCCTGATTCTATAAACATCCTCCACCTTCCTGGATGGTGATAAACTCTATAGTACCCATTTGTGTTGATTTAAAACATAGTGACTAATAGTATAGCATCGTTATGTAATAATAATGTAAAGATAGATAATATCTAATATAAACATATGATATTTTTGATGTATAACCTATGATACATATAGATTTTCACATATATGGGATTCCTAGGATATGTATAAAAGTTCAAATTATCATATGATGATAATAAATTTCTAATGTTAGGTTAAACTATCCCATATCGAGATTTTTGTATGATTCATGAACCTAACTTAAATTTATAAGATATTCCCATATTAAGAAAAAATTCCCCCAAATAAGGTGTTATGATCTCATCCTCCCATCCTCTCGAATAATGTGACTTCATAAGAATCATTAGTGAGGAACCCTAATGACCACCTACCTTTGAAATGAAGGTTTATAGCTTGTCATATATGGGGATGCATTGAGTGTTTCTAGATCCATTAATAAACCTTATTGGAAACCATTTGAGATAGGAGTAGTGTCTTGTAGAGGATTGTGTTACCATATTAATACCCTCACAAACCAAGAACCTGAGCCTCCCCATCCTAGGTTGGAATAAAAATATGGAACATATTGTGAATAACTCAATAATGGAAATAAATCTGGTTGATTACACATCAGGTCATTTTGTTTTATGTATTCTGTGTAAACAAAAAATTTTAACCTAACATGAATCATTTAAAAACGGTTGAATAATCTCAAATATTTAACCTATGTAAATGAATTGTTTTAATGTGCACCTGCTTGTGATTTTTTATTGATAAATATTCTTATTTTTGTTTCCTCTGTTCATAGGAACCCTTCTCAATAGCTCTTTTTGATCAACGTGATGAAATCATCATCAAGTAAGCATCCCGGTGATTCAACAACCATGAAAACTAATGCTCATATAATAATAAGAGAAACATTTCCTATTTAGCATCTATAGAAAAATGTGTATAATGTGATTTTAAGGGAGTAACATCATCATGATATTATCCCAACCTTAGTGTTTTTATGTGAGGGTATCCAAGAGATAAAACACATAGGCCATCTTGTTTAAGGAAGGCCACAATACACCTAGTGACAAATGTAACCACCACCAAAAACTTTGGGAGCTTAACCCTAGACCATGAAAACCAATAAATTCATTATATTAGGAATTTATATTAGGGATTAAATCATGACTTCACCCTGGTTTGGAATTAATATAGGATGTATCATGTGAATCGCTTTCAATGAAATCAACCACAACCCCTCAACAACCTACTACGGGTGTTTCCCAAAATATCACACCCTGACCACTAAGATCCGATTATCCAGGAGATCACTCTAGACATGGTTAATTACATATCATAGGGAGTGGTATCATTTCCTATATTATATTTAATAATATTTCTAGTATACTAAGGAAGTGACCTACGTGTAGGCTCATTTCCCTATTTTCATGCATAAGCTATGCCAACATATTCTAGTAGTCCACAAAGTTGTTGTCGGTGATGAAAAGAGAGACATATCGCTTTGTGAGGATGGTAGTCGACACATACATTAAAGATTATATCATCCTTCAACGATTGAAATGGAAATAAAGAAAATGATATGTTATCTTTTAATAATTATAAATTTGTATTTAATATCAAAATTATTTCATGTAAATCATATATATATATATATCCTTATTATCTTCCATGTGAATCATTGTTAAAAAACTAATTACATCGCTTCATGAGGCGGTAGTCACTACTAGAAAATTACCTTATACCCATGATTTGGAACAATGAGTATATCCCATAAAACCATGGGTATAGGCTATACCCACGATTCATAGAAATATGGGAGATTAGTATGTTAGTACAGATCTTAGTTATATTCAAGATTTAAAATCTTTTTACCCACATTTATGAACCATTGGAATATGTGTTTGGGAAATTTTCCACAGTGTTAAAAACCCTATACCCATGGTCTTGAAACCATGGTTATAGGATCTATAAAATTCTTGACACCAAATTTGAACCCTAGAATGCCTCTATTCCATCCATGTTCCTAACCACTACACCACATATGGTTTTCAGTATATAAATAGATATTTACTTATATATATTTTATCTAAATTGTGAGTACCTGTGGGAAACTATGGCAATAGGTTTTCCCATGAAAATTATTCCCACATAATTTTTTCCCATTCATATGAGGAAAATATATACACACGGTTTAACAAATCCATGGGTATAGGTCAAACCTATTCCCACTATTTATTGAGAACCCTGGGTATAGGTTTTGAACAAAAAACTATACCCACAGTTTTGTGAAGACCATGGGTATAAGTTTGACCTATTCCAACAGTTTTTTGGGACAACCGTGGGAATAGGTCTAAAACCAAACCATATACCCACGGTTTATCCAAAACCGAGGGTATAAGTGTGACTTATACCCATTATTTTTTTTAAAAACATGGGTATAAGTTGGAAATTACCACATATATACACAATTTACCAAATCCATGGAAACAGGTTTTATAAAAATCCCTATTCCCATGATTTTTTATAAAACTATGGGTATAAGGTAATTTTACATTAGAGAGTATGTAGTACACATGAGAAACGTTATCATATCCCCCATGGAATGGAAATTAAAAATTTATATATGATATAATGATGCTAGAGTTATAATTATGTAATAAATATTATTTATATACTTTTGATCCATCATAATACCCAACTATGAGTGGTGGTAATGGAAAAATTAATAGCATCGATTCATGAGGAGGTAGTCCACCGTACACATGAAAGATGATTTCATAACCCATTTCATTGAAGTGGAGATATTTTTAGATCATTATCTTAACATAACAACATATTAGTATATGGGAGATACAATTATTACTATATCATAATTTTTTAATAAGAATTAAAAGTGGTGGTGCAAAAATAAAATAAAAAATCTCATTGAAGAATGTTACATCTTCTTTGGGTAACTTCCTTAGGTTTGCACCAAGACCCTTCCTAGGTAGGATTTTTAAACCAAAAAAAGGATTTTATGATAAGATTATGGAATTTTAGAATTTATTATTGTTGGTATTGGATGATAAAAAATGGTTTAAATATGTGAATAAAAGACGATAGGGGTGACCATATATAAGTGAGGTGTGTGGAACACTTGTAATTATTTTGAAAATAAAAAGGTGTACCCACATTTTTCTAATTCCAAAAGGCTCAAAAATGGATTATTTTAGGAAATTATACATTATAGTGTATAAATATTAGGATCCAATGTATTTTAAAAAAGTTTCTTGGAAATTTTAACGCACATATTTTTATTTTAACCCCCAGTTATCCCATTTTTACCTTAACCGTGAAAATTAATTTTTAATATTTTCACTATTTATTTGGTAAAAAATAATTTTAAATTGTTATATAATATAAATTACCATTACTTCAAATATATAATACATTAATCTAAATTACAGTCATATAAGTGGTAAAATGTACCTTAAAATTAATCTTGTAGAGCGATGAGAAAGCGAGGTTTCAAAGAGAAAATGTTGAAAAGTTTATTGTGTTTTTATGTCAAAATTCAAAATGAAAATGATTCAAATAACCTAAATTGGATTAACAGATATATAATTGAACTAATTTTTATATAAAATTATTTTTAATATAATTTAACTTTATAACTAATTGAAACGAAAATCCAGTTTTTTATTAAAATTTTTTATTTTTCATTATTTGTCAAAAAGTTAATCTTTACAGAAAATTTTATAAAAATTATCCCTAAGATAATTATAAAAATTTTATTTCAAAAATTAATTTTTTATAATTAATTTTCTAGAAGTCTGATTTTTTTTAAAAAAATAATTGTGCAAAGGGGGACAATTTTTTATAGAAAAATATTATTTTTTAGCGTAAAATTGAATTTATTTTTATCACTTATATAGAAAAAAAATATAATTAATTTTAAATTGATTATTGAATATATAATATATAAATTTCTTTAAAATCACTCACAAAAAGTGTCTTTTATAATTTAATTATGTAAAATGTGTTTTATTTTATAAAAATTGTTTTTTTCAAAAATAGATTTCCTTTATTTTAAAATAGTTTTCATTTTCATTATTAAATAATTGTTAAAAAAAATATATTTTATATATATGTTTAAACCATAAGTTTTTATAATTTATTTAATCGTATTCATATACTCCATTCCAATAGCTAGGTGATAACTATAATATAATAATATTTTAATAATTTGACATGTTTTGTTTAAAATCAATATTATGTGTAACATATTCTTAACTCTGTGTTACGTGTAACATAAGATAAACTCGATGTTTTGTGTAACATAATCTTATCTTGATGTTTTATGTAACTAAAAATATTATAAATATTAAATTCCATTGAAAAAAAAATTTCAAAAATATCTGGGTGCTACATTCTACCCCCCAGAAAATGAAAATTTCCCTTAAAATTCATCTCGATCATCAAAGGTTTACCATTTTAAAATTAATTCATAGAAACCCATGTCGTAAAAAGGGTTAATAAAACATACTAGTGAAAAAGGTAAATGGATGTGTGATTGTCATCTTGAATAAAACATACTATGTTTATAACATCCCAAACTTTTCTTACATTACTATTACATCATTTTAAAGGTAAACAACATAATAGTATTACACATAAATGATCCAATAGTTTAGTGTCTTGGGAAAACTAGGACCATACATAGCAATTACAACATCAAACAAAAACATTTATTTAATTTCTTCTTCTCTAGATTCTTATTGTCACTTGTCCTCTCCTTAGTATATGTAGCCACTTGAGGATATACATTAAAAGGGGTGATCTAAATGCCCAGTAAGAGGATAGATAAGAAGAATATAGCATGGGGTGAGCATAATCATGACATAGGTAAATAAATCATGAACATGAGAGGAACATAAGTAAAACACTTGAAATGTGGCAATGCATAAAAATGAAACATCATGTTTTAGTGGTTAACTACCACACATACTTGTGAACCAAGCCAGCATCTTGTTACCACATCATTTCACATTTAATCATGAGATTCATCACTTTACCCAATGCATTGGAGCACTGTATAATTTCGGGCGCACCTGTCACATCATAACATTATCATTATTTTGATTTCCACATAGAACAAATATAAAAAATGAGCATAAATAACCAATTTAAATTAATGGGTTTAATCTCATAAGAATACATTCATATTCTTTGGGTTCCCAAAAGAAAGAGGGAACAACATACTTGATACAAGAACCATCAACCATGAATGAGAGGTAAAAGTTGAGTTCTTAAAAGAAGAGTTATTTTGGAAAAAATTTGGTCTGACATAAACTTCATTATAAAACATTTATATTCCATAAAAGGTAATATAAATATTAAGAAATGATCTTTAAGGAGTAACCATATCAAAAATGCAGTGAAAGAGGGAGAACCCGAAGGATGAAAGTTGGGTTCGAGAATTTCCCCTTACCTTGTATCTGAATGCTTACTTATCTTTAATGTCCTATATAATTAAATTATATTCATTAATTAGAAATACATAACCATTTTTACATTAATTGGGTTCATTTTGGTTTCATTATTTCATATTATGTTCCTTTGGATGACTTATAGAGTTTAAAAACATTGTTCGGGGATGTTCGTTTTTATGGTTTTTCTTGGGTGGTTCACTTGTATTCATAAATCAAAGTTCGGGTAAAACATGGGTAAACATCTAAAACTGATATTACATGTTATTAATGATATTAAAGGAGTTTATTTGATCTTAGAATTAATTATATTAGATCCATGTGGATGAATCATTAGATGATAATAAAATGATGATTATTTGGGTTAATTTGCATGATTTTCGATCATAATGGACTTATTTTGTTTTATCACTAGAAATATGGTCATAAGTTAGTTCCAGAACTTTAAATATGAGATAAAACATATAATATATTCTGGTAATATATTCTGGTTCAAGCATAAAAATGGTTTCATGACCAGATTTGAAGGTAGAAATGGAAGAAAAAAGCATGTCGTTCTTGAAGGTGATAAATTAACACCTCACAAACAACGTTCTCTTTAATAAAATAAAAGGAAGAGGGAACATGGGTTGGATGATATAATATCCCATTATAATCATAAAATTACATTATATGTATAATACTGGAGTTAATATACCATTTGGGTGATGATAGGTGGGAAAAAATCAAGAAATGAACTTGAACATGAAAGGAAATTAAAGAAGAAGAGGGAGAGAAATTACCTCTTGAATCTTCCTCTTGAGATCTTCCTTAAGGAAGATAGGCTTGGTATTTCGATGAAACAAGAAGTTCTTGGACGTGGGATAGGGGATAGGGAAGGTGTTTGGGAAGATTTTAGAGAAGGCTTGGAGCTTGAGAGGTGTGAATAAATGAGGGTGTGAAGGGTGGTTTTTTATAGTGGAGGGGAGGGGTAAATTTTGAATATTTAATTCATTATTTTATTATTTCCCTCAAGAGAACCAATATTATTATTTCATGTGACCCCTAATATTAATAATTTCATGTGAGTTTGAACCAAGTGTCCTTTTATCACTTTTGATTTCATGAATAGTGTATTTAAATGTTAAAATGTATATACGGTATTTTATCGTATTTCACTATTCATAAAAAATTCTAGTTTTTCATAAATATACCAAAAATTTAACCTAACCATTTTTCGACGTGTAGAAATCATAAATGAAGTCCATTTTTCAAAATTAATTTTCTAAATATTATTAATTTAATTTTTAAATAATGTCATAGTAAAATCGAAAAATGACAATCTTAGAGGTGCACTTAGTTTTATTTCTCATTGAAAAATTAATTAAGATCTCATTATCTTATTGCCATAGGAAAATAAAATAATAATATTATTTACTATTCATAAGGGTCATATTACTATTCATTTTACTATTCATAAGTGTATGTTACTATTCACCAAAAAAAAGTTTGTTTTATCAGACTCCAAAAATCATCTTGAACACAACTGTGTATGTCGGATTTTCAAAATTCCAAACACAGAAGTGAAAAACTTGTGTTTAAAGGTCACCTATCACTTAGTAGTTCATTATCTTGTGCATTCATGTGATTTTATGACATAATTTTAATAAGGGTAATTTCATTGAAAAAATTTGGGTCGTTACATTCTTCCCCCCTTAAGAAATTTCTCCCTCGAAATTTCATTTTACATAAACTGGTTAGGGTACTTCTCCTTCATTGCCTCTTCCAGTTCCCAAGCTGCTTCCTCAAACTTATGGTTCCTCTACAACACTTTTACAAGGTGGGTTGTCTTGTTGCGTATAACCTTATCACTTCGGTCCAAAATCTTTACTGGCTACTCCTCAAAGGAGATATCATCTTCCAGCTGCACCACCTATGAGTTTAGTACATGTGAGGGATCAGGTATGTACTGCCTCAGGGGTGATACGTGAAAAACATCATGAACTCGAGCCATATTCGGTGGAAGCGCAAGCCTATATGTCATGGTTCCTATGCGGTCTAGGATCTCAAAGTGGCCAATGTACCTTGGGATTAGCTTCCATTTCTTCCCAAATCGCATGACTCTCTTCCATGGAGATGTTCGAAGGAAGGTTTTACCACCAACGTTGAACTCCAAGTCCCTTCGACGGTTTTCAGCATAGCTATTTTTCCGACTTTGAGAAGCTTTGATGTGTTTATGGATGACTTGAACCTTCTCTGTCATCTATTGAACAAGATCAGGTCTAAGTAGATTTCTTTCTCCAACATCATCCCAACAGGTTGGAGTTATACATCGCTTTCCATACAGAGCTTCATATGGAGCCATCTGAATACTCGAGTGGGAGATATTTTTGTATGAGAACTCAACCAATGGGAGATGATGATCACATCCACCTTTGAATTCCAGAGAGTAGGGTCTAAGCATATCTTTAAGTGTATGAATAGTCCTTTAAGATTGGCCATCAGTTTGGGGTGATAGGCCGTGATGAAATTTAATTCCATACTCAAACCATGTTGAAGGCTCCTCTATAATTTAGATGTGAACCTCGGATCACGGTCAGAGACAATTAAAAGTGGAACACTGTTCAGTCTTACCACTTCCTTCACATATATCTTTGCAAGTTGTTTAAGTGAGAGATCTTCCTGAATAGTGATAAAATGGGTTGTCTTGGTGAGTCGGTCAACCACAACCCATATCACATTATTTCCCTTTGACATCTTTGGGAGACCCGTGACAAAGTCCATAGTAACATTCTCCCATTTCCACATGGGTATAGGCAATGGCTACATCATACCTTTGGACTTTTGTCGCTCAGCTTTAACTTGCTTACAAACCAAACACCTTGATATATATTCCTCAATCTCCTTCTTCATGTTATCCCACCAGAAGTGTCCTCGGAGATCACGGTACATCTTGGTTCTCCCAGGGTGGATAGAGAAAGTTGAGCTATGGGTGTTGTCCAATAGATCCATCTTTATCCCGGGCGATGAAGGCACAAAAACCCGCATTCCAAACTGAATCACACCATCATCGTCAATATGTAACTCTTGTAGCTTACATTCTTTTACTGGATTCACCTTCTTTTGTATCTCCACATCATTCCTTTGTGATTCATTAATCTTCTTCTAGATGGATGGTTCCTCAATCATTTGGGAAAGGTAGGATGTATCCCCTGACCTTATGATTTCCAAATCCATTCTTTTCATATCCATGAAGATAGGATTTTTCTCAATCCGCATCATGGATAAAGTAGCAGGTTCTTTTCTTCATAGAGCATCAGCTACCTTGTTCTCCTTTCCAGGATGATAGTGAATAGAGTAATCGCAATCCTTTATTATCTCTAACCATCTCCTTTGACGCAAGTTGAGCTCCTTTTGTGTGAATATATACTTTAGGCTTTTGTGGTTGGTGTATATGTTACACTTCTCACCATAAAGTTAGTGCCGCCAGATTTTCAATGCAGAAATCACGGCTGCCATATCTAGATCATGCGTTGGGTAGTTCTTCTCATGGGGCTTCAACTGTCATGCTGCATAGGCTATCACATTATCATTTTTCATGAGTACACAACCCAAGCATTTCTTTGAAGCATCACTGTATATCACAAAACATTCTCCATTTTTCAGTAGTGTGAGTACAGGTGCTATGATCAGCCTTCTATTTAGCTCCTTGAAGCTTCCCTCACATTATTCCATCCAGACATACTTTACCCCATTCCTTGTTAACTTAGTTAGAGGGCTTGAAAATCGGGAGAAGTTTCTCAAAAAACTCTGGTAGTACCCAGTTAATCCAAGAAAACTACAAATTTCAGTGACACTAGAGGGCCTGGGCCATTACTCAACCGCCTTTGTCTTTGATGGATCCACAGAAAATCCCTCACTTGTGATCACATGTCCCAAGAACGTGATTTTCTTCATCCAAAAGTCACACTTGATGAACTTGGCGTACAACTTCTCCTTTCTCAATGTCGCCAACACAAGTATTATATGTTCTTCATGTTCCTCCTTTCTCTTGGAGGAGATAAGAATATCATCGATAAACATTACCACAAATTTGTCGAGGTAATTTCTAAAGACTCTATTCATAAAATCCATGAAGATTGTAGGGGAATTAGTAAGTCCGAAGGGCATCACCAAAAAATCATAGTGCTCATACCTTGTACGGAAGGCAGTCTTTTGAATATCTTCATTCTTCACCTTTACCTAATGATATCCAAAACGAAGATCCACCTTTGAGAAGTATTGAGAACCTCTTAACTGGTCAAACAAGACATCAATCATTGGGAGGGGATACTTGTTCTTTATGGTGATCTTTTTGAGTTCCTGATAATCGATAAACAACCACATTTTTCCATCCTTATTCTTCACAAAGAGAACTGGTGCACCCCAAGGTGATGCACTAGGGCGTATGAACCCTTTGTCCAGATCCTCTTGCAGCTGCTTATTTAACTCTTCCAGTTTGATAGGATCCATCCTATAGGGACACTTCGAGATAAGAGTATCTCCAGGTATGAGTTCAATTAGGAACTCTACCTCATGATCTGGGGGAATTCTGGGTAACTCTTTGGGAAATATATCGCCATATTCCCTCATTATGGGAATTTCCTCAAGGTTGGCACCTTCCTTCGACTCAACCATTTGTGAAAGGTATGCTTCTTCATAGGGAATCAAACCCAACACCATTGAAGTATTTTTCAAAGGAGATTCATGATCTCCCTTTCATTTGTAGAGGAGCATGGGATGGTTTGGAATATGAAAATATATTTCCTTTTCCCGATAGTTGATAGGTGCTCTATATAATGACATCCAATCTGTTCCCATTATAGCATCGAATTCCACCAAGGGAAGGATTACGAGATTTTCCAGAAGAATCTTCCCACATACGCCAATAGGAGAAGAGTCAAACACTTGGGTTGCAATGATTTCACCACTTGGTGTTTTTATAGATATCTCTACTTCAAGGTTTTAGGGCCTCAATTCTATAGTTATAGCAAACTTGAAAGATATAAAGAAATGCATAGAACGAGAATCAAATAAGAATTTTTCCATTCTTGAGTGAATAGGAAGTGTACCTTGTATGACTTCATTATAATGCTCCACCTCCGTAGTAGTGATGGAATAAGACTTCCCTTTTTTCCTTTGGATTCGGTGGCTGTTGATGCTGATTACCCTCGAGAGCTTGAGGTTTAGTGCACTAGTTTGTATATCTCCCTCGCTCCCTACAGTTGTAGCATTGAACCATGGGTGGTTCTCTCCTTTCATTGGCTACATTCTCCTTCCTTTTCATGTCTTTTCGACACTCTTGGGCATTGTGTCATTATTTCCCATGCTTGAGGCATTTCCCCATCCCTTTGAGGTAGTTCCCATGGTGCAACTTCCCACATTTTTGTCATGTGGGCCGTTGATTTTTCTTCCCACCTTTGTCATTAGATCCACCAGCTTGAAACTCCATCTTTATTTTAATATCCCCATAGCCATGGGACCATTATCTAAACTCCATCTCCACTTTGAGAGAACATCGAACAACTTCTTTATAACTCCCAATGTCTCGGATTGCAAGAGCCTTTCAAAGGTCTGGTTTCAATCCACTAAAGAATCTATCAATTTTTCTATCATTGTTGATAACAAAACCCGAAGCGTACCTTGCAAGCCTTGTGAAATTTTCTTCATAGGTTGTGACAGATTCTCATTATTTTTGCTTGAGCTCTATGAATTCTCTCTCCATATTCTTTCTAATAGTTCATGGGAAATACTTATTAAGAAACATTATCTTAAAGTCTTCCCACTCCATCTCTTCAATTTCCTCCCTTGGCTTGGTGTTCTTAATCAAAGCCCACCATTGAACGGCTTCTACATCTAGACGATAAATGGCTAGAGTCAAATTCTCTGTCTCAAAACAGTGAAGCACAGAAAATATCTTCTCCATGGAGTTGACCCACTGTTCCGCAACTAGTGGATCGGAAGATCCACAAAATCTCGGTGGTCATTGCCGTATAAAACATTCGATATCCAGTTGCTCCCTCTTTGGTTAAGGATGATGTTCCACATTATTATGGTTATTGTTCATAACCTGAGATAATTGGGTAAGAATCACCATGAAGTTCTGAACTCCACCTCCCAAATCATTGGGTATGTCATTCAGGAAATCGTTTCGTTGGCCCTCACACGAGTTGTTGGCCTGATTTCTCCTGGTTCCCACAATTTTCTAAAATAGAAATGGTCCGAACAAAACATAAGTAAAAAAGTCATGAATTACTTATTAATTTAATAATTTATACCAAAAACATAACATATGGTATCCCTATGTAAATATTCATGTGTGCATATTTGTACTTAGTCTCATGCTAGAGGTTTTCTCTCGGGTTCACTAATCCTAATTCCCAAATCAGCTAAACCATTCCTCTAATACCAACGATAACATCCCAACCTTTTATTACATTACTATTACATCATTTTAAAGGTAAAAAACATAATAGTATTACACATAGAGGATCCAACGGTTCAATGTCTTGGGAAAACTCGGACTATACATAGCAATTACAACATCAAGCATAAACATTTATTTAATTTATTCTTCTCGAGATTCTTATTGTCACGTGTCATCTCCTTAGTATATGTAGCCACATGAGGATATACATTAAAAGGGGTGATCTAAAATCTCAGTAAGAGGATAGATAATAATAATATAGCTTGGGGTGAGCATAATCATGACATAGGTAATGAAATCATGAACATGAGAGGAACATAAATAAAAGACTTGAAATATGGAAATGCATAAAAATGAAACATCATGTTTTAGTGGTTAACTACCACACATACTTGTGAACCAAGATAGAATCTTTTTCACACATCATTTCACATTTACTCACGAGATTCATCACTTTAACCAATGTATTGGAGCGCTGTATAATTCCGGGCTCACTCGTCACTTGGAAACATTCATATTGCGCTATATAATTCCGGGCGCACCCGTCACATCAAAACAATATCATTATCGTGATTTCCACATAGAACACATATCAAAAGTGAGCATAACTAACCCATGTAAAGGAATGGGTTTCATCTCATTAGAATACATTCATAAGCCTTGGGTTCCCAAAAGAAAGAGGGAACAACATACTTGATACAAGAACCATCAACCATGAATGAGAGGTAAAAGTTGAGTTCTTAAAAGAACAGTTCTTTTGGAAAACATTTGGTTTGGCATAAACTTCATTAGAAAACATTTATATCAATGAAAAGGTAATATTAATATGAAGAAATTATTTTTAAGGAGTAACCATATCAAAAATGGGGTGAAAGAGGGAGAACCCGAAGGATGAAAGTTGGGTTCTAGAATTTCCCCTTACCTTGTATCTGAATGATTCATTCTCTTTAATGTCCTATATAATGACATTATATTCATTAATTTGAAATAAAAAACCATTTATACATTAATTGGGTTCATTATGGTTTCATTATGTCATATTATGTTCCTTTTTATGACTTATAGAGTTTAAAAACATTGTTCGGGGATGTTCGTTTTTATGGTTTTTCTTGGGTGGTTCACTTGTATTCATAAATTGAAGTTCGGGTAGAACATGGGTAAACATCCAGAACTGATATTTCAATTTATTAATGATATTACAATAGTTTTAATGATCTTATAATTAATTATTTTATATCCATGTGGATGAATCATTAGATGAGAATTAAATGGTGATTATTTGGGTTAATTTGCGTTATTTTTCGATCATAATGGACTTGTTTTATTTTATCACTAGAAATATAGTCATAAGTTAGTTCCAGAACTTGAAATAGGAGATAATACATATAAAATATTCTGTTTCAATCATAAAAATGGTTTCATTACCAGATATGAAGGTATAAATGGAAGAAGAAAGCATGTCGTTCTTGAAGGTGATAAATTAACACCTCACGAACAACGTTCTCTTTAATAAAATAAAAGGAAGAGGGAAAGGGGGTTGGATGATATAATATCCCATTAGAATCATAAAATTAAATTATATGTATAATACTGGAGTTAAAATACCATTTGGATGAATATAGGGAGGGAGAGATCAATAAATTAACTTGAACTTGAAAGGAAATTAAAGAAGAAGAGGGAGAGAAATTACCTCTTGAATATTCCTCTTGAGATCCTCCTTAAGGAAGCTAGGCTTGGTCATCTGGTGAGACCAGAAGCTCTTGGACGTGGGAGAGGTGCTAGGGAAGGTTTTTGGGCAGAGTTTAGAGAATTATTGAAGATTTAGAGGTGTGAATAAATGAGGGTGTGAAGGGAAGTTTTTTATAGTGGGGGGGAGGGGTAAATTTTGAATATTTAATTCATTATTTTATTATTTCTTTCAAGACAACCAATATTATTCTTTCATGTGACCCATAATAGTAATACATTCATGTAAGTTCTAACCAAGTGGCCTTTCATCACTTGTGATGTCATGAATAGTGTATTTTACTGTTAAATTGTATATACGGTATTTTACCGTATTTCACAATTCATCAAAAATTCGAGTTTTCAGAAAAATACGAAAAATTTACCCAAAATATTTTTTGACGTGTAAAATACAAAAATGAATTCCATTTTTCAAAATTAATTTTCTAAATATATTTAATTTAATTTTTAAATAAATTCACAATTAATTAGAAAAATAACAATCTTAAAGGCGCACTTAGTTTTATTTCTAATAGGAAAATTAATTAAGATATCATTATCTTATTGCCTTAGAAAAATAAAATAATATTATTATTTACAATTTATAAGGGTCATATTACTATTCATTTTACTATTCATAAGGGTATGTTACTATTCAACAAAAAACATGTTTTTTCCATCAGACTCCAAAAATCATCTTGAACACAACCGTGTATGTCAGATTTTCAAAATTCCAATCACAGAAGTGAAAAACTTATGTTTAAAGGTCATTTATCACTTATTAGTTCATTATCTTTTCCATTCATATGATTTTATGACATAATTTTAAGAAGGTAAATTTCATTGAAAAACTTAGGGTTGTTACAATGTTTCCCAATAGAATAATATAGGCGGGAAGTGAAGATATATAATGAATGAAAAGTGTAAATAATTATATCGAGTGAGGGAGATCATTGATCACCAAAATATGGGTGATATAGAGAAGGTTAATGACCACAAAACCATAAACCAAATAGGTGTAAAAAATTCATTGATTTCATAAAAAAATATTATCACATGAAAACATTTAATTTCATTATCCTTTTTATTATGTAGTTTAATTTATTTCTCATCTTGATAGAGAACATATTATCATGTTTTTACTTGATATCTGTTTATTTAAAAATAATAATTTCATACATTATTTGTGCCTTGATCAATTTATACTTCGTCTATTATTCTAAGAGATGATTTTTTTCATGTCTAAATAACTAAATAAGATCCTAAATTGAATGACAAGTCATTCATTATTTCTCTAATTAAAAAATGTTCAAGACTATTTATCCAATATGGATAAAAATTCATATAGTTATTTAATACGTTAATATATCAAACCTTATCCAAAGATAAACCTAAATAATTCCATAAATGATTAATGTTATAATCCTTCAAAAATTCAAAATTTAAAAATTAGGTCACTAAATTTCCCAAAATAAACTTAATATTAAACCACACAATATCATAAAGTATTTATTTATTTTCACATACCAAACATATGGATACCATCATCACGTATTCTCTAGAAATATAATAATAACATGAATTACCATAAAAACTCAATGAAAGCATGTAATATTTCTCCTTCCTTGAATAAAACCATAGATTATTTAACATATTTCATTGATCCAATAATATTTTTAACTCTATCAATGATAACATAAACCAGTTTTTTAAAAAATCATTTATTTGTTCTGAGGTCATCAATACTATTCAATTTATGTTATCCATATTTATCATCAAAACTAAACACCATATTCTCATCCTTAGGAATATATTCACAATTTTATTCCCTTAGTTATGTATATTCTATAACATAATACCTTTCCATTGAATCAATTTTCTAGGTCATTAGTTCCATTCAAAATATTATTTAAAATTGTTAATGAAAAACATCTACAAAAAATCTTTATATATATTATGATTCATATATCATAATTGTTGCAATTCCCATACAAAAAACTTTAATTATTCCACCCATCCTTATGAAATTAACAAGGCTTAATCATATCATTCCTTAATACCCCTTTCCATTCAAATATCATTAATAGTATATTCATCTTTATTAGAATATACATTCCTCATACCACCTTCCTTATTCTATTAATGAGATTTACCTTAGGACATTGGTTTTAATAATACCCATACTTTACACATTTAAAACATTCAACAGTCGATGATACCTTTGAGAGACCATTATTATCAACCATTGTGTTAATGGATATTTTCATTTTTCCTCTATAATTACTTTATTTGTGTCCTTTTCCATACTCAAAACATATTTCATCCCTATAAGACATTATATTGAGTGGATATTCCCACATTATTGAAATATAAGAAGCTCAATATTATTCCCTCCATGGTCTCCAATACCCATACTCTAAGAAAAATCTATTCTTATCTTCTTTGGAGAGTTTAAAAGTTTGTTATGTTTCACATTGCAGATCACATATCTTGATAACTGATTAATAATAATCACAAAATTTGTTACTCTAGTCATCATCCCATTTGGATGCTTATTAGAAAATTTTACATCTCTTTCAATGTTAACCCTATTTATTTTGGTTTCCCACCATTGGCTAAAAAAAAATAATAGTGTTGGAAACACTAATCATAGTGTTAAACCAAATAAACATTTAAATCACTTATTGTATGCATAAATGATGACATGTTCTTCTTAATCTTTGACACTTTAGGTTTATCCTAAGACATTCATAGTCATCATCTATTTAAATCCTTCATGATGGTTCAAATAGAGTTTATGAATTTCTAAAGAATATCCCCTAGGAGTGTCAAACTAAGTGTGCAAAAAGGTCCATTTTCATGCATATCCTTTGAAATATACCTATTGATCTCACTAAAGTTTTATCATCCTAGTTTCAAAAGGTTAACTAAAACCTTCCTCTGATACCAACTGTAGATACCAAGGCTTCTCATACATGGATGTTACATCTTCTTAGATGAATATTTATTACATTACACCAAAAAATACTGAGTACCATAATTTTTTAGTGCCTCTAGAATCTTGGAACAAAAAATTATTAATTTATGAATGATCTTAAATATATCCCATAATGATATTCCCATTTAGTACTATTCAAAAAAATACCCTATGTAAAACATATATTCATAACCTAGGGAGTGAAAACATAATAAATGGTGAGATCAAATTCTTATTAAGGGTAAACATAGGAGATAAGTAATAATACATGAACAAAATGGAATTAGAACATGAGAATAACATTTAAAAATCATACCTTTCATATCAAATATCATAATCTTGAGTCATTCCATAAATATTTCTAGTTCATAAGACATGAATCATAAGGGAATTAAAGAACATGATCCATGAGAACATAAACATGGCATAAGAAATGTATTTTTGGATTTCAAATAAGAATAGAAAATATTATTTCAAGGATACCAACTAAGACATTCATAACATGATAGGATTAGGCTAATGACCCATGAAGCTACTTTGGGCTTGGTATGACCACCCATGTATGCTATTTAAATCTTGGGATAACCTCCCATATACCCTATTTTGGGCTTGGTATAACCAAATATGTACCATTTGATCTCATATAACATTAAAAATTACCCAATTCATTGGAGGGTGATATAGGTCCCACCCATCACATAATTAAAATCATACATATGTGTGCCACAAGAACATAAAACATTTATCTTATCATAACCAATGAAATAAAATGTATTTCATAAACAATTAATCATATCATTACCAATATAAAGGAGACATCTTTTATAATCATTTCATCATTTCATCATAGAATAACCCATAGAAAAAGAAGCATGTTTCATAAGAATTTTATCATGGTATATCCCATGGAAGATAAATGAGTTTCATGAATATCTTGCAATGATAAACCATTCCGATAAATATTAAAAATGGTATCCTTGGCTCATATACCCAAAAAATCATAAGATACATCAAAGGAAATAATCTTATATATAGAATTATATTTAAATATCTCTTGGAACATTTCTTGAGGAAAATGATTTTTCTTTGAAAATAAATTTTTAAAACTAAAAATTTATAAAAAATTATAAACACCATTTTATTAAAAAATAACATTGAAAACTTATAAATGAATATGAAAATAAAATTTTGGTCATGATGAAGTATTTTTTAAATTAACTACTTATTAAAACAAATATTCCTTCCATATTTTCAGTAAAATCCAAACAGGACATGTTTAGAAAACAACATGAAGATTCCTTTCATTTTTTAAAAAAATTAAAAAATTAGTAAAAATTTATTTAATAAATCATTTAAATAGTGTTAAAAATATTATTTATTTTTTAGAATAAATAGTTTGGGATTAAAAATGAGTCTTCTACCGAAGTGAAAAATGAAGATAATTTTTCATAAAAATATTATTTTGAACTATTGAGTAAATTAAGAGTGGAAAATGTAGGTAAAAAATTAATTCTTATAAATATAAATATTACAATAAAATAAATTAGTTTATTTATAGTTAGATCATAGGATTTCATCATTGGAATCATAATCATGAGAATTCCCATTAAACAAGGATATTTTTACATAAAAACATACTACTTTGGTAACATTGAATTGTAAAACCCATAAAAGAATAAAATTAAATAAAACATTAAATTTCATTAGAATAAATAAATTTATGATAGTAAATCTCAAAGTGGTTTTATATACACCTTATAAAATAATATATATGCATAACATGACATATGTCTCAAAGAAGGAAAATTTTTGAGAAAAGTCCCTTACCACTTGGGTATCTTTTGAAACACAAACCCCGTGAAAGAGAGATAATAAAATGGATATATAAATACCCATAATTTTAATCATAATATATTTATAAAATAAATTTTTTTATAGTATATACACTACATATTAGAAACAAATGTTGAGTTTGAAATGTATCTCACAAATATAAAAGTGACATGAAAAATCATTTACCACTTTAGTAATCATTTGAATCATAATCACAAAAAAATAATAACAGAAAATTAATATTTGGATATAATAAAAATAATTTTATTAATGATACAACATTTAAAAGGGGTTTTATATACACCACAAAAAATAAACAAGTGGTGAATTTCATGTCTCCCTGAAATAAAAGAGTGACCAGAAATCCCTTATCATATGTCTCTAATTACTTCATACTCATTCAAACCAGTTGTATAATAAATATAATTTTATTATAAATCTATTAAAAACTCATAATTATATATATCATATCATATATTATTTACTTATGTACTTTTATTACCCATTTATTAATAATTCCATAATGTCACATTTTGGGTAATTATCATTTTGTTTTCAGTATATGTTGTGATTTATTATTTTGGGTCCACTGAATTTGATCATGGTTTCATAATCAATAGATTAATAATAATTAAATAATTTCAATATTTATAAATCAATTATAATTTTAATACCAATCATGAAATATTTTTTTGAGAAATAAAGTATGTTACGATCATGGTGACAGTAAGTCATACATACACATGACTAAAGTTTCCATTTTTCAATGATTATTAAGGAAAGGAGTTAAGTAATATATTACCATTAAATAGTTATAAAAATATACTAAATACCATATTATTTCTTTAAATACACTTATACATATCATACATGTGTTTTGGTGAGGAAAATAGAGTCCCATCACTTCGTGAAGGCGGTAGTCCACACATAGACGAAAGACGCTATCATCCTTCATTGAGTGAAAATGTAATAAATAAAATGATATATTATATTTTCAGAATGATAAATATTTCATTAATATAATAAATATTTCATTTATATCATTTATATTTATCCTTATTATATTTCATGTAAAGTGTTATAAAAAAACAAATCACATCGCTTCATGAGGCGGTAGTTTTCCGTACACACGAGCGACATTATCATATCCCCTATGGAATTTACATTAAATATATATATATATATGATATAATTAATATATAGGTATAATGATGTTATAAATATGATATATATACTTTATAACCATCATGATAACTAACCCTGATAGGTGGTAATGGAAAAATAAATGATATCAATTTGTGAGGTGGTAGTCTGTCGTACACATGAATGATTATTTTGTAACACATTTGATGGAATTAGAGATTTTTTTTAGTAATAACCATTACATAAAAACATATAATTTTATGAAATATTATTATTTTATTATATTATAATGTTATAATAATAATTTAAGTAAGTGGAGGAAGAAATAAAATAAAAATTCTTGTTGAAGAAAGTAACCTCTACTTTAGGTAACCTCCATAAGATTTCTCCAAAAGCGTTACTAGGTTTGATTAATACCAAAAATAAGGATTTTAGGATTATAGTAGAGAATGTTTAATGTTATTTTATAAATATTTATGTGAAAAATTGTTTTAAGGATTGAATAAGAGAGGATAGGGTGTGTCCTTTTATAAGTGAGGTGGATGGCACAATTGCGAATTTTGGAAAAGAAAAGGTGCACCCATGTTTTTATCATGAAAAAAGGATAAAAATGAATTATTATATAACATTAGACATCAAATAGTATAAATATTTCTAGTAATTATATTTTAGAAAAGTGTTTAGGTTATTTTAACCGTTATTTTTTAGTTTAACCCCCTTCGATAATCTCATTTTTACATTAACCGTGGTAATAAATTTTAATTATTTTCACTATAAATTTTGGTAAAAATTAATTTTAACTTATTAGATAATATAAATTATTCTTATTTAAAAAATTTATTTCATTTTCCCAAATTCCATTCGCATAAGTGGAAAAAGTTAATTTAAAATTAATCCCACAAACGTGACGATAAAATGTGTTTTCAAAGAGAAAATATTCCAAAGTTTACAGAGTTTTTATTTAGAAGTTAAATATAAAAATGATTCCAAAGAAATAAATTAAATTAATATATATATATATATATTTAATATAATTTTATTTTATAACCAATTTAAAATATAAAATTATATTTATATATACTTTAAAAGAAAAGGTAGATTTCAATTAAAATTTAGTATTTTTCACTACTTCTCAAACAATTAATATTTTCATAAAATTATCAAACAAATTCACCATAAGATAATTTTTACATGATGATTTCATAAATGAAATTTATTTTGTCAAATATGTTTTTTAAAATTGTCTAAATTAGTTTTAAAATATGTGTGAAAAAAGAGACAAAACTATTTTTTCGAAAAAATGTCTTTTTAAGCATAAAATTGTATTTTTTCTAATCTATTTTCTAGATAGAAATAAGATGAATTATAATTTTTTTAATATATACTATATATATTTAATTAAAATTATTCAAAAAAAGTTATTTGTTTAATTTATCAATGTAATACATGTTTATTTGCATAAAAATAATTTTCAGAAAAAGATTTTATTTATTTAAAAATAGTTTTTATTTTCATTTTTAATTGATTGGTTACCAAATAATTAATTTTATATAAATTTTTAAACCATAATAATTCATAATTTAGTAAATTCTAATCATACCATCCATTCTATTTTCTAGGTGATAATAATCCTAAAAAAATATTTTAATAATATCGCACATTTAGTTTAAAATTTGTGTTGTGTGTAACACAAGCTAAAATCATTGTTACTTGTAACACAAGATAAACCCAGTGTTTTTAATAATGTATGAATAAATCAGTGTATTTTGTAACACAAAATATTGAAAAGAAAAAATACCTTTGAAAAAAATATTTCACAAAATCTCGAGGTGTTATGGTAGCCTCTGCGTAACATAACTTCGGTTCAAGAAAGTCACCCAGACACAAGGAACATGAGGTGGTAACCTTTTCATAGTGTATCTTCTATTAACAAAAATTAATTATCCATGCATATCTAGAGTTATTAACCTCTATGCAACATATATTGGTAGAACAACCTTCCTTTACGAAACTCAAAATCTCCCATGAAAGCCACTATAATTTGTAAAATCGATGGCCTTGCCTCCACTAGGCCTATAATTACCCCCAATGCCCAAATTTCAGGTGGGAGATGACCTTTAAAAATATGCGAAAAACCTTTACTTCAAGAATATCAAAACCTTCATGAGGAAGAGAGGATATGGATTTCCGAATGTAACCATATTTCATGAAAAATACCCCCCACATGTTTTTGAGAACTTCAACCCATGATGAAGATAACTTTCACAAAAGTCCATGGCCTTAATATAAGAAGATGTAACTTTTTGGATTTTATTGTTTCATTTGATAATTATCCCTCATGGAAGCAATCCCATGGGAAACAAGGCTTCAATCCAAGGTAGGATCACCCTATTTCACAAAACATACCCTTTCGAGATACCCCTTTCCTTTGTGAATCCCTCAACATCCATGAAGCCACAACCTTCATAAAACGCATTAACCGTGCCTATATATGGTTCATACTTTTATCCAATACCCATTATAAAACTATGAGTGCCTAGGATCTATATACCCATCCAATGTCAGTTCACCCACACACAAAATTCTCATGTGTCCAGTGTCTTGAACCCTTGTGACCGCCCCATTTTCTTCACGAAGAGTCTAAACAATTACCTTATGTTTTTATACTATTAATGGATATGATAATACCTCTTGATCCTAGTAATAGTCACCCTAACATAGGGTCTCTTTATTACCTCTCCTCCATGGAAGTTTTAATAACATGAACTTCCTAGAGGTGCATGATAAGTAGAATTATAATCCGCAAAGGTGGCATCATCACATAAAACTACCAATAATTCCTAGTAGGGAGGACCTTTTCCAAATCTTTATATACTACCTTGAAATGTTTTTCTTTGATATAGACCCACCAACATTCATGTTGTTTGAACTAAAACTGCATAGAGCCACACCATAGTCATATGAAGCTAAGCTTTGTGAAAATTCCCTTAGAACATGACATTAAAGTACATCCTTACCTTAGGTGATGAGCACATGATTCACCATATGTAGTAATCATGGAATTCCAATCCACCCATTCCATGTGATTTCAACCTTCATCCAACACCGTGAAATAAATTTCAAAAATAATCCCCACACCATCCCTTGTGGATGCACCTTTCGCTACCTGAGCATCCTTACCACATGATGTTAAGTAGCATGGACTGGTCCTGTCACATGATCCTAAACTATGACATCAAACAATGTGGATTTTAATCTTTATTTACAAATAAGGTATGTATGACACATCCACGAGGGTCAATCCTAATACCCCAAAATCACCATCAAATCCCTATGTGTGATCATCTACCCCCATGTGGGCACACTTTCTCTCATAACCACCATAACCTCAAGTGTGATCATCTCCCCCCCTGGGGACACAATTGACCAAACCCTCATGTGTGATCATCATACCCCATAGGTAAAAACATTAACATATAAAAAGTGTGAAATATTACCCTTAGGGACACACTTTACCACCCATCCATCCCCACAAGATGTTAAACCCATGACCCACCTGTCCCCATAAGATGTTAAACCAGTAACCCACCTATCCCCACAAGATATTAAACATGTGACCCTATAGTCCCAGAAAGATGATAAAACTATAACCCACCAGTATCAATATTAATATAAACTTATTACTCACCAATCCTCACATGATGTAAAATCTGTGACCCACCTATCCCCACAAGATGATAAAACTATGACAAATCTTTCCCCGTAAGATGTTAAACTTGTGACCTAATTCAGAATCTCTACCCTGTGAAATAATTGTGTGATTACTTAGATAAAAATAATCAAAAGTATTATTCCCCCGACCTCAACTACATTGTGGTTGAAGTGTATTCCTTAGGTTCCTCACCTAATATTCCTCATATGATATGCCTGCAACTTTAAAAGCAGATAATTTTTTAGGTTCCCAACAAACCTAAGGTACAAAAAATTCCTAGACATGACCAATGTTACTATCCACCCTATTCTAAGGTATCTTAAATTTTGAGATATAATAAATATATTGAAATGGAATCCTCCTTAATATGGTTTTGGGTATGATTTTAATGATCATGACACAAATCAATGATGAAGAATAGACTAGGCTATGAGCTTCAACAAGGAAACCATGGACAGAGGAAGTGACATCCCATCATCAAATTTTTATCAAGGAGCTGTAATCATTGATTTAAGTTATGGAAACCACCCAAATTTGGAAAGTGGTAATGTGGGGTAATAATTAGAACATCACCACTAGAAGGAGAGATGATGAACAACCCTAGTGGAAAACATCAGAAAAAATATAAACCTGACATGAAGATCTTATCATTCAACTATGGGGACTAGTAATATTGGGAAACCATCCTATTTCTATATCACCAGATCCATATACACTTTCCCAGGTCCCACTGAGAATGCAGTGGGTCCATCATAAAACACTCATGTGACTTGGGGAAGATAAAATTAGGAACCCTCAATCTGGAACATATTTAATGTGAATCTATCCTCTACTTCATAAAGAGTGGACAAATTTGGGACATTGGGAATCAACTTACTGATACATGTAATGAAAACTGATCCCATATACTTTACATGACTCAAGATAAAGGAGATTAGAAACCTAATGTCAACAAACATTTGAGAATTTTAGTGTGATAATCCTATATGACAACATAACTTCTACGAAAGCTATCATGACTTCAACCACTGGGTGGCCACACCCTATCTCACCCTTTGAGATTATCTATAGAGGGTTGATAGACACCATAGTTGTTCAATACAAATAATAATGGGTCATTCCCACTAGGAATATGGCCTTCCAGAATCTCGAAGCATTGATTCCTCATTAACATTGCCTCCCCCAAGGGTGAAACAGGGGGAAACCACCTCATTCCAATGGAAAACCTCTTTAGGATACTCTCCCTACAATATTATGATAGATTAATATCCTATATTGATTAGGTAAGGTATTTTTGAGCCATACCCATCATACCACTATTAAATAGATACCCAAGAGATCTCCCAAAAACTGCATTAGTGGTAGCACTGATCAGCTCTACAGGTTGATGAATGGGTTGACCTGATTGCTAATCCACCGACCCTGTTACATAATACTCAATTGTGACACTGGGGGAAGGCCCTGATCATTTCTCGATAGGATTCATCTTCTTCATCTCAAGTTTCCCTTTCCACCACTTTTATATACCATCACATCCATGTAACAAGTGAACGTAGATTCTTATTTCCTCTCCTGGGATTGAGACCCTAGTCACTTCTCCGAAAGGACGGGTTAATGATTTTAGTCACTAGAACCACCGACAAATGTTATGGTCCATCACTTGATGAGGGGTACCAGTGTGGAGATCCTCCCCACACCATAACCAACCAGTACGAAGGTCCTCCCCAAAACCAAAACCAACCTTTCTCTGAAGAATCCCATGGAAGAAGGTAGAACCTATGTCGGTGGGGGGGGGGGGTCATTCATGATATGTAGGTAGAAATGCACATGGAGGAAACCAAATAAATCCTTAACATATTACACTGGAAGAATTATCATTCCATAATAGGTAGGACTATTGGAAGATTTTCATCACTATTGATCTCTTAGACACCAAGGAAATAGTTGACTCAATGATGGAACCTTCACCCCAGTGCTATGGTGGGAGGTAGAATTCCATCAATTGAGAATTACAGTATTAGAATCCAATTTCTATAAGATCCCCATATAACATCTCAGGTAAATTCAGGTATAGAATGTTCTAAAATCTTTCCATTGACTTGCAGTGAAACCATCTCATTCACCATTAGTTTCCCCCCCCCCTCTCAACCTCTACACTAGAAGTGGGAGAGATTTTGGTGTCTAGGTTAATGCCCTCAAATGATGGTGATAACTCCAATGATCCTCAATGGTATGTTGTTTCTCTCATGAATTAGTAGGTATTAAAAACCCTAGAATACATGGATATGATCTTGAAGTTGGAACCACTTTAAAGTGATATCTCAGAATGTAGGGGATGTTCGACCCACACAGTGCCCCCTCTCTTAGTAAATCAGTAGAAAAGTAGATATGCCTCAATGTCTCGATCAGTTTACTAGTCTACACCAATCAAGGATTAGGACAACCAGGAGTATTATCATCCCCCTTAGTAATAAAAAAGAGGTATTTTGGGGACTCTTGGTCACCAACAGCTACCAATCACATTTTTTCCACCTACAACTCTTGATTTTGTTATCCAGGGGTCCCTCACCAAGGACTAGTCAATGTTCCTCTACCAAAGTATCTAAGAAATTATCCTCCACCTCAAATATAACCAAATAAATTATTTAATAGGACATGAGAATCTTGGTTCCATCCAATAGAAGCATGGAAGTGTTGACATTGTAGTTCTCCAGGTGGCTCAGTTCTCGAAAGAATACTAGTACTACCAAACCTTTCAAAAGACTTTAATAAATACAATTTCTATGCTTTGATGAGTCATGGAAGATGAATCCCAACACATGAAGATTAGTGGATAGAGGTAGTATGGTGCTCTCTACTTCATCCTCATTCCATGACAATAGTATAACTGTCAGTGAGTCCCACTAGATCAAGAACAAATTTCGCTAGATATTTACGTAGTGAATGTTATCACCATTGACCCTTCCGAGAACCCAGGAAGCCGAATCACTAACATGAGTCATGGTGGAGAGAAACATCCCCAAGGGAAAACTAAACACCATGTAGAACCCTTGACGGGTTCCCACACTCATCAAAATAGATAGGCGTTGGGACTCTAGAGTCCCCCCAATGAGACATTGTCTCCTACCAACCGATATATTGAAAAAATAAAGAGGCCTTACAAGCTTACCCATCATTCATAGGTTTTGCCAAAAAATGACTCGGATCCTAGGATAGCCGTCTTAATTTAGGAGTTTGAGTAATAAAAAAGGCTCATGGTTGAGCTTATTGCAGAGGAGTACTTGAACCCTGAAATTTCCATAAGGTACCCCATATCTCCTTTAGTGGGGTACCTAGTATTCCACATCTAGGTACCTCGATTTGAACTTGGGGGCCCCATGGACCGCGTCAGGGAAGCAGTTGGTGGTTACAAAAGATGAATGAGATATGAGTTTCTCACCTCACCAAAGTAACATGATTATCTACCTCGAGATCAAGGCCATGATAATCCCTAAGTCAATGAGCCTTTCAATTCATTGGTGACCGTAGATACTCACTAATATTAAATGATAGATATTGTCGTCGCACGTCTTGAGGATCTAGAAAAATGATATTTGGAAATTTTTCGTGATGGAAATTCATACCCAACATGGGTGGATCGTGTTTGCGTGTCCCCAAAATTCAGTAATCCCATATTCATCCTATTAAATTTGATGGGTGATACACTACAATATTTTTACCACTTTTACTCAAGGTTTGATATAATGTTAGGGGATCTAGAATAGCATGAAGCTGTGAATCTATGATGCTTTATCTAGAATCTGAAAGAGAATTCATTCATCTGAAACAATCAGTTACCAATATGGTCTATTTCTAGTTGGGAGGACATCTTTATCAAATTAATCTACTAATTCAGATCCACATTTCACAAGGATAGTATATACAACCTCTTCAAAATTCAAACATAGTCCTGAAGACTGAGTCTCCAACTTCATTTATTGATAAGAGGGACTCACACATTTTCTCAACATGCTAGTTTCCCAGAAGTAGCTTCTTACAATTTGTGTGGAGAATATCATGGATAATTTGGTCCCTTCCAAAATATGCTAAATTTAACCAAGAGTATTTTGTGAGTTATTTAAGAAATTACAGTGTTTGGAAGAATACTTATAGTGGAATAAACAATGGATGCACCCATTTCCCATTCCATCTCTTATATGGAGGCCTGTAAAAGCATAGAAGACCACCACCATACAAATAGAGGTTCATGAAATGGTCTACTTATTGGCCCCTATGATGAACGTACCTACCAAACTCATGATATGTATCCCCGCTAGGCACAATCTCACCAAGCATAGAAGCCTCATTGAGAGAATGTGGCTCAACCCTCTATCATGGCTAGGATCCTAGGGTTCCTTTACTAGATTTAAAGAACAATACTTATTCCTTCAAATATACACATGTCCTAGGGTATTTTATCTATGCTCTGGAAAATATAATATTGAAGTTTCTACAATATATGATGCCATAGGAGGCCAAAATCACTGGTCACGCTGATCACTACACGTATCACATAATCGTTTAGAACACCATGAAATATTGATTTTCCTTCAAATATTGGCTCCAGGACCAAGTGGATAAGGCCTTAGTCAAATTGGAAAACATCACGACATAGTTAGCACATGTCTCCACTGACCCCGATCATGAAAATGGTGGATTTAGTGAGTGTAAACAGGAACCCATACAAAAAACATGTAATTACAATGACTATCTGGATTGTAATATAGTTTGTCTCTCCCATGGTATCATCCATAACCTTTTGAGAAATCTATAACTAGCAATGGTCACCACAACTCCTCTGATCATTTCCTCTACATTTATGTTGCATCCTCCCAAGTCTTGGAAGAACAAGAATTTATGTCCTATGTTAAATAAAAGTCCCCCACTAATTCCAAAACAAATCCACACCCGTGGTGAATTTATGTCTCTTGAGTTGGGAGATGTTCCATAGTGGAATTAATATTTAGGGTATTCCACTGAGGATGATTAAGATTATGCCTCTGTGAATGTCATAATACTAGTGGACCACTATATGATACTAAATAATGAGGAATACCATGTGAACCCCTCAAGAACCTTTGGATGATGTTTCAAGAGGAGAGGTAGGGGTCATGCAAGCTTATTGAATACTCAGGCTAGCACTTTGAACAATGTTCATGTAGTTAGGTAGTAGGCCCCACCTAGTGTTCAGAAAGTACAACCCTCCCAAGCAACTCCGTCGAGCACACCTCCATAGTCTATTGAATTATTTGACCAAAAATATCAACCCTGCTCATTTTAAAATCATTCATATCCATCCAGGGTCTGACCTTATCCATCTGGTTCCCAGCTATCAAATGTTCAGAGTATACTAGATAACCAATGGTAGAATATCGGCAGTACTAGCTAGGCCCTAGTTCCTTAACCAATGAAATGTGATTCCCCTACTAAATAAAAATCCTCTACAGTAAAAAATATGCCAATGGAACCAAATTATGATGTGTTTTGGTACATCTATTTCATACCCATAAGGTTCTTATTTCTCAAGTAACTCTTCTTATCAAAGGAAATGTGTAAGGCCCTTATTTAAGCCTTGAAAATACCTCTTTAGTTTAACACTAAGATAGTTTTCACTAAGGCATACTATGTAGAAGAGGTCGAATGAGTGGAATGTTGAGGCATCATCTCATTTTATGGAGAAGATGAGGGTGTCACCATTTAGGGTCACATATTCCCATTGTATATCATATTCTTGTTTGATAGTGTAGAAATCCACTAATACCTAGGGGATAAATGCTCCAGGATAAAACTTATCCCTAAATGGATTCTCTATATGATTGGTCTTTAAAAATAATATATTACTCCATCCAACCTTATCCCTATGCATGTGAGTAGAAACCACTTGAAAAAATTTAGCTGATGACTCAATTTTGTGGCCTTATATTAAGCACTAAATTTATAGTAGTCTCACAAGATATTTCCAACAATGAACTACTGGGAATTACATGGATTAATTTTCATGTAGTGGTCCTCTATTCTTAGCACCAATTCCCCCACATTATCCCTTTATGATTGAGTAGGCGTTCTCCAGGCTGACATGTCCTCCTTTGATTCCTTTGAGACTCCCTATCTGGATGTTGTTTACTAT
The DNA here is from genome assembly GCA_963277665.1 of Viscum album. Classification (NCBI taxonomy): domain Eukaryota; kingdom Viridiplantae; phylum Streptophyta; class Magnoliopsida; order Santalales; family Viscaceae; genus Viscum; species Viscum album. The sequence goes on from OY728164.1 coordinate 1,180,633,941, forward strand.
AAAAGGGAAGGAAAAGAGGTCCAGACCAATGGATTTAAGAACATTATTTCCCTTAATGATCTAAATTCTATTATAGAATATCCCTAGGAAAACGTGAAGGAATTTGTTTTTCCAAATTATTCAATTGGTCCCACAACACTAGACCTAGGATGCTGGTTCATCATCTCTAAGAAACAGTATTGCTCATAGATTACCTCTTACTCTTGCACCAGGTAGGTCTAGCTGATACCATAACATCCCAATCTTTTGAAGTGTATATAATTTCATATTATAGGAAAAAATTTGTATCATTCCAACATGTTCCAAAAATCAAGTCTAACCTGATGGAAGTCAAATCATCATCATTGATTTGATTTCAAGAGTGGAACTTACAGGCTGAAACAAAATGGAATTGGATCAAAAAATTTTTTCCCTGGTCTCCATAGAATAGACACCTCTCATTGAGGATTTTGTATCTACCAATTCCAAAAATAGAGCTTCCACTAGGTTAGTCATCCCAGAATATTCCCCTCCTCCCTCTGATCTTCATGTCTCAGATGATGAAGAGTATTTGGAAGACACCCCTACCGCATTTTAATAGGGGGTCTCCACAATCATTGATGAGATGACTCAGGTGAACCTTGGCACTGAGGAATCTCTATGGACAACATTGATGAATGTAGCTATACATTCAGAATAGAAATAACAGTATTTGTACTTCTTGAGGAATAACCATGATTGTTTCTCTTGTGTAAATGATTAGGTGTTTGGTCCCGACCCTCAGGTCACCGTTCATCTCTTTGGTCTCCTAGTGGGTCACTGCAGGTTCAAATAATCTCCAAAAAATATGTGACCCTCTCATGGTTCCATGGTTGAGGTGAAAGTTGATAAGATTATAACATCCAAATTTGTCATAGAATTTCATTTCCAAAAATGGATGGGAATCATTTCCCCATTCATGAAGAAGAATGGGTATATTAGAGTCTTCATCAACTTCTGGGACCTAAACTGATTTTGTCGGAAGGATAACTTTCCACTTTTAGCGAAAATTTTGTTGAACGATGTTACATATGGGTTACATACCCTCTCTTTCATGGATGAATAATATCAGTATAATGAAATCTAGATGGCCACTAAGTATGAGGAGTTTACCTCCTTCAGGGAAACCCAATGAAATTTCTTCTACTAGGTGATGACTTTCAGTTTGAAGAATGCAAAAAAAATTACCAGCGGTCCATGAAACACATATTTAATACACAACTTAGGAATTTGGTGGAATCATATGTGGATGATTTTGTGGTCAAATAATTGTAGTTTTAGGACCATCTCAAGGATCATGATAGTTTTTGGCTTCCTTTTCTCCCAATACCAGAATATAAACCCTTTGAAGTGTATGTTTGCGGTTAACTTTGGAAAATTTTGTGGATAGTTTTGTAAGATACAAAGGAATCAAGGTTTAATTTGATGTAATCAAGGGTTTCAATCAAATTCATCATTTGAGAAATCTTCAGGAGTTGAAAGGACTCAAAGGCCACTTATCATATATATGATGATTTATTAAAATATGGTTGGCATGTGTTAGCCCTTATCAAGGCTCATGAAAAAATCCACCATTTACAAGTTGGATGAGGACTACTATACTACCTTTGACGATATTAAAAAGTACCTACTGCATCCATTAGCTCTGATGCCACCATATCAGGTAAGCCTTTGTTCCTTTACGTGAACATCCTGGAATGGTCCCTTGATGACCATTTAGAACAAAAGAAAAACTTTGGATGGGAGAAAACTATATAGCCTCGGCCGAATGCTCCCCAACATGGATACCAGATACTCCCCCATCAAGAAGAATTGCCTCTCACTGTTCTTTTTAGTTTATAATGTGTGACATTAGTTGAAGAACTATGAGATATAATTGATGTCCTGAGAAGACACACTAATTTATAACCTCAATTGAACCACAATGACGGGAAAATTTTGCAATGGGTGGAAATCCCTCAGTAGATCAATATCATGTTTTTCTTATAAACATATTTTAATGGATAAACACAAGAAGAATTTCTGACCACACACCCATCTCTAAAAAACTTCCCTTATATGTTTATTGTTCTAATGCATCTATTTTTTCAATGGATCAAGTTGTATTGTGTTGGCAGATGAATTTCAATGGTTCCACCAAGAATCTATCTAGTAAAATTCTCAACATCCCCAAAATAGATAGGGTAGGATTGGGGATCATTTTCACCATTCCATAATAATCCATTTTTTATACTTATTCCTATGGTATGAAGTTTGTACTAATAACAAGGTCGAATATCATGCTCTTATTTTTGTTCTCGAGTTATCCCTAGATATTGATGTAACATTTTTATATATAAATGAAGAATCTGATACGGTCATTAAATAGATCAAGGGTGTCTACATCATTCAAAATTAAGAGATTGTTCCCCTGATGGAACATAATTGTCAGCTGATTTCCCAATTCCATTCCCATATGAAGGTGACCCATGTTCCCCTATAGTAGAATGGTCAAGATGGTTCTTTTGAAATCATGGTTGTGTGTCTTATATAACCTAACTAGGGTGTCCTATTCATTAATTCCACACACTAGGGGTTATTTCCCCATTTCCTAGATGATGGAAACCAATAGGTATATCAGCTAGCTACCAGTACTTCTGCACTAGGACCATCAAATTACCCTGAAGTCGAGGAAAATATTGATTGGATGACTCCCATCATCAAGTAACTTCAATATGGAATTATCCCACAAGGACAAGACAATAGTGACAAAATTTGATGGTGTTCAATGCAGTTTTACCCTCCAATGTGACCCAAACATTGAGAAAACCCTCTACAGGCTTCAGTTTGAGGTAATTATCCTTTTTTGTATAAGGAGATAAGATACCTCTAGTTATGAGAGAGGTCCATGCCAGATCCTGTAGAGCTCATCAAGTAGGGTTGAAGCTCTCCCACCAAATTTAGAGGTTGGGATAATTTTGGCCCATCACATATCACAAATACATTGAGTTCTCCATGAGATGTCTTGCATTTAAGATTCATGATAAATTTGTGCATCCACCATCAAAGCTTCAGTACACTACCAAATATTCACGTCCCTTTGAATTTTTGGGACTCGACATTGTGGGACCATACCCAAAAGTGACATCTCGATAGTGTAGGTTCATTTTGACCACAATAGAAATATTTTCCAAATGGGAAGAAGCAGTTCCCCTCAAAGAAATAAAAACCCTTAACTTGATTGATTTTGTGAGCTCCCACATCATCCATCTGTTTGGGGTTCCCCACACTATTCTCACAGACAATAGAAAAAACTACTGGGTTGTTGATATAAAAAAATTATATACCAATTATAACATCTTTTCAAACCATACTTCTCGGTAACATGCAAAGGAAATGGTTATATTGAGGTATTGAAGAAGATCCTATATAAAATCTTGCATATGATAGTGGGACAGAACGAAAATAGTTATACCAACAAGCCCCCTAATTCCCTTCATGATTAGTGGATGAAAACATAAATTTTTTCCTAGGTGACCCCATAATCTGGGGTATATGGAACAGAGGTAGTCCTACCAATTGAGGTTTAGTTGTTGTTGCATCGAATGACTGTTTATAACGAACAGAAACTAGAAAAAATGGAAGAATTCTGTCTTGCTATGTTGGATGTTCTCAAATAAAATAGGCTTTAACCCTTGCACAAATTAGAGTTACACTAGAATAGGGTAGAACGAGTGTTTAACAAGAAGGGCCACCTGAACTTTTTCCTTCATGGTGACATGGTATTGGAACTCAGAATGTGAATCATACCTGAAAAAAACCACCAAAGATGGAGCCCAAATGGGATGAATCTTAAATTATCCATAACGTCAATTCCAACATAGAATTATATTTAATAACCATATATGGATAGAATAACACACCTCCCACCAATTCCATGTTTCTCAAGAATTACATCATCTAAAAACAATGGTCAAAGCTACACGACCTTTAAAAAACTAGGGTTCAATATCCATGAAATTAAACTAAAAGCAACCCCTTTGGTCTAAGAATTATAACCATAAACTATTTACAACCTCCTTCAGTCCAATCTATATAAAAATAAACTAATAACATCCATATTTTGAGATATAAGAATTTAAACTGTGAATCCCATTGTCCTAAGTGCACAACATTAAACATCAGTCTTACCCTGTACAATAAGCACATGATTTTTCACAAACCACGTGCGATATAACGAAAAGAAAACATGCTCAACACATTTTGTTAAACTATATCCATATGTCTAATAAATTTAGTATAACTCATATAAAAAATACGAGATGATTTGATGAACTCTCTAGAGAGGAAATTCCACTTATGGCATTGGTATTCCATATTATTCAACTAAGTGTGGACTAATTCCCAAGTCTTGGGATATGTAGTGAGACCAAGACTCCTTATATTTAGGCCCAACCAAAAATTCATCAAAAAATCCCCTATTACCTACAACACAATCACCCTTAAGTTCCCTTCCAGACATCCTCTTCAGGTATAAGCCCAAATCAAATTCATCAACTCACTAGAAAATTGATATTTCATCATGAACCAATGTGAGGAAGAAAAGAATGAGAATCCAAATGCATAATCACCACACACATCCTCAAAATATAAATTAAATTTTAGACTTACCCCATGTAAATTTGGAATTAATGATACAAAAAATATGAAATAAAAAACAACAACCACCACAACACATGATGTTAAACTATATCCTTTCCCCATGTAAATTTAGGATTCCTCACATGAAAAATATGAGATGATTTGATGAACTCACTAGATATGAAATCACCCCTATAACATTAGTATTCTACCACACCATGTTCTAAAACTACATATTTATTGATTCCAATTATTAACATGATATGTAGGGATTCATGAATCCAATAACCTTGTCCCGTAATCAGCACCAACATATTTCAAGGCTTCTCCCTTGTCCAAGCCTCATAACCTTAAACTGTGTGCTATTGGTTTTAGGATTTATTTGTGTAGTACCGGTCCTCCGTGTCTTCTCTTTTAATTCATATTTAAATCCTTTTCACCACCTAATAATCCTTTAAATACCCACACCCCTTCACGTCTAAGCATTATGACCTCAAACAATGTGTATACATCCCCACTATAGACCCTTATTCCCATAGTTTGCTTCACCCTAGGTGTTTCATCAAACCAATGTCCACTTCTATTTTTTGTTGCATACTTTATGGAGGGGACCACTGAAAGGCATTATCGTGGGATCTTTCAAATGATGTTCGGTTTCAGGTTACTTAGGTGCAGTAGAGTGGTTGACCAAGGCTGTCTCTCAATGGAGGAAGAAAATTAAAACTTCTTAAAGGTATTATAAAAATAAAATAAAAGAGAATAAAAACACTACTTGTAAGGAATGAGATTTTTTTATAGTTTATAAAACTAAAATAAGATTTCTGGAAGAATATTTCATTTTTTTTTGTTTTTTGTTTTTTTGAAATGAAGTTTGATTAAAAATACACAACAAGAAGATGTTTTTTAGACAATATTTAAAAGGCGCAATCGATCTAACTCTACCTATTCACTAAATTATTTATCATTATCATTTAAATTAACATTCACTTAATTATTATCCCTTAATTTTTCAAATCCCTAACCTTATGATAATTAACTTTACCACAAAGATGTAGTGAATTTAACCCTATGCTAACTTAGGAACATGAAATCGCAGCACCCTGCTTTGATTGGTGTTCTAAGGTTAGCTTATATCCAGTGGTAAATTAAGGAACATTTCCATTCTAGATAATGAAGACGAATTGTGTTTAGGGAATATATTTTAACTCTATAAAGTTATCTTGTGTGGTCTTGTATTACTGATTAAGTTTGTGCTCTCACAATTTGAACAAAACCTCGACCTCACATGTTTTTGTGTTAATTGTTCAATTGATTTCTAAGTTTCTTATAATTTAAGAACACAATTTATGGATCATATTATGTGTATTAAATTATCTCAATTATTAAAAATAATTAAATGAAGGGGGGAGAAGATAGATCTATCACTGGAAAAATATTCTTCTATTGGTGGTGTGGTCATCGTGGAGACGTTTTTCATGAGCAAAAGAATTGAAAGGGTAGTACCCAATATCGTCTCCAATCTTGATTATAACCCAATTAGGAAGATTAATAGAAGAAGAAATTTGAACAAAATAGAAGAAAGTATAAGAAATAAAAGTATAACAAATAAGTTTATTACAAAAATGAAAACATTACAACATGATGAAGAGAAGAAGGCTTCGATGAGGGGATCCTTACTTCAGGAGATACCCCTCTTACAATATTTGGATAATTTGGGTGAAACCAATTATTTTCTGCCTCAAATCTCATAATTCACGTCCCAAAATCTACAAATGATAAAAACACTAATTTATAGAGTGTAGGGGAGGCTAGGTTACAAGTGGTTTCAAGTGTGAATGGGTAAATTTGTCCAAATATTTTAATCCAACATTCACCGCCCATTTGACCACAAAAACTCTTGAATCAGGTCTCCTTAAAGAATTATTATTTTTTTGAAATTTAATCCTCAAGATTCTCTAAAATGTTTGGCCTAATCCAAGAACTTATGAAGAAGTTATGGTCCAAATACAGAACCCATGTCCATTCTTGCGAGTCCAGCCTAACATTTAATTAATGGCACATTTACTCCATCCAAATGCCCTCTTTAGCTATAATGTCCTGAATAAAAGTAGTAGATAATTTTGTTATGAACACTGTTACAAACCTTTATGTTCCAATAAATCATATTAAAATATTTATGTGCGAAATACTACAGTGCATTTAAAAAGGGTAAAACTGGAATTTTAATCAAATTTTCAAATGAATGATCTAATCACAAATATTTAATAAATGAATATATTTAGCACAATGTGAGGATATTATGTCATTTATTATCAGTAAAATATTCAACAAAATAGTGTTTTATCAACTCCCCTACACTTACCCTTTTCCACTCCTAGGCAAAACCTCATATCAAGCAAACATCAATATCAGAACAAATTTTAAAACACATATCCTTGAGATCCAAAAATTACACACCAAGAAACAAAATATATCATGACTCATAAAAAAAAATCATTTCAAGTTCTCCATTTATATCATTCAATATATTTCCACTTCATTTATCCTCCCATGCACAAACCACATACCTCACTAGAATTTTATCTTATCATACAAATGTCAATTTTTTAGCAATGTATTTCTCATCCAAACTCATACAAGGGTCACCAAAGGCTTGATAAATTCATACATCACCACCCAATATGATTCAAGGAAATATGTTTATCATGAGGACTTTTCAGGGTTGTTCTGTGGCTTTTGGTTGGTAGGATTAAGATGTGAAAAATTCTAAGGCTAAATGTGGGGGGCTTGACTCTTTTTGAAGAAAAATTACATTAATCTTATATTAACATAAATATGATCTCCTCATCAACCACCATAGAATCAATTCATATTCATCATCATGAAAAATAAATGAATTTTCACACCAATAAACATTTAATCAGTAAAAATTTCAATCTTCTCAAGAACAATTTTCTTGAAAGATCTAGATAGGCACAACTTTCTTCCTCTATTAGAAGCTCTAGAAAGGAATAATTTTAGTTATCATGAAAGCTCTAGAAAAGGAACAACTTTAAATATAATTATTTTCTTCAGTAGCAAACACATCTCTTCAGAATTTAATTTTCCACTTAAAGTATCACAAAATGTGGTACCACAACACAAAACAACTTCTCCCACACTTAAGTTCAAATAGATTCTGAAATTTCACTTCAAGAGTTGGTTGGATAGGGAAAATTGGATTGTAATTTGGCCAAACTAACAAGATGTTCATGAATTATAAGGGATAAAAGGATTAAATGTTAAAGGTAGGCCATTATAAGAAAAGGATTTTTTGAAATAGGGTCATTAATACCAAAAAAATGCCCCAATCATTTAAAACATAAGTACCTAAAACCCTCACGTTTTGAAAGGAATAAATCAAATTCTGGTTAAATCAATCATGGTTTGGTTCTCTCAAGAAGTGAGGTGAATATGAAAAATATTTAATAAATGGTTCAGAAGCCTCACAGAAAAGTGATTTCATATATAAAGACAGTGAGATGTGGCATGGGATTAAAAATTTAGAGTACTTTTCATGAAATCACTAAAGATTTGAACTTGAATCAAAGTTATTTTCAGCATTCATTTAAGCTTGGTTTCATGGGACAAATTTTTTCACTTATTGATATGGATTTAAAATGTTTATGAGAATCATTTCAGCTCAAAAGTTTCAAAAACACACAAAAAACACAAAATTTGAAAAACACTATTTTTTTGAAAATCATTGAAAAATAGGAAAACCATTGAATTTACTAAACTAAAAGGTTTCCTCCCCTAAACTTAAAATATTTCATTATACTCAATGTGAACCCATTAGATGATATATGCACATGAAATGTATAATTTTAAACAGGAAAAATAATAAAAAAGTGAAAGGGTTAGGAACAGCCTGATATGGTCAAGTGATGATGGGGTTATGCAGTGTGATGAAATCCACCACATCAGTCGGAAGTCCCTCAATGTATTTCTTCAAACATTTCCCATTGACTGTAATGATCCTTCTAGTGTCCTCTTATATTATCTCAACTGCACCATAAGGAAAAACATTAGTCACAACATAAGGACCTGATCACCTGGAATGCAACTTACCAGGCATCAGATTCAGTCATGAAATATAGAGCAAGGCTTTATCTCCAACTTGAAAGTCTCTTTTCCGGATCATTTTGTCATGAGCTATTTTTGATCTTTCCTTATAGAGCCTTGAGTTATCATATGAAGACAATTGAATCTCCTCAACCTCTTGAATTTTCATCTTCGTTTGGATTATATCTTGGGCCAAATCTATGTTACATTTATTTATAGCCCAATAAGCCCGATGCTCGACTTCCATAAGAGATGACATGATTTCCCCAAAACAATCTGAAATGTGGACATACGAATGGTTGTCTTGTATGATATCCTATAATCTCACAATTCATTATCCAAGAGCTTTCTTAAATCCTTCTTATTTGGCTGCACAGTTTTCTCCAAAAAAAATTCAACTCATGATCTAAAACCTCATCTTGGATATTTATTTGGGGGTGGAATGGTGTTGACGTTTTCTGTGTCACCCCATACTTCTGAAGGAAGGAATCCAAATTCTTATTGTAGAAGTGTGTCCCTTGGTCACTGATGATGGACTTTGGTACTCTAAATCTACAAAAAATCTTTGCTTTGACAAAGTCCACAAAAACATGAGAATCATCTGTCCTAGTGGCCTTAGCCTCCACCCATTTTCCCACATAATATACAAAAACAAAAATATATAGGAAACCAAATGAACTAGGAAAATTAATATTAAACTAAATACCCCATACATCAAAAATTTCACAGAATAGTATGGGTTGTTGGGGCATCTCGTGTCTCTGAGAAATGTTTCCTGTGTGTTGGCAACATGAGCATGACTTGCAATACACATGAGAAACATGGAATGAGCTAGGGCAATATAATCTATAGTCTAAAACATTCCTAGCTATCTGTTGGGGTCCAATGTGTCCACAACAAGCAAGTGTATGACAGAATTGTAGAGCAGAATCAAACTCATGATCAGAAACACATCTCCTAATAACTTGGTCACTACACATGCGCCATAAGTACGGATCTTACCAAACATAAAATATTAATTCACTCTGTATTTTTTGGACATGATGTTTCATTAAATTTGCAGGGATTTCATATATAACAAGGTAGTTCACTAAATCTTCATACCAATGATGCATACCTGAGATGGAATAAAGATGCTCATCAGGGAAAGTGTCCCGAAGTGGTACCTGGTCTAGGTGTCATCCTCTAGTGTTTAAGTAAGCCTAATCATGTGGTCCACCACCAAGTTTTCTGACTCCTTTTTTTTCCTTTATTTCAATGACAAATTCCTGAAGAAGGATCATCCATCAGATTATCTTGGGCTTTGTGTCTGGATTCTTCAAGAGGTACCTCAGAGCTGCATGGTCATAAAAAACAACTACTTAAGAGCCCAATAAATATGAACTAAATTTATAAAATCAAATATGGTAGCAAGAAACTTCTTTTCTGTGGTTTTGTAGTTTTATTGGGTTAAATCTAGTGTCCTTGATGTATAGGGAATCACATGTGAACGTCCATCCACCCTCTAGGATAAGATAGCTCCAACTGTGAAGTTTGAGGTCTCACGCATAAGATCAAAAGGAATCTCCCACCGTGGGGGTTGTATGATCAGTGGAGTGGTTAGACACTTATTTAGCTCATTAAAGGAAGTCCTTCAAGAATCATTAAACACAAAATCAGAATCCTTTTGAAGTAATCATGACATAGGAAGAGATATCTTACTAAAATATTTGATGAAGTGACGATAAAATATTACATGCACTATGAATGATCTAACATCACACACACATGAAGGATATGGAAAGGATGAAATAATATCTACCTTAGATCTATCAAACTCTATCCCATGTTTTGACACTACATTCCCTAAGACAATTCCATGATCTACCATGAAATGACCCTTTTAAAAGATCAAGAGCAGATTCTTCTCAATATAATGATTCAACACCTTTCCCAAACTACTTAGACATTCATGAAATTAAGATCCATACAATGTAAAATCATCCATGAATACCTCTATGAAGGTCTCAATAAAATTATAAAAAATACTCACCATGAATCTATGGAAGGTACCTGGGGCGTTGCGAAGTCCAAATGGATCCTTTGGTAGGAAAACATGCCAAAGGGATAGGTTAATGTAGTCTTCTCCTAATCCTCCAGAGCTATAAAAACCTGAAAATATCCAAAAAATCCATCCAAGAAACAATAGTGTGTCTTCTCAGCTAGTCTCTCAAGCATCTGATCAATAAAAGAGAGGGGGAATGGTCTTTGAAGGTGTAAAGTTTTAGTTTCTTATAATCAATACACACAAGCCAACTATTTTGTACCCTCATCAGAACTAACTCCTCTTTATCATTTTTTACAACGGTAACACCACTTTTCTTAGGCACAACCGGAATAGGACTCACCCACTGGGAATCTAAAATGGGATGTATTATACCTTCCTTGAGTAATTTTACAACCTCTTTTTTAACAACAACCAAAAGTGTTGGATTGAGTCTCCTTTGTGGATGCTTAACTAGTTTAGCCCCATCCTCCAAAATAATCCTATGCATGATAATGGAGGGGCTAATACCTGATATGTCATCCAAGGTCCACCCAATTGCACTGATATTTTCCCTCAAATGATTCAAAAGTTTTTCTTCATCTTCAAAAAAGATATTTTTAGCAATGATAACAGGTAATTTCTCACCACTTAACAAGTATGAGTATTTAAGATTTGGTGGAAATGACTTGAGTTCTGTTGTAACGGGGTGGTGTATGGATGAAGGTGTAGAAGGAACTGAAATATGGGCAAAAAGAGCATTAGTATGAGAATATAAATCATCAAAATCGGAGAATAAAGCATTAAATCCATTAGAATACTCAACTAACATGTCATAATTAGAGTTCACAAGATCAAAATCAGAATATGATTCCATTTCAAAATCAAATATATGAGAGTCTTGTTCCTTAGAAATCAGTGTGAATGTACTATTAGACATCAAACTAGATCCAATACTTATAATATCCATAATCATAGGACAATAAAATTCTATGGGGTTTTATTTGGTGGATAAAAATGGGAGGTAAAAAATGCAGAATGGTCCTCTGAGGGGTACTTCATGGATTCCATAACATTAAATACCACAAATTCATCTCCAAACTCCATGAAAAGCATACCCTCATTGATATTTATGATATTTTTTGTAGTTTTGAGGAAGGGTATACCTACTATAATGGTATCATGAGAACTTAGATGATCATCCTCCAAGTTAAGCACATAGAAATCTTTTGGAAAGATCATGTCTCTCACCCGAACAGGTACATACTCTCAGAATCCTTCTAGATATGTTATAACTCTATTCCCCAAATACACCACTACTCTTGTCATCTTCAACTCACCATCCTATAATGAGGAGAATACAGAGTAAGGAACCACATTTATGGAAGCTCCTAAATCACAAAGTGCATCAGAAAAATGCAACTCCCCTATGGTGCACAGGATGGTGAATGTCCCTAGATCCTTGAACTTTTTCAGTATTGAAAGAGTTGGTTTAATGAGTTATGAAACATTCCTTCCAAGATTTATCCCCTCATTTACCTTTAGACCTCTTTGATTGGTACAAATTTCTTTTAAGAATTTCGTATACCTTGGTATATTCTAGATGGATTCAAGTAAAGATATGTTGATCTTTACATGCTTGAATGTATCCAAAACATTTTTCTGCATCACCTCTTCACCATCTTCTTGGTTTGTACAACACTATTTAGAAATGGATGTAGTTTATGAGGAACATCATCAATATTTTTCTTACCTTTATCGTTCTCATTGGATTTCTCATCAGTTAGTATGGAATGCGGATTCTCTATATTTGTGGTGAATCCTGGTGGAACGATAGGTGCATATGTATCATTTTTTTGCTTCCCACTTCTCAATGTGATGGCACTGACATTCCCCTTGGGATGTGTAGTAGGTTTGGATGGTAGATTTCCAGAATTCTTACTTACCAGTTCATGGAGGGTAGTGGCAATCTAGCTCATTTGAGTCTTTAACCCCCTCGGCTCTGAACCTTGACTCTTCAGCTCATTCTGTTGATTAAGAACAATTTTATTTCAAAAGGTAATCGGTTTTTGAATCTAACTTGGATGGGGTATTCCCTTGTTGTTGGTTAGTTGATGTTTGGGTTTCAAATTTCCTTTGGGGTTGTTGGAAACCCTACTGGTAAGGAAGAGGATACTAGAAGTTTTATTGAAAAGGGGACCTTTGTTGTTGTCCAGATCCATAAGTCATGTATGACTGATCCTTACACCTTTGGTTGTATATTGTATAAAATGAATCAAACTTCTTTTAGAGGTATGTCTGTTGTTGATGCTGATATGGTCTCCTTTAGAATACTGTTGTGCAATCCTCTGTCTTTTGTAGTTGTGGGAAACAGTCAATTGGGTGGCTTGTCTTAGTGAAAATTCCATAAGGCCTTAGAGAAGGGGGTTGGGATGTCTTTTGTGCCAATGAAATATGCCTCTTTATAGTTGTCAATTCTTCCAACTTGGTATCAATCAAATGACTTTCAAGAGAAGATGGACTTACCTGATTTACTCCCTGGACATGTGGTGTACATCGATCTCCAGATTTTTGGGAGTTTTGGGCCATTTTGTTGATCAACGCACGTGCATCTACTGGTGTCTTATCCACAAATGCTTCTCTAGATGCAGAATCCACCATGATCCTCTCCATATGTGTGAGTTATTCATAGAAGTACTGGATGAGGAGTTACTCACTAATTTGGTGATGTGGGAAGCTTGCACAAAACTTCTTGAATCGCTCCCAGTACTCATATATTGACTCCCCTTAGGATATATTTATCCAAGATATCTCCTTACGAATGGAAGTGGTTCTTGATGCTGGAAAAAATCTCTACAAGAAAAGACATTTGAAATCATTCCAATAAGTTACATCTTTGGGTTGTAAATAATACATCCAATATTTCAAAGCTCCATCAAGTGAAAATGGTAATGCTCTTAGTTTGATTTGATCTTCAGAAAAATTTCATGGTTTTACGGTTGAGCAAACCACATTAAATTCTTTAAGATGTTTATTTGGATCCTCACCAGATAATCCATGAAATTTTGGAAGAAGGTGAATTAATTCAGATTTAATTTCAAAGTTTGATTTGAGATTCGGGTATGCAATTCAATTTGGTTGATAATTAATATCAGGTGCAGCCAATTCTAGAATGGTTCTATTAAGTTTATTTCCATTATTTTCAGCCATTTGTTCTTGTTTTAAGTTGGAATTAGAAGTGTTTCCAATTCCTGTGTTCCCAAAATAGATAAATTCTCCAAGTGGTTGATTTTTGAAACTTCTCATAGACTGAGAAGGTTTGATTCGAGCCTTAAGGCTGCATTCAATATCAGGATCAAGATCTAAGAGATCTTCGGCATTAGTTCGTGTCCTATATCATATAAAAATAAAAATAAGTAAAGTAGACCATAATAAAAATGTGGAGTTTGAGTTAATGGTCCAAAAGAAGAAGAAGAAAATAAAAGAAGAAGAAAAAAATTCATATTGGGTAAAGAAGGAAGAAAGAAGAGAATAAAATGTAAAATAAAATAAATACCTATAATTGGTTGAAATAATTACTTGCCTCCCTGGAAATGGAGCCAGTTTTAAAGGTACATTCATGGGTGCTTTCAAATGATGTTTGGTTTTAGGATACTTAGGTGTAGTAGAGTGGCTGACCATGGTCATCTCTACAAGGAGGAAGTAAATTATAACATCTTCCTAAAGGTATTCTAAAAATAAAATAAAAAATAATTAAAACACTACTTGTAAGGATGGGGGTTTTTTATCTTTTATAAACCAAGAAGAATTTTACTAGAAGAAGATTGTATTTTTTGGAATGAAGTTTGATTAAAAATACATAACAAGGAGATGTTTATTTAAACCATATTTAAAAGGCGTAATAGATCTAACTCTGCATATTCACTCAATTATTTATCATTATCATTTAAATTAAAATTCAGTTAATTATGATCTATTAATTTGTTAAATCCCAAACCCTATAAGAATTAAATTTACCATGAAGATGAAGTGAATTTAACCCTAGGCTAACTTGGGAACATGGAAACGCATCACCCTGCTTTGATTTATGTTAAAGGTAAGCTTATGGTTAGTAATAAATTTAGGAAAATTTACATTAAGGATAATGAGGATGAATTGTGTGTAGGGAATATATTTGATCTCGACAAACCTATCCTGTGTGGTCTTGTATTACCGATTAAGTTTGCGCTCTCACAATTTAAACAAAACCTCTACCTCACATGATTTTTTGTTAATTGTTCAATTGATTTCTTAGTTTATTATAATTTAAGAACATAATTCATGGATCATATTATTTGAATTAAATTAGCTCAATGATTCTAAATAATTAAATGAAAAGGGTAGAAGATAGATCGATCACTAGAAAACTACTCCTCTATGGGCGGTGTGGTCATCATGGAGACGTTTTGCATGAGCAAAGGATTGAAAGGGTAGAACCCAATCTCGTCTGTAATCTTGATTCGAACCCAATTAGGAAGATTAAGAGAAGAATAAGTTTGAACAAAACATAAGAAAAGAGAATAAATAAAATAAGAACAAAGAATCTTATTACAAAAATGAAAACATTACAACATGATGAAGAGAAGAAGGCTTTGATGAGGGGATCCTTGCTTCAAGAGATGCCCCTATTACAATGGGTGGAGAATTTGAGTCAAACCAATTCACCTCTTCCTTAAATCTCCTAATGCACATCCGAATCCCTAAAAATGAGAAAGACACTAATTTATAGAGTGGAGGGGAGGCTAGGTTACAAGTGGTTTCAAGTGTGAATGAGGAAATTCGGCTAAATATTTTAATCCAAATTGAACCAACCATTTGACCACAAAAAAGAGTGAATCATCTCTCTGTACAGAATGATTATTTGTGATAAATTGAATCCTAGATCTCCTCTCAAAATTATGGTCTAATATAAGCATGGATGAATATTTTATGGCCCAAATACAGAACCCATGTCCACTATGGTGAGTCCAGCCCACCATTGACTTAATGACCCATTTACTCCATCCAAATGCACTCTTTAGCTCTAGTGTTCTGAATAACAGTTGTAAAAAATTATGTTATGAACACTCTTACAAAATTTTTGTTCAAATAATTCATGTTAAAATATTTATATGTGAAATACTACAGTGCATTTTAAAAAGGTAAAACTGGGATTTTCATCAAATTTTCAAATGAATGATCTAATCTCAAATATTTCATAAATGAATATATTTAGCACAATGTGAGGAAATTAGGTCATTTATTATCAATAAAATATTCAAAAAAATAGTGTTTTATCAACCCCCCAACACAGACCCATTTTCCATCCTGGAAAAAACCTCATATTAAGTAAACATCAATATCAAAACAAATTTTAAAACACATATCCTTGAGATCCAACAATTACACACCAAGAAACAAAATATATCATGAATCATAAAAAAACATTATTTCAAGTTCTCCATTAATATCATTCAATATATTTAAACTTTATTTATCCTCCCATGTACAAAACACTTATCTCACTGTAATTTTCTCTTATCACAAAAATGTCAATTTTTTAGAAATGTATTTCTCATCCAAACTCATACAAGGGTCACCATAGGCATGATAAATTCATACATCTCCACCCAATACAAGTCTCAGAAATATGTTTATCATGAATACTTTTCAGGGTTGTTCTGTTTCTTTTGGTTGGATGTTTGAAGAAAAATTTCATTAATCTAATTTTCACATAAATATGGTCTCCTCCTCAACCCCCATAGCATCAATTCATGTTCATAATCATGAAAAATAAATGAATGTTCACACCAATGAACATTTCAGTAGTAAAAATGTCAATCTTCTCAAGAATTATTTTCTTGAAAGCTCTAGATAGGCACAACTTTCTCTCTCTATTAGAAGCTCTAGAAAGGCACAACTTCAGTTATCATGAAATCTCTAGAAAAGGCACAAATTTTAATATAATGATTATATTCAGTAGAAAAAACATCTCTTAAGAATTTAATTTTCCACCCGAAGTATCAAAAAATGTGGTAGCACAACACAAGACAACTTCCGCCACACTTAAGATCAACAAGATTATGCAATTTCACTTAAAGAGTCGGTTGGATAGAGAAAATTGGCTTGTAATGTGTCCAACCTAACCGGATGTTCATGGATTCTAAGGGGTAAAGGATTAAATATTCAAGGTAGTCCCTTATAAAAATTATTCTTTGAAATAGGGGCTTTAATACCAAACAAATACCTCAATAATTTAAAACATAAGTACCTAAACCCTCATGTTTTGACCGGAATAAATCAAATTCTGGTTAAATCAAGCATGGTTTGGTTCTCTCAATAAGTGAGGTGAATATGAATAATATGAAAAGAATGGTTAATAAGCCTCATAGGAAAGTGATTTCAAATATAAAGACAGTGATATATGGTATGGGATTCAAAATTCATAACACTTTTCATGAAATCACTAACGATTTGAACTTGAATCAAAGTCATTTTCAGAATTCATTTAAGCTAGGTTTCATGGGACAAATTTTTTCAGTTATTAATATGGATTTAAAAATGATTATGATAATAATTTTAGTTCAAAAGTTTCAAAAACACAAAAAAACACAAAATTTGAAAAAACAATTTTTTTTGAAAATCATTGAAAAACAAGAAAACAATTGAAATTACTAAACTAAAAGGTTCCCTCCCCCACAATTAAAATATTTAATTGTCCTTAATGTGAACCCATTATATTATATATGCACATGAAATTTATAATTTTATATAGGAAAAATAATAAAAAAGTTAAAGGGTTAAGACCAGCCTGATATTCTCAAGTGATGATGGGGTCATGTAGTGTGATGAAATCCACTGCATCAGTAGGAAGTTCCTCAATGTATTTATTCAAAAATTTCCCATTGAATGTAATGATCCTTCTAGTGTTCTCTTGTGTGATATCAACTGAACCATAAGGAAAAACATTAGTCACAATATAAGGACCTAAACACCTAGAACACAACTTACCAGACACCAGCTTTAGTCGTGAGTTATAGATCAAGACATTCTCTCCAACTTGAAATTCTATTTTCTGGATAATTTTGTCATGTGATGATTTGATATTTCCTTGTAGAGCCTTCAGTTCTCATTTTAGGATAATCTAATCTTCTCAATCTCTTGAATTTTTAGCTTCATTTGGATTCGAGCTTGGGCCAAATCCATGTTACATTTCTTTATAGCCCAATAAGCCTGATGCTCAACTTCTATGGAGAGATGAAACACTTTCCCAAAAACAATACAAAATGGGGACATACCAATGGGTGTCTTGTATGCTATCCTATAATCCCACAATGAATCATCCAATCGCTTTCTCCAATCCTTCCTATTTGGCTGCACAGTTTTCTCCAAAATTTGTTTCAACTCACAATTTGAAACCTCAACTTAGACATTTGTTTGTGGGTGGTATGGTGTTGATGTTTTGTGTCCCACCCCATACTTCTAAAAGAGGGAAGCCAAATTCCAATTGCAGAAGTTTGTCCCTTGGTCACTGATGATGGCCTTCGGTACTCCAAACCTACAAAAAATCTACTCTTTGACAAAGTCAACAACAATATGAGAATCATCAGTCCTAGTGGCCATAGACTCAACCCATTTTCTCACATAATCAACAACAACCAAAATATATAATAATACAAATGAACTTGGAAAAGGACCCATAAAATCGATGCCCCATACATCAAAAATTTCACAGAATAGTTTGGGTTGTTGGGGCATCTCATGTCTCCTAGAAAATTTTCTCATGTGTTGGGAACGTGAGCACGACTTACAATACACATGAGAATAATGGAATAAGCTAGGACAATATAAGAAAGAGTCTAAAACTTTTTTAGATGTCCATTGGGTTCCAAAGTGTCCACAACGAGCAAGTGTATGACAGAATTGTAGAACAGACTCAAACACATGATCAGAAACACACCTCCTAATAACTTAGTCACTACACATGTGCCATAAGTATGGATCATCCAAAACATAAAATATTTATTCTATGTTTAATTTTTGGACTCGATGTTTCTTTAAATTTGCTGGGATTTGAGATGCAACAATGTAGTTCACTAAATCCGCATTCCAAAGATGCATACCTGAGATGGAATAAAGATTCAAATTTGGGAAAGTGTCCCAAAGTGGTACCTGGTCAATAATTTCATCCTATAGTGTGTGAGTAAGCCTACTCATGTGGTCCGCCACCAAGTTTTCTGACCCCTTTTGTCCTTTATTTAAAAGTCAAATTCTTGAAGAAGAAGCATCCATTGGATTAGCTTGGGATTTGCGTCTGGCATATTCAAGAGGTACCTCAGAGATGCATGGTCAGAAAAAACAACTACTTTAGAGCCTAATAAATATGAACATAATTTATCTAAAACAAATATGAAAACAAGAAACTCTATTTTTGTGGTTGTGTAGTTTGATTGGGCTGAATCTAGTGTCCTCGATGCATAGGGAATCACATGTGAATGTCCCTCCACCCTCTGAGAGAACACAGCTCCAACTGAGAAGTTTGAGGCATCACACATAAGATCAAAAGGAATCTCCCACTGTGTTGGTTGTATGATCGGTGGAGTGGTCAGACACTACTTTATATCATCAAATAAAGTCCTGCAAGAATCATTAAACTAAAAATCAAAATCCTTTTGAAGTAATCATGACATAGGAAGAGAAATCTTACTAAAATCCTTGATGAAGCGTCGATAAAATCCTACATGCCCTAGGAAAGATCTAACATCACGCACACATAAAGTATATGGAAAATATGAAATAATATCTACCTTAGATCTATCAAACTCTATCCCATGTTTTGACACTACATTCCCTAAGACAATGCCATTCTCTACCATGAAATGAAACTTTTAAAAGTTCAAGACCATATTCTTCTCAATAAAATGATTCAACACCTTTCCCAAACTACTTAGACATTAATAAAATGAATACCCATACATAGTAAAATCATCCATGAATACCTCCATGCGGGTCTCAATAAAATCAGAAAAAATACTCACCATGCATCTCTAGAAGGTACCTGGGTTGTTGCAAAGTCCAAATGGAATCCTTCGGTAGGAAAACGTGCCAAAGGGACAGGTGAATGTAGTCTTCTCCTGATCCTCCAAAGCAATAGGAAACTTAAAATATCTATAAAATCCATCTAAGAAACAATAGTGTGTCTTCCCAGCTAGTCTCTCAAGAATCTGATCAATAAATGGGAGGGGGAATGGTCTTTGCAAGTGGACTGATTTAGTTTCCTATAATCAATACACACATGCCAACTATTTTGTACCCTCATAGAACCTAACTCCTTTTTATCATTTTTTACAACTGTAACACCAATTTACTTAGGCACAACCTGAATATGACTCACCCATTGGGAATCTCAAATGGGATATATTATACCATCCTTGAGAAATTTTTCAACCTCTTTTTTAACAACCACCAAAAGTGATGGATTGAGTCTCCTTTGTAGATGCCTATCCTGTTTATCTCCACCCTGAAAAAGAATCCTATGCATGAAAATGGAGGGGCTAATACCTAATATATCAGCCAAGGTCCACCCAATTTCCCTGATGTTCTCCCTCAAAAGATTCAAAAGTTTTTCTTCATGTTCAAAAGGGATATTGTTTGTAATGATAACAGGTAATTTCCTACCACTTAACAAGTATGAGTATTTGAGGTTTGGTGTAAATGGCTTGAGTTATGGTGTAGGGGGTGGTGTATGGATGGAGTCATAGAAGGAACTGAAATATGTGAACAAAGAGAATCAGTATCGGAATAGACATCACCAAAATTAGAGAATAAATCATCAAATCCATCAGCATACTCAACAACCATGTCATAATTAGAGTTCACATGATCAAAATCAGAATATGATTCCATTTAAAAATCAAATCTAAGAGAGTCTTTTGCCTTATAAATAGGTGTGAAAGTACTCTTAGAAATAGAACTATAACCAATACTCAAAATCTCCCTAAGTATAGGACAATAAAATTCTATGGGATTTTATTTGGTGGTTCAAAAATGGAGATAAAAAATGTAGAATGGTCCTCTGAGGGGTACTTCATGGATTCCATAAAATTAAATATCACAACATAATCTTGAAAATCCATGTAAAGTGCACCCTCATTGACATTTATGATAGTTTTTGATGTTTTGAGGAATGGAATACCCAAGATAATGGGAGCATGAGAAATTACCTGATCATCCTCCATGTTAAGAACGTAGAAATTTGCTGGAAAGATCTTGTCTCTTACCCGAAAAAGTACATCCTACAGAACTGCCGCTGGATATGTTGTAGCTCAATTCGCCAACTGCACCAATACTCTTGTCAGCTTCAACTCACCAACCTGTAAAGAGGAGAATACAGAGTGAGGCATCATATTTATGGAAGCTCCTAAATTACAATGTGCATCAGAAAAGTGCAACTCCCTTATGGTGCATGGGATGGTGAATGTCCCTGGATCCTTGCACTTTGTCGACATTGCTAGAGTTGGTATAATGAGTGTTAACACATTCCTTCCAAGATTGATCCTCTCATTTCCCTTGAACCCTCTTATATTGGTATGAAGTTCTTTTAAGCATTTCACATACCTTGGGATTTTCTTGATGGCTTCAAGAAAAGGGATGTTGATCTCTACATGCTTGAATGTATCCAAAACATATTTTTGCATCGCATCTTCACCATCTTCTTGGATTGTACAAATCTATTTATAAATTTAAGGGGTTTGGAGTAACATCATCAATATTTTTCTTACCTTTATATTTCTCCTTGGATTGCTCATCAGTTGGTATAAAATGCAGATTCTCTAGATTTGAGGTGAATCTTAGTGGAATGATAGGCTCAGATGTATTTTTTTTTCTTCCCACTTCTCAATGAGATGGAATTGACATTCACCTTGGGATTTAGATTAGGTTGGGATGTTATATTTCTATAATTCTTACTTACCAGTTCATGGAGGGTAGTGGAAATCTAGCTCATTTGAGTCTTCAACTCCCTTAGCTCCGAACCTTGACTCTTCAGCTCATTCTGTTGATTAAGAAAAATTTGTTTCAAAATTTCATCAGTGTTAGAATCTACCTTGGATGGGGGATTCCCTGGTTGTTGTCTAGTTGATGTTTGGGTTTCAAATCTCCTTTGGGGTTTTTGGAAACCATGCTGGTAAGGAGGAGGCTACTATAAGTTTTGTTGAAAAGGGGGCCTTTGTTGTTTTCCAGAGCCATACCTCATGTCCAACTAATCCTTACACAATTGGTTGTATGTTACAGAAAATGAATCAAACTTATTTTGGGGGTATGTCTGTTGTTGTTGCTGATATGGTATCCCTAGGAATATTGCTGCACATTCCTCTATATTTTGTAGTTGTGGGAAATAGTTAGTTGGGTGGATTGTCTCAGTGAAAATGCCACAAGGCCTTGAAGGAGGGGGTTTAGGATGTCTTTTTTGCCAAATAAACTTTCCCCTTCATTGTATTCAACTATTCCAACTTGGTATCAATCAAATGACTTTCAAGAGAAGATGGACTTAACTGATTTACTCACCTGACATGTGGTGTACCTCGATCGCCAAATTGTTGGGAGTTTTAGGCCATTTTGTCGATCAACACACATGAATCTACTGGGGTATTATCCACCAATGCTCTTCCATCTGTAGCATCCACCATGCTCCTCTCCATAGGTGTGAGTCCTTCGTAGAAGTATTGGATGTGGAGTTTCTCACAAATTTGGTGATGTGGGAAGCTTAAACACAACTTCTTGATTGCTCCCAGTACTAATATATTGACTCCCCTTGGGATTGCTTTATCCCAGAGATATCTTTACGAATGGAAGTATTCCTTAATGCTGGAACAAATCTCTGCAAGAAAATTCATTTCAAATCGTTCCTACAAGTTACAACTTCGGGTTGTAAATAAAAAATCCAATTTTTTGCATCTCTATCAAGTTAAAATAGGAATTCTCTTAGTTTGATTTGATCTTCAGAAAAATTTCTTTTTTTTAAGGTTTAGAAAACCACATTATATTATTTAAGGTATTTATTTGGATCCTCACCAAATAATCCATGAAATTTTGGAAGAAGGTGAATTAATCCAGATTTCAGTTCAAATTCTGATTCGAGATTTGGGTATGCAATACAATTTGGTTGATAATTAATATCAGGTGTATCTAATTATGAATGGTTCTATTAAGATCATTTCAGTTATTTTCAACCATTTGTTCTTGTTTTAAGTTTTAATTAGAAGTGTTTCCAATTTATATGTTCCCAAAATGGATAAATTCTCCAAGTTGTTGAATGTTGAAACATCCCATAGAATGAGAATGTCTGATTCAAGTCCTAAGGATGCGTTAAATCTCAGGATCAAGATCTAAGAGATATTAGGGATTAGTTCATGTCATAAATCATATAAAAATAAAAATAAGTAAATTATAGCATAATAAAAATGTAAAGCTTGAGTTTATGGTCCAAAAAGAAAAATAAGAAAATAAAAGAAGAAAAAAAAATCCAGATTGCGTAAAGAAGGAAGAAAGAAGAGAAGAAGAGAATAAAATGTAAAATAAAATAAATACCTCTAATTAGTTGAAATAATTACTTGACTCCCTATAAATAGTTCCAATTTTAAAGGCTCTATCGTGGGAGCTTTCAAATGATGTTTGGTTTTAGGTTACTTAGGTGCAACAGAGTAGCTGACCAAGGTTATCTCTCAAAGGAGGAAGAAAATTATAAAAACAACTTAAAGGTATTATAAAAATAAAATAAAATAGAATTAAAACACTACTTATAAGGATGGGGGTTGTTTATCATTTATAAAACTAGAAAAAATTTGCTGGAATAAGATTTCATTTTTTTGTTTTTTATTTTTTTTGAAATGAAGTTCGGTTAAAAATACACAACAAGTAGATGTTTTTTAGAAAATATTTAAAAGGTGTAATCAATCTAACTCTACCTATTCACTAAATTATTTATCATTATAATTTAAATTAACATTCAATTAATTATAATCAATTAATTTTTTAAATCCCAAACCCTACAAGAATTAACTTTACCACAAAGACGAAGTGAATTTTACCCTAGGCTAACTTAGGAACATGCAATCACAACACCCTGCTTTGATTGATGATCTATGGTTAGATTATGGTCAGTGGAAAATTATGGCACATTTTCATTCTAGATAATGAGGATAAATTGTGTTTAGGGAATATATTTTAACACTATAAACTTATCCCATATGGTCTTGTATTACCGATTAAGTTTTCTCTCTCACAATTTAAACAAAACATCGACCTCACGTGATTTTGTGTTAATTCTTCAATTGATTATTTTTTTTCTTATAATTTAATAATAGAATTAATGGATCATATTAAGTGAATTAAATTATCTCAATTATTAAAAATAATAAAATGAAGATGGTAGAAGATAGATCAATCACTATAAAACTACTCTTCCATGGGCGGTATGGTCATCGTGGAGACATTTTGCATACGAAAAGGATGGAAATGGTAGAACCCAATATCATCTCCACTATTGATTCCAACCCAATTAGTATGATTAGGAGAAGAATAAATTTGAAAAAACAGAATAAAAGATAAGAAATAAAAGAAGAACAAAGAAGTTTATTACAAAAATGAAAACATTACAACATGATGAAGAGAAGAAGGCTACGATGAGGGGATCTTTTCTTCAAGAGCTACCCCTATTACAATGGTTGGAGAAATTGGGGGAAACCAATTCTCCTCTACCTTAAATCTCCTAATTCATGTCCTAACCCCTAAAAATTATAAAGACACTAATTTATAGAGTGTAGGGGAAGCTAGGATACAAGTGGTTTCAAGTGTGATGGGGAAATTTGGCCAAATATTTTAATCCAAATTGCATCGCCCATTTGACCACCAAAACACGTGAATAAACTATCCTTACAGAATTATGATTTTTGATAAATTGAATCCTCTAGATCCTCTCAAAATTTGGGCCTAATCCAAGCACAGATGAAGATGTTATGGCCCAAATACGGAGATTCCATCCCATTATTGACTTAATGGCTCATTTACTCCATTCAAATGCACTCTTTAGCACTAGTGTCCTGAATAAAAGTTGTAGAAAATTAAGTTATGAAAAATATTAAAATAATTTTATGTTGAAATATATAATATTAAAATATTTATATGCGAAATACTATAGTGCATTTTAAAAGGGTAAAACTAGAATTTTCATCAAATTTTCAAATGAATGATCTAATCACAAATATTTCATAAATGGACATATTTAGCATAATATAAAGAAATTATGTCATTTATTATCAATAAAATATTAAAAAAAATAGTTTTTTATCAACTCCACCACACTTAACCTTTTGCTCTCCTGGGAAAGACCTCATATCAAGTAAACATCAATATCAAAACAAATTTTAAAACACATATCCTTGAGATCCAACAATTACACACCAAGAATCAAAATATATCATGAATCATAAAAAAACATTATTTCATGTTCTAAATTTATATCATTCAATATATTTAAACTTCATTTATCCCCCCATGCACAAAACAATTACATCACGAGAATTTTCTCTTATCACACAAATGTCAATTTTTAGCAATGTCTTTCACATAAAAACTCACACAAGGGTAACCATAGTATTGATAAATTCATAAATCTCCACACAATATGAGTCAAAGAAATATTATTATAATTATGAATTTTCAGGTTTGTTTTGTGTCTTTCAGTTGGTAGGATTAATATGTGAAAAATTATGAGGCTCAATGAGGGGGGTTGACTCTTTTTGAAGGAAAATTGAATTAATCTAATTTTCACTTAAATATGGTATCCTCCTCAACACCTATAGAATCAATTCATGTTCATCATCAGGAAAAATAAATGAATGTTCACACCAATCAACATTTCATCAGTGAATATTTCAATCTTCTCAAAAATGATTTTCTTCAAAGCTCCAGATAGGCACAACTTTCTTCCTCTATTAGAAGCTCTAGAAAGGCATAAATTTAGTTATCATGAAATCCCTTCAAAAGGAACAAATTTCAATATAATGATTTTATTTAGTAGCAAACACATCTCTTCAGAATTTAATTTTCTACCCGAAGTATCAAAAAGTGTGTTAACACAACAAAAGACATCTTCCCACACACTTATGTTTAAATAGATTATGAAATTTCACTTCAAGAGTAGGTTGGACAGGGAAAATTGGCTTGTAATGTGGCTAAACTAACAGGATGTTCATGGAATTTAAGGGCTAAAAGAATTAAATTTTTATGGTAGGTGATTATCAAAAAGGATTCTTTGAAGAATATGAAAATATTGGTTCAGAATCCTCACATGAAAGTGATTTCAAATATAAATACAGTGAGATATGGCATGGGATTCAAAATTTAGAGTACTTTTCATGAAATTACTAAAAATTTGAACTTGAAACAAAGTTATTTTCAGCATTCATTTAAGCTCGGTTTAATGGGAAAAATTGTTTCACTTATTTATATGGATTTCAAAATGTTTATGAGATTCATTTTAGCTCAAAAGTTTTAAAAACACCCAAAAACACAATTTTTGAAAAACACAATTTTTTTTGAAAATCATTGAAAAATAGGAAAACAATTGAAATTACTAAATTAAAAGGTTCCCTCCCCCACACTTACAATATTGAATTGTCTTCAATGTGAACCCATTTGATGATACATGGACATGAAATGTATAATTTTAAATAGGAAAAATAATAAAAAAGTGAAAGGGTTAGGAACGACCTGATATTCTCAAGTGATGATGGGGTCATGTAGTGTGATGAAATCCACTGTACGGGTAGGAAGTCCTTAAATTTATTTATTGAAACATTTACCATTGACTGTAAAGATCCTTCTAGTGTCCTCTTGTATGATCTCAACTGCACCATAAGGAAAAACATTAGTCACAACATAAGTACCTAACCACCTGAAATGAAAATTACTAGGCATCATCTTCAGTTGTGAACTATAGAGAAATACTTTTTCTCCAACTTGAAATTCTATTTTATGGATCATTTTTTCATGATTTGCTTTTGATCTTTCCTTATAGATCCTTGAGTTCTCATATGAAGAAAATCGAATCTCCTTAAGCTCTTGAATTTATAGCTTCCTTTGGATTCCATCTTAGGCCAAATCCATGTTACATTTCTTTAGAGCCCAATAAAACTAATGCTCAACATCCATAGGGAGATGAAACACTTTCCCAAATACAATCCGAAATGGGTAAATACCAATGGCTATCTTTTATGCTATCCTATAATCCCACAATGCATCATCTAATCAATTTCTCCAATCCTTCTTATTTGGATGCACATTTTTCTCCAAAATTTGTTTCAACTAACGATTTGAAACCACAGCTTGGCCATTTGTTTGGGGGTGGTATGGTGTTGATGTTTTTTGTGTCACCCCATACTTCTGAAAGAGGGAAGCCAAATTATGATTGTAGAAGTGTATCCCATGGTCACTGATGATGGCCTTCGGCACTCCAAACCTGCACAAAATCTGCTATTTGACAAAGTCCACAACAACAAGAGAATCATCAGTCCTGGTGGCCTTAGCCTCCAACCATTTTCTCACATGATCAACTTTAACCAAAATATATAGAAAACCAAATGAACTAGGAAAAGAACCATAAAATCGATGCCCTATACATAAAAAATTTCATATAATTGTATGGGTTGTTGGGGCATCTCATGTCTCCTAGAAATGTTTCTCGTGTGTTGGAAATGTGAGGACGACTTACAATACACATGAGAATCGTGGAATAAGCTAGGACAATATAATCATGAGTCTAAAACTTTCTTAGATATCCATTGGGGTGAAAAGTGTCCACCATAAGAAATTGTATGATAGAATTGTAGAACATACTCAAACTCATGATCAGAAGCACTCCTCCTAATAACTTGGTCACTACACATGAACCATAAGTATGGATCATCCCAAAACTAAAATCTTGATTCACTCTTTAATTTTTTGGACTTTATGTTTCTTTAAATTTGCAGGGATTTCATATGCAACAAGGTAGTTCACTAAATCCGCATACCAAGGATGCATACCTGAGATAGAATAAAGATGATCATCAGGGACAGTGTCCCGAAGTGGTACCTGGTCCAAGGTGTCATCCTCTAGTGTGTGAGTAATCCAACTCATGTGGTCTTCCACCATGTTTTATTACCCATTTCGTCCTTTATTTCAATGTATAATTCATGAGGAATGATAATCCATTGGATTAGCCTGGGCTTTACATCTATCTTCTTCAAGAGGTACCTCAGAGCTTCATTTCCATAAAAAACAACTACTTTAGAGCCTAATAAATATGAACGGAATTTATCTAAAGAAAATTTGATATCAAGAAACTCCTTTTCCATGGTTGTGTAGTTTTATGGGTGTTAATCTAGTGTCCTCAATTCATATGCAATCACATGTGAACATCCCTCCACCCTTTGAGATAAGATAGCTCCAACTGCGAAGTTTGAGGCGTCGCACATAAGCTCAAAAGGAATCTCCCACCATAGGGGTTTTATGATCGGTGGAGTGGTCAGACACTTCTTTAGCCCATCAAAGTAATTCCTTCAAGAATCATTAATCACAAAATCATTATCCTTTTGAAGTAATTGTGACATAGAAAGGGAAATCTTACTAAAATCTTTGATGAAGCACCGGTAAAATCCTGCATGCCCTAGGAAAGATCTGACATCATGCACACATGAAGGATATGGTAAGGATGAAATAATATCTACCTAATATCTATCAACCTCTATCCCATGTTTTGACACTACATGCCCTAAGACAATGTCATGCTCTACTATAAAATGACACATTTAAAATTCAAGACCAGATTATTCTCAATAAAAAGATTCAACACCTTTCCCAAACTACTTAGACATTCATCAAATGCAGACCCATACACTATAAAATCATCGATGAATACCTCCATGCAGGTCTCAATAAAATAAGAAAAAATACTCACCATGCATCTCTGGAAGGTACTTGGGGCATTGTAAAGTTCAAATGGAATCCTTAGGTAGGAAGACGTGCCAAAGGGACAGGTGAATGTAGTCTTCTTCTGATCCTCTAGAGCTATAGGAACCTGAAAATATCATGAAAATCCATCCAAGAAACAATAGTGTGTCTTCCCAGCTAGTATCTCAAAAATCTGATCAATAAATGGGAGGGGTAAATGGTCTTTACGAGTGGACAGATTTACTTCCCTATAATCAATACACGCACACCAACTGTTTTGTACCCTTATTAGAACAAACTCCTCTTTATCATTTTTTACAACTGTAACACCACTTTTCGTAGGCACAACATAAAAAGGACTCACCCAATAGGAATCTGAAATGGGATAGATTATACCTACCTCGAGCAATTTTTATACATATTTTAACAACATCCAAAAGTGTTGGATTGATTCTTCTTTGTGGATACCTAACCAGTTTATCCCCATCATCCAAAATAATCCTATGCATGAAAATGGAGGGGCTAATACCTGAAATGTCATTCAAGGTCCACCCAATTGCCCTGATGTTCTCCCTCAAAAGATTAAAAAGTTTTTCTTCATGTTCAAAAGGGAGATTGTTATCAATGATAACAGGTAATTTCTCACCACTTAACAAGTATGAGTATTTGAGATTCGGTGGAAATGGCTTGAGTTCCAGTGTAGGGGGTGGTGTATGGATGGAGACATAGAAGGAACTAAAATATGCGCACAAAGAGAATCAGTATTAAAATATACATCATCAAAATCTGATAATAAAACATCTATTTCATCAGTATACTCAACATCCATGTCATAATTAGAGTTCACATGATTAAAATCAGAATATGATTCCATTTCAAAATCAAATCTAAGAGAGTCTTTTTCATTAAAAATAGGCGTGAAAGTACTCTTAGAAATCAAACTAGAACCAATACTCATAATCTCCCTAATCATAGGACAATAAAATTATATGGGGTTTTTATTTGGTTGTTCAAAATGGGAGATAAAAAATGCAGAATGGTCCTCTGAGGGGTACTTCATGGATTCCATAACATTAATATCAAAAATCCATCTCCAAACTCCAAGAAAAGTGTACCCTCATTGACATTTAGGATAGTTTTTGCAGTTTTTAGGTAGGGTCTACCTAAGATAATTGGAGCATGAGAACTTACCTGATCATCCTCCATGTTAAGAACGTAGAAATATACTAGAAAGATCTTGTATCTTACCCAAACAAGTACATCCTCAAGGAATCCCACTGGATATGTTGTATCTCTATTCGCCAATTGCACCACTACTCCTGTCAGCTTCAACTCACCAAATTGTAAAGAGGAGAATACAGAGTGAGGCATCACATATATGGAAGCTCCTAAATCACAAAGTGCATCATAAAAGTGCAAATCCCCTATGGTTCATGGGATGTTGAGTGTCCCTGGATCCTTTCACTTTTTAGACATTGCTAGAGTTGGTGTAATAAGTGCTGAAACATTCCTTCTAAGATTGATCCTCTCATTTCCCTTGATTCCTCTTCGATTGATACAAAGTTCTTTTAAGAATTTCACATACCTTGGGATTTTCTTGATGGATTCAAGTAAAGGGATGTTGATATCCACATGCTTGAATATATCCAAAACTTCTTTTTTACATCGCCTATTCTTCCATTTTCTTGTTTTGTACAAATCTATTTGGAAATGGAAGGGGTTTAGGAAGAACATCATCAATCTTTTTCTTACCTTTATATTTCTCCTTGGATTGCTCATCAGTTGGCATAGAATGTGACTTCTCCGGATTTGAGTTGAATCCCGGTGGAACAATAGGTGCAGATGTATCATTTGTTTTCTTCCCACTTCTCAATGTGATGGAATTGACATTCCCCTTTGTATTTGGAGTAGGTTGGAATAGTAGATTTCTAGAAATCTTACTTACCACTTCATGGAGGGTAGTGGAATCTGGCTCTTTTGAGTCTTCAAATCCCTCAACTCCAAACCTTGACTCTTCAACTCATTCTGTTGATTAAGAACAATTTGTTTCAAAAGTTCATCAGTGTTAGAATCTACCTTGGATGGGGGATTCCCTGGATGATGGCTTGTTGATGTTGGGGTTTTAAATCTTTTTTGGGGTTGTAAGAAACCTTGCTGGTAAGGCGGAGGCTACTCGAAGTTTTGTTGAAAAGGGGGCCTTTTTTTGTCCAGAGCCATACCTCATGCCCGACTTATACTTACACCCTTGGTAGTATGTTAGAGAAAAAAACGAATCAAACTTCTTTTGGGGGTATGTCTGTTATTGCTACTGATATGGTCTCCCTGGGAATACTACTTTACAATCCCTTGTCTTTTTTAGTTGTGGGCAACAGTCATTTGGGTGGCTTTTCTCAGTGAAAATTCCACAAGGCCTTAATAGAGGGGGTTGGGATTTATTTTGTGCCAAAGAAATTTGCCTCACCATATTTTTCAATTCTTCTAACTTGGTATCAATAAAATGACTTTCAAGAGAAGATGGACTTTCCTGATGTACTCCCCTGACATGTGGTGTACCTCGATCGCCAAATTATTTGGAGTTTTGGTCCATTTTGTTGATCAACACACATGTATCTTCTGGTGTCTTGTCCACCACTGCTCCTCCAGCTATAGAATCCACCATGCTCCTCTCCATAGGTGTGAGTCCTTTGTAGAAGTACTGGATGAGGAGTGTCTCACTAATTTGGTGATGTGGTTAGCTTGAACACAACTTCTTATATCGCTCCCAGTACTCATACATTGAATCCCCTTTAGGTTTATTTATCTCAGAGATCCCCTTATGAATGGAAGTGGTCCTTGATTCTGGAAAAAATCTCTGCAAAAAAAGTCATTTCAAATCGTTCCAACAAGTTACATCTTCGGGTTGTAAATAATACATTCAATCTTTCACAGATCCATCAAGTGAAAATGGGAATGCTCATAGTTTTATTTGATCTTTATAAAAATTTCTTGGTTTTAAGGTTGAGAAAACCAAATTAAATTATTTAAGGTGTTTATTTGGATCCTCACCAGATAATCCATGAAATTTTGGAAGAAGGTGAATTAATCCAGATTTCAGTTCAATGTATGATTCGAGATTTGGGTAAGCAATACAATTTGGTTGATAATCAATATCAGGTTCATCTAATTCTCAAATGGTTCTATTAAGTTAATTTCAATTATTTTCATCAATTGGTTATGGTTTTAAGTTGTAATTAGAATTTTTTCCAATTTCTGTGTTCCCAAAATGGATAAATTCTCCAAGTGGTTGAATGTTGAAACTTCCCGTAGACTGATAATGTATGATTCAATCCCTAAGGTTGAATTCAATCTTTAGATCAAGATCCAAGAGATATTAAGGATTATTTCGTGTCATAAATTATATAAAAATAAAAATAAGTAATGGACACCATAATAAAAATGTGAAGTTTGAGTTGATGGTCCAAAAAGAAGAAGAAGAAAAAATTCTAATTTTGTAAAGAAGGAAGAACTAAGAGAAGAAGAGAATAAAATGTTAAATAAAATATATACATCTAATTGATTGAAATAATTACTTGCCTCCCTGGAAATGTCACCAATTTGAAAGGCGTTGTCATTGGTGATTTCAAATTATGTTCGGTTTCAGGTTACTTAGGTGCAGTAGAGTGGCTAACCAAGGTTGTCTCTCAAATGAGGAAGATAATTATAAAAACTTCTTAAAGGCATTCTAAAAATAAAATAAAAGAGAATAAAAACACTACTTGTAAGTATGGGGGGTTGTTTATCGTTTATAAAATTAGAACAGGTTTGCTGGAAGAAGATTTCCTTTTTTTGTTTTTTTTAAATGAAGTTCAATTAAAAATACAGAACAAGAAGATGTTTTTAGACATTATTTAAAAGGCATAATCGATCTAACTCTATCTCTACACTCAATTATTTATCATTTTAATTTAAATTAACATTCACTTAATTATGATCCCTTAATTTTTTAAATCCCGAACTCTATGATAATTAACTTTAGCCCAAATATGAATTGAATTTAACCCTAAGCTAACTTCGGAACATGAAATCGCAGCACCCTACTTTGATAGATGTTCAAAGGTTTTCTTATGATCAGTGGTAAATTAAGGAACATTTCCATTATGGATAATCAGGATGAATTGTGTTTAGGGAATATATTTTAACTCTATAAACTTATCCCGTGTGGTCTTGTATTAGCGATTAAGTTTACACTCTCACAATTTAAACAAAACCTCTACCTCACGTGTTTTTGTGTTAATTGTTAAATTGATTTATTAGTTTCTTATAATTTAATAACACAATTCATGGATCATATTATGTGAATTAAAATATCTCAATTATTCAAAATAATTAAATGAAGAGGGTAGAAGATATATTGACCACTAGAAAACTACTCTTCCATGGGCGGTGTGGTCATCATGGAGAAATTTTTCATGAGAAAAGGATTGAAAGGGTAGAATGCAATCTCATTTCCACTCTTGATTCAAAAACAATTAGGAATATTAAGAGAAGAATAAATTTTAACAAAACAAAAGAAAAGAGAATAAGTAAAAGAAGAAAAAATAAGTTTATTACAAAAATGAAAACATTACAACATGATGAAGAGAAGAAGGCTTCGATGAGGGGATCCTTTCTTCAAGAGCTACCCCTATTAAAATGGTTGGATAATTTTGGTGAAACCAATTATCGTCTTCCTCAAATATCTTAATTCACTTCCCAACCACTCTAATGACAAAAAAACTAATTTATATAGCGGAGGGGAGGCTAGGTTACAAGTGGTTTCAAGTGTGAATGGGGAAATTCGGCCAAATCTTTTAACCCAAGATTCACCGCCAATTTGACCACCAAAACGCCTGAATAAGATCTCCTTTCAGAATGATGGTTTGTGAGAAATTTAATTCTATATATCCTTTAAAAATGTGGTCCTAATCCAAGCACGAATGAATAATTTATGGCCCAAATACAGAACCCGTGTCCATTCCAGCGAGTCCAACCCACCATTGACTTAATGGACCATCTACTCCATCCAAATGCACTCTTTAACTCTAGTGTCCTGAATTAAAGTTTTATAATATTAAGTTAGTAACACCATTACAAAAATTTAAGTTCAAATAAGTTATATTAAAATATTAATGTGCGAAATACTACGGTGCATTTGAAAAGGGTAAAACTGGAATTTTCATCAAATTTTCAAATAAATGATCTAATCCAAAATTTTTCATAAATGACAATATTTATAACAATATTAGGAAATTAGGTCATATTATAAATAAAATATTAAAAAATGTGTTTTATCATCCACCCCATACCAACATTGGCCTTTTACCATTCCATGTTTCAGAACTATATGTGGATCGATTCCTATTCACATGGAATATGTAGCGATGCTCATATCTTATATCTTGGGTATATCCACATAATTAAATTATTGTGGAGTTTTTACACCATTAAAATCTTGACATTAACTTTTGTGAAGTTTTTCTTGGATGTTTTTGTGTGAAGGGTCACCTTGTCCCTCCTCTCACATTTTGTTATCACTCTTCCTTTTCACACAAGCCTCTTTAAGAAACACACACTCTATGGGTTTACCTCCATGACCTTAAATTCATAACATCATTAGTTTTAGTCCTATGACTTTAAACGAGAAATCCCAACATCCTCAGCATAATATATTAAAATACAACCTTACCCTATTTGATGAAAATAGGATTCCTCATATGAAAAATATGGGACCAACTAAACCAACGTCCTCAGAACAAGACGTTAAACTATAGCCTTAACCTATATAACCCATAAAACGATGACTCATATGATAAATATGAGAATAATAAATCCCAAAATATTCAAAACAATATGTTAAACTATATAATTACTCTATATATACTGAGTATGCCTTATATGAAAATTTTGGGATGAAAAAAACTTCCTCATAAAATAATGATAAAATATAGCCTTACCCCATATACATCTATGATAACTCATTAGAAAAAATATTAGATGAACCAAAATAACATCCTCAACACAAAAAAATAAATTGTAGCCTTACTCTATGTAATAAAGATGAGATTATCCACAATAACCAATGGATGCATCCATGTCCTCACTAGAGAGGATATCCCTCAACATCTGACAATGCTATCCTTCCATTTTGTGTTCCAAAACTGTATGTGCCTTAATTCCCATTCCCAAGGGATATGCAGTGATTCTTGAATCTCTTATCTTAGGTTCAACCCTACCACCAAATCATTTCATGGTGTTCCCCCTCAAGTCCAGGCTTGATTCTTTCCTGCCCACATTTTCATCTAACACATTTGATCACATGGCAGGATAGCCCCCAGGGCACTCAACGTTCCCTCTAGGACTGTCCTCGCTTTCATGTCTACACTTCATGCTTAAAATTGATAAATCATCACCCTCCCAATATTAATATAATTCTTAAAGACAATGGTTTTTGGACACATTGTCTCACCTATCATCATGGGCCCATGCCTTGAAGGATCCTTAGTAACTGATGTTGTTTCATTTGTCATGAACTCTGTCAAAGGTCGATCCCACATTTTTCCTTCCCATCCTTTACCTATGGGTTTATAACATGTGTTTCAAACATGGTCAATATTTGGTTTCCACCCATCATTAATTCTCCCTTTTTTATCCAGGTATTCAAAGTCACGATCTACCCCTTTAAGAATTTCCCAGGATGGTCACTTCTTCTCTTATTGTGTAGATCCCCTGAAATAAATGGTAAATATATACCACTAATTGTTTCTTTCATTGATCATGAATCATGTGGGATTAGGTATTGGAATGAAACTTTTTGGGATAAATGGGTTCTATCATGGTCTGAACTCTACGACCATAAACTAAGTGTCTAGGTCCATATATTACGACCCTAAAATATGTGCATGTTGTCTTAGGGATCTTTTGTGTGGTATGAACTCTTTGGATCCTTCTCCACATTGGTTTAACTCTACTCCATGCCATGCACACCATGATAAGGCACACCCCAATGTTCCAAGCATTATGACCTTATACTTTTTTCCACCCATGGTCCAAGCATTAGGACCTTAAACTATTTAAAACATCTCAGTTTGATTGGCATGAACTTAAATGGCCCAAGGAAAGAGGAACATACATATGTCAAGTTAAAAACCCATAGGGAAAACATATTCAACCATTTTACTACTTCCCTCCAAGTAAGATTCATAAACTAGGTAAAATAAAGTGATTAAATAAAAAAGGTAAAAACTAATGGGACCACCTTGGCCCCCTATAAAAATATGTTTTTTCTCACTGAACCAATTGGTTTAGGAAAAATCTAGATCCAAACCTCATATTCATTTTCCTTTGGATATCCTATATGAGGTTCCACCCATGTATTTCCTATTTTGCATCCCACTAACATTACTAGACGAGTTCTATTCATGATAGTTTACACTCTTTGGCCATAAGATGATAAATTATGATATAAACATCCTAATAACACAGTTACTAAACTGTGTGATGAATCATACTCACCCTAAGATGTTAAAATTCATGTTAAAAATCATTTACATAAGAAATTAAAATTGTGCACCCTCTGTCCTCATTGCATGAAGTAAAACTGCAAAGTGTCTTGGGCCCTTTCTTAAGAATCCCTTTCATCCTGTTGGTTTCAGTCACCTACCACACCATTCAAGTTCATTTAACATCTCTTGGAACCCTTGTTGATGTTAACCTTGTAATTAAAGTTTATTTTTTTAGACCAAAAAAAATACCAAATATTATAAAAGCCTTAGTGGCATAATTTTTAGAGTGTTTGGATCCATGTGAATATTCCCCCAATTCATCACCATAATCCGCATCTCCCTGGATTTTAATTCTCATCATATCTTAAATTTGAACCCCCCAATGAAAATTGTTCCAGACCACACTATCTCACCTATCATCATGGTCACATAGTCGATAAGTCTTCTAAAAACATTTTGATAGTTACTATGTTTCAAGAATTGTCAATGTCCGACCCTCATTTGTTTATCCCCATCCTGAGAAAAATTATAATAGAATCTATGTTTTGAACTTGGCCAATAGCCATCCTCTATCATCATGTCAACCCATTAATATTCCATATCCTAGTCATCCTGATTCATTATCTTAATCACTTTCCTTTTTGGTTTAATTTTATTATCCTGGTGTTACTCCATTTATGTACTAGCACACATTGAAAAATAAAATCAGTTTTGGAGAGAGTCTCATGACCGAGAAAAAATTTTCTTATTCAGGACACTCTTTGTGGTAAAAAAATAAGTTCAAAACAAGAGTTTTTGACCTTTGTATGACGTTCTCATATAAATGACCAATCTTCTATTTTTCCCTTATTTCCCACATCGATCATGACTCTCATGGTATTATGGATTCATTATTAGTTTTATTATAATTATTATTAAGATGCAGCAAAAAAAATTTGGACCATAGGGAATTAGAAAAACCATTCCAAATTTTCAAGATGTTATTCCACATATTGGATCATCTCCCTTAATTTAGGATAAGATAAATTTCCATAAGGCTGAGCCTAGAAACCGAGTGCTTGACCTTAACCACCCTTTCTTGAGAAGCCTCTAGAGTCTGCTACCGCTCATCCAGTTCGGTCATCTCTACCTTAGTGGTTGGGATAACATATTCAAACCTAATTAGAAACTAATTATATTAGGTCTGTAACTAAACCACCAAAATAGCATACTCCACTACCTTATCCTGGGCCACATCCAACTAATCCCTCAATTTTCTAATGATACTAACTTGATTAGTGGCAATGACCGCATGCTCTCACGCATACTCTTCTTGGATGGTGATCTCCTCTTCAGCCACCTAGTGAACCTGGGTGACCATAGATTTTTTATTTTGCTATGAGACATCAAAAATTTTCCAATCGGCATTTTCTTATTCAATGAGAAATATCCAATATAGGAATGGATACTTCTATAATCCACCCTTCCAGTCCCAATGCTAACTAGTCAATGGTGGAGAGATCCCACTTGATTTGGAAGATCATAAAGTGGAGTGAAAGTGATGAAATAGTGCATTCATATACATTCATTACTTTAGATGACTTAGTTATCCTTGGTAACATCCAATCAGGAATCATCCAATCCCTTAGGAGGCACAAGCTCATACTGAGGGAAGACCACTAACACATCATTAGCAAGGTCATCTGCAGGAATGTTATGAACTAGGATGAGCCCCAATTTTAGAGACAACACTTCCTTGCCAAATCATTCACCTACAATGGGATCCCTATCAAACTTCACGGCACTTATGAGTTAGTATCATCCACTATAGCCTCCTCAACCACCTCCATCATTGGCATGATCTCAACCACCTTTACTAAGGTCTCAACTTCATTATCCTCTACCGATGACATTTCCATGGTAGGTGCAGTCATCGTAGCCCGCTCAACTATCCCAGTTGTTGGAATGATTTCAAAACCCTCCATTAAGGACTTGGTCTTAATAGATCCCCTTTTGGAACCATTGTGGTAGTTCCAGCCACCACAACCTCCTTGACTATCTTTTTCGGGACAATAACTCTCGTCGTTGCTACCTCGATATCAGGCTCTCTTGACTCAAGCATCATTAATGATGGTTAAGGTCCAAACATAGTTTGAACTATCATTTAAAATTTTTATATAACTATGTGTGACCTATCAGGAGAAAAATAGGGTTGAAAAGGGGAGAAGTTTTACCAAAGTGATACAATCCATCAAAAACTTAAAAAGGTTCATGAGTAATCTCCATAGCGATGACATTACCCCAGTAGTTGAAACCATAATAGTTGGGAGTTTCCTCGTGGATGGATGTGATGACTACATCTAGAATAAAAAATGGGTTATAATAGTTTAAATAATGAATCCTTGACTCCATACCAGGAAAGAAGGATTATCTGGTGGTACTTGGGGCTGTTGATCTATCACCAAGTTTCAAGCGCCACTTCAATCGATAGCTAGTTGTATGAAACCAAAAAATTG
Organism: Viscum album; assembly: GCA_963277665.1. Classification (NCBI taxonomy): domain Eukaryota; kingdom Viridiplantae; phylum Streptophyta; class Magnoliopsida; order Santalales; family Viscaceae; genus Viscum; species Viscum album. The sequence goes on from OY728164.1 coordinate 1,180,672,730, forward strand.
GGAAAATGCATCATGCCTTACCCCTCAAGGGATTGGGATACCTCATCCTATTACCAATATTTTTCATGAACATATACATCTTCTATGATAATTTATTTATATATAAGTGAGAAAGAAGTTAGGCTGAAATCTTTGGGATTTCGTAATATCCAAAACAAATAATATCAGAATATTTAACTGATTATTTGTAGGACTTTCATCATTACAGGAGTCTTGATAGAAATCAATTCCTTAGGAATACTCTAATACTTTTACCTATATTGAACTAGAATCCAATTGATCCACATGAAGATTTGGTGGAGAAGGAATTCCTAGAATTTCCATTATTCAGCTGGTTAGGGGGTATGTAGCTCCATGATAATGAATCAATCCTTCAAACTCCTTAAGAAATTTCATCACCTCAGCCTGAGGAACTAGGAAGTATGATCTCACATTACCCAACCCTGAATGTTTTATTCCATTATAGTGGAATCATTCCTCCTTCTCACAATGAGAGTAGAGTTGTCTATTGTTTCCCCAATTCTACTATACATTGAAAAAAATAGCATCATTAGGGATATCTGTGAAACACAATCGCTTACCAAGGTCCTAAAATTTTTCCCTCAAAACCACTACATAGGGAACATATTCTTACAGAACACACATTCCCTAGATAATTGAGGTTATTGTTTCTCCCCTCCCTCAAGCTTCTTCTAGTGTAGGACTAGGAATTTACAAATCTACCACTGTTTCACTATCCTCTGGACTAAATCACCCCCCACATGGTGTCCTACCTAACTATCACCCTCAAAACGATGGTTGTGGGGTTAATCCTTCCTCAACTCCCTAAGTGGTTTTCCACATTACCATATACATAGGGTAAATGATCTCCCAAATTAGTTCATATTCTAGGATGATCCCATAGGTGGCAGTAGGTTCTCCCCATACTATCTTCGTACGCAAACATATGGTATATTTTCTTGATAATCAAGTGGGGGTTTTCACTATATACCCACTGATACCCCGCTAGAGTTAAATTTTGGAGGCATCAAAACATCCATGAAAAGTGGTGTGGGGTGTACCACTCATAAATCACCATGAAATCTACCCTTATCACCTATACCCACCTTGAAAGGCCATCATGTATGAACAATACTAGATGGACCCTATTCCATCGGCATTAACTATTCCAATAAGAAGGGTAAATAGGTGGAAAATGAAGTTTTATTCTAGCCAAATTCAATTTAGAATGCCCACTAGGCCCAAGTCAGGAGGCCAAATCCTGATGTTGTTGAGGATCAATAACCAAAATTTGTGCTAGGAGAGAAAATTTGGTTGGATAATTATATCACCTCATGTGTATGTAAATCCAACCATATATAAAATGGAAGTTCCCATAAACATGGAGAGGGTTTTTCCTTTGAATGATGTGGTGTGACACTTTATACAACTTCACCAAGACTAGGACTGATATTTGGATGTGTTTCCCCATTGTAAGAATAAAATATATGATGAGGGTGCTTAGCCGCACCCCCATGTGTGCATCAAAATCCAAGTGAATCATACCACTAATCAATGTGAAAATAAACCATTCTAGCCTAACCATGGGAGCCTTGGTCTTTACACTGTATCCCCACAACCGCCATTCCCTAACCTACATGATTCTTCAATACGAGTACTCCTCACCTCATTGAGTTTCCTTTGGATAGTGACATAGGCTCCCTAGTTGTCTTTTCACTAGTTCATTCATAAAATACATACACCATTACTTTAAATTAATTTTCGTCGTCCCTAGTTTTTGGCCACTATCCCCTTAAACCAAGTGTTGAAACACCCTTTATATTAGTGGCGTCTTCTTCTATTAATCACAAATTCCCTCATCCATAAGAAACTAATCATAAATATCCCCCTAGATGAGGATCCCTAGGATATTGTAGAGGTCTCATAGAAAAATCCCAACCTCCCTAGGATGTCGGTGAAATATTTTGATCCCTAGTGACCACCTTCTATGCATCTTTGGCATGATGTCATAGAGGTGGTAAACATGGAACTGTGAGGTCTAATCTGCTTCATAAATCCCAACCCACTTCATCTGCACCTCAAAATAATGATAGGTCTAGCATTATCAATACTACCAGACCCGTTCATCTATAAATTTATGACCATGTCATAGGTCCTATTCTTTTTTCCACCCTTTGAGATGGTCCATCAAACTCGCCTTGAGGACACTCTCCTATTGAGGGGGAGATTCCTATTCCTACAATACCTCCCTACTAATTTTGTTCACATGATTGAATAGGGTATGATGAGTAAGAGTTGTGTGGTCCTTCATAATGACACCTCCAACAGTCCTATGGCACTGATACTATATAGGTGTTCTCTTAAAATAGTAGGCAGGATCAACCCTGTTATCACAGGGGATAAAAACATCATCCATTGGAAGATACCATACAACAGTAAACTCTTGAACAATGGTTATTCTTGATGAGACTCCTTTATCAACATAGTGAGTGTATCAAAATTCAACTCATTATGAAAGAATTCCCCAATCACGAGCTTTACAACTATCTCCCTTCATTGATAAATGGATGCTTTAACACCTCCAACAACCATTTTATCAAAGACATAAAGAATTTTTTGAACTGGTTTATGAAGTTCAAATCGAGAAGGCCGAGTTCAGGAAATTTATTAGGTTAATGGAAAATATTTCACGATTCTATAGTTCATAGAAGAGAGGTTCTTCATAAGAAATAGGGATCAAGTTCACAAATAACTCATGAAAATATTTGGTTTCATGAAAATAGAACAATTTCTTATCTTTTGTGAAAATATCATGGTCCCCTCAGGGACCATCACCCCTATTTATAGGCAGAGGTTGAGAATAAATTTCATCAATAGGTCTTTCTAATCACCAATTTTCTATGGGTTTACCTGAGAATATGACCCTCTACTCCCTCATTAGGTTCATTTCAAAGGGGGTTCATTTTTTGATATCCAAATATGCATTTCATATGATATATCAAGCTAGGAATGATCGATTTGATGTAAATTTGAGATAAAATAGGTCAAAAATGCACTTAATGGGATGGTTTCATGAAGTTATAAACCTTCTCAAATAGTTTTATATCATGGAAGAAACTCGATCACACATAAAATAATGTGGTAACCTCTGCACCATGTTACTTTGGTTTGAAGAAGTCACCTAGACCTATGAATCTTGAGGCGGTACCTTATTGTAGAATAACTACAATTTGGGGAAGTCACCTAACCACATGGAGCTTGAGGTTGTAACCTCCACATATCATAACTCCGGTTTTATAATCTATTAATGCAAAGATGGAGTTGGTGACCTCCACATAACGTAACTCTGATTCGGGGAAGTCACCTGACTGCGTGGAGCTTGAGGTAATAACCTCGATGCCATGTAACTCCGTTTCGCAGAAGTCACCCAGCTGGATGGAGATGAAGGCAGAAACCTCCCCACAATGTACGTTCATGGAACACCCTTCCATTTAAAACTCATAATCTCATGAAAATCCTCCATATTTAAAGAAATCAATTGCCTTGCCTCCATTGGGCCCATAAATACCCCCCCTCTCACATATGACTTTTAGGGGTGATTTGACATTTTATCTTCTATGAAAAACTATGAATTTGTGAACATACAATACTTTTCAAGAAAGAGAGGTTATCTATTTTTAAAGGTAACCATCTTTTGAAAAAACTCCTCCCTTGGATTCATGAGAACCCCAAACCAAAGTAGAGGTGCCTTTCACAAATATCCATATCCCTCACATAAGAATAAAGAATTTTTTGGCTTATGGGTTTATTGTGAGAAAATTATCCTTCATGGAAACAATCCCATGGGAATAAAGTATTCAATCAGAGGCATGGTCACCCTATTTATCAAAACATACCCTTTCACAAGACCCCTATCCTTCATTAATCCCTCAAAATTTTTCAAATCCCCAACCTTTTCAAAATCTATTTCCCAGGAATCCCTATGGCGTCTCATTTCAGCCAACACCATTTTAGAAAAGTTGGGTGCACATAGGCCCTGTACGCATCCAAATCCCGTTCACCCACACCTAAAATTCTCAAGTGTCCTATACCATAGACCCTTATTTCCAGCCCCATTTCTTTAGGAATGGCCTAGACATTACCTTACCTTTTGATCCTAAAAATCTGAACCCTATGTCCTCATTCTTTTAAGAATAGGAACCCTAACCCCAAGACCCTTGATTTCCACTCCTCCAAAATAGTGTTCACACCATTCCCTACTAAGAGGTTCATGATAAGTAGACATGTAAGCCCCAAATGTGACAAAATTTTAGGAAATTGTAAACCTTTCCTGGTAGGGTGTATTTTCCCTTGATCATCCTCTACTACCTTGAAATGGTCTCCTTGGATATAAACCCACCAATGTCTGAGATATATAATGTAAAAATTTTTATCCCCACATCCTATTCATATAAAAATAAATTACATGACAACAACCTTATCACTTGACAATAAACTGTAAAATATTCTCAAGTGATGAGCACGGGATACCCCATATATTATCAATGTGGTATTCCACCCCCCCCCTTCTGTGGGATGTCACCCTTCAACCAGCACCCCTGTGCAGCTTTCACATGTAATCCCCACACCATCCCTCATTGACGTACCATTCATGAAAAGATAATCCTTACTATATGATGTTAAACTAGATGGATCATTCTTATCTCATAACCCAAAAATATGGAATTGAACCATATGAGTTTTTATCAATATTTACTGACAAGGTATATAGGAAACCTCCATAAGGTTCAATCCTGACACCCCAATATCACCATAAAAACCGTAAGTGTGAATATCTCCCACTATGGGGTGAAATTTTTTATAGGATCGAAATGAATATGTATATTTATCAAATACAAGATGGGGGAGGGGGGTGAAGTTTTGGTTTAAAAACTTTCCTTTTTATCCTTAATAAAAATATGTGTCTAATAAAGTTAAAAAAGATGAATTTACAAGAACTCTTTAGTTCTTAACAAATAAATTAACTTTATTAAGATACATATAATATGGATAAGATAAAGAGACTTAAGACAAGTTTACTTAAGGAAAAATTATACCTTAAAGCTTATAGAATTTAATATATCAGAGTTTGTACAAGTATGATAAAGTGTAAGAAAGTTATACTTTCTAACTTTAAAAAAATGAAATGGAAATAAAACTTGAAACAACAAAAAGTAAACAAGTATACGATATATTTTAACCCAAAGAGAATGGAATCTAACTATCTTGGATAAAGGTCCCTTGATTTATACTTTCACAAAAGTATGTCTTACCCACACCAGGGTAACCCCTCGATACAAAGAGCAGTATCTTTCTTTCTATCCATGCAATACCATGATCTCTAAAGTGATTGGTACCTCTTTCTTCCTATCCCCTAAAGACCTCAATGGATAACATAAACAATCATATTCTCACTAAGAAGGTTGAAAAATATGTTCTTATCTGGAATTAGTTGTTCATAGAAAATAAACAAGGAAAATCGAGCAGAGTTCTCACAGGGAATCAGCATGGCCAAGAGTTCCACATGATCATTATTTTTCGAATGTTGAAATTGATGGGTATTTATAGTCATTTATTTCTATAGTCAACTTCCTCCACCAACAGTCATATTTTTCCTTAAATTTAATAAGGATCTGTACACATGGAACTCATGCAACAGTTAACTTAAAACATATTGGACGACATTGTTTTGAAAAAAAAATCTATAATAAACATTACTATGCTTAAGATACATTATCACATTTAGGATCCAATAAAATGAAATGTTACATTAAAATAATTTAGTAATTATAGTAAAAGAATTTAATTAGATTCATAAGATAGTGAAAATAAGATTCTATAAAAATTGATAATAGGATTCTAAAATAATATAGAATCAGAGTCTGGATTCTGATGAATTCAGAGTTTGATTTTAGAAGAAATATGAGTCTGATTTTTGAAGAAATTAGAGTATGATTTAAAAAGAAATTAGAGTCTTATTTCAAAAGAAATGGGAGTCTGATTTTAGAAGAAAATGAAGTCTAATTTTAGGAGAAATATAAGTATGATTTTAGGACATATTAGAGTATGATTTTAGGATAAATCAGAGTATGATTTCATCAGAAATGGGAGTCTGATTTCAGAAGAAATCAAAGTATGATTTCAGGAGAATTCGGAGTCTAATTTCAAGAGAAATCAAAGTCTGATTTTAGAAGAAATTAGAGTCCGATTTTAAGACTAACCAAATTCTAAATATAGGAGGAATCGAAGTATGATTTTATGAGAAATTGGTGTCTAATTTCATTATTAAAAAGAGTCTGATTTATGGAGAAATTAGAGTTGGATTTCAAAAGAAATCAGAGTCTAATTTCATGAGAAATAGGAGTCTGATTTCAGAAGAAATCAGAGTATGATTTTAGGAGAAATCAGATTCTCAAGAACTATAAGATTTTGAGTTAGATATGGACATGATTTTTTACTAAATAAAAAAATTAGACTTGGATTGATAAAACTTTATAAAAGGCATTAAAAACCATAGGTAATGCCAAAATAATTTTTAGAGAAAGAAAATGTTTTTTAAGAAAAGGTATCTTAGGGAAAGATAATTTTCCTTAGAAAAATGTGTTTATTATTTTAAAAACATAAAGGAATAGAAAATTCATAAGGAAACTTATTGACTCAACAATCTCCCCCTTTTCAAAAATCATAGACAACTTTTTATAAAATAATATAAAGTACTATGTTTTTCATTTTTAAGCATAAAAGAAATAATTATCTCTGTTTTCTTTGTTTATAGCTCATGGTGAATACGACTAACTCTTTCTTAGGTTATGTAATCCTTAAGAATCATATTATTTTCTTTCTTAGAGAAATTACTCCACCTTACTTAAGAGTTTATTAGGTAATCTCTCCCTTACTCAGGCATCCCCTTCCTTTAACATAATATTCTTTTTGATCATTCTTTTATCCCCATTTGTAATTTTCAAAAAGTAATGGATGAAAAAAATGTACCTAAAAGTTTAGGAATATAAAAAAAACAATATAAAGATAAAAAAATTTGTTAAGATAAAAAAATTATAAAATAAATTTCGACAAAAGATTGGATTTGAAAATAAAATAATTCATCCTTCTTTTTTTTATTATTTGGAATCAACATTTTCAATTTTGATTTCAACCTTTTCAGTTATTGGTGGTCATATTGAAACTTCTTAAGAAACTATTCTTGATACTGATTTTTCTTTTCATGACCTTTGATTATTTCCTCATACGACTTGACTATTTCATCTTGAAAATTGATTAATTCTTCTTGACCTTTGAGTTTTTAAGAAATTTATTTTCTGAGTTCACTTTCTCTTTACCATTAATAGAAATAGAATTTTGGTCCCCATTAAAATATGTATCTTCTTGATGATAACTAGATTTCTATTCCTGTATCTTTTCTAAAATACTTATTGAATGATTCTGGATACTACCATCATACATATAAAATTCATCTTTTACTGGGTCATTGAAATCATAAAAAATTTTAAGATCATCTATCACTAACTTAGACCACTTAGTTATTTATTTACAAGATCACCTATGAGCATCATAACTGATCTAAAAAGTCTTAAACTCGGCTTCAAGTTTGATAAAACTTTATATAAGAAAATTTGTTGAATCTGATTTTTAATTGAAAATTTCTAGAAGAAGTTAACATCTAGAATCAATTATTGGAAAGAACGGATTGGAATTTAAAAGATTCTTTAAGGACTAAACCAAAAAATCATGTCCTAAATAATATGATGATTCTAAAATAGATTCTTTTATCAGTGAGGGAAATTTATCTTGCTCACGTTCTTTCCTCTTTTATGTTCCAACAACATCCTTCTTCAAATTTTCAACAAAAACATTCTTTTAGAATCAACAACAACTTGCATCCCTTTCTCAGCTTTAGATATTTCTTTCTCAACTTTCTGAGTTTCATGTTCACTATCAGAAACTTGAACTATTCTATCATCATCATCATCAACTTATTTATCATCACCTTTATCATCAACATTCTTATCATCCTTTTCATCAATAAACTTTCGACCAATATCATCATTACTACTTTCATCATCATGGGAAACATCATCTTTCTAAATAGATTTTCCATTTGAAATAATCATGGGGGATTCGTCGTGGGAAGTTTTGATTGAAAATTTTTTAGAAGGGCTCTCCTTCTCTTTATATTCTTCAATAATTCTAATCACATCATCACTTTCCTCCTCCTCTTATTCTTCTTTTTCATACACGATTTCTTCTTCTTCAATAATGGGTTGTAGAATTGAAATATCCCTCTTTCCTTCCTTTAGTACCATAGTCTCTGTTTCTTTGGTGTCTTCACTCATTTATGTCCAAGGAACTCAATATAATTAATTTTCTCAAAATAAACTTCCTTATATAGAAATCTGTTGTGAAAAATATTACCTCACCTTTATAAGGTATATCCAAGATACTTTCAGCCTTCTTATATGACAAAGAATAAGTCTTACTATAACTCTTTAATGAAAACATGTATTTTCCTCTTTATTCATAAAAATGAACTGTATCATAGAATTCAATTACCAAATCTGCATATACCGGATCTTGATTATTTTCCTTGGCTACACATAGGTTTTTCCATCCACTGAGCTTGATAATCTTTGAAATCAAAGAGTTATTCTTAGAAAATAAATTTATGTCCAATAACCTTTTCCTGAAGATTATCTAATATTATAGTTCCTTGTTGGATACCATTGAAGTCTATAAGGAGACCTCAAAATATATTTGGTGTTTAAGAGAAGGTAAAAATTGAATGACACTCTTGAAGGGCGGTCGGGCTTCAGTGAAAAATCACTGAGAAAACTAATGTGGGGAACGGATAGGGGGTCCCTTTATATAGGATTTGCGGTGACAATCCAACTACCCGGGTCAATCCAATGATTTATATTTACTTTATTTAATCTGATGAGTGATATTAATGCTGGAGAAGGATATATAGGTTCTGATCTTTTGAGGTTTGAAGGAAAAATCAGATTTAAGGAAGGTGAATCCGATAAGTTTTTCTTAAAAAGATATTGAAATACCAACAAGGGAAAAAAATAAAATTACGATGATATAGATAAGAAAACATACATTAATAATTACTCAGAAATATTTGTTAGTATTGATAAGGTTACTCTTATAAAACTTAGGCTCCTAATAGTTTTGAGTTCCAAATATTGTATGTTATGATTTTTTTCTTCGAAAAGTAAATATAAAAGAGTAAACATATGTACTCCCTCTATGAAAATGAGTATCTTAATGTTAGGAGATAGGTTTCACTAGAAATTTAATATTTTTTATTACCTTAAATTTATCATTACTAAGTATTTTTTAATGTATTAAAATCTATCATAGGGTAAAGGTTTTGTAAACATGTCATCAAGTTGATATTGTATTCTGATAAATTGTATAATGACATCTCTTTTAAGTGTGTGATACCAAATAATGTGATTCCTAAAATCTATATGCTTTTAATGAGAGTGATGTGTAAGGTTTTTTATTATGGAAATAGCACTTGTATTATCACACATTATCAGTGTTTTGGAAAAAGTCATTCTATAGTGTGTGAGTGTGGGTTTCATCTACAAAAATTGATCACAGAAACTTACAATTGATTTATATTCAGCTTTATCAGTGGAAAGTGCTACTAAGTTTTGTTCATTGCATGAAAAATAAACCAATTAATGTCCTAATAAATTAAAAGTTCTATACGTACTTTTTTATCCATTCTAAAACCACCAAATATGACATCTAAAAATATTTTTAAAACAAAATCATTTACAAAAGAATATAAAAGTTCAAAAATCCATGGTTCCTTTTAAATTGAAAAAAATTATTTTCAATTCTTTCAAATGGGTTTATTGGTTATTAGATTGATATATTTCACATAATAATACTGAAAACATTATTTTTGGATGACTATATTCTAAGAATAAGAGACTTCCTATCATACCTCTAAAAGCATTTTGATCTACTGGTTTCCCAGCTTTATCAAGATCAAGAGTGTTTACTGTACCAATTAGAGTACATATACTTTTTGTGTTTTCATATCTATACTTATTAATAATATCATTAATATACATATTTTGAGATTTATAAGTTCTTTATGGTTTTTGAAAAATTTTAAAACCAAGAAAAAATGTTAACTCACCCATCATACTCATTTAAAACTCAAATTTCATGAGATTACCAAATGAATCAGTTCAGGATTTCTGAATTGATCTAAATATAATGACATGAACATAAATTTTAACAATAAAAAAATTATTATCTTTATTTATAAAAATTTTTGGATAAGAATTTTCCTTAACATAATTGTTTTGTAACAAAAAACCAGTAAGTATGTCATACCAGGCTCTAAGGGATTGTTTAAGTCCATATAAATCATTTGTATGTTTGTAAGCATGTTCAGGATGTTTTCTGTCTTCAAAATGAGGAGGTTTATAAATATAAACTTCCACATGAACATATATATTAAGGAAATCACACCTCGCCTCCATTTGAAAAAAGTTTGAAATTCAAAAATGCTACAAAGGATAGTAGAATATGAATATATTCAAGTCTATCTACTCGAGCATAGGTTTCTTCATAGTCTTTTACTTCTTTTTTATTATAGTATTTAGTAACTAATATTGAATTATTTCTTACAATGATTACATTTTCATCACATTTATTTTTGAAGACCCATTTTACACCAATTATAGACGTTTCTTTAGGTCTTTCCACCATGTTCAAAACTTTGTTCCGTTCAAATTCATTTAGTTCATCTTTCATATCTTCTATTCAAAAATATTCACCTATAGATTCATCAATACTTTTAGGTTCAAATTGGGAAAGAAACTCTAGATAATCTACTTAATTTATTAGAGAACTTCAAGTCCTTATAGGTTTATTTACATCACCAATAATACAATCACTGGGATTATTATTAAGAAAAAACTGGTGTGGGTTTTGTAAAACCTATTCATCAACATAAGGTAAAAAAATCATCTGGGGTAAATACTTCAAAAAAACATTCTTCAGTATTTTCCTTATTAGAATAATCTTCCATCAAAGGATGATAATTAGTTTTTGATAACACGTCTGAAAATGTAGGTTGGGGTTGTTTAAAAACAAAAGGATCAGTTTCATCAAATTTAACATGTGTTGTTTCTTCAACAGTACAATATTTTTTTGTTACAAACTCTATAAGGTATAGAAGTAGTGAAATAGCCTCAGAAAATTCCTTCATCGAATTTGGGTCTTAATTTATGCAAGTTATCTTTAGTATTCAATATTAATACATTGCATCCAAATACTTTGAAGTAAGAAACTTTAGGTTTTCGACCAGTCTATAACTGATAAGGTGTTTTACTAAATAAAGTTATGATTAAAACATGATTTATAGTATAAAAATAATTAAAAAAGATTCATCCTATAATTGTTTGGAAATAGATTATTCACTCAAAAAGGTTCTAGTTATCTCTTGAAGAATTCAGTTTCTTCTTTAAACATCACCATTTTGTTAAGAAGTTCTTCGATATGAGATGTTATGAGTAATGAATTTATTACTACAAAGGGTTTCAAAATATGAATTTTCATATTCTCCCCCATGATCACTATGAATAGTCATCACTATAAGGTTTTTCTCATTTTTAACTCTGGGAAAAAAAGATTTAAAATAAGAAAAGTCATTTGATTTCCTTGCCAAAAAATTTACCCATGTAAATCTAGTGTAATCATCAACTAAAACAAATACATAGTATTTTATTCCAATACATACAATTGGAAGGAAAAGATCCATATGCACTAGTTGTAATGCATCAAAATTCAAGACTTCACTAATTGATTTAAATACTAACTTATTTTTCTTTCCATATTGATAAGGATCATAGACTTTTGAAGAATAAAATATAAGATTTGGTTTATCCTTAACAAGTATTTTCTTTGAGAGTTTTCATAAGTCCCTATGGTTATAGTGTCCTAATATTCTATTACATAACCAAGATTGATCTTCCATTGCACTAAGGCAAGGTAGATATTGGTTCTTAAGGTCTTCTATGTTATGAGTATAAACATGATCATGCCTATGGGTAGAGAGAATAAACTCATTTATGGAATTTTGTACTAGACATTTCTCATTCCTAAAATACACAAGGTAAACCTCATCTCATAATTGTCTTATTATTATAAGGTTGTGCTTAAGAACTTTAAAAAATAATACATTAGAAATTAAATATTTTCAAGAAGAACAATATTACCTATACCAAAAATTTCTCCTTGATCATTATGTCTGAAAGTTACTTTTCCACATTTCATCATAATAATCATTTCATAGATGCATTCTTTACCATTCATATGATGGGAGCATCAACTATCCATTTACCATGTACTGTTGTTGGCACTTTCTTTATTTTCCTAAAAATAAAATAGTTAGGCTTTTGAAATCCAATCATTCTTAGATCCGGAAATGTTAAAAAGTAAAATATTAGGTATCCAAATTTTCTTAGAAAAATGAGCTTTATGAAAACCTAGGGATTGGTTTTTACTTAACGTAATTTTTTTCACCCAATGTCCACCACATTGAGAATTAGTGCAAAGAGGTTCACTTTAGGGAACAAAATATTTATGACTAAAAACTAGTTTTAAATGAGAATAACCAATTCAATAATTATTCCTTAGATAATAAAGTTGTGAATACATTTTTATCAAAACCATCATTTCCCTGGAAAAAGTTTGACAAAATTTTATTTTATTTTTTTCATATTTTAGTCTGATGAATAAATTCTTATTCTTGTAGTCATTAGTCTTAGAATTTGAGTTAGTCTCCAAAATATTTTTTTGGAAATAACTTTTTCAAGATCTTTAAAAGGTTTATCTCTCTCAAAATTAACTTCCTTAAGGTTTTTGGGAACATTTTAAAAATCAAGGGTATTCTGATCAAGATCTTTTGAAAGTTTGATACTTCTTTTTCTAAAATAGATATTCTATAATTTTCCTTAATTAGTTTTTTATTGATCTTTCTATTTTCATTATCAAGTGACTTAGAAAACATAGATACTTCTTCAAATGAGGGTAAAGTATTATTTAATGATGAGGAAGGTTATTCATCTTAAGATTCATAATATTTTTTATTAGGATAATTATTACTTAATGAGATATTGGTTAATGATTCATAAGGGTTTACATTATTCACGAGACATTGGTTTTCAGTAGGTATTCTGTCTATGAGACTAATATTCTTCTGTCTAGAAGATTCAATATCTTAAGATTCATTAGAATAATCTCCACCACTAGCACTCTATCTGTCATTATCTTTCAGTAATTTCATAGAATTATAATTTTAGTACTTATTCTTGTTTCTTTCTGAATGAATATCTATTCATTCATTCCTTTTCAGTATAGGATAGTCTGGTCGGATATTGACATCCCTCTTTTATTCATAACAAGTCACTTCTGAATCTTTCTTATCCTTTCTATCCTTTTTTCTTCTACCTATATTGGAAATATTTCTTTCCCAAAATATTTTTCATTCTTTAAGAAATATTGGAATGTTCATTCTCTAAATGATCACTATCACTTGATTCAAATATAATAGTAGCTTTATTGTCTTTTGATCTTGTTAATATTTTAGGAGTCTTGGATTTTATACGATTTTATGTAGTAGAAAAAGCAACTATTCCCTTACCATTATTTTTCCTATTTCTTTCTACATCTCTCCTTATTTAGTTTAATGCTATAGAATAGTCCTAGATAACTCATCAAGAGTGATATTTGAAATTTTCATATTCTCATTAATCATTGTCCTTTTGGATTCCCACTCAATGGGCATAATATCTATTATCTTATCCATAAGAATCTCATCATCAAGTTCATTCATAGAAATAGTCTAAAGGCTATTGACAATAGTCATAATCCTTTGTTGAACTTTGAATACATGTTCTCCATAAGGAAATAAAAAACCATGATATTCAGATCTAAGAATAAATCTTCTTGTTTCAATATCCTAAGATGTGCCCAATGTGTAACTTCTTATTTCTTCTATATGCTACTAGCAGCTTCACGAGATGAAATCTGGCTATAGATATTCATGGTCATGGAACATAATAAAGTAGTGTGTACCATAAGGTTAAGCTGATACTCTTTCTTTTCTTGATCGTTGAATTATTTTATTTCCTTGTCTGGAATCTAGTAGTCTACAGTCAACATAAAAATTTTATCCACACTAGTGTTGATAATAAAAGTCTTCATCCTATCTATCCAGTATTCATAGTCATTTCCATTAAAAATTGGGGGTCTGGTAGGATTTAAGTTTTCTATTGATCCAATTTTCATTCCTACCATTCTTAAAAGAAATTATTTTCCACAAAAAGTATTAGTAGAAAATGTTTATAAACAAAGAGTTTATAAGGAAATTTTTTATTAAAAACTTGAACAAGTAAAGATAAGAAAGAAAATTTTATCCATAAAACATAAATCTAAGTATATGTATTTCAGAGACCTGGTCTAATACCAATTTTAGGATCAAAATTAATATATATATTTCTCAAATACAAGAGGGGGGGGGGATTGTAGGTTTAAAAACTTTCATTTTTTCCATAATAAAAATCAATTCTTAATAAAGTTAAACAAGATGAATTTAGAATCCCTCTTTAGTTCTTAACAAAGAAAATAACTTTCATAGGATGCAGATAATATGTATCTGATAAAGAAACCTAATACAAGTTTACTTAAGGAAATATTATACCTTTAATTGTATGAAATATAATAAATTATAGTTTTTAAAATCATAAAAATGTGTAAGAAAGTTACACTTTCTAACTTTAAAAAAATGCAGTTTAAATAAAAATTGTAACAAAAACAAGTAAATAATTATAAGAAATATTTTAACACAGAGAGAAGGGTATCTAGAAACCATGGATAATGGTCCATTGATTTATACATTCAATAAATTTTGTCTCACACACACTAGGGTAATCCCTTGATATGAATGTATGTATCTATCTTGCTATCCTTGCAATCCCTTGATCTCTAAGGTGATTAGAACCTATATCTTCCTATCCCCAGAAGCCCTCGATTGATAAGAACAACAATCAAATTATCCCGAAGTAGTTTGAGTAAGATTTTCTCATATTGAAAAGGTTGTTCATGGAAAATGTACATGATATATTTATTAGAGATCTATCAGAGTATCAGCACGTCTAAGAGTTTTGCACGATCATTTTTTGAAACATTGGAATGGTTGAGTATTTATAGGCATGGATTCCAATGATCTACTTCCTCCTCAAAAGGTCATATTTTTTCTTAAATTTTGGTGGGACCTATACATGTGTAACTTAAGAAATAGTTAAGTTAAAATATATTTGAAGACATAATTTTGAATAATAAACTATAAGAAACGTCACTATGCTTATGTAACATAATCACATTTAGGATGTGATAAAATGAAACGTTACATTAAAGAAAATTTACTAACTATAAGAAAATCATTTAATCGGATTCTTAAGATTGTGAAAATTGGATTCTATAAATATTGAAAATCATATTCTGAAATAATAGAGATTCCGAGTCCAAATTATGATGAATTTGGAGTCTGATTTCAGAAGAAATATGAGTTTGGTTTCAGAAGAAATTAGAGTTTTATTTTAGGAGAAATTATAGCCTGGTTTTAAGAGAAATGAGAGTCTGATTTTAGGAGAAATTAGAGTCTGATTTTAGAATAAATCGGAGTTTGATTTCAGGAGAAATCAGAGTATGATTTTAGAAGAAATCAGAGTTGGATTTCAGAAGAAATCAGAGTCCAATTTCAGAATAAATTAGAGTACGATTTAAGAAGAAATCAGAGTCATATTTCAGAATAATTCAGATTCTAATTTCAGAAGAAATCAGAGTCTATTTTCAGAAGCAATATGATTTTGATTTTAGGAGAAACTGGAGTCTGATTTCCAAATAAATCGCACTCTGATTTTAGAATAAATTGGAGTTTGATTTTAGAAGAAATTGGTGTCTAATTTCAGGAGAAATTAGAGTTTTCTTTTAGAAGAAATCAAAGTTTGATTTCATGAGAAATTGGATTCTCATGAACTGTAAGGTTCTTAGTTAGATAAGGATATGATTTTTAATTAAGAAAAAAATCAGAATTAATTTGATAAAATTTTAGATAAGACATTGAAAACCATAGGTAAAGTCAACATCATTTTTAGAGAAAGAAAAATTTACTTAATAAAAGGATTCTTAGAGAAAGATAATTTCCTTAAAAACATTGTTTGTGATTTTCAAAACATAAATGAATAGAAAATTCATAAGTAAAATTATTGACTCAGCATTTATCTCATCACCCCAAAACCCTCATGTGTGATCATCTCCCGCCAGGGATAGAATTGATAAAACCATCAACTGTGATCATATTCCCCCCCTAGGGACACACTTGACCAGATACTAAGTAGGAAATATTACCCTTGGGGACACACATAACTACCCATATTTCACCAAAAGACATTAAACCCATGACCTGCAACACCTCGTTTCATTCCTTCAGGTATGATTTAATTTTTTTGTTCCCCTTTTTGTTTTGATGCATAGATGGCTTCTCAGGAATGAAGATATTTTATTGGAGAAAATGACCTAATGTTTTGGAATCTATGTTTTTTATCAATATATCCTGATTATAAATGTGTAAATAGATTTATAGGGTTCTTTTTAGATCTAGAGAGCCCTACATTTTGGTTTAGAGTATTTTTTTTGAAAAAAACTAGCATGAGTACAACTTTCTAGATAGATTCACATCATGAATGGATTACATGATTTGAATCTATTGTAGGTAATATTTCATGAGTCTCATATAGGGTGTGAAAATTTTACAAATTGTGAAACTATTACATGAATTATAAATGTCAATCAGAATTACTTTAACCCGAGGTGATGCCTTTTTGGCATATTCATAACTCATGGGATTTCACACCTTGAAATGGATTCATGATGTGAATTACTCAAGTCCAACAGTTATAAACATGTTTTATACCTAATTATTTCTCAATTAATTGGATATCATTTCCTTTATAAACATATTTATTTTTAGTGTGATTTTGGGTGATCTTCCTCCTTACAGACTGCTTTATTCAGTTTTTATCTCATGTGGTAGTTACATCACTTATCCCTAGAAAGCATTATTTCTACTTCATTAATGACTTTAATCCAATAGATGACATTGGATATGTTTATTATTCATATTCACTATCTATTTGTGTTTTATATCAATTCTTTTTAGTTTTCTATCGATCCTTGTCTTTCAAAGGCTGATCCGTGGTTTTCTAATATTCTTTGTCAAAGGTGGATAAGTTTCCATCTTTATTGAGGTATGTATATCTATGAAAGTTTTCCTAATTCTTTAATTGTTATATGTTTTTTTCAAACCCTTCGGTTTGTTCATTAAAATGGATTGTCATTGATATGAAAATGATTTTTATTAAATATGGTCATGGATTTTGGAAATGGTTTTGGGAAATCATAACACATTGGGAACCTTGGGTTCTTCGAGAAATAGAAATTGGTAATTCTAGTGTGTGTAAAACCACTATGGGTTACATTCATGATATCAGTAGAATTTGTAAGGACTCCATATCAATTAGAACCAACATATTCCTGGTTTAGGATTATTTTATATCTACTATGTATTCCCATATGGTATTACCCAAATGGCGTGCTTTGTATTTTATACCGAGTTTATTACATGATTGGTTTTTTCATGGATATTTCACACATGTTTTCTTTAAAAAAATTTCATTTATACTTGATATATTTATGGATTTTTTGAAAATGGTATTCATTTATGGATAATAAAAGAATTTTTACAAATGGTTTCATTTTTGAAAAAAAATTAATAAACTGGATCTTATTTTATATCCAGTACTTCATCATTATTGATATTATAACTTGTATAGATTCTTGGTGGTATCCTATTGGGATCTATGCTATGAACCTTTGTTTTCATTTTGGTTGATGTAGACCTTCTTTTTTAGGAATCAGAGAAAGGGAATGGAATCATGTGTCATTATATATTATCTTATAATTTATCACCTTTATAATGGGATGGATTGATTGTGATATATGGTCACATGAAGACTTGTTTAGTTTGGTCCATTTTAACTTTCTGGTTTGGATGGTGTGGAATGAATTTGTATGTCTAATTTATACTTATTTCATTCTTCTATTTTTTTTACTTTGAGGTTTCTCTAGTTTTACATGAGACTTAGGGGTATTTTCTAAATCTCACCATGTGGTTCACCATTGTGGGTGACTTGTCTAGTTTACCTAATCTAGTTATTTAAAAAAATTTATCAAAGGGAAGACCCAACCTAATGTGTTGTTGATAGTTCCTAAGTGTGGTTTAGTGTTTTGGTAGACATGAGTAAGGAAGAATAGAATTCTAGTAGTATGTAAGAAATAGGGGACTAGCCATTTCACTTTCATATCTAAATACGAATTACCATTGGTGGTATTGGACTTTTTCCAAGCTTACGACTTGGTGGTTGAGGTTATTTGAATGAACCTTATGTTGGGTTTATTTAAATGCACTTGTTCTTTTCTTAATGTGTCATACTTATACAAAGGGTTCATAATTGTTTTAAATTATTATATTTCTGTTTTAAAGAATTTAAATCAATACCTCAAGTTGGTCCTATGAGTTTGGAATCTACTCATAACTTTTTGGTTTTGGATTTTGATTGTTATAAAATTAATCCTTAAAGAGATCTTCCAAATATGAGTGAGGAAGTTGTGAGACATGTTCCGTAGGAAAATCATCCATTGGAGACTTATTTGGTAGAAGCAATATTTCATACTATTCAATCTCTGGGTCAAGTAGGTGTTTGTAACCTAGGATGAGCACAGGATCATGACTTGAAATTTTTAAAGTAGTATCTACTTGTCTTTCGTGGGTACAAAGGACCATAGAAATATAAAGAATAGATTGAGTGTATTGAGAATATTTTCAAATTTATAAATACTCCTATGTATTATAAGGTGGTTTTAACAACATATATTCTTGAAGGACTGATATTGAGATGGTGGGACTCTATTTCGTAGGCTAAGATATAAAATTATATCACCTAAGTATCTTTAAAGAAAATATTTAACCAGAAGTTTTATTCTGATAAATTACATGGGGGAAAAGAATAGAGTGTTTTTGACCTTAGATAAGGGATATCATACCATTATTGAGTATTCCACATGTTTTCTTGAGTTGGTTCACTTATCACCATAGCTAGTCACAAATGATTACCTAAAGGAATGTTGGTTTGAGTTGGGTTGGGGGACAATATTTTGTCGATGCTGATTTTCATGTCCCTTTCAAACATTGTAGAGATAGTTATTAAAGAATCTTTGGAAGAGGCTATCATTGCATGAAAAATTGTTTTGGGAGGAGTTTCAAATGGTATTTTTGTTATCCAAGGTATAAATTCTGGAATGAAAAGGAAGTGAAAAGGTAGTCAGTTTTCGTCAAGATTGGTTTTAGGGGATTCATTTATACAGAAGTAGGTTGTTTCCTATCAGTGTGAATGGACTTATCATACAAAGCCTAATTGTATAGAGGATCCCCAAATTTGTAATCAATTTTGAAAATCTGGCCATCTGAAATATTTTTTGTGAAAGGATATTCCATGGAAGTAAGGATGGAACCACCTTCAACAAGGTCTCATAGTTTTTTACTAATTATTTCCTGAGGGTTGGGTCTTATCCTTAGGTTAAGGGGGATGTTCATGAAGCTAAGAAAGCTTAGAGAGAAGGTTAGACAAGGCATATTTATGCGGTGGAGTATGCACCGGAGGAATATGAAGTAGTTATATCCACAATTAGAGGTGTGGTGTTTATTTAATAATCTATGGTTCAATATTTGTTTGATATAGGTGAAAATCATTATTTTATATCATCAAATCTAGTTAACATTTTGGTTTTGTATTCAGATATTACACCATACTTTTGGGATCATTCCATGCATTTGGGAAAGTGGGATGAATAATGATTCATGTTCTTAGCATTTCGAGGGATGATAGAAGAAAATGAGGTGGAGTGGGACTTCTATGTTCTCAATCATGAAATATTTTTATTGACTATAAACATGGATTGGATGATCTGTGTTATGTCATAGATACACTATTATCATTGTCAGGTTCTGTTCTTATAGGCCAATGGGGTAACTCATGTTTTTTTAGGGTGAGTGGTACTCTAGATTTAGAAGGGATCATATATTACCAAGAGAAAATATAAATAAACCAAACTATAACTTCGTCCTATGTTCTAAATAGAACCCATCTCTTAACTCCATCCATGCTATCCATCTCAACCATACAGCACCGAGAATCTTCTCTACTGGTGCCTATAATCATGAGGTCATCTCAGTACCAAGGTTCTAGGGCCACAAAATAAGGGTGTGAGTATAACATAGTAGGCCACCACCAACATTATACATAAAAAAGAAATATAAAATGAATGTTTAGTTCAATATTCTCAAAATAAATTGATATTTTTTTTAAAAAAATAACACCTTCCACATGGACAAATGTTATCCAAGTCACCAGAGAGTGACCATACTTACTTCATCCATTTCTAGTGTATATTTAAAAATAAAACATATCAATACCAACCTAAGGGTCAGATAAGTTTTTTACATTGGATAATATCCTATGTTATCATCAATCCTTAGGGTCAGATAAGAATATGTCATATATTCTATCATTTAACATCAACACCGATGGGTCAGTATGGAACCTTCCCTATGAACCTTAAATTATCATTAAAACATAGGGGGATGGAACTTGACCTCAATACCATATTATATAATCTACACACTTGGAGAAATATCACCCACTTTAGTTACCATATCATATCATACATACATGGGGGGGGGGTGGTGATTCCCACTCTAGGAACCATCTTATATCATCCACACATAGGGGGTGATTCCCACCCCTGAAACTATCTCATATTATCTACACATAGGGTGAGTGAAACCTTCCCCTTGTACCATCTCATATTATCCACACACATAGAGGGAATTATTACCACCCCTTGTACAGTCTTATATAATCCACACATGGGAGGGAATGATGTTTACCCTTGTTACCATCTCATATCATCCACACATAAGGGGGAATGGCTACTTCCCCTGATATCATATCATATAATCCCCACACTAGGGGAATTGTTCCCACCTCTTATATTATCTCATATCATCCACACATAGGGAGGGGGGTGGAATCCAACCATAGTATTTTTCCATATCATTCACACATAGGGGGGATTGGTGCCCACATTTGGTCCCATATCATATCAATAACCCAAGTAAGAATGGCTCCCTCTCATGGTTCACACACACACATATAAATATCATTTATAAAATTAAATACATAAGCAGTGGAATTGATCATGAATACATACATATCATGAGGGTCACATGGGATGGGTATTTTCATAAACTCGAAATACATTTCCTAGGTTGGATTCTCCAACACAAAACTTGTTTCCCATCACCACATTAGTGTGAGTCTAAAATCATGTCATCCAGCTTATTATAATCCTATCTAGAATTAATTGATGTCTGGGGTGCCCATTATGGCCCCTTATGTCACATGAAGGTCTAGAAACCCCATGTGTTTTTCACAATCACATTCTTTAAATCTAGGGTCAAATCCCATAACTCAATGACATAATATCCCTTTATATATAGATGATAACATCATGTCCTAATTAGCCACATATACAATAAAATATGAGAAAAACACAAAAAGGGATGGAATAACGACCATCATGACTTCATTTCTAAGCTAGGTCAGTTTTATCACAATATACTATAATAAGTCTAACCCATGGTATACCCCTAACCAACCGTTCCCAATTCATCACACTCCCATACTTAAAGGGGACCAAGGGAACTTATTCTGAAGTATACTATGTTCTTTAATTGAATTCATACCATTTTATGGTATATATGCCACATTACTATTATTTCAGGTCAATCCCACCACCATCAGTGAGTGAGGCATCAAGCCTAGTGTTCAAGGATATATCGTTTCCCAATAAACTTATTTTTTACTTGTAGGGGGGTTAATAGAAACAATTATTTTTTCATTCAATGTCAATCACAAAATGTGAAGAGGCTTCATATCACGTTATAATGTCCCGGTTTCTTCCATGTAATGCATTGAAATATATATAGTAATATTTTCAGATCCATGTGTTGGGATGGAATGAGATTCTGAGATTTGGTGAGCCCAGAATTGATATTTGAAAAATATTAAATATATTAATATCACACATACATAGTTTTCTTGAAAAAATGGAATAACATATGAATTGAGTTTCATATTGGAAATATAAGAGTGCATTGGAATCCATATCAAGGGTTTTACCCTAGGTATGACATAAAATGTTTTAGTGTCGAGTATTTGTAAAAATGTTTTCATAGGCACACAACATAACTAAATAAATAAATAAAATTATTTTATTAAGAAAAGACACAACAACCTAATTCATCTTCTATAGAAACCCATTTATGGGTAAATATTAGGGTTAACTTCATAAATATAGAGATATAGAGATGAGTCTTGGTAGAGATTTTGGTAGATGAAAAAAAGATCAAGGGATCAAATCGATACCATAGGGACCATCTACATCAACAAATTTCGAGAATCTCACCAATGACTGTGATTCATGGTCATTATTTATTATAAATTGATAAAAACTCATGGTAGAATGTTTTATTTATGTGGATTTTTCCCCATTTAATTTCTCCCATGATAAAAACAAATTAATCAACCAACAAATTTATTTTTTGGTCGATCATATTATGGTTATAGGTTGTTTACTTAGGTTTAGGAGATTTTAATGGTTGATTAGTTATTTATATTCATTTTTCATTATAACAGAAAAAAATTGAGGACAATGTAGGTCCAGTACCCGTGTTTGTGTTTTTTTTCATTTCATTCCCCATTCATCATATGTTCATTATCAGAGTTCCGTTTTATCGGGGGTTAAAAAAATACCTAATAATAAATAATTTCACAGCCACTATTCGATGCAATGGGATGGTACTACGGAATAGGTTCAAGTTTGATGATGAGATCAAGCTGTGATAATGCTGAAGATAGATCAGGATCAGATCAGGGATATTATTTTATAGTTTGATATTCAGTGATGAGATATCATGATGGGATGATATTTTATGTGAATTAGATGGAAAAATTATTGTGACTGGTGACATAAAGGCTTTCCCAGACTAGATCCATGGTTTATAGTGAGGTTTAAGGAATAAAATCGATGTGACAACGGATTGAGAATACCTTGTGAAGAACATGTGGATTATGGAAATTTTTAAATTTTATGGTGAGTACTTTGGAGATACACATCTTGTGGGGCATCGACAATGCACGACATGTGACACATGTCAAACCCAATGTGACCCGACCAGTAAAATTGTTGTGTAACCTTGGGTATGAGCATAAACAGAGTACACAAGATAATTTGTGTACTCATACCCAACCAAATTACGCAGGATGAGGTGTTTACTTGGACACAACCAAGTACAAAAGCACTATCTAGGGTACATTTACATGGACAAATGTATATAGGCATTTCATGGAGTACACATGGATAGGATGGATCACATAGGAAGACCCATGACCATAATGACACATTTTGTACTACTAATACACACTATATAAATTTTTTATAGAGGTTTGAGGCCCTTTTTTTCTTTATCTTGGACGAGTTTCTTTAGGGTGTGTTCCACTGATTCATCCCTATAAGGGTATAGTTTGGAATTACATCCTAGATAAAGTATTATGATTATCTCTAAGTTATTTTTCTATGATATAGTTATCGGTGTCCCCCCATTTCTTTGGATGGGATCCTCTGCTGTCTTCTTCCATAAGTAGGGTTATTAGAATTTACATTCCCAACTTTACTGGACCGTTGACCCCCTACTTAGTAGATTAATATAGATTGGGTTGTTGGTATACCCCATGGACTTAGATGTAATACCCATACATGTATTGATCTATTTGAACTTCCAGTATGTACATTATTTAGGAGAGACCAGATGATCATGAAATATTAGATGGATTTCATCAGTGTTATTAGACTTTTGAAGTGAGTTATCCTAAGTGAGAGTTTCTATGGACTCTCGAGAATAATATTAGGCTGATAACATAGTTGTGACCTTTACTTGAGAATTAGTGTTTTCAATGATTATATCTGGATGTTTATTTCTTTATGTCTCATATTTCATATTTATATTTCCTTGTTATGAGATGATTAATAATAATATTGATGATATATTCTTAGTGATTTTAGGGTTTCCTACTGGGTATTGTTATACTAACCCTTATATGGCCTCTTCCCACACATGCCATATATTATGTAGATGATTAGATATGTGATGGGGTTCAGAGTGGACTAGGAGTAGACAGAGCTTAAAATGAGATAGAAAGGTTGTGGTTCACAGAAAGAGTCACATTTTATTGTAGTTACATCTTTATAGTAAGTTTAACTTCATTACAAATTTTGGCGGGCATGTATTTGGACCTTTATACATTCCCTTACTATTTTCATACTATAACTGCGGGATTTATATTTATGCATGCATTAGTATCCTTTTTTTTTCATTTCATCATTTTATGGTCTTCAAGATGTGTGTGTGCATAATAGTACATTAAGATATGGACTTAAATGTGAGTTTTATTCCTACTCAGTGCCAGTCTACATCATATGTCCTACTAGAGGCAGGATTGGGGTAGAAATGAATCGAATTTCCACTAGACAGGTGAGCCTCTATGGCTTGAAAAATCATAGAGTGGTATCTGATCCATGTTTCATAATAGGACTAGAGTTTGGGATTTTTTCTAGATATGATATTGTTTTGGGTTTTATGTAAATAGTGTTAAGTGTCTCGAGTTTGGATTTCAGGCTAAGGACTATCATGTTTGCGTTGTATTCAATGTATCTATACACTAGGAATTTGAATTCCTACCTTTCAAATCATAACTTATAGACACTGTTTGTGGGGAAAACATCATTACATGGATCATATAAGAATGGGTTGTGTTCCATGTACTTATTGATTCATCTCCCCAGATATACTCATTGACCCCATTACATATTGTCTATTTTAGGAGGTCTCTACAATGATTTATAGCTAGGATTTAGTTGAAGGATTTCAAGGATGATCCATTTATAAATGAGGCTTTAATATAGGGACCTGTTCAGAAGGTAGTTCCTCCAGTTGGTTTACCGGCAATACCTCCACCTATCGATTAATATATTTTACCAGTAGTACTAGTGAATGAGGTTTCAAATATGAGTATGATTTATGAGTTTCAATTTCAGTATCCCCTTGAGTTTTGGGGAAATCCAAACCCCTAGGTAACCAAGGATTAGTTTGGGGTGGTTATGTGAGTATTTATCCTCATAAAGACACCTACAAACTAGAATATTTTATTATAGGTGAGCCTTCATCAGGTTCATATATGGTGTTAGTGAATCCTAGTGGTTTTGGAATATGATGATATGACTCTTATATTGAAGGAATTTGAGCTCCTCGTGAGTGAGGAGTACTCTCGAGCTATGAAATCACATTACATTTAATTAGTAAAATAATAATGAAATGTACTCATATATAAAATTATTGAAAAAACATCATGGATAAAAATAAATTAATTATCAATTAATGAAACTCTTTATTATTGGATGTAATTATCTGAGGAATAACGAAACCTATAATATCTAAATCATTCCTTAAGAAAGTTTAAAATAGATGAGTAGGTATACACCAGAAATCTATTTAACTAAGGATATCCAACTAATTCATCTCATGAGAGTACCTATGCATTAAGAAACTATCTATAATTGTACCACACCCTTATTTTTTTTGTTCAAATAATTCTTTTATCTATCTAATGGACAATTTAATTCATGAACAATGTTCTTTAACATCAAATATCCATATTTAGTAAAAAATATAGCTTTATTAATATTTCCCTAGATAATCAAAAAATATTCAATTTAGAATAATGTATGTATATGTCATATAAGGTTTAATAAATAAACATATCCATGAAAAATTATATTGATATTTATGGGAAACTAAACATCCGATTATTAAACGTAAGAGAATATTTCAATGGAAAGTTAATGACTACAAAAGTGAATCATGAAAGTGATTATAGACACTTTCCTTGGTCAAAATAATCAGAAAACATATAGAATAATAATAAGGATGATACCAATAATACATAAACCCTTAAGAGTGATAATAAAAGATTATTTTAATTGATCAATATAAATACAATAAAAATATCTTTAAATCATTCTTGAGGAAAATATCCTTTTTATCTTGAAAATCGCTTTTAAAAACTCAAATTTTAGAAAAAATTTTAAAAATAATTTTATTTGAAAAAAATATTTGAAACTTATAATGGAATATCTAAAATATTGAGTGGTCATGATGACATGAAATTCTATACATACTGAGTACGTTTAAGTAGGGATGCCATTTACATTTTAAATAAAATCCAAATGGGCCTTGTTTCGAAAATAACATGAATATTTCTTTCCAAAAAAATTTTAAAAAATAAAAATGACTAAAAATTTATTTAATAATTCATTTTTTATAGGGTAAAAAAATTGAAAACATTTTTAGAAAACATGGTTTTAGAAGAAAACAGATCTCCAGTCCAAGAGAGAGATGAAGTCAGATTTACTTAAATTAACATTATCTATTATTTTAAGTACCTACGAATAGAAAAATAGAACTATTAATATAAAAAATCATGAATAATCATAGGATAATATAATTATATGCCTTTATTATTAAATGGTTAAATAATTTCATTTAACTAAAATCCTAGAAAAAATAATCTCGATTAGAATGAGATTGTGAAATAAACCCTTAAAATAATCATAATGTTGAAGTGATAATTAATAAATGAATTGATTATGTGTGCAAAATATAAATACATATAATTTTTTTTAAATAATACATAATATAATAAAAAATAATTTCACACATAATCTTAAAATATCAAAGACAGCGAAGAAGTTATATAACCCATTGAAAATAAATTAAGTTATGAAATTCTATACCGCTTGATAACTCTTAAGTCACCGAATATTGGATGATATAATTAAAAATGGAACTTAAAATTACCTTAATTATTATTAATAATGATATTAAATTTCAAAGTAGTATTATATACACCATATAAAAAAATTAAGTGTGTAACATTCCCATATGCCTCAATGAAGGGAAATTGAAATGAAGTCTCTTACATCACACTTCCTTTCGGTTGGACATGACTTAAACCAAAAATATAGTGGTTTTAGATGTGTTATTATATTATAATAGAACCATATAAATATTTATAATATCATATATGATCATTTTATAATATCATATCACTCATTCATTAATAATATTTTATTGTTTTCATTGTTTCAGGTGTTAATTGATTCGTTTTCTCATGTGTGTTTTATCATGAAAGATTTGGTTCTTTCTCATATTATATAGTTCCATAATATATAGAATAATAATAATTACATTATTATAAAATATATATATCAATAATTATTTTATTACCAATCATTAAATATGGTTTTGAGAAATGAAGTGTGTTATGATCATAGAGATGGTAGGTCATACGTACACACGCGTAACATTTCCACGTTTAAAAAACCATTATGGAAAGGAGTAAGGTAATATTATATAATTAAATAAAAATAATTATATCATAAATACAATATTATTTAGTTAAATATAATTATATATATCATCTATGTGGCATGGTGATAAAAAAGAGTAACATCGCTTCATGTAGGTCGTAGTCTACACGTACCCAAATGAAGTTATCATCTTTAACTGAGTGAAAAGGTACGAAATAAAAGGATATATTTTCATTTAAGAATTATAAATATATCATTAATAAAATAACTATACAATTTATATCTAATATATTTATTAAAATTATCTTTATTACAGTCCATGTAAAGAGTTAGTGAAAAACGAATCACATCGCTTCATAAGGTGGTAGCCCACTGTACACATGAGTGACGTTATCGTATCCACTAAAAAAATAATGAAAAAAATTGTATATGATTTAATGACTCCATAGGTATAATTAATTTATAAATATCACATATATACTTTATATCTATCATTATACCCAACTGTGAGAGGTGGTAATAGAAAAATTAATGACATTAGTTCGTGAGGCTGTAGTCTGTCGTACACATAAATGATAAGTTGGTAACCCATTTGATGAAAGTGGGGGTGTTTTCAGGTCATTAAATTAATATAAAAACATATAATTATATGTAATATATTGGGTTATTATATCATTATGTTTTAATAACAATTTAGTGAGCTGTAGAAAAAAATAAAGTAAAAAAATTTCGGAAAATAATGTTGCCTCTTCTATAGGTAACCTTATCAGGTTTTCACTAAAAACCTTCTTAGGTCGACTTTATATAAAAAATAATGATTTTAGGATGATTTTATGGATGTTTTAAATTTATTGGAAAGGTCTTGGTCAAAACATAAGGGTGTGAATATGTGAATAAGATAGGAAGAGAGGGTGGCCTTTTATGAGTGAGGCGAGTGACAGATTTGCAATTGTTTGAAAATAAAAAGTTGTACTAACTTTTTTCACATGATAAAAGGGTAAAAAATGGATTATTATAGATAATTAAACATTAAAATATCCAAATATGTCAAGAAAATATATTTTTGAAATGTTTTTAGGTCATTATAACCCTTATATTTTTAGTTTAACCTCCGATAAAACCATTTGTACTTTAACTATTGTGAGTAAACTTTTTTTCCTATTTTTACAATTCATTATGGTAAAAAAATAGGTTGATATTATTATATAATATAAAATATTATAATTTAAAATATGGAATCAATTTTAAAAACTAAATTCACTTAAGTGGAAATTTTTAATTTAAAATTAATCTGTTTGATCTGATGAGAAAACAGGTTTTAAAAGGAAACCATTCAAAAGGTTACAAAGTTTTATTCCAAAATTCATTATAAAAATGATTTAAATAAACTAATTTTGATATATATATATATATATATATATAATTGAAATAATTTTAATTTTAATCTAATTTATAATATAAATTTAATTTATAATATAAATTTAATTTATAAATAATTTAAACAGAAATGAATTTCTCAATTATAATTTAATATTTCTTACTATTCAACAAAAAATGAAACATTCCTAAAGAAACAAAAAAATTAAACATATGATAATTTTGATATTATGATTTAAAAAGTGAATTTAATTTTATCAAATAATAATTCTATGAGTGTTTGAAAATAATTTTAAATTAGGTGTTCAAAGAGAGACTAAACCATCTTTCAGAAAAAAAATACAGTTTTTCAAAAAAAACATTTGTTTTTATTTTAAATGATTAATATTTTATTTATAAACAATAGAAAACCAAAATTTTAATAATTTAATTAGTATTATTAAAATATTACAATTTAATGGTCTTTTATATTTCTATACTATATTATTATTCATTTCTACTTGGGTTTGCGTGTTCTGTAAGCTACCAAAAAGATTAAATTTATTGAAATATATTTTATGGTCCTTTTAAGATAGGTATTATATGTCACATAATTTATAAAATAAAATTTTTATTATTTTAAAATATCATTATGTTACATTATCCCCACCTTAAATAAATTTTATCATCTTAATTTGGACTTGATCTTGGTAATCAAGGGTTTGGCATTTGGAAATACCATTATTGAGAATTCCACATAATAAAAGGGTAAATAAAATATCCTTTTAATCCGAGGGAAATGAAATTACATGGGTTGTATGAAATATCCTTTTTTCCATTATTTCATTTTTATTTCATTGGACGATGCACTTAAAACTCATTTCCTACTATCATTCAAATTATGCACCTTTATAAATTTTGTTTCAATATTTTCAAGTTGTGCCAATATTTTAGAACTTATGGGTAAGTATACACCAAAAAACTATTTAACTAATGTTATCCAACTGATTCAACTCATTAAACTACTGATGCCTTAAGGGGCTATATATAATCAGGCCCCACCTGTATCTACATGTCCATATAATTCCTCATATATTGAATGATTAATTTAATTCCGGAATAATGTTCCATATCATAAAATATATATATCATGTAAACAATATGAATTTATCAATATTTCCCATGATAAATAAATAAATATAATATGTATAAGTGATATATGGTTTAGAAATAAACATATACATTTTAAATAATATTTATATTTTGTGGAAATTTAATGTCCAATGATTACAGAACTGAATGTTTCAAGTTAAAGTTAATGATTACAAAAATAAATTAAGGAAGTCAGTTCAATACT
Organism: Viscum album; assembly: GCA_963277665.1. NCBI lineage: Eukaryota > Viridiplantae > Streptophyta > Magnoliopsida > Santalales > Viscaceae > Viscum > Viscum album. The sequence continues at coordinate 1,180,703,199 of OY728164.1, forward strand.
TTCCAAAGTTTAAATTGTCATTAACCAAACATAGTAATATTAAGGATGGTATCAATACAACATATACCCATTAGAATAAGAATATAGGGTTTTTTTTTCATAGATGAATAGAAATACCACAAAAAGATCTTTAAAAATTCTTGAAGAAAATAAACTTTTTATTTTGAAAATAAATTTATAAAAGTAAATGTTCATAGATCATTTTGAAAATAATTTTTTAAAAATAATTTTGGAAACATATAATTTAATATATTAAACATTTAGTGGTCATGATTGCAAGAAATTCCATACATTCCAGGTATGTTAAGAAGAAGAATCCTTTTAAATTTGGAGTAAAATAAAAATGAGACTTGTTTTGATAATATAATTGATATTAATTTTTTTAAAAATTAAGAAGGGGTAAAATTTCCTAAATAAATCATTAGGAAAAGTTTAAAAACAATTTGAATATATTTTTAGAAAACACAATTTTGGAAGAAATCTAATTTATGAAAAAAGAGATTAATGAAGTCGTATTTTCTTAAAAACATTTTCTCAATTATTCTACATACCAAAGAGTTTAAAAATGGAAATATTACTTGAAAATATCATAAATTACTAGTGGATAAGAAAAATAAAATTCAATAATAACTGATCACGATTATAAGGAGATTATGAAATTAACTATTACAATGATCATAACATTGAAGTGATAATTTATAAATGAATAAATTAGGTGCATAATTTTTAAATCCACATAAAACAAGTGGAAATAAAATATAAGATAACAAAAATTCATTTCACACAATATCATAGAATATAAAATATGATGAAGAGGTAATATAACCCAATGAAAATAAATTGAGTTATGAAATTTGTTACCACTTGGTAACTCTTAAAAAAATATCATTGGATGAAATAATTCAAATTGAAATTTGAAATACCATGAATTATTAATTAAACATCATGTTACATGTCAATTTGTAATTATATACACCATATATAATAAATTATGTTCATAAAATTACAATATGCCTCAATGAAGGGAAACTGACACGAAGTCCCTTCCCTCATGCTTACTTTTGGTTGAATGTGATTTAGCCTCTTATATATTGGTTTTAAAACTATTTTTAACTTATATTATAACCATATAAATATTTATAATATTATATATTATCCTTTTATAACTTCTTATCACCTTCTTGTTAATAATATTTCTATACTTTCATTGTTTCTGGTGTTAGTTGTCTTGTTTTCTCATATGTGTTTTGTTATGAAAGTTCTAGTTCTTTCATATATTATATAGTTTTATAATATATATAATAATAATAATGGAATAATTATAATATTTATATAAAAATTATACTTTTAATACAAATAATTAATTATGGTTTTGATATGTGAAGCATGTTTTGATCATTGAGATGGTAGTCCATATGTATGTATAGGTAATGTTTCCATTTTTAAAGTATAATTATTGAAAGGAGGTAAGTAATAGTTTAAATTTACATAATTATAATAATATAATAAATACCATATTAATTAATTAAATATAATTATATATATCATCCATGTTGTGTGGTGATGAAAAGATAATCATATCACTTTATGGAGGCGGTAGTCCACACATAGATGAAAAAATGTTATCATCTTTAAGTGAGTCACAAGGTAAGAAATAAAATGATATATTATATTTTCATAATGATAAATATTTCATTAAAATCAAAATTATATCATATATTTCACTTATATTCATTAAAAAATTTCTTATTACCTTCCATGTAATGCTTTAGTGAAAAATGAATCACATCGCTTCGTGAGGCGGTAGTCCGACATACACATGAATGATGTTATCATATCCTCTATGGAAGGGAAATTAAAAAGTTATATATGATATAATTACTAAATAGGTATAATTATGTTATATGTTTCATATATATACCTTATATCCCTAATCATTCCCAACTGTGAGAAGTGGTAATGGAAAAATGATCGTCATCAGTTCGCGATGCGGTAGTCTGCTGTACGCACAAATAATGATTTTGTAACCCATTTTATGGAAGTTGTGATGATTATATGTCATGAAATTAACATAAAAACATCAAATGTATATGTATTATACTACTGTCCTTATATCATCATGTTTCAATAATAATTGAGGATGTGGAGGAAGAAATAAAATAAAAATGATCGTTAAAGAATGTTTCCACCTCTTCAGGTAACCTATATAGGTTTGAACCGAAATCCTTTATAGATTGTATTTAAAAAAAGTCTTTTGGAATTATTTTATGGAATTTATTTGGTTAGGTATTTTTCTAACCAAAAGGGTGTGAATGTGTGAAGAAGAGAGGAGAGGGGTTTCCTTTTATAAGTGAGGTGAGTGGCACCCTTGTAATTTTTTGGAAAGAAAAAGGTGTACCCAAATGTTTCACATTTAAAAAGGGCAATAAATGGGTTATTATAGAGGATATAAAACTATATAGTAAAATTATATCCACAAAATATATTTTAGGTGAGTTTTTATTTCATTTTAACCCATATATTTTTAGTTTAACCCCTGAAAACAAATTTTTACCTTAACAGTGGTAAGTAATTTATTGTTTTTATTATTCATTATGGTAAAAAAATAATTTAAAATTATTATATAATATAAATTATGATGATTCCAAATATATAAAACATTTTAAAAAATTAAATTAAAAATATTTTTAAAATTTAATTTTAATTTATTCTCACATATGTGACAAGAAAGAGGGTTTTTAAAAAGAAAATGTTCAAAACATTACGAAATTTTTATATAAAAATTAATTATGAAAACAATTCCAATGAATAATTTTGATTAAAATATATGTATTAGAAATAAAATAACATTAAAATAAATTAAAAATATAATTGAAATTTATAAAAAAAGTTAAATGAAAATGCATTTTTCTATTAAAATTCAGTATTTCGCACTATTAATAAAAAAATGAAACATTCCAGAAAAATCACAAAAAATAACTCAAAGAGAAATTTTATATGATGATTTTAAAAATTAAGTAAATTTTATCATATAAATTTTCTATATTTTTTTATTTTTTATTTTAAATTATTTGCGCAAAGTGGCACTCAACCAACTTTGAGAAAAAAAATTTTTTTCTCAGAAATCATTTCTTATCCTTTTAAATTATTATTATTATATTTAAAATAAATATATGACCAAAATTTTAATAATTTAGATAGTACTATCCATAAATTCCAATTTAACAGTTAGGTTTGTAATGGTATACTATATTATGGTTCATTTTGACTCGGGGTTGTATTTTTGAAAATTCATCAAAGAGATTAAATTTAAAGAAATATATTTTGTGGGATGTTTAGGCTCGATGTTCTGTATAACATACACAATCAAAAAAATGTTTCTATTTTAAAAATAGTAGGGTGTTACAAAAATCCTACAACTCATGGCTCAAATTATCGCCACCAACTCCAGTAAAAATTCCCACTTTCAAAAATACTAATGAATTCCCAATTCATTGATTTCACACCAACATCTGAGGTCACTGATCTCCAGAATACCATCATTTTCTTAGCATCAAACCATACCATTACACGACCATTCTCATACAAAATCACAGCCTAACTCCCAAGACTATAACCATTATACATGATCCCACCTCATTCTACATTCTAGTGTACAATCCATAAGCACCAACCTTCTTGGACTCGATCACCTTACCAATCCATTTACCAAAACACATAGACATACCACATAAATTCCATCCCACATATAATAGTTTTTAGTGATTATACATGATAATTATAACCAATAATCATCTATCAATACCAAAATTTTGGTATTTATTTTTATTATACATAATCCAGGAACTTTCATCCAAGCATCAACACAAAATAATACCCTCCTTTTGGTGGGTCCCACTAACATGTCACCCCTACATTTAGTGAAAACCACTCAAAATGAGCACCATGTAATTAAATAATATATTGTTCAATCCACACCATAGCAATTTATTCATCATATATCAATGATCATTATCTCTGTTGATACCCTCTATCATACGAACACTATCCCTCACAACCACTACTCTTATTTCTTAAATAAAACCACATCTCAAACCCATATCTAGGTCCTAATGATACCACAGTGTCCCACATGACCTCTATTCAATTATATTGATTATCCACTCCTTCAAACCTAATATCAATGGATTTAACCCAAGGTCCATGATATGTTCATTACTATGTGACACTCTCATTCAATCCCATTATGGTCCCCACCATGTCCCACTATCTACACACAATCACCTTGATGCCCAACTCCCTATAGTTAAGGCCCTATATTAATTCCTTATTCATCATCATGATATAATAAACCCCTAAACTTCTCATTCGTTTCAATGGTCATCATTCCATATTCCATATTTCATGAAAGTTCAAAACTCATCTCTCATATGATCTGGCCATCTCGACATATAAACAATCCCCACGACCACTTAATAATTTCACAATCACTATATAGAGATCTTATCTCATGCACTAGTTATACCCCGATTCACTAAATTTTTACAGTAAAACAACACTTTTCCATACCCTAAAGTATCCCCTTATCTAACCAATACACATCATAACTTCAAGGTTCAACACCCCTTTATTTCTATTCCTTGATCACAATAAGGTATCTCACACCTACCCATTATCTCATCCAAATTGGTCACAACCCATGTATTATTTCTCACTAAATTACATTGACACCCAATGAAATAGTTCTATATAGTAGATAAACTAAGTATTAATAGACCCCACTATAATACACATGCATCTCTCAGGGTTTTAAACCCCATATTGATTTAAAAGGTCAAACCATGTACATCACCAAACTATCTAACCCATAAACTATAAAGGCATCACATGTAACCACCGTGAATTTTAATATGTTATCTTGAAGTCACTCTAGGAGTCACATAACCTACACAAATCAACCCCCCTATCCTAAATATTTTCTCCGAACCCACACATCGACATGCCCCACATGACATCCAAGTTTAATCAAGAAAAATCAAACACCAAGCACACATTCTTCTATCCCAGTTTAGGTCATACCAATCAACCTACCTTATAGGTTAATAAAAAGGTAAATATTTTGACACATGGTAAGATATTATCAATATAATTAATCTCACAATGTTTCTCAATAGCCATCGTTACCAAAAGAGAGAATACTCAATAAGTTGTGCAACCTACTGCAACCCTACCATACAATTTGATTCATTCTATATTGAGTAATATTCCATAATTAGTAGTCTCACATGACTAAATAATTACCTAGCCATACCTCCCATACATGTCAGACACATCCCACGCACAAATAATTATCCATGCTTTTTCTCCCTACGTTATAATCAAGGAATTCTCAAAAGACTATAACACATATTGATATAACCCCATGTGCATCAATCACAAACATAAATCATAAGACCTTGCTTCCACATTTACAATACACAATTTTTCACCATTCCTAACTAGATAAATGATCCCTCACCAGTTACATGTCTTCTTTGTAAAAAAAGGAATCTAACCATACTTTCATCTCTAAAGGGATTCAAAAGCATGGGATAACACCCCTTTTTGGATACCCTCATATATCACAAATCATATAAGGTAGTCTTATAAAATCATTATGCTACTCAAACATGACACTAGACTCACTAATCATGAGTGGAAACTCAACATCACTAGGCTCTCCCACCTAGCCTATAACCATACCCCAATAGGTTATAGATCACAGAACAACATGTACACTCCCATATTAGATATTACAAGGTAGCCCATAACTTAATAAACATACTCTAGGGTCCTCATATATATTTATATATACATTTATCGAGAATCTCATAATCAATCCAATTACCCACTCTAGGGTACTAATCCTCTATAGGATATGCATATCATACTACCCCCTAGAGGATCAAGGTCATATCCACATGCATATAAAACATCACCCTATGAAGATTCATATCATGAAATCATTACAATGTGGTTTATCTAAGTGTAATTACACTAATAATTTATTTTATATGACACGAAGAATGTTTTTATAGACATATTAAAAAACCAAAAACAATTTCCTTCTCTAGAACCAGTATCATAATCCTACACAGGAATCCACATATCATGTGAATCTTCATGCCTAATATGATGCATAAACAACAAATCTATTGACACGTTGAGACTTGAGGAGAAAACATAATTAATATATCAAAAACAAATCATCATATCATGTTATAATAAACCAAAATATAACATCAAAACCTAAGACAATAATACAAACTCTTAGGAAACTTAGAATTCAACTCATGATGGTACTGGATAGGAACACGACATAGTATCCATCACTTGTTCCAACCAATCCTATCTCTTTTTTAACTTGTCCCAAATAGTAGGAAAATACAAGTAAGGCCCTAATAACACTTTATAACATCTGAATTTGGATCAATATATAGTAAATATATCAAATCACCACATGAACTTCTGCACACCATCCCATACAATAAAGGATACTAACAAGAAGAAAGATTATAAGGTGGTAATCTAGACATAATATACCCTTTGGTACAGAAAACCATAAATCAAATAGAAAAAAACATATGAATAGTCATCATAAAACCTAATAGAATAAAATAAACATCACAACCAAAAAAAATACACAACATATTTTATTAAATAATGAACTATACAAAATGATATAAAAGTCATGGAGACGCCAATAAGATCTCATATAGGCATATCACATACAATATTGACTAAAGGTAAATAAAATGAACCAAAGTCTGGTCTTGATTCATGCCTCATTCCCACCTCATGATTACATCCAAATTATTAAACTCAACCATCCAACATCGATCCTCAACCCTACCCATGCCTATAATCATGAGGTATTCTCATGTACGAAGGTTACAACGCCTCAACTGTAGGGTGTAAATTTGTAGGCCACCACCAATGATGTCCATAACATAAATAGAATATAAAATTAATGTACAATGAAGAATTATTAGAATAAATTGACAAAAACTATAAAAAGAATACATGTTACATACACAAGTTCCATTCAAGCCACTCGAAAGTGATCATAACTTCTCTAGATAGTTCCATTGTGTCTCTAAAATTTCATATACTAGAACTAAACCATGGTATAGATAAGTACCCTCCATAAATACCATAATATTTCATCATCAATATTATATGTTGGATAAGAATAATATTGGTATTCAATCATATAACATCAATAGAAAGGGGTTAGAATAGAACCCACCTCTAGAACTAAATCATTTCATCCACATAGAAGGGGGAATAATTCCCTACCTCAGTACAAAATTATTTCATCAACACATAGGGTTGAATGGAACCCACACATAGTAACATCTCATATAATCCACATATTGGGTGGAATGAAACCCATCCATGGTGGCATAACATATCATCCACACACAAGGGGGATGGTCCCTTCCCATAGTACAATATAAAATCATCTAAAGATTGAAAGAGTTGTTCCCTACCCTATTACCATTACATATTATCTGTAGACTTAGGAAAATGGTCCCCACCCTTGGTACCATCTCATATTATCCACACACATGGGTAATGAATCCAACCATTGGTACCATATCATTTCATATAGACACAAGGGGGAATAACGCCCACCCATGTTACAATCTCATATCATCCACACTCAAGGGGGTTAAACCCCACCCCAAGTACCATATCATATCATCAACACATACATGGAAATATTTCCACCCCTTGTAATATCTCATATAATCCACATAAAGGGGGGGATTATAGTCACCCCTGATATCGACTCATATCATCAACCCATAGATGGGAATATAACATACCTTTGTACTATCTCATATTATCCACACACAGGGGGAAGATTTCCTACCCTTAGTAACATCTCATATCAATACCCCGAGTTGTAATTGAACCCATTCCAATTTCTAATATATATATATATATATATATATATATTAATTTTTAAATTTAATACAGATATAATGAAATAGATCATAAGCACACATAAATCATGAGGGCCACATGGGTTGGATAGTAATCTAAAACTGATATACATTTCCTAGGTTGGCCTCTCAATCACACAACCTATACCCATAAATGAATTCATATTGGGTTATAACCATGTTATCCCAAATTTTCTAATCCTCTATAGAGTAAAAAAATATTAGGGTACCTTCTAGGGTCCCCTATATCAGAATAAGGTTTGGACACCCGACATATTTTCCTTTATCTCCTTCCCAAACTATAGGATGAAATCCCATCACTTTATTGAATAACATCCCTCAACATAAGCACAATAATTTCAAAGTCTAATAGGTCACATGGATAATAAAATTTAATATAAACACAAAATGGGTGACATAACAACCATCTCACATTTAAGAACATGCTAGGTCATTCTATTCATGACGAACCTATACATAAGGATATCTCGTAGTGTACCCCTAATCTAGCCATTCCTAATTAATCGTACACCCCTACTTAGAGTGTACTAAGGGACCCTATCCTGAGGTCCACTATATTTACTCATTGAATTAATACCCATCTAGGGTATTTGTACTATATAACACTTTTTTGAGGTCAAGACTATGTCCATCAATTACCAATGAATCATGCTTAGTGTTTAATGGTCCATCGTGAGCCCAAAAACCTTTTTTTATACTCATAGGGGGATAAGGGTTTAAAGAAAAAATTATTTTTCAATTCATCTTCAACTACATAGATGTGGAAAGAATACATATCACATGCTCTATAATATAATGCAAAAACCTTATAGAGATTTTTAGGGACTGCATTCCTTAATTAGATTTATTCCCTTTAAGTGAAACTCAACCACTAATTTCGACCAAGATCAATCCATATCCTCCACCTAGAGTTCAACCACATGAGGTCTTAACTCAACCAAATTTCATTTCAATTAATTATAACATAATCATAATTACTTAAAAATAATAATTATGCAACTTATTCAATTGTTCATAAGAATGAAATATTTCACTAGGTGGAGTAATCATGTTAAAACCTTAGGAAATGGGGTGTAGATTACACCCAACATCCCATATGAACAAAGTTAAAAGAGTTCATAATACTGTACATCGATTCATCAATTAAAATAAGTATAATTTTATGAAAAAAAAAATAATTTAGGTTAAAGGCTCAAATCAAGTGAAATTTCACAGTAAATAGTGCTTTCATAATCTCATAATCTCATCTAGCCATGAAAAATGAAAGCGACATGATACATGCTTGATTCCACCATACTTTGGGGAAATCAGTACCAAACCATAACTTGAATCATATCAAATAAGTTGTGAAAAAATATGTTTAAGAACCAAGTATGAATGAGGAAAACAAACCTTAAATGACGAGACAATCAAACTTCAATCTATATTGATCAATGAGGTTGGAAAGGAGAAGAATAAAAAGATAAGGAATCAACATACCCCTATTTAGACATCTAAAAAATAAAGACCCAGTAATGGGATATTCAATTTAAAAACATTAAATTCCATCAAACCAATCCTTTTAAGAAAATTGGTCAACGAAACCATTTACTTTGACCCATAGGTCTCACGGGGCAATGCTTATACCAAATACCCCTTGTGGTGTGGTCATTTGGGGTATGGAGAAGAAACAATCCCTTAACTAGAACCAAAAAATAAGAATCCATTTTCTTGTATGTAATGATCCACTAACCTATAAAAATCGATAATAACCAAATCGATGATCACTACTTATCCTTTGGTGAACCCTCTATGTGCGAGAGACTTCTAACTAGCAGTGGGGGTCTAGGGTAGTTCTATGGGGATACTCTACCTCCATACAATAACATCCATAATAGTGAAAAATAAATCTGAAAAAATAACCTATAATAAATATTTATAGTATTAAGAAACAATAATAACAACATTATATATCAAATAAATATACATAAGACATTAGTCATAATAACTTACAGTTATTCCAACACACAACAACTGACTATCCACTAAGCTGATCAAATATACTAAAAATAAAAAAATACAGTAGGATATGATAAATCCCAAACCTATGACTCATACATATTTTTAATCACTCGATGCTCTCTAGGTGAATAATTGAAATCCCATGCCTCTTCCAAACTTGAACCCACAATCTGTGAAAACTGCTTGGTTACCCAAGTACCATAGATGACCGAGCAACGTGTGAGTACAACTCAGTGGGGAACCACCTACATAATCACAAAAATAATAAGTAAATTTAGTGAATGTTTATGTGATATATTAAGGTTAATAAATAAAAAAATGTGGAAGAATAAATTAATATCCACTGTTGATCCTTAGGTTCTAACACCACTCTTAAGATTAACCAAAACCTATTTTATCTAGTTCTGAAGTGTTTATGATTGTGTTACACAACCAAGACAACCAATATCATTACCATGGATGATTTATAAGATCATTTCATATGAAATAATATAGTTTTAGGCTCACAATTGGATCTTAGTAGAAAGTCCTATGCATCCAATAGTATATCGATCACTTGGTGGGTAGTGAATCTCTACCAGATCATCTCATGTATACCTCTAATTGGGGGTAGTGTGTCCCTCCCCGATCACCTATCATACACATGTCCAAGAGGGAGTAGTGAATCATACTCATCAATCTCATGTATCACATAGGGGCCCCCTCCCTTATATGCATAATATTAGGCACACAATATAGATCAAAGAAGAAAACCTAAATCATCCCATGTATCTTAATACATCTTTGTTGTAAGTGTGTATAACCCAAAACATCGTAGAAGTAGAAGTAATAAAGGGAGGATCCAATGAGAACATCTAAGGCGTCCTATAGTGACCTAGTCTTAGAAAAAATGGATATTAAATAATTTTAAATGAATATTCATCATATTACAAAATTATATGACCAAAGATCATAATACTTTTGTATATTTGGAAACTGGTAACACAATATTTTTACATGGTGAAATATATGTAGTGTTTCCCAAAAAAACTATCTCATTTATTAATCCTACCTAAATCTTTTCTTCATAACCCCTGAAAAGAAACATAAGGAAGTGTGATCTCAAATTATCAGTAAGGGTAAATAAAGTAGATATATAATCATAACATTAGAATAAGGGTGTGAGAACTTTAGAATAACATTAGAATATCATACCTTTCATATCAAATATTATATAGAGGAGTCTTCTCATAAATATTGGTAGTTTATAAGACATTAATCATAAGTGATTAAATAGAATAATCCATGAAAGAATAACATTGGAATAAGACATGGAATTTTGGTAGAAACAGAAACATACAAAATCATTTCCATAGTAGTTTAGGCTTACTTCCAAGGCCATCATAGTGGAATGGGTTCACTCCCCTAACTATATTAATCGTAAAGTTTCACACCCAAGACCATATTAGTAGAAAAAGTCATTTACTAAAGATAGTTCACTCTCTATTCCAACACTGTATTTCTGAACCAGGTTCACTTTCCATTCAATCCCTATATTAATGAACTAGGTTCACATCCCATTCTTACCTCATGTTACTGAATTGAGTTCACTCCTCATTCCAACCCCATCTTACTAAACCAATTTCACTCCTCATTCCAACCCTGTCAAACTGAATTGAGTTCACTCCTCATTCCAACCCTGTCATACTGAACTAAGTTTACCCCACATCCTTACCATATCATACTAAACTGATTTTACTCCTCATTCCATCCCTATCTATCTCATGAGATATAAATCTTTACCCAATGCATTTGTGGGATATAGAGGTCCCACCTGCTACATAATAAATTCATACATATGTGTGCCACAAGATAATAAAACATCCATCATATAATAAATCATAAAAAGAGATCGGTATCATAAACACGTCACCATATCATAACCTATGGAAAAGAGAGATGTTTTATAGTCATGGAAAACCCCATGAAAGGATGTGGATTTCATTATCATATTATCATAGTATAAACCATGGAAGAGAAATAGGTTTCATAAAAAACTCGTCAATTTAAACATAAACCACTCAAAGAAAGAAACATAATGGTGTCCTTAGATCCCATTACCAATAAAGAATAAACTATATCCAATTATTTAAGGTTATATGGGTAAGTATTTTGAATGATAACTCAGATCATTTCTTAATAATAATAATATTTCATTGAAAATAAATTAAACTATGACAATAAACATTTTCAAAATCATTTTGTTTAAAAATAATTTTAAAACTTTTCCAGAAATCTTTAAAAATAATTTAAAGCATTTACTAATGAAAATATACCTTCCACGTTGAAAAATTATTTTTAAATCATAGAACATTTTTAAAACATTTTTTATTTTAAATAAACCTTGAAACCATATAAAATAATACTTTTAAAACCATTTAAAACAATTATAGAACAAAAACTTTTTTGAAAACCTTTTTATTTGAAAATAATGTTAAAAAAATAATTACCAGAATATTAGGAAATATTTTGTTCTTAAAAAAGAAATATTGTAAAATTTCAATGTAAGATTTAATGAAATAATGGTTATGATATAAGTTAAATTTGTACATGCTGAACATTCCTTTTATGATGTAGAAAGTTTTGAAAAGTGCCTCGATCAGAAAATAAAAAGAGGATTCCTTTTAAAAAAATTTAAAAGGGAAAATATGGGTAAAGTTATATTTTAAGGATCATAGGAGAAAATTAGAACATTTTTTAAGACATTTTTAGAAAACAAGCTTTTGAAAGGAAATGGATTTCTAATGGAAGAGAGAAATAAATTTTGATTTTTATAAAAAACATTTCTTAATTATATTAAGTACCAAGGAGTGAAAAAATGGTACCATTACATGAAGATATCAGGAATAAATATAGTATATGAAAATTCAGGAGATTTATTGATATATGGATCATAATATTTCATCAATATAATTATAATCACAAAAAAAATTAATAAATGATTTGATTGTAGTAACAAAATCTTACAACTTTCATAACCTTGAACCATATTCCCCATGAAGAAATAAAATAAAATGAAACTTCAAATATCATTAGGATGAATGAATTCATGATATTACATGTCAACAGTTATTATATACATCTCTTAATGAATATAGGTCCATGACATAACAAGTTTCTCCAAGAAAGTAAATTGAGACAAAATTAGTTTATCAATTTAGAACCTTTTAAACTGTAAACCACATGAAATATAGTTAATAAAATGGATATGTGAATATCAATAAATTTAAGGATAATAATAATATAAAAAAATACATGGGAATTATATTTACCACAAAAAAGAAACATGTTGTGCTTAAGGTGTAAGTATTGTAGAAATAAAAGTGAGACTTAAAATTGTCTTACTACTTGAGTAACTTTTGAATCATAAGATACATGAATGAAAAACATAAATTTAAACATTTAATATCATTAAATAAAAGAAATTAATGATATTAAATTTCATAGGGTAGTATATACACCACAAAACAAGAATAATTGGTGAATATATCATATATCTCATAGAAATAAAAGTGAGATCATAAAGCCCTTACATTAAGTATTGAATCTCCTTGTACATGTTAAAAAACCCCATATAATAAATATATGTTTATTATAAATCTACCAAAATATCATATTTCTATATATAATGCCATATATTATTTTATTATGACTTTATATAACCCGTTTATTAATAACTTCATGTTAATATTATGTTTTGTGTAATAACCTCTTTGTTTCTCATATAGGTTTTGACTTGTTATTCTTGATAATCTTACTTAGATCGTGATTTTTTTATTTCAAGAATGTAAAAAATGATATAAATATCATATATATTCATAAAATTATTATTTATAATAATTAATATAATATATAAATATTAAATGGAATACATCGTTCATGGAGATGGTAGGTCGTACGTACGCATGAACGTTTTTTCCGCTTTCTTATCATATTGAAATAAAGAAAGTAAATGACATATATATATATATATAATAATTATATTAGAATTAATATTTCATAAATATAATATAGTTTAAAAAAATAATACTTGAAAAATTCCTTGTAGAGTTTGAATGAACACACGTTACGTTGAGGAGACGGGTAGTCCACATGTTCACAAACGAAGATATCATATTCCCCAAAAATGGAAATCATGAAGATATATGTTATATAATAATTAAAATAGAATAAATTAATAATTAATATAATATATATCATATAAAAAAATTAATTACATCAATATTTCCAACCTTGAAAGGTGTTAATGGAAGAACGAACAATATTGGTTCGCGATGCGGTAGTCCATCATACACACGAACGATGATTTCATATACAATTTGATGGAAGTGTGTGTTTGTGTAGGTATAACCCTTAACCTAAAAAGATATCAGTATATTTATTATACTTATTTTATTATATAATAATTGAATAATACTAATTTAGGGGGTGGATAAATAAAAAAACAAAAGTGCTTGTTGAAGGATGTTACGTCTTCTTTGGGTAATTTCCTTTGGTTTTCACCAAAGAACTAACATAGTTTTCTTTATGATAAAATTTAGGGTTATATGATTTGAGGAGCTAATTTTATATCTTATTTTTTCACGTTTTTTCCAATACAAAGGGCTTTGTATGTGAGAAGAAGTGATGGGAGTGATCTCCCTTTTATAGCGAAGGAGGAGTGACATTCTTGTAAATTTAAAAAGGTAAACAATATTGAGAGGTCTCACTCACATAAAGTGACTCAAATAATGGGTAATTTTTTATAAAATAGAGGATATTGTTTCAATATATCCATATATTATATTTTTTACATGTTTCTATGTAATTTACCCCTAAGATAAAGTTTAACCACTAGGTAGACTCGTTTTTACATTAATCAATATAATTAACTTTAATTAGATTCACTAATATTTTTAGTAAATAACTAAGGTTAAATTAATATATATTACAAATTATGATGATTCAAAATGATCAATACATTTTCTAAATTCTAAAAATATAATTTGAAGAAATCAATTTAATGGTAACCCCACAGACATGACGAGACGACGAGTTTCTATAGTGAAAATGGTCAAATGATTGACATATTTTTATATCAAATTTCAATGTAAAATTTTATTCCAATGAGATAAATTGTATTAATAGATATATAATTTATCTAAATATAAATTAAAAATTTTAAAATGTAATTTATCTATGCAAATTAATTATACAAAAATGTACTTTTCAATTAAGATTATGTGTTTTTTTAATATTCATCAAAAAATTAAACTTCTCAGAAAAAAATAACCAAAGTAAATTTTGAAGTCATGATTAAAAAAATAAAGTTTATTTTTTCAAATATAATTTATAAAATTATAATAAAATATATTAAAAATAGGTTTACCATTAAAAGGTTGTAAAATTACATTTTAGAAGGAATATATATCTTTACACATAAAATTTGATTTATTCATATTTTTTGTCTAGAAAACAATAAGATGAATGTTAAACAGTTTAAGGAATATAATATATTTATATATCATTAATATAATTTATAAAAAAAAATTCAATTAATTTCTTGAGGTAAAACATATTTTATTGCATAAACATAGTTTTCCAGCAAAAGATTTCCTTTATTTATAAAAGGGTTTTATTTTCATTAATAGTTAATTTATCATTAAATAAATTATTATATACATGTATCAATACAAAAAAATAGTATTTTAGTAGCAGTTTATTAAACCTCAATTATTTTTTTAAATAATTTAGTAGCAGTTTATTAAAAATAGTCGTTACACCTTTTATTTTTTTCTAACACCCAACACTTCTCACCTGACCCCTCCACACCCCTAACCCCCCAACCCCCAGAATCCCTACTAGTCCCGACCCTCACTGCTAGTCCCAACCCTCACCACCCCTTGTTGTGCCTCATTGCACCTCGTCGTTGCTCACAGTCGGTACCTAACCTCACCGCCTCTCACTGTCAAGCTCAAACTAACCACTTGCCATCCCTATCCACTAGTCCCGACCTAGCACCTAGCCACCCCTCACCATTGGTAGATTTTCAATTATAATTTTTTGGGATTCAAGTGAATTCATATATCTGGATTCAGAATATTGGATCACATTGCCTAATTTTACTATTTTGTGTTGTAAATTAGTCCATTGATTTATTGCTTTGATTATGCAATCTATTAATGATAGAATTTTATTGTTTTATCAAGTAAAATATTTTTTTCCCATGCTATTTTGATATATGTTTTCATTACTTAGTTGATCATGTGCATATTTCTATATATATGTGTGTGACTCTATACAATTTGGAGGGATAGAAGATCTTGGTTAATACTATGTTGTATATACATTTGTTTATGGGTATAATTAAAGGAGAACATTTATGTGAACATATATAACAATACGGATCTATCCTAATTATTTAGGTTTTCAAAATTATTCATTGAAATTTCAGATGATTCATCCCTAAAGGAGGCTTATGGTGCCAAAATATAACATCGGCCAAGATACTCATATTATGGAAGATTCCAACGTTCCACTGCCTATTGTATTGGATGGTGTAGAAGAATAAGCTACTACACCATATCTAGTGGGGAAGGTGTATGGACTACATTATTTTGAAGTTCTTCTCCTTATTATTTCCCAAGGTGGAGGGTAGTCATTTTCCATGATTGACTTTTTCATAAATTACATATCCAGCATCAACCATCCTTTCAAGAAACTGGTTCTTTGTAGTCTTTAGTGAACAAGATAGAATATATCTAATTAGTCATTAAATATTTATCCTCCTCAATTATGATAGTTGGGTTTTGTGTTGGTTTAATATATCTTCTGTGAAAGAGTTTCAATTTCCTTAATAAGAGAGTGAACAATGAATGTAGTCAAAAAAAATTATTTCACTTTTGTATAAGGAATATTATGTTAGATGTACCTGATACCTCATTATAGTAACCAGATTATTAGAATTACTTTGATTTCATGAACTCATGTAATCATCTTTAGAGCAGTTAATTTCTCATTTGAACACCTCATTATCATGTCCCATGAATTCATGATCATTCTAAAAATAATTTTCAATGAAGGCACTAATGATGTTAATTAATTCATAATAAACATCATTGATCATTTACTAATCCCGATTAGAGTAGAATTGTTTCCCATGTAATACCTAACCATTCACTATCTCTTTGTTCACATCCATCGACTACTGATAAGGTCAACGGTGTCTTCATCCATACATGAAAAAAAATTTGGGAAATTAAAAGAAATACGATAGATAAAATCATAGATATATATAAATGAGAGATAATTTGAATAACACATCATTTCTCATCATCAATCCACCAATACACTCAATGAAAAAAATGTTACAAAATGCCTCGAATAAATAAAATAGAGTATCACGATAGTAACTTAACAATTTGGAGAATCATGCTGGTCCTCTAATCAATTATTTACATTGGATTGTTATAATTTTTTCAATTATTTATTAAAAGAATATTTTTATTAAAAATATATTTCAAAATTTATTTTTCCTCTTGGGTTTCTTAATGTTTTTAAATGAAAAATGAAACTCTTTTTCACATCATTTTCCTCACATCTAGACTTTATGGATTTCAATTATCCTTCTTAAAATGCTTCATTATTTACAGTATGTATTTATATAGGAAACCCTTATTTAACATATTATTTTTTTTTCTAATAGTATATATGAATCTATTTTCTTATTTATTAATTGTTAGGTTTTTTAATTTTTCTTAATAAGGTGTAGGCACGTTGTGATATATATGGATAAAGCTAGATCATATTACCAAGGAACACACCTCAGTATGCTAAGGGTTTGGAGGAGTTTTTAGATTGTTTAATTTTCAATTGATCCATTGATGGGAGAGTAATATTTCCATGTCCTAAATGTAAATTTAGAATATGGTTGAAGAGAGATGAAGTTTATGAATACATTATATTGAAGTAATTCCCCACTCAATATTTGGGTTGGATTCGGCATGGAGAATCGAATGTTAAAGAAAGGTTTCACACGAATGTAAATTCATAGAATGAGCTCCCAACTTCATCTAAAGTAGAAAATGAAATGAAAAACCTTATAAATGATGCATTTAGCATTTAAAGAAAAAAAATCAACATCAAAACATATTATAACAACCAATTGAGGGTCCTACAAAGAGAAATGTGACAAGTGATGTTTTTTGAGACTATAGGAAAACCCAATCAAGATTGTAACATATCATTGGATCCTCCTCTTAATTATTTGGAGACTAATCTAAGAGAGAACTTCACTGAGTAGATAGATTTGTTTCATGGTTTAGTTGATGATGGAAATCAAGATTTGTATAGTGGATGTTTGAAACATTCAAAACATTCTTTTTTGTTGGAGTTGTACCATATAAAATGCCTATGTGGAATTACAAATATGGTGATGTCCATGATTTTTTAATTTTTGCATGATAAATTTACTAAAGAAAAGATCCCTGAGTATTTTTATGATATAAAAAATTTATTAACATGATTGTCCTAAATTATACAGAAATACATGTGTGACCCAATGATTGTATGCTTTATTAGGGAGAGGATTCAAGATGATATGATTAAAAAAAATGTTCTTATTCTAGATGGAAGATTATAGGTGATTTTGGAAGTCTAATTCAATATACTACCATGAAGAAGAAG
Organism: Viscum album; assembly: GCA_963277665.1. NCBI lineage: Eukaryota > Viridiplantae > Streptophyta > Magnoliopsida > Santalales > Viscaceae > Viscum > Viscum album. The sequence continues at coordinate 1,180,721,915 of OY728164.1, forward strand.
AAAATGAACATACCAACAAAGGTTTTGTGTTACTTTCTTTTAAAACCTCGATTTCATATATTATTCATGTCATCAAAAACCACTGAACACATGAAGTTTCATTCTGTAGATAATAACAATGATGGGTTAATACAACATGATAGAGATTCAAAATCATGGAATTAATTTGATTCATTACATTCAAATTTTTTATCTGATCCAAGGAATATTTGATTAGGATTTTTTGTCGATGGATTCAACCCAATTGGGACTTTGAGTACCAATTGTAGCATTTGGTCGGGTGTTTTGAGCCCTTATAATCCACCTCTATGAATGTGAATGGAAAAAATGTATTTTATCATTTAAATGATTATTACTATAAAATAAATGCCTAGAAATAATATTTATGTATACTTGGAGACATTAATTGAATAATTATATGAGTTATGGAGAAAAGGTGTTGAAACAAATGATGCATCTTCTAGAAGATTGTTCAAAATGCAAGCTACTCTAATTTGAACCGTTAGTGACTTCAATGGACATGGGAATTTGGCTAGTTGGAACACATAAAAAGTTTTGGATTTTCCCATTTGTAAATCTTATTTTGATCCCAAAAGGCTACCTCATAGGAGAAAATGTTTCTTCTTATGTCATCGAATATTTCTCAATGCATCTCAAATATTTCTAATGAACAAGTCAAAATTCAATGGATTCATTGATCATAAACCACCTCAAAAGTTTTTAAAAGGTTATAAAATATTGGAACAACTTGAAAATATTGAAACCAAATTTATAAAGGTGAATCATTTGAATGATAGTGGGAAATGAGTTTTAAGTACATCATCAAGTGAAATCAGAATGCAATAATGGTAGAAAAAAAGTAAGTTCTCCATTCTTCCATATTGGGAATTTAATTTGTTGTGGAATAATCTTGATCTGATGCATATTGAGAATAAGTTTTGTGAAAATTTGATCTTCACATAACTTAATGATCATGTAAAGTAAAAGGATCATCTCATTGATTGGGAATACATACAAGAAATGAACATAAAGCATGATATCTGGCTCGATGAGAATGGAAAGTATGCTTTGAAAATTGTTTCAACAAAAAATGGGGATAAAGATTCATTTCATAGAATTTTAAATCATGAGAAGGTATCTAATGGGTAGTCAAGTAACATATTGAGGTGTGTTGACTTAAATCACTATAGGTTACATGGATTGAAAATCCATGATTCACATAATTTGTTACAATAGTTACTACCACTGGCATTGCATACATTATTACCTGAAAAAGATACTATTGTTTTACTCCAATTAATCACATTTTTCAGATAACTATGTAATAATAATATACATCAATTTCATCTTTAAAACCTTCAGGACATATTTGTATTCACACTTTGTGTAATGAAGATAATATTTCCTCTGTCGATTTTTACTGTCGTGATGCATTTAACGTTGCATTTGGTTGAGAAAGCTAAATTATGGGGGCCCATACATTATCGATGGATGTATCCAATTGAGAGGTACTTTATTTATATGTTTTTTTATTTCAATAAACAATTATTGGAACTTTATTAAATACATAATTATTTTTTTATTTTATTTCATAAATATCTTAGGCATTTGAAATCATACATGAAATATAAATCTCAACCTGATGGCTCTATTTCTGAAGGCTATTTGGAAGAGGAGTTTATTAACTTTTTTCTAGATACTTGGATGATATTAAGACAAGATTCAATCACGTTGGACATGATGATGACACATTGACTCAATTTCAAATACATGGGAAATGAAAAATCATTCCTGCTATTGGCCTATCAGTTGGGAGGAGCTCAAATGTTACACTAATAGAAATGGAATTATTATAGGAACATAGATACGTGCTACTGAATAGTGAAATTGAAGATCCATTTATTGAATAGTTGAGGACACATACAAGGAGACAAATGAGAGGATGAAAATGAAATGATAAAATATAACAAAATCTATTAATAAAGACCCTATATAATGGTTTGCACGAAGTGTGAGTTCACAAATATTGAAATCAATATGGATATTATGTTTACATATATATATATATATTGAATATAATAATGTATATTACTATTTTAGATCATGAATTATAATAATCATGTATATTTGTCAAAATATTTTAAGTTTCTTGCTCGATTTCCACTAAAACAAGCTAAAAAGTTCAACACTTACAATGTGAATGGGTATTGATTTCATATAGTCGATCAGGAAGATGGTTTGAAAACACATAATAACGGCATATTAACATTTTATGAAGTGGGATAATATGGATAGTCGACTGATATTATATAATTAAACTAACATGATTATTTTTTTATTGTTTTATTCAAATTAAATTGGGTGGATATTATCTGAGGCGTTAAAAGTGATTCCTTGCAATTTACTTCTATGAATTTATCTCTCTAGATGGATGTTAGTGTCTGTGAGATACAAGATCTGTATGTCTTATAATTACAAGAGAAAATGGTATATTATGTAAATGATTTCTTGGATAAAGGGCGTAGTGAAATATCTCATGTAAATAAAAAAGACTTATATGATATGGGTGATGAAGTGAAAGATTTTACCTCTAACATCGAATCCCATCAACAACAAGAAGTGGACTTATTTGTTCATCAATATATTTAAAATATTAGTCTCTCAAGGGTGGATTAAGTACATGAAGTAATGATGGAGTAGTATACCAAAATTATTGAAGGATAAAATTATTTTATATGATTTTATCCATTAATTTATCAACCAGATATGTCATTTGTGCAATCATTCATTATCATTATTGTGTATATTTTTTTGTACTACACATCTCTTATCATTTCTATTTTTTTCTACATGAATTTTTTGAAATATAAATTGAAAACTTAATTTTATTTGATTAAATGACCGGAATGCCAAAGAGGAAGCGTTATAATAATGCCAGTCAACTCTCAATCGATATTCCATTGACCACACCGACAGATGATTATCCATATATCTCCCTCCCTACAACATCTCAGACATTATATGCTTGCCCCCTAAACCGTCTCTCACACCCCCATCAACATCCCCTTATTATCTTAGTCAATTTCTTATCATTAAGAAACCTCAATAGTGAGGGAGAAGGGTGCCACTCCAAGTTATTCATAGGGATATTGTAGGGTGACTATTATAGGTACAAATTTTAAAATGAATATATTTATTTCACTTTTTTAATACTTCTAACTATTTTTTCATAAAAGATGGAAACAATGATACTATAGATAAAAATATAAAAATTTCAAATTTATGGAATTTGACTAGAGAAAAGGTAGTTATACAATTTGATTCCTATGGGGTCCTTAAAGATGACGTCATGGGATTACATGGCCAGATTCTAGGCTAGATAGCGGCGGATTCGGCAACACTTCCTATTACATATGATGATTGGAGGCATATTCCTTCATATTTGAAAAATCATGTTTTTTATTTACAAATAAAGGTAATTTTAATAAATTAGGGTTTAGTTTAATTTCATTATGTTAGTAAATTATAATATTTTCAAAACAAATCTCTATATACAGATGTTTTTCCACCTTACCGTTGCTAGTATGCTAGCAAAAAAGTGGACATTGAAAAGTTTGGGAAATAAATAGAAAGATTTTTAATGGAGATTATGGAATTAATTCAACACTACTTCATTAACCACCCAAAAATGTATGATAAGGTGCCCTATGGGGTACCAAAAGAGAAATGGAATGTTTTTATAGATATGCATCGTTATGATAATTGCATGGTATTTAAATATATATTATTATATTAATCTCATTTTATATTTATAAATTTATATGAAAAGGATATTACATTACAATCATTTCAATTAAATTACATTGTAATTATTTCAGGATCATTCAAGGAAGAATTCATTGAGTCGGGCTAAGAAAATCATCCCTGACACTATGGGGTCAAAGACTTTTTATAGAAACTAATCTACTCTGGAAATATTTTCCTATGTTTTAAATATTTACAAGACAATATTATCTATTTAACATATTAAATTATTGATTTATATTTTTTTAATACAATCACAGAGTTTAGGGAACCATGTATCCTGAACAAAAGTGTGTCTGGATGCTCATAAAAAATATGATGGGAGTTTTGTTAATGAGCCTTCCAAATAAATTAGGGTATGAATTTATTTTTCATTATAAGAACTTATTATTAGTAGTAACTATGTTAATATATATATATATATATATATATATCTTTTAATATGAATTATATTTGATTTACTATTAAAAATTAAAGAATAATGGGATTCCAGTCCCACGCAGTCCTACTTAGTCTCACAAGATGACACAGTTAGTAAAGTCCCCGGGAAGGAGCATCCTGGTTGAGTGTGTGGGATGGGTTTGATACCATTACCATTTGAGGTCTTTGACAGGCCATTGGGGATTTCAGTTGCATCTACTCTAGGTTTTAGTCACTACCTACCCAAGATTTTGAGAGAGAGAGAGTATATTTTTATGAAAAACATAGTTCAAGAACATGGGGATCAGATATCCGCTTTGTAGAAAGAATTGATTGATTTATATCAAAAGATGGCCATATCTACCACCAGTGGTATTGCATCGATGACTAGTGGTGATCTAGTAAATCAGAAAATTTCAACATCATTTAGTTAGAAAAAATGTATTGGTTTTAAGTCTAAATATAAATATAATTTTTTTTTAATTTTCAATATAATTGTCTTACAGGTGCTGGTAGAATGAAGTAGATATGGATATGGAGAGGGTGATGAGCAATGTTCATCATCAGACAATGATTAAGGGTGTTTTTTTATGTTTTCGAAAAATAAAAAAAGAGAGGGTTTGTTCATGTATTATGTGTGGCACAGAGTATTCACCTAAAATTTTCATGACTTAATGTTTTCATGATTTCCTATGTTTTAAGAGGTCAAAAACCTTTCATAGATGTAGTGATAGTCATCCATTAATGAAAATATAGGATTGAATATGATTAAAATAATTATATTGCAATTTTCTTCATGTTATTTAGTGAAAACCATTCTATATTTTATTTTAGCATCATAAAAAATCCTTTCCCAAATCAAGTATAGTAATACCTAAGTGGAAATCCTTTCTTGTTGGAATCCCACAAGGTAACGTTCAATCATTATGGTTATCAATTTTCTTCCCATTTTTAATTTTTCATGCATGATTTTTTTACTTCAATCCTATACATGTTCGTGTTTCTCGTTCACATTGTTGTTCCTTAAAGCATATAGGCCCCAAACCCCATTCATAATTTATGTTCTATCATCCCCTTAAGCTTCATCAACTCACTGTTTGACATCATTCACTTTGCATTATCATTCATGATGCATATACTTATTTATTATTCATCTCAAAGACTTCCATGGCCTCCCACATTCCCATATACTCTTATGGTTTCACCCATCTAGTCTCTCCCCATTACACAACCCTACTATTTCTACACCAATAGGTATCATTATAGGTATCGCCCTACAGTACAACCATTGGATCTCCTTTCAAAAATCCAAATTTTAAACCAAACTCCCACCTTATCTATTCAATTTTAGATCAAAGGAATATTATTATTGATATGTTTTACTATTTTGAAATCTATTTCTAGTTTTTGTGTGTTAATTATTTCTTTATTTTTAAATTATAATATTTTGTTATTATTCATGGTATGTAAATTTACTTTTCTTGATAATGGGTTTTATTTTGGATTTTAATTATGGTTTCCTTTTGTTTTTTAATATGAATAATTACTTTCACAAATATATACACCATAATCAATATAATTTTATAATTGTTTATATAGATATTGTGTTTTGTTTATACTTGTACATATTTTTTTAATACTTGTATATACATCACTGAATTTTATAATATATTTTATTATACTTATATAACTATTATGTAAATTTTAGATCCCACATTCATTATTGAGGATTGTTGAGCCCATGGTGGAACGAGTGAAGATAAGCTACATTGGATATGATTGGTCTGTTCAATTTTTTTGTCAACATACAAATCATGTTTAAAATTATGTATTTCATGATTATTTATTTTATGTGAAGTTAAATCAATGGTTTTTGGAATGATTACAAGAACATAAACAAATTTATAGATTTGAATGTGAATATTAACTTATTTAATTTTCTGTCATTGTTTAAGATATAGATAAATACCAAAGAGAAGAGAAGATAGAGACTATATATACATAGAATATACAATACATATAGATCATCCATTTGGGAGAAAATAGAATAAAATAAGAGAGGAGAATAAGTGATTGTGTGCATGTTTTTTCATACAAAGTGGATAAATGATTTTCTACTGTTCAATAAAAAAATAAAAATAATAATAATCCACAATCAATAACTTTATAGCTATTTAATTAGGGATATGTTCAACACTTAGAGGGGGGTGAATCAATGTTGATGACTTTTTATCTAATTGAAAACATTTTAAACTCTATCCTTTCATCTCTTCACTTATTAACTTGAACAATTCTCTCGTTTTATCTTCCTAATATCGTATTTTCTTAAAAAAAATTAAACACACACCAACATCTGTGTCAAAATAGATTTACAAGGTTAACCTCTCAAAATGAGAAGGAAAATATTTTGTGTGATATGGATTCTTCCAATATTACACAACTCACTAGTATCAACCAATAGGTACAAGTGAGAATGTTTTATCCTTAAAATTTTATTACATGCTTCCCAACTATGTTTTAGTGCATCCCTCACTTTTTCAACACCTCATTGAGTCTTTATACTACTATATTAATAGTTTAAAATATATTTTTCTAAAAATAATAAATATTTCACTAGTATAGCCTATGACTTTCCATTGTTGTTACAAATTCTTATTTTCCTTATATACTTTCTCAATAGAATGAAAATTATTCACTTATTATGCACAAAACATGAAAAAATTATTATTCTTCACATTCTTTACAAAAACACTGGAATGGTGTCTATAATCACTTATTCTTTTTTTGTTCTTTTAAATATTCAGGATTCTACTTTTTGTGAAAATTGAACTAAAAAACCTATTTATTCCTATTTATTCTATACAACACAAATTTTTTTCAAATCATCCCATAATAATATAATTTTTCTTCCATATATAGCCTCTACATCATTGAAACTTGAAAATTCAATACCTTATTTTTATTAATCTTACACAGTAGCAGGAACACCTTCTTCTCAGCTGAATTGGAATTTATAATTCAAATTCAATATTCCAAATTCTTTCAATCATTTATAAAATTATATTGATTCTTTTCAAACAATTAGATCATATTTGATCTCATAGTCACCATTGATGTTGTTAAATGAATTCGTAGATTTATTATAAGAGGATATTGAGTAAAAAGTAGAGAAATGTCATTAGATCCACTCAAAATTAGAATTATCCGTTTGAACACAGCTGGAACCATGATGTGTTGGAACCTTTTTTAGTATATCTTCATTGAACCATGACTGGATTTTTTCCTTGTAGAATTTGGTAAATTGAATTTGGTTGTTTTTAAATGGGTTTTTATGCATTTTAAATTTTTTTTTAAAATTCTAAGGGTGGTTTTCAATGAAAAAAAAAATCTTATTAATTGGGTTTTAAGCCAAATATGTTTTTAATAACTGGTTTACCTTTTTGTGTATTTTCCCTATTTTAGAGGTATGGTGTGATTTTAAAATTTTAAATATAGTTTCCATTGACATATTTAGTTAGTATTAGATTTTATGTCTACACATCTTGGGTTATGTGTTCTCTGCAGATGTTTTTTCTGGGTACTAGTGCCACAGAATATGCAGACAGTTTTTATTTATAAATCAACATATAGAAGTAGTTTAAACCTTTTCTGAATGTTGATAGTTTTTTATCAGTAGTGTTTAAATTTTTTCTAAAAAATTATATAGGTTTATTTAGTGGTAGTTTTAACCGCTGTTAAATCCTTACTATATTTCCAACTAAAAACCACCTTTAAAACCAATAAAATCACCACTAAATTTGGTGCCTACAAAACCTCCAAAAAACCACTGCAAAATGGAAGAAACCACCATATATTGGATTCTGACACCAGTTTTAGTGGTGGTTTTATTAAACAATCATAGAAACATATCAAGTCTATTTAAACCACCTCCATGTTAAAAAAATTGCCGCTACGCAGTGATTTTCTTGTAGTGTATAAACATCATTTTAATATATTAATTAATTTTATTCATAATTTCAATTCTAATGGCTAGGTGACAAATACAATAATATTTTAATAATATTATTAATAGTAATTTTTAGTTTGGTAAAACTAGGTCTTCTGTGTAACATAAGATATCGAAGGAACTTAGAATTGTGTGTAAAATAAGACAAAAATAGTGGTGTTTGTACTCAACTCTAATATAAGTTTTTAATGAAATAAAAAATATCTAAAAGTTTAAAATAACTTAAAAAATCACAAAATCTCATGGTGTCACATTGTAAATCACTTAAAATGAATTTCAACTTTAAAACTTGTCTAGGATATCAAAGGATTAATACTTGAAAGTTCATTTCATAGAAACAGACATCATAAAAATGAATACTAAAACTTCCTTTAAAAAGGTAATGTTTGAACCATAATGGTTATCCTATGTAACTCATAACTAGTTTTCCACATGCAAGAACATAGGTAAATATTTGGAAATGGAAGAAACGAATAAATAATTATTGAGGGTGATAAAGATCACTAATCACAAGAAAGTGGGTGATTTAGAGAATGTTAACAATCACAAAAAAACAGGCATTAAATAGGTCATTGATATCATAAAAAATTATGATATAAAGACAACATTTATTTCAATAACCTTTACATAAAATTGGATAATTTTCAAGAGAAAACGTACTTACATGATTTTATTCTATTTCATACTAACAATATCACCCTTAGGTTGTGACTTGATAAATTTCCACATAATTTTTTATTCTAAGAAATGTGGTTAAATTTTTCATTCCTAAAGTATTAAAATATTATGAGATCCATAAATAGAATTATAGGACAATCCATTTATCTTTAGTTAACATCACAACAAAATCCTTATAATGGGTAATCCAATACACATAAATACTCATATGGTGGGATAATACTTAAATATCTAAAATGATATCTAAAGTTTAACTTAAACCATTCCCTAAATGGACAAATATATAACCCTTCTGAAAGATTAAAATCAAAAAATTTAGAAATAAGGTCACTAAATTTCAAAAAATAATATTAACATTGATCCCCCATATAACTTAATGTAGATCTTGGTTGTCATATTCAAAACATGTGAATAAATTCATCATGTATTCTCTATAAACATAGTAATAACCTGAATTACCATTTATAATTATTGAAAATATTCATGATTTTTTATTCCAAATATTACTGGATATATTCTTTAAATCCAAAAAAAGTTGTAAAATTCATCCACGATAACATAGAACAATTTTTCAAAAAATCAATAATCATATCCATGGTAATCAGTATTATCCAATTTAATTTATCCATATCAATAATTCTTTATCATAGCTAAATAAAATTTTCTCAACATTAGAAACACATTACAGGTTACTTTACCTTAATAAAGATACCACCTTTTCATTAAATTTATTTTGTATGTCATAAAAACCATTCAACATATCCTTTTATATCTATAATGAAAAAATTATATTGAAAATAATTATATATGTCATAATTTTTATAACATAATATTTCAATTACAAAAAATATACACTTTAATCATCGAACATTATTCTTAAAACATTACTCAGGCTTCATAATCGTATTACTCAATACCCCTCTTCTAGAATATGAAATATAAATCTTGTATTAAGGTTCATTAACATCAATTGAATCATTCTTCTTATGTTTAATATATAATATACTGTTAGAACATCCCATACCTTTCACATGTAATTTTATTTTTCTTTATCTTCAATAGTATAACCAACACTCATACCACCTTCCTAATTTTCATTAAGAGATTCCCACTTAGGACATCGATTTTTATGATCCCCATACTTTCAACATATGAAATATTCAATTTTAACAAAGTTCCTTCTAGTTATTATTATTGAAAAATACCAAAAATCATAGTTTGATCAATACTTATCATATAAAAAAACCAAATAATCATGAAAAATTACTTATAGGATACCTAAATCCTGACACCTAATTTTAAATATATGAAACCATAGGCTTATGCATAGATAATTCCTTAGACATATATTTATAAAAATACCTAGTAACCCTACTATAGTTTTATCATCCATGTTTCCAAATTTTGACTAAATATTTCCTTTTAATCAAACTCTAGCAACCCCGAATTAACAAACCTAGATATTAAATCATTTTGGATTAATATTCCACACATTTCAAAATGATATGCCTGAGGACCATAATAGTTTAGTCTATTTAGAAACATGAAACCCAATATTATAACTTGGTGAAATATCTTTAATATTTCCCACAAAGATCTTCCCATTTAGTATTCCTACCTAAAACCTTTCTTCATAACTTGGGGAAAGGAATCATAATAAAGGGTGATATTAGAAACAATGTATTGGTAAATAAAATAGATTTGTAATAATGACTTTAGAATAAGGGTATGAGAACATTATAATAATATTATAAGATAATATGTTGCATACCAAAGATCATATACATGAGTCATATCATAAAGATTAGTATTTGATAAGACAAGAATCATAAGAGATTAAAGAGAATAATACATGAAATTATAACATAGGAATAAGATATGGAATAATGGAAGACACATAAACATAAAAAATTATTTCTATAAGAGTAAATTCTTAATTCTAAGGCCATGTTATTGGAATGGGTTCACTCCCCTAGCCATCTTAGTAGTCAAGGTTTACTCCCAATACCATCTTGTTAGAAAAAGTCTTTTAGATATCTAGGTTCACTCCACATTCCAACCCTGTATTATTGAACAAACTTCACTTCTTATTCCTACCTTATATTACTAAACCAAGTTAACTTCCCATTACAACACTATATTATTGAACTAATTTCACTCCTCATTCCCTCAATTTTATACTGAACTCAGATCACTCCTCATTCCATCCTTGTTATATTGAACCAAATTCACTCCTCAATCCATCTCTTTTATACTGAACAGAGTTTACTACCCATTCTAGCCCTGTCATACTGAACCAAGTTTACTCTTCATTCTATATTTATCTATATAATGAGATATAAATACTTACCTAATGCATTGGTGGGATATATAGGTCCCACATGTCACATAAATAATTCATATATATGTGCCTCGTAAGATAATAAAATATTAATCATATAAAGACCTATAAAAAATGGGTATCATAACATTTGGAAAATAGAAATGTTTCATAATCATATGATAATCCATTAAAGGAGGTGGTTTTCATAACCAATTTATCATTATATAACCCTTATAAAAGAAATTATTTTCATAAAAAATTTATTAATTTAAACATTAACTATTCATAGAAGGAAAAATAATGGTGTCCTTGGATCATATCCCTAGTAAAGAATAAAAATACCAAAGGACGTAATATTATATGGAGAATGATTTTGAAATATCACTTGGATAATTTCATAATAAAAATAGCTTTTCATTGAAAATTATTTAAAATAAGACATAAAACATTTTCAAATCCTTTTCATTGAAAACCAATTTGAAAACTTATGAAGTAAGCATTGAAAATAATATAAAACATTTCTTGATGAAAATATCCTTTTAACATAAAAAAATATTTCTAAATAATAAAACATTTTTTTAAAAAAATTCTTCTAAAATCACCTTTAAATCTTATAAAGTAAACATTAAAAATTATTAAAAACACTTATTGAACATAATTTTTTTTATTTTTTTTCTTTGAAACCCTCTTTAAAAATAAAAAATTTCCAAAATAATAGGGAAAAAGTTTTCTAAACAAATTAATCTTTTAAACTTTAAAAAAAATTCAATGAAATAATGGTTGTGATGTGGGATAAATCCTTACACGTTGAACATTCCTTTTCTAGAGTAAAAATTTTAGAAAAATGTCATGATCAGAAAATTACAAGAAGATTTATTTTTTAAAAACCATTTAGTTAAAAAGGTAAAAAATGGGTAAAAATTTATTTTAAACATCATAGGATAATATTAGTACATCTTGGAAGACATTTTTTGAAAACATGGTTATAAAATAAAACATATTTCTGACCAAAGAGAGAAATAATGTCAGATTTTTTGTAAAAAAACCTTTTTCATAATTTTATTAAGTAACAAAGAGTGAAAAATTATACAATTTCATAAAAATATCATGAATAAAAAAAAGAAAAATATTAATTATATTTAATGACATATGGATCATAATATTTTATGAATGGAAGCATAATCATTAAAAATCATGATAAATGATGAGATGATAACAATAAACTCTTACCACATTGGTCACACTGAATCTGAAGCACCATGATGGAATAAAATAAGATGAAACTTAAAATATCATTAATATGAATGAAATTGTTATATTTATTTTAAAATGGTAGTATATACACCTCTTAAATAATATAGGTGTATGACAAAACATGTGTCTCAATGAAGGAAAATTGAGACAAAATTACTTTATCGATTTGGGGCCTTTTGAACCATAAAACCCATGAAAGAGATATATAAGTAAACAGATATGTTAATAACCATAAATATAATTATAATGATAATATAATTCATTCATGTTAATTATATATACCACAAATAATAAACAAATGGTGATTGAGTCATAAGTCTCATAGAAATAAAAGTGAGACTAGAAATGCCCTTACTACTTGAGTAAATTTGGAATCATGATATCCATGAAAGAACAACATCCATTTAAACATTAAATATTATTAAATAAATTAAATTACTTATATTAAATTTCATAATTAAGTATATATACGCCACAAAACAAGAATAATTGGTGAATATATCATATATTTCATAGAAAAAAAGTAAAACAAGAAAACAGTAACCTTAAGTCTTGACTTTATTTGTACACTTTCAAAATTTATATATAATAAAAATTAGTTTATTATAAATATTTTTTTTATTTTTATATATAATACCATATATTATTTTATTATGATGTTATATTACATGTTTATTAATAATTCCATGTTAAGTTAGGTTTCGAGTAATAACTGCTTTGTTTTTTGTATATGTTTTGACATTGTATTTTTTATACTCTTACGTAGATTATGATCTATTTATTTAAAAAATATAAAACATGATAAAAATATCATATATATTGAGTATATAATTATTTATAATAATCCATAAAATATATAAATATGAAATTGAATACACCATTTATAGAGATGGTAGGCCGTACATATTCATGAACATTGTTACCGTTTTCTTATCGCATTTAATGAAATAATTTGAATTAAATAAATATATATATATATATATATTATAATTATATCATATTTATTATTTCATAAATATCATATAATTTTACAAAAATAATTCTTAATACATTCCATGTAGAGTGTGAACGGACCACATAACTTTGAAGAGGTGGTAGTCCACACGTCCACAAACAAAGTTATCATATTCCTAGAAATGGAAATAATGAAGGTATGGGTTATATAATTATTTAGAAGGCATAAAAAATCATAAGTATCATATATATATAATAAAAATATTATTTCCATCATTATTTCCAACCATGAAAGGTTGTAATGGAAGAATGAACGACATCAGTTCGTGGGGCGGTAGTCTGCCGTACACATAATTGATGTTTGCACATCCCATTTGATAGAAGTGTGTGTAGGTTTAAGTCAAAAAATTAACATTAATACATATCATAATATTTATGAAATTTAGGTTATTATATTCAAGTTTAATGTTAATAATTTATGGGGTGGATAAAGAAGTAAAACAAATGTTCTTCTTGAAGGATGTTACATCTTCTTTGGGAAATTACTTTTTGTTTGCATCAAAGGACCAAATTGGTTTTCTTTCTACCCAAAGTGAGGCTTCTATAATGTGATTAGGGAAGTTGGGAGAGTATTTATACAGGTTTTTTCCTAGTTAAATGACTTTATAACGGTGAATAATTATGGGGGGTGAGTTCCATTTTATAGTCGATGAGGAGTGAAATTCTTGAAAATATTAAAAGGTAAAAACTATTGAGAGGTATCCCTTACATAATGTGCATCAAATAATGGTAAAATTTCAAGAAAAGGTAGTATATGGTAAATATTTTTCTATAAAATATATTTTTGAAATGTTTATAGGTTACTTGAACCCTTAAGTTAAAATTTAACAACTAGGTAAACTCGTTTTTACCTTAATTATTGTAATTAATTTTAATTACTTTCACTAATATATTTTGGTAAAAATATATGTTGAAATTACTAGTCATTAAAAATTATATTGATTCTATATATGGAATAAAATTTTCCAAATTATAAAACCATAAGTGGATGAAATTAATCTAAAATTTACCATATTGATGGAATGAGACAACGCGTTTTTAAAGTGAAAATGTTCAAAAGGTTGAAATGTTTTTATATCTAATTTCAAATTTAAATTGATTAAAATTATCTAATTTTAATTAATATATGTTTTATAAATCTAAATATAATTTAAAACCAATTTAAAATGTAATTTTAATATATAAATAAACTAGATGAAAATGCTGTTTTTGATCAAGATTCAATGTTTTCTCACTATTCCTCAAAAAATGAAACTTCTCCGAAAAATAAAAAACAATTTAACCAAAGTATAATTTAATATTACTATTTTAATAATGAAGTTTATTTTTTAAAATAAAATTTATGTCATTTTCATAAATTTTATTTAAAATAGGTGCGCCATTAAAAGGTTGTAAAATTACCTTTTATAAAAAAATATATATCCTTATGTGTAAAATTGGATTTATTCTTATATCTTGTATAGAGAAAAAATAATTTGAAAATTAAATAGTTGAATTAATATAATATATTTATTTCATTAAAATCATTTATCAAAAGTTTTTTAATTAATTTATTGAGATAAAATGAGTTTAATTACATAAATATAGTTTTCCAGCAAAAGATTTCTTATATTTTCAAAAGGATTTTATTTTCATGTTTAGATAATTGGTCACCAAACAAATATTCTAATATACATTTATAAACCATATTTTCATAATTTTATTAATCTTATGCATAACATCTATTCGAATGGCTAGATTATAAATTTGATAATATTTAAATAATACCATTAATAGTACATTATAGTTTGGTAAAAATAGGTATTGAGTGTAACACAAGCTGTTGAAGTAACTCAGTAGTTTTTTTAAAACAATCCCAACATAGTGTTTCATGTTCCAAAATATAATATAAGTGTTTTTTGAAATGAAAAATATTAAAAAATTTAAATTAAATATAAAATAAATTCACAAAATCTCATGTTGTTACACATCCCATGTATCTCAATAAATCTCAAAGGGTAGTTCATACCACCCAAATCCTCTCATATAACACATCTCATCAGGGTCGAACATCATTATAAAACCATCACAAAAACCCATTTTCAGCCTATTATGTGCACGAATAATCATCATAACAACCATAACATGCTCACATCCATGATTCGGGTTCTATGATGATTCCCACAATCACCAATACCCAATCCAAACTAACCCTATCTAATGTCTTCTAATCACGGGGCACCCACTAAGGTCCCCTAGGACAAATCATAACATATAAAACCTACATGGGTTCCCCAATATCAATTTCACATTTCAATTAAACTCTCTTCAACTTGAAGGAATCACTTCCCTTGATATAGTAATAATCACTTTATAGTCTCACTAGACTCATAAGGTAGATCTCATAATAATTTCCCTTAAGAGATAACACAATGCCAATATCTCATCCATCATCACACGTTGGTCCACTCACCCAACTTTTCACCAATTCCTACCTAGAACATACATACCTAGGAACTAAAACTTGATTTGGTAGAAAAAATCACCCAATGGTCTTCTTAAGTATCCATTGACTATAATGGTATCTCAAGGGTCCCTAAATAATTACTAAGGCTAGTCATACCAACTAACACATTCCTCTACTCAGATATCGCTAAGGTACCTATACTAAGTTCCATTATTCTCAACTAATTCATTTAAATATAACCCCTCAAGGGTTTTTCATAATAATTAAAATATGTTTAATCACAGCATTAGCCATAGGTGAAAATGTACAAGGGTCCATCGTGTTCCTTGGAACTTTATTAAATCCCTAGGAATTTTACATAAATTTGAAATAATTCATTTAATTAAAGGGTAGATCATTCTTAGAGGAAATACCACACACCACGTATATACATAAGAGAATTATTTTACTAATGGGTTATTCTCAAGGGACCACACACCTCAATTCAATGTTATTCCCTTTTAATTGTATCCAGAAAACTCTCATCCAGGCCCATCTAAGAATCGAAAAAATGAGTATCACCTCTGAGGATCATCTCATAAGCCACATGATACAAATAATTAATTTTAAATATTTATAATTAACTATTAATCTCATTATAACAACTTATAAATAATTAATAAATTGATACATTAAGGTTTAATTTTCTAACAGCTCACCTAGAGATACAGCCGCTTAAAAACCATAACAACCTCTCATGGAAGGTATGTGGCATACCTATGACACCATCATGATCCAAATACCTAACAAGATATATCATTTCAATTTCAAAATAAATTTAATTTACAAAAAAATCTACCAATAAATTCATAGGGTGATGTATCTTCAATAGAGTGATGTCAAAAGTTGTGTGGTCCTTATCTCAAGACATCCTCAATCCATAAAATAAAAAATAACCACCATGTCATGATAATTTCAACATAATCCTATGGAATTAGAAATAAAACCCTATGTAGGGTTTTTCAAAATTATATAAAATAGAGAAGAGATGAATAGAGGAAGGATAAAGAGATATAACCTCAAATTTCAATGAAAACACATTTAACCCACCCATAATCAAAATGGAATCGAGGGAGACAAGGGTTGGGATCCCCCATGATTTAGTTTGGAAAGTGAGAGGATTGGAAGAGTGAAGATATTTTATAAAATCAATAAGGAAAAGGGAAAATTCATAAATATTTTCAATCACTAATGGGAACCATGGCTTTCACTATAGATTGTACTACGCTATGGTGTACTCCACTCTCCCCAACCACTAAGAGCCTAACATGACTAACACCACACTTGATCACCCCTATCAATTTTACTAGTAGATAAAACTCTTCCCATATAACCACACCAAGCCCAATACTGTAGTGGAGATCCCTTGTCTATTTCCCACAGGTGGAACCACCTCATCACCACAATCATTAAAACACTCGATCCCCAGGTATTACAGTGTTATGGGTTGACAACCACCACACCAACCTAAAATGCTCAACTAGGGTGTTCATAATGTGAATTTTTTATAGTAATTACTCTTATGTGTCAGTACCTCTATGTTGATCATTTCACCCTCTACGATCAGGTATACAATGGTGTGGTCATCCCTATAGTGTTACGCCTACAGAAAAGGTTCATTTTAATTAATTAAGTCTTCAAACCAAAGACCACTTGAGCACGCAAAACACTCTATGATCCTTTAACCAAATACAAGAATCCTCAACAGCCTTTCAAACAATACATATGACCTATCCTATTTCTAATTCATACCAACCCATCATGTTCTACATTTGAATTCTAAATGAGCTTTTGTTGCATAACTCCAAAAAAGATGCAAACTATCCATTAAAATTAGATCTACTAATCACCACCATTACCAAATAATTGAGATAGTTCTTACACATTCCTTTCTGTCCCATGTAACCATAGTGTTTTCAAATAATTTATCTCAAGGATCCAGGCTCTCCCCATAACAATTATTAACTCATAAAGGCTGATTCAAAGCCATGATGCTCCTCACTATTGGAATCACCTACCAAAACTCATTCTCAGTGGTCCACTAAATCGATTGATGTGGTTTTGATATCACTACACCCAATTAAATATGAAAAAACTAGTCAATCCATATCTAGAAGAATATATTAGAAACTTTTTGGCCATTCACACCAATGAACTATCTCATCATCTGATCACGATGCCCAAATCCATAGAGTCATTAAGAGATCATCCAATACCCTCATTGAATTACAAACAAAATCATAGTGTAATTCCATGGTTAGATCACCAACCTACCAAACACATAAACCATAATGTTGGAACCCTAAGAACTATCGTATGTCCAATCCGAATGAAACTTGGATCATATTAAAAAAAATCTTGAGACTTATGTCAATGAATATAATATATCCATTATCACATTTGAATCTTACATCAGGTATTCACTAAGAAACTAGATAAAATTGGATCCATCTGCTCACCAATATCAAAATTCCACCTCAACCATCTAAGGACTAGTCTCATCTCACCTATGATCCTACCAACATGGTACATTCTTCTAGGGCCATGTACCATCCATTAAAAATGTACTGATTGGATGTGGTCATTAAGCTCATACTCAAGCACCAATATGAAACATCGAATGTAACCTATTTTTAAATCACAATGAATTTCACCCTCAACATATACTGAAATTATATTTTCAATGAAGGTAAAAATGTCTAACATCCAATAGTGTTCTCACCACTATATTTCTTCTCTTATACCGTTTCTTGAGCACAACCTCAACAGGTTCCATCACCATGGATTTCTGATAATCCTTATCAAGGAACAACCATGATTCAACCATAACATGGTACCTCAATCCATCTCTGATGTGACCTATAATTGTAGATACATCTCTTATTATCATTAATTCTCTAGGAAACCATTTTTGTAGGTGTCTCATTAAACCCATTGGTCCTCATCTCACACACTATTTCTCACTGATCAATAAACAATGCACATCATTCATAACCAACATGTGATGCCTTAATTTCATCTGAACTCAACAGGAATATTCTCACATACCACCAAGTCACATACCCCAAATCATTCTCACATGAGTCAAACATCATTTAAAATAGGATCATATGGTTAAAACACTAACCATTGTCCTCTTCCATCTTAATATCATTAATACATATTCATCCTAGATGCTCTATTCCCATTAGTATGACATCTCACACATGTTGAGGTTAACCACACGACCACCCATCACATGGGCATCATTCCAAAATTAAAAAGGTTCTAAAATTTTCTTATTACACTACTTAATGTGCATAAAAAATATATAGGTCCATATATCCTACTAATATTTCCCTCGAATTCTATTTTTGATACTAATAGCACCCAATGTTTTTTTATCAGGAAAACACAAGGAATATCATAATCATATACCTATTTAACCATGTATTCCATGAATTCCAATCCTATCATAGCACCAGTAACCCTATTCATTCATTTTGAATATTATTTATGGCATCATAATTCTTATAACAAAAACTTTGTAGCACCTCTATCCACTAATCTTAGAACCTAAATAATCTTTCCATGGTCCTAATATCTATGGAACTCACAATCCCAGACTAACCTCTATCATGTGATACCCTTTCATATAACATTTCTCTTACCAACAATGACACCAATCTCACTAACATCTAGAGTTTTATCTAAAAGGAATCATGATCACTCTCTTTTCCCACTAACACTATCTCATATAGGTTAGAACTAATGGGTAGCACCTCTCCGTTCTCACCTCATCATCATAAAGCAACTAACCAGCCAAAATAACCAATCTAGTGTCTCATAAATAACCTGAATCATATACCAACTCATCATCCTACTCACAAGAAATGATTCTCGCTGAGCATTTATATATGAGATTACACCCTCAAGAATCATGATCTTTGGATAATCCTAATTGAGACTCTATATTCATAATCCTCCCCCTCAAGGATAAAGTTATCAAATGATACCACCAAATACCAATAGTCATAGGTTTAGGGTAAGTTAAATGACACTACCAAACTATTTGAGAAAACAAAATATAGTTTTTTTTCAGATTTAAATAACTGAACATATTTTATTTTAGAACCAGCATCACATAAGCAAATTCATAAACTAAATCACTATGGTCACTATACATCCCATAAATAGAAGGATTGTATAGTTTTCATCATCCATGAACATCCCACCATAATATATATATGACCTATCATCAAATAAAATATTACATGATTTAGTTCAGTTGAATTCCACCAACAAGTTATATGAGAAAGAACCTTATAAATATTTTTTTAGAACATGAAATAGCCAAACTCTAATTTTCAGTGATACCAATCACATGTAAGAATGCATATTTCATGTGAATAATACTTTAAAAAAAGATTCATGAACAATAATATCTTTCCATCATGTTAATATATATAATCCAATAAATCATAAATCCAAAAAACCAGGTGTGTCATTCTGGGTGAAATAATACAACCTTAACATTGAAAACCAATAACAACATTCCCATACCCCTGTAAACATAGAATTAATTTGGAAAAGGTGTTCACAATGCTCTAGTTTGATATCCATCACAAGGTTCAACACATTACTATAAATCCATTCTACCATCTCCTAAAATAGTAAAACAAAAAAAATCTTTGATACCACTTTGCAATCACACATCACCTTGAACCATTCAACTATTCCCATACTGATGGGATTAACATGACCTCAAGTGTGCCTCCCCATATTCTAGAGGTTGTTGACTAGTAGTGGGGGTCAAGGGTAGTACCCTGGGGAAAACATACCCCCATATCAGAGTATCAATTGATGTGGGAAAGAAATAACCAAATATTATCCATAATAAATAAAAAATGACAAATAAGCAATAAACAGAACATGTTCTATCAAATGAACATGAATAAGAAATAAGTCATATAGACTCATAGTTAGTCCAACACAAAATAGTTGACCACCCACAAGGATGATCACATGTATAATAAATAATACAATAAAGATATGAGGTTATAATATATCATCGATACATACCTCATCTATTTCTTAACTCTCTCTAAGATATCCAGTCTAATGGTCAAAATCCTAAGCCTCTACCCAATTCGAACTTGTGATTAGTGAATATTACATGGATACACAAGTACCATGGATGCCCAATCAGGGTGTGAGTATAATTTAGTAGGGTACCACCAATGAGGTCCCAAAACAAACCAGTAAATATAGCGAATATGTATATGAAATGGTCAGATGAATACATAAATAAATTATAAAAGAATAAATAAATAGCTAATTTCAATCCTAATGTTCTAACATGAGACATGGGATTGACCCAAACCTACTTTGACCAGTACCAGAGTGTCTCTAAGAGCACCACATGATTATTCCAAAAAATACCATGCACATTACCAATTCAAAGGTAAATTCAATCTAAATACTATAGTATTAGGCACATATAAGGATCCCATGATAAATTCCTAGACATCTAATAATATACTAAATACTTGGTGGGAAAAGATCCCTTCCTGGATCATCTCACATATACCTCTCATTGAAGCTAGTACATCCCACACAGATCATATCACATAAACATATCAAATGGGGGTAGTGTGTCCCACCCACCAATCTCATATATCACATCAAAGGTAATTTTATCCCTCACATCCATCACATAGTGAAGGAACAAAGGTAAGATCCATCCAAGGAATACTATGTATCTCAATGCATCTTAGTTGGTAGTGTGTCCCAGATAAACCAATAGTGACCCATATGTTTCTTACATAGATATTACTTCTTAATTTATTGATATTAATTACATAATATACTGATCTATTCCATAATTGTTTAGGTATAGTTCCTTTGAAAATGTGGACACATGAACAGTTAGTTCATAGGTGAACTACATCTTCTCCCACTATGTTCTTCATATCTTGCATTGTTATTAGAATTATAATACATAAAACCTTTTTCATAATCTATGGAAGAAAAATAATAAATTGTGAGCTTAAATTATTAGTATGGGTAAACAAGGGGTATATCAATAATAACATATTAATAACATGAGAATAAGGGTATGATTTTTACAATTGAAAACTATACTCTGTGTGTCATAGATTATAAACATGAGTCATGTCATAAATATTAGTATTTCATAAGACATGAATCATAAATAAATCAAAGAATACAACCCATGTGAACATAAAATTTCCATAATACACAGATTATTTTAGACACATAATCATATAAAACTATATATCAAGGCTTCCCACCGTGAAATTCATAACATGTTAGGCTTGGGTAACCAACTGTGTACCTACTTTGGGCTTGAGATAGCCTATTGTGTACCCTCTACGGGGGAATGGGATAAACAATCGTGTACCATTTTGTCTCATAGAACATGAATCATTACCCAATTAATTTGAGGGATATATAGGTCACACTCATCACATAATTAAAATCATACTTATGTGTGATAAAATATCGTAAAAAATTCCTCATATTAGAACACATGAAAGTAAATGGATTTCATAAACATTATTTCATCATATTTATAAAAACTCCAAATAAATAATAAAAATGAAATCATTGGATCATATCCCCTGTAAATATTATATAACCTTAAAGGATGTCATCTTATATGGGAAATTATTTTGAAATATCACTTGGAACATTTCTTATGGAAAAATACCCTTTCAAGTTTGAAATCGCTTATTTTGAAAATCTTCATGATTATAAAGGAAAAAATTTTCCTTGAAAATAAAATTTTAAAGATGTAAATGAATATTTAAATAAAATATTATTCATCAAAGTAGGAAAGTTCATTAATTTCCTATATTTTAAAAAAAAATCCTTCACACTATTGTAAAAAGGTTAAAAAGCACCTTATTTAGAAAATTACAAGAAGAATCATTTCATACCATTTTGTATGAAGTAAAAAATGGGTATAAATGAATGTATGAAGTTATAGTATAATACTAAAATATTTTTAAAAATATTTTTATAAAAAATGTTTATGGGTGAGAAATATTCCCTAATAGAGACATAAACATAAACAATCAGGAATATTGATGAGATTGTGAAAAAAACCCTTACATTGAGTTCATCTTTATTAGAACGCACTTCAAACTCCAATATAATAAATTTAAATATAATTATATAAAAAAATAACTTTCATACATAAAATATAATATATGATCCCTTTATAAAATTTTAACACTTACATTTATCAATAATTCCATATTAAAATCATTATTTGTGGGTGTTAACTACTTCATTTATCATGAGTATTTTAGTTCAGTAGTTCCAGTACTTCTAAATTTATATTGGTTCCATTAACTCCTGAATATTAATAATTATATAAAAATTATATTTATTAATTAAAAACATATTTATATTCATCCATAAAATTTGGATATAGAAAAATGAGTTACACCATTTATGGAGATCGCAATCCATACATACACTTAGAACATTGTTTTCATTTTTTGACGGATGGAAAGAAAGAAAGATAAATATTAATTAAAATTTATAGGATAATTTTTATATAATATATATTTATCTCATATATATTCATAAAATTAATTCTCATTTATATCCAATTAAAATAGATAATGAAAAATGAATCACATCACTTCATGGTGGTGCTAGTCTACACATATGCACGAGTGACATTATCATTTCCCAATGGTTTAGAAGTGAAGAAGGTAGATATGATATTATAATTATAGAGGTAAATTTATTTCATAAGTACCATATATAAACAATAAACCCATCATAATACACAACCATAAATATGGTGATGAAAAATGAATTGTATTTCTACATGGAGACAATAAGCCATACGTACACACGAACGATACATTCACTTCCATTTGATGGGAAAGAGGGTGGATTATGGTGGTTTCATAATAATTATATAATTTAAGTAAATTTATGATACCTAATTAATAATTTATGATAAATATCAATGATTTATAATATGTAGATGAATAAATAAATTAAAAGAGGTCGGATAAGATTATTACCACTTCTTCGGGAGACCTCTTTTAGATCCTACCTTAAGGAACATAAGTAGGTATTTCGAGGATAAAACACCTCCAAAAATTGTATGAGGATGTTTATAAGTTAAATTTTCAGGGTTTTATCAAGATATAACAATCATAGTGGTGTAAAGAAGTGAGTGAGAAGGTTCCCTTTTATAATTGAGGTGAGGGGCACTTATAGTTTTTCTCAAAAGATTAAATTATAATGAATTAATTATAAAGAAATATGACTCCAAATGAACATGGATTCTAATATAAGATAATAAAGGGTATTAATTCCATAAAATAATATAATTTAGAAAAGTTTTAGTATAATTATAAATCTTATCACTTTTATTAACCCTTAGTTAACCAATTTTAATTGTAACTACAGTATCAAACGTTTCAATATTAAAGGGTTGTAATTTTTACTTATAAGATGATAATTCGACCCTAAATAGATAATTTATGAAATTACTTACAATATAATATCCAAATTCACTTATTTAAATATATTTATAATTTCCAATAATCTAATAAAATATTAATTTGATAAGAAAACATTATTGTAAATTTTAACACTATTAAACTAATTTTACTATAAATAAATCAATAAAAGGGGGAAATTAAAATAACAATATTTAAAACAACCCTAATATGATATTTAGACATATAAAATCTATTTATAATATTAATTTCTTCAAATTATATTACTTTTAATATTTATAAAATCATTTATTATATTTTTTATTAAATTGAGAAAAATAGGAATAGTGTTGCATTAGAAAATAAGGTCATTAAATCATTACTAAAAATTATAATAAATTTATATCAAGAAAATAATTTTATTAAGATTAATATAAACACTTAAAATAATTCATAACATACTTTTTTCTTTATCTGGACACATAAGAGATATTAAAAACAAAAAGAGTGACATTTTGTAACTTTCATGGATTTAAATAATATATAATTCATTTTCATGTATAAGTTTCCATTAGAATAATAAAATTTGAGAATAATTTGATAATGGTTGAACTAATTTCATAAAATAATAATTAAGATGAAAATTTTTTGCCTTATCACTTATTTTTAATCTAGATTAACCTGATTTACACTTTATCGAATTGATAAATTTTACTGTAGTTACTATTCATATTAATAAAAAATAAGAGGGAATTATTTTTGAAAATTGAGACTTATAATTAAAAATATTTATTTCATTTTATATAATTTAATATCTATAAATGGGATAAATAAAATTTAATATAAGTGCATAAAAATGTGACCAAAACTAAGTTTCATAAAAAGAAATATTTTCAATCATAAAACTAGATTTCTTCTAATCCAATGATTAGAAAAAAAATGATTAGATTTAAAAAAATTAAATTAAATAATATAAAAATTTAAGTAAAAATTTAAATATTGGTATTAATTTACTTTATTGATATAAAATACATCACCCACATAAAAAATCAGAAGAAACAACACTTTAATTTTCAAATATTTTTTGTTTTTAATTTTAATCATTTGATAAATAATGAATTGATTTTATAAATTTGTAGACTGTATATTTTTTATAAAATTTTGATTATTATTCAAACCCACTAATATAACATTTACGTGATAACATACACATAATTTTTAAATAATTTTATAACTAAACTCGTTATCGTGGGTAAAAGAAGCTACCAAAGAAGTAAAATTATTTAAAGAGAAATATTTCATAAAAATATGATGTTGTTATAAAACCATCCCAATTATAGCAGGATGAATGGATGGATCTGAGGAGAACATCCAAGGAATCCCATGTATCTCAGTACATATCAGTGGGATGTGAATCCCACATGAATATTACCATATAATCATCACAATGGGGTCATCCATCTACTAGAACACATCCCAAAAACATAACGTCATCCTACCAAGTTAATAACCTATCATCATCATAGCCCTAACTGAATCACATACATGATTTGAATTTTAATGTTTCACCTACAATCATTTATACAAATTAACACACGCACCCTCTCTAGAGTCATTTAATTACTGGGGAACCCACTTGGGTTCCCTAGGTCACACAAAAACACAAACACCCTATATGAGATCCCCAATATTAATTTAAACTCTTGGGTCAAAACATTTAAATTAGAGGGAATCACATATTTCATCATAGTCATAATCACATCATTGTTTTACTATCCTCATGGGGAAGGTCTTACCAGCATATTTCTCAAGTCATAGAATCATGAATCCCATGTCACATGTTGGTTAACTCACCCAACCATTCATCAAGTCTTACCTAGACACTAATATCTTAGTGAGTGTAGAAACACTCACCACATGATCATCTTAACAATCCATAGGCATTAATTGTGTCTTAATGGTCCTTAAATGCCTACTGGGGCTAGTCATCCTGACCTATCACATTCCAATACCCCAAGAATTCCAAGGCATCTATACTATGGGTCATAATATAAACTCAATTAATTAAATATAACCCATTAAGGTATATAAATCATAAAAAATATAGTTATAATCATGACCTTGTCCAATAAAGGTTAGGGTACAAAGCTAGTGAACAAGGGTCCATCATGGCCCTTGGCACTTTTTTTAGTCCATAGTAATTTTAATTTAATTTAAAATAGTTCATTTAAATAAAATATCAACCACACTTGATTGTGAGATTGCATACCACATGAATACATAATAAAATTATTTTACAAAATGGGTGTACTTATGGTATTGCCTATGTAAATTCAATGTTATTCTATTTCAAGCTTAACCCAAAAAAATTCACCCGAGCACATCCAATCATTGAAAAATGTTTTATCTCATACCAATAACTTATATAAAGATACATTATACACATAATTAATTATATATATTTATAATTAATTATTCAATTCATTCTAATAATTTGTAATTAATTTATACATTTAGGGTTAATTTCCTAACAAATCACCTCTCACTCTCACCACATCAAAACATTAACAATCCTATCATGAAAGATACATGGTATACCACCAATAGAATCCTAAGAAAAATCCCAAACATGAAACAAACTTTCAAACACTAAATAAATTTCATTTATAGAAAGCCTCTAAATAAATTCATAGACAAAGTATCTTCAATGGAACGACAAGAAATGATGTGAGATCATCATCTCATGAAATCTTCTATCCATCACTTGAAAAATCCCCATCATATCACGATTATTTCACTATTCACTAGAGAAATCATTAATGAAACCCTAAGAAGGGTCATCTAAAATTAGATTAAAGTGGAGAATAAGAATAATAGAGTAAGGAGGATGAAAAATCACTTTGATTCACTATGAAAACACATTAAGATGACCCTTAATCAAAGGGGAATTGGGGGAGATAATGGGAGGGATCATTCCGATTTTTTTCATTAATTTGAAAGTATATTAAAATGATAGAGGTATTTAGGAATTGACAGGGTAAATAGGGAAAATTTTGAAAATAAAATTCCAAGGGTACGATGAATTACACCATGAATTATGCTACATCATGGTGTGATCTAGCCATCTCCCCCCACACTTAGAGACCAGAATTCATATCACCATGTTTGAGAACTCCTCCTTGTCAATATGGTGGACATGGTTCTCCCATTTAGACCAAAGTGTTCTATATTGTGTGGAGGTGATCCCATGGTCATTTCCTAGAGGTGGCTCCCCTAGGCACTAAGATTATAAAAATACGCAATCCCTGATAACTATGATGTGATGGGTTTCCTATCCACCATGAATTTCCAAAATTCTAATCTAGGGAATTTGGACATGAATATTTTTTATATTAACACCCCTATGTTTCCATTCCCTATATGTCAATAATTTCAACTTATTCTATAAAGACCACCACTGTGTGTTCATCCTTGTGGTGGTACACCAAAAATTAATTTTTTTTACGTCCAACTACCTTCACTATGAAGCCAAATCAATCACCAAAAACCCTTTATAGGACTTTATCCATATCCAAGAACATCTCCTAAAGATTTTTTAACTATCAGAGTCTTGATCCAATTCATGGTTCTCAAAACGAACCCATTCATGAATCCAAAAATCCAAATTAACATAAAATTTAGCAACCCAAAAAAGAATGAAGTTTTATATAGGGTCACATTATGACATGATACTTCCCTTAATGAAACAACCACCCAATGTGACCAAGTACTAATGGAACATCCATCATCCTCATGGTATAATTATCCTTTATTGGTTGACCATAGTGACACAATTCATCTCAATATGACCCTCATCACTATGCAACCATGGGTTTCACGGTGTGGCCATCTAATGAAAGAGAATTTTTTTATCTCAAACAGTGAAAGAACATAATTTTACACAAAAAATCATTTATTTTACATAGATTAATCTTACTTATCCATCACCATGAAATGGAACTCCTCTATTATGATGTGATTTCCTCAGACTCAAAATCATATTCCTACAAAACAGCCACCATTCTAGAAGGAACTTATCTATAGAATGGTACTCATAATTCCCAAAAACACATGCTTACACAAATACCCATAACATTGTGGTTCCACTTGACTATGGCATGACCAAAAATCCACCACAAACTTTCTCAAATGATATAGTTCCTTTCCACTATGAAATTTCATAAGTCCATTATGTGATACCTCTAAGAATATAGATTTTAAATCATATTTAAAGGGTTCATGGATTGATCCTCATCTACAACGGTTCAACACAAATACATATTTTATAATATTTAATCATAGAAAACATATTCCATGCTATAACAACCCCTAGTTGCAGTGTGACTTGTTGACTACATCAGAAATCTACAACAAGGTTACTCGAACCCCGCCTAGACACCCACTATAACACCTGATACACCTATCAAGCCTCTAAACAGATATAAAAATACCTTCTAGAGAAATTCAAACCCTTATAATTATGATCTGAATCTATATTTTTGAAACATCTGCTGCTCCCAAACCAAAATTTCAGATTTCCTCTACTTTCAAAAACACATAAATATGTGCATCATTATAGTTTAGTTTATTGTGGATTATATAATTTTTTTGTGTTTTCTTATTCAATAGGATGAAAATAATTTTATAGATATCTAATATAATGGGGAAGAATTCATTGGAAAATTAATTTGTGAGTTTTGGATGTTGGAGGATTCAAGAAAGGATAGAAGGAAGAATATGGATATAATGATAAAATTTAAACTAGAAGCAATGTGTTGTGGAATGTATCTACGTCCTAAAACATGTAGATTTTTCTAGGGGTTTCATTTTTTCTATTATGGTTTTTTACACCATAATGTTGTGGAAGGATTCTTTTGCTACGAAGCGGGGTGTGATCCGTGAGAGTTTGGTGTCATTTTGTTTCAAGGTAGAAATATGGTCATGGTGTTAATAGGTCATGTTATATTATATAGGTTCCTTTGGATACTATTATATAATATGTTATATTGGTTATCTTGACATGAGGACTTATGAGTTTAGACTACATGAGGTTAGTTCCACCGTAGTTATTTTGGACATGACATGATGATCTTGAGTGGTGTTGAATTAATCTTACATAGTTTGGATATCATGTGTGGTTTTTAGGATATATTGTACAATAAAATTTGGATTAATATAACATTGGTGGTATTATATCATGGTTTTAACCATTATATTGTGAATCCTAGAGTGGCCAATTTCCTTGGTTCTGTCTATTCGAGTTTAGTTACACCATAGTCTCGTATATTACATTATGGTGTGGTATGGGGCTCATTAGGTTTGAGGTGGTAATTATGGGGTTTTCATCATGTTATTAAAAGGATATACTATTGTGAAATTACCACCATATTTTTACAGTGTTATTAATTATTTATAAAGAGTTATGTAATATTTTCCACAAGATTCAGGAGGGGGTAAGGGGAGAACATAACATGATTTTGGTAAGAGATTTTTATTTATCCTCAATACAACATGATAACCCCTATCACTTTTTGATTCTTTAAAATTTTAGAGTGATTATAAATTAAAGGCTTATATAGAATACTATCTAATTACTTTTACTTTACATAAACCTTACAGAACCAGTGGTTCATATTTGGATATCCTTAGCCATACTTTGATTCTATTTTACTCTAGACTTCAAAAATCAACTCCTTATGATCTATGGTGATTCCTTCCTCTATTATTATAAATTATATGATCATTCTTATCTTTAGGGGAGGCTATCATAGTAGTTAAAATTTATATTTAGTGGTGTTTTATTGTGGTTCCAATGTAGAATGTTTAAGAATAGGCCTCCTGATTTATCCTTCTGTGTTAGGTGATGTTTAATTGATGTTTCTTTATTATTTCCAGTAATATTTTTTTAATCTTTAGTTTTTGTAGGGTATTATATACTTCTCATTATTATTTAAGTTTAAATTGTTGGATTATCATGCATTTTTTCTCTTTGGGTGAGTGGTATGGATTAACCTAATCAAGATAATGAACTAGACTAAAATAAATTGGAGGGATGGGGGTGATTCACATGTGTTTTCTAAACCCCTTTGATATTGATTATATATTGATGTTATGTTGAGGTTATATCTAAAGACATTGTTTTTTTTCTATGTAATTGTTATTTTATTCAATCAATAAGTGGAAGTCACCATTTATAATGGGTTAATCACCAAAAATTTGAAATGAATTGGTTGTGTGGAAATATAGAATTATGATGTTGGTATTTGAGTAATAAATTTTTCATTAATATTAAAGGATAATGAAAGGGGAGTTATTTAATATGAATCACTATTATGTTTTACCTTTTTGTTTCTATGTATGTGGTATTTATTGTTGTTATTTGAGGGGTAATAGTGGGTTCTTATGGTCAGTCGGGAGGATGAGGTATAGTTGATGATGTGGTGGTGGTGGATGGGTTGTGTGGGAAGGAAGTGGTTTTTGTGGCTATTGGGGTAGTTGTTTCAATTTGTTTTATCATAGTTTGTATGATTTCATATTTGGTTATTGTGGGGTTGTATTTTATTTTATTGATGGTATGAAATGCAATTGAAATTAATCAAAAATTACAATGGGATGATTGGATGGAATTAATAACTATTGGAATTAAAAATGATTTATGATAACAGATATAATAGAAGTAATTCATAAGTTGTAAAGGCTAGAATAAATGTGGTTAATGACTAAAGATTGGATTGACATTAAATATAGACTAATGGATAATATAATTAATTTAATGAGGTTGGATAATGGTAATTATAGAAAATTTGAATGGTGATATGATTAAATAGGACGTAAATAATTATTATCGCGGTTTTCATGTGTGGATTAGTGGGGTTTGTTTGTCTTATAGTAATGGAAGAATTCATTAGGGTGTGGTAGTAGTGATATAACAGATATAATGGGTGACAGTAGAATTGGTTTGGTTTCAAACCTTAGGTAGTTCTTTTGTGGCTTAATTATACTCTTATATTTTCATTTTATTTCATATTCACTACCAATCAAGTTGGGTAACCTGAACGATTCCCAATTGAGGACATGGGTTCCATGTTTTTTCCCCAACATCCTAGTTATAGATGGAATAAATGGATAATTTCTCCTGATCCCCCTCTCTCCGTTTATATATAGTATGAGCTATGATGATTCATGCTAGGTATATACATATTAATTTTAATGGCCAATGATTAGTGTATGTATATCCTAGAAAATGTGCTCTGTGGTTATGAAATGGATATATAGTGGGAGTCACACATGGTTGGATGTTTGAATGAGGTTTATGTACTTTATTTTCATGATTCCCAACTTTAATGAGGATATGATGCACTTTTTTTTTATGTTTTTATGTAGTATGCAGTTGTGGATATGTAGTATGTGGTATGTGGGTAATGTAGTTTTGTGTATATGTGGATATGTAAAGTATTGAAGCACATAATGTATGATGTTAAGGCATTATATTGACCATGTTATTAGGTAATTTTATTTTAGGAACCTTATTGATATATTATTTTGATAAAATATTATTATATTTGGATGCGATATTGGGTGAGTGAGCCTTGGTGAGGTTTTGTGATATTTGATCCAGCACATGTGCATGTTGGTTTTACTATTCGTTCAATGCGGAAATAGTTTTATTTTCTTGTATTCATATGAGATGTTTTGGGGAGGATCTAATTGATTATACATGAATTCTTACCCATATATATATATATATTCTAGGTTTTTTGGAGGGATTTGGTGACTGGGATAGACATTTATGGATTGTGGTTTAGAGATTATATCGAAGTCACTGCATCATGAGTTTCCTTTTAGTATTTCATTTTGTAAACCTTGATTATGTTTGATTTTACGCGAATCAATATTTGGGTGTGGTTTTGGTTTATATTGAGTGTAACGCCCCAACCCCAGAAGCCCAAAGTTGGTGCATTATTACATAACATTGGAATGATCATAAAAGATCAAGTCTCGAGAGACCGATTAGTTCAGAAGCCTTGGAAACACTATATACATTTATAAGTCTTACATTACATAATAAAATGGAAAACTAAAACAACATAGTCTCCATAGTCAACACTCATATCCCCTCAGATTATCCCTACAGGTCAGTCATAAAATAATTCTTCACATCCTGGGAAAAAATAAAACATAGAAAGGGGTGAGCTCAGATGCTCGGTAAGGACAATAATATAGCAGAAACATTCATAAATAAGAATAAACATTTAAGGTAATGTATAACTAAAACAAAAGAGTTTTAAACTTTAACTTCAGCATAACATGGAAAAAATAAAATGAAATAATTCCATTTACTTATTCACATGGATATTCTACTAGAATAATAATCTCATGCAATAATAAAATTTCATAAAAATCCTTACTAAAAATCAATTATTCGTTTTTAAACATCATCAAAATTTAAATAACCATATAAAATCACTTTTCAAATCACAAAAACCATGTTTCACTTGTAAAACTATATTTACACCATGAAATAAATTTTTATAACCTTCAACCCCAATTATTTTCTTTTTAAATCATTATTCGCATTTTAAAGTATCAAATCCACTTCACCCTATTCAAAAACATTCATTTTTAATTTCAAAAATTGACCATCTCCATTTAAATATTGAAACATTTTCTTCAAAATATCATTGAAATCAATGAAAATAGAGAAATATACCAAAAAAATATAACTTTATGTAAAATGGATGAGTTTCCATTCATGGAATTACTATGTGGTTTACCGAATCATGATTCAATGTTATAGAATCCACTAAGAGTTATACTGAGCCATGCACTCAGACTACTCATGGTTTTCTAGACCCTATTATCTCACTACATACCCCTAGTTAAACTCGAATTTTCATCCCCAAAAACATAAGAATATTTTAAATAATCCATATATCATCAAAAAAAATTTAAAACCATTAATAAAGAAAAAAACATACCATAATTTCATGATAAATGATAAAAAACAACGACTCATAGCCCAACATTCCCCAATACCTCAAGGATCTGAATGAAAAATTACTCTTGATTCTATTCCCACACCAAAATCTGGAGTTCCAACACACCTATATCCAATATATAATTTCCACCAAAATAAAAAAGTATTTTTTAAAACCTCGGACCTCTTAATAACCTAGAATATGAAACCATTTGGACACAAAACAACATCGATACACCTCTGAACCGAGAAGCTGAGCCAACCTGTGATATAACTGTGGGGAATTCCTAATTCCCATAGGTTGTCTACAAGCACCAGGACATCATATGAGTACTAATGGTAATAATTATTCCCATTCAATATAAAAAACCTGATAGTGGAATCCTTACTAAAATTCATGTACGACCACTGTATTATTTTCAGGTCCATGTGCCCACAAAAAATAGTTTTACTAAGAAACAAAACAAATAAAGGTATAAAGCATAAATAATCATGAAAATAAGCTCAGAAAACTTCATAAAAATAAATATATAATTATATAATACTGTTCCTCGGGTTTGATAAAAAAATACATAAACTAAAAAAATAGAAATACCTGACACTAACTCCTTGTAACCTTATGGTCACCATCCAACCTCATAACCCATACACTGTATCAGAAAACAAAAGATAAAATTGGACCTGTAACTAATATTGATAGATAGGCCTGAACATTATTCTTAGTAGGTATTCTAAAAAAACCTTCCCCATGTATTACCTTTTAATAGAAGATTTGTGGCCTGATAGTTTGAAATTACAGTTTATAATCATAGGGTTTTCCTCATCTAGTTTTAAAACAAAAAAAAATTAATTTCCCATTTTCTTTTAAAACTAACTTCATTTAAAACATATGGAATAAGAAATTTTAAAATGGTAGAATTTAAAATTTAAATATACCAGTATAATTTTTGAAAACATAATTTAAAAGATGTTTATATATAAAAAGGAGTTGAAGGAGTTTAAGAAAAAAATTTCATAAAGAATTGAATCAATAATTTTATATTTTTAATTACAAAGAATCATAATAATTACAATAATATATCACAATAATGAATATAACTTAAAAAATATAAGTTCAATGAGAAATAACAACTAGTCTACCATCATCATATAAAAAATGATATTAAATATAAAAGTTCTCGTGATTATATTAATAACAAGTAGTTGAGTGGAAGAAGTAGAACATGCTAAAATAGGATCCATATTAATAAATTAACCTCATGTAATACAATTTCACTAACACTTAGTATTTCCCTCTCTGGTCTAACCAAGTGGAAAACATCCAAATTAGGATGAACACCATACAATGGGCCAGTAGTCAAAGCATGATACAAAACTAGTGAGGCACATTCTCTAAAAAATTTACACTAGCTACTCTGGGTATCCCATGACATATAAAATTTAGCTGAGACAATAATAATTATCAAAAAAGGGTATAAATATAAATAAATATTTTTTACACAAAATAGTAATAAAAAACATGACTCACTTATGAGAACCCATATTAGTAATAACCCCATACATATATAATCATCAATATAATAAAGGTTTCCTTTATCTGGGAGTTTTTCATCAACTTAAAGTAAAATAAAACTATGGTAATATTCCTAGGGTGTTTTTAAAAAGAAAATACTTTTAAAGTTCCAACCATGCCTTTTGAACATGATTTAGAAACTAAGTTATAAAAAAATTAAATGACCAAGCACACATTATGAGTTCAAATTAATATTTAGAAACCCACTAGAAAAAGAAAAATCCTCTATAAATAATAGAATTAATTTATAAATTCCATTCAAGAATTTTATCAAACATACTGTGTGTATGGTTTATGTAAGATAGATTTCCAACTTTGTAAACAAAGATGGAAACCATCGTATTCCATTAGAATCATAAGAAAACCTAGTATTCAATCTAAATAATCAAAAAAAACATTTAATAATTTTCTAGTTGATATAAAAAGAACATTTTTAACTAATAAAGAAATTATGGTATTAAAATTTAACGGCCGATACAAGGGGAAACTAACCTCAAACTTGTCACATCCAAAATTTGAATAGTTATCCACCCTCAAAAGGAAATAATGATCCTAAGGAAACCTAGAAACCCCTAAAATGAAAGAATCACCCAATTAAAATTTGAGCCAAACTGAACCCTAGATGACCAAGACCCTTATAATATAAGAGGAGAAGAGAATTAGAATAATGGGAGAAGGAAAGACTAAAAATTACATACATTATATAATTAAACTCAAAATAAAAGGGATAAGACCATAAATCAAAGTAGAAAGAGAAAGAGGTCACCTAGGGATTTCCTTTGATCAAGACATGTTAGAGAAGGGGATGAAAGACCCTAAATGGGGTTTTAATTTGAATCGGGGATGTGTATAATTTCACCTTTTTTATAAATCTAGATAGACGCAGACCACGATGTGGTCTCATGTGCTATGGAACAATGACTCAACCCAGACACCTCAACAATGTATTCCCCTAGAATTTTTTCTTGTGTTCCCCATAATAATATAACTGAACCTCCCAATTCTATATGCCTCTATGACATTCCCCCTATCCTACAACATAATGAACCTTATGAACTGAACTCCATGACACAACCCTAGACCTATGTTGTGGAACCCCTCATAGGGTCTACATAAGGGAAACCCTTATGTTACATCGATTAAATATCACAAATCCCTAACTCATGGAATGGATTTCTAATATATAATGGTAAAACTATTTGCAACTTCCCTCTATTCCACATAGACATTTTGTTTTGTTTGGTCAATAATGAAAAAACCTATGTAAAGGTAACACTAATTAAATTTGCATAACTGAACACCCAAAAACAAATACAAAACACACCTATAAATCACCCCTCTATGAATATTATAAGAGATACACAATGTTCCTCCTTGGAAGCACCATAATTTTATGGTCAATTGATAAAAATGAGGCTTCAGAATAGCCTGGTTTGGATATGTTGTGAACCACTGTAGAAAATTTTAGTTTCCACAGTTTGAGCATTATAACACTCAAAAGACATTGTAAATCACTGATAAATACACGAAATAAGTAAAAATAAATTAAAAAATAATTAATCAATTAAAATACGTGGGGAAGTGAGGTCGGGTTGTGAAAATCTCTTTAATGAGTTTATCTCATTATTTTATTTAGTCAAACTATTGACAATTTAGACAATCTTTCATTGGGTTAGTCTAACTATCCATAATTAAAATACCTTGTTAAATAATGAGATTGAGTTTAACCTCATTTTATATGTTATTTTATATTTCCATATTTAAATAATTTATCATTACCTTCAACATGGAACTATCTACTTATTATTTCTATATATAGTGTTTGAAATCATGAACCACACAATTATCATTATTCATTTTATCCCTATGAATGTCAATTTATTTGATTTTATTATCCTTCTAAATTTTGATGTTAACTATTCTATAAATTTTTAAAAAATTATCATCTCTCTTATTTAATTGTTATTTTTCTATGACAGCCATAAAGACTTCTTCATTCAGGTACTTGAAATATTCAATTTCATCTACTTGCATATTCTCTAAGGTGATATATTCCTATGAAATAGGGTTCACCATTTTGAATTATTCCTGTTGCGAACTCCTCTTGATTGTATTTAATGGTATCTTCCTAGGTGAATCATTATCCTCATCATCATAGAACTTCTTGGGAAATGTTTGAGTGAGGTTACCATTTTTTCATATAGAAAACTAGCCAAGGGATATTTCTCCTTGAACTTACCTTTTTAGATTTAATGAAAGTAATGGAATGACTTATTAATCTTCCCTCTATTTGGGATCATCATCCACTAAGATTTTATCAATTTCTTTAAATTCTAATTCATGATTATTCTCGTTTTCCAATTGATTAATATCATTTTTACTTATCTCATATGTGTTAAGAGGGAAGTGCCAGATATCTAATATAATTTTTTTAGATCCTTATCTTTGAGAATTGATATCTTTGGATCAAAGTAAGTGAAAATATATTACTATTATGAAGTATATTTAAGTATTATAGTCAGTTCAATAGAATGAAGAACTTTAGATAACCCTTTGGCGTTGTTTTTACAAAAACACTTGGATTCAGATAGGTACTGGTGAGGTTATCAGAATTTCTTGAACATATGATGGATTCCATCAAGATGGATAGTTAATTGAAAATTATAATAGATATTTTAATCATTAGAATAAGGTAGTTTCTAAATTTTATTCACTCCGATTGGTTTTGTGGTGAAGGAATGAGGCATAGGTAATATTGTAGACTTATCAGTGATATGTGGTAAAGATGAGGAAAGTTATAGGATATAAATTGTTTCATAGTAAAATAGATAGATGACTATGATTATAAGATGTTAGGCTAACTAGATAACTGGGTGGGACCCTCTATATTATGGGACTAGGACTATTTTCCTAAGGTTTCATTATTTGTTATGAGTTAGCGATATATTAAGTGATTTGTTATAATAATTGTAACATTATACTTCTAAATAAATGAATTTTTCAATTCTTTCTCCCATGGACATAATATATAACTCTGAACAACATTAAAATAAGGCATATTTTAATTATTTTTCATTTATTATTTGACTAAATGTTTGTGAGAGTTAGAGTAAACATGTATTTGAGTGTTCATTAGATTCAATGAGGTAATTTTAGTGAATTATATTATTCCAAGATTTTTTACATTTAATTTCTAGAGGATTCCTACCTATAACCAGTTTCTGATAGTGTGGTATTTTAGTGCTGAATTTTTAGTGTTTGAAATTCAAGTGGAATTCTCAAAAATTATTATCAAATCAATAGGTGGGGGGCTCTAAGGATTAATGGTTTATTCATCAATAACTTAGTTAATATTCTAAATTATATTTTATTCTGTTAAATAAGAATTATTATATCGAAAAGGGATGATGTTGGAAGAGATCATGGTTTGGATAAAAAAATTGAGGGTTATAATTTCAGCTATTAGAGTATGTAGATAGAGGATTACTTGATCCGTGAAGATTAATAAATTTTATTTAAATTTTTGATGAAAGAGAAAATAGTGATAGATGAATGAGAAAATAATGATTAAAATGTACAAGGATTTATGGGGATGTCATTAGTTTAGAATATAAATCTAACTATTTAGGAAAATAATCCTACAATTGAGTAAATTTCAACCCTGAAAGATATGTATATGATGCATAAAACACCCAACAAGGTGTTCTTAATGTGACCACTATTCAACATGAGGGATTTCTAAGGGAGATCTTCTACTGATTGTGTAGATGAATTAAACAAGATCAATATCCATCTTGAATTTGTGAAGGTAACATTTACTAATGATATGGGTGACATTACTATTTTAATCATTACCAGAATCATTGGTGTAAATGGAAATCATAGTACGAGAAAGTTGAATTGATATTTGATGATATAAGGAACTTGATTCTGAATGAATAACTCCAGAGTATGGAGACAATTCCATCTATTGGTGATACATTGAATACTGATGGAATATAATGATCACTTAATCGAAGAAGTCAAAGGTTTTCATAAGGGAGACCAAGGGAAAGTAGTAGCTGTAAATCTATTGGACCTGACCCAGTGTGTTGTCACTTTGGTAAAAGGGGTCAACTCAAGAATCATTTTTGGTACTACACATGAAATTATGGTATACTATATACTAGAGTATTAAATATTACAAATTAAACCTAAGAATGTAGTTTTAATTTACTTATGAGTGTCAACACAATGGTAGAATCACAAATCATATATTTTGGCATATCTTTCCAATCAATTATAGAGA
Organism: Viscum album; assembly: GCA_963277665.1. Taxonomy (NCBI): domain Eukaryota; kingdom Viridiplantae; phylum Streptophyta; class Magnoliopsida; order Santalales; family Viscaceae; genus Viscum; species Viscum album. The sequence goes on from OY728164.1 coordinate 1,180,761,247, forward strand.
AGGGATGTATAATCAATTATGTATTTATAAAATATAGAAGATTTCATCCAATGGATGATTAATCTCTTGAAATTATGGAAAATGGATATGTGAAAATATAATTAAGGACTAAAAGTTTCCTTGAGTTTAGTGGAGTTAGATATGTTTCAGTTCTTCAGAAGAATCTAATTTCAATAGGACAGTTTGATGAACATGGTTATAGACTAATATTTTCTAATAGAGTATGGAAAATTAATCAAGGATCTAAATTCCTTGCTAGAGGAGTAAATCAAGACACATTATTTTTGATGGGAGGGGTAATGTGAGCTACACTAGTAAGAACTTCATCTTTTAGAAGTTCATATTTGTGGAATTTTCATCTTTCAAACCATAATGGGAAAAGTATGAGTGTTATAGTGGAAAATATCATGATAAATATGGATCATTAATACTATGGTATTTTTGATAGATGTGTATTTTGAAATCTTTATGAAGATTTTTTTTACTTCATTGAAAGAATAAAGAAAATTTCGAAGCTCAACATTGTGAAAACATATGTCTCGGGACCTACCCCACTGAAATATCATAGATGTCCACAATATTTTTGGAATTTTAATAAATAATCCATTATAAAAGTGTGTATATACTTCCTATAACACAAATTATAAATACTTGTACTGTTTCTATATTGGAAGGATATGGTTGAAATGGAATTAAAATTCAAGATGAAATATTTGAGATCAGAAAACTTGGGAGAGTATATTAGAATATGTTTTCAAAACTATTGTAGACACAAAGACATTAGGCATAAGAAGTCTATTCTTGGATTGGTGAAGAAAAATAGTATAGCTAAATGGATGAATATAACATTGATATAAAGTCCATATATAATTAAACTATATTTAGGGTTGCCAAAGGTTTTTTGGGTAGAAGTATTAAGAACTATTTCATATCTCATCAATTAAATCTACATCGATCCAATAGGATATAATCTACCAGAATCTCTACGGATATGAAATTTATTATATTTAGATGTCCACATGGTTTTGGGAATCTATCATATACACATGTGGAATCCAAATATATAGATAATCTTGATACTAAATCTCATGCATGTTTCTTCATATTTTATTGTTACAAAGATTTCAATTCTTGAATTTAGGATGATTACAAAAAAAAATCATAATTAAAAAATTTATATTTAAATTAAAGTCCAATAGAAGGATGAGAACTTGAAGGAAAATGATGTCGATACTGAAGAATAAATGTAAAATAAATTTCTTTAGGAATTAGGAACCATAAGTTCACAAATTCATGAGGAAAAATCAAAGTTTAGTGTTAATGGATCAAAATGGGACTAGAGGAAGATATACTTAAATGATAATGAATTAGTGAGAATCGGTCTTGAATTATAAAGGATGAAATTTGAGAAGTTTTAGTTTAGGAAAGGGCTGAACCACATTCAGTATTTTGGAGATCAATAAGGGTTAGATGAACGATAGATGGGTATATAGTTGACTTAAAATTAATTCTTTTAATGGATCCGAAAGAAGAAGTTAACCTCGTATAACTTGAAATTCATTTTTAGAGTGATTATTATGTATAATTAAATTGAATATTATGTATCACTTGATCCTACAATTCATTATTAAGTAGTACCCTAGATTTTTCTTATGCGTACCATTATTTTCTGAATTTCCATTAGTCATCCCTCAGTTAATATTTATTATCATTCAGACAAATATTATGTATCATTATATTTACTAATTCAATATTACATACCATTATAATGAATCATAAATATTCCCAATTTAGCCTTATGCATACAATTAGATTCATTTATTTTTCATTTTATGTGAACTACATGATGCAAGGAAATTTATTCTCATATTGATGATTTATTCTTACATATGAATTTTTCATTATTCTACTATTTGAGTCTATAATTCATTATTAAACACATTCAATATAACAAAAATACAAACTTCCCCCCCATATTTAAAAAATCCATTAACAATGATTCCTTAGGGATTGTTAGTAAATGAAAACATTCTTTATAAAAAAATAAAACAATAAAATGAAACCAAGGTTTTTTACTAATATGTATCTATAAAAAAAATATAAAATATATATGACACAAGTAAAAAAATTATATATATAATTTTTATAAATTAAAATTACATATATATATATAAATATATAAAAATTTATATAAAAACTATAAAACATATATATATTTATACTATAAAAAATATAACATAAATAAATTAATTAAATATAAAAAACATATATATAAATATGTATAATGTTGAACATATATATAGATAAAAATATATACATATATATAACATATACAAATATATATAAATATGTATGTATGTATATATGTATGTATCTATAATATATATATGATATGACAAAATGAATAATAATGATTAATCTCTATTAAAAATAATTGAAACACAAAAACATTGAGAGACTTAAATTAAAAAAACAAATTTGATTGAAATACTATGGAATTTTTATTGATTCAATGTAGAAAAATGAGTTGAAACTATCATGGGGCGGTGATTTGGTAGGGAAAGTTGAGAAGAGGTAGTATAAATTGAATAAGAAATAAAGAAAGATCGACTAGAGTTTATATTAATGGGTACCCACTCTTATGGATGTAATAAAATGCACAAAGAAATATCCTTTCCTTTTTTCTTAATAAGAATTGAGAAAGGGTAGTTATTAATAAATTAAAATCTATTAAAGTAAATAACTATTTCAGCTACTCATTTATTATAATTAATATCAGTGTAGATTATAAAAAACAATGAAAAGGTCACAAATAAATTAGTTATTTATGAGGAATAAGTTATCTACTACAAGAAAACTTTGTAAAAAATAATTGTGAAATATGTGAAATAGTTTTACTGGGACTAATAGTGATTAATTTTCATTTTTCACTATTATTCATCCCAAATAAATATACTAAAGACATAGAGAAATTCATGAGTTTCTATCATTCTACTTATCCAAATTTTTTTATTTCTCTAATCACCAATAACTAATGAAAAATTATTTAGATATATGTGACTATTTGCATGAGTTTTAGGGATGGAGTTCCCTCCACCACTCTTTTATGAAAATGATACAACTGCTAATCCACCTCAAAATTCAACAATTATTTTTAAAAGTGTTGTTTTGTAAACTAATCTTGTAAAAAAGTTACACAAATTTATTTTTTGAAATTTTAATTTCATTTTATTTTACCATATTGTGATGAATTATTTTTGATGGGTAAGGAATCAAAAATAAAATTTTACCATTTGATTATGATGAATATCTCATCATTATTATGGAAAAATTTATCATAAAAACTAATAATGGATTATTTTTTAGGAAAAATTCATCCTTCTAAACATGAAATATGTTTATATATAGTGATATATTATCTAACATTATTACTCATTGATGAATATTTTTTTTAGTTATAGTAAGAACTCATATTTTTAGAATGGGTCAAAATCTCAACCCTATTTTAATTTTTAACCTGTTTCTAAGAAAATTGGAAAAACTGGGCAGTTTATAGAAAAATTAGAGATTATATGTCATGTACCTTCAGTAAACGTTATGTACTCTTCACTGTGTGTGAAGGCCATACATGGCGAGTAGGCATGTTGTCCATGTAGAAAGATTTTATCAAGTACACAGCATGTACAATCTGTACATGCCATATAGTGGGGTCGTGTTTGGGGATAAACATGGTGTGTTGGGGATGTCGGCTGGGTAGAGAATTACAAACCATTTACCCATAGGTACATACCGTGTAGCCATGTCGGCAGGTCCTCGGGGAAATATCAGCCGTCAAAGGAACAGTAAAATGATACAAACGGCGTGTTGTCTTAAATACACACGGTGTATTTTATTTTTTTCATTAAAATGGGAATTGGCCTCGTTTTGAGTTAGGGGTAGTTGGTTTCTTCTGGTATATGTGAATAGTCATATGGGATTTCAATTCCTTTCTATTTCTTCATCCAAAGTCGGATTCAAACACCATTTGATCCATTGGAACCCCCTCGGTAATTCCTTGATTTCTATTGAGTCGTTCTTCCTAATTTTTGTTATAAATCAAGTTATATTGGATTGATCATTTTTTATTCTTTTATAGATCTACTATGTTTTATATCTAATTGGAGGTTTTTATCAGAGGAGTTCCATTGTACTAGTGTGAGGTAGGTGGTTCATACCTTGTTTTGTGTTTTTGTGGACATTTGGGTGGCGTGGCCTTTGGCACGTCTTCGGGTATTTTGAGCGAGACCCTTTTATAACTATTTTTTATATTGAATTTATTGTGAGACTTGTGGGATGCATTTCGGTATACCTTGCACCTGTTTTTCTTGAGCGAGGCTAGGTGAGGGGTTGTTTCCCAAATAGGGAATTCGGGACGGTTATGCCAAAATGGTTTCAAAAAGAATTGTGATGATTAAACTACTGAGGTTAAATTTTTTAAGAATGATTAAATGTATCAATGTCTCTCAAGACCTTAGCTCTGGTATGAGATTGCTCATGGCTAGTGCAATTCAACTATTTTTTATGTTTTTCATGTTTTAAAGTGATTCTTTGTTTTTTTTTGTAATTTCTAAATTGTATATGCTTGAACACTTTGGGTTGTGTTAGGCATGGCCTGAATATTTCTTGAGTGATGTTGATCACAGGTTGGGCTTGGCCTAGATTACATTGGGTGGTTTTGACTATGGGATTGGGTGTCATAGATGTCGGGATTGAGGTAGTGAGACTGTCAGGTTAGGCACAGTCTGGGTTACATGGATAGAAAGGCTATCATATACTGAGCAACATAGTCAGAGGGGCATGAGGTTCCAGAGATGTTGTGGCTTGGGTACTATTTTGGGTATTACCGCTCACCCATTATTTAGGTAGTGTGCACATATAGAGACTTTGTGATGAGGTGGTTTGGACCACTCATGTGGGTAGAGGCCCCCGATAGTTGTAGTTTAGGTACTATTTTTTTGAGGATTCTTTCCATAAGAATCCATGTGGAAGGAGAGGATCCTTCAGGAGATAGCAATGAGGCTGTTAGGTTGGGCGATAAGGATCTCTGTGATTGAGGTCGTGGGCCGAGAAACTTTATTTGAGGGCAGACATTTCTTTTCCTCCAGGTACTTTATTTGAGGGTAGACATCGTTGTCCCTTTGGTTACTTATTTGAGGACATACATCATTGTTTTTTTGAGTAACATTTTTTTGGAATGCCTTCGAGACCTCAGTTTTTTGAGACATGAGGTGTCAGGAGGCACATGGTGCCGAGTTACTTGACCGAGATCCCGACGATGGCCAAAGCAGGTGAAAATTCATGGTGTCTATTGAGCATCAGTGGAGTTTATGTTTATTTGTACATAGTACTATTTAATTATTTACATATAATTGAATGCCTACTTAAATACTTATATTGGGTATGCACCATTGGGTGGTATCCTACTGAGATTCATCTCACACCCTGCACGGACCCTTCAAGACACATATAGACTTTATAGATTTACGTAGAGGAAAGAGATCGGCCTGAGGATCTGTATCGTTGTGCTATTTGACATGGAGATGGTATCGAACTTTCGGTCATGCCAAGATGGAGTTTATTTTGTTTTACTTTCTTTTCTGTATCAGAATTCTTAATTAAATATGTATAAACTGTTTGTTAGCCATTAGAGCCATTTATATAGATTGGCATATATGACCTGTTATGGATTCATGCTTGTTGCTTAGTAGTTATTGAAATTTATTGTTGACATGCTGATCTGTTTACTTTCCAATGTTATTATTTCTACTTTTATTCCATTTTTTATCTGTTATTGATATTTCTTCCTCTCTATGGGTTTAGTTTTAGTTTACAGAGTCTTTAATTTCCAATGCATGTTATATATTTTTACTCATATCAGTACCATTATTATCATCCGAGAGGTTATATCCTTCCCACTATACCTATTCAAACCCTCGTTTCTAGTCAGAAGCCTTTGGCATTTGGAGAGGCATTCCTAAGTTAGTAACACCCGACCCATTTAGCACTCTTCGGGTGGCTCTTTGGGTATGGTATGTTATAAAGTTGTATTAGAGGAGTTCTTGAAAGAGATTTAGTTGCAGTGTTTTTCTAGCTACTAATAAGATTGATACTTCTCTTCTTATTTCCGATGGTTTTACTATTTGGGATTTGGTAGAATAGAGATAGGTTGTTACTGGAATTAGGTTTCTAACTTTTTCTTGGGTGACTACAACCCTAGGTGTGAGGGATGTACCAAGTTTCCTTGGGTGGGAATTGCTATGTGATTTTTCTCAAATTATATTTTATATTATTTCTAGATCAATGGCTCACTTGGTGTATGATGTTATTGATTGTGATATGTAACCCTTAACCCAGTGCGGTAAGGGAGAATTGGGCATTGGACTAGTATGACAAGGTGTGATTATTTGGATTTTGATAGGCACATTTTTTGGGTATTTCAATTTCATAACTGTACGTATGCTTTGTGAAGTGATAATACCATTTGAATAATATCAATTTCAATGCTATAGGATGATTTTTAAATGTTAATAAGTGAAATTAATGATAGAGTTTCTTGTTTATTGCAATGTGTTATTCCATGATTTATATATTTGTATAATTTCATGTGGAAGGAGATTTGGGCCTGACTCTTTTATGAATAGGCAGGTACAATGGTTGAGGTGATTTTGGTCATCAAAATTATGAGACTCGGTCATCGGTTAGTGGTAATGTTGGTTGTTAGGACAGGCATGGCCCAAGGTACTTTTGATACTTGGCTCTGTTGAGGGTGGGTAAGGAGTCCATGGGGCCGGGATACCGTGGGTGTGGGTTTCGATGGGGGGAGAGTAAGGGTAGTTGTTATATGCTGCATTTTTACTTATTTCGTTATCTGTGTGATATATATATATATATATATATTGTTATATATGTGGGATTTCTGACCATTATGGTATTTAGAGGGTTCCTCCCAGATGATTCAGATGGAGCATCAGGCGGGTGATGGTATAGTGCCACAGGTGCACGACCAGGTTCTGACACCTGAGGGATTGGTATAGCATGATCCACAGGTATAGTCTCAGGTACAAGATCAGGTTTAGGATCCAGTGTAGGCAGGGAAACATCCAGGTTTGATAGCATTTCTTTCATGGATCGACGAACGGCTTTAGACTAGCCTAGTACATTTCTTGTAGGGGATCAATAGAGGTGCACATAGTACATATCCATCTATAGAATATCTGATGCAGGAGTTCCAGTCTCAGCACCCACCACTTTTTTTGGGTGAGGGTGGTCCACAGGCAGCTGAGAACTGGATAGAGAGCATGCACATGATCTTTGAGAAGCTAGAGATGCCTCCAGGGTGGAGGGTCTAGACAGTGACGTACATGCTGAGAGGACTGGAGAAGCGTTGCTAGGATGTGCAGGTTCTGGCTTGTAGACATGAAGGACTATCTTGGAAGGAATTAAAGGATAGGTTCTTCGAGAACTTATACCAATAGACACTAAGGGATAATAGAGATCGGGAGTTCTTGAGCCTTTAGTAGGGAGACATGTCTGTCTTGGACTATGTAGATACTTTCACAGATCTGTCTCACTTTTCACCTGGTATAGTAACCAATTAGTCAACAAGGGTGAGTCACTTTGAAGATGGATTATGACATGCCATTCAGATATAGGTAAATATTATCAGGCTAGTTTTGTTCTTAGAGGCGGTGAATCAGGTGCTCATAACGGAGGGAAACGAGAAAGTGAGGTCTCACTTAGGCCGAACATCAACTTTGGGTGATGGTTTAGATAGACAGAAGCAAGGATGGGATAAGATATAGAAGGGTTTTTAGGCCAAGGACTCAACTAGGCCACCTCGTAATAGATATTCAGTGGTTTGGTTTTAATATTGATAGCTAGGACATGTTCAGTCTCGTTGCAATAGGCCACCAAAGGAGTGTCAGGCATGTGGACTGGTCGAACATCTAGAGAGGTTTAGCAGACCACCTTCTCAGATATCCAGTAGGTAGGGACAAAGACAGACAGTGTCATCTGGAGTTGGTTCAGGTATGGTACCAGGTGATGGTAACTGAGGTTCACCTACTTGCAGAGGATGTGACAAAGACAGCGATACCCAATTGAGGGGTCAGTGGCCAATGACTAGAGCAGCACCGCAGAGAGGTCAGGCATTAGGCAGTCGTACTTCAGCTCAAGTGCACACTGTGGAATAGCTAGGGGTGGAGAAGGATGGTGGGTTGATGATAGTTATAGGTACACCGAGGGTGTGGTCATGATCTTTTTTTTACATGTTTTGGCATGGCCTTTTATGGCATGTCCACTTTGAGTGCACGAGGTGCTCAGGATTTATGTGGACTGACCAGATGTTTTCTAGTGGGATTGGTTCCATATCTAGTGCATGATATATTTATATATATGTATGAGATGCGTAGAATCGGGGCATTTAGGATTCAGGTTACTTGAGGTGATGTGGGAATTGGGGAATCTAGGATAAGGGTTACTTGAGGTGCTAGGCACCAGGTTCGTTTTGAGCATCCATGAGATACAGGACCTCATGCAGACGCGCACCGATGTGGTGCAGGATACGTTTAGGGTGATGAAAATGACAAGGGAGCACCAATTAGGAGCATAGGTGATAATGCATCTTGAGAGGACCATGAGTCTGGAAACAGGTTAGGTAACCTTTTCTTGGTTTTAGTTATTTTGGGTTGAGATAGAGTTAGGCAATTCCTAAGGTGGGGAGCCTGATGAGGCATTTAGTCAAAACCTTTAAGACCGGGGTAGTCTAGGTTACTTTGACTGGGGTGGTATGTTTTGTGATGCCTCTGGGTTTTTTTGATAGCTCGGGGATGAGCTGTGTTAAGGTGGGGAAATTGTAAGAACCCAAGTTTTTAGAACAGATCAAAATCCTAACCCTGTTTGAATTTTTGACTTGTTTTTGAGGAAAACTGGAGAAACTGGTTGTTTCTGAAAAATTTCCAGATTACACACCTTATACCTTCAGTACACGCTGTGTACTCTTGGCTGTGTGTGAAGGCCATACATGTAATGTAGCCCTATTGTCCAGGTAGAAATATTTTAGCAAGTACACACCATGTAACATCTGTACATGTTGTGTAGAGGGGCTGTGTTTGGGGATATACATGGCTTGTTGGGGATGTTGACTAGCTAGAGAATTACACACCGTGTACCCCAAGGTACATGCCATGTAGTAATGTCAGTAGGTCCTTGGTGAAATATCAGTTGTCATAGGAGCAATAAAATGATACACACAGTATGTAGTCCTAAGTACATGCCGTGTATTTTATTATTTTTCATTAAAACTTACAGTAGCCTCATCTTGAGGCAGGGGTAGTGGGTTTTGTCCATGAGTGGCGAATAGTCAGTTGAGACTTCAATTCCTTCTCGTTTCATCATTCTAAGTTAGATTCAAACACTGTTTTATCCGTTGGAACCCCCTTGGTAATTCCTTAATTCCTCTTGATATGTTCTTCCTGATTTTGGTTCTAAAACAAGTTATATTGGTTTGAGAGGTTTTGATTATTTTGTAGATCTATTGTGTTTTATACCTAATTTAAGGCTTTTATCAAAGGAGTATCATCATACTAGTGTGAGGTAGGTGGAACATACCTTGTTTTCTATTTTTGTCGACATTTGGGTGGCGCGACCTTTGGCGCGTCTTTGGGTATTTTGAGCAAGACCCCATTATAGTTATTATTTCATATTTAATTGATTGTTAGACCTATGGGATGCCTTTGGGTATTACTTACACTGATTTTTCTTGAGCTAGGCTGGGTGAGGGGCCATTTCTCAAATGGGGCATTTTGGCCAGGTATGCCAAAATGGTTTTAAAGTGAATTATGATTATTAAATTTTTGAGTTTAGATTGTTTAAGCACAATTAAATATATCAGAGTCTTTCAAGACCTCAGTGCAGGTATGGGACAACACAAGGCTTGTTCAATTCAATTGTTTAGTTTTTTTGCCTATTTTAATGTGTTTCTTTGATTATTTATGTAATTTTTGAATTTCATATTCTTGAACCATTTGGATTGTGTTTGGAATGGCCTAGATATTTCATGAGTGATGTATATCATAGGTTGGGCTTGGATCATATTACATTGGCTAGTTTTGACCACGAGATTGGGCATTATGGATGTTGGGATTGAGGCAATGAAACTGTCCGGTTGAGCATTGACCGAGTTACTTGGATGGAAAGGCCATCAAATATTTAGTGACATTGTCGTAGGGGAATGAGGTGGTAGAGATGTTGTTTCTTGGGTATAATTTTGGGGATTACTGCTCACCCGTGATTTGAGTAGTGTGCATATAGAGATATTACATGATGAGGTGGTTTTGACCACTTGTGTGGGTTGAGGCCCCCGATAGTTACAGTTTAGGTACTATTGGTTTGGGGTGATTGTTGTAGGAATCTATATGGAAGGCGAGGAGCCTTCGGGAGATAGCGATGAGGCTATCTGGTTGGGGGATAGGGCTCTCCTTGATTGAGGTCATGGTCCAAAAAACAATATTTGAGGGCAGACATTGTTGTCCCTCTGGGTACTTTATTTGATGGAAGACATCATTGTCCCACTAGTTACATATTTGAGGATAGGAATCATTGTTCCTCTGAGTTTTTTTGTTTGGGTGTGCCTTCAGGACGTCGGTACTAGAGACACGAGGTGTCAAGAGGCAAATGGTTCCAGGTTACTTGACTGAGATTCTGGCATTGGCTGAAGAAGGTGACACTTCATGGTGGATGTTGAGCACCAGAGGAGTTTATGTTTGTTTGTGAATCATATTATTTACTTATTTCCTTATAAATGCATGATTTATTAAACAATTATATTAAGTACGGACCATTGGGTACTGAGATTCATCTCACACACTACATGGTCCCTTTAAGACGCGTGTAGACTTTATGGATTTATGCGCATGAAAGAGATTAGCCTCAGGAGCTAGATTATATTTCTAGTTGACATGGAGATGGTATGGACCTTGTGGTCATGCCTAGATAGAGTTTATTTGGTTTTATTATCATTACTATATCAGAATGCATACATTAATGTATAGAAACTATTGGTTAGCCATTGGAGACCATTGGATCCATTTATAAAGATTGACATATATGAGGTGCTATGGATCCATGCTTGTTTCTTAGTAATTGTTTCAATTTATTGTTGGCATACTGCTCTGTTTACTTTCTGCTGTTGTTGTTTCTATATTGCTTCCATTATTTATCCGCTATTGATTTTTCATTCACTCTGTGGGTCTAGTTTGAGTCTGCTGAGTTGTTAGTTTCCAATGCATGTTATATATTATTACTTAGACCAGTACCATTATAACCTATGAGAGGGTATAGCTTTACCACTTTACCTATTTAGACCCTCAATTCTTGTTAGTAGTTGTTGGAATTCGGGGAGGTATGCCAAAGGTAGTAACACCAAAACCATTTATCACTATATGGGTGTCTCTTTGGGTCCAGGATGTTGCAATTATGATAGACTATCAAAAACAATACCCCATTAGATATTATTTTCAATTTTAAAATCCCATGTCTTTATGGGTTGATAAGTTCTATGGTAATTTGAATTTCTGTTCTCTGAAGCCAAGGTCATTGAGAAACATTGAATAGGTTGAGTTTTTGAGAGGTTGAACATCTCAAGGATATGTTTTTAGACAAATATCAATGCTTGAGAGTTGTTACGGGTAATTGAATAGATTTTGGGGTGAGATTTGGTGAGCTCATAGAACTTGGGGCTTATCCATATTAAAAACAAGGAGCTACATGGCATAAGGATTGTGTGGTGGAGGGTGAAATTCCTGGGATATAGGGGATTTAGCATAGAAGAGACCATGGTTCCTAGGGTATCTTCAAGGAACATGGGGCTTATATCCATGGAAGAAATCTATAGTAAACATTGTGTCTTGTAATTTTGATAACCTTGTAACCTGAGGGGATACACATGTGGGAAACAATAATAACCACCATGTAATACTTCATGTTGTGGTGGGTACTATAATAGTAGGGTCAAGGTACCTATACCATGGAACTGGGCGTGTAAGGGCTCTCAAAGGCAGGTTAGAGTGCACCACAACATAGTGAATATTGTCATGAATGTTATTTTTCCTCTACAAATTTTAAAAATCTTATGAAATTCCCCTTTCCACACCTTTGATTATTAATTAACCAGGACCCACTTTTATTCTTCCTTGAACATGGATGAACCAATAGTGTTCCTACCCTTTCCTCCATTAATTACCCCTTTTTGTGGTGTTTATGATATGATTTATTCACAATTTTGAGGTGTACCATTCTTCCTATATCCTCTTTCGTCTTCCACATGTTTTCTTCTCATATTTTGTTGTCTTTGAATTGGGTTTTATTGATGATTCCACCATAGCATGACAGAATCATTATGGTATTATGGTCCTTTTTATCAGGGTGTATAGAGGATGTTCTGAGGTGTCGATCACATGTTGATACATATTGTTTAGTTAGTGGTATTTCATTATGATATTTTACTTAGGTGTTTCACCTAATAAAATGTAATTTTCTATTTAATTAGTTTTGATTATTAGACTTTTTCTTGGATGATATTTGGAGTATTCCATAGACCTTACTTGTGTGTTTGGTCACTATTTATATGTGAAAAGTTTTCTAAATGAGTTTTTTGGTGATTATTTAAAATATATTTAAATATAAAATTGATCATAATTATTAAATAATTATTATTTGATTATAATTATTTAATTTTTAGGGTTTTCCATGAGTTAAGATCTCATGTTGGTTAAACAGTTGTTAGTGGTTCTTTGACGAGATTGGGAAAGAGTGTATGGGTTGTACTTGAAATGAAATAACTCTAAAATTGAGGTAGGTGGCCCACATAACATATGATTTTGGTATTTTATTTCATTTATACAATTTTGTAATATGATATGTGGTATTTCTATTGAGTTAGATTGACCTTTTTAATCTATGTAAATTTTTTATTTAAAATGAAATGTCAAGATAAAGTGACCAATGTTCCAAGGGACACGAGGGACCCTTGTGCATTGGATTGATGCCTTGGTTTCTGTTAACCCAGGCCTTGAAAATAAATTAATTCCTTGATATAGAAGGGACCATGAAATATATAAATTAAATGTAGTGAATATAACATGGAGGCACTAGTGTATGATCCTGAGATACTTCCGTATAGAAAATAATGTTTTCGTGGAAATGGTTGTCCAGAGTTTTCCTTAGTGCACCTTAAGATTCGTTAAATCCCTTTGGATAGTACGAAAAACATCGGGTGAGTGTTTCGTCCCCCTTGAGATGTGATCACCTGGGTAGGTGTTACTGAGGAAATATTTACATGGGTTGGGTGTATGAGGACCTACCTAGTGATGAATTGTGTTTTGAGACGAGCTTTATACTAGCTTCATGGAGGGATACAAGTTGGGATAATCCTACGAGGATAGTGAGGTTGCAGTATGATTATGGTGAAGTTGAGGGATGTTATTACCTCTATGTAATGAATGAAGACCCATGGGTTGGGGATGTGATAGAGGGACTCCTAAGGGAAGTATGTGTGTGATGTGAACTAGGGGACCTTGGTGGGTTCCCTTGTGATATGTTAACACCAGAGAGGGTGAATAAAATAATGATTAACGATGATTATAGGTATCATATTGGAACCTAGATCTAGGATGTAATTATATTATGGATATAATGATGATAAGTTTTGTACTTGAGAGGCCTTGCTTGGGTTTGTGGGATTGGTTTAGGGATATGTTCATACATGTCTATATTTCTTATATGGGATGATTAGAGTGGGATGCACTACCCACTGTGATGTATTAAAATATATGAGATGCCTTGGATGTTCTCCTTGGATCTAACCTTCATGTCTTCCCCTGTTAGGATGGTTTAAGTGGGATGCACTACCCACTGAGATATGTTAATATACATGGTATTCCTTGGATTTTCTCCTTGGATCCAACCTTAGTGCCCAATATTGTTGGGATGATTTTGGTGGGATGAAATTCCCATGGAGTAGTGTTGAGATAAATGGGATTCCTTCGATGATCTCATTAGATTCAACCTATATGTGAACTACTATATGATGGAAATGATGGATGCACTATCCCTAGTGTGATATATTATATGTATGATAGGGAAACACTTCCTCGTGATGGGATGTAAATGTGAGATGATATCGGGAGGGATGCACTATCCCATGAGTGATCAATGTACCAGTGGATTCTTAGGACTTATTCCTAGGATTCATCTAGTGATATTGATACAAATATATTTTATAGGACTCAATCCTATGAATTTACCCTGGTCCTGATATTGGTTAGAATGGTTCAATAACATGACCAGAGACACTCTAAAACTAACTAAAGTAGGTATATTCGATCCTAGGTGTCATGTTCGAAGCTAAGGATCGATGGTGGGATATTTAATTACACTTACAAATTATATTTACTATCCAGTTGATCAAATCACATGTGTACAACCTAAATTTATTGGTTATGATTTGTACCATGTTGGTGATGTCTTACTGAGTTATAATCACACAATGTTTAGGAATATATGACACTTGGATACTCATGTAGACTTTATTGTTTATAGGATCAGTTTTGGAAGAGGCATGGGGTAGTATGATTGAGTGGGGTAGCTCAGATGGAGTTGGAGACTGATATTGAGGTATGACTCAAGTATAGTAGGGGATCCCACATAATTTCACTTATTTATTTCATTTAGTTTATTATGATTATACTAGTGGGTGATCAGTCAATGTACGCTGATGTGGCTATGATTATATATGATCCTCTACTTCTACATTAGTTATAATATATCATGTTTCTTTGATTTTTTTCTTTGGTGTGATATTTTTATTTATTATGGACAATTTTAGATTATTTATTTTCTATTTTTTCACACATTGATATGAGGTTATAGTCTTTCTATGGTAACACCCTAAACCCCCACTATTAATCGAAAGCCTCTAGCATACGAGGACATATGTCTAATGCCCTATTAGCTACTCCTTTGATCTGGTAAGCATTCAATGGCCATAAAATAATATAGGCCATTGAAAATGGTATCAAAGCTTATGTGATTGATATCATATATTTTATTAGAGATTTTTATTTTTATATTTGGGGAGATGGTAGATAGGTGGTATATGAATTTATCAAATATTATGATGGATGCCAGACTTGTTCATCATAAACATGTTTTTAAGAATGAATTATATGTTACTAGGGATATAGTGTAATTGTTCTTGTATTTATCTTTTATAGTAGTTTGATTTCATCTAGTGTTTCACACTTGGGTTTTTGGATTTATGATATATGATTTATGGGTTTTGACTCTTTCCCTAATGGAAAGTGACATGTGTATATGAATCTTATTTAATACATATAATTCAGATGAAATATGTGTGTAGTGTGTGATTATAATCACTAAAAATGTGATTTAATAAGTTTATAGTGTTAAAATAACTTATATTAAATTTATAAATATTTATTAGTAGTGGAATTGAACTCCATTGAGCCATATTATATTTTATTCTAATGATAGGTAGTGTTAGTCTTATAGATAGATTCTTCTGGATGATGACTATAAAGTAAATCAGTGTAAGGGAGGTGTCGTGACACTAGTAGGTCGATACAAAAATTTGATTCCTTTGTAATATTCCCCTTTAGGTCAGTCTTGATAAGGATCCTAAACAAAAAATGGGTTTAGTTATTTGTAGTATCAATAACAAAATATATTTTATTTTTCATGTAGCTTCTTAGTGGCATTCTATTTGAATAAACCACATGACTATGGTGTACTCGAAATAGATCACAATGGGGTTATGTTGTTATATATATATATATATATCAATATATAAGATTGTGATCCTATAGGGGGAAAATCTTGCATGCGGAGGACTGATGAGGACTATCCTGGGATCATGATTCTTGAGGGGGGGGGTATTCCCATATGTGGATTCCTATTGAGAATTAGCGCCTCTAAGTAAGATGAGTACATGGCATGTGATTACAGATATATGTGAGAACATAGGATGGGTGTGTTTTAGCATGTGAGTTACCCAATAATACCTAGATAAGATTAGAGATGTGTTACTAATGAGTTGTGTCTTATGTGGGACATTGTTTATGTGCTAGATGAGAGAACCTAATTCATTGATACTTAGATCAGATTATTAGTGAGTCAATAATTGTGGATGAGATAAGAATCTGTTGTTCGAGGGTTACCTGAGATTGTAGTTATCCTAGGTTTGTTAGAGCCTTAGATACAGAATCATGGGCAAATTATTTGGTTATGATATTGGTTCATGTGAGGTACTACCAAGTAATGTGACATAGGCATGGATTTTCCCTGATATTATAAAATATAAAAAACCTCATGTTATATTGTTTTGATATCAAGGTTGGTTTAAATCATTATTATGGGTTAAATTCAAATCATTTTTGAATTAAGGTATGGATACAGAAGAGATGTTGGAATGTGACCCTAGATGGTTGGATCTATTATGGATAAGGCAGAATTAGATGCTTGTGGTTTTGGAATGATGCCTTGGTTGATGGGTGGTCATGCTATGGACAATGAAATAGATAAAATTGCATTTTTTAAGAGTAGTTAAAAGTTTTATCCTTACCTAACAAGATTTACATATGTTGACAAAAATAGTGTGTATGCAAGTGATCCTATGTTTGATGAGACGTGACACATGGGAGTGTGAGTTTGGTTTTGTGATGTGGTAGTATGGGAATATACAATAGTTATGTTCAAATGAAGTTGAGATGGGTTATTGAGTGGTTATGTGTGAGATGAGGACCGATGGTTTGGATTAAATGCATAACATCATAGTTTCTCAAGTGTTTTGATAAGATGTGAATTGTCTCTCTCTGGTGAAAGGTGATAACTGAGATAGATCGAGGTTCCTTGATATGGTCTACCTAATTTTATGCATTAACAATTATTTTCAAGAAGTAATAATTATTAAATCCATTAAGGTTTTACCTGAGGTGTGGTAAATGAATCCAGATAATGGAGAGTTAACCATTGGTTATTGGAGGGTGTAACACTAATTATAGATGAATTTTAGAGAATATGAAGTATAATGTTCATAGTGAGTTAGTTATGGTTACTATTAATCATTTCATGTTGGTTCCCTAGTACGAATAGTATGGTTATGCCCAGTCATTATGTTTGGTAATAGATAGAGTTTGAATCATGGAGGTATGACCCTCATGTTAGTAGGGTCATGGGTGTGATGAAACCTATTGTTAGATGATTGAGGTGGAATTCAGATGTCGATGTTAATATGAATCCAATTTTATCTAGTTCCCTAGTGAATACCAAAAATGATATTCAAATGTGATATTAGATAGATACTATGCATTAGAATTGAGCTCGATAAGGTTTTGATTTTATTTGATCGTGATATGGATCATAGATACGTTGGTTCTTAGGGTGAGATCATGGTGAATGATTTTTTTGATTTTTTGGTGATCTAATTTTATGATTATACCATGATTTAGGTTCAAAATTTAGTGTTTTGTTTACGATCTTGTGATTCCCCCATGGATATAGGCATCCTAATTGGGAGATGAGATAGTGTTCCATTGGGAATAACTGATTGTTTTTGTGAATATTTACCCAGAGAATAACTTATTGGTGTTTTCTTATATAATTGGGTTTAGTGAGATAGAAACTACATTTAGAGAGTTTATGGAAAATTGATAATGTGTTTTATTACGTTATCATAATAGTGGGGAGCACCATAGATCAGAATTGGCCGTTGTAAATAGTGGTTTATAGTGGGGAGAACAATATGCTATAGATGAGATGGATGATGAATCCATTGTTTCATGGGATATAATGATTTGGGTAAGAACTTTCTTAGTGATTTGGTGATAATAGAGAGTGGATCCACTTTTAATCAAATTGGTTTTATGTTTTTGGAGTTTTTTTAGAATACGATCATTCAGTGTTCTGAAGTACAATATAGTGAATTGAGCATGAATTGATGACCCAGGTATGCTGAGTTTAAATGTTAAGGACTGACACGACTTCATAGGGATGATAAGTACTATGGTGGGTAAGTTTTAAAACCCCATGTCTATATGGGTTGACAAATTCTAGGGGAATTTTTTTTGAACAAGTGGAGGTCATTTTGAACTGGTGATGGAATTAAGTTTTTGAGAGGTGTACATTCTCAAATAGATTCTTTTAGACATTTATGGAGGCTTGAGATGTATTATAGGTGATCAAGTGGATGCAGATGAGAGATTAGGTGAGCACATGGTGCTTAGGGGTTATCCCTATTGTAAATGGGATGCATCAAAATGTATGGTTCCTTAAGGTGGTGGATGAAACACCAGGGCTATGTGGGATTTAGAATAGAAAATACTATTGTTCTAGGGATGTCTATGAGTCATGTGGGGCTTTTCACAGTGAAAAAAAGTCCATGTAAAAATACCATTGCCAGGTGTTTTGATGATTGTGGAGCCTAAGGGGTTCCACCTATGGGAAATAGTGAGAACCACCACAGTATAGTACATGTCATGGTAGCTACTAGAATGGAATGTGGTGAGGCCCCTATGTCATGGACCAAGTTGTGTTGAGGATCTTGGTGCCTAGTTGGATCACACCATGGTGTAGAAAAATCGATGGTTAATTCCACACACCCTTCACATTTGAAAAATCTTATGAAATATCCACTTTCCCCCATCTTTGACTACTAAGGAATCAATCCTCTCTTTTCCACTCTATCACACATCACTGGACAAGGAGGATTCATTCCCTTGGTCATCTTCGACATCTTCTCTAGTTTGGGTGTTTGTGATGTGATTTATTCAACTTATTGAGGTTTCATTTCCTTCCCCTATATTCTTTGGTCTTCTACAGAAATTTTTATATGATTTCATTATCTCTTTATTAGGGTTCGGTTATGATTCCAAGAGAGAATGGTGAAATAATATAGATATATTGGGTATTTTTATTGATTTTAATAGAGGATTTTCTTAGTTTTTTATCACATTTTGTTGCACATAATTTCCTTAGAGGTACATATCGGAGTGATTTTGTTTTGGGGTTTCTCTAAAAATAAGTGAAATTTTCCATTGAATTGGTTCATATTGTTAGCATTTTTTCCCAAGATGATGCCAGGAGTATGTCAAGGGAATTTCACATGTATTTTGTTATTATTTTAATTTTACAAGGTCACTCAGTGAGTTTTTCAATGATTATTCCATATCAACTTAACTATAAAAGTGATTTTAACAGTAAATTAATTATAATTTTATTATAATTAATTAATTTTGTTTCTTTTACATGAGTTAGGGACTCATCTTGGTTGGATAATGATGTCTTTTGGATCTTGGATGAGCTAGATAGAGTGGCTAAGATGCGCTTAAAATGGAATAACTAAAAAATTAAGGGAGGTAGTCCATAAAACATACCACTATGGTATTTGATTTCATATATATATATATATATATTTCCATGTGATACATGGTCTCTCCGTTGAGAGAAATTGACTTTTTAAATTTAAGTTAATTGTTTATTTAAAATGAAATTCCTAGATAAATTGAAAAAAGTTCCAAGTTTCATGAGGGACCCTTATACACTGTCTTGGTGGCTTGATGACTAATGGATAAATCCTTTATAACAAATTTATGTGTTTAGAGAGGTAGGACCCTGAGGGGTATAAATTAAATGATGTGAATGTAACTTGCTGGCCCTTGTGTAGGATCCATAGAAACCTCCTTATAATTAAGAGTATTGGCTTGGAAATGGTTGGATAGAGTAGGCCTTAATGGACCTTGAGAAGACATAGAACAATTTGGACAATATGGATAGTATGAGGTGAGTATTTATTCTCCCTTGACATGCGTGAAATTGGGTAAATGTTTGTAGGGTATGTTTTAGAAGGGTTGGGTGTTCAAGAACAGTCCTAGTGATGGAATGAGTTTTGAGATGGGTTTATGCCAAATTTCATGATTGATGTTGATATGTCTTATCATATAATGCTAGTGAGGTCATGATATGATTATAATGACATCAAGGGACACTACACCCTTTGTGTTTTGAATGATAAACCATGTGTCAAGTAAGAGATAGAGGAACCCATAAGGGATGTCCGTGTGTGATGTGACTTTAGGGACCCTGGTGGGTACCCAATGACATGTTGACCCTAGATAGGTTTCACACATGAATGGTTAATTATGATTTCATGTATCACCTTGGAACCCAAATTAGGGATATGATATTGTTATAACTATGATAATGACAGGTTAGGAACTTCATAGGTTGGCCTCGGGTTTTTGGGATGGGTTTGGGAAGATGTCCAACCTAATTGAGATGTGTCATATGGGATTATTTGGGTGATATGCACTACCCATCAAGATGTATTGATATACAAGGTATTCCTTTGATGTTCTCCTAGAATTTGGACATTGTTCCTAATACTATTGGAATGGTTCAAGAGGGAAAAGTATCCCACCGATATGTTTTGAGATACATGGGATGCCTTTGGTGTTATCCTTGGATCTTCTCTTCATTCCTAATACTGTTGGGATGGTTTGGGTGGGATGCACTGACCAAGGTTATGTATTGAGATACATGGGATTCCTTGGATTCTATCCTGGGATCAAGCCTTCTATCTGCTACTATTTGATGGATGGGAGGGACACACTTACACCGATTTGATTTATACATGATATAATCTTGGAGTTATGTAATACACCATGAGTGATCAATTTATGATTGTATTCGGTAGAATTTCTCCTAGGATCTTTTCCTTGAGCCAGATACAACTAAATTCCCTAGTAATTTCTCCTAAGAATCATACACATCCATAATATTTGTTGGCATGGTCTTGTAAAATGATCATAGACACTCCTACACTTGTTCAAGTAGGTATAGTAGTTCTCGGCTGTTGCGTTAGAACTCAAGGACTGTAGATGAGTTATTTATTTAGGCTTATGCACTATATTTATTATTCAGCTGAGTATATTGCTTGTGTACACCATATTTTTAGTGGTTAAGTTTGGTACTTCATTGGTGGTGTCCTTATCTATTGTAGTCACACCCTACATGGGTGGAAATGGAACTTGGGTACCCATGAAGACATCATTGTTTACATGATCATGTTTAGTAGATTCCTAGGGTTATGTTTTTGAGAAGGATATCACATATGGTGTTAGAGATAGTGATTGAGGTATGAATCAAGAATATTAAGTAAGACTATGTACTTTATCCTAATTATTATTTTTTATATTATTATGATCGTCCTAGTGGGTGATCGGTCATTGTATGATGGAATAACTGTGAGTCTATGTGACTGCTTACTTCTATATTTCACTTGATATAACATATTGTTATGATTTATTAAGTATATATACTCTATTTATTTATTACGGATGATGTATGGATATTTACTTTCATATTTTTTATTTGTCATTTTAAAATGGAGGTATAGTCTCCCCCAAGTGACATTATAGGCCCCTCATACTTTTTGGTAGTCTTTGGAGTACGAGGAGGTGTGACTGAGGTCTAATTTCTACTCCATTAGTCTGGGAATCATTATATGTATATCGACCATAAGAGGAAATTATAGTGATAAATCATCATGAAAAAATTAAAAATTTAACTTTATTTAATATGATAAATTATTTTTAATACATATCCTTTTAAAATAAATAGTAGTGAAAAGAATCTTATTGCGATGGATTTTATCCATCACCATCACTTAAATTTTTTATTGTGATGTCATAAGAAACTGAAAACCCATATATGAGTATATAAGCAATCCCAATAATAGATAATATGATTTGGGAAGGAGTTTGAGAGAATATTAATAGGAATTATGTTTGAGAAATTAAAAACAATTTATTGAACATGATTCCAAAAGGATGGTGGGTTAGTGGAGTGAGAAAAAATAGTTTTTAAAAAATTATTTATGGTTCATATTTTGTGGTTGAATCTTATATTTTTAATACATTTATATAGGAAATAAAAATAAAAATTCCTCACTTTTTTCTTTATAAAACATATTTAATTTCACATTATTATATTTTATCCCTTTCCAACATTGAAAAAACTTTATATTCAACACAAATTAGGTTCGAATGACTATATTAAATAAGTGAAAATAAAATGAATCAATGATTTATTTTAAATGGGGAATATCAAAAATAAATTAGACTAGTCATCAAAAAATATAATATAAGATCGCTGACATATCAATATTTAAATTGGTGATGTGTAAAAATAATTTTGAAAAATATAAAAAGGAAAATTTATGCTTGAAGATGAATAATAAAATAGAAACATAACATGTTTCTCAGAAATAAAATGCTGGAAACTAAGAGAGAATGTGTAATATTATTTATATTTATAAAGGATGATTTCATTCCTGGTATTGGGGTGATATATTCCTATATCAGTTCTTGGAACAATATATGTAACAAATAAAAATAATTCCATAAATAATATAATATATGATAACTATGTTATTTTCACCAAAAAAATAAAAAACATGATTTTTTTACAAATAATTTTTTAACCAGGATTAGTTTCAAATTTTGGGGTTTTTAAACATGAAATAATCTATCAGATATCCATGTTAAATTTTAAAATTCCATAGTGATGAATATGGTAAAATTTATAAATTATTTAAGGTCTATAAGAAACTCTAAGTGAATATATCATTTTTAATTTTTTTTCCATAATATCATCTTATACCACATTTTAAGGAAAAACTTTTAGAATAATTAAGAGTTTATAGATTTTCATACTATTCAATTCACAAAAAAATATAGTATCATTATTGAAAGTAAATACACTTGTAAGTTGAAAGACCTATATAATACCAATACTTCATGATTTTATAGTTATACACATTTATAAATTATATGCGATTTGATTACTAATATCCAATTAATTTCAATTTATATTTTCATTATTTTTTAAAATTGTAGAATTAAAAGAAATAATAGTAAATTTTTTGTAGGTTCAGGGGGGTAACAGAAGTGGTTATACCCATGCACACCAAGGTAGATTCTTTAACTTCTTTATATTTCTCTTCATAACTTTATTAATATCAATCATGAAATCTATAACACATGATCATCACACATAATTTATTACTAATTTATCTAAATTAAGAATTACTTCAAATTGTATTTGTTTATTTATTTTTAAATAAAATGAAAACTTCACGTTGTATTCTCATTGGGTTAAGGGATTCATGCATATAATCCCTCTAGTGGTGATCCACACATTCTCAATGAACCTTCCAATATTTCCATAAAGATCCTTGGGTGATAGCACCAAAGATTTTAACACATTCATCATTATTAATTGATCACAAAAAGTATTTTTTAAGGTGGAATGATTCTTATTATTCTCTCTAGAGTTTAGAGGGTGGAAGAGATAATAACTCTATTTTATTGAGGTTATTCTGGAGGAGGAGCACTATAGGCCTTGAGATGATTTTCTCTTGAATTCATTACATGCATTGTTGGTTTGTCTTGGACTAACCCAAAGAAATTATATAATTGGTTCTTTATAGAGCTAAGTTTGGGATGAAAATTACTCAATGGAGCTTGACCAGTAACATAATTTCTAGGGAACACCATGTATAAATAATATTAATATATTATTTTTCTTTACTTTTAATGTTCTAAACTCAAAGATAAATCAATATCATGAAATTAAATTTAATATATCATTCTTTAATGGACCAAAATATTGTCATGTAAACCCTCATTGGTATTTATTTAACCTATAATAATGGATATTTATTAAAATAAATAAATATCAATATATTATTCATCAATAAATAAATAAATAAATAAAAGTTATATTCAAAAAAATAGTGAATAATCATTTATAAAATATTCAACTCATATATATTTTTCGAATAATCACAGACTAGATATTTGTGATCAATTAAATATGAATAATTATAAATGAATATATGGGAATAATATCTATTCAACATGTTAAATTAATATGTAATTTTACTGGGGTTTTGGATACACTTAGTATATGACTCTCTAGGTCCCTTTTATAATATCACAATGAAGAATAACCTAAATTCAAAATGAGTGTCTGGAAACATGCCAAGTCACCCATATAGAAAGGTTTTATTTACATTATGAAAAAACCCTCATATGAACAGACACTTTTTAAAATAATCCCTTGTTATATATATCTTTAATCAAACTGGTTTCATGTTTTTGTCAACAACCTATGTGATCAATGACTCTTTATTTGACCATATGGAAATCAACTTTCTAGAATAATTCCATGACCACGGGATTAATCAAATAATTACATTCCCATTAAACGAACTAAGATAAAAAAATCCATTAAATATTAAAATGGATAAATACTTCCTTAAATTATTCATCAATTCAATATATGTCATGATTCACTCGATGCATCCAAGATCACCATGAACATACATCGTCATGGTTTTCATAAATACATAAAAGTAAAAAACTGATGATATGAATTAACAGTAATTTTAAAATCTAAGAATCAGTATACAATGAAACGTATAAAATGTGGATTCCTTATCAGTTGGTTATGTTCTCATTACCTCTTCTGTTGGATATTTCCAAGGAGAAAATTCATGAGAATAAGTTTAAATGTCTGTTGATCCCCCTATATTAGATATCCAATATCATTTATATCACATAAAATGATATCATCCTACCATTGGAAATATATTTTAGAATATTTTCATATAATTTATAGGTTCCCATAATAGTAGAGAACTACTATGACCCTTAAGTGTGACATGTAATATTTTGACATTATCACATACAATTTCACATAGAATAAAAATTATGATGTCATAAAAACATTATTAATATTAAAAACCATGAATATAGGTAATCATATAGTACATAAGAGTTTGTTCTTGCAGACTAACTCCAAAATACTCCCAATTACACTATATCTAACTAGTAACTCACATGTTAGTTTTTACATGTTAAAAATGATTTTACTGAGTATGGTTATAGATTTTGGGCTATTCATGTTTCTATGGATAGGGTTAGTATAGACACATGTATGTGTGGATAACCTGATTACCATGACATTAAAACCTTGTGAAAATCCCATAAGTGGTAATATCCCAAAGTATCTACTTCTTATTCCCTTATCATCAATCTGACATCTATGATTATTAAATAGTAAGATATTATCATAATAATAAAAATAATAATAATAATACTTCTTTTTGTAACCTAAAATTGAAAAAATGATTACTGAACCGCTTCTTAAGATGCATCAGAAGTCATAACATACTTTGTACATGGATTCCATTACTTAATTCATACATACTTGTTAATATTAGCATCTTTCAATTAACTATTTCATTGTTGGAATATATATCCATATTCAATAATATTTCACCAATATCTATGAGTATAAAATCACTTTTGGATTTATATTCTAACACAATATGTGTGTCTTCAAACAAATCCTCCCACTAATCTATGTGTAGTATATGGTCCTATGAAAACTTATATGCATTCAGAGCCTAGTATTAATTGAAGCCTAACCTAGTGCCACTATCCAAAAATATATGTGCTTCCATTTTATAGAAATATAGTCAGTTTGGACTAATAAGGGGTGGTAATATCTTCAGTGGCTATAGGATAATTATTAAATATGTACATAGTATTTTGTTGATGTTCATTTTCGGATAAAATCATATTTTAACAAACAATTCTCAACAACAGTTAAAGTAGTGACCAAATAAAATCTCACTATTTAATGATACTGATTAATCAATATGATTGGAAGATTGTTTGTTAATGTATTTATAATTTAAAAAACAATCATTGGAAGAAATCACAGAAGGTCTTCCATATATACAAGACTCATTTTAATTATATATTTTACAACTATCACTGTATATATGTGTATAAGGAATTATGTTTTTAGGAATAAATTCACTTCACATTTAGGATCGTAAATAAAAACATGGAAAGGATATCCTATGACATTCTTCCTAAAGTATCTAATATATTTCATTGTGTATAATTATTAATTCTCAAACTCTTCCTAAAATTTCATTAAAGAACCTCAAGAACATACCTCTATAATTACATTAGAATAGTTATTGTGGACTTTATGAAATAACTTTAGAAGATTTTGAGGTGTAACTTTAATACTAATGGTTTCTTTATTTAGAACATGATAAGTATGTTAGTCAATATAAATATTTTTTAGATAATTAGATAGAAAAAAAACTGTCTAGATATAAAATAGTAAACTACTATCAGTTTATCTTGAAAAAGAATTATCTTTACACAAAAGGGTATGAGGCTTGTATTTATATTCATCACTGATTACCAATATTGGATATTTATGACTCAAGAGTTATTGAACTATTATTTTATTATTGAAAAACATAAAAAAATTCATTCCAAAATGAAATAATTTCTCAATATATATAAAATGGTCACTGATATAATTTTTTTCATTTGTACAAAACAATATTTCTACTTGAATCCATTGGGAAATCATGAAGTCAATCACTATAGTACATTAGAGTAGAAATTTTTCCTTTTCATCTCCTTAGAGGAAAAATCTTACTTCTTGTCATCTTTTTTTCATACCTTGAAATTTCATTTTAAATATATATACGTGGAAACATATACCGAATAAGTATGTCATAAAATTACATTTAATGAAGAATATTCCAAAAGTATAATATTCTAATAGCTTCTTATTTAATTCAATGTAACACTTTTTCTAATTAACTTTCTTATCATTTAATAATTAGATAGACTCATATTCTTTTCTCTTCATTTTGAATCCTTTATTTCATCCAAAGAAATTATAATGAATCAATTTTCTTTAGATAATCCATGAAATTTTCAACTTAGTAATCTATTATTTTTATTGTATTGAGTGTCGAACATCGTTCCCATCAATACTTATCCATATTGTGAAATATAGACAAAATATTCTCATGCGATCTATCTATATAATTTATCCTCTAATCCCTAATGAATATAAATTTCTTCGGTGATAAATATGATAATATGAAATTAATATATATTTTATTATCCAAATGAAAGTCCAAATTTTCTATGTGAACATTATAATCTATAATTTTTAAGGCATAATATCTATCTAATAATCCCTGTTCTAGTCTACAATAATATAGTGTGGAAAAAATCTCATTTATCCTTATCATTTCCTTCCCCTTCTCAAGTGATAAGAGATGATATAACATTGGTTAAGTATATAAGTCCTTTTTTTGACCATAAACTCTTCATACATAGCCAATACCATGATGTAAGATACATAAGAAACATCATATAAAAATATCTGGTAATCTTCCTTTCCACCTTTTCTCTCTTGGTGACATCTATTATGATGAATTTGGTACTTTAACATATAATATAAACATTCTAATAGTAGTGAAATGGATAGGTAATTGTACCAATCTAAGAAGTTTTCACTGGTGAGGAAATAGTCTTTTTCTAGAAATGATCATAGTTTAATCGTGGTCTCTGAACTTTCTTTTTCTATAAATAAATGAAATTTTTGAAATCTATCTGGATTATAAAAATACATGATATATTTTTAATATATTAACCACCCATTGTTTTATTGAACCATAACATACCTCACTATTAGTTTCAAAATATCACATCCCATGGATATTCTAATAGAAAAGATCCATATATCCCTTATCATTAACTATAAAGGTTCTTGGAAAGATATTAAAAGCTATTTATGGAGGCGTTTCATTCAAAATTAATTAACATGAAGCTCCTTGATCTGTTGAGTGGACTCTATGATCTTTAAATCTTGAAACTAAATTTCCTCAACACTTGTCTACCAATTTCACTGAGTCTCGTAGAGGTGATCAACCCTTAATATGAACTAGGTTTAGTCGACCAAAAATTGAATTTTGGAATTATCCAATAATGAAAATCACCCCAACGTAGGCGAGTCAAGAAATTTAAATTATGGTTAATTTCACCCCAAGTAGTGGAAGGCTTTTCTGACTTAATGTTTGATTTGGGAGTTTTTTATTTGTATGCATAAATTGATTACATTTTTTGATAATACTATTTTTAATATTAACTTGATTTTACTAGAGTGATTAACCATTTTTGGATAAAAATATATGAAAAATCTGATTTTATTTAAATTTATTCATGCATGCTTGTTAATTCATTTATTTAATGATAAAAAATCTATAAATAATTAAACATGCATCCAGTAGAAATAAAATGAATAAAGTGTCTTGATCATGATGTTTTGTAATGGTTGGTTTACCTAGTATATGATAAACTAACCCTTAAACCTGGGAAATTACTCCCAAAACCATGCTTAGTTCAAGTTTCAGTAATCCACCTATGCTATTATGTGTATCTTGGGTAGGTTACATCTTTAATTTAAATATTAAAATCCCCCACTCATCTAGGGTCTACATCCTGTATATATTATTTTACTCACACATAGGCGATAGGAAGCAATGAAATGATTATGGATATTTACATAAAATAAACCATAGACAGATATGTCCTAGATAGTATAGAGGAGGGGATAATGTACATGCCATTTTTTAATTTGAAAATTATAAATTAAAAGATTCCAATCACATATAGAGGCTAGTCTAAACTCAGGTTCATCCATACATGCAATGAATATTCAAATTTAAACTAGATTTCATTCATTTTTTTTATAATTATATAAATTCTTTAACTAATTCAATTAGTTAATTAATTGATTGATTTAACTTAATGCCAATCCAAATGTACTTGGAGATAACCATTCAATATAGTTTTAATGGAATAAAGTTTAAATTAATTTTATTTAAATTTAATTAAGTACACACAATATACTTTGAGGTAATATGTCATATACCCATATGAACTACACGATTACTTGATATTTGTATATTGTGCACTCACATGACATATACAACATACATAGTGTTTCATTTATTATATGGGGTATAATGTGTCAATCAAAGTAATAACTTAACATATTTAATATGCATGATCAAAAATGAAAATTAATGGTGTGTGTTGTTTAAAATTCGTATGATAAATACATGGTGTGTATGAAAATCTTACAATGTGCAGGGCCAAATTAATCTTATGTGAAAATTATATTAGGAATTTACTATTATGAAAATCATGTCACACGACATGTACACAGCCACATTCAATGTAGTTAGGTTCAATTCCTTAATTAGTTGTTTTCTATGTTGTTAATGTACACATGTATAGGTTGACATACAATGTATGCAATGAAAATGGGTACCAACTACATAGTACATATAGACCATCCACACGCTTCATAATGACTTTTGTGACATGCACTAATGGGCTCAACTTTTATTTCAGTCATGGAAATAATGAGGTACTTTGTGTTCACACTAGCTGTATGTTTTGTAAGCTCCATATTACATGACCACCAGTCCCATTCATCACGTAATAAATTCATGATGTGCCTTTGACCATGAATAGTTTAAAAAATTTACTGTGAATATTCATAGACTATATGGAATGTATGCCAACTACATGTTGTACAGTTCAATAAAAAATGATTGAGTATCACCTAGTCAGTAAACAGTGTATTTAATTCACTTTTCATGTTATTTTTTCTCAATGTTTCATGTATCCTACAACATGTACAATTTTGGTAAACCTAGGTGCATGATGTGTACCTTTTAGTTACATTTTGTGTAACCATGTTAACCGAAAAAAATCTATGATACCTCCTGATGGAATCTCTAATCATCCTTCACCTATTCTTAACCTATTTTTGATCATATGAAACAAAATGATTACATGATAACAATTTGAAAATTAAATAATTAATAAACAAAAACTCAAAAACTAACAACAAATGTGTACAATTGATCAATGATCAATAAATAATTATAAATTGATATGAAGCTTCATTGATACCAACTGTAGGTTCTAATGTGCAGCAGATACAGTCAGGATCATGCCCAATAATGGAAAATTTTCAACTTCTTTAGATTTGTCCAAAAAAATAGATGAATAAAAACCTATAATCCATGATATCATATTGTCACATAAAATTTATAATTAATTTAAGTATTTTAATAATTATATCACATTAGAATTATTTATTTATTATTTAATTGGATGAAACAATTATGTAGTAACATTTTGCATCAATGGATTCAAGGGTATAATCCTTCTAGCGATGATCCACATGTTCATCAAGAACCTCTAAATGTAGCCATAAAAATCCCTAGGTGCAAGTACTGAAGATTCTTACAATTACATCACTCATTTATGATCTTAACAAGATTCATTTTATAGTGGAAGGATTCTTCTTATTCTCTCAAGCCCGAATGGCCTGAAGACCTTCTTTTTATTTTTATTATGGATAACCCCCCTTTTAATGGTTGAAGGGGAACCCGAACATGACCCGTAGGTCCAAGGCACAAGGCCCAACATGACTTGAAATACATGACCCGAAGGCCCAGAGGCATGCCATGCCCACTACATGACCCGTAGGCCCAGCCCACTAGAACTTCCCCTCCCCAGTGTCTTGCATCATTGATCTCCTTAGCTCCCCACCTTTCATTGCTGATCGGCTAGCATTGCCCCGTACAAAGCTGCATGGTGCCTGGTCCTGATGGAGGATGTTATACCCTCTCATTCTTCCAATCCGGTTATCTCTGCATCTTGTGGATTCTACTCCTATTGCTCTGATCCTTTTCTAGGGCCTGTTCTGTGTGAACTGGGATACTCCATGGTCTACTTGACCCGAAGGCCCAGTGGCACGAAGGCCTTTGATGACCCGAAGTCCCTGGAGACCCGTAGGCCCAAACCGGTGGCCCGAAGGCCCAAATCGGGTGAATAGTTCTGGCTACTATAGTACAGAATAGTAACTGCTACAGTACTGCTATAGTACCCCCCCAGAAATTCGCCTCCACACGGTTTTGAACTCCGGTCTCTTGGATGCCAAGCAGGAGCCCTTACCACTCGGGTACGAGCTCGTTGGCTTATTCTCTCAAGAGTAAAAGGGTTTAAGAGGATAATTGATCTCTATTATTGATATATTTCTATAGAAATACCTCTCTAGGTCTTTATAAGATTTTACATAGAATTTATTGTGCACAACAAAGGTTTTGTCTTTGTATAATCCTTGTAAATGATATAACCAGGTATTTATATAGCACAGTTAGGGTTAGAAATTGCAAAAAGTCCCTTTACCAATAACCTAATACTAGTAAACCCAATTTATAAATAATAATCATATGTTATTATTATGTACTTGACAAGTGATAAACACACTAGTAAATAAATATCATAAAATGATATTTAATATATCATTCATAGTCAGACCACCATCATTGAATGTCAACCTTCCCCGATTTTTATCAAACCTGGAATAATGAATATTTATTTATTTAAATAAATATCAATTCATTATTTACTAATAAATAAATAAATATTATATTCACTAAAATAATGAATAAATATTTTTTAAATATTCAAATCACATATATTCTATCAATTAACTAGAGACTGAATTTTTTTATCAATAAAACATGAATAATTACTAAACCACATATGGGAATAATATTTATTAAACATGTAAAATTCTTATATAATTTAACTGAGGTTCTTGATACACTTTTTTTGACCTTCACATCCCATTTTTCAATGGAATTAGGTAGAACTACATAATGTTCAATGTTAGCATCTATAAACATGCCAATGAACCGATATAGAAAGTCATTATTTCTATAATGAAAAAGAATCACACAAACATACACTATATAATATAGTTTCTTTGTCTCGATATCTCTAATCAAGAAGGTTTCATACTAGTGACATGAATTTATGTGCTCGATGTCCCTTTATATGAATTTATAGAAATGAACATGCTGAAAAAATGTCATGGACATGTATTCAACAAGGCATTATCATTCACATAAAATGGATTGAGATATAATCTTCCATTAAAAATATATGGGATAAATACTTTATAGACTTATTCATTAATTCAATATCATTCATGACTAACCCAACGTATCTTACCTCACCGTGAGCATATGTCATCATAGATTTCATAAACACATAAAAGTACACGAATCATGATTCTATAAATAATAATATTAAAATATAAGGAACAATACAAACATCCTCAGATAGGGGAATCCCAAACACATATAAAATATGGATTTTTTATAGGTGGTTCATGTTCTCATATACTTCTCTCTTAGAGATTACCAAGGGTGAAGTTCACAAGAAGAATTCAATATTTCATATAATCCTCCTACCCCTAATAGAATATATCATTTGTTTATTAGGTGGTTCATGTTCTCATATAATTATTCCATTACTACAGTAAGGGTAGGTGAGATAATTTTTGTTGATAAGTTATGTTCATTTTCTGATAATTTTTGACCTAGAAACTGATATATTTAACATGAACATGAAGAATTTATTAATCATCTTAGTGTTTATGTGATAGTTGAATCAATCGACTAATCTTTTATCCTTTTTTTAAGTTCATAATACACTTTGTTACGAGTTTGAATTATCTTGATGTTTTTTGTTTATGTTTCTGATTTTAAAAATTTAAACTTTTGATTATCTAAACACTTCATTTCCAATGAACTTAACTGGACCATAAAAATTTAGAAACCTACAAGGAACATTGTGATGGTTTACTTATACACTTCATTAGAAGATATAGATACATTCATTGGTAAGTGAGGAAGATTACAACACTACTATAACTGAAACCAGAGATATAAGAATATGACCGTTAGAGTTTTTAAAAAAATTTCCTATAAATTCAAATGAGGGATTTGATGAATTGAAGATACTAAGACACTAAATCTCTATCAATCATATTGAATTCTGCCTCATCTCATTACCTAGATATTTTTTAATTTTTTTCCATTTGGTGTGATTTTCTCAGATCTATCATTTTTACGTTTTTTTATTGTAATCCCTTATGTTTTCTGTTTATAATCATTCATTTTTCAATCATTTTTATCAAGGGTTTTTGTTGTATAAATTGATAATTCTAATTACCGATAATGACTAGCCTCTAGGGATAAGATTACACTAATTTTAAAATATAAATTTTGATAAAGTCAAAGGTTTTTGGAATTTCTTTTGTTTAGTGAGATCAAAGAGGTATTTGAGGCTAGATCTACATACTGCTAATTGCTTATTGAGGAAGTTCTTGGTATGGATATTTTTTTACTAACATGATTTTTAGTGAAGTTTCTACTATTGAAACTTAGATAACTTATATTACTTCAACCAATCCACCTATCGGTTTGGTATAAAATTGAATACTTCCCTAACTAGAAAAAAAATTGTTAAAAATATCCTTTAATAGATATTTGAATTTTTATCTGATAATCTATTTTTTTTATTAATAACATTTTTATTATCTAATTGGATTATATTCCTTTGATTGATTATGTTTTTAACTTTCAATATATTTATTTATATTTTGTGTTTTCATTCAGACTATTTAATAAAATTTTGAAAATAGTTGTGATTTCTAATATGTTGAATACTTAAGTGGGAAAAATTATTAATCTAGGTTTTTACTTTAATTAACTACTTTATTGTAGATACTATTAATCACATATAAGAAAAAATTTGATATCAAATCATGTATTTTGATATCTAATATAGATTCTACATTTTCACCTTTATCTTATTTTATTTTTATTTTCTATTTTTTTTAGAATTTATAAGTTTCCTTACAATAACCATGTTAAAGAGAAAATATCAATTCATTTAGTCATAAAATTTGTAATTTAAATCATATGTTTAGACAATATAAATATAATAATAACCTCTATATTCTATAGTTATGATTAAGAATATTTACATTACTGCAAATATATTTATTTAATTAATAATGGAATAAAAAACGATTTTACGATTACTTGAAATTATAAAATGTAGAAGATAGATGTTATGGGTTTTACTCATGATGAAAGAGATGAATTTCAATCATACTTTTAAGTGTGGAATACTCTATTATATTCCATTTAGAGAAACATTTAAAGTAAAATTTCTTCCTCCCGCACAAACTAATGGTATTTAGAAAAAGTTGGATGTTACTCACTATAGCACTTCAAAAATTATAAAAAAGAAGAGATAAATTCTTATAGTAGATTATTAAATATTTTAATTTCTACCAGATGAGTCAGTTTCATAGATACACTAAGGGTTTATAATTATTTTAAGTATCAAATAATATCTAGGAGATATAGAAATATCATATCAAAAACTAGTTTAAAATATTATTGATATTTTACTAAAGTAATGATAATCTAAGAGAAAAAATATTGATGTTACAAATCACATAACAATGTTTAATCTAGATGATTTGATTAGTATGACCATGATATATAATAACTTTCTTAAAATGGATTCTAATTACGAAAAGGAGAAGAATGGAGTAGAATTTGATTCAAAATTTTGAGCTCGATCTTTAAAAAATTATACCTTAAATCTTGTTAAATATAATAGAAATTCTATATGTCATTCTTAAAATAGGTGTATGAAACATAGTAAATGTGAGTTTACCAAAACTTATAGCAATACGAATAAATATATGGGAAAATTATTTTCATTTAGAATTTTAAAATAATATGAATAAAAATTATGATAAAAAGGAATCTTTGGATACTGGATATTATGAGTAAAAAACTAGGTTATATAAAACTCAATTATTTTAGGTTGAAGTAGAAGAAGAATAATTTAAAATCTTCAAATAGTAAATAGAAGAAATATTTCAGATCTAATAATGATACTTGGATCATGAGTGGGGATCCTTTAAATTTTAATAGTTCATCAGATAGTTATTAAAGTTAAAATATCAAAAATATCATTGATTTCTATATAACAGTTACCCTTACTTAATAGGATGAAGGGATATTCTGAAAAAGATAAATAAGATCATTAAAATTTTTTATGAAGGTTTTAGTACTTAAACTTGTGGTTGTTGATAAGATTAATAATATATTTAAGTCTAAAATTGAATAAGCTAAGTTGAAGAATTATAATTTTAATCTCAATTAAGATTTCTCTGAATGAAAAAGTAATATCTAAAAGATAACTTCCATGAATAAAGGAAATACTATATTTTCTTCATATTCATAGGATAAGAGTGAAATGGTTAATATGAAGTCAAAAATTAAAATCTTGAAAAAGTTACTTTCAAACTTCACTACTAGAAATAAATTTTTTTAATAACTCTATAGACAATTAAAATAAAAAATTAAAACATCCATATTATGTCATTATGCATTGAAATATTACATTATAATGTAAATTATTTTTATATATTCTTTTCACCTTTTTGAAAAAAATTCTAGAGAGGAGGGAATTAGAAGAATAATTGATATCTCAATAAAGTTCATCCCATAAAAACTCAAAAGTCCTTTATTTATAAGAATCATTTTTTCATTGATCACAAAATGGATAATAATTTGTTGTGTCCAAAAGTTTTTTATGAAAATACCACCAGATAAAAGTATCTCTAGGTTCCAAGAACATAATTTATGATTAAGGAAAGATTGTTATATACCAACTTCTAAAATTGTGTCATGAACCAAACTGTGTAAACCCTAAACCGGTCACCAAAGACAATCAATGGAATGGCCCAAAGGGAATTCCCGATCCCCATGGGATGGAACCTAGTGTCAGGTATCAATAGAATACAAATAGTGAAAAATTTCTCCTAATAAATAAACAATAAACTAAACAATATAAATATTCACAAGCAGTCCAATACATATATATAAACTGAGCTGAACATATTATACATGAAATTAAATGGTACAACAATTATACAAAAAAAACAACACCATATGACCACACAAACTCCATTTGACCCCATGGGTCACTCTCCAACACAATGACCAACCGTCGCCCAAGGCGATCAAACTCAAGATGAACCTATAAAAGGGATAAATATAAAATAAAACTATAGGTGTGAGTATTAAAAATATGTATTCTAGCATGATATTCTATTTCCCAATGCACTTCCCTTAAAATAAATGAAACCTTAATCTCATGTTTGAACTACAATATATAAACGTATGCTTTTCTACACATTTTACTTTAAACCAAATTACAACTCATTTCCCTTATTTGATCGAAAAACCATGTTCAATACATTCGTATAACCATGCCATTTTCAAGAGGAAAGTGATGATTTCATTTTCAAACAGGAAAAGAGATTTTGACATTTATTTTTCTTTTGAATTTTTTTTTCATAATATCCTTGGGAATTAATACATCACTTTCCAAGAAAAACACCACACAAGAGTACCAGAGCGGTCACATATCAATGGTAATGTAAATAGGAATACAATTCTCCCAATAATCATTACAAGTAGTTAAAAGATAATAGACATGTGTGAACCCAGGAGATCAAGAATAATCTATAAGACACCATACATGAGACACCATCCTCGGTAGCATGCCAAAAATGATTAAATCAAAATTCTCAATATGCTCGGCCACCCATT
Source organism: Viscum album (assembly GCA_963277665.1). Lineage (NCBI taxonomy): Eukaryota > Viridiplantae > Streptophyta > Magnoliopsida > Santalales > Viscaceae > Viscum > Viscum album. The sequence continues at coordinate 1,180,797,827 of OY728164.1, forward strand.
ATTAGGATAGATCGAGGGAAAATCCCATAGCAATAAACCCAGTATATCCAACCACTATGGGCCACTGGTTAGTACATGACCTACTAGTTTTGGAATCATTATTACAAAATTATCTCAATATTCTAGGTTCCTTTGTCTCATGTAAATACTAGGGGTGAGAAAATTGATTCCATCCAAGCATCCAATCACAATATATATAGGAAGAATTCATAGCAGGCCACACCCCTAGTCTCCCCAAGGACTAATCTCATGCCTTAAAATAAATAGATCACAAAGGGTTTTCAACCAAGGAACCCTGATAATTGATCCCGAGGATTCCAAAACAATGAAATCCCATCCACTACATATATACAAGGAATGAGAAACATCCAGTTCATGTTTTTACAGTAAACACTTTTTACCATTTTCACAAAGTGTCCAAACGGGCCCTTAAACATTCATCAAAACAAACCCTTATAAAAAATACAATCTATATTTTAAAAGAGGTGTCAAACATGCCATTTCCATATAAATACATTTATAAAAATACTTCAAAATATTTCCATCATGCTTTCAAACCGAAACCATTTTCTATGAAAAATCTAACTATGGCACAATTCATCATCACATGTCAAACTGATTTCAAAAGTCAATTACACACTTCTTTTAGCTTAAAACCATTTTAAACCCTTTCAAGAACCCCCAAATCCTTATTCCACATGTTATATATTTATTATCAAGACCATACCACACTCTACATACCATAATATTTTTATAAAATCCAACCGTCCATTCCATCTAACACTTGGTGTGCACTAATTAAGAAAAATAAGTCTAATTATCATAAAACACGGTTTAAAACATCATTCACACACCAAAAAACTAACCAAATGGTTGAAAAAAATAATAATAATTGATATGTGGTGCGAAAATCATGAAATAAAAGTTCCTTAAATTAAAAAGGCAAGTGCATGGGAAAACCTAAATCAGATCCATGGCGCAACGACAACACACCACTGAAAATTATCCATGAGGACTCCACAACCCTAGATCTAACAACATGAACCCTAAAAGAACAATACCCCCAACATAAATAAGGGTAAAACCAAACCCTAGTTTGAAATAACCATGGAAGAAGATAAATCCAAGAAGTAATTAAAAGAGAATGAAGAGGGAAGAGAGGAGAAGAGCATAGGGAAGTATTTGATGAAGAAAACATGAATAATCGCTAACCTTTAGTGATAAATTGTTAAAAAAGTTGCCCAAAATGAGGGATAATGAAAGTCAACCCTCAGGTCGATACCCAACAGGTAGGGAATCAAATGGGAGGTGGAATCACTCAAAATAGATTTTTAAATTAAGAGTCATTAAACCCTTAATGGGCTTCATGGTTTTGCTGCATGGTTTTGTAAACAATTTGCAAACCATGTGAATGCTATTGAAAAAATATACAACATTTCTAGTTTAAGTTGTAATGTTTTTTAAAACCATGATCAAATGGTGTGAACCCAAAAATTGTCCAAAAACCATCAAATGACACCCCAAACACTAGGGAATCCCACCCAATGATCCTTGAATGATTTAAACCCAATATAGTGACACTGTGAGTGTCACAAAATCTCCACCAAGAAAATTTCCCCAAACATAAACCAAGGAAAAAACATGAGGCAAAAAATAGATAAAGGAACACTTCAAAATTTAACCCCCGTCATACTCAGAACCTGAGAAAATGATCGAGATTCTAATTGAATAGTATCATAAGACAAAACATGAAAAACCAAGTGCGAAAATTCTCCCAACCATTAAAATTTTCTACCATTGGAAAGCCACATCACATTCCGGATGATTGATCAACACCTAAGTATTTCACATAAAAACAATCCCACCTCTTAAGACAAGAAAATTTCACCCACCATTAAAGGAACTCAGATGCATTTCTCAAAACGAAACAAAAACCCATAACTACATTCAAAGAACTAAGAAAGGATCAATCCACCACATCCAAAACCAATCTAAAAACAAGATCATTTGGCCTTTTCCAATGAAACCAAACACTCACCAAACTAAAAGGTAACTGAGAAATCAATGGTGTTAAAAGAAACCACATCTATTGGATTAAACTGTAACCATACCAGAAATATATCACAAGTAGAGGGGAGGCCCAAAAGGACACCCTGCCATTAAAAATCCATGCGAACCCAATGAATTCTTTAGAGAAACCCCAATGAGACACACAGTCGGTCTCCCCACTATTAAGGATCAACTAAGAACGACCAAAAGAAATTTGAACTTGAACCAGAACCAGGACTTTACCACAAAATCCAACCAAAAATATTCCACCATAACCTACCCATGATATGAAGGACACAAGTTAAGAATAACATATACACGGCATTTAAACTACAAACTCTTGAATGGAGGGGACAAGAATTAAGCCAAAACAACCCATACGGACCAAAAAATCCAACCACATGGGGAGGGGAGGGGAGGGCCCCAATGATTGACTATGTAAACCACAACCATATACTACCCAACACTCGACTCTCACAAATGAATAGAAACCAAGACTACACCTGATTCCCATGGGTGGTCCACATGAGGACATTGATTGAGAACTAACATACTAGAAGTCACATTCATAGAAATAGCACGAGGGGTAGGTCTACCATGCTCTTTGAAACCGGAGGGAATTCATTGTGATGAGAAACCACGATAAAAAAACTAGGACTTATTCAGCGCAATGGTAAAGGAATGAACTCAGTCAAACCCCTTAATCCCATGGGATTCCATACTATGTGCCAGCTTCACATAAAGACCTATGGATGGAGCTCTGATGAATAAAGCATCTACTGCCTCTCATTGAAGAACTAATAATTCCTAATTTACAATCCTTTTGGTTCCACGAGACTCCATACAAAACCCCATGAAAAGTTATAGGATCAAGACACACCCTAGGATCACTTTCTCAAACAATACCCTTTACCAATCTAGGTATCCAATGATTTAAAATATCATTCTCACTCACTCTGAATGAGGAGCTCAATGAACAAGGAACGCGATTGAACACATAAAACATCACCAAACATAACTACTATAACCAAGAGGATTCTCATAACATTAATTCATTTTAGATTGAGCCAAAACACATCTTTATTCCAAAAAGGGGGATAGAGAATCCTTAAAATAGTTGGATTTAACTTTTTAAACCTGCGAATGAAATAATTAGGTTGATCAGCTCCATATCTTCTGAACATAGAACTATCTGTAGCTATACCACAACACCCATCACATCTCTATGGGGGTGAACATACGGAAAAAAGGAAAATGAGTGATCTATAAAAACCAGATCATGAACCCATAACTTCAAATAGAAAAAACACCAACTCAGAGGGAAATTGGCTCAAAGACATTCCAAAAAAAAATTTAAAATCCCTCTCAGACACTGCTTCAAGACCAATCTATCAACATAATTTCAACATAGGATACAACAAGACTATCACTTCTAAATCACGAGTAAGAGCATACAAAATAAAAAACATCTAAGACATAGAAAAACACACCACATAAACATTGTCTTAAAAAACGCCTCAATTTCTAGATTAAAACATTGTTAGAAAATAAAACAACTTAGTGGATTTTATTTCACAATTACCAATGATGTTCCATCAAGTCTCACTCACATGCTCATTTTCATGCCACCATGGGCACCCATCCACCATTCCATACTAGATATTCATCTACATTTCCATAGACATCCTTGCATCTGAGCACCAATGAAAACATGAAAGGATAAAACAAAACATCTTCATTTTCTAAAAAAACCAATCCACCCAATTCAAAAATCATGATCCTTCCAAAGGCTCACTAACCCCCAATTAAAAAAAATCATTCATTTAAAATTCCACACAACAAAGAATTTTATCATATACGAAATTAAAATATCCTATATTAATGTCAAAATTTATTTTCCTTTCATTCGAAACATTTTCAAAAAATTCAATAAATCTCCATTCATCAATATCATTTGATCAAATCCCTTTAATTTTTCATTCAAAACAAATTCCAAATCAAACTTCCTCTTTTAAAAAACCATTTTTCATTTTCAAAAATTCATGAAAGACTCTTCACATAGTCTTCTTTCCCAAAAAATTTGTTTTACAAAAACCCAACTATCTAAAACCATTATTAATGTGAATTATGAAAATCCATTTTCCACATTTCAAAATCCAACCATTCCATTAAAACCTGTCTCCATAATTCTCACACAAGTATTTTCAAAACAATTTTTCAGAACTCAAGAATATTCAAGGAGACCCAAAAGATAGAACTAGCTTTGGTGGGTGACATGACCATATGGTTGGCGGCCATATGCCAAAAACACCAACAACACATAAAGACTTCTAGGACCATGCCCCAGGCTCCACATGGATTTTCAGTCCCTACGAGCTCATGGAGACTAGTAGCCCACCTCCCTTGTCATATCCCAGTCACTAAACAATCCGTAAAGACCAAAAAAAACAAAACTGTACTTCCCATGGAAACCTGAGGATCATAATGAGCAAGAGCTCACAAATCTCTTCCTTCACCTACCTCTCGAGTCCCAAAAATCATATTCCATCTAACATGACATCCTCAAATAACAAAGGGAACTCTAAAAAGAAAGGTACTCTACACTACTATAAATCTGGGCTTTTTGAGCCCCGTTACCTATAGCGACCGCCATTGGTGGTCGCTAGGTTTCCCCAAAAAAATGGGGCTTCAGCGCCCCCCCCCCCCCGAACCCTCCTCAAGCCTCGCCGTGTGCCCACACCTTCACCGCACTCCCTCCCTCGACGCCCTCCCTGGTCGCCGCGCACCCTGCCCCACCGCCGTGCACCCTCCCTCGCCGTCGTCCCCCATCTCCCTTTCGGCCTCCGCCCTCCGCCGGCCGCCCTCCGCCCTCCGCCGGACGCCCTCCACCGTCCGCCCTCTGCCGCCCCGCCCTCTGTCGGCTGCCCTCCAGCAGCCCTCCGCCCTGCCCTTTATCTCCTTCAGGATTCCTCCACCTCTGCCCTCCAGCTCCGGCCACCCTCTGCCCTGTGGGCACCCTCCTGCCTCCCTCTTCCCTCGGGCCTCCCGCCACCCACCTCTGGCAGGCCTCTAGCCGCCCTCTGGCCTTCGGCCTCCAGCCCCTCCAGCCTCCGACCTCCACCCTCAGCCCTCCGCCACCTCTCCCCCCCCCCCTCGAACCCGAACCCCCCCCCCCCCCCCCCCCGCACCTCGAGAACCCTCATCCCCTCCATCTTCTTCCCTTCCCTCCCGCACCACCGCCACCCATACCCTCCTTCATTGTCCTCTCCCATGCCCCACCGCTGCCACCCTGTCCCCTTCCTCCCTTCACGACCGCTACTCATCCCCTCACCGCTGCCGCTCGTCCACTCCGGATCACCCTGTCCTCGGTCCCCTCTCTCATCGTCCCACCCTCGATGCACCGTCGCCACCTCACCGCCTCCTCTCCTCTGGCTCCCCGTCGCCGCCGCCGCCCGTCCCCTCCCTCGTTGCACCGGCTCTAGGTTCAGCTCCCCTCCGCTGCCTCTACTCTCCCTCGCAGCACCGCCTTTGGCTCCCCTCCCTTCCAGGTTTGTAGTGCAATCTGGTATGACATGGGCTTTCACTTACATTATTATTTTATAAATGGTTCATAAATAATTAATTATTATTTATTTTAAATATATTTTATATGAAAAATGCAAATGTAATAAGTCTTGTGTAAATGTTTGTTATAGGGATATTATTATGGCTAAGAGTTGATTTTTTTAAAAAAAATCCAATTTATCATTTGGACAATTTGGATAGTCCCTCTACTAATGTTTTCCATGACTGCAAGGCATGTCTGGGGAAGAGGCAGAAGATCCACGTCATCCATCTGAGGAATCTACGTCTCAGGGTCGACGTATGTTGGAATTTCATTGTCTCTATTTTTTATGTAATTCATAAACCTATATATATATTTATAACATCTGGAAATTTATATATAAAATTGTTTTCAACAGGATCAGACTCGATTGATTCTTCCTCTCGCATGAGAGGCCCTGGTCATGGCATATTATCATGGAATTCCGACATGACTTTTGATGTTTCATTTGATGAGGTATTTCATCTTGTGGGATGGAATTCCCCTACATTTATTCATCAGCTAGGTCATATCATATGTGATCCACATCGATTTCCATTGACCACGCATGAATGGGCTTCTATCCCTCAAGACGCATTAGATCGTCTTTGGAGGGAGGTTTAGGTAAGAAGACCATTTTACTTTATTCCCTATGTATAAACAATAATAACATATGTGATTTTTTCTTTAATAGAAAAATTTGAAAGTATGTCCTGATGAGTTTCGGCCAGTGTGTATGAGAAAATGTTGTAGGATGTGGAAAGACTATAAAGGCAAAGTCAAGAGGGACCACTGGGTACCAAATGTGGGTCCCCCAGACATTCTGGAAAAAGTCCCGAGAGGTGTCCTCCCGGCTCAGTGGCGTTATTTAGTTGCATATTGGTCTACTGAGGGTGTTGCGGTTTGTATATTTATTTTGGTATATATATATTTTCAAGAATGTGTGATTTGTTTGAAATTTGAATGAATTGAATGTAGGTGTCAACAATCCATTCTGAGAATCGAGTGTTGCAGGGACCACCTCACAGGCTCGGGACTCGTCACGTGTCTTAGATCTGACATGAGGTATTTATTATTCATTTTTTAATTTTTTAATTAATACGGTTTTGTGTTTATATTCTATTCATATACAGTTGCGGGAGCAAGGTGCACCGACTGCTAAAATGTCAGTGTGGATGAGGACTCATGATTGTAATGATCCAGAGGCTGTAGCATTGATAGTAAGTGCTTGTACTCATTACCAATAATTACATAAAATCTGTATATTAATATATTTATATATATTTTAATATTTCATAGGCTCTATTTGAAGCTGAAATAGAACATCTGCCAGAGGACCAGCGACAGCTTCCCATGTGAAGGGATGAATCTTTCATCGCATTATTGGTTAGGATGGGCATGGATATAATTTGACCTATAGAACAGGGATTCCTAGTTCGGTAGTGTCACGCACTACGGTTGTTGGTCCTGCTGTTGATCAGATGACACAGCGGTTGTCAGATTTCGAGGCACGACCGTGCGCTTCCGAGGAGGTAAATGCGCAATTGATCGCTGAGGATAGAGCACTACGACAATATGTGCATCCAGGTGATGGTGCAGGTGATCAGACGATGCAGGTTTATACTGTATTTATTTATTTAATTTATATTATTTTTGTTATTAAAATATTCATAATGTTTTTTTATTCTAGGCCCCTGACCCACATGATGGAGGTAGTAGTCCTGACCACGCATGACGCATCATATTCACGAGATGTGTCTCTGCTCTTAATGGTGGGGTTGTTATTGATATTTATGTTGGGTTTCTAGTGAGATTTTTTGTGATTTGGGGGTACATTGTGTGTTCTGGCCTGATATAATGTTTGTGTGCACGAATTGAGAAATAACCATGAAACTGATTAATGATTTGGATTTTTTGTGTTCATTTAATTCTTCAAAGTTTTCAATTGCATGTGCTGTAATATTTTTGAAAAAAACATGTGATTCCTAATATAAACCATTAAACGTTTTTTTGATGAATGAGCTGAGTTCACTATTTTTAGTCCCTGGCCCACCCCGGACAGCCCTCCCCGCACTCCTGAGAGCCCTTCACGCAGCCCGGACAGACCCCCCCCCCCCCCCCCCCCCCGCACACCGGACAGCCCTCCCTGCACTCCGGACAGCCCTCCCCGCACCCCGGATAGGCCCCCCGCACCCCAAATAGCCCCCCTGCACCCCGGACAGCCCTCCCCGCACCCCGGACAGGCCCCGCGCACCCCAGACAGCCCCCCTCCCCCCCGCACCCCGGATGGCCCCTCCCCGCACCTCGGACAGCCTTCCCCCCTTGCACCCCGTACAACCCTCCCTGCATGCCGTACAACCCTCCCTACACGTCGGACAACCCTCCCCGCACCCCGGACTGCCCCCCCCCCCCCCCCCCCGCACACCGGACAGCCCCCCCCCCCCCCCCCCCCGCACCCCAAACAGCCCCTCCCCGCACCCCGGACAACCCTCCCCACAGTCCGGACAGACCTCCCAGCACCCCAGACAGCCCCCCGGACAGCCCTCCCCGCACGCCGGACAGGCCTTCCCGCACCCCGGACATCCCCCGTCCCCTAGACATCCCTCCCCGCACGTCGGATAGGCCTCCTCGCACCCCAGACAGGCCCCCCGCACTCCGGACAACCCCCCCACACCCCGGACAGCCCTCCCCGCACCCAGGACAGCCCCTCCATGCACCCCGGATAGCCCTTCACACTGAAACATTAGGAAAATTATTCGTGACGTGTAGGAGGAGACGACACGCCCATCGAATGTGCGGTGCGTGAGGTACGAACCGAATGTGTCATTTTCAGCAGCTCGGCGCGCGCTATAATGGCGCGTTGGGGGTTCAAAACCTCCCAAACGATCTCAGAATGCCATGAAACCGTATGACAACAGCCTTTGTGTGAATTGTGAAATGGTCAGGCAGACGGCACATCAATCGGAGGTGTCGTTTGACTGCGGTGACAGGAAACGCGCTTCTGGAGTTATAAAACACCACAAACGGCATGAGACGGTCGAATTCGGAGAAAACATGCTCTGAATGACCTGAAACCACACTAAAACATTATAAATATTATTCGTGACGTGTAGGAGGAGACGACACGCCCATCCGATGTGCGGTGCACGCGGTACGGCCGATTGTGTCATTTTCAGCCGCTCGACGGGCGCTAAAATGGCGCGTTGGGGGGTCAAAATCACCAGAACGACCTCGTAATGCCATGAAACCGTATGACAACAGCCTTTGTGTGAATTTTGAAATGGTCGGGCATACGGAATGTCAATCGAAGGTGTCGTTTGACAGCGTTGACCGGAAATGCGTTTCCGGATTTATAAAACACCCTAAACGGCATGAGATGGTCAAATTTGGATAAAACATGCTCTGAATGACCTGAAACCACACAAAAACATTTGGAATATTATTCGTGGCGTGTAAGAGGAGACAAAATGCCCATCGGACATGCGGTACGCGCGGTATGGCCTATTGTGTCGTTTTCAGCAGCTAGTCGCGCGCTAAATTGGCACGTTGGGGGGTAAAAACCACCCGAACAATCTCAGAATGCCATGAAACTGTACAACAACAGCCGTTGTGTGAATTGTGAAATGGTCGGGTAGACGACGCATCAATTGGAGGCGTCGTTTGACCGTGGTGACCGGAAACGCATTTCCGGTGTCAAAAAACACTAGAACAGCGTGAGACGGCCGAATTCGGAGAAAACGTGCTCCAAATGACCTGAAACCACAATAAAACTTTAGGAATATTATTCTTGACATGTAAGAGGAGACGTAACTCCCATCTAATGTGTGGTGCACGCGGTACGGCTGATTGTGTCGTTTTCAGCAGCTCGACACGCGCTAAAATGGCGCGTTGGGGGGGCAAAACCACCCAAACAACCTCGGAATGCCATGAAACCATACGAAAACAGTCTTTGTGTGAATTGTGAAATGTTCAGGATGATGGTACGTCAATCGGATGTGTTGTTTGATTGTGGTGACCAGAAATGCATTTCCGGTGTCATAAAACACCAGAACGGCATGAGACAGTCAAATTCGGAGAAAACATGCTCCGAATGACCTGAAACCACACTAAAACATTTGGAATATTATTTTTGACATGTAGGAGGAGACAGCACGCCCATCGGACATGTGGTGCACATGGTACGGCTGATTGTGTCGTTTTCAGCTGCTCGGCGCGTGCTAAAATTCCGCGTTGGGGGGTCAAAACCACTCGAATGACCTCAGAATTCCATGAAACCGTACGACAACATCTTTTTTGTGAATTGTAAAATTTTCAGGTAGACGGAACGTCAATCGGAGGTGTCGTTTGACCGTGGTGATCGGAAACGTGTTTCCCGTGTCATAAAACACCAGAACGGCGTGAGACGGTCGAATTCGGAGAAAACGAGCTCCGAATGACCTGAAACCACACTAAAACTTAGGAATATTATTCGTGATGTGTAGGTGGAGATGGAATGCCCATCGGACATTTCGTGCGTGCGGTATGGCCGATTGTGTCATTTTCAGCAGCTCGACATGTGCTAAAATGGGGCGTTGGGGGGTCAAAACCACACGAATGACCTCAGAATTCCATGAACCCATACGAAAACAACCGTTGTGTGATTTTTGAAATGTTCGGGTAGATGGAAAGTCAATCGGAGGTGTCGTTTGACCGCAGTGACCGGAAACGTGTTTCTGGTGTCATAAAACACCAGAACGGCGTGAGATGGTCGAATTCGGAGGAAACATGCTCCGAATGACCTTAAACCACACGAAAACATTAGGAATATTATTCCTGATGTGTAGGAGGAGACGACACACCCATCGGATGTGCGGTGCGTGCGGCACGACCGATTATGTCGTTTTCAGTAGCTCGACGCGTGCAAAAAATGGCGCGTTGGGGAGTTAAAACCACCCGAACGACCTCAGAATGCCATGAAACTATATGAAAACAGCTATTGTGTGAATTGTTAAATGTTCGGGTACACGGCACGTCAATCGGAGGTTTCGTTTGACCGCGGTGACCAGAAACACGTTTTTGGTGTCATAAAACACCAGAACGGCGTGAGACGGTCGAATTCAGATCAAACATGCTCTGAATGACCTAAAATCACAGGAAAACATTTGGAATATTATTCGGGACGTGTAGGAGGAGATGGAACACCCATCGGACATGCGGTGCGCGTGGTACGGCCGATTGTGTTGTTTTCAGTAGTTCGGTGCGCCCTAAAATGGCGCGTTGGGGGGGTCAAAACCACCCGAACGACCTTGGAATGCCATGAAACTATACGACAATAGCCGTTGTGTGATTTTTAAAATGGACGGGCAGACTGAACATCAATCGAAGGTGTCATTTTACTGCGGTGACCGGAAACGTGTTTCTGGTGTCATAAAACACCAGAACGGCGTGAGATGATCGAATTTGGAGCAAACGTGCTCCGACTAACCTAAAACCACACTAAAACATTAGAAATATTATTCGTGACATGTAGGAGGAGACGGCACGCCTATCGGACGTGCGGTGCGTGCGGTACGGCCGATTGTGTCGTTTTCAGCAGCTCGACGCACGCTAAAATGGAGCGTTGGGGGGGTCAAAACCACCCGAACGACCTCGGAATGCCATGAAACCATATGACAATAGCCGCTGTGTAAATTTTGAACCGTTCAGGTAGATGACACATCAATTGTAGTTTTCGTTTGACCGCGGTGACCGGAAACGCGTTTCCGGTGTCATAAAACACAAGAACGGCGTGAGATGGTCGAATTCGGAGAAAACGTGCTCCGAATGACCTGAAACCACATGAAAAAATTTGGAATATTATTCATGCCATGCATAATGAGATGGAATGCACATCGGACATGCGGTGCGTGTGGTATGGCCGATTGTGTCGTTTTCAGCAGCTCGACGCGCGCTAAAATGGCACGTTGGGGGTCAAAACCACCTGAATGACCTCAGAATTCCATGAAACCATACGACAACAGCCATTTTGTGAATTGTGAAATGTTCGTGTAGAAGGAACATCAATAGGAGGTGTCTTTTTACCGTGGTGATCGGAAACACATTTCCGGTGTCAGAAAACACCAGAATGGCGTGAGACAGTCGAATTTGGAGAAAACGTGCTCCGAATGACCTGAAACCACACGAAAACAATAGGAATACTATTCGTGAAGTGCAGGAGGAGACGACACGCCCATTGGATGTGCGGTGCGCGCAGTACGGCCGATTGTGTTGTTTTCAGCAGCTGGGCGCGCCCTAAAATGGCGCGTTGGGGGGTCAAAACCATTCGAACGACCTCGGAATGCCATGAAACCGTACTAAAACTGCCATTGTGTGAATTTTGAAATGGTCGGGTAGATGGCATGTCAATCGGAGGTGTCGTTTGACAGAGGTGATCGGAAATGCGTTTCCGGTGTCATAAAACACCAGAACGACGTGATATGGTCGAATTCGAAGCAAACGTTCTCCGAATGACCTGAAACCACACGAAAACAGTTGGAATATTATTCGTGATGTGTAGGAGGATACAACACTCCCATAAGACATGCGGTGCATGCGGTACGGCCGATTGTGTTGTTTTTAGTAGCTCGGCGCGTGCTAAAATGGCGCGTTGGGGGGTCAAAACCACCCGAACGACCTCGGAATTCCATGAAACTGTACGACAACTGCCGTTTTGTGAATTGTGAAATGTCCGGGTAGAAGGAATGTCAATCGGAGTTTTCCTTTGATCGAGGTGATCAGAAACGTGTTTCCGGTGTCATAAAACACCAGAACGGCGTGAAACGGTCAAATTCGGAGCAAATGCGCTCTGAATGACCTGAAACCACATGAAAACATTTGGAATATTATTTGTGATGTGTAGGAGGATACAGAATGCCCATCAGACATGCGGTGTGCGCGGTACAACTGATTGTGTAGTTTTTAGTAGCTCGACGCGCGCTAAAATGGCGCGTTGGGGGGTCAAAACCACCCGAACGACCTCAGAATTCCATGAAACCGTACGACAACAGCCTTTTTGTGAATTGTGAAATGGTCGGGCATACGGCATGTCAATTGAAGGTGTCGTTTGACAACGTTGACCGGAAACGCGTTTCCGGATTCATAAAACACCATAAACGGCGTGAGACGGTCGAATTCGGAGAAAACATGCTCTGAATGACCTGAAACCACACAAAAACATTTGGAATATTATTCGTGGCATGTAAGAGGAGACGGCATGCCCATCGGATGTGCGGTACGCACGGTATGGCCGATTGTGTCGTTTTCAGCAGCTGGTCGCGTGCTAAAATGGCGTGTTGGGGGGTCAAAACCACCCGAACGATCTCGGAATGCCATGAAACCATACAAAAACAGCAGTTGTGTGAATTGTGAAATTTTCGGGCAGATGACACATCAATTAGAGGTGTCGTTTGACCGTGGTGGTCGGAAAAGCGTTTTCGGTGTCACAAAACACCAGAACGGCGTGAGACGGCTGAATTCAGAGAAAATGTGCTCCAAATGACCTGAAACAACACGAAAACATTAGAATATTATTCTTGACAAGTAGGAGGAGACATAACTCCCACCTAATGTGTGGTGCACGCTGTACGTCCGATTGTGTCATTTTCAGCAGCTCGGCGCATGCTAAAATGGCGCGTTGGGGGGTCAAAACCACCCAAACAACCTCGTAATGCCATGAAACCAAACGAAAACAACTGTTATGTGAATTGTGAAATGTTCGGGCTGACGGTACGTCAATCAGAGGATTCGTTTGATTGCGGTGACCGGAAACGCGTTTCCGGTGTCATAAAACACCAAAACGGCGTGAGACGGTCGAATTCAGAGAAAACGTGCTCCAAATGACCTGAAACCACACGAAAACATTTGGAATATCATTTGTGATGTGTAGGAGGAGACGACACACCCATCGGACGTGCGGTGCGCACGGTACGGCCGATTGTGTCGTTTTCAGCAGCTCGACGCGCGCTAAAATTGCGCGTTGGTGTGTCAAAACCACTCGAATGACCTCACAATTCCATGAAACCGTATGAAAACATCTGTTTTGGGAATTGTTAAATGTTTGGGTAGACGACACGTCAATCGGAGGTGTCGTTTGACCGTGGTGACCGGAAACATGTTTCTTGTGTCAAAAAACACCAGAACGGCGTGAGACTGTCGAATTCAGAGAAAACGTGCTCCTAATGACCTGAAACCACATTAAAACATTAGGAATATTATTTTTGATGTATAGGAGGAGACTTCATGCCCATCGGACATGTTCTGCGCGCGGTACGGCCGATTGTGTCGTTTCTAGTAGCTCGACGCGTGCTAAAATGGCGCGTTGGAGGGTCAAAACCACCCTAATGACCTCAGAATGCCATGAAACCATACGAAAACAACCTTTGTGTGATTGGTGAAATGGTCGGGTAGACGGAAAGTCAATCAGAGGTGTCATTTGACCACGGTGACCAGAAACGTGTTTCTGGTGTCACAAAACACCAGAACGGTGTGAGACAGTCGAATTCGTAGAAAACATGCTCCGAATGACCTGAACCCACATGAAAACATTAGGAATATTATTTGTGATGTGTAAGAGGAGACAGAACACCCATCGGACGTGCGGTGCGTGCGGTATGGCCGATTGTGTTGTTTTCAGTAGCTCAACGCGCGCTAAAATGGCGCGTTGGGGAGTCAAAACCACCCGAACGACCTCAGAATGCCATGAAACCGTAAGAAAACAGCCGTTGTGTGAATTTTGAAATGTTCAGGAAGACGACATGTCAATCGGAGGTTTCTTTTGACCGCGGTGACCGGAAACACGTTTCTGGTGTCATAAAACACCAGAACGGTGTGAGACGGTCGAATTCGGAGCAAACGTTCTCCGAATGACCTGAAACCACAGGAAAACATTTGGAATATTATTCGTGATGTGTAGGAGGAGACAGAACACCCATCAGACATGCGGTGCACGCGGTACGACCGATTGTGTCGTTTTTAGCAGTTTGGTGCGCCCTAAAATGGCGCGTTGGGGGGTCAAAACCACCCGAACGACCTTGGATTGCCATGAAACTGTATGACAATAGCCGTTGTGTGATTTTTGAAATGCTCGGGCAGACGACACGTCAATTGAAGGTGTCGTTTGACCGCGGTGACTGGAAACGCATTTCTGGTGTTATAAAACACCAGAACGGCGTGAGATGATAAAATTTGGAGAAAAAGTGCTCCGAATGACTTGAAATCACACAAAAACATTAGAACGACGTGACGTGTAGGAGGAGATGGCACACCCATCGGGCTTGTGGTGCGTGTTGTATGGCCGATTGTGTCGTTTTCAACAGCTCAGCACGCTCTAAAATAGCACGTTGGGGGGTCAAAACCACCTGAACAACCTCGGAATTCCATGAAACCAAACGAAAATAGCCGTTGTATGAAATGTGAAATGGCCGGGCAGACGGAACATCAATCGGAGGTGTCGTTTGAACGCGGTGACCGGAAACGCGTTTCCTGTGTCATAAAACACAAAAACGGCGTGAGATGGTCGAATTTAGAGAAAACAATCTCCAAGTGAATGGAAACCACACGAAAACATTTGGAATATTATTCCTGACGTGTAGGAGGAGACGACACGCCCATCGGACATACGGTGCGCGCGGTACGGCCGATTATATCGTTTTTAGCAGCTCGACGCGCGCTAAAATGGCACGTTGGGGGGTCAAAACTACCCGAACGACCTCAGAACGCCATGAAACCATACGAAAATAGCCGTTGTGTGAATTTTGAAATTTTCAGGCAGACAGCACGTCAATCGGAGGTGTCATTTGACCGTGGTGACCAGAAATGTGTTTTCAGTGTCAAATAACACCAGAACGGCGTGTGACGGTCAAATTAGGAGAAAACGTGCTCCAAATGATCTGAAACCACACAAAAATGGTAGTAATATTATTCATGATGGGTAGGAGGAGACGACACGCCCATCGGACGTGCGGTGCGCACGGTACGATCGATTGTGTCGTTTTCAGCAGCTCGACACGCGCTAAAATGGCACGTTGGGGGGTCAAAACCACCCGAACGACCTCGTAATTCCATGAAACTGTATGAAAACATCCGTTGTGTGAATTTTGAAATGATCGGGTAGACGTCACATCAATCGGAGGTGTTGTTTGACTGCGGTGACCGGAAACACGTTTCTACTGTCAAAAAACACCAGAATAGCGTGAGACGGTCAAATTAGGAGCAAATGTTCTCCGAATGACCTGAAACCACATGAAAACATTTGGAATATTATTCGTGACGTGTAGGAGGAGAAGACATGCCCATCGAATGCGCGGTGCGCGCGGTACAGCCGATTGTGTCGTTTTCAGCAGCTCTGCGCGCGCTAAAATGGCGCGTTGGGGGGTCAAAACCACCTGAACGACCTTGGAATGCCATAAAATCGTATGAAAAAAGCCGTTTTGTGAATTGTGAAATGTTCGGGTAGAGGGCACGTCAATCGGAGGTGTCGTTTGACCGCGGTGACCGGAAATGCGTTTCCGGTGTCATAAAACACTAGAACGGCGTGAGACGGTCGAATTCAGAGCAAACGTGCTCTGAATGACCTGAAACCACACGAAAACATTAGTAATATTATTCGTGACGTGTAGGAGGAGACGACACACCCATCGGATGTGCGGTGCACGCGGTACGGCCGATTGTGTCGTTTTCAGCAGCTCGGCGCGCTCTAAAATGGTGCGTTGGGGGGTCAAAACCACCTGAACGATCTCGGAATGCCATGAAACCGTACGACAACAGTTTGTGTGTAAATTGTGAAATGGTCGGGTAGAAGACATGTCAATCGGAGGTGTCGTTTGACAGCGATGACCAGAAACGCATTTCCGGTGTCATAAAACACCAGAACGGCGTGAGACGGTAGAATTCGGAGAAAACATGCTCTGAATGACCTGAAACCACACAAAAACATTAGGAATATTATTCGTGACGTGTAGGAGGAGACGACACACCCAGAGGACGTGTGGTGCGCGCAGTACGGCCGATTGTGTCGTTTTCAGCAGCTCGACGGGCGCTAAAATGGCGCGTTGGGGGGGTCATAATCACCCGAATGACCTCGGAATGGCA
This sequence comes from Viscum album, assembly GCA_963277665.1. Taxonomy (NCBI): domain Eukaryota; kingdom Viridiplantae; phylum Streptophyta; class Magnoliopsida; order Santalales; family Viscaceae; genus Viscum; species Viscum album. The sequence continues at coordinate 1,180,814,565 of OY728164.1, forward strand.
TGAAACCGTATGAAAACAGCCTTTGGCTGAATTGTGAAATGTTCAGGAAAACGACACATCAATCGGAGGCGTCGTTTGACCGCGGTGATCGGAAACGTGTTTCTGGTGTCAAAAAACACCAGAACAGCATGAGATGGTCATATTCGGAGAAAACGTGCTCTGAATGACCTAAAACCACACGAAAACATTTGAAATATTATTGGTGACGTGTAGGAGGAGACGACATGCCCATCAGACTTGCGGTGCGCGCGGTACGACCGATTGTGTCATTTTCAGCAGCTCGGCGCGCGCTAAAATGGCGCGATGGGGGGTCAAAACCACCTGAACGACCACAGAATTTCTTGAAACCATACTACAACAAACACTGTGTGAATTGTAAAATGTTTGGGTAGACGGCACATCAATCGGAGGTGTCATTTGACCGCGGTGACCAGAAACACGTTTCCGGTGTCATAAAACACCAGAACGGCGTGAGACGGTCGAATTCGGAGAAAACGTGCTCCGAATGACTTGAAACCACATGAATAAATTAGGAATATTATTTTTAATGTGTAGAAGGAGACGGTATGCCCATAGGATGTGCGGTGCGCGCGGTACGGCTGATTGTGTCATTTTTAGCAGCTCGACGCACGCTAAAATGGCGCGTTGGGGGGTCAAAACCACCCAAACAACCTTATAATGCCATGAAACTGTACAACAACAGCCGTTGTGTGAATTGTGAAATGGCCAGGTAGACGGAACGTCAATCAGAGGTGTCGTTTGAATGCGGTGACCAGAAATGCGTTTCCGGTGTCAAAAAACAACAGAACGGCATGAGACGGTCGAATTCGGAGAAAACGTGCTCCGAATGACCTGAAACCTCGTGAAAACATTTGGAATATTATTCTTGACATGTAAGAGGAGATAGAATGCCCATCAGACATGCGGTGTGTGCGATACGACCGATTGTGTCGTTTTCAGCAGCTAGACGCGCGCTAAAATGGCACGTTGGGTGGTCAAAACCACCCGAATGACCTCAGAATGCCATGAAACCGTACAAAAACAGTCGTTATGTGAATTGTAAAATGGTCAGGCAGACATCACGTCAATCAGAGGTTTTTTTTGACCGCGGTGACCAGAAATGTGTTTCTGGTGTCATAAAACACCAGAACGGCGTGAGACGGTTGAATTCGGAGAAAACGTGCTCCGAATGACCTGAAATGATAGCATTTCTTAAATTGGGGGTTTTAAATTATTATAGCACCATGATTTAATTCCATATTTAATTTTATTATATGTATATAATAAATGAATAATTATGTCTAATTTACGTTTGTTTTGTTGTTTTTTTGTCTTATTGTAGGTTTATTGAAGCAGAAGATTGAAATGGATGGACCTGCTCGAATCGTTGAAGCACATTTATCATTTATTGTTTATGAAGATCTTGATGTTTATACTGTTTGAAATTGTTTTCCATTTTTTTATTTTTACCTTGTTTTATCTTTCATTTTTCACCGTGAAGAAAAAAAAACACAATTCGTACATTTCGTTAAAAAAATGAAAATCCAAAAAAAATACCACAAATTAACCCTAACACATTTTTATGTTATGTTTTCCAAAAGATAAGTTTATATTGAAATAAAAAATTTATAAATGTGCTAGAATTTATATTTAAAATATGCTCTCCATTAGGAGGTAGTAATTACCTTTTTAGAGAAATAAAAATTTTAAGCATAAAATGTCATTTATTATTACCGTATGCAAAACAAACATATTGGATGAATAAGAAAAATATTTTATTTAATATTATATATATTTATATTTCTTTAATATATATATATATATATTTAATATTATATATATTAAAATATTCAAAACATATTATATATATATATATTTAAAATATTTTATTTAATATTATATATATAAATAATCTCTTTAATATATATATATATATATATATTATTTAATATATATATATATATATTTCTTTCACTATGAATTTTTTTGAAAAAAGAAATTTCCCTGACTAGCGACCGCCTTTGGCGGTCGCTATAGGTTGCCTGTCGGGCGACATTAGCGACCGCCAAAGGCGATCGCTGTAGCCCGGAATTTCGGGCACCTACGACGACATCCATTGGTAGTCGCTAATGGTGACCAGGCAGGCTACCTTTAGCGACCACGAGGAGGTTGCTTAAGGCCGTAATTTCGGCCACCTATAGTGACCGCCATTGGCGGTCACTATAGGCCTACTGCGATGAAGCTAAAGAGACCATCAATGGTGGTCACTAGGCGGTCTCTAGAGGCCTATAGCGACCGCCAATGGTGGTTTCTATTGCCCTATTTTTTAGTAGTGCTAAGAGTCGACCTCCCCTGATTCCATTTTATCACGAACCAACCCTGGTCAACCCTAAACCGATCACCTGAGTTGATATGTGGCATGGCCGGAAGGGCATTCCTGATCCCCACATGCTAGAAACTAGTACCGGGCATCAATAGAGCACCAAGAGGGACCAATTTCTCCCAAAAAATAAATAAGAAAATAAACTGGAAAAAGATGCACAAGCGGTCAAATACATATATATATATATATATAATGAACTAAACATATTATACTTGAAAAAAATGGTACAAAAACTATACAAATAAACCAACCGCACCAGACAACCACACATACTCCATGTCACCCAATGGGTCACTCTACAACACAAAGAGAAACCTTTTCGCAATGTGATATAACTCAGTACGAACCATCACAAGGTCTAAAAATATATAAAAAATATATTCGTGAGTATTAAAACAAGGTAGGCTAGCCTGATATTCAATTTCCCAATGCATTTCCTTCAAAATAAAAGAACCATTAATCACAAGTTTTAACTATAATATATAAAAGTATTATTTTCTAGAAATTTTAATTAAAAAAAAGTACAACTCATTTCCCATATTCATTTTCAAAACTAGGTTTGATCGATTAGTGTTACCATATCATTTTCAAGCAGAAAGAGAAGATTTCATTTTCACCCAGATCAAGAGAGTTCAAAAATGATTTTTATTTTTATTTTTATTTTCAAAACATCTTTGTGAACCAAGAAGCCACTATCCAAGAAAAACACCACATAAGAGTACCAGAGCAGTCACATATAAAGGGAAATGTAAATAGACATACAAGTATCCCAATCATCACTATAAGTAGTTAAAATTTATTAAACATAGGTGAACCCATGAGATCAAGAATAATCTTGAGGACGCCATACATGAGACCCCATCTCTGGTAGCATGCCATACATTATGAAACCAAAAATCTCAATACGCTTGGACACCCTTTCTCAGGACAGACCAAGGGAAAATCCCATAGCAATTAAACTAGTATATCCACATACTATGGGCCACTGGTTAGTATGTGACCTACCAATGCATCAATCATTCTCAGAAAATTATCTCAATATTCCAGGTTCCTATGTCTCATGTAAATATTGGGGGTGAGACAAATGATTCCAGATGAGCATCAAATCACAATATATATATAGTAATAATTCACAGTAAGCCTCACCCCGAGTCTCCCCAAGGACTAATCTCATGCCTTACAATAAATAGATCACAAAGGGGTTCCAATCAAGGAACCCTAATAATGGATACCAAGGATTTCAAAACAAGGAAATCAAATCCATTACATTTATAAAGGGCATTATAAACACCCAAAATAGGTTTTTATAATAAACACTTTTCATCATTCTCACAAAGTGGCAAAACAGGCCCTTAAACATTCTTCAAAACCATCCTTTATAAAAATAAAATCCATATTTTAAAAGAGGTGTCAAACATGCCATTTCTATATGTATATATTTATAAAACTCCGTCAAAAAATATCCATCATTCTTTCAAACCAAAACCATTTTCTATGAAAATGACTACTGGGCCGCAATTCATCATCACATGTCAAAATGATTTAAAAAACCAAATACACACTTCTTTTAGCATAAAACTATTTTAAACCCTTTTAAGAAACCCAAAATAATTATTCCACATGCTATATATTTATTAACATATCTGAACCGCACTCTACATACCACAATCTATTTTCAAAATCCAACTTAGCATTCCGTCAAACAGTTGGTGTGCTCTAGTTTTAAAAAATAATTCTAATTATCATAAAACAAGGTTTAAAACATCATTCTCAGACCAAAAAACTAACCAAAAGGTTGGAAAAAAATATTAAGCATGAATACATGTTGCAAAATTCCTGAAATTAAAGTTCATTAAATTAAAAAGTTGTGTTCCTAGGAAAACCTACCTCGGATCCATGGAGCAACGACAACACACCATTGAAAATGATCCACAAGGGTTCCACAACCCTAGATCTACCAAGATGAACCCTAAAACAACAAAACCCACAATATAAACAAGGGTAAAACCAAACCCTAGGTTGACATGACCATGTGAGAATAGAAAACCAAGATGGAATTAGGGGATAATGAGGGGGGAAGAGAGAAGGGTATAGGAAATTATTGGATGATGAAAACCTGAAGAATATCTAACATTTTGTGATAAATCACCCAAAAAGTGGCCCAAAATTTTGGATAATGAGGGGGACCTCTGGTCAATAACTGATAGGTAGGGAATCAAATGGGAGGTGGAATAACCCAAATTGGAATTTTAAATTAAAATTTATTCAACCCATAAAGGGTTGTATGGTTTTTCTGCATGGCTTTGTAAAACATGTGAAAACAGTATGAATTATACTCAACAAATCTACAACTTTGTAGGTTTAAGTTGCACAGTTTGGGAAAAATGTTCTCAAATTGTCTGACCCCAAAAATTGGCCAAAACCCTATCAAATGGCACCCCAAACACTCGAAAATTCCACCCAATTATCATTAAATGATTTAAACAAAATATAGTGACACCATGAGTGTCAATAACTCACTACCATGAAACTTTCTCTTAACACAAAAAAAGGGCCAAACATGGGACAAAAAATAGACAAAGGTACACTTCAAAATTTAACCCCTGTCACACCCAGAACCCAAGAAAAACATTGGGATTCCCATTGAATCAGATCATAATACAAAACATAAAAAACCGGGTGTGACAAATCAAATATCTAGTATTGTGTAACATTTACTCTTACGTTTTAAAGTTTTACCTTTACACATTACTTTTATGATTTTATAATACTCCTATTATTATTAACATTTATGTAATATTTTCATTACTCTTGTTCTTTTTCTTATTTAATCTTATGTAAGGTTTTTTGTTTTACATATTTTTTCCCCTTTCATATGAATGTTTTTATACTTTAAAAACTTTTGCTTAAATATTTTAAATCCTTCCTAAAGGGATATTTTCTTTGAAGGGATAAATTTTGGGCAGATAGATTTCATAATTTCTATTACATTCATTGATAGTATAATGAACTGAACCTTTCTAATTGAAATTACATTTTTGAATACATAAATTCATTACCATGTAATGTAGGTACAATAAATACATACACTAATTTGTTTATTTTGGACCATTATACATTTTATCAAATTCAAAATACTATTAATCATAATAAACATTGATAATATAGTCATTGTACATTTACATTAATATTATTATATTTAGGGTTATGATAAAGTCAATTTGACATAGAAAAAATAATTTATGGCCTCGAACAGAAGGATTATGCCCTATAAAACCCATTTATCTGAGATTCTGAGGGAACTAACATCATTGGGATTTTCCCATGACCTAGACAAATTATATATTCAATAACTAAATCATGAGTGAATACTTTTATTGGATAAGTTCAAGTGTATCTAGATCACAACCCAATCCATGTTCGCTAAACCACCCCATGAAAATATCACCATCACACACCTTAACCTTAGTTCATTCACTTCTGTAATAAAGAGCTATGTATATAGACCCCAACAGTAATAATTTTAATATTTTTTAGTAAAATAAAAATTATATTTATACCTTTATAATATTACTTTTCAAATTATTAAATAATCGGTTTGAAGAAAATAAGACTTCAATTTGATGAAACATAAATTGTATTTTTGGGATACATATAATTTCAATAAAGGCACTATTTTTATGTAATTTGATAATTTTTTAAACAAATTATATTTTAATAAAATGTTATTAATATATAATATTTATTAAATATAAAGTATACTTTAATTTTATGAAGTCAAATGTAATTTTTATAAGGGTCAAAAAACATTTATTGTAAAAAAACATGTATTTTTCAATAAATGGGGATTTTGGATTTAAAAGCATACATTTTATTATTTATAGAATACTTTTCATAAAATAAATATGATTTTTGAAATTATAATGTTGAAATTATCTAATAGGGATTTTTTTCATAATTATATAAGACAATCGAATTGTTGGGTAAAAATTAAATAGAGTATAATTTTATGTTATGTACAATGAAATCCCAAAACTGAAAAGTTATTTAATAAATACTCTAAAGTGAAAATATGAACAAAATTATGATTCATGTTTAAAATAATATGTTTTTATGTCATTTAATTAATTTTTCATACCCTTAATGGATCTTCTAATATCTATAATATATTTTATAGTTTTAAAATAAATTATTTATAAACATGACTAACTTCCATATCACCAAGTCCATTATTTTAATGTGTTTGGTTCTTAGACTTCTAAAATAATGAAATCCAATCCACTTTTTTAGAAACCATAAAGAGAACAATGGAAATGTATGTTTTTTGGATTACTTTTTCATATAGAGTCCAAATACTATGTTTGGAAATTAATAAAGAATTACCCACTCCTTTTATATATAAACCTGCCCATCCTCACTCTTCACTAAAAACTCTTATAGAATTACATTACTCTATATTTCCCTCCTTGGAGTCCTCCTAGCTTGCACAGATCTTTTAAGAATCTCACCTCATGTTTTTAGAAACGTCCTCTCAAGGTAAGGGATCTTATTATTCTTCTCTATTCAAGAACCTATTTTATATTATCCCTTTTAATTTATAATTTTTCATTTTGGGATATATTTTCGCACATGAATATTGATTTACCCATTATTTCTGAGTTATGATTGACCCATTTCACTCTCATTAAACCCTTCCATGATCTTTTATATACACCTGTTATGTTATTGAAATTTCACTAGGATTTTCCATTCCAAATAATTGTGTAGTGAATACCCATACCATTTCTACTGATGGGTATTAACCAAGACATACCTATTCATCATTGATTGGGGACTCCAAATTCTTTAAAATAACCTCTATAATAATGTTTTTAATGTGATTAAATATGAACCTATATTGAATGGTATATGTGGAAGAATTATACATGTACAAGATATAAAAGGGATTGGTTGGCCTGAAATTATATAGCAATCCAACACATTGGGTAATGTTTTTATATAAAGATATGTCTTGTATGGTGAATGATAGGTTATTAAAATAACACTATGTTATGTTTCCTTAGAGTTTATTTTTTTACTTATGTCTATGATGTCATGTTTTATGTTATTTCTAGATTCCCATGTTGATTTTAGGATATCATGTAATATCATGTCTCATTGATCAATAATATGACTCTCACCCCACTTATGTCACCTTGCTATGCCTCTTGTTTCAAATGTGCTACTTTACCTTATTACATGATTTTTTATTCCCTCACATGACTTTATATCTCACTCCTTTCTTATATACATCCCTAGGTTATCCTGTAATGTTTTAGAAGAATGATTGAATTTTATAACTATGTTATGGAATCATTCAATAATTTCATTTTACTTATATTTCAAGTTGTTATGATATATACCTAATTTGTTAAAGACACTAGGACTTATAATCATATGGTATGTACTAAGTGTTCTTTTATGTAGTACATCATGAAATAAAGTGAATTAATGATATGGGGTTTCATAGTTTCCATCAAAGGAACTCTTATAATTTCTAGGTATTACGATTAGAAAACTCTAGTTAAATCCTTAGGGATAACACCAAACATAGGAAATCATCCCAATATTTTGGTAATGTATATAGTAAATGGTTTCTAAGAAAATACATCCCTATCTGGATAATACAAGTAGATGTGGATTGAATATGATTATACCTCGAGGTAATAAATCTCAAAAGGGTGCAATGAGATGGACTCGATCATCACCAGAAACATGTTAATGGGAATTGTTACAAACCTAGTTTGACACTCCTTGGGTAAAGTTTTTTATAAATTCACAAGACCCTTATGAAAAATCATGAAGGAAAAAATGACCATAATTTGTTTTAGGAAATAGATCATGGACAACTTAGATCGAAACCTAGAAATTCAAAGGTTATGAAATATATGTCATTTTTGAGTTGTCCCTTCGATGTTCATAGTTTCTCTTTTATAGTTTGAAAATTAGCATCCATAATTCTATTTTTTTATACAGTAAATGATTAGAACCTAAATCAAATAGTTAATGGTAGTCTGATCATCCATGGTTTTATGCATTTTTTTATATCACACAATTTTAGTAGAACTATTCAAACACTAACTCAAAACATGGAAGTCGAGTTATCGATGAATATGGAAAATGGGACAAATGTGACATCCCAAGCATATAAATCATCCCTAATCAATATTTCTGGGATGATATTTCCATCAATCCTTTTGATACTTTGTTTATTATAATTAAATTCTAATCTAGGTATGAATGGATTTTCTTATAAAGAGGCAACATAAATTTCTAAAAGGAAATTTCTCATTTTATCACAAATCACCCTCAAATTCTGTAAAAGTAGAAGGATGAGGATGAATCTTATTTGGTACCAAAATCTCAATCATGGATATTATTGTTTTCTGAGAAATATATCTAGCCTAAATTATTGATACCCAATAAAATATCATCCTTGATGACATGCCCATTGTTTGGGAATTTGCTAATGTTTTTCTTAAAGAATTTCATCTTCATCCTCCTAGATATGAGGTTTATTTCTCAATTGATCTCATACCCAGAGCTTTATTGATATCCAAGAATCTATATATAACGGTCATTGTTTAACTTCATGAGCTAAATAAGTAATTATTAGAGAATATGGGTAAATGGTTTATACACCCAAGTACATCACCTTGTGTTAAACTAGTCTTTTTTATCATGAAAAAGGAATGTGTATTTTCATTGATTATCATGAGCTCAACAATGTCATAATAAATAAAAAGTATCCTCTTCCATGGATTGATAACTTTTTCAATCATCTATAAGGAGCAAAATACTTCTATAAGGTGGATCTTGTATTAAGATATTATAATGTAAAATTGAAGAAGGAGGATATCCCTGAGACTACTTTTTATACAAGGTACGGGCACTATGAGTTCATATTAATTCCATTTGGACTCACTAATACTGTATAAATATTCATGGACATGATGAATATAGTATTTAGGGATTACTTCAAAAAATTATGGGAGTCTTCATAGATGATATTCTTATCTACTCTAATATTAAGAAGGAATATAAGGGGCATTTAAATCCATACTAAAGACTTTTCGAAAGGAAAATTTATTTTCAAAGTTTATTAAATGTGATTTTGGGATGAATAAAGTAACTTTTTTAGGTCATGTTATCACTATCAAAGGGATATCTATGAACCCTTAAAAAACTAAAGAAATAAAAGTATTATAAAAACCAATATCTATGACATGATTATGAAGATCCCTTGTATTGGATGGGTACAATCATACATTTTTGAGAATCTTCTCATGATTTTCACACATGTTAACCAAGCTAAATTGTCAAGGTTACAAGTATATCTAGATTAATGAATGTGAAGAAATATTTAAAGAGATGAAGAAGTGGATAGTCACTACACAGACTCTCACATTATCCACTAGTAGTGAATGATTTATGATCAATAGTGATGCATCCAAAATGTTATTGGGTTGTATACTCATGTAATATTAAAAAGTGATAGCTTATTCCACCCACCAATTAAATATCCATTAGCAACACATTATCTAGAATTTTTTGTAATGATCTCATCATTAAATATTTATATAGAAAAGTGTTTCATATATATTTATATTAAAAGAATTAGGTATATATTAATATAAAATGATATTAATATGTGATAACAAGGGTGGTTATAGACGATCAAGGATTGTGATTATTCACTCCATTACCATCCTCATAAGGTGAAAAAAGTGGCATATTTTCTAAGTTAAAAGGATCTTTAAACCCTATCTATGATGAGGATTTTAAGGAATATAATCTTTTTAGAAATATAGAGGATGGACATGGGATTATTAGAAGGATATTTATATTACCTTTCTCTAATAATTACTCAACCATATATTCTTGAGAGGATAAAGTAGGACCATAAAATGATGAGTTCCAATAGAGGAAGGTAGTTCATATTCAGGAGTTCAAATTTGTTGTTGATGAAGTTATAATTCCTGGAAACTAGATTTGTGTCCCATAAAAACCATAACTAGAGAGGGAAATTTTAGATGACCCACATATCTCACACTTCTCTATTTATCTACAAAGAAATAATATGTATAGATATTTAAATAAAAACTTCTTGTGGAATAAAATGAAGAGGGAGATTGTAGATTTTGTGTCTTAATGGTTGTTATGCCAAAAAGTAAAGGTGAAATGATATAATTCTATGGGAATGATGAAGAAATTTCCAATACTAATATTTAAATGGGAAAACATAATGATGTATTTTAGAATATAACTCTGTAGGAAACCTAAAGGCAATAACATCATCTGGGTGGTAGTAAACCACATTACCAAGTTAGTGCCTTTAATTTCTATTAAGGAATATTTATCTTTTGACTAAATCACCATGATATACATATCGGAAGTGGTAATAATACATGGAGTTCCACTCTCTATTGTATCTGATAAATATTTGAGGTATACCTCAGGCTTTTGGAGAAGCCTTTAGTAATCATTGGATATGAAGATATGTTTCAAAAATAATTGATTTCCCCAGATAGATCATTATACTAAAAGAAAAATTAAAAATCTGAAGGATATGTTGAGATCATGTTCAATGTATTTCCAAGGATGTTGGGATAAACACCTTCTCCTATGAGAGTTCTCATATAACAATTGTTTATATTATATCATTCAAATAGTTTCTTATGAGGCTCTATATCAGAGGAGGTGCCAGACTCTAACATGCTAGTATAAAGTTGGAGAGGGAAATATTATGGCTCCTCATCATATCAAAAATATGATAAAGAATATTCAAACCATTCAGTATCATACAAAATATTCACCAAGTCGATATAAAATCTATGTATACAATCATCGATGTAACCAAGAGTTTTAGGTCAAAGAATTTTTTTCCTTCATATATCTCCATGGAAGAAATTCATGTGGTTTTTCAAGAAGGAAAATCTTACTCCTAGATACATCATCCCCCTTGAGATCCTTGATCACAATAGTTTATTATCCTATCAACTAGCACTCTCATATAACATATCTCAAGTACATGATTTGTTCCATGTATTCCTCTTGAGGAATTAAATACCATAACCATAACATGTATTATATACAAAGGTGATACTATTAGATATTGATATTTCATAAGAGGAGAAGCCAGTGATGACCTCAGATCATAGATATGGGGTTCTATGAAACAAGTCATATCACCTATTCAAAGTATTTTGGTGGAACCACAAGTTAGAGAAAGTGAAATTGGAACTAAAAGAGGTAATGAAACGGAATTACCCTCACATGTTTTAGTGTATGAAATGAAATATTTGTGGGTTAAATTCATGAAGGGGGGATAAATGTAATGACCATAACATTTATAAATGATATTCCATTTTGGAATGAAGAAATGCATTACCAAGTAATGTAGTTACATAAAACACATTCTAATTTTGTTATTTTGGACCTTTATATAGTCTATCAAATTTAAAATTCCATTACTCATCATAACCATTTATAATATTTACATTATAAAATGTCCATTATTATTCATATATTAAGGGTTATAATAAATTCTATTTTACATAGAGGAAGTGATGGCCTCAACAAGTAGGATCATACACTTTGAAGACCATTTATCAGATCTTCCAAGGGAGATAACATTTTTGGTATTTACTCGTGAAAAATCCCAAGATGAAATTTAACAACTATAACATGATTGAAATCATTTTTAAGATAATTTCATGTTTATTAAGATCACATCTCAAACCATGTTCATCAGAACACCCCATAAAAATATAACCATTTCACATATTTCACTTAGGGAAGTCACTAGTGTAATAAAGGGATATTTATCTAGAACATAACACTATTATTTTTTCTATTTTATTTTTAATAAAAAATAATAATATTTATCCCTTTAAAATATTACTTTTTTAAATGATTAAATAACGAGTTAGATAAAAATTATATTTTGATAAAATGAAATATAAATTGTAATTTTGGAAAACATGAGGTTTCAATCAAGATAGTCCTTCTGATAAAACAAAGAATTTTTTTGTAAAAAATTATATTATAAATAAGTACTATTATTAAATAATATTTATTAAATATAAAATATAATATAATTTTATGAATTTAAATGTCATTTTTTAAGAGTTAGAAAAACATTATTGTAAAAAAACTAGTAGTTTTCAATAAATGGGGATTTTTTATTCAAAAGATTAAATTCTCATATTTAGAGAATTATTTTCCTTAAATTAATATTATTTTTAAAATAAAAATTTCAAAATTATCCAAGAATGATTTATTCATAATTTTCTAATATAATCTATTTTTTTTTGGTAAAAATTAAATACAGTGTAATTATACAACATGTAATTTGACATAATAAAATACCAAAAATGATGTAATAAAAACTATAAAGATTACGCATGACCAGAATTATGTTTCTAAATTAAAATTATGTTTTTATAAAGGTCTTTAATTAATTTTATAAAACCTTAATGAATCCTCAAAAACCTATTTTCTATTTTATGGTTTTAAAATCAATTATTTGTCAACATGACTCACTTCCTCATCACCAAGGGAATTTTTTAATGGGCTCAGTTGTTATAATTATAAAATAATTAAAACCACACTTATTTGGTAGAAACCATTGGAAAAAACCCTAGGGTGTTTTTTTGTTTGGATTACTCTATCATATAGAGTCCAAAACCTATGTTTGGAATTTAATAAAGAATTTCCCTCTCTATTTCTATATAAACCCACCCAACCCCCTATTCATATTCAATAAAATCTCTTTTATCATTAAATTAATCTACATTTACATCAATATAGTCCTACTATGGTTCCATCAAACTCTTGGAAATATCCTATCATGTTTTTAGAAGTGTCCTATTAAGGTAAGGGATCATGCCATTCTCCTCCTTATTCAATCTCCTCTTTTATATTATCCCATTTGATTTTGAATTACTCATATTGTGATTTGTTTTGACACATACATACTTCTGTAATCATAATTTAAAATTGATGATACACTTCTTTAAATCTCATTAAACCCTTGAACATTTAAGTACCCCCATTATGCTGTTGAAATTTCCATATGATTTTCTAAGACAAACAGTTGTATAGTGAAAACCCGTACCAATTTCCTCTCAAGTAAATTCACCTAGATGTAATTATTATTAATTTATTGGGTATTAATATATATATGTAACCCACAATCCTTAGTATTGGGATTAAATGTGATGAAATATGATCCTATATTGAATGATCTATGTAGAACACTTTTGCATGTACATGATATGAAAGTGATGGATGGGCCCAAAATTATAAATCCCTCCAATGAATTAGGTGATATTTTTTATCTCATGAAATTCCATTCTTGGTGAATGATATGTTATCTCAATAATTCTATGTTATGTTTTAATAGAATTTATCCCTTACTTATGTTTATTATGTCATTTTTTATGTTGTCTCCAAATTTCCATGTTTCCTTTACGCTATCATGTTTTATCATACCACATTTTTTAAGATTTTGATTGTAACCCAACTTATTTTATCTTGATATTCATATTGTATAAAATTTAATACATTAACTTATGCTATTATTTTTTTATTAACTCATTGGGATTTATATCTCACCCATTTCTTATGTACTTCACTAGGTTCTCCAATGAAGTTTTAGAAGAATGATGGAATTTTTGGATCCTCAGGATTTTTTCAATAAAGTCGGTGTACTTATGTATCATGTTGTTATACCATGTACCTATTCTCCTAAAGAAAATTCACCCAATGATATTTTGGGTTATAATAAGTGTTATTTTTTGTAATAAATCATTAAATAAACTGTATTAAAAATATGGGCAATCATAGAAAGATGTGATAAGTGTTTGAAAACAGATTTTAGAACCATGTTGGATTAGAAGAAGATTATTTTTCCATCAAAAGATATCTTCCAAGAGGTTAATATATTTTTTATTATATTATTTCTCCCTTAAATATAAAAAATTATTAATTCTATATTCGATGTATTTTATTTAAAATTAAATTAGTTAGAATGAAACTGTTTATCTTTGATAATTTTATATTTAATATTATAAGATATTTAACAGTAATTTTCTTTTGGTGGAAAATTATTAGGACCACTATATTGAATATAGATAAATGGTTGATATGATTTACTAAATAAGGGTATGAAAAACAAAAATTGGTTATCATCATTATTATAATGTTCTATCTAATTTTAATCTCACCTTCTAGTATATTAATAGTTATTTCTTATTTTCCTAATGGAAAAATCAAGAAATATTTCAATGAGGGAGATTATACTAGAAAGGATCATTAATATGCATTAGATTTTGAACATTAACTCTATATTGAAAATATTGACCAGTTTTCAAGGATGTAAGAAAATTATGCTAAATGAAGAAGAAAATAAATTATTTTATCCCTATATCATCTGGAAATTCATCAGAACTGATATATTTAATGATTTCAATGGAGAAAATAATGAAAGATTCATAGTTTAAGAAATTAATTTCATATTTACATTGAATATATTTATGGAATTTTTCTAAATATTTATCAAAGGAGAATATATATTTATTTTATATAAACTTATATAAACCATTGAAACTTTTTGAAAAGTGATAGTTAGGAAAATTGGGTTTTCTATAAAGGAAAAAGTTCACAAAATGAATCACCTTTATCCAGAAGGTAGATCATTTTTATTGGTTTTATTTATTATTAATCACATGAAAATGAGACAAAGGCATGATTAAATTACAAGATTTCTATATTTTGTATTTCCTTTTCAACATGTGAAAGTTTAGTTTAGTGATTTTTTTGGGATTACATTGATGTTTTTTTCATAGGAATGGTTAAGATTAAAATGTTTCCTTATTCGAGGATTATAAGTCAAATTCTAGTAAATATTCTATAAATTAAATTCATTATAGATTTTATAGATCCAAAAAAGTGAAAGGTAATTCTATTTAACAATGAGACAATATCTAGAATTAAATTCGTTTATCATTCGGCTAAAAATAAATTTATCATAAGATAATCGAAATTTAAACTTTTGAAATCTAACATACAATAAGAGAAGTGTATGAGTTTTATTTTTTAGAAGAAAATGGAGATAAAGGAAAAACTTTTTGTTTATATGGAACCACCAAAGATAAAGAAATCCAAATTAATTAAGTTGTTTAATGAAAAATGTAGAAATATTTGGGGAAGCATAGTGATGATTGGGTAAGTAAGGATGATGAAATTCAATAGAATTTAGAAGATAATAATTCAAGAAAACATTATATTGTTATTTTTAAATTTGAATATGAGGCCTTAAAAAACTAAAATTAAAATTAAGGGAATTAAAATGGTGAAGTGGTATTTCTTGAATATAGAGAAATCTAGAACCAATATTCCTCATGTGTATATAATAGAAAAATCTATTGATATACCAATGTGTAAGGAATAATTTTAAAAATAATTTTTAAGAAAAGTAAAGGAAATGGAAATAAAAGTTGAAAATAAATATTTTTTAGATACTCATCTGCTTTCTACCAGGATAACCAAAAGTGAGATTAAAACCATGAACGTTGTGGTAGAATATTTATTTGAATCTTATTTGAATGATCACGTGCACTAAGATTATTCAATACATACACCCTTCAATAATTTATCATCATCATCCTCTTCGTCATGATTGAGTTATTTATTGGATGATGAATCATCTTCTTGTAAAGTTAAAAAATTATAGAACGTTGGTAAAGAAATTTATTTGTAAGATGAAATTTATAAATATCTAGATTTTTAGAATTATAATGAAATGGAAATTTATAGATAAGATATATATAGCTCATAACTTCAATCACATCCATATATATTTTAATTATAAACCATAAAGAAAAGGATCATCTGGTTGACCAACTAAAAGTTATAATAAGTGTTGATATCTAGTCTGATAGTCTTCTATATAAATAAAAAATCAAGAATAGAAAGGATGGAAAAAAATTGAATATTACACCATATAAAATTATTATATTAACATGTATTTCTACCATTATTCCTTATATATATTCTTTCTTGAGTTTGGTATAACATCACAACATAAATCAACAGATGTCCAAGATACGACAACATCTTTTCAATCCTTTTGTATAGTTATAATATGATCTATTTTTCTTTAGAGAATATTGTGACATGATCTTATAGAAGATTAATAAAAAGTTAATATTTGAAAATAATTATAATAATGAAATTAAATATTTTCTTTGCCAAAATTCAAATAAATGGAATTATCTTGGTGAGGCCAATTGACATTATTTTTATCAAGACCAAAAATTAAAAGAAAAGGACTGAAAATTAGAAGAATATGAAATATTATAAAAGTATTTAGAGAAATAATTTATGAAAGTAAAAAAATATTTGTAATAATAGTAGAATAGGTTGATGAAGGTAGAGAAACTAATAACTAAATATTTTAAGAAAAAATAAAAATAAAATTTTATTTCTAGTTTCTAAATAATATTATATTAATCATCGAATATTGAAAATTTTTGTTATGTTATGAATGTTTAATTAATTATTTATTGATATATTACAAGATTATTAAAATTATTTAATATTTGAATATGGAATTCATTTTTTGGATATATCCCTTATGTTCAATTTTATTATCTCAAAGATGGAGTATGATTATATTTTTCTTTGATGGTTTTAGATAAAGGATATTTTTAGAAATTATAGATAAGAATACCTTCTACCCAATTATTCCCTAAAATATGAAAAAAGAGTTGTTTCTATCCTAGGGGAGAAGTATGAAAATAAAAGGGGTGACTTGTTTACTCTTTCATATATTTTTTTTAATGTTTAATGATTTATCTTCTTATGTTTTTCTATATTTTTGTTTCTTTTTGAAAATTATAAAGAAAGATAAATTTTAGAATATTATATTTATTTTACTAATGTTTTTTTAAAATTATTGATTAAATGGGATTATTTGTAAAATTTTGAATGATTAAATATTCCATATGATAAACTCATAGGGAGTTTCACTAAATGTTAGTTGGAGTTTACTTTCTAATATTTTAGCCAGACATATCTTCTTGTGCGTGTCTTGTTATTATCAAAAGGGGAGAGATTATTTAGTACATTATTGAATAAATGTAATAATTTCATATAATTTGATTTAAAAATAACAATACACATTATTTAGAGTTTGAAATAACATAAATTTTTTTATTTATTTTTTTTTGAACAATTTATAACTTCCAAATGTTTGAACACTTCAGTTCCTTAGAACAGAACTAAACCATAAAAATTATAAAACTATAACAGAATTTTGTGATCTTGTGGTAATAAACTTCATTATAATATAAAGATATATTTATTGATACATGATTAATCTTTTGATTCCATTAAAACTAAACTCAAAGATATTAGAATTTGACCACTAGAGTTTGTTATAACATTGCCTATAAATTCAATTAATGGATTAAAGGAATAGAAGACACTAATATTCTTAATCTATTTCAATCACATTGCTTCTTTAATTGCCTAGATATCAAGAGTGATTTTTATTGTTTTTTTATTCAATGTTATTTTCATAGATCTATCATTGTTTGGTTTTTTCATTGTAATGATCAGAGTTTTCCATTTTTAAATTTCAATTTTCCAAAATTCATGATCTATGACATTTTTTTGGAATATGATACTTACAATAATTGATGTTGACAAAGATCTAAGGATAGGAATTTGTTACCTTTGAACTGTGAAGTTTTAAAAAGTCCAGGGTTCTTGGACTTGCTGCTGATTAATGTCATTGAAGAGGTGCTCGAGTTTGGAGATACCATCTACTAAAGGGTTTTAAAGGAAGTTCCATGTGTGGATCTGGTTATTTATGAATGTCTTTGTTATAGAATTTATAGTGATGAGAACAAGGATACATTGGATCGGGTCTACCGATCCACCAACTGATTTAGTCAAAAGGTAAAGAATTCTCAAACTAGAAGTGTATTTGATAATAGTATCATTTAAGGGATATTCATATTTTCACAGGATACTCCATGAATTATTTTTTAATTATTATTTTATTATCTAATTTGATTGTATATCCTATATCAGATTTTTTTACTTTTTATAGATTTATTTTTTATGTGTATTTACATTTACTCAATTTACAATGATTTGATTGGAAGATGTAATTTATGATATACTGAATACTTGAAAGGGAGATAAATATTTAGTCATGTTTTTTTTCTAGAAATAACCCCCTTATTGTAGTTTTCATTGGCCACCACTGGGAAAATAGAAAATGAAACAAGATATTCAACAAATTTCCACAAATTATGCCCATCGCAATAATTAATTTTTTAATATCTATTAGTCATTTGTTATAGATATACATAAAAAACTATATCATTAAATCAAATAAAAATTACGATTATTTATAATGAATTATCATAATCAATTAATTATGTGGTATTATTAGTGACCACCATTGAAATTAATAAAATCCATCATTAATGCTTATCAATGACCATTGTAGTCTTCATGAAAAATCATCATTAAAAATATTAATATTCATAACGACCTAACTAACTAATGTATTCTGTTCATATATGAAATGATGTGGAATAATGCATCATAGAAATATCATCACATGTATGTTTTTAAAAAAAGTATCAATTATATATATATATATATTTGTTACTAATAATTCACCATGAAAGGGAAAAAATATAAAAATACATAACTCGAAATTAATAATAAAGGAATCCATTGAATAAAGTTTTATACAATAGTGATTCATAAATAAATCACTGAGAGGGGAGATATTAGTTATAAAAACATCATAAGGTGGTGGAAATGATATATGAAAATATATATTTAATTATACATATGTAAATATACATAAATATATAATTATAAATGTGAATACATATATGTAAATATATAAATATGATAATATATAATTATATAAATTTATATGAAATTATGTAATTGGATATATAATTATATATATGTACTTAGATGAATAATTAATTAATTATATAAAAATATACTAAAAATATAGTATAAAATACAATGTGGTGTGATCTGTATATTTAGTTCAGATGCTCCATCATATATTGGGGAAAATATTCAAACCAAACCATTGAAATTAAAATATAATTTTTATGTTAGTTGGAACTTCTCTATAGTAGAACGGGATGGGTTGGATTAAATCAGGGCATGTCGGATTCAGCTAGTCCTAGAAGTGGTGGCTTCAGGAAAAGGAGAGCCAAGACAAGATGTGTGGGTCTCAAGCGATCTAGGTAGAGCCCAAGAGAGATGGTCCATGGTAGGATCGGGTAAAAAATAAAATAATTATAATAAAATAATAATTGAATAAAATAATAATGAATATATATATATATATATATATTATATAAATTTTCTTAAAAATAAATACTTAAATAAAAACATCAAAGAAAGAAAATAAATCCCATGAAAACCCCCCTTGAAATGATTCTTGACATAGCTATCCAGGAAATTTTTTAAAACTATCATGATTCATTTATTAGTGATTTAACCCACCACTAAATACTAAAAAAATCATTACTCATTCCTCTTTTTTCTTATAGTAAAATAAGTAACTATTAAAATCTATCAATATGGAAATCATGATTTTAATTTCATGAAACATTTAATTCCACATCTTACCCTTCATCAACATCATCATAGTGATCTTTTTTTTATCATAATTAATTTTCCTAACATCATCATTTTCATTATTTTCCATTATTTCAAATTCATTATCAAATATTTCATCTACAATATCATATTTATCAACCCATAAATTCAATGTTTTACCTGTAATATATGTATATATCAATGAAAGAGATGTATTCAGTGATGTCTCAAAAATAATTCAATATTTTAGAACATTATAAATCCACATTAATTTTTAATAAAACCATTGAAATGATATTTCATATTTATTATACCCCATTAATTGATTATGTCACTCATAGAATCAAAATAGTTTATATAATAAACTATTTGTTATTGATGTGTTAATGAAAATATTTAATTTCATGAAATATTTCCATTATAATTTATGGGTAAAAAACTATGTCATGGATAAAAATGAAACCCTCGATCGATATTATGTAAATGACACATAAAAATTTCGACATTGTTTTTTCCTAGGTAAGATATCTATACTATTTAATCCAGTATTTCATAAAAATTCATTTCAATTTATTTGTGATGACTTTATTTTAAACAATCACTATAATTCATTAATATCTTTTTATATCCATATTCATGTATATGAAATTGATATCCATTAACCACATAATCATAAAAAATTTGATCAATTTAGATAGTTACATAATCAGTGCACATAACCGCCTATAAATTATATTTTTATATTTTGATGCATTGAAAAATATATTGATAATTATTATCATAAATTGCTTATTGGTATTATGCTAGTAAAGGTATAGAAATTTTACGCACCAATTTTTGAAAACAAATCATAAAATTATGTTTTCTATGTTCTTTGAGAATATTTATGGAATAAAGCAACCCATCGGGACCCCACCTGGACTGATGATAAGCCGAGTATGCCACCCTAATAACACTAATAATATTAACCATGTTTTGTTGACTAGCCCCAAGATTTCATATCACACATGGGATGACTTAGACTATTTGGAAATTTAAATAGATATACATATCTAGACAACATGATAACCAACAACCAATTGGGATATATATATACTTGAACTATAGAACAAATTTATGTAAGTGATGACATCTATCTTATACTATTGCATAGGTGAAATACTAAAATAAACCATATAAAAAATGAAATACCACTATGAGGAATAGGAAAATGATAAGGAAAAAACCTCCCCATCATAAAGAATATAGGGAAGAGATCACTATTAGTAGACTCCACCATCAATTACCACCAAGATCCACCAAACCTTTGATCCAAATTCATTGTACCAGCCCCACATACCCCAAGATCATCTACAAATCAGGCATCGTCTGTATAGGAACATCACATGAAAGAATTATTGACACAACCTAACCCACTGGGAATCCACCTGGGATGAAATCAGGCTGAGTGTACCACCCTGATCCTACCTCTAATAGCTAAGGGGCTGGTTACAGACATCGAGTAAGAACATCACACAAGATAGGAGACCTTAGCCTAATACACCTACATACAAACACATATCACAACATAGGATAAAATATTATTGGATAAGAAATAAAAAAACTATAATATAAATAACTCATGTAACAAATACTGAGATCTATAAAGGATCAACTAGAATATAAGACATAAAGTATTGGGAAAAAATGAACACCCAATAAAAAAAGGAAAGAAAACTAAGAATTGGGTTAAGGGATCTCCACAATGACTATCTCCAAGCATGACTATTGTCTATGACCATCACCTATATGTACCACTAATCATCCACTACATCAATAACACATCCACCAAATTCACAATTAAAATATCCATCACATGCATAATACATGAAATGTGTTATTGAATCACCAATACATGGGTGAGTATAAACATACCTAGTATGACACTCTGAAACCATTAAGGAAAAAAATAAAGTCTCTATCATCTAAAATCTATGATGGTAAAGGATATTCTATATTGGTAATAAGAATAAAAAATTCAAGAAAACCCCATATATACTTTAGATAACCAGATCATAAAGACCCACCTAATAACAGTACAACTTCATGAGGAAATATAACACATCGAGCAACCTAAGAATCCAAGCTACTTAGATAAAATGTACTGAATTCACCTCTTAGAGTATATAAAAAGGGACCAGTTCTTATTTGAGGTAAATATTTTAGTCAGGGGAGTAACGAACTCTGATGGAGGACCCATTCCTTATCTAATATCATATGATATATGAAAGAGTACTATGATCCATGGATAAGGAATACACACCACAAATATAAGGGGGAGTACTAGAATATATTAGTTGTGTGTAAATTACATGAACCTCATCGATGCCAAGGGACTAAAAAAACCATACCAAAATAGAGGAAATGTACCCTAAGTATATGGGAAATTCTTCAACTCCATGAATAATACTAGGGACATGTAACCTTTCTCGCATGCTACCAAGGGAGTACCATACCCCATGTAAATGATGATCGTATTTACAGAACCAAATATTCATATCTATATAGATAAAGTCTAAACCTCTCTAAATTATGATGAAAATAGACCTAGTTGGTCTAATATATCTGGTTTACCCTTATATTAGTGTGACCTATGACAGGGGGAGGAGGTGAATCAGAGACCCAAATCTTTGATTAATTTTTTATTTTAAAATCAACCTTTATGGATAGTTAAACCCTTGATCCTCTCCATCCTATAGTCTCTCAGCCTTTACCAAATGATGTAGTAAATAAATACATAGACCCAAAAAATTAAATGTTAATTCTAAAAGTGATCCAACTCATTGTTGTGGATGGTTAGTCTTCTGACCACAAATTCTCCACTATAATATTATTATAAATCATAATGGTTTTGGGTTGTTTTTTATTCTAAAAGGATGGTGTATCTCACACCAAAAACTAATATAAAATCATGATGAAACCATATAATTTATCCACATTCAACTAAAACCCTGTTTTTCGGTTATCTACAATGCCAGTAAAATGTCAACCATGGTGATAGGTCTTCTCGCACAATCACATGAATCATTTTTTCGTATTGGAAGATACAATAGACATGGTTGACATCAACCCTAGCAATGGGACTTCCCATAAAACCTACATCCATAGTATATCATCATCATAATTTAATTATAATTATATATATATATATAAATGTAGATATATATATATATATAATTATAGCATAGTGGTGAAGGCATTGATGTAATCTTGAGGAGTTATTGAGATAAAATTTGGGCGATATTTTATTTTTTTGAAGGATATAGCCATGGTCAAAACCATTCCTATATCCATATAAATATCATAGAGGCTAAAAAAATTGATATATTCCACAGTTGGTCTTGACCATGAATGTAGGCTATGCCCGCAGTCAAGTGCCCTAATTTCATGTGTTTAAATCATGGAAGTAAGGGAATTTTACATTAGTGAACACCTATTCCAAGAATGTTCCTAATACAAAGTCCCAACGGTGAATAAAACATCACATTATGAACCAAAAAAATCGATCCATAATAATAAATCCCTCTTCATTGTCATAATTTTGTCTACAATATTTAAAAATAATGTTCCTCTATCAATAGACTGGATCAGCTAGTCCACTCATGTACTATTCTTCAAGAATATAAATAGATTATAATTTCAATTAGATTTATTGGTATAAAAATATCACTATACACCTTCAATAAGATAGATATTCATTAGTAAACAAAATACTTAGGCATTAAAATTTTATTCATCTATAAGTTCACTCTTGGATTTAGTCTGTAGTTATTCTTCCTTTGACACATTGGGGAACCACATATTTGTTCTTCCTCTGAGAGCAAATAATTGATTCTCTGGGTTTATTACACCATTTTTGTTTGTTTTATATAGTTTAGTAATAGTTATTTTAGTATTACTTCTCAAATAATGTCTTAATATATTTATATTCAAAAAATATATTATAACATTATCGAACCCACACTCCCAGATTCGGGCCTAAAAACATAATCTTTACATTTTTGACTTTATATCATTAAATGTGATCCAATTTTAGATATCCAAAATTTACAACATAAAAATAAAATACTATATCACACACATACCCAAGGACCTTTTAGTTTTAGATTTTTATAGAATATGGAAAAAATCTTACATAACAACTTGGATACATAAACAAATGGTTCATAAAAATAAATTTCGTCTCCCACTAAGTTATTCATGTATAGTAACCTTATTATGAATTAAATACTAAAAACCTAACTTAAAGATACACAGGGATATGGGAAACATTGTAGGGTTGAGCTCAAACACAGATTAATGTTAAAAATAAGTATTAATAACTAGATGTCATCACTGAGCATAAGATGAGCATAAGGGTATGATGGAATAGTCAAATCCAATGAGAATAACATAAGAGAATCCATAACCATAAATACATGGATAATAAAACATCTGATCTGACAAAAATCTATTTCAACGACAACATTCATGAGAATCAATAATCATGAGCCATGTCATATCAATATTATTCAATGGAACCATTAAAAATTCAAAGAAAGAAGAAAGAAAATGTGTGGGTTTCTTGGAAAAATATCTTAATAGATCCTTTAAAAGAAACCTTATGTGTGTAACAAACAATATATTAAAATTACAACATAGAGAACATAATAATAAACTAATTAATTTGATGAATATAATAGACCTACCCATTATTGGTTTCTAACGTAACCACTCATCCTTTGTTTATAACAGAACCACCCATCCTTGGTTTATAATGGAACCACCTATCTTTTGGTTTATAATGGAACCAAACATCATTATAAACAATTTATAACAACTATAACATGAATAAAACAAATAGATCTTTCATTTATTCATATTACTCATATAATAAGTCTTTATCCCATTCATAAATTGATTAACCTATGGAAAATAAATGATTTCCAAGACAGTCTCTTCGAAAAAATCATAATCCATCTAGATAAAGAATTAGGATGGTATAATTATAGCACATCTCTAGAGGATCATAAGTAAAATTAAGGGTTTTTTTCAATGTTGAATAAAAATACCATCTAAATATCATTTAAAAGCCATGAGGAAAATACCCCTTCCTCCTTATAAATAACATTTAAAAACTTAATAATTCTAGAATATTTGAAAAATAATTTATTCCAAAGAAACAATAGAACCTTGTAAAGTAATTATAAAACAATTAAATAGTTATAATGGTGAGAAATTTGGTTCATTCCATAATTGTTTAATAAAATTGTTCACACATTCAGTAAAAAGTGCCTTATTTCATAAAATGACAATACAATTATTTTTAAACCTTTTTATAAAACGTCAAAGATGAAAAATGACTTTAAAAATCATTTAATAATATTCAAAAACATTCTTGATTTTCTTAGAAAACATGTATTTTGAATACAATGGTTTTTTAGCTGAAAAGGGACAAATATAGGCCATATTTTCTTAGAAAAAGTTTTTCCAAACCATTTTGAGTGCCCATGAGAGAAAAATCATAATAAAACATCAAAATTACAAAAATATCCAAATGATATAAAAAATTAAATGGTTTTATTCAATAAGGATCATATAATTTCCATAAAGTAAATTAAAGCATAAATAATCCTAATGAAAATGGGATTGAAACATAAACCCCATACCACTTTGGAAACTTTTAAATCATTAGCTAGTAAAACAAATGACGTCAAATGAAAAATTAAATACAATGAATATAAATATTTTCATGATATAAAATTTCAAGGGATTTTATGTACACACATAAAATAATATAGGTTCATAATGTTTACATATGTTCAAAATATGGAAAATTCAAGATCAATAACCAGAACAAATATCATATCCTTAAATTTGAGAATTAATAAATAGAGATATTATATGTAACAAATTTAAATAAACACAAATAATTTTAAATTGAATATAAATCAATAAAATTTCATATAACACATAATATTTATATAATATTAATAATAAAGTACAAGTATGACCGAGTGAATGAAAATTCAGTAAAGAAACCCTTCACCACTTGATAAATTTCAAGTTAAATCTCATTGGATTAAATAATTTGAATTAAAACTTAATATAACATGAATTATTAAGTATTTATGATATAAAATTTAAATTGGGAATCATATAAACCATATAAAATAAATTAGGTTCATAATTTTAAAACATGCCCCAATAAAGGGAAATTGAGATGAAATCTTATACCTCAGACCCATACTTTCCATGTGTGTCATTTAAAACAAGTATATTACAATTATATAAATTATATTATTTATTAAGAAAATTTTTATAGGTTTAATAAGTTATCCTTTAACTATTTATTTCATTTATTTTAATTACATATTTAATTACTTAATCAATTCTATTGACATTAGGTATTTTGAGGTTGTTCGGCTCATAATCCCAAAACAAATTTTGTAGTATAAACATGGTCAAAGATTTAATTATTATATCATCCATATAATAATATTAATGAAATAATTATCATTTTTATGCATCAATTAAATCTTTAAAAAAACCACGAAAAATGGTTAGGAAAATGAGCTATGTTACAATCATGGAGATAGTAGGTTGTGTGTACACTTGAGTAACATTTCCATTTTTCAATGAACATGATATAAATAAGATATGTGTCATTTTATATTTAAATAATAATTATTATATAATTAATCTAATAATATTTATTTAAATTTACTTAAATATGGTGTCCATTTTATATGGTCATAAAAAATGAACCGCATCACTTCGTGGAGGTGGTAATCCACATGTACGCACGAATGACGTTATCATTTTTCAATGAAAGGAAAGTTAAAAAAATTAGATGATAAATTATATATTATGTCTCATAAATAATTCATAAATATCATATATATATATATATATATATATATAGTTTAAATTCATCAATATATCCATTTGTGAGAGTTGATGATGAAAAATGAATTAGAATGGTTTGTGAGTTTGTAGTTTGTTGTACACACGATGGATTAGTTTCCCATTTGATGGAAGAGTATATTGATATAGGTTATACCATTATCATAAAAAATAAAATTACATTGAATATACTGGTGTTATTATTTCATCATGTTTTAATACTATTTTAATGAGGTAGAAGAAGAAAAACACTAAAACTTTTGGTTAAAATCAATACCTCTTCTTTGAAAAACCCCATTAGTTTTACACCTTAATCCTTTTATGGTTGATGTTCTACCCAAAATAAGGACTCTATAATTTATTATGGTATGTTAGGAGGGTATTTTTTATGGTATTTACCTAAAAACTGGCTATTGAAGTATGGAGGGGAGAGGATATTGGGTTCCCCTTTATTAGTGAGCATAGGGGAACTCTTGGATTTACTTAAATTATTAAATTAATAATAATTAATTTTAAGGAAAAAATGGATCTAAAATGATATAATTAGATATATTATCATTATGAGTCTCAATAAACTCAAAAAAAATATAATTTTCACAAGTTTTGGTTATTTTTGTACACTTCTCTTTTAGTTCTAACACCTTATTTACAATTTTTACAATTACCTTGAAATTAATGTTTTTACTCTTTAGGGGTGAAGAAAGTTATTATAAAAGGTTAGGTGACCCATAAATGGACCATGGTTGATAATTCAAACCAAATACCATTAAATTCAATGAATATATTTTTTTTTATTAATTTTAAACCATTTAATAAAATATTGTCTATTATAAAATATCATTAATGTCATTTTTGAAAGTATATGAAATAATATAATATATTATGTGTCTATCTCATGCCTTAATTTTTTTTTCAAACTCAAAAAATATAGATTTGTTAAAATAAATTAAGATATCATTTAAATTATCTCATGATATTCTAAAATCACGTCAAATCACCCTAGACGAGTTCCAAAAAATTCAAATAATTATTTGATTGATTATTAAACTCTTTAGCTTCATTCTAAAGATATTTTTAGCATGTAAATACAAAAATTTGAGTATTTCAATATCTTCAACTGCCAATAAGATTTATCCTTCACATAATCCTTCTAAATTATTCATCTAAGATTATTTATCACTGGTTTTATAATGATTAAATCTTAGTACTACAAGGACGCTTTCTCCATATCTCAAGATAGATTTCTCCAAACTTTGAACTTATTTTTAAACATCTAAAATCCATACCGACAATGGTATTTGGACCAAGTTCAGTAGCCAACACAATCAAACTCAACTCATCCATACTTAACATGTAGTATAAAATGAATTTTTCAATTATTAAGACTCATCACACTTAAAAAGAGAGCTCCATAATCATCATATATGAATGTTTTTTGAATATGAATATACATGTACTTCAAACAAAAAATTCATCCTCTCCATTAATACTTTAAAAAAAATTATTCAAATAACCTTCAAACGACATTGACACTCATTGAAACTATTTTCCACAAAAGAACAACTTTTATTTTTGTAAACAAAAATAAATAAATGCATTGAATGAATAATCCACTAATTTTGGTTTTTTTCAATACCAAATAATGTGAAATATAAAAATGTGTTCTAAATATTATTTTCTTCTCCCACTTATTGAAAATAAAAAAAATGTGATGTAGGGGCCTTCTTATTTCAACTTTATCTCACTCATTTTTCAAATATGAATTTATTCCTTTATCCAATTGTTGAGGAAAGTATAAAACAATATATTTTACCTTTATCTATACCACAATTTAGTTAACTCTTGGTACACATGGGAAAACCTCATATATAAAATAAGGGTGGGAAAAAGTTTTCATTGGTGTCCAAAAACCAATCAATATTTGATACCAACTAATGTTTTCATTTCTGGGATGATTCGATAAAATTAATCATGAATTAAATGTCTTGTACTAATTTCAAAAAGTGCATAAAAATAATTCAAGTTCATGATGTATAATTCCCCCTTTATTAAATTGATTTAAAACAATACTCCCCTTTATAAATATTTTTTATATAATGAAAAATAAGAGATGAGAGTGAAATTTTCATAGCACAACTTCATTTTTTCACAAGCCATCTAGAAATTCTTGATTCTCTTGGATCACCTATTTTGACATCTTCATTTCCATTCACTCCCCCTCAAGAGATTCACTCATTTTACTTCTTCACAGTTTTTATAGTTCTCCATGATGTTTAACACCATGATATTTTATTATTAATTTCTCCTTAAATAAATACTATTTTGAATAGATCATTTTACACACAATATCAAACTAAATCGCCTGTGACATATTACATGAACATTATTAGGAAAAATATATTAAGAATAAAACCTCTAGTAAATAAAAATATAGTAATATATTAATAATGACTTTATTTCATGTTTATTTAATTAATAAGATTTAATTTTAAAATCGATAGTTTTTTAAAAAACAATTTGTTAAATTATTGTGTATTTAAACCTAATAAATTAAATTGATCAATTATAGAAGATAATTATGATAATATGTAACATTTTAATAAATGAAATAATAAATTAACATTTATTTAATTAATATTTGATATGAAATAAAATAAATAGCACTTAAATTTTGGAATGTGATTTTTTTATAAAATCATTTTTAATTTATATTTTTTATCTCCATTTAAAAGATAAATTTAATAATTTAATAATTTCAATTTAATGAAGTTAAATTGATTTTTGGATTCATTAAGAAAATATTATATTACTAAGTTTTTTTATTTTTATGAAAAATATTGATTTTTTGATAAATAGTGAAGAATATAATTTTCACTAATACCGTAGAATTTATGACATCATCATGATGAAAGTATGATTTAAAAAAATTATAAATTTTTTTTATCAATTGAAAATCTATTTAAGGTGTAAAATGATTATTTTAAATATACAATATCGTATTTATAAAATCTTTGTTTAACATTTCAAAAATAAATTATTATTTTATTCAAATAAAAACACTATTTTTTATCTTTTCTTTTAATTAAATAATCACATGGTTAATTTGGATTATTATTGATTTAAAATCCACCTAACTCTTATTTTTTATAAATAAACCAGTTAATGTTAAGAATATTATAGTTTTCATGAATAAAAATACACATTTTCTATGAAAATGGTTTTTGCTTGTTATGTGCACTAATATTATAATTATTTTTTCTCATCCATGAATATTTAATTTGATAAAATTATTTTTATAATTGAAATAAGTATAATAAAAATAGGTAATAAGTTTAATTTTTATTTTGGTCATTAAAATAAGTTACGAAGGTAAAGAATTAAGTTATCATTATTAACCTAAAAAATTATAAAATTAAAAACTAAGAAGAAAACACATAAAATTCCTCAAACCTTATCTAAAAATGTGTGGTGAATGGGTTTTTTCAACCCAATATTCTTGATACCTCTATAATTGTCATATTTTAAACTAACATGACTCAAATAGTGACATGTCCTTTTATATTATTACAAAAATGACACTCCCATCACTTATAAAAGATATATCCACCACAACTTTATATAAACTCTAAAAATTCAAATTCCTCTTGAATATACGGCCATTTTACTTCCCTTATATCACTCTCCCACTTTTTTACCCCCTTTATACCAAGAAAATTTAAAAAACCTTCATTTCTAAGAGGTACTCTTATAGATGATTCAAATTATGAACATGAGTATTAATCACTTAACCTTTTCATTCTCCATCT
Organism: Viscum album; assembly: GCA_963277665.1. Taxonomy (NCBI): domain Eukaryota; kingdom Viridiplantae; phylum Streptophyta; class Magnoliopsida; order Santalales; family Viscaceae; genus Viscum; species Viscum album. The sequence continues at coordinate 1,180,845,372 of OY728164.1, forward strand.
TTATTCTACAAATATATTTTAACCATATAATATAATGAAGTAAATATTATTAATTTATGGAAATTATAATATGTTAATGTTATAACTATTATCGACCCATCCCCTTAAAAAATGAAAATGTTGTTCACATGTGTATACAGACTACTGCCTCCACAAAGCAAAATATTTTATTTTTCATAAAATACTTACATGGATTGTTCAAAAAGGGTTTTTGGATAAAAATGAGCACTACATATATTAGTATTAAATAAAAAAAATATTTCACCTGATGAAATAAGGTATTTTACATTTGAATTTTTTTTGAATAGGTACAAGATCCATAGGGAGTGTATCAACATAAGGGAATACATCTTTGAAAACTCCTTTTTTTGTAAGATCATTTGCAAGAGAGATAGCCTCCTAAATGGATTGAGTTATTTTGAATTTCATTATAGAATGTTTTTCAATAAAATATGACCATATTGCTATGAAATTCGATGAAAAATGGATGTTTCTGAGCCTCACCACTGGCACTATAGTAGTTTAGTCCCATTCGAACAAGATTCCATTCATATTTTTTCCAAGCCAAATGGACTACATTGATGAAAGATAGAATTTCAGCTTTAAGAGCCATGTGATGTCCACAAGGACCTTAGATACAATCAATGATATCTCTATTGTGATCCCTGGTGAGAGATCCAAAGCCTTACTAACAGGATTCCCTTTAGAATATCCTTCAGTGTTGTACATTAATGAACCTAAAAATGGATGAACCCAAAACATTTCAACAAATACACATGGTGGGGGTAGATACCTGGTACATTGAGGCATCTCACCACTATAAACTCTCAGATAGAATTTCCAAAATTCCATGTTTGAAGTTGGATCACGTTTTGAATAGATAATATGATATTTGAAAAGGTAGATTGAAAGATGAGTGGTTCTTTATCATGGAAATATTTATTTTCCCCACTCCATATGACATATAATATCTCTACATAGGTGATGTTGATGAGGTTATTTAGCTTCTTAGAAATGTGTACATTCAGAGCCTCCTATAGTAGACTGCCAATGTTTTATGATTGTAGTGGATGTAGATCTAAAAGATCAAAAATTTCTTTCTATAACACTGGACTCATTTCTCAAAAAATGAATAAATGTTCCACTTCTTTCTTATGTTGTTGTCATAGATAACACCTAGAGAAAATTTTAATACCTCTGTGTTAAAGGAAAGTAGCCACAAGAACATTAATGTATGAAATTCTCTAAAGGAGAGAGAATCATGAGGATTGTATCCATCTACTTTTGAAGTCACCAATCCAAATAGGATTACCATATATCTCATGATAGTATAATTCCATATATTCTAGAAATTATTTTGGGGAATATTTCCAAACCATGAAGTCTCCTAATTTCATCAAAAAAATATTTGAAATAGAAGCTTTGAGTTCCTCCAGGAAGTTTCCCATGTTTCTCAGTTTGTTTTTTATGGTGATGTTGGGATCATCTGGTTGATCTATTTTGTTGATCATGTTTAGAAAATGAGTCACATCCCATTTTCTTGCCAAAATTAGAGAGATGAGACAGTATTTTCCATCTATTGAGAGTGTCTGTACACTTTAGGAGACATTTTTTTCAATCCATTCTATATAGAGGTTCCATGTAGTGTATTTTTCTAGACATTAAACACTCCATAAATCTGGTTTTGAGGAGTTCCAAGTACATATTTTTGTTTTCCATCTTTCATATGAATTGATCTTGGAGATATTGATAAAACATTTCCATGTTTTTTATTCTTAGATCAACAAGGTTTTAAGGATTGAAACATTGTTTCCAATTAATAGTGACAATTTTCCTCTCTGAGATGATACTTCTCTATATGATGTTTATCATTGATTCATTGATGATTTTGATAAATGAATTCATTTATAAGTACACCATAAATGACTAAACCAATTTATAAATCACTATGTTTTTAACAAGATAGATCCTCCTTGACATTAAAAGAGCTTTTTCCTTTCTATGAGGATAAAGTTATTCTGATCTGGCTTAAAATATTGGTGAAGTGTAACGCTTTAGGTATTCCCCAAAAAAGAGGCACCCCTAATTAGTTGAAAGGAATAGTATCCTCCCTTAAACCCAAATTATTAAGGATGATATGATTTCTAGAAGGATTAAAGATTTTTCCAAATTGGATGAAATATTCCACTGAGTTGATGTCTTGCCCAGAAACACTTTCATAGTGGATAAGGGAATTCTTCATTTTTTTATTGTTTTTCTTGTCTCCTAGAGTAAAATAAATAATGTCTTCAGCAAAAAAAAGGATATGATAAGGTGCTGAGGTACATCGAGAATCTTTTATAATCTTTAATTCCTTTTTTTAGACATTTGAATAAGAAGTCTATAAAGATGGTCTTTTGAAATGAAAAAAATGATTGCAGATAGAGGATCACCCTGCCTAAGCCCCCTTGAGAAGGTGAATTATCCTTCCATTGGGCCATTTATGAGAATAGATAAATGATCAGAGCCAAGAAGAGCATTCATCCAATGAATAAATTTCAAGTCGAAGATGAATCAGTATAACACATTACTAATAATGTTCCAATCCTTGGTATCAAAAGGATTTTTTTAATATCTATATTAAGTGAAATGTTTCCTCCCCTCTTTGGTTTTCTATAACGGTTCACACATTCTGATGTATTGTGTAAATAGTCTTGGATATTTCTGGCCCTGATAAAACTAAATTTTTTCAAAGATACAATTTGTTCTCATATTTTGGCAAGTGTGTTGGATATAATTTTTTGATCACTTTATGTAAGGTATTAACCATAGAAACTGGCCTGAATTGACTGATGTCACTGAAATTATCAACATTAGGTATTAAAGAAATAAATTTTTAGTTAATTACATATTATATAGATCCGTTATTGAAGAAATAATTATCCATATTTCAAACATCCCTCTGAATGACATCCCAGTACAATTGAAAGAAGTGGTTGGTAAATCCATCTTGACCGAGGTAGATCTATTTGTTAAGACAAAAAAGTATCTTTAATTTAAAATTATAAAGGATGAGTTATAAGTATGATGTTGTCTGCATCAATAATGAGTTTGTTAATAATAACCTTCCTTGAGAGATGAATTTTTGTATAGGGAATTAAATTGGTTCATATAAAAAAATATACTTGGATAGATATTTCCTTTCCACAAGAATTCATTCTCTATATTTGTAAAGATAAAGTTGATAGTTATCCCTTCTAGTTATCTAAAGGGAATTAAAAAATTTAGTGTTTCTATCCCCTTAACTAAGCCATATGAATTTGAAGACAACCCTTTGAATATTTCCTTTAATCCAGTGAACATTTTCATGATTATAAGATAATTCAGTTTCATGAGAGATATTTACAAGGAAATCATTTTTGGTTATGGAATCTTGAATAGAGTGGAGAGAACATTCAAGGGCTTTAATTTATTCATCAAAAAAGCTAAATTATTTCTTGATCCATTCCTTGAATCTTGTTTTTAGCATTTTAAACTCATTGAAATGGGAGATGGGATTTTTCTTCCATTAAAAGATTCCCAAATTTCAGGAACAATTTTATTACATTCTTATTGAGTAGTATATGAATTTTTGAATCTAAAGGAAAGGGGATATATTCATTTTTTTTCATGGTAGTTCACCCGAATGGGATGGTGGTTGAATGTTTGTTGAGAAAGGGAGACGCGTGATATGGAGTTCGAGTTATCTAGAGAGGGATCATTGAAAAAGATCTCTCGATTCATCTTTCCTTTATGACATTAAGGTTCTTTATAAACTAATTAATCTTTTCCCCAACAAGATTGCTCTTATTCAGATTTTATTATTCATTACATTCCCAAAAGAATTTAATATATATATAGTGTGAAAATGATCCAAGATTCTAATCCATTTATAGGATATTATTAAGATCAACAATAACAATCCATAGATCAATAATGGTACTTGAAAGACTCTTCATATGTGACCAAATAATTCTCTTATATACATAGGAATTAAAGTCATAAAACATAGAGCATAAAATTATTTTACCATTATCATAGATGCATCAGGTTATGTAATTCTCGTCTACTAAAATGATCAAATGATTAACCACAAATTTTGGGACCAAAATTCAAAGTCTGTCCGTATTATTATTGTTCTTAATTTTTGCAACTAATAAATAATCATATCCTATAATAAGAGAATCCAGTTTGGGGATATTTTTCTTGAGCTCAGAGAGACTAATTATTTTTGGCCTGTACATGCTAGAAATTACCATGTGGTTATGTTAGGGTTGGATATTATCTAAAATTTCCAAAATATAATCCTCATTTTAAAACTATTGGGGGGGATCCCCCTTTCTTTTGTATAAGTGAACTTTTACTTTCATATTTCTTGGTTTGTTTAGATTTTTTTGATCTAGAAACATGTTTTATGTCTTTTTTGGTAGTGTGAGGGATATCCTGACTAGTGTAATCTCATTTTCAATTTGATTTTATAATAGTAATAGTGTCCTCCAATGAGCCTGGTGTATCTTTCTTATACAAAGAATAAGTCTTCTAGTCTGAAATTGAAATTTATTGAATCCCATATGGGGAGTTGACCTGTGATTTTTTATCTAATTTTAAATCTATATCTAAATCATTATAAATCACTTAAATAATGAGAGATTCATATTTGAAAAATATTTCAAAATCATATATGTCTGAGTAAAGATATAACAAGTAATCATCATCATTCTTCCATGGAGTGTCTTGTTTATTTTTTATACAGGTTTCCTCATAATTATTATATGATAAGAGGGGGAATTTATGATTTACCTCTTCTTAAAGAATGTATTTCCATTTATTTCATGTGTTTTCTTCATCATTGGGTTGACCTGTGACTTCTCCTGTCCTGATTTCTAGATCTTTTCTCTTCTTAACATTTTGAACATCTCTCTATGCCATAGAACTTTGTCTTTTCTTAGGCTATTTATGTACAATAATGCACTTCATAATAGAGTTCCCAACCATTTTAAAATAATCACAGTATAGAGGCATATGTTCAATCTATATCTTCATATCAAACTCATGATCATTAGAAATAAGAGAAATTTGATCTGGTGTTGTGTTCCCCATTTTGATATCAATTGGAACTCTTGTAAAGAGACTAAGATCTCCATTAAGACTATATTGGTCAATTTTAAATGGTGTTCTAATACCTTCTACTAAATAATTAAGAATATTGGGATTCCAAAAAAACCAAGGGAGTCTATGCATCCTATCCCATACCACATCATTTTAGTACCTTATATTATAGGTGTTGAAATTTTCACCCCATTCAAAAATACACAGGAAGCCTTGTATAATATTGATGTTTCCACTTATCCAGGATACATGGAAGTCTTCCTGATTATCAAATATGATATGTAAGTATCCATTTCCTGTAATAATCAATCTCCACTTCACAAAATTCCATCAATGAGAAATTCTCACTTTCAGATCTGCATATCACCAGGGTTTATCACCTTTCATGTAGGAAACTCGGCCAGGGATTGAAATTGGGAAAACATAAAGCCTTTTTTGGTGTGTTTCTGGATTAGAAACCACTGAGATAGTAACATCCTTCAATTTTTTTTTATAATCATGGGTCTATTAGGATATTTCGATGTGGGAGTCAAACCAGAAAGCGCTTCAGTGAAAGAAATGCCTCTACAAAGTCCATTCACCGACCCGAAATCCTTCCAGTGTCCTAAATGTAAATTGGTCTATTTTCTAGTCTTCAAGGAGAAAAAAGTCATACCAAAATCATTCTTATTTATAGTATAAGATTAAATATTATCCCATTTTAAGGAAAATGAAAATGTCTTATGTGTGTACATGCGAACTAACGCCTCCAAGGAACAATGCATTTATTTTTTCATCACAATAGTAATTGGATGTTTATAGGAAGATAATTAATGAAGATATAATATTATATTAAATAATTATTTTTCTGTAAAGGTTATATTAATATTTTTTGAAATATTAACCTTCCAACTTTTGTTTTTCAAAAATAACTCGAGACAAGCTTGTCACTGATTCCATCTTCACCAACCGTGATGAAAACTCTCATGGAATGAAATTGGAACTCTAAAAATAATTATAAACAATATATTCTAGTACTATGGATAATATAATAATGTTGAAAATAGTATCAAATAATTATAATTTACATAGAAATTTTAAATCATGTGTGAAACAATCAAAATCACTAATATCTGATGACAAAAATAAAATATAACTAACTATTAAATATATAATAAATGATTATAATTAAATATAAAATAGGTAAATAGATATGAATACATTTTAAAAAAATATTAAGATATTTTTGTTTATTTTACATGAGTTAAAGTGATTTCATGGAAGTCTTTAGTTAAGGCAAGGGTTAATTTTCTCAAATTCCTCTTCCGAGAAATGTTTTGTATTATGAACCTATTTTATTTTATATGGTGTGTATGATACCTATTTGATATATTATTTAATGATTAAATCATTAATTAATTGTATTTATATTTTGATTTAAAATTATATAATTTAATATATCTTTATTAAAATTCTATAAAATATATAATGATTTCTTCATTTCAATTTTTCTTATTTGAGACCTTTTATTTATTACTAAATTAGTTATTTACTTCTATATATATATAATTATTTATGGATCAATTTTATCATACATTACATTAAATTTAGCAGATTTAAAAATCAATCATTGTAGTTTCTTTCAAGGGAGTATGATTCACCCGTTACCCAAGTCGTGAGGGTCTTTATTAACTCAATTTTAATTCTTTGAGTTATGATCATTATTTTTTAACTCTATTATTATAACTATGGTATAATATACCCTATCATATAATTATATTTTAAATAATATCGTGTTCTTGTAGATTTTCATTTCATTCTCCTGAAATCCTTTTCAAAGGGTTGTTACCTCATTTCTTCTTCATTCCCAAACTTCTCTCTTAATAAATATACAATGTTGATAAGAATAGCTATCATTATCTTTAATTAAAGTTTCTCTTCCATGTCCATATTACTTCTTCCAAAAAATGATTTACTTTATTATTTTGAATCCTAACTGTAAATTATCTCTTGTGATCTTTTTTTACTCTTTACCACATTAATAAATAACGTTTTATTAACATTTTTAAGAAGTGGGTTTTCAAAAAAGGTATTTTCATAATATTTAAAAGAATTTACCATTCATGTTTTTATTTTTTTCTTCCACTCCACATTTCCTCTATAAAACCTTTATGTTTTTTTTCAAGTCTCTATTATTTGAATTTATTTTAATGTTTGTTTTAAAAAAATCATGTTAGCTTCTTGAAAGTGACTTTTGAAATTGATTCCTAGTTTTACTCTTGACGAAAATGTGAATAAATATTTTTCTAAAGGATTTCATTCTTAATTTTGTATCCATTTTCCTTTTTATCTCCAAAATATCCTTCTCCTTTCTTGTGATGTTTCATGAATCACACACTAAATTGAATTATTAAAATCATTTAGGGTAATAAATTATGGGTATCAATCAATCTTAATATTGTGGACATTTTATGTGAGACTATTTGAAAATGTCATGAAAACGATTATATTTACTTGTGTTATTCATGGTATGATAAACATTTTGAGAGTGACCTCGATGTACATAGCTATGTTCAAAATATTGAGCATGAATTAAACATGGTTAGATATGCTTAGAGGATTATGAGTGAACTCAAGTATGTTAACTGTGTTCACAATATTGAGGATGATCTCAATGAAGTTAGATATGTTACAAAATTGATCATGAACTTAATATGGTTATCTGTGTTCCCTAGATGGAGAGTGAACAAAAACATTGAAATCTCTGTTAACAACATTGAGATTGATATCGATATATTAGTATGTTCACAAGATTTATTATGAAATAGATGTGGTTTTATATGATTACAATATTGATCATGAACTTGATGTGGTTAGATATGTTCTCAAGATTGATAATGAACTCAGTGTAGTTGGACATGTTCACAAGATTGAGAATGAAATTTATACAATTGGATATTTTCACAATGTTATGATTTCTTATTATTATACCTATTCCATACTTCTATGTTATATTTATATGTTATACTCCATAGAACATGTTTATTATCTCATATTTACACACTATTATTCCCTGGTATTGGTTTGATAATTTGGGATTACATGTCCCTCTATTATGCCTTATGAATAACACTTATTTATATTGTTTTTAATAAAAAAATTCTCCCATGAACGTGTTTTCTCATATGATTATGATCTAAACATTCATGAAAATTTTAATTTTTTACCTTACTGAGTGTTTAAGCTCACCTCTTTCTTATATTTTTATTCCCCGTGTTATGAATATGAGTATAACCTATGAGGATTCTAGAAGGGGGTCTATTGTGGTTTGATTATGTAGATAGGTACACAAGTGTTATAAAATAATTTGGTTATGTAATTAATCATAACAGACACTAAACCTTATTGATTCTGGGATTGTGTGAGTATTTTTGAGTTTTAGTGTTTAAATTATTTAAATCTATTTATTTTTTTCTTGATTCATCTCATTAGATATAAAATACAATGTGTATTTCATTTTTTAGCATGTGATCCCAAATTCTATGTCTCGGGAATATCCTTTTTTATCATAGAAGAGTTTAGTTATTTCGGGATTGGTTTAGTTATTTCGAGGGATTAATTTATTTAGTTTATATATAGGACTAGAGAACATTAGTGAAAACCCTAAGTAGAAGTCTTAGTATATGAATAAATATTATAATTTTTATAAAGTGTTGATTATGTGGATTCATGGAAATGAAATCCTCATATAGATACAAATAAGGGTTTTTAGGATTTGATAAAGATTCAACTAGGGGAAATAACCTTAAAGAAGTTGCATCAGTATTAACTTAATCATTACTTGATGAAAAACTTATGGGCCTAACGACACACCTGGTTTGGAACTCCTAAGGTATATGATTTGGTAATTTTGTTTCTCTTAACATTCTATTATGAATGATTTACATGTAATTTGAGTGTATAATATATAGCTAATCAGGTTAGATAACTTAATAAAAATATAACCATGGAAAACCATTGTTAAACTAAAGTAGTTATAGGTTGATTAAATTATGTCATATTTTAAACAAATGTATCATAGGATGAAATGAAGGTATCATTGAAAACGACATATTAAGATTGAATTTTCATATTCATGATATCATTTACTCTAATTTTATATGATATTATTATAAAAAATTTTTTATTTATTATTTATTTCGGAATAAAATATTAAAAATGAAGCTGTAAAAGATATGCCTCTATAAACTCCTAAAGAAGCATTTTTGGGAAAATGGTTCCTAGTCATACCTATGACAATTATATTTATATATCTCATTTGAAAATATAACTTTATTCATTTCCATATTATGTATACCTTTACCTATTTTCATTAGTGAGTGATAATTAAAATTGGGAGAATGAAATTTATTTAAGTGGGGATAATGTAACACCTTGATAATTTAGAATTAATTTCTCTTTAGATAAATAAAATGTTGAATAGCTTATTTCACTTACAACACTGGAATAAAATAATCCTCAACATATTAGATGAAATTTATTAGTAAATTTATAATGAAAATAAAACCTTTATTAAATAAAAATATAGAAATCAATTAAAAGTGTTTACATTTATAGGATAAAATAATTTAATTTGATTTTAAAATGGATTACATTTTGAAGATTTTTTTTAATTGTTGTGCATTGAATCATAATAAATTAAACAGAACTATTTTGAAATATTATTATGATAATATATAATATTTTATGTATGAACTAATATATTAAAATTTGTTAAAATATAAATTGATATGAAATTAGATAATAATACTTAATTTTTAAAAGTTCATAATTCAATAAAATCAGTTTTTATTTATATTTTGTCTTTTCATTTAAATGATAAACTTATGAATTTTAGAATTTTAATTTGATTAAATTATATTCATTTTTTAGATTCATCAAAAAAATATAATATTAGGTTAAAATTTAGTGGTTTTTTATGAAAAGAATGATATTTAGATAAATAGTTAGAAATACAATTTTCATCAATACCATAGTATTTACGAATTCATCACAATATAAGTATGATATGAAAAAATATAAAAATTTATAAAATAAAAACATACTTATGGAGTAAAATTATTCATTTTAATATAATATGTTATATTTAGAGAACCTATTTTTAACATTTGGGAACTCATAAAATATTCTATTTCAATAAAAAACCATTTTGGTCCTTTCTTGTAATTAAATATTCACATGGTGGATTTAGATTTTGGATTTATTTAAAATCCACAAAAATATTATTATTACTTTTAATAAACTAATTAATTATAGGAAAATTAGATACATTGATAATTTTATCCTAATTATAATTTTTATGCTTAAAAGTACACTTTTTCTAAAAAATGGTTTTTAAGCATTATGTTCACTAATATCAATATTTAAATTTATTACACAGAAAACTATTATTTGATATAATTATTTTTATATTTGAATCATCATGATGAAATTTGGTAATAAATTCAATTTTAATTTTTTTAGTTAAAATAAATTACCCAGGTAAAAAAAAGTTGCCATCATAAAATTAAAATATGGTAAAAGTTAACAATAATGAGAAAAAATCCAAAAATTACTCAAAAAATATCTCAAAATATATATTTATGGGGTTTTATTGACCCAATAATCATTAAAACTTAATTTTTTTATATTTTGGACTCACATTCCTCGAGTAGTGACTTATCCTTTGATATTATTACAAAAATGACACTCCCATCACTTATAAAATGATAAATACACCGACCCAATATATGAACTCTACAAATTAAAATTAATCTTGAAAATCTACCTATTTCACTTCACATAGATCTCTCCCAATTTTTCTTGTCCCTTCACCCAATTAAAATATCTGACTCTTTCTTTTCTAATATTTCCTCCAACAGAAGGTTCAAATTCTCAATGAGGATACTAATCACTTATTAACATTTTTTATTATTCATATTACTCCTAAAAATATAATTTATTAATTATAATATAAATAATTTAGTATTATTAATATACTTAAATTTTATTCTGTTAATGTTATTACAATGTTCCGCCCTTCCCACATAGAAAAATGAGAATTTAATTTATGAATACGTGCATACTAATAATTCCACAAAAAATGTATTTATTTATTCATAATAAACAAAAAATGGATGGTTATAAAAGGGTATTTATGGAATAAATATTATATTTATGACATTTTTAACATTATTAATTGTTAAATATTTTCTATTTTTCTCCCATTCTATGGAAAATGAAAATGCCTTTCATTTTTATGTGTAGACTACCACCTCCATGGAACAACATATTCTATTAAATGACCAGACCACTTGGATGGAAATAATAATAGCAATAATTATTAAATATTTTTTTATGATATTATTAATTTTCTAGAAAGGTTATATTGATTTTTAATTTATTATTAATATACAATATTTTATTCATCCAAAATTACCCAAGACAAGTATGCCACCGATTCCATCTTCAGTAATCATGACTAAAACTCACATAGATTGAAACTATAACATTATAAAACCTTATAATCAATAAATTATAGTAATAATTATATTATAGTAATGATGATATTGGTATCAAATACCATTAATAGACATTTTAAACATGTTCCAAACAATCAGAATCGCTAAAATATAATAATGAAAATTAATTATAAATAACTAATAAATTTATAATAAAGGACTATAATTTATGAATTAATCAATTAATAGATATGGATATGGTTTTTAAATTTTTTTATTAATATTTATATGTTTGTTATATAATATTTTAATTCACATTCATAGATTTTTAGAGTTAAGGTAAGTGTTTTTTGTCTCAAATTCCCTTCTTGAGACATGATTTATATTATAAACCTATTTTATTTTGTTTGGTGTGTGTATTACCTATTTACAATATTATAAGATGATTCACTTTTTAATTACTTATATTTATAGTTCAATTTCATGTTATCTATTTTAATAGGGGTTGATTCAAATGTTATAAAAGTTGTAAGGGCATTCTCATATCAATTTTCCTTTTTTGGTATATATTCCATATTCACCACTTTATTTAATTTTGGTGGGGTATATATTAACTAATGTATTATTTATATCATACATTTCATTAAATTAAATTTATTCAAAAATCCATATAAATTATTTCATTCAAGGTTTTTTATCCAATGTTTATCGAAGACATAAGGGTTTTTGTTAACTAAATTTTTATTTATTTACCTACGATCATTATTCTTGGATATTATTCCTATCAGATGGGAAAAAAATTCCCTATGATTGAATTATATTTTACATAATCTCATGTTTCTAGAAATTTTTATTTCTTTCTTATAAACTCTTTTTCAAATGGTTTCTACCTCAATCCTTATTTATTAACATAATTCTCTCTTCATAAAAATGCAGCATTACTAAGAATAATTATCATTTTCATTAATTATAGTTTCTATTACATGTCCATATTCATTATTTAAAAAACCATTTTAATTTATTATTTTAAAACACAAATATAAATTATCTCACATGATCTTATTTTTTATTTACACCTATTTTCAAAACAAGATTTTATTATCCTTTTTAAGATTGGGTTTTCAATAAAGGTATTTTCAAAATATTAGAAATAATTTCTCATTCAAGTTCATATTTTTATCTTACAATCCAAATTTTCTCTAGAAAACCTTTATAAAATTTTCAAGGATGCATTATTAGTATTTATTTTAATATTTTTTTTAAATCATATTAACTTCTTGAAAATTATTTTTGAAATTAATTTTAAATTTCATATATTTATGAAAATATTAAGAAATGTTTTCTAAAATATCTTTTTCATGGGTTCACTTCCATTTTCCTATATATCTCAAAAATATTCATCTCCTTTATAGTATTGTTTAATTAATCACCCTTTAAATTCCCTTGTGAAATACTCTTTTTGGGAAATATAATTTTGGGTATCAACTGATCTCTTGAGATCATGTTATGTGATACAATTTAGAAATGTTACAAAACACATTTTATTAACTTGGGTTATTCATGGTATGATAATGATGTTGAGTGTGAAATTGATTGTGTTATCTATTTTCACAAGATTTTTCATGAACTAGATATGATTATACATGTTTATAATATTGATAAGGAACTTGGTGTGGTTAGATATGTTCATAATATTGAGTGTGTACTCAATGTAGTTAGATATGTTCATAAGATTGATCATCAACTTGGCACAGTTATCTATGATCACAACATTGAGAGTGAACTTTATGTGTTTAGGGAAACCATTATTCTAATCTATTTCATTAACTGTAATCTTTATTTCTCTTAGTAAATTTCTTATTATGTTCCCTTATTCTCCACACATAAAACAAAACCTTATTCCTTTGAGACAATTCTTAGAGTTCTTCTTCCCACATTATCAGTATATAAAAAACTAAATATTAATTCCTTCATTGTCTCCACCACCTAAGCTCACAGTGAACTCTAGAATTCTATTCTTTGGTTTGTCCAAGTATTAGTTAAGGTTAATGTTATTAATCATATATCATGATAAATGATTAGGAATAATCAAAATATCCTTCAATCTAATAATTATCTCATTTTTTCACATCAACACAACTTCTATCACATTCAACCTTACCTCAATTCCTTCTAGTTCCCACCATAGAATAAAACCAAAAAGAATTGTTTGAGAAATATTATTCATTATTTGAAATAACATAATCAAGAAAAATAACTTATAGGATGTCTAAATCATGAAACCTTCTTTTAAATATATGAAACCTTTTTTTAACCCATGAAATTAATGATCATCGTCTATTTAAAAACATTAGGGTGGTTCTTAAAAAGATTATGAATTTCCAAATCATATCCCCTATTAGTGTCAAACCAGGTGTGCAACAAGGCTCATTTCATGAAATAGGTGATGATTTATTCTATATTAATGGTCCATTTTAGAGTTATTAACCCTAGGTACCTTTATGATAGAGCCACATTCGCTTGTGGTATCCAGACTAGGATGGAATTTTGATGGAAACCACTCACTCTATCCTTTACAGATATTTTAGGATATTTTCCAATGCATAGAATTATCCTTAGACTAATCCTATTATATATTACAAGACATATCGCTAGAAATATCTTAGTAAAATCCCTAGGTATCTCACTAATGTTTTCTAATTCTAGTTTCTAATTGTAAAGTAAACTTATCCTCTGATACCAACTGAAAAGACCCCTGATTATAATAAATTAATATCCAATATTTTTAGATTAATATTTGATACATTTCAGAAATAAATTCCCAATGAATATAATTGTTTAGTGCCTTTGGAGACTAGGTACACAATATTTTTATTTATTGAAATATATTCAAGATATTATATAAATATCTCAGCCTTTTTAATATTCATAAACATACCCTACTTGAAACCCTTATTCAAAACCCAGGGAAAGAAAATATATGAAAGGGAGATATTATATGCTCAATATGGGTACACATGGAACATAAAAAATAATAACATTAGTATGAGGGTATTTGAATAAGAGAATACCATTTGAAAACCATACCCTTCATATAAATGATCATAATCATGAGTCATGTAATAGATATTGGTAGTTTATAAGACATAAATCAAGAGTAAATAAATTAAGATGAGCCATGAGAGAATAAAATTTCAATAAGTCATAGACTTTTGGAATAAAAATAAGCATATAAAGTCATTTTAATAGTATTCGAGGCTCAATTTCCAAGGCTATCATAATGTAATGGGTTCACTCCAAAAACCATTATAGTATTCATGGTTCACTCTCAATGCTATCATAGTGGAAAAATTACCTTACTTAACTGGGTTAACTCTATATTCTAGTCTTGTTTATCTCATAAGATATTGATCTTTACCCAATGCATTGGAGGGATATATAGGTCCCACCTATCTTTGGATATTACACTACCACCGTCCTGGGTCATAACACGATCACCATCCTTGGTTATATAATAACAAACATCACATAATGAAAACCATTTTATTTTTGAAAAAATATCTTAAACCATTCATCATATCAAAACCAAGGAAAATAAAAGGGCTTCAAAAAACATCTTACATAATCTAAACCATGTAAAAAAGAAATCTGCTTCATATGAATTTTATCATGGTATAATATGTGGAAGGGAAATGGGTTTTATTAATATATTTTCATAAAAAAATAAACCATTTAGATAAAAAATAATAATTTTATCCATTTATAATATTCCCAATAAAAAATAATTTATATCAAATGATGTCATCTAAGAATAAAAATGATTTTGAAAACCACTGGGAACTTTTCTTGAGGAAAATAGTATTTCCACTTTGAAAAATGATTAATAAATTACAAAAAATATTCAAAATCAATTTATTTCAAAATTAACTTTGAAACATATAAAAAAATATTCAAAACATTGACTGTTCATGATAGTGAGGAATTAGGTTCTTGTCGTACAAGTTAAAACATATATTCATTTCACATTTTTGGTAAAATATAAAAAAAATTTGAAAATGACATGAATATTCCTTTAGAACACTTTTTAAAAATAAAAACCGTGGAAAATTTTATTTAATAAACCCTTTTGATATTTCAAAAAAATTTATATTTTTAGAAAACATGGATATGGAAGAAAAATGATTTTTGACCGAAGAGAGAAATTTTTTTGATTGTCTTTAAAAAACTTTCTTAGAATATTGAATAAATAGAGAGATAGAAATTAATATAAAACATGTATTATCAAATAAATTAACATAGGATTATAAAATTCAGTAATTTATTGAAAATTATATCATAATATTTTATCATCATAAGCATATACAAAAAACATACTAATAAAGAATGAGATTGTACCATAAAACCCTTTCCACATTTGTAACTTTTGAATCATAATCCCCATGAAAGAATAAAATTAAATTAAACTTAAAATATAATTATAACAACTAAATAAATTATATTAAATTTAAATGGGGCTGTATATACTCCTCATAAAATAATATAGGCGCATAACACAACGTATGTCTTAATGAAGATAAATTGAGACAAAAATATCATACCTTACCTCTTGACTTCCTTCATATATGTTCAAAACTCATGTATAATAAATATAGTTTTATTATAAATATATTAAATAGTTGTAATTTTATATATCATTCCATATATTATTTAATTATGACATTTTATTACCCATTTATTAACAATTCCTCGTTAAAATCGCGTTTTGGGTAATAACAACATTGTTTTTCATGTATGTTTTGATTTGGTATTTTCAATAATTTGATAGTGGTTATATAATATATAGAAATATATAAAATATATAAATAATATATATATATATATATATTTGTATTTATATTAATCCATAAAATTTAGAGATAGAAAATGAAGTACTCTGTTCATGGAGATAGTAGGTTGTACAAACGCATGAATGTTGTTTCCATTTTCTCAATGGATGAAAGAAAAAAAGAAAAAAAAATATATTATATTTATAAAATAATTTTATTTTTCATATATATAACATATATTCATTAAATTATAATATATTACCTTCCATGTAACGTGTAACTAAAAAATGTATCAGAGCGCTTTGTGAGGTGGTAGTGTACCGTACATGAGAGAAATGTTACCATATTCCCATTGAATTTAAAGTAAGAGGGTTTATGTGAAATTAGAAATAAATAATTATATTAATTTAGTAAATGTAATATATAAATATTAAATCCATCATTACATCCATCCATTTTAGGAGGTGGTGGAAAATGAATTACATCCGTTCGAGAGGAGGCAGTCTGTTGTACACACGATCGATGATTTCATTTTCCATTCTATGGAATAGGATATGGATATAAGATATTACATAAAAAATACTATATAATTATAAGTTATATACTAGTGTTATTATATTTTAATTAATATAACATGAATGGAGGTGGAAAATAATAATTAAAAAGAAAGAGATTAGTGAAGAAAATTACCTTTGATTAGAACAACCCCCTTTGGATCCCTTATTACAGACCCTAAGGTTGTTCCTTTGGGATGAAAAAAATATATTGAACATGGATAGGTATTTTTTAGGGGGACTTTTTTAGGGCTTTAAAATCCAAATGCCTTATGAGGTTTGATGAAGTGAAGGAAGGTGGTGAATTTTTATAATTGGAGGAGTAGTGACATTTTTTTAGAAACCCATAACTATTAAATAACGGGAACTCACTCTCACACCAAGTTCCTCAAAAATATATAAATTTTTTTGAGGGATTATATGTCTTAACCACACATATATCGCAAAAAAATGTTTTAAAAATTTTATTCCCTATCCTTTATGTTTATATAATATTACTATTTTAGTTTTCACCATGAAAACATGTATCTTTTCCTTTAACTGGGTAATTTATCCTTAAATAATAAAACAAAAATGATACTACTTATATAATATGGAATAAATGATTCTAAATATTAAATCCAATTTATTAAATACAAATATTATGTGTGTTTAAAATTAATTTTAACACAAATGAATGTAACTTGCAAAACCCTATTTTAACCTTAGTCATAGTAATTAATTTTTGTTGTCTTCATTTATATTTACCAAAAAAAATTAATTTGAACTTATTATATGATATATATTATTTTTTAAAATATTTAATCCATTTTATCAAACTAAAATCATAGAATTTTCAGAATTTAATTTATGGTCAATCCTGTAGACGTAACAAAAAAGTTGTTTTCCAAAGAGAAAATGCTCAAAATTTTACAAACAATTTTCATAAAAATTCAATATGAAATTGATTAAAATGACCTAAATTGGATTAATATATATATATATATATATAATTTAACTAATTTTACTTTTTGAACAACATTAAAATAAAATTTAGCTGGTAAATTCTTTGATTGAAAAAGACCATTTTTTAATAGAAACCATCATTTTTCATTATTCATTGAAAAGTTTATATTTTCTGATAATTATTAAAAATTAACTAAAAGATAATTTTGAAATTATTATTTAAAAAATTGATTTAATTTATTAAAATAATTTTTTTTAAATTAGCATAAATTAATTTTAAAATAAGTGTGAAAAAGGCAATAAAAATTGTTTTTGGAAAAAAATA
The DNA here is from genome assembly GCA_963277665.1 of Viscum album. Taxonomy (NCBI): domain Eukaryota; kingdom Viridiplantae; phylum Streptophyta; class Magnoliopsida; order Santalales; family Viscaceae; genus Viscum; species Viscum album. The sequence continues at coordinate 1,180,863,628 of OY728164.1, forward strand.
CAGTTTTTAAGTGTAAAATTGGATTTATTGTTATATCATTCCAAGAAGACACATAATATGAATGTTAAAAAATTTATTGAATATAAAATATATAATTTCAATTAAAATAATTAATAAAAATTGATTTATTTAATTTATTGAGATAAAACACATTTACTTGCATAAAAATAGTTTTCAGAAAAAAGATTTCATTTACCTTCAAATGGATTCTATTATTTTCATTTCCTGTTAAATGGGACATCAAAAAATCCAAATTATATAAATTTTTAAACCATATATTTTCATATTTTTATTAATACTATTTATTCCTGCCATTCCAATGGCTTGGTGATGAAAATAATAATAATATGTCGTGTTTTGGTAAAACTTGGTGTTGTGTGGAACACAAGATATCAAATAAATTAAATTTATTTGAAGAAAATATTTCATAAAATCATGGGGTGTTATAGAACCAGCCTCCAGGAACCCTGACTTCACTCTGAACATAGTAAAAACTAAATTGTGTTTTTATGAAACCCCACGACACATAAAATATCCCTTCAATCAAAAAGGGGGACTTCCCCTTATACATGTTCAATAATCACCAACAGATATTTACCATGATTGGGGACACCAAACCCACATGGTTTCCTTAAGATGGCCTACCTACCATGAAGATCATATTGTTCCTCACACTACCATTGTATTCGTGGACCAACAATATGTAGATACTTGACCCCATTTCTAAAAACCCAATGAAATGGGTGTTGGTGGGGATGTAAAACTTGACTGCAGACCCCCACTAATCATATTGGACCTACTGTAGGCCAAAACTTATTAAGAGTTCCCTAGTTTTAAAATGAGGGACATCCCATCAGGAATTGGAAACTAATACCTTCTCTTTTTGGATCTATTAAAACCTCTATATGTTCCTTATAATGGATATCTCCTCATGGGTGAGGGTATTCCTTCATAAAAAATTGGGAAACCTATAATAGATCATGGGCTAAAACAGGCATTCATTCAGCATCACCATGTGTCACTTTCAGTGGAATGAACTAATCATTTATCTCTCTGATGATGGAATCTCCCATGATCTTTTAGAAATCCCATAGACTGATTTTGACTTCTCTATGTGTTATATAGAAAGTATTTTTTTTGTGATACATCAGTTGAGAAGCTTGAGAATGATGTCCTAGTGCTTCTGAACATATGTCTAGACCACCCAAATGGCCTCATAAATTCAAATTACATTTAGTTCAACTTTGAATTCATAACATGTCTTTCACACCTAGCACACCCACATCCACTCTAGATTGACACATCCTCTAGTTCAAAAGTTCCACTCTTCCTTCCAAACTTTTGTTTGATTTTTTTAGAAGAATATAAGATAGACACTTAGCATTTTGGTTTTCATTTAGACACATGAGGCCTAAACCCCAGAGCACAACTATTGGGTTGCATGATAAATGAATATGGTATTATTTCCTCATTGATAAATGTAGACCTGGATGAGAAGATGGAAGTTGTAAAATTCATGTACTATAAGAAAAATAAAGAACAAAATAATTATTCAACTTTAAAATGAATACATATCTCAAAAGTATATGGTTATAAAGTGGAAACAGTTCACTTTCAATAAATTCATGGTGGTACTTCTTGATATTTGTCTCTAGATTTGTAATAGTGGATTCACACACTTCATAATAATCTTTCCCAATGATGTATTTCATTTCCTTGTTATTGGCACTATCTGGTTCACTAGAGTCTCAAACCTTTTGATAATCCATAGGGAATTTTCAAGGAGTCCCAAATATTTTCATTAAAGCTATGGTTTTAGTTCAGGAGGTTCTAAAAAATGGAAACGAAGGAACTTGTGTAGGCCACTCACCCAAGTAACCTTGCATAGGATACTACCCATGTGACCCCATAAAGGTAGCTTTCCCAAGTGAGTTCACATAGGTCACTCATCCAAGTGACAGGGAAAAGGAGCCTCACTAAACTCACATCATAGACGATGCTCACACAAGTGAAGGAATACAAGGAGTATGAAAGAAGGAAATTCATGAAACATATTTCATGAATGAATTTTGTGACAACATCCTCTAGGAGGCTAAAAATTGTGATATAGGTAGGGGGCCTCTATGAAGGAGATGATATTTATAGAAGAGTGGGTACTAATGTGACCAACCTGCACGATCCACCTACATGAACAACCTATGTGGTCCATCAACACACTTATCTTTTGCATGATACATGATTAATAATGTTTTCTAAACCCAAGAATGAATATTCATGAACACATGGAGTCCAATGAATAAAAGAACTATCAATGTTTCTGTTTCTCTCTACCTCAGGATCATATCCTATTCTTCCGATCAGATCCAATCCTAAGGGTTGAATTTGTTGACCGTTTTTTTTCACTTAAGGAGGAAGTGTTTCAAATAAAAATATCTTAAGTATAAGGAGGTGGAAAAGTAATGAAAGGTAAAAAAAATACCATTTTTCCATACTCTCACAAGTGAATCTCGCACAGGTTCAACCTGCACGATCCAAAATACACTACCATTGCCACTAATAGGTTAAACCTACATGAGGAAATGCATGAGTGACCTTCATGAAACACATCCTTGACATAGTGTCCTAAAATTTCCTATAAATCAGACCCAGATTATACTAATTTTACATGACCATAATATGAGAAGATAGTTCAAAGCTCAGTTCACCCAAGTCCTTCACCCAAGTATTCAAAACTCTTTAGGTATCTCTACAAGCTTCAAAAAAAGATTTAATTAATGACAGTATAGGTATTATAGTCTCTATAGGGTCCAAAACACCAAAATAACAACACAAGGATCCCCTTCCTCCTAGTTCATAATTCTTAGAGATAAGGACCCATCCCATGATCTTGAATTGCATGATACATTTATAATAACACATGAGGAAACCCTTATAAGTTTGAGAAAGGTCTTTATCAAGTTTTTCCGCCCATTTTTCTCTTAATACAAGTTCTCACAAGTAATAATTGCATTAATTCACCTTCCAATTCACCTATATATCACCTTGGTGAAGCCAAATCATCCAGGTATCACTTAGGATAAGCCAAATCTAGGTCACCTAGGTATTACCTAGGAAAATACAAATCCATTTTTCTTAATCATCATATGGGAGAAGCACCATTAGGGCCCTATTTTTACATCTCCAATGATAGGATATCTCTTTACCATGGATCCTAATATGAGGGGATCCAATATATGACCACCTCTAAAACCTCTAGACATGTGTGATATGAACATAGGGCACACCAGTATTCCCTCTTGATTATATATTCCTATGGTAAAGGAAGTCATGTACTTCACCACCCCTGTAGGTGGGGACCTCAAAACATTCACAATTTTAAATTCTCATTCTAATGAATATACCAATCTTAGTGATGGTGTAAGATGTCTTCATGGGATCAGTAATGAAATATATTTCCTAAAATATGAACAAAATCATATTATAAGCTTCCCATTTCATCTTTCACCTCACCTACACCCAATATTCCACCTTTTGTAAGGGAAAGAATTAAGTAAAACATTATATAGTAATCCCCAATTCGTTATTATGGGAAATTAAACCACATTCCATACCCTTACACTTGTCCACCAGTAGAAAATAGAGATTGTGTGGATTATTAGATCTTCAACTTCTTCTTATTTTTTCCACTGATCATGAATCATGTGGGCTTATATGTTAGTGGTGATCATTTCATAAACATTATCTAATATTTACCATATGGCCCTTATACTTAGTTTAGGGTGAAAACATGTTATCGAACCCCTTAACAGACCATATTCCCTATGATAATAACCTTCAAAGAGACATATTCTTAATGAACCAACCACTTGGTCCTCATCAATAGGTGTAATCCCCAACCACTATTAACTATGTGGGATTTTATTCCTATATAAATGTGATATATAGGAAGCCTTCCTAAGGTTCAAACCCAACACACACAAATCACTATAAACTTCTCTAATCCATACTCCCAGTAGTTTCATCTCCAACCTGGAGGGTCATATTTCTTATTAATCCCTCTATAACCTTTTTTATTTGGATATATTCCAAGTAACATCTTACCCCCTACATGGGAGGATATATCCGTTCCATTTCCATCTTTCTATTTTAGCATAATTTGCAAACCATTATTTTCTATGAATCTTCAGCCTATAATCCCTCACTATATGATGTTAAACTATATAGTCTGGTGATTATCACATGACTTTAAAAGGAATAATGTGTCTCATTATGTGGAACTGAACTATGTGGGTTATGATTCCTCTCATGAGGATACATAATAATCCCATATCAAGGGACTAATACCAACATAAAAATAACTCCCAACTCCTAAGATCATTATAAATTCTAGAGTGAATATCTTTATGTATTAAAACTTGTGCAATGAAACAACAAACATAACCAATAGGAAGAAATTTTGATACATATAGACCATTTCCCATTAAAAAATGCCTCTAGTTTATGTTAATATAAAAATGTGATCAGTTCCATATATAGAATTTAAAAGGGATTCATGAATATGTATTAAATCTGTAAGAGATTCCCCTAGTAAGAAATCATCCCACCCCATGGTGTGATGAGACCGACCATCCATCCTATTGACCAATGAAATTTATGAAGTATCATTGGCCATGTTACCCAAAAAATTCCTACCTTTTGAAAGTAGTTTTATAAGCTATCATAGATATGTGATGTTTTTGGTGTTATTGGTTCAAGTAAAAATCACCATTTGAAATCGACCCACCATAAAAATGGGTGAAAATAGAATCTATATCCTATAGGAAATATGAAATAGATTTACATCTCTAGTAAACATGATAAACAATAACCACATATGATATATAGATAACTGAATTACAGAAAAATTCATATCAGAGATATAAATTATCCCATTGAACTCCATAAATTAAGCCCCAAAAGAAACCATATACAAAAGGAAATGACACCAGGAACAACAGATGTATGATAATGGAAAAAATCTCATTTACAAAATGAATCCAAGGAATAGAACACCATTAGTAGTTTACACTATTAAGCACCACCAAAAACTATCAAACATCATCTATGCATAGGTTTTACCTATTAGAAATCTACCAAGATCATTTTTAAACTATGAGAAATCTCTAAAAATAAATATTTCTGAGAACCAGGACTGTATAAGTGTGGGTATAAATATACCTAGTATAATTCCTAAAAATAGAGATAAATAAAAGGAAAATAAGTTAGATCAAAACTATATAACAAGTGACAGGTTGGAAGGAAACACAAATATGATTAATATATAGAAAACCTAGGGATATAGGGAAGTCCTCGTCATTATATATCAACTCCAAATTCAAAACCTAGCTCTATATATGATCATAAATATAATGGAACATAAGGATATTTCATAACCCATGATGTCTAAACTACCCATCACCCTATGACTTCAATGTTGTCTCTTTAAAACCGTAGTGGGTAACCCACACCTTATAATGGAATTAATTCTAGTTTAAGGTTTTAATAGTACATTAGATGGAGGACCCTCACCCCATATCAAGCGGGTCTTATACTCTAGAATCTTTATATAGAATCCTAACCTCATTCTAAAAAGTTTAGTGACGGGGTTACCAACACATTTGGAGGACCCACACCTTATCGAGAAAAGGGGGTACTAACTCTTTTCCAATACTATATTAAGGAACCTATCCTTATCATTAGTATTCCTCTAGGGAGTTACCAACTATGTAATACATATGGGGTCCCACAACCTAATATATTTATTTCATCTAGAAGATTATTTCCCATAAATCTACTCTAAAAAACTAAACCACACCTCATCTCCATGTTTATAAAGATAAAAAAATCAAACTATATAAAAAATTATAAGAGACATCACAATAAAATAAACAGACCCACGCCATCACAATTTACATGGAAAAAATCTAATAATTGAATAATCATTTTTCCAATTATAATACTCAAGTGACAAGATTTGGAAAACATTGAGAAATGGAAAATAAATGGAATGTTATTTTTGAAAGAAATGATATGTTAGCATACGGGTGAATACAGGAATGTACATATACTAGTTGGTTATGTATTATTAACCTACATATCATGATTTAATCATGACATAGCTTTTGGGACACATTTTCAAGTTGATTGTGTACTCTAAAGACATGGATTTATATCATTTCATTATACATTGTGTGTCATGATCCTATACCAAACATGTAAAGATAAAAGTTTAATTTTTTTACTATTGAGACCTGATTTTTGTTCCTATATTCATACATGTAATCTCTCATGTCTACATAAAGTGTGTGACCAAGTGGATAGATCCATGTTTAAACCAGTGCACCTTATGTCGTGTAGTATATTCATAAATCACTTGTGTCTCCAAATTAAAAATGATGTGATATTTGATCCTATTTTATAACCCTATATACCATATAAAATAAGGAAACAATGTGTGTTTTGATGTCATACATCATGTGATATTTAACATCCATAGAAACCCAATCCATCATATGAAAAATGATACACAACATGTGATCGAATAACTACATGGTGTGTATTCAGTTTTCATTCCTAAGAAATATGTAATTATATCAAATCATTAAAATGTGATTTCAAACTTTATAACTATCATATATCTTGACTCCCAAGCTAACCATTCCCAAATCTATTATAGTTCTCAACCTCACATCACCTGATATCCATAATTATCATTCTATCCATGATTTATTTCACCACTAATTTTCCATCAAACATGCACTTGATACTTACTGTAATGCCATCATTATAATCCTCAAATCACAAACATCTGACTATTATAACACCATAATTATACCTCTTTAATTATACCACCTCCTATTATTATTTGGAAGTTAAAATCCCATGAGAGACTTTTACTTTCGAATCACTTGTCATAGAAAAGACCAATGAAAACTATTCTTAGAAAAAAAATGGGATGTTGAAATGGGAAGGTCAATGAATCTATTGAAAATAAAGTCATGGCCAACCAAAATTTCATTTTAAAATAATTTATAAAGGAAAATTAATTTCCAAGAAATCTCAATTAAAATAACGAAGAAGGTGGTTTTTAAAATTCTATGAAGGAATGGGAATCTACAATGTGAAATTTTTAACAAATCACCAAAAATAGTCTATTAGGATATACAATGAAAGAAAAAAATTCATCATAAACAAAGACGTTTTTTATTGTTATAATAATAGGAAAATAAAATTACAAATAACATAAATAATGTATAATTCAAAAATATAATATTTAAAGAATATGATCTAAAAAATAATGAAATTAAAATTGATTTGAACAAAAATAAATTTTGAATTTAATTATACAAAGAGTTAAACTACCAAATTAATTAATTTCATATTTTTTTAGTATACCACTGACACTCGATCGTAAATTTAAAAACACTTCCATATTGTGATGTTAATTCCACCTTTATGATCCTCCTAACCATGAATAGTAGAATTTAAGGTTATAACTTTCCAATTATATCTCCTCCCCATAAAAATAGATTAAAATATATTTTAAAGGAAGGAATTAGGTTTTCCTTAGATATTTGAACATTTTAATTAATATAAAAAATATATATTGATCTATGACCCAAAAATAGAATATATAATTTACATCACCCCTAGGTAAAAAATCTTTTTTCAAACTCAACCATTCATAAAAATTCCTATCTGAGACTTTTTCTTAGAGATATCACTAATTTCATGCATAAAATAAATATTTATTTTATAAATTAATATTAAATACCCCATAATGTTCAACTAGATCAGAACGTCCCCAAAATTTAACCCAAGACTAAACACCATGTCTCGATAACAAAAAAACTTTACAATTTTTTTTCATGATTTTTTACTATTGATAATTTACCTTTCAATACTTTTATGGTTTCAAGAATTGAATCTTAAGAATGATCTAATTATTTGTAAAAAAACTTGAGTCACTATAATTGGGATGATTTTTGGGATTTTTTCTTATTATGATCATAAAAAAACTATTAAATAAATAATAAAATTCTATTCACAAACATATTAAAAAATAAAAAAAACTAACTAATAGTAGTATTTATTATATGAATCATGTCATTTCATTATAGTTTAATATCAAAATTTATAAGATATTTTTAAATCTATATCTAAAATTCAATGTTCATATTCACCGCTAAAACCAAGTCATAATGAAAAAAATAATGATAATTGATATCATGTGTCATTTTCATTATTTTCAATATTGTGGAGCATTCTATTATGTTTAATGTGACCTGATATTTGAAATTTTATCTTATAAATATTCCTCTTCAATTGATCCTTCAATGGATGCTTTTATTCATTATATTTTTTTTCAATTTATGCATATATCTATAAAATTGGTATATTTATCAAAATTGTATAAGACCTTTTCATTTTACTTAATATGATAAATGTATTATTAAATACTATATTGAATAAAAGAAAGATGATATAAATATTTTTTTCCAACTAACATATACTTATAATGACCTGTTATTAAACATACTCAATAACTCATAGTCAAATGTTGTTAAAAAAATTTCATAGAAAAAACATGATATATCATTCAATACATCTGAAATTAATAAAGGTAAAAAATTCTATAATACCAATAAGTAATTTTCTTTCTATAATGAAAAGATAGTAATGAATTTCTAACTCAACAATACGCCCATTTATAATAAAATTTGTTAATTCAAAAGCATATTAACGTGAAAACCATGTATCTACAATTAATTGATAAAATAATAAATTATTTTATATAAACAGTGAATATGTTTCTTGGATTTCTGAATCTTTATGATCTATCATTTTTAAAGTATTCAAGTTTGAGACACCTGTAAATTAGTCCAAGATCTAACTATGACGTGAAAATATCTTTCATCTTGTAAGATATTTCTAACACAACATAGTATGTGTTATCAAAGAGATTCTAATGAGTTGAGGTACTCATGAAATATCTTGTTCATAAAATCCATAAAAACACAAGGAGCATTGGTTAGACAAAATGGTATAATATGATACTCATAGTGACTATAAAAAGTACTGAAGGTGGCCTTCATAATTTCAAATTATTTTATTCTCAACAAGTGATAACTAGATCGAAGTTAAATATTTAAAAACCACTTCACCGCATTCATCTACTTAAACAGATCATCAAAATGTGGTAACATATACTTGTTCTTCACTGTAACTCAATTGAGTTTCCCATAATCAACACATAAGAGAAGTGATCCATCATCTTTATTTGTAATGAGAAGAGATTCCACCCAAGGTGACACACATAGTAATATGAAATCATTATATAGAAGATCATCCAACTGATATTTCAACTCTTTTAACTTTACCGGTGCCATATGGTAAGAAGTAATAGACACTGGATGAGATTTAAGTACTAAATCAATGGAAAAATCGGATTCCCTCACTGGTGGAAAAATTGAAAATTTAAAAGTAAACATGTTGGGAAACGTGATAAAAACACGAGGGAGAACATCACTCAATTATTCCCACTCCAATTCAAAAGAAAACACTGATATCACCATACACAACTCCATAAAATGAGGTCTAGATCTAATCAGCCTCAGGTCACACTCTCCCTGAAAGACACAACCCACCCAACCAACCGTGGTATAGGAGATCCATCAAATATAACAATCAATATGGACCTAATGAGAAATTATAAAACTAGACATGAAAATGATGTCAAGATGTTTCATGTTGATAATGAGAAAAATCTAGGTAGGATCCATCTCTAATAGAGATAAAACACAAGAAGGATACCTAAGACCCCCCTCCCTATTCATTCTGAGGGGCATGGTAATATCCATCACGTAAGACAAAATCCTTATAAGAAGGTTTAGTATATTCAAGAAATAGGTCGATATGACAAAGTATGATTCACCATTATGAAAAAAGAAGTCCCTACAGATAAAGCTATAGTAATGGAAACACTCATAGTTATTGGACCCATATCAACTTCCTCTGGACACTCTCCCACTCTGTGAAGAATATTCATTCTAGATGCATGTGGATGGAACCCATAAGTTATTGAAGCATATAATTTCACCATAATAATTTTTGGTGCTTATGAGATCACTCCACTACACAGAGATGAAAAAGAAATGGTAAAACTTCAATAGGTTTCCTGAGAAACCAATGTAACTACATATATTTGGTGTGTCAGTAAAAACCCATTTCGAATTCCCAACCTTTTCACACTGAAAGAAAGTCAAAGGGAATCTTCCAGAACCTATAGGAGGTCTAGATGACTCCTGATGTCTAAAAACACCATGATACACATAACAAATTCTCTTTCATTTGTGGTAACTCACTGAACTACCACTTTGAGAAAAAGAAACTCCCATAAACCCTAAAATACCATCCATGTTATTTTCAACTATTAATTCTCTATCTATAACATCTTAATAAGAGTTAATATTCATCAGGAAAACCAATGATCATATATCACTTCAGATAACCATATCAAACTTTTGATCATTTGTCTTTTTATTGTATACAACCTCAGGTGAAAACTGAACAATCTCAGGAAAATGGTTTGGATACAGTGTCATGGTACTATCACCTAGATGTAGGTAGATAAACTCCATGGATTTTACTAAAACCACTTAATTTGGATATAAATTTTCAGTGAAAATAATGATAAAGTACTTTCACTCTAATCCCTCATGCTTCTTCTTCATTACTATAATATCCCACCATCTCCTGGTAGGCCCTCAAGCATAAAGGTATCACACTTCACTTTAATCAAATAAAGAATTTCCAAGAACTCTGAAAGTAGTGAAATATTTTTTAATAATTCCTTTTACACTTAGGTATTATTCAAACATTGTATGTATGATTATTTCGAATGAAAAAAATATTTAAACTGATCTATGGATTCATCACATCGAGGTTCCACCATCAGTGCCTAAATGGGAATATGTTTAGGTAATTTCCAAAATATTGGACAGAACGCATCACTATATCAACAATATTTTATTCAATTGAATTATTAACCTATTGTGGTTCATTGAAAGCTTCCTCATGCAGCTTATTCAAATTTCACCTTAGAGGTATATAGCTACACAACATAAATAGACAACATTGAAAGTATTGGAAAGGTTACATGGATAAAAAACTTGAACAATAGATACAAGAATATAAATTTGTACAAGTAGAATTCAATATTTGGATTTCAACACACTCATATCAGATGTAGGAAAAAGTATAGAAAACGAATCAAATTATTCTTCAAAGAAACTTTTCCCAAATATTCATGTTGTATTATAGATCTTTATGAGGAGATATGACCATGAAATTTCTCACAAATACCTCTTATGTCCCAAAAATCCTACGTCTGATTTACTAGGACAAACCAAAATACATACTAATATCAAGGAGAGATTCAAAATATGAAACTATTATATGACTTTGTAACAAATTCTCCCCGATATCCTAGTATGCTAATACGTAAGCTGGCCCAAAAGGAAATCCTAATCCCTGTTCATTTTGAGACTATAACCTGACATCATACAATAAAAACAATGGAATGATTTTTCACAAAAAAAAAAGAGAAACACAAAAGATACAAGTTAATTTGATCAACACTCTAAAGGGAGAAAGTACCCAAAAATAGGTAAAATAGTACCAAAATAACATCATTAAAATACAAAAAATCTACTAAGATAATGATCCAAGATAAACCCATTAAATTTTAATAACATCTCTACTAGTCACCTCCATTACTCCAAGTCTTAAGGATCAAGAACATCCTCTATCTTCAAGTGGAACTTTTACTTCTCTTGGACCTGACATAAGATAATCTATAATACCTAATGGAAAAGTTAGTGTGTGATCTAAATAACCTAGTAGGGTCTCACATAGTGTTCTGTAATCAATTAAATAAAAATTAAAACAATTATACTTTAAATTTAAATAAAACAATGCATGTCATGAAATTTATATATTTTTAATAAAACATGATTTTTTAATCAAAAGGATGAAAAATGTTTCAAAATATTCTCAAATGGAAATTTGTAATTAAAAGATTATATGAAGTGGTTGAAATGAATAAAATAGTTATATAAATCAATGACATGAAATAATAAAATCAGAAATATAATATAATCATGTAGTAAACCTTATGGTATGTTAGTTTTTGGTAAAAGGATCCACACACTACTCAAATAGTGATCTTAGTGTAATGTGTGCACACTTTCCATGACTGTTTCCATCGGGGTTCAACTTCCCATCAGGTAAAATCAGGTTTCATTATGTTTATATCAGTGTTTTCACAATAAATAAAATTCTAGGGGGAAATATCCTTGAATGTATATCTTAATTACTCGCTAAATACCCATGCTCTCATGTGCTTCAGGTAATCAATCAATCAACCATGGGAAAATCAAACATTTAAAATCAGTTTAAAATACAATTTCCCATTTTTATTTTCAACATCCCTTTCTAAATTCAAAAAAAAATCATAGGATTCAATCAATCCAAGCCTTTTAAATATTCTTTCAATTTAAACTATTTATCTAAAAATAAATTTTCAAATCAAGCCATCAATTTTCCCATATCCTCCCAAAAACATAAATTCCATTAAAATTGGGGTTTTTCTTAATCTCCATGCCTTTTTCAAAACCATCCATAAATTATATCAATTACAAGTTTTAAAATCTTTTAAAAACTCATTTTGAATCAATTAATAAATCAAAGGTTTCAATTATAAGTAAAAACATTATGGAACTACCTACCTTTAATCAGTGATTAAATTAATGGATACAATAGGAAAAGACCAACAAAGAATTAAGGTGAATGAGACCAATAAGGAAAACCTAGATTAGAAATCATAAATATAAAACTATGATTTAACTAGAAGTAATGAGATTGCATCACTATAAAAAAGGCCTCCAAAATGAAGTAAAAATTAAATGTGAGGAAACTCACTGGAGATCAAACACCAAACCATGATGTCTGGAAGGGTTAGAGTTTCTCGTAACACACAAAAGGAATTCTAGGGTTCTCGGGAGGAGTGATTATAGAATATCTAATGAAATAATGTTAGAAGGAGGAATAAAACTATTGTTCATGAGGCATTTATATCATAAATCTTGGGTTTATGATGTAAATTCATCAAGTGGAACATACACTAAAAAGAGGAACTCTTCAGTTTAAAAATACACCGAGTGATTAATTTCTGGTGTAGGTTCTTCTATTACCATGTAAATAATTTAGCACCATAATCCATTCTCATAACTTGTTTCCATCAAAATATTTACAATATAAACCAAGGATTTACAGTGTAGATTATTTCTGTAGTCAGTTCCTAGCAGAAAAACCACCTATAAATCATCCAATTAAAATTTTACCTAATGTGAAACCTTTATATCCTTTGAAACATTTATACCTGGATTCTAATAAATCAAAAAAACATAGATTTTAGGAAATTAGGTAATTTTCCATGACAAAATCTCTCTATCCTTGAAGGAATCAAAATATACCCCCAACAAAATGGAATCAAAAAAGGAGTCGAGAAGAACCTGAAAGAATGTATTGAGATGTTTCAGAGGACGAGGATCACCTTTATGGGAAAGTAATTTAGGGTTCCCAAAATTGACTTAGGGAACCAATGACAACTATCATGAGGAAATGAGACTGGAGCATTATTAGGCTCACGTACATAGAATAGATGAATTTTACACGTTGAGGCTTCTATAGGGTATATATTTGGACTTCGATAGGGAACATGTGTAGACATCAGCAGGACACAAATAGCCTTATACATGGCACATGAAAATAATTTAGTAGAGAATGTGCATATGATATAGTAGGGAACATGTGAAGAATTTATCTAGGAATACACTAACTTGAATTTGAGGAAGCTCCTTCATATACAATCAAACTTAAAAACCATATTTTTTTATCGAGGAATGTATTTTGGATCCATGAGCTGTTAAATTGAATCTAATAAAATTATTTACCCCTTGGATAATAATATACTTACAGACTATGTTTTTTATAACCAAAATATGTTTTTAAGAGTCTTAATAATGTATTTGAATTTGACATAAGAAATTAATTACATACTTTTGATAGGTGTTTCATTCAACTACATCACGTATTTAGACAATGTTTTTAATGTATTTGGATCTCTTAATGAATGATAAATCATGTCAAAGATAAATACCCATTTTTATCTTCTTCATTGACTGCGATTCACCTTTATCACAAACTCTACTCACCATATGAGTAAGGATCATGTTATAGTCTTCGTGTAAAAGTGCATGAAACACATTTTTACTGCCCGTGGCTATTGACATTATTTTATTCTAATTTTAAAATATTTTAATAACTCTTGAAATTGAATTAATTTATTTTTTAAAAATATTCACCTTTAAATATAAAATAATCATATTTTAGTTTTTAATATTCTCATTATATTTATCATTCACATAAATTTGTTTTATTAGATATTAACACAAACATATTTTTTTTTGAATAATATGTATTATTATTATTATTATTATTATATATTATAATATATTACCTACAAATATTTATTCATAATAAAAATTGTAAATATATTATATTTTATAATACAAATTTTTAAATTTTAATATTAAAAAAATAAATTTAATTAAATATTTTTTGGTTTGTTTCAAATTCCAAACATATAAACTAATCTATACTTTCATTTAAAAATATTGTATTCATAAATAATCTTTATTTTTAATAAGAAACTAAATAAAGATAAATTATTTTAGAACTAAGTAAATTATAAAAAAATAATATTAATATGAATAAAATGAAAAAATGATAACTTTGTACTCAATAAAATTAATCAACTCTTATAAGTTTTTCTAAATTTTGATGTATAACATGAGAAACATAATAATTGAATGAAAAAAGAAAATAAAATGATAGAAAGACGAAAGGATTGAAAATTTAGAATAAGGAAAACTAGCCACAAAGACTGTTTATATAATTTTTTTAACAAACACTAGTGACAAATGAAAATCTATTGTTATTAACCATCAAAAATTGATAATGAAAATTCTTAATGCATTTTTTATGAAAATAATTTGTGATAGATACATAATTTTATAGTAATTATTATGTCCCTTTTTATTTTTTTAATGGATAACAATAATATATATCAACAATGAAATATTATCCCATCATAAAAATTACAAATAGTGATAAAAAATATTCCATCACAACAAAAACCACTACCTTTTGATTTTAAACACAATAATTATAATGATTATTAGCAATAAAATCTACATTATATCTTAAAATATACTCACCATTTATAATTATTTTGAAAGACTATCAAATTCATTGAAATATAAGCCATCATTTATAAAAAATTATGATTTATTTGAAATTATTTGTAAATATAAGTCGATGTTTATATTCAATTGTGAGAAATATCAAATCTATGAAAAATGTAATGAAAAAATAAAAAAATTATTTTTGATATATTTTTGTATTGATAATAATAAATATTTATGATAGATAATTATGTTGTAAAATAAAACATGTTGTGACAAGTCACGTGTGCCAAATTTTATTTTCACTAGAGGACATTTCTATCACTAAAAAAATCACAAAACAATTTATTTTTTATAGAACAATATTTTCATTTAAGTATTATTTGATTTTATCATCTATCAAAAATGAGATCATAATAACAAATATTTTTCCTTTTTGGATAAAAACATAAAATTGAACACAACATTTATACTACATGGGAAACCCTACAAGACTTGTTTATCATGATTAATAAATAGTTTTATTTTAAAAAATGTAACACAACCCATTTATAAATGTTTTGATGCGATCTAATTCAATTTTTCCCAACATTATTAGATCAATTAGACAAATTAAATAAGTTATTTTGTGACACATTTAATTAAATTATTCATTTCATATTATATTTAGTATCAATATACCCAAATGTACATGTAATAATTATTAATCATGTCAACAAGAACACAACACATTTATTAATCATATTGAAAAATCTAAACTCAAACCTATTAACTTTGTTCCATTTTCATGTCTTTTTATTATAACACATAAAAATTTATTTCACATTAATATAATATCTTTGGTTAGTATTTGAATTTTTCTTTTGTTTATTGATTTTATTGTGCATAACTAAGAGATAAAAAAAGTGGTTGTTTTCATTTTCTGATGAAACTTTTTTTCCATTGAAAGAGTTTTTATTTATGTTTTGGAGAGAAAATTATTCTTCCAAATTTGAAAAGATAATAATAATCTTAATTTTTCCAAGATATTAGTGGGTTGATATTCACAAACTAAAATTTCCCAGGTGGGTGTTATCAATGACCATATAAGTATTTCTTTATTGAATCATGATGCTAATAAACTACTGGAATTTATTCTCATTATGAAAAAATATAAAATATATCTTGAGTTATTCAAAAAAATCCTCACTAACATATATTAGAGAGGTTCATATTTTATGTCACTAAAAACCCTAACACATGTTAATGAATTACTCAATGTAGTTCTACATAGATCATCTTACTCTCTCAGAGTCTCCCCTACAATGATCTCTCATCACACCCTATACATGATTGAAAACCCCATCCCCCCATGTTTTCTCTCACATCCTCTCCTCTATTCTTACTTTTTAAATTTTGGATTCAATATGTTTATTTTTTAATGATTTTGGTGGCACCCATGCAAATATTGTAGAACCAATTTTCAAAATAGGTTTTTTTACAATAAATAGAATTAGATATTTCTGAATCTTATCTTTTAAAAACTAAATATATTGATGACCTTTTATGTTCTAATAGACCACTAAAGTTACATATTTTTTATTTTCCTTTTCAACATCAACCATAAACCATTATGACAGATATAATTGATTATATGTGAGTCTTATATATTCAATATGAATTAAATCATTTTAAAATAAATTAAGTGGAAAATTAAGTTAAAAGGTATTATAATTATCCTATTATTAAAAATATATGGGTTATTAACAATAAATTAAATGAAAATGGTTATAATATATATATTCTAAATATGTTTATGAATATTATATAAAGGCACTATATATGTAAATTTTTATTATATATTATTCTATATACGTTATAAATAAAATAAATAAATTTATTTTTCATTATATGTATAAATTTAAAAAAAATTAGACATTATATATTTAAATTTTAAATTTTATTTTTATTGTATAAATAAATTCACATATATTATTTTAATTATATATATAAATTCTCCAAAAAAATTTCTTTTTAAACTCATGATGTAGCTTTGAAATTAATTTTAAATATAAATGTGATTTCTAAATGAACCATTTTAAATAAAATTTTAATAAAAAAGTTTTCAAATAAAGAATCATTTTATTGTTGTTTCAATTAATGTTATATATTTAATAGAAGGAAATGGTTTATATGTTTCTCATTTTATTTACATGAAAATTCTTGAAAGTGATCTTGCATTAATAAAATATTTATAAAATAATTTTTGATGGGTAAAATGGATTCAAAATTAATGGTTTATTTATGTTTTTTTAATTTTATGAACAAAATGAAATTAAAAAATCTATAAATGTTTATGAAAGAATTTTTTTTCTTTAATAGATTTTTTTATGGAAGAAATATTATGATTTCTTGTAAAAATTTATTAGTTTGTCTTAAAAGTAGATCTATAACCACTTTTGAGGCTAAAATTATGTTAGCTTCATTTTTTAATATAAATATTAACCTATAAAATAATGTCCTTATATTTGTTTGAGTCTTGAATGAATTTATATTCAAATCATGATTTGTAATTAATATTTTATTTAAATCTATGTTTTGGGATTTTATTTTAGATATCCATAATTATTATATTATGTGTGTTTAATAAATTTACAAGGAGAATAATTTTATGTAAATGTATTATTATATAGAATTTATATTTTATTACAATGATATTATGAATTTATATTAATATTTGAATTAAAAATTTATTTAATTCATCTATATGTATAGGGAGAAATGTGGAAATCCATTATGTATGGGTAAAATATGGAAAAATTTACCTAAGAACCCACCTTGGTATGTTAAGGATTTGGAACAATTTTTAGATTTTGAAATTAAAAAATGATATGTAGATGGTAGAATAAAATTTCTATGTATTGATTATAAATTTAAGTAATGGTTAAATGGAAAGGAATTATATGAGAACTTAATATTGAAATAGATTCCTACTTGATATGTAAACTATATTTGGCATAGTGAATAGAATGTTATGGAAATTTAAATAATAAATATCCTATAAATAAAACATATATTAAACCACTAGAGTATAATTAAATTTTAAATATAATATATTGTGTATTTGGTTTTGTAGGAAATAATGAACATAGTTTTAACAGATCAACTAAACATTTTTTTACTCTGAAGAAATTTAATGTTTCTCGTAAATTTGTGAGAAAAAAATGAGTTTTTGAATTAGTTGAAGTTGGGAATAAAAAATTACATAATGAATATTCCATGTATTAAAATCAATATTTTATATTTTATATTATCATTATATAATATCAAGTGTCTTAATAGAATTACAGATAAATCATTGTCCATGATATTAGAGTTACTTCATGATGAATTTGGTAAAGCTGAGATAACTACAAGATTTTATATGATAGATAAAATAATTAACAAACTTAGAATTGATTATAAAAAATATATATTCATGTATGAAAGATTATATAATTTACAAGGGATAAAAATAGCTTAAAGAATAATGAATATGATATCATATATTTATATAGAATTCAATTAGTTATGGTGAAAGTGTGAATGAGTGTAACACGAGAGATAAATAGAAAAAATGAATCTCCCATAAAGGTATTGTTCTACATTACTTTAAACCATGATTGAAAAGTTTAAACATATCATATAATATAACATATGATATGAAATTACATGATTTAGAAAGTAAAAATGATGACTTCACGATTCATTCAAAACATTCAAAATCTTGTAATATGTTTGATTCATTATATATATATTTTTATTTGGTTTCATGGAATTAATATTAATGATTATATTTTTATGGTTTTAAACCTTTAGAGACTTTATGGTATAATTATACTATATGTAATTTTTTTATCCCTTAAAATCCACCTTCCTAATTGTATATAGAGAAGAGGTATTTTATCGTATGAATAATCATTCCAAGAAAGAAAATTCCTAGAAATTGCATAGATTTATATATATATATATAATTTTATCAAATAATTTCTTGAATTATGGAATATTAGTGTGGAAACATTTGATTCATTGAAATTAATTATTCAAAATTCATAAGTCTCTAAGATGGACCGTTAGTGACTTTCCTTAGATATATGAACATTTGATTAAAAATCCAAAAATATCTTTGTACATGGACTAAAATTTAAACTATAATTTACAACTCTCCAAGGTGAAACACCCCATTTTCAACATAACCATGGTCTAAAAATTCACATCCAAAACTCTGTCAAGGAGATATCATAACTAGAATACACTAGATAAATATTTTTTTTCTTAAATGAATATTAAATAGACCTTGAATTTCAACTAGCTTAGAACTTCACAAAAATTTAACCCAAGAGTAAACACAATGTCCTGAGACTAATAAAATATTAATATTTTTTTTGAGATTTTTTAATATTGTGAATTTACAATTATACCCTTTCTAGGTCTAATTCTTTGAAGCTCAAGAATAATCAGCCTTTCTTATACAAAAACTAGAGTCACTATAGTTTGAGATAATGTTTGAGATTTTTGGTAATGTGATCATCAAATAAAATATAAAACAAATGATAATATTAATTTCACCAAAACAATAAGTAATAAAAAAATTAACTAATACTATTACTTATTATATGAATCATGTAATTTCATTATAGTTCAATGAAATGGTTGTGTAATATCATTTTAACTCCTCATCTAAAAGTGAATGTTCATGTTCACTATTGAAAAAAAGCCCCACTTTATCAAATATTGATAATTTATTTCATGTTTAATGATCATTATTTTCCTTATTGTGACACATTATATAATGTTTTGAATGACTTGAAATTTGAAATGTTCTCTGACAAATACACCTATGTAATTTATACATTAATAAATGATTCATTTAATTTTTTTTCATTAATTTCTACACATATATATCAAATGGGTATATATAAAATAAATTTATAATACCTTTGAATTTGAATTCATATAAAAATTTTAATTTTAAATATTAAATTTAATTAAAGAATGATAATGGAAATATATTTTACAATTAAAAAATATTTAAAATGGTATATTATGGTGCCTTACCCAGTAACTAAAAAATTCCATAGAAAAAATATAATATTTCATTCAAGACATCTCAAATTGATGAATTAAACAACTCTATAAGACTAATAGGGAATAATATTTATATTATGACATGAAAATCATGAATTTTTTACTCGATGATATGTCTCTCTCTATCACAATATGCTATGTTAAAATCATATCAATCTGATAACCTCAAATATACAATCCATTAAGATAAAAATAAATGATTTTTTATTCATAGTGATTTTTTATTCATTAAAGCTCATGATTCATCATTTTTAAGAAATTAACGTTTTGGACACGTATAAATTTGTTAGTGATCTAACCATAACTTGAAAATATCTTTCATCTTGTTAGATATGTCTAACCCAACATAGAAAATTTTATCAATGCTATTCTTCCCAATATACATTACATATATCATGCAACGAACTAAAAAACAATTTATAAATTTTAAAAATACATCACTTTTTCTCATTATGATATCTCCCAAAACAAACTATTTTATATCAGTTTACAGTTTTACAAAAAATAATACCAATTAATGAAGATACAAAAATTTCCAACTGAATACCCATGAGTATTGATGGAGTTCCATCACTTTTAGTTCAATATTTTGTAAAATGTTTTTTTATTTCTATAGAAGGGGTGATCGACTGAAATGAATTGGGGATGCCAGAAAAAAAAACGGGTTTTTATTCTATTGAAAAACATGGATACAATACTTTCACTCATGTAGCATGGTCACAATATTATAAAATCTGATCTCCATCCAAATAACATACCATATTTCAAAAAGTCACTAATTATCCAAAATAACACTATTCATAATGAAAATTCTTATTGTGAAACTATATCATATGTACTTATATCATCACTCCAGAATAATTTCAACTCATCAATCAATTTTTTTCAATAAAATATCATAATCATTTATTCTGTGGATAGTGATTAATAATTTAATATATATATATATATATATTATTTTTTCATTAACTCCCAAGGTGTCGAGTTGTATAGTGTTATGAAAATAGACCAATAAACATTGCGGTCTATTTTTACCATCCATTATTTTTTTAATAATACGACACACTAATGAATTATTTTTCAACTAAATATAGATAAACTATATAATCTTCATATTTTAAATAGTTAAAATAAAAAATTAATTTTAAAAATGAATAATAAATATTCAACCTGAAAAAATAATAAATAATTCAGATAATTTATTTTATTTATAATTAAATTTTAAATAATATTTTGATTGAAAAAGCATATCCAAAATAATAGAAAACAAGTGATAAAATATTTAAAATAATTTCAATAATATGAATAAATTGTATTTGTTTAAATATTATAATTTAAATATGAAATCAATATTCAAAATTCCGGTAAAATTTAATATTTAATGACAACTAATTTTTGAATTATCATATTAAGTTAATAATAGAAAAATAACATTTATCAAATATGATGATAAATTCAAAATTATCCAATAAATATTTAAATATTTTAGTTATATACGATAAGAGATTCTATAAATATTTAGTATAGATTAATTTACACAATATGTCATCACATAGAATAAATATATTAATATTTTTATTTAATAAAAGTGAATTTATTTTCATGAACTATGACAACTATTTTTTAGTAATTAATTTAATGTGATATTAAAAAACATTATGTCCTAACATCTTAAATTTCACCTGAAGCTTCCTAAATCTTCAATTTTGTAAACGTGAAATATGTAAACTATTAAAAATTATCCATATAACTGAACTAATTTTGAATCATACTGCTCTTATTTTCCTTCAGACCTATTTTATTTTCCCTATCAAAATATTTTTTATAATTAAATATAAATAATAGATAAACTACTAGACATATTTATTAATTCCTAAAAGTGAATATTTATTATTAATTTTTAGTTTATCTTTTAAATATTCACATTTAAATTTCATTAGATGGATTATTAATTAAAGATTCATATTTTAATATTGAAATTTTAATTTTACTACGAGTCTTATTTTTTAAATTCATACATTTAAAATATTAAATATTCAAATTTTATTTATTTTTAAACTCACAATTAAATTTTTAAATATCAAATTTGAATTATTACACTATTGTTTCTTATATTTCCTAATTTTCAAGAGTATTTGGTTATTTTATTATGGAATGCATACTAAAATCGATAGGATGAGGGGTTAACCCATCCCATAAAGGAGATTATTATCTAATATGGGACTCCATTATTGATTTAAGAATATTCGTGAAACTCTTCCTAGTAACAATATCAGTGATCCTATATTAAAATTGATTGATTTGATACATTGATTTTACCTGAACAACCGATAATATGTTCTTTATTATCCCACATTAAAAAATTATACTATAGTTTTAAATCCATATAAGAAGGAAATTGGGAATTTATCACCATCCAAGTTGGGAAAAGGTATTTGGGAGGAGGTATGGGGTTGTGAAAGGGTATTACTATGTTTATCCTTGAAGTGAATCAAAACCCATATAGTTTAGTTCCATATAATGATACATGTCAAACTTTTTAAGGTTATATGACAAGGACATGTAGTGTTCCTTTTAAGGTTATGTGGAACAAACATATGTTGTTCCTTTTATGGTTGTGCATCCCAGATCATTATTGTACCTTTTAAGTTCATATATATTATAACATTGATGTTCCTTTTTGGTTCATGTACCTCAAACTATTGAGTGTCATATTTTAATGTGACGTGACTATGCCCACTAGGTAGCAGGTGCCTAGGAATACTGTAGTTGTGTCATGAACCTGCCCGAGATGTCATCTGACCTAGTCTGTTCTGTGGCCTGAAGGGAATTCCTAATCCCCACGGGCTAGAAACTAATGTTGGGGATCAACAAAATACAAGAGGGAACAATTTTATCCCCCAAAATAGGATCAATAAAAATAAACAAAACAAGAATCCAAATCTAATAATTGAATCCAAAAAAAATAAACAAACCGATTTAGTTAAAAGATACAACTAAACAACAGAAAACTTAAACAAAACTAAGCACAAGAACTGAAACTAGACCATACTAATTCAATCTCCATGTGACCACTTGGTCACCTCCAACCAAAAGACCAACTCTACTCTAAAAATGAGCAACTGAACCAAGAGAATATAAGGAAAATGGAAACTGCAAAATATCTCGGGTCTACCAACAGCGAGTGGTACTAGTAGGGTGTGAGCTAAAAAAACTTAGTAGGAAATCACTAGATAATCCATGTATTTACATTCCCAAAACAATCCATTAACTCTAGTTTGAAATAAAATTATAAAAATAGATTTTCACTATTTATTAAAAAAGCATAACTTTCCCGTTTTAAAGTTCCACACATGACAACATCCATTTTTTTTCAAGAAAATTACCATTTTATAACAAAAAACCAAACTAAATAATACTAGTAACAATTATTTTATTTTTATAAAGGATGAAACTTGAAAAGGAAAGAAATTACAAAGAAAGAAACTATAAAAGAAAATGCATTTAATTTTGAAATTACCAACCAAAGTTTCTATATATCGATGGTGAGTGCAATATAACAAATGAGTACTAATCACAAGAAATACCCCTAGGCACTAGGTAAAAATGGTACACTAGGTACCACATATATCGGTGAAATATGTCATAGAAACCATGACCAACAGCTTTCTCATGCACGAGCCATTAGAGAGGAGCAACATCCAAAATTCTAATGGTCTCACATCATCACCTATTTTTAGTTAGTGTTGTCATTGGAAATTTCGCTATGTGAAACCATGACATAGCCACTTTCAAATATTTATCATGCTAGTCCTAGTCCACCCCCTTAGACACTAGAGCGTCCCTTTTGTGTTCAATCAAGTTTCACATGTCACATAACACACCATTTCCACATTCCATCGACCAAACCAATCATTACACATCCCAAGCCACCACTTGTACACCCAAAATCCATTTTAAAAACATACGCACATAAATTCCATTTCTCAAACATGATTCAAACCACTTACACAATTTAATAAATCATTTAAAAATATTATAAAATAATTCTAAGGAGCACTATAAGGATTTACACACAAAATATACCCAATTTCACATTGAAAACCCATTTTCAAACCAAATGAACATAAAATCTTTCCAAAACCTACTTTTTCACCACACACATAATTCACAGAATATCTAAAAATACTGAAGCATGCAATAAAAATTCATCAAATAATGTTTAAGCACAGAATCCCCAAAAACCCATTTTCATACAATTCATTATTTTCTTTCTAAGAAAAATCCAATAAATCACACTATATAAATAAAACAAACAATACCATTTAAAACCATGAGAAACTTTCTAAAACATTTCACCATTAATCATCATTCCATAAATAGAAATTTAAATCACATTTCATGCTCCTTTCTTATTTTAATCAGGACAATAAGTAAAAAAATTCCAAATAATACAACAAGATTCAAATTTCATGTTTAGAAAATAACAGGTATTTTAGCGAACACCTTGTGTGCACAAATTAATATGCATAATAAAAGAAACCCTAGGAAATCCATTTTTATCAAATTTTATCAAAAAAGGAAACACCAAAATAAACTATCCATGAGTATTATAAGGATGTAAATAGCTTTGAAAAATTAATTGAAGACACTCAAGAACCAATGGTTTTCATTAGAAATGAAAAAACATGGAAACACCTACCTCGGTGAGAGAGGAGAGATATAAGACCCACAGACTATTCAAGAACCCTAGATCCAAACGAAAATGAACCTAGCATAAAACATATCCATTAGGGATTTTCCATGGGAGGAAACCGCAAGTAAAACTGAGAAATAGAGAGAGGGAAGAGAAGAGAATCGGAAAGGGAAGGATTTGATAAATAAACCATGAACAATAACAAAATTGTGGTGATAAATAAATTTAAAAGTGAACTAAAATGATTAAGAATTAAGGGGGGGGGGGCATCCCTTAGGTCAACAACTAATAGGTAGGGCTTTAAATTGGAGGATGAATCACTCAAAAAATATTTTTTTGTTAAAAGTTATTAATCTTGCAATGGGCTCCATGTTTTTGTTGCATGGTTTTGTAAACTATGCACAAACCATGTGAACGCTACAGGAAATATTCTACAAATTTGTAGATTTAAGTTTCACGGTTTTGGAAAACAAATCCCAAACTGTGTGACCCAAAAAAATGGACAAAAATAGTCAAATGACACCCAAATACTTGGGAAGACTAATCAATCATCCTCGAATGATTTAAACACAATATAGTGACACCTTAGTGGTCAAAACTCTCCACTATGAAAATTTCTCCTAATAACATTCACAATAATCATGAATAGGGTTAGAAAAAAAATGAAAAAACCTAAACATAAATATTTTTGTTGGAGACTCAACCCAAACCTCAACCAAAAGATCCATCATCGAGAAATAAACAAAAAAAATGAATACTGTGCTTGGGGTGTGACAATTCTCTCCACCACATACACTTTCTACCCACAAAAAGTCACCAATTCAAAAGTCAGCTAAAACTCAAGCTCATTCCTGATCACAAAAAAATAAAACACTAACCATGGGGTGAAATTTCACTCAACAATTCACACTTGACTGATCATAAATAAACTACAACATAAGAATGAGGATAGAACACGATAGGTTTCTCCCCACCACAAGAAATCTACTAGCATGAAGTCTTAAAAATCCAAACAACACCCTCAGCACCACTAGGAAGTATGGAACTCCCAACATGAACTAACCCATATTCCTTATAATGAGTGAAACAATACAACTACCAGAACTATAAACTCTTTCCCACACCAGTCAAACCCACTAACACTAGGGGAAACTCAAAAAAGGAACTCAAACCAAAACCGAAAAAAACACCCATTAATTCAACAAAAATTAATCATCTAAAAATGATACCAACTAAAATTGAAAAAAACCCACACAATGGTCAAGCAAAATTAATTAAAAACGAACAATTCTCGAATCCATGTTTAGATAGATATAATTACTCAAATTATAATAAAACAATTTCCTTAGACTCTCACAACAAAATGATGATCTTGCATAAAAAACAAAAAATGCAACAAGGAAACCTCAAATGCTTTAATCCCCACATAGGGAAAAAATTTGGATAAGGTATCACATACTACAGCAACCATGAATGTACACGAGCATCACCCTGAGACCGATGGATGGGGATATGATGGATGAAGCATATCCTACCTCATAGTCAAGTATGAGCATCCCTCGGACATAACCCCTTCTTCGATCAAAGCTTCATACAGAACTTCTCTAGGTGACCCAAACAACCAAAATGATGGCAGGTCATTGGAGGGATGTGACAAGATGGATTTGAATTATCAAAATTACCACACTGATGTAACACCATAAAACGGTTAGATTAACTACAATTCATAAACAATGAGGATAGCTCCTATGTAATAGGTTCCTCTGGCCTATTCTCTTATCTAGATGGGGAACCTTGAAAAATGATGAGTGGCACAAGATTACCAACCATCTGCACTCTGGGAACCAACTTAGCTAGGAATGCTTTATCTGCTAGCTTCTCAAAACAAAGGTCCATAGAAGATAGGACATGATCCTTGATATTTAAAAGAAGACCCCCAAGGAAAAGAGAAGTCTTTATCAGATCCTATGACACCACATACAATGAAAAGTAATCCATCTCCATGAAATGGTCAACATAGGCCTTCATCATCTGTTGGCCTTGTTGAATACGCATGAGATCTTCCCTTTTCTTCACCTTCACCTCTTCAGGTATGAACCATCAGATGAATATGTATGTAAATACCTACAATGTCATCCCAACATTCTTTGATGGTGGGGAGAACAACTCCCATTCATCTAGAGATAGACCTTCAAATAGATCCAAAACAGCACAAACTCTAACATCTTTAAGAGTTCCCAACAATTTAAAGATGTTCTCTACTTCCTCAAGACACTCCACTGCCTCTAACAAACCTCGATCACCACAATAGACTAGCAACACTCGATAATAAACATAAGCTTGGCATAACCAATCAGAAACTCTTGGGACCTTTGTGTGAGGAATACTCTAAAAAACATGAGAAACAAAAAACAAAAACCAACATCAAACCAAACACAATCAAAAGGAACATCTCGAGCCAAAATAATAGGGTCTCAAACCTAAATCATTAAAAAAACAACAAAAATCATCCTTTTGAATTCCCATTTCCATTTTAATTCTCAAAATGGAATTATTTCAAGGACACTTTCCAAATACGAAGCCACTCATCAAAAAGATAGAAACATGCATTATAAAATTAAAACCAAATTTCAGAATCATTTTTTTATTTCAAAATTACATTAACAAACAAATACTATGCCTCCTAAACCACACACCCATGGAATCCTATGAACCATTGTATATATATTCATCCACTTCTATCCACACGTGCCACCATGTACTTTCCAAACACATACCCTCACATGTGAAAATTTTTGTAAGAAATAAAGAGGGTCTCGAATATCCAATTCTATAAAATTCTAAACAATCACTAAATTTTTTAAACCAAAAGAATTTCCTTTAAAACCTACCTTATAAATTTCATAATCACTTGAAATAATCATTTTTCATCTCTAAACAAATTACTTTTCAAAAACCTGCATTACTAATTTAAAACCATTTGGAAAAAAGTAATTTAATTTCAAAACCATTTTTATTTTAAAAATACACTTACACCAACCAGAACCAAAAAACAACACAACATTCACCAAACTATCAGAATGAGGAACCAATAGTTATGCTTAACCCAAAAACCTGGTAGTGAGATATACCCCAAGTAAGAATCAAAAACTAGGATGAGAATTAGCAATGTAATCAAACCCCACATAGATCTATACACCATGTGAAATCACAAAATAACATCGGCTTTCCTCCATTGTTATCCCTCAACCCAAAACAAAGACAAAAGAATAAATTCTAGGACTACCCCTCACAACTCAAGTCTCGTCATGAGCGGTGGTGATTAGGAACCAACCTAATTCCTACCTTATGAGTCTCGATGGTCCTAATCTCCATATACTAAACACCCAAAATAATAATAACATGGCTCTGATACTATTTTTTCATAAACCATACTAGGATGTCATCCGACCCAAAACTCGACCAGGACTGTGGCATGGGCCGAAGGGCGTTCCCTATCCCCATGGACTAGAAACTAGTGTCGAGCATCAAAAAATACAATAGGGAATGATTTTATCCCCAAAACAAGGATCAATAAAAATAAATTGAATGAGCATCCATGTCTAATAACTGAATCCCAAGTAAATAAACAAACCGATTTAGTTACAAGATTCAACTAAACAACTTAAAACAAAAACAAAACTGAGAACAAGAACTGAAACTGGACCATGCTACCACGATCAACATGTGACCACTTGGTCACCTCCAAATACAAGACCAACTCTTCTTTAACAATGAGAAACTAAACCAGGAGAACATGAGAAAATAGAACCTGTAAAACATCTAAGGTCTACTGACACCGAGTGGGATTCTTACCTAGAAAGCTATTTTATCTATTGATTGGGGAAATATTGAAAATCTAGATATTTTTTATTCTGATATGAATGTTTATTTATTATTAAAGAAAAGATAATTATGTAATATTTAACCATACACCTAATTTCTATGATTGTACTATGATCATATTATTCTATTTATTGATATGGGGAGGAATATTGATGATCCACATACTTGTTATTCAAATATTAATGTGTATTGATTAATAAGGAATGTTGGTTATGTACTGTATATATTAGTCATTACTTCATATGATGAATGTATTGGACTTAATTAGTGGAGGTTGGGGCCCACAATATCCCTCAGATGCATCGATAAGCCTCATGATACAAACTAGATTGGGTATTTTGGTGTATGATTTCCCAAATTTTTTCACCTAAACACAAGTCCTTGATGGTAATATTATTATGTCTATGATCATGAAGTATTCTCTTGGGTAGTGTAACTAGATATCTGAAATTATGCATTTAATTACTAAGTAACCAGTTATTATAATCCTTCTTAATGATTATTTTGTTATTTTGTACATAGATTCATTTAATGCTCAGGATTTTAGTTATATATAATTATTTGACTGTTATTTATTCCTAATATATTACTAATTCTAATATATCTTCTGATATACACATTCCCCTTTTGATAATTTGATCTCACCATTCATATATTTTCATTTTCCTAGATTTTGAAGAAAATTTGTACACATGATATTTCAAGACTAAAATATCATGTGTAGAGATTTTTTGGAGGATTTTGAACACTTATTATAGATTAAGTAGTTTCTTATATATTGGAAAAAATTATATTTAATGAGAAAGACAAGGGATGTGTTAGTTAAATTTTTCCCCCTAAATATCTAAAATTATAATCCTAAAAGGTTTTTATAATGTACATGACTCATTATTTGTTAGTTATATTATAATTATTGACGATTAATTTTGGGTCACATCAGTTAATTTCAAATCTAGTATGTATATAAGGTATATATGAGAAACGGATTTGGGATTGTGGGTCCAGATTTCCACATGGGGTATCATTAGTTGATGGTGAAGAAAAAATATATTCTAAATAATTCTTTCAAAAAAATATGTGGTCACTACAATTTTGTTGTTATATCCTTTTCCATAACTAATACTCCTTCCATATTGATTTATTTTATAAATATAATCTTTAGGGACTACATTGATAAATTTATAGTGGACTTTATTGATGATATTTTGATATATTCCAAAATTTATGAGGAGTTTTAGGATCATCTGAGAATCATATTAAAAACATTGAGGAAACAAATTTTTTTTGGTAAATTTAGTAAATTCTATTCCTGGTTACAAAAATTAGTATTCATGGGACACTTTGTGTTCAATGGAGGAATATTCCATGATTTAAACAAATAATGGTTGTATAAGAGTTTCCTTTTCCTGAAATTTGATAAAGGAGTTTCATTGGTATAGCATGATATTATAGGCAGTTTGTGAAAAAAAATAAATTCCTTCTTATCTACTAAGCATGTAAACTCAAAATGGAATTATGTATATCTGGATTAATGAGTGTGAAGAAAATTTTCAATAACTAGTGAAGAGGTAGTTAGTTCACTTTTACTAAATTTTGCCACTAATGGGGGAAGACTTTTTATTTATATTGATGTATCCTTGAAAGGATTTGGAAGTTTACTATTTAAAAATGACAAGTTGATTTCTTATGCATCTTTACAGTTGAAGCCTCCTGAACAAAATTATCCTACCCATGGGTTGAAGTAATATGTTTTCATATTTGTATTAAATATATTGAGACACTATCTTTATGATGAAGAAGTATTATATATACACTAAAAACTAGAGTCTGAAGTATATATCCACAAAAAAGAAACTAAATACGATATAATGGAGATAATAGGATCTTTTGAAGGTCTATAATTGTTTAATTCATTATAAATCTAAAAAAAATATTGATGTATTGAGTAGGAAAGATCGTACAGTTCTTATATTGATGCAGATTCAAGTAGATCCATTGACCAAGGACTTGGTAATGATGGAGATGGAATTCATAAGGTAAGGGACATTATTAATCATATATTGAATGATTTCCCAAACATCATTACTAGAGAAGATAAAGAAATCATATAGAGATTATCCAATGTTATAAAATAATATAGAATATTTAAAAAATGATAAGTTTTCTATGGTCAATATTGATCAAGAGGGAGTACTAAGGCTTATTACAAGCCTATGTGTCACATTTATCACAGAGTTAAAGAAATTGTTAGTGAATGATTGTCAAAACTATATATTCTATATATATCCTGGAAGCCCCAAAATATATATAAATTTTCATTATCATAATTGGTCAGATATAAAGAAAAGGGAGATTGTTGAATATACAATAAGATGTTTGGTATGTCAGAAAGTGAAGGTGTAATTAAAACTACCTAAATTATTGTTGTAACTACTACCCATTCCTATATGGAAGTGGGAAAACATCAATATGGACATTGTTACTAGAGTTCCTAAGACATCAATTGGGAAAAATTCCATATGGGTAATCAATTATATATTAAAAATTCTACTCATTTTATCACTATAAATGGGGATTTCTCCATTGAGAATATTTCTTTTCTATATACTAAACAAGTAGTAAGAGTTCATGGGGAACCATTTCCAATTATTTCAAACTATGATCCAATATTTACTTTTATGTCTGGGACTAGACTTTAAAATTTTGTGAATAGAAAATTAAACCTCAGTGCACCCTATAATTTGAAAACTAATGAGAATTCATAGAAGACTATTCAAACATTGGAACACATGTGAGGTCTAGCTTACTTTATTATTAAGGGAGTTGGGACCAACATTTACCACTAATTGAATTCTCCAATAATAGCAGGTTTCGCTCAAGTATTCAAATTGATAATCATGAATCTCTCTATAGCAAGAGCTGTATAACTCCAATATGTTGGGAAGGATTTATAGAATGAAAACTATTGGGAATATAAATTGTGAAAGACACCATTAATAAGATACAATTAATCAGGAAACATATCATGGTTGTTCACAGTTGACAAAAGAGTTATCTTGATAATAAAAGGAAGACATAAAATTTCATGTTGGGTATCAGGTATTACTAAAATATCACTATGGATATTAGTCACGAGATTTAGAAATAAAGGAAAACTAAATCAATGGTACATCCGAATATTTGAGATTCTAGAGCTTGTTGGAGCAGTTTTCAATCATTTAACACTACCACAAAATCATTCCAAGGTTCATGATGTATTCTACATGTCCCTATTAAAAAATTATATGTCATACCCAATGCGTATACTAGAAAAAAGTGGTGTATAATTGGAACATGACATATCATATAAATAATAGATGATCTATATTCTTAATGAAAGAGAATAAGAGTTTAGGAACAAGATTACCCAACTTGTGAAAGCCTTTTGATAAATAATAAGTTTGAAGAAGAAACATAGAAGCCTGAAGAAGTGATAAAATTTAAATAACCCATTTATTCAAAGGTGTGACACAAATTTCAATGGTAAAATTTTTATGGGGGGAGAATGTGCCAGCCCAAAAATTTCCTTTTATTATTAATAAAAGATTTAATGTTGCACAATGATTATTATGTTATGTATTATAATAGTAACAATAAATGGAAATTTTTATTTATTTACACATCATGAAATAATGTTAATTATAACAGCATGAAATAATACTTGTAGATAAATAAAAAAGACAATTTATGCACTAATATAAACTCCATTGGATAAAATTCTCTCATGAAGATCACTCCATCTATAGAATAGTAAGAATAAATATAAGTGTTAGGAATATTAATGAAAATATCAAAGGAGGAATAGAAACTTCATAGAGAATAATGAATTGTAATAATGGAGGAGTATATATATATAGTGTTTAATGGGAAATGTGACCATTTGGATTTGACCATTACCAGACCATTGGTCAATACGATTATTGGATAATATGATTATTGGGAATTATGAATATTGGGAACTATGAATGTTGGAATTAGTTTATTTTACGGGTAATGATGAGATATAATTAATGCATAATGTTTAAATAATGGATTTAACTAGTAAGATCATGAATTTGGAATCCCATTTATAAAAAATTTTGAGGGAGGCAGCGTACCTAGAGTTCACCCATGACCAAGTCCCAATATATATTCAAAAATTTAGGCTTGAGCCTAATCAACTACGGGATAAGTTCAAGTTAATGGAGATCACCACTAGATCAATTTTAGCTAAGCTACCCCATGAATGCATTGCCTTACCACACCTTTACATTAGGGTGTATCCTCGTGTAATAAGGGGTTATGTATCTAAACCACAATATTATAAAAGTTTAATTTTCTTTTCATAAATTAAATAGTGGTTTATTCCTTCCAATTTTAATTATTATTTTATTTAATAAAAAACATGAATATAATAAATACATTATAAATAGATTTTTGGACACAATGAAAGCATAATAGTTTTCTTTAAAAAAATTTATTTTCAATTAAAAGACTCCTTTAAGATAAATTAAATTTTTTAAATAATTTTTTTTTCATAAAATAGTCTTATAAAACACTATTTATTTAAATATAAATCATAATATATTTTAATAATTTATTTGATAATTTTTATAAATGTTAGAAAATTGATTGTGCCATAAAACGTTTATTTTTAAATAAATAAGTATCAAATATAAAATAAATAAATTTTATCATATTTAGATAATTTTTGGATAAAATGGATGTCATTTTTGAAGTTATCACATCAAAATTATCCAATGGTTAATTTTTCAAAATTTTCTTAGGCAGTCAAAATTTTTTAAAAAAATTAAAATATGATATAAATATACAGTATGTATTATGACATAACAATGAATTAAAAGTATTATAATAAATAATATTAGGGATTCATTGGCCAAACATGTATTTTATCATTAAAACAATTCATTTTCAAGTGATAATATTAATTTTACAAAACCTATAAAGATCTATCAAAAACCTAAAGGATTTTTAAATATTATTAAAACTATTTTTATAAACATGAATCGCTTCCACTTCGGGAATTATATTATTTTAATGGTTTTAATTTTTGGAAAAACAAAATATTTAAAACCACTCCTTGGAAAATAACATGGGAAACCCTATGGTATGTATAATGGTTTTTTTGTTTTATTAACTAAGTGTTCAGTGCCTATGTTTGGAAATTAATAAACAACCCCCATATTTTTACAAAAAACCACCCTTCCATCTCTACTATAAAGCCCATTTTCATGAAATTCCTCTCATTTTATCTCTCTATAGTCTTTACAAAGATTTTTTAAGGTTCCAAGATGCTATTCCCAATATTTAAGAAGAAAAATCTCAAGTTAAGTGGTTCTCTCCCTCCTCTTTTCAATTTAAGAATTTTATTTGTTATAATACCTTTTATTTACAAAAAAAAATATTTTTATATATGTATATATACATAACTTACTGTCCATGTAATGGGATAATACCCCACTCTTTCATTTAAACCTTTCATGAACTTTTTTGTTTCACCTATTATGCTACCAAAATTATCCCTTGATTTTTCATGCCATATTTTTTGTAAATACCCAACCATATTTTCAATAAAGGTTAATCATTTAGATATAAATATACTTGATTGATTGGGGACATACATTTACAAAACAAGCATTCCCTACTCATCGGATAAAATTATGAAAAAAAAATTATGATATATGATCTATGTGGAACAATTAAATTTATGCATTTGAATGGTGTTCCCTAATAGCACTCCAATACATTGGGTAAAGAATTAATATTTAGAAATTAAATTTGTGTGATACCTTGGGGAATAACATTGGCAGTACATTTTACAAAACCATAGTGATTAAACTTGAAAATATACTTATGAATGTCTCATTTTTATTTCACTTCCACATTTCTATGTTACGCCTCATATACTTATGATCATGATCTTATAATATACTTCATGTATTTATGACCATGTTATATTATTATTACTCATGTTTAATCCATGATGATCACTCATATTTCATTTCCATTGTATATTCCTTGTTGGAATTTATACTCAAATTTTTCTATTATTGTATGTCCTCTAGAAATAAATTTCATTGAGGTAAACTAGAATGTATTAATAAATGATTATTTTTAGAGGATTAAATAAATTGTGTTTTTATGTTTCTTTATGTAGTTAGTGTATTATATACATAGTTTTCAAGAAACTAAGACCCAAAAGTTCTTTAAAGGTTATTAGTGAAATGGTTTTGTAAGGAATTATGCTGAAAATAATGTATGAAAAAGATGGATATCTATATGAGTTCCATAGATATGGGAGCATCTAGTCTAAATAAGAGGGGCTTGGGAACCATAATGTTTAACTCTTATTAATAAGTGATATCATTTAGTTGGGAACTTCTCCCTAATCTATGTAAAGTATTGAGTTAATTGGTCTTTGAAAAGGCTTACATCTGATAAAACCATGAATGACACAAGTACCCTCACATAATATCTCTTTCCCAGTGGTTTTTATTTATAGATAACATGTGGGAGTTCATGGAGTACTTTAGGAATGTATAATAGTCCATTATATTCTTATATTCTTAGGGAGTTTCTGTGGGTTAAATTTAGAGGTTGGGGGTCCCTTTTATAGTAAAGGGAGTTGGGGTGTACAATATTGACCTAGGAAACCCACAATGGATATCTTGATGGCGTATCAGTGGACTTAGATAAGGTCACATGAACATATGATGGATGAATGGTGTGTATTAGGGCTTTAGTAGGGAGCACGTGCGGACTTTGATAGGGCTGACACATAGACTTTGGAAGGGAACACTTAACCTTAGATAGGGTTTGTGCACAAACTTCAACAGAGTATGTGTACACCATTATATAGGATGTAGGTGGAGAATTTATCTCAGAAGGTATTGACTAGATTTGGTGAAGCTTTGTTATATAAAATCAAACATAAAACAACCATAATTTTTGATCTATGATTTTTTAGAGATTCATAAGAATCTAAATTGAATCCAATATAATGATTTACACAATGGATATTGGTCTAATTATAAAAAAATTCAAGCCCAAAAGATGTATGTAAGATCATTAAAATTTTACTTCAAGTTGACAGAAGAAATTCATAGGCTACTTCTGATCAGTTCTTCTCACCACAACATCATCTGATT
This sequence comes from Viscum album, assembly GCA_963277665.1. Lineage (NCBI taxonomy): Eukaryota > Viridiplantae > Streptophyta > Magnoliopsida > Santalales > Viscaceae > Viscum > Viscum album. The sequence goes on from OY728164.1 coordinate 1,180,899,849, forward strand.
AGATAACATTTATGACTAATTTTCATCCTTTAGCATGTGAGAAATCATGTGGAACATGAATATCCCAATTTCATAGTACTCATATATTTATATTTACCTTCATATCAAACTCAACTCATTATCAGAATGCAGATCCTTCTAATGTCTTCATGGAAAAGTGCATGACAAACATTTTATATTTCCTACAACTATTAACATTATTTTAGTTTAGTTTTAAATTATTTTATTAATTATTTAAATTGAATAATTTTTAAAACATAATATTTTTTAAAAAAATATTTATATTTTAATTTATAAATATTCCCATATTAATTTTTAAATATTCCCATTTTAAATTTTTTTTATTCAAATTAATTTATTTTAATAAATATTTACAGACCATATAAATTTTTAATAACATTTATTATTATTATCTTTGTGTATTATAATATATTATATAAAAATATTTATTAATAATTAAAATTGTAAATATATTATATTTTATTATCAATCATTTAAATTTTAATATTTAAAAAATTGTATTTATTAAAACAAAAATTCAATTCCAAATATATAAACTAGTATACATTATTATTTCAATATACTTTAATCATAAAAACCCTAATATTCATTAAGAAGCAAAACATATGAAAACAATTTGAAAACTAAAGAAATAAAAAAATAAGTAATAATTGCATAAATAAAATGCAAAAAATTATAACTTCATACACTATTAAATTGTTTAACTCAAATAAACCTCCAAAAATATTGAATTAGTACGTGTAAATCATAATAAATATATTTAAAATGATAGAAAATAATAGAAATTAGAAAAAAAAATTGGAATAATAAAAACCACATACAAAAAGTATTTATATAATTATTTTTTTTAAAAAAATATCTATGGAAGAAGAAAACCCAACACTATTAACCACCAATTTTTTTATGAAAATTCCCAATGTTTTTTTTAACAGTAATTTATGATGTATATAAAATTTTATATTTATAATTCTATCCTTTTTAAATTTTTCAATAGATAGAAGTGATGGATAATGGGAATTGAATATTATCCCATCATAAAAAATAATAATAGTGATAAAAAAGGTGACATCACAAAAAAAACCATTGCCTCTTGGATTTTTAGAACTATAATTATGATTATTATTAGTCAAAAATTGTTTTTATCATAAAATGTGGACATGGTTTACTAGTATTTGTAATGAGTATCAATGTCATTGAAAATATAAGTAATTGTTTACAAAAAATTGTGATGTATTTGATAATAATACAAAATATAATCCATTTATTATATTTAATTGTAATGAATATCAAATTTATCAAAAATTTAATGAAAAAATGAACATTTATTTCTGATATATTTTTGTTTTGACACTAGTAAATAGCCATGATGGAATAGTTTTTTATAAAAAAACATGTTGTAATAAGTCGCGTGCACAATAATTTTTTGAAATAGATGACTTTTAAGTCACTAAAAAACAACATAATTATATTTATTTATGATTGAAAGTATTTCCATTACAAACTATATGTAGAAATTATTATTTTTGATGATTCCTCAATCTGTTACTAATGTGTCGACACTAATGAAAAATTCTCTAGTTGGAAAAAAATAAAATGTGAACACGATATTTTTATTGCACAAGTAAAAGGACATGACCTATTTAACCATATTGTCAAATGGTTTCATTTTAAACAAAACAACATGACCTTATTATAAAAAACAACATGATCAAATTTAGTTTTAACATCCATGATTAACATAATTTTTAAAATTAAACAAGTCAGTTTATAAAATATTTAATTAAATGGTTTATTTTATGTTAAATTTAGGATGAATAGATCAACTTGTACATGTCATGATTATTAATAATTTCAAAATGAACATAACCCATTTATTATACATGTTACAAAAAATTAAACCCAAACCTATTAGCATCATACCATTTTGGAGACATGTTATTGTAACACATAACAAATCACTATAGCTAAGTAATATATATTTGGTTCATATTAAGAGGTTGTTTTTATAAATTTATTTTATTTTTCATGACATGTAGAGATAAAAATAGGTTCTTATAATTTTTTTCTAACTCTTTTTTATCCATTTGAATATTTTCTATTTATGTTTTGAAAGAAATTTATTTTTCCAACTTGGTAAAGATAAGGAGAAACCTAATTCTCACTAAGTTATTATTAGGTAGATATTCATAATTTTTGTTTTTGGGTTGAGGTTATCAATGATCATATAAGTATTTTTTAATTGAATCATGCTATTAATAAATAGTTAGATACAACTTTCATGAAGGGAAAATCTAAATTCTATATTAAGGAATCTTAAAAAATTCACACTAAAAATGATTGAAGAATTTTCAATTTTAGGACACTAAAAACCCCCTTCTACCATATGTTAATGACTTACTGAATGTAGTCTATTCACTAAAAAATGTGTAATTTCATGTTACAAACATTAATGATCTATAGATAAAAAAATTTGATTTTTGATTTATTGATAATAATTATTCAAATGAAGAATTTATGTGAATATTTTCCATAGTTGAATAGGAACACTTGGATTCTTTTATATTTTATTTTGAGGAAATTAATAAATATATTTTCATAGTAATATTTTAAAGTGATTCTAACTCTAGGATAACCCATATATTTTGTATCTATTGTTTATAAAATTTAAATAGTTAGTACCAATTATTTGATAATAGGTGGATATGATGTTAATGTGTAATGAAATACAAAACCTCATGTGTTGATTATATTGGATAAAAAAAGTACAAGATTTATTGTTTTAAAAACAAAAATATTGATCAATATAAAGGAGTTAAAGAATAACCTTATTATGGATATCCACGAGTGGGAAACTAAACACACTTTTATATCATGGATAATTGTTGTAGATGTTTGATTGAATAAATGGAGCTTATAATTTTTGGGAGACAATATAATATTAGGAATTTTTTACTGAAAAAAATTCATGGATTTTTTTATTTTTAAATTATCTATCATAATATTATTCGGGTTTTTTTAATGCGCATATTTATTATTTTTTGTCAATTTTTATGAAGGTAACCCTACTGAATTCATGAATATGAGTATATTTCATTGGCGGTAAGTATTAAACTTTCCAATACTTTCAACTCCATTCATTAATGCACTGAATTGAAGTTTCATATACTTTAGGATGTTTTTTCACACATTTTAAGGTGTTTCACAAAATTGAGGAGGGAAAATGTCTAGTTTATGTGTGGGGGGAGGATTTTGTTTTACTCACTTGATATTTTTCTACCATTTTGATAAATGGAGTTTGTTTCACATAAGGTTCACATTATAACTTATTTTAAAAATCAATATTTATATATTTAAATGAAGATAAAATGAGTGGATTTTCATGTTTTCATGAATGTATATGAATGATAAGTCATTAATGAATTGAATTGGTTTTGTTCTAAGAAATAAATTAAAATTATATCATTAATAGAAAATTTGATATGAAAACTTAGTTATGATATAAATAATTAAAAAAATAATTTCAAAACTTTTATCTATGATTTTTAAACATTATTGTGTTAAAAATTTATAAAACATTTTATGGGGGATAAAAGTAATAATTCATGGTGGACTGATGGTTGATTAATATCTTCCCTTATATGTCATGGTTATAAAAATAATTATTTGAGTTGTTTTGGGATGTATTTTTTTATTCTTGTTAATTTTAATTTTATTCTTTGAAATGATTTATTTTTATCACACCCCCTCATTTTTGTTCCAACGTTATTATGAGAATCAAGTCTTATCCATAAATAAAAATATATTGGATATTAAAAATCATGAAATAATTTTTTTCCTATTATATCATAATAAAATATTAAAGTCAAAAATATAATTCATAATGAATTTTATAAGTATTTTTAATTGAGGTGGTTCTTTAGATTTCTAGTTATCTCTCACATGGAGGGATATTTTAGAGTTTTCTCCTCTTTTGGAGGTAATGGTTCATGAAAATCTCATCTTTTGGGGGTACTCTCCTTCCTTTATTCTATAATCTATGGTGACCTTATTCTAGTTCGGTCGTATTGAAGTTTCATAGAGGCATCACTTCTTGAGTCTTTTTATTATTCATTAATTTTTATTACTTTACATGGTATTTCCTCATTTATAGACTCACATATTTTCCTTGTTTCCCCATGGGTAATCTTAATATTTTTTGAACCCTCATCAACTATTCCTCTCTAGAATTTTTATATGAAAATTACAGCCTATATTAATATTTCCAATTCGAATTAACCTAAATCTCATCTTCAGTTATATCAATTGTTTCTTTTAGATATATCTATATCCCAAATTGGGGTTTCACTACCTTATATGAAAATTATATTTCTAGTGTTTAATGTATTATTAACCATTAAAGTTAGAGTGATGCATCGATAGATGATGTTTCAGTAGCGGAAGTTAGAGGTGAATGATATCTTCTTTGTCTATATTTTTTTCTTTTTTTCTTTTATATTAATTATAGTGTTTTTATTGGGTATATTTTATGTGGTTATAGAATGGATTTTTCTTGGATGATATTAGAAGGAGCTCACAATGGAACCTTGCGTTTTCTCTATCTTTATGTGTAGATTCATCCCCACCTAATCGATAGTAAAATGGGTAACTGAAAAATTCTTTTTTAGGATAAAATAATTGTTTTTTAACTATACACATATACTATTTGTAGGGTATCCTGTGAAGAATCCATGGAAGAAAGAGATTATTTGGAATATTTTTATCAATTCTCACCAATAAGAATTCTTTTCATTATTATTTAAAATTTTTAGTGCGGTTTCAAATTAAGATGGATCAATGTTCATAGGATTTAATTGAAGTTATTTTTATTGAATTATTTGAATTTTTTATCCAATGGTGAATATAATTTATATGCACAAAATTACAAATTTTGATAAATAATCACACCATTTGGAATTGGGTAAATTCAAATTCTTGGAAGACATGTATTTTTTATATTTAATTTTTTTTATCACACCCGATTGATTAAGTGTCAAAGATCACACCCACTAATGAATAGATACGTATGTTATATCACACATTATTTTATGAATGGTCCAAATCATGATTGTTCAATTAATTGTTATGATCCAAAATATTTACCCATTCGGGCCTAGCCTAAAAAAATACAACCAACAGATCTGTCAGAAAAATTGAAGGAACCTCTAAGAATATGGAACTAATGTGGCATGTGAAGTTTAAAGTGTGACATAAACGCACCTCATTATGAAATTAAATTAAATAACATGGATTGTTTGATGAACCATCCCCCATAATATTATTCCCTTTTCCTTTATAATGTTTTAATAATGATGAATGTTACACCATTAATAAAGGGGACCCCATAATGAGAACTAATATTTTCAAATTTTTGAACAATTTTTCAATGAAATTAAATCCCTAATATTGATAAAAACCAGTTAATTAATTAATTATTGATACATTATAGGATTTGAAATTAATTTTCTAAATGGATCAAATCATTATTTTTAATGAGTTATTAATTATATTTTGAAATTATAGAAATCTATAATTTTTTATTGTTCAATTCATTATGATATTAATATGATAAAATACTATAATAATTCTATGATTTTCGTGGTTGCAAACTAGAAATTTAGAAATGTATAAGTAATCATGCAACTTTATTGGATATCATAAGGCTTTCATTATATAACATTATCCAGACCACTGATCATTTGACTTTAGAGAGGTTGGATGAGTGTATAAATTCAACCTGGTAATCATAATATTTTAGTAGCTGGATCATAAGACTTTGGTCAGTAAACATACAACTTCATCATATTAATTCTTCATTTCAGTGTTTATAAGACTTTGGTGACTCTTGATTGTATGAATTTCCAAGAATAAAACTTTAAGAACCCTCATATTACTTTCAATGATAGTACAACTTCACTAAGTTTTATAAAACTTCAATGGAAATCGTAAGACTTCTCTATCCAGGGTATGATTTTGATAATTTACCTAATTACACGAAACCCCACCTACAACAATTAGTCTTCAGTCACACAAGATTATATGGACATAGAGATTTCCCCATCAGATGACTTTACACAAGTGGTCATATTATCTAAGAGGAGATTCACCATAATACTTCAATGATACTGCATGATTTGTGATTTCAAAAAAGGGACCTCATATTCATGGTATAAAGTTATTCTTGTAGAAAGATACATACTTTCATAAGATCCATCTATAGGTAATGGAATAATAAATCCACTATTTAAAGATTCCACCCTAGATCTGAAGTCTATGTAAGGGTACCCCTATAGTTATTAGGTTGCATAAAGTTAACCAAATCTACTCTTAAGATCGATAGGGATATTTTAGGTGGGCATGGAATGGCTATCACTTGGATTATAGAAGAATGATATCATCAAGGCATGTTACGTTTTCACTCTCCTAAAGAGTATTTCCCCCCAACCAAATTGGTAGTATAATGGGTTGCCGATTAATCCTTGTTATGAAAAAACAGTAGATTTTTACTCTACACTTATACTAATTAGACAGTAAACCTGGAATAGTACTTGTAATCAATAGGGTATTTATACTATTTTTATTATTGCATGACAACAAAAATTATTTTTATTCTTATTGAAGGCTTTTAGAGGGATCTCAAAATGAGAGGGATTAGAGTTATTGGGATTTTCTGGAATTGAAATCATATTGAATTCATTTAATTTTTCATCTAATGGGGACTCCATTTATAGGAATGTAATCTCCCATTAATATAATTCATCACACCCATTGAAATTGGGTAGATGTAACTTTGGAAATTGCATGTATTTTATATATTTAATCTTATCAATATAGTCACACCAAATTGATTAATTGTCCCAAATCACATCTGGTAATGATAAAAATTATATTACACTCAACAAAAATTTTAATTTTGGATTCCCAAAAGGTCTTCCCCTTTAAAAAACGTTAAATAAAATTTTTTGAATATTTTTAAAAAAACTAAAATTCCAACAACCCCCCCCCCACCATTTTAAAATATCTAAAAATAAATTTACAAAATAAAAAATCATACACTCTTGAAAATAAATTACATAAATAAAGGTATATATTAATATGAAAATGTTTATAGTAGAGAAAAAATATAAATAAAGAAACATTTGGACACTCTCTTCAACATGTAACTCATGTTATTAACCATATTCATCCTATACAAGTTGATTAAAATTCCTTATTTCTTCATCTTCTATAAGACACTATTATAGACATGTGTCACTTATCCTTTAATGAATGTTTGTGATACATGGTCATAAACTATTTGAAGCATCCCTACTCCTATATTCATATAGGTGAACCATAAAGTGTTCCTCTATTTCAACACCGGTTTGTTTTCCATGGTTCACTAAGAGTTTCAAATTCACCCTAGTTTTTCTCATGGATACCAAAAACAATTTTTATATGATATAATATACCTTTATTTATTTTATAATAAGATATAATTTCCCACATTAAACTTATACATGCGAATTAATTAGAGGGTAAGTTGAGTTACTATCATTGGTGCATTTTTGAAAAAGACATTAAAACCATCCCTAAAGAATTTTTTTATACCAACTCACTTGAAATTACCCTTATATTAATAGATCTACCAATTTTTGGCATAAAATAAAAAATTTGATAGTTATAATACCATATTGTATCCATTAACTCATATACATATGTTTGAGACCAATATATATTGATTTTCCATTATAATTATTGTTATATTCCCTAGAAAAAAATTCTTGATTACCATAATGTATAGAAATCCAAGGCATTAACATATGAAACAATGGTACATCTAATAAAATAAATAAGTTCTATTTTTCTTCTTTTCTAGTATTTTCTAAATCAATAAACTCATATTGCATTTTAGATTCTATTATACAATTTTATTTCATTGATACCCAGGATATTGCTCAACCTCCATGGGTAAAAAACCAACCACTCATATAATAGTGATCCATCATATTTTTAATCTAGATTGAATCAAAAAAACCTTCCAACACCCTTGGGTTTACACTATAACATATACAATAACCCGTATCACCCTTAAGATATTTGAGTACTCTTGTAATAACATCCCATTAAGAATAACCCAAAATACTTTTATACTTTCTTATCTATCCAATATTATATGTAATATTGGGTCTTGTGCTTGTTATGGAAGACATGAGAGACCCAATATCCCATTAATATTCATGTTGAGTAATTGTTTTACTAGGATTATGGAGTATCCTTCCCCTATAATCACATGAGGTAAAAACTAGTGAACAAATAAATTATTTCAACCTATTTAATAATTTTTTAATATAATGAGAATGAGAAAGAATAATAAAATTAATATTTTTAATATTTTTTATTCTAAAAATAAAATTTCCTTCACCTAAGTATTTCATATCTAATTTTCTAGATAGAATAGACTTTACCTCATTTACATGGTTTATATCAATACCAAATCTTTTCATTTCGTCAATATATAAACAAATAACCACACCATGGTTACTATGTAATCTAAATTAAAGAAATTTATCATCTTGGATAACTGAAAATACATTTGAGAATATTATATCATTAAATTTATTAGGCCAATATTTTGGTGGTTGTCTTAAACCATATAGGGATCATACCAATTTACAAACAATTTTTTCTTTAATAGGTACTACAAATCCTTTTAGTTGTTCCATATATATTTATTCATCAAATTCACCATTGAATAATGTCATTTTAACATAAATTTGGTAAATTTTAAAATAATATATGTAATCTAAAGTTATAAATATTCTAATTGAAGTAGTCCTAGTCATGGCCTCATATGTATCAAAATAATTTATTCTTTACTTTTATATAAATACCTTTTCTACCAATCTAGATCTATATTTTCTAATTAAACCATTTTTTCTCTAAATAACCATTTGTGACCTATAAATTATGAACCTTGAAAAAGATCAACTAATATCCATGTATTGATTCTATTTATAGACTATATTTCATCAATTATTGATTCCTTATAAAGTGATGCATCAAAATATGACATAAATTCTCTAGATTCTTTTGGATAAGACTATATATTAATAAAAATTAGAGTTTTTTAATAATACTATCATTATTTATATCTAACAAGTATATATATAAATTATTATTTATTGGTAATTTGATGTTTTTTACTTTTACGAACCTCCTCAACCATACCTTCTTAAAAAAATCATTTATTTGAGTTTATTATTATATTTTGACTTTCCTAGGAAAGGTGGTAGAATTATATTAATTAAAGATAGAATCTCCTAATTTAGTAAATGTATTAATAGATACTAAATCATTATATTCAATAATAATGAATCTATAATCATTTTAATTCTCTATTTATCCAAGAAACATGTTATCAATGCCTCTTTTACATAACTTTTCACTTTGATGTTCAAGTATTCTTATAAATTTAGGATAAACCCAAACCTTTAAATAGGTTTGATTTCCTATGGTTCCATAACTCATATGGACTCATATTCTTCCCTTTTGTGGGAACCCTATTTAAGATTTTACATATAGTTAATAATACCTTTAACTATAATCCATTTGAGAGACACAATTTTGAAATTATAAAATTAACTATTTCTATTAAGTACACAATTCTTTTGAGGTCCATAGGGATATTTCACTTCATGTACGATCCATAGGGATTCAAACCAAGGGGGACTATAATATTAACCTCCCATTGTCATTTATGAAGCATTTAATTTTAATCTCACATTTTTACCTCATTTTTAAAGATACTAAATCCATCTATAAATTCATCATTATCATGTAAAAGATAAACATAGAAAAATATATAATGATCACCAGTAAAATTTACAATGTACTTTTTATTACCTATAGTGAGAGTAGTAATAAAATCACATACTTCGCTATGTATTAAGTCTAAAAAAATTATTCTTTATTTTGATAGTAATAAATGGTTTTATAATTATTGTAGTTTTAATGCAAGTCATAGATTTAGAAAAATTTTATTCATCATAGGTAATAAGTCCATTTTATACATATAAATCAATTTTTAAAACTTAATTTTATTTAAAATTTTATTCCATAAATAAAAATATTCTAGAAATAAAAAAACATTTTTATTAAATTTGAATAATCTATTGTACAGGTGGACCTTTAAAAAAAATATCCCACCCTTGGATTTAATAATGTTATTTTCCTCAAATACATGATTAAACCCATTCTTGTTTTGTAACACCCCTATAAAAGTGATACTTGAAAAAATAACTGGTACTATCCATGTCAATAAAGTAAACCTTTATTTTTGGGAGACTATTTGACTATAAATCCATAGTTAACAATTCTTGGACTAGAGTAGTGTCAGTATGGGTAAAATCATGTCATGTTTCTCGGGGTGTGTGTGGGTGAGTAAAAAGAATACTGAAAGAACATGAGTTTCTATATGGGAATATTCTGTATTATAATAAGTGAATCTGGTGGCTAATAGCTTTTAGTGTACTAGGATATAAACCAAGGTATTACATTAGATCCCTGGGGTTATATGGACAGTTTCATGGACCAAGGAGGTCAGGTCTTGATTAATGGTATCAGATCCAATACCCAACTAGACGTGTAGATCCTCTACATGGGTTTGAGTTGAGGGGTCCATAATGAGGGTTTTGTACTTGAGTGTGGGGAGTGTTACACTCATGGAAATATTAGACATAAAATACTAAATGGTACTACAGATGTTAATAAGGTGCATATTTCTTTTCAAAAGTCTACATGATTTGAAATGAATAGTTAAGCATGCTTAGAATGGAGTAGTGTTAAGATGAGTCGCCTCATGAGAAGTTTCCTAGGGTGTGAGTGTGAGTGAGGAAAAATAACACTTAAAGAACATGTGTTGGCCTATGGTGATAGTTGTTAGTCTAATAAGTGACCCCGATGGGTAATAACCTATGACCCTCTATGCAGAAAACCAAGGTATTGCACAATACCCATGGGGTCATATGACTAGATGTGTGGATCATAAACTAAGGAATGGTTTTAGTCAGCATTAATTTTGAAGTATTTGATTAAACTACTAAATATTAGGGGATGTCGTGTGCCTTGACGAGAAAATGTGTGCTATTATTTTTAGGGAGGTATTAACATGATTTTGACTCATTTACTCTTGAGTAACAATCCTCATTATTTATATCTTGATTTATCTCTCGAATTAAGAACATCAAGAGGATATTTGTGGTGATTGGTCTTTTAATGAATTTTTACCTCTTAGTTTCTTTTATACAATTTAATTTGAGTTCAGTGGCTAATCTCCCATTATAATACTTCTTATAAATTAATGGATTTAGTATTAAAAATAAAAAAACATTATTTTATAAATATATATCCCATGATGATCTTTACTATATTTTATTTTTTTAAACTATGGTTTGTATGTGATTCCCACAATGTGTTTCAAAAAATGTTTAAGGGTTATTTTTTTCCAAATAATTTTTTTTGGGGTGTGACAAAATGATTTAACATGTTTGGTGTGTGTTCATGATACATATTGGGCGTTATTGAATCATAATTGGCTATAATTACAATTTTGGGGAACTCTAGATTGAACCTAATAGTGATGACTTGGGTCTATATAGATTGGTATCACATGTGAGTTTACACTATTTAATGGACATATGGGATGAGAAATATATTGGTTGGACACTTTTATGTGTGTGTGTGTGTTCATGACATGGGTGGCCTTTTTTGGTGGGTTTCTTTCACTACTTCTATATTCATAAATATTTTTCTCATTACGGATTATAAACATACTTTAGTATATATGTATTATTATGTGCTAACTTTTTCTTATTCTAGTGGTGTGTGTTGGAGTTCTTGATGATTTCCTATTGGTTTCTATACTCACCCCATGTATATATACCTTGGTGTGTATGAATATTTTATTTACTATGATATAGGTAATGGGGTTGTTTCATACTTTCTAGCAGTGCATGTTGATTTTGTGGTCATGTCCTATGGGTGGAGGATCCTAGAGATAGTTTTTAGTGGAGCTGATCATGGTGCCACATTGGTTCCTTGATGTCTCTTTGAGTCTTTGGATTTTGTAGTCTTATAAGAGCCTCTTCAACTACAATGACTTTTTATTTTTTTATACCATGTCATTTGAGATTTATTATTTTATTTCATACATTATATATATTTTATTATGTCATGGTTTATCTAGAATAGTATGTGTGTATAAGGGAAAATCATTCTCCATAATTAGTATTTCCCTATGAATTTTTTGTAAGCCTTTTGTGTTTGGGAGACATCACTTGAGGTTAGTTGCATCTAATATTTCCCAAGCTAATGGGTTGGGGTTGGGATGTTACATGTTTAACAATCTCCCTATGACTAAGTTTCTATAATCTTCAAGGATATACAAGATATAATTTATGGTGATGATCTTCCCTGTGGTAAAATTGAGATCAACCACATCCTTCTCTTATACATTTATACTTGTAGAGTTCCCCATGTAGAGATAAATCCTATATTTGATTAATTTCAACATATTTAAGAGAAGTTTATTATTTCACATGTGTCATATTTCTTTAGAATCAATCCACTAAGTAGTTCCATCCTTGAAAAAATTATCTTTGAAAAGTATGGTCATAACAATCTCCTTATATGTTTTTGTATTTTCATCTTTCTTCCAATGGAGATAATAGTCTCGTTTAAATTGTATTAACTTTCCATAGAATTATCATGACCCTTTATTATTACATAATTTTCTATTTCATTTTGAAGGATGGTTTGGGAAATTTTCTCCCTTTAAGGACCCATATGGTCCCACTCCATTCTCCATAAGGACCATAGATTTATCATCCTTATGTTCGTTTTAATCCTAGTTTTATTTATATTCTTCCACAATTTGTAAGAACATAAGAAACTAGTTGAGGTAAATATTATCCTTCTTATGATTAAAAGGTTTTTAAACATTAATCCAATAATGGATGTGAAAATGATAACATCATCCATCATCATCTGGTTTCTTTAGGTTTTATAAGATACATTGTATTTCATAGAATTGTTCTCTGATAGATCTACAATCTACCATTTTCATGAAATTTACTTGATTACAATAATTTCATTCTTTTTTCATCCTTAGTGTGTTTAATTTTGTTTCTAATAATCCCATATATTTTTTATATTTTGGACGTAGGTTTCAAAGATATCATCAACTAAGTCATTCGGTATGTTTCATTGACACATGAGATCATCATTCTATATTTTTTCCTTTTGTAGGAAACATGAAGTATCTTATATTCAGTTGTGGGGGATTTTGAGTTGATAGCACATACACCACTTTGAGTGTCACAAGTAGAAAGTGCATTCTATTTTACAACCTCTTGAAATTATTTCCATCAAACTACTCTATATTAATCACAATGTTGAGCATCACTATATACATGTTGATGGAATCTACTCTTATTACTGATGGGGATATTTTAGGTAGGTATGAAATGGATTTTTCTTGGGTGAAAGTTGATGGAAATAACCGAGGCATATTAAATTATCACTCTCCTTAAGACTAGATTCACCCCCATTAAATAAGTAGTACGATGGTTTGATAAATAATTCTCTTTAAGATACAATGGGTGCTCTCTAATCTACACTTATGCTAAGTGGAGAGTAACCCTAGAATAATACTTGGAATTAAGAGATTATTTCGCAGTGTTTTAATATTGAGCACCAATAAAAATTAGTTTGATTCTTGTTGAAGGATTTTAGAGGGATATAAAAATGATAGGTACTTGAGTGCTTAATATTTGATGGAATTGAATTAATTTAATTTTAAATATAATGGGGACTCTAACTTATAGGCATGGAAGAACCCATTTGGATAAGGAATCATACCCCTTAGAATTAGGTAGATAAACCTTCTATAAAGACATATATTTTATTCCTTTAATATTATTTGTCTAATAGAAGTTGATCAATTAAGTTCACCATATCACACTTAATAATGAGTATATATGTTTTTAAGATAACATGTGGTCTAATTGACTGTCCATATCAAATGTGTCCGGTGAACTATGATTAGTCAATGAGGTTTTCCTTATGAATTTTACATTCCTTAATGTTTGGGGAGATTGTTAAGTCAATAAGATGTCTTTATGGCTTTACCATTCCTTATTATTTTGAAAATCACAAACACCTTATCTTAAGGAAAATTTCATTTACTATATGTTTTACTTCTATAAGGAAAATTTTCCATCCCCAAGGAAATTTATCCTCACCATATTTTTCATTTTTCATTATCTTGTCTAAGTGTAAAATTTGGTTTCATATCTAAAACCTTGGAATCATATAATACTTAGATAAAGAGCATTCTGTTTTAGGATCCAAATTCAGACTCTGAGTTCTCAGAATTCAGACACCGAACTCTTATGAGTTCTGAATCCATGTTCTCTGAATTTAGACTCCAAAATATTATGTGTTCTGACTCCGAGTTCACTGAATTTAGACACCTAACTCTTCTGAGTTCTGACTCAAAATCCTGATGAATTCAGACTACAAAATTTGTAATTTCAGACTTTGAATTCTCATGAATTTTGAATCCAAACTTTGTAAGTTCTGACTCCGAATTCTCATGAACTCTAACTCCAAACTTTGTAAGTTCAGGTTTCGAATTCTTGTAAATCCAGATTCCGAATTTACGTCAAATTTGGACTCCGTAATTCTAAAGATTTCAGGTTATGAATTTCTTAGAAAACAGAATCTAAATATCCTTGTATTATAGACACTGAATGTGTCTTTGGTTATACTCCGTACTTTTGTTTGCTTACATTCCAAATATTTGATTTTGGTTATGTAACCATATTTTTTCTTACACTTGTATTGGCTATAAAAGAAAGTCATGCATTCAATTACTTACTGACTATTGTTTGAGTGACACGTGTACAGGTCCCTCCGAAATTCAAGGAACGATATGATCATTGGATGAGGGAGCCGACTGTTGGAGCTATTCTTATAAATAGGATCTCATTTGAAAGAGCTCATAACTTTAATACTATTCTATGAATATAGAGATTTAATCTTGTTGAAGTGATTTCGATAGAGAGAATCTCATGCTTAGTGCGTACGGAAGACCTTTTTCAGATTTACTTCGTCCAACTTTGAATGTTGTTGATTACATTTGAGGACATCCAAAGATAGGAAGACAGAGGTGTCGACTACCTTGAATTTGAGGGCTTCATTACTGAAGAAGATAGAGGTGCCGTCTACCTTGAAGTTGAGGGTTTGCGGGGATAGCAAGATATTCTCTGATCTTCGTATCGAGGGCTTACCCTAGTGTGGGTAAGATAGACTTTATTAAAATTATAAATCAAGGGACCTTTATCCAAGGTTGTGGGATACCCTTCTCTTTGGGTTAAAATATTTACTACTTATTACTTGTTTTGTTACAATTTTTTCATTAAATTTTTTATTATTGAAGAATGTATAAATATCTTATACTTATTTATACTTTTACTCTGATTTAGTAAGATTCTATATTATTTAAGATGGATTATTTATCTTTGTAAACTTTCATTAAGTTTCGTTTTATGGAACCATCTTTCCAGAGTTTCTTTCTCGGAATCACTATTCTAGATTCAAGCAAGTTTTTATAACTAGAGGTTTTGTGAATTTTTCCTTGTTTAACTTTTTTAAACATTACCATATTTAAAATTCCCAAAGGAATTTTTAAAAGTGTGAAATTCACCCCCCCTCTTGTATATTGAGCATCATACGATCCGACATTTGGTATCTAAGGAGAATATAATTCTCTATACCATCTCAATAATTGGTATTAGAGGAGGTCTCTAAAATATTTATATTCAAATATAAGTTTTACTTACTCAAGTTTTTCATTGTTCTATATTTTCCTTGTTGATGAATATTTTCCTTGTTTAAAAACTATTATTACTAACAAGTTTGTGTGGAAATTTTTTCATTAAGATGGAAGGAATCAATGTTGGTTCCACAGACAACCTAAATCCAACAATACCACCTATTTTATATGGGAATGATTACAAATATTTGAGATATCTCATGAAGACATTCATTATCAATATTGGAGTGCATAATTTTTTTATACTTATTGGAGGATATAAAATCCCTGACAAGGAAGTTAGTACTTTCACAAATCAAGAAAAGCATGAATATCAACTAAATTATAAGGTACACAATACATTGTTTTGTTATATGAATAGAAATATATATAGCCAAATTTCATCTTGTGAAGAATCAAATTGTATTTGGAAGAAACTTGAAGTTACAAACTTTGGAACTTCAAAAGTTATCAAAACTAGAAGAGCCATACTTAGAGATGAATATCATGTTTTTTTCTTTCCTTATAGAGACCCCATATGTAAGGTGCAATAGAGATTTATGACTATCATTAACAGTATAAAATCTATGGATAAGAAACGATTAGATGATGAAGCTCATGTTGATAAGATCATAGACATCATGACCAATGAGTGGGAATCCAGAAGGACTTCTATTGATGAGAATAGAAA
Source organism: Viscum album (assembly GCA_963277665.1). NCBI lineage: Eukaryota > Viridiplantae > Streptophyta > Magnoliopsida > Santalales > Viscaceae > Viscum > Viscum album. The sequence goes on from OY728164.1 coordinate 1,180,916,453, forward strand.
GGTTACTCAGATTTCTCGTGATAAACTTTTTGGAACTCTTCTTCAACACAAGACTAGAATGAAGATAGATACTGAAAACGTTAAGAAGAATAATGGGAATGGAAGTGTTTCTTTTAATACAACATCAAATCTTATGAAATAAAAGACTCTTGAGAGAGTTGAAAGATCCAAATCCAAGAATGTTGTTATACAATCCGAATCTAGTAGAAGTGAATCTTCAGAGAATGAATTAGAAAATCTTGCTTGAGGGATGAGCAAGATTGTTTTATATAATAAATTTCAATCCAGATATAAGAATAAATAAAGAAAATATAATAAAGACTCAAAAGTTACATGTTATGAATGCAAGAGAGATGGACATATATGGCCTGATTGTCCAATGCTTAAAAGAAAAGAAAGAAAGGAAAAGAATTCTGAGAGAAACAGAAAGAAGTACTATAAGGCTAAAGGTAAGAAATTCTTGAAAGCTAATGATACCTGGAGTGTCAGTGGTGGTGACTCTTCATATGAATCATCATATTATGAATCTTATGGACAGAATATTCTTGATCTAATAGCCATACTACTTATTAAAAATCATTGCTTAATGGACAAGGTACACAATGCTGAATCAATGACCAATGATTCTTTGAATTAAAATTATATTAATGATAAATTTTATAATCTTCAGATGAATAATCTTCTTCTGATGAAGATAATACTTTACCTTACTATGAAGAAGAATCTTGGTTTACTAAGATTCTTGAGAATGATAATTCTAAAATCAAAAAAAAGTTTGATAAGGAAAATTCAATGATTTCTATTCTTACTAAGGAAATATCATATCTTTCTAAAGATCTTGATAATAAAACCCTTGATTTTGAAAGTATTTCAAAAAATATTGAGGAAGTAAATTTTTAGAAGGATAAACTTTCTAAGGATCTAGAAAATTTAATTTCTAAGAAAAATGTTTTCAAGACTAACTCTAGTTCCAAACCAAATGTTTTTGAATATAAGAAATTAGTTATCAAACTGAAATCTGAAATTTTTTCTTTGAGGAAGTGTTTATCAAAATTTACCTTAGGTAAGGAAAATTTCGATAAGATGTATTCTCAAATCCGACATCTAAGGAATAGTTTTGGTTTTGGTTATACTAGTTCTAAACCAATTTTTAGTAACAATTATTTTGTTCCTAAAAGTTCTCCTTTCTGCACTAAGTGTTAGTGTGGTAGGCACTGGGCAAAAAATTGTTCCCTAAACAAAATCCAGTCTTTAGGATTTCATAAAGGCTATTTTTCTAAGAAAATATGGGTGCCTAAAATTTTGCTTTCTAAAATTTATGGATCAAAGAAAGTTTGGGTTCCGAAAGTCTAACATTTTTATTTTTAGGAAAATAAAGAAAGTACCAACAACAATACTTGGTACATGGATAGTGGATGTTAATGACATATTACTAGTAATAAAAACTACTTTGAAAATATTATCAAGACAAAAGAAGGGAAAGTAAATTTCAGAGATAATGCTCAGGGAGAAATTATTGGTATAGGTAACATCATTCTTCTTGGAAAAACATTGATTTCAAATATTTTATTTGTTAAGGGTATTAAGAACAACCTCATTAGCATAAGTCAATTATGTGATGAAGGTTATCTTGTGAATTTTAGGAATGAAAAGTACGTAGTACACAATTCCAAGGAAGAGTTTATTCTTTCTGCCCATAGGCAAGACAATGTTTACACACTAAACTTAGAAGACCTTAGAATCCAAGACTTACCTTGCCTTAGTGCAATGGAAGATCATTCTTGGTTGTGGCATAGAAGGATATGACACTGTAACCTTATAAACCTATGCAAACTCTCTACGAAAAGAATATTTAAGGATCTACTGGAGCTTAGATTTGATTCTTCAAAAGTTTTTGATCCTTGTAAATATGGAAAGAAACATAAATCAAGTTTTAAATTAGTATGAGAAGTCTCAAATACTGATGCATTACAGGTAGTATATATGGATATTTTTAGTCCAACACAAACTGGAATCATTAGAGACCAGTATTATGAATTTGTTTTAGTTCATGATTACACTAGATTTACGTGGGTCTATTTTCTAGAAAAGAAATATAAAGCTTTTTCTTATGTCAAAATTTTTAGATCCCAAGTTAAAAATGAGAAAAACATTCATTTGATAACTATTCATAGTGATCATGGAGGAGAATTTCAAAATTCTTATTTTGAAACTTTTTGTAGTAGAAATGGAATTACTCATAACTTCTCATCACCCAGAACACCTCAACAAAATAGTGTTGTTGAAAGAAGAAATAGAATTCTTCAAGAGATAATGAGAACCATGTTGAGTGAGTATTATGTAGCCAAACATTTTTGGTCTGAAGCTGTAAGTACTGCTTGTTATACTATAAATCGTGTTTTGATTAGACCTTTTTTTAATAAAACTCCTTATGAGTTATGGAATGGTAGAAAACCTAGACTTTCCTACTTTAAGGTTTTTGGTTGCAAGGTATTCATTTTGAATACTAAAGATAATCAATAAAAATTCGCACCAAAATCTAATGAAGTAATTTTCTTAGGCTACTCCACAACTTCTAAGGATTATAGAGTTTTCTATAAAAACACTTGTACTATTGAAGAGATAGTACATGATAAAATTGATGAAACATATCCTTTTGTTTTTAAATAACTCCAACCTAAATCTTTGGATGTGTTTTCCAAAACTGATTATCAACCTTTTTTAGAAGATCCTTCTGATAAGGAATATGACCAAGAAAATGTTTCTAAAGAATTTACCCTAGAATATTTCCAACCCTATGTTGATGAACAGGTTTTACAAAACCCAAATCAGTTATTTCTAAAGAATCATCCTAGTGATAGTGTCATTGGTTATGTGAATCAACCTGTAAGGACTAGAAGTTCTTTGATAAATGAAGTAGAACATCTGGCATTTCATTCCCAATTAGAACCAAAAATAACTAATGAAGCTTTAGGTAAGGATGATTGGATACAAGCTATGCAAGATGAGCTAAATGAATTTGAAAGGAATAAAGTCTGGACCCTGGTTGAAATACCTAAGTAAAATTCTATCATTTTTGTAAAATGGGTCTTCAGAAATAAGTGTGATGAAAATGGAATCATATTGAGAAATAAATCTAGATTAGTTACTAAAGGCTATAATCAATAAGAAGGAATAGACTATGAAGAAACCTATGATCTAGTAGCTAGACTTGAATTTATTTGTATTTTACTTTCCTTTGAATCATTCTTCAATTTCAAACTTTTTCAAATGGATGTGAAATGTGCTTTCCTTAATGGTTTTGTTCAAGAGGAAGTTTTTTTTAAAAAAACCTCCTGGTTTTAAGATAAAAAACATACTAAACATGTTTATAAACATACCAAAGCTTAGTATAGAATTAAGCAAGCCCCTCGAGCATGGTATGATAGACTTACAAGATTTTTTCTTCAAAATAATTATATTAATGGAAACACAGATCAAACCCTTTTTATAAAGAAAGATAAGAAAAAGGTTTTGATTGTTCAAATCTATGTTGATGACATTATATTTGGTTCAAATCATCAATATTTATCTAATTCCTTTTTGGATCTAATGAAATATGAGTTTGAAATGAGTATGATGGGTGAGTTAACATTTTTCCTTAGTTTTCAATTTTCTCAAAAACCAGACAGAATCTATATATCCCAACATAAGTATATTAAAGATCTTCTTAAAAAAGTATGGATATGACAACACTAAGAGTATTAGTACTGCCATTGGTACCTCAAACAAACTTGATATTGATGAAGTTGGGAAATCGACAGATCAAACATCTTTTAGAGCTATGATAGGAAGTTTAATTTACTTGAAATCTAGTCGTACAGACCTTATATTTTCTGTATACTTATGTACAAGATATCAATCCAATCCTAAGGAATCTCATTTAAAGTCAGTGAAAATAATTTTTCGCTACTTAAAGGTAACCATGGATTTAGGACTCTTTTATACTTCTAGAAATGATTTTATTTTAAAGATTTTTTTAGATGCTGACTTCGGTGGATGTAGAATGGATTGAAAAAGTACATCTGGAACTTTTCATTTCTAAAGAGATTCATTATTTTCATGGTCATGCATAAAGCAACACTCAGTAGAACTTTCCACTGCTGAGGCAAAATATGTAGCAGCTAGAAGTTGTTGTGATCAAGTGTTGTGGATGCAATACACACTCACAGACTATGGTATGAGATTTACCAAAACAAAATTTTTGTGTGATAATAATAGTTCCATTTCCCTTAGTAAAAACCATGCACATCACTCTCGTGCAAACCACATAGATATTAGGCATCACTTTCTTAAAGATCACACACAAAAAGGAGATATCATTCTTCAATTTATCAGAACTCAAGATCAACTTGATGATATTTTCACAAAATAATTACCCTCCAATAGATTTAAATACATTAAACAGGAGTTAGGAATGATAATAGTAAGGTAATATTCCTTGTTAACTTTTTGTTGAAACCAATCTCCTTACAGTAATAAAATTCTTTTCATAGGGGGAGTACATTTGCGTACTAGTTTTTCAATTTTTTCGTAATGAGCTTCTCAAATTTTTCGTAATGAATTTCTTCAAATTTTTCTTAATGATGCTTTTCAAACTTTTCATAATGAAGCTTTTCAAATTTTTTGTAATGAAGTTTTTAAAAAAAAAATCATAATGAAAATTTTCGTAATAAAGATTTTCATACTCAAAATTTTTGTAATGAAGATTTGTGTACTCAACATTTTCGTAATGAAAATTTCCGTACTAAAAATTTTCATAATGAATATTTTCGTACTCAAAATCTTCATAATGAATATTTTCATAATGAAGTTTCTTCAGAATCAAAATTTCTTCAAGAAGTTTTTTTCTCAATACGAATAATCTTCTTGGCAATCCGAAAGTTATGTTTTCTTTCTTAAGTTTTCGTAATCATCATTTACTTGCTGGTATTTTCATTTGTTTTTAAAATTTTCCGGATTCTCTTTTCCTTAAATCCGAATATTAAAAACTTCAAAAGATCAGACTCTATCAATTTTTCCTTGTGGTTATCATATCAACTTTCAGATTTGATTAGAAGAATTTTCATCCATTGGATTGAGTTTGGATGATGAACCGTCGCGTAAAATGCCTATATAAATGACCCCCGATGCTTGTCCCACATCGATCTCAAGCTCTCACATTTGGAAGTTCTGTCCCTATACTTAATCCCGTTCTGAACTTCTCATAGTTTTCTCAAATCCGAATGTCTATAGAAGAATCATCTCAGAAAATATGTCTACTGTCAAGCCAATTCTGGAGTGGCCGTTATATAGAGAACGGTTGGTGCATCCGATCTTCTACAACATGTATGATTATATAATTTCTAAGAACATCAAATTAAATTGATGGGAGAGTGTTTTCTTATCGAAGTTACGGGCGCAAGATTTGGTGTATCAGGATCTTCTGATTGAGTTTTATGAATCAGTCAGTTTCTTTAAGGAATAAGTCAAACATAAGTTTTCTTTCAAGATCTATAGAAAGACCTATGCTCTATAATATACTAAGGCATCCAGCTTAGTTGGTATTCCATACGAAGGATAAGCTGAATTTTGTTCCCACAAGATTTTGGATGTCAAAGGAAGCTCTGTAAAGGTAAAATCTATGGAGTGTATTGGTTTTACTGATGTCAAGACTTCGAAGATTTCTCACCTCTCTACAGATAATCGTATTATTTAATTATGGGTTCAATGATTTATCATTCTGAGAAAAGGTGACAAAGACACTTTGAAGAAGAGTGATATATAAATCCTAGATTTTCTAGTGAACCTGAGGAAGGTTAATTTGGTTAAGCATATTTTGATTAAGATTGAGAATATTAAGAATGGAAATATGAAGGCTCAGATTATCTTGTACCTGGCTATTCTTTCTAAGTTGAGTGTTTTGATATCTAGAATATTTTAAAATCTCTTGTAGTTTAAAACCTAGAAATTTCAATGTCATGCTAGTTAGTGATGATACTATGAAGAGGATGAACATTAGATTTTCTAAAGACTCCAGAGAATTTATGACCTAATAGAGAAAGAAGATGAAGCTGTTCTGAAAAATCAATAATTGACTGAACCATCGAAAAAGGTTGGAAAGAAGAGGAAGTTGAGGTATGTGGAAAAAGAAGAAAACCCCTAAATCTAAAGAAGTACAATCCGCACCTCCAAATCCTAAGAAGCAAAAGGCCTATCCAGATGAGGTTTTAGCCAAGTGGAGGGAAGATAAGAAAATTTGGAAGGAAGGATATCCACAATTTGGATTAGATCCTAAAAATAAAAGTCTTTGAAAGAGAAGATAACTGATGATCTTGGGAAGAAAGCTAAAGAAAAGAAGTTAAAGAAGAAGATGAGCGAAGCTGAAATTGTGCAATCCCTTCTAAGGGGTACTGAGAAAGCATTTGAAAATATTCCGGTACCAGAATCCTTCCTGGTAAAAGATTTACCTAAAACCCTGGTTTAGAAGTTTCTCACTCTGAAAAAAGTCCTAGAGAAGGTTGTTGAAGAAAAATGAGTTGTCGAAGTAGTTCAAGGAGAAGCTAAAATTAGTGGTGATACAGATGACTTGATTAAGAAAGTTGAAGAATTTAACGAGAAGGAAAGCCCATCTGAGAAGTTTTCAATCCGAACCTCTCAAGACGAATCTTTAAAACTTTCTACTCTTAGGTTAGATGACAAGGATGAAGATGAAGTGAACAAGATGTCTGAGGAAGAAAGTTATAATCTTCATTTTATTCATCCTGAAGATGATGAGGCAGGATCTCAAAAAGAAGAAGTAGATGAAGATAATATTTTTCAACTGTCTGATAGTGAACATGAATCTCTAGATGAGGAAGTCATTCTATGAACTGATAAAGGAAAACATGTAGTTGTTGATACACCCACTAAAGTTGTTATAAAGAAGAAAGAAGCAGGTGGATCTTCAAATAGGAAAGTTGTTGAGCTAGATAAAGAACCCTCACCTAGAAAAGTCTCAAATTCGGAATCATCATCTCTAGGACATGATTTTGTTGTCCAATCATTGAAAAATATAGTTGTCACCATTCTGATTTTCCCAATCATATACTCTAGATGCTAGATGCTTCAACACTCACTAAAAAAGAAATTGGATTCAGTATCCATGGTGATGGATAAGTGTGTAAAGCTTGAGGTTGATTTCAAGAACTTCTTCAATAACTATGATGCCCACAAAAGGTCTTGCAAGAAAATTGTTGGTTGTTCAAAGAAGAGAGTTGAAGATTTGATAAAACTTGATGAATTCCAAGATGCTGTCAAATAGGCTTTTTACATTGAAGATGGTAGGATCAAAGATATTACAACCAGTTTTGAAGAAAAGTTAAATTTGGAAAAAAATTCCCAGATTCAAGAAGTGAAGGATCTAAATGGGAAATCGTATTCTGTTTCCCAAAGCTATAAGAGAGAAAGATATCTTCAGATTGAGATTGAAGAAAAGCTGGTCAAGCAGGAAGAAGTCTTGAAGGCTCAGGTAGAGGCTCTTAATTCTTAGGAAGAATGAATCAAGGCTTTAGAGATGAAAGTTGAAGATTAGGATCAGCTTCTTAAGTGAGCAAAGGAATATCATAAGGAGCTCAAAAAGATGAATACCATAGTCAAGAAGTTGTTTCCCAAGGAAAATGAAGGATAACTTTGTTGCAATCTGATCTTTTGTTGTACTTTTCTTCCTTGTACAAATTCTTTATAATCATAATTATATTTTTGGTTTCTTGTCTTTTGGATGTGTTGTACTAATCTTTCAGGTACCATAATTTCTTTTCCATTCACTCAAACTATTTTTTAAAATCACAAAGGGGGAGAAATGAAAAATAATACTAAGTAAAGAAGAAATATCCCTCAGTATGGGGGAGTTTATCTAAGGGGTTGTAACACCCCGAGATTTTATGAAAAATATTCTTTTTAATTTTATTTCTGTCTGGTGTTGTACGCTACACCAAAAGGAGCTTGCACAACACACATCCTTGACTTGTCTTGCATTACACGCAATCGCGACCTTCCTCGATAGCGTGTGTTGTACGCAACACCAAGTTTCGCTAAACAATGATATGCTATTAAAATATTATTATAACTAGCCGTTATGAATAGTAATAACCACCTTTTAAAATTTTAGAAATGTTAGCTCTCAAAATGGACTTCATTTTTGGATTCGGAGTATCAAATTTAGCCTAAGGTGAAATTTTGGTACTCTTCAGATAACTTTCATATTTTGATGAATAGTGAAACTACTAAGTGGTAGTTAAAAAACTGAATTTTTCATAAAACTTAATTTTACCGCTTCTGTGAATGGAATTTCGAAAATCCGAGAGACACGGTTAATATCAAGGACTAAAATGTGGTTCAATGAGATGAAAATAATTTTTGGTGAATAGTAACTTTTTACTTTTTTTTACCGCGGTTAATAGTAAATAGGGTAACTAAGGGTAAATATGATATTACTATTACCCTAACACATGTCCTAATTCTATTGGACAAGTGTAATTCGACCAAAAACAAACTTAGGAATAAAATATGACCATTTAGGCCCACTTGGATTAGATTAGGACATTTATTATTATTTAATTCAAAGAAGAGTTAAAAGAATTAGAAATCAAATTTTATTTACTAAAACATTTTTAATATGGGGTTATGCATAAGATAAATTCGATTGTAAATATTCATTAGAAAGCTAAAAAGATTTACTACATGATGGTATTTTATTTGTAATTTTTAGAAATCAAATAATTTAATTTAGTTATGACACAAAGATGATGCAGTAATTATCTTGTTAATGAAATATTGACATAATTGATGTTATAAACACCAAAATAAATGTAATTTGAGACTTTTTATGAATTCCACTAATTTTATAGGTTACTATGATATATTAGTCTTGATTTAATCAACTTGGTTCGAACATATAATTCTGTTATGACTTTCACAAAAATCATATATCAAATAGTGTCAAAATTGACACAAAATAGTTTTTAAATCAAATATTATATTATTAATTGTCATTTTATTCCTAAAAATCTAAGGTTCGGCCAAATGACTTAGATAAGGATATATATATATATTAATAATAAACAATTTGGGGTTCGTTTGGCATGTTATTGTAAGTGTATTAACCATATAGTGTAAGAAAACAAAAAGGCACGGTAAAAGTTAAATTATTTAACTTAGAGTTAAATCTAATTGATAAGGTTAAAATAATAACCTAAACTTGTCTAAATTCTATTGGTTGATAGGATTTAGACCCATCCCCACTTTAGCTTCCAAATAAGACCCTTTGGAACCATTATAAACCGATTTTGACATTAATATAAAATAATATTTTGAGGTATTCCTAAGGTGCCCCTCTCCTCCCTTATAAAAGGACACCTCCTCCCCCTCCTCCTCACACAAATTTGAGCACTCAAGCTCGTCCAACCCCTGCCATTTTCTCCTCTCCACTTCCCTAGCAACATAATAGAGGTTCTGGTCTTCCTCAAAGACCAATTCTAGTGCCCTAAGAGGAGGTCTCAAAGAGGCACTTCAAAGAAGAGGTAATTACCGTTACCAATTCTTTCATTTTTATTTCTTCTTCCAGTTCTTCTTCTTAGGTTGTTTCATTATGAAGTAATAACATCAGTATCACTCATATACTGATATGTTATTATAAGTATGAAACAACCCTATTTTACCATCTATCTATCCTACGGAAAAAGAAATCACCGCGCGTGCGTACATACGGAATACCGTCTCCACGCCGTGGTGTAATCTATTTTCCACCACCACCTTACATGGATGGGTATAATGGTGTAAAGAATAACTATACATAGTTATTACAACATCATATTTATTCTGATATATTGTATAATCCACTCCAATTCAATTCAATATTTATAGAAATGATATCATCGCTCGTGCATACGTACGGACTACCGTCTCCACGACGCGATGAGATTCATTCTCCATGTTAACCATTTAAGAATGATTATAATGTATATGTAAGAAATAATAATGAAATATATGACATTATAAAGCTACTGGATTTATGTATATATATACATATGTATGTCATCTACTTACTTCCATTTCAAGACAATAATGAAAGGAAAACAGCGTTCATGCGTACGTACGGACTACCGTCTCCATGAACGGTGTTTTTCATTTTATTTATATACCTATTATATATATATATATACTGAATATATATGATATATAAATCATATTTTATATTCTGGAAGTGAGTAAATCATGATATAAGTAATAATGATGTCAAGAACAACAAGTCAAAACACCTACGATAAATGAAACGATTTTACCCAAAACGCTTCTTTAACATGGAATTTACAAAAGAACGGGTAATATAATGTCATAAGTGAACCATATATGATATCATAAAAATGAATATGATTCTGTAATAAGTCAATAACATGATTTAAATCATTATACAGGAGGTTCGGACACTTACAAAGCAAGTCGGACCTAAGGTAAGGGGAAATATCACAATCTCATTTTTATCCGATATTGTTTATACTTTGAAATTTACTGGGTTGTATTTTATCATCCACATCCATGTTTCCTCAATATGCAATGTTATTTCCATCCACCTACAATGGTTTAAATTCAATTTTACCTTTTGGTGAGTTTTTAGTAAAAGATATGAAAGGATTCTTTTGTCATTTTTCATACGAGGTACTTTTTGACTTTTCCGACAAAAGTACGAAAAATGTGTTTTTTTAACTTATACGGCATGAATGGATTTTTAAAACATTATTTCCAAGAAACTTCATTTACAAGTTTTCATGTTTATTTTTAATCAACTTCTTTTATTTTAAAGTCGTATGACATGTTATGAAAGGAAAAATGTTTTTGAAGAAGAAAGGATATTTTCCTCAAGAATGGAGTTCAAGTATTTTATCAAAATTATTTTCCATCTAAGATAATAAAAGGGTTCTGTTTTTATCTCTATTATTACATTGGTTTGATTATGTTGTGATGGAAATATTTTTTATGAATTCCTTTATCTTATATGAATTGTTTTATGATGTCATGTTGTTTAAGAATCCCATTTTTATTACATGGGTTATGAAATGATGTATGATTTATGATTTTGTGGCACACATAAGAATGGTATCATTATGAGATGGGTGGGACCTATATCTCCCTCCAATGCATTGGTTAAAGATTTTATATCTCATGAGATAGACATGGCTGGAACGGAAGGTTATTTCGGTTCAGTGATACAGGACTGAAACGAGGAGTGAACTCGGTTCAGAAAGGGACTTCGTCCACTAAGATAGTCTTGGCAATGAGTCATGACTAACAAGAAATGATTTTCCATGATTATGTGTGCATGACACAAAGTTTCAAGTTTTATGTTATGATTATGGGGATCTCATTTTCACTTCTATGATTTATCCCATGTTATGATATTATGAGCTCTTTTGCAGGTTAAGATTTCCAAAAGCTATGTTCTTATGTATATGATGTGGTTGATATTTCTTTTGTTTACCCTTACTGAGCATTTGAGCTCACCCTTTTATGTTTTCTTTTCCCCAGGATATAAAGAAAGGTTTTTAGGTAAAAAAAAAGGGAAGATCTTTATGGGAGATATTGAAGATCTTTCACCACGATTAGAAGATTACATTCCGAGTTTCCAAAGACACTAAACTATTACGATCCTTGTGTGTGTGTTTTTGTTATGTACTAAGTATTCCGCAAAAGTAATGTAATGTCCATGTACGTCAAGATACGGGTCTCTACAGTTGGTATCAGAGGAAAGGTTTAGTCAACCTTTGGAAACTAGGATGCGAAAACGTTAGTGAGATCCCTAGAGATATTTCTAAGGTATGTCTAGGGATGTCCCTAGGGATAAGTATACGTATAGGTTATAGTACTAGAACTATGCTAACGATCATAAAATTAAACCTAAGATGTTGGATATTGAAGGTACTCCCCCTTTATTATGTTGTTTTACCTAGCATGATTTTTGCCTCTCACACTATTCTTTTTGGGTTTTAGACGGTGGCTGGAACACGAAGGAACCGTGTTGATCAATGCAATGGACAATGCAATGATTGCCCTCCTGAACAAACAAATGTTATGGGAGATGGAGTGAAAAATCTTATTGCTATACTTACACAAACTATGAATCATTCTGGACTTCCAAATGAGCAGAGAAGGGAACAATATTCTATTGAGTCCTTCATGAGGCAACGTCCACCTTCTTTCAGTGGGTCTTCTGATCCACTTGTGGCTGAACAATGGATCAGTACTACTGAAAAGATATTTTCAGTCCTTTAATGTTCTAAACATGATAAAGTCATCTTAGCAGTATATCGTTTGGAAGGTTAAGCTGATCAATGGTGGAATCTTATCAAGAATACGAGGCCAAGAGATGAAATTGAGTCCATGGAATGGGACGAGTTCAAGAACTTGTTTTTCAGTAAGTACTTCCCTCGTATTCTTCAAACAAAGATGGAGAAAGAGTTTCTTGAACTGAAGCAAAGGGACGATGAATCTGTTGGTACCTATGAAGCAAATTTTACAAGACTTTCAAGGTATGCTTCTGGAATTATCATCCAACCTGAAAGTAAAGTTGATTGATTTTTCAGTGGCTTAAAACCAAGTCTTCGAAGGGCATTAGCTATAAGAGACTTCAGTAGCTATGAAGAAATTGTGCGTTGTGCTATCAAGGTAGAAATGGAAGTTGGTGTTACATATCCATCTCATGGTTTTGACAAGAAACGAAAGATGGAGTTCAAGGAGAAATCTCAGAATAATGGTGAAAAGAAGATGAATGTTTCCTTATGCACAAAGTGTGGAAAGAAGCATGGTGGAGATTATCTTAAAGGGACTAGAAAATGTTTTAAGTGTGGAAAAGAAGGTCATCGAGCAGCTGAGTGTCGAAGTAATGGAAAAAGGGTTTCTAATGATGTGAATAAAGCAAACACTGCAGAGAACGCACCGCCAACACTTCAATGCTTCAAGTGCAAGGAAATGGGGCATTATGCTAATAATTGCCCTAATCCAAGGGTTAGTGATGATCAACATGAGCAACCACTGAAGGCAAAGGACAAAGGGAAATCACATGCGATCACTATTGGCAATGTTGAATATGACAACGATGTGGTGGAATGATTAAGTGTTTATGTAATGGGATTCCAAAATAATGTTGTATCATTGAGTATTGCAATATTTATTGATGTGGTATTCAAAGTGATTGAGATATTTTTTGGAAATAAGATGATATGCGCATAATGAAGACGAGAAAATGAAATGTTTAATAGTATTCATGAGCTCATGATTGATATAAGGACTAAGTGATATCATGGTTTGAGTATATAGAATTTTGAGGATTTTGGTATGTGGAAAGTGTTAACTTTTAACTGCACTCATGTTTTCACTAAGGTATTCAAGAGAATACACGATTAAGGACTTTGAATGTTTGGAATGTGACCAACAAGACATATCTTATGATATGTGGGGATCAACGACAGTATTAAATCTCTGGTAATCGTTGTCACTATATTATGAGAGTGGACTGCAGTATTATGTATAAGCCTAAAGATTAGACTGGATTTTGTTGGACATAAGTTAGTATTGTTTAAGGATAGAAGATTTTCGATATTATTGATGGGATGTTATAGTAACGTAGTTTTAGAAAAAGGACAACCTGCAGGATGGGCGACAACCCATCGCTTCGGACAAGGCTGTAGGAATCGAACCCACAACCGAAGTGCGACTGGCCTTTATCGCCTACCACTGGCCTACAGGAAGTCCCTGTTTAGTAGAAACTAGTTTTATTATATTAAGCAGCATGATATATGAAGTATAAGTCCATTTTAGGAACCATATATGATTAATCTCACTATAGAATGACTTATGTATATTTAATAACTTTTGCTAACCTTTTGTTTGAGACAGATGGAATGAACAGTCATTCTATCACATGATCTTCTAACACTTCACAAATAACAAATTCAACTTCATTTATTTAAGAGATGAAGTAGAAATTGTTCAAGGCATGAACAAAAGTGAGATTGTACCAAAATAAAGTAAGTATTTATTCTAAGCAAATTTTCAACTTTCGGGAAATGATCTTGAAAACCAAAAATGTTGTCCTAGTGATCTTATACCTGATGAATCAGATGGTACCTTATATCATCACAAATCTATGGATTTGTGATTACTGTCTTTTCCATAGCCATGTTCTCTACCACTCTCCATCAGAACATGATGGTTAGATTTCTCTTCCATATCCATATTTTCACCTATGTGGAAACCCAGTGATTAGTTTATTTGGGTAATCGTTACATTTCATACTTTAGTTTTTAAAGCCAAGTTTTGGTATTCCCTTTTACGATGTGGGTTTCTATTAAAGAAACTTTCGAATAGTAAACCATTTATAACCCCGACGAATTTCGAGGGCGAAATTCATTTTAAGGGGGGTAGAATGTAACACCCCGAGATTTTATGAAAAATATTCTTTTTAATTTTATTTCTGTCGGGTGTTGTATGCTACACAAAAAGGAGCTTGCACAACACACATCCTTGACTTGTCTTGCATTACACGCAATCGCGACCTTCCTCGATAGCGTGTGTTGTACGCAACACCAAGTTTCGCTAAACAACGATATGCTATTAAAATATTATTATAACTAGCCGTTATGAATAGTAATAACCACCTTTTAAAATTTTAGAAATGTTAGCTCTCAAAATGGACTTCATTTTTGGATTCGGAGTATCGAATTTAGCCTAAGGTGAAATTTTGGTACTTTTCAGATAACTTTCATATTTTGATGAATAGTGAAACTACTAAGTGGTAGTTAAAAAACTGAATTTTTTATAAAACTTAATTTTACCGCTTCTGTGAATGGAATTTCGAAAATCCGAGAGACACGGTTAATATCAAGGACTAAAATGTGGTTCAATGAGATGAAAATAATTTTTGGTGAATTGTAACTTTTTACTTTTTTTTACCGCGGTTAATAGTAAATAGGGTAACTAAGGGTAAATATGATATTACTATTACCCTAACACATGTCCTAATTCTATTGGACAAGTGTAATTCGACCAAAAACAAACTTAGGAATAAAATATGACCATTTAGGCCCACTTGGATTAGATTAGGACATTTATTATTATTTAATTCAAAGAAGAGTTAAAAGAGTTAAAATCAAAGTTTATTTACTAAAACATTTTTAATATGGGGTTATGCATATAATAAATTCGATTTTAAATATTCATTATAAAGCTAAAAAGATTTACTACATGATGGTATTTTATTTGTAATTTTTAGAAATCAAATAATTTAATTTAGTTATGACACAAGATGATGCAGTAATTATCTTGTTAATGAAATATTGACATAATTGATGTTATAAACACCAAAATAAATGTAATTTGAGACTTTTTATAAATTCCACTAATTTTCTAGGTTACTATGATATATTAGTGATGATTTAATCAACTTTTTTCGAACATATAATTCTGTTATGACTTTCACAAAAATCATATATCAAATAGTGTCAAAATTGACACAAAATAGTTTTTAAATCAAATATTATATTATTAATTGCTATTTTATTCCTAAAAATCTAAGGTTCGGCCAAATGACTTAGATAAGGATATATATATATATTAATAATAAACAATTTGGGGTTCGTTTGGCATGTTATAGTAAGTGTATTAACCATATAGTGTAAGAAAACAAAAAGGCACGGTAAAAGTTAAATTATTTAACTTAGAGTTAAATCTAATTGATAAGGTTAAAATAATAACCTAAAATTGTCTAAATTCTATTGGTTGATAGGATTTCGACCCATCCCCACTTTAGCTTCGAAATAAGACCCTTTGGAACCATTATAAACCGATTTTGACATTAATATAAAATAATATTTTGAGGTATTCCTAAGGTGCCCCTCTCCTCCCTTATAAAAGGACACCTCCTCCCCCTCCTCCTCACACAAATTTGAGCACTAAAGCTCGGCCAAACCCTTCCATTTTCTCCTCTCCACTTCCCTAGAAACATAATAGAGGTTCTGTTCTTCCTCAAAGACCAATTCTAGTGCCCTAAGAGGAGGTCTCAAAGAGGCACTTCAAAGAAGAGGTAATTACCGTTACCAATTCTTTCATCTTTATTTCTTCTTCCACTTCTTCTTCTTAGGTTGTTTCATTATGAAGTAATAACATCAGTATGACTCATATACTGATATGTTATTATAAGTATGAAACAACCCTGTTTCACCATCTATCCATCCTACGGAAAAAGAAATCACCGCGCGTGCGTACGTACGGAATACCGTCTCCACGCCGTGGTGTAATCTATTTTCCACCACCACCTTACATGGATGGGTATAATGGTGTAAAGAATAACTATAAATAGTTATTACAACATCATATTGATTCTGATATATTGTATAATCCACTCCAATTCAATTCAATATTTATAGAAATGATATCATCGCTCGTGCATACGTACGGACTACCGTCTCCACGACGCGATGAGATTCATTCTCCATGTTAACCATTTAAGAATGATTATAATGTATATGTAAGAAATAATAATGAAATATATGACATTATAAAGCTACTGGATTTATGTATATATATACATATGTATGTCATCTACTTACTTCCATTTCAAGACAATAAGGAAAGGAAAACAGCGTTCATGCGTACGTACGGACTACCGTCTCCATGAACGGTGTTTTTCATTTTATTTATCTACCTATTATATATATATATATATACTGAATATATATGATATATAAATCATATTTTATATTCTGGAAGTGAGTAAATCATGATATAAGTAATAATGATGTCAATAACAACAAGTCAAAACACCTACGATAAATGAAACGATTTTACCCAAAACGCTTCTTTAACATGGAATTTACAAAAGAACGGGTAATATAATGTCATAAGTGAACCATATATGATATCATAACAATGAATATGATTCTGTAATAATTCAATAACATGATTTAAATCATTATACAGGAGTTTCGGACACTTACAAAGCAAGTCGGACCTAAGGTAAGGGGAAATATCACAATCTCATTTTTATCCGAGATTGTTTATACTTTGAAATTTACTGGGTTGTATTTTATCATCCACATCCATGTTTCCTCAATATGCAATGTTATTTCCATCCACCTACAATGTTTTAAATTCAATTTTACCTTTTGGTGAGTTTTTAGTAAAAGATATGAAAGGAATCTTTTGTCATTTTTCATACGAGGTACTTTTTGACTTTTCCGACAAAAGTACGAAAAATGTGTTTTTTAACTTATACGGCATGAATGGATTTTTAAAACATTATTTCCAAGAAACTTCATTTAAAAGTTTTCATGTTTATTTTTAATCAACTTCTTTTATTTTAAAGTCGTATGACATGTTATGAAAGGAAAAATGTTTTTGAAGAAGAAAGGATATTTTCCTCAAGAATGGAGTTCAAGTATTTTATCAAAATTATTTTCCATCTAAGATAATAAAAGGGTTCTGTTTTTATCTCTATTATTACATCGGTTTGATTATGTTGTGATGGAAATATTTTTTATGAATTCCTTTATCTTATATGAATTGTTTTATGATGTCATGTTGTTTAAGAATCCCATTTTTATTACATGGGTTATGAAATGATGTATGATTTATGATTTTGTGGCACACATAAGAATGGTATCATTATGAGATGGGTGGGACCTATATCTCCCTCCAATGCATTGGGTAAAGATTTTATATCTCATGAGATAGACATGGCTGGAACGGAAGGTTATTTCGGTTCAGTGATACAGGACTGAAACGAGGAGTGAACTCGGTTCAGAAAGGGACTTCGTCCACTAAGATAGTATTGGCAATGAGTCATGACTAACAAGAAATGATTTTCCATGATTATGTGTGCATGCCACAAAGTTTCAAGTTTTATGTTATGATTATGGGGATCTCATTTTCACTTCTATGATTTATCCCATGTTATGATATTATGAGCTCTTTTGCAGGTTAAGATTTCCAAAAGCTATGTTCTTATGTATATGATGTGGTTGATATTTCTTTTTTTACCCTTACTGAGCATTTGAGCTCACCCTTTTATGTTTTATTTTCCCCAGGATATAAAGAAAGGTTTTTAGGTAAAAAAAAGGGAAGATCTTTATGGGAGATATTGAAGATCTTTCACCACGATTAGAAGATTACGTTCCGAGTTTCCAAAGACACTAAACTATTACGATCCTTGTGTGTGTGTTTTTGTTATGTACTAAGTATTCCGCAAAAGTAATGTAATGTCCATGTACGTCAAGATACGGGTCTCTACAGGGGTAGTTTTCATTACAGATATTTCTATACTCAAGATAATGAAAAATCTCATTCCGGAAATCTAGAATACAATCCTTAGTGTTCCAAAGCCTAATTGGGAGTTAGTTGTATTCATATTTTCTCATATGACAAGGGATATAAGTTTTATTTTGAAAGTCTAGAAAAATATTTTCTAAGTCCTTTTATTATTTTTCATAAGGATGTTTGTGCTTTCCCAAAAAGGGCAGATTGTTGAGTCAATAAGGTTTTTCTTATGACTTTTCCATTCCTTCATGTTTAGGGGGATTTTTAAGTAAATAAGGGTTCCTTATTACTTTACCATTCCTTCTTGTTTTGAAAATCACAATCACCTTATCTTAAGGAAAATTTCATTTACTCGATGTTTTACTTCTATAAAAAAAATTTCCTTCCCCAAGTAAATTTATCCTCACCATGTATTTCAGTGTTCATTATCTTGTATAAGTGTAAAATTAGATTTCATATCTAAAACTTCAGAATTATATAATATATAGATAAAGAGCATTCTGATTTCAGGATCTTAATTTAGACTCCATGTTCTCTAAATTCATACTCCAAACAGTTATGAGTTCTAACTCTGAGTTATCTGGAATTTAGAATTCAAACTCTTATGAGTTCTGACTCTGAGTTCTATGAATTCATTCTTTGAACTCTTCTGAGTTCTGACTCCGAATCCTAATGAATTCATTCTCCAAACTTTGTATGTTCAGTCTCCGAATTCTCATGAATTCTGACTCTGAACTTTGTAATTTCGGACTCCGAATTCTCATGAACTCTGACTCCGAACTTTCTAAGTTCAGGTTCCAAATTCTTGTGAATCAAAATTCTGAATTTCCATGAAATTCAGACTCCATAATTCTATATATTTCAGTTTTTTTAATTCCTTATAAAATAGAATTTGAATATCCTTGTGTTATAGACACCGAATGTGTCGTTGGTTAGTCTCCAAACTTTTATTTTCTTAAATTCTGAATATTTTATTTCGGTTATGTAACCATATTTTTTCTTACACTTGTATTGGTTATAAAACAATGTTGTGCATTCAGTTACTTACTAATCATTGTTTGAGTGACATGTGTACAGGTCCCTCTGAAATACAAGGAACAATATGACTGTTGGAGGAGGGAGCCGACCGTTGGAGCTATGCCTATAAATAGGAGCTCATTTGAAAGAGATCATAACTTTAATATTGTTCTATGACTCTGGATATTAAATGTTGTTGAAGTGATTTCTAGAGAGAGAATCTCTTGTTTAGTGAGTACTAAACACCTTGTTCACATTTGCTTCGTGCAACTTTGAATGTTTTTGATTACATTCTAGGACTTTCGGGGATAGGAAGATTGAGGTGCTGAATACCTTGAAGTTGAAGGCTTGTGGGGATAAAACGACAGACTTCAATCTTCATATCTAGGGCTTACCCTGGTGTGGGTAAGATAGACTTTTTTGAAAGTATAATTCAAGGGACCATTATCCAAGGTTGTTGGATACCCTTCTCTTCGGGTTAAAAGATTTACTACTTGTTACTTGTTTTGTTACAAGTTTTTCACTGCATTTTTTATTGTTGAGGAAAGTATAATTATCTTATACTTTCATATACTTGTACTCTGATTTAGTAAGATTATATATGCTTTAAGGTGGAGTCTTTATCTTTGTAAACTTTCATTAAGTTCATTTTCCGAAACAATATTTCTGGAGTTAATTTCTTGGAATCACTTTTCTAGATTCAATCAAGTTTATATAACTTTAGGTTTTGTGAATTTTTCGTTGTTTAACTTTGTTAAACAGTACCATCTTAAAAAGTTCCAAAGGAATTTTTAAAATTATACAATTCACCCCCCCCCCATCCTCTTGTATATTGAGCATCATACGATCCTACATTTGGTATCAAAGAAGAATATCATTCTCCATACCATCTCAACAAACTAGGTTCAACAACTAGAATTTCCCATTCATGTGTAAACTGAATCTGTGTGAAGTGAATGGTGTACTATCAAAGTGCCACATTGTTCACATGTGAATTTTTAGATAGTGTGATGAACCATCCCCCATAATATTATTCTATTTTTTTTTAAAAATTATAAATGTAATTCGAATAATAATGGATACTCAACTCCACCCACTTTTCAATGTGGGAATCCCAGAAGACCTTCCCCTTTAAAAAAAATTAAAATCAATCAATTTTAAATTTTTTTGAAAAATTTAAATTTATAATAGTTTTTTGTTAGGCCTGATTCATATTTTTGTACCTTCAATGGTTTTATTTTATCCTTGGAATATTTATTTCACATAGTTATCTATTGTTTTCTAAAAAATCTAGTTTCTTTCTAGTAAAGTTCATTATTTCTTATGTCCTCATTCATCTCACGTAGTCCCTTGGTTCTATCTTCCTAGTCTACTATTAGGGTAACTATTTGGTTGGGTTTAATGATGATTTTCTCTCTTATAGAGGTGGCATGTTTGTTGCAAAGTTCCATCTTCCCAGGGAGATAATGTTGGGTCACTACATAAAGAGCATGAATTAGTGGCAGTTTTAACCCCCACTCATTTATTCATGGTGTAACTATAAACTATCATGTTTTTCTGAGTCTCCAATCATCTTAGGGATCACATGGATCTAGGGAGGATCAGGATTCACCACTTTGATGTGATAGATGATAAAATTTCTACTCACATTACAAATAAAAAGAATCAATTCCTTTTATTCAGGGGATGTATCACTCTTTCCAATTGTGTTCTATCTTATATCTATATTATTGTGTTATCAGTGAAGAACGCGAAAAGGTAGTTTTGAAAAACATTGAAAAAATCATGTTAAGCTTCATATGGGACTTTCAGGCTGATGGGATATATCATTGGGTCACCTGGGAAAATATGACCAAGAAATTGGGGGTGGGGGTATCAACCTTATGAATTCCAATGGGGAGATGTTGATCAGGAAATAAAATCTTGTGTGGGAATTCCTAGAGTGAAAATATCTTTGGTATAGAATTATGACAAACAGATATGCAAAATAAGGAGTCTAGGATCGAGGGATCTCTTCTCAGCTATGGAATGAAATTTTTAGTCACCTACCAATTTTTAGAAATCATTCTAGGTGGATTATCGGCTGTGGGAAATTGATCTTTTGGAATGATAATTAGTCGATTTTAGTGATTGGATTCTCGGGATGTACAGTTACAACAATTACATTCTACCAATATAGAAGGTTTGAGACCTTTATCCAGGTCATCCTCAGTCAGCAACAACTACAAGTCTTCAAACACATTATCATTAATGAGGAACCAGACAAGATCATTTCAATAGGTTCATCTTCATTTATGTTCTTGGCAAGGGGATATATCCTTGTTACTCAAGACATGGGTTAGAAGGAGGTA
Organism: Viscum album; assembly: GCA_963277665.1. Lineage (NCBI taxonomy): Eukaryota > Viridiplantae > Streptophyta > Magnoliopsida > Santalales > Viscaceae > Viscum > Viscum album. The sequence continues at coordinate 1,180,938,184 of OY728164.1, forward strand.
TGGAGATAAATTCTCTAGTGAAATGGTATCCCTACCAACTACAATTTTTTGTTTTGGAGGATTCTTAATCAGGATCTTCCCATAGATGAACAGGTTATGAGAAAATGCATTTCACTGGTCTCCAAATTTTTGTGTTGTAGGACCTCCAAAGAAAAATCTTTGGCTCATATCTTCTTTGCAAGAGAGAGGTCAGACGCTATCTGGGACACCAATGTCAAAGTCATTGGGTTGGGAAACAGAGGCTACTTTCCATATTCTATTCTTCACACCATGTTTTTAGGGACCAAGGACAATTCCTAGGAAAGGAAGGTGATGGTGGTCATGGTTATATTAGGTTTTTGGACAATATGGACCACGAGAAACCGTTTTCATCACTTGGGCATCTCCAGTTAATGCCTAGGATTGATGGTCTAAGGTAAAAGAAATGCAGTGGATCTGGCTTCAGTCGTCAAATGTTGGGAAAACTCTTCTATACTATTAAGGATTATTGATGGTAAACTCACAAGGTATATCCCTCTAAATCATGGTAATCAGGGAAGGTGGGGGAGTTGAATTCCCCCTTGTAGTGGACTTAAACTCAATATTAATGGATCTTGTACCTCGGTTGTTATGCAGGGGGGAGGAGTTGTTCAGAATAATCAAGGGGTGAGGTTTATGAATTTTAGTAGCGACTTTGGGTAGCGGTACTCTCTTATGGCGGAGGATAATATTATTTTGAAAATAATTTAGTTGTGTCATGAGAACTATATCATACTGGAATCAATTGAAATAGACTCGATGGGAATCCATGGGGCCTTATATGAGAAGATTCAAATTCCATGGTCCGTCACTTATCTCATCAGGAAGGCCAAAAAACACCTCCATCTGAGGGTGGACATTACTCATACATTGAGAGAGGTTAATAAGGTGGATGATTTCCTGGCTTCCTTGGAATCCAATGGGGATCAATGTTTTTTTTTCTAGTGTGGTATCCATGCCACATTCTTGTAGTGTAATTTTTAGGGAGGATGCACTTGGTCTACATTATTTTAGACCACATTGAATTTTTTTCTTGGGATTTTCTTGAACTGGAATAAAATTTTACTTTGTAGTAGTTATTAATTTAATTAGTGGTGGTTTAAATCTCCATAACTTACAAAAAAAGCATCATTTTGTATAAATATTTTGAATCTACTCCCACTTATAATATAAAATAAAAATATACCAATGGGAAATATAATTCAAAAATTTTATTTCTCAAAAAAACATAAATTTCAAGACTAAACCACTGGGACCCCACCTAGGGTGGTAGTAAGTTGAGTGTGACACCTCAATACCACCTTCAATAGGTGAGGGGATAGAGAAACGTTATGTGTATGTACACAAAAAAATGAGAGGTCTTAGCTTAAAGTACCTATATGCACACACATAATAAGATCCATGTAATAGTGTAAAGATATAGCAATAAACTAAAACATCAAGAGTAAACAATACATTAAATAACCTTAAGGAGATATATCAATGTACAATAGTGTTATAAAACATTAAAAAATTGTAAAAATACATTCTAAACTAGAAAAGTGGTCCCTACCTGAAAATAACTTGAATGAGGGTACGAATGAATGGATATCAGCTTAAAATCTACAAGGTTAACTACCAAACACAATCAGCGCCTCCAAGTAATACTATTCTCATCTGAAATCACCAATTATCTGCATGTCATCTATATAAGATTCAAAAATTTGTGAAAATTCGATGCATGGGTGAGTATATACATACCTGTTGAGATGTCCCAAAAACCAAAAAGGGGGAAATATAAACAGAAACAACCATCTCAATCCAAAATCAATAGGGTTACATGAATCCCAACATCAGATATTCTCAAATAGACTCATGAAAGAGAGAGTTGAGATCTCCATCTACACATCTATCTAAGAATGAAGAGTCAAACTATAGCTCACAAATTTCGGTTTATAATTCCTAGAACCATGTATAATCTCATGATAATTAGAGTGGAGGGACTCAATCCTCTCCACTGCACTCCATAGCCGAGGGAGAGCTAACTCCCATGGAGGAACCTATAATGACCCATACATTACATACATTGTTAATACTTCAAAATTTAAGTACACTTATTACAACATATAACAAAACCATGAAAGGACCGTATAGGTATAGTGTCTTTGGAAACTGGGAAACATAAACAACTGGTTCATAAAGCATCTACATTGTCTCCCATTTATTTCATCATATCTAGAGTAACTTTTGTAATATCCTTCTTAATAACCTTCTTCCTGACCTGGGGAAAGAAAACATACAAAAGGGTGAGGTAAAATTCTCAAAAAGGGTAAACAAAAGAAAAAAATCAATCACATCATATTCATAAGAACATAACATTTTGGAAATCTTAACCTGCAAAAGAAATCATAATTTCATAACATGGGATAAATCATAGTAGTGAAATATAATCCCAATAATCATAACATAAAACATGAAACTTTGTGTCATACACACAAAATCATAGAAAATCATTTCTTAGTAGTCAAGACTCATTGCCAAGACTATCTTAGCAGACAAAGTCCTTTTCTGAACTGAGTTAACTCCTCATTTCAGTCCTGTTTCACTGAACCGGTTTAACCTTCCATTCCATCCATGTCTATATCATGAGATATAAATCTTTACCCAATGCATTGGAGGAAGATATAGGTCCCACCAATCTCATAATAATACCATTCTTATGTGTGCCACAAAATCATAAACCATACATCATTGCATAACCCATGTAATAAAAATGGGATTCTTAAACATCATGTCATCATAAAATAATCCATAAAAGGATATCGTAAAAATAATTCCATCATAACATAATCAAATCAATTTAAAAATAGGGATATACACATAACCCCATATTATCTTAGATAGAAAATAATTTTGATAAAACACTTGAACTCCATTCATGAGAAAAATATCCTTTCTACTTCAAAAACATTTTCCTTTCTTAACATGTATTATAATTTTGAACTAAAAGAAGTTGACTAAAAATAAACTTGAAAACTTATAAAGTAATATTCATGGAAATAATGTTCTAAAAATCCATTCATGCCGTATAAGTTAAAAAACATTCTTCCCGTACTTTGGCTGGAAAAGTCAAAAAGTACCTCGTACAAAAAAAGACAAAAGATTCCTTTCATATCTTTTACTAAAAAACTCAAAGAAGGGTAAAATTGTATTTAAACAATTGTATGAGGATATAAATAATATTACAAATTGAGGAAACATGGATGTGGATGATAAATATTCCCCAGTAAATTCATAAGTATAAACAATCTCAGATAAAAATTGAGATTGAGAGATTGTCCCTTACCTTAGGTCTAATTTGCTTCGTAAGTGTCCGAACCTCCTGTATAATGATTTAAATAATGTTATTGAATTATTCCATAATCATACTTATTTTTATGATATCATATATGGTTATATTCTTAGCTTCTTATTAGTAATACTTCATTACTACTTATTATTCGGGTGTTTATTACTTTTTGTTCTTATGCGTGTTTTTCGAATAAATTCTTATTATTCTATTTAGGTTATAGATACCTCATTTAAAGAATGGTATTAGTGTAATATATATCATATTAATTCATTCAATTCATTTATATAATCATTATGCAATGAATATCATGTAGAACGAGTCACATCACATCGTGGAGACGGTATTCCGTACGTACGCACGAGCGACGATATCGTTCCCATGATCGTGGAATTGTATTGGAGTGTATGTATACTATTTCAGAATCAATATCACTTTAAAATAATAATATATAGTTATTCTGTACACCATTATACCCATCCATGTAAGGTGGTGGTGGAAAATATATTACACCATGGCGTGGAGACGGTATTCCGTACGTACGCACGCGCGGTGATTTCGTTTTCCGTAGGATGGATAGATGGTGAAATAGGGTTTTTTAATACTTATAATAACATATCAGTATATTATTGATACTGATGTTATTACTTCATGATGAAACAACTAAAGAAGAAGAAGTAGAAGAAGAAATAAAGTTTAAAGAATCTGTAACGGACATTACCTCTTCTTTGAAGCGCCTCTTTGAGACCTCCTTTTGGGGCACTAAAATTAATTTTTAAAGAATACCAGGACCTCTAGGATGTTTCTAGGAACATGGAGAAGATAATTTTTCATTTTTTGGCCGATCTTGAAGACTCAAAGTGGTGTGAGGAAGAGAGGGAGGAGGTGACCTTTTATAATGGAGGAGAGGGGCACCTTAGGAAAAACTAAAAATATTATTTTATAATAAAGTAATATTCGGTTTTTAATAGCTCCAAATTGATTTCTTTATAAGATAAGGTGGGTATGGGTATAATTAATCTCATAAAATATAATTTACACAAGTTTATGGTTCTATTTTAACCTTATCATTTATATTTAAGTCTAAGTTAAATAATTTAACTTTTACCGTGTCTTTTTGTTTTCTTATAATATATGGTTAATAAATTTACTATAACAAGAAAAAAGAACCCCAAGTTGTTTATTATTAATATATATAACATTATATAAGTCATTTGGCTGAAACTTATATTTTTAAGAATAAAATAACAATTAATAATATAATATTTGTTTTAAAAACTATTTTATGTCAATTTTGACACTATTTGGTAATTGATATTTGTGAAAATCATAACAGAAATATTAGTTTTAAAACAGTTAATTAAATCAATACTAACATGTCATGTTAACCTAGAAAATTATTGTAATTCATAAAAAGTCTCAAATTACATTTATTTGGGTATTTATAACATCAATTATGTCAATATTTCATTAATAAGATAATTACTGCATCATCATTGTGTCATAAATAAATTAAATTATTTATTGTCTAAAAATTAAAAATAAAATACCATTATGTAGGAAATATTTTTATATTTCTAATTAATATTTATATTCTAATTTATCTTATGTATAACGCTATATTAAAAATGATTTAGTTATTAAACTTTGATTTTCACTATTTTAACCCTTCTTTAAATAAATTAATAATAAATGTCCTAATCTAATCTAAGTGGGCCTAAATGGTCATATTGTATTCCTAATGTTGCCTTTGGTCGAATTAAACTTATCCAATAGAATTAGTAAATGTTTTAGGGTAATAATAATTATTTTTGTACCCTTAATTACCCTATTTACTTTTAACCGTGGTAAAAAAAAGTAAAAAGTTACTATTCACCAAAAATTATTTTTCATCTCATTGAACCACATTTTTTTCCTTGATATTAACCGTGTCTCTTGGATTTTCGAAATTCCACTCACAGAAGTGGTAAAATTAAGTTTTAGGTAAATTTTCAAATTCTCCTAGGAGGTGGGTAAAAGACGGTGAAAAGTTCAATACAATTTTTATTTATCTAAAATTATTATAAAATGACTCCAATGAATTGAATTGAACTTATATAGGTATTATGTATCAATTTTGACCTAAAATAAATTTAAATAAAATAAATAATTATTTAAATAAAAAGTCGGTTTTTAAATAGTAACCTAGTGTTTTCACTATTCATCAAAAATTGAAAGTTTTCAGAAAAATACCAAAATTTCACCCTAGGCTAATTTCGATATTCCGAATCCAAAAATGAAGTCCATTTTAAAATATAGAATTTAAAAAATTTCAAAAAGTGGGTATAACTATTCACAACGGCTCGTTTTAATAATATTTTAATAGCATATCATTGTTTAGTGAAACTCGGTATTGCGTATAACGCAATCTATCAAGGAAGGCCGCAGTTGTGTGTAAATAAATCTAAGCTAGTTTTGTGTGTAGTGGAATATTCCTTTGATGATTTATATAACATAAAAAAAATATTTCTCATAAAAGTCTTGGGTGTTACATTCTACCCCCATTAAAATGAATTTTTCCCTCGAAATTCGTCACTTTGTAACAAACAGATGATGATACCTCTCCCTCATCATATCATCAAGCTCCCATGTAGCTTCTTCTAATTAGTGGTTCCTCCATAAAACTTTCACCAAGAAAGTGGTCTTGTTCCGTTTGACTTTTTCGCTACGATCCAGAATCTCTATCGGTTGTTCTTCATAAGAAAGATCTTGCTCCAGTGGTACAACTTCTGAGTAGAGTACATGTGAAGGATCATGTATATACTTTCTCAGGAGAGATACATGGAACACATCGTGAAATTGAGAGAGATTCGGTGGAAGCGCCAATCGGTAAGCTACCTTCCCAACACGATCCATTATTTCTAAAGGATCGATATACCTAGGGCTCAACTTTCCCTTCTTTCCAAATCTCATTACTCTCTTCCAAGGAGATATTCATAAGAACACTTTATCACCCACTTCAAACTATAGATCATTTCTTCGGTTGTCGGCATAACTTTTTGGTCAACTCTGAGCTGCTCTTATGTGTTGTTGAATAGATCAGATCTTTTCTGCCATCTCATCAACAAGATCAGGTCCTAATATCTTTCTTTCCCCAACTTTATCCCAGCAAGTTAGAGTCCTGCATTTCTTTCCATAGATAGCTTCATAATGAGCCATCTGAATATTGGAGTGAAATCTATTATTATAAGAAAATTATACCAAAGGTAGGTGTTGATCCCAACCACCTTTGAAATACATAGATCAAGCTCTCAACATATCTTCTAGAGTTTGAATTGTCCTCTCAGACTGACTGTCTGTCTGAGGATGATAAGCAGTGCTGAAACTAAACTCTGTATCCAGAGTATGCTGAAGACTTCACCAGAACTTCGAGGTAAATATCAGATCCCGGTCAGATATAATGGAAAGTGGTACTCCATGCAATCTTACCACTTCCTTTACATATATCCCGGCAAGATGATCTAGAGAAAAATCCTCTCTAATAACAATGAAGTGTGAAGACTCTGTAAGATGATCAACTATGACCCAGATGGCATTATTGACTTTGGATGTTTTAGGAAGTCTGGTGACAAAGTCCATAGTGATGTTTTCCCATTTCCATTCAGGTATAGGTAATGGTTGTAACATCCCCTTAGACTTCTGTCTCTCAACTTTAACTTGCTGACAAACCAAGCATCGAGAGACATATTCAGCTTCATCTCTTTTCATGCCATCCCACTAGAAGTACTCTTTCAGGTCCCTATACATCTTTGTGCTTCTAGGATGAATAGAAAATGAAGAACTATGAGCCTCATCCAGAAGTTCCTTCTTTAATTCTGGGATGGGAGGAACACAAACCTGATTCTTGAACTTTATTATCCCATCACAATCAAGGTTGAATTCAGGAAAATTTCTCACCTTCTTTTGTAACTCTACATCTTCTTTTTGTGCCTCTTTAATCTTCACATGTATAGATGGTTGAACATTCATTTGAGAAAGATATGATTTTCCCCTTCCATTATAATTCCAAGATCCATCCTTTTTAAATCCATAAATATTGGATCGTTTGTGATCCTCATCATGGATAAGCTAGCATGGTCTTGTCGACTTAATGCATCTGCCACCTTGATTGCTTTCCCTAGGTGGTAATGAATTGAGCAGTCGTAATCCTTAATCAGATCCAACCATCTTCTTTGGCGCATATTCAGCTCCTTTTGTGTGAAAATATACTTTAAACTTTTATGATCAGTATAAATATCACACCTTTCTCCATAAAGATAATGCCTCCAAATCTTTAATGCAAAGATTACCGCAGCTAAATCCAAATCATGAGTTGGGTAATTTTGATTATGGATTTTCAACTGTCTGAGGCATAAGCTATCACCATATCATTTTGCATAAGAACACACCCCATCCCCTTCTTTGATGCATCACTGTAGATCACAAACCTTTCTCCACTACAAGGCAGTGTGAGCACAGGTGCACTGGATAACCTTCTTTTCAACTCCTTGAAATTCTCTTCACATTCCTCTGTCCATATGAACTTAACTCCTTTTCGATTAAACCTTGTGAGTGGATTAGATAATCGTGAAAAATATTTCATAAAATGTTGATAATAACCATCCAAACCAAGAAAACTTCAGATCTTGGTTACTGTTGTTGGTCTCGACCATCTTTCGATAACCTCTGTTTTTGCTGGATCCACAGATATCCCCTCTTTTGAGATTATGTGACCCAAAAAATGCAACTTTTTGAAGCCAAAATTCACACTTGGAAAATTTGGCATAAAGCTTCTCCTTTCTCAGGGTCTTCAATATAATTCTCAAGTGATCTTCTTGTTCTTCCTTTATCTTTGAATATACAAGAATATCGTCTATGAAGACTACCACAAAGAGATCAGGATAGTCTCTAAAGACTCTATTCATTAGATCCATGAAGATATCAGGGGAATTAGTAAGACCAAATGACATCACTATAAATTCATAGTGTCCATACCTTGTACGGAAATATGTCTTTGGTATATCCTCCCTTTTGAACCTTAATTGATGATACCATGAATGATGATCAATCTTGGAAAATTATTGAGCTCCGTGTAGTTGGTCAAATAAGTCATCAATGCATGGGATATGATATTTTTTCTTGATAGGGATCTTGTTAAGTTCTCGATAATCAATGTAGAGTCTCATTGATCCATCTTTCTTCTTAACAAACAGAACAGGTGCTCCCCAAGGTGACACACTAGGGTGTATGAATCCCTTATCAAGATTCTCTTGGAGTTTCTTCTTCAATTCATGAAACTCAATTGGGGCCATTCTATAAGGTATCTTTGAAATAGGTAAAGCACCCGGTACAAGTTCTATTGAAAACTCAACTTCACGATTTGGTGGAAGACCCGGTAATTCCTCCGGAAAGACATCATCAAACTCCCGTACAATGGGCATATTCTTAATCGTGAGTTTCTCTCCAACCATTTGAGATAAATAACCTTCATTTAGTGGAATCAAGACCCATAAGATGGAATAAATTTCCACTAGAAGGTTATGTTCATCCTTTCATTGATAGACGATCATAGATTGATCTGGAATATGAAATGTGACTTCCCTTATTTGGAAATTGATATAAGCTCCATATAGAGAAAGCCAATCCATGCCAAGATTCACATCAAAATCCACTATAGGAAGGATCACAAGATTTGCAGGAAGCACTTTCCCACAAACTTCAATCAGAAAAGAATTGTAAACTTCTGATGCGACTGTTGTGCCATTAAAAGTTGTCACAGCTAACTCAACATCTAATTGTTGAGGTAATACAGTGATACCCTTAGAAAATTCCTCAGAAATAAAAGAGTGGGTGGATCCATAATCAAATAAAACATTTTCTACTTTAGAGTGTATGGTAAGTGTACCTTTCACCACTTCGTTATCATACTCCACATTGCTGATAGAAATTGTATGTGACTTTCATTTGTCTTTATCCTTAATATTTTTGTTGACGTCATTCATCATCAACAACCCTTGGATTAGGGCATTTATTGAAATAATGCCCCATTTCCTTGCACTTGTAACATTGAAGGATAGGAGGTGCACTCTGTGTAGCCATTTCTTTGTTTGCATCACTATACATCTTCTTCCCATCATTGCAGCATTCAAATGCCCGATGAACTTCCTTTCCACATTTGAAACTTTTACTTGTCCCTTTAAGACAACTCCCTCCATGTTTCTTTCCACGCTTTGAGCATAAGGGAAAACTCATTTTATTTTCAGTGTGCTCTTTAGATTTTCCTTTAAATTCCATTTTCCTCTTCTTATCAAACCCATATGACTGATGGGTTACTCCAATCTCCATCTCAACCTTGAGATCACATCGAATGATTTCCTCGTAGCTATTGAAGTACCTTATGGCTAACACCCTTTGAAGACTTGGTTTTAAGTCACTAAAGAATCGATTGATCTTACTCTCAGGTGGGATAATAATCCCAGAAGCGTACCTTAAAAGTCTTGTAAAATTTTCTTCATAGGTACCAACAGATTCATCATCCTTTTGATTTAGTTCAAGAAACTCCTTCTACATATTTGTTTGAAGAATACAAGGGAAGTACTTATTAAAAAATAAGTTCTTGAACTCGTCCCATTCCATGGACTCAATTTCATCTCTTTTCCTTGTATTCTTGATAAGATTACACCATTGATTAGCATCTCCTTCCAAACAATACACTGATAAGATGACTTTATCATGTTCAGAACATTGAAGAACTGAAAATATCTTTTTAGTAGTACTAATCCATTATTCAGCAACTAATGGATCAGTAGATTCTCTGAATGAAGGTGGACGCTACCTCATGAAGGATTCGATAGAATGTTGCTCCTTAGTTTTCTCATTTGGATGTCCTGCATGATTCATAGCTTGAGAATGTTGTGTGAGAATGGCTACAAGAGTTTTCATTCCAGCTCCCATAACGTTTGGTTTCTTAGGGGGACAATCATTGCATTGCCCGTCGCATTCCGCATTAAAACGGTTCCTTCGGGTTCCATCCATTGACTAAAACCAAGAATAATAGTGTGAGAAACACTAATTATAATAGGAAAACCACATAATCAAGAATAAAATTTTACACTTAAGGTCTTATCATATGTTATTCATGGCCATTTCTAAAACACTAATATTGTGTTCTATGCTTAGACTTATCCTTAGGGTTCTTACTAAGGCATTCACATCCTTGTTTCCAAAGGTTGACTATACCTTTCCTTTGATACCAACTATAATGACTAATACTTTACATACATTGTTAATACATCAAAATTAAAGTACAATTATTACAACATATAAAAAACCATGAAAGGACTATATAGTTATAGTGTCTTTGGAAACTGGGAAACATAAACAACTTGTTCATAAAGCATCTACATTGTCTACCATTTATTTCATCATATCTAGAGTCTCTTTTGGCATATCCTACTTAATAACCTTCTTCCTGGACTGGGGAAAGAAAACATACAAAAGGGTGAGCTCAAATTCTCAGTAAGGGTAAACAAAAGAAAAAAACCAATCACTTCATATTCATAAGAACATAACATTTTAGAAATCTTAACCTGTAAAAGAAATCATAATTTCATAACATGTGATAAATAATAGTAGTGAAATGTAATCCTAATAATCATAACATAAAACATGAAAATTTTTGGCATACACACATTATCATAGAAAATCATTTCTTAGTAGTGAAGACTCATTTCCAAGACTATCTTAGCGGACAAAGTCCTTTTCTGAACTGATTTCACTCCTCGTTTCAGTCCTGTTTCAGTGAACCGGTTCAACCTATCGTTCCAGCCATGTATATCTCCTGAGATATAAATCTTTACCCAATGCATTGGAGGGAGATATAGGTCCCACCCATCTCATAATGATACCATTCTTATGTGTGCCACAAAATCATAAACCATACATCATAGCATAAACCATGTAATAAAAATGGGATTCTTAAACATCACGTCATCATAAAATAATCCATAAAATGATATCGTAAAAATAATTCCAACATAACATAATAAAATCAATGTAAAAATAGGGATATAAACATAACCCTATATTATCTTATATGGAAAATAATTTTGATAAAACACTTGAACTCCATTCTTGAGGAAAATATCCTTTCTACTTCAAAAAAATTTTCCTTTCTTAACATGTCATATAATTTTGAACTAAAAAAAGTTGATTAAAAATAAACATGAAAAAGTTTAAAGGAAGCTTCTTGAAAATAATGTTCTAAAAATCCATTCAGTCCGTATAAGTTAAAAAAAACATTCTTCCCGTACTTTGGCCGAAAAAGTCAAAAAGTACCTCATACGAAAAACGACAAAAGATTCCTTTCATAACATTTACTAAAAACTCACCGAAGGGTAAAATTGGATTTAAAAAATTTTAGGAGGATATAAATAATATTACATATTGAGGAAACATGGATGTGGATGACAAATATTCCCCAGCTAATTCTGAAGTATAAACAATCTCGGATAAAAATTGAGATTGCGAGATTGTCCCTTACCTTAGATCTGATTTGCTTCATAAGTGTCCAAACCTCTTGTATAATGATTTAAATAATATTATTTACTTATTCCAGAATCATAATTATTTTTATGATATCATATATGGTTATATTCTTAGCTTCTTATTAGTAATATTTCATTACTACTTGTTATTCGGGTGTTTATTACTTTTTGTTCTTATGCGTGTTTTGTCGAATAAATTCTTATTCTTCTTTTTAGGTTATAAATACCTCATTTCCAGAATGTTATTAGTGTAATATATATCATATTCATTCATTCAATTCATTAATATAATCATTATGCAATGAAGATCATGTATAACGAGTTGCATCGCATCGTGGAGACAGTATTCCGTACGTACGCACGAGCGATGATATCGTTCCCATGATCATGGAATTGTATTGGAGTGTATGTATAATATTTAAGAATCAATATCAATTTACAATAATCCTATATAGTAATTCTTTACACCATTATACCCATCCAAGTAACGTGGTTGTGGAAAATAGATTACACCACGGCGTGGAGACGGTATTCCGTACGTACGCACGCGCGGTGATTTCGTTTTCCGTAGGATGGATAGATGGTGAAATAGGGTTGTTTCATACTTATAATAACATATAAGTTTATTAGTTATACTTATGTTATTACTTCATAATGAAACAACTAAATAAGAAGAAGTAGAAGAAGAAATAAAGTTGAATGAATCGGTAACGGACATTACCTCTTCTTTGAAGCGCCTCTTTGAGACCTCCTTTTAGGGCACTAAAATTGGTCTTTGAATAATACCAGGACCTCTAGGACGTTTATATGGATGTGGAGAAGAGAATTAGGCAGGTTTTGGCTGAGCATGAAGGCTCAAAGTGGTGTGAGGAAGAGATGGAGGAGGTTCCCTTTTATAAGGGAGGAGAGGGGCACCTTAGGAAAAACTAAAAATATTATTTTATTATAAAGTCATATTCTGTTTTTAATAGCTCCAAATTGATTTATTTAGAATTTAGGGTAGGAATGGGTATAAATCCTCTCATCAAATTTAATTTAGACAAGTTTATGGTTCTATTTTAACCTTATCATTTAGAATTAACTCTAAGTTAAATAATTTAACATTTACCGTGTCTTTTTTTTTTCTTACACTATATGGTTTATAAACTTACTATATCAAGCCAAACGAACCCAAAGTTGTTTATTATTAATATATATAACTTTATCTAAGTATGTTTTCCGAACCTTATATTTTTAGGAATAAATTATCAATTAATAAAATAATATTTTTTTTACAAACCATTTTATGTCAATTTTGACACTATTTGGTAATTGTTTTTTTTTGAAAATCCTAACAGAAATATTAGTTCAAAAAAAGTTAATTAAATCAATAATAACATGTCATATTAACCTATAAAATTATTTTAATTCATAAAAAGTCTCAAAATACATTTATTTGGGTATTTATAATATCAATTATGTCAATATTTCATTAATAAGATAATTACTGTATCATCATTGTGTCATAAATAAATTTAATTATTTATTGTATAAAAATTAAAAATAAAATACCATTATTTAGGAAATATTTTTAGCTTTCTAATGAATATTTATAGTCTAATTTATCTTATGTATAACCCTATATTAAAAATAATTTAGTTATTAAACTTTTATTGTTTCTATTTTAACCCTTCTTTAAATAAATTAATAATAAATGTCCTAATCTAATCCAAGTGGGAAAAAATGGTCAAAGTTTATTTTTAATTTTGTTTTTGGTCGAATTACACTTATCCAATAGAATTAAGACATGTGTTAGGGTAATAATAATAACATTTTACCCTTAATTACCCTATTTACTTTTAACCGTGGTAAAAAAAGTAAAAAGTTACTATTCAAAAAAAATTATTTTCATCTCATTGAACCACATTTTAGTCCTTGATATTAACCATGTCTCTCGGATTTTCGAAATTCCACTCACAGAAGCGGTAAAATTAAGTTTTATGTAAATTTTCAAATTCTCCTAGGAGGTCGGTAAAAGACGGTGAAAAGTTCAATAAAATTTTTATATATCTAAAATTATTATAAAATGACTCTAATGAATTTCATTGAACTTATATAGGTATTATGTATCAATTTTGACCTAAAATAAATTTAAATAAAATAAATAATTATTTAAATAAAAAGTCTGTTTTTAAATAGTTACCCAGTGTTTTCACTATTCATCAAAAATTGAAAGTTTTCAGAAAAATACCAAAATTTCACCCTAGGATAATTTCAATATTCCGAATCCAAAAATTAAGTCCATTTTGAAAGATAAAATTTAAAAAAATTCAGAAAAGTGGGTATTACTATTCATAACGACTAGTTTTAATAATATTTTAATAGCATATCATTGTTTAGTGAAACTCGGTATTGCGTACAATGCAAGCCATCGAGGAAGGAGACAGTTGTGTGTAAAGCAAGCCAAGCTAGTGTTGCGTGTAGTGAAAGATTCCTTTGATGATTTATATAACATAAAAACAAAATATTTATCATAAAATTCTCGGGTGTTATAGACCCGATCCCCAGTAGATCTCGATGATGGGGGAGTACCACTCCATAAATAGAAGACCCACACCCTATATTGTATGAGGGAGTAATGAATCTACCTATATAAATAGTTTTGGGCATAGAACCCTAGTGTGATATGAGAGTATTGACACCAAGATCACTATGATGATCGAACATGATCACTTCCATCGGTTAAGAATCACTTAATAAAGCATCACACTGGTAAAAAATTATTAGACATATATGATTCCAAAATGATTTCCACAGTCATGTACTATAAGGAAATCATCTCAATGTGGGATACTCGAAACCCAAATTCTATTCCTAAATAAGGAGATACACAAGGTGTTAGTTTCTGTAAAAAGTAAATTATGTGTACATAGGGTCACATGATGTGTGACCTTACATGGACACCTCAACGTTTCCACTATTTTACATAGACTTAATGGACATGTGGATATACATGGAATGTATAGGGGCAACATGGTGTGTCTTGGAATCCAGGGGTATTCTCATGTCCTCCAATCATGTGCCTTTGTACTCTATCCCATGCCCATATAATCTAGTCTTGCACAGGTGCTCATACCTTTCCAAGTAACTAACTATGCTCGTACCCATATATATTTAGGGTACATGGTGGTTTCCCAACATTGGATCACACAAAATGTGGTATTCCCACACATTGTGTGATATTTAACTAACAAGAAACCCTATTTTCCATGGTTAGGGGACTATTTGACATGTGTTCCTAGAATACATGCCATGTATGTCAGGATTTTCTAGAAACTGATAAATCCTTCATGAATCTCACTCATTCCACTTTATCCACTAAATCCATAATAAAAATTATCTAATAACATATATCGAGGGTTGATCGCACCCGATATATCACCTTGGACAAGATTCTGACTAGAAAAACAGTGTGTGGAACATCTATGTCGCATCATGCCACTACATCACCTCACCCACAGACAAAAACCCACAAATTTTCCTCCGATCCAAGTCTCCACCACTCATATCCTACATCACGCCATGATCCATCTAAAAAACATTGATCCATATATCATGCATGCAATCTCTAAGAATTTGGGGGTTCAATCGCACTCAAATCTGGCATAGAAATGTCGAACTGTGACCCCATGGGCCAATAGTATAGAACATAAATAGTGGTGGGGGTAAAATAAAAGAATGGAGTTCAAACCCAACATTTTATAGTTCAATCCCATCCAATGATTCCATAATGTAGAAACCATGGTTAAATCATTTGTGTAATAAATAAAATAAATATATGTCTCATGTGAAGAACTAATAATGCTGAAAAATAAGAAGATATGATAAATTCATGATTAATGAATAAATCAAATATGGAAATTTATGAAATAATGTGCTTTACTGTGATTTTGGATTGATCAATGATGAATAATGGGTATGTTCAATTTTTATTTGTGAGATCCAAGAACTACATTGGTGAAGAAAATTCCTTCGCAAAACATTTGTTGCTCCACAATCCATTGTTGTTCATCAACAACTCTCATCTATATATCCACTCAAATAATACAGGGTTTTGAGAATATCCATGTTTATTAGTTATAATGAAAAATATATAGATTATAGTTAGTTTTGGGGTTATTTAATTAAATAAATTAATAAATTAATTAACCCTCCAATGGTTTCCTTCAACCGAACGTCCAACACCGAACAACTTTATGACATTCTTAGGGTAAAACATATGTTTTAGAGAAAACTGTAGTATCATATTTCCCATTTAAGGTCTCTATAAATAGGAAAACCATTCATTCACAAAATACATGTGCACATTATTTAATATATATTAATATTTTTAATATATTAATTCTAGAGTCTTGTGACACCCAAACACTACACCGACTCTGAGGAAAATCCAAAGATATATATAGAAACATTAAAATGACCAAACCAAGAAAACTAGAGTCATTAAATTAATCCTTAATTCAAGGTTTTTCACCTCAAAAGCATAATCTACACAAAAATTTGGGGGTACTAAGCTTTCATCTAGACCTCACGCTCCCAAAATTTCTCTTGCATGCTCCTGTGCTACCAAATCACTCAAACCAAATGTTTGGTCCATTCAAAAATGGTCCTCCCATATTGGTCTTTTAATTCCATTGGGTACTCTTCGAAGGTAGATCTATCCTCGATTTCTATATCTCCCTAATCAATAACACATGTAGGGTAATTCACATGTCTCCTCAGTTACGAAACATGGACAATGTTATGAACTCACTCTATCTATGGGGGAAATTCCATGTAGTAAGCAACATCACCAACCCTATACAGGATATCAAATGAGACAATGATATTTAGGTATAACATTCTTCCCTAACCAAAACTCTATAATCCTCAACATGAGGAGACTCTCAGGAAAACATGGACTTCCTACTCGAACTCCAAGGGCCTACAACATCGATCCGTAGAAGATTTATGTCAGCTCTAGGATATCCTCATATGCTCATGGATTACATGTAATTTATCTATCATCATTTTCACCAACTCAATCTAAATAATAGATATCTCACCAATATTATCCCATCATAAGGGTGACCAAGAGGGCCTCCCATATAGGGCCTTGAAAGGTTCCATGTTGATAGTAGAGTTGTAGTTTTTTTAAATGAAAACTCCACTATTGGAAAATGATCCTCTCATCTTTAAATTAAGTTTAACATGTAGGGTCTCGATATATCCTTCAACAAAAAGATAGTCCTCTCATCATGTCTATCTGTTTGGTGGTGAAACACTATGCTCATCTATAAATAGGTCTTAAAATCCTCCTAAAAACCATCCACGGTAATGACATGTACCAGGAATCATGATTGGAGTAAATTTTCATGGTTACCCCATGAAGTATGGTAAGCTAACATATGTATGATTTCCCAAAACTCTCTGAAGAACTCCTCTCTTTGATGGAAAGAATGTGACCCGACATGATGAGTTGGTCAATAATAAACCAAATAGAATTATGGTCTCTCACTATATGTGGAATACCTATCACAAAATTCATAAATATTCCATCCCACTTACAATCTTGGATCTCAATATTTTGAGTCAAACATGCTGGAACCTGATGTTTGTTCTTTACCTACTAACATGTGAGACACTAATAAACTAACCCAGTCATGATCTACAAGATGAAAGCCCATCAAAAATACTATTGATGGTCCTTGTATATCTTTCCCACACTCAGATGTACCACTAAGGTGTAACTCACCCAAAATATCCTCATTCAATATTATTGGAACCATCGTTCATACCTAGAAAAGGATTACATACTCCCCACCTTGAAAAAAATAATCTAGCATATCTCTTAAGGATATCTGGTCACATAGAACCTCACAGTCAATTTCATGCAAATGAGCCTCTCTCACATGTTGGAGAAGTGGTGGAATCACTACCATTGACTGAAGATAATGTATACCCCTCTCATCCACAAGGGTCAGCTGCAATGAAGCTAACAACTCATATGTCTCCTCCACCAAGTAAGAAAGTGATTTCTTGTTAAGGCACTATGTAACCACATTTCATTTCCCTATATTATAGACTATTTATAAGTCATAGTCATGCATTAACTCTAACAAATTCCTTTATCTCATGTTAAGATATATCAAATTGAATATGTATATGAGTATCTAATAGTTTAAGTAAACAAAGAAATTATCCCCCATAAGATAATTCCTCCACATATTCAAGTAAAAGACTACCACTATTGACTATAATTCATGGGTCACATAATTCTTATCATGGGGTCTCAACTATCTCAACCCAAAGAAATCATTAGCGGCTTATACATCAACACAAAATTGAGAAAAACTATATAGCCATTACTAAACACCATATAATTAATCCCTCCTCCTATAGTCTCAAAAACAAGGTAACTAGTAAACATTTGCCTCATCTTTTTGAAGGATCTATAAAACTGATCAGTATAGAAAAACATATTCCATATCTCCATTAAGACTATTAAAGGGTATACTATCCTAGAAACTTATACCATATATATCCAATAGTACACCACCAAACCAAGAAAAATTTTCGCCTCAAACACTCTCATGGGTGGTTCCTAAGAAAGAGATACATCAACCTTTGTTGGATCCATAGTGAGACCATGATTAGAGATGATAATCCACATAAATTGAACCTTACAAATCCAAAATCGAAAATTTAATAGATTATCGTATAGTCATTTCTCCCATAGTAAATTTAGGACCATTATCAAATGCATTGAATGATCCCCCTATGACGCAAAGAATACAAGAATGTTGGTAATGAAGACATCCAAAAATCGGTCTAATTGTGGATAGAAGATATGATTTATAAGATCCATGAACATTGTGAGGGAATTATTCAAATCAAAAGGCATCAACAGGAACTCATAGTGTCTGTAGTGACATTAGAATGTTATATTCAGAATATCATCCTCACAAACCCTCAAATGAAGGTAGATAGACATGAGATTGATATTTAATAATCAACTCACACCTTTAAACAAATCTTAAAGGTCATGAATCCTTGGTAAGGGGTACTTGTTCTTGATCAGTACAAGATTCAGGTGATTATAGTCAACTTAAAGACTCAAGATATTGTCCATATTTTTCATGAACAAAACTAGAGTCACCCAAGGGGGACACCTTGGTTGTAACAAAAACATTCCCATGATGGTCCTGTAATTACACTTTTAGATCCCATATCTTGGTGGGGGTCATTCGATATTCCATATAATATATCAGTGTAGTCCATCAGTTAAATTTAATATATAATTCAATATCCCACAACATAGGTAGTATTAGAATATCTTCATGAAATACATCCATATAATCCTACACTACTATTAGAATCCATAATATTGAAGATCCAGCTACACTAAGGTCCAAACTCAATAACTGATGGGTGATCGGTTTCAGCTTCCTACTCATGAGTCCCACTCTCAAGACATAAAATCTCTCTCACACATGAAAGTGAATCTAATCCCATATATATGAAGTAATTTAACTATCCTTAAATAAAAATCTATCTTGGAAATCATCAGGGCCATACATTCCATACCCAATATGGCATCATAATGATTCATCATGATGATCAATAGGTCCCATGAGAAACTATATCCACTAAGAGGCACCTCACACTGTCATAAAATGTGGGACATTGAAAAATATCTTCCTATAGAAACCTCTAGATATAGTTTCTAGGAAAAAGACACAACTATAATCTATAGATCTTTCAAAAGGTATATGGAGAAAAATTAATTTTTCACGCCTATGTCTAGAGTACTAGAGAGAGAGTAGAAAAGACACTAATCATACCTTGAATCATCTTATGAGTATCCTGGTCATTTCCCTCCATAGATCGCAACTAGACACACCCATAACCACCATTCCTATGAGCCTGGCATGGTAAAATAGATGGTGGTGGTGGTGGAAGTAAATCATAGTGTCATCCTCCACTCATAGCTCCTCTCTCCTGAGCTCTACCTGCTCCTCTATCAGCACCGCCTCCCTAGTGGCCACCCTCACCATACCTAGGATATCCCTAATCATGAAACTTAATTTGTTGTAATATTCCATTCACTTCATATCTACCTTCCTCATCATATTGGTTTTTTTAATAATGATTTATGTAACCTTACCCATAAAATTCATAGACACTCCCATCTCCCAGATGAGTAGATCCTCTGTGTGAAATTGGGGCTATAACCCCACATGTTCAAGCCTAGGAATGGGGAGGTATACTATGTTGGGAAGCTGATGAATAACACTTACTTTCTATTTCAGACAACTAATTCCCATGATGTCCACTGCCAAATCTCTTCATCCTATACTACTAAAAATTTGGCCTATAGCCACGGACCTATAGCCACAGTTTTCTAGGTCCGTGGCTATAGCTTTTATATTGCCACAGTTAAATTCCATCTCCATGGCTAAATCAATAATACACCGCGAGCGTCGTTTTTTTTTTCAATCTGCATCGGGCTCCTCCTCCTCCCCTGATCTGCAACCCTCCTCCTCCTCCCCTGATTCATACCCCTATCACAGTGCAGCCCTCCTCCCTGACGACGTCTCCCCCTCCCCACAGCCCTCCTCTCCTCCCTTGATTCACAGCCCTGTCACCATGCATCCCTCCTCCCCGACGATGTCTCCTCCTCCCCGCATCCATCCCCCTCCTCCCCCGGTTCATAGCCATATCATCGTACATCCCTCCTCCTCGAAGAAGTATCCTCATCCCGACGATCTCCCCAATTATCTCACCTTGCAACCCACTCTCACAGTGGCACCCTCCTCCCTGAAGAACTCTCCCACAGCGGCGCCCTCCTCTTTGATGACCTCTGCTCAGCAGTCTCACCATTTGTAGGTAGAAGCTTATCGCTCTTCATGCAATTGAGTTTGGGTGTTATGGTGGCGTTTGGCGTATGATGGATATGTATTGGGTATGGTATGGATTTGTCTTTGGGGGTTTGGGTTGGTGGTAATCCCTCAAGTTGGTGGTTCTTATTGGGGTTTTTCTTGATGTTTTGATGTAAAACTCTCAGGGAATTTTTGTAATTTCTGGGTGATTTGATTATGTATTTTTATTAGGAAGTTTATTGTTAGATCATTTAAGGGGGTGGATGGTTTCTTATTATCAAGGGTGAATGTGTGGGGTTTGGTTGTTATGCTTGGTGTTTAGGAGAGTAACCCTTATATTATTATGATAAACCTTAGGGTTTGGTGTTTTGGAAAAGATATTTTGTTATGAAGTAAGGATTAAATGTAGTTTCATGATTTTGTAGTAATAATGCATGCTTAGGATTGTGGTGCGATGGGTTTCTAATTAGTAGTGTTGTTAATACGATATGATGTTGAGTTAAAATTCATCAACAAAGCATCTAATTAGATGAAATTTTGTTCCCATGGGAAATATGCTCAAGTGGTTGTTTCCCTCATATTATGTTACAACTACTTTGATCCATTGACCAAGGCCTTCGAAAAGGAAAAGCCATGGTTTTCTAAGTTATCCATGAGTTCTAGGAGTAACAATATCTAATTTTCAGTAGTGAAATGGGATCATAGGATGTTTAGAATATGTTGAAGAATGTTTAGTTCCTATTTGAAATGATTTTAACTCTAGAGGATATATGGGTGAAACTAGAAGTTTCTAAATTCAAAGGAGATGAATCAGAATGGATAAATACATTTGATCATAAAAGAATGAATGGGGAGGTTTTATGGATCGAGTTTCATTCCCTCTTCTATGAGAGGCTATGGTAGATTTTCAGAATAAGAGCATGTTTTGGGGATTCATGGAGCTATATAATTATGGGAATCAGTAATGGAGTATGCCACTAAATTTTAAAGGTTTATTCATTTCATGCCATCCTTCAAATGAAATTTATTCATAAAGGAATTATAGTTTTTAAATGGTCTTATGTACTCATTATGGGCATGAGTAGCTTCCTTTTATCTGGACACCTACTAAAATATATTCAAGAAACACTAAGCTATCTATGTAGATACATCCATTGCATAATAAGGTGCACGGAGAAGGATGGAAACCGAGTAGGAATGAATGTTGGTTGGTGAGCCTCAGTATAAGGGTGACAAAGTAAATTGAATGAGTAATATCTCAGCTCAATATTAGAAAAATAAATGAACCATGGTCTATTTCTCATGTATCAAGAATGTGCATTCATTCTTTTAGTATTGGGATGGGAAAAATAGGTTTCATGTATGTGTCGAGATGTGGGTTTCTATATTATTTTATTGGGATAATCCATCCTAGGTGAAGTGGATTCTAGTACCATACTTAATGAGGTATTCCTAAAGTTATTATTTTTTTCTATAATTTGGATTTCCCTATATAATATCTGTTAATGTATTATTTTTGTTGGATATAATGTGTGTTTGAAAGATGATAGTTTTTAAATGAAGAAATTTTTTTGAGATGATTGGGCTAGGATCTTCTATAGTGATCATAATTTGATATGAGGCACTAGACATGTGTATGCAGGATTGATGATGGTATTAATAATACTATAGTGGGAGATCCATACTTGTCCTTTTTGAGTGAAATCCATATCAAGGGATGGTGATAATTATCAAGGTTGTGAAATGTATGAACTTAGACAGTAAATGGATGAATTTAGTGTCTGAAGATGGATGTTGGATGAACCATATTTGGTTCCAAGACTACACCAAAATTAATGATTTACCTATAGTGGTTGGTATAGTCAGTGTGTTCAATTAATTATGAAGAGTTTATATTGGTAAATATTCTATTTAGAGCTTCTTTATCTCTATGGTGTCATTCAGATCAATGTGTCAGGTTAAGTATCAATATTTGATATTGTAGTGGGATAATGCTTGACAATTCCAGTGTGGAGTTTGAAAGGGAGCCTAAAAAGGGTACTCTAAAAGCTGTTGAAAGCATGTGTGGAAGGGAAACCATGTAGACCAAATTGTTAAGAATTTATGACATAGATTCCATAAAAATAATAATTGTTAAAAGATAAAAGGAAAGAACCAATTATCGCATGTTTAGAAATAGTTTCTACAAATAAGGAATATGCAATCAAGAAGAAGGAAGATCAGGCACCAAAAGATTGTCTAATCACATTAGCAAACTGGTTTGAAAAATCCATGCGGATTGAGTAAGAATAAACGAAGGAAAATTCTCTACTTTATAAAATTGATAAACCTATATAAACTAAGAATAATGGTGAATTCCAGAAGAATAACATTATTAAAAATGAGGTTTCAATCTAGAAAATTAAGAAGGATATAGGCATGAAGAGTTTTAGTTATTTTATACATTCAAGGAATGTATTTTTCTAGGTTAAGAACAATGCCTATCCCTATTTCTCGCTTTTAAGTGATGATGGAGTTTTACTTTATTCTCATATTTTGGTGATTTTTGATTTTTGAATAGAAAATTGAAGGTGATGTTTGAAAAATAAAGAGATTTATTAATGATCATGTTAATTAGTATTGGGATTTCCATATTAATTTGAATATTATTTGTTCATTGTTGGTTATGGATTCATGTGTCATTTATCATGTACAGTTGACACATTGATCACATATATATAAGAAGTTGTTATATCTCATTTCTTTTCCCACTATTTTCTTATAGGTGGTTTCTTATGATAAGACCGGTTCTATCCACCACCATCGAAGACAATGAGTTCAAGATTTGGGTAAGTTTTATTCCATTTTTATTCTTTAGCACAATTTTAATTAGGGATTTTTTGATTTTTGGGTTCCTTATATTTTTGTTATGTGTTTTGGATTTCATTGAGGTGGATTCGAGTCAGAGTTGACGAAGGCTTACATGTGTATGCATAGGTAGGCATATGCATATATAAGTTCCCCCTTTATATATATTCGCTCATGGCAGTATGAATATATATATTGGGGCTAGGTGTGCTTATATATAGATATGAAAATTGCATATGCGTGTAAGTGTAAAGGGGTATATGAAAGTATAAACATATATATAAGGACCCCCTTGTGAATATTTGTCCATGAAAATATGTAAATAGGGGCTAGGTGTCCTTATATATATGTTAAGTTGGATATACGTGAAAGCGAAAAAAAGGAAGATTCGAGTTGTCGTCGTCAAAAGAAAACACACCTTGAGGTTGAGGTAGAGTCCCTCTCCTAGCCTATTTAATTCAAGAATGTTTTAAATTTCATTTAGTTTCCTTCTTAAATTTTCATGTTTATATTAAATTTCAATTCTTGTATAAGTGTTAGTTAAGAGAATTTTTTCATTTGATAAATAAGTCATGGTTTTGAAATAAAACCCCTCTAACGGTGGTGCGCTGTCTGCGAAAACTCACAGTGGTATACCTTTCTTAACATTATAGCATTGATGTTTTCCTTATACTTGATGTCGTTGTTAATCATAAAGCACACATCATACTTGACCCTTTTTATATCCCTGTAGGGGGTTTCCCTCTTTTTATTAAAATAGTTGTTTGAACCAAGACACTTTTTAAGTGCCATTAGACTTTTAATATGGGTCCCATGTTGTGTGACCTTGTCACATGGCATGTGATATTTAAATCCAACCAAAATCCCAGTTCCATAGCCCAAGGGTCCCACAGAACCAGTAATGTCAGATTACATGTTTTGTAACCTGTGATTTTTATGATCCCATGGGGGTATTCCTCTAGGTATTCCTACACATTTCTAGATTTCCAAACCTCACCGAATTAAGTATATTAGGGGTCATCCAATCCTCTAGTCATCACATATTAGCATTCACTTCTTTAAATCTTCTGAGAAAACATCCTTTGATGCCATCCATACCATCCTATTTGAAACTAAGTGGAAGATGCTGCCCCACGGATGTTGCTGGACTGGGCCAATACGCTGGGGTCACGCAGTAGTCACACCGCGGCCATGCCGCGGTCACACCATGATTTGGCCCTGCTCCAGAACGACACCCTGCGGCGGTTCGCAGTGATATTATTCAATGAGTCTTGTGATCAATTTTGAGACTGAATAATCACAATTTCTGCTGGTGGGGCGATGAACGGAATGTTTCCCCGCCTCATCACATTCCCTTTGCTCATGGCCGGAATATGCTACCCTTCGGATGTCGCTGGACCCGGCCAACACGCCACGGTCACGCCGCAGTCATGCTGCGGCCACGCCGTGGGCACGCTGCGGTCACGTCGCGGTCACTCAACGGTCACGTCGTGATTTAGAGACTGTGGTCACACCACGGTCACGCCGTGATTTGGCCTACTCCAGCCACATCTAGCCCACCTCAACCCCCTTCCAACTTCATTTAAACCCACTACCACCAGCATTCCAGCCCGCAACAGCCCCCCTTCTACCTTCAAATCAGCCCGCACCATCCCCTAGCACCTACAACCAGCCCCCTTCCACCAGCATTCCAGCCCCCTTCCACCTGCATTCGAGCCCGCATCAGCCCCCAGCCACCTGCAATCCAGCCCACACCATTTAGGTCATGCCCTTTAGATTAAAAAATGATGACACTACATACCAACACTATACACATTATATCATTAATACCTTCTTATAAAGAATAGATGAATGATTTTGTTAATAACATAGTTATCAAATCTCAATTGAGATGTGATTATTTCAAAGATCTTTAAACAATATTTAACAATTTACAGTAGCACAACCTAAACATGAATCTGGTAAAATGTGTTTTTAGGGTAACTCTATGGAAATTCGATAGATTTGTGGTGTGATACCATGAAATTGATCTTGAATCTAAAAAAACAAGTTCATTTTTATCAATTTCACTCCCTCAGATTCTTACAGAATTGAGGGGGCTCTATGGGAACCTTCCTTACATTTAAAAATTCATAGATAACCTGGATGACATGTCTTTACGCAAATGTGAGATGTTGTTTGGAATGGGGAATAATAAAGGGGGGATATTGTTTTTTAGAAAACGGATCTGCTGTATAGATACAGGGGCAGCAGCCATCGGCCTCGCAGTGCGACCACATGGAGTCCTTTCTGGTAGTGGAGGAAGAAATAAAATGAAAATGATCATTGATGAACATGACCTCTTCTTGAGGAATCATCCTTAGGATTTCACTAAATCCACATAGGGTTGGATTTGTATCCAATATATGGATTCTAGTATTTTTTTAGGGATTTTGGTAGGTGATTTGGGTAGAAATTCTTTAATAAAAATGGTTTTAAAGGTGTAAATTAGTGGGGTGATTGAGTGCCCATTTATAGTTGAGGAGGGGTTAACTTATTATAAAAACTCAAAACTATTTACTATTTCGAGGTAAATGTTTCCTCAAGTGAAACCAAATATGATAACTTATGTTTTTGAGGGTTATATAGTCTATGAAAACCTCAAATACATAATGAAAAACATGTTATAAAATTTTTATTCATTATCTTCTATGTATATCTATTATTACCATTTTGATTTTTAACTACAATATCTAGTTTTAAAATAAAAAGGAGTCAGGCATATAAGGGGTTATTACATAAGTGAGTGTGCAACACACCACATCTATCCACATCCACCATTGGAGCACAATAATCAGGGGCCATGAAAGACCACATCATATCAAGACCAAGTATGGCCTTTTTTCCAATGTATCAAAAACCTGATTGGCCTCCCGATACACATGAGAAACAACCATATGTATTTGATTGGTTTGGTTAAGGCATTCAACCTACTGAGGAAACACACGCCAAGGCACATTACACGTTCTAGTACTTAGTGCATGTACTGCAATCCTTGAGTCAGATTCAATCCAAATCCATTTCCAGTTAAATTTAATAGCATACCTTATCGGATGAATCATAGCCAATAGCTCATCTTCAAAAGTAGTGACAAGAAAAAGGTAGTGATAAAATAATCCCTTAACGAACCCATGAAAAGTGCAGAAAACTCCTCCGCATCCAGCTAGACCTGAAGCACCTGACGCAACTCCATCAACATTCACATTGAGGAGAAGTGTAATCGGTGGTACCTATATGATATACTTAAGCATCCGAGGTCTACGTGGTTAGCCCGAATCTCCAAGAAACCTAAGAGTTTGCAGGTTAGAAATGGTGTTAGATGTCTCACCATCTTGGACCACTGATGCAGCGTACACGTCCCTGTGGATGGAGAGCATTCCCTTGTGGATAGAATCATGCATGCCATCAAATAGAGCCATGATCCTCGAATCCCACAAGGACACAATGACCTCCACAATAGCAGTAGTGAGGAGGTTTCCCAACTACTCAATGCAGTGCATATGCATCAGACCGGGCATCAGATCTGTAAGAAGAATGACAGATTCCACCACAAGCCCAAATAGCATTCCCAGATAACTCCAGAGTTGTCGGGCCTGGCCGCACTCCATAAACACATGTTGTGTGGTGTCTTTTGCAGCCCTACATAAGGCACACCTGGAGGCCATCTGAAATCCAACTCACTTAAAATTTTCAGAGGTAGGAAGTCTATTTTTCCAAATTATTCAATGAAGGAGAAACTGGGATGGCCGAATGAATGGAGCCCTGAACTTCATAAGCTAGGTTGGGGCGTGGTCAGTACCGCCACATGCAATCATGTAAAACTATTTGGGGTCAAAAATAACAATCTTGCTATGAATCCAGATCAGTTTTGACAATCCATAAATGCATAATTTTTAACATAAGACAACACATAGTCATAAATATTCAAATCATGTGAAATCTGATATGAGAGAAAACCCAATATGGACGATGAAGAAACTTCATATGGGGCATTCATAGAATGCAAGGGATGATCCTTCCGAAAGGTGTTCCAGCAACTATGAGTGGAGTCTCTACTGACCAACCATTTACAATCCTGCATTATCATTGCATAGGCCTGCTTAAGGGAAGCCCATACCGAGGATTCAAGGTAGTATTTATATCCATTATATAGTCGTTTTGTGAACCTTCTCGACAGAATCTCATCATCAACATCATTTGAGATCAGTCTCCAAGTGAATTTTCTAATCAGACCATCATTAATGGTACGAAGATCCTTGACCTTAATCCTCCCATTTCCATAGGTTTTTTGCATTCTTTCCACTTCACTGTGACCAACTTCCTTTCAAATATTGATCCTGTCCATATAAAGTTTCTCACCAGGCATTGATGTTCTTTAATAAGCCCTCACGGGTATTTGTATCAAGTGAAAGGGCAAGGATCCCCTCTTCACCACAAGATATTGAAAGGGCAGGGATCCCCTCTTCACCCCAAGGTATCAAGTGATCCTGTTCTTTTTTCCAACAAGAATTACACTGCCAAAAACAATTGAAGATTTGTACCAGCTTATGGCCTGTCCAGCCACATCCTCATAGTGAGTGAAAAGAGCCTTTATATAGGATATAGTTCTCTTCGAAGCCTGCCCGAGCAATACAATGTCATCAGCATAGAGAAGATGGGGTGGGGCATGATCATTAAAACCAGCTCTAATCCTCTTAGAAATAATCAGATGAGCAAGCTCAATGATGCATCAGCTTATGTAATACTCTGTAATTGCAAACAAAATACCTGATAAGGCGTCACCTTTTCGTGCACCCCATGAGCAAGAGAAGAACCCTCTCAGTGCACCGTTCACAAGAATTGACATCCGTGAGGATCCAAGAATAGTGTTAACCAGGTTTAGAAATCTATTCGAGAACCCATGGATGGAAATTATCTCAATGAGAAAAATCCATTTATGGGTATCAAAAGCCTTATAGATTTCAATCTTAAGAGAAAAGTTCCCTTCCTTTGACTTCCTTCGCATGATGTTAACACTCTCAGAGGCCATGAAAATGAATTGTTGTATGTTCCTTCTCAGATTTAGTATGCATATTAATGCTATCTTATGTCTGAGAAATACCAATAGTTTGATTCACAAAAAGGGGAGGAGATGTACCTGAAATATTTTTATCAAGGTTGTCATGTGAAGTACCTGAATGTTTTTCCAGCTTTTTTCTAGAACCTGGGGGAATTTGTGTTGCGTCCACCAGGTTCGGTTTCTCTTGATAAGATGAAAATATACACCTCTAATTCTTGACTAATTCAATAGGCAGATTTAGGTTCGCATCTTTCTAATCTTGCAAACCCGAGGCAACCAAATTTTGATTTGGGTAACTATCCAGAGCAGTCTTTGAAACACCCAGAACTTCAGGTTCCATGGACATCTCCTTGGGAGATGCACTATCCTAACCAAGTGGGGGTTAATGGGTCTATTCAGAGCTAAAGTTATTCTCCACATAAGTGTCACTTCTCAAGTGTAAACCCCCAATAGGGTTTCATTTGTTCTACTTAGAATCATTATTCAAAATCGGCTTGGTCTGGTCATCTTGTCTGTCAAGTAGTGTGCCAACCTATTTTGATTCACAACCCAAAGAAGAAGAAGGGTATAAAGATTGAATATTGTCAATCTTCATACCATTAAAAAGATAATTATAAATGTGATGTGCTTTATTACCTTTAGAGGGGTCCAAAAGAGTATCCCTTGCAGCTAAAACTGCCATGGCAGGGTTTGTCATAATATACAGGTCTCTAGGCAGTGATGAGCCTGTATGATCACATGCATTCAAAGACGATTTAATATCCCTATCCATACCCAAAGGTGGGTTTGAGTGGCCTTACATGATGGGTGAATTGGTAAACATGATCTAAGAAAAGATTAAGCGTAAATAAATCCAATAGAACATCCTAAAGCCACCGAGAAAACCAGTAAACCCATCATCTTCATCACCACTAAACCCCAACCTCCCAGCTTTCAATCAACAGCCAACCCCTGGTGGAACTGGAAATAGTAGCAGCCTGCTTGAACCCAAAAGCACTCCCCACCAAGAAATAAACTACTATAATCCAATAACACTATCCAATAGAACATTTACTAGAGAAAAACCCAATAATAATTAGAGTTTTAGCAGTAACCCACTCAATAGTAATAGCACAAACACCTGTAAGCCAACAGCAATGTCCAGCCACTAGGAATGTACTCAAATTTACATCCCAATCCACCAACACCAACCCATGACACTCCTGTAACACAGCCCATCAAAGATGCATTCTGCACCACACAAAAAAACCATCCAACAACCGATTTACCAACTCACAGTCAACAATAGGACCCAATCTCTGTTAACAAACCAGTCCACCGAAACAGAACCTCCAGCACCACTAAGCCAACACCAGCTGTAACTTTAGCCTTTACACCCATCCATCACCAAACAACCATCTTGATGTTCCTATCTAGAAGCTCACAAAACCACTCAACAACATCTCACAGTATTTGTAGCACCAAAAATAATCACCCAATATTTTGGAAATCTCCCAATAGCCACACCACCTCCTAGAAACCGCGACATCACCCAAAACCCACCTACACCAGCATCAAGACCCAAAAATAGTAAAAAATATAATATGGACACTCTATACTAGCATCCACTATTATAGTGTAATATATCATAAAAAACTACAACTCCCACTAGGGGGGTTTAGCCCAGGGGGGTTCAGCAGGGGGGCCTGCTATCTGGGGGGGCTGCTGTCCGGGGGGGTTGCTATCTAGGGGGGTCCAGCAGTGGGGTGGGGGGGCTGTCCAGTGGGTCCAGGGGTATATGTTCAGGGGGAGCAGCGGGGGATAGGGGGTGGGGGTCTAGTTGTTCCCACATCACATTAAACACAGGGTTAAATTCTACACTAACCTTTCCCCAGCCTATATGAGATGATATGGTAACTAACGGGGAAACATCAATTGATTCATGCTCATTAGAATCATCCATCCTCCAATTAGAGTACATGATCATAATTTGTTATTGTTCTTCAAAAGTATTTTAATCAGGTTCTAAGGGGGGAGGGGTCAAGGGGTAGGGGTGTGCTTGTTTCTTTTGCAAGGGGCAGGGGTAGGGTGTAGGGGGGGTGTGCTGAGGAGGGTGGTGTGTAGTGGGCTGGGGGGTGTAGTGGGTATGTTAAGGGGGGGAGTGCAGTGGGATGGGGGGGGAAGTACAGTGGGTAGGGTGTGTGTGCAGGGGGGTAGGGGGCAGGGTGTGTTCAGTGGGTTGGGGGTGCATTGGGTGTGTGCAGGGGGGGAGGGCAGGGGGGGAAGGTGGCAGGGTGAGGGGGTAGGGGGAAGTGTAGTGGGTCTGGGGGGAAGTGCATGGGGTTTCTTATGATGAGGTTGGTTATATACACCACCATCGATGACAGTGAGTTCAAAATTGGATTTGGGTAAGATTTATTTCATTTTTATTCTTTAGAAAAATTTTAATTAGGGCTTTTGTGATTTTTGGGTTCATTATATTTTTGTAGTGCTTTCTGGATCTCGTTGAGGTGGATTCGAGTTGTCGTTGACGAAGTCTTACATGTGTATGCATAAGTAGACATATAGATATATAAGTTCCCCCTTTATATATATTCACTCATGGTAGTATGAATATATATATTGGGGCTAGGTGTGTATATATATAGATATGAAAAATGCATACATGTGTAAGTGTAAAGGGGTATATGCAAGTATAAACAAATATCTAAGGATCCCCTTGTGCATATTTGTCCATGAAAATATGTACATAGGGGCTAGTTGTCCTTATATATATGTGAAGTTTAATATTCGTGCAAGCGGAAGAAAAGGAAGATTCGAGTTGTCGTTAAAAGCAGCGCCTTGAGGTTGAGGTAAGTTTCCTTTTCCAAACCCTTTAACTTGAATTATATAATTTCTCGAGTATTTTAAAAACTTGTTTTCATTATTATATAATGTGTATATGCTATTCAAATTCGTTGTGTCTCTTTATAATGACATTTTCACCAGTTTTACATGATTTCCCTAAGCCTTCAACGTGGACTAGTAGAAAGTTTCAGCCAACTCAATAGTAGAAAATGAAATTTCTTTCACTTTAGAGATGAAAGTTTCATCATTTTGAGAAAACATCAACCGAGAATTCTCATAAAAATATAAAACTTAAAGAAAATATTTGTTTTCATTTCATCAAACACAAACAACCTGCTTTGAAAACATGATACTTTCTTTAGTAACATCACTGTGAAACAGTTGACCCAGAAAAAGATAGAATTTAACCTATTAAAATAAATCCACCTAGGCATGATTCACGGTGTGACCAGGGGTTTCACACCATGAATCCCTACCCTTGGGAATTTCATGGCTTGAATTGAGGTTCACATCCGGAAATGTTCTAGATAGGGGGGTTCACCCCTCAGCTAAACATAATGGTGCTCCTAACCATATGAATTTTTCAACTGAGAATGATCTTCCAACAGTCTGTCGACCTGGTAATTGGATTTTGAAAATTGATCTCAATGCGGTTTTCATCTCACTGCATCCAACCCCACGAAAAACACAAGTCCGTTCTCCTCTAAATTAATTTTCCTGAAATTTCATGGTTTCACCCGCTGGTGTGTTATCGCATCTCTCAATCAATATTAGATGATTCCCTAAGGTCATATTAAACCCAAGATCCATCAATGTATTGAACACAATCTTGATGAATATCCTCCAATATATGTATCATCTACTCTTAGTGTCTGTCTATATATTGATGGTACGTTGTGATCAATATTAGATTATTCTCTAAGGTCATATTAAACCCCTTCCAAAAATCATGGCATAATATGTGCATCTCTCTCTGATGTAATTCTTAAGGTAATTCCATGATATTATTAGTCTTCACAGATATAAAACATTCATATATTTTCTACTAGGTCCATGGCCACCAAAATAGACACCCGAATTCATCACACATATTTGTCTCTCTAGGTTTCAGAAACCATAGCGGTATGACAGTCTCTCATCAACTATTCACCAAATGATTCAAGGAATAGTACTATAACTCTTATAAAATTGTAACACATCATCATCAAACAGTTAACACTCAAGTTTCAGTTTACCACTTTCTAGTTATTCCTACATCACATTAAACACAGGGTTAAATTCTATATTAACCTTCCCCAGCCTATATGAGATGATATGGTAATTAAAGGGGAAAGATAAATTGATTCCGGGTCACTAGAATCATCTGTCCTCCAATTACCGTACATGATCATAATGTGTTATTGTTCTTCAAAAGGATTTTAACCAGGTTCCAAGGGGGAGGGGGAAAGCGGAAGGGGGTGTGCTGGGTTCTTTTGCAAGGGGCAGGGGTAGGGTGCAAGGGGGGTGTGCTGGGGGGTGGTGTGTAGTGGGATGGGGGTGGAGTGGGTATGTACAGGGGGCAGGGGGAAGTGCAGTGGTCTGGGGGGGAAGTGTAGTGGGAAAGGTGTGTGTGTAGGGGGGCAGGGGGGCAGAGGGCAGGGTGAGGGGGCAGGGGGGAAGTGTAGTGGGCTGGGGGGAAGTGCAGGGGGCAGGGGAAGGGGCAGGTGGTGTGAAGGCGACAGGGTGAGGGGGCAGGGGTGGTTTTCTGGGGGTAGGGGGAGGAAGGAAAGGGGCAAGGGGGTGTTTAGTGGGATGGGGGGGAAGTGCAGTGTGCAGGGTGGGATAGGGTGAGGGGGCAGGGTTGGTTTTCTAGGGGTAGGGGGAGGGGGCAGGGGGGAGGGGTGTGCAGTGGGCTGGAGGGGCAGTGTAGTGGGCAGGGGGTGTGCTGGGGAAGGGGGCATGGGGCAGGGGGTGTCCTAGGGGGGGGGGGGAAGTGTAGTGGGATGGGGGAGAAGTGTAGTGGGATGGGGGGGAAGTGCAGTGGGCAGGGGTGTGTGTGCAGGGGGTGCAGTGGGCTGGGGGGAAGTGCAGTGGGCAGGGGGTGTGTGCAGGGGGGTAGGGGGGTGTGTAGTGGGTTGGGGGGGAAGTGCAGTGGGTAGGGGGTGTGCAGTGGGCAGGGGGGATTGCAGTGGGCAAGGGGGAAGTGCAGGGGGCAGGGGGTGTGCTGGGGAAGGGGGCAGGGAAAGGGGGGCTGTTTTTTATGGAATGGGGGGACATATAGCCACGATGTTAAACCGTGGCTATAGGGATATGGCCTAGGTTTAAAGACATGGAAAAATGCCTATAGCCACAGTTTACAACAGTGGCTATATATATTTCCTGACTTAGGATTATTCCACAGTTTGAAAACCATGGCTATAAGGCTATAGCCATGCTTTCAAACTGTGGATATAGGTTTTTCCCTATATCCACTCCAATACCAGCCACAGTTTTTGGGCCTATAGCCACGGTTCCAAACTGTGGCTATAGCCTTATTTTGTATTAGTTTTAAATCCCTTTCATAGGAATCAATTAGTAACCAAAACCATCTCTAGTACTCCATCATAAGTGGGAATGAAAAAGAAGACCATGCTATCAAGGATGTATCTGGGAAGGGCCTCATCAAACTTCAATTCTTGAAAGTATCCATATCACACTATATTAATGAAGTAATTTTTGAGGTCAATAAAACTCATTATGTACTCAACAACTAACATATCACCTTGATGCAACTCAAGAATATCCAGAATCTACATAGAGTGCGAGATCTAAGGATAACACTCATAACATAATAAATTTTGGAAGTAAAAACATGAGAGTTATTCATCATCATGAGTAAGGGTTATCAGACTCCACCAGCGCTATGTTTCTTTATGAAGAATTTTAGTTGCAAGCACAACCCTTTGATTAGTTAAGTTTCAAACAAGACTGGAGACTCATACCACTTCCTTGATAAAATCCTCTGCTTCCTAAGGGTCTGGATCACTTTGAAACCTCAATGATCTCTATCATTGTAAAAAAAATAATTTTCTAAGATTTCACACATTATTATCTCAAGATTTTGGAACTATTATCTATTCAATAGGTGGTGACACTTCTCTATACCCATCTGGAGGAAACACCACATGAGTGGGTCCCAAAACTGAAAAATAATCACTCAATTAATTATTTTCATGATCCTATATCAGAATCCAACCTATATTTCACCAAATAGGCTTTGAGAAAGTTAAAAATACATACCATGGTTAGATGAGAATATATGGGGAGCCAAATCAAGAAGGTCGTAAAAGTTAAAAGAACCAATTTTAATGATCTATACTATATGAGTGATATTCTTCTCCTGAATAAATATATTTCATATTATATTATATAGAATTATTCACATATAATAAATAGTAACATTAATAAGACCTTATTTTATTAATGAAGATAGTTATGTTAGTTAAAAACTAATCTAATGAAAATTGCAAACATTACAGTGGGACATAAAATAGAAAATAAGGAAAATGAAATGGGAAAATTTGGATCCTTCTGATATATTGGAATTTTATCATCCATGAAAAACACTATAGAATGTAAAGATAATATTACTAAACTAATAGATATCTTAGAAATGGAAACTATTGATCTTTAGGTTAAATTTTGCTGAATTTTGAATGAAATAATTAATTGGTATTTATATGAGGTACTATGACCATTGTAATAGTAACATGACCACTGAGAACAGCAATCTAACCATTGGGAAGAGTAATGAAACCATTGGGAATAATAACCTGGTCTTAGGGAATAGTAACCTGGTTATTTGAATAGTAATATAACAACTAAATAAAAAAATATAATATAAATAATATTTATCATGAGTAATATAATAAAATATAAATATTATAATTCTATAAAATAAATATCAAGATTAAAAACTAAAATAAAATATAAGTACATTTTTAATAAATTCAATTTTAATATATTTCTTAAAAATAATAATTTTTATATTAAAACATAAATTTACCTATGTTAGAAAATTATTTTCATGAAATTAATGTCACATTTATAACTATAAAATTAAAATTTTCTAAGGTTGTTTTTTGGTAATTTTCTAAAATACTTCAATATTACATAAATAGTAAAAATATTGTTTTTTGAGTACCACGTGTTTTATGACATAATGATGATGAAATAAGGACTTAATAAATATTAAATTTATTATTTCAGCCCAAAATAAATTTAATAATATAAATGGGTGTTTTAAAAATAATAAAATTAATTTTGAAACCAAAAAACTAAATTCCAAACCCTAAATGTCTAAAGTTTCCCTTTTAATAAACATTTTAACATTTTTTCCTTAAGTGATAGAAAATTCTTAAAATTATTTTATTTTCATTAAATATATTTCCTAATTTCAAAAATTTTACTACTCAAAGGCTTACTTTGTATGGTATATTTTATTTAAAATTGTATCCTAAAAATAACCCTCTCCCCAAGTATAAATGAAACCTCTCCCTACCCTTTACACACCAATCCTCCCTTACTTAGAAAACAATTATATTCCTAAATCATCTCTCTTAATACCCTCAACATATTCAGGGATGTTATGAAGTGAATAAACTCAAGTAATAAAGGTATTTTAGTGTCATACAAGAGATGAAACTCTGAGGAAAACGTATGGTTTTATCACCTCTTCTCTCATCTTCCTTTTCTCTTCCACTTTTTATCAATAAAATTCAAAACCATATCTTATAAGAATAATTAAATAATATTTTAAAATTATAATAATCATTGTAACCTACTTTAAAAATTATATTTAGTAATTATTTATATTTCATACTTCCCTTTTTTCTTCTTCAGATAATGTACCAATAACAGTTGGTTAACCGCCAACGAGGACGTTTCCAACTCCTTTATTATCACCAACCATATCGATTGTTATAATAATTTATTTATGATATATAAATTTATAAATATATTTATTTTATGTATTCATAATTAATTCAATTTATGTATAAATTACCTTGAACAAAAAATAGAAAAAAAAACAAAACAAAACATTATATTTTAAAGAAAAATATGATATCAAAACATTTCATATCTAATAGAGGTGATTAAGAAACAAAATCAAATGGTTATAATTTATAAATAGTAAAAAATTAATTAATTTACCTCATTTTACTTTTTTTAATAATCCTATTTTTTTTATTTAGGAGGTGTAAAAGAAACAAAATAAAGAGGGATTTTAGGTAAGGGGATTCTTAAATCCAAACTTTTTTTAGGGTATATTATCCTTCAAACTCATTCTCTATGTATGTTACTATAATGTCATTATAATTACCTTCCACTATCCTTTACATTTTATTTTCAGGTATATACATGTTTCTTCCATTTCAAAATGTCTTTTTAGCTAGATATAATTCTTTTTCAAAAAGTCCTTAATTCCCAAAACTTCACATTGACTCCTCTTGAGTAGTTTCTTATCTACTCAATAATGATGATTTTTAAGAAAAAATATGATTTTATATATTCATTTGTAAACCAATAAGTTAATTCCATGAATTATGTTATATTAAATCCATATTAAACCCATTCCATTCAATGAGTTTATTTCATGATGACAATTGTTATTTGTTTTATATGGAATGAATGATTATGATAATTTTATGATGTGATAGGTGGGACTATAATTATATATTCATTAAATTCATTGGGTAATGTAATATATCATTATGTTGTGTGAATTATTCATTAACATGATTCTATATTTGTTCATTATTATGATGTTACAATTTGTGTACAAATGTTATGTGTGAACATGATGCTACATTTTTTCACAACTATGTGTGATATTTGACCACTATGTTTTGATGTTTCATTATTTTTCATCTGCCAAATTCCATGAATTTATCAAAAAAAATTCTCATGATTATGATTATTATACTATTCTTATTATATTATGATGTTTATTATGATCACCCATGTACTATTGATTCATGTCACTTATTCCTCCCCTTACGAGGATTTAACTTTCCCCTTTCTTTAATGAATATCATAAAGTGATTACATGTAGTATGGAATATATGATAGGTTTTATGAGAATAAAGAAGAAGGATTTAAATAATGTTAATGAAGTATTTTGTATAAGTTTTTTATAAGCCTAAATTCCCCATGTTATTAAAAATTTCATTGCATGAATGTATTACTACTTTATTTTTTTCATAAAACTGATGTAATGGTTATGTAAAAAAAGTTGGGTCGCTATAGTTGGTATCAGAGGTATGGTTTAGTTAATTTATGAATTAGTATTAGATAATTTTAGCGAAAACCATAAGGATAATTTTAAGTATAGGTAAACATCCTATATTTTGGTAATGTATAAAAGTAGTTGGTTTACGAGAAATAAAATATATATATAGGTAATACAAGTGGATGTGGATATTGAATAGTTATACCTAGGGGTAATGACCCAAAAAATGTCATATTGGGAATTGACATGATCATCACCCGGTGTGTGAAAAAGAATCCTTGCTGCACACTTAGTTTGACACCTTCAATGAATATATTTTGTTAATCAAAAACACAATAAAAACCACCATAAAGGATAAGTAACTAAAGTATTTTTTCCTCTCAAAGTTAGAGAATGATTAAAGTAACTAATCCTAGAAGCATCTTTTGAGGAAAAGGATAAACATATGGATCCCATAAGATAGATATTTAAATTAATTTTTGCATAAAAAAATTATTTATTCATGATTTATTGACTTATGTTTGTTTAAACCTTTTCTATTTTTGAAAATAGTTAGAACCAAGAGAATCCTCGTCAACAACCCATGTGAGGGACAATGCAATGGTTTTCCAAATGATATCCCTAATTCAATGGGAGGTGGATTTTAAAACATCATTGTGATTTTTACCATGCTATATTAGGCTATGACTAATAACCATAAACATTAGAACATCTGCATTCACCAAATATGGAGAAACTAGCCATCGAGTCCTTTATGTGGTATTGACCACCAATAGTTAGTGGGGGTTCTGATCCACTTGTAATAGAGTAGTGGGTTAACTCAATAGAGGATATCAAATTTATAATCAACTATTTTGAAAAGTATAAAGTCACATTTTATTTCTATCATTTAGATAAAGAGGCTGATTAATGGTATGTGTTGATATGAATACCAAGTCAAAGGATGAAATAGATGAAATGAAGTGGGGATACTTTAAGAATTTATTTCTTAACAAATATTTCCCTCAAACTATTCAAACTAATATAGAGAAAAAATTCATCTAATGAAGAAAAATTATTGGAATTGGTCACAAATTATGAGTAAACTTTTACAAGTATTTCAAGATATACCTCAGGATTTTTTATCAAAAAATGATATTAAAATATATAGATTTGTTAGTTGTTTAAAATCACCACATCAAAAGGCTCTATATTTCTGATACTTTGTGATCTAAGGTGAGGTAGTTCTATGTGATCTCAAAGTAGATGGAGTTTGGATAATGGACCCATGGACATGGAGATAAGAAGAGAAGAATGTACTTTCAATTTATTGGATCAAATGAAAAAGTGGGAAAGAAGACCGAACCACCCACTTGTAAAAAAGTGGGATGAAGCTTTATGGGAATTTCCTCAAAGGGACTAAGAAGTGATTCAAGTGTGGTAGAAAAGTACACTAACCTCATGAATGTTGATGATACATGATGAATCAAGAAAATATGATAGAGTAAATGAAGGCACACACATGGTTCAATTCATCAACTATAAGAATAAGTAGAACTCTGAAATCCAGTGAACTAAACTATGGATATTTTAGGGTAATTAGTGTTATAAATCACCGAAACTAAAGGATTAAGGTAAATATTATTACATCATCACCACTAAGGTGGAACATGAAAATAAATTCATAAGATGTATACTTCCTATTAACCCAATAATAGAAAATGATTTTTTTATTATAGATTTACACATTATTTTATATCCTACAAGTTTTCTATAACTGATGAACTAAAACCCTTGTACCTTGAAGTAGAGATATCCATAAAAACCCCTAGTGGTTCTCTAAATTCAACCCAATTGTTGGACTCTTCACCTATTATCATATATAGGAATATTATTTTGATGAATCTCATAATCATTCACTTGGTAAAATTTGATTATATACTAAGAAATAATCATCTCTCATTATATAAAACTCACATAAACTATCAAGAAAAGGAAATATATTTATATACAATAAACCATCCCATAATAATGTGAAAATGTATGAAATATCATGAATATCCTTCATAAAATTAATCAAAAGTGTGGGTGTTGATTCCATATAAAAAAATAACTTACCCAAATGGGTAATTCGAAGGAAAGTATCAACCTGGTGGAAATCCTCATTGTGAGGGAATACACTGATGTGTTACCCAAAGAGTTACCCACCCAACCTCTAGAACATGAGGTAGATTTCTCAAAAAAACATATACATAGAGGCACCCCTATCTCAAAATAACCATATACTATGGCCCATATCGAACTGTAGGAGTTAAACATGTAGCTGTAAGAGCATTTAGAAAACAGTTTCATATTCCCTAGTGCATATCCATGGGGTGTATTAGTGCTCATTTTCAAAAAAGGATGGTTTGGTGAAAATACTTATTCATAACCGAGATCTCAAAAAGGTCACCCAAAAAAAAAGTACTTATTCCAAGGATTGATGAATTGTTCGATCAACAATAGGGAGCCTAGTACTTCTCAAAGGTAGATCATAATTATGGATTTCATCAGTTGAAGGTAAATAAGGAATATATCTTTAAGAAATATTTATTTATGAGATATAGAATCTATGAGTTCATATTGATCAACTTAATACTTTGTAATTTCCCATAAATCTTCATGAATCTGATGAATATAATCTTTACAAAACACCTCAAAAAATGTGTAGCAGAATTTATCAATGATATTCTCATTTACTCCAAGATAAATAAGGAAAACTAAGATAATTTAAGGACTATGTTATTGATACTAATAAAGGATAAAAGGTTTTCTAAGTTCAAAAAGTGTGACTTTTTAATATAACAGGCCACATTTTTGGGGAATGTAATCATAAGTGATAGAATTTCTATGGAAACTTCAAAGCTACTAGTAATTGAAAAATTTTCTATACCCTGATGTGTTATGGAAATCCATAGATTTCATAGCTTGTCTTGGTACTCATGATGTTTTGTGAGATATTTCTCATGATTTTCTAGCTGATTAACTAAGTTAAAAAAGGAAATAAGTAAAGTATGTCTAAACGGATGAATGTGAGGAAATAATTAAGGATCTTAAGAATAATATAATCACTGCACTTGTACTAACATTTCCATCAAGTGTAGAAGGTTTTTTGATATACAGTGATGCTTCAAAGAATGTTGTGGGTTTTTTATCATGTAGAATGATAAAGTGGTGGCCTATGCCTCATGATAGTTGATTATTCATGAGAAGAACTACCCAATACAAGTTAAAAAGTATGATATTTTCCTTGGAGGATTGGATGAAGTAACTCTATGATGGGAAGTGTGACATATATACATATCACAGGAGTCTTAAGTATATATTCACACATAAAGAGATAAACATGAAACAATGAATATGGTTAGAGATGATCAGTGAATATGATTCCTCTATTTACTACTATTATATAAAGGAAAAAAAGTATTTAATTCTATTAGAAGGAATAAACCTACTACTCTATCCATGATTGAAATAGAGAATGACCCTATCTTCATGGATATGAAAAGGATGGATCTATAAATCATAATAGTAGGGAAAACATCATACCTTTTCTAAATGATTTCCCAAACATCTATCCAAGAGAATATTAAGGAGGTAAAAAAGGGATGATATAGAGCTTCAAATGAAAGAGTGAGTAGTAAAATAGGGTAAGCTTCATGAATTCCACATCAATGGAGTAGCTTCCATTCAATTTGGAACTAGACATTGTGTGCCTACATCACCTATAATAAAGAAAGAGTTGTTGGATAATTCAAAAGGTTTATATTTTAACATCCAGCCTGGAAGTACAAAGATGTATTTTGATCTTCAAGAATACTTTTGGTGGAACTAAATGTAGATAGAGATTTCTAAGTACACCTCAATTTTATTGGTATGTTAGAAATTTAAGTCAAAGTGACAAATTTATAGGGGGATTATGCAACGATTGCTCATACCCACATATAAATGGGACAACATCACCATGGACATTGTCACTGGTCTCCCAAATACATCCAAAGGATGAAATGAAATATAAATTTTGGTGGATCGACTCACCAATAATTCACAGTTCATTGATATTTTTGAGGATTAATTACTTTAATAACTTTCTATGATATACATAAAAGAAGTAATGGGGATTAATGGGGAACTGTAACACCCCAAGATTTTGGAAATAAATTTAATATTAAATGCATCAAACACTGAGTCTCTAAAAAAAACCACTTTGTTATAACCTAGCTAGTAAACATAATTTTTCCACCTCTATGCTTTGAATTTTAAAAAACTGAAGACGCGGTTGCGTTTAGAAAGATATTTAGATTCTGATAAAACAAACTTAATTTTTAGTGAATAGTAACATAACCTTATGAATAGTAATATTACCCATATGAATAGTAAATCATATTTTTATTTTATTTCTTATTATTATAAGATAATGAGATCTTGATTAATTTTTCAAGGTGAAATAAAATGAATTATAGTTTTAAAATTGTTATTTTTCGAATAAATTGTGATTTTATTTAAAAATTAAATTAATAATATTTAGAATTTTTTTTAAAAAAAATTGAATTAATTTTTGAATTATACACATCGAAAAATGGTTAGGGTTATTTTTTTGGATTTTTCTAAAATACTTCCGTTTTAGGTGAATAGTAAAATACGATAATTTAGGATAAAAACAAAATACATGATTTATTGATTCATAGGTGATATAAGGAAGATGTTAGACCACTTGGTTCGAACTCACCTAAACATAATGATATTATTGGTCACAATAATCAATATACAAAATAATAAAATAATGAGTAAAATAATGGGAAAACCCTCCTCTCTTCCACTATAACCCCCCCCCCCCCCCTCATTCCCTCTTCTCTTCACTCCTCTCAAGCCTTGTTCCTTGTATAAATTCTTCCAAAATATCCTCCAAATATCCTCCCCCACTTCCATCATCCCTTGGTATCAAAAAAATACAAAAACCTCTCCCTTAAATAGGCTTTCAAGGAAGATTACTTCAAGAGGTAAATTCCTCTTTTCTTTTCTTTTATATCAAGTTCAATTATTTTCTTTTTCTTTCCTCGCCTACATTCTTACAAATGTTGTGATGAATCTAGTAAATTACATGTACTATAATTTTGTTATGATAAAGGAATAATTATTAATCATCTCCCTTTTCCCCTTCTTCTATACAAGAAATGAAAACCCCATCTGAGATGTGATAATTTATCATATTCAAGGATGATGGGTTTTCAATTTCTATTATCGTCTTCAATTAAGGTCATAAAACCATTGTGATGGTTGAGTCATACTATTTTATATGTATTATGACTTATTTAATGTTCTATAATCCTTTTTTACACATGATATTATTTTATAAATCAAAATGAGTTTGTTGTGATCAAGAACCGCCAATTAACCAAAATAATTGTCATTAAAGTTTTATATCATGATTCATCTTCAATCCAAATAACCAAATATATTTTATGAGCATGTAATCTTATGTTTTTTAAATAATAACATAAAACTTATATTATGGAAAAAAATTCTCATTCTACATGTTTATCCATACATGAATATGACTAAACCGATCATGAAACCAAGGAAGAAAACACTCCCAAATAACGAAATTGATTATATTAACCCATCAAAAGCCCATGAATGAACCTAATAAGGTTATAATAAATCAATTACATGTATAGGAGGTTATGGAATCATTAATTAACCTAAAAATTATTATTTATGTCATTAATATCAAGTGAAGAACACCTTCAAACCTAAGGTAAGTGTTTTCTACCAAAACCTCTATTTTCAATCAGGTTACACTTATTCTATACTTACATAAATTAAATAATTATTTATTCATATAAACTACTCATATATTTTGTTATAATGTTAAATATATGTGTACCAACTAGAATCCAACTTTTATTTATTGGGAGTTATTTGTTTTAAAACGATCTTTCAAAAATTCTTCCTCAAATACAGGCCTGATTCAAGGGAATTTCTCAAGTTCTTACCTATCTTCAAGGGCACTATATAATTTTTTTTTTGAAAAAATTACCTATAAAATCAGTAATTTTTTTATGAAAATACTATCTTAATTCACTTATGGTTTTATATAAATATTTTTCCAAAAGAACTCTTCTTTTCAAAGTGAAAGAGTATTTATCTCAAGAATTTCTCGATGATTTTATAAGAGTATCTTCATACATTTCAACACTCTTGTTGATTTTTATGTATTATTTGGATTAATATTTTATGGTATAAAATACCATATTTAATTTAATAGTTTATTTTTAGTTTGACTATGGATGTGATATATTAAAACCATTCACCAATTTATTTTGTATGGTTAGTGTTTATGCTTAATGTTCGGGGAAAGTTATTTACATTTCATATATTAGTTTCAATATGAATGTATATGTTGTGTATGTTTATACCCATTCATATGAGTAATTAATTGGACTTATTAATTTTTTTGGGGCCCTCTATAGCCCCTCGGTGCATCGATAGGTTTCATGGGACAAACTATGGTCTTTGAACGAGGCCTTGACAAAATAGATATTTATGGTCTTGGAACGACGCCTTGGTAGTATTGTTATTATGTCCCAAATTATTAATTCCATAA
Source organism: Viscum album (assembly GCA_963277665.1). NCBI lineage: Eukaryota > Viridiplantae > Streptophyta > Magnoliopsida > Santalales > Viscaceae > Viscum > Viscum album. The sequence goes on from OY728164.1 coordinate 1,180,982,640, forward strand.
TTATGAAAATATTATTGATATTTCATGTGGTTATTAGACTATTATAATACCCAATATGATATTTTCTTGTGGAATTATATATTTTTCTCTTATTCCTTCTATAATGTGTTTAAGTTTATTTTTAAAGGCATGTGTTTTTTGTTATTCACCATGACTAATATTTATGATTATGATATCATCCACTGTATTTCTTACCCTTACTAAGAATTTGAGATTACCCCTTTTTTATGTTTCATTTTATCAGGACATGAAGTTGTTTTTTATAAGTGACCTGTAAGGATAAACATATAGTTTTGGATATTCCTAATAAAACAAATATGTTGTACTTAATTTCAAGTTGTATTATTGAACTGATGTATGTATCTTTTTTCCAAATATACTAAACTACTCAGTCCTTCAGGATGCATATTACTTGTTTATATTCCAATGTAATAAAATAAGGCACCGAATCTGGGAAACTTTGGTTAGTTCTGTACAGGAATAACTTTTGATCATCTCTGATCATGATCCAAGGACACTTCCAAATTTTGGAGAAGTCTTCAGATTAATCAAAATATTGAATTTAATTTTATGACCACCATAGATGGTTGTTTTAAAAATGTTTATTTAATTTATAAATATAATAATAATTAAGTCAATAATATTATTAAACCTTGGATCTTTGACCATGGTTAACTTATAAAGATTATTTTAAAAATTAAAGACCAAACAACCTCTAAATTTATGATATAAACTAAACTAATTTAGTAGGTAAATAAAACGTGGTAATAAATTAAATAAATGGAATAATCATAATGTAATTAATATGAACAATTTTTTTATTTAATTAAATGACTAATAAAATTTTATTATTCAGGAGTTAGAGAACGTAAAAAGATAAATGAGATTAAAGGTAAGAGATTTTTATTTAAAACCTTATTTTTATATATTAATTTCAAATCATTTTGTCCATATCTTTGTTCATTAAAATGATTTAAGAATGTTATTTTTATAATTAAAACATTTTTAAGGTCATTTTAAACTCATTTTTACTTTCTTTGAAAATGTTTTAAAAGGTATCTTCATTAGATTATTCATACATCTCACTATGGATTTCTTTAAAAAAGTGAAAAACTGTTCTTTAAACCTTTAATAAATGCCCAACTATTTCCCACCATCATATCCATTATTCATTATCAAACATCCTCTAAAATTTTACAAGGTTTTTTTGAAGAATAATTTATTACTTTGATTCTACGAATTTTTCTTTTTAATATTTTTCAAAAGAGAAGGAAATTTCTCCTCATTCTTATGATAAACTGGAAAGTTCTTTTCTTATGGGTGAAAATGATCATTTCAAGGGTTTTAAAATGAAAAGTTGTAAGATTATAAATTTTTAATTCATGATATGGTATATAATAATTCTATATGATTATGGGTGATCCTGATATAGTGCATTACAATGGGTGATCCCAATATAGCTCCCCAATGTACTGTCTAATTGTTTAGTACTTAAAGATGAAAAATGAGGTAGATAACATGTAAGTTAATCCCATAGAATTAACCAAGAACCAGTTATTATGATATAGTATAAACACAATTGATCATGAGTTATGAATATGATGCTCATAGGTACCAATTTCATTATTTTTAAGGGATTATATGTAAATATTTTGATTTTTTAAGGAAAGACAAGTTTATTGACTTTTATAGGTGAAAGATTTATTATTCAAAAAAAAAATTTCTTGATTTATCATGTTCTTCATGATTCCAGTCATGGTTTCTCTATTTTTTCTTATGAGGTTCAATGGTTCTATTTTAGAAAATGTTGATTTTTTCATTTGGATATGTTTTATTTATGTTCTAAATGTTTTATTATGAAAATGTTAAATTGTTTCATTAGTTTTCATGTTTTTTTCATAACTAATGGGATTAATTTATTTATATATCCCTTAATTATATATTTTTTTATCATTAAATATTTTAAAATGTATTTCATAAGAAATAAGGATGTGTTGGAACTATTGAATGGTCAATATTTCTGTTACAGTGTCTTGTCATAAAAGAAGAAAGTGTCTCTAATGAAACATGGGTGGAAATTTAAAATCATATTTTTCTGAAAAAATGTACACTATGTAGCATTTTGGAATTTTTTATGTAATGGGCTTCCAAATTATACAAAAATATAAAGATAAAATATAATGTAAATGTAAGAAATCTTAAAACATTTTATGAATCATGTAATTATGGATTGATTTTAATATGAGGGGTTATAGTTAGTGGTATCAAATAAAAAGTATATATAAATTTATAGGTTATTATAATTTATACGAATATAATTTATGAGTTTTAAATACCATCATGGGTTAATAATTCTAAGTATGATCATAATTTTAAAGTCATAGATACCAATTTCAGGTTTTATGTGATGGTAATTTAAGATTATTAAGGATATTTTGGGATACATTTATTGGATTTCAATAAGAAAAATGATTGAGGTATATGTAACCCATATTTTTAACATATTATTTACTATGAATTATATTTGGGAAGAATCCAAATATATTGTGGACAAAAGTTATAGATAAACTTTAAGGTCAATACATTATTTAATGTTGAGGTAATTATGGGATAAAGGGTTATCATATTTTTGGAATCATTATATGATTGAGAGGAATGGAAAATTATGGTTTGTATGTTAATTTATTTTACGAATAAATATTGAGTAATATTTTGGAAGCATATAGGGTTTTATTATGGATTTATAGTGATTTCGTTTATATATGGAAAATATTAGAAATTTTTTGAAAATATATGAATAAGGAATTTAGATTTTTTGTATGTGTCTTTATCGGTTATTAATGTTGTTTGAAGATAAATTTTTGGTTGATCTTTTATGAATGTGTGATCAAATATTTCTTATCTTAGGGTTTCAATTTTTTTCTAACAAATTTTGAAGACTTTTATGGATTTTTATTTATAAAATTATTTAAGTTGAACTATGGTTGTTATTATTGATGTTTTAGAGATTCAATTATTATTTATTCATATAATAGTTTATTCACAATTATGCCAACCATTTTAGTTTTGGTAAATAGATATATATATGAGGAATAAACTCTCAATTTTTTTTGGTTCTTATGATTCCTTAAGAGTTTATTTTAGTGATTTAGGCATGAAAAATAAAACATTTATCATTTAGATTGTGAGATGAATCATGGGTGGAAAACTACTCGAAAATCAAATGAAGGATGAAATTTTGGAAAGAAATAAAAAAATTATATATGTGAATATTATCTATATTCTTGGTAAAATAAGTCCTTAGGAAAAAAACAAAGATAAATCTATCATGTCTTTTGTGAATAATATCGCTTATCAATCATTGTAAAGTTTTTGAAAGTCTTTCAATAGTATGAGTCTCATTATGGTAATATTTAAAAAATCATAATTTTTATGGTCAAAACCTAGACTTTAAATTTATTATAAAAGGGAAATGCAATCTATATTTCATGAAACTTATGTATATTTATCTTTCAATACTTGGGATTTATTATTAAAATGTTTTAAAGAATTTTTATTTGGGAAAAAATGTGATGTTTTAATTTCATTAATAGAAGAATGTAACACCTTAAGATATTAGTTTATATTCCCTTAAATTAATAATATGTGTGATAACATGTAAAACATTAAAAACTGATCTTAAATTAATCATAACATTAATCTTTAAATATGATCATTATAACCTAGTTGTGGGATTGGTGGGTATGAATAAGAGTAACAAAATTGTGAAATATATGTATAAAATTTTTCCTATTAAAAAATTATTGATTAATCTTTCGGAAATAAGTACTCAATTTTTAATGATAATAATAAAATAATATAATGTAAAGAATATTTAATGTTAAGAAGAGTCATTTTTCTAAAAAGTGGATATTCTTGATATTTTGTATATTTTATTTAAAATAAAAATTTCACTTTTTAAAGTATTAAATTTATTTAAAAATTATTCTTTATAGATGTAAACTAATGAATAACAATTGATACATTGATTATAATTTTTTTATAAAGGAAAATTAAATCACTTGATTGTTAAAGGAGATAATTTTCAAAAAAAAAAATGTTTTAAAGTATGCCATGTATTTTAATCACAATAAATTAATGTGATACTTGTTTATTTATTATTGTGATTATATTTATTTTAAATATATTCAATAAAATAAATTAAAAATCATATATTTTTTGTTACTAATTATGGAATGATAATAAATTCATTTTATGCTTTGAAAATACATTGTTTATAAAAACAATTACTCATTTTGTATGGGAATATTAGAATTATTTTTATCCAATTTTAAAAATTTTATTGAAAAAAAATTAACATAATTTTCTAATTCATAATTTAAAAATTATTCTAGGGTGCATTTTTAGTGTTTTTTATAAATGTTTGATTATTTAGTGAATAGTGAAAATGTCATTTTTATAAATACCATAACTTTTATGATATCATAATTTTGTAAGAAAGGATTAAAAATTCATAAAATAATTGTATTGGCCAAAAAAATAGGAGTAAAATAAATCATTTAAAAACACTATTTTTAATTTTTGAACCCATGCTTGAATTTTTAGAATATAAGCTATGTTTTATTCTAATTAAAAATAGTTTTTGGATCTTTTCATTTAATATTGTGGTTGGAAGTTTCCATTCTATCTTGACATGGTAGAAATGTAATATAACATTTATTTTCTTAATTATAATATATTTAAATTCATGATAATCAATTATATGCCTAGTTTTTTGTTTGAAATAATTTATAAGCTTAAAACAAATTTTTTTTCTAAAAATTGTTTTTCATGCGTTTTTCATATTTATATTAAAATTAATTTATACCAAATTTAGAAATTAAATATTATATGATTTCTTCCATATTTTTAATCATAATGTAAAATTTTGGTAAAAAATACCTTTCTATTTTTTCATATAAATTAATTACCTAGGTAAGAAGTTGGTTCCTTGGTTAAGTCCAAAGTGAGTTAAAAGGGTTAAAAGAATGGGATAAGGTTTTGAGACAACACAAAACACTTACCTATATATCATTGGTTGTATGTATTTATACCTCAAAACTTTTAACTTTTAAAATTGAGTGATTTGGTTCCATTTTCATTGAGAAATACATATATCATATTTTAAATTTTTATGTATTTACAAAAGTTTCACTCCCTTCACTTATAAAAGGTATCCTCTTCTATTCAATTTTACCCACACATTGAGAACTCTATATCAATTGTGATCTAAAAAAATACATCATCAACCCTCCTCCCCATGTCCTATATTTACTTGTATCCTCAAAAGACCTATCCTATAAGGCTTAAGGTGTAAGCCAAAGAGGTTATCCAAGGAGGAGGTATAAGTCCTTACCAAACTCTTTCATGATTATTTTTATTCTACCTCTGTATAAAAATATTCTAAAAATTATCACATAATTAAATCACTAACTTACCAATAATTAAATTTTACTATATTTATGGAGCAACTATTGTTTACTTCCTTTTCATCCTATGGGAAGTGAAAACTTCACTCGTTCGTACATGTGGTCTACCACCTCTATAAAGAGATGGGTTTTTTTTCATTATCATATCATATGTCTAGTTAATATGATTAATAAAATCAATATATATGATATTTATGAAATAATTTATATTTTTTAAATATGATATATTACATAACTTCTAACCCTACCATATATTGTAAAATGATAATGTTTCTCATGTTTATGTGGGAACTACCACCTCTAGGAATTGATGTGGTTCATTTTTCATTATCACCTCACATGGACAATAAAAATAATGTAACGGATAAATAAATATTAAATTTATAAAATATTTATGATTCTAGAAAATTAAAATATTATCAACTTTTTTATTTTATACCATGTATAAAATGGAAGCGTCTCTCATGTTTATGTGAGAACTGTCACCTCTATGAAACGATGACCACTATACCTGTTTGGATTTAAAAAGTTTATTTAATGTATAAATATAATAATTATGACATAAATATGATTATTAAACCCTGAACCCATGAATATAGTCTACCTATAAAGGTTTTTTTAACAAATTAAAAACAAAACAACCTCTAAATGCCTCACATAAACTAAACTAATTTTGTAACTAAATAAAACATGGTAAAAAATGAAATAAATTGAATAATTATAATGAAATTAATATTATTATGTTCATTAAGAAATTAAAAAACTAATATAATTTTATTTTTCATGAGTTAGAGAATGTATGAATCTATATGAGACTTAAGTTAAGGTATTTTTCATTAAAACCATGTTTTAAATTATTCATTTGAAATCTTTTTTTCCATACCCATGTTCATTAAAATATTTCAATAATATTATTTTTATACTTAAAATATTTTTAAAGGTAATTTTCAACTCATTTTTATTTTCTTTATAATTTTTTTAAAATGGGTGTTCTTTCCATTTTCTATAGGTCTCATTTTGATTTTCTTTACAAAAGTAAAAAATATATATTTTAATATTTACTACTTTAATTCCATTTGAATTCCATCATATAATTTTTCATTGTCAATATTTTTAAACATTTTTACTTTATTTAAGAAGATATTATTCACACTGTTCTGGGAATTTTTCAGTTTTAAGTGTTATCAAAATAAAAAGATATTTATCATAATTACTATGAAAAATTTAAAGTTATTTTCTTATGTTTTCAAATGAGTTATCAATGATTTAAAGGTAAAAAGGTGAAAGATTAATAATTTTTTCTTTCATGACGCAGTACTTGAGGATTATAAATGATGTAGGGTGAGCCCGATAAAACTGTCAAATTCTTTCGGTGTTGATTTAATCTCAAAAGGAGAAAAATGATGGTGATAATCAGATAGGTTACTCCGATGCAATTAACTAGAAACCAATTATTCCAATACTGGTTAAACCTGAGTTGTGAATATGATGATCCAAGATACTTATTTCACAGTTTATGAGGGTTTTTATGGAAATATTTTGATTTCATGAGGAAAGAAAAGTTTTTAAAATTTTAAAGGTTAATTTTTTGTTTTTCAAAGAAAAATTTTCATGTGTTATTATGCACCTCGTGATGATTTAATGGTTTTTTATTCTTGATAATTGGTTCAAAAGGTCTTGTTTTTTCAAAGGATTATTTTATCATTTTAATATGTTTTATTTATCTACTGAAAGTTTTATTGTGAAAAATGTAAACATTTTTATGGGTCTTCATGCTTTTCACTAAACTAACAAGATTCATTTATTTTTTATATAACATTGTAGTTTTTTTATCATTTTACATTTTAAATTTCTTTAAAGAATGTAATGATATTTAAGAACTATATAAAGGTCAATATTTATAATATGGTGACTCATCTTAAAATATGAAAAAGTTTCTTGAATGAAACTTAGGTGTAAATTTAAAATCCTCTTTTTGTGGAAAAAATGTACACTATCAGGATGTGTCCACTTTGTTATGTAATGATTTCATAATTCTCTAAAATATTAGAAATAAAATGTCCTAGAAATTTAATATAGTTTATCCCTTATTATAAATCATGTAATTATGGTTTTATTATCATACATGGTGTTATAATTACCTTATTAAACATTAAATACTTTCTTATATTTTATTATTTAATGTAATAACTAACTCCGCAAGGGATTGAGAAAATTTAAAAATAAAATAAATACCAGACCCTTTTCCTTGAGGTTCAATTCCCAAAATACTCACATTTTTACTAAATTAACCTAGTAATCTTATTGAAATCCAATAGTTCAAAAATAAAATAAAATGCATCATTATTAAAATATTTCATCATGAAATTTTCCTCAAGTGAGTTAGAAATATTATATTCATTAAATTTCATGTTAATTATTCAATATTGAGTGATTTAATATCATAAACCCTTTAATACCACCACTCATCATGAGTATCATAAAACATTTCTGATTCAAAACCCATAAAAACATTACATGATACTTCTTGAAATTATTAGGTTTAGTTAGTGTCAATTTTCTAACTCTATAACTATTTTATACAATGAAATTTTAATATATATGAATCATATAATCATTCCACAAGTATCCATAGTAAGTAATGATTCACTATTCCACACCACACAGAATAAAATACATAATTTTTTAATTTTTATATTCTGTAAAATAAAATAAATTAATTTTGGTTGATTTAATTACCTATCCTATATGGTATTATTATCCCATGTTTACACCCAATGTTTCAAATTCAAATCCAAATATACACACTATATAAGAATTTAAATCAATTAACTATCAATAAATAACTCTAAATTATTTCAAATGAATCAATTTGAGTCATCTATAATTTCTATATCTATTGAAATTTTTTCAAAGGGGGATTGAAGGTATATAACATTATAGGGGGTTTAATAGGTGATTAAATTTAGAGGGATTGAAATACATAAATTATTAGAGAACAATTAAAACCTAATATATGATAATAATTTTGAATAACTAGTTTGATTAGGATCCTAAAGTTCTAGATTTTGAGTAAAATATTGAAGATCGTAAATTGAATCAAACCCATGTCCATATGAAACCACTTAACTCACCCATGATTTTCTATGTCCCATTACTAAATACCACCACACCACAAATTATGTCAACTCAAAACTCAAAACTTCCCAACCAAGGAAAAATTATAGAAAAATAAGTATTAAAATGGACAACATTTAGAACCTTCTCACATGTTAGTGGGTAGACTGAATTAAATCTGTGACTATATTGGAGAACAATGAAAATAACTTTCACTCTAAAGAAAAAAAATGATGATCCAATAAATAGAATTAAAGAGAAAAACAATACTCATTTGATGAGGAATAAAATGGTAAGGATAAGTTGAAGATTCATCAGATCAAATAAGGGAAAATTCTCACATTAAAAATGAGATTGAGAAGAAATGAGATAAAAAACGAAAGGGGAATCTATGACTCCAAAATAGGTATTAATTAGTGGTTGTTTTAAATTATGAAACAAATTTTTATTATATTAGGGTATTTTTAATTGACCACTTATAATAATTCATTACACATCAGTTATATCAAATCATGGAAAATAAATGTGTAGGGAATTTGAGATTTTCTATTATTGATAGTTTATAGTAACTAATGCAAATAAAAAACCAAAAAATATTTTTTATATTATAGTTTCTGTTATTTTTTTGGATGTATTATAATGTTGAAACTACATTGATCAATTTTAATTATTCATGTGGATACAATTTTAAATTTTTTGGTAGATGTGAAATTTGTACTGGTGTTCTTTTGGTGTTGTTTTGGATTAGTAGATGGTGACACTCCCCCAAATGAAAGTTATTTTTGGTTAAACTAAGTTTTGACTTTGGTGGTGGATTTGGTGGGACCAAAAATAAATATCCTTTAAATTTACTGATAACTGTGACATAACAAAAGTGAAAAGTATGACAAAAAAACACTAGAAATAATATAAAATAACGCCCAAATGAAAAGGAAAAAATCGATGGGAAAAAAGAAGGATCACTATGGTAAAAATGGGTACAGTTTCACTATCAATATTACAAGGAGAAATAAATCAAAATATTCTATCTTGAATAAATGGAGAAAAAATAAGAAATATCACTAAATTAATAAACATTAATCGGGAGATGTTGTATGACAAAGATAGAGATTTCCAAATAGGGGGAAACTCCTTCTAAAGGGAATCTTCACCCCCTATCCCCTTCCCTCCTAGACCAAATTAAATGAGGAAAATTATAGGGGGAGTAATTTACCTTTGAACAAATTATATGGGGAGGTGGTTTTTCCCATTTTCAATATTCTACCAATATATATCCACATATCCTCTCTATCAACCAAACCATTATTCTCATGTCTTCAAGAGGCCACTTAAGGATCTATACCATCTGAATATATGATATTCAATAACCTTTATTAGGAAATCTAAAATTTTATTTTGTATGATTTTTTTTTTCATATTCTCAAATTATTTATCAAAAAAATCTTGTGAAAAATAATATTTTACCCATATATTCTTTTTTCTAGAATGAAATGATAGATTCCTTGTAATGTTCGTGGGGATCTAACTATAAAAAATTTAGTAATTTTCTCCAGTATATACCAATTATCCTAAAAACCTTCTAATTTAAAATTACTCATTAAAAGATTATGTGGATACCATGTACTCTTATTTGGTCTTGGATAATGGGAGAATTGACTAAAACTTTAAAATCTAGCTCACAGCTCCTCTTGCAAGAGTAAACACATAGGCAGTAGTAAATTTACTCTGATCATAATCATCTAAAGTATCTAAATTAACATAGCCTCTAAGACTGAAATATATTACTCTATAATATACTATAGTATCATAGGTCTCTTTGATGTATCTCAGGATCATATTCATTATGTTACAATTTTCCAATCCTAGGTTTTTCAAATACGTATTGATTACTCCCACTGAATATACAATGTATGGTCTAGTACAAACCTCTATGAACATTATACTCCCCATAACTTATGTATATGATTTTCAAGACATCTACACACTTTATGCATTATTGTAATAACTCATCATATAGGATAACTTGAAATTAATAGAAATAGGGGTAGGTATTATCATATAGTCTAAAATTTGGATGAGTTTTGAGACATTCCTCGAGTAATTTTTCTATAATGGCCAAATCATCCATTTATTTATATCTAATTAAATATTCATCCCATGAATCTTATTTGTTGGTCCAAAATATTTCATATCAAAATTCCTAGACAATAGTTACTTTATATCTTGGATTTGACCATTGAAGGTTCCTATAACTACCATGTTATCCACATATATCAAAAGAATGATAAAATAATTTCCATCTGAACCCTTGAAATATGCACAAGGATTTGAATAAATTATTCTATATTCAAGGATCGAGATATAAGAATCAATATCTTGTACCAATAACTCTATTACTACTTGATATCATACAATTATTTTTTCATCCTTCAAAACAAGTTCTCTTTTATTTATTCTACAAAACCTTCTGATTTGATAATATATATTTCTTCATCAAGATCATTAGGGAGAAAATTTGTCTTCAAATATAGATGTTCTAGTTGTAAATATTATATAAAAAATGTCTCCAGAACTACCCAAATAGTCTTCAGTCTAAAAATAGGGTAAAATATTTCATTGAAATGAATACCTTCCTTTAAATCATATCCTTTGACCACCAATCTCACACGATATTTTCCCACCTAGTCCTTCCTTTAAAACCCCTAGTTTTTGTGAATTCATTTTTTATTATAATAAATTAAATCTCTTTGATATATTGTGTAACATGTAACACCATGTTAATATTATGTTACATGCACAACCATGTTAAGCTTATCCTATATTCAAAACTCATTTATCTTGTGTTACACACGATACCGAGTTTTAACAAAACATCAATATATTATTAATATTATTCAAACCTGACCATTATAACCTAGCCATAAAACCTATCAGTATGAATAGTAATAAATAATTTCTCAATATTATTTATAATAGTTTTATATAAGGAAAACATATTAAAAATACTTAATTTTTAGTAAAGTCTTTATATGTTTAAAAAATAATATTTTCTCAAAAAATACCTTTTATTTATATTTGTGAACAATAATAAAATTAATTTTTGACACTTTAAAAAATTAATTTAATAAAAAATTATTTTTTAAATCGTTATTTAACGATTATTTTATGGTGAATTTTTTGGTTTTTTTTGAAAATTTCATTTTTTTATGAATAGTGAAAAACACAGAATTTTAATTGAAGATTTCATTTTTGTTTAATTTTTTTATAAAGTTAAATTGTAATGCCCCATAATTCTATCGATGGAATTTTTCTTATTATAGTTATTTTATATAGTATAAATAACATAAAATCACTTAAAAAACTTTATAAATGAATAATTAATGAAATGGGATGTATTTTTAAATGTTAAGGAACATATACCAATGGAATAGTAACTTGACATTTGGAATAATAATGTTACCCTTAGGAATAGTAAGATAGAAAATAGAATAGTAATATCATCAATGAAATTATAAATAAAATTTATCCATCCTATAAATTAAAATATGATATAATTATATCATAGTTTAAGTAAATAAATGGTGTGAAAATGATAAATTAAGTGTTGGTATTTTTATAAAGCATAAATGTTTATTTATATTTTTTAATTAATATAATGTCTTAAAATAATATTTAGTTTCTTAAAATAAATTCAAAAATTAATATTTTGTTATATTATGATTATAAGATATTTTTATGACGCCTTAGTTAATTTTTGAATGTGTTATAAAATTGGTTATAATATTAAAATTAACATTTTTTGAATAAATAATTATTTTAACTAAAAAATAAATTAATCATATTTAGAAAATTATTTTCAAAAAATGGATTACATTTTTTAATTCTACACATCAAATGGATAGGGAATGTTTTTGGGATTTTTCTAAAATACATGAATTTTGGTGAATAGTAAAACATGATAATTAACGATAAAAAATAAAAACCTAAATTGTTGATTCATGGATGATGTATGGTTAATTTAAGACCATAATATTGATATATAATTAATTATTTTAATATATTTAGTGATAATTCTCAAACTATTTAGTCTTCAACCAAAATAATAAACTAATGAATAAAATAATGAGAAATTACTGCTCCCCTCTAATATAAATACCACCCCTTGCTGCCTCTTCAACCCACACTATTAAAGCTTTGATACTTGTCCAAATTATACTCAAAACTTCTACCTATCCCCTTCCCCATTTCCAGGATCCCTTTCTCCCATCAAAAGACCAAACCCATTTTCATAAGGAGGTTCTGAATGAGGATAAAATCAAGAGGTAAAACCTCTCTTTTTTTCTTTTAATTTCGTTTCAAGTTCTTTTATTTTTTTATTTTCACTTCACCTACCTATCCCAAAGTAACATGATATCTCTATTTTCTTATATATACTGTAATTTTATTTTTTTAGGTAATAATATATTATCAATTCTCTTCTCTTCCCTTTTTTTTCGAAAAATGAAACCATCGTCTCTGATGTGTTGATTTCTCGCATTCAAAGACGAAGAGTTTTCGTTTTCCATTAAAACCTTCAAGGCTGTTCATAAAACCAATTTTATGGTTAAAAATTTTATAATATATTTATTACAGCCTATATAATGTTCTGTTACTATTATATATACCTTATGTTAATTAATAAAACAAAACTAGTTTTTGATGATCGAAAAACTGCCAAAATAATCTAAATGATTATCACTATAATATAATCTAATGATTCATCCCCACCCAAACTAACAAAATAAATTATATAAACAATTAGTTTTTTGGATTTTAATTAATAACATATAACTTCAATTCTGGATATCTATTCCCATTTATATGAACTTTTATACCCATATACAAGTAAATTGATCCTGAAAACCATGTAAACGAACACTCCCAAATGATAAAATTGCCTCTTATAACTCATAAAAAACCATAAGTGAACACAATAAGATTATAATAAAAAAATTGTTTAAAAGGTTATTAATTAATTAATTAATTAATCTAATTTTATATTATAGTACATTAAGGTCAAGTACAGAACACATTCAGACATAAGGTAAGGGTTTCTTCCCGAACCTCCATTTTCATTCGGGTTATGATTTCTCTATATTTACAAAAATTTAATTCTTCATTATTTTTATATAATTATTACAAATTCACTTTACATGGTAAAAATCATTTATCTATATCTTTTCATCTTTATTTTATGGGTAAATATATGTTTTACAAGGTTCTCTTCTAAATTCTTCCTGATATGAAAGCCCTATTAGAGGGAAATTATCAATTTATTCTCTATTTTCATATATCATCCATAATCTATTATAATACACAATTATTTCTCATAAATCGCAACTTTTTTCATGAAAAACAATAGTTTTTCATTTCTATTTTTATTCAAACAATTATGAAAAATAGAAATGAATTTTCTAAAAGAACTTTTCTTTGAAAAGTAAAAAAAAAAATATTTTTTTCAAGAATTTATCGATGATTTTATTAAAGTGTATTCATATATTTCAACACGTGTTTTGAATATTATGATTTATTAAGAGTTATCTTATATGATTATCATCTACCACATTTTATTAAATGGTTCACGATCAGTTTGATTATAGATGTGTTATCTTTATACCATTCACTATACTACTGATAATGGTTAGTGATTATGTTTAAAGATTGGGGGTTGTTATTTAAATTTCATATCTATATGTTTTTTAGGTTTAAACCCATTCATATAAGGAATTAATTTGACTTATCTAATGATGGGAGGGTCCTTATATAGCCCCTTGATACATCGTTATGTCTCATGAGACAAACTAGATTAGGTTTTTCCCATTATATATAGTGTCTTGGCTGAAGCCTTGACAGTATGTTTATGATTTCAGGCATTATACATGCCCTCATTATGAAAATTGTAATTGATAGTCCATGTGATTATTTGAATAGTATAATATCCATGGTTATGCTTTAAAATGAAATTATTTAATCATCTCTTATTCCTATTATATTATGCTCAAAATTATATTTTATTGGCATGTGTTTTAGTTAATAACCATGACTTATTGTTTATGTTTATTTATGATAGATTCTACTGTATTTATTACCCTTACTAAGCATATGATCTCATGCATTTATTATGTTTTATTTTTCTCTAGGATGCGAATACGTATAATATGAATGACATAAAGGGTTAATCTATGTGTTGATGGGTGTTTACAATGGAATTGATATATTTTACTTCCTTTCATGTTATAATGTAATGTTAATTTATATTATATGGATTCCAAAATTATTAAATGGATTGGTACTTAGGGATTTAGGTCTTGTATTTATGCCAATATATTAATGTAAGGCACTGGCTCCAGGTAACTGGGGTGGGGATATCTATAGATTGTATCAGAGGAAGTTTAGTAAAAACCTTTGAAACTATATTTAGAAAATATGGATTAGGAAATAGAACCCTAAGATATATAATAATAGAAAATAATGATATAGTTTTTGTGAGGTATAGATTATGTGGTTCTCCCGGTTAATACAACCCTTTCTGAAAACTACAAGTGGGTGTGGTTTTAGCACAGATGTACCTAACGGTAAAAACTCTGAAAAGGTGTCCTGAGACTGACTTAGGGTAACCTGGTACATGAAAATGGTGCTTACTATGCACTAGGTTTGAAACTCACATGGGATATACTTTTGATAATTCACATTTTCATTACAAATCATTATGAAGGATTTAAAAGTAAATATGTCTCGATAGAAACCATGTTTATGATTATGAGACTAGATATGTATAAATTATAATTTATGTAAAGTGTTTTCTAGTTAGAAATTATGCATTATGATTCATAACCTAATTTAGTGTATGTCATTTTTTATAAATGGCACCTAGTGAAAGGAGTGTAATTCACATCAACACACGTATTTCATATATGGATTTCTCTATAATGAATGATAATGATATGGAAACTGGATATTTCACTGGTGTTGAATAACTTATAACTATACTAGGATATCTTACTAAGGTTATGAATAATAAACATACCCGTGTAGATAATCTTGATCCATAATGTGGTTTAACAATGTTAGACCTCTTTATGCAGCAACATCCTCTTCCATTTAATGGGACTAAAAATCAATTTATACCTAAGTAGTGAATAAGTTTGTCATAGAAGATATTTATCGCTATGGGAAGTAATGAAGGGGATAAGGTTGTCATAAAAATTTACCATCTATTAGGACATGTGGATCAATGGTGGTCATTGATTCAAAACATGAAGGAGGATGAAGAAATAAAAAACATAGAATGGAAGGATTTCAATGAAATTTTCTTAGAAAAATATTTCCCTTGAGAATATTGAGTGAATATGGAGATACAATTATTTAATCTAAGGAAAAAGGAAGACGATAATGTTGCTAAGTATGAATACAACATTAAAATGTTAACAAGGAATGATGTAGATTACATACTCAATCCAAATAGAAATATTGATCGATTATCTGATGGGTTAAAACCATTCTTATAAATGGAACTACTCTCCGAAAAATTTTCATCATATGAAGATATAGTCTCATGTGTTATCAAGATAGAAAAATAATTCACAATGTATTATAACATTAAAGGAAACTAAGAGAAGAAGAGGGTTGTTGAAAACTCTCAAAAAGTAAATAAGGAAAAGGTTAAGATGGTAAGAGTTGAATTTACATCATGTGATAATTGTGGGAAGAAACACAATGGTACTTGCCTGAAGGGAATGGCAGTTTGTTACAAGTGTAGAGAAAAAGTACACCAAGCTCCCGATTACAAGGGAAAGAAATAAGTTACCAATGTTTAATTATAAAATTGAAAAGATATGGGACATTATGAAAATGATTATCCTAATATTTGAGGAAACCTCCCCAAAAGGGGCCAAGGGAGAAAGGTTAAGATTATGTGATCATAATAGTTGAGGTTTAAATTCTTAATGATGTGGTGTCGGGTACTCTAATTGTTTCCTAATACTTATCCAACAAACTATTTGGTTCTAGATCATCATGTTGTTTTATATCTTCCTAGTTTTCTAATAAAATTATACATTTCCCTTTTGAAATAACAAAAGGTTTTTGAGTCAAAACTTTTAAGGGAAATCTCATTGTAACAAAGTTGTTTTGGTCAGACCCCTTTATGACACATAAAGGTGCTTTTGTAGCTAATGGTGTCATCATACCTATGACTTACTTTGATATAACCCTCTGTATGGATTGGATTTTAAAATATTATGTGAAAATATTTTGTAATAAGAACTAAATTATGATTGGTTAAGAATATATATAATCTCTTATCTTTATAGTAGAAACCTCATCATCTAATTCATATCAGAATCCACCTCTAGTGGATCTTCTAAATAAAATTCATAGGGAGGAAGAGAAAAAATCATCAATGGATGAGGATAGAAATATTTAAATTGAATATGTACCTATTTTTTAATAATATATTGAGGTATTTATAGAGGATTTACTTGGAAATCCTACTAAGTAAGAAGTTGAGTTCTTAATTGATTTAATTCCAGAGGCAATACCTATATCAAAGAATCGTTATAGAATGAAAACTTTGCAATTATTGGAGATAAATAAATAAATAAAGGAATGGAGTGATAAGGGATTTATTCTCCCTATCGTTTCTCTGTAGGGATACCATGTTTTATTTTTCAAGAAGAAAGATGGATCCATGAGGATATGTATTTACTATAGATAAACCAATTATATTACAACAAAAAAACAAGTATCTCCTTCATATCATTGATGATTTATTTGATCAACTTCATGATGCATAATATTTTTAAAGATTGACCATCATTTTGGATATGATTAGTTGCATGTGAGGAAATAAGACATTCTAAAAATAGCATTTTGAACCAGGTATAGACATTATGAGTTTACAGTAATATCACTTGGACTTACTAATACACCCTCTATTTTTATAAATATGATTAATATTGTTAAAGGAATATCTTAATGAATTTATTTTGTTATTTATTGATGATGTATTTATATATTTAAAAATATATGGGGACCATGAGAACCACTTGTGGGTTGTTATGGTGAATCTTAGAAGAAAAGAGTTATATATAATGTTTAGAAAGTGTGAATTATAGCTTCAAAAGTTTATTTTCTTGGCCATATTATCTCTAAGTATGGAATATCAATTTCTAATGTGAAGAAAAAGGAAGTATGGAAATGACCTACACCAATGAACATAACTGAGGAATGTTGTTTCATTGGTTTAATAGGTTATTATCGGTGTTTCGTTCAGAATTTTTCCTGATTAGATAACCCATTAACCATGCCTACTCGTAAAGGGGTTATGTTTTTATGGATAAAAGATAGTGAAGAATATTTTGAATAATGGGAGAGTATATTAGTGAATTCTCTAATCTTGACTCTACCATCAGGAAATGATGGATTTGTGATTAATAGCAATGCATCAAATAAAGAACTTGGTTGTGTCCTTATGCCGAATGATAGAGTTATTATATATTCATGATGGTAGTTAAAAATTCATGAACAAAACAATAAAACTCATGATATGGAGTTATCATCCATAATATTTTCAATGATGATATAGAGACACTATCTCTATGGTGAAATATGTGATATATATACAGATCAAAGGAGTTTGAAATATATCCTCTCCTAGAAAGAACTCAACAAGAGGAGACTTTGATGGCTCGAGCTACTCAAGGATTATTATTTTTCAATAAACTACCACCTAGGGAATTAAAATAAGGTAGTCGATGCATTGAGCATGAAGGATCATGGAGTTCTGAACAAAATGAGGATTAAAAAGGATCTGGTGTACATGTATCTAGAAAATATGGATATGGTAATTATCAATGAAGGTGAAAAATCATTAAATATTCAATTGTTTTTCTCAACCATCATTATTGGAAAGGATTAAAAGTTCTTATTTTTATGATGATAATATTCAAAAAAAAAGATCTATAAATGATGGGAAGTTGGAAAACATCTTGTATCAAGATGGAATTATCAAATTTGGGAAGACCCTATCTGTAACACCCCGAGATTTTATGAAAAATATTCTTTTTAATTTTATTTCTGTCTGGTGTTGTACGCTACACCAAAAGGAGCTTGCACAACACACATCCTTGACTTGTCTTGCATTACACGCAATCGTGACCTTCCTCGATAGCGTGTGTTGTACGCAACACCAAGTTTCGCTAAACAACGATATGCTATTAAAATATTATTATAACTAGCCGTTATGAATAGTAATAACCACCTTTTAAAATTTTAGAAATGTTAGCTCTCAAAATGGACTTCATTTTTGGATTCGGAGTATCAAATTTAGCCTAAGGTGAAATTTTGGTACTTTTCAGATAACTTTCATATTCTGATGAATAGTGAAAATTACTAAATTATAATTAAAAACAACTTTTTTAATCGAAATAATTAATAGTGATAAATTATTAATTTGAGTGGTTTTAAAGTATATTTAGAATATATTTTTACAATTTAACACAATGTTGGTCATTGGTTGTAATTTCACATTTAAACCATACATAATCAAGTGTCAATCTTTTGATAGATATTGTTTCATAAAAACACGCTATTTGTTTTAACAGCGGGATTTAATTATAAAAATAATTAATGCAACTTCTATGTTATGAATTTGGTAAAATAGACTTCATTTTTGAATTCGGAATATGAAATATAGCTTAGGATGAAATTTTGACATTGTTCTGAAAAACATCAATTTTTGATGAATAGTGAAACTACTAAGTGGTAGTTAAAAAACTGAATTTTTCATAAAACTTAATTTTACCGCTTCTGTGAATGGAATTTCGAAAATCCGAGAGACACGGTTAATATCAAGGACTAAAATGTGGTTCAATGAGATGAAAATAATTTTTGGTGAATAGTAACTTTTTACTTTTTTTTACCGCGGTTAATAGTAAATAGGGTAACTAAGGGTAAATATGATATTACTACTACCCTAACACATGTCCTAATTCTATTGGACAAGTGTAATTCGACCAGAAACAAACTTAGGAATAAAATATGACCATTTAGGCCCACTTGGATTAGATTAGGACATTTATTATTATTTAATTCAAAGAAGAGTTAAAAGAGTTAAAATCAAAGTTTATTTACTAAAACATTTTTAATATGGGGTTATGCATAAGATAAATTAGATTGTAAATATTCATTAGAAAGCTAAAAAGATTTACTACATGATGGTATTTTATTTGTAATTTTTAGAAATCAAATAATTTAATTTAGTTATGACACAAAGATGATGCAGTAATTATCTTGTTAATGAAATATTGACATAATTGATGTTATAAACACCAAAATAAATGTAATTTGAGACTTTTTATGAATTCCACTAATTTTATAGGTTACTATGATATATTAGTGTTGAGTTAATCAACTTGGTTAGAACATATAATTCTGTTATGACTTTCACAAAAATCATATATCAAATAGTGTCAAAATTGACACAAAATAGTTTTTAAATCAAATATTATATTATTAATTGTAATTTTATTCCTAAAAATCTAAGGTTCGGCCAAATGACTTAGATAAGGATATATATATTAATAATAAACAATTTGGGGTTCGTTTGGCATGTTATAGTAAGTGTATTAACCATATAGTGTAAGAAAACAAAAAGGCACGGTAAAAGTAAAATTATTTAACTTAGAGTTAAATCTAATTGATAAGGTTAAAATAATAACCTAAACTTGTCTAAATTCTATTGGTTGATAGGATTTCGACCCATCACCACTTTATCTTCGAAATAAGACCCTTTGGAACCATTATAAACCGATTTTGACATTAATATAAAATAATATTTTGAGGTATTCCTAAGGTGCCCCTCTCCTCCCTTATAAAAGGACACCTCCTCCCCCTCCTCCTCACACAAATTTGAGCACTCAAGCTCGGCCAACCCCTGCCATTTTCTCCTCTCCACTTCCCTAGAAACATAATAGAGGTTCTGGTCATCCTCAAAGACCAATTCTAGTGCCCTAAGAGGAGGTCTCAAAGAGGCACTTCAAAGAAGAGGTAATTACCGTTACCAATTCTTTCATCTTTATTTCTTCTTCCACTTCTTCTTCTTAGGTTGTTTCATTATGAAGTAATAACATCAGTATCACTAATATACTGATATGTTATTATAAGTATGAAACAACCCTATTTCACCATCTATCCATCCTACGGAATAAGAAATCACCGCGCGTGCGTACGTACGGAATACCGTCTCCACGCCGTGGTGTAATCTATTTTCCACAACCACCTTACATGGATGGGTATAATGGTGTAAAGAATAACTATACATAGTTATTACAACATCATATTGATTCTGATATATTGTATAATCCACTCCAATTCAATTCAATATTTATAGAAATGATATCATCGCTCGTGCGTACGTACGGACTACCGTCTCCACGACGCGATGAGATTCATTCTCCATGTTAACCATTTAAGAATGATTATAATGTATATGTAAGAAATAATAATGAAATATATGACATTATAAAGCTACTGGATTTATGTATATATATACATATGTATGTCATCTACTTACTTCCATTTCAAGACAATAAGGAAAGGAAAATAGCGTTCATGCGTACGTACGGACTATCGTCTCCATGAACGGTGTTTTTCATTTTATTTATCTACCTATTATATATATATATACTGAATATATATGATATATAAATCATATTTTATATTCTGGAAGTGAGTAAATCATGATATAAGTAATAATGATGTCAAGAACAACAAGTCAAAACACCTACGATAAATGAAACGATTTTACCCAAAACGCTTCTTTAACATGGAATTTACAAAAGAACGGGTAATATAATGTCATAAGTGAACCATATATGATATCATAACAATGAATATGATTCTGTAATAAGTCAATAACATGATTTAAATCATTATACAGGAGGTTCAGACACTTACAAAGCAAGTCGGACCTAAGGTATGGGGAAATATCACAATCTCATTTTTATCCGAGATTGTTTATACTTTGAAATTTACTGGGTTGTATTTTATCATCCACATCCATGTTTCCTCAATATGCAATGTTATTTCCATCCACCTACAATGTTTTAAATTCAATTTTACCTTTTGGTGAGTTTTTAGTAAAAGATATGAACGGAATCTTTTGTCATTTTTCATACGAGGTACTTTTTGACTTTGCCGACAAAAGTACGAAAAATGTGTTTTTTTAACTTATACGGCATGAATGGATTTTTAAAACATTATTTCCAAGAAACTTCATTTACAAGTTTTCATGTTTATTTTTAATCAACTTCTTTTATTTTAAAGTCGTATGACATGTTATGAAAGGAAAAATGTTTTTGAAGAAGAAAGGATATTTTCCTCAAGAATGGAGTTCAAGTATTTTATCAAAATTATTTTCCATCTAAGATAATAAAAGGGTTCTGTTTTTATCCCTATTATTACATCGGTTTGATTATGTTGTGATGGAAATATTTTTTTATGAATTCCTTTATCTTATATGAATTGTTTTATGATGTCATGTTGTTTAAGAATCCCATTTTTATTACATGGGTTATGAAATGATGTATGATTTATGATTTTGTGGCACACATAAGAATGGTATCATTATGAGATGGGTGGGACCTATATCTCCCTCCAATGAATTGGGTAAAGATTTTATATCTCATGAGATAGACATGGCTGGACGGAAGGTTATTTCGGTTCAGTGATACAGGACTGAAACGAGGAGTGAACTCGGTTCAGAAAGGGACTTCGTCCACTAAGATAGTCTTGGCAATGAGTCATGACTAACAAGAAATGATTTTCCATGATTATGTGTGCATGCCACAAAGTTTCAAGTTTTATGTTATGATTATGGGGATCTCATTTTCACTTCTATGATTTATCCCATGTTATGATATTATGAGCTCTTTTGCAGGTTAAGATTTCCAAAAGCTATGTTCTTATGTATATGATGTGGTTGATATTTCTTTTGTTTACCCTTACTGAGCATTTGAGATCACCCTTTTATGTTTTCTTTTCCCCAGGATATAAAGAAAGGTTTTTAGGTAAAAAAAAGGGAAGATCTTTATGGGAGATATTGAAGATCTTTCACCATGATTAGAAGATTACGTTCCGAGTTTCCAAAGACACTAAACTATTACGATCCTTGTGTGTGTGTTTTTGTTATGTACTAAGTATTCCGCAAAAGTAATGTAATGTCCATGTACGTCAAGATACGGGTCTCTACAGTTGGTATCAGAGGAAAGGTTTAGTCAACCTTTGGAAACTAGGATGCGAAAACGTTAGTGAGATCCCTAGAGATATTTCTAAGGTATGTCTAGGGATGTCCCTAGGGATAAGTATACGTATAGGTTATAGTACTAGAACTATGCTAACGATCATAAAATTAAACCTAAGATGTTGGATATTAAAGGTACTCCCCCTTTATTATGTTGTTTTACCTAGCATGATTTTTGCCTCTCACACTATTCTTTTTGGGTTTTAGACGATGGCTGGAACACGAAGGAACCGTGTTGATCAATGAAATGGACAATGCAATGATTGCCCTCCTGAACAAACAAATGTTATGGGAGATGGAGTGCAAAATCTTATTGTTATACTTACACAAGCTATGAATCATTCTGGACTTCCAAATGAGCAGAGAAGGGAACAATATTCTATTGAGTCCTTCATGAGGCAACGTCCACCTTCTTTCAGTGGGTCTTCTGATCCACTTGTGGCTGAACAATGGATCAGTACTACTGAAAAGATATTTTCAGTCCTTCAATGTTCTGAACATGATAAAGTCATCTTAGCAGTATATCGTTTGGAAGGTGAAGCTGATCAATGGTGGAATCTTATCAAGAATACGAGGCCAAGAGATGAAATTGAGTCCATGGAATGGGAAGAGTTCAAGAACTTGTTTTTCAGTAAGTACTTCCCTCGTATTCTTCGAACAAAGATGGAGAAAGAGTTTCTTGAACTGAAGCAAAGGGACGATGAATCTGTTGGTACCTATGAAGCAAATTTTACAAGACTTGCAAGGTATGCTTCTGGAATTATCATCCAACCTGAAAGTAAAGTTGATCGATTTTTCAGTGGCTTAAAACCAAGTCTTCGAAGGGCATTAGCTATAAGAGACTTCAGTAGCTATGAAGAAATTGTGCGTTGTGCTATCAAGGTAGAAATGGAAGTTGGTGTTACATATCCATCTCATGGTTTTGACAAGAAACGAAAGATGGAGTTCAAGGAGAAATCTCAGAATAATGGTGAAAAGAAGATGAATGTTTCCTTATGCACAAAGTGTGGAAAGAAGCATGGTGGAGATTGTCTTAAAGGGACTAGAAAATGTTTTAAGTGTGGAAAAGAAGGTCATCGATCAGCTGAGTGTCGAAGTAATGGAAAAAAGGGTTTCTAATGATGTGAATAAAGCAAACACTGCAGAGAACGCACCGCCAACACTTCAATGCTTCAAGTGCAAGGAAATGGGGCATTATGCTAATAATTGCCCTAATACAAGGGTTAGTGATGATCAACATGAGCAACCACTGAAGGCAAAGGACAAAGGGAAATCACATGCGATCACTATTGGCAATGTTGAATATGACAACGATGTGGTGGAATGATTAAGTGTTTATGTAATGGGATTCCAAAATAATGTTGTATCATTGAGTATTGCAATATTTATTGATGTGGTATTCAAAGTGATTGAGATATTTTTTGGAAATAAGATGATATGCGCATAATGAAGACGAGAAAATGAAATGTTTAATAGTATTCATGAGCTCATGATTGATATAAGGACTAAGTGATATCATGGTTTGAGTATATAGAATTTTGAGGATTTTGGTATGTGGAAAGTGTTAACTTTTAACTGCACTCATGTTTTCACTAAGGTATTCAAGAGAATACACGATTAAGGACTTTGAATGTTTGGAATGTGACCAACAAGACATATCTTATGATATGTGGGGATCAACGACAGTATTAAATCTCTGGTAATCGTTGTCACTATATTATGAGAGTGGACTGCAGTATTATGTATAAGCCTAAAGATTAGACTGGATTATGTTGGACATAAGTTAGTATTGTTTAAGGATAGAATATTTTCGATATTATTGATGGGATGTTATAGTAACGTAGTTTTAGAAAAAGGACAACCTGCAGGATGGGCGACAACCCATCGCTTCGGACAAGGCTGTAGGAATCGAACCCACAACCGAAGTGCGACTGGCCTTTATCGCCTACCACTGGCCTACAGGAAGTCCCTGTTTAGTAGAAACTAGTTTTATTATATTAAACAGCATGATATATGAAGTATAAGTCCATTTTAGGAACCATATATGATTAATCTCACTATAGAATGACTTATGTATATTTGATAACTTTTGCTAACCTTTTGTTTGAGACAGATGGAATGAACAGTCATTCTATCACATGATCTTCTAACACTTCACAAATAACAAATTCAACTTCATTTATTTAAGAGATGAAGTAGAAATTGTTCAAGGCACGAACAAAAGTGAGATTGTACCAAAATAAAGTAAGTATTTATTCTAAGCAAATTTTCAACTTTAGGGAAATGATCTTGAAAACCAAAAATGTTTTCCTAGTGATCTTATACCTGATGAATCAGATGGTACCTTATATCATCACAAATCTATGGATTTGTGATTACTGGCTTTTCCATAGCCATGTTCTCTACCACTCTCCATCAGAACATGATGGTTAGATTTCTCTTCCATATCCATATTTTCACCTATGTGGAAACCCAGTGATTAGTTTATTTGGGTAATCGTTACATTTCATACTTTAGTTTTTAAAGCCAAGTTTTGGTATTCCCTTTTACGATGTGGGTTTCTATTAAAGAAACTTTCTAATAGTAAACCATTTATAACCCCCGACGAATTTCGAGGGCGATATTCATTTTAAGGGGGGTAGAATGTAACACCCCGAGATTTTATGAAAAATATTCTTTTTAATTTTATTTCTGTCTGGTGTTGTACGCTACACCAAAAGGAGCTTGCACAACACACATCCTTGATTTGTCTTGCATTACACGCAATCGCGACCTTCCTCGATAGCGTGTGTTGTACGCAACACCAAGTTTCGCTAAACAACGATATGCTATTAAAATATTATTATAACTAGCCGTTATGAATAGTAATAACCACCTTTTAAAATTTTAGAAATGTTAGCTCTCAAAATGGACTTCATTTTTGGATTTGGAGTATCGAATTTAGCCTAAGGTGAAATTTTGGTACTTTTCAGATAACTTTCATATTCTGATGAATAGTGAAAATTACTAAATTATAATTAAAAACAACTTTTTTAATCGAAATAATTAATAGTGATAAATTATTAATTTGAGTGGTTTTAAAGTATATTTAGAATATATTTTTACAATTTAACACAATGTTGGTCATTGGTTGTAATTTCACATTTAAACCATACATAATCAAGTGTCAATCTTTTGATAGATATTGTTTCATAAAAACACGCTATTTGTTTTAACAGCGGGATTTAATTATAAAAATAATTAATGCAACTTCTATGTTATGAATTTGGTAAAATAGACTTCATTTTTGAATTCGGAATATGAAATATAGCTTAGGATGAAATTTTGACATTGTTCTGAAAAACATCAATTGTTGATGAATAGTGAAACTACTAAGTGGTAGTTAAAAAACTGAATTTTTCATAAAACTTAATTTTACCGCTTCTGTGAATGGAATTTCGAAAATCCGAGAGACACGGTTAATATCAAGGACTAAAATGTGGTTCAATGAGATGAAAATAATTTTTGGTGAATAGTAACGTTTTACTTTTTTTTACCGCGGTTAATAGTAAATAGGGTAACTAAGGGTAAATATGATATTACTATTACCCTAACACATGTCCTAATTCTATTGGACAAGTGTAATTCGACCAAAAACAAACTTAGGAATAAAATATGACCATTTAGGCCCACTTGGATTAGATTAGGACATTTATTATTATTTAATTCAAAGAAGAGTTAAAAGAGTTAAAATCAATGTTTATTTACAAAAACATTTTTAATATGGGGTTATGCATAAGATAAATTCAATTGTAAATATTCATTAGAAAGATAAAAAGATTTACTACATGATGGTATTTTATTTGTAATTTTTAAAAATCAAATAATTTAATTTAGTTATGACACAAAGATGATGCAGTAATTATCTTGTTAATGAAATATTGACATAATTGATGTTATAAACACCAAAATAAATGTAATTTGAGACTTTTTATGAATTCCACTAATTTTCTAGGTTACTATGATATATTAGTGTTGATTTAATAAACTTGGTTCGAACATATAATTCTGTTATGACTTTCACAAAAATCATATATCAAATAGTCTCAAAATTGACACAAAATAGTTTTTAAATCAAATATTATATTATTAATTGTAATTTTATTCCTAAAAATCTAAGGTTCGGCCAAATGACTTAGATAAGGATATATATATTAATAATAAACAATTTGGGGTTCGTTTGGCATGTTATAGTATGTGTATTAACCATATAGTGTAAGAAAACAAAAAGGCACGGTAAAAGTTAAATTATTTAACTTAGAGATAAATCTAATTGATAAGGTTAAAATAATAACCTAAACTTGTCTAAATTCTATTGGTTGATAGGATTTCGACCCATCCCCACTTTAGCTTCGAAATAAGACCCTTTGGAACCATTATAAACCGATTTTGATATTAATATAAAATAATATTTTGAGGTATTCCTAAGGTGCCCCTCTCCTCCCTTATAAAAGGACACCTCCTCCCCCTCCTCCTCACACAAATTTGAGCACTCATGCTCGGCCAACCCCTGCCATTTTCTCCTCTCCACTTCCCTAGCAACATAATAGAGGTTCTGGTCTTCCTAAAAGACCAATTATAGTGCCCTAAGAGGAGGTCTCAAAGAGGCACTTCAAAGAAGAGGTAATTACCGTTACCAATTCTTTCATCTTTACTTCTTCTTCCACTTCTTATTCTTAGGTTGTTTCATTATGAAGTAATAACATCAGTATCACTCATATACTGATATGTTATTATAAGTATGAAACAACCCTATTTCACCATCTATCCATCCTACGGAAAAAGAAATCACCGCGCGTGCGTACGTACGGAATACCGTCTCCACGCCGTGGTGTAATCTATTTTCCACCACCACCTTACATGGATGGGTATAATGGTGTAAAGAATAACTATACATAGTTATTACAACATCATATTTATTCTGATATATTGTATAATCCACTCCAATTCAATTCAATATTTATAGAAATGATATCATCGCTCGTGCGTACGTACGGACTACCGTCTCCACGACGCGATGAGATTAATTCTCCATGTTAACCATTTAAGAATGATTATAATGTATATGTAAGAAATAATAATGAAATATATGACATTATAAAGCTACTGGATTTATGTATATATATACATATGTATGTCATCTACTTACTTCCATTTCAAGACAATAAGGAAAGGAAAACAGCGTTCATGCGTACGTACGGACTACCGTCTCCATGAACGGTGTTTTTCATTTTATTTATCTACCTATTATATATATATATATACTGAATATATATGATATATAAATCATATTTTATATTCTGGAAGTGAGTAAATCATGATATAAGTAATAATGATGTCAAGAACAACAAGTCAAAACACCTACGATAAATGAAACGATTTTACCCAAAACGCTTCTTTAACTTGGAATTTACAAAAGAACGGGTAATATAATGTCATACGTGAACCATATATGATATCATAACAATGAATATGATTCTGTAATAAGTCAATAACATGATTTAAATCATTATACAGGAGGTTCGGACACTTACAAAGCAAGTCGGACCTAAGGTAAGGGGAAATATCACAATCTCATTTTTATCCGAGATTGTTTATACTTTGAAATTTACAGGGTTGTATTTTATCATCCACATCCATGTTTCCTCAATATGCAATGTTATTTCCATCCACCTACAATGGTTTAAATTAAATTTTACCTTTTGGTGAGTTTTTAGTAAAAGATATGAAAGGAATCTTTTGTCATTTTTCATACGAGGTACTTTTTGACTTTTCCGACAAAAGTACGAAAAATGTGTTTTTTTAACTTATACGGCATGAATGGATTTTTAAAACATTATTTCCAAGAAACTTCATTTACAAGTTTTCATGTTTATTTTTAATCAACTTCTTTTATTTTAAATTCGTATGACATGTTATGAAAGGAAAAATGTTTTTGAAGAAGAAAGGATATTTTCCTCAAGAATGGAGTTCAAGTATTTTATCAAAATTATTTTCCATCTAAGATAATAAAAGGGTTCTGTTTTTATCCCTATTATTACATCGTTTTGATTATGTTGTGATGGAAATATTTTTTATGAATTCCTTTATCTTATATGAATTGTTTTATGATGTCATGTTGTTTAAGAATCCCATTTTTATTACATGGGTTATGAAATGATGTATGATTTATGATTTTGTGGCACACATAAGAATGGTATCATTATGAGATGGGTGGGACCTATATCTCCCTCCAATACATTGGGTAAAGATTTTATATCTCATGATATAGACATGGCTGGAACGGAAGGTTATTTCGGTTCAGTGATACAGGACTGAAACGAGGAGTGAACTCGGTTCAGAAAGGGACTTCGTCCACTAAGATAGTCTTGGCAATGAGTCATGACTAACAAGAAATGATTTTCCATGATTATGTGTGAATGCCACAAAGTTTCAAGTTTTATGTTATGATTATGGGGATCTCATTTTCACTTCTATGATTTATCCCATGTTATGATATTATGAGCTCTTTTGCAGGTTAAGATTTCCAAAAGCTATGTTCTTATGTATATGATGTGGTTGATATTTCTTTTGTTTACCCTTACTGAGCATTTGAGCTCACCCTTTTATGTTTTCTTTTCCCCAGGATATAAAGAAAGGTTTTTAGGTAAAAAAAAAGGGAAGATCTTTATGGGAGATATTGAAGATCTTTCACCACGATTAGAAGATTACGTTCCGAGTTTCCAAAGACACTAAACTATTACGATCCTTGTGTGTGTGTTTTTGTTATGTACTAAGTATTCCGCAAAAGTAATGTAATGTCCATGTACGTCAAGATACGGGTCTCTATACTATCTGTTCTCTCTATACACAAGATAAAAATGGAGTTATTAATGTCACCCATATATTGAATTTCTCTATAAACCTTAGTGGAACTAAGATGTATAGATATTTGAAGGAACATTTTTGGTGGGATAATATGAAGCGGGAAATTGATGATTATTTATCAAGATGTTTAGTCTGTCAATAAGTGAAGGATAAAAGACAATATCCTATAGGAGTTATGAAACCTATGCATATTCCAACATGGATATGGTATGACATTACTGTGGATTTTGACATTAGATTACCAAAAACTCCATGAAAAAATGATGCAAAATGGGTAATTGTTGATCAACTTACCAAATATACACATTTCCTCACTATAAGGAAAAATTTTCCACTAGAACTCCTTATACGAATCTATATTAATAATGTTTTAAGTATTAATGGAGGACATATTTAAATTGTTTTTTATCATGATCCAAGATTTACATCAAAATTCAGGAAAAAAAATTATAAATATTTGGATACAGATCTTTATTTGAGTACTTCTTATCACCCTCAAATAGATGGACAGTCATAAAGGATGATCCAAAAATTAGAAGACATGTTGATATCATGATCACTTTAATTTCAAGTAATTTGGGATAAGTATGTACCTTTTCGTGATTTTTCCTAAAATAATACTTTCCATTAAAGTATTCAAATGGCTCCATATGAAGCATTGTATGGAAAGAGATGTCACACACTAACTTGTTAGGATGAAGTTGGTAAAAGGAACCTTGTAGGACCAAAGCTTTTGGAGGAAACAATAGAAAAGGTATATATTATTCAAAACCATATCAAATCAGCTAAAAGTAGGAAAAATATTTATTCTAATAATCAAATTAATGATTTTTAATTTCAATAAGAAGCTCGTTTTTTTTTGAAAGTATCTCCATGGAAGGGTGTTATAATATTTGGGAAGAAAGGGAAAAAGAGCCTTATGTATATTGGAACTTTTGAAATCCTTGATAGATTTGGATATATTTTTTATCATTTGGTGATTCTTACTATCCTTTATAATGTATACAATGTGTTCCACATCTCTTTGTTAAGGAAGTACATGCTAGACCCAACGCATGTTCTCACTTATAAAGAATTAGAATTGGAACATGATTTATCTTACTACGAATGGACTATATGGATTCTAGACACTAGAGAGTAGGTGTTGAGGAATTAGATGACTCAACTAGTAAAGGTACTTTGGAAAAATCATAAAATTGAATAAGTGATGTGGGAACTAGAGGAAGTTATGATGAATAACTACCCAAAACCTTTTATAAGGTGACATTTTGGAAATTTTTTGGGAAAAGATTTCTATTAGAGGGGAGAATGTAAGGACCCAGAATTCTGTCAATGAAATTTAACTTCTTATAGTTATTTAATATAGTATAAATCACATAAAATCACTTAGAGAACTTTATAAATCAATAATGAATTAAATAAGATGTATTTCTAGATATTAAAGAACCTATAACAACATAATAATAACTTGAACATTGGAATATTAATGTGCCCCTTTGGAATAGTAAACCAGAAAATAGAATATTAACCTCATTAATGAAATAATAAATAAAATTTATCCATACTATAAATGAAACTATGATATAAATATATCATAGTATAAGTAAATAAATGGTGTGAAAATGATAAATTAAGTGTTGGTATTTTTATAAAGAATAAATGTTTATTTACAATTTTTTAATTAATATAATGACTTAAGAAAATTATCTTCATAAAATAAATTGATAAATTAATATTTTTTTATCTTATGTTTATATGATATTTTTATGAGACCTTATTTAACTTTTGAAAGTGTCGTAAAATCGGTTATAATATTAAAATTAGTATTTTTCCAATAAATAATGATTTTAATTAAACAAATTCTTCTATATAAAAAAATATTTTCATAAAATGGAGTCCATTTTTTAATTCTACATTTCAAAAAATGGTTGCCTTTATTTTTTTGGACTTTTCAAAAATACTTGAATTTATTCTGAATAGTAAAATACACTAATTTTTGATAAATGATAAAATAAAAGAATTATAGAGTAATGGATGATTTATAGATGATGTAATCCCATAATATCTAATTATATTTCATTATTTTAATATATTTAGTCATAATTCTCAAAATATTTATATTCTAGATCCAAAATAATAACCTAATCAACAAAATAATGAGAAATCACCCCTCTCCTCCACTATAAATACCACCCCTCACCACCTCATCACCTCACACAATTCAAGCTTTGATACTTTTTTAAATTCTTCCAAAAACTATTTAATAGCGTCTCACTCATGACCAATATCCCTTTTCTCATAAAAATACCAAACCCTTTTCCTTAAGGTGGTTCTCAAGGAGGAGAAAATTTAGAGGTAAAACCTCCCTCTTTTTTATTTAATTTCTTTTCAAGTTTTTTTGTTTTTTTATTTTCTACTCACCTCTCTATCACAAAGTAACATTATATTTACCTTATATTATATATACTAGAATTTCATTGTGTTTATGGAATAATATATCATCAATTTCTTTTCCTCTTTTTTTTAATGAAAACATCATCCGTGATGTGTTTATTTATAGCATTCAAGGACAATGATTTTCCAATTTCCATTAACACCTTCAAGGCTGGTCATAAAACCATTTTTATGGTTAAACCATATTATAATATATGTATTAAATTCTATTTAATGTTATTTAACCATTATATATATAGGATGTTAATTATTAAAAAACTATTTTCTGATGATCGAAAAACCGCAAAAATAATCTAAACAATTGTCACTAACGTCTTATCTACTAAATCATCCTCACTAAAAATAAGCAAATTACTTATATAACCATTTATTTTTTTGGATTTTAATTAATAAAATATAACTTAAATTATTTATATCTATTCTCATTTAAATAAACTTATATACTCTTATAAAGTTAAACTGATCTTGAAAACAAAGGAAATGAACACTTTAAAACAATAAAATTGTATCTTATAACTCATTAAAAAAATCATAAGTTAAATTAATAGAATTATTATAAATAAAATTCATGTAAAAAAGTTTCTTAATTAATTCATTAATGAATATAATTTCATATTATAGGACATTAAGGTCAAGTACATAACACTTTCAGACAAAAGGTAAGGGTTTCTTCCCAAACCTCCATTTTCATTCAGGTTAAGATTTCTCTCTCATTACAACAATGTAATTTTTTATTATTTTTATATAATTATTATAAATTATTTTTAAATGTTCCAAACTCATGTATATGGATCATTTTAAGTTTCTATTATGGGTAAATATATGTCTTACAAGGTTCCCTACACATTTTTTCCCAATACGCAAGCCCGATTAAAGGGAACTTTTTGGTTTCTTACATATTTTCAAGTACCATCCATAATATATTATAATACACCATTATTTTTATAAAATAATTAATTTTTTGATGAAAAACTATATTTTTTTTATTTATGGATGTATTTAAACAATTATGAAAAATAAAATTAATTTTACCAAAAGAACTCTTCTTTAAAAAGTAAAAAGGTATTTCTCTCAAGAATTCATCAATAATTTTATTAGAATATTTTCATATATTTAAAAACCCCTTTTTAGTATTACTATTTGTTAATATTAATATCTTATGATTATAATCTACCATATTTTATTAAATGGTTTATTATCAATTTTATTGTAATGTGCTATCATGATACCATTCACCATACTACTCAAAATGGGTAGTGATTATGTTTACAGATTTTGGAAAGTTATTTAAATTTCTTATGTATATGTTGTTTATGTTTAATATCATTCATATGAGGAATTAATTTTACTTATTAAGTGGTTGGAGGGGCCCACTATAGCCTCTCGATGCATTGGTAGGTATCATGGGACAAACTAGTTCGGGTTTTTACCCATTATGTATGGTGTCTTATCCAAAGCCTGGAAGGTATGTTTATGATGTCTAGAATTATGAATTAACTCTTCATGAAGCTATTAATTTTTATTCCATGTGATTATTCGTCTATAATAATATCCATGGTTATGTTTTATTATGCAATTATTTAGTCATATTTTATTCCTGTCATATTATGCTCAATATTTTGTTTTATTGACATGTGTTTTTAGTTATTCACCATTACTTATTGTTTATGTTTATTTTTTATAGATTTTGGTATATTTCTTACCCTTACTGAGCATCTAAGATCACCACTTTTTTGTTTCATTTTTTCTAGGATGTCAAGATATATATTATGAATGACTTGGAGCGTCAATATAGGAGTTTATGGGTGTTTCTAGTAGAATGTATATATTTTAATTCCTTTAATGTTTTAATTTAAAGTTAATGTATGTAATATGTCTTCCAAAACTAAAAAATTGATCAGTCCATTGGGATTTGAGTCTTGTATCTATGCCAATTTATTAATGTAAGGAACTATCTCTATGAAACTAGGGTCGAGGTATCTACATAAATTATATTTTAAATTGATTTTAAAGTTAAATTAGTTAAATTATTAATCCATTTTTCTAATATATTTTATTTTAATCAATTTCATATTAAATTTTGATATAAAAACTTTGTAAAATTTGAATATTTTCTCTTTAAAAACCGGTTTTCTCATCACGTCTGTTGGATTAATTTTAAATTAAATTTTTTTCACTTATTTGAATATAATTTGTAAAAATTGATTAAATATTTGGAATCATCATAATTTATATAATCTAATATGGTTAAATTATTTTTTGACCAAAATTAATAGTGAATGCAATAAAAATAATTTCCACGATTAAGGTAAAACTGGTTTTGTGAGGGGTTAAACTAAAAATGTGTGGGTAAAAATGAACTATAAACTTGTCTAAAAGCTATTTTATGGATATATTTTGACCATTACAACTATATGTATTAATTATTGACCATTTTAGACCCTTGTTACACATGAAAGACATGAGAGCACTCAATTATGTTCAAAAATACTATTTGTGTCATCTCTCCAACTTATAAAAGGACACCCCCTCTTACATATCCTTGACACCTTTAAAAACTTTTTTTATAGCAAGAAATAACAAAATAAATTAACAACTTACCGCCCCTAATCCAATAATACATATTTTTTTCATAAATCTATCCTAGGAATCCTTTTAGTGAAAATGTATGGAGGATACTCGAAGAAGAGGTAATGTTCATCAATGAGCATTATAGTTTAATTTCTTACTCCACCCCTTAAACTATTATTATAAAATTATTACATAGTAAACATTTTATATTATATATTCTTATTTTTTATGATATGGTAATGACTTACATCCATATTCACATCCATGAAATGGGTAATGAAATCATCATTCGTGTGTATAGCAGACTACCACCACATGAACCAATGTCATTAATTTTTCTATTACCACCTATCAGTGATAGTTATAATGATGAATAAATTTTTAATATGTAATATTTATGTTTTTATTATGATTCTGTAATTATTAAATCACAAAACCCTTCATACTCTCTATTTTTTAGAAATATGATAGTGTCACACATGTGTATCGTGAACTTCTGCCTCACGAAGTGATCTGATTCGTTCACTCTCTACAAGGAATTTATTAAGGATGGGTTTAACAAATATCTGTGATATTTATGAAAAAAAATTAATTATAATATATATCATTTAATTTTCTTTATTTTAATTTGAAAAGAAAATGGAAACGATGTTCATGTGTAAATATGGGCTACTGTCTCCATGAACGGTGTGTTTCATTTTCTATCACAAAATTTTGTGAATTACTCTAAATACATATATAATAAATATATATTATATTTATTTCTAGTTTAATTTTTTTGAAATGATGGAACCATGATCTAAGTAATAATACCAAAAAAATAACAAGTCAAAATATACAATAAAAGTAAAGTAGTTATTGTATGAAATGTAACATTAACATGAAATTTTTAACAAAAGGGTAATAAAAATTCATAATAAAATCATATATAGTATGATATATATGAATATGGATATTTAATATATTTATAATAAACTTACATTTATTATATAGGAGGTTTGAATGAGTACTACGAAAGTTAAGACTTAAGGTAAGGGATTCCTAGTCTCTCTATTATTTCTGGGAGACATAAAAAATCACCACTTGTTTCATTTTTGTGGTGCTATATACTAAAAATTTTAAATTTTATATCTTGAATATAATTATTTTAATGAAATAAAATGTTTCATTTTATGTTATTCTTTATTGGGGATTATGATTCGAAATATTACCAAAGTAGTAAGGGATTGTTTTCTCAATTTGCCTTATTTGAGACGTACAATATGTTATGCACCGATAATATTTCAAGAGGTGTATATACAGACCCTTTTACAAGTAATATCATGAATTTATTTATAATTGTGATATTTTAAGTTCCATTTTCTGTTATTACTTCATGGTTTTAATAATTCAAATTTACCAAATTGGTAAATATTTTATGTTACAATTACATTTTTTATAAGGATTGTTTAAGATTATGTTTATGATGATAAAATCGTATGATCCATGTATCAATAAACTCATTGATTTTTTTATATTATATTTATTCATGATATTTTCAAGTAATAGTACCATTTATTTACTTTTTGGTACTTAAAATAATTGACAATTTATTTATGAAAATATGGCTTTATGTCATTATTCAGTCAGAAATTTGTTTTCTTTTGAAACTATGTTTTTTAAAAATGTATTCAAAAATGTATTTTAAATTCATAAAATTATTTATTAAATAAATTTTTAATCATGATTGAATTTTTATAAAAAAATAAAATGAATCTACATGTTGTTTTTAAAAAAAATTCCCATTTGTATTTTACGGAAAATATGAAGGGAATCTTTCTTTACGTGTATGACATGAGTGAAAATTTTCCGACATCATGACCAATAATTTTTTTGAAGATTTATTTATAATTATTCGAGGTTATTTTTCAATAAAGTTATTTTCAAAAAAAAAATTATGTTTTAATATTTTTTTCAAAGTTTAAAGGATATTTTCCACAAGAAATGTATTAAATAATCGATCAAAATAATTTTCCATCTAAAATTTCATTTATTGATGTTAGCTATGAATTATTAGGAATACAATCCAAATATACCATTATTATTCTTTCTCTGAATGGTTTATATTATTGATAGCATGATATTTATGATACCCATTTCTCTTCTACTGGTTATAACATGAAGAAATTCTTATAAAACCAGCTTCTTTTCATGGGTTATGCTATGATGAAATGATTGTAAAAATGACTATTTTCCATGGGTTATAATATGATTAAATGGTTATGAAACCCATTTAATTTCATGGGATATGATATAATGAGATGTTTAGTAAACCCATTTTATTTCATGGGTTATTATATGATGAACATTTTTTGATCTTTTGGCACACCTAAATTTGGTTTTCATTAATAGACGGGTGGGACCTATATCTTTCTCCAATTATTTGGGTAGAGATATATATCTCATTAGATATAAAGAACTATAATGATGAGTGAACTCAGTTTAGTAATGTACTTTTTCCACTATTATGTTCATTGGAGTGAATCTTGATTGCTATGATGGTTTGGGGAGTAAAACCATTACAATATAAAAGCCTTAATATTCAACATTGACTAATATGGAAATGATTTTCTATTCATATGTGTATACCAAAAATCCATCTTTTTTGCTGAAGTTATACACTCATAGCTCATGTCCATTCATTGTCTTATGATTCATGTCTTATGAATTTCCAATATTTATTCCATGATTAAAGATTATAATATTTGATATGAAGGTTATGGTTTTCAAATGTTATACTCATGTACTTGTACCCTTATTCTCATGTTATGCCAATGTATCTCCCTTGTTTTCCTATATTGGGCATCTGATCTCTCCTTTTCTTATATTTCTTTTCCCCATGTTATGAAGAAAGGTATTATGTATGATATATCAAAGAAAGTTTCTATTTATGAAGAAAATATTGGGAGATTACATATTTCTCTTGTGGATCAGGGATTATGTTTCTATGTTTCCAAAGTCACTAAATTATTATATTCCCCATGAATGTGTTTTTGTATTGTAAAGAATATTCATAAAAAATGATGTAATATGTATGTATGATAAGACTGATTATCTATAGTTGGTATAAGAGGATAAGTTTAGTTAAAATTTGGAAACTAGTATGATAAACCCTTGGTAATATCCCTAAGTACATGTATAAGTATAGGTCTATGGATGAGTCAGGGTATAATAAAATGTCCTGGAATTTTGGTAAAGGATAGAGTGATTGACATCCAAGAAATTACATATTTTTCTAGATACTAAAAGTGTATTTGGATCTATAAAATATGTACCTAGGGGGTAAAAACCTTGAAAAAACCTTATTGAGCTAGACTCAATTGGTAACTAGTGCACAATAATGGTCCTTTCTATATAGTCGGTTTAAAACTCCAGGGTGATATGCATTGGAAATTAACAAACTTGTTAAAAACCATCATGAAGGATTTAAATATAATGTGACTATGATTGAACTAGGATAAACCTAAGGTGTCATTGATTAAATATGGTTCCATGATTTAGACATATTATAAGTGATTTTTCATAATCTTGTGATTCCTCATCATGATTATTTTTTCTTACACTATGCTTTTTGGTTTTAGTCAATGGATAGAACCCATAAGAAATGAGCTAATTATGATTGTGATTGAAAATGCAATGATTATCCTCCTGAGAATCCAAATATTATGGGAGATGGATTGAAAAATATCATCTCTATGCTCACAAAACATTCTCAAACTATGATTCATACTGGGCTTCAAAACTAACAAAGGAGGGAACACCATTTTATTGAGTCCTTTATGAGACAACCACTACCTTCATTTAGTAAATATGTTGATCTACTAGTTTTTGAGAAATGTATTTATACCATTAAAAATATATTTTTTATTCTCTATTTTTCGGAACAGGAGAAATTCATTTTGGATATCTACCATTTGGAAGGTGAAGCGGATCAATGGTATAATCCTATCAAAAATAAAAGGAAACATGAAAAAATTGAATCCATGGATTGGGATGAGTTGAAGAACTTATTTTTCAATAAGTATTTTACTTATATTCTTCATATAGAGATAGATAAGGATTTTTTTTATTCAAAGAAAAAGGATGATGAATCTTTTGGTACCTGTGAGAAAAATATTACAAGACTTTCAGGGTACACTTATGTTATTATCATCCAACCTGAATTTATGGTTGATTGATTCATCAATGGCTTAAAACCAAGTGTATAAATGGAGTTATCCATAATATAATTCAGTATATATGAAGATATTTTTTGAGGATCTATCAATGTGGAAATGGATGGTTGTGTTATGTATCAATATCATGGTTTTGAAAAGAAAATAAATATGGAGTTCAAAGGAAATTTAGAAACCATTGAGATAAGAATATAAGCATTCATTTATTCTCAAAGTGTGGGAATAAGGATGTAGTAAATTGTCTTAATGGGACTTTTATGTTTTTTAAGTGTGTAAGGGAAGTTCATCAGGCAGTTGATTTTTGAAGTGATGGGAAGAAGCTAGTTGATGATGTGGATAAACAGAAAACAACACAAAATTCACCACCCACACTCCAATGTTTTAAATGAAAATAGTACACATATTATTCTTACCAATTTACAAATCCAAAGGTTAATTAAGATGATCTATGTTAGAAACCTATTAAGCTAAGAGACAAATGGAAATCTCATGTGATCACTATTAATGATGAGGGGTTCAATAATTTCATAGTTAAATGTATACTTACCATCTACTCTAGAACTGTTAATGTCTTATTTGACTCTAGATCTACCCATTATTTCATATCTAAATATTTTACTAAGGTTCAAAAGATTCCACTCAAATGAATAAATGTATAATTATCAGTGAAAACCCCTAATGGTACAATGATCACATCTCAATTATATGATTCATCTCTGGTTGATGTTGGTGGGAATGTTCTTCCGAAAAATCTTGCCATTATTCCTCTAGTTGAATTTGATGTCATCATAGGAATGGATTTTATTTATCTTCATAATCCCAAATCAATTGACAAGGAACTTAAGTGATTTTTGATATTCCAAACCAAAATATGATCATCTATCCATGTGACAATAAGTACAAACATCCGATGGATATTGAAACCATTATATGGGTCTTAATTACCATTCAGATGGAGTGATCTCATATGGTTGGGGTAAAACTTTACATTGATGATATGCCTATTATACTTGAATTTATTTATATCTTCTAGAATAGTTTCATATTCTTCCCCCAAAACATGAATTTGATATCTCAATAGAACTCATATACAGTTCCATACCAATTTTGAAAACTCCATGTAGAATATCCCCAATTGAGTTATTGGAATTAGAGAAGAAACACCAAGAAAACATTAACAAGGGAATTAATCGGCCAAGTGTGTCATCTTTGGGTTAAATTGTTATTTTGTTAAAAATAAATAAAGATCAAAGTGACTTTTTATTGATAATTGGGAATTGAACATGATCAAAATTAAGAACAAGTCTCCTCTTCCCCGCATTGATGACTTTTTTGTTAAACTTC
This sequence comes from Viscum album, assembly GCA_963277665.1. Classification (NCBI taxonomy): domain Eukaryota; kingdom Viridiplantae; phylum Streptophyta; class Magnoliopsida; order Santalales; family Viscaceae; genus Viscum; species Viscum album. Next base: position 1,181,023,055 of record OY728164.1, read on the forward strand.
ACAGAGATCCACACTTTTCCAAGATTGACCTTCATTCTGGATATCATTAATTCATGATTAATAAGGAGGATATGATTTAGATGGAATCTTTTACAAGTTATTAAAACTATGAATATATAATAATTTCATTTTACCTTAATAATTCCCCTATTATATTCCTAGATTTAATGAAAAGATTCATTATAGATTACCTTGATCAGTTTGTGGTAGTCTTTATAGATGATATTATTATCTATTCAAAGAGAAATGAAAAGAATAAAGATCACTTGATAATTGTACTAAAGACCCTAACGAAGGAGAAAATATATGAAAAAATTACAAAGTCTGATTTTTGGCTACAAAAGGTTTCTTTTTTTGACTATATAATCTCAATAGAGGATATATCATTTGATCCATCAAAGACGGAGGCAATTGAATATTGGTCTAGACCAACCACAGTGACTAAGATCCATAGTTTTCTTGGTTTAGCTGGATATTATTAGCAGTTCTTGGATAATTCCTCCCAAATATATAATCCTTTGATCAAGTTAACTCATAAGGGATCCAAGTTTATTTGGATATTTGAATGTTAGAAAAATTTATGGGAACTAAAGATAAAGTTAGTTAGTGAACTTGTTCTTACATTACCATGTAGTGGAGAAGGGTTTTTAATCTATAGTGATGCATCCAATAAGGGATTGGGATGTGTTATTATGTAAAATGACATGGTTATATCTTATGCCACATGAAAATTGATTATTCATGATAAAAATTACCCAAATCAGAATTTGGATTTAGCCATAGTAGTTTTTACATTAAATACTAAGAATAATTATCTTCATAGAGAAAAGAGAGATATATATACATATAAAAATAGATCAAAGTATATATTCACATTAAAGGCATTGAACATGCTCTGGAGAATATGGTTAGATATGATTAAAGATTATAACTTCTCAATACATTACCACCATGTGAAAATGAACAAGGTGGTAGAAGTTTTCAGTCAAAAGGATCATACTAGCCTATCCATGACGAGGATCAAAAAAGATCTAATATTTTACGATTTAAAAAGGATAGACCTAGAAATCTTGAAGTAAGGAAAAAATTCATATATTCCTCAATTAAATGTTCAACCATCTATCCAAGTGAAGATTAAAGAGGCGTGAGAAGAATATATAGAGCTATAAAATATAGTTAGAAAAGTTCCTAAGTTTAACCTTGGTTATGAAGGAATGATAAGGTTCAGGAACTGTGTATGTGTTCCATCCATACTAGCCTTAAAGAAGATGATTTTAGAGGAATGTCATAGTTATTAATTCTATATTAATTTTTGAAGTATTAAGATTTATAGGTTTTTTAAATAATACTTATGATGGGATGGCATGAAGGGATATATCGCCGAGTTTGTATCTTGGTGCATGGTGTATCGACAAGTTAAGGTTGAAATAAAAAAATTCAAAGGTGATGTTGCATCCATTACCCATACCATAATGGAAATGGGAATACAACACCATTGATTTTATTATTTGACTCCCAAAACCTCTAAAGTACATAATGGTATATGGGTGGTAGTCGATAACCATACTAGGTCATCACACTTTACCTCTTTCATATACTACTTCTCTATATAACACCTTTCCAGGATATACATTAAGGAAGTGGTAAGGTTGTATAGGATCTGAGTTTTACCAAAACATCATGGATAATTATTCCCTAATATATTAATATAGAGTTGAGTTCCATCACTGCATATCATCCTTGTATATTTTGTTAGTTTGAAATAACAATTCAAACACTATAGGATATGTTGAGATCTTATTGTTTTTATTTCAAAGGTGATTGGGATCAACACCTTCCTCTAGTTGAGTTTTCTTATAATAATATATCCCACTAAATAATTAAGATGGATAATTATGAATCCTTTTATATAAATATTTTTATAGCTCTAAGATGATGGAATTGAGTTCGATAAAGAAAGATATTGAGACCTGAGATAGCCAATGAAATGGAAGAGAAGTTTAAAGACATTCTATAAGGCCCCAGCCTTAAACCTTACTTAATATTGAGTTATTACAAGATTACACATTGAGGATCTTTTCAGGTTTAGAGTTTTAGAGAATTAGATCATGAAACTTGCATTACATTCCACATTTAAACAAACTGGTTACATAAAAGACAATATTCATTCTTCCCATCAACGGAAACATATTTAAAATAAAACATGGATTCTTTCTTGACACATCCTTGACACTATCATCACATCATATACCCTTCCCTTGACCTGTGAAAAACATTTCAAAAACTTGGGATGAGCATAAAACGCTCAGTAAGGGGTATAAACATATGGAAAGGAAACATGAGTACATGTATACATAAGAATGAAATCATACTTTACCCATAAAACATAAGCACTTTAACATACCTCTTAAAATCAGGAATAAATCATAGAAATCATAAGACATAAAAGGTAACTTGAGTCATTCATAACATTATTACGTAGGGAGTAACCCTCTTGGTTACGTTTTGGAATACCCATCATAGTATATTCCCTAAATCTATTCGGATAAACCTTAACGTTTCAATCCTTCACGTTACCCAATACATTGGAGAGCTATATCGGGCTAACCCGCCCTTAGTCTATCACGGAACCACCCGTCTTCATAATAATGCCCAAGAACCATAACATAATCGTATCACATAAAACATGCATAAAGGAAACATAACATTTCCACATTTCAATCACAAGATATCGATACAACACATTTATATATAGAAAAAACATTATGAAAACCATTTTCAATAAAAGAAAAGTAAAACATGGTATTTATTTTTCTTTTAAAAATAAGGTATGGCTTGTAGAGGAAGCCGAAACTCAAATAATGGTCACGACGGTGGAGAAGTCGTTGTCGCCGCATACGTACGACAAAAACATGACCTTTTGTCGTTTAGTAAAACGATTCATATAAAAAAGATTCCTTTTGGATAAACATAAAAGTCAAAGGGGTTTATACACCGTATAAAAGAAGGTTGAGTATAACACAAAATATGCCTCAATGAAAGGAGATTGAGACGAAGTCCCATACAAAGACGATATCCTTGGTTTAAGGATAAATCAATTAAATAATTATTTGTGAAAAACTAATACACCAAATATAAGTGGATATTAAGTGTAAAATAATCAAAGGTCATTCACACATATTCATAGGATGACATATTCGATAACTACATGTTGAACCCAAAGAAATTGAAATTGGGTTAAGAAGTTCCCTTGACAGCCTGACGGCGTCACATGAGAGATAAAAAGTGTATCTCATCACATGGACATAAAATTTACATCAATAAGGATATATGAGAACATATCCCAACATAACAATATGTAAATTAAAAGACCCAACAAAAGAAGTCTTTTAAAAAGAGGAGGGTGAAAGGTTCCCTTACCAACTTAGGTATCTTTCAAGACATACACCCCATGAAAGAAGGACAATACATCATTGATGTAAATACTCATAAACAAAAGTATATTACACAAAGAGTAGAATAATTTTCAGTAAATACACCACTCAAAGGAAATTGTGGCAAATGTAGCATAAATCTCACATGAATAAAAGTAAGATGAAAAATCCCTTACGAAAACTCGGCAGCCTAACGGCGCCACTTAAAACATCCAAAAATGGATTGATGAGATCAAATAGGGTATATCATCACATTAAAATAAAATGTACATCAAGATGAATATAAAAGAACATCCCCCATCATAAAAAAGAGGAGCTTAAAAGAACTGACATAAAGGAGAGTCCTTAAGGAGAAAGAGAGAGGTTAGATCTCTTACGAAAATTCAGCAGCATAACGACGCCACTCAAAACTTCCAAAATGGATTGATGAGAGGAAATAGGGTCTCTCATCATATGAACATAATAATTACAGTAGGATTAATATAAAAGAAAATCCCAATCATAAGAAATATGAGCTTAAAAGGAATGAAATAAAAGAGTGTACTTAAAAAGAAAGAGAGGTGTAGGATCCCTTACCTCAAGTCCAACTTGTCTTGTTCGTTTCTTTATATTCCTAAATAATAAACTTTGGTCAATTAATAATTGCCTAAGTACCTCCTTTAGAGATTATTATTCAATTCATATCACATATTATAATGTTGTAATAATTGTTTAATAATGTTAGTTCATATCAGACGTTTTTGCTGATGTTTGGTACATGAGTCAAAAATGAACTTGTTTGAAAAACAATTCCCATGTAGTTATAAGTAAATAATTTTAAATATTAATTTTATACTATTCCATATCATTTGGAGACAAAAAAACGAAAAGCACCGTTCATGGAGATGGTAGGCCGTACGTACGCATGAACGCTACTTTCATTTTTTTTCATATTAATGGAATTAAAACAAAATGAGATATATATATATATGTTATAATTCCAGAATAATATCCATAATTTAGATGTAATATATTACATATATATCCATTATATATATGTACTTATAATATTACATAACATTTTGAGATAAGAAATGAAATGTACCGTTCATGGAGACTGTGAGCCGTACGTACGCATGAACGCTACTTCCATTTCTATTTCATATTTAATGGAATTAAAACATAATGATACATAATAGTATTTTAATTACAATATGGTATCATATATAATATCATTAAATATATCCTTTATACGTACCACATATGGTATTAACGAATCAAATCACTTTGAGGGGGTGGTAGTCCGCACTTCCTTAAATGAAGATATCGCGTTTACCCATAATGGAAACCATAAAGGTACACCATAAATAAAAAATACAGAAGATTAAGTAAAACATAAACATATTAGATATAATATATAAATATAGTTTCATCTTAATGGCCACCTTTTAAGGTGTTAGATGAATGTTGAACAATCATCGTTTCGGGAGGCAGAAATTCGCCATCCACGGAAACAGTATGTTCTTTAACCATTAGATGCTGGTGTGTGTAAGTGTAGCTCGAATCATTCTTATAAAAACATCATAGTATATTGAATATACTGGATTTGTTACAAAATAAATTAATAAAAAGAGTTTAGGGTGTTGGAGAAGAAAAATAAAACAAAAGGACACAAGTGAAGACATTACCTTAAAATCGGGTAACTCCCTTTGGTTTGAGCTCAAAGGCTTCCTTGGGAAGACTTCTGCCCAAAGTGAGGCTTCAAGGAGTAAGAGAGGGAAGTGGAGAGACAAAATTGTCAGGGTTTGTCCGAGCCAAAGTCTTTGGGAGTGTGGGTAAGGAGGTAGAGGTGGGGGCCTTTTATAAGAGGAGAGGAGGGGCACTCTTGTAAAGTTACAAAATGTTACTTTATTTTCAAAAGAGTTTCAGATTTTAAAGGTCCCACATTAATTTATTTCGAAAGTAAGGTGATAAGGGTTCTAAATCCACTCATCCAATTGGTTTTGGACATTTTTAGGTCTTATATATTACATTATCTTTCCATTTTATTTAAATCGTTAAATAATGAGGTCATCGCTGCGTCATCATGATGTCGTAAATAATTTATTTTATTTAAGGTCTAAAAATTATAAAAAAAATACTATGATGTAGGAAATATTTTTATCTTTCCAATTACTATTTATAGTAAAAAATATTACTTGTATAACCCCATGTAAAAATTGTTTTATTAAAACATCTCATGTTTGTGTCATTTTTACATTAACATTAAATAAAAAGATATTTATGTCATTTACCAACCAAAGTGGCTCTATGGGGTCCCCAAGTTGACCCATGGATTGTATTGATCGTCCATGACACATCCAGTGAGAGTAGGACATGTTTCTAGGTCATTTCATTTTATTGAAACATTATTCTTACCATAAACTACACTAATTACCTCTAATCCCGATTAAAAACTTAATAAGTTACTATTCACCAAAAAAATATTTTTATCCCATTGTACCACATTTTACTTCTTAATGACAACCATGTATGTCGGATTTTTGAAATTCAAAACACACAGATGGAAAAATTTCATTTAAACGGAAAAATCAGTTTTTATAATTACCACATAGTGGTTTCACTATTCATCCAAAATTGAAGTTTTTCAGAAAAATCCCAAAAATTTACCCTAAGCTATATTTGATATTCCGAATTAAAAAATGAAGTCTATTTTAAAAAATTAAAAACATATAAGTCACATTAATTAGTTTAATAATTAATTCCCGCTGTCAGAGAAAATAGCATGTTTTTATGAAACAATAAGTATCAAAAGATTGACACTAGTTTAAGTCTGATTTCAAAGTGAAATTAATTCCAACGACCAATATTGGATTTAATGGTAAAAATATATTCTAATTTCACTTTAAAACCAATTAAAAAGATAATATAATCATATAAATAAATTAGATTAAAAAGTGGTTTTGAATTAAAATACAACATTTTACACTATTCATTAAAAAATGAACTTTATCGGAAAGATACCAAAAATTTACATGAAGTAAATTTTGATGTCCCAATTCTTATGAAGAGTTTTATTTGGTCCAATAGAATGTATAAGAGTGAACAAAACTATATTTAATGACGGTTTTCCATCAAAAGGCGATAAGTGAACCTTTAGTGAAAACTAGGTCATATACGCCTAAAATTGAATTCTTTCCGTATTTTAAGCCTTTATATTTTATTGGATAAATGTAAAAACATTTAAAAACATATATAATCATATTTTAGTTATTTATATCAATTCCCGCCAATACAACGGCTACATGTTAACTACCATTTAAAATAATATTATTTTATTATTAGAGTGCAACGTAAGATTCCCAAGAAACTCGTTGTTGCGTGTTGGGTATGCCATCGAGCATAGAGTCCCCTTTAAAGTCATATTAATATTTTATTCACAAATATGGATAAATATGAAAATGTCATATTCTTTATTTACCTGGGGTGTTACACATTCAAAAACACATAAGGGCATATCTGATTCAGTTGAAAAGTTATATTGATAATATCCTTCATGATTTAGGATATAAGGTTAGTGATAAGGTGTTTCTAAAAATTTCTCTATGGAATAAGTTTATTATATTTGGGAAGAAATGGAAACTGATCACTAGGTATATTGGTCCCTTCGAAATTATTGATCGTATTGGGACGGTAGCCTATTAGTTGGAACTTCCACAAAACCTCTCTTGTTTTCCATGTTTCTCTATTGAGGAAGTACATACCTAACCCTTCCCAGGTAATGAACTCATAAGTTATACCACTAGAGAAAGATATTTTTTTATGAGGAATAATCAGTAGAGAATCTTGGATCATACAAATAAAGTTCTATGAAACAAGACCACTCAATTGTTCAAGGTTATGTGGTGAAACCACAAATTTGAGGAAGATATGTGGGAACTTGAGGATATTATGAGGCATACATATCCTCATTTATTTTTATTTGAGTGATGAATTTAGGGAGAGAAATTCATTTTAAGGGGGTAGAATGTAATGCCCATAGTTTTTGTGATTTTTTTTAATAAATGAAATTATTTGATATCTTTCATTACACATAATACCAAGTTAATATTGTGTTACACACAACAACATGTTACTACTGAGCTACAAAAAACACTAGTTTATCTAATGTTATACACGATACAGAGTTTTAACAAAACCATGACATATTATTAATATTATTCAAACTTGACCATTATATTCTAGCTGTTAAACCTAGAAGTATGAATAATAATAAATATTTTTAGATATTATGTATAATTATTTTATATAAATAAAAAATATGGAAAAAATACTTAATTTTTTGTAATGTCTTAATATGTTTCAAAAATACTATTTTCTAAGAAAACTGTTTTTATTTATTTTTGTAAACAATAATAAACTAAATTTTTAACACTTTTAAAAAATTAATTTTATAAAAACATTAATATTTTAAATAATCATATATATATTATATTAGGGATAATTTTATGGTTTTTTTGAAAAGCTTCATTTTTTTTATGAATAATGAAAAATACATAATTTTAATTGAAAATTTCCTTTTCATTTAATTTATTTATAACATTAAATTAAAATTTTAAATTTATTTTAAAGATAAATTAGTTCAATAATAAATAAATTAATATAATTTAAGTCATGATAATCAATTCTATATTAAATTTTGGTATTAAAACTTTGTAAACTTTTGGTGATTTTCACTTTAAAAACCGGCTTTCTCATTGCGTCTGTAGGATTAATTTTAAATTAAAAAATTTCACTTATTTAAAAATAATTTGAAAAAATGGATTCCATATTTTGAATAATCATAATTTATATTATCTAATAAGTTCAACTTAATTTTTAACAAAAATCAATAGTGAATGCAGTAAAACTTAATTATCATGGGTAACGTAAAAATGGGTTTACTGGTGGTTAAAATAAAAAGATAAGGGTAAAAATGACGTATAAAATTTTCTAAAAACTATATTATTTAAATATTTCATCCCTGAATCATATAAGGTTCTATAATGTCCCATTTTTAAACATTTTTACATTGGAAAATGTGGGAATGCTCAATTATTTTCAAAAATATCAAGTGTCTCATTTCCTCCACTTATAAAATGCCACCCCATCACCTCTCTTATTCACACGTTAAAACCCTTTTGGTTTTTCCAATACATAAAACATTACTTTAAAAATTCCCTCCTATCTTTATATAATACTTTTTTTGGCATAAATTCATCCTATAAAGGCTCTTAGTGCAAACAAAAGGAGGATACCCGAAGATGAGGTAACGTTCGTCAATGAGTGTTTTTATTTTATTTATTCCTCCATCCTATTAAATTATTATTACACTATGATTATATAATAAACTCAGTATATTATATATACTTATATGTTGTAATGTTAATTTATTATCAACAATTATCTCCACTTCCATCAAATGGGTTACGAAGTAATCATTCGTGTGTACGGCGGACTACCGCCTCCCGAACCGATGTCATTAATTTATCAATTACCACCTCTAAAGGATGTTTTTAATGATGGATTTATTATTTATATATTAAATTTATAGTTTTTTATGATTTTGTAATTATTATATCACATATACCTTCATAAACTCCATTTTTGGGAAAACAATAACGTCACTCATGTATACAGGGGAATACTGTCTCACGAAGTGATGTCATTCATTTTTGATTTAAATGGAATTTATTAAGGAATTTTTTAATATTAATAAGTGATATATATAAAAAACATTATTTTATAATGATAATATATTTCATATACTTTTTCTCTTTCATTATTACAAGAAAATGGAAGTAGTGTGCATGTGTACGTACGACTTACCATCTCCATGAATGTTGTATTTCATTTTATATCACTAAATTTAATGAGTTTAAATAAATACATATATAATTAATATATTTTATATTTATATCATTTTTAAAATTATTAGGATGATGAAACATTGATTTAAGTATGAATAAAAAAATAAAAAGTCAAAACATACAATAAAAACAAAGCAGTTATTGAACAAAATGAAACTTTTACATGGAATTATTAATAAAAGGGTAATAAAATGTCCTAATAAAATAATATATGGTATGATATATATTAATATGGTGCTCTAATATATGTATAAAAACTTATATTTACTATAAATTATTTTTGAATGAGTATGACGGAAGTCAATACTTAAGGTAAGAGATATGTTGTATCTCTTTAATTTTTGGGTAACATATAAAAATCCACCATTCGTTTCTTTTGTGTAGTGTATATACTACCCATTTTAAATTTTATATCATTATTATAATTCAATTTATTATATTAAAATATTCAGTTTATGTTATTCTTTATTGGTGCATACAATTAAAAATATTAACAAAGCATTATGGGATTTCTGTCTCAATTTTCCTTCATTGAGACGTATGATATGTCATACACCTATATTATTTGATGAGGTGTATATACAGAACCTATGACATTTAATATCATGAATTTATTTACCCTCATGATATTTTACATTCCATTTTATTTTATTCCATCATGAGGCTTATGATTCAAATTTATTAAAGTGGTAATGATTTTATGTTACAATCTCATCATTTATCAGGATTATTTATGATTATGTTTTCAATGATTAAATCATATGATCCATATCTCAAGAAACTAATTAATATTCTTCTATTATGGTTATTAATTATATTTTCAATTAACAGTTCCATTTTTCCACTCTTTGGTACTTAAAATAATTGACAAAATGATTTTACGAAAATATGATTTTATGTATATCTTCAGTTATAACCATGTTTTCTTCAAAAATATTGTTTATAAAAAAAATTTAAAAAGTGTTTTTAACATTATTAAAATTATTTATTAAATAAATTTTTACAAATATTTTACTTATTACAAATAAATTTAAAATTAATCTTCTTGTTTTTTTAATAATAATGCTCGTTAGGATTTTTAATAAAAATGTGAAAGGAATATCCCTTTTAATGTGTAAAACATAAAATAAAAATTACAAAGTCAGTAATAATCATAGATTTGAAAATTAATTTATATAATTTCAATATTATTTTAAAATAAAATTATTTTTTAAATGTTTTATATTTTAAAAATTATTTTTCAATATATAAAGGATATTTTCCTCAACAAATGATTAAAATGATCGATATAAATCATTTTTTATCTATTATTTCACCTATTGATGTTACTTATGCCCCCCTAGGGATACAATCTAATGATACCATTCTTATTATTTCTCTAAATGGTTTATTTTTATGAAGTCGTGATGTTTATTAAACCTATTTCTCTTCCACAGGTTATACCATGAGAAAATTCTTATGAAACCTACTTATTTTCATGGGTTATGCAATGATGAAATGTTTATGAAACCTATATCTTTTCCATAGGTTATTCTATGATGAAATTTTTATGAAACCCATTTCATTTCATTAGTTATTATATGATAAATATTTTATGATATTGTGGAACACATAAATTTGGTTTTCATTATGATAATGGTGGGACCTACATGTCCCTCTAATGCATTGGGTAAAGATTTATATCTCATGAGATAAACAATAATAGAACGATGAGTGAAATTAGTTCATTGAGGGAGTTTTTCCAATATGATTTCTTGGGAGTGAACCTTGACTCATATGATGGTTTGGGTAGTGAACCCATTCCAATATGATAGCCTTGTTAGTAAACCTTGACTAATATGTAAATGATTTTCTATGCTTATGTGTATGACATAAATTCATGTCTTATGCCAATGTCATACTATCAGGGATCATGTTCTTTAATTATCTTATGATTTTTTTTCTTATGACCTACTAATCATTATTACATGATTAAATATCATAATCTCATATATACAGGGTATGGTTTTCAAATGTAATTCTCATTTCCTCGTACATTTATGCTCAATTTATTCTTACATATCTCCCTTGTTTACACTTTCTGAGAATCTAATATCACATTTTCTTATGTTTCCTTTCCCTAGGTTACGAATAAAGGTATTATGTATGCTATTTCTAATAATGGTTCTAGTTCTGAAGAACATAGTGGGAGATGACTATCTCACTTATGGACCAATTTTTATGTTTCTAAGTTTCCAAAGGCACTAAACTATTATGTTGCTCATGCATGTCTTTTTATAATGTAAATAATATTCATAATAAATGAAGTAATATATATGTATGATAATCCTATCCCACTATAATTTCCATATTTACTAATCTTAAAGAGTCATATATTTCTGATAGACTTACTTTCATGAGTTAATGGAATGAAATTCCATGTTTTTTTCTCGTGTAAAGCTTTATGTTCCTCAGAAAACACCATCATCCATGACGATATGTCTGGACTCTAGGTCACCTCCGAAAAATAAGATGGATCTCCATCCACTTTTAATAATTTGTATGTAATATTTCTCTCAGTGACATAGTCTATGTGATATATTAATCCTCTTTTCTCCCAAGTTGACCATCATGGTCCAGAATTAACTAGTTCTTGATCATCATGCTCTGGTAATGCCTCATATAAAACATTTTCTTCCTTTGATTCATCTTCTACCATAAATATTGTAGTATTTGTATTATCTTTCTCTATGTATCAATCAATTTTCATTTTCACCTTGTGTTATGAAAAAATGAAATATTTTTTATTGATAATTTTATGGAAATTGGGGCCTACAAATGATACCCCTTTACATCACCAACTTATCCCTATAAGATACATTTTTTGAACTTCAATCCAACATCGATCTTTACTAGTCATTAAACAATGCATATATAAGACTTAAAAACATATGTAAGTGATAATATTCAGCAGGTTTGCCAATCTATGTTTCTATTGGTGTCTTCAGATCAATCACCACTAAAGGAGAATTATTGATTCCATTACAATAATTCCTCACTACTTCTTCTTAGAATTTATTAAAAACTATTATAATCTTCAACATAACTTGGATTCTAACTAGTAGGGTTTTGTTCATAAAATGTGGTACTCCATTTTTCTGTGAATTGTATACCATCATTAACTTCCTATTGATTTCTTATTATTGAGAAAAATTACACAAATATATGATTTTATATTCTCCACCATTTTCAATCCTCAAACAGTTGATCTTCTTTCCATATTCAAGGACCATCCACACTTTGAATGTTTTAAATACTTAAAAAACATACACCTTAAACTTAATTGGTTATAACTAAATTCCCATAGAATAATCATTAATGAATGATAGAAATTACCTTTCTCCTCATAAGGATATAACTAATGCATGACAAATGTCATAATGGATCAACTCTAAGATCTATTGGTTTATCATCATTGATGTCCAAAAATTCCACTTATGTTTATTTCTCAAAGCTATCACAACTCGTCCCTCAGGGCCTGTTCCACTACTACCATAATCACGGCTCCCAATGTCCAGGGGATAGAGACTAGCACTGAAGACATTATCCTGAAAATGGGAGGTCTTTTCCAAGTACCTGTACACACGCACAAAACTCCCAGCCAAAGGTACTAGAATTTAAAAGCCTAGAAAACCGTGAATGAAAACCACTAAGTAAAACACAACTAGATTACAATAAAAAGTAAAGTACAGGGTGGTAACTTGGGCTAGTATACAAGACCAATAAAAAAATAGAACAAAATTAAAACATCAATTCCCAGAAGCTCTTCTGTTGGGTAGCCTATCTAGAGGGTAGGAGAAAGGTAGCTATTTGAAGCTTTAGAAGTACACCTTGTCTGTCTTATCTCACTAAAAACCACTGGGACCTGGTCCTCCCTAGACTCTGTTGATGTGCCATTCATCTACACAAGACACGACATGTATGGGAAAAGACCGTTCAAGGGTGATTCAAACAATAATCAATAGGGGAACCCAAAACCACAAAGTTAAAGCACAAGAGGAAAACCAAAAGGGATGAATAGTTATCCCTACTCGGGTATATTTCCATACATATTCCATGAACATCCAAATATACTTATCTCAGCCACTAAGAATACTAAGGTCCAATGTTATATAAAGTATCAGGATTCTCATAGAAGGATCAAAGAGTAACACAAGAACCAAGAGATCACACTCCATGAGCTCAGTCATCCCTGATGGCACTCGTCCGATAGATTCACTCCATCAGGTACAATCCTACCATTTCAAATTGTATGTCTGAGAGAACGTGCTCCGCCGGGAACATTCTACTAGGTCTGTCTCTAGTTCCTGACACTGGAGGTCTAGTCGTCACAACATTACATCTGATGCAAGTCTAAGGAAACCCAAGTGAAGAGGCCCACTTCTTGTCACTACGCTCAGTTGAGGGACCACTGCTCCAGACCAACCTATGATACCTCATTTTCTCCTATAAGGAGTGGCCTGAACCTCAGTCCATCGAGGGAGAACTAACTCTTATATGGGTATCAAACTCTTATATTGGAGGGTCCTGCTCCTCGTAAATGTATTTTGTATTCAAGAGAGCTCCAACTCTTTTGGAGGACCTTCTCCACATCGCTACTTGAAGATGGGGGAGTATGACTCCGTAAGTGAGTACCCGTACTCTGGTTCCACCAAGGGAGTACTACTCATGAAAGAACCACACCATAAATTGGTAATGGATTAAAATTTCAAATATTGAGGACTTTCACCCAACCCATTAGGGTAGTACCACTCAGTGATTAGAGGAACCTCACCCTGGTAATATAGGGGAGTACCGACACATTCAGTTTGTTCGGTATGGGGGACCTTCACTCTAGTACATTAGGGGAGTACTAACCCCAGGCTAGAGGACCCTCTCCCTAGCATGGAAGGGGAGTACCGACTCTGTTATATTGCTTGATACGGGGGACCCTCACCCTAGTATGTTAGGGGATTACTGGCCCCATTCTAGAGGACCCTCTCCCTATCACGACTAGCGAGTACTGATTATTCCATAGCACTGCGAAAGAAGTACCCGTACCCTGGAACGATAGGGGAGTACTGACTCCTACAATAGAGGACCCACTCCGTACCCTATAGGGGAGTACCAAATCCATATGTGTTAGATATAGAGAACATGTTCTCAATTCCAATAGGTTAGTACCAACTCAAAGGATAGAGGACCCACTCCCTAGCACAGTAGGGGATTACTGAATCTTCCTTTACGAACTTCTCTGAGAACTCGCATCCTAATCCTACAGGGGAGTAACACTATCAGAGGAAAAAACTCAAAGGAAAAGGAACCCTCACCCAAAACATGGCAGTCTCAAATCTACTAAAACATAGGGATAAGGAGTACCCACACCTTAAGTCGTCAAGGGAGTAATCGTCCTAACATCTCATCATAAGAATCACATCGATTCTGCCCAAAGTCTGCTCATACCGGGAGAGAATACTCTTCAAACCAAATAGGCCACCAACTAACAATCTCAAAAACTCAATTAGAGTATCCCAAAAGTATTTTATCATCCCAAGGTTTCCACCACTACACACGGCTCGTCAAATAGATGTTGTGTTTAGAAGTTACGGGCTTTTTTTTGAAATGGGGGTCAGTTGGGTCTGGGTCCAGTCAGACCCGGCCCAATAGACCCATCCTGGACCGGCTGGGCCTGACCTTCCTGACGAAACCTGGCCTGCCTGATGAAACCTGGCCCACCTTTGAGTAGGTCATCTCCTCTAGATCAGAAGTGGTTGTGCCACATCTATTGTGGACTAGGCAGTGCCCGCTGGTGCCACCACCTCTATTAATCAGTCTGCTCACGCGGACCGGTTCATCTGGAAAGACCCGTGGTAGACATGCGGGTCCAGATCATTTCATGTCCCGGGGCCATGACTTCCTTCATGCGGTAGCTAAGCAGCTTCCATCACCAACTCCACAGTAGTGTGCCTCCCCACCTTCTGGCACGGGGCCGGTGTCGGTGGTCCGACAGAACTTTCTACGAACCACCAAACTCACTCTGGTGGTCCGTTCTTCAATCTAGAGGGTGTTACGGAACCCACGGGTTGTGTTATTCACTTCTTGGGTCTCAAAACTATAATTGTATCCCTTATGATAGAAAGATCTCGATTCCTGGTATCTCATGCTCCGCATCAATCCACCCGTCATCTTCTTCGTCACACCTCTGTCGTCATTGCACCAATAACAGTTGATCTACTCTCGTTAGAAGAATCAACGGGTAAAATCAAATACATTTAATTTATAAAATGATTTAATCTCCAAAGATAATACCAATAGAAAAATCCCTCTTGTTGAATGATCAAACTGTGGGTCAACCTGTATGTGGTTTGATCTAAATTCATCATTTAAAACCAAGAATGAAGAAAAGAATGGAATTTAAATAATAACCCCTACCAAGGTCGGATCGTTCGTTGGCGATTAACGGTGTCATTGCGTTCGTCGTTCTACGATCCTCTATTTACGATCGTTGGTTGATCATCGTTGGTGACGATATGTTCAAATAGGGGTTGGAGTTTGTCATTGTCACCTACCAGAGCTTTGGAGTAGAACCAGGATTGTGCCAACAATCCTGCATTGTATGCTTGTCCATTAAAAGACAAAATGTGAATCAATGGTTCAGTTACAAAGTCGTTATGTTGTTTCATTTAATGAAAAAACATATTCCGTTTCTCTTGGTTGGAATACCTTTGGGCTGCAATGAATTGAAAATTCAAGAAAAATAAAATAAAACTAGTTTATTTTATTTTTAACTTTTTCATTAAAAATACCAAAAAATAACTTTTCTGGTCGACCCGCACTGGTCAAAGTTATGTCTTTTCTAGGTAAATCTCGTCATTCTGAGATCAACGGTGCCCTCATATTTTTGATTCGAGTGTCAGTTAGAATGATAGAAAAACCCCACTCGCACTATTAATTAATAAACTTTAAAAAAGTTTTTAAAATCCATTATGGCCACTCTGGGTCTCGAAATTATGTTTCGTCTTTCAGCCTGGTCTCGTAAAAATCCCATTTAAATTTGGAAAAAATATCTATAGTATTCTGGGATATTACATTCTCCCCATAGTAATACTTTTCATCCCCAAAAATCAAAATCATATTCTAAAGGGAAGAAAACTAAGTTTTTAAGGGTCCATGCACTACTTACAAGATCACACCTCGAGCAACCACCAAGATTGACCACTTTCATGTCTATGTTCTGCTAGGTCAACATCATGAAACAATGATCACATGTCTCTTTAGATGAAAAAGTGGGATAAAGAACTAAGCATCTGATCCATTTCTAGTCATGGGGTCTAGTGGATCACATCCATGCTATCCTAACTTATATACAAAGAGAAACCTACAGTTCACATCCACCCCTAGATTAACTGTGCTAAATCCTACACAATAATTATGCATTTAGGGTTGACGCTAAACACATGGTTGTATTTAATAACCAAACATGGATGGCCATAAGCGAATGTTGGGACTTACTAGGCCCTCTATCTATAACCTACTACGACCACACAACTTTCCAAAAATGGAACACTTCCACACTCATTAGTGGCATATCAGTTTAGTATAGATGGTAAATATCCATTTCATACTATGGATACATCATGGGGTATAACTCTACCACCATAGAATGATCCAAAATAGGACTCTTTGTGAGAGTCCACCATGTGCTGCCTAGTTTTAACTTTCACAAAACGGGAAAACCCTTATTTACCATCATGGAAAAACTATATCATTTTCTTAATATCATCAATATAAGTATGAATGGTGGTATTCCATACCCAGAATGGCGTCGTAAGGACTCGACGCCATGACTAAGAGATCCAAACTGAAAATATCACTTCCAAGAGTCATGTCACACTATCAGTGCCAGCATGTTATCAATAGATCTCTTCTAGAAAAATTCACTAAGTGTGAGGGTCAAGTCCACAATCTAACCAAAACCTCAAAGTATCAAACAGAACTTGCAGAAAAAGGAGGATGACTATCACCTGTGTTTATTTAAAAAGGCATCCAAAAGAAAAGACATAGATATTACCTCTAATCTCTCTGAGAGATTCTTGGTCATAAGCCATGAATTCTTGCACTTTTCCTAACCCTCTCCCTCTAGCCCCCTGAGACTGGTGTCACGACCCATCCCCTGGGGCCCATGTCGTGACTACCCCAAGCCCGCCTTCCATAGGGCAGGTGCTGGCGACTAGCACCAAAGGCGTAATTCCCTAAAACTGGGAAGGCATTGCCTTTATAACCTATAAACACACACACATGAAAGCACACAGGTGGATATGAAACACCAAGTAAACTTTATAAAAAAAGAGTGTTGAAAGGAAAAGGGTCCAGAATACAAGCCCAACTGGAAAGTACAAGTACAACTGTGATACAATACAACTGAAGAAAGGGAAAGTAAATTTTTGGGTTGTCCTCCGAGGTTCCTACTTGAAGGGTAGGTACAGATCACCTCCTTTGCACTCCTTGTCCGTTTGTCTCCTCCGTGTACCGACTCATCGTAAGGTCCACCTCCGAGTATTGTCTAGAAAATGTACTCCCAGCCTCAGTCAGTGTTGTCCATCATTTGCAACCAACACAACAAGGTGTGGGCATAGCCTGTGTAGGGTTGAGTATATCGATACTCAGTAGCGACCCCGAGACCCTCAAGGTATCACAAAAATCCAATAACGATAAACCAAAAAATATGAAATCAACAAATAACCTTACTTAGGTATATTCTCATACATATACCTAAGTTATCAAGTGATCCATCTCAATCATGAAGAAAACACAAAAGTACCGACTCAACTCAACCAGGATTTTATTCAAATTATCAAAACCACGGATGCTAGAGAACTCCTCTTCTATCGAGTACAGTGGGCCTACCATGACACCAAGCATGCTTCCCACTAACCTTGGACTGCAGAGGTACTCCTCTTGTCAAGTACTATGGGTTAGCTACGTCACACAGAGGTGCTCCCCACCGTGGGTCTGTCGCGTCACCAAGTGCGCTCCCCCTCATAGCATGCTGAGGTACTCCTCCTGTTGAGTACCGTGGGTTTGTCGCATCACCAAGTTCCCTCCTCCGCCATGGGTCTTCCGCGACACCAAGATGCTCCCCACTGGGCTAGTATAGTCACTCTGAGTCAAACGGTCAGCAGTCGTCAGGTCTCAGCCAGCTACTAGGTCTCTGCACTTCGCTTTCTCATCTCTGAGAGGATCCACTCCACCATCTTTTGGTTGATACTCCAACTATTGTGAAGTCCCAAGAAGAAGTATCTCAAAGGTCCTCCACGTCAAAGGGGTCTCAATATAACAGACGATGCATCAATCAGACGCTCGGTCTGTTAGTTATTAGCCTTTTAGTCATGGGCGCCCAGTTGGATTCATGCACGATCCAACCTGACCGTATCTAATCTATTTCCCAAACTCTCTTCGGTATACTCAAAGGGATTGTCACGCTCCAAAATTTCCAGTGTCGCTGACAGTTCGTCAAATGGACTTCCGGTGCCAAAGTTATGACCAAAAAATGTAAAGCGTCATAGTGGGCCTGGGTCTAGTCCGACCCGGTCGGACCGACACGGCCTGACCTAGTTCGGGTCAACCTCTCCTGACCCGTTGGGTCTGGACCGACCCTTTGGGTGGGCCATCCTCTTGGGTTTGGCCCGGTCCACTGGGCCCAGCCCAGCCCGCCACGAGGGGCCGCAGAGAGTCGTGAGGGCGTGGACCGGTCGTGGGTTGGCATGAGGGAGGTTCAGCCTAGAGGGCGCCGCAAGGGAGGTTGGGACAGGGGAGCGGGGCCGGTTCTTCTAAGAGGGAGGCGGCGGCACGGCTCAGGGAAGCTCGGCTCGGAGGTCGGGGTGGCACAGCCGGGATCGGTTCTGCCGGCGGGTGGCGCGACCGAGGCCGGTTAGGTTAGGAAGCTGGAGCGGTCGGGGCGGCATGGCCGGCGGATGGCGTAGCCAGGGTGGCCCGGTCGGGAGGCCGGGGTGGCCGGCGGCCGGTTCGGCTGGGCGCCGCGGGGGGTGTGGGCCAGTTCGGCCGGGGGCGCCGCGGGGGGGCTCAGGCTGGTACGGCCAAGGCACCGCGGGGGTGGGGGGCACAGGCCGGTTCGGCCGGGGAACCGCGGGGGGTGGTTAGCTGGGGCACCACAAGGGGTGTGGGATGGTTTGGCAGGGGCGCCGCAGGGGGCACTGGCCTATTCGGCTAGGGCACTGCGAGGGGAGTGAAGCCAGCTTGGCTCAAGGTGGCGGCTCGATTCGGAGGCTCAACATGGAGGCGGTACGGCGGCGGCGCGGAGCAGCGGAGGCCACGGGTGGTGGAGCATCTTTGTCTTTGTCGCCTTCCTCCATTTCCTAGTTCACATCAAAGAAGAACGATGCAAGGGTCAGTCCTTGTTTTTTTAGTCCGCACCCTCCGCGTTTAGAGTGGTTTCAAGCAGTTCAATTCCTTCTTGAATTTCATAGATTTATCAAGAATGGAAGAGAGAAGATTATCAAACTATCACCCTTCAATTTCCCGCAAATAATCAAACAAAATTAATCACATACCTTGAACTATGTTTGTTGACGTTGTTACGAGAAGACGGATGTTGATTCGTTGTAAAAAAACATGTCTTGCATCGGAGGAAGTTCTGAGAAAGAAAGTCGAAGTCGAGGTCGCTCTTCATAGTCGAAGGCGTTCCTCATCAGTGTTCTTCATCGGTGGAACGTTTTTCATTGGAGAGCGTAATCCTCCAAGTGTTGGGCATCACGTCACTTTACCAGTTCTTCGTTGCTTGGTGAAGTTGTCCTAAAACCTCCTCCCAAGATCCATATATATAGGAGAGGGGGAAGGTATGTAACGATCGTGGAATTTATGACGGTTCATTTATTAGGAACCTTCCTAAATTCCAACGATGTTGTTACCTACTTTAAAATGGGGTCATGCTAATTAATTTACGTTGGCACAAAATAATGGTGGTGCATTGGCATAATTAATGTGAAGGAGGTTCAAGAGGCTCCTCCACATTAAAGAGGTAGTTGAGAGGTTTCTCCATCATTAAGAGGGGAGTTGAGAGGTTTAGTCCTCTGGTGGTCCCCACCACCATAACCTCTAATGGAAGGTTAGGTTCTGGTGGTCCCCACCACCATAACCTCTCATGGGAGGTTAAGGTATGTTGGTCCCCACTTCCCAATATCCACAAGGATGTTTAGTTATATTGGACCCCACCTCCCAACACCCACATGGGTGTTGCAAATAAAAATAAAGTGTCACACACTTTTATTTTTATTTTTATTCTTTCACAAAAAACCCAAAAACTAACTTTCACCCTCGAACATCTGTCATCGAGTTGAAAGTCTCCTTAATAGAATATCAGCGCTGCGAGTTCAACAATACCCTCAGATTTCAATTCCTAGCACCGATACAAAAGTTACAAAACGCCACTCGCGCGTTTACTGAAAGTACCCGAAAAAAAGTTCGGAAAAATATTATTAGTCACCCTCGACCCACGTCAGTTGATGTTAGGCTCTTCCTAGGTGAAACATGCCCCAAAGAACCCAATGGTACTCTCTGATTTTTAATCTGACTTTCCGTTTAGATGTTATGAATTTTACAAAAAACTAATTTTCACTTAACTGTTTTATTTGCAGCCAAAAACTAACTTTCTCTGGTGGCCCGTGCCGGCAAAGTTAGTATCTTCTTAGAGAAAGTATACCCTCATGAGTTCAGTGGTGGCCTATTATTTTTAATCTGAGTTGCCATTTGTGATTTATATCTATTTGAAAAATAAAATAATTTATTTAATTGTTTTATTTACGATTATGTCATTTTTGGGTTTTCTCACAGGAGGCCCGCGCCGACTAATCTTATGTCGCGCCTAGGGTAAAACTGCCATCCTGAGCCCAACAGTGCCCTCATATTTCTTATCTGAGTAACCATTTAAGAGTTATTCTATTTTTTCAGGAAAACTTCTTACGCTTGTTAACTTAAGCTTAACAAAACTTCAACGGATCATTCCGGGCAATCTAGGCCTTGGAATCACGCGCCGTCAGATTTCACAGACTCGTAAAATTCCCATATATTTAAAAACAATACATGGAAATTTTGAGTCTTTACATTCTCCGCACCTCAGGGCTCTACATCCCCGTATTCCATAACTCAAACTAAGGGAACAAGTGGGGGTACTGAGCACGCATCTGAACCTCCCTCTCCCATGTGCTTTCCTAGTGGTTCTCATGCTTCCAGTGAACGTGCACTAGAGGTATCGACAATCCATGAAGGACCCTCTATTATCGATCATAAATCTCTACTGGAACCTCCATAAAAGTCACCCCATTGTCGACGTCTAGCTCGTCGTGGTCTATGATGTGAGAAGAGTCGTGGACGTATCTCAGCTGGGATACATGGAAGACGTCATGCACCCGGTGCAAATGAGGTGGAAGATCTAAGTGGTAAGCCACCTTTCCAACTCTACTGAGGACCTAAAAGAGTCTGATGAATCTCGGAGATAACTTACCACCTCGGCCAAAACTCCACAAACCTCGTTGAGGTGAGACCCGCAGAAAGACGTGGTCACCATCTTCAAACTCTAGAGGTCTCCATATATTGTCGGCATATGACTTCTGCCTGCTCTGTACAGTCTTCATCTAATCCTGAATGATCTTCACTTTCTATATGGTAGCCTGTACCATCTATGGTCCCATGAGTGTTGACTCCCCTAGGTGAGTCCAGCACAAAGGTGATCTACAAGGTCTCTTGTACAATGCCTCAAAAGGTTCCACCCCTATGGTGGAGTAAGAGATGTTGTTGTATGAAAACTCCACCAAAGGTAAGTGATCCTCTAAGCTGTGACTAAAGTCGAGGACACAAGAATTTATCATGTCCTCGAGGGTCTGAATAGTCTGATCAGTCTAGAAATCTGTCTAAGGATGGAAGGCGGTGCTCAAACAAAGTTGTGTCCTGAAATCCTCCTGAAACCCCTTCCATAACCAGGAAGTAAAATGTGCATCACGATCATAAATGATCATCAAGGTTACTCCATGTAACCGCACAATCTCCTGCACATAGAGGCATCTCAAGCTCTCTATTGAACCCTGTTCTTTGATCGGTAGGAAGTAGGCTGACTTGGTGAGTCAGTCAACAATCACCCAAATCGAGTCATGAACTCTAGATGTACGTATAAGTCCTGTCATGAAGTCCATGGATATTCCATCCCACTTCCACTCCGGGGCCTCTAAAGGATGAACCAATCATGCTGGTACCTGATGCTCCTCCTTCATTTGCTGACAAGTGAGGCACCGAAAGACAAACATTGCAATTTCTTTCTTTATTCCCAGCCACCAATGCTGTCGTCGGAGGTCCTGGTACATCTTCGCCCCTCCTGGATGTGCCACTAGAGGGGATGTGTGGAAATCCCCCAACACTTCCTCCTGAAGTGACACTGGTACTATAGTAAGTCTCCTGAAAAGAATGACGTGCTCCCCACCTTCAGAAAATCCATTAGGTGCCTGTCTTATGGATATCTGAGCACGTCGTGTCTCGCCGTCAGTGTCTCCATACAGCGCCTCCCTGACTCACTGAAGGTGTGGGGGAGTGACTGTATGATACTAAATAAAAGATACTCCTTCTTGATCCAGAAAGGATATCTGCAAAGCGGCTAGGTGCTCTATCACCTCACTCAGCAGATGCAGGTCAGACCTCCGGCTGAGTGCGTCTGCTACCATGTTCCCCTTCCCAAAAGTATATAATTTCTCAAATTCAACTTCTTCTACTATGAGGGTGAGGTTGGCTGACTCACGAGTGATTAGTCACACCATCCTATGCATGATTTTATCCTGTGCTTCCTGGGTTTCCTTTTTCACCGACTAAGGAAAACCCCATCCCAACATTGTAGATAAACCAAAACCTTTTAGCCTAATACATTCAATCTGAGTGTGAACTATGGATGTCAAATCCAAACCCAAAATAACGCCATAAAGCCTCGACACTTCCACCAAGAGGTTCCAACCGAAACTCTCGCATTAATGGTTTGATCACAAAATCGGCGTAAGTTTGATTATAAAGTCTCCTCCCAAAGGTGTCTCAAGACATGAGGGTCAAGTCAGCAGTTTAACTAAAAACTCCAGATCCTGGAAAAGATTCGTGGAAGGAAGGAATGATTGATACCTATGTCTATTGATATGGAATCTATTAGTAGACATAGACTGTACCTTGAATCATTCCTAAATCCCTTGGGTTCCATTCCTTGACCGCATGCAACTACTCTCTTCCCCTTTCCTTCGGATCCATGATCCTGGCAGGGTCCACAAAAAAAAGGGTGGTTTTAAAATGTCAAAAAGTACACCACCTCATGCTACTCTCCTAGCTCTGCTTCCACGTCTTCTACCCTGTAGACTCATCTTTCCCTAACACTTCTTCTTCCCCAAAACATTTTACATGCCCAAGTCTTTGAGACTGGCGCCAGTTTCCTGCTTTCCCACTGCTAACATTCACTGGTTGTATCCGCTCATCCAAAGAAAATTCAACCAAAAATGTTCTCTCTAGAACCCTAGAATAAGTAGAAATGGATAGAGGAATAGTGATGGATCATATTTCCTTTAAACACAAATCGCTCGAATGTTCAAGCCCAGAAGCATTGATCGTATCATATTCATTGATTACCAAGAAATATCGGTACACATTGATGAATACTTAGCTACCGACTTGTCATCTTGTTGAAGCTGTATAAGTTCTAGAGAACTCTCATCCACCTCCTTGAGCTAGTCCTCATCCACCTATGATTTGGGCTCACCTCAGAACCTAGGGATATCTGATACTGAAACACGTGCAAGGCACTATGCCTATATCTTTCCTCTACCGGTACTGATGGTTGTAACTTCTAAACAATAGGTAGTGATATAGCTGGAACACTTCCCGGAGGTACTATCTCGGTCAACGGTCCATGTACTAAATCCTCATCACTAAGAGGACCATCCTCATGGTCACTCATTGAAAAAGACTACAACTTAAGATCACCGGCTGCTCTACTGGTGTCTCAACTAGACGAAAAACTCTAGCAATCGCCTCCAGCCAGCCCTCAACTGGGTGGGAATAT
This sequence comes from Viscum album, assembly GCA_963277665.1. Lineage (NCBI taxonomy): Eukaryota > Viridiplantae > Streptophyta > Magnoliopsida > Santalales > Viscaceae > Viscum > Viscum album. The sequence continues at coordinate 1,181,047,492 of OY728164.1, forward strand.
ATCTCACCTAAAAACATCAAAGGCCTCTAATTATTGAACTCATGCAACGCGCTCAGTCGGCGTGCACCGTCCACCAGTGTGGCTGGTGGTATCTACTTCCCAACGGGTGGTGGTGCTGCTGGTACACCACTCGAAGGTTCCAACATAGTCAGAGGGCCCTACAATGGAGACTCATCACTAGGTGGATTGTTAGTGCGTACAACTCTTGGAACTCTAATTGGTTGTCTGTGTGGTGGCATCTTAAAAGAAAAAGATGTTACACAGTCAAAAGATTATACCTGGTGAGATGAATTAAGAAATCACAAAGAAAACACACATGCAATCGGTGTTTTCGTTCACTCAGTCGGAAATCTGAAGTTAGGGTCCTGGTGTATGGATATGTCGTCCACCACACCAACACTAGACTCCCTGAATTTAAAACCACACTCACTACACTTAACACTATTGATTCATAGAAAATATCTTAGTCCTATGTTCTGCAGTAGAACCGACTCCTCTGATACCAATTTGTCGCGACCCGTCCCTAGGGGCCCGTACAACTACTACCCCAAGCCCGCCTTCCATAAGACAGGGGATGGCGACTAGTACCAAAGACGTAATTCCCTATAATTGGGAATTCGTTGCCTTTATAACCTGTAAACACACACACAAGCAAGCACACATCTGGATACAAAACACCAAGTAAACTGTATAACAAAAGAGTGCTGAAAGGAAAAGGGGACAAAATACAGGCCCAACTAGAATGTACATGTACAATTGTGATACAATACAACTGAATAAAGGGAAATTTAACTGATGGGTCATCCTCCGAGGTTCCAACCTGAAGGGTTGGTACAGATCGCCTCTTCAGCACTCCTTGTTTGTTCGTCTCCACTGTTTACTGACTTGTCGTATGGTCCACCTCCAGGTACCATCCAGACCTGGTACTCTCAGCCTTAGTCAGCGTTGTCTGTTATCTGCAACCAACACAACAAGGTGCGGGCATAGCCCATGTAGGGGTGAGTATATAGATACTCAGTAGGGACCCTAAGACCCTCAAGGTCTCACAAAAATCTAGCAAGGATAAAAAAAAGTATGAAATCAAAGGATAACCTTACTTAGGTATATTCTTATACATATACCTAAGTTATCAAGTGATTGATCTCAATCATGAGGAAAACACAAAAGTACTGACTCAGCTCAACTAGGATTTTATTCACATTATCGAAACCATGGCTGCTAAAGAACTCCTCCTCTGTCGAGTACAGCGCGCTTGTCACAACACCAAGTGCGCTTCCCACTAACCTTGGACTACTAAGGTACTCCTCCTATAGAGTATCGTGGATCTAACATGTCACATAGAGGCGCTCCCCACTGTGGGTCTACCATGTCACCAAGTGTGCTCCCCCTCATAGCCTCCTAAGGTACTCCTCCTATCAAATACAGTGGGTTTGTCACGTCACCAAGAGCACTCATCCACCTTGGGTTTTCCGTGACACCAAGGCGCTTCCCACTGGGCTAGTAGAGTCACTTCGAGTCAAACGGTCAGTAGTCATCAGGTATCAGCCAGCTACTAGGTCTCTGCACTATGCTCGCTCGTCTCCAAGAGGATCCTCTCCATGAGATACTAGTCGGTACTCCAACTGTCGCAAAGTACCATGAAGAATTATCTCAATGTTCCTCCACTTCAAAGGGGTCTCAATTTAACAGATGGTGTGTCAATCACACGCCTGGTCTATTAGTTATTATTCTTTTAATCCCGGGGGCCCTGTTTGATTCATGAACCATCCAACATGACCGTATCTCAACTATTCCCCAAACTCTAGTGGGGTATACTAAAAGGGACTTTCATACTCCAAATTTTCTAATGCCACTGACGGTTCATCAAACGGACTTCAGGTGCCAAAGTTATGTCTAAAAAAAGTAAAGGATCATAGTGGGCCTAGGTCCGGTCTGAACCGGTCGGACTGACCCAGCCCGACCCAGTCTAGGCCGAACTAGTTTGGGTTGACCCGGCCTGACCGGTTGGGTCTGGCCCAACCCGTTGGGTTCGGCTCGGCCTGCTGGGCCCCGCCCAGCAGGTCGCGAGGGGCCGCGGAGAGCCGTGAGGGGACGGACCAGCCGCGGGTCAGCGTGAGGGTGGGTCGGCGCAAGGGAGGCTCAGCATGGGGTGTGAGGCCGGTTCTCCTCAGAGGTTCGTGGGGGCGCAGATTGGGGCGGCTCCACCCAGAGGCCGGGGTGGCGCGGTCGGGGCCAGTTCAGCCGGCGAGTGGCGCAACCGGGGACGGTTCGGCCAGGAGGCCGGAGCGGCCAAGGTGGCTTGGCCGACGGATGGTGCGGCCCGGGCGGCTCGGCCGGGAGGTCTGGGTGGCCAGGGGCCGGTACAACTGGGCGTCGCAAGGGGCGCGGGCCAATTCTGTTGGGGCGCCGCGGGGGGGTATGGGCCGGTTCGGGTAGGGCACCGCGAGGGGCGCAGGCCCGTTCAGCCGGGGCGCCATGAGGGGCGCAGACCGGTTCGGCTGGGGTGCCACGAGGGGGGGGGGGGGGGGTACAGGCAGGTTCTGCCAGGGTTCCACAGAGAGACGAAGGCGGCTCAGCTCAGGACGGCAGCTCAACTCAGCGGCTTGGTACGACGGTAGTTCGGCGACGACATGGAGTGGCGGAGGCCTCAGGTGGCGAAGCATCGTAGTCTTTGTCTCCTTCCACCTTTCATAATACACATCAGAGAAGAATGGAAGAGGGGTCGGGCCATGTTCGTTTGGCCCGCACCCTCCGCATTTAGAGTGGTATAAAGTGGTTCAATTAGTTCTTGAATTTCAAAGAATTATCAAGAATGGAAGAGATAATAATATCAAACAATCACCCTTTAATTTCTAGAAAATAATCAAACACAATTAAACCCCAACATTGATCGTTGTTGGTTGACATTGGCACGAGAAGACGGACGTCGATTCATTGTAGACGAACACGTCCTACATCGGAGGAAGTTATGAAGAATAAAGTTGAAGTCGAGGTCATTCTTCGTAGTCGAAGGCGTTCCTCATCGGTGTTCTTCTTCTGTGGAGCATTCTTCATTGGAGAGCGTAATCCTCCAAGTTTTAGGTGTCACGTCACTTTACCAGTGCTACATCACTTGGTGAATCCATCCCAAAACCTCCTCCCAAGCTCCATATATATAGGAGAGGGGAAGGTATGTAATGATTGTGGAATTTATGATGGTTCATTTATTAGGAACCTTCCTAAATTCCAACGATGATTTTACTTAATTTGAAAAGGGGTCAAGCCAATTAATTTACGTTGGTGCAAAATAATGGTGGTGCATTGGAATAATTAATGTAGAGGAAGTTCAAGAGACTCCTCCACATTAATGAGGGATTTGAGATGTTTCTCCCTCATTTAGAGGGGAGTTGGCAGGTTTAGGCCTCGGGTGGTCCCCAACACCATAACCTCTCATGAGAGGTTAGGTTCTGGTGGTCCCCACCACCATAACCTCTCATGGGAGGTTAAGGTCTTGTGGTCCCCACATCCCAATTTCCACAAGGTGGTTTAGATCGAGTGGACCCCACCTCCCACCACCCACATGGGTGTTGCAAATAAAAATAAAGTGTCACACACTTTTTTTTATTTTTATTCTTTCACCAAAAAACCCAAAAACTAACTTTCACCCTCGACCATCTGCTATCAAGGTGAAAGTATCATTACACGAATACCGATGCTGTGAGTTCAACAATTCCCTCATATTTCAATTTCGAGCACCGATTCAAAAGTTATAAAACGTCGCTCGTGTGTTTACTGAATGTACCCAAAAAAAGTTTGGAAAAATATTATCAGTCACCCTCAACTCGCACCAGTCAGGGTTAAGAATTTCATAGGTGAAGCATGCCCCAACAAACCCAACGGTACTCTCGGATTTTCAATCCGAGTTACCATTTTTAAGTTATGAATTTTATAATAAAATAATTTTCACATAATTATTTTATTTGCGGCCAAAAAATAACTTTCTCTGGTGGCCTGCGCCGGCCAAAGTTAGTATCTTCTAAAAGAAAGCATACCTTAAATATTTCATTGGTGGTATCATATTTTATATCTGAGTTACCATTTGTGATTTATAAGCATTTGAAAAATAAAATAATTTATTTAATTATTTTATTTACAATTATGCCATTTTTGGGTTTTCTCACAGGAGGCTCGCGCTGACTAATATTAAGTCGCGCCTTGGGTAAACCCGCCATCCTGAGTGCAACGGTGCCCTCGGATTCCTGATCCGATTAATCGTTTAAGAGTTATTCCACTTTTTCAGGAAAACTTCTTATGCGTGTTAACTTTATCTTAACAAAATTTTGACGGATCATTCTGGACACTCAGGGCCTCGGAATCACGTGCCGTCAGATTTTGTGGACTCGTAAAATTCCCATATATTTAGAAAAAAAATAAATGGAAATTCTAGGTCTTTACACCTGGCACAAACTACCTCCTGTACACATCCACCGACCTACAGAACACATTGCTGCAAGTGATGTCTCTACCAAGGAGGCTCGTCTTCCGGATCCATCTAAGGGGCATGGTGGGTTGGAAAATCTCAAGAGAGATTCCCCCATCCATTGAAAGCATAACACCACCTCCCCTTTGGCTGATCTACTCCTTGGCACTCCTCCTGCGCCACAAACCCATGTGTATGTGTTCGGGCATGGTTATTCCTCCTACGTCGTGATCATGTCGCCTATCGCATGTTGTCTTCTTGATCCAGAAGACACCTCTACCTCATGACATCTATTTTAGGTCACATCCATATGATCCTCTGCCGGGTAGCTTTCAAACACCAGGTCTCACTCCAGCACCCCAACATATGTCAGAATGCTAAGGGGTATCACAGATGCCCTGATCTCCTGGTATAGTCCCTCCTCAAAGGTATGGGCCCTAAAGTAAGGGTATCGCCCCATATATATAGAGTAGTGATAAATATCTGTGAATATCACTGAGTACTCTTCTACTATCATGTTTCCTCATTGTAGGTGCAACAGCTCCTGAATACGCACAGAGTGTAAAGTCACTAGAAAGAAATCCTCCTGGAAGAGGCGCTCAAAGTCAATCCCAGTGAGGGTCACCTCGTTGTGCGTCTAGATCACCAAGCTCCACCATCATCTCAGTGAGCCATGTAGAAGTCTCATGGCTAGGACTTCTATCTGGTCAGGTAGTGTCCTCACTAAGTGAATGACTCGCGTAAACGCCTCAAGAAAACGATTATCTACCTGAGGATCGGTCTTGTCTCAGAACCATGGAGGTCTCTGCCTCTAGAGCATGTGTAGCACACTCATCCTTCTTGCATCCTCTACTGGTACCGATAGTAGAAACTGACGATTGAGGGGTGGTTTCATCACTAGTGCACCACCTGGAAGTAAGGCCACGGATTTAGTGCCCTACACAGAAGCCCCCACTCAGGGTGGATCATCATTACGATCATGCAGTAGAATCCTATTTGGATTCCATCGTGGAGGAATCCAAAAATGAATCAAGAAGATCCACAATTAAAATAGTATATCTAGATAGCTGACTAAAGAAGGACATGGAAAGAACAACCAATCATATATGATTCATGTAACATTCATTTTTCCACAACCAGTGTTCCCATATATCGTGTCGAAAAACAGTTTCCCAGAGTCCTCATGTATGGATACGTCATCCACCACACTAACACTAGAGTCCCTGGTCTGAAATCCGAACTCAGAACACTTAGCATTGTTTCCCAAAACCAAAAACAAAGGACCCTTGGTCTTTGAGGTAGAACCAAACACCTCTGATACCAATTTGTCATGAATCTTCCCCAGGGGCCCGTGCCGCGACAACCCAAAGGCCGCCTCTCAAAGGCCAGGGGCTGGTGACTAGCAATGAAGGTATTATCTTGAAAATGGGAGGCATTTTCAATGTACATGTACACATTCACACAACTCCCAGCCAAAGGAACTATAAAGTAAAAACCAAGGAAACCATGCATGAAATCCACTGAGTAAAACACAACCAGAGTACAATGGAAAGTAAAGTTCGGGGTTCTAACCCGGGCCAGTATACAGTCCCACAGAAAGAAAAATAAAACAAAAGTAAAACTCCAATTCCCTGAAGCTTGTTCAGCGGGAATCCTACCTAAAGGGTAGGTGAAAGGTAGCTTCCTGAATCTGTAGAAGTACACCTAGTCTTTCTGATCTCACTGAAAACCACTAGGTCCTCATTCTCCCCGGTCTCCATCAAAGCATCAATCATCATCAAAAGACATGACACGTGTGGGCAAAACCCATGTAAGGGTGAGTAAAACAATACTCAGTAAGGGACCCTGAAACCACAAAGGTAAAGCATAAGAGAAAAACCACAAAGAGATGCACAATCAGCTCGATCTACTCGATTATATGCCCATACATATACCATTAACATCTAGATATAATAATATTAGCCACTAAGAAGCATAAGGTCCAACATTATATCTAGTACCAAGATTCTCACATAAGGCTCAAAGTGTAACACATAAACCAGGAGACTACACTCCATGAGCTCAGCCATCCTTGATGGAATCTTTCTGAGAGATTAACTCCATAGGCTACAATCCTACCATTCTGAATGGTACGTCTAAGAGAATGTGATCCACCAGGAACATTCTTCTAGTTCTGACTCTAGTGCCGAGCACTAGAGGTCCAGTTTTCATAGCCTTGCGTCCAATGAAAGACTATGAAAATCCATGTAAAGTGGCCTGCTCCCCATCACTGCACCAATTTGAGGGAGCTCTGCTCTAGACCAACCTACGATACCTCAGTAGAACCTATAAGGAGTGGACAACACCTCAGTCTGTAGAGGGAGCACTAACTCTTATCTGGGTATCAAAATATTAAAGTGGAAGGACCTCCTCCTTATAACTGTGTTCTGCATTCGAGGGAGATCCAACACCTATGGAGGACTGGCTCCCCATCGCTACTCGAAGACAGGGTAGTACGACTCCATAAGTGAGGAATCACACCCTAGTTCCACCATGGGAGTACTACTCATGAAGGACCTACACCCTGAATCGGCAGGGGAGTATAGCTTCGTATATCGAGGACCCATACCCTACCCAGAAGGGGAGTACTAATCCTTGACTAGAAAACCCATACCAAGATAATATAGGGGAGTACTAAATTTTTCAGTTTGTTCGCTATGGGGGACTTTCACCCTAGTATGTTAAGGGATTACTGACCCTAGGCTAGAGGACCCGCTCCTTGTCATGGAAGGGGAGTACTGACTCTGTCAATTTGTTTTCAATAGGGGACCTTCACCCTAGTATGTTAGGTTAGAACTGAACCCATGCTAGAGGACCGTCTCCCTAGCAAGGAAGGGGAATATCGACTCTATAGTAGCACTGTATAAGGAGGACACGCACCATAGAACAGTAAGGTAGTTCTGGCTCCTACAATAGAGGACCATCTCCCTACCTGGTAGGGGGTATCAAATCTACATGCATTAGATTTAGAGGAATCGCACCCTAGTACAATAGGATAGTACCAACTCCAAGGATAGAGGACCTGCTCCCTGGCATGCCATGGGAATACCAAATCTTCCTTCACGAAATTCTTCGAGAACCTGCGTCCTAATCCTTCAGGGGAGTAGCACTGTCAGAGGAAACCACTCAAAAGAAAAAAGAACATGTTTTGAAAATATCGGGAGTCCCATCTCTACCCAAGAAGATGGATAATTATTACTCTATCCTTGATTCATCAAGGTAGTAACCGTCCTAACATATCATCATAAGAATTGCCTTGATTCTACCCAAAGTTATCTCATAGTGAGAGAGCCAACTCATCAAACCAAATAGGCCACCCTCTAAATTTCTAAAAAACTCACTTAGAGTATCCTAAAAGGACCGTATCTTCCCAAAGGTCCTAAATCCATAGATAGAACATCAAACGGACACTCCATTTAGAAGTTACAGGCATTTTTGTGAAACTGGGGCCGGTTGGGTCCGGGTCTTGTCCGACCTGGTTAGTCTGACCCATCCGAATGGGGCTGGCCTGGCCCTCCTTACTGGGTGCGGCCCGCCAGAAGAAACCTATCCCACCTTTGAGTGGGCCAGATTTTTCATATCATACGTGACTGTGTCACTTTCATTGTACACTATGTTGTTCCAACCAGTTTCTCCACATATGTCAACCGGTCCACTCATTAGGACTGGTTCATCCAGCAAGTCACACGGTAGAGCCATGGATCTAGATCATGCCACGCCCTGGGACCATGGCATCTGAGTAGCTACCGCTGCCTACTTCACCGGGGTGCAGCACCTCACCATCCAGCACGTGGTTAGTGCCAACGCCAGCACCAGCGGCCCAGCAGAGCCTTCCGCGGACCACCAGACACACTCTGGTGGTCCATTCTTCGATCTGAAGGGTGTTCTGGAACCCTTGGGTTGTATTCTTAACTTCTTGGGGATCAAAAGTCTTTTGATATCCCTTCCACCAGAAAGAGATCAATTTCTGATATCTCACGTGCCGATTCGATCCACCCACTATCGTCAATGTCACACCTCCTTGGTTGCTGTTCCAATAACGGTGCATAATGACTGACCATTCGTTGACCCATGAAGAATGCGAAGAACATGCATCAACGGGGAGAGGAAAAACCATCAAAAAAAATCAGGAATGGACATCCACCATCGTTCTTCATAGTGTTAATCTTCTTCTATTAGAAGGATCAATGGGGAGAATCAAATATAATTAATTTATGAACTAGTTTACTCCACAAAGATAATCTCGATAGAAAAATCCCTCTAGCAAGAATGATCGAACTGTGGGTCAATCTGTTGGTGGGTTGTTCCATGTTCGTAATTTAAAACTATGAATGGGGAAAAGAATGGAATTTAAATAACAACCCCTACTTGGGTTGGATCATTCTTTGGTAATGAACGGTGTCACTGCGTTCATAATTCTGTGATCCTCTATTTACGATCGTTGGTCAATCATCGTTGGTGACGATCCGTTCATAGGGGGGTCGGCGTTCTTTGTTTTCACCCACATGATCTTTAAAGTAGAACCAGGATTGTTCCAATAATTTTGAGTTTTCTGTTTGAACATTAATGTAAAAAACATGAATCAGTGTTCCCCCATATTTTCAATCTGATCACTGGTTCAAAATATAGAAAAACAATCTTGCAAATTTAATTAATAAACTTTAAAAAGGGTTTTAAAATCCAATTCAGCCACTCTGGATCTCAGAATTACATTCCGTCTTGGAGCCAAGTCTCATAAAAATCCCATTTAAATTTGATAAAAAATCCATGGAATTCTGAGACATTACAAAAACACAATGCTCAAAAAAATGGTAAATATACTTTTGTAATTTCAGGCAACAACTTCTGATCAGTAAGAATATTATAGCCTCATTCATACATATGGCTAGGCCTTTGATGCCATAATGTCATAAATGATTCCATTAAGGTATTTGATGAAACAATAATATCTTACTCCTTGTACATTGAACCCATAATCACATACATGTTCTTTGAGATTTTCTCCATCTTCATGACCAAAAGTTCAACCTTCGAAAATTTCAAAACTTCTTTCTAAGTGAGAGTATTTTATCTTATGTCATCGAAATTTTCTAATGGTTATATGTCCATTATAATTACTTTCACATGGCGTACTCCTTGGATGGTTTGAACTATACTGTCATGCATCATTTAAATTATGGAACTGACTCCAACAATCTTCAAGGTGTGATTATTTTAAATATACACAAGTTCTTATGGGATAATTTATCACTGATAAAACCATTCCCTCTAAGGTGTTATATTCCACATTAACCTTGATTTGATTACCCATGCATCATTGAGATATTTTATACCTTCAGTAGTAATTTTCACTTCACTAGCTTGTATGTCTCCATTTCTAGAAGTGCTCACCACATTTTATAAAGATTTATTTCCACCAATTTTATTTTTCTATAATTTCTTATTGACATGTACCTTTTTTTATAATTGTAATATGTGATATTTTTATTCTTTATCCTCTATTTGGACCTTCCATGTTTCTAGATCCCACTAGAATCATCATCGATCATTCTTCTTCTTTCCTTTGATAGAGCATCTTCTTAGTGTGATGTTATTTGACTATGTTCCTTGTTCTTAGGACAAATTTCTTTTTTAAATACCCAAGGTGAAACATTAATGAAGAGAAACAGATCAATCAGGATATTGTTGGTGAGATTGATGATGATCTGATCATACAACTCAAGAAAACTCTATAGCAGAATCTCTACACATTTAGTATTTATAATTTTTTAACCCAATGCAATATGATGAGAAAATAGGGTATTTAGGTTGTTGATATGGGTAGTTACTAATTATGATAATGCTCAAATAGATCATGGATTCACTTTGTTTATTTATTTTTTGATAACTACACTATTTCTTATTTCATAATTATAATTTCTCATAGCTTTTTATTCCCTCTAAAATGAGTTGTGGTGAGGTTGTTTTTAGTATGTTCTTGAAAATTTGGAAAAGTCTGGAATAGAGAATAGTTAAAATTTTGGAAAATTAAGTATCTAAACATGATTGAAATTTTTTCAAAATACTTAAACTACCACAAGAAGAAAAATAAAATGATTTCAAAAAATGGAAAATGAACTAACAGAAAGAAAGAAAATAAACAGTCCACAATAAGGGAAATGAACTATCCGTAAGAATAAAAATGAACTGATCGTAAGGAGAAAAATTAATTTAACATAAGAATAAAAATAAACTGACCAAAATAAGAAAAATAAACTTACCGCAAAAAGAAAAATGAACCTACCACATAAAGAAAAATGAACGTACTACAAGGATAAAAATCTACCTACTATATGGAGTCTAATTTTGTACATGTATTGAATATACCATATGTTATGTGGTCACTTTATAATTTTTTCAAATTTTATTTCAAAAAATTACATGTTTTTGTTTTTCATTTTTGTTATGAATTACTACATATTTGTTTCATATATTTTTCTTGAATAAATTATTCCCAAAATACAAAGTAATTATTTTGATATTATGGAAATTTATTTTCATATATATTATGTTTTATTTAAATTTAATTAAATATGATCATATATGTGTTAATATATACACTATTTTATTGGAACTTGGTATATATAAAATCAAATTATTTTAAATACGAAAACTCTGTCTCGTATGGATTATGGGATGTTTCCAAGAACATTTATATATATTTTTATGAGTTCATTTACTATTGTATTAAATTTTCTAACACATTTTATTATATAATCTCTTTTAATATTTTATATTATCAAAATAAACCCACATTGGTGTAATTTTTAGGTGCAATAAAAAAATAAATAACATGTTTCATTGGGAAGTAAGAAATGCAATGAACTTCATGATTTGAATCTGTTATGCATGAAATAAATCTATATATTTAGTCAAAAATTTATAGATCAAGTAAATGCAGTTGATGATATTCTTGAACAATACTATGTTATACACCTTGACGATCAGTTACTTATCTTGGATAAACTTCAATTATTTGATCCATTACTGTTGGAAATAATCTTACTGCTTTGATACTAAAATCTGTTCTTGTTAATATGGTATTTTTATTGATCACTTATTCCAATTATTTTTTTTCTTAATATTTTCTGGTTATACTTCCACTAAAAGTTTTGAGTTGGGTTATACTGCCTCGTACAAAAGGTATAATTTCTACCATAATTGGTAAAATAAAAGGGGATTGGTTATACCTTGTTCTTGGGAAAAGGAAGTGTTTGGTTCCACCTCCACTTCAAAAGGTAGCTTCTTGGTTGTTCCTCTACGTGTCCAAAATGAAGGTTGTTCAGGTTAATCCATTAAGTGTGAAAAACATTTGTCTTGGCTTGTGCCTACATGGTTTAAAAATGAATTTTTAAAGGTTTTCAACTCCCTTTAAAAGTCTGAAGGTCCATTATAGTGGGTTTGATCACTCTCTTCATTTGATAGGGGTAAATAGTAGAGTGAGATCATTTAGATCCAAACTATAGTAAAAAAACATTTCATTCATTTCTCATTATATTTATTCTATATTAAATTAACTTTGATAAGTGGTTAAAAATATTTTTAAAGGTAAATTCACCCCCCATATCTTGACCAATCATCCATTCTCATCAGGACCTCATTATTGGTATTAAATGATGTTAAATATATTTATCATAGTTTTTGTACTATTTTTAAAAATAAAATCCTAACGTAAACATCCAATGGGGAAATATTTATTTTTATATGGTAGGAATGAATGTTAATGATAGTTGGAAACCTCAAAGACATCCAATCTTTAGTGGAACTAATTATGTCTATTAGAAGTCTTGTGTGGTGATTTTTCTTAAACACCCGAGCATAGATATTTTTAAAATCATAGTGAAATTATACAACTACTTAAAATTGATACTAAAACATTAGTTGGTAATGATGCAGTAAAGTATGTTCTAAATTACAAGGTGATGAATATTTAATATTTTCACTTAATCAGAATGTGCATAGTCCTAGTTCTTCACGCAAAAAAACACATAAAGTTTGGAAAATAATACAAGTCACTCATTTAGGTTAGGATAAATTGATAAGAACTAAATTAGGAATATTCAAAGATGGGTATCAAGATTTAAAAATAGTATAATAAGATATTTTTAATCAAAATTTTCCTCAATTTACAAGTATTGTAAATGGACTGAGTACTTTGGGATAAATTTTAGAAAATTCAATTATGGTTAAAAGAGTATTAATAACCATACCAAAAAAATTACATGCTAAAAAGGTATAAATTAATGAAATTAATATTTTAAATAATATAATTTAGATGAGTTTATTGGATCTTTACTATAATATGATTTATAATTAAAAAATATTACTGAATAAGAATATTTGAAAAAAGGTATTCCCTTTAAAAAATTAATATTACTGCTCACTCTTCTGATTTTTAATTGAAAATTATGGAAAGAGACCAAGTTATAAAAGTTTCCCAAGTGATAAGAAATAAAGGATACATAAGGAAAAATTAAATTAATTACCCATAGAGTAAAGAAAGAAATAAAGGTAATGGAGATAATGAAGTTGTTTTTTATAAATGAAAATAAAGAGGGAACATCAACCTCAAACACCCAAGACTCAAGTATTATAAGTAAAATAGAGAATAACACAAAAATTAAAGGAAATAAATGGAATTGGTTGGATTTACAATTCAAAATTGAATTCATGGGGTTAATCTAGTATAGGAAAATAATCCCCAAACCAATATCAAATGGCTTCATCAATATAGGTTAGTAAATCTAATTTTTCATCCACTTCTAATTATAATTTTTATCCCTTTAAATTTTATATTTATGAAGAGATTAATAGTCTCATTCATAAAGTTAAAAATATTACTGAATTATTCAAAAAAGATTATGATTAAACCTAAGGAACTTATTACTGAAAATGAAAAATCAAAAAAGACACATTTGGTATCAAATTATAAATTATATTCTGCTCTATAAATATTTAAACTATAATTATTATACTTAAATATTATTTATCTAAATTTTAGTAATCTAAATGAATTAAATTTGATTTTTTTAGAAGAAAATAATAAACTTAAAAATTATATTGAATGGTTGAGGATGGATATATCTATTTCTGTTCAAGGACTACAATGTAATGATAAAATTTTGATTTTGAATAAAATGAAAAAAAGACATAGATATGATAAAATTTTACTAAATATTTATAAATCCTTCATTTTTAAATGTTTGAGTTGAAATATTTCAAGTTTTAAATTCTTTAAATGAAAAATAATCGCTAATCCTTCAAATGAATGTTTCTTAAAATTTCAACAATGTCTTGGTAACACAATGTATTTTATCTCAAAGTTATTGTCTTTAAAATTTCTTATCAACTCTTGATTTAAATTGGTTTGGTTTCCCTATTTTTATTTTTATAACCTAATTGGACCCAAATTTATATGGGTACCAAGGACTTATTAAAAAAATTGGTGAGAAGCTTTTCATGGAAGCATTAAAAAGGATGTGTGGTAAATGGATCATTTGTGTTCATGACATAAGACCAGTGAAATATCTAAATTTATGACTTTTAATAAGTTCAATTGTGGTAGTGTCGCATTAAATGACAATTAAAAAGGAAAATCTATTGGTTTTTTAGAATTTATGATTTCAAATTTAGTTTTTATCTTAAAGGTTTTAATTGTTGAAGGATTATAACATAATTTAATAATTATTTTACAACTTTGTTATCATAATATTAATGTGAAATTTTAAAATGAAAATTGTATTGTTTTCAAAGAAAATTCTATCTTGTTTTATGAAAAAAGAAAGGAAAATATTTATTCAATTAATTTTGGTTAGATGAATAAATAAAATGTAGAATGTTTAAATGTTGTGAAGTATAACAATGTTTTGTGGAATAAAATATTAGGTCATGAAAATTTATGGTTGTTACATAAGATTTCAAAAAGGTAAAAGGTTTTGGACTTACCCGAGTTGAAACCGAACAACACATATGTATGTTATTCCTTATTAAATGGTTAGAAACATAAAGATTCATTAAATTTAATCCTAGAGTAAAAACTTCTCTACTACTTCAAATTTTACATATGTATTTATTTGGATGTATGGAAACTATTTGTATTGTGGGGAAGGTATGTGTTTTTTATTGTTGATGACTACATAGAGTTACTTTATTGCACATAAATATAAAGCTTTTTCAGAATTTATTTCATATTTTAAATTAGATATAATTAAAAATGAACATCAAATTTTATTAATTAGAAGTGATAGAGGATATGAGTTTCAAATCAGAAATTTGATAAATTTTGTGAAGAGAATTGTTATAGTCGTAATTTTTCATCCCCTAGCACTCTATATCAAAATTTTGTGGTTGAAAGGAAAAAAATAAGACTTTATAAGAAATTTATATAAAAATGTTAATTTATTATTATTTTTTAAAATATTTATGGGAAGAATCTATTGACTTAGCCCATAATTTTTCAAATTGAATTCTTCTTAGGACATTTTTAAAGAAGACACTTCATGGAATCTAGAAATGAAGGAAGCCTAGAATTGGTTATTTTGAAGTATTTTTCTAGAATTTTGATATACTTAATACAAAATATTCACAATAAAAATATTATTCAAAATGAGAAGAAGGTATTTTTCTGGGGTACTCTGACTTGAGTAAGATATATAATGTTTATAACAAAATAAAATTAGTGGTCAAATAATTTTTTCATGTTAAATTTGAACAAAATAATCTAAAGAAAAGAACATATGATTAAAAAAGGTTGAGGAATATTTTAGAGAATTTAACTTTGGAGAACCTAAATTTGATGCATATATTAAGGGGGTATTATATCTCATGAAAAAATATTAAAATTATATAAAGATCATCTAGTTGGAAAAGTGATTGGTTATATAACTACAAGTGTTAAAAGCATAAATTTTATAAGAAAATTTTTTTTATCATGATTTTATTTCTAATTTTAATGCCTCAAAATATTAATGAAAAATTTTATGATTCTAATTAAATTATCATAATTAATGAAGAATTAAATTAGTTTAATAGGAATAATGGATGGAACTTAGTTGAACCCAATAAGGATAAAAAAATTCTTGGAACCAAATGAATCTATAGACACAAGTTAGATGAGTCTGGTCAAATAATTAGAAACAAATCCATATTAGTGGATCAAGGTTACAATCAAGAATAAGGAATTTATTTTGAAGAATAATTAGTCCCAGTTTCTAATTTAGAATCTATAAGAATTATTTTTGAATAGGAATCTCATTGTCGAATTAAAAGTTTTTAAATGGATTTTAAATGTTAATTTCTTTAACGGATATATTTCTATTTTTTTTTTAAAGTGGCACCTGGGTTTTGATAATGAATGGAAACATAACCATGTTTTCAAACATTCCAAATCTTTATGGTTTGAAACAAGATCCTTGATCTTGCAATGATAGGTTGTCATTATTTATTTTCAATAATGGTTTTGAAAAGGAAAATTTGATCTAACTTTTAAATGATTCAAAAGACATTTTAATTTTTTAAAAATATATAGATGATATTATATTTGTACCACCATGTAATTTACTCAATAATGAATTTTAAAATATAATTTATTTGGAGTTTGACATGACACTTCTGAGTGAAATTAAGTTATTTTTGGTTTTTAAAATAGTTTAAAGGAAATATAGGTATCTTTTATAATCAATTAAAATATTCTAAATAATGGGTTAAAATGTATGGTCATGATGGTTGTAAAAGCTAAGATATTCCAATGATTACTTCTTGTAAGATAAATTATGCTAAAGTTTAATGTGTTGATAATAAGATGTTTACATCAATGATTGGTATCTTACTTTATTTGACAAAACCTAGAACAAATTTCATGTTTTCAATATATATATGTTCTAGATTTTAATCTAATCATAAATAAAGTAATTTTAAGGTAGTTACAAAAAAATATGTATATTAAAGGTTCTTTTAATCTCATATTATTTTGTCATGTATATACTTAATTAGAACTAACTAGTTTTTCATATTATGATTTTGTTGGTGGAAAATAGATACAAAAAAGAACAAAAGTTATGTGTCACTTTATTGGTAAATTTTTAGTTTCATAGAGTTCTAAGAAATAGAATTCAGTGGCTTTATCTACTATTGAGTGTGAGTATGGTGTTGCATATTCTTATTTCTCATAGTCTTTATGGATTAAACAAACACTTTTTGATTTTAGTTTTAATTTTGAGAAGATCCTGATTTATTGGAATAATACTTATTTAATTTTTATCTCTAAAAAAAAATTTGCATCATCTAGGACTAAACACATTAAAATCAGGTATCAATTTCTTAGAGATATTATTCAAAATGGAAATATTATTTTGGAAACTTTTTCTTTAGAAGATCAATATGATGGACTCTTTACTAAACTCCTACATTTATCTATGTTTGATAAAATAAAATTTGAACATGGTATGATGAACATTTAAATTTAAAGAATATTTTAAGTATAATTTAAAGAATGTTTTTAATATAATATTAATTCAATAAGTATAGATGAAAAACTTCTATACTTATAGTTAACTTGTGAAATAATAGTTGGCTACCATTTAATTCATTGAGACTAAATATTGAAAAATTTAGAATTTTTTTCATGGATCCTTCAGTCTTCTAAAAAATTTTAAAAAAAGAATTTATGCTATTAAACACACATATCTTTTTAATTCTACATATACTATTTAAAAATACAGGAATTTTGGGGAAGCCACATTATGTTTTCGATGTAAATTTTACATTAGGTTCCTTCCAAATAATGATTGAGAGGGATATTTGGATGTTCCATTTTAATTGTAAAGGTTAGTTTCTTTCCAAGTAATGTATATTTATCTTGGGGTGAGTATTTAGTCTTAAACTCCTGGTACATTTAAGTAGACATTTTTTTTGTCTTTTTGATCAATTTCAAAAAGGAGAGAAATATTGGAGTTTAAGTTTTTTTAATTATAAAAATATTGAAGAATGTTAAAGTGGCTCCTTGATCCACTTAATGTATGTTTTGATAATGAAAATAGTTTTTATTATATAATTATAATTTCCTATAGAATTTTATTCCCTCTAACAAAAGTTATAGTGAGTCTTCTATTAGTCTATTTTTATGTTGTTCTTGAATATTTGAAAAATTCTGAAACTGCCCATGAGTGATCATTTAAAAAAGTACTCAACCTAACACAATAAAAAAAGGAATTGATAAAAAAAGGAAAATTAATTAATTGTAAGAAGAAAAATTGAGTAACGAAATGAAAAAAAATGAATAGATCATAAGGAAAAAAATAATCTTTCCATAAGAAGAAAAACTAATTATGACCAAAAATAAAAAATCAACATACCATATGAAGCCAAAATTTGGAATAGTCTTGAACATACATTATAAACTATGGTAACTTATTTAATATGTCATATTTTATTTCAAAACATCATCTTTTTTGTTATTATTTTATATTATGAATTACATTATGTTTGTTACATTTTTTTTTCTTGAATTAATTATTCCTTAAATACATAATAATTATTTTTATCCGACAGAAATTTATTTAGAGATCTTTTAGGTTTTATTTAAAGTGAATTAAATATGATTATACATGTATTAATATAGAAATTTATTTCTTGGAACTTGAAATATTTAAATTCAAATTACTTTAAATATCAAAAAAATTCCTCACATGTGTTAGGGGAAGTTTCTAAGAACATTTTTAAAGTGTAAAATGTAGAAATAAATGGAAAATATATGTAATGTGGAAAACCCCTAAATAAAAATGAGTAATAAAAATGAAAATACTTGGATAATTATGTTAAATATGTGTATATACTCTTTCTCAATATTACAAAGGGAAACTACTCAATGTATTCTCTCTTGAATAAATAGAGAAACACATTACCAATATCACAAAAATATTAAACTATAATCTAGAGATGTTGAATGTTGAAGCTAATGATTTATAAAGAGGGGAGATCCTCCTTTTATAATGAATCATCACCAAATGGACCCCTCTATACATGACGATATTATATGAGGAAAGTTAAATGGGATATATTTTACATTTACTAAATTGAAGAAACCAGCACTTCTTTTTCATTTTTCAAATGTCTACTAATAGGATATGCTATGTGCATCAATTTTCTTATGGTTCCTGTATCATGGTGGTGTATCTCTATAGTGTTATTGAACAATTGGTGGAAACTCTCTTGGTGGTGATATTTTTAGTGTTGTGGTATCTTTCATATGGTGGTTGATGATGGCCTTGGTCGATGTTAGTGTTTGGTGATAAGTATTTTCATGATGGTGGTTCCTAAGCAGATGACAACTGTTGTGGGATTCAAGTGATGTCATTATGTGGGGTCTAAAGGATGAGAGGCCCAAGGAATACACTCCCTAATGCTGCACCTTTCGATCTCCCACACCCCTTATAGACTCTCTCTATGCCTAGATCATTTTAAGTGTCTAGACTCACCCTATATGGGTTATTCTGAGATTCGATTTTGATTTTGGGTGTTGGTAATTGGGTGTTTGTATACACTTCACCCACAAAAGTTGATTTTATCTAAAAATTCATTAAAAATAATAATATAGAGATAAATAATGTAGATAAATAAATACAATTAAATATCAAGATTACAATATGAAATTACCTTGGCTCATAATTCCCAACAAGCATTAAGACTATAATAACAATGGTACAAAGAAAAAAAAATGCAAGTCATTAAATGGAAATTTTATAGAATGAAACTATGTGTGATTAGAATAGGGATAGTTTATAGTAATGAATAGGGATTATGTGATTATTACTTGACCATTGAAAATGAATAAGATATTTTATGAAAACTAACGATTTCATTGGGATTCTCATATAACCATTATAACATCCATGATATCAAAAACCATTTATCTAAGGTATTGATTTTTTAATTGTATTTATTAAATTTATAAATAAATATTAATAAAATTAATATTAAAATTTTTCAAGAATTATGATATATTGTATGAGTGAGCTATGATTTTAAAATGATGTAAACATTAATATTTACATTTACCCATCTTAATGTGTATTTTATTTGTAAAAATGTTGACTTCTAAATATCATCATCAAAATATCACCTATAAAGTAATTATTAAAAAATAAAATATATTTTATTCATATAAAATATCATTTAATTATTCTTATAATTTATTTCAAATAATAGATTTCAGTTTTGGGTTAAAATACAATAAATCGTGAATTTTTTAAATCAAATTTCATGTGTGGTAATCAAAAACCATGTGTGAAACCCCATTTTTTCATTTTTAAATGTTAATGTTTTATATTAAATATTCCAAGGGAATAATTATTAAACTATTCTCTTAATTCTACTATAAATTCCACTCTCTTATTTAATTTTTCTTAACCCTAAAGCTAGTAAGAATAATTATCCAATCATTTTCTGTATCGAGTCTCTCCTTAAGGATCTCCTATGGGTTAAAAGGGATATTTATCATGTTTTTAGAAACAATGTAGTTAGAATTCGAAGGGTAGTAATGCCTTAAAAATGGATACGGTTATTGAATTAATGAAAAACTGAATTTAACAAGTGGAATGCAATGGGAAATGGATTGAAGAATGAAAAAAATGAAGTGTTGGAGTAATTGCTTTATTTTTTGATTAATTTTTATGGTAATTGATAAATAAATGTGGTTAATGAATTTTGAAGCAATCAATGATTGTTTATATAGAATTGGTAAATAATTATAAATGTAAATAATTATGTGATGATAATTTTAACTTAGTTGTGTAGTTACTTCACAACAAAAAAGGAAATTAGCAATGATTTTTTCATCACGTTTTTAAAAAACATAGCTAAATATATATGTTACCTTACAAACATTGTTAATTTACTTTTCTTTTAGTAAAAATAAAAATAATTTAAAAATAAATTTAATATATAAATTTAAAATAATTTTTTTAGAATATAAATATTTGTTAATATAAATTCATATATTTAATTTATAATATATAAAATCACAATAAATTTAATTTTTTAAAAGGGAAATTAAATTAAATAAGACACAAAAATTTATATATCTAAATTTTTATATATAAATTCATATTTAAAAATGTGAAAAAATGCATCTGTTTGCATTTAATATATATTATTTTTAATATTATACAACTAGAATATATTTATATGTGTGTGTGTAAATATATAAACACACTTATATACATATACATATATACATATATACATATATACATACATAGATACATATATATATATAAATATGTCACTGACATATATATTAAATATATATATACAAATATATAGTGGTTAGGAGGTAAGGTTTTGGGGTGGGGGTAGGTCGCAAGGTCAAGTCCCTAACCTGTGATTTACTACAATTTGTTTCATTGCATTATGTTCCTTGGTGATAGATGTAATAAGGCTAGTATACATAAATATATATATATATATATAATTTATATTTAAAAATATTAACACAAACATTTTATACATGCATGAAGATATTTGTTATTATTATATAATTTCTTAATTAGGTTGATTAACATTAAAGCTTCAATGGGGAAGTCCTGTATGTCACACTAGAATCATCTTTCCCACATCAAAAATCATAAAGGTCAATTTATAATAATTCATGCTTCACTTTTATCTGTCGAAAACATCATCAGACTTCCCATCGCTACATTCGTCCTATTAATACACCCTTTTAGGCATGCCCTACTAATACTGTTGATTTTTTCTACTGCATGTTGAGTTGAAATTAAATGAATTAATAATTTTAACATGTTAAATGATTTTGATTCATTTGTTTGTATTCTTTGAATTTCCATGGCCTACATGGGTAATGTTCATGTGGTAAATTTTCTTTTCTTTTAGATTAATTTTATACCGCATGATTTTTTTCCTCTAAACCATTTACAAACTTTTTCTATACCATTGATCAGCCATGATCCGATGGACCAATGTATATTTGGGTGTGTTTCTTCACTGGACTTCAATCCACCATTCCACTACTGCTCCAATCATGTTTCTCCACTTGTCTTGTGCATTGTCCCAATTTCAGTTACTCAAACTTTTCGCTTCATCGTAGTCGTCCATGCAAAATTGATCTCATGGATCCACCTGACTTCTTGACACTCATTGATTTCACAGTCTACACATGGATGCAGTGGATTCCTCATGTTCGTTTTTTTCTAGTCGGGTTCCTAGGATATCTCTTTGAGCAAAGCTCTACTCCGACTATGTGAAGAAGAAATGAATGAGATCTAAGGGTTGTCCAGGCACCTGCACTCCCCTATACCACAATTCATGCCACTTCCTACAACCAAAGTTCTTATCTGGTGGAGAATAAGTGGGGAATCATCTCAGTTTTAGGTTTTTTAATGACTACACTCCAAGAAGGTTTATTTTTTGACACATCTTTAATTGTAAAAAATATTCGGTATATTTTTCTTAGCTCTGTAGTGTTTTACTTTCTTTCATCACGTACGCTATTGTATCCTACAGGAGATTGTGTGTGTGAGTATATATAGGAGTGTATGGGGTGGACTCTACATGATAGGGTTAGTCACTGCCACTTAGTTCAGCAAGCTCGACCTCCTCAAATAGTTTATGTTGTCGTTTATTCTGTTTTTGAGTCTGTAATTTTTTCTTATTTCCCTTGCTTATTAATAAAGTGTTAACCTGGTGGTGTTATCACCATTCATGTAGGTCCCAAAGGTGATGAAGCATGGTATATTTTTTGTCTATTTACTTTTCACATTTTTTTGTTTTATCATTATAGTATTCCTTTTATGAATAATTTATTATTTTTTTCTATAACTTGGTCAATAAAATTTATAATATTGATAGTCCATAATACATGATAGTGGGTCATGGAAATTTAGGTTTTATGTGTTTAACCCCAAAAAATGGTATCATATCCTACTGTATTGTTAATATGAGTTCTACTAAATTTTATATTGATATGTTTGATGGTGAAAACGACTTTAGTCTCTAGATAATTATAATGATAGCCTTGTTAGATCATAATGACCTAGAATATGTCCTTTACTGTTATAAAAAGAAAATCACCACTACTGACCCTGATGGGAGGACTGTTGTTGCATATCTTGATGTCCCTGAGAAGACCCTTAGGAAAGACTGTATTCTAATAATTTTATATTTAGGAGAAAAATTGTTAAGAGAATTTTCTTATGAGACCTATGTCACTAGAATATGGTTTAAACTTGAATCCCTTTATATGATTAAGTCTCTTGTTGTTCAATTGTATAATAAAATGAGATTGTATACTTTCTAAATGCAACCTAGAACTGTACCCAGGATACACATTATTTAATTTAGTAAAATATTGTTAGATCTAGAAAATATGGATATTAAATTGGATGATGAATATCAGGACATTATATTGTTGACATCCTTAGATGATTCCTTTAATTATGTTAAAGACTCTATGATGTATGGAAAAGAAACACTTACTCTTAAAGAAGTAAACAATGATTTAATCTTAAAATACCTTCAAAGGAAGGGTAGTATTAAGACTGAGGTTGAGGGTTTAAATGTTAGGGATAGAGGTGAGTATAGGGATAGGAGTGAATCTAGAGGACGAAGTGAGTCAAGGGGTATGAGAAAATAATGGGTTCAATCCATGAAGCATAGAATCAAATCTAAAATTAATGTTATAAAATGTTTCTAACATAAAAAAACTATAAATATTAAGAGGAAATTCCGTAATATGAAAGGTGACTTTAGAGACGGTAGTAATAACCATTCCTTATTAGTTGAGCAGGAAATTGACATTGCGGATGTGTTAAATGTATCTGACATATCCATATCTGATGAATGGATCCTTGATTCAGGATGCTCTTTACACAAGTTTCCTAGGAAGGAGTTCTTTATTGAGTTAATGGAAACAAAATCTAGTGAGGTTTTTCTAGGGAGTAAGAGGAGCTGCCACATTATGGGAATAGGATCTATTTCATTAGTTCTTCATGATGGGACATTCAAATATCTTGAAGAAGATAAGTGGGTACCTGAATTGAAAAGAAACCTAATATCCCTAAGAATACATAATCATAGAGTGTATAGCTTCATGTCAGGCTCTGAAAGTATTATATTTTCCCTAGAATCCCTAACAGTTATGAAAGGAACCCTTCACAGTGGCATGTATGTTTTAGATGGTAAGGTCTATAGAAGTTAGGTGAACACCTCTTCTAGTTCATAACTTAATTCCATCACTTTGTGGAATATGAGAATAGGGAACATTAGTGCCAAGGGTTTAACTGAACTTATCAAATATGGCCTTTTAATTAATGTTAGTCCTAGTACTGTATCATTATATGAGGACTATGTATATGGGATGTCTAGAAGAGTTAGCTTTATTAGTTCTATGTATAAGGCTAAAGAACCCCTTTAATGTGTATATTCTGATTTATGGGGTCCTTCTAGGCTTACCTACCACAATGGATGCTTGTACTTTGTGACTTTTATTTATGATTTCTCTAGGAGAGTTTGGATTTATATACTAATATACAAGTCTAATACTTTTCATACCTTAAAAAATGGAAAGTTGTATTAGAGAGTGAGAGTAATAGAAAACTTAAGGCATTAAAGATTGATAATAGTTTAGATTATCTATCTATAGAACTCATTGAATTATTTGAATTTTAGGGAATAAAAATGTACCAAACTATTTTTAAACCCCCTTAGAAAAATGGGTTAGAAGAGAGAATGAATAGGACTATTATGGAGAGGGTGAGGTGTATGTTATACCACTCAAAACTCCCTAGGTCCTTTTAGACTGAGGTTGCTTCGATAGAAGTATACCTCATCAACTGTTGTCTATCTTCTACAAACCCATTTAAGACACTTGAAGAATTCTGGAAAGGTTCAACCATGATTCTAGCACAGCTTAGGATTTTTAGATCCATGGATTATTCTCATACATGTAATGATAAGCTAGCTCCTAAGACTATTAAGTGTATATTAATGGGTTATCTAAAGGTTTTTGAAGGGTATCTTTTGTTGATAGATAAACCATGGTATTAGAATTGTATTATTAGTCGAGATATAGTGTTTCATGAGTCTGATCTTTCCAATGATAAGGGACCTAAAACTACAGAGGATTATGATTACATTGAAGGACCCCCCACAGTAGTAAGTACTCTTAGTGTTGAAGTTCCTTTTGAACTCAGTGACCACTCCCAACCCACTAGTGGTCCTGGTCCCCCTATTTTCTAGACCGAAGTTGAATCTTATTCTAGTTCGGATTTTGAACCCCAGACCATGGATCCTGATGATCTGAGCAACTATCAGCTAACTTTGGATAGATAGAGGGGATTTATTATACCTCTAGCCCATTTAAATCAAGGAAACATGTTTTCCTATGCATTTAATGTAGTGCAGGACTTGTTTAATGATGAACCACAAATATAAAAGAAATAAATTAGGTCCAAATAAGACACTAGGTGGCTGAATGAGATTCAAGAGGAGATGAATTCTCTTCTTAAGAATAACACCAAGGTTTTTTTCCTAGACCCAATAACCAAAAGTTCATTGTCTTTAAAAGGATTTATAAGAATAAATAGAACAATTTAAAAGAAACTAAATCAAATTAAATGCTCAAATGGTAGCTAAAGGATGTATTCAATGTGAAGGTATTGATTATAGTAAAATTTTCTCCCCAATTTTTAATAATTCTTCTATTATAATTCTTATTTCATTTTCATGCAAATTTGATCTACATTTTGAACAATTAGATGTAAAAACTGATTTTTTTTTCATGGTACTATAGATGAATCAATTTATATAAATCCTATTGTATGATTTTCAAAACTATTCAAACCTAATCATGTTTTTATTATTATTATGTCCTCATATAAGATTAAATAGTCTTCAAGACAATGGTATAAAAGGTTCTATTTTTTCATTATTGAAAATCAGTTTTTGAGAAGTAGATTTGATGCATGTTTATATTATAAAATTGTTAAACATGATTTTGTTTACCTATTGTTATATGTTGATGACATGAAATTAATCTGTAAGAATATGAGGATAATAAATTCTGTCAAGAACCAGTTTAATTGTGTCTTTGAAATGAAATACTAAGTCCATGTTAATCAAATTTTAGGTATCGACATAATTAAAGATAGGAAGGCCAGAACCTTGTAACTATCCCAATCGTCTTATGTAAGAATGGTATTAAAAAGATACATATTTGATCATGTTAAACCTATCAACATTCATTAAGGAAACATTTCAAACTATCCTTAAACCAACAGCCTAGATATTAAAATTAGGCTTCCTTTATGAGGAGAATTCCTTATACTAATATTATAGGAATTCCTATGTAAACAATGGTCTATTCTAGGCCAGATATTTCCTTTTTTGATTGTACATTGAGCAGGTTCATGGGGAAACCTAGTAAGCCTCATTGGCATGCATTGAAATGGCTCCTTAGGTATTTTTCTATGTCTGATACATTTTGCATTTGATATGGATTAAATAGTAGTTTTGATGATGATCTAGTTGGATTTTTTATTCTGATTATGCTGCAAATATTAATACCCAAAAGTCTATTGATGGTTTTATATTTATTGCATGTGGAGGACTGGTCTACTAGAATTGCAATATGAAATTAGTTATTTAACATTCCACTACTGAGATAGAGTATGTTTCTTTGATAGAATCCATAAAAGTGGCTATATGGATGGAAGGTTTTATTTCTAAATCATCATTATCATTTGATATCATAGTAGTCCACTGTGATATCTAGTCTGATTTACATTTATCTAAAAACTATGGATTCCATGGTAGATTAAAGCACATTGAAATTAGACTTAATTTTTATGGGGATATTAAATAATCTTGGATTGTTAGTGTCACTAATATACCCACTGGTGACAATTCGGAAGATAGTTTGACTAAGGTCATGTCATTTTCTAAATTCATGAATTACCTTAAACTTATGAATTTAGTCCCAATTCTATAATGTAAGTTGTGATAACATCATCATTTAATTTCTTTTAATTAAAAGGTGTATATTTTTTGATTTTTGCTCCTACATTTTGATTTTCAATTAAATTAATTAATAAGTTTTCCCTGTTAAATGAGTTTGATTCATTTGTTTTTGTTTTTTGAATTTTTATGACCTATATGGGGACTGTTCATGTTGTGCATTTTATTTGTTTTTAGATTACTCTTATACCACATGATTTTTGTTTTACTTAACAAATTTGCGGCCTTTTTTGGACCATTTATTAGTTGTGATCTAATGCCCAATGTTTCGTCGGGTGTGTTTCTTCACTAGAATTTGATCCACCATTCCACTTTCACTACAATCATGTTGTGCCACTTGTCCTATGTGTTTTCATGGTTTTAATTACTTGAACCATCTGCTTGATCACAACCGTGCACATGGAATTGATCCCACAACTCAGCCCGACTTCCTGACATGCATTGATTGCACTGTTTGTGTATGGATGTTGTAGATTCCTTGGGTTGGGTTTTCATCAGTCTGGTTACTAGGAGATCTTTGTGAGTGAAACTCTACTCCAATTTCATGAAGAAGAAAGGAAGGAGATACAGGTGTTTTCTGGGAACCCGTACTCCCCTCTTCCACAGTTTGTTCCACCTCATGCAATCGAAGTTCTTATTTGGCGGAGACTCAGTGGGAAATCATCTCGATTATAGGTTTTTGGATGACAATGCTCCAAGAAGGTTAAGTTCTTGATACATCTACAATCATAACCAATACTCAGTATATGATTCTTTTCATTGTAGAAATTTACTTTCTTTCATTATATATACTAATATATCCTACATGGGAGTGTGTATGAGTCCATACATGAGTGGATGGGGCTGAATCTATGTGACAGGGTTGACCGATGCCACCTAGTTTAGCAAGCCCGACCTCCTTAGATAGTTTCTGTGGTCCTTTTTTTTTTGAGTTTGTAATTATTTGTCTTATTTCCCTTTCTTATTAATAAAGTGTTACCCTAGTGGTGTTTTCTCTATGCATGTAGGTCCCAAAGGGACCAAATCACATTATATTTTTTCATTTACTTTCCACGTTTTCTATTTTATCATTTTATTAATCTTCTTGTGAATAATTATTAATATATTCATTTTATATCACATGGTCAATCAAATTTATAATATTTATAGCCCATCATATGTGACAGTGGGTCTTGGGAATTTAGGGTTTAAGTGTTTAACCCCCAAAAATAACTATTCTAATCTCACCTCATACCATTTATATGGGCAGCGCGTCTAACACAGGCGGCTAGTGTTAGGACATGAGCCAGGCCATTCAGGTGTGGGTGAATTAGGTAGGCCAACTAGTTAACTTACTTTGTAGTTTGTCTGATTAAAATATATATATATTAGTCATGGGTATAAAATGATTTGTGCGAATTTAAACCACATTTATAAACATTTATAATTAGATAAATTTATAAATACAGGAGGCTAGGATTTGGGACATGAGCAAAGCTATTCAAGTGGGGTGAATTAGGAAGGCCAACTGGCTGACCAGATCAGTAGTTTGCTGGAGTAAAAGACACACACATTTTAGCTGCATTTCTAAAACCCTCATTCTGTCATTTTTTTATAATACTAGAAATAGAGGTGTGGGTAGTTTAAGACATTTATAAACATTTCAAATTACATATGTTTGTAAATTCACCTAATTTACTCACACAACATTTAGTCATATTTTTTTACAATAATAAGAATTACAATATATATGTTTATAAATGTGACCAATGTAAAAAAATGGCTTGAATTGTGTTTTCATTCTAGTGTTTGTCATATTATTTCATAAATATAAGAGACAATATCCCAAATCGGTGCATGTGTAGCATATTATTTTATCAGTGCTAAACAGAATATACTGATAATGTGGTCATCTTTATCAGTGCTAGCTAAATTCACTAGAGGACGCGGTTGTGGATGTGAGAGAATTGATTGGAATTCTATTCGTGAGGAGGAATGAAGTATTGGAGTTGAGATTTGAAAAAATTTAGGAATGTGACTATTTTCATTGAGGAGGGCTGTGTGCTTTGTATGGCCCCATCTTTTGCCTCTCTTTGTTTTTATTATTTAATAAAATGGGACTCATCCCAAACTTTTTAAATATATATAGATATATATATATATATATATATATTGATTTAAATATATAAACTTATATAAATATACCAAAGTGGTGTGTACCATGAGGTATAATTATAGAGAAATATTTTTAAATACATTTATTTATAATTATAATTAGAAATAAATATAAATATATATATGTATATAATTATATAAATTTATAATTATATTTATAATTATATAAAAAAATTATTAATATATTTATTTATAATATAAATATAAATAAATTAATTTTTATTTTTATTTAATTATTTATTTAATTATAAAATGATAATAAATATGTTTAAATAATAAATATATTTATTATATTTGTAATTTTATAAATATATATTAATATAAATATATTTAAACATATATACAAATATTTATAAATATATTTATTTATAATTATAATAATGAATAAATAAATATAAATTTATTATATGTATAATTTTATAAATATATATAATAATATAAATATATTATTAAAACTAGATCTTTATCAATAATTTTTTAGCGTTGATAAAGACACCCATTTTACCGACACTACGAAAATGCTAATAAAACATGTTTTTATCAGTACTATAATTTTAACATTCACAAAGACATTTTTTATTAGTGATTTTTTAGCATTAATAAAATGATGTCTTTTTCAGCACTAAAAAAGCGCTGATAAAGAGTAGTTTCATTAGTACTTTCTATTTTAGTGCTGATAAAACTACTCTTTGTCAGCGCTTTCAAAACAATACTCATAAAATCCTTAAAGGTTATTATAAAATGAATCTTAACAGAGTTCTGGTGCTGTTAATACCTTCAATATTTAATAGAACTAGAGCCCTGACTTCATTGTCCCCTAACCCTACTATTGTCACTGATCGTGTTTCTCGACGGATCGATCTCTCCAAGTCTAATGTATATTTTTATTTGTATTGTTAGTTAATCTGACCACACTATTTTTTTAATCTTTCCTTTCCAAACCTTACTACGTGCATCTTCACTTCTTCTCAACGAACCCAACAAATAGCCCAAAAAACAACCATCCCTATTGTATAGGATCAATATATCAGCCACCACCATCCTTTTCCATTACTTCATATCTTTCACAACAACCTAACACTCACCCACACATAATTAATACCTAAAACCACCTACCTCTAAACATTATCCACATATCTGTTTTTATACAGCGTTTAGGATTACAGTTCTCATGTTTTCAGTACATATTCTGTATGGTATTAGTCTGTCATTTGTGTGCACAATTATTTGAGGGAGCGTTTGGTCACAATCCTTGCATAGTAGTTTTAGTTTCATAGCGAGGTGTGGGTAGTTCATGTGTGTTAATGAAGCATGTGGTGTTTTCTTTTGTTATTTTGTGATTGAGAGAGTGATGTCCCACTTAATATTATCAATACGTTTGATTATTTTCAAATGCATTTTTTTAATGAAAATGGGTGTTATTTAGGATATTAATTAAGGTTTTCATTTAGTTTTATTAACATCATATTTTACTTTGAAAAAATTATAAATAATAATCAATAGAAATTTATAATATTTTATAATTATAATTTGTTATATTTATACTTCAAGATATAATTTTTTTCTACTTATATAAACATCTATAAATTATACAGTATATCTTATAATATTTATATAATTTTTATATAAACTTTTTTTAAACATTTATATTTTTATAGTTTTATACATTTTTAATTATATATACTTTTATAAATTTTATAGTATATTGTATTTTACTAAAATACTTTAATAATATTTTTTATTATATATTTATAATTTTATAGTTTTACTCATTTATAAATTTATATACTTTTATAAATTGTATAGTATATCATATTATACATATATTTTTTAAATACAAAATGTTATTAATTATTTATATTATTATAGTTTTTTAAATTTATAAATTAATATATAAATATAATTTTATTTGTTATAATTAATTATACTTTTATACTTTCATAAATTTTACTTTTATATATAATAATTTTATACTTTTAAAAATTTATAAAACATTGTACTTCTATAAATAATGTATACTTTTATAACATATATGTACTTTTACATAGTATTATAAATTTATACCCATTTATAAATTATCTACATTTACTTAAAATATATGTTCTTTTATAAATTATATATAATTTTATACTTATATATATCTATAATTTTATATACTAATATTAATATATATATATTTTAAATTTAGACTTTTATACCTGTATACTTTTTCAATTTATCCATAGTTTAATACTTTTATATTTTAAAAAAATTATTTCTACAATTTATACTTTTATATTTTATAATATTATATTATAATTATTATTTTTTAAACAAATTAATTTTCTAATTGAGAGTTATTTTATTATATGAAATATTTTATGTTTTAAACCATAACATATAGAAGTTGGATGTGTTATTTTAATTGAGTGTTGAATGAGTTTCAAAATTAGCTTTGGTTTTTTTATTTTAGATTCAACGGTGTATTTATGGTGGAACTTATTCAATTCTCTTTTATAATTGCATCAATAAACCATGGTTTACTCATAAAGAAGTAAGTTACCGTATCACTAGAGTTGTATTCCAAACCAATTATGAGGTATGAAACCATAAGATAGAAATAGTTTAACAACTATAAAATTTTGATAGACCTAAGAGGTGTGAAGTGAATGATATTATATTTGATTAGTTTTCTTTTCTTTCACAATCTAAGTGTTAACTTAATGACTAGAAATTCAATGTTAGTGTTGAAAATATTATAAAAAATAAAATAATTTCTTTTTTATATATGAACCATTATTATATACAAAAGCGATATTTTCTATTATGAAAATGGTTTTCAAATAACTTTTTTTATTTCCCTTATTATATTAAATATCTATATTTTCAATGGTTTTTTATGATGTAAATGTGATTTAAAGGGTAAATAATTGGTTTTAAATTTGATAAATTTTATTTCTATGATGATTTATAATGAAGATGATATTT
This sequence comes from Viscum album, assembly GCA_963277665.1. NCBI lineage: Eukaryota > Viridiplantae > Streptophyta > Magnoliopsida > Santalales > Viscaceae > Viscum > Viscum album. Next base: position 1,181,079,176 of record OY728164.1, read on the forward strand.
TGGATTTCAATGATGATCTAACTTAATGATCTTCGAAATTTCACATTAAATTTATAATAGAGTATCTTGATTTGAAATTATAGTGAATAGATTTCATCGGTTTTTTTATAATGTAGTATACTCAATCAATGGGATGAGTGGTATCTATATTTATAAATGTAAATATATGTAAGTAAAAAAGAGTGTTATAAATATTTATATGATCATATTAACTTCCAGAGACCTTCTAAATACATAGAATCTCACCTCCAACATAATATAGATTGATAATTATTATATAGAAAGGTCATGTCACTAACTCTATCCAAACCATAGGATATCCACCATGACCTCACTCCTGCAAAAGGTGAATTATTATTTTACCCCATTTCAAACCCTAAACCTACTTTGAATCCAACATCACCTACATGGTCTACATTGGGGAGTCCTCCATAACTACATATTCTCACTAATTTGGTGTTAGCTCTATGGGGATGAGTCTTAGGGAAAAAATGAAATAATAACTATAATCCTCATCAGCTTCATCTCCTGGACAGTTATTACAGCATTTGTTTCTTGAGAATCACCCCCATATCTTCTGAACATGTACCGATGTTGTTTGAACTTCTCTGAGCAGTAGTCATCCCATACCATATACCAGTGAGCATTGTAAATGAATTAAAAAGATAACACCTACAAGCAGTGGAGTATTTCTTTTCTTATATTCTATTAACTATTTTCTTCAAAGCATTATAAAATTATTTGAATCATTAAAATGTTGGGTTCCCCTTATTTTAAAGTCCCTTTTTATGTATTTCTTTATTTTTTAAAATATTAATATTTCTGAATAAAATAGGATGGATATGAATAGATAATAGATGGATTCCAATAATATGAAAATAAAGTATGAAATGTTAATAAAAGAGTTCATCAAGTTTTCAAAATATTATTTATATGAACCTTCTCAAATAATTTTCTTGGGTTTAGTTAATTTTTATTCGAGACTAATTATTACAGAGGAGTTAGAAGAACGCTTGATCTATCATAGATCAAAGTTATAAATGTAAGAATAAACACAGGTAAAAAAGATAATGTAGCTTGTGACTAGGATAAAACTGTTTTTTATGGATCATCTGATATGATTACAAGTGTGGAAAATAAACAAGACTGTATCAAGGATGTAATTACAGGTGTGGATGATGATGAATATCATATTGAGTAAATGAAAGTGATAGTAGAAGATGAACATTGTGATAGTCCAAAATTATTTGTTAAGATAAAGAGTTGTGTAAATTCACTATTTTATGCTGGGTTCCCTAAATATATAACATTTTCAGTTATACTGAAGTTTTATAATTTAAAACTAGAAATAGAAGGAGATATTCCAGTTTTCTAGAACTAATTTCTCTTCTGAATGATGTGATTCCATAATATTATGCGCTTCCTAGACAAACATATGACTTTAAAATAATGGTATGTTCAATTGGTATGATATATGAAAGAATAAATTCTTATACAAATGATTTTATACTATTTATCATGGACTAAAATTCACTTAAATAATTTCCAAAGTGTGGTGCTTCACGATACAAGAAAGATGAATCGGGTCCTACAAAATTTGTATTTCACTTTTCAATCATTGCAAGGTTTGGGAACCTACATGGAAGTGAGGAGACTGAAATACAATGGAATTCGAACATAGATACAAGAAATAAAGATAAAAAACTTCATCACCCGAAAGACTCTACATAGTGGAAGATAATTGATCATTAGTATCCTAAATTTGGAAACGAACTGAGAAACCTTCATTTTTAACTATATTTAGATGGAGTGAATCCTTTTGGTTTTTAAAGAATAAATCACAATACATGGTAGGTTATGTTGTTAAATTATAACTTTCCAATGTGGTTATTCATAAAACAAAAATAAATTATTTTATCTATGTTTATATTAGGACCAAAACAATCGAGTAATGATATTGATGTTTATTTTTCTCTATTGATAAAATATTTGAAATTATTGTGGGATTAAGGTGTTATGTTATATAAAGCTTATATAAAATAAGATTTCATGTTGGGAGACATTTTGTATGGGAAAATAAATGAATTTATTATTAATTTATATTTGTTAGGATATAGAATTAAAGGAACTCAATGGTGTCATATTTGTGAACATGATACATAGTCATTTAGGTTGAAGCATTCATATAACACAATGTTTCTAGAAAATCACAGATTTTACCCCATTGACATGAGTACTAATCTTGGATGAAATCATTTAATGAGAGTATCGAATAATGTACAACACCGTATCCACTCATAGGTGTTCAAATGTTTGACAAAGTAAAAGATATAGACACTAATTTTGGTAAACCATTTTCAAAATACCTTATGAAAACTGGTTGGAAAAAGAGATCAGTTTTTTTTAAAATTACCATACTAGATGTGTCTATATGTTAGGAATTTTATTGATGTTATTCATGTTGAAAAAAATGTATTTGATAGTTTTATTGGAACATTACTAAATGTACCGATAAAAACAAAGGATGGAATTAAGGATAGGATGTACAATATTGACATAGGAATACGGGAAGAGTTGGCACCAATGAAGGGTGAAAAATAGACTTTTCTTTATCCAGCTGCTTAAACTCTTTCCAGGAAAGAGAGATATAAGTTTTTAAACTTATTGAAATATGTAAAAGTTCTATAGGGGTATTCATAAAATATCAAGAATATTGTTTCAATTACATATTTAAAGTTAGATGGTCTGAAATAACATGACTATAATGTTTTGATGCAAGATCTAATTTTTATAGAATTGCATTGAATTTTTTCTAAGAATTTACATCATTAATTAATCGAGATATGTTTCATTTTCAAATCTATATGCAGTAAATTTATAGACCCAGAAAATTTTCCAACTACAGAAAAATAAATTATCATTATATTATCTGAATTGGAAATTTTTTTCCTACTAAAATTATTTTATATGATGGTTCACTTAATGGTTCACTTGGTGAGAGAGATTCGACTATGTGGTCATATACATTATATATGGATGTACCACATTGAATGGAATATGAATATTTTGAAAGGGTATGTCAAAATCAAATCCTTTTATAGGGTTTTATTTTGGACTGATATATTGTTGAGGAAGTCATTTTATTTTGTACCGACTACCTATCCGGTGTCGAAAACATTGGTCTACTAAAATCGCATCCCACGGGGAAGCTTGAGGGTGAAGGAATTTATAGAATATATGTTGTCACAATCAATATCATAGATCGAAAGCAGGACCACCTTTACGTTTTTCATTACATTTTAGAGGTTTCCCCACATATTTAATCCCCAAATAAAATTATAGGGAATTGGAATCTATCAAAGGATGAAATATGGATATCAAATACACATAATAAATAGTTTATAGGATGGTTTAAAGACTATATTATTAAGAATTAATATGAATATATGAATTCAATTTCATAATGAATTAAATGGCTAGCTAGAGGACTATGTGTGAATGTATTGTCTTATAATAGTTATATAATTAATGGTTATACATTCTACACAAATGAACATGATGAAGGCAGTACCATGAAAAATAGTAGAGTTACACTTGTGGATGAAGCGATGCATGTATTTTTTACTACGGACAGAAATCTAATTTATGTAAATATTTTAATACTTTGGAATCATTAAAATAATATGGTAGTTGGATTATACAATATTCCATGTAACGATTTTATAATTCCAATTGGTTGATAATAAGAGTTTTGTTAAAATAGATGAATTTGGATTTATGAATTTGGATTTCAATAAGGATGGGTACAAAGATAAATGGTTTTTAATGAAATCCTAGGTAGTAGAAGAATTTTATGTTACTGACACTACTGGAAATTGGGTTTATAGCCACGTATCTATAGCCATGGACAATAAAGTCTGTGGCTATAACTCGGTTACACCCACGACTGATTTTTTTTCTCCATGGAAGTAGCCCACCACACTTCCTCCACCCTTATTAATTTCCTCCACCCCCTCACCCTCGCAACCCTCCTCCCCCTTACCCTAGCAATCCTCCTCACCCTCCATTTCTTCTTCGACGGGGCCACCCCACCTCCCCGTGGACGTTTCTACGATGACACCCCAATGTGGCATCCCCACCTCCTCGTCCGACGCACCTCCGATGCGGCCACCCCTCCTCCCTGTGATACTATTTCTCTGACACGGCTCCATCATGGCTCTTATTCTGCTCCGACACTACTCTGATGCCTCTCCAATGCGGTTCTAACATTGATCTAACACGGCTTTATCCCGGCCACCCCACCTGCCTGGACCCTCCACCTTCAACTTTTCCACCCCCGAATGTTCTCCTCATGGCGACCCCACATCCCAAATTTCTTATTCGAATCAAGCCATAGCCTCACTATCCTCCCCCTCCTGTGATTTATCACTAATCCCATTTGGTCAACAACAAAACCCTTCTTTCTGTCGATAGAAAAACTCTTCTTTTTGTTATTTCTCTTAACAAATCTTTGCATGTTTCTCTTATATTGAATTGCATCCGCATAACTAGTTAGAGTTTCCCCAATTTCCCCTATAAACTGATTTTTATTATTCTATAATTTTTGTGCAGTTAGAAATTTAACCATATTAATTTGATGAACATACAAGTTATTTCATGAACATAAAACTTTCCTACTGTTTATACTAGCTTAGACTGTGTCAAATGTGCAAATTGGTTATATTTCACATTCTTCCATGTTTATATTTGTTTATATTTATGGAACTTTATAGTGGTGACTAAAAGTCATTTTCTGCATTCCCTTTTATTGAATTGTTTCAACATATATGGTAATATTTTTTAAAAAATTATAGACCATAAAGCCCATCTAGTTTATATTTTAATTTTATTAAACAAATCAACATCCACATAAACCAATTATGTTTCCCATCATAGTCTCCTTCTTCTCCTCTCTACCTCCTCCACCATCCAGCTTCTTCTGAGCCTCCCCTTCCCACATCTGCATCCCTGACTCCTCCTCACCTCACTCGGTCACTACATCTATCTCCACCTTTCGGCCTCCCTGCCTCCCCGTCTCCCCGCCTCCCCCTTCCTGCATCTGTATCCCCACATACCAAGCAAGAATGTTAGAATAATCAGGGTTTGTCTCTTCAAAAGATTAAGTAGAGGCATATTGTGTGATTTTTTCTATAGGGTTCCATGGAATTACAAGTCCTCTTGAATGAAATATCCAAGGTATTTTCTTTGGCGGGTAGATTGTTCCCATATTCATAAGTTTTTTATGTGGAATTATCATAAATGGGTGTATTGGGTTTAAATTGGTTTTGGGTGATTAGTGTGTTTTGGGATTTTTATGAGGTGTGTTTCAAGTTTATTAGAATTATTTTGTGGATTGTAGTGAATTCAGGATCTATGCAGTCTCTTTTGATTTCTGTTTCTTTATGTTTAGGTGTGGTTGTACATTTGTAAACTAGTTTTTTCATGTTTGGTTTCATGATGGATTGAATATGAGATACCATTGGTCCAATGCTTCGCTAACTAGGACCAATACAGACTTAGAGAAGTTATGAAATTATTAGTGATCATTTTGGTTTGTTGGTTCACTATGGGGTGATGTTCAGGGTATAAGGTCCCCGTTTACCAGTTAGGTATAGTGACAAAACATCTAAAGCCTATATTTTTTTGTACTCAGCCTTGTGTTGTTCTATTTCTTCTATTTCTTTTAGTGAATCCTTATGATGGTTCTCATCTTGTGAATATGGTGTTCTTTTTAATTGTGTTCTCGTTGTGGTGTTTTAGATTGGTTTCTTATATGAATATGAGTTTTCTAGGTATTTGGTGGATATTGTGCTTCTTGAAGATTTATTTATTTTAGGTGTGTGTCTCATATTTTATGCCATTTTATAAAAATTAAAAAAATTTAGGAGAACTAGGCCAAATTTTTATCTCCTTAGGTTTCTCCCTTCATAATTATTACTGAATTGTTCTTTGGGAATTCACATGATCTTGTGTATTTAACTAATAAATATGGAGGTTTTGGTTATATGTTATGATTTTCTTATTTAAGACCATATATTTTCTATTCTACACCCAACCAACCTCTTTTGTATGGTATTATTAAGGTATTTCTTTTAGTAATTCCACTTCTACGAGATACTTTCCTGGCGAAGAAAGTTGCAAGGTGTGAAGATTATAATAGCTCATGTCAATGTAGTTATTTATATTAAATTATTTTTATTTATCATGATATTTTGTAAAACAATTACTTTGATTTATAAATTTGGGATATTTTTATGTTTCATAGTTTTCTTATTGTTGTTAGTAACTCTATGGAAACCATGAAAGTGGTGTTTCAGTTTTGATAAAGTGTTTTTACATGGTTGGAAATTTATTTTCTAAACCAAGTAGTACTTTCCAAAAAAATTATGTGGATCATTTTGTTCATAAGGGTCACATGCATTATTGGAATTTTGTGTGTAGTAACCATACAAAAAAACTGTGTGATTCCTCTATGGGTGTCTACTTGAAAATTCACAATTAGTACATGATTTACCAAACTATATATCCTAACTATACAACATTTCCTATTTTTGAAAAACTTGAATTTTGATTATATATACTAAAGAGTGTCCCCCATTCCTCAATGTGTCTGATCCATAGTGATTATCCCTTATGTGTATTTATCCCCCTCAACCTCCCTGCACCCCCTCCCAATGCCCTTTACCGCACCCCCAACTATCCTCCCCCAAACCCATCTCAGCATCCCCTCCCTGGGGTCTCCATTCCCAGCTCCACCTCTTCTGCATCCCTCTCCCTTCGTTCCCCCTCCTATCCTCCATCCAGCCTCCACCTCCACCACCATCTCTGACTCTGACTCTTCTTCATCCATCTCTCCCAGCCCCGACCACCATCTCTCTTGAAACACCCTACCCCAATCTCAGTACATTTTGATCACCTCTGGATTCCCTCAGCCCTCAACCATCAACCCTTGAATGCCTCTGGCCTCTAACGCTTTCAACCTTCCCCAAATTATTCATATGACATCACATTTAATCACAACTCCCAATTATGCTCCCCACCTTCATTTTTCTTTGCGCAAACCCTACCTCCCTGACCACCCTCGTCGAAATATAGTGTTCAAAATTTTGATTCAACTTCCTCTGATCACAATAGACATCCCACCTCACGGGCTCGACCTTTTTTTGTTTAGAGATTGTTTTGGTCACTTTTTGTTGTCAAATTATCCTTTATATACTATGTTTCTCATTCACACACCCCTCTATTCATCCCCAAGGATCGCTTCCCATCCTTCTCCCATAATTTTCTCTACCCACTCAATCATTCATTCTGATCTCACCATCCAACCCCCATTGAATATTATTGAAACAAACATAAAAAATAGTACCCCCCTGAGACATATATTTAATTTCTGATCCTGCAATATGTACTGATTCACTATGGATAAACTTTTTATGCATATACTACATGTGCAATGTGTAACATGTCTACGTTTCAATGCACAACCTAGACACTTAATTTGTAATATACATATCTTAAGCATTCTTATTATGAATGCATTTTTATAATACATATACTTAATATGGTCTTATATTATCTAAAACATTGTCATATAAAATATTAATCTCCAATTAATATCATTAAATCACTACTATTTCATATAGTATACACTGCTATTGCATAAATTGTATAAATTATGTCAATAGAATCTTATGGATTATGTAACCATTTTTTTCCAAACATGGAAGTAAATGAAATTATTGAAGAACTTTATTTTTTCATTATCAAATTTGGTTAATGTGATGAATTTGGAATGTTCTAAACTAGGACTAATGGTTTGTGGTTAAAGACATATTTTCTACAAACCAATGAATGAAAAATTTGAACTAAATTATAGTTTAAAAACATCTAGAATTTGTTAATGTTATAATTTCTTTTGATAACTAGATAGGGTTGTGATGAAAATATCAAGGTGGATTAAGAGACCATGTGAAATTGAAATATTTTGGTTTTCATCACCTAGAATTTAAGAAAAATAAAAATTTGGTAAATAGCATTGAAAAGTTAATTTGTGATTGTAAGAGTTTTTGATTCACTTTTATAGTCAAGGATGCTCATATCGCTGCTATCTTTTTACTTCCAAAGGTACTATTTTTGTCTTGTTACATATTCTTGGTCAATGATTCATTTTGTAACTTCTTAATAACATTTAATTGTGTGTTTATGGCGATCATGTTAATCTATGTAAAAAAAGTGGTTAGAAGTTATCCTGAATATATAAATTTTCAGTTGTCCTAATAATTTATATTACAGGGAAAAAGTTCATTGTTTGATCAGTGTATATTTCAAAAAATTCTGTTTTGGAGCCCATTAATGATCGGATTCAAGTCAGTAGTTTGGTTTTTTATTTAGTTTTTGTTTTCATTTTGTAATTTTCATTTGTCATTGGTTGATGTTTTCCTACATTTCTTTGAATATTATTCGTTATATGCCATATGTAACTACAATAGCCTGTAATTTTTTATATTATTTGTTTAATTTAAATTTGTGACACATGTACCAATTCAGATGAACAGTTATCTTATCACATCATCAAAAATCATTTAAACATAACCCATTGTATTATAGATCCTCCCCAATTTTTCATCATCAGTAATGCTGAAAAATAATCTATCTATGTGCTCTGATCAAACCATGTGTCCTTTCTAGACATCACCCTCCATAGATAACTCCCCTAGGAATCATTTTTTTCCTATATATGTTACTCATTCAATAAGTGGTTTTTGATAACTGGAGGATAGGAGTATAGATTCTGGATGAGATCTCATTCATTCCACTGTATTTCATAGATAGAGAGGTCAACATCACAAAGAGAATGCACATGAGGTTTACTGCTGCTCGGTACTATGTACATGGTGACTTCTTGAAATCATAAAATATAAAAAAGGTAATGTATGAGTAACTAATTAAGTGATGCAATTATTGACTCTTGTGTATTTATATAAAACAAAAAATAACACGGTGCATTTACTTATGTCTTCTAGTCTACATTGCTTTCTTCTACCTTTACTATGGCTTATCATCTATTTTTCCCTTTTATTCATTCTCATTATTACTTTATTGACTATTATGAATGATGTGTAATATTGGGGAAGCAGCAATAGGATACAAATAGTTTTATTAGATGAAAGGTTATTTATTTTATATATCTCATTAAAAGTATACTTTACTTGAGTCAACTGAATTCATATTCCAATTATTTATTATTTGAATTCTTGTTGGAAGATTGAAGGGTGGGGCAGTGGGGGTGCAGGTTGGGGGGGCAGTGGGGGTACATGTGTGGGGGTGCAATTGTGGGGGGAGGGGGTGCAGGTGGGGGGTGCAGGGGGACGTGGGGGGTGTAGGTTGGGTGGAGGGAGTGCAGGTTGGGGGGTGAAGGGTGGGGGGCAGGGGCAGGGGGGTAGTGGGGGTGCAGGGTGGGGGTATAGGGGCAGGGGGAGTTATCAAACTAGAAATTTCATAAATTTTTATATGTAATTCATTGTTTTATTCCCTCAAATTCCATTAAAATACCTAGAATTTCTATATTTACACATTTTGTATGATTTTCTATGATTAAAATAAATCTGGATTTATTTTTTTATTTTAGTGATAACCTTTTTATGTTTTCATTAATTAAATGTGTTCTCATTTATTTGTGTTCGGTTTATGAGGATTCTTCTGCTCCTACCATTGATTTAGATGAATATTCCAATGCAGATGTTGATGACGATGGTGGTCTGAGAGGAGGAGATAATGATGTTGGTGTTCCTGAAGGAGATGATGAGGGTCGTGATGGTTTTGGTGATACTGATATTGAGGTAAATTTTAGATGTAAATTTTATTCTTGGTTTATACATTGAATTCTACCATATAATGATGTTATTGTTTGGTAGATATTGTGGTGTATACATAAAGTTCATATGAATAGTTCATGACTTCATTTCCTTAACATTAATGATCCACCATACTTGCTACATTGTATCCTTATATTTGCAGCATTGCTTCTTGAAGACATGAAAAAAATCTCACTCTACTAGAATAACATCCTCCACATCTGAAGGCATTTTTTGGCATGTACTTATTTGAAATCATGACTGCAGTATAGCTTATGACATGGGGTCAATATGTTTATCATTTTTCAATGACACTGTTAGTTTCTCATAGACACTTATTTTCTTGCTTAGAATTCTTACATTGTTAATTCTTCACATATTTCCTTCAAATATCAAGAGAGTTTGAAATGGTGATTGTTGCTACTATTTAAAGTAAATCATGCATGATAAATATTCAAATTGTAAAAAAACTTTGTACTTGGGTAAGGTTTATGCTATTTTTATTCTTTTTCCCAATTTTAATTAGGGATTTTTTGATTTTTTGGTTCCGTATATTTTTGTAGTGCATTTTGGATTTCGTTGAGGTGGATTTGAGTCATCGTTGACGAAGGATTACATGTGTATGCTTAGGTAGGCATATACATATTTAAGTTTTCCCTTTATATATATTCACTCATGGAAGTATGAATATATATATTGGGGCTAGGTGTTCTTATATATAGATATGAAAAATCCATACATGTGTAAGTGTAAAGGGGTATATGAAAGTATAAACATATATCTAAGTACCCCCTTGTGCATATTTGGCAATGAAAATATGTACATGAGGGATAGGTGTCCTTATATATATGTGAAGTTGCTTATGTGTGCATGCAGAAAAACTATTAGAGGGAATGATTAAGAGCTGAGTATGAAACCTTAATTGGAATAATGTGGGCAGTCTTTCCGTGAATATCTATTTCCTTGTAACACAAATCAAATAGGCATGCTCCATCATTTTACATTGGCTTTGATATTTCTATGGAACACCATATTTTCAGATTGAAATATGACGAGGTTAGCTCATTGGGGAGGGAATCCTCATTTCCTTATCGTATTCATATAATTGTGTTCATGGGGAGTACTTATTACAAGGATTTATAGGTTCTTAAACATAATTATGGTGTGGAGATCAATTTCTACAGTGTTGGAGCAATTATACACAATCTGCTTTGTGGTTTTTCTGCATGAGGGTGTAATAGAGTTGTTGGAACTTTAAAAATGGGCTGCAGCATGTTTCAGATTTCTAATGCATATGTCTACCTGAGCTGCATCAGAATGGACAACTTTGGTGTGACATCGGTTTGTATATTGTATCTTTGTTCTGTCATTTTCAGTTTTTTGTATGATGGTGCAAGCTCATTACACCCTGTGTGATCTTTTTACTCTTTTTAATAAATTCCTATGATTACTTAGAGCTATTGGTATAGTCGAGATTAAGAGTATACATGATTTAAGATATTTAAGAATTCATATGTAACCCATTAAAAGGAATGAAATCCCCTCTATGATGAAATCTCATGTTACCAAGGTTGTTTGGGTTTATAGGCAGGCACAACTACATGTGATCCCAAGCTTTGAAAATTTGTTGAATAGAGGGGATATAAAGCCATTTATAAAAAGTACAACATGATTTTCCATTTTCTAATTCCTAATCACTGTCTATAATTTTTTTTCATGAAACATAGAATAAATTATTATTATGGATTTGTAGATATGTGGTCCTTTATTTTTTTCATGTGCATCGAAGAGGATGATGATGAACTAGAGATCATTGAAATAATTCACCACTATGTTGAGATACAGGACAACTATTTTGGCAGTGTGATATTTTCTTGCTAAAACTTGAAAAAGTTAACAGTGTAAATCTAAATGAGTTATTGTTTTCATGTTTATCAGGTGTGTGAACTGGACTTGATCTTCAATTTTTACAAGGTATGTTTAACTTGCTTTTCCATACTTTAAGTTGTGATGTTTTGATGATAAAAAATGGTTGGTAGGATTATTTATTGGATGAGATTCTGATTTCTGGGGAGCATCAAGAATCATGCAAGAAGACGGTGGTGAGACTCATAGGTGCTCAGGTATGTTTAACATGCTTTTCTAAGAGTCACATGATATTTATGTTTTGTGTTCTCTTTTTTGTTTTTGTTTTTATAATGTTGGAAAAATTATTCAATTTTCATAATCAATAAATATTTGTTTATCGTCTTTACTCAACAACATTTTCTATTTCATGTTCTACAAATCTATGTTATTTTATAGTTTATCAAACTATTATAAGTGTTTAAGTTACATATGTGGTGTGGAATTAGATGATGTTGGTGGTTGAAACATGTTTTAATTTTATTTTCCTTGTTGTGGTTCAAATTTTTTTATAATTGAATTCTGAATAACTCATTATCATATTACCTAGTTTCTAAAAAGATTAGGGTTTCTAGGGAAAATCTAATTTAGATTAGAGGATTGGGGTAGAATTGAAAATTTAACTTCATATATAATTTTTTCGATTAGTTTTACTGCACCTAGGTTTTTTATAGATTCGAAATAGAGAGGGGGTGTGATGGGGGTGGGGGTGGGGTTTCAGGGGGGGTTGTTGTATGCTGGGGGGTGTTGTATGTTGGGGGTGTGCTAGGGCCGGGGGAGGGGGTGTGTAGTGGGGTGTGCAGGGGGGTGCAAGGGGGTGAAAGGTGTGTATGGGGAGGGGTGTAAGGTAAGAGGGGGTAGGGGGTGCAAGGTGCAGGGGGTGCAAGGGGTGTGTATGGAGTGTGAAGTGTGGAAGGGGGTAGGAAATGAGTATGTTATAATAGGTATGAAGTTTAAATAGTGGTGGTTTCTAGTCCTCAATATTGGTACACAACTGATTTGGAACCATTATACTAAAACCAAAAATGAACTTATACTAAAATTAGGTACACAACTGATTCGGTACTCAACCTTAGAGAAGATATTAACATATAAGGATATGATGGAGTTTTTATACCATTAATTAAAGATTAAGATATGTTATAAGGGCCTATTGTCTTCTCACCAACATAGGCATTTTTTTTGGAAACTCGGCCTTAGAGAAGATACTGACCTATAGGGATATGATGGAGTTTTTATACCATTAATTAAGGATTAAGGGATGGTATGAGGGGCTTCAGTGGCAGATGGTATGCGTTGGAGGGAGGCGGTGTCTAGGGGGAGGGGTGTCCAGGAGGGGGGGTCTGTCCAGAGGGGGGGCTATCCAGGGGGAGTGGAGGGGGGGCTTTGCATGGGGGAAGGGGTTCTGTAGGGGGTGGTGGTGCAAGGGGTAGGGGGTGCAAGGGGGTGCAAGGTGTGTGTGTGGGTAGGGGGTGCAAGGGGAGAGGGGGAAATGGGTGGAAGGTGCAGGGGAGTGCAAGGGGTGTGAAGCAGGGTAGGGGGCACGAAATGAGTATGTTATAATAGGTATGAAATTTAAATAGTGGCGGTGTTTATTCCTCAATATTGGTACACAACTGATTTGGAACCATTATACTATTACCAAAAATAAACTTATAATAAAATTAGGTACATAAATGATTCATTACTCAACCTAAGAGAAGATATTAACTTATAGGGATATGATGGAGTTTTTATACCATTAATTAAGGATTAAGGGCTAGTATGAGGGGTTTTTGTCTTCTCACCAACATAGTCATTTTTTTAGAAACTCAACCTTAGAGAAGATACTAACTTATAGGGATATGATGGAGTTTTCATACCATTAATTAAATATTAAGGTATGGTATGAGGGGCAGTAGGGGGTAGCTGATATGCACTGGAGGGAGGGGGTGTCCAGGAGGGGGGGTTTGTCCAAGGGGGGGTGTCCAAAGGGGAGTGGAGGGGGTATTTGCATGGTGGAAGGGGTGTTGCAGGGGGTGGGGGTCTATCCAGGGGGTTTCAGAAGGGAGGGGGTGTTCAAGAGGGGGTGGGGGTTTGTTGGGGTCTGGGGGGTGGGGGTGTGTTGGGGTATGGGGGGTCTGTCTGGGGCGGGGGGGGGGGGGGTCTATCCAGGATCTGTCCTGGGGGGGTCTGTCTAGGGTCTGGGTGTGTCTAGGGTCTAGGGGGGTTAGTCTGGAGGGGTGTCCATGGTCTGTCTAGTGGGAGTGTCCAGGGTCTGCCCAGGGGGTATCTAGGGTCTATCCTAGCGCACGCGGGGGGGGGGGGGGGGGGTTGTCCTTGGTCTGGGGGGGCCTGTCCAAGGGGGTGTCCAGGGTCTGTCTAGTGGGGTGTCCATGGTCTAGGGGGTGTCCAGGGTCTGGGGGGTGTCCAGGGTCTGGGAGGAGGTGTCCAGGGTCTGTCCAGGGGGGGTGTCCAGGGTTTGTCCTTGGGGGGGGGGGGGGTCTATCCGTGGTCTGGGGGGGTCTGTCCATGGTTTGGGGGGGGGGGGGTCTTTCCATGATCTGGGGGTCATTCTAGGGGGTGTCCAGGGTCTGGGGGGTCTGTCCATGGTTTGGGGGGTCTGTCTGAAGGGTGTCCAGGGTCTGGAGGGGTGTACGGGGTCTGTCCTGGGGGGGGGGGGTTGTTCAGGATTTTGGGGTGTTTTTTTATGAAATGGGAAGCCCTATAGACACAATTTTAAACTATGGCTATAGAACTATAGCCACGGTTTAAACCATGGTTATTACCCTATATTTGGGGTTTCAAATTGTGGATATAGCCCTATTTGCCTTAATCTGCTTCCATGGTTTCAAACTGCAGCTTTAGGTGTATATCAACGATTCAAACTGTGGCTATAGGTCTAGAGCCACGGTTTTAACCGTGGATATAGGTCTAGATCCACGGTTTGAAAATGTGGTTATAGGTCAAGGCCTATAGTCATGCCAAACATAGCCACAGTTTCTGAAACAATGGCTATTACCTATAGCCATAGTTTGAGGACCTATATCAATGGTTATAAACCGTGTCTATAGCCCAAATTTACAGTAGTGCGATCCCACAAATTAAAAGTGGAAAATTGTTCTGTTATTGACCAAAACTACTGAAGGGTCAAATAAAAATTCAACTAAGGATGAACCTTTAATTTAGAAATCACAATCATTTCATAGTAGTCCCAATATATATGGCATCTTGTATGTCATTGGATACCATAATTAAGGGTTTTGGATACTACATAGAGTGGTAAAATCCTTTTAAACTTTAAAAAATTAGAGTTCAATACTCAAGTTATATTTTTTTCTGTAATATGCATTATGATGCCCCATGTTATTATTATTTTTGTATTTTATTTAAATAATCTAAATTAAATGTTGAACCACTTCTAAAAATAATGACTTCTTCACATGTTTATGCTGTTGTTGTTAAGGGACAACAGGTTTCTCAACCTACTGCTACTCCCAGTGTAGAGGAACTAGGACCTTCCGCACATGATAATGCTACCAATCTAGAGGAACAACATATTGATGAGTTGAACTCAAGGAAATGGTTTATAGAGAATAACTAATGTTCCATAAACAATAGGATCATTTTAGTATGATAGAGTTAGAAAAACTTATTAAGGAGAAAATAAAAGGCATCAAATTCAAGGTCGGGTGGAATGGGTGCACCCAGCTTATTTACCAAAACAATGCTATGTTCAGTAGTTTCATTGGGATCATCACTCTGAATAACATGCTTATTGATTTTGGTTTGTGGAACCTTCTTATTTCCATGATTAAGATATTAATTTATGATGATATTAGGGTTACATTATGATAAAATTTCTTTATTTCTTTAACAAATAAAATAATGAAACATGGAATTGTTCTTCATTATCCCTTTTAGAGTGCATTTATAGTATATGAAACCCACAAGAAATTTGTATTAATTATTTCTATAAAGTTTCATATAGGATTTTATAAAATTCTAATGAAATTTCATCTCAAAGATGTTTAGGGGAAAATAAAGATGAACCTACTGCATATGTTTCTTTCTGAAGGAATAAAATACCCCATACTGCCTGAAACATGAAGTTTTTGAGGAAGCATGGGGTTTCCACTTCTATCAGGATAGAACATCTTCTATCTTTTCTATATTTTTTTATATATTTAAAAACAAAAACATATTACATACTAAATCATCCACACCCTAATCTGATACATAATGTGCTCGATATGACTCGAACTATATGTTTTTAGTATATAATTAACTTTTTAAGTTCAAAACACACATCACATACTCAAAACTAATAAAAATTAGTAATAATGTTTGGTTAATTTAGGAAAATAATACATAAGTCATTTTTAACATGCAAGAATCTTCCTCACCTTTATCTGATTCATGGTGAGGCTGATATGACTTCAAGTGTGCCTTTTTATTTAAAATATACATTTGTTTTGTTAAAAATAACAAGTAGCATACTCAAAAACAAGAAAAAACATTTATATTGTTTTGATAATTTAGAAAAATAATTCACAAGTCATTTGAGAAATGTTAAAATTACTTCACCTCAATATGATGCATGGTGTGACCGATATGACTCAAGGTGTGTCTTTTTTTTAAATTGACATTAATTTAAAAAAGAACATGTTACATACTAGAAAAATGTAAACACATTTGTACTAATTTTATACTTTTTAGAAAATGAACCATAATTCATTTGTGACATGTAGGAATCACCTTCACCTCAATCCAATGCACGATTTGAGTGATATGACTCTAAGTGTGTCTTTTTTTATATTGACATTATTTTGTTAACAAGAAAAAGTGACATACTGAAAACTAAGAAAATACATTTGTATTGTTTTATACTCTATAAAAAATATCAATAAGTTTTCTATATATAGGAATCCCCTATACCTAAATATGATGCATGGTGTGATCAGTATGACTCTATGTGTGTCTTTTTATTTAAAATTAACATTAATTTTAGTAAAAAGAACAATTAAAATACTGAAAACTAAGAAAATGTGTTCAGATTATTTTGCTAATTTAGAAAAATGATCCATAAGTAATTTGTGACATTTTGGAATCAACTGAATATCAATCAAATAAACTATGTTCTTGGTATGACTAACAGTTCCCTTATTTATTTAAAATTGAATTTTTATTTCAAAATATGTGTCACTCATTGAAAAAAAATAAAACATGCTCTTATTTACTTGATTATTTCAGAAAATGATTCATAAGTTATTTCTGACATGTATGCAGTAGTCTCACATCAAACTAACACACAATGTGACTGGTATGACTTAAAGTGTGAATTTCTAGTTTGGAATGACATTTTAGTAAATAACACAAGTGACATACTCAAAATTGACAAAAAAAGTTTATATTACTTTTATACATAATCAAAAGGATTCATAAGCCATTTGTGACATGTAGTAATTAGCCTCACCTCAATTTTATGCATGGTGTGACTAGTATGACTCCAAGTGTGTCTTTTTATTTAAAATTGGCATTAATTTTAGTAAAATGAACAAGTTACATAATAAAAACAAAGAACATGCATTCTTATTATTTTGATACTCTAGAAAAATGATTAATAAGTCATTACTGATATGTATTAAATAACCACACCTAAATTTAGAACATGGTGTGACCGAAATCACTACAATTGTGTCTTTTTATTTAAAATTGACATTAATTTTAACAAAAAGAATATGTGAAATTCTAAAAACAGAGAAAAAACATTCATATTATTCTCATAATTTTTGAAAAAAAATCCTAAGTCATTTTTGATGTACAGTAATCAACCTCACCTAAATCTGATGCATGGTGTGAATGATATGACCAATAGTGTGTCCTTTTATTTAAAATTGAAATTAATTTTAATAAAAAGAAAAAGTGACATACTGAAAACTAATAAAATTCATTCGTATTATTTTGATACCTTTAGAAAATAATCTATAAGTCATATGTGATGTTTCAAAATCAACCGCTCTTCAATCCAACTCATGGTGCAACTAGTATGACTCCTTATGTGTCTTTCTATTTAAAATTGACATTAATTTTAGTAAAAAAGAGAAGTAACATACTCAAGATCATGAAAAAACATTGGAATTGTTTTTATAATTTAGGAAAATGATCCATAAGTCATTTTTTATATTTTAGAATTAGCTACACCTCAATAAAATACACTACGTTCATGTGTCCATTGTTAGTTTAAAATTGACATTTTAGTTCAAAACATGTTTCACTAACTAAAAACCAAGAAAACACACTCTGATTATCTTGATAATTTAGAAAAAATGATTCACAAGTCATTTTTTATGTGTAAAAATTAATCTCATTCCAAACAGACACATGATGAAACTGGTATGAATCAAAGTGTGTGTTTCCAGTTCAAAATGAAATTTTAGTAAAAAACATAAGTGACATACTCAAAACTGATCAAACATATTCAGATTATATTTATACTTTACTAAAAAGATCCATAAGTCATTTTTATGTGTAGGAGTTATCTTCACATCAATCTGATGCAAGGTGCAACCGGTATTACTCCATTTGTGTATTTTTATTTAAAATTGAAAATAATTTTAGTAAAAAGAACAAGTGTGACATACTAAAAATTGATAAAAACGCATTTTTATTATTTTGATACTATAGGAAAACTATCCATAAGTCCATTTTGATATGTAGGAATCAACCACACCACAATATGGTGCACGATGTGATTGGTATAACTTCATGTGTGTCTTTTTATTTAAAAATGATATTAATTTTAGTTAAAAGAATAAGTGACATAGTGAAAACCATGAAAATTAATTTGGATTATTTTGATACTTCAGTAAAATGATCTATAATTAATTTTTGACGTGTGGAAATCAGTATAACCTAAATCTGATACATGGTGTGACCAATATGATTCAAAGTTTGTCTTTTTATTTAAAATTGGAATTTATTTTAATAAAAAGTACAAGTGACATAATGAAAACTGAGAAGACACATTTTTATTGTTTTAATAATTTAGTAAAATGACCCCTATGTACTTTGTGACATGTAGTAATCAATCAAACCTCAATACGATGAATGGTGTGATCAGTATGACTCAAAGAGTTCGTTATTAGTTTAAAATTGATATTTTAGTTCAAAATGCATGTCACTCAATCAAAACCATGTAAAAAATATTTAATTATCTTGATAATTTTTTAAAATGATTCATAATTCATTTGGGATTTTTAGGAATTTGTCTCACTTCAAAAAGACACATGATGTGACAGGTATAACCCAAAGTGCGTGTTTTCAATTTCAAATGACATTTTAGTAAAAATAAAAAGTGACATACTCCAAAATAGGAAAACACATTATGATTATTTTTATACTTTATTAAAATGATCCATAAGTAATTTGTGTTGTGTAGGAATCAACCACACCTCAATCTGATACATGGTGTGACCAGTATGACTCCAAGTGTGTTGTTTTAATTAAAATTCACATTTTAGTAAAGAACACAAGTGATATACTCAAAAATAAGTAAATTCTTTAGGATTGTTTTAATACATTAATATAATAATCCATAAGTCGTTTTTGATGTGTAGGAATCTTACGCACCTTAATCTGATACACGGTGTGCTCGGTATGATTCAAAGTGTCCGTTATCATTCTAAAATTTACATTTTAGTTCAAAAAACGTGTCACTCACTGAAGAATGAGAAAATGATCATGTATTATCTTTATACATTAGTAAAATGACTCATAAGTCATTTGTGATGTGTGAGAATCAATCTCGGGTCAAAAATACACACGATGTGACCGGTATGACTCAAAGTTCGTGTTTTCTATTTAAAATGAAATTTTTTGTAAAAAACACAAATGACATACTCAAAACTGATCAAGCATATTCAAATTATTTAAAACATTTAGGAAAATGTTCTATTAGTCATTTCTTACATATAATAATCCACCACACCTCAATCCAACACACGGTGTGACCAATATGAGTCTAAGTGTGTCCTTTTATTTAAAATTTACTTTTTTTTAATGTATTCTTCCATATTTATGATTAATATATTTCTTTATAGTATTTATAACATAAGATTTATTTTCTTATATAAGTGGATTCTTTTTCTCGGTTTGGGTTGGTTTGTTCAGCAACTAATACTATGGTCGAAATTTTTTGATAGGGGGTCACAGGTGAAAAAGACTCTGAAAAATTAATTTTTTTAAATAGTAATTGTAAATGTAATTATAAAAAAACATTGTTTGAAATATATATATTAGTTTTTTTGTAATTGGGATGTAAAATTTATTTCAATTAAATTATGTATTTTCATATAGGTTATAGGTTAATTTTCTGTAGAGTGTTGTTATTCAAACACAACACTCTATCCCCTTTATCAGAACTATTTTGAGAACTTATAATAGAGGGAATTTATCAGTTCTTTATTTAGAACTGATATACCCCCCCCCCCTTCAGATATTCTTTAGCACTCACAAAGGGGACCCCCCATTTAAGGGTTCTAAGGAAAATAGCACTTTTTTAGCATTGTTAAAGTCCATTTCGTGCACTATTAATGGGTCGATATGTAGTAGTGTATCTGTTGGAATTGTTCATTTTTACCAACATATATATTATGTGTCACCCAATTTCTGTTTATAAAAGTCACTTTTTTTACCAACATACATCTCACTACTATAATTATTTCTTATATATATATATACCACAACCTTATACTATAGACACATAGCATATATGCATATCGCATCCCCATACCACAACTAAATACCATAGCCACATACCGTAACCACTGCCACCACTGAATGGAAGAGGAGGAGAGCATGAATAATCAGACATCCATTTATACTGAATTGTATATATTGGGGATTCAACATGTACCGAGAACCTCATATGGGTATCAATTAGTTTATCCAACATGGGCTGTGGCATGTAAGAAATAACACAATATACAATGATATATGATAACAAGAAATGTCATCATAGGGTTTATGCCTTAATGAGAAACCTATGTACCCATATTCTATTATAGACACAATCATCATCACATAACAACCATAGTATCACTACTATAAATCATTCATTTAACAGTACTTAAAAGGGGATTTAATAGTGATAAAAATTGTTGATGTCCTTATCAATGTTACGGGGTCCCCTTTATCAGTGCTAGAAATAGCATGGATAAAGGCCCATTTATTGCGGTGTGGTGTTTGAATAAAAACACACTATTGAAAATGCACCTGTAACCTATTTGAGAAATGAATAATTTAATTGAAATAAATTTTATATCAAAAATAAAAAACAATACTATATACATTTCAAACAATATTTTGTATAATTACATTTACAATTACTATCCAAAAACATTTATAAACATTAATATTTTATCATCATTGGAACCCACAACCCCCTCTCAAAGAATCCTAACCATGGTATTTGTTTCCAAACAAGCCACCCCATCCTAATAAAAATAATCTATCTATATAAAAAAACTTATATTAGTAATACTATATAGAAATAAATTAAACATAAATATAAAATAATACATTGATAAAGTGTCAGTTTTTTTTAAAAAGGACACTTAGAGTCATACCGGTCAAACCATGTGCCAGATCAAGGTGAGGTGGATTCTTATACATCACAAATGAGTTATGGAAAATTTTACTAAATTATCAAAACAATCCAAATATGTTTTCTCAGTTTTGAGTATGTCACTTTTCATTTTTACTAAAATGTCATTTTAAATTGCAAACACGTACTTTGAATCATACCAGTCACATCATGTATCAGTTTAACATGAGGCTACTTCAAAAACATCATAAATGACATATGAATTGTTAACCTAAATTATCAAGATAATTCGAGAACATTTTCTTGGTTTTCAGTTAGTGATACACATTTTGAACTAAAATGTCAATTTTAGAATGATAAGAGACACTTTTTGTCATACCGGGAACACTTTGTATCAGATTCAGTTGAATAGGATTCCAACATGTCACAAAATACTTAGGGATCATTTTAATAAAGTGTCAAAACAATATGAATATATTTTCTTAGTTTTTAGTATATCAATTTTGTTTTTTCCTAAAATTCCAATTATAATTAAAAAGACACACTCAGAGTCATACCCATCACACCATGCATCGGATTGAGATGCAGGTGATTCCTATATGTCACAAATGACTTATGGATAATTTTCCTAAAGTATCAAAATAATATGAATGTTATTTATTGGTTTTGATTATGACACTAGTTCTTTCTACTAAAATTTCATTTGAAACTGAAAAAAAAAATCACTTTGGGTTGTATCAGTCACATCATGTGTCAGTTTGAAGTGATACTGATTAATACACATCAAAAATGACCTATGAATAATTTTAATAAATTATTAAGAAAATTGGAGTAATATTTCTAGGTTTTTAGTGAGTGCCACATTTTTTGAACTCAAATGTAATTTTTAAACTAATAACAGACACTTTGAGTCATACTAGTCACACCATGAATCATATTGAGGTGTGGTATATTCTCACATGTCAAAAATAACTTATGGATAATTTTACTAAATTATCAAAACAATATGAAGGTATTTTCACAATTTTCAATATTTCACTTTTTTTAGTAAAATTAAAGTAAATTTTAAATAAAAAGACACACTTGGAGTCATATTATTCGAAACATGAATTTTATTGAGGTGTGCGTGATTCTTACATGTCAAAAATGACTTCTGGATCATTTCTCTAAACTATCAAAACAATATGAATGTGTTTTCTTAGATTTCAGTATATCACTTGTTCTTTTTACTAAAATTAATGACAATTTTAAATAAAGACACACTTTGAGTTATACCAGTAACATTGTGCATCAGATTCAGGTGAGTTTGATTTCTACATGTCAAAAATGACTTATGCATCATTTTCTAAAGTATCAAAGCAACCCAAATGAGTTTTTTCAATTTTGAGTATGTCACTTTTTATTTTTACTAAAATTAATTTCAATTTAAAAAAACACTTGGAGTTATACCAGTTAAACCATGCATAGGATTGATATGTGGCTGATTCATACAAATCATAAACGAATTATGGATCATTTTCCTAATGTATAAAAACAATATGAATGGTTTTTCTTAGTTTTAAGTATGTAACTTTTGTTTTTTACTAAACATTCATTTCAAACTGGAAACACAAACTTTGAGTCATACCAGTCAGAAAGTGTATTGGTTTGACAATAGATTACATCCTCTAGGTCAAAATGACTTCTGAATATTTTTCCTAAATTAGAATGACAATTGGGGTTCATTTTAAGGGTTTTTAGTTAGTGACACATGTTTTGAACTAAAATTTAAATTCTAAATTTATAGCAAACACTTTGAGTAATACCGGGAACATGGTTTATTTGATTGAGGTGTGTCTAATTCATACACTTCAAAAATGACTTATGGGTCATTTTACTAAAGTATCAAAACAATCTGAATTTATTTTCATGGTCTTGAGTATTTAAATTGTATTTTTTACTAAAATTAATTTCAATTTTAAATAAAAAGACACACTTTGAGTTATAGAGGTCACATTGTGCATCATATCGAGGTGTGGTTAATTCTTCCACATAAAAATGAATTATGGATCATTTTTTCGAAGTATCAAAACAATATGAAGTAATTTCTTGATTTTAAATATTTCACTTATTATTTTTACTAAAATTAATGTCAAATTTATATAAAAAAGACACACTTCAAGTTATATCAGTGACATCGTCATTGGATTGAGGTTAGGTTGATTCATGCACATCCAAAAATGAAATATGGATCATTTTCCTAAAGTATCAAAAGAATCAGAATGTGTTTTCTTAGTTTTCAGTATGTCACTTGTTCTTTTTAATAAAAATAATATCAACTTTTAATAAAAAATACACATTGAGTGATATCAGTCACACGAGGAGTCATATTTGGGTGAGGTTTTTCTAAATTATCAAAATAATATGGATGTTTTTTCTCGATTTTGAGTATTTTATTGTTCTTTTTAAAAAAAATAATGACATTTTTAAATAAAAATACATAATTTCAGTCAAACTTATCACACTATGCATAATATTGAGGTGCTGTTGATTCATACATGACAAAAAATGACTTATGGGTCATTTTACTAAAGTATCAAAATAATCATAATGTGTTTACTTAGTTTTGAGTATGTCACTTGTCCTTTTTACAAAAATGTCATTTCAAACTGGAAATATTCAAATTGAGTCATATCAGTCACATCTTGTGTCAATTTTACATGAGACTACTTCCTACACATCAAAAATTACTTAAGAATCATTTTCTAAAATTATCAAGATAATAGGAGCTTTTTTTCTTGGTTTTTAGTGAGTGACACATGTTTTGAACTAAAATGTCAATTTTAAATTGATAAGGGACACTTTGAGTCATACAAGGCACACAAGGTATTTGATTAAGGTGAGTCCAATTCCTTCACATCAAGAATAACTTATTGATCAATTTCCTAATGTATCAAAATAATATTAAAGTGTTTTCTTTGTTTTTAGTATGTCACTTATTCTATTTACTAAAATTAATGTCAATATTAAATAAAAATACACACTTAGAGTCATACTGGTCACACTGTACATCATATTGAGGTGATGGTGATTCCTATACGTCAAAAATTACATGTGGATCATTTTCATAATGTATAAAAACAATATGAATTCATTTTGTTGGGTTTTTTGTATCTCAATTTTTATTTTTACTAAAATTAATGAAAATTTTCAATAAAAAGACACACTTTGAGTCATATCAATCACACCATGCATTAGATTGAGGTGAGGATGATTCCTACACATCACAAATGACATATAGATCATTTTTATAAAGTATTAAAACAATACAAATGCAGTTTATTAGTTTTAATTATGTAACTTGTTATTTTTATTAAAATTAAAGTTACTTTTAAATAAAGAGACACACTTTGAGTCATATCGGTCACACCGTGCATCAGATTAAGGTGAGGTTGATCCCTACATGTCAAAAATTACTTACAGATCTCTTTCCTAAAGTTTCAAAAAAATCCGAATGTGTTTTTTTGGTTTTTATTATGTCACTTGATCTTTCTGCTAAATTTTATGTTAATTTTAAATAAAAATACACACATGAAGTCATACTAACCACACCATGCATCATATTGTGGTGTGTATAAATATTACTTGTCAAAAAGGACTTATAAATTTTTTAAAAAAATTATAAAAATAATCTAAATGTGTTTTACAGATTTGGAGTATGTGATGTTTTTTATTGAACTAAAATGAAAATTATAAACTAAAAACATACAGTATGATTCATACCTATCACACTGTGTATTAGATTGAGATGAGACTGATTGAGTATGAAATATGTGTTTTTCTTTAAACTATCTGAAGAAATGTAGAAAAGAGATAACATGTTCCATTATGATGGAATAGAAAACCCCAAGAAGCCTCAAACACATCACATTTCATGCAGTATAGTGTATTATATTCCATAATAAAGGAACATGTTGTTTCTTTTCTAGATTTTTGTAGATATATTAATGAAAAATATGACTTCCCAAAAGATTTTAAAAAAACTAAATAAGCATTAGATAAAAATGATAAGTAAATTAACTTAAAAATAAAATATAAACTGGTGAAAAAAATAATTAAATAATTAGTAGGAATTAAAATTTTCATGATGGTTGTATATATTATTTACCCATTTCCCTATTTTCATTATCCAAGTTATAGCCTTAAAGTCTAATCTTTCATGAGCATGAGCTGCTTCGAACAAACCACCCCAAATCGAGGAAGACAATCAACCTATGTAAGAAAATAATTTTTATGGTATTAATCCTATAAAAAAATAAATTAAACATAAATATGAAATAATACATTAATAAAATATCATTTTTAAAATGAAACCATAAAATTTGAGACATATCGAGTAAAAGTTTTATAATATTGAGTGCGTGATCATTGTATAGGAGAGAATCATCCTTATTGATGAATAAATTTCTTCATGATCTCTATGAGAATTAACAACATACATATAAGATAGAAAAAATGAGGAAACTAACTAAAAAATAGATAAAATGATGTGAAAATAAAAAAATAAGAAGTATGAAGTCACATTTTCATGATATATGTGAATATTCTTACATCAAGTAAGCTCCCTATTAATTTCTAAACAAATATATTTTATCTTGTTAATATGAGTACTATTGAAAGTAATGGTATTTATAAAAAAATATAATTACAAAAGGATTAATAAATATTATAAATGAAATAGTAATTATCATAAAAAAACCACTTCATGGATTCTAGTTTGTTTATGGTATATGATATCTATGATACATTTGAAAACATAATAACCACATTATTTTCCATTGGTTTTTTTTAGAAATTGAAGAAACATAAAAAAATAAGTAATTTTTTAATATGTGTTTTGATAATAAAATATTATTATATATACTCTGACACTTATCCACTTATAGAAGTCGATGGGGTCCTTGTGTGTATGGACTATCCTTATTCCATGATTTTCATGATATTTAAACACCACCTATTATAACGAAATTATCATTAAAATATAATATAATATATATAACTTGAAGTTAATCTGTAAAACATTAGATGTTTTTTATTTTAAATGTACAAACTTCATCATGTGTGGTTGGTTTTTTGGGTATCCATGAAGTAAATCTAGGAAATAAATCTTTGGAGTATCAAAATTGACAGCAATGAGTACCCAATGCTTTATAAAAACAAAAACGTATAAGTAATTAAATGAATGAAAATATATTTGATATGATTAAATTATATATCTTTACCCCTGCATCATTGGTAATAATAATATTCTATCATTTGTAAGTTTTATTTCAAATTCTATAGCCAGTTTTCCCACTATTTCATCAAAATTTAATTGATTTCATTTTAGTTTTTTCAGTGTAAGTAATGTGAGGACTAATGAGTCCATATTTATGTTCATAGATTTTTCACATTAAATAGTATTGATATAGAAACCTAAAAAATATGAATTTTATTTTGGCATAACTAATATAGTAGATCGTCTATTGGAAAAAAATCATAAAAACACACCTCACTTATACATTAACAATTGATACTCCTAGCCATTCATACTTGAGGATTTTATTTATATTCTCAAGATAATTGGAGTTTGAAATGGACTCTCCATACATTTATTCTTCAAAATCAACTATTTGATTACTACCGATTTTTAACCTTGTATCTGCATGAAACTACAATGTTAGTAAATGTGGATATTCAATTGGTAGGGTAAAGATTCTTTGTGAAGATATTTTTGATTGGTTGATTAATCCATTAGATTGTTTTGATTCAAACTTTTATTTCACCCAATGTATTTTTATATCTATAATAAAATTAATCTATTTACACTTTATTTCATTAAATTTTAAAGGTTTGGAATTAAAATAAATATAATTGAATACCACCTTTTTGACATGTTTTTTTAAAAGATATGATGGTCATACAAAAAATGTTCCAATAGCTTTCTCAAATGTTAAAATATATAAATCATCAAGTAGAATACCTACCTCAGTTTGTAGATCATGAGATTTGATAATCCCCAATATCCCATGACCTATTGGAAGTTTTATGTTGTGTAAAGTGTCTTCTTTAGTACTTAACTCGATTTTCCTTGCAACAAGTCGATGGGAATGTGTTGATAGATGTAAATAAGATTCATTTTCACCTAGTA
Source organism: Viscum album (assembly GCA_963277665.1). Classification (NCBI taxonomy): domain Eukaryota; kingdom Viridiplantae; phylum Streptophyta; class Magnoliopsida; order Santalales; family Viscaceae; genus Viscum; species Viscum album. The sequence continues at coordinate 1,181,106,729 of OY728164.1, forward strand.
TAATATCAGTACAGTAAATTTATCAGTGTCTTCTAGATTTAAATTTCATATAAATAATAATATAATATTTATTACCCTATATATGATAGATCTTTGATGGGGATGGCTCCCCTCAAAGCTGGTGGCGGTGGGGGGTTCTTTTTGTAGTGGTTGTTCTTGAGTTGTTTCTTCTCTTAGCTTCCCCCCTCCAAATTATTTTTAAGAAACACAAAAAATCAATGAAATGCTTTTTAAATGGTATCTAATCATGCTTGTATCTCTTCCATTTGTTTATATATACCCCCTTTTTTCTCAAAACATGTTCGAGGTGTCACCCCAAAACCTGCTCCTCTGACCCGGCCATACTGTTTTGGCCTATTCAAGACCACTAATAGTAGGTGTTCATCAATTATAGCTATTAATGACTTCTATTCCTAAATTAGATATAAAATATTTGAAAACAAGTAATCATTGTTATGTAATACCAATTTAAAGAAAAACAAATTTTCATTATTTTATACTTACACATTCTTCCCACACTTTTTGTGTGTTTTAATCTATTAGTATCACATATTTATTGGTACGTGCATCATTCCATAGAACATGAAATGGGATATAAATGGATGTGTATTTGGATTCATCAATCTATATATAAATAGATGAACATAATTATTTTGTTGTTTCATGTCCCAAAAAATTATTACGACAGATTCAAAATATGTACCAATTTGTTTTCAAGTGAAGCACACCACATCCTTTATTTATGGTAGGGGTACGTTGGGTTTTCAAACCATTTCTTATTTTCAAAACTTAGTTTATATTTCATAAATTAAAAATTATTAATCAAAGTGATTAAAACATGTTTTGTTAAAAAATACATTACCATCCACAATATACCTGAAAATATATCTCCACACAATATGAAGTAACACATCCAATGCTGCTTGGATTATCAAGTGTTCATACATATGTTGTGGGTGTGGGTTTATTTTCCCTTTAGCATCTTTGAGATGAAATTTCAATAGAATTGTGTGAAAGACTCTACGAGCCTTTCTAACAAGAATTAATAAAAATTTCTTATGGGATTCATCAGCTATAAATGAACTCTACAAATGATAATGAAGAGTAATTAAATGATTCAATATTTTAATTTTTAGTAAAATAAATAAAGTATATCATAATGTTACTATAATCTTTTCCCAAATTAGTGTCTTAAGAATGGATACAACATGGTTCTATGAATCTACATTAATCGGAATGCACTGCCGAGTGATGATCCTAATGAAACTCCAAAACATGTTCTTATAGGGGTTAGCAGTGTGGTCATACACATTCAATACTACCTTGAATTTTATGCCTTTTCATTTCACCTTAATAATTTTTTCTAAAATATTCACACTATGGTGCTGCTATTTTTTCTAGGAAATCGGTTCTTCACTGTCGACCATTTCTTCAGGATTAACATCATTAATATGTTGTTCCTTTGGATTGGTAGCATCAAAATGTGCAGAAGGTCCTTTTTCCCCTACACTGGGAGAACGAGTAGGTTGAGGAACCTATGGTTCCTCAGGATTGTGAGAATCAACATGTGCAGAAGTCATTATCTACAGAATTAGTTCAACATTTAATTTAGATTACATAAATATAGCAGGAAATAGATAATAACATGAGGTAACACAATGTATATTACAAAAAATATAACATTATTATTAAAATCACTTTTGTAAGGTTAAATGGATTTGTCCCCTCTATCGAGTATCGAAATATTTTCATTGTGGTCTCCTCTTATATATAAGACATTTTCTACATTGGGACTACTACAAAAAAATTGACTTCCCAATGAAAGGGTAAACCTCAGTTGAATTTTCATCTAAACATTTTGTGGTCTCGGTTGATAAAAGAGCAATTGACCACTTTCAATTTACATGATTTGGAACCTAAAATACTTGTACTACCTTTGACTCCATTATAAATAATTTATCTTTGTACTCTTCCTTACTGAAATCCACTTTCATTAATCCCAATTCTTCTATTTTAACATCACTCTTGTTATCAACCCATTTTCATTGAAAAATCAGCACTTGGAATGTTGTATAATCTAACTCCAATTTTTGTTTGAGGATTCCAAAGTATGACATATTCACATAAATTAGATTCCATTCATTGGTACCAGATACATGCATTGCTTCAAACACAAGTGTAACTCCACTATTTTTTATGGAACAACCTGCATCATGTATATTTGTATAGAATATATAACCATTAATTACATAACCACTATAAGATAATATGTTCAAACTAGGACTACTATCTAACCATCAAAGTCATTATAAAATTGAATCCATATTTTCATCTAACACCTTAAAAATTTAGTCTCAAAACCTTCCTACTAACTATGGATTATGTTTATTTGATATCCATATTTTAGGCCTTGATGGATTCAAATGTCTCAGAATTTCATTGTGGGTGTCAACATATGTGGAAACCTATAAAATTTAATACCAAACATAAATGTGGTCCTAGTCCTAGTCTATAATATTGACTGTGACAACATATATTCCAAATATTCCATCACCCACAATCTACCTAGTGTGAAGATATTTCGATAGAACAATGATTTCCACAATGAAAAGGTAGTGAGTACAAAATTCAATGGCTTACTCAACAATATATCACTCCATAATACAACCCTCTGACTGACTTTGATTTTTGACATACCCTTTGAAAATCATTATATACTGTTTAGTGGGGGTACATCCATATATAATGTATAGGAACACATAGTTGAATCTCTCTCACCAAGTAAAAAATCATGTGAGCCATCATATTAAATAATTTTGGTGGAAAGATCATTTCCAATTCACAAAATATGATAGTAATTTCTTTTCCCATTGCTTTAAATTTTTTCATGTCTATAACATTGCTGAATATAGATTTTAAAAACAAACAAATCTTAGTTAATGTATGATCATTCTTGGAAAAAAAACCAATATAAAGCTATAGACATTAGATCTTGTATCAAAATATGATAGTCATATGATTTCAAACCCCTTAAAATTAAATCATCCATTGAAGAGATATTCTTTATATTCAATGAATACCCCTCTGAAACCTTCACATCATTCAAGAGGTTGAAAAACTGATATCTCTTCTGCATGGAAAGAGTTTAGTAAGCTAGAGTAAGAAAATTATATTTTTCACCCTTCACTAGTGCCAACTCTTCATGTATACCCATGAAAATCATTTTCAACCTAGCCTAAATTCAATCCTTTATTTTTTGGGTGAATTTAGTAATATTCCAATCACACTACCACATGAATTTTTACAAAATGAAAAACATCAGTAAAATTTCTGACGTATATACAATTCTTGTTTGGTAATTAAAAACTGATCTCTTTTTCCAACAAGTTTTCATAAGGTGTTTCAGAAAAGTTTTACCAAAATCAGTTTCCATATATTTTACTTTCAGAAACAGTTGATCACCTGTTAGTAGAGATGGTTCTATACGTTCTTTTGAACTCCCATCAAATGATGTCTTCAAATATCAGTACTTATGTCATCAGGGTATAAATATGTGATGTCCTAGAAACATATTCTTTGATGAATGTTTTAACCTAATTGAATGTTTACCTTGTTTACAAATGGGTCACCCTTCAGTTCCGACAATTTTATATCCTAATAAATTTCCATAATCATGAAATTCATTTATTTTCTTTTACAACATGGCTCTCAACATGAAATATTCATTTTTGTAAGTATCATACAACATAACACATAAATCCCATTATAATTTCAAATCTTTTATCAATGGAGACAAATAAACATCAATATCATTACCCAGTTGTTTTCGTCCTGATATAAGCATATATAACATAATGTATTTTTGTTTCTTGCATAACCATGGTGGAAAGTCATAATTTACCTATATAAATGTCCATGTACTATGAGTTCTACTTTGAAACCCAAAAGTATTAACTCTATCTATAGATAGCACAAGATGAAGGTTTCTCGACTCGTTTCCTAATTTAGGATACTCATGATCAATTCTCTTCTACTGAGGAGATCCTGTCGAGTGATGAATTTTCCCATTATTAATTCTTGTATCTGCATACCATGTCAATTTCCTCGTAGTATCATGACTTCCATATAGATATATAAACCTCAGAATGATTGTAAAGTACCAAAAAAATTCATTGGACCTGATTCATCATTAATATATTGATAATAACCACACTTTAGGAATTATTTAATTCATTTTTGATCCATTCGAAAATAGTATAAAGTCATTTGGATAGTAAAGTATTCTTTTAGAGATCCTACCCATTGAACATAGAATTCATTTAGCATCATATATTTAGTTAAGAATATCATTATCTTCTCGAATCATATCATTAATGAGATAAAGTATATCAGTAAAATTGGCATCACTCTATCTATTGCTGGCTTTTAAATTATATAGCTTCATCATAGCTGACAATGTTGTATATTCACTACAACCACTATACAATGGTTTCTTTTCACAACTCTTTAACTTCTAAAATAATTTTGGACAATCATAAAGTTCATCTTCAAATGTAATTTTCATTTCCTTAATATGATCTTCATCATCATTCATGCCTGTAATCACAACCTCAGTATAGGATTTTTCATTTTCCATGCTTGTAATCATATCAGAAGATCCATAAAACGAAGTGTTATCCTAGTTACTATCTACATTTTCTTTTTTCCCTGTGTTTATTCCAAAATTTAAAACTTTGATATATTCTATAAAAGATCATGTTTTCTCCAAACTCATTTGGACTAATTAGACTTGAATAACAACAGTTTAAACATTGAAAAATGATTTGATAAGGGTCATATCCATGATCTTTTGAAAACGTGATGAACTCTTTCACCCCATATTCATACTCTTTTTCCATATGACTGACAACCATCCATTTTATTTTCATATAAATCCTATTTTATTCAGTAATATTATTATTTTTAAATAAATAAATATAAAAAATGGTCCTTTAAAATAAGGGTAACCCAAAATTTTGATGTTTTAAATAATATCATTACACTTTGAAGGAAATGGGTAATTGAATTTAAGATAAGATTTACTCCACTGGTGGTAGGTGTTGTCCTTTAAATTCATCCACAATGATTACTGATACCTGGTATGTGGTGAATATTGATTAGATTAGTTCAAGAAATATAAATTCATATTCAGAGGAGATGGGGGATGAGAATCATGAAAAAAAATTCCAAATGTCCTGAAGGCCTTTTTTATTTTATTATGGACAATCCCCCTTTTAAGGGTTGAAGGGAAACCTTACATGACCCGTAGGCCCAAGGCACAATGCCCGACACGACCCGAAGGCCAATACATAACCTGAAGGACCAGAGGGATACTATGCTGATTACATGACATGTAGGCCCAACCCACTAGAAATTCCCCTCCTTAGTGTCTGCATCATTGATCTCCTAGCTCCCCACCTTGCATTGCTGATCGGCTAGAATAGCCCCATAAAAAGATGCATGGTGCATGGTCCTGATGGTGGTTTCCATACCCTCTCATTCTTCTAATTCGGTTTTCTCTGCTTACAGTGACTACTAGAATTTGGGTGATGAAGTTGATGAGGATGATAGTTATTATTTCATTTTGTTTCCTGAGACTTGTCCCCTTAGAAGCTCACACCGGGTCATAGAGAGTTGTAGTTGTGGAGGACTCCCCTAATTTAAACCATGAAAATGTTGTTGGATGAAATGTAGGTTTAGAAGTTGCAATGGGGTAAAATATAACTTCACATTTTTTGGTATTGTGTTCATAATGGATATCATACGAGTCAGATATAGTGAGTGAAGGGCCCTTTACATGGTGTTATTATTAATCTATATTTTGTAGGATGTGAGATTATTTGTATCTAGGATGTATCTGAAAGTAAAAATGATCATTTCAATATATATAACACCCTTTTCCCTTACACATTTTTTGCATTTATAAATATAGATACCACTCATCCCGTTGAGAAATCATATTACATTATTAAAAAACTGATGAATCTATTCACTCTAATTTCAAATCACAAAACTCTATTTTAAAGTCAATGTAAAATTTAAAAGATCATTTATTTAGGTCATAATTGAATTCCAAAATATTATCCTCATTTTAAAACATCCTGGAAATCCAATTTAATAACTTTAAAACCAATTATTTTCCCTTAAAACCACATTTACATTATAAAAACTAATGAAAATATTGATATTGAATGTAATAATGGAAATAAAAAATAAAAGGTATATTATTTGAAAACTATTTTCATATTGGAAAATATGACTACTGAATATAATAATGGTTTCACAAATTTTAAAAAAGGAAATTATTATATTTTTAAAATATTTTCAACACTAACATTGAATTTCCAATAATTAAGTTGATACTAGGATTGTGAAATAAAAGAAAACCTATCAAATATCATATCTTTCACATCAAAACTCATAGGTCAATCAACATTTTCTAATTATTGAATTGTTTCTCTGTTTAGGGACATACCTTATAGTTGGTTTGAAGACAAACTCTAGTTATATGATAATTTACTTCTTTATGATTAAACCATTGTCCACCGATGAAATTATAAAATGGAATCAAATAAGTTCCCCCTTAGATATATTGTTGAACATGATATCCCACAAAAAGCTAATTTTGAAACTCTTTCAACACTCAATTAAATGCAAACATCCAACTTCTATCGGTTATGATTTAAAATATAAAATATTGCAATAATAAAATAACTCTTAATTAGACAAAGGAATTTTTTGAATAAATAATAATCATATTACATAATTTTAAAAATATTAAAGTATAATTTTTAGAAATAAAATTTGTGCAAGTATAAAACTATTAAACTATTGATAAATTAAAACCATTATATATGTATAAAATTATAAATTACAAATGTATATATATTTATATTAGTATATAAAATTATAGACTTATATAGAAGTATAAAATTATATATATTTTATAAAGGAATATATATTTTAAAAAATAATCATAATTTATAAATTCATATAAATTTATAAAACTATATAAAAGTACATATATTTTATAAAATCATACACAATTTATAGAAGTATATAGTTTTACAAATATATAAAATTATAAAAGTTTAGTATATAAAATTAAAATTTATTAAACTATTAAAGTATAATAATTTATAACAAATAAAAATATAATTGTATTTTAATTTATAAATCTAGAAAACTATAAAAGTATAAATAATTAATAAAATTTTATATTTAAAATATATATGTATAATATGATATACTATAAAATTTATAAAAGTATGTAAATTTATAAATGAATAAAACTATAAAATTATAAATATTTAATAAAAAATTATCATTAAATTCTATTATTATAATATGTTATACTTTAAAATTTATAAAATTATATAAATTTAAAAAAAATTAAAAATATAAATTTTTATATTTTTTTAAAAAATTATTTATAAATTATATAAATATAATAAGATATACTATATAAGTAATAGATGTATTTATAAGTATGAAGAATTATATCAAGAAGTATAAATATATAAAATTATACTAATAAAAAATTACAAATTTCTATTGATTATTATTTATAAATTTATAAAATTAATAATTGATGTTAATAAAACTAATTGACAAATCTAATTAATATCCTAAACAACACCCATTTTTTGAAAAAAAATACTTTTGAAAATAATTAAACATATTATTAATCATATATGGAACATCACTCTATCAATTCCCAAATAAAAAAAAAGAAAACACCACATTCATCATTGAAACTCATAATTTTCCCACAACTGGCTATGCAATTAGAACTATTGTGCAAGGAATAGAACAAATAGATCCTTCAAATCATTTTGCACACAAACTACAGACTAATACCATACACAATATCTACTAAAAACATGAGAACTGCAATCATGAACCCTAGAGAAAAGGGATATGTGGATTGTTTTCATAGGTAGGTGGTTTTAGGTTTTAGTTTTTCATGGGTGAGTTTTTGGTTGTTGCGAAGGAGATGAAGTAATGGAAAAGGATAGGGGTGGATAATATGTTGATCCCACACAACAGGGATGGTTATTTTGGGGGCTATTTGTTTGGTTCATTGAGAAGAAGTGAAGACAGACGCAGTAGGGTTTGGTGAGGTGTAACTCAAGAAATAATGTGGTCAGAGGCGCTAACAAGACAAATAGGCACATGCCTATGACTTGGCGAGATTGATTCATTGAGAAAGATGACTGAAGACAGTAGTAGGGTCTGGCAACAGCAGCGACAACACACTAGTTCCGTGAAAGTTTGAAGGAGCAAGTGGCTGAAGAACTCTGTTAGGGGTCATTTTATAAGAACTCTTAAGACTTTTATCAGTGATTTCAAAAATATGCTGATAAAGAGGAGTTTTATCAGAGCTAAAATAGAATGCATTGATGAAATTACTCTTTATCAAAACTTTTTTAGCGTTGAAAAGATATCACTTTATCAGCTCTAAAAAGCGCTGATAGAGATCTAATCTTAATTATATATTTAAATTAATATACATATTCAAAAAATTATATAAACATTAAATATTTATTTATTTATTTATATTTATAATTATAAATAAATATATTTATAAATATTGTTTTATATTTATAAATATATTTATATAATTATATATAGTTATAATATTCTAAACATAATAAATATATTTATTATAATTTAATACTTATTTAAATATATATACATATTTAAAATTTAATATATATATATATATATATTCATAAATATTTGTATATAATTATAAATATATTTATATATTTATATAATTTTATGTATATTTATTGTAAATTTATAATTATTTAAATATATATTTATATATTTATTTCTAATTATAATTTTAAATAAATGTATTTAAAAATATTTCTTTATAATTATAAATATAAAAATTATGTTTATTATTTTAATATATTTATTATAGTTTTTTAAATATTTAAATATATATTTATTTTTTATAATTATAATTATAAATAAATATATTTAAAAAGTATTTATATATAATTATAAATATATAATTATAAATATATAATTATAAATATAATAATTATATTAATTATATAAATATATTTATAATAATTTAATAATTATTTAAATATGTAATTATTTATTTATAATAATAATTATAACAAATATATTTAAAAAATTATATATAATTATAAATATACTAAATATATTTATTATTTAAATATATTTATTATAATTTTATAATTATTAAAATATATATATTTATATATATTTATAATTTCATAAATTTATTTTTTTAAATTTATATATATTTATACTTTTAAAATTAAATATTCAAATTACAAAATTATTTAAAAAAATCATTTTTATAGGTTAATTATATTAATCTCAAACAGATTTTAAATATTAAAACTTAATAAATAAAACTCATTAGGTGAAAGTATTGTAGTGGTGGAACCGTAACACCAGTGACATTGTAGTAGCGGCGAGGACTGTAGCGGCGACTGTATTGTAGCAACCCGAGTAATGTAGTAGTACTATTCATCATAAGGCCATTGGGCTAAAAATATGGGCCTTCAAAGCCATGTAATTTGATTTAATGTTCACTGGGCTTATGAGCCATGTAATGGGTTTCCTCTACCCAAAAAAGAGGTCTTTTCCTTTGTTTCAATAATAAAGAGGCTTTGGCCACAACGTTTTTAAAAAAATAAAAACAAATAAATATTATTCATAAAAATTACGAACATATTGAAAATATTACCTGTATATTAAATAAATATTATAGAATTATTAAATATATTTTTAACATTATTAATGAATGTTTAATAATAAATGGATAAATTAAATTAAATATATTACAATAATATTAAAAAGTGAATTCCTAACATTTACTTGAATTACAAACATACATATGTACACATATAAATCTACACACACATATATAAACGCATGTATATACACACATAGAAATACATACATGCAATTATAAATGTTCATATATTATAAATTATTTAATATCCATATAAATATACATCTAAATAAATATATTCATTTATACCTTATATAATTGTTTAAATAAAATATTAATACATTTAATTTATTTTAATTATATACACATTTTATAATATATGTATATAAATAAATTATTAAAAATTTTGTCTAATGTAAATTTGATATTTTTTATATATAATTATTTTATAATATATATATATTTATATATATATTTATAATTATAATTGTAATTAAATATATTTATAAATAATTGTATGTAATTATAAATATATCTATATAATTATATATATTTATATAAATATATATATATGTATAATTATATATATTTATTAATATATAAGTATATATGATTATAAATATAATAAATATATATTATTTAAATATATTTATTACAATTTTATAATAATTTAAATATATTTATTTATTTTTAATTCTAATTATAAATAAATATATTTATAAATATTTGTATATAAATATAAATATATTTATATAATTGCATGTATTTATATAATTATATATGTGTGTATAACTATATATGCTTATATAATTATATATTAATATTTATTATTATCTAATTATATATAATTATAAATATAAAAAACATATATTTAAATAAATTTATTATAATTTTATAATTATTTAAATATTTATTTATTTATGATTTTATGATTTTATAAATAATTTTTTTAAAATATATATATATATATATATATATATATGAATTATTAAAATAAATATATTAATATATCAATTTTATATTAATTATAAACATGCATTTTTTAATTAATTTAAATAAAAAACACAATTTTTTTAAATATAAATATAACAATTTTATATATATTAATAATATTTTTTATTAAAATTCTTTATTAATGATAAGAATAACGTTGATACAGATCAACCTTTATCAGTGCTAAAAATAGCTGAAAAAGGGTACAACTTTATCACCACTTTTTTTAGAACTGATAAAAGTTACCTTTATCGGCGCTTTTAGCTAGCGCTAATAAAAGTGACTCTTTTATTAGTGCTTTTATTTTAGTACTGATAAAAGCAAGCGCTTCATATGTGCCGATTTATGGTAGTGATATTACGTTTTTCTTGTATTAAACTCAAATAGTAACATTCATATTTACCAATATATATATATATATATATATATTCTATTATTAATTGTTTAATACCAACAAAACCTTTACTAATAATTAAATTTTTTACTTTACACTATTAATACCAACAATTTACCAACAAATAAATATATTATTATTAATCATTATTAATAACAATTTTAATCAACATATAAATTTTTATCAATTATTTTTTCAATACAAAAAAATAATTTAACCTTATAAATTTTTTCTACCATTAGTTAATGATTTTATAAAAAAATATTGTTATTAACAAAAATAAAAATGACCATGAAGTAAAATGACCATGAAGAAATATTCTTACTTAATCATAGAAAATTATGTTGTTATTAACAAGAAAATTTTGAGAATATTTGGAACAATTTTAAAATATGATCCAATATATATTCTATTTTAAATATAATTAAAATTATATTTTAAATAAATTTCATTTGGGATTAAATATGTTATCCAGCTAGAATTATCAAAATAATTCAGAATATAGAATAGAAAAAATAAATAAATAACTATAGATAAACCCGGTATTCATGATACAATAATCAATCCTTCAAAAAAATAAAAAATACCTCCCCCATCAACCAATTTTCCTTGTACCACCCCTCTCCCCACATCTTGGCCTCCCACTACCCCCCCTGAAGGTCAGGCAAAAAATCCCTTTCCTTTCCATTGTTTCAGTTAAGTTGAGGCCCCTTTCCACCTCCTCAGTCATTTCTCTAGATTTTCCACCAATTTAGATCTCACCAAATGAGGTGGCCCCATTCATGTGCATGGCTTGTCACCTTCATATGGTGGAGGTGATGATTGAGCTTCTTATCATGTATGTACTTTTTCTCTTCAAGTTTTAAGCCATTAAAATAATGGGAATCCAGTGTTTCTATTGAATAACACTTATGGTTTCAGTGAAATTTAAATGAAATGTGTTTTATGGTTTTTGTTTTGAATGTTTTTTTATTGATTTTAGGTTTCTAATTGCATGATTCATGTATATATTTTATTCTGACCAAGTACACATCAATTCTCTTTTCATACTTTTCCATTTTGTTCACCTGTCATAAAAATATAGTTTCGAACCATGGGACACAAAAAAGAACATCATCATATTCATCCCACAATCAAATTTATCTAATTTTATATCTGTATGTCTTTCTTTGTTTGTTTACTATGGAGGCCCTATTTCATTTATACTTTCCAACAAGTGATAAAAACATATATAGATACATATATATTTTAAAATAAGTCCAACTTTCATGCTTTATTTCACCTATTTCTTTAATTTTTCATTATCCACATTATATATTGGTCAGTGTGAGTCGTGTGATCAATAGGACAACAAATAAAAATTAACATACTATCTAACAGGCGATTTGGTTAAACTTTTAGATGTTTCATTCATGGAGAGTATTCTTTTAACAACATGTGAAAATTTTCAACCATTTCTTGAAAAGAACCATTTAAATGTATATTTTTAGTTTCATTTATTTATATTTGAAAACACTATTTAAATGTATAAATGTATCTATTTTTTTTGTTATTGAAATGGTTTTATGTCAGAAATTTTTAGGCTCATGCTATTTTTTTGGAAGTAAAAATATCACTGTAAAAAGGAATATGTAGTCAAACTATAATGTGTAATTACTTATTGTTTTGTTTTATAACATTTAAAATGCTTGTGCCCAAGGAAAATGTGTCCCTTCTCATAATTTTTAGTGTGAATAGTGACATGTTAATTTTTTCATGGATTAATCTTGTTTTCCAACAGATTTTCATACTAGTAAAAATATAAATTAATTTTAAGGGAAATGGGTGTAGTTGAAGATGAATGTTTATAATTATTTTTAATGAATATATCATATTATTAAATAAAATTCTAGATTCATTATTTTAAAATATTTCATTTTTTGAAACACTTATAGCCTATAACAAGAAGTTTGAAACAAAAGGTGATGTTTTTTTTGTTGATGAAAAGTTTTCAAACCTAAATTCTTGAAGAAATCCAAGAAGTGATAAAAAACTTATTTAATAAATCTGGGAACACTCATCCATAACACATAATATAAATTACTCATAAGTTATTTCATTCAAAAATAAACAACCAATCCACCGATGATTCAATCTTCAACAGGTCAAACCATCCCACTAGACAAGAACATACATGAATTGTTTTATAAATTCATAAAAAACAAACCATTACCTAATCATCTGTTTCTTATAGAGTCATTGCTCGAGACTAATGTAGATTCTCATCACCTTATTTACATGAAAAAACATTCTTACAAACTTTCATTGAAATTCCTTGATAAGTTGACCTTGATCACCATAATCAATACCATGATCCTATCTTTTCTCTCTAAAGAATTAATTTTTCTCGTGGTGAATAATGAAAAATGATAATAGTGACAAATGGTGGTCTCAATTTCAATTGTAACTTGAATTAAGTTTTCATCAAAGTATCTATTGATCAAAAAAATTCTAATGTTGCAATATTTTGTTTCATCTAAACTATTTTCCTTTTTATCCTTTAAGAATTATTTTAATCCCAAATCTATATTGAGTGAGATAAGGTATGTCTTTCTTACATGAATTTATAGAAAATTTTATTTTTTATAATTCATTGCTCATTAAAATTTTCCCAATATACTCACAAATTAATGTACAATGGGGTAATCCATCAAGTGTATGAACACCCCAACCCTTTTCTTAGTGAATAACACATAAAAATATCATGTTATGGCTCTCTACACAACTCAATTTTCACATCTCCTATTGCACCCACACTTTATTTTCACTATAATGAATTTTATCATTAGATATCCCTTCCATGTTCCAGGAACATTTCATCATAATACCTATCCGAAAAGAATTTTTTATAATATAAGTAGGGATAATTTTCAAGGTCTATGGATCATGGAAATAAAATCTCTTAGGAATTATTCTCTTAACAAACCTTGTTGAGTATAAGGAAACTCTTTTCTCGTTTTATGTTCTTATTAAAAAGTAATTGGAAATAAAATAAAATCACCATTAAAAATGAACATCAATATTCATCACCGACTCATGATAATGAGAAAGCTAAATAAACATTTTGGTAGATTATATTATGTGGGATGTAAAATAATTTGGCCAATTTTAAAGAAAAAATATCTTCTAATTATAAAATTTTAACATTTTTTGAACCCTTTAGTATGTCACTAGTATTCTAAAGGGACCCATTTTCATTTAAATATAATGGATGTTACTGATAAGTAACTGAATTGGGTGAATTTGATAGTTCGTTGGGATTTACTTACTTCAACTTTGGATGCATTTTAAAATATACAATTTCTAGAATTGTTTTTATTTGTTTAATGTGATTATACATATACTGAGAATTAATTTTCATATTATATAAATAATAAATATAACTTGAGTTATGTGACATTTATTTAATCTTATCACCTAGATCTATATAATGAAATATTTTGGAGTTGGTCTTGGAACCTAACTTCCCCATAACATCTAGTTTACTCATTTCAACTCTCTTTTATTATTTATAATGAAAAAACAACATTTATAAGTGTCTGATAATTATCCTTCTCAATAAGTTCCCATTTATATTCATAAAATATTAAATTTTCCTTCAAGACTCGATTCTTAACCTTATCGTGAACTCCTATGTTTTTCTTTATACCAAATTATTTTTGAGATTTAGAATTTAGTATCATCCTCAATCGAAGGTACTATTACTAAATCACACAATTTGATACAATAAATTTATCTATGTCTTTTACTTCCATTCCCAAGAAACAATATTCCATCAATTTTTTAAAACCACTGTCCATCCCATTAAAGCCTCTAATTCGATGTAAAGATCATAAGATATATGGAGAAAAGGTGAATAATCTTTACTTGTTATTTTTTAGATGAAAATATCTACATGTAATTATATTCATTCATCAGTCCTTTAATTAGTGATCGATAATAAATTTTGTTATAGGACATCAATTTCTCTCTTTATGGGAGGTAGGTTTCTTTAAAATCTAATATTGAACAAGCCAACTTATTGCTTGTTTACATGAACCTACACCCTTAAACTCATATCTAATTGTGTCTAATTTTTATATCATGGATGATAATCATGCATTTAACTGATTACATGTTGTCCCACATGGTCATCTTATAGAATCTATCACTTATAAATATGTGAAATCATTATACATTATTTACCTTAACTCTCCCTCAATAAGTTTATAGTAGGATAGTCCGTAAATCACTGATGTACAGACATACAAAAAATAATAAATTATGTGGTTCAAGTCCTTCATCACTTAATTGGAATTTATAATAAAAATTACTAATAGTGCCAAATTACATGATTCCAAATTCTTTCTCGTGGTGATTTAATCCATTCACACCAACCAAACTCTGTGTACTTACATTTTGTGCTTCTTTCGCTTAAATACTACATAAACATACCCTAAAAGTCTATACTCAAACATATTTATCAGAATTCAATGGTTTCCATTAGATAGAAAAAGGGAATCCAACCCAAAAGAATATTTTGAAGTTAAATATTCATGTATGTCATGAAACTACAACATGTTCATAATTAATGGAAATTTTATTGAAAAAAGGTAAATGACTAACTTTTCTATTACTACTTTTTGGTCCACATTTCAAAAATATGCAGTGAGTTTCATAGGTTCAATAATGATAATTTTTTAAAACATATGGATAAAATAATATTCTATATATAAAATTAGAAATGGAAAACTACAATAGTAAATAGGATTTTTATACTTTTATTGGACAAAATAAATCATCAATGTTATAATTATGGGAAAATTAAGTAATATCTAATCAATTAAATGAAAATGGGTTAAGTGACTTGTTAATTTTTTGGACAATTGAATGATAAATTTAGGGGGGAAGTTATAAAATATTTATTTCTTGGTATTTCTTTTAATAAGGGGAAGGGTAGAAATTAGATGGAAATAAAGGATAAATATTTCCTACCAATTCACCCATTAAAATATTTCAAAGTAGGGAAATATTAGTTTGATATCATATTTTATAATTATAAATTAATATGTAAATATTAAAAATAATTGAATTATAGTTAACTGTCATGATTTTTTATATTTTTTTAGGTAATGTGGTTTTCCCATTATCCAAAAACCTATTGATACCACTATTGGGAGAAAACATACATAAAATGTAAAAAAATATAAAGAAGTCAATGAATCAGAAAACACTTGAGAATATGATTTCATAAAGAAACTCATGTTTTCATTATGGTAATTAGGATCGATCCATCCATTCATTCCAACAAGGTATATCTTCCATTTAGTACTTTAGATTTAATAGGGTTCTTGAATCAATGATTCTTAACATAGTTAGATCTATATTGATATAGAATTTTGAAGAAAGAAGCAGGATATTACCGTATATTGGGATTATGATGTTTCAAAAATGGAAAATGATAGATCATGTACTTGACCATGCATGTGGCCATTCATTCCTGAGAATAGGGGAAACTAAAGAGGGGATAATATAAAATTATAACAGGTATATTATATACATTGTGAGTGAATTTTACATATTAATTTGTTTTATTGGAAAATAGATTGGTCAGTGGGAGTTATGTCCCTGATTTTTATTTCAACACTCATTTTTTATATCTATAGTTCTATAATTAAAAACCTATTTTCATTTAAATAAAATCTAAACACTATAGTGAAATCTTTATTGGTAAATAATACATGTTTGAAATAAATTTATATGTCGATGAAGTTACATTTGATGATACTCTTCATAAGAAATTATTTTCTTGACATTCAAATTTAACTACATTGATTAAGATCATTCATTACTACTTTATGCTTTCCAACTATGTATTTCCCATAATATAGTCATAATTTCTACATATTTAAGTATGATAAAGGATATATTTGGATAATTATTTATATTGTAGAAAATTTATAATTAATTTCATATTAGTATTGGACAAGAAATTAACGAATCTTCAGATTCATGTGCATATTTAAGTTATGTAGTATTAGTTATAGGGGATAATTTAATTTGGATTCCTGAATATTTTGGAAAATAATATAGTTTATCCATTATATTTTTTTTATTTTTGGATCATGAATTATTTTCTTCTTCTATAACCTTAAAAATGGAAAAAATCTGTATTAGATTTCAATCAAGCCCTAGTATGTTTTGAAGTAACTATATGTATCATATGATTGATTTCAGTTCTCCATTTTTAATTTTATTATTTAAATTCCTAAAATGGGGTTCTTATTTTATTATATCATGATTCAGTGGTTGTATTTTTCTATTTTTTGATCAGTTATTTTATTTGTTTGTTTTCCATGTACAATAACATCTTTTTTAGAAAACGAGGTATGAAAGTTTGATTGTTTTTTAGTGTGAAAATTAATTTCAATATCATTTTCTTTTGGTGGAAAATATGGATGACTAAAAGTTTTTATCAACATCTCCTCCTATTTAATTACTTTTATGATGTTTTTAATGATTCAATCTAATATTTTTTAGGATTAAAACATCATCTTGTATGTCAAATTAATTACTAAAGGGTAAATGGATTTGTTTTATTCTATGAAACACAATTCATACTATATAGAATAATTTTCTTCATAATAGAGTGTTTTTTAACCATCTCATTAATTTTATAAAGATGATGCACCTGAAAAAAATATTTATAATTTGGAAAAAAACTTAATAAAAGATGGATGCTTCTCAAAGGAAAATGGCTGTATAAAAAATGATTATAAAACTTATTGAATCGAAATATATATATATATGGATAATACAAGAGGGGGATGAATTGGAGGTTTAAAAATCTTTTTTAACCTTAAATAATCTTATATTAATAAATATAAACAAAAAAATCACAAAAAATATTAAGTATTTAAATAGTTATCAAACTTTGACCATAGGTCTGATTATAAAAATATTGTAATTAAGTAGATTACGATATGTAAGTCCATAGGTCAAAATGAGAGATTGATTATATATTAATAGCATATAGAATTGTAATCAGTAAGCAGTGGTAATTTAATCTAAGTTTGATCATATTCAAAAAAGAAAACAATTTAATCAGATTATATATAATAATATCATAATCATGGAGGATACAATATATCAGAGTAAAATAAAAAGTATCATAATCAATATTCAGTATGATAATGTAATTCAAAATATAAATTTGAATATAAAATGTATCACTTTTCTACTACATAAAGCGGAAATTATAAACTTGTAGTGAACAAGAAATACAAAATATTACACATCTTTTTTTCCAAAGAGAATGGTATCCTATGACCTAGGATAATGGTCCCTTTTTTATAATTACATGAATGTTTGTCTTTCCCTTACCAAGGAAGGCCCTCGATATAAAGATCGGTCTATCACGTTATCCCCCCGATCCCTCGATATGATGATCAATATGTCACACTATCCCCATATTCCCTTGATCAATGTGATGATCAGTATCTCCATCTTCTTAGCCTCAAAATCCCTTAATCATATTCATAAAATCGGATGCAATGATTGCAAAACAAAAGACTCTTAAAAGATTACAATGAATAAGAAATAGATGTTAATGATTTTAATATTTGGAGCCCTCATGAACGAAAATTTTTCCAAATAAATCGATTAGCATAAAACTCTTCAAATGATCAGTTATTTATAGGTAGGTGCCTAACTGTCATATTTCCTTCCCAAGAGTCACATTTATTTGAGTTTTTTGTAGTTACTTGGACAGATATCACTCCAATAGATATATCATAAGATAAAGTTTGACATCATTTTTTACACCATTTTCTATATAAAAATAATTCTTATATGGTAGAAATTAGTTTTTAGTATTCAGGATTTAAACTTTAGTCAATATGATGGATTTTATTAAATAATTTCATTACGATTTATTTTATGGGTGTGAATCTAATTTTTATTATTTCTGATATCAAGTACAATTATGAAGAATATTTTCAGTATGAACTCAAGAAAAAAAGTCTTCAATCCAATTTGATAAAAGTGAAACATATTATAATTGGTTTCATACTCAATATGATGAACATAATGACAATGATTTAGTTTATATTATTGAATACTTTAGAACTATTTCTAAATATGGTAAAAGGTTATGTTTTTTATAAAACATTATAAAAACACATTAGAGATAAAATAGTTAGTAATCAAACATTTTAGAAAAAGTTTTTGATTCCCAAACAAAAGGAATGAAAAAGTCCCAAAGAAACTTTTAACTCACAGTGTCCCCATTTTGGAAAGAAAAAACCACAAATATTAAATAGAACATAACTTTGAAAAACTTACGTCTATGTTTGTTTTAAGAGCTCTGTATTCAGAATTATACATTAATACTTATCTCCCCCTAATCTTATAAATCTTATAAATAAAATGGAATATGAATAAAACTCCCTTAGGATAAGAAATCCCCCTAAGGATCATATTCTCCTTTTGAAGATATCTTCTTTAAGAATGTTTTTCTTCACCTTAAATAAAAAATATCCCCCATTATATAAAATTATCCCCTATTGTGATTTTCAAAAGGTAATAGAGAAAGTATTTTAATACCTAAAAATTGTTATAAAAGAAGATATGTGAAACAAAATAATGAATTTACTAGTCACCCA
The DNA here is from genome assembly GCA_963277665.1 of Viscum album. Taxonomy (NCBI): domain Eukaryota; kingdom Viridiplantae; phylum Streptophyta; class Magnoliopsida; order Santalales; family Viscaceae; genus Viscum; species Viscum album. Next base: position 1,181,126,560 of record OY728164.1, read on the forward strand.
CAAGAATTTATAAAAAAATATTAAACCAATCAAAATTGGGAAAAAAACAAGAAATAATATTTGCATGAAGAGGTCATTCATTAAAAATAGTTCTCAAAAATAATGACAAAAATAGTTTTCAAAAAATAAATCAATCTTTTAAAAGGCTTTTACAATAGTATTTATCTTATTTAATTCCTTTATGTCTTCCTCTAGCTTTTTAATAAATTTATCTTGATCGTGATTTCTTTCTTCCTAAATCTACAGTCTTTCATATTGAAGTTGAGTCTTTTAAAAAATTTATTCATTATGATTATTCAAACTATTTATTTATTATATAATTTTTTTAATATTGGAAATATATGTGCCGATATTTCAAAATCACCCATTAATATCTTTCACTTATTGAGACCAGACATCTGTTGAGATTTCTAACTGCTCCACAAACTTCACATTATCTTCCATGATTTTGGATAACTTTTTAACATATTATTATAATTTATTCAAATTAGTATTTACATAATTTAAATTATCATTAAAAATTGATAGATTGTTATTTACTTTATAAGACCACTTTTTCACTTCTCTACATGACTTTTTATGAGTCTGATAAATTGTTTAATGAGTTTTCAACTCAACTTCAAGTCTAACAACCTTTTTTGTCAGAATTATTATTAAGTATAGTTTTTGATTGAGAGTATCCTGAATCATCTATCATCAGGACTAAAACATTTGGAAAATATGGAATATTTCCTTCAAGACTTTTCAAAGTCTGAAAAATATAATTAGTTCCTTCTAAAGAAGTTTTCCTCATGGAATCAGAAGGGAATTGTTGACTGGTTCCAAGTTGAATCTAATTTGACTTTTTTATCTACCTTTGACATTAATTTTTAATGTGTTTCACCAATAGTTTTTCCATCAGATATTTTAATGATATCTTCATAACATCCATTTGAAAAAGTTTGTAATTAAATAATATTGAAAAGGCTAGTAGAATATGAATAGATTCTATTCTAGGTATCGGTGCATAGGTTTCTTTATAGTGTACGCCTTCTTGTTGATTGTAACATTTTTAAACAAGTATTTCTTTACTTATAATTATTCTTCCATTTTCATCACATTTGTTTCTAAAGACCCATTTTACTCCTTTTATGGAAGTTTCTATAGGTATTTCAACCAAGATCTTGACATTGTTCCTTTAGAATTCATTTAACTCATATTGAATATCCTTAATCCAATCACCATCACCTAAAGTATCATCATGTTTTTTAGGTTCAAATTGGTAAACAAAAGAAATATGTTATATTTCATTCCTCAAGGAACTTATAGCCCTAACTGGATTATTTCTATCACCAATGATAATATCACTAGGATGATTCCTAAGAAACAACTCACTTGGGTTTTGTAAAACCTATCAATCAAAAAAGGTATAAACTCTTCTGGAGTAAATATGTCAAAAACTATTTCTTGGGTATTTTCTTTATAGAAATAATTTTCTAATAAAGTTTGAGAATTAGTTTTAGAAAAAACTTCCTGGGATGTTGGTTGGGGTTGTTTGAAAACAAAAGGGTTGGTTTCATCAAATTTAACATGTATCGTTTCCTCAATATTATAAGAGTTTTTGTTAAAATCTCTATATGCCTTAGAATTAATGGAATAACCTAAAAATATACGTTCATTATATTTGTATTTGGATTTTAGTAAATTATCTTTCATATTCAATATGAGTAGTTTTCATCCAAGTACTCTAATGTAAGAAACTTTTGTTTTTCAACCTATCCACAACTCAAAAGGTTTTTTATTATTAAAATGTCAAATTAAAACTCGATTTATAGTATAAAAATAATTATTAACCACTTTAGCCCAAAATTTTTGGCAATTGAGTATTCACTCAACATGGTTCATCTCATTTCGTGATGAATATGATTTTTTTTGTTTATAAATACCATTTTTATGATGAGTTCTAGGAGGTTAAAAGCTATATGTAATTCTTTTTTTACTACAAAAAGTTTTAAAATTAGAATTTACAAATTCTATTCCATGGTCACTACGAATAGTTATCAAGGGAAGGTTTTTCTCATTTTAACTTTGAATACAGATGTTTTTAAATAACAAAAGGCTTAAGATTTATTTTCTAGATAATAGAACCATTTTAATCTAGTGTAATCATAAACTAAGACAAATACATAATACTTTCCACCAATAATTCCATTTTTTGTAGCACAAAATAAATCACTGTAAACTAACTATAAAATGTCAAAATATGAGACTTCACTAATATTTTTAAAAATATACTTATGTTAATTAATGAATTGATAAGGGTCACAAACAATTTAAGAATCAAATCTAAGATCCTTTAAATCCTTAAAAAGTATTTTCTTAGTCACCTTATATATTTTTATAAGGTTACAGTTTCCTAACCTTATATTCCATAGAAAAGAGTGATCTTTTATTACACTAAGGCAAGGAAAGTATTGGATCTTAAGGTATCCTATGGTTAGTTTGTATAAATTCTCATTCTGATGGGAAGAAAGAATTAATTCGTCCATATAATTTTGAACAACACATTTATAATTCCAAAAATTCACAATATAAACTTCATCACATAATTGACTTATTCTTATATTATTTTTCTTAATACCTTTAACAAATAAAACATTTAAAATTAAAGATTTATCAAGAAGAACAATATTACTTATAATGATAATCTCTCATTGAGAATTATCTCTGAAGGTAACTATTCCACCTTTCATCTTCATAATCATTTCAAATATATATTTGTGTACAGTTATATTTCCATAACACCCACAATACATTTACCAAGTATTATTGTTGCCGGTACTTTCTTTTTAATCCTCAAAATGAAACAATTAGGCTTTTGGCACCTAGACATTGTTGGGTCCAAAAATGTCAAAACTGTTTTTTTGGAATAATTTTTTTTAAAAAAATGGATTTTAGGAAGCCTCTATATTGAAATTTATTTAAGGAAAAAATTTTATTTCAGTGACCACCACATTGGAATTTTGTACAAAAGGTTTCATTTTTTAGAACAAATTAATTGTTACTAAAAATAGGTTTTCTAATAGTATACCCTATTCCAAAACTAGTACCATGAGGATATATTTTTTTATAAATTTTATCAAAACCATAGTTACTAGAAATAAATTTTGAAAAAAATCATTCTTAAATAAGAAATTTTAGACATTATTTTAACAACTATATTCTTATCCCCTTGAATGATAGTTTTGTAATTGAGTTTTTTAAAACTAGGTTGTAAATTGTTCCTTTCAGAAACTAATTTTTCTAAATATTTATAAATAGTATCTTTTTAGAAAATATATTTATCATGATATTTATAATGATATGATAATTATTTTGTTAAAACATTTATCCTTGAATTTTATTTATCATATTTTTTATAAATTTTTCAATTTCTATTTTCAAGGAGTTTGGAAAAATGAGAATCCTATTGATATGAAGGAAGAGTATTATCCTATGCTGAGGAAAATTATTCATCCAATGATTTAGAATCCTTATCAAAATAAAAATTAGGATAATTTTCACTTAAGGATAAATTGGTAAGGTTATCAGCAGTGTGTACCTTATCCATTAAAAAATATTTTCATTGGGTGTTTTGAAAAGAAGACCAATGTTCCTTTGACCAAAAAATTCATTTTCAGAAGTATTATATGTGGAATCTCCGCCAATAACACTCTAGGAATAATTTTATTTAATAAATTTCTATGTTCTTAGACTTATAAAACTTTTTATGATTCTTATCAGAATATATTTCTTTTATATCTTTCTTTTTCAACATAGGAAAATCAGGTATTATATTTCCAACTTTCTTACACTCATAACAAGTAACTTTATAATATTTTTTCATTTCTATCCTTGTTAATTTTCTTATATCGATACTAAAAGTCTATTTTTACCAACTATCTTTTTTATCTTCAAATAAATAATAGATAGTTTATTTTTATATTACTTAGAACCACTAGAATCGGGTTGTATAACAACATTTTTCTTTTTGAAAGGCTTAACAACTTTTTATGGTGTTAAATATTTGGTATAAGTTTTAATAGTATTGAAAGTAACACCTTCATTATTTTTCTTATCTTTTTCAACATCTCTTTTTAATCTATCCTCATATTGAAAAAAGGTTCCAAATGAATCATCAAGAGTGATATTTTTTATCTTCCTTTATTTATCAATAGTTGTTCTGATATATTCTTATTCAGTGGGAATGATGTCGATTATCTTTTCTTCAATTATTTCATCATTTAATCCTTTATATATATTAGATAGTATACTGTTTAAAATTATCATAAATATTTTATGCATCTTTGATACAGATTCACCAGGGAGAAATTCGAATGCTTGATAGTCATCTTGAAGCATTGCACTTCTGGATTAAATAAACCTTTGAAGCCCCAAAATGATATATCTCTAACTTTTTCAAAATTTTATTAGTGGCTTCACAGGAATAAATATAACTATATATGTTTCTAGTCATTGAGCACAACAAAGTATTCTTAACTTTGTAATTCAGATGATATTCCTACTTTTCTTGATTTGTAAAAGTTGTGACTTTTTTATCATGAATTTTATTATCACTGGTAAATATTAAAAAATTATCAACTCATATGTTGATAAAAAAATTCTTCATTTTATCCCTACAATATTCATAATCATCACCATAAAAAATATGTGGTTTGTTGGGATTCAAATTATCTATTGATATGACATTAATTCCTACCATATTTTAAATTAGATAAAAAACTTATTTTTCCACAATACACATTAGTGTAATAAGTATTTATAAAAAAAATGTTTTTAAAAAAAATTAAACAAAATTACATTAGTAAAGAAGGTAAACATTTTATCAAGTATTTGAGCAGTTGAAAACTTCTCTAATACCAATTGTTTCATCTAAATGTGTATACAGATTTCAAAATACAGTAGGGGGTGAATTTAATGTTTAAAAACATTCATTTTTAATTTTAAGATAAAATTAGTTTAACAAAGTTAAACAAAACATATTAAAAAAACCTATTAAATATTTAAACTGTGATCGGACTTGGCCCTTGGGTTTGATTATAAAAATATTATAATTAAGTAGATTTCGATATGTAAGTCCACGGTTCATTATGAGAGATTGATTCTATCTTAACAATTTATATAATAATTACCATTAAGTAGTGGTAATGTAATCAAAGTTTAATTTTATTCGCGAAATAAAATGATTAATAAGAGTATATACAATAATATTGCAATCATGAAGGTTATAATATATAAGAGTAATATGAAAAGTATCATAATAAAGATTCAGTATGATAACATAATTCAAAATAGAAACGTCAATATAACATGTATCACTTTTTTATTACATGTAGTGAAAATTATAAACTTATAGTAAAAAAATACAAAAGATTACACTTCTTTTATCCAAAAGAGAATGGTATCCTATAACCTAGGATAAAGGTCCTTTGTTTTATAGTTACAAGAAAGTTTGTATTTATCTTACCAGGGAAGGCCCTCGGTATGAATATTTGTTTGTCTTATTATCCCTACAATCCCTCAATATGATGATGGGTCTATCACACTATCCCTGTGTGCCCTCGATCAATATGATGATCGATATCTCCATATTCCTAGCCTCAAAATTGCATGATCATATTGATAAAATCAGATGTGGCAATTACAAAATAAAATACTCATAAATGAATATGAAGACTAAGAATAAGATTTTCATGCTTCTAGTCTTCAGAGCTCTCATGAAATAGAAATTATAAAATGAAATTGATCAGTATCAATCTCTACAAATGACTAGGTATTTATAGGCAGATCCCTAATGGTCATATTTCCTTCCCAAAATTCATATTTCTCCAAGTTTGATTCAATGAATTTGACATCTGGCACTCCAATGGCTATATCATAACCAAAAGTCTGACATAATTTTTTTACACCATTTTTTATGTAAAAGGTATTCTAATTTGATAGAAATTAGTTTTTCGTATTTAGGATTTAAACTTTAGTCAATCCAATGTATTTTTTTATAAAATGTAATTAAGATAAATTCAATCAATGTGAATCAAATTTTTATCAGTTTTGGTATCAAGTCTGATTATGAAGACTATTATCAGTATGAAGTCAAGATATAAAGTGTTCAATATGATTTGATAAAGGTGGATCTTATTATTATTGATTTCATACTCAATATGATAAATTTAACAAAGAAGATTTATTTTAAATTCAGGAATGCTTTATAACTATTTGTAAGTATGGTAAAAGTGTATGTTTTCAATAAAAACATTCTAAAAACACTTTATACATAAAAGAGTTAGTAATTAAACATTTCAGAAAGAGTTTGTGATTTCCAATAAAAAGGGAATGTAAAAGTAATAATGAATATTTTGACTCAACAAAACTATCCAAGGTAGTTTCAAGTTTTCATGTGAGTAACTATTATTTAGTATTTTAGAGTAAATCATTCTTTTTTTGTGTTCTTGATTTATAAGAGTTCATATACATGGTTTTATTTTATATTCATTTTTTTACACTATGAAATCACCAATTATCCTTAACCAAATATAGAAAAAAATCAATAGTGATATTTATTTGTGTATTTGTATGTTTATTTATATAATTAATGTAAATTATCTTATAATTTGGAATATTAAATTTCAGTTTGAATGATTTCTATGTTTCCAAAAATAGTTTTCTTATTATCAAAAATCTATAAATCAAAAAATTTCATTGTTAATGTATTTTTCTATTTTATTTTATAGTCATTTATTTTGTTGTTATTTTATTTTATACACATATTCTTATTATTGTTAGTGTGAGATTGGGTATAAACTGCTTTCATCCACAAGTATAAGAAATGGGACCTGATTACATGAGTGGGGATGATGATCTTATGAGGAAATAACTTCTTATGATTACTTCGACCGCATTCACAATTATGGGATTAATGACTATTGTTCATATGAAAAATATACATTTGTAAACACAAAATGATATTTTTGAAAAATATAATTCATACAACCTTTAGGTTGGTACATTCACTTCCTAAAATTTTTATATACATTTTTTAAATAAAATTTTATAGTTTTTAAGTCTAAAATTTGATTCTTTCATTGTGATGAATTTTCACCCTTATTATTATAGGAATGAGAACTCATTACTATGTTTAAACTTCCATAAAGACCCATAAAATAAATCAATTTCTAAATAAAAAATGGAGTTAATGAACTCTTTATAGATCCCACATATAGCCTCCACAATTTTTATATATTGATTGCTCATAAGGAGTTTGAACTATTGCATGACTCACAAACATTGTCTTCTCTTCCAAAAAATGATTAGGTTCTCTATACCATTAGAATATAATGAATTTAATTGATTTAATTATAATTTTAATTTTAGTTATAGACAATAATTGTTTTATATTTTATTTTTGGAGGGTTTTGTATTATATTTTATGAAACTTTTATGCAATGAGGATTGCTTCAGGTCACCTACATTCAAAATTGGGGATAAACTTATTCATGATTCCAATATGATCCTACAATAGATGATCTCTACCATTATGTCCATCTTATGAATAATTTGGTAAACTATATAAATGGGACTCACTTCCAGTGCAAACTATAATGTGTGAGAGAATAAATTATGGAGTATGTTTGATAGAATTTCATGTAATGTCAATCGGAGTTTGAACATGATTAAACATGTTTTTAATTTCTTTTCTTAGAGTTTGAACATGTTTTTAAATTATTCATGAAGATTTTTTTCAAATAAATTATTCTTTTTTTGGAGTTTCAAATAAGCTAATTTTATAATTATTATATAATAAATATAAAAATATATTGTAAAAATTTAGATTAATAGATATAATATAAAATTTTAGCAAAAAATATTAGAAACCCCATGCATAATATTATTTATTAAAATATATTTTAAAAATAGATATTAATTGTTATTATTTCTAAGAATAAGAGATAAAATAATATTGTTGATAATATTGCTTATGGAAAGATATATTCTAGTAATAATATTATCAATAGAAAAATATATTGTATGAAAATATTTATAAATTTTTTTAACAACATGTATATTATATGTCAGTATTTTCATAATTGAAAATAATTATTTTATCTTTCAAAAAAATAGTGGCAGGTATTTTACTAATAATTTAGTGATGGGGACATATCTATTGGTAAAAAACTTTACCAACCAAAAATTTACCTTTACGAATAGATATTCCCCTATTGGAAAAATATTAATATGTTATAGCGAGTGATAGTGTTTGTGGTATGTGGATATGTTATGTGGATATAGAATAAGGTTATGGTATATAGAAATAGGAATGAATGAGAGAAATGAGATTTATACTATTAGGATATGAGGTTGTCTGGGTCAGTGGGGAAGCAAGCGTGATGTACATCCTTTATTATATTTTCACAATTTACTATAATTTTATTACTTATTGAATTAGTGAGTGAGACTATAGTGATATGGGTTGTAGATGACTTCATATTGGAAATGAGTCAATTTCACTATTTTTTCATTAAATCTTTATTATGATTCTTCCATATTTGGTATAAGAGTTTTCTATGAGAAACCTATTTATTATACTTTTATGCTCACCCCTACTTCTATATACTACTTATACAGAATTTCAATATGGTGTTGGATAGGAGGATGGATATTACTACCTCATGATGTTAAAATTAGTAGATTTTGGAGGATCAATATCTCCTTAGAAACAATTTTTTCAATAATGATTTTTTGAGATGTTTTTTTATATTCTATTCAAATTGACATTTTTTTTTAATTTTTTGGGATCATTTATCTATTATGATTGGTATTGATTGGCGGTTTCCTATATTTTTATTTAAAAATGGGTAATTCCTCCCATATTTTATATTATATACCCTTGGTGTTAGTTTTCAACCCATGGCCTATTGGAGGTGGGATTAAGGGGTCATATTTAGCTTCAATACTAACCCAAGAGGAGGTTTAGCGGTGTTAAGTCATGAAATATTATTATCAATGCTAGTGTTTTTGTTTATGATTATGTTTTGAGTAAGAATTAATGAGTCTAGAATAATTTTAATAGGGAAAAAGTATCATTTGATCTTAGCATGTGATTTAGGATATAGAAACTGGCTATGACATAAAAGGGCCCTTTTGATCTAACAAAAGAACCCAAATAGTACACTCAACATATCTAAAACAGAGTGTATTTATTTTGGTACAGATACCTATGTGTGATATAAGTATCATCCTTTGTTGTGTATATGATTTAATTTATAGAATTAATAAGCGATCCAATGGTGATATGTGTTGAATATGACATGGGATAGAACCTGAGTCAATTTCATTGTTTATTCACTAAATATTTATTATGATTCTTCCATATTGGCATGATATTTTCTTAGGAGGAGCCTATTTATTATACTTTTATAATCACCTATAATTATATAGACTATATATAATTTATTACAAGATAGTTTTGGAGAATAGGATAGACCTTACTAGCTCATGATATGGAAATTGATAGATACTGGAGGGGTAGGTTTATTATTATAAACTATTTTTTAGTATTGATTTTAAAAAAATTAGTTTTTATAACATTATATTTATAATTGTATTTTTTTATTTCAAATGTTTAGGTTCATTTATCTATGGTTTTTGGTGTTGATTGGTGGTTTATTCTATTCATTGAGGTCAAAATGGCTAATTTTTCTCATATTGTATATTATATACCCCCACTACTAGTCTTGAACCTATGGACTATCATAGGTGGGAATCATGGGTCACCCTTGGCTTCACTACTAACCCAAGAGGGGGTTTAGTGGTTTCAAGTCATGAAATAATAGTATCAGATCTAGTATTTTATTTCAGGATGAATTTTTTGAGCAGTAACTAATGAGGTTGGAATTAGTTTTATAGGTCAATAATATCATTTTATATTAGTATGTAATTTATTCTAGGGAGACTAGATAATACATAAAGGTGCCACTGTGATTTTACACAAGGACCCAAATAGTCTGCTGAAAACATCTAAATAAGAGTGAACTGATTATGGTGAAAATACCTAAGTATGGTACATATATCATCCTTGATTATGTACCTTCTTGAATATGGGTAATTTATAGAAAATTTAAAATTAATTGTATTAAAGAACATTATATAAATTCATATCCATATTGAACATTTTTTTATATTTGTACACATGAATAGTGAATGGTGACCTATTATATTTTCACTTGGTATTTTACATGAATATGTTATGGTTAACCATGTAATATTTGATCCTAAATATGATGATTCATGGAGGGATTCATTTCATGAGTTTTAGTGAAAGAGTAAATTGAGTCCTGGAGGATCTATTTCCGATCAAAAGGTCTGGAGGTGGTTAAGGGAGATTGACATTTCTTTTGGGTTGATTCATATAGGATAAATTCTTAAGTTATCTTAGTGGTTATATTTTTAATATGTAGAGCATGCTAGTTGTGGTTCCTTTATCTCATTAATGATAATGAAATAGAGGTTTCATAATAGAATTTCTTAAATTAATTCAAGATAGAGTTCTTATCTTTGATGTTGAACACAGTATGAAAGCAGGATTTGATCAACTTCTAATAGAGGATCTCAAGTGTAAAATAATTTGTAGTGGGGTTTATGTTCCTCCTCCAATATTCACCTTTTCCTTTACTGGATGATATGGAGAGAGATTAATATTTCACGTTAGATTTATACCTAGAGATTCATCATCAGTTCATCCCTTGTATATTTATTAGTAAAAAATTGGTGCCTAAGAATCCCAAAGTGATCATTAATATTTTTATGAGGACATATTGACTTTAGGAGGGGAGTCATAATAAATTATTAAGGAGTGGTATTGTAGAGATGATATGTCAGTTATTGGGGTAATCTGGGTTTCAACCCATGAGGAGTTATTCTCATTCCTCCTTATCTTATTTTTGTAAATATAGTATTTCTCATAATTTGATCAGAAACTAAAGCATAATACATTATTTTTGGGCAATAAATATACATTAATTGTATATGTTCCTAACATTTCACATTGATAAGAGTGGAACATATGATGTAAAAATGGATGGGTCCCATTTATTTTCTCCTTGACCTTTTTAGTAAGTACGAGTTCATGTCGTCTTTAGAATATATATTTCTAATAGATTAGTTTAATGAAAACTAACTGAAGTTCCCTACCCTTTAGAAAATTGATCTAATCATGGAAAATGTTGTAGTTTACATCTGGTATGACATGGTGGAGGTGAAAAATAAAAAAAAATCTACATGTGTTATATTTTTCAGCACCAGTATGACTTGAGATATTTTAATGTATCATATATTTGTATTGTGTGTTATCTTATACATTAATAGATGAAGGATTCTCAGAATTCTTTATTTTACCTATCCTGTTCACAGCATTGGGGCTTAAGTCAAATAAAACTTTTAGAATATTATTTTTATCTACACTAGTTGAAGACTAGTTTAATTTTATTAAGGTATATCAAGGTTGTGAGTTGATTATGGGGTTTAATTGGTTAATAAGAGACTTATTATTATTATAAACACATCTATAAAATTCCATACTTAACATAGATTGTTTGTGATTTGTGAATGGATTCATTTATTTCTATATGAGATGAGTGATTTTATCTAAAATAGAAGGTGAACATGAGACATTTTTTTGTGAGAAAGACCATTGGATAGATTTCAAAATCTGGATATTATGACACTACAATGGTTTGGGTTGATGTTAGGTTCATTAGAGGTTAAGGAGAAGTAATATTTGAGTATGTAAATGAGGTCCTTGTTATTTTTATTGAAGAGATTATGAAACTATCCTCGCAACATGAAATTGATTTTGGGATAAAATCATAAATTATATTTTCTCTTATTTCTAGGTTTTCTTATAGGATAATTCATTTGTACTTGTGTATTTAGATTGATGGTCTATTGCATAAGGATTTAATTTTTCCTAGTGTGCCTCCATAAAATGTTTAGGAGTTGTTTTGGAATAAGGAAGATAGTAATTTATGGATTTTTATAAACTATCCATGGTAAAACCAAGTGATAATAATGAATTTTGATTCACTCTCAAGGATTAATATCTTATTCAATAAATTTAATAGATAAAGATGGTTCCCAAAGATTGATATATGATCAAGATACCATCATATGCTGATGAAGGAGGAGGATATTCATAAAATCACTTTTATGTGATTTTATCAGCATTTTGAACCAATGGTGAAGCCTTTTGGAGTCATGAATGCACTTCTAGTCATAAAGGGATTGGTGAACAATATTTTTTACATGTTTTTTTACCATTGTTTGGTGGTTTTAAACAATTATATCTTGGTATACTCAAGGATAAATGTGGAATATACATATAATTTTAGGGTTGTATTGGAACTTCTTCGACCAAATTATTTGTATAAAAAAATATTGTAGGGGTCTATATTTTCTTAGTCCACTACTTTGAGTATTTGTAAGATATTGGAGGCTTTGGAATAAGTTTAGATATGGACTATGTAATCAGGGTGAATTTTGGATAAAAATACTACTTTCAAAATAATAACTACATAATGAACTTTTATTATTTCATGGTTTATTTCCCAATGGAGCTAGAGGAGATGATCTTCATATGGATATTACATTCTGATCATTACACCATGGTTATTAGGGTTTCAATGTGAGGTTTTATGTTTCACCTTAATTACTTAGGACATGATTTTTTGGGGGTCTTTTTTCTTGGTATTATGGTTGAATTGTGATTCTCAACATTATGTCATGATGTTTTTTGATGGTTTAGAATTTATGATATGATTTTTCTATGGAATTAAAGAAAATTGAGAGGGTTTTATTGACATGTTTAATGGTGTGGTCCTTATGGAATGAAAAAAACCATTTCACTATAATGTATCTTGGTATCATAATTTTTTTTTATTAACCATAATTTATAGGGTGATATATGGGGATTAAATCATGATTTTTAAAGGTTCAGTTGACCAAACCACATTTCATCATAACATGGGGTGTTCTGTAATAATTATTATGATTTTAATTTTTTATTATAAATATGAGTTGTCTCTTAGATTTATTATACTTTATTTTTCTACCTCCTAGTTTTTTTAAACCATAGGTATTTCCTAATAATCTTTGGATGTGGTTTTAAACCAAATTAGATTTTAACATCTCCCTTGGTGAGACACATGAAGGATTATGTAATTCATCATTGGTTGTTCTTCATCGTCATCTTCTACTTCATTATTTTTTATCCCATAGTATTTTATACATGATATTCCCATATCACTAGTTCATATTAATTTTTATTTTTAAAATATATTTGTTTTAATCTTTATAGTTTTTAGATTTTGAGGATAGAAACATTAAAAATGGGAAAAAAAGAAAGATTAAACAATTACTACATGGTTAGTACTAATGTTGCACCCAATACATGTGAAGTACAAAGGATATTTCTAGTATAGCATTCACAATTTGAAAAAAGTACCCAAATCATGTGTCCATGCATTCCATGTAAGTTAATAACATGCTTTTAGTGCGTGGATTGTGCCTGGTTAGTTGAAACTATTATGTTTACTCTTACATGTGGTATTCAGTCCTATGTGAGGTAGGAATTAAGTTTTTGAATGGTTGTTGCATGATTAATACTAAACATTCAGATTAAAATGATATAGAGTGAGTTACATTCTATTGAAAAATTTCTGGTTTGTGTGTTGTTTCCTAAGCTATGTGGCCAATCTCTATGGCTAGCCTAGGAATATAAAATTTGGAATTTACAATTATACCATTATTGAATTTCAAAAACATTATTTAATCCTACTCCCAATTCAAACACTCAAGATTCACATTGAGATATATATATCCTCCTCTAATATTCATTGGTTTAATTTCTTGAGTTTTAAAGGAATATCTTCAAGGAAACTCACAATTTACCATTATATCCTTTTACACTCCTATTTTATTATCTTATTATTATATTTTATCCCTATTCTACTTTTACTAGTTGGCCTTGGTGGAAAATTCTATGACTAGTGATGGTATTAAAATTTTATATCATAGATTTTAGTTCTTAGGGGGACCCATTTATCTTTAGACATTCTATATTTGAATAATGAGACAAGGTTATAATGAGTTTGAGGTAATTGTATGTTTATAATCACCTTTTCCTTGGAAACACTCTTAGTTGTTTATCTTTTTAGGGGTTTTCATAGTATATTATAATTTAAATAAATTATTGAGGGTTAGTATATATTTTTCTCTTTTTGATTCTCAATTTAGTGTTGGACAAAGTGATATTTTTCCATGGTATTCTTACTAAATTTAGTTTTATGTCTATTAAGTGTTTTATAAATTGTATCAAAGAGAATTTTTATTCAAAATCGATTTTCAATGGATAATTTGAAAGGTTGTTTCTAAATGAACTATGGTTTTTTTGATTTTCTGGCCTAGATTTCATGTATAGTGTTGTTTGGTTATTTAGTTATTTGAAGCTGATGTTGTATATTTTATTGAACATGATCTATAGTGATTTGATGTTCCACTTGAGATGTTTATATAATGTTAGACATATTATGATAATTTTTTATTAATGAATTCTACATAAGAAACGTTTGGTATGTAAATGAGTATTTAGGATGATTTTTATACTACCTTATATTACTACACAGGGCAATTCCCTTAGTTATGTTCATAAACTGGCTAAGTGATATCACCCATCAAGGCTAAAGGGGTATGTTGGGGTTAGGTTTCTATCAATTCCACCATATATTATCCATTATCATATGTTATATGATATGAGATCCTAGGATACCCATTTATTTTATTTACATGACACAAAGGTAAGATCCCATGATTCTTTTCGTTTTGGTATGTTCACAACTCATGTTTTATTCCATATTATTTTTTCATGATATTTTTTTGCATGGTTTACTTTGTAATGTTTATACTATATTAGGTTTTGACCATGTTTTCTTTTTCCTTGTCATAGTTACCTCTTGAATTGGTTTTTTATAAAATAAATGGAATATGATTAGATTTCTAAATTCTTATTTTATAAAATAAAAAAGGGTTTTATAAATGTTATTTTCAAACTACTGTTAATGTTTTTCATTATGAAAGATATTATGATGATTTATAGAGGTATACTATTGGTTTTTTCCCTTAAACCCTCCACAAACCTAATGTATGTATGTAGATTTGGTATTATTTGATATAGATAATAGGGAGGGAGTCATATCCCTCAGGGGAACATCTTGATTACTTCTTCATCTTTGATGATGTAGAAATTGGAGGTGACCGTGGTTCATGAGGAGTTGTCTCATGTGGAGAAATTTTAGGGATCCTCTTGATGTTATTTTTGGGATGTTTATATATTTTAAAATTCATCTTTCACTTTATTTTAGTTATCGTATATATATGATTCTTCTATATCACTTTAATTTTAGTATATAAAGTGATGGTTGGGATATTTGGTTATTTTATCATCTTAAACCCTATTTTTTATACATATAATTGAAACTATTCATTTATTTGCTTTATTTTACTACATATAAATGAATCATGATGGATTTTGGGATGTTTTACATTATGGGGTCTATCAAATTTCAAGATTGAATATACTTACAAGGTTTTTATTTGATACCCTAGATGTTTGTTTCCTGCCCATGGTGATCAAGAATGCGCTTTGGAGCTTATGGAGGACTAACTCAGACGACCTGGTAGGTTGAACTAGTCTAATTTGTTAATATATATCATTATATCCCTCTTGTAATTTGGGGATGTTTTTTATATAAGAGAGAGTATTGTTAGATATCGAGAGGTAAGCATGAGGGAGTGTTTCTCCAAATCTTCTTTATGTTAAACCTAAGAGTTACCATGGGTGGTCAGAAAATGTTTCTTGATTATGATCTTTTTTCTTGGGTATTTTGATATGATTCGATGTGATTTACTACTATTATTAGTTTTAGGGGAATATCATGGTTAATTTTTTAAAATTTAAACGTTCATGGTAGAAATGGGAAAAAACCATATGTGCATAGCTTGGGCTCATGATTTGGAAAACAGTGTGACTTGATTTTGACACCTTCCCAGGGGCACTCACACAGTCTATGCATGGTCTAAAAAAACATGTGGTTAAATCATGTACAGTGATATAATGTTAAAAATTGAATGTTTTCACCCCATTTTTATTATATATTTATATTCTTATTATTGTTTCATTTTTATGATAAATTGGGTGAAATGTTGTGTTTTATCAATCCTATTTAAAGTTGGGTTTTGTATTGATTGAATTTTATGCCCCATGTTTTATTGAAGATGCCTCCAAAAAGGACTTCCATAAATCAAAGATGAGTAGAATAATGAAATTTTCCATATATGTACCCTCTTATGGACCCTAATTTCATTGATTTATTTATCATAACTATTCAATCACAGGGTTGGGAAGAAAAGAGAGATCATTCTTGAGTGGTGGATCATGATCAAGAGTTTACTAAGAAGAAAACACTTATATTATAGGTAAACTAAGGATATCAGTAACCCAAGGAATGGATGGTTAGAATTTATAACATATTAGGTTGTATTCAGAACCCTAATACATCCAAAGTCATTTTTAAACTTATTTGATTGAGGGAATGATCCCTAATTAGTGGGAATCCATCATGCAGGAAAAGTTGCATGAGAAACTCACTTGGGATAATTTTACAAAAATTATAAGAAATTAGTTTTTTACATAGACCTTTAAGAGAGTGAATAATAGTTATTTCTTAACTCTGGATAAAGGGAACCACTCAGTGATAGAATAGGCCACTATATTTTTTGATTTGGACCACTTTCCCCCGATCTCCACATGAATGATTATCACATGGATTGAAAAATTTTGATGGGTTTGATATAATAGGTTAGATCGTGATTTTTTTTCAACCAACCCTTGATTTGGTGATCAATAAGTGAAAGATATATAATATGGATATGGAGTGGAAAATATGGTTGAGTGTTGCCTCTGGTTATATGGGAGGAAGTCAAAGTTCCTTATCTAGTCAAAAGAAAAATCATGTGGAATCTTGATGATATAGTTGTGGGAGTGTGAAACATACTTGTAATTCCACTCTCGTTAAACCTTTTGGGTGGGATACGTTGTCGTTATTCTAATTTGGGAATTTTGGTTACAATAAGTAAGATTTTAAAGAATATCCTAAGACTTTACTTCTATGTGGGGGCTAGGTCATCAACAATGATTTCGTAAGATACCTCCTTAGAGTGGTCAGGTTGGTTCTTATTATACTTGAGGCTAAAAAATTATTGTTAAATACAACTAAGGGAGATGGGTCATGTACTAGATATTTAAATAAAATGATCACATGGAAGGGGATTCTTATCCTACTAAAAAGACCTAGAGTGGGCCTGAATATGGTTGTTTTTATAAAATAGAGCATGTACCTATAGAATTTAAAGTCGGGTCAATAACCATTAGAGGTATAGTGTATATTAAATATTTTAATTATTTGGATTTATTTGACACAAGTTAATTATATTCCTTTATCTCATCTAAATTTATTTATTAATTAGGGTTGAATTTTGAGATGATGTCATATGTGATATATCTTTTTACTCCCTTGGTAAACAAGAAGGAGTAGGGTTACAAGAGACCTATATGTCTTATTAAAGTTTCTGATATTAAGATAATTTGGTTTTTAATAGTTCCTTATCAATATATATTTGATCTTATTGTCAGTATGAATTGTATTGTTATCTCTAGAGCTCATATTGATTGTGATTATTGAAAGGTTTTGTTTCTTTCTCCTGATGGAAAATATCACATATTTTATGGGGAGTGGAATCCAAGATCAAGTAGGGAATGTCCTATAATTCCAAATATTGTATCAATATTGTTTCAAATATCTATTCCACTCTTATATAGTTGTGAAGTAAGTTCAAATGGTCATCTTCTTATGGTGATAAACAAATATTCCAAGATTTTCTATGCTAATTTCTCTAGGTTACCTCCATAGTTGGTGTTGCAGTTGGTGGTCTAGAACCAACTACTTTTTACTTTATTCGTTAATAAAAGCCTTATCACATCTTGATTGTTCTTCTGCGTGACAATGCATGTGATAATGTCCTAAGGACAACTGTTGCATTAAAGGGTCATAGCAGATCCCTCCTATGATGAGAACCCAGAAGTGCCATAACACTGTTCTTGAATATATGGTCTATAGTCAGATGATATTATTTGAGGGACACAAATAATACAGGTCATTAGGGGCGAGGACTCATAAAACTTTGAGGCACCTTCTCATGGTGTGCGCCCTTGGTAATATCCAGGAGAATATTATGAGAACGAGACCCGCCAGTAGGAAATCCACATTTTATAGTGTCATTGGATGTTCCTATCTGCGGATGTGTGTATTAGTCGCTATACTTTAAGATTATTATTAATGGGTATTACAACTCACGCACTTAGTTGTATAGACGAAAACTGTGACGACACACTATTCGTAGTGAGGTAGGATACGTTGTATGTGTCACGAGTAATACTGCATTAATAGATAATGAGAGAAAGGATTTGTCCCTTATGTTCTATAATGGAAGTAGATATCTCAGGACCTTTGATGGAATTGATATAGCCTAAATAAATCAATGGTCATGGTAAGGTATGGGCGAGTTCAATTCCGGGAAGTCAAAGAAAGAATAATCAAGCCCATGGGTTGATGGCACTAGCATGCAACCCGCTTGATTAGAGATATTGAGACAAAGGGATTATATTAAATGGTAAGCGTTCGTAGGAGTTGACACGTCATTGCAGCGTTAACTTCTTTCTCTATGGGTGCCTTGGCGTGTTTCTAGATTCTAACCTTGGACTTTAGGCAGGATCCACCTAATGCCACTGAGAAAGAGGCCTAGAGGGTCACACACTAAGTGTGTCCATGTATCTCAGTTAAATATTAATTTAACAAGTTAAATAAATATTATTCCCGATAATGGTTTAATAATTTTTTAAGGATGCCTGATTGAATTTATTTCGAAACTAGTTATTCAAGAGAATATATTGTGGGCGAAATAATATATTTGTTATCTAGTAATGCAGTTACATTTATTTAAGAAATAAATAGACATTACTCAAGGTCAAATAAATGTGGTGGAGAAAAATGGAAAAATAAAAGTACACGCTGTGTATATTAAATTTACATGCCTTGTAGTTTTATGGAAGACAAGTACATGTCGTGTATTAATTACTACACACCGTGTAGTTTTCCAGGAGGGATTTTTGAGGATAAAATATTGTTTATTTAATTAAATGATATTAAATTTAATATGTTGGGTGCATGTCAAGTAATAATGATAATCAACTATCATTATTATGACATGGGGTATTGTTAAAAATTAAATGAAATGATTAAATACTTTTGGGTAATTAGTTCATTTTAGTATTCTAAGTATTATAAATCCCTATTACATTATTCTCATGAGATCTAGCCATTGTTGTGCACAACAGTTTTTTGGAAATACTCTCAAGCCAAGAGAGAATTCCCTTTCCACCAAGAATGCTTTCAAGTTATGAGAGAGAGATCCTCCACCGGATCAAGGCGGTCGAAGGTGGACATCTCAAGTGAAGGTTCTTCCATGCTAGCACCTGAAGATCCCTTCAGCGATGTCTAGAGATACGTGGAGTACGTGTGGATCACTGCTAGAGGAATCCTATACTTGGATTCTACGACGCAATGACGGATCACAGGATCATGACCGAAGACTCCAATGAAGATATAATTCCACCAAGGTAATTCTTATGAATAAATTAAATTAATTATAACCAACATGTGATGATCCTATATCAATGGTTCCGGGACTCTTCTTTTCTTTTTCGTTCTTTGTTCTATTCTGGAGATTGGCTGTTTTATATCGTGACGGATCTCAGATTGAACATCGTTTAACGCTAAAATTAAAGTTGGGCTAACCCATCAATGTGCTTTCGCTGCACCCGGAACCTACAAGTGGTATCATAGGGGTCATATCGTTGATTATAATTATTTATTTTTTTGTTGGTGATTTACGCATTTAATAATTTAGTTATTTCAATTCATGTTTAATCGTTCTGGAAATATGAATGTCGAGATCCGTTCCTCCTCCCTCCATTTTTGTTCACCTCACAGAAATGTATTTTTCATTTAATTTTGATTAAAATAAAATAGAGGAACTCATCCGGAGGAGCCAAATGTTTCTGGCCGTACAACACCAGAATACACGGCGTGTATTCGGAAGTACACATCGTGTAGTCTAGGTTCAATGCATTGACCGACCCGCCAAATCAGGCCATGTATTGAAGTCATTTATGACACCGTGTGTTGACTAGAAACAGGTGGCACACGGTTTCCGGATTACACGGCATATGGTCCAATGAACATGGCTTGTACTCCCTTCGGGTTCGGGTTGGACCGTGTACCCCGTACACGGCTTGCCTGGCTAGAAACCGTGTAACGCGGAAACTACATGGCATGTGTTCAAAAGAAAACGTCGTGTACTCCAAAAATTTCTAAAGTAAATTAACACTCCATCTCCCCGGTTGTGTACTTCAGATGGATGGTGAAGAAAAGTACACGCCGTGTAGTCGGAACTACACGCCGTGTACTCACCCAAATTACGCAGATTTATTAAAATTTATTATTATATTATACAAATCCTTGAGACGTGTACCATAGTGTAGGCGTAAAGCTAAGGCACAAAATATGATAGGTTTTTTATATATATGTGTTTAATTTAACATCTGTGTAATGAATTGGAATTCAAGGAGTTTCCTCCAAGGTACAAGTTACGTACAAGGATAATTTTAAATGAATTTATTTTTTTAAAATTATGATGGATGAGAATCTCAAGGAAATTTAAAAAAGGGTTTAAGATAAAAGGATTGATTAATTAAAGATAATTAATTAATTCGAGCATTATTTATCTTAAAGAAGAATGATTAAAGAATTGAATGCTAGTTTTATTTATGTGTAAATATCGTTTCATGTATGGATGATCATGAGCTAGACCGAGACCTTTGTATGTGAATGGTTTCTTTTAATTTATTTATTTAAATTAAATTTGTTGGCCTGTGATCCATCTCCTCATTAATATGTAGGGCCTGCGTGCCCAAGGATTCTTTTATGTAAAAACCCCTTTTTTTACCCCTCACCTGCGTGTGAGATAAATGCATATGTAATGGATGGAGATCCCAAGCTAGTGGAGGCGGCTCAAGTCAGGAGCCAAAGTGAAACCAATCCAAGGAGATACAAAGGTGGACAGGTGGAAAGCTATAAACACGAACCCAAAATGTTCAAGGTGTTTCTCCCATAGGTCTTGGGTTAGTTTATCAACCGCTAGATAAACAAACCAATAGAAAATCTCATGATCATACCATTTATTTTATTTCTATCAGTTGCATGGTTTATTTATTGTGTGTCTGTTGTCACAATCACATAATTAATGAATTAAACAAGCATGAAAGATGGAACTAAAATAAAACCGACTTATACGTAAATATTATCTTAGACATGGTTAATCACTTAAGTATATCCCACTTAATATTAACAATCATGTAATCAAAGATAATAAAATGGAAATTTACGTATAAGAATAAAATCCCTCAAAAGAAATATTAAGTCGATATAGCCTTCCATAATCTTAGTTAGAATAGAACCATAGTTCAAAGTGCTTGACCAACCCTAGTTGGGGTGCTTTCAATTATCATGGAATTATAATTCAAGGTTTTGGGTTGACTTGACTTGGTTTGCATCAATGGTTGACTGCCACAGCAGGACTTGGTGTGACCAAGAGGCAAAGGTTGAGGAAATCCAAAATAAAAAGGAATTCAGGATTGGGGAGTCCAATCAGTGGATCAAGGAGCTGCGAGTTAATGTAGTTGGAATTTGGAATGCCTACCTAAAACCCTTCAAGTTGCTTGAAAACCCCTAGTTGGTGTAATGCGAAGGGCAATATGGATCCTTGACACTAGAATATTCAGGCAACAGAATATTCCGAAATCAATGGTGAGGGCTATTGGATTACGATAAAATAGTGGGAGACCAATAAGTATTAATTTATTTATTTTTCTCAATTTTTGTAATAAAGTACTCAACCTCTTATCATCTTAATTTATAGAAACGGAAAGAAAATGACTTCAAACATATCATTGCGCACCATACTCGAGATGGAAAACCTTCTCACCAGCACTAATTTCCAATAGTGGCAGAGGCGTTTACGTGTCGTCCTTCGCCACGAAAGGAAATTGTACGTGCTGGAAGAGCCTATTCAAGTTTCTCCTGGGAAAGAGGCTAGTGATGAGGAATTATCTCTCTACATGAAACACATGGATGATGCCACATATGTCTAGTGTTTCATGTTATTGTCCATGTCTAATGATCTCTTGAAGCAACATGAAAACATGGACGTGTATAGCATGATGTCTCACCTTAAAGATCCCTACCAAGAGAAGGCGAGACAGGAGAGGTATGAGATCTCCAATGCTTTGTTTACCACGAATCTTGGAGATTCTGCGCCAGCTGGGCCTCATGTAGTCAATCTTATTGGCTACATTGAACGCCTGGACATCTTAGGGATTAAATTCCCAGATGAGTTGCGTATAGATATCATCCTATCATCACTGCCCAAGACCTTCTATAGCTTCATTGTCAACTATAACATGAGCGACAATGAGAAGAGTCTGTCGGAGCTTCTGACCTTGATTCACCAGGTTGACAAGGACATGGGGCGTGACAAACCCGCAGTCCTTATGGTGAACAAGAAAAGGAAGGACAAGGCAAATGGGCTAAAGACTTATAAATGGTCTGAAGCCCCTGAGAACCGTCCCTCCAAGAAGGGGAAGATCCAGAGGAAAGGCAAGGAACGGGAGATAGTGTGTTTTGCATGTGGAAAGCAGGGCCACTGGAAGAGGAACTGCACCCAGAAGCATGGGGATGCTAAAGGTGCGTTCGTTATCAAGTGCAATATTTCTATTTCTACACATTGGGTATTAGATACAGCTTGTGGGGCTCACATCGGTATTCAAATGCAGGAACCAAGTAGATTTAGAAAGATCTCCAGAGGAGAGGTGGATCTTTGAGCTACCAATGGCACAAGGCTGGCTGCTTTGGCTATTGGCGACTACCACCTCTCATTGCCGACTGGGATGATTTTCATTTTACATAACTGTTATTTTGTGCCTAGTGTTACCTTGAAAATAATTTTTGTATCTTGTTTGGATATGGATGGATTTGTTTTCAAGTTCGTAAATAAGGGTTGTCTCTTTTATAATAACAACTTATGTTATGGTATGGAACATTTGAATAATAGTTTGTATGTATTAAATTATGAAAACCAAGTGTTGTAAATCAATAACGAAACAAACTCACATGACTCATACATCACCAAGTTGTGGAATCACCGCCTTGGTCATGTAAACGAGAAGCGCTAGACAAAGCTCTGTCAAGATGGCTATTTAGACTCTACTGAGCTAAAACCACTTGATAGATGTCACACTTGTTTACAAGGTAAAATGACCAAGACGCCTTTTGGTGGACAGGGTGAAAGGGCCACAGATCTTCTAGGATTGGTACACGTGGATGTATGTGGACTATTTCCAGTAGAAGTTAGATGTGGATATTCTTACTTCATTACTTTTACTGATGATTTGAGTAGATATGGATTTGTCTACTTAATGAGGTATAAGTCAGAAGCCTTAGAGAAATTTAAGGAATTCAAGAATGAAGTAGAGAATCAACTTGGTGAGAAGATAAAGAAGCTTCGATCAGATCGAGGTAGAGAATATATGAACCAAGAGTTTATCGATCTACTATGGGAGTTTGGGATTCTATCTCAGCTCACTCCTCCTTATACACCACAGTGGAACAGTGTTAGTGAAAGGAGGAACCGCACCTTATTGGACATGGTGAGGTCAATGATGAGTCATGCGGATCTTCCATTATCCTTTTGGGGATATTCATTACAAACTACAGCATACACATTAAACCGAGTACCGACTAAGGCGGAAAATGGAATTCCCTCCAAGTTATGGAATAGAAAGAGACCCATTTTGTTGCATACATGTGTATGGGGATGCGAGGCATTTGTTAAGGCCTTCTCAGGCAACAAACTAGCACCCCGGGGCACGAAGTGTATCTTTATAGGATATCCTAAGGAAACGAAGGGATGTTACCTATATAACCCTCAAGACAAGAAAGTGATTGTCGGCAGAAAATCTGTCTTTCTTGAGAGGGAGCACATCCTGAAAAATGATAGTGGTAGCAAGATTGACTTCGACGAAGTTAATGCTCAAGATACACAGAAGTTGGTACAGGAACAAGTTCCACAGGTCCCCGTGGAAGAGGTTCCAGAAACACAAATACTGCGTAGGAGCTCAAGAGAGGTAAGGGAACCTGAGAGATTTGGTTTCCTAGTCACTGAGGATGGTGAATCATTATTGTTGGACAATGATGAACCTCTCTCCTATAAGGAAGCAGTAGAAAGCTCAAAAGATGCGAGATGGCTAGAAGCTATGAATTCTGAGATGGATTCCATGTATCAGAACTAAGTCTGGGTTCTGGTCGATGAGATAATTGATGTAAAGACTGTTGGATGCAAATGGGTATTCAAGAGAAAGCTGGACATGGTGGGTCAAGTTAGTACCTATAAAGCAAGGCTAGTGGCTAAAGTATTCAGACAGTGTCAAGGAATTGACTGTGATGAAACCTTCTCACCAGTTGTCATGTTTAAATCCATAAGAATCATACTTGCGATAGCATCTTACCATGGCTACGAGATTTGGAAAATGGATGTCAAAATAGCATTCCTTAACGGGAATCTTCAGGAAGATGTCTATATGACACAACCAAAAGGGTTTGTGACACCAGGTGAATACAAACGGGTTTGAAAGTCGCAGAAATCCATTTATGGATTGAAGAAAGAATCTAGGTCATGGAACACTTGATTTGATGAATCCATAAAGGAACTTGTTTTCATTAAAAATGAATGTGAGCCATGTGTTTATAAGCGTTTTAATGGGAATGTGGTCGTTATCCTAGTAGTATATGTTGATGACATATTGCTTATTGGAAACGATGTACCAGCCTTACAGTCAGTTAAGTACTGGTTGAACAAGTGTTTCTCCATGAAGGACTTGGGAGAAGCAGCCTACATAATAAGGATCAAGATCATTCGTGATAGATCCAAGAGGCTGCTTGGACTATGTCAGGGTACATACATTGACCAGATATTAAAGAGATTTAGTATGGAAAAATCCAAGATGGGATTGGTTCTAGTGTCACATGGCCTACATCTTTCTAAGAAAATGTGTCCTCAGACACAACAAGAGAAAGATAGAATGAGAAAAATCCCATACTCTTCGGCTATAGGATCCATCATGTATGCCATGTTATGTTCTAGGCTTGATTTTGACTATGCACTGAGCATGGTAGGCAGATATCAAGCAGATCCAGGAGAACAGCATTGGACTGCTGTTAAGACTATCCTTATGTATCTGAGAAGAACTAAGGATATGTTCTGGGTGTATGGAGGAGATGAGGAGCTTGTCATCATAGGGTATGCTGATGCTGGTTTTCAGACAGATCAGAATGATCTGAAGTCACAATATGGATATGATTTCTGTCTCAATGGAGGAGCTGTGAGCTGGAAGAGTTCAAAGCAGCCAGTTGTCTCCGATTCTATAGCGGAGTCCGAATATATAGCAGCTTCTGATGTAGCCAAGGAAGTTGTCTGGATTCGGAAATTTGTCCAGGATCTTGATGTGGTACCTAGCAGTAAATATCCCATTACATTGTATTGTGATAATACTGCAGTGGTGGATCTTGCAAAAGAACCAAGGTCACATCAACAAACAAAGCACATACTCCGGAAGTACCACCTATTGAGGTATTTCTATCAGATTGGTGAAGTTGCAGTGAGAAGAGTGTCCACATAAGAGAACGTGGAAGACCCATGACTAAAGGCCTATCTCAGTAAAAGCATGAATATCATGTGAGAGCTAGCGGGTTAAAGGTTATTAGCAGTTGGCTCTAGTACAAGTGGGAGTCTGTTGGATTTGGTGGTCTAGAACTAGCTACTTTGTACTTTATTCATTAATAAAATCCTTATCACATATTGATTGTTCTTCTACGTGACAATGCATGTGATAATGTCCTAAGAACAGTTGTTGCATTAAAGGGTCATAGCGGATCCCTGCTATGATGAGAACCCAGAAGTTCCATAACCCTGTTCTTGAATGTATGTTCTATGGTCGGATGATATTATTTAAGGGACACAAATAATACAGGTCATTAGGGGTGAGGACTCATAAAACGTTGATGTACCTTCTCATGGTGTGCGCCCTTGGTAATATCTGAGAGGATATTATGAGAACGAGACCCGCCAGTAGGAAATCCACATTTCATAGTGTCATTGGATGTTACTATCTTCGGACATGTGTATTGGTCCTTAGACTTTAAGATTATTATTAATGGGTATTAAAACTCACGCACTTAGATGTATTGACGAAAACTGTGACAAAACACTATTCTCATTGAGGTATGATACGTTGGGTGTGTCACGAGTAATACTGCATTAATTGATTATGCGAGAAAGGATTTGTCCCTTCTGTTTCATAATGGAAGTAGATATCTCAGGCCCTTTGATGGAATTGATATAGCCTAAATAAATCCATGGCCATGGTAAGGTATATGCGAGTTCAATTCCAGGAAGTCAAAGAAAGAATAATCGAGCACATGGGTTGATGGCACTAGCATACAACCTGCTTGATTAGAGATATTGAGACAAAGGGATTATATTACACGGTAAGCATTCGTAGGAGGTGACACGTCATTGTGGTGTTAACTTATTTCTCTATGGGTGCCTTGGCATGTTGCTAGACGCTAACCTTGGACTTTAGGCAGGCTCTGCCTAATTCCACTGAGAAATAGGCCTAGAGGGTCACACACTAAGTGTGTCTATGTATCTCATTTAAATATTAATTTAACAAGTTAAATAAATATTATTCCCGACTGTGGTTTAATAATTATTTAAGTATGTATGATTGCATTTATTTTGACACTAGTTATTCGAGAAAATATATTGTGGGTGAAATAATATATTTTTTAGAGAGTAATTTAGTTACATTTATTTAAGAAATAAATAGACATTACTCAAGGTCTAATAAATGTGGTGGAGAAAAATGGAAAAATAAAATTACACGCCGTGTATATTAAATGTACACGCTGTGTAGTTTTATGAAAGACAAGTACACGCCGTGTATTAATTATTACACACTGTGTAGTTTTCCAGTCGGGATTTTTGAGGATAAAATATTTTTTATTTAATTAAATGATATTAAATGTAATACGCTGGGTGCATGTCAAGTAATAATGATAATCAACTTTCATTATTATGACATGGGGTATTGTTAAGAATTAAATTAAATGATTAAATGCTTTTGGGTAATTAATTCATTTTATTATTCTAAGTATTATAAATCCATATTACATTATTCTCATGAGATCTAGCCATTTTTGTGCACAACGGTTTTTTGTAAATACTCTCAAGCCAAGAGAGAATTCCCTTTCCACCAAGAACGCTTTCATGTTACGAGAGTGAGATCCTCCACCAGATCAAGGTGGTCGAAGGCGAACATCGCAAGCGAAGGTTCTTCTGCGCTAGCACCCGGAGATCCCTTTGGTGACATCCAGAGATACGTGGAGCACGTGTGGATCACCGCTAGATGAATCCTATATTTGGATTCTATGACACAACGACGGATCACAGGATCGTGACCGGAGACTCCAACGAAGAAAGAATTCCACCGAGGTAATTCTTATGAATTATTTAAATTAATTATATCCAACATATGACGATCCTATCTCAATGGTTTCAGGACTATTCTTTTCTTTTTCTTTCTTCGTTCTATTCCAAAGATCTGGCATTTGATATCATGAAGGATCTCGGATTGAACGTCATTTAAGGCTAAAATTAAAGTTGGGCTAACCCACCAGCGCGCTTCTGCTGCGCCCGGAACCTACAGTGGGAGGTGAAGTTTTCTATTAAGTAAAGATCCTTATTTCTTTTACATCTTATTTAATGAATAACATTGATCTAATGTAATTAAATGTTCTATTGGAAGGTATTGAGAGAAAGGGTTTTATTCATCCAAGCATGTCCCCAAGGGTATCACTAATTCTTATAAAAAAGAAACTGGATGGATGTCCCAAACATTGAATATATTACTAGAATATTAATTAAATGAATTAATGAATAAGTAAATATTTCCATATATCAATGAATTATTTTAACAACTCTGGGGATTGAGATGGTTTTCAAATATTGGGTGTGAATCAGTATGCCACTAGTTGAGAGTAAACGGAGTGAGAATTCTTATGACCACTTTTAGGAACATGTTTTTGAATTATGAATATATTTTTATGTCATTTTTCCTTACCAATTATACTATGGTTTTAATATATTTTAATAATTGTATTTTTCATTTGTATCTTAATACATTTTTTGTTTTTTTTTCGTGATATCTTGGTTTATTCTAAAATGAAATATGATCATAAAAACTATATGAATGTTCTTTTAAGAACTTTAAATTTACAATTACTATATTCTATGATGTATAAGTGTTATTTATATATCTAATAGGTGAATTTTTTGGTCATGTGATGGGGTAGAAAGGAATTTTTTTCAATACTGAGTAGATCTAAGAGGTGATATCCTGAAAAATACCCATGAATATATTTGATGGCAGAAGATTTTTGGGTCTGGATGGATATTACTAGTGGTTTTCTTAGGAGTTCCTTAAGTTATCATCTTTCTTAGTGGATTTTTCTTGTAAGGGAGTGATATTTGAATGGGAATAGATTCATTGGATATCTTTTTAATATTTTAAAGTAAAGATGAAATAGAATCATATTATGATTATTCCTAAGCTTGATGGGGGGAATTTTCTGAATTTTTATGAATAAATTTTGTGATTAGGGTGTGATATGATGAATTATTAACATGTTATGGAAAATGTATCACATTAATTATTCCCTAATAGAAATAACTACCCCACCTATAACCTTGAATTGGTGGTGGTGATGTGTTATTGAAAAACATTGTGTCAATATCTTTTTGGGGAGAAGTTCATTATGTATACTTATGATAAAAGTTTGAAGTTTATATTATCCCAGAAGGATCTAAATATTTGATAGAGGTACTAGGTTGAGTATCTCTAGAATTCTGAATTTAACATGGCTTAAACCTCTAGTTAATGGAATGTTGTGGATGATGACTTGAGTATTAATTTTATGATTCAAGTAGTGAAAGAATATGAGGATGAATAAAAATTGATGATTATATTTATTAAGATGTAACTAGATGTAAAATAAGTGGATAATTAGTTATTCATTGTTAGTGTACAAGAAACACCTTCCTTTAATGATCAAATTAATCTAGAGAAATTATTATATCAAGATTATCAGTGTATTATTGGAATTATAAATGGTGGGTAGATCCTAGTTGATTTTCCTTGATCTCCCAATAGTGTAATTTAATTGAGGTAGTGGTTGGTGGTATTTTTTAACTTGAGGTAGTATGTGATTAAGGCTGGGAACCATTCATGTTGGGAAGTGAACCTTGATGATACTAAGATGTTTCATGACCTCAAATGGTAGTATTGGTGGCCCAATCTAGAGAGGTTCATTGCAAACTTAGTGTCCTGAGGACTTACTTATCAAAATATAAATTTCAAACATCAAAATACTATTGGATTATTACAATCACTTTCAATTTTTATGTAGGAATGGGATGATATTTATATGGATTTTACTATTGGATTTCCTTAGAATCCTAGTAGGAGGAATTATATATGGGTGACTATTGAATGAGTGAGGAAATAATATCACTTTATTCTAATAAAGGAGTTGACTAAAGTATAAGAACTTGAAAAAATGTATATTAAAAAGATCATGAATCTCCAGGGATTTACATTAACTATTTTTTCTAATGGAGGCCCTTGATTTACCTCCCTATTTTTTAAGGGTATTAAATAATAAATGGGTTCTCAGTTGATCTTAAGAGCGATGTATCACCTATAGACATATGATTAGATTGAGAAATAAATTCAGATTCTTGAGGATATGATCGAAATTTGTGTTATCTAATTTCACATATCATGGGAGAAACATCTATCATTGGTAGAATTTTATTATAATAATAGTTATCAAGACTCGATAAAGATAGATATTTTCAAATGTATATATGTTTTTCCATGTCATTAATCTATTTTCTTGAGTGAATATGGTGAGAATTCCATATTGGGACTATGAGTCATATTAGAGATGACTAGTAAGGTTTAGCTAATTTATAAAAGTATAATTATGGCTCATATTCATGAAAAATATTATATTATCATTTCATAAAATGTTGGAATTTTTTATTGGTGATATGGTGTTTCTCAGAGTTTCTACTCAACTAGGAAATTATTGGTTGGGTAAGAAGGGTAATATAATTCTATAGTATGTTATTCCATTTGAGATAGTGGATTTTCTTGAGAAACTATCCTGCTGGTTGACCTTACCAACCCAATTTATGTCTATCCAGTATGTGTTATATTTATCCTAGTTGAATAAGTATTATTAGGGATGATATCACATGGCCTAATAAGAGGATTTGGATTTAGAACCTGAAACCATCATGGATGATCGGTTTATTTGTATTATAGATCATTGCGATAAAGTTTTTGTGGGGTAAATTTTTTCTTATATTTCATGTTCTATGAGTGTACGGTTAAGATATCCATAAGACTTGGGAGGATGGGGACTTAGTGAGAGAGCAGTGGCATCACTTATTCTCTAAAAAGAGATATTGAGGAATTTTTAAGGCTATAAATTATCATGGTGGGGAGAAATGTGACACCCTTTAGGTCTATGATGTGTATTTATTTTGTTATTTTTATGTAATTATTTTATTCTTAGGAGTTTTAAGAGTTTGAGGCATGAAACATGAAAAATGGTTAATGCCTGATTAAGACTAACCAAGCATTCAAGTTTTGCAGAGGGGGACAATATTTCCAATGAAATATGCTTAGTTAATATATGGGTACCCAAAATTATATATCCATGTGTTCCATATAACGTAAATATGAATAGTTAGTTCTTGTTTAGTGCCTTAATATTAGAAACCAGGTGGTTTGATATTACATGTGTAGTTCACTCCTATGTAAGGTAAGTTTTCATGATTAGTGAATGTTTAGTGAAAAGTCACTCATAACCATACATATTACTCCTACATGGAGTGAGTTCCATTTTGGTATAAAATTCCCAATTTTTACATGATTTTTGGAACCATGTAGCCAAACTCTGCGACTAGCATAGGAATCTAAAATTTGAAATTTACCATTCTATAATTATTGACTATAAAAACCTTTCAACCTTCCTCCTCCCCATTAAAACACTTCATACACCCTCCCAATCATCACTCTCCTCCTAGAATATTTCTTAGTGTTATAACTTGATTTCTAGAGGAATATCTTCAAGGTAACTATTGATTTCTATTTTTCTCATTCTTTTATATTATTTTATTCCCTTCTTCCTTCGTTTTATTATTTTTATCCTTTACCTAGTTAGCCTTGGTGTCAAAGTATATGACAAGGTATGATTCTATAATTGTATCTATTGGATCTTAGGGTTTTTTTTCAGATCCCTTTATGTCTAAAATTTTGATATTTGAAGAAGTAGATGAGGTTATAACACTTTTGAGTTGGGATTCTCTACATAATTACTTATCCCATGATACACTCTTAGTAATTAATATTTCTTAGTGTTTTATACCATATTATGATTTAAATAGTTTATTGATGACTGATTTATATTTATCCCTTTGTGATTATAGACTTTTCATTGGACAAAATAAGGGGTTTCCATGATATTCATACTAAATATTGTTTTCTTTCTATGAAGTGTTGGATATAATGTTTTAAATATATTTCATATTATAAATATATTTTCAAAGGTAGTTTTTGAAATGGTGTTTCTAAATGAATTATGATTTTTTTATTTTTATTCATTGGTTTCATGTAAATTATTATTTAATTATTGGGTTATATAAACATTTTGTTGTATATTTTGTTGAACATGTGCCTTAGGGATTTGATATCCTTCTTGAGATATTTATATGATGTTATCCTTATTGAGTTAATTGGTTATTAGTCAGTTTTACATGGGAAACCTTGGGTATATAAGTGGGTTATTTGGATGATTGATATAACAACACGGATTATTCTACTAGCTAGTGGCCCAAGTGAAATTCATGTGTTGTCTAGGGTATCTCACTCTGCAAGGCTAAGAGAGTGATTTGGGGTTGGGTTTCTATCATTTCCACTATAGATCGACCATTCTTAGGTGTTCAAAAATATGAGGTTGTAGGTTACCCCTTTAATTTATTTATTTCACCAAAAAGTTTAGATCCTATGATATTTATTTTTTGTGTATGTTTATATCTCATGTTTTATTCTGTATTACTATTTCATGACATATTTTTTACTAGGGTTACTTGGTGATTTTCATATTATACTATCCTTTGATAATGTTTTCATTTTTTATGTCATACATTCCACTTTAATTGGTTTTTTATAAAATAAAATAAATTTTATTTGAGTTCTAAATAATTATTTTATGAAATAGAAAAGGGTTTTATAAATGGTGTTTTCAAACTAGTGATAATAGTTTTCATTATGAACGATATTAGGAAGATACATTGTGTTATCCTTATATTATTTTCCTCACACCCTACATTCACCTAATGGGTGTAAGAAAACTTGGTATTATTATATATGGGTAAAGGTAAATGATCTATATCCTTTGGTATAACTTCCTATAACCTTATTCATATTTGATGATGTGGTGATCAGTGGTGACCACATGTCACGATGAGTTATCATGTGTGGAGAATTTTTAGGGATCATATTAGATAAATTTTTGGGTTGTTAACATATTAGACACTCCATACTTCATTTTTTTTTTGTTATCATAGACATATGATGATTATCTAATAGATTATTTTCAATTTATAATGTAATGGTTGGAATTTTTAGTTATTTTTATCAACTTATGACTTTTTTATTTTTTATGTTTTCTATTAAAATTTTTTATTTATATGCATGTATATAAAATATATGGATTCATAAATTCCTATTTTTAATAGGTTATGTTATGTGGTTTATGGAATTTTTAGGGTAAAATATTTCCCAATAGTTGTATTTTATACCCTAAAAACTTGTCTCCATCCCATGGTGACAGGGGACACACATTGGCCCTTATGGTGAATTGATTGGGTGATGTGGCAATTTGACCCAAGTTTGTTTATTACATCATAGATTGTTCTTAGGGTTCTGGGAATATGGAAAATTTTGTGGGGTGATGGTTTATAGTTTTATTAGATGTTCCTTAAAGGATAATTGGCACATGATCATCGAATTATGTTCCATTAATTATTTTCTAATTCAAGATTTATTTAAGGTAGGATATTTAGACATTATACTTAATTTACAATATTGATATAGAATTATAATGTTATTATTTTCATTGGGCAAGGAAATTAAACTATTCAAATAAATATAATAATTGTAATATTAATTTTTCTGAAAAGATTCAATCATTTTTTACTTGTTTTATTGTTATTTACATGCTGACATTGATAGATTTTATGATAAGTATATTATTGTGGTTTCTTAACTATTGGTTAGATGAAGCATGTTTTAAATTTGGTAAATAACTTAATAAAAGGAAATATAAGAATAATTGGAAACCTATATTTTTTATTTGATATTATTGATTATGAATTGATAAATAAATTATGAATAAATTGAATATGAATTTTCTTAATTATTACTATGTTTTACTTGTGTTGGTATATTATTATGTATATAGTAATGATTTTGGGTTGATTTATTATTTTTGTAGAAGGATGAGGTGTTGATGGGTTTTGTGGAAGTATATTTGTGTTTTTTATTAATGTAGGAATAATTTAGGGGATGTTGTGGTCTATTTGCATGGTCTTTGATATAATGGTGTAGTGAGGTTGATGTGGTTGATGTGTGTGGTAGTTTATAGGTATGTGGATGTGGTTAATGTGATATAGAGGTGGATGGAAACCATTATTATGATGGGTTTATCTTATATAATTTTTTCATAAAAATTAAACCTTAGGTTGGACTTGTGTTATTATTATATATATCCATTATATTTTTGTTTTTTCTTATATACCCCCACATAAGCCAGGTAATGTGAAAAATGTACATATGAGGTTTTGGGTTCTAGGTGTACCCCCAATTTCTAGGATATGGGTGGTGTGGATGGATAACTATTCCCCTTCCCCACTCTCTCTCCCTGATATAGTATATGTTTAGATGGAATGAGGTTGTGGATGTGGTATGTGATGTACAATATGTTGATTTTGGATGAGATGACAAGAAATTGGTATAGTTTGTGGTTATAGTAGTGTTGTTGTTGTGGATTTTATATGCAGTATGTGTCTATAGTTATGAGGTTTTTGACTGTGATGTATTTATATAGTATGTTGCTATATGTATATGGAAGGGATGATAGTGTCAGGATGTAAGATGTTGGGTTATGAGGGTGAAAAGTTCAATAGATAAGTAGGTGAAGAGTACCTTTCTTGATAAAATTTCAAGATTATTAAATTTACTATATATGGATATATATTTCATGACTGGGCCTTTAGAGGTTGGGTTGTGATTGACCTTGGGTTGGGTGATATGTAGATTTTACTATTCATTCACTGATGATTTAATATGTTTATTCCTCATTTATATGAGATGGTCTGTGGAGAAACCTACTGAGTATGCTTATATTCTCACCCAAATATTCTATATCCTATTTTTATAGATTTTTTGGATAGATTTAGTGATCAAAATGAACATTACTAGCTCACTATGATTGTGTTTGGTGCGGAGTCATTGTCATAATAGATTCATTAGTATCCATTTATAGATATGATTTCTTATATAGAATTACATACATTCTACATTATGGGTGGAATTTGATTCAATTTTTTATATTAAGTTTATTAGAGGATTTTACTTATTATTCCTGGTATTATGAGGGTAATTCCTCCCATTAATTTTGTTTTATATCTTCAGTGTTAGTCACCAACCCATAGCCTATTAGAGGTAGTCTATAGGGGTAACACTTATATTCACTACTAACCTATGAAGGATTATAGTGGGGATAAGCTCTAAAAATTATCTAAGTTAATTTCCTAGATATGGGAGGTTAATTTTCTTAGGAACATCATATACCAAAAAGTGTGGTTGTTGATCCATAAAAATTGAGGTGATATTTTTTTGGACAGTAACTAGGAACATTTCATAGTGCATAATTTTATTCAAATTGGGTTTATCATAGGGGATTTTGTTTAAATTATCTCACATTATATCAACTTTTGATACTTTTACCTAGAGTAATCGTGCCTTTGTGTAGATAATCCAACCTCATGTGGTGTTTAAATACCAAAGGAGAAGGTGATCAGTGCTCTTATCATCAACTTACTTAAGTAAAGAGTCCTTATTGAGGTTTATTGTGATTATTCCCATATAATTTTGAGTTGAGTGTCGATTCAACAGTGGAAATTTATCTATTATGGGTATAGGAAATAAAAAACTTCATGAGTTTAATTATATCACCCATGATAATTATCTTTCATTTGTAGTGTTTACCTTTAATTAGTGGAACCATTACCTCAAATGTGTGTTCTTTATATCCTTTTCATATCACAAAATCCTATTGTATATCTTCTCATAGTAGGATTTTAATTTGTTTCATTGAATATGGGTGTAGTCCTCATCGGATTTTGACCTCATGATATATTATACTGTAAGGAAAGGTAACTTAGTAGTTTATTAATTGAGTATGAAGAAATATGGAAAATATTCTCACGAGTTCGATGAAAAGTGGAGGGTGATAGAGGAGATTATAAATCTTCATCAAGATACAGGGGGTCATAGGTTTCATTTTACTATAGAAAATGACAACACAATTGCCTTTGTTTTTTTAGTTATATGAATATTATATGGGAGATATTGAGGTGGAGGTGTGTTGAAATATCATTATTTATAAAGATGTTTTTAATAATCAGTCAAGGGATAGAGAGTATCGTTAGTTGTTTTCCGATATGATAGATTGTTTTATTTGAGTTATATGACATACATCTATTAGTTCATCCTGGTATTTCAAAGATTTATTATTCTGTTAAAGGATTAATTTTGGTTCCTTGATATGAAGAAGATGGTGGTGGATTTCATATATCGATGCCTTGTTTGTTAGGGGATCAAATACAAGTATCGATTTCTATATGTTCGGTTGCATCACATGAATATATCTAAATGAAAATTGGAAGATGTATCCATTGATATGAAATCATTTTTTCCCCTATCATTTGGAGGATATGATTCTATTTGGGTTTTTGTGAACCGATTGTTGAATTTCACTCATTTTTTAGAGATTCGGGAGGTTAATGTAGTGGACGTGTTGATAAAGATTTATATAAAAGTAGTGGTAAGACTTTATAGAGTTCTAATGATGATAATCTATTATTGAGATACTAATTTTAATTTTTGAGTTTTTAAAGGATTAAAATATGATTTTGGATCTTTTTTAACCCTTATCATGTTGTTTCATCCACAAATGGATAGGAAATTTGAAAATATGATCTAGACATTAAAGGACATGCTTCATGCATGCATTCTCGATTTTAGAGGTTCTGAGGTGAATAATTTTCCTTTGGATGGGCTATCTTATAATAATAGTTATCACTTTTCTATTGGAATGGTTTCATTTTAGGTGTTATATGGGAGACAATGTGGATCACCTATGTACTAGAATAAGGTTGGATGGTCAGAAATTATTGGAAAATATTTGGGGTAGTGTATGATAGAGAAGGTATAGGTGATTCAAGAGAACTTGAAAGATCTTATAGATCATAAAAATATTATGAAGATCAAAGGAGGATACCCTTGGAGTTAAATGTTAGTGATCATGTGTTCTTGAAATTTTCTCCTTATTATGGCCAATGGAAGTTCGTTATAGGTGGAAATATTTCTCCATGGTTTGTTACACCTTTTTAGGTGTTTTAGAGTATTTGAGAGGTAGTGTATAGGTAAGTGCTTTAGCCATGGATGGATCAGGTTCACGTTTCCTTCCAAAATTTATAACTTCAAAGATATAATCATGAATAATCTCATTTCATTGAGTGGGGGAGTTGAAAATTAATAAGGATATGATGTTTTTGGAGTGGCCTAGGGGGATTTAAGACCATTAAGAGAATATTATTTGAGGATATATCATTCCTTTGTTGTGTTTCTTATAAATGTATTGATATAGGGACCCTAATTTTCAAATTTGGGGTAATTGTAAAATTTTATGTATTTTTTGAAAAAAGGGTAAATTTTTAATTTTATAGTTCTCGTAATGGAATTTTAATGGAAAAATTGGATTCAAGATGTGATATTTTCCATTCCAAAGTTATTTGGTAATTTTTAGTGTGGAATGAGTTTCCCAAAGGTTTTTGGTGTCAAATTAATATTATTTATTATTTTTATTCAATTAAGTAGTTCATTTTAAATGGGTTATTTACATTAAATAAATAACATGCCATGTGATGAAAATATTTTGGATATATCATTGGAAATTTTGAAGTTAGATATTTATGTAAAAGGTATGTAAGGTTAAAGATATTAGAAGGGGGTTGAATAAAAGGTTTTAATGACATACAATAGAAGATTTAATTATTGGTTATGATATGAGATTAATGAGAGAATTTAGAGGTAATTGAATGAAAATAAAACATTTACCATGATTCAAATAAAATTGAGAAATCCACTATTATACCAAGGGAGAGAATTATAAAATTTTTGATGTTACAGAAAATTAGAAATTGAAGTGATAAACCTAAAATAGGATTGTGGGAAGTTGATCGGTAAAAATTAAGGGATAATTAGGCACCGAAATTCATCATGGAGTTAAGGAAAGTTATTGGTGATTCTCATTCATTACATTATCAATGTGAATCTATTATTCTCTTATTCTTTATTTTATAAACATGATTCATAATAATCTGAGAAGATAACTTTGTTACTAATAAAAAATGGGTCTATAAATATAATGATTAAATAATTACATTACATTGGAAAGATAAATTTAAATCTTATTTATAAATATGAAATTTTAATTTTAATTATTTTTAATTAATAACTGAAATGTGATGAGATAAATAAAAGGTTGATTATAATAGTGATTGATAAATAACAAGAAATGATGAGAAATGGATTTAAACAAATTAACAATGAAATATATGTTCTATGAGAATATTTGAGATAATTTATAAATTATTTAATTACATATGTGAATTGATAAATAGTGGAATTGGGAATATGGATAGTTATGAAATTGGTGGAAATAAGGAGGCATAAAATGTGTTATAACAAGTTATTATAAATTCAAAATTGATGGAAGGGAACTGATATGTGAATTAGATTTTTTTTATAATGATCAATAATAGTGAAATTGATTAATTTATGATTAATGATTGATTATGAATTATAATTCATATATGAATAATTTATTATGTTTTTATTTGTACAAACTTTTATTTATTATTATTTGTAATTAATATTGAATATTTAATATATTTATTTAAATTCCCCCTTGTGAAATTAGATCTTAGAGTAATAAAAATCTATATAAATTGTCTTGGAGGTGATTTGATTATATTTTACCATATTTGGAATGGTTAGTGCCAATTTGACATGGGTGTTGTGCCACTTGTGGGAATATATATGGAAGTGATGGTGAGTGATGGGGGAGGATGTATAAGTGAGTTACATGGGTTATGGAACTATAGAATAGGGGTTTACCACATTCAGGAGTAGTAGGACTCACTTAAAAATGATTTTTAGGGGTTATGGTGAATTTTATAGGGTCGTGTCACTTTGGCATGTTTGGTAGTGAGTTGTAGGGGTAATGTGAATAGTAAATGGTGTTGTGAATTCTACTAGGGGTGTTTTTTTACAATGTTAATTGATAAAGTATATATTTTCATTATTTTTTCTTTCTAATTATTTGATTTTAATCCCACCATTTTTTTATTTTAAGGGAAATTATCACATATTTAATTTATAGGAATATTTTGGGATTTAATATGGAAATGACCTAAAATACCGATATTAATAAATTATGATAATAATTTGGATTTTATTTCCAGGGTCAGGCATAATTTTTGGTATTTTGATGATAAAAATGTAATTTAAGGATTATTTTTTAATTTCTGGAAGGTGGAAGTGATTTATTTTATAATTTTCATAAATCATGATGATTTTTTTAGATTTATAAATAATTTGATGAAGGGATAGAATTTGGAAAATTAAATAACCATACATAAGGGTTATTATTACTGATAAGTAAGTGTAAAAATAATTTAAATTTTTTTGAAAAGTGACTACAGAGTCCACATACATAAGGATCCCTCCTTCATGCGTAAGGGTCAACTCAAAGGTACATGAAGAGAATGTTAAAATTTTAGAAAATTCTAGACATGCATTCCCTATACACATAAGGAAATACAAAAGTGTTTTTTCCTTTTATGATTAATAGAAAGTTATAAAATTACCTCAAAAACATTATTGTTATAATAGATAATGTGTAAAATTATCATTGTGTCCCATATGATATGTAACTTCTAATACCCTTTTCATGGGGATAAAATAATCAATGTGTAAGGGCCTTTCTAATCCCCCTAGAATATTTAAAAGTAATTTTTTTGGATAGGTAAAGTTTTTTTTACTTTTAAAATGTGGAGAATTTTATCCAATTAATAAGGTTAGACATAAAATCCAAGGGGTATACGTATGGGTACCATCATTTGTGGAGTTTAGAGTTTGGATTAAGATCACATCGCAACATGTTACTCCACGCCATGATGGCTGCTTGTGTGAGAAGGTGTTGAGCATGCATGAGAACTATTATTCCATATAGGATGATCCCATTCCATGATGGATAATTATATTATGAGATAATAAAAATTTTAATAATCATAGGGATGTATTACAACATTGTAGGGTTTGATGGACCATGAAGAACTTTCATGTGTTATGGATAAATCCCCAACACCATGAATCCCTTGATCCCCAACCATTAAAGATATTTATATTTTTTACTGTATTAATTCAAGGGATAAGAATTAATATTATCACTAAGTAGATTTTATGAAGTAATATTTAATATAATGGTAAGGTTTGAAAGAATTAAAAGATAGAGATAATACAAAATATCACTCCCCGTGTGGAAACATCCTACTACTTGAGTCATGCAGACATGGAAGATGATCCCCATGCATATGAAGAATCTTGAAGAACTATATTTTCACCAATAAATTAACTTTATTTTATGTATTATAGTGGATTCGGAACTTTCCCATGTTCCATGTGATTTTAGTTTAGGTTTTTTAATTTTTTCATGTTGTTGTTTGAATGCATGTAAATAGTAATTCTTGGAGTTTAATTTCACTCTAATTTTTCTCAATACTATATTATGATAATTAACTGATTTTTAAATAGATAGTTATGAGTGGTAACCTCTTTGAACCAATTTATATTTTCTTTGTTTCTATTTGATCATTCTACTTTCCTTCTTTATCATAATTATACAGATGATAGAGAATAATTATGGAAATTTTTTGTTTTAATATAGTTGTAAAATAATAGTTTGATAGATATTTTCCCTTTATGATGAGGTATCATCTTAGGGTAATCGGTGTGGGAATAATAGGGAGTCAAGTGATAGGTGTTAAAATCTACATGGAGTAAGATAATGAGAAATAATCCATTTTGAAAAAAAAATTATTGACTTTGTTTTGAACTCTTTAGAATAAAAGTTACATCTTACTAGCTTCGTTATATTTTGCATGATTATTTTTTGTCTTTATAAGAATTCATCTATATATTCCATATGAATTCCCACATTAATCCCCCAACAATTTTTATTATACTATTTTTAATATTATTTATTAGTTATATAAAAATAATGACAATAAAAAATTCTATGAGTGTGAGTGTACTTTTTGAAAGGTCGTCTTAGGGAACACTAATAAGTTAAATTTATAGTATAAAAATATTGATAAAGATTCATGATAACCCCTTTATTAAATATTCATTGTTATTGGGATAGTAAATCACTACCATACATTATTTTTCATAGAAAAGGGTACCAGAAATTATGAACTTTTCATATTCATATCTTGAATACATGTATCTAGATTACACCCAGGTATAGAATTTTATTTTTTTGAGTATTAATAAAATCTCACAAGAGTTAGAGTATTTTAATGAGATAGAAAGGAACATGAAATGGTATAAAGGAAAAAAAATAGTGTAATATTTAAAATTTTATCAAACTACCATTGAGAAAATAAAAATGAAAAAAATATTTATGGCCACTACAATCAAGGAATTAAAATCTCTGAGGGTGAAATAGTATAAAATATAAGTAGAGGAAGAAGTAAATATTGTTACACCCACATTAAAAGATGGTATTTTTGAGGTTGAATAGAAACATGATAATCCTTAATGTAATATCCAATTTTTATTACTAGATGAGGAATTTGAAAAGATATTCCAGATTATGTTATTCTTGGAGATCATGATGATTTATATGGGTATTGGGTAGATTTGTGGAAGATAAAATACCTAGTGATTTCCTATAATTTAATGGTGAAAAATCAGTTCCTTTGGCCATTTCCTTGGATGAAGAAGAATATAAACATGGGTTTCTTAACTTTGAAGAGAACCTCATTATAAAAAATATATTTAGATCTGTTTTTATACATTCAATTGCATTTATAAATGTTGATAATTTATCTACCCATGTTTCATAGAAATGTAGGTAAATGGTGTGTAAGTAAATTATTCATATTTTTTAATGTGGAAAATTTCCCAAGTTTTATAGAAAGATTGACAATTTAACCACGCACTATTTACCCATGTTTTTATAAAACATAGGTAAATAGCTAGTAAATTACGCATATTTTCTATAAACATGGGTAATTGATTTCCTAGAATATATATATATTAATTCCCTTCATTTTTCATGTCCCGACCCCCCGGCACAAGCTTGTGATATCACTCACATATGTATGCCACTACGAAGTCTTCTCCCATGCTTCCCTGCATAATGAAAAAACTTTTATTTCCATTTCTGTTCTTTCTAGGGTACCACATCACTACAAAACACTATTGTTCCAAAAAAATGGACAAAAAATAATGAACTTTTCATATTCATATCCTAGTCACAGGTATCTATATTACTCATAGATAGGGAATTTAATGGTTTGAGTAATGGTAACAACTCACAAGAGTTTGAGTGTGTTTATGAGAATAAAAGTCACAATAAATAGAAGAAATAACATTGAATGATCGAGTATTTGAAATATTTGTAAACTTACATAGAGTAAATACCAATAAAAATAACTTATATGGCCACTACAGTCAAGGAAATCAAATTAATAAGGACAAAACTATAAAAAATGTTGAGAAAGAAAAAAAATATTTTTCCACCCACATTTGAAGATGATATTTCTTTGGTTGAGTAGAAAATTGAGAATACTTCATGGAATATCCATTTTGACTTACCGGAGGAGGAATTTGAGGACATAATTCAGTTGATGTTGTTTTTGGAGATCAATATGATTTGGATGAGTATTGGGTGGAATTTTCAAAAGCTAAAACAGACAGTGATTTACCACACTTTGATGGAGAAAAATATATTCCTTTGGCCATTTCCTTCATTGAAGAAGATTGAAAACCCAAGACAAGTAACTTCAAATAGAACCTATCTAAAAAATTAAATTTAGCCACACTTTTTTATATTTAGTCATGTTTATAAATATAACTAATGCATTTACCCATGTTTCATAAAAATGTGGGTAAATGGTGTGTGGGTAAATTAGTCGTGTTTTTAAATGTGAATAATTACCCATGTTTTGTAGAAATGTGGATAAATTAATTCCATTCCATTTACCCATATTTTTATGAAACAAACATAAATATATAATCAATTACCCATGTTTTCTCTAAATGTATAATCATTAATATTATTACCTATATTAATAAATTTTTATATAAATGAATATATGTATATTATAATATAAATTTAATATATTAATATATATATGTGTTTGTGTATACATTTAATATATTAGTATACACATGTGTGTAGACACAAGCCCCCAAACCCCTTTCAAAATAATTTTGCATCACAAGGCTTGATCTCATGACATGATGGACAAAATACAACACCTAGACCACTCATCTGAGAGTTATTTTTAAAGTATATTCATATTATATTATATTTATATATAAGTTAATAAAAATAATTATATTAATTAATATATTGATATACATAAATTTATATATTAATCAATTTTTTAACATACATATATTTATATATTAATTAATATGGTACTATATCCATATTTAAAAGTATATATTAATTTATGTATATATATATAAATATATTAATACATATATGCATAAATTAATGTAAATATACTTATAAATTTAAATATATTTATATTTGTATTTATATTTTATTCATCATTTTTTAGTTATTATTAATTAATTATAAACATGTTTTAACTTTTGTGTCTATTTCTTTATATATATGTATATATCTCTGTGTGTTCGTGTGAAATTTTTATATATAAAAAATCTATTTTTAATATTATGTAATACTCTTATATGTGTAATATTATCAATATTTTTTAATATATATTAATATATAAATTAACATATATATATATTAATAAAAATATAATTATAAATATATATATATATATTAATTTATATATTAATGATAATTTATTAAGTTATTATTAATTAATTATTGTTATGTTTTAACTTTTTTGTTTGTGTGTTCAAATGTATATATATATGTGTGAATTAATTTCATATAAATAATTGTTGTTTTTATTGCTTTATAATACAATCATATATATAATATTATTAATATGTTTATTTAATTATTTATATTAATATAAATATACTTATAAGTTTATATATTCATATATATATTAATATGTTAATATGTGTGTGTGTGTGTGTTATAATGATCATTTATTTAGTTATTATCAATTAATTATAATTATGTTTTAACTTGTGCATGTGTATGTGTGTTTATATTTATATATGTATGTCTGCATGCACGTGTGTGTGTGTGTGTAAATATATATATATTAAATAAATACCTTCAAATTTATCATTTAATTTTT
Organism: Viscum album; assembly: GCA_963277665.1. Lineage (NCBI taxonomy): Eukaryota > Viridiplantae > Streptophyta > Magnoliopsida > Santalales > Viscaceae > Viscum > Viscum album. The sequence goes on from OY728164.1 coordinate 1,181,170,939, forward strand.
CCAAATTTTAAAAATGTGGATAAAAGTAAATTACATATTTTTTTTAAAATGTGGCTAAAAACACAACTAAACTTTACATGGATTTATGAAAACAATTATACATTAAAAATTTAGAAATGTTTTAAAATGTGGCTAAATAATTCTGTATAAAATTTCCATATTTTTATGAAAACATGTTTAAATTAAAATTTAGCTTCATTTTAGGAAAACATAACAAATTATGGTTAATTTAGATAGATTTACTAGGTTTAGTATTATTGTGAACTCTTAAGAACAACAACTAATTGATATGAATTTAGGGTACAATAATTCCCATGAATTCATGGTTCACTAATTACTATGAATTTTAGGTACAATAATTAATATTGATAGCATTTATATGAATTTAGGTACACTAATTTCTATGAATTTAGGGTACACTACTATAGTTAGTAAATTTAGTCACATTTTAATCCATGTTTTTATGATTTGCATTGCTATGAACTTCTTATAACAATGGTTATTTCTTATTAACTTCATTTTTAAATTATTATAATTTTTCTTCATATTAATTTTTCTATATATACCATATGAATTCCCACATTAAACCCCCCACATGTTGTATTTTAGTATTATGAATAGTATGTATTAGTTTTATAAAAATAATGACAATATAAAATATGATGTGTGTGAGTTTACTTATTGAATAATCGACCTAGTGTATACAACTATGGTGCATTTATAGTTTAAAATATTAAAAATGATTCATGAAAAACAATTTCCTCAATTATCATTTTTTCCAGTGTGGCACGCCACTACCACGCACTATTTTTCATAAAAAAGGTGACTAGAAATGATGAACTATAAAAATTCATATAATTATTATTGGTATTCATATTACTCACATGTGTTGAAATTTATTATTTTTTTTAATACTAACACCACATGATAGTTTGAGTATGTTTATGAGACTACAGGATACATTGAATGGAAAAAATAATAGAAAATGAGGAAGTATTTGAAATTCCAAAAAAAACTTCCATTGATGAAGTATAAATGAAAATGACTTTTATATCCACTACAATCAAGAAAATCAAATATCTTGGGCTAAAACTATTAAAAACTACCTAAGGTAGTATAAAAATATTGTTATTACCACATTTCTAAATAATTTTTTTGAGGCTGAATAGAAACTTGAGAGTCCTTTATATATTATCCAATTTTACTTACCAAATAAATAATTCTATGAATATATTCTAGTTGATGTTGTTCTGGGATTTCAAGATGATTTGGATGAGTATTATGTTAGCTTTATGGAAACTAAAATTCCCAGTGATTTCCTACATTTTAAGGGTAAAAATTCAGTTCCTTTTGATCATTAACCTAGATAAATAAGATGACAAACTTGATCTGGTTAACTATAAAGAATACTTATATGAACTTGAACTATTTCCCTCCACCACTTTAAAAGGTTTTACAGACACAAAAATAATTTTAACCTGAGTCGAAACAATTTTTTTATTCTTTGATTCAATTTCATTGAATTTTTATGTATCAAAACTGTAAACAACATTCCACTCATGTTCATATTTTAAAAATTTTGAATATTTATATATGATTCTAGATTAAAAGGAAGAAAATTTTAATAATAAAGTGGTAATTATATTAGATGAAATTAATGCACCTTTTGGGTAACCAAATGAAGAGGTAAGAAATATCTCTGAAGTGGTACACATGGAGTTTACTACACAAGTGAATAAATAAGAAGATTTCATCAATAATCATTCTAGATAACAATTTTAATATGATATTGAGTCTCCTTAATCTTTTCCACACCTATAATATACTATAAAAGTGAGATTATACTTAAAAATGAGTTGAAGATGACTTTCTATATTTTTTAAGAGGTACATATAGAAAAAAAAAATTTAAGTTGTTCTTAAGAACTAGTGTGTATCAAAACACACTGGAATGAATTATATTTGGTGGTTCTATAGAAAGAATCTAAATCCTATTTTACATTAGGGATAAAATATAGAACAAGCTGAATAGGGGAGGTGAAAACCTAGTAACCTCTTAAGCGTCTAAAGAATGTATCATTTCCCTTTCATTTTAATTTTTTTTATTTCCCTTTCAATAAATTTCTCATGTTTTCTATTATTTTCTTATAGGTTTACTAAGGAATAAAGTAGGATCTAAAATCAGGGATACCACTTCTAAAAAAAGTTTTGTTTCTTATAATTATTTGATTCATGGCTTATATTGTGTATGTATGTTGTTTTTGCTTAAATTAGAATGAGTGGTTTCATTTAAGTGTGTGGGGGGTGTCAACATTTATTTCAGAGTTTTTATGTGTTTGTATTTTTTTCATTTTTTACGATCGTGGATATTAAATAAATATTCATTATCATTTTTTTCCTTTAATTAATTTTGGAATACTTAGCTTGATTTTTGAATGATTGTAGATATGCATGATTTTCCATGACATTGGTTTTCAAAACATTTTATAAGTTGGAATAATTTCTAAAATTCATATCCTCAAAACACTAACCAAAAATATTTTTTCATTTCTAAGATGTATTCATACCCTTTTAATATATTCTTTCTAAAACCCGCACTTTCTTGATAGAACATGTAACTCATGTGAGAAATAGAACTGGTGGTTTTTTCTCTTTCAAGTATTTGGATTTCCTAAAAAAAAATTTATATGATTGTGTAATCTCATTAGAAATCCCACATTTTCAACTTGAGTCTCACCTTTAGATTAACCGTTATTTTTTATTTTGAAACCATTAATTTTCATATAGGTTTAAGTTATATTATAATTTGTTTATCCTTACCAACCCTCACTCGTAATATATTTTTATGACTATTTATAGTTTGATCAGGGGAGAAGGGAAGTTAATATGTGTTCTTTGTGAAGCAGATCAATACTATGTGTGTGAGGTGTGAGTTGTTATTTTGGGAATTTGTGAGTGGAATGGAAATGAGTGAATTTCATCTATTTCACTTCATTTATTATAATACTATTTAAATAAAAAGGTAAAAATAATTAAAGAAAAATATGGAGATGATATTGAATTATTCATTGTGTTCACTCATATGATTCATCTCCCACAAAATAATAAAAACACCCAAACCATCTTTCAACCATTTTATTAATTTATCAAATTAACCTCCTTGAAAAAAATGAAATTCAATATGGGGTAAAAGTATAATAAGAATGAAAACATTCATTGAATTTATTTTTAGAACAATGGTCCATATCAAGAAAAAAGTATTGTGGTGTTACATATTGTAATTAGGACTTGAATTAGTTACATCTAGGGTGGGTCCACTTGAATTTTCTTACAATTTTATTTAAGTGTAAAACCTCCTATTTTCATCCTTGAATTTTAAAATTCATTTAAGGAAAAACCATTAGCCACCAAATCATATTAAAAATTTCCTCAAGAATTATTACATAATTATGTATCATAATGTGAAGAAATGAGATATTTTATATGGCTATGGTGAAACATTAATTTTCCAAGTATGAGCATAAATCTATATTAAAAATCTATTGAGTGGAGAGTGACATTAATTTCTACGTGAGTTAGGTAATGATTGGTTCATAAATGAATTTCTGGGGTTGAAAAAATTTAAATGTGAGAGAATAAAATTAAAGGAAATAATTTTCATAAATGATACTAGATTAATTATATTTTGGAAAATATCTTTGAATTGTCTCATTATTTATTTTTTAAGTAAATTTGATATGGATATTTTATGATTTCCCTAGATTGGAATTATCAAGATTGATCGAATTGATAGATAATATATTTTCATTATTTTTACTTTTTAATTCAAGTATTTTATTCTCACCATTTTGATATTTTAAGGGAAATGATCACATATTTAGTTTATAGGAATATTTTGGGATTTAATATGAAAATGGTCTAAATTCATAATTTTAATTTATTTAGAAAATAATTTGGATTTTATTTCCATGTTCAGAATTAATTTTTGATGTTTTTTTCTAAATAGGTAATGTATGGATAATTTAGTAATGTTCAAAAGATGTAAGTTATTTATTTTATAATATGAAGGAGTAGTGATTATTTTGGTGGATTTTGGAAGAATCTAGAAAAATATCTAAAATTGGAAAAATGAAAGAACCATATGTAACAATTTTTATGCATGATATGTACGAATATGGATAATGTATACACGTTTCAAAATTCATTATAGAGGTCATATAATTAAGGGTCCGTTCTCCATATTCAAGGGACTCCTGATGGGTACTCATTGAGTAAATCAAAATTTTGAAAAAATTTAGAGTTGTGTTCCCTATATACATAAGGAAAGACAAAAGGGACCTTTCCTTTTTTGATTAAGGTGAATTTCTAAACATAATTAATATATATTAGGGTTACCACATGAGATATAAAAAAGTAACCTCGTAGCCCACATGATATATAAAGGTTAATTCTTTTTCCATGAGGATTAAAAAAATAGTAAGGGTCTTTTCGATCCCCCTTAGAATATGTAAGAATCAATTTTGATGATTCATAAGGGTTGTTCCCTCTATGAATGAGAATAATTTTTTATGATGTGTAAGGGTCCACATCAAATTAAATAGTCATGTGTAAGTGTCTTGACCTTTGAAAAATTTGAGTGTTTGGATGGATTTTGCATCACGACCTATCTCTTCAGGTTGTGACAACCACATATGTGGTATGGTGCTCAGCATTCATGGAAACTTTTTTGTTGTGGTGGAAGATTTCATTCCATTATGACGATTATGGAGAGTATGATATAGTAAATTTTTTAATAATCATAGAGATGTTTCATGGTGTGGTAGGTTTTGTTTCACCATCAATAACTAGTGTGTGTCATGGATAAGGCCCCAATACCATGTATCCTTTGGTCCTATAAATTTAAATATATGTACATGTATTTTATTGATTGTATTAATTGTAGGGATAAGAAGAAATGTGATAAAAATGGGGACTTAAAAATATATGACTATAGATAATAGAAATGTTTGAAAGAATTAGAAATGGAGAAAATATAGAATTTCACTGCTCATGTAGAAACATCCTATAACTCGGTCCTTGAAAATGTATAAATTGATCTCCATATAGACACAATGTCTTGAAGAATCTTATTTCCACCTATAAATAAACTTTTCTTCTCTATTTTAAAGAATTTTTATCTTGGTCCTTGACTATGTTAATTTATTTTAGGGTTTTTTATGGTTTCATAATGTTGTTTGAAGGGAGATAAATAGTTATTATTTCAGTTTTATTTCACTCTAATGTTTTTTGTTACTATATTATGAGGATTCCATGATTTATAAACTGATAGTGATGATTGTTCAAATCACTATCCCTGTTTTTATTTTATTATTCCTATTCATCCATTCTTATCTCATTTATTATCATAATATTGCATACAATGGAGTAGATTTATGATGATGATGTTTCGTAATATAGTCGTAAAACCATTGTTTGAGATATATTTACCCTACAGGTTTAGTTATTGATGCAGGGTAATAATTTTTTGAATAGGTTGGCATTGAGTGAAATGTTTTTATCTTTATATGGAATAATATAACGATAAGAAATTCATTTTAAAAAGAAAAATGATTAGAATTATTGTGAAATCCTAAGTAAAATATATATTTCTTACTATTTTTCATCATTATTTTTTTATTCATATAAACTCATCCATATACATATACCATATGAATTCCCACATAATTACCTCGCTATTAGTATTCTAGTATTCTAAATAGAATTTTTGAGTGAGATAAAAAAAATTTCTAATAGAAAATTCAGCAAGTGTGAGTGACCTCCTTTATTGATTAGCATGGAGTACACTACTAGTCATTCCAACCAGGCATGGGACCATACCAAATATAGAAAATTCAATTTCATGTATAATATTTGATACATCATGATGGTGGTGTGATTTGATAGTATTGTTGGAACATCAATATAGTAACAACCCCTAGATAACACCCCCTGAGTCTGAATTAATAGAAGTGTAAATGTGGGGTGATGTAATAGATGGTATGGATTAGTTTAATGGGACATATGTTATGTTTTTATAATTTAATAAGGATTTTATTAATTTTATATTACCAAGATATGTGGAATGATAGCGAGGTAGTGTGATTTTACTCCATAAGATCTGGTTTTGGTATACCTAAGTGGAAGTATGGTATATTTATATGGTGTGATGATATTTATGAGGAACTTTTATGTGTGTTTACCCATGTGAGAAAATAAATGGATAGTGGGGGGTTTAAATTTATTTTTGATGTTTTATGCTGATGTAGAAGTTTTGACAAGTGATATGGTTGTGATTGTGTTACGTGATGATAGTGATGATGATGTTGTAATGTTAGTGTGGATAATATAGATAAACATGGTATATAAGTGATGCATGATGGTGAGAATGAAGGTTAGTGAGGGGAGAGTCCCCAAGGGAAGACACCTAATAATAAAATGTATGTCCTTGAGCATTGAAATTTTCCTAATGACTACAAGTTATGGTGGGGAGGCCTTGAGGGTGGACACCCAGAAACAATTAAGGGTCTCTATGAGTAGACATTGACCCAGCCAATGAATGGAAATTTCTTTGAATGTTTCTTGAGGGTGGATAATTTCTTTTTGGTTAGTATATTCTATTGTGGCGCATCCAATTTTTAAATTTATAATACCTACTAACTATTGTAAAAGTGATGAATAAGGTTGTTCTATAGGGAGAATACATATAGATTCTTGGAATGTCCTCTTTAAAGAATGTTTATGTAAGAAAATTTTTAAAGTGATTAAAAACTAAAAATTATAAAAAAATGAAAATAAATAAAACTAATAAATCTATTTAAGAAAACTAAATCTAATATTATGAAGTGAATCAATTGGACAAGAAATTATAAAATTTGTTACTCTCATTCAAGTTTATATGATGTCAATTACTTTATTCCCACATCTGAATATTTATTCTTCTAATTACCAAAAAATCCAAATTTAATTCAAACACCATCAGGTCACATTCTATAATATTAGACAGTAGTCTAATAATTTTCACCAATTATCCAAAATTTTATTCCTTTACCTGATGAATAATTCTGATGATATTTTAGCATTGAATCACTTTGTGAAATAAAATGACTCATTTCTCACAGTGTCGAGGTATCTATCTGTGTCAAGTTTACTCACATGAGATTACTTTTTAGGTCTAACTAGAATAATTTAGAAGTGTGGAATCACAAAAAAAATAATTATTCAACTAATATAATAATTTATTCAAATTTCACTCGCATTCAACTTATAATTTTCTCACACACATGATCAAACTTTGAACGAAAAAATTATCTGACGTTCTATCACCCATGATCACTTATTAGGTATCATGAGAACGAGCGCCCAAACATGTGTGTTGAACCCATATTCATTAACGCAAATGCTTATATAATATAATAAATATTCTAATGAAAAATTATTCAATTGGAAATAAAACATGGGAACTAAATAATGGTATGCATGCACTTTCATGTTCTTCACAATTCTGACATCGTGGAATTAACCATCCATCGCAACAACACAACACATAAAATAGAAAATAAAAAATATCATTGTGACTGTGTCAATTTAAGAATAATTGAAAGCCACTATGGATGGTAACCACATGCACTACTATAGATTCAACCAAAGTGAGTGGTAAAAATGGATGTTGTCAATGCTAAAAAGAATTGAAAGTTTAAGTTCCCTAAAAATATCATAGCCTTTATTATCACTAACAAAAGAACTAATAAAGTCTACCTTTAAGAGGGATAAAATAAATTATTGATAAAGGGTGCCTTGATCAATACTTTTTTAGCACTGATTAAGGGTTCCATTATCAAGGCTTTTTTTAGAACTGATAAAATTCAAAAAAAAATGTTTTCACTCCACCAACTCCTTTAATCAGTGCTCTAACCCCCATTTATCAGTGTAATGTGAACCATTCACCCAAATCACAACCTTTCTAGTGCCAACTCCCCATTTATTAGTGCTTTCCACCCCACTTTATTAGCGCTTCTTATGCCATATTCAGCCTTTCTCATGCCTAGATTCAAACCTATGACCTCAGTCTTCAAGCCTAACGCCTTTACCACTACACCATCAAGATTTTTTTAATATTTTATGATATATCTATTTAATTATATATATATAATTATTTTTATTTATTTATTTATTAATATAATTATAAAAATTTATATAATTCTTTTTAAATACATTTTTAAAATATATTTATATATTGAATATTTAGATATAAATTTTATAGATATTTACATATATATTTATATTTATATATATTTGCATATATATTTATACAAAATTATATATAATTGTATATTTAGATATAAATATTTTGTAATGTATTTATAAATATTTATTATAAATATGTTTATATACAATATTTAATGATAATGAAATATTTATAAAATAAATTTAAATATAATGTATTTACACTATATTGACACACACATACACACAAAAATTTACACAGGCACATGTACATTTATGTTTATCACGTACATGAAAAAATATTTATATATATGTATTTATTTACATATCTTAGAATATCGACATAAATATATTTTTTTTATTGACCCATGCATATTTATATATAAACATTAATTGTATAGGTATATATAAATACATATTAATTCATTTTTATAAGGTAAATAAAATGGATAATTTTTTATTTTAAATAAATTAATGATAAATATTTATTTTCATATGGTTTATATATTTAAAAATAAATTCTTATGTAAATATGTTTAAATATTTATTTATACAATTGACTTATTATATGTAAATATATGAAAATATGTATATATTTAATTATACTAAAAGTGGTGTGAATTGTGAGTTGTAACCCAAAGTCTCAAAAAATTATTAAAAAGAAAAAGGACACAAAGTACATGTAGCACATGGATGGAGATTTCACTACTAAAAAACACAGAATGAGCAGCATCAACCTTTATCAGCACAAAATAAAAGTGATGGTAAAGTGTAGTATTTATCAGTTCAAAATAAAAGCACTAATAAAACATGGTTTTTATTAGTGATAAATAAAAGGTGATGATAAAGGCTACACAGTATCGGCACTTATATAAAAGTGATGAAAATGGTAGCCTTTATGAGTTCTTATATTAAAGCATTTATAACAGGTAGCCTTTATCATCACATTCTTAGAACTGCAAAAGGATTCCTGTGCCGCCCCACACCACTGATGCCTTCCTCCCATCACTGTCTAAGCCTAACCACCACATGATAACATGATGCTCCACTATGTCAGCTATTCTATCCTCTCTCACTATCTAGGTTATCCCTGCTAGTTGACCTAGTTGTCGGGCATAATTTGGGTCTGTTATGTGGGAGGTGGCCTAGTGGCTTAAGGGATAGCCCATTGGGGAATATTTTTACCTAAAAAGTGGTTTATCTTTTAAAAAAATACACAGTATTCATAATTTAATTTTAAATATATATAATTAATATACTATTTATTAATATATATATATATATATATATTAAATTTATTCATTTTTTTAATAAATATTCAATTAATAATTTTTTAAATATAAATCTATATAATTATAAATATATTTTAAAGAATTTCAAATATGTATTTATAAATATAATTAAAAACCAATATAAATATGTATAATTATAAACAAAGAATTAATTATATAATTATAAATATATTAGAATAATTTTAAATATGTGTTTATAAATATTATTATATATATAATTATAATTATAAATAATTATAATTATAAATAAATATATTTGTAAATATAGTTATAAATATTCATGTATAATTGTAAATATATTTATATAATTATATATTTATTTAATTATATATATTTAATATATATATATATGTGTGTAGTAAATATATTCATTATTTAAATATATTAATTATACTTTTATAATTATTTAAATATATAATTAACTATTTATAATTATATAAATAATTTTCAATAAAATTTTATTTATTTATTTATAATTAATCAGAAAGTATTAAGCGTGTGTTGGAAAATCCTACCCACACCCCCAATATTTATTAGAGAAAACTTACATAGCAACATACAAGGTAAGTACAAACAGGATAAATGCCCACAACATAGAGAAAGAATCCAATTCCCGCCACTCCCTTGAGAACATTAATTCATAGGATATCGACCTATGTACTTTGGGTGTCTACCTATCCACTATAACCTTTGAGGTATCACAAGATCATTATCTGTTGAGGAGTCAAAGAAATCCTCTGGAATGATACAAATTTTGTATTTCCAAGAGAGATCCTGAAAATCCAAACCCATATTGGGTCAGCATCCATCTTTAAAAAATTTTGATAACATTTTTTGGTCTATGAGATAATCCTTGTAACAAAAAATTTTAGGTTCCATTTCAGAAAAGGTAGCTTCAATCTATAAGTTAAACCATTCTTCCATCTCTTCTTTAATACCATAGGGGTACCTTTCACTCTCATAGTCCTCCAAAGGTGTTTAAAAGTTATTAGTCTTTCTGGCTTCACATTCTTTGGATAATACCTTTCCAAATACATCTTAAGCAGATTTCATAAGATCAAAAAATTGGGGTGGGTAGCTCCATTCCACATTTTTCATAACATCAGAACTTTCCTTCTTACCACCTTTTCCAGGGGAGCCACCCCGACCTCTTATATATCTTCTTCTCTTCCACTGATATGGAGTCTGCCAATTTCTTTCTCAGTCATCCTTATCTAGATCTCTCTATCCATAAAAATCATCCCCTATAGAAAGGGTCAGTCCTTCAATTCTAAAATCATAGATCATATCAACTGGATATTAAAGATCCATTACTAGAGGGACTTTTGCAGGGTAGCTATGACAACCTCATGTCTATACTTCAGTGTAACTACATCATCTACACACTTTGGATCAGACTGTGATGATATGAGGTCATTATCCCCTAGAATAATAGAAATTTTATTGGTTGGGTCTATACTGGTAGGTTGTATAGATGATTCCCCACCATTCATGATCACCCCCTCAGCTACCATCATGATAGAAGAGTGGGTTCCATATTCATCAAAATAATAAATGAGAGGATCCTAGGAAACATCAGGCTCTAAAGAGCTTACTGCAATATATCTAGTTGCAACCGTACTAGACTTATTCCCTTCTCTTGAATGAAAAAAATAACTAAATTCAGTGGTAACAAATTCAATGGCCTCCAAGTACTTGGTATTAGAGGCCTGATCTTTCTTCTTTCTATCTAAAAGAGATTGGATCTATTTTGGAACCATGCGGCCATAAAATTTAAATCCAACATGAGCCACTGAGGGGGTCATTTGAGATCCCCTATAAGAATCCTAATTTTGGAATTTCAAATTGGAAGGTTGGAACTTACCCATACTACTTATAGATCTCATAAAGGTCTCACCAGCCATATCAAAAAATTCAAGATCATCATACTATATAGGTGATTCATTATATTTAAAACTCCCCTCACGTAGGGCCCAGACAACTTTCCCTGATTATTCAGTGATCCCTCCCCAACCTAAAGACCATTATTAAAGGAATTTCCAACTCCAACAGCTTGGTTAGAGGTCCTTCTATAAATATCCATAAAGAACTAAGAATTTTTATCTTGAGAAATATCATGCACAATAGGTGAATTATTACTAACTTTAGAGAACATGGACACATCATGATCTTTATCTAGTACACCCATCAATTCATATGGGCCTTCAACAGTATGTGACGAAGTGTTTTAGATCCTACCCCCTAATTTTTTATAATTAAATTTAATAAATATAATATGTATTGTAATAAATAATATATTAATTATATATATAATTAATATACTATTTATATTTTTTAAAATAGGCCAGGTAGAATCCCTTTTATTAATAAAAACAAAACGAAGGCTGAAAGGGAGAGATAGGGTCACACAAAACATTTATGCCCTCATCCAAAAACACAAAGAAGAAAAATAAGAGAAACATTTAACCAGTCTAAGAGAGGGTACTCATACTATGATAAGGAATTATCTCTCCCCAACTGCGAGGATATCAACCCTTTATTCATGTCTTAACCCATTTCCATGGTCCACCACCATCATCTATAGGTACATCATCAAAATAATTAAATCCATTAATGAATTTAGAGTAACTATAACTTATTTTTTCCTCTTCCTCACTAGATTCAGTAGTGAGTAATCTAGAATAACTATGAGTAAGAAACTTACCTCTTACCTGAGAAATAGAGATATTTTTTTCTCTAAAACCATTGAATGCAGGTCTCATTGTGAAAGAAGAGCTCATAGCTTCATTAATTTTTGAAGGAGCTTCATGACTCATTGCTAGAATAACTAGAGGAATCACCTTAGGTTTATCACCCATAGTTATATGAACCCATTGTAATGTCATCACTCCACGAACATTTCTAATATGATCAATCTCTCTTTTATCAGAGCTTACATGGGCTTTGTTAGAAGGTATGGCTCGAGTACCCTATACTTCTTATTCATTTCGGATGATATTAGTGGGACCCTCCTCTTACTTCATAGACCTTCTGTTTATATTTAATAAAACCGAATAAAATTATTAAAAATGAATAAATTTATTATATATATATATATTGACTCTCCCTTTTTAAAAATAATAAAGGAAGGAAAAAAAATTTGAAGAAGAACTTTGGATATCTTGAATCATCAATGAAATGTAAAGGAAGTAAAGAAACAGAGTTTATGGATTCTAAGCAACACACCTATGCATCAAGAGGCCAATGCAGGTCCTACCGATGCAGCACAATTTGCAGCCCCTATGCTGAGGACCTACGTTGTAGGCCTACATGGCAGTATACTTTTCACACAACTACATGAAAGAGCTATGTTGTGGAGTTATTCCTAAGACCTACACGAACAAACTTCATTCGACCAGGTCCCCTATTTTCCTATAAATAGGACCCTAGGGCTCGCCATTTTGATAACTGAAAAAGTTGGAAGAGCTCCTGAATCTCCCATTGCATAGATGCTTCGCTTAGGTCCCCCAGATTTTCTAAGGTATCTCTATAAAAATGATAGAATATAGAATTAGATGGGATAAGAAAGATCAAGTTTCTTTCAGAGTTTAAAATACAAAAAAACTTATTAATGGCCCTCCCTCCATAGGAATAAGTCATCTATGCAAGGTCCTTTCCTTAAATAAGGACCTGTGCGGGATACTTCCAAGGACATCAAGGGATACTCAGGGTGCTTAAGTTAAAATATCACCCAAGTGTTTTTGTCCTTATAGTTCATTTCCCAAGTAATATCAAGATTTCATGGGCTTATCCTTTATGTGTTAAGAATGTTTCAGTTCCTCCTAGGACCTTCTCAATACACCCATGTGGAATATCTATGCAGCATACATCTGCAGATCACCAATGAAATACATCCTTGTAGGCCTCCTCAAATCCACTAATGGAAGGTCTTCTCCTTTCTTGGATTCCCTGTCTAAAAGGGTCCAAGTTGAAACCTCCACAAAAACCTCTTGACTTACCAAACCTTTGGGAAAGACACATCAGCATGTCTCCTATTTGGGTTTGTATTTATATAGTTATAGGTTTCCAAAATTTTTATTAAAAAGAAGTTAGGATCCTTGAGGTGTTTGTAGGTCTTTATATATAGAGTCACAGGGATCCTTACCCCAAAGGCAGTGTTGGGAAGTTCTTGATTTAGAGGATTAGGATACGGGCCATGTCCCCCCCTATCATTTCTAAAACCTATAATCTCTATTCCCTAGTAGGGAAGGTATGTTTCAAACTTGAATTTACTTTTTACATAGGTAATGGTATCCTCCTTCCACTATGCGACCAATTTTAGGGCATCCTCATCAAGAGTCCAACCCTAATTCCATTAATCTAGGCATCCTCCTTAAGAGTAATCCCCAAATTAAGTCCCCCCTCGAATATCCATGAGTTAAGACATATCTCATAGACCCTGTTACAAGGGAATCCAATTTAGGAGTAATCCCAAACCTATTTCTCACAAAGGGATATACTCCCTTGTGAGACTTATCGAACTACGTGGACTTTTATTCCCATCCAAGTGGGATAATTAGGAAGCCTACCTGGGTTTCAAACCAAACACTCCAAATCAACCCTATTCTTTCTAGGACACATTCTCAACAAAGTCTAATCCAACTTGGAAGCTCATATCATTTTGAGGCTCCTTATGAAGCTTAGGCATAAGTCCTACACAAATATTTGATTAGGCAACTTCCACCTAGATTTCCTTACCACATGGCATTAAAAATATGATTAAGTCCTTATCACATGACCTTAGAAGGTCTGATGTGTCCCATTAAGCGGCACTGAACTATGAGGGTTATGATTCCTTTCATGGGGATACATAGGTATCCCATATATGGGTACGATCCCAAAATCAAAACAACTTCTGTCTCCCTAGGTGATGGTAAATTCTAGAGTGCCCTACAGAGTGGATTAAAAACCAGCATTGTCTTAATAACGACTAAAGAATATCTAATTAGTATATGAGAGGATACCATTGATGGAGAACCTAAAATACATATAGATATCTCCATTGATGAAGAACCTATAATATATACATATTATTCTAATTTACATACATGATAATAATTTATTGAAAATTTCCAGAGAAACCTACATTACACTTGTTAAATTAATAACGATTCATGAACATATCTTAAATCTGTAAGAGAGTCTGTAAGTGGGTAATAATTCCCCCCAAAAGGGTCTAATGAGCCCAACCTCCCATCCACTCAACAAATTCGAGTTCCTAAGAGTTCTAGGTCAAAACACCTAATAAGTGCATGCCTTTGGAAAATAGGTCCCCTTTGGAAACAGAACTGTTGGGTATCTCTAGTTCCATAAACAAATTTATTGGAAACCATCTTGAAATAATGATTCCTAATGAGAACACATGTTCCAAGGGAAAAAAATAGTGAACCTGACTTGAATTGTAAAGACCCGTAAAATTCAAGGGAAATTTTTTCTTAATTTGCTTTGGAATTTTACAAGAGCGCGGTTTCTGACGGCACCTGATTCCGAGGCCCAGAGTGCCCGGAATCAATTTCCGAAGTTTGGCTCGTGTATGTTTAGTGAACGAACGAGCGGGAATTTCTAACTTTTGATCCGGTGCTCGGAATTGAAATCTGAGGACACCGATGAACTCGCAACGCCGATATTCGCTTAAGGAGACCTTTTCCGAAGTTGCGTTTATTGCGGAACGAAAGTTAGTGTTTGGGAGAATTATAAAAAGTTGAATAAAAATGTGGAACATTTTTATTTTACTTTTGTTGGTTAACTTCTCTCAAAGGAAGTTAGGGGTGGGACCCACACCCACTTAGCCTCCCCTGAGAGGATTAAGTGTGGTGGGACCCACACGAACCTAAACCTTCCATCTTCTCTCAAACTCCCTTTAACCCCTCTTTAAATGACATGACAAATTGTTATTTAATTTTGGAGTTATCTTATTTGAATTTCAAACCTTTGAAATTCAATTTGTTAAGTTTGTGAATAAAATAAGCTCTTAGCTTATTTTATTTGGTTAGAATTTTTTAGACATCTTGAGAAGATTGAGAGCTTTTCCTTCTTCTTCAAACTTTGACGAAGAACGCTCAAGCTTTGACGAAGAACGCTCAAGCTCCGACGAAGAACGCCGCTCCTCTCTTCTTCGTCTTCCATGTCAACGAAAGGGAACGCCGCTTCCTCCTCGGACTTCCTTCGTCGGCATACAAAGATTCGCCAACGACGTACCTCTTCGAACGTACCTCTTCGTCAACGGATTTGATGAACGATTACCGCGACGCCCGACTTCCGCGACGTTGTCTTCCACGGGTCGTTGACAATCTTCGAACTTGAACCCATGGTAGGGGTTGTTGTTAATTGTTTATTTATTTATCCTTGTTCGTGGTTCTAGCATGACTAACGTGAGGATTTTAAATATGTGTTATTGTTTAACGTGAAGGGGCCGGACCGCATGAACACGGCCGAACCCCCTCCTTTGTTCTTGATGTTTTATCTTGCGGATTGAAACAAGATGGCGTGGTGCCATTGCACCACGCGGATATTCGCAGATTATTTTGTGCGGCGCCGTCGCGCCGCGCCGTGGAAAGATCATCAAGAACGCGACGCCGTCGCGCCGCGTTGAAGGGAATGAAATGCGTGGCGGAGGGGCGCGGTGCCGTCGCACCGCACCGGACGATGAACACCACGGCCAGTTCCGGGCCGCGGCGGGACGAGAAGACCAGCGGCCGGGCCGCCAGCGTCGGAAACCGGAAGGGGACCGGCTTGCCAGTCCCGTTGATGAAAAAACAGCCAGCCAGGTGGCCGGCCGGAAGGTCAAAGACCGGGGGAATAAATTCCCCCGGTCAACTCTCTAAAACCCCCTCCCCCATTTATGAGGGTGGGGGGGGGGGGTTTCCTTGAGGGGGGCAGGCGGCCCCCCGGTCCTCCTCAAAACAGGCCCCCCACGAGGGGGGGGGGGGGCGGTTTCCAAAGGCGCGGCTAAAAGTCGTGCCGCCATCTGCTGGAAGCGGGGGCTTAGCCCCCCGC
Source organism: Viscum album (assembly GCA_963277665.1). NCBI lineage: Eukaryota > Viridiplantae > Streptophyta > Magnoliopsida > Santalales > Viscaceae > Viscum > Viscum album. The sequence goes on from OY728164.1 coordinate 1,181,187,527, forward strand.
ACGTGACCCCAGCGGCGCCAGGCCGCGCCGACGCCGGCCGGGCCGGTCCGCCGCCGGTCGGGCCGGGTCGGCCCGGACCCGGACCCCCGGTTTTCGAGACAATTTCGGTCTTTTGGCCATAACATGAGCCACGGACCTCCGATTGACGAACCGTCTGCGGCAACGCGATCCTTGGATCGAGACGGTCGTTTCGGTATATCGCACTCAATGTTTCGGAACACTTTGAGTTCGGCCGGGTTGGTTCGTTCACGAAACCAACCGGGCCTTCGGAGCGGAAACGCTCATATCTCGAGCTACGGACGTCCAATTGACGAGCCATCAGCTTTGTTGTGTTCCTCTTAGTGAGACGGATATTTTGGCATACTCCGCCCGAGGGTTGGACGCAGGTGGAGTATGGTCGGGTTGGTTTTGCCTTAAAAACCAAACGGGCCCCGGGGACGAAAATGTCAATAACTCTCAGACCGGGCGTCCGATCGACGCGCCGTCTGTTGCGTTGAGTTCCTGTTGACGATACGGAACTTTTGGATACATCAACTCTGGACTTTGTGATAGTTGATGTATCAGCCTCTCGGCTCGTGGAGCGGACCCTCCGAACGAGCTTGCTGTGTGCGGGAACCCTAGTGCTGGCTGCGACTGTTACTGTGACTACTACTGCCACTACTGCTACTGTGACTGCGACGACGACAGTACAGAGATCCTGTGTGGATTCGACGACGATGACTACAGCACTCAGCGATCCTACGTGGATCAGTGCTACAGGTCCTATGTGGGCCCGATCATGTGTGGGTCTTTTGCGGGGGTTAGTTACCTATCGATCATTCGTGGGTCCGACGACTTAGATGGATCAGAGATCATCTTTATCGTCTTTCGAAAAAGTATACCTGTGTGAGCTGAATCCTGTTGCTTTCCTGTGTGGATTGTGTTGTGCTATCCTGTGTGGATTACGTTTTGCTTTCATGTGTGGAATACGTTTACTTTCATGTGTGTACTGAGTTGTACTTGGGCTCGGAGGTTGGAGCGTATTGGAATTGATGACTTAGGTATATGTATGGGCATATACCTAAGAAGTGTCGGTTGTTACTTCGTGATTGTACCTTTCTTTGTGGTTTATCCTTTGTGGATTTTGAGAGACCTTCAGGGGTCTCGGGGTCCCTACTGAGTAGCTTATACTCACCCCTGCACGGGCTTTGCCCGCAATACGTTGTGTTGGTTGCAGACGACGGACAGCGTTGATCTTGGCTGAGGCTTGCAGAGCAGGACGGTACCTAGAGGTGGACCACTAGGCGGGACGTGTTCGGAGCGGACGACGGGACCCGTGGAGCAGTGGAGCTATCTGTACCCATCCTTCAGGTGGGATTTCCAGTGGACAGCTCGGTGAAGCGGCTTTTACTTTTCAGTTGCTGTTTTCCCTTTCGAGTTGTACTTTACTTTCAGTTTGGGTTTGTATACTGACCCATTTACTTTTCCGCACTTTCAGTTGTACTCTGCTTTTGCTTAGTGTTTACTTTCCGCTTGCTTACTCTGTGGTGTTTGTTTACTTTACAAAGGCAATGCCTTCCCTTTTTACCGGGATTTACGCCTTGGTGCTAGTCGTCAGCCCCTGGCCTATGGAAGGCGGGCTTGGGGTAGTCACGGCACGGACCCCGAGGACGGGTCGTGACAAATTGGTATCAGAGGAGTTCGGTTCTACCGCGAACTCTGATCTTTTCTATGAGAAGCAATAATGTTTAGCGTATTGAGTGTGGTTATCAGTCCAGGGAGTCCAGTGTTGGTGCGGCGGCCGACGTATCCGTACACCAGGACCCTGATTTCTGATTTCCGACTTAATGCACGAAAACATTGATTGCGTGTGTGTTTCAAAGTTTTATTTGTGATTACTTTATATCAGCTCACCAGGTATACTGTTCTGACCGTGGCGCACCTGTTTCCTTTTCAGGATGGCCCCATGACAGCAGCTTGCTAGGGTTTCGAGAGTCGAGTGTGACGACAGCCCACCGAGCGACGAGGCTTCGGTGTAGGGCCCTTTGTCAGCAGTGGCACCGGCGGTAGCACAACCTGCCGAGCCCCTGATGCTTCCAGCGCCAGCCGCTGATGATGCACGTCGCCTCAGCGCACTGCATGAGTTTCAGCGCCAGCGACCACCCAGGTTTCGCGGGGAGATGGATCCCCAGGCAGCAGAGGACTGGCTGGAGGCAGTAGTACGTGTGTTTAGGCTAGTGAGGACACCAGCAGACCTCATGGTGATCCTCGCTGCGAGCCTACTACACGCAGCAGCAGGACGATGGTGGAGCTTGATGCTCCAGGTGCACGATGAGGCATCTCTTCTTTGGACGGACTTTGAGAGCCTCTTCTGCTCGGAGTTCGTCCCAGCCACCCTTCGTGTGGTGCGTATCCAGGAGCTTCTTCAACTGCGGCAGGGTAGCATGACGGTCGCTCAGTACTCGGCGAGATTTACTGATCTCTCGCGCTACTCGACCGACATGGTACGAGACCCATTCTTCCGGGCCCGGACCTTCGAGAAGGGTTTGAGACACGAGATCAGGGCATCGCTGATCTCCCTCAGCATACCGACTCAGACAGGAGTATTGGAGCGGGCCCTTCTGATCGAGAGCTTCCTTGCTGAGTCTACACCAGCACAGCGACCCACCGCAGGGCGGCACGTGGCAGAGTCATCTGCAGCAGGCAGTCGACGGATGACTCAGGGGTCCATACAGACCAGACCTTCGGGCAGACGACCTCAGGGCACTGGCTCAGCAGTGCGGGGCACACAGCGCGGAGCCAGTCTTTCGAGAGGCAGATAGTGCTACTCGTGCGGCGGGCAGGGCCACATGGCTCGTGACTGCCCGACCCGTCGTGCCGAGGAGCAGCAGTCGGTTGAGGGACCACCGAGGCAGAGGCAGAGGGTCGACCGTGGTGGCCCGCAGGGAGGAGGCGGACGAGGCAGTGGAGCTGGCTGAGCAGCAGGTGGTGGGCGACGCTTTGAGGCTCTGCCACCACCACCACCAGGAGGTCCACCCCGACCACAGGGAGCTGGCGGGCAGAGAAAGGCTCAGCTCCAGGCAGCAGAGGCCTACGATCACGGCACACCCGAGATGATTCGAGGTACTATCTGTTTCTATTCCACCCTTACTGCAGTTCTTATAGACATAGGAGAAAGTCACTCATTCATAGATGTTGCCCTTGTTCGGAGCTCGGAGATTCCGACAGAGCCGTTGGCTCGATCCTTACGGCTAGAGACTCCTACGGGAGCAGACTCGACGATTACGCACTGGTGCCGGCAGTGTGATCTTACTCTAGGAGGTGAGAGCTTCGGCTGGGATCTTCTTGTAGTAGTGTCGAGGCCTTATGACGTCATCTTGGGCATGGATTGGCTATCTACGGTCCATGCGCAGATTGACTGTTTTAGGCACAAGGTGCGATGTGTATGCACCGACGGGAGAAGGTTCACCTTCACTGGCAAGAAGGGAGCCTTAGCAGTACAGGATGGACTTCCGCGGAGGAGAGGACAGCCCATTACTCATCAGTTAGCTAGCCTCATCCTTGGAGCAGTTGACGTGCGGAGTCCTGGTTTTCCTGCAGTGGTGGATCAGTTTGCGGACGTTTTTCCCGACGACATCCCTAGGATACCTCCTCGCAGAGAGGTAGAATTTTATATTGACTTGTACCCCGGGACAGCCCCGATATCCACTCCAGCATATCGGATGGCCCCCGCCGAGCTTCGAGAGCTACGGGTACAGTTGGAGGACTTGAAGGGCAAGGGGTTCATCCGACCCAGTGTTTCACCCTGGGCTTCCCCGATATTGTTCGCCAAGAAGGCGGACGGGAGCTTGCGACTTTGTGTTGACTATCGTCGCCTGAACCAGGTGACAGTGAGGAACAAGTATCCGCTACCGAGGATTGATGACCTCTTTGATCAGCTCAAGGGATCACGGTGGTTCTCGAAGATAGACCTCAGGTCAGGCTATCATCAGCTCAGAGTCAGAGACGAGGACGTGCAGAAGACGGCCTTCAGATGTCGGTATGGCCACTATGAGTTCTTGGTTATGCCTTTCGGTGTACCCAATGCTCCAGCAGTGTTCATGGCTCTCATGAACAGGATCTTTCAGCCATACCTTGATCGGTTTGTCGTGGTCTTCATCGAAGACATTCTGATTTACTCTACGACTGAGGAGGAGCACGCCTATCACTTGCGAGTTGTACTAGACACACTCCGAGAGCACCAACTTTATGGTAAGCTCTCGAAGTGCCAGTTCTGGATATGTGAGGTGCACTTCTTTGGACACGTTATCTCTGAGGCGGGAGTTGCAGTGGATCCTGCGAAGATCGAGGATGTGTTAGCATGGGAGCCACCCAGGAGCGTGACTGAGGTTCGGAGTTTCTTGGGACTAGCTGGATACTATCAGAGATTCGTGCCAGACTTCTATAGAGTTTAGGAACCACTCACAGCTTTGACGAAGAAGGGGAAACCCTTTGTGTGGTCAGACAGATGTCAGTAGATCTTCCAGGAGCTGAGACAGAGATTGACCAGCGCACCTATCTTGAGGTTTCCTGAGGAGGGAGTAGGGTACGTAGTCTACTGCGATGCATCAGGGACCAGACTCGGATGTGTTCTGATGTAGGAGCGGGCAGTGATCGCCTATGGATCACGTCAGTTGAGGCCGCATGAGCAGAACTACGCTACCCATGACCTGGAGTTAGCAGCAGTGGTCTTCGCTCTGAAGACATGGCGACACTACCAGATGGGCGAGCGCTTTACAGTCTTTTCCGATCATCAGATTCTCAGGTATATCTTCTCCCAGAAGGACCTGAACCTAAGACAGCGGCGATGGCTCGAGTTCCTCCAGGACTATGACTTTGAGATAGTCTATACTCCTGGGAAGGGGAACGTAGTAGCCGATGCCCTCAGCAGGAGGACGGGCATTCAGCTACTTGAGGAGGCGACGGAGCAGCTAGCCTCTTTATAGATATCCTTCGTGGATAGAGATGGAGCAGCCTTCCTCCAGTCTCTCACAGTCACCCCTCTACTACTGTAGTGGATCAGAGAGGCACAGTGTGAGGACGCTGACTGTGAGACACGGCGTGCACAGATATCCTCGGGACAGGCACCTGATGGTTTCTCCCTTGGAGCAGAGCACGACATCCTTTTTAGAGGATGTACCATGGTGCCAGTCGCTTTGCGAGAGGAAGTGCTGAGAGAGTTTCACACTTATCCTTTGGTGGTACATCCTAGAGTGGAAAAGATGTACCAGGACCTCAGACGACAGCACTGGTGGACAGGCTTGAAGAAGGCAGTAGCAGAGTTCGTTTCTCGATGCCTCACCTGCCAGCAGGTGAAGGCAGAACATCAGGTACCAGCAGGCTTGGTACAGCCCTTGGAGGATCCGAAGTGGATGTGGGATGGCATATCTATGTACTTCGTGACTGGACTTCCATGCACTTCTAGAGGTCACGACTCCATCTGGGTGATTGATGACCGACTCACCAAGTCAGAACACTTCTTACCCATCAGAGAGCAGGGCTCAGTGGAGAGCTTGGGACGTCTCTACGTTCAGGAGATTGTGCGGCTCCACGGTGTTCCATCTTCTATTGTCTCCGATCGAGATTCTCGCTTTACTTCCCGGCTTTGGAAGGGGTTACAGGAGGCGTTCGGGACACAGCTACGTGTGAGCACAACCTTTCACCCTCAGACGGATGGTCAGACGGAGAGGACCATTCAGACTCTCGAGGATATGCTCCGTGCATGTGTCCTCGACTTTGGTCGCAGCTGGGAGGACCACCTACCCTTGGTGGAGTTTGCGTACAACAACAGCTACCACTCCACCATCGGGATGGCACCGTACGAGGCGTTGTACGACCGACCTTGTAGATCTCCTTTGTGCTGGACAGACCCTGGGGAGTCAGCACTTGTGGGACCGGAGATGGTCCAGGCCGCGATAGAGAAGGTCCAGGTCATCCAGGAGAGGATGAGGACAGCACAGAGCCGGAAGAAGTCATACGCTGACAGGAGGCGAAGGCCACTAGAGTTCGAGGATGGTGACCACGTCTTTTTGCGGGTCTCACCTCGACGTGGTATTCGGAGATTTGGCCGAGGCGGCAAGTTATCTCTGCGCTTCATCGGACCCTTCCAGGTCCTCAGCAGGATTGGTGAGGTGGCTTACCGCCTGGCTCTACCACCTCAGTTGCACTGGGTGCACGATGTCTTCCACGTGTCTCAGCTGAGGAGATACGTGCACGACCCGACGCACATCATTGACCATGGGGAGCTTGACGTTGACGATGGGGCGACTTTTACGGAGGTCCCGGTGGAGATAGAGGATCGACAGGAGCGGGTCCTGCATGGGCGATCGATTCCTCTTGTGCGCATCAGATGGCAGCACGGGAATCTCCAGGAGAGCATATGGGAGAAGGAGGCTCAGATGCGTGATCAGTACCCTCATTTGTTTCCCTAGTTTTTGATGTATCTTTACGGGGACGTAAATCCCTGAGGTGGGAGTAATGTAAAGACCCGTAAAATTCAAGGGAAATTTTTTCTTAATTTTCTTTGGAATTTTACAAGAGCGCGGTTTCTGACGGCACCTGATTCCGAGGCCCGGAGTGCCCGGAATCAATTTCTGAAGTTTGGCTCGGGTACGTTCAGTGAACGAACGAGTGGGAATTTCTAACTTTTGATCCGGTGCTCGGAATTGAAATCCGAGGACACCGATGAACTCGCAACGCCGATATTCTCTTAAGGAGACCTTTTCCGAAGTTGCGTTTATTGCGGGACGAAAGTTCGTTTTTGGGAGAATTATAAAAAGTTGAATAAAAATGTGGAACATTTTTATTTTACTTTTGTTGGTTAACTTCTCTCAAAGGAAGTTAGGGGTGGGACCCACACCCACTTAACCTCCCTTGAGAGGATTAAGTGTGGTGGGACCCATACGAACCTAATCCTTCCATCTTCTCTCAAACTCCCTTTAACCCCTCTTTAAATGACATGACAAATTGTTATTTAATTTTGGAGTTATCTTATTTGAATCTCAAACCTTTGAAATTCAATTTGTTAAGTTTGTGAATAAAATAAGCTCTTAGCTTATTTTATTTGGTTAGAATTGTTTATCCATCTTGAGAAGATTGAGAGCTTTTCCTTCTTCTTCATACTTTGACGAAGAACGCTCAAGCTTTGACGAAGAACGCTCAAGCTCCGACGAAGAACGCCGCTCCTCTCTTCTTCGTCTTCCGTTTCAACGAAAGGGAACGCCGCTTCCTCCTCGGACTTCCTTCGTCGGCATACGAAGATTCTCCAACGACGTACCTCTTCGGACGTACCTCTACGTCAACGGATTTGACGAACGATTACCGCGACGCCCGACCTCCGCGACGTTGTCTTCCGCGGGTCGTTGACAATCTTCGAACTTGAACCCAAGGTAGGGGTTGTTGTTAATTGTTTATTTATTTATCCTTGTTCGTGGTTCTAGCATGACTAACGTGAGGATTTTAAATATGTGTTATTGTTTAACGTGAGGGGGCCGGACCGTATGAACACGGCCGAACCCCCTCCTTTGTTCTTGATGTTTTATCTTGCGGATTGAAACAAGATGGCGTGGTTCCGTTGCACCACGCGGATATTCGCACGTTTATATTGCGCAGCGCCGTCGCGCCGCGCCGTGGAAGGATCATCAAGAACGCGATGCCGTCGCGCCGCATTAAAGGGAATCAAAGGCGCGGCGGAGGGGCGCGGTGCCGTCGCACCGCGCCGGACGACGAACACCGCGGCCGGTTCCAGGCCGCGGCGGGATGAGAAGACCGGCAGCCGGGCCGCCGGCGTCGGAAACCGGAAGGGGACCGGCTTGCCGGTCCCGTTGGAGAAAAACCGGCCGGCCAGGTGGCCGGACGGAAGGTCAAAGACCGGGGGAATAAATTCCCCCGGTCAACTCTCTAAACCCCCCCCCCCATTTATGAGGGGGGGGGGGGGGTTTCCTTGATGGGGGCAGGCGGGCCCCCGGTCCTCTTCAAAGCAGGCCCCCCCACGAGGGGGGGGTTTCCAAAGGCGCGGCTAAAAGCCGCGCCGCCATCTGCTGGAAGCGGGGGATTAGCCCCCCGTGCGTGACCCCAGCGGCGCCAGGCCGCGCCGCCGCCGGCCGGGCCGGGTCGGACCCGGGTTGGGTCCACCCAGGGGGGGGTCGGGCCGGGTCGGCCCGGACCCGGACCCCCCGTTTTCGAGACAATTTCGGTCTTTTGCCCATAACTTGAGCCACAGACCTCCTATTGACGAACCGTCTGCGGCAACGCGATCCTTGGATCGAGACGGTCGTTTCGGTATACCGCACTCAAAGTTTCGGAATACTTTGAGTTCGGCCGGGTTGGTTCGTTCACAAAACCAACCGGGCCTTCGGAGCGGAAACGCTCATATCTCGAGCTACGGACGTCCAATTGACGTGCCGTCAACTTTGTTGTGTTCCTCTTAGTGAGACAGATCTTTTGGCATACTCCGCCCGAGGTTTGGACGCAGGTGGAGTACGGTCGGGTTGGTTTTGCCTTAAAAACCAACCGGGCCCCGGGGACGAAAATTCCAATAACTCTCAGACCGGGCGTCCGATCGACGCGCCGTCTGTTGCGTTGAGTTCCTGTTGACGATACGGAACTTTTGGATACATCAACTCTGGACTTTGTGAAAGTTGATGTATCAGCCTCTCGGCTCGTGGAGCGGACCCTCCGAACGAGCTTGCTGTGTGCGGGAACCCTAGTGCTGGCTGCGACTGTTACTGTGACTACTACTGCCACTACTGCTACTGTGACTGCGACGACGACAGTACAGAGATCCTGTGTGGATTCGACGACGACGACTACAGCACTCAGCGATCCTACGTGGATCAGTGCTACAGGTCCTGTGTGTGCCCGATCCTTTGTGGGTCTGATCCTGTGTGGGTCCTTGCGCTCAGCAGTCCTGTGTGAACCAGTGCCTACAGGTCCTATGTGGGCCCGATCCTGTGTGGGTCTTTTGCGGGGGTTAGTTACCTATCGATCCTTCGTGGGTCCGACGACTTAGATGGATCAGAGATCATCTTTATCGTCTTTCGAAAAAGTATACCTGTGTGAGCTGAATCCTGTTGCTTTCCCGTGTGGATTGTGTTGTGCTATCCTGTGTGGATTACGTTTTGCTTTCCTGTGTGGAATACGTTTACTTTCCTGTGTGGACTGAGTTGTACTTGGGCTCGGAGGTTGGAGCGTATTGGAATTGATGAGTTTGGTATATGTATGGGCATATACCTAAGCGGTGTCGGTTGTTACTTCGTGATTGTACCTTTCTTTGTGGTTTATCCTTTGTGGATTTTGAGAGACCTTCAGGGGTCTCGGGGTCCCTACTGAGTAGCTTATACTCACCCATGCACGGGCTTTGCCCGCACTACGTTGTGTTGGTTGCAGACGACGGACAGTGTTGATCTTGGCTGAGGCTTGCAGAGCAGGACGGTACCTGGAGGTGGACCACTAGGTGGGACGTGTTCGGAGCGGACGACGGGACCCGTGGAGCAGTGGAGCTATCTGTACCCATCCTTCAGGTGGGATTTCCAGTGGACAGCTCGGTGAAGCGGCTTTTACTTTTCAGTTGTTGTTTTCCCTTTCGAGTGGTACTTTACATTCAGTTTGGGTTTGTATACTGGCCCATTTACTTTTCCGCACTTTCAGTTGTACTCTACTTTTTCTTAGTGTTTACTTTCCGCTTGCTTACTCTGTGGTGTTTGTTTACTTTACAAAGGCAATGCCTTCCCTTTTTACCGGGATTTACGCCTTGGTGCTAGTCGCCAGCCCCTGGCCTATGGAAGGCGGGCTTGGGGTAGTCACGGCACGGACCCCGAGGGCGGTTCGTGACATGAATCCTTAACCAAATGAATAGGTTACCTAATGAAAAAAACTATAAAATATATGGTTCATTATTCTCGTTTGGTCCATTTTTTTTGCACCCATATGCAAAACAAAAAAGTAGTGAACCTAACTTGAATCCTTAACCAAGATGATAGTGTTACCCGCCTATTAAGCCCCTATCAATTGATAAAATATGTCCATACAAGGGGATAAATCATGCATGTGTTAATCTAAAAGATGTTTCTTTGTTGGAGTTCATTTTTCTTATTTTTCATATATACATGAACTTTATTTACAGGAAATCCCTTCATTCCAAATGAATTCCTTCAAGTTTTCACCCGTGTATGCCTCGGCTGCTGCTCAAGTTGAATCCTTGTCTGCCTTAATGACATTGTCACCAACTCATAATCTTCAACATTGGGTCTCCAAGACATTTTTATAAGATTATCATCAACACGGTACTATCCCAACCTTGTAGGCTGCCTAAAAATACCAATAAATTAAGAATAACCTTTTGTCGTCCGGTCAATAAAGACTGGTGGTCCAAAAGTAGACGGTTCCTACAATCATATTCAACCATTTTGGGAGTTTATCCCCAGAACACAATCACAAATCCCTCCCCTATTCTAGGTAGGTCAACCAAGAGGCCACTCATGGCCTCGTTCCGAAGTCACATGGGACCTTCCCAAGGGCTCCTACAAACAATCACCACCTCCAACGTCATGCGGTAGAAAACTCTCATCATGATGAAGGTGTTACCTTCGGTTGTTTGCCCTAGGTCCCTCATACCCATGTACACAAGACAAACAATTGGGGACAACATCCGACCAACAGGGAGTAGGTTCCTACCTTTTCCCCCTATGGAGAAGTCCATCAACCCATCTTGGTGGTAAATAAAAAAAGGGCATATAGACTCGTCTACCTTCACTTCACCAGCCAGCAGACTCGTTTGGTGGTGCCCAACAAATCCCGTTGTTAAAATCTGATGGAGTTCCATGAGTAGTCACATGCACCTGCTTACAATATATTAGCCAGTCATCAGACTCATCTAACTGCATTCAAGAAATCCTACCAACCAAATGTGGTAGAAATTTTCAGGCAGGCACATACACCTTCCAGTATCCATCAAGCCTGCCAAAAGTCTAATTTGGCAGCACTCAGAGAAGTTAGTCAGAAATATCTAATTGAAAACCTGGGGTAAACTCAACTCTCTTCCCCCATTTAAGAGTACTATCAGTATCCACTAATAGGAAAAAAGTACAGGAGGAGGTACATACACCTATTACAAATACAGAATGCACATATATTCATGTTCTATCAATTTATGTCACCAAACACATTTTGGTAATAGTGAAAGGGAAGACACAAATTTCTTCCCATATCCTGGAATCCTTCCAGAATATGATAACCGAAACATCAGTAGTACTAGAGGGATGAACATAGAATTCTATCCCCATACCAAGGATGACTCATTAGCATTCCATCCCAAAGTAGATACACACCTCTGTTCCAATCCTGGAGGGTTATGAGGCACACTCCCCCATATCATACAGACAACTGGATCGGGCACATACACTCATTCCAATTGAAGATAAATGGTTTATTCTGATATCCACTGCAAAGGTGGCACATACACCTACTCATGATAACCACTTTTCAAAAAAAGTTTCCCCAACTACATGTAAGAGAGCATCTAATAATAATTCTCACCAATCATAGTTGGAGAATCAAGAGTTAGCCTATGATCTGGATCCTCTTAATGCTGTAGTTCTAGAATCTCTCAGACATTTATCTACTATATCTCAAGATCCTACCCTCACATTGAAAAATTGTGGTAGTAGTAGTAGTAATTATAAAGTTCCTCATTGTACACTTAGTCATGAGGGCTTGCTTCAAGACAAATCAGATGATCTTGGGAACCTTTCCCTAGATGAGAGCCATAGAAACCCTCTGTGTGGCCAGAATACCTAGGAGAAAGAGGATTTATTCCTTTTTTTAATCCACCATGGTGGTCCTCCCCATGATGGAATTCTCTATGAAAGTTCTCTCCATAGTATTTTTTTTGCATTATCAAGGAAATTCTCCAACTAATAATGTAATGATGAGAAAACCCTCTTATTTGATGTAGTTTCAAACATAAGGTCAGTCATGTATGATACCTTGTTACTGGTAGTTGAAGTACTTTCTCAACCAGAAGATATCCCAAGGTGATGATCATTATCTGAATCTACCTTGGGTCATTTGACTTATAATTTATCAAATGAAACATCAACCGATCACATTGCTTGAGATAAAGAAATCAGGAAGCATCCACTCTGGTCGGACCATGTTGAGAAACCTCTAGTGAAAGATGAAGAGGATATGTTGATTATGAGAAAAAAACTGGATAAGGATGAAATACCAATCCTGTTTTGGCCTATGGAAATATCTCAATACAACATTCCATATATATTGGTGGAAGATTGTATTCATGATATCTTCATCAATATATAGAAGAATCTTCATCATCTTAAATCCAAAGTATTACCCTATAATGAAGATCAAATTCATCTCAAGGTAATATAAGGTTTTAAATACCAAATTGACCTATAATTTCTCCATGTTTCCCGAAATACAAATATCGAGAAGCAATAGGAGGCCCATCAACATGCATGCATCAATGCATTGAAGAGGTTGCGACAATTTATTGTGGAAACCCCATCTGGAATTTATATCAAAGGATGGGGTGCACATGGATTATTGTATTTTATTGCGCTCAAAAATTAGAAAAGATCATCAAAAGTAGTCTCAAAAAATGTTATTGCCCCAGGATGGCTACGAAAAACAAATTATATTCATGACCAAAGAGATGCTCAGTAAGAATAGGCCTCGATCAGTCTTCACCAAATCTTGGCCCAAAGAGAGCAAGCTATTGAGATACTTTTGAATCAAGTGTCTAAAAACATTATGCAGGATTCCTGATTAGAATATGGTAGCCATCATATCACACAAATTTATAAAATATAACAATGGTGTTCCAAAATAGGTGATTTAAGTGGGTTTCAGATAATGAACCCAGACAACGTTCATACTAGAATTAGTAAAATCAGAAGGGTAGTTTCTCTGATATCATCCATAGTAGTTTAGTAACGACCCCATCCCATAGGGTTGGGTTCTTTTTTAAACCGACCTTCGAAGTCAAAAAATAGAGCCTGAAGGGTTGAGTAAGAAGAACAAGAGCAGCCCTAGCCTATAGGGCTGGGGGATTTTTCACATCCACAATCCCCTCCTCAGCAAAGGTCAATTTTCTTCTGATTAGGGAAGAATCCACAAAGTGAATGAACAACCAAACTATCTGAGGATTCCCTTCAGATTAATATCCATCAAAAAGTTCCTAGGGAACCACAAAATAGGAGAACAAAGTCTCATGGAGGATGAATAAGAAGGTGATATCACAAAGATACTAATATAATTCCATCAATGAATTATGCATTGGTGAATGAGATTAATACCATCATGGAAGATCCTCTAGAAAATTATTCCAATTTAGGGGAATCATAAGAGGAAGTCCATGTTCTTTATATGGTTCACAATGAAGAAAATGAAGGAGGTGTGCATACAATAAATTAGGGGCTTTCCCAGAATCAAGGCATCCCCTCAAATATTCCTCTTCCGCCTTTGCACAAGGATCCTAACAGGGAGAAAGGAAAAGGTAAAACTTCATCTCACCTTCCCCCTAGAGAATGTCAATCCCTTTCGCTTGAAGAAATAATTTCCCATAAATAGGAGCAGATAAACGAGTTGAGAAGACTCAATGAAAAGTTACTCTGAAGCAGCATTCTTTCCAGACATGCTCCACAATAAGATCCTAAGCTTGCACTTCTAGTAGGATCTCCTCAGGAAAGAGGGTTTGTTTCAACTACTGATATGAATAATGAATTCCCTCTATTGGGTACAAAACCAGAATAGGATAAATCACCTCTTTACATGCATGTCCCCAGGGGTTATCCAAGACAAATACCAACAGCACCACCACCAGTAGTCCTACCAGTTCCCACACTAATTCAGGCTCCAACCGTTATACCTGTACAGTTTTTAGTTCAACCAGATATTCCTCAAATGATTATGAACACCATTGAGTAATTAATTTATCGATTGGAATCTATTTAAGGATAGAACGCCCCAATACAGTTGGAAAATAAGGCTTACCCCGAATGGGTAGATTCTATTCCTCCCTGACAAAACTTTTTGAAAACCACATGTCCAATATTTGATGTTTAGGAAGATCCGGAGTAGCACTTGATGCATTTCATTTCTCACTGTGATCCAATGATGGGGACCCCTCAACAACAAGAAGCAGTAAAGATTATATGTTTTTTAAAATCACTGTAGGGTCCGACCTTTGTCTAGTATACAAGTTTGAAGTCTCGATCGATTACTGTATGAGAAGACCTTCATCATAAATTCCTCTTACAATTTAGATCAATTTTGTAGAATACAACAGTCTTCGATCTTACAAACTTCAATAAAACATATAATGAAAGAGTTTTATAATTCATTTCTTGTTGGAAAGGATTAATATATTTCTTTAATATACCTCTCCCTCAAGAACAATTGTTTCCCATTTGTATTGAAAATATATGAGATGATTTATGCACACCATTAATCCATTTGAAATACATAGGAGAGAGTTTAGAGTTTTGGATTTGATTTCTCAACAGGTATAAAACTCCATAACAGAGACTAGAGCCAAATCCCAAGTAATCCCATCAGTTCTAGGGAGGAGAATTGGAAAAGTATAGGTTTCTGCAGTTACACTCAAGAAAGCACTTGTACCTATTTCTACTTCAAATATCTAATCATACCATAGGGCTCCACCTCCTGAGTGTCGGCAGCAATGACTGCCTCGTCAAGAAGGTCAAAAATATCAAAGGATGTGACAATTTGAGGAGATGAAAAATAAGGTCAATTATTTTATAAATGACCAACTCCCCGACTACTTCATTTCATCTTTTTAAAATAACATAGTTCAGTTTCCAAGTCCCAAGAAATTAAAAAAAGAGAGAATGTGTAAATAGAAGAAAGTTAAAAAGAGAGAATGGGTACAAGTGCTTTGTTACTGTTACCGATCCAGAGGAATAAGGAAAATAGAAGAAAGTAAAAAAGAGATAATGGGTAAAAGTTTGATGATTAGATGGTCAGGAAAATGATCAACCAAATGTGTGACATTTTATGAATATAGTTGAAAAAACTTATTGTGACTCCTTCCACTTCCACTATAACCAATCCATCTTCATCAAAAGATCAGTCCTCTGAAAGTCAATCCTCAAGGAAGTGACATGGTTTGAAGGATAAAAAGCAGTTTGAAGAAGATGATCTCATGTTAATGCCAAAGTTTTCCTTCACTTTGGAATATTTCATACCATCTTTATCAAAATCATATGCATCACCCCACCAAATGGATCAAAAATAATCGACCTTACGAGAATAATCTTTATCATATGAGGAGTTGATCTTCAGTTTCGTTAACTTTATCCACTTAATGGAATCCTATGAAAATGATGATCCTGACTATGAACCTGAATTCCCTATACTTGATTGGGGAACTGGGGGAAGAATTAATCAAGGTTGAGGATACAGGGGAAGGCATGGGTATGATAGAATCCATTATTTTAATTACACCCCTTCTCAAACCATTTATGTAGTAGAAACTCATGGGATATCCCTTATGCATTCTCAATAAGAACAAGGGAATTCTTCCACACATGATAGGGTCGGCCCTGACATGATCATCGTGGAAGACCAATTAGAGTCTATACCACCACTTTCTCAGTAAGTGGATAGACCTATTCAGCCTAATACACCAAGAGTATAATTATTTCCAACTTCTACCCTAACACAGGGTCCATCTACATTAGGATCATCAACTTCCAAGGAACCTGCAAAACCACATCTCCATTCTAGAAAACACAGAGATTTGGACAATAAGTATGATGTTTTGAAGTAAATGGCCCAAGTATCGATGAATTTATCAATCCTAGATGCTATGAATCTTTCAAAGGATCTTTGGGGAGCACTTATTGAGGCTTTTTCAAGTACTCAAGAGTTTGAAACTGAGGTTTCTGCTGTTGAGATTTACCATATAGAGAATGATCCTGCAGAATGTCATGTTGTTATATTTTTCATAGACCGAGATTAGGATGATGTTCTACATGGACACATTAGAACCAAGTATTTATTTGGAATGTTTAATGATACAAACATCTAATGAGCCTTTGTTGAAAATGGATCAGGATTTCACCTCATTCCCATCCATAAACTTCATCAGTTGGGTATGACTGAATCTGACTTATCTCCTGCCACTCTGATCTTGCAAGGTAATGAAAGGAATAAACAAGAACCTCTAGGTGAAATTACACTCAGAACTCAATTTGGGGATCTTGTATTTAATTCATATTTCATGGTTGTATGGTAGGACACAACTTTCAACATTCTTCTTAGAAGTCCTTGGATACATCAAATATCTTCCATTCCTTCATCACACCACCAATTTCTCAAGTATTTCTTCAATGGTCAAATTGGGACATTTCATGGGGACAAGGCCCCATTAAAAACATGAGAATCTCAGTATATTGAGGTAGAGTTCTATCACACAAAGGGACCACAGCCCGTGGAAAAATATATTATGTGTTTCCTATCAATCAAATAGAATGGGTATACCCAAACACAAGAGCTTTTTTATTGGATTTCATAATGTTAGTTGTGGAAATTGAGCCTAACATCATAGGAAAATTATTGATCTACCAAACAGTGATGGAAGCCTAAATGGTGATGTCTTCATTAAATATATTTAACTTTAGAAAGTATCTACTTAATCATCTAGGATAGAATAAGTTGATTCATTAATAGAGAATGATAGGGATGTTGATTCCAAACCTATCATTTTCCCTTCAATGCTTTGGGAAGACCCTTCATCAATAGTAGGGTCAGAAATGGTTGCCTCTTCTTCAGGATGTCTAAATTCTGACTCCTCTCTTAGCATTGAAAGTCTTACATCATCACCCACTCTTAAAGTAGAGATAGAAGAAGTGATACATGAGGAAGAGGAATAATATGAATACCTCAAGCATTCCCCTCCAACATTTGAGGAAGGCGACTCCACCTCTATATATGATCTTAGAGAAATAAATTTGGGTAGAGAGGAAGATCCATGCCCCACTCTAATTAGTATGACCATGAATTCTGACGATAAAGAGGTGTGTAATTAATTTCTAAAGAAACATTGAGATGTGTTTGATTGGAACTATACATAAATTCCAGGCCTTGTCCCTGACGCAGCCACCCATTATACGGCTTTTCTAGAAGAACATCGAGGATTTAAGTAGGCAGCAAGAATAACACACCCAACTCATGCCTCCAAAATTGAGGTTGAAGTTGAAAATCTTATCAATGATGAGTTTATTAGGGAGGTGAAATGTCCCAAATGTCTAGACAATATTGTCCCAATAAAAAATAAGAATGGGAAAATCATAGTTTTCATTGATTTCAGAGATATCAACTGACATTATCCCAAAGATTTCTTTTGGGTTCCAATCATAGAACTTTTTATTGATGCAACATCTAGCTATGAAGCTCTCTCCTTCATGGATGGATACTCTAGGTATAACCAAATTAGAATGGCTCCAAAAAATTAGGAATCTATAGCTTTCATAACCCCTCAAAGAATCAATCATGCAATTCCCTTTGTATTAAAGAATGTTGGTGCGACATATCAACATGAAATGCACCACATTTTCAAACCTTTCTTGAGGAAATTCATTGAATTCTATATAGATGACCTATTGGTTAAGTTCAGAAAAAATTATAATCAATTGATTGATCTAGAGACCATATTTTGCAAGATTTGACAACATAATTTGAATATAAACCCCTCGAAATGTTCTTTTGGGGTAACCTCGGGAAAATTTCTTAGTTTTGTTGTATGTCATCGAGACATCAAAGTAGATACTGAGAAAAATATGGCTATACTTGGCATGTAACCTCCTCAAAACTTGTAAGAGTTGAGAGGAATTCAAGGACACTTGGCCAATATCTGGTGCTTCATGTCCAATTTGGTAGGAAAGTGTTTCCCCTTCACCAAATTGATGAATAAGGGGGTCACATATCAATGGAACGATGACTTCCAAGAATAATTTTATACCCTCAATAAATACTTCTTGATACCACTGGTATTAATGAAACATGTTGAAGGAATGCTTCTCATTATTTATGTGGCAACCTTGGAACAATCACTGGGCACCTTTCTTGTACAAAATAATGATGTTGGGAATGAAAATAGTATTTTCTATCTCAGTAGAACCATGATCTACGTAGAGAATTTATATTTAGATATTGAGAAAAAACCTCATAGAATTAATATCTTCAGTTCAAAAATTGAAAAACTACTAGCAGCATCATGAGGTTCACTTGGTATCTCGCAATAACCCGCTCAAATTTATCATCATTTTTCCTATGCTAACATGATTTTTGGTATGGTGGGAAGTTATTCTATAATAGTTTGATATACAGTTTGTTCCTTAGAAAACAGAAAAATTCTAAAATTTAGTAGAAATCCTTGATGAGCACCCATCTACCGAAGATACATCATTGCATACTGAATTTACTGATGAAAAAATATTCTCTATTAAATAATGTCCTTAAATTTGGGAAATGTACATTGTTGGTGCTTCTAGAATTCCAATAGGGATGAGAATGGAAAACCCTAAATTCAACAAAGTTGGGTTAAGAATTGTGTGTATCTCCCCAGAGAAGGCAGTTTTTACATATTCCTTTCTATTATCAAAATTTGGTACCAATGAGGAGGTAGAATATAAATCTCTCGTTGTAGGACTGGAATTAGCACTCCCACTACTAAAAATTCGGCCATTCACAACTACCTATGGCGGTGTCTTTAGGCCCATCGCAGTAGGCCTACATCGAACGCCACTGGCGGTCGCTGAAGGAGGCCAAAAATCCGGCCTACAGTAACCGCCAGGCGGTCGCTGACCTATTGATCGGCCAAACAATAGCGACCGCCACTGGCAGTTGCTGTACTGATTTTTGGCCAAGCTACAACGATCGCAATTCCCAATCAACAAAAACAGGGTAAAATCGTAAAAAAAAACAAATTCCAAATAGCATAAACATCAAGATCGTCATAAACAATAAATGACAGACGTGCTTCAACGATCCAAATCCATTTCAATCTACTGCTTCAATAAACCTACAATAAGATAGAAAAAAACAAATAAACAAAACAAACTAAAATTAAACCTATTTATTAAGTTAATATGTATATATATATATAATAAAATTAAATCTGACATCAAATTATGGGTGCTATAATAATTTCAAACCCCCCAATTTAAGAAATTTTATCATTTTTTGATTTTTTTTCTTGTTTTGGAGTCTTTGATTTAGCTTATGTAAATATTTTGTGGTCTAAAAAGAAATGCTCTCCACGCACACCACGCGAAACTGTTCAAAAAGTCATATTCAGCCATACCGCGCACACCGCACGTCCAATTGATGTTTCGTCTTCTCCTACATGTCATGAATAATATTCCATTTTTTTGTGTGATTTCAAGTCATTCTGAGCACGTTTTCTCTAAATTTTACTATTACACGCCGTTTTGGCATTTTATGACTCCGAAAATGTGTTTCCGGTCACCGTGGTCAAACTACACCTCTGATTGATGTGTTGTATGCTCGAACATTTCACAATTCATACCACGGTTATCATCGTATGATTTCATGGAATTCTGTGGTCGTTCGGATGGTTTTGACCACCCAACCCGCCCTTTTAGAGCACGTTGAACTATTCAAAATAGCATATTCGGTCATAACGTGCACAGAACATGTCCGATTGATGTTTTGTCTCCTCCTACATATCAATAATACTATTCCTATTGTTTTCGTGTGATTTCAAGTCATTCTGAGCATGTTTTCTCTGAATTTGAATGTTACACGCCGTTTTGGCATTTTTTGACACAGGAATTGCGTTTCCCAGTCACTGTGGTCAAACGACACATCCGATTAATGTGTAGTCTACCCAACCATTTCAAACTTCACACCACGATTGTTTTCATATGATTTCATGGCATTCCAAGGTCATTCGACTGTTTTTGACCACCCAACGTGCCCTTTTAGAGCGCGTCGAACTGTTCAAAACAGCATATCCGGACGTACCCTGCACACTACATGCCTGATTGATGTGTCGTCTCCTTCTACTTGTCGTGAATAATATTTCTATTGTTTTCGTGTGATTTCAAGTCATTCTGAGCACGTTTTCTCTAAATTCAACTGTTACACGCTGTTTTGGCATTTTATGACCCCGAAAATTTGTTTCTGGTCACCGTGGTCAAATGAAATCTCCGATTGACATGTAGTCTACCCAACCATTTCAAAATTCACACCATTTTCATTGTCGTTGTATGATTTCATTTCATTCTGAGGATGTTCGGATCGTTTTGACCACCCAACGCGCCCTTTTAGAGCTCGTTGAACTGTTCAAAACGACATATTCGGTCGTACCACGCACACCGCATGTCCGATTGACATCTCCTCTCCTCATACATGTCACTAATAATATTCCTATTGTTTTTGTGTGATTTCAAGTCATTATGAGAAAGTTTTCTCTAAATTTGACCGTTACACGTCGTTTTGGCGTTTTATGACTCCTGAAATGCATTTCCGGTCACCGCGGTCAAACGACACCTATGATTGATGTGTCATCCGCCTGACTATTTCACAATTCACACCACGGTTGTTGTTGTATGATTTCATGGTATTATGAGATCATTCGGCTGGTTTTGACCACCCAACGCGCCCTTTTAGAGCGCACCGAACTGTTCAAAACATCATATACAATCGTACCATGCACACCGCACGTTCGATTGATGTTCTGTCTCCTCCTACATTTCACAAATAATATTAATATTTTTTCCGTGTGATTTCAAGTCATTCTGAGAATTTTTTCTTATAATTCGATCGTTACACACTGTTTGGCATTTTATGACCCCGAAAATGTGTTTTCAGTAACCGCAGTCAAAAGACACCTCCGATTGATGTTTCATCTACCCAACCATTTCACAATTCAAACCACGGTTGTTTTCATATGATTTCATGGCATTCTGAGGTCGTTCAACTGGTTTTGACCACCCAACACGCTCTTTTAGAGCGCGGTGAACTGTTCAAAACAGCATATTCAGTCGTACCGCACATATCGCACATCTGATTGATGTGTCGTCTCTTCCTACATGTCAAAAATACTATTAATATTGTTTTCATGTAATTTCAAGTCATTCCGAGAACATTTTCTCTAAATTCGACCGTTACACGCCGTTTGTGCATTTTATGACCCCGGAAATGCATTTCCGGTCACTGTAGTCAAACGACACCTCTGATTGATGTTCCGTATACCCTACCATTTCACAATTCATACCACGGTTGTTTTTGTATGATTTCATGGCATTATTAGGTCGTTAGGCTGATTTTGACCACCCAACGTGCCCTTTTAGAGCGTGATGAACTGTTCAAAACAGCATATTCGATCGTACCATGCACACCACACGTCTGATTGATGTGTTGTCTCCTCCTACATGTCACAAATAATATTCCTATTATTTTCGTGTGATTTCAAGTCATTCTGAGCACGTTTTCTCTGAATTTGACCATCACACCGGGTTTTGGCGTTTTATGACTCCAAAAATGTGTTTCTGGTCACCACGGTCAAACAACACCTCCTATTGACATACTGTCTATCCAACCATTTCAAAATTCATACCACAATTTTTTTCAAATAATTTTAAGGAATTCTGAGGTCGTTCGGCTTGTTTTTACCCCCCAACGCGCCTTTTTAGAGCGCGTCGAACTGTTCAAAACAGTATATTCGGCCGTACCGCACACACCGCGCATCAGATTGATGTGTTGTCTCCTCTTACATGTCATGAATAATATTCATATTGTTTTCTTGTGATTATAAGTCATTTTTAGCATGTTTGCTCTGAATTCGACTATTACACGCTGTTTTGGCGTTTTATGACTCTGAAAATGCGTTTTCGATCACCGAGGTCAAACGACACCTCTGATTGATCTTCTATATGCCCGACCATTTTACAATTCACACCAAAGTTGTTTTCGTATGATTTCATGGCATTCCGAGGTCGTTCGACTGGTTTTGACCACCCAACACGCCCTTTTAGAGCACGCTGAACTGTTCAAAACAGCATATTCGGTCATACCATGCACACGGCACGTCTGATTGATGTTTCATCTCCTCCTACATATCAAAAATATTATTCCTATTGTTTTCGTGAGATTTCAAGCCATTTTGAGTACGTTTTCTCTAAATTTGACCGTTACACTCCGTTTTGGCTTTTTATGACCTCAAAAATGCGTTTCTGCTCACCACGGTCAAATGAAACCTCTGATTGACGTGTTGTTTTCCCGACCATTTCAAAATTCACACCACAGTTGTTTTTGTATGATTTTTTTTCATTCTGAGGACATTCGGCTGATTTTGACCACTCAACGTGCCCTTTTAGAGCACGCTGAATTGTTCAAAACAGCATATTTGGTCGTACCGTGCACACCGCACATCCGATTGATGTTTAGTATCCTCCTACATGTCACGAATACTATTCCTGTTGTTTTTGTGTGATTTCAAGTCATTCTGAGCACATTTTCTCTGAATTCGATCGTTACATGCCGTTTTGGTGTTTTATGACTCCACAAATGCGTTTCTAATCACCGCGGTCAAACGACACCTCCGATTGATGTTCCTTCTACCCGACCACTTCACAATTCAAACCAAGGTTGTTTTTGTATGATTTCATGTCATTTTGAGGTTGTTCGGCTGGTTTTGACCACCCAACGCGTCGTTTTAGAGCACGCCAAACTGTTCAAAACAGCATATTCAGTCGTACCGCCCACACCGCACGTTCGATTGACATGTTGTCACCTTCTACATGTCAAGAATAATATTCATATTTTTTCGTGTAATTTCAAGTCATTATGAGCACGTTTTCTCTGAATTCGATCGTTACACATCGTTTTGGTGTTTTATGACTCTAGAAATGCGTTTTCGGTCACCGCGATTAAATGACACCTCTGATTGACGTGTCGTCTACCCGACCATTTCCCAATTCACACCATGTCTGTTGTCATATGATTTCATGGCATTCCGAGGTCGTTCAGCTGGTTTTGACCACCCAACACTCCCTTTTAGAGCGTGTTGAACTGTTCAAAACAACATATTCGGTCGTACCGTGCACACCGCACATTCGATTGACGTTATATCTCCTCCTACATGTCACATATATTATTCCTATTATTTTAATGTGATTTCAAGACATTATGAGCACATTTTATCTTAATTCGACTGTTACATTCCGTTTTGGCATTCTATGACCCCGGAAATGCGTTTTCGGTCACCACGGTCAAAAGACACCTCTGATTGATATACCGTCTACCCGACCATTTTAAAATTCACAACACGATTATTGTTGTATGATTTCATGGCATTCTGAGGTCGTTCGGCTGGTTTTAACTACCCAACGTGCCCTTTTAGAGCGTGATGAATTGTTCAAAACAACATATTCGGTCGTACCACGCACACCGCACGTCTGATTGACATGTTGTCTCCTCCTACATGTCCCGAATACTATTCCTATTTTTTCGTGTGATTTCAAGTCATTCTGAGCATGTTTACTCTGAATTCAACCGTTACACGTCTTTTTGGCATTTTATGACTCTGCAAATGCGTTTCCGGTCACCGCAGTCAAAAGAAACCTCTAATTGGCGTGTCGTCTACCCGACCATTTTACAATTCACACCACGGTTGTTGTTGTATGATTTCATGGAATTTTGAGATCATTCAGCTAGTTTTGACCACCCAATGCCCCTTTTTCAAGTGCGTCGAACTATTCAAAATAGCATATTCGGTCATACCACACACACCGCACATCCGATTAACGTGTCGTCTCCTCCTACATGTCACGAATAATATTCATATTGTTTTCATGTGATTTCAAGTTATTTTGAGGACATTTTCTCTAAATTCGACCATTACACGCCGTTTTGGTGCGTTTGGAAAGCATGCATGGGGTGATCAAAACCGGACGAACAACCTCAGAATTTTATAAAATCAGACGACAACAAAGTGTGGGTGAATTTTGAAATGGTCGGGTAGACAGCACATCAATCGAAGGTGTCGTTTGACCGCAGTGACCGGAAGCGCACGCGGAGTGTCGTAAATGGACAAAAAATGCGTTTAAAGGTCAAATGCATACCGAACGACATCGACATGACTTGAAAACATAGGAAAACACCTTAATTATTATTCTTCGGGTCTACAAGGATACGACACATCATTCAGCCGCGCAGTTTGCGCGGAACGGCTGAATATGCATTTTTTAGGTGTTTGTCATGCTTAAAATGAGTGCGTGGGGGGGGGGGGGCTATCCAGTGGGGGGGAGGGGATATCCGGGGTGGGGGCTTTGTTCGGGGGGATGACCGGTGGTGGGGGGCATAATGAATAATTGGACTAATGTCCAATTGGCCTAACGACATAACAATCAATTATCATAATGGATTAAAGGTCAATTTTTCTAATTACCCAATGTCAAATTATCCCATTTACCAATTCACCTGATACCCTAATTCTATAATGGCATAGTGGCCTAACAAACAATTTGAATAATGGCCTATTGTCTAGTTGTATAATTGGAATAATGGAATAATGGCCTAATGACCATTTGGCCTACATCCAATTGGACAATTGGCCAACTGGCCTAACATCCTAATGAACAATTACCCTAATGAACTAATGTTCAATTTTCCTAATTAATTCCAAGGTGCAGGGGGGGCTGTCCGGGGTGGGACAGGGGCCTACAAATAGTGAACCTGAGCTCAATCACCAAAAACAAGTTCCATGGATTCTATTAGGAATCACATGGTTTTTTAAAAACTATTCACAGAACATGCAATTGAAAACATTAAGGAATAAAATGAACTAAAAATATCCAAATCATTAATCAGTTTCATGGTTACTTCTCAATTCATGCACACAAACATTTCATAAGTCCAAAACACACATGATACCCCCAAATCTCAAAAAATCTCACTAGGAACCCAACCTAAACATCAATAACAACCCCACCAATAAAAAAAGAAACACACCTCGTGAATATGATGCGTCATGCGTGGTCATGACTGCTACCTCCATTCGGTGGGCCAGGGGCCTACAACAAATAAAACTTATGAATATTTTCATAACAAAAATAATAGAAATTAAATAAATAAATATAGTATAAACCTGCATTATATGATCCCCTGTACCATCACCTGGATGCACATATTCCCGCAGTGCTCTAACCTCAGTGATCAATTGCGCATTTACCTCCACAGAAGCCCGCAGCCGTACCTCGAAATATGACAATTGTTGTGTCATCTGAGCAATAACAAGACCGACAACCACAACGCATGATACTACAGAACAAGGAATTTTTGTTCCATAGGTCAAACTATATCCATGCATGTCCCGACCAATAATGCGATGAAAGATCTCATCCCTTCGCATGGGAAGATGTTGCTGGTCCTCTGGAAGCTGTTCTAACTCAGCTTCAAATTGATCCTATAAAATGTTTAAATATATATACATATATATGTTAATATACAGATTTATGTATGTATTGTTACTGAGTACAAGCACTTACTATCATTGCTACAGCCTCTGGATCATTTCGATCACGAGTCCTCATCCACACCGACATTTTATCAGTTGGTGCACCGTACTCCCGTAACTATATATGAATAGAATATAAACAGAGAACCATATTAATTAATAAATTAAAAAATGAATAATAAATACCTCATGTTGGATCTCAGACATGTGAAGAGTCTCAAGCCTGTGAGGTGGTCCCTACAATGCTCGAATCTCAAAATGTTGTACTGACACCTCGTATATTCAATTAATTCAAATTTAAAACAAATCACACATTCTTGAAAATATATATATCAAAATAAATACACAAACCACAACACCCCCAGTAGACCAATATGAAACTAAGTCACGCCACTGATCTAGGAGGACACCTCTTGGGACTTTTTCCAGAATGTCTAGGGCACCCACATTTGGTACCCAGTGGTCCCTCTTGACTTTGCCTTTATAATCTTTCCACATCTTACGGAATTTTCTCGTACACATGGGACAAAACACATCGGTGAATACTTTCAAAATTTTCTATTAATGAAAAAAATCACATATGTTAGTATTTTTTATACATAGGCAAGAAAGTAAAATGGTATTCTTACTTAAACCTCCCTCCAAAGACGATCTAATGTGTCCTGAGGGATAGAAGCCCAGTCATGTTTGGTCAATAGAAATCAATGTGGGTCACGTATGATATGACCCAACTGATGTATAAATGTAGGGGCATTCAATCCCATAGGATGAAATAGCTCATCAAAGGAAACATCAAACGTCGTGTTGGAATTACATGATAAAATTCCACGACCAGGGCCTCTCTTGCGAGAGGAAGAAGCAGTCGAGTCTGATCCTGTTGAAAAAAAAATTTATATATAATTTGACAAATGTTATAAATATATATATGTGTGTGTTTATCAATTACATAAAAAATAGATGAAATGAAAGTCAAACATACCTCGACCCTGAGACGTAGATGGATCAGATGGATGATGTGGATCTGCTGCCTCTTCCCCTGACATGCCTACAGTCATAGAAAACATTAGTAAGGTGACTATCCAAAGTGTCCAAAAGATAAATTGGATTGTTTTTAGAAAAATAAAACTTGTACAGTTGTTAATCAAACAAAAAGGGATTGAATAATTAGTTGTGAATGAATTTTAAAAAATCATAAAGTTAACAAAATAGATATACAAATTATGTACAAAACCAATAAATACATAGCCAAATTTCAGATTGAATTAATAAAAATTCAAGTAGCACATGAACCAAATGAAGAATACCTCAATGGGAAGATACACCGATAATAACATGACGATACCAAAAGAGAAATCACCCTAAATATTTATAAATGAATAAACATACAAAAGTGAGGATTAAAACTTACAGGGATTTATAAAATGGTTAGATAATTTATGATATCATAGGACATTCAACACTGAATAGCGGGAAAAAATTATACCTTTCATTAAGCATGAAAATCGACCATTTCTCCTTCAACGGCCGCTCTGACCCAATAAATATCTTCTTCACATTGAACTATAGTATGTTGATCATGCTTTTGGGAAACAAATAGAACAGTCTCGGGTTCATCTTGTTCAAATAAAAACACTCCTCACCGGGACATTTTCACAACAACTTGCCAACTTGGATTCGAAGGCAAAGTAACAAAGAATACTTGGTCTGTTTGTGATTTCAAAATAAAAGGTTCATTATCAACTTGTTCATTTTTGTATAACATATAGTTAAAATTCACCAATGAAAAATGATATTGATCGACTTTACATCCACACACTGGATCAACCCAATTACACTTTAACAATATGTACTTCAACCCATGTGCATATACAACTTCAATGATGTTTATCAATTGACTATAGTAATAACCAGAATTGACGAATGGACAACCGATTCCACTGTTTTTTGTTGTTCGTTTGTCGTCAAAATCGTTAATGAGAAATCGAAATTCATTATCATCTATAGATTTATAACGAAGAGCCGTTATAGATGGACCCTCAGCTAGTTGGATAAATTCTTCAGTTAGCGTGGGGTCCCCTAACTCCCTTAGCTTATGAACCTACATAATTCATAGAATTCAATAATGATTTGTGCAGAAATAAATTAGTATAATACTTCACTCATAATTAAAATTAATTTATACGTACATAATCCTTGAACCAATCATGAAATGACACATAATGAGATTGTTGAATTTGATACTTAGTCGCACGATACATCTCTTATTTCATCTCATTAATGTGGTTGCTTCAATTGATAACACGATGTTTAAATAATCAACTTATTAAAACAAAACATATAAAAGTTAAACAATAAAAGTGATAAGACACATACTGCATTAATGGTGCAACTGATGGAGTATTGAACAAGATATATCGATGCGCTTGTATCCACTAGATGTTGTCTATATCAAATATGGTTCCTTCTCCAACTGGGCCATCATGAATCTGAGAGGTCTTATCTAATTTTTTTTCAACATATATAATATATTTTGCAAAATAAAGTAGTACAATAATCCATCAAATAACCATTGTCTATTTATGCCTCCGGACGAGCTCTGTTGCGTACAAATCGTTTCAATGTACTCAAATACCGCTCAATAGGATACATCCACATGAATTTCACTGGACCAGCAGCCATTACTTCATCAGTTAGGTGCACTTTCAAGTGGACCATAACATTGAAAAATGAGAGGGGAAATAGTTTCTCAAAGTGAAAAATTGTAAGTACAATTCGGTCCAGCAAACTTTTTAAATCACTCTTTCGTTGATTTCTTAAACAAAGCTGTCTAAAAAATTAATCATCTCAAACAACAGCTGAACAACATTGGGGGATAAACAATCCAAAAATGCGATTGGAATCAACTGTTGAAGTAGTATGTGATTGTTATGACTTTTCAACCCTTGCAATGTCCTGCTTGTCAGATTCACACACTTTGAAATATTAGAAGAGTAACCATCAGGAACCTTAATCATCTTCAAAATGGAAAGAAATGTTTCTTTCTCCTTTTTAGTCATTTTATACAGTGCAGCAGGCATATATGCCTTGTTTCCCTCAGCTAATTGTAAATGAAACTGTTTCCTTAAACCCATTTCTTCCAAATCATGACGTACATTAACATGTTCCTTTGATTTTCCACTGATACCTAAAATGGTCCACAATATGCTATCAAAATCATTTTTTTCAATGTGCATGAAATCCAAATTAGGCCTTAGAATGTTAGTTTT
This sequence comes from Viscum album, assembly GCA_963277665.1. Classification (NCBI taxonomy): domain Eukaryota; kingdom Viridiplantae; phylum Streptophyta; class Magnoliopsida; order Santalales; family Viscaceae; genus Viscum; species Viscum album. The sequence goes on from OY728164.1 coordinate 1,181,216,339, forward strand.
CCAATACCGAAGACTAAAAAAAATAATTTTCTTTTTCCAATTGTGACTGTGCTGCCTTCCTGCAGCACGAATATTACATAATGGATGAGCCACCAAATCCTAAATTTCATATACCATACGGATGTTTTCTTCCTCAATCTGTGATAACATTTCAACTCCTATCATGATATTTGGTGCTATGATGAACTCTATAGAACCATCAAATGCTACTCTATCCTTTCTGAACCTATGCTGAGGGGGGAGAAAACATATGTGACCCATGTATGCCCATTTTTTGTAATGTTTAAGCCATACAGATTTTTTACTTTTATTGCAACATAGGAAATCAAATTCCCCTTTCGTACTCCAGCCTGATAAATTTTCATAAGCCGGGAATTAATTGATTTTCCACAATAAATCATCCTGTACTTTGAACATTTCATTCGTTACACAGTCAGAAGTCATCACACCATCACCCCAAAATTCATTCAACTCATCAATCAATGGATGAAGGTAATCATCAATCATATCCCCTGGACTTCTAGGTCCATCAATAAGAGTGGAAAGTAATATAAATTTTTGTTTCATACAAATCCACGGAGAAAGATTATACAGAACCAACACCATGGGACATGTTCTATGAGTTGCACTAACCATAGACTTGAATGGATTGAAACCATCTGCTGCCAACCCCAATCGTACATTACGAACATCTTTAGAAAAACCAGGATGTCTCTTATCAAAATCCTTCCATGCATGAGAGTCTGCCAGGTGGGTTAACATATCACTTTCATGAATTATTTTTTCATGTCATCTCATTAAATTAGAAACTTTAGATAACATAAAAAATATTTTCAACCTCGGTTTTAGGGGAAAGTAACGCATTTGCTTTATGGAAATCAGTTTCCCCTGTATTGCAATCTGACTTTGATGAGTCTGATTTCCCTTGTTCTCTTTCCACCTAGAATCACTACAAACTGTACAAATATCCAAATGGGAAGTTTCCTTTCTAAACAACATACAATTTTTTGAACATGCATCTATGGTATCATATGTAAAACCTAATTTCTTTGCCAACTTATGAGAATGGTAATACGACTTGAGAATCTTAGCATCGACAGGAAGAACCTTTTTCAATAACACCAACAGCATGTCAAATGATGTGTCTGACCACTGATTCAAAGTCTTCAAATTCAACAACTCCATGATAAATGACAATTTATTGTAAGAAGTACATCCAAGATATAATTATTATTTTTCATCATCAAGTGCTTCATAAAACCTCCTCGAATCACGATCTGCACCAGAGCGAAGATTTATCTCACCGGTCTCAATATTATGGATGTCAATGCCTTTAAGATCTAACCCACGTACCATTTTAGTAAGCATTTCATGCATTGGATCTTTCATCCTTGCATCAACATCCATCTGAACTTCATATGTATTTTTACAATGAACATATTCTTCTCTATGACAAGTCCAAATCTCATAATTTTTTAGAAATCCGTTAAAGAATAGGTGCTCCCTCATAGTATCTCATTTAAATTGATATCTATTAGCACATTTTATACATGGACAACTAATATAGTCAATTTCAAATCCTCTGGTGAATTCAATAAACTGCATAATTCCATTGAAATATTCTCTAGACATTTGATTTGGAAAATCGATCCAACTCTTATCCATAATAATATATGTATAACAAACATTTACACAAGACTTATTACATGAATGTTTCATATCAAATATATTTAAAATAAATACTAACAAATTGCTTCTGGACCATTGATAAAATAATCAAATTATATCTCTAAATAATAAACAAGAGAATAGATAATGGAATGTAAGTGAAAGCCCATGTCATGTCATACCTGATTGCGCTACAAACCTAGAAGGGAGGGGAGCCGAAGGTGGTGCTGTGGGGGAGAGGAGAGGTAGCGGAGGGGAACCGAAGCCGAAGATGGTGTGACGAGATAGGCAGCGGCAGTGGTGGTGAGCTAGAGGAGAGGAGGTGGTGAGGTGGTGATGGTGCAGCGAGGGTGGGACGACGAGGGAGGGGACAGAGGATTGCGGGGAGCCGGAGTGGACGGGCGGCAGCGCCGAGGGGACGAGCCGTGGTCGTGCGGGGAGGGAGGGGATCGGGAGGCGACGGTGACACACGTGAGGGGACGGTGAGGGAGGGGATGGGAGGAGACAGTGCGTCGAGGGAGGGGGACAAAGAAGAAGGGGATGGGGGGATTACGGAGAGCCAGAGAGGAGGGCGGCGAAGGGACATGGGATGGGCAGTGAAGGGGTGGAGGGCCGAGGGCCGAGGGGGCGGAGGGCAGAGGGGGAGGAGGCTGGAGGCCATAGGGCGGACGGAGCGGGGGACGGAGGGTGGAGGGAGGAGGGGGAGGGGGAAGAGGGTGGAGGGTGGAGGGCGGAGGCCGGAGGCCGGAGGCCGGAGGGCGGAGGCCGGAGGGTGGAGGGGGCAGAGGCCAGAGGGGGAGGCAGGGGGAGGGTGGAGCGCAGAGGGAGGCAAGGGGACAGGTGTCAAGGGGTGGAGGCCGGCGAGGGGATAGACGGCGAGGGCGGAGGACAGAGGGCGACGGGGGACAAGCGATGGAATGTGGGTAGGGTTTCACAAGGGGAGGGGGCGGGGGCGCCGAAGATTTTTTTTAAGGCCAGAGACCGCCAAAGGCGGTCGCCCATGTCAGGGGGCTCCAAATCCCATTTCTCTAGTAGTTTCCAAATACCAAAGGATTACCTGGAGGTGAAAGGTGATTTAGAATTGGTGATCAAACAAATCAATGGGGATTACTCTATTACAAGATAATAAATAATTCCCTTGTGTAATTATGTTCTAGGGTTAATGGAATAATTTCCCTTATATCCAGTATTGTCCTATGTCCCACAGTCACAAAATTCCCAAGCTGATGCATTGAAAAATGCAGCCATAGCCTGGGCAGATCCAAATCGGGATGAAACAATCATTATCATTGCTCATCATTGATTGGTTTAACCTTTTTCAAAACATAATATAGTAAATCAATAAAATTAGTCCCATTTCTAATCCATATGGTCATTCCATGGGATAGATGACACCCATCATGGAATATCTCCAAAATAGTAAACTTCCACTGGATAGAACTAAAAGAGAACATATCTGGAGACTAGCAGTTAATTTCACTCTTTATGATGGCCCATATCACCAAAAATATTCTTTATAGATGAGGATTCGATGGAATTCCTCTCAGATGCATTGATGGGGATGAAACTGCAGATGTCATGAAAGTACATATAGGATCCTGTGGTGCTCACCAGTATGGGCATAGACTTTATGATCAAATCTAAAGGATTGGATATTTTTGGCATTTTATGTCACAAGATTTCATATATTTCACTGAGAAGTTTCATCCCTACTAGATGCATTCCAACTTTATTCATCAACCCCTAGAATTGATATATACAACTAAATACTCTTAGCCATTTTCTATATGGGGAATGGATGTATTTTGACCCTATCCTCCTACTACAGCTAAGAAGTTCAAGTATATTCTTAATGTTACATACTTCTTCTCTAAATGGGATGAGACAATACCTCTCAAAGAATTCGGAGCCAAAATCATTGTTAGATTTCTCAAATATAATATAATTACCAGATTTGGTGTCCCTCATACCATATTGATGGAAATGGCACCAATTTATGTTCTGTTGAGTTAAAGAAGCTATATCAGGAGAATAATATCAAATCCAACCATTCATCTTGCTACCATGCAGCGGCCAATAGATAGATTGAGGATTTCAACAAGACCCTATCAAATATACTCCAAACTTTGGTGGATAAAGATAAAAATTATTGGTCTGATAATCTCTTGCACACTTTGTGGGATTATTGGACTACTACTCATACTGGAACACAGCCAACCCCATATTCATTGGTATATGGGATAGAATCAATTATGCCTGTTGAAGTTCAATTTCCTTCACTCTGAGTTTCCATATGTGACCAATTATCTACAAATGAATAGTCTCAGAAGCAATTTTATGAGCTAGAATGATTAGACGAAAAGAGATTTCATACCTTTCAACACTTGGAATTTTATCAACATAGAAAAGCATGACATGAGACCCATTTATCCCTAATCTAAATGGATGGAGAACTTATTAAAACTTCAACCAATGAAATATTCTTGAAGAAGTACTTTGTGTAATCATAAAAAGTTATGTCTAAGTTGCAAGACATTAAACTACATAGAAACCATATATGTTCATGTTGAATGACATTAAATTGCATATCATCTTCTTCCTTGATGCATGATGTGAAACCAAATGACATTATTTTTCCTCGCTACATGACAATAAATTGTATGGTTAATGTCTCCTACATTTGACATTAATAAATTCCCCAAGATACCACAAATTCTCATTCCTTATGGTTTTATAAAAAAAATGAGTATCTTCCATACACAAGCATTAATCATGTCATTGCTACTCCCTAGTTACACATGATCCCCATTTCTCCTTATGTTTGAATTAGATATTCATAGAGACCCCTTATCCAGAACTATGTGTGGCTTGATTCTTTCCACTAGTAGTGACACCTAGGTCTTATCCCTTAGTCAATCCACATTAGGTGACTTACATCCTTGCCGTAAGACATTAAAATACATGGTTCTTCTAGAACTATATATGGATTGATTCTCATTCCAATGGGATTCATAGATATGCCTAGATCTCCAATTTTGGGCCCAGCCATGAAAAAATAAAAAAATTCTATTCCTTTTGTTTATGAGTCAGATCTACACAAGGAATACAATCTTTCAGAACTATGTATGGCTTGATTCTCATTCCAATGAGATATTTAGTGACGCCAAGATCTCCAATATTGGGCCCAACCGCAACCATAAAGAAATTTATTTCCCTTTTTTCTGTATATGAACTAAACCTATAAAAAGTACTCTTCCATAATACATGGTTTGATTTTCATACCTTACTATGTATTAAGCTTAACCATTATTCTGGAATGTATTAAAAGACATCATCTCTCACATAAAACTCAATCTGTGTGGGGAAAAATCTTTTCAATAACTACACGTGGCTTGATTATTTCCCCTAGAAAGATATGTAGTGTCACATGGGTATTATCCCTTGGTCCAGCCGTAATGTTTGTTTCACATTAGGTGACTTGTGTCCTTTCCGTAAGATGTTAAACTACACGGTTCTTCCAGAAATATGTATGGCTGGATTCTCATTCTCATGGGATACGTATAGATGAAAAAATCTCCAATTTTGGTCCTATCCATGAAAAAATAAAAAATTCCCTATTCTTTATGTTTATGAGTAAGATCTTGATAGGGAATGCCATCTTCAATAATTAAGTGTGGCTTGATTCACATTCCAATGAGATATGTTGTGACACCCATATCTCCAATCTTGGGCCCGACCACAACCTTAAAGAAATTTTTTTCCCTTTTATTCTTATATATGAACTAAACCTATATAGATTACTCTTCCAGAATACATGGTTTGATCTTCATACCTTTCTACATCATAAGAATAACCATTATTCAAGAATGTTTTAAAAGCACCCATATCTCACATCAAACTCAATCGTTGTGGGGAATGATATTTTCAAGAACTATGTATGGCTAGATTATCATTCCAATGGGATATGTAGAGACACCCAGATCTCTAATTTTCTGCTCAGCCACGATGAAAAAAACCCTTTCATTCCTTGCATGTATGAATCAAACCTGCATAGGGAATATTTTAATAACTACATGGGGATTGATTCTTACTTCATCAAGATGCATAGTGACTTTTTGGTTTTAACCTAGGCTCAGCCACAATATATCCATATTTTCACGTCAGTTCATCTTCATCCCTACCAAATGAAGTTAAACTACATGGAAGTACAAAGAACTACATATGGATTGATTCCCATTCTATTAAGATTCATAGTGACACCTGGATCTCTTATCTCAGGTACATCCACAATTAAGAAAAAACCCTCACTCCCTATTTATGGATCAAACCTGCATGGGAAACCCTCTCAAGAGCCTCTTTTCTTATATGTATGAATAAGATCTACAAAAGGAGATTCAATAAAAGTTCTCACCTTACACATGAACACATATATGATAAAACTATGTGTGGTCTGATTCTTGCTCTAACAAGATATGTAGTAACACTTTGGCTTTATGCCTTGGTTCATCCACACTATCTTATTGATCTTCACATCAAGACACTTAATGTCCTTGATGCATGACATTAAACTACACGGTACCTACATGTGGCTTGATTATAATCCTATTAAGATACATTGTGAAAACTAGGATTTCTATCTCAGTATTAGTCATGCGATAAAAGAAAATTATCTTTATCCCTCATACAATTTAAAATATATGCACTCAAAAATCATGGAAAATATTGATCCAAATATTTCTATTATGCACTAGACATTACCCCTTTTTCATTTTATACTCCTAGTCTTGAATGATTTCATATCTTCTCAATCTTCCTTTAATTTTTAGGGATAGAATTTTAGAATTATTGGGAACTCTTTTACCAGAATATATAGTATGTACCCTAGTCGGCCTTGCATAAAATTCACCTACATAATGGGCATGTTAGCCTAAGGGTGCCATTGTTTGGTTACGAAGTATATTCCTTATAAGGACATACATAATACAGCCCCATAATGGGATTTTCAAACAATGTTAACTTCTTTATTAGGAGAAGCATCTTCCGTCCCCATAAAGCTTTGATGATGGTATACAGGAACCCATATTTTAAATCTGTCATCCATTGCATATTTGTCCCATATCCTTCATGCCGGCCTGAAAGTATCCATGACTATGGTTTACATTTTTTCCATTCATTTGTTCAAATCATACGAAAATAACCTTAGATCATTTGACAACATGTCATCCATTATTTCCACAATATTTTGGTCCTAGTCATTTGACCTAAAAACAACAGGCACCATATTTCCTACATTCAGATCAGACCTTCGTAGAAAGTCTATTCCTCCATTTATTTGGAAATCATGATTTGAAATACTCTTTATGTGTTTAGTTAATTTTATCCATAAATCATACTCTATGTTTTGGAAAATTGGAATCTCCATAAACTTTCTTCATCTTTTAGAAAAAGAATGTATTGTAAGAACCTGGATCTTTATTTTAGGTATTGTTTTCCTTTTTCTGGAGTTTTTAAGAAAAATGAACTTTCTGGCAATTTTCAAAGTATACACCGTGTACTTTCTATGTACATTCCGTGTTCTCTTCTCCATCTCGAATCCGTGTGCTGGCTGTGCCAAGCCACCCACACGGTGTGTAGGGGTGACGTGAAGGACAATTTTGGCAGAGTACAGAAAGACCTAGTACACGTCGTGTACTCTAAAACTACACGCCGTGTACTTTCCTTTTTTTTCATTAAACGGACCGGGGTCATGCCTAACCCACGAATCAATCTTCTTCTCCAGATTCCGTCCATCCGAGAGTGACTGGACGACCGGATCTTTGACGAGCTCCCGCCTCTCCGTTTGTTCTCCGATTCGAGCAAGGTCGATTGCGTTGGAAGTGCAGCGGTGAGTTCTTCCTTCTGCTTGAGCTTTGATTGTTGATTCCTCCTTGTTTTCAAGATATCGTAGGTTGAGCATTTGGTACATTTTCTCATATTTACATCGTCCTAAGGGGAATCTATCATCGTGGTTCACATATTTCGATCTCCTAGGATTGAGGTAGGTGGTTTGTTCCTTTTGGTAGAAAGTTGATGAATATGTTCTGCAAATTCCACCAATACCCTTGAACGGGGTCTTGCGTGTTTCCTATTTTTCCCCTTCTATTTTCCTGTTTTGCTTGATTGTTGTAGTATAGGTTTATGCTTGTGAGTAGAGTAATTTATTTTGTTATTAGGTTGCTTTTCCATGCTTGTTGTGCTTTTTAGCGTTTCCAGTTTCCATGCCTAGTTGTAGGATAGTGGAATTGCTACTTTATTTTTCTGTTGAGCCTTAGAATGATAGGCAAGTAGTTTTTGAGGTTTACTTGGATGATGTACGCGCGCTGAGCATGTTTTATCTTTCACTCAGGATTGTGAGAACCTAGAGTAGTAGACTAAATGGAGAATTGACGGAAGGGCTTCTCCAGAGTGTCTTTTAATTACGATGCAAGAACACTGGGGGAATTGAAATTGAGTACTTCCCCAGAGAGTTTGTAGATCCTTGACACGGGCCACAGGGGAAATTGTCATTGAGTGCTTCCAAGAAAGCCTTTAGCACGATACGAGACTATAGGGGGAATTGACGGTGAGTGCTTCCCCAGAGAGTCTATTAATTTCATAGCTGAACCAGAGGGGTGACTCTGTGTGTGCCTCCTAGATGGTAGCTAGTACTTATAGGTTGAACCATAGGGGTTAGGCTTTGAAAGCTACCCAGAGGGTTACCTATTTTCTCCTTGTTTCTGGTTGTTTAACTGTGCACTTGCATGTTAGAACAGTGGATTGTAGCTGTTTGTGCCATCCTGTTTACTAGTTCTTGTTTTATTACTGCCATTTATTCATTGACTGTTAGGCACAAATCTTTCGGTGATTGCCTACTGGGATTGTATCTCACACCCTGTTTGGTCCATGCTTTTGGGCCCAAGTAGACTATGTTGTTGTAGGTATGGATAAGGGAAAGCGCCCTTCTACTTCAGGTTCTTGATTGCACTAGAGATGGGGAGCATGGGACCGAGCCGTGGCTCACGATGCTGAGGAGTTTACTTTGTTTTCTTTTGTACTTGGTCTCAGTTGTGTTTCAGCATGTTGTTGTGTTTGCTGCTTTCCTTAGATACTTTTACCTGCTGCATCATTAGCATTATTACTCTATGTATTCATTTCTTCCACTGTCTGGTTTCTGTTGTTATGCATGTTTCTACTGCTTGCGCTATTGACTGTTGTTTTTTCGCTGTATATCTTACTGAATTAGGGCATAGTTTCTCCACCGACTCTCTAAGGCCCTCGCTGCTATTCGGAAGCCTCTGGAATTTGGGAAAATGCTCTTGAGGTCATGTGGAGAACCGGGTATGAGGCACCAGTGGAGGGGCTCCGGATTCGGGTTGTTACAAAGTTGTATCAGAGGAGTTCTTTTCTCTTGCTTGCTATTTGGAGACTTTAGCCAGGGATAGGACGGATTCTGTACTTAGCATTATGTTGTTCTCAAGAGTAGCTAACCCGTGAATAGGGAAAATCCATACTACCTCTCTAATTTCGGTTTTGTGGTTTTGAGATTTTATGGTTAATTTGATTTCACCTAGAGTGATTCACTTGACTTGTTCCATTATTGTTTTGATATTTCGGTTCTATTTCTGTCACAACCCGATGAGATGAGGGTATTCCATCTCATGCAACATATAGGCACTTGTAGAAATCACATGCCATACATTCTTTCCATGCCATCTAGGGTGCATTAGCGATTGCATGTTGTTGTGATAGACTTTGTGTAGATTATGTATGCTGTTGTGATAGTTTCTTGATAGATTCTCTGCTGTTATGTTAGAAAACTGTTTGTTTTGTTCTTTTCTTAAAGTTAACGCCAAATTTTTGTTCTTGAGGTGTTATGGGCCCTCACGGATTGGAATTTGGCACTTTTTCGCCTAGTTTTTAGTGTTTTTGGAATTCTGTGCAGTTTCTGAGCTACTTTCAGAAAAACCCAGAATACACGGCGTATACTTTTTGGGAACATGCCGTGTAGTTTTCAGGCCGTGTCACTGACCGTGTGAGCAGAACACAGTGTCGTGAAAGTAACTCGGGGAACACATCTTGTAGTCCTGTCCAGGTACCCGGCCGTGTCACGAAAAACAGGGGTCGGCTTTTCCTTCTTTTCCACACGTCGTGTTTGTTCAGAACACGCCATGTAGTCGTGTCCAGGTACCCTGCCGTGTCACGAACAACACGGGACGGTTCCACCTTCGCCTATACACGCCGTGTTTTTTCAGATCACACCGTGTAAGGTTAAGCCGTGTAGACGGTCGTGTACTCAAAAACACGGGCCGCCGAAGCCTTGTCTAGTACACGCCGTGTTTGTTTAGAACATGCCATGAAGTCTCAGGTTAAGTCGGACCATGTGGGTTAGCCGTGAAAAGAGACTCGGGCAGGGGGATAGTTTTATTATACACGCTGTGTGTTGGGGTCAACACGCCGTGTAGTTGAGGTGTTACAAAACTGGTAGGGAAGGAGTACACGCCCATGTCAGTGGCTTAAGAAGACATGTCGTGTAGTTTTTATGCACGCCGTGTAGTCGTGTTTTGAAATCATGCATGTTTTTCTTCCCCTATTCCCATTTAGTACTCTTTTGTTCTCTATCCTTGTTTTTCTGATCCAAGGTGTACTTTTGATCTTTCAGAGTTATGCCTATGAGACGTCCTCCGGTCATACGTCTGTCGTCAGGTAGTGATCAGATGCCAGACAGGGCTGATCAAGGACTTCCTGCTGATCCTCTAGTCGGGCCAGCCTTGGCACTGGCTGTCATACTAGTTGCGGGCACGGATGCGCAGTTCAGGGAAGGTTTCATGAGGATGATGCAGGCCTTCCAGGGAGCACCGCCTCCTGCCATGACTATGGCAGACTTGACACGGGTCTTTCAGTAGTATCATCCTCCCACGTTCTCAGGGGAGGGAGGACCTCAGGCTACAGAGTCATGGATGGAAGCCATGCTGACTATATTCAAGCATCTGTAGATGCCTCCGGAGAGGTGGGTCGAGCTCACCACCAACATGCTCCGAGACTACGCCAAGAGGTGGTGGGACGTGATCTCAATGGAGGTTCAACAGCAGGCTATGACTTGGGAGGAGTTCCAGCGCGTGTTCTATGACTACTTCTACCCAGAGACCCTGAGGGTCGATCGAGCCCAGGAGTTCATGGGCTTAGAGCAGGGTACTCTTTCTTTCATGGAGTATTCCGCTCGTTTCACCGAGCTGCAGCACTTCAAACCCCTCCGGGATGGAAGTGGGGTGTTCTTGGCAAGGAAGTTTGAGGATGGACTCAAGTGGGAGATTCGCTCGCAGGTGAAAATCTTCCAGCTGACTTCTATTGCTTCCATCATCAACCAGACACTGATTGTGGAGCACAATATGAGAGACTCTGGAGCTGCGAGTCAGGGAAGTTCTTCTTCCAGAGCTATTTTTCCTCCAGATGATATCAAGAAGCGCCGTAGAGAGCCCACGTGTAGTGATTCGAGGAAGCAAGACGCCTCGTCAGGCAGTCAGGTGACATGCTACCAGTGTGTCCGGTCAGGGCACACGAGTCCGCAGTGCCAGAGAGACCCCGTGGAGTGTTGATCTTGTGGCAAGATGGGTCAGCTTCAGCGTTTCCTCCAGGTTTTCTCACCAGCATCTAGTGACTGGGGTTCTTCCATGACTCTTCGTTCAGAAGAAGCCCCACCAGTTTCTCACTAGTCGGGAAACTGGAGTTCTTCCGGCCATTCGGGCCGAGATGGAGGTCGAGGCCGTGGTGGTTAGCCACCAGTTCCTCAGATCTAGCTGGGAGGTTCAGCTCAGAGTGGTCAGCCAGGGGCGCAGGGCCGCAGTATAGGCCAGTATTTTCCCATGGAGCAGACTTATCAGGAGGAGGATCCCGACCCTTCTACTGTTCGAGGTACGATTTTAGTAGCCTCAGTTTTATCTTCATCCCTTTTCGATACTGGTGCTACACATAGATTTATCTCTGTTGTTGTAGTGGAGATCCTTGGACTGTATCTTTTCTTCTTCCGACTCTTTGACACTAGACACACCTTTGGGAACGAGGACATCTAGTGTACGCCAGTTTAGAGAGTGCACTCTCGATTTTGCAGGGTATTGCTTCTTATGGGATCTCTATGTCCTAGAGATGACATGTTATGATGTCATCCTCGGCATGGACTAGTTTATTCCCTTCCAGGCAGTCGTCGACTTTTATCGCCGCAGAGTGAGTTTCGTTTCACTAGAGGGCGAGTCCTTTCTGCATAGAGGCGAATGGGACGTTCGGGTGAGTCGGGCGGGACTCGAGCATCTTGGGCTAGGAGGGGTGATAGCCCAGATTTCTAGTCTTTATCTGGATGATCAGGGGACTCCACAGTTGGACTTTCCTCCAGTGGTGGATTGTTTCAGGGACGTCTTTCCAGAGGACTTTTCAGGTTTTCCTCCAGAGCGTGAGGTAGACTTCTCTATTGAGCTCATTCCGGGAGCGGCACCGGTGTCCATTCCTCGCTATAGGATGGCTACACCTGATTTGCAGGAGCTTAAGAAGTAGTTGGAGGAGCTACAGGCTAAGGGTTTCATCCAACCCATTACTTCTCCTTGGGGTTCATCTGTCCTATTTGCGAAGAAGGCAGATGGTACCCTTCGGCTTTGTGTGGATTATCGGAAGCTGAACCAGTTGACGGTCAAGAACCAATATCCTTTGTCGAGGATCGATGACCTTTTTGATCAGCTTAGGGGAGCCCAGGTGTTCTTGAAGATCTACTTGAGGTCCGGTTATCATCATTTGCGCATTAGACCGTCAGATATACCTCTGACAGCCTTCAGGAGCAGGTATGGCCAAGACGAGTATACAGTCATATCGTTCGGCCTCGTGAACGCACCTACAGTTTTCATGGAACTAATGAACCAAGTGTTCCATCCTTACTTTGACTCTTTCGTCTTGGTCTTCATGGGTGATATCTTGGTGTACTCTCACACTCGACACGACCATTCCACACATCTTGAGATCGTTCTGAGTACACTGAGAGAGCATCGGCTTTATGCAAAACTCTCGAAGTGCCACTTCAGGATGGATCATATTCACTTCTTGGGTCACTTCATATCAGAGGAAAGAGTATCTATGGACCCAGAGAAAGTGATAGTTGTAGTTTACTGGGAGCATCCAAAGAATGTCTTTGAGGTAAAGAGTTTCCTAGGGCTGGCTGGATACTACATACGCTTCATTCAGGACTTTTATCATCTAGTAGTGCCATTGACAGGTCTGACCAAGAAGGGGGTGAAATTCTTATGGTTAGATTCTTGTGAGTCTGCCTTTCAGGAGCTGAAAGAGAGGTTGACGTCAGCACCGATACTAGTCTTGCCGGAGCCAGCCAAGAGCTACACTATTTACTATGATGCTTTAGGTATCGGGCTGGGAGCTGTGCTTATGTAGGGGGACGGAGTCATTGCGTACGGGTCCCGGAAATTGAGGCCACATGAGAGGAACTACCCTACGCACGATTTGGAGTTAGCAGCTGTTGTTCATGCCTTGCGCTGTTGGAGACACTATCTTCTGGGAGAGCACTTTGTGGTCTTCACTGACCACAAGAGTCTCAAGTATATCTTCACTCAGCATGATCTAAATCTGAGACAGCGCAGGTGGGTTGAGTATCTACAGTCTTTTAACTTCGAGCTTGCCTATATGTCGGGTAAGGGAAACACAGTGGCTGATGCGTTGAGCAGGAGAACTTAGGTTCAGGCAATTCAAGAGGCCAGTAGTGAGTGGCATCTTATGGCTCTGTTCTCTGAGATGTATCTGGAGGTGCATGACAGACAGGGACGAAACTTCCTATCTTCTGTAGCTATTACCTCTACACTACTTGATTGAGTACAGATGAAGAAACTATCAGACTCAGAGGGATTAGTCCTACGGGAGAGTGTGTCAGGAGGGGACCCTCTTCCCGGATGTATAGTGGGCAAGGATGAGATCTTTCATTTCCAGGGATGCGTATGGGTTCCAACAGACATACATGAGGAGTTGATACAGGATTTTCACTCCTCAGTTTGGGCAGTTCATCCTGGAATCACCAAGATGTATCAGGATCTTCATCACCAGTACTGGTGGCCAGGTATGAAGAAGGATGTTGCTGGTTTTTTCATGAGATGTTCTACTTGTCAGCAGGTGAAAGCAGAGCATCAGTGACCAGCGGGGCTTTTACAGTAGCTACCCATTCCGGAGTGGAAGTGGAACGACGTCGTGATGGATTTCGTGACTGGGTTGTCGAGGTCTCCTCGAGGGAATGATGCTGTTTGGGTTGTCATCGACAAACTCACGAAGGTTTAACATATCTTTCAAATCAAGGAGACCTTCAGTGTCGATGATCTGGGATGACTTTACATCAGGGAGATTGTGCGTCTGCATGGAGTTCCACACTCCATCATTTCAGACAGAGATGCGTATTTTACCTCTCGGTTCTGGCAAGGACTTCAGAAGGCCTTGGGTACACAGATACTTTTAAGTACAACATATCATCCCCAGACTGACGACCAGTCTGAGCGCACGATCCAGGTGCTTGAGGATATGCTCCGGGCTTGCATCCTAGACTTTGGCGGTTCTTTGGATAAGAATATTCCTTTGGTGGAGTTCTCCTACAACAACAGTTTCCAGGCGACCATTCAGATGGTTCCATATGAGGCCTCGTACGGTAGGCCATGCCGATCACCCTTATGCTGGCTGGAGGCAGGAGAGGCAGCTTTGCTAGGACCTCGTCTTGTTTAGGAGACTTCAGAGCAGATATAGATGATTTGGAAGAGGATGGATGCAACGTAGTCTCAACAAAAGTCTTATGCTGATCAGAGGAGACGACCTCTAGAGTTCGAGGTCGATGATCAGGTTTTCCTGTGTGTTGCACCGAGGTTGGGATACAAGAGGATTCTGAGAGAGGGTAAGCTTTCACCGCGGTATGTCTGGCCATTTGAGGTCTTGGAGAGAGTTGGGATAGTCGCTTATCGGTTGCAGCTACCTCAGAGGTATCGGGCCATGCATGATGTCTTCCACGTCTCTCAGCTCCGACACTACTTTTCAGACCCATCTCATGTCTTTTAGTCCAAGGAAGTCGAGCTTGAAGCAGATGCTTCGTTTGAGGAGCATCTTATCCAGATTGTCGATCACAGTACGATGGTTCTCCACGGACGGTCTATTCCTCTGGTACGAGTGTTATGGCAGCACGGGCGAGTATAGGACAAGACTTGGGAAAGGGAGGCCGATGTACGATCACGGTGGCTAGAACTGTTTGGGGTTTCTTCTTCTCCACCTCGTTAGGGAAATTACGGGACGAATTTTTTTAAGGGGGGAAGTTTGTAAGAACCCAGATCTTCGTTTCAGGTATGGTTTTCCTTTTTCTGGAGTTTTTAAGAAAAATTAACTTTCTAGAAATTTTGGAAGTACACGTCATGTACTTTCTAAGTACATGTCGTGTTCTCTTCTCCAACTCGAAACCGTGTGCTGGCCATGCCGGGCCACACACACGGTGTGTAGGGGTGACGTGGGGGCCGATTTTGGCGGAGTATGGAAACACCTAGTACATGCCGTGTACTCTAAAAGTACATGCCGTGTACTCTAAAAGTACACGCCTTGTACTTTCTTTTTTTTCATTAAACGGACCAGGGTCACGCCTAACCCCCAAATCCATCTTCTTCTCCAGATTCCCTCTGTCCGAGAGCAACTGTACGGCCGCATATTCGACGAGCTCCCGCCTCACTGTCTATTATCTAATTCGAGCACGGTCGATTGCGTTGGAAGCGAAGTGGTGAGTTCTTCCTTCTTCTTGAGCCTCGTTTCTTGATTTTTCCTTGTTTTTAAGATATCGTAGGTTGAGCGTTTTGTGCATTTTCTCAGATCTACATCATCTTAAGGGGAATCTATCGTCATGGTTCACATATATTGATCTCCTAGGATCGAGGTAGATGGTTTGTGCCTTTTGGTAGAAAGTTTATGAATATTTTGGGCAAATTCCACCGATACCCTTGAACGGGGTCTTGCGTGTTTCCTGTTTTTCCCCTGCTGTTTGCCTGTTTTGCTTGATTGCTGTAGTAGAGGTTTATGCTTGTGAGTAGAGTAATTTATTTTTTTCTCAGGTTTCTTTTCCATTCTAGTTGTGCTATTTAGCATTGCCAGTTGCCATGCCTAGTTGTAGGATAGTGGAACTGCTACTTTATTTTTCTGTTGAGCCTTAGAATGATAGCTAAGTAGTTCTTGAGGTTTACTTGGACGATGTACGTGCGATGAGCATGTTTTATCTTTTACTCGGGACTGTGAGAACCTAGATTAGTATACCAAAGGGAGAATTGACAGAAGGGATTCTCCAAAGTATCTTTTAATTAGGATGCGAGACCATAGGGGGAATTGACATTGAGTTCTTCCCCAGAGAGTTTGTAGATCCTCGACACGGGCCACAGGGGGAATTGGCATTGAGTGCTTCCCCAGAGAGCCTTTAGCACGATATGAGACTATAGGGGGAATTGACGGTGAGTGCTTCCCCAGAGAGTCTATTAATTTCATATCTGAACCAGAGGGGTGAGATTGTGTGTTCCTCCTATATGGTAGCTAGTATTTATAGGTTGAACCATAGGAGTTAGGTTGTGAGAGCTACCCAGAGGGTTACATGTTTTCTCCTTATTACTGGTTGTTTACTTGTGCACTTGCATGTTAGAACAGTGGATTGTAGCTGTTTGTGCTATCCTGTTTACTGCTTCTTGTTTTATTACTGCCATCTATTCATTGACTGTTAGGCACAAATATTTGGGTTATTTCCTACTGGGATTGTATCTCACACCCTGTTTGGGCCATGCTTTTGGGCCCAAGCAGACTATGTTGTTGTAGGTATGGATAAGGGCAAGTGCCCTTCTACTTCAGGTTCTTGATTGCACTGGAGCTTGGGAGCATGGGACCGAGCCGTGGCTCGTGATGCTGAGGAGTTTACTTTGTTTTCTTTTGCACTTGGTCTCAGTTGTGTTTCAGCACGTTGTTGTGTTTTCTTCTTTCCTTAGATACTTGTACCTGCTGCATCATTATCATCATTACTATATGTATTCATTGCTTCCACTGTCTTGTTTCTGTTGTTATGCATGTTGTTACTACTTCCGCTATTGACTATTTTTTTTCTGCTGTATACCTTATTGAATGAGGGAATAGTTTCCCCACCAACTCTCCAAGGCCCTCACTGCTAGTCAGCAGCCTTTGGCATTTGGGGAAATGAGCTTGTGGTCATGTGGAGAACCGGGTATGGGGCACCAGTGGAGGGGCTCCGGATTTGGGTCGTTACATGTATGATACTTAAGAGCTCTTTTTCTTAACTATGTAGTATGTTCCCCCAGGTGGCCTTGCATAAGTCACCCACATAACAAGCTTGTCATCCAAAATATTTCACTTTTTGTCCATACAGCACATTCCCTAGTTGGACCTACACAATATATCCCCAAAATGGGTATTTCAAAGAGTAGTAACATTGTTCTTGAAAGAACCCCCTCTAAATTCTATTAGCCCTTTTCCCATATCATTATTCATATTCGAAAATCTCCAAATCATAGCTTACAGTTATTCCTTCCACTATTTGAATATGGTAGCACATTTTTAGTTGAATTAAAAATAATTAGATAACCATAAAATATTTGGTAAAATCTAAAGACCTCAAATAAAATCGCTTAATGTCCTTTCTGCACAACCTGAAACAGCATAGCATAATGTCTTTGTTGCATGACTTTAAATTGCACAACATAATATCAAAAAGTCCCTTTCTAAAAAATGTACCTTCCTTCACACATCAAAATCATGTATAATTGTTTTCTTATTCAAGGCCTATGTCGGCACAAATGGACCCTTTATTCTCAAATACCTTTCCTTAGCAAAGCCACCCAATATGGTTTTGAGACATCCAAATTTTGACCCCCTTTTTTCTATCAAGATTAGAATGTCAAAATTATTGGGAAATCCGTTACCTAACTATGCAGTACGTTTCCTAGTTGGACTTGCATAAAATTTTCCTGCATAACTGGCATGTTAGCCTAAGGATACCACTATTTGGCTATGTAGGATATGCCCTAGCTATCCCTACATAATACAGCCCCCATAACAGGTTTGTCAAATATCGATAACTTTGTTCTTGGAAGAGACGTCATTTATTATCATACTTCATATTTTAGATTTTGTGACCATAAAAATCATGACTCAAGATTCTCCTTGGAAGTATCCAAGAAAAATATCGGGACATTCCTAGCCATCAAGCTTTGTTTGAGTTCTAATCTCAAAATTCATAGTCAAATCTATTCAACCTAAAACACTATCTTTATTACTCCGAAATTAATGAAAATAAAATACCTACCAAAAGAGATATAGCACTCACTATGTTGAAAACTCGTAAAGGGAACGTTGTACAAAAATCGAGTCTTGTCTCGCTAGACCTACACTTTGTATGGTCTAGGTAATATCAAACAATAAAAAGTAAAAAGAAAAAAAGTTTGTAGGGTTTTCCATATGATCCTAGAAACATTCAAACTACGCTTACTAAGCTTCTTGTATTAAGTAAAAAAATAGAGTTCCCCTATCCCTATCATTGTAATTATGATTTATCTGATGTTAAGATGAAATGTTATGAAAATCCGTGTTGATATTATGATTATAGAAAGAAAGAAGGGATGAACACATATAAATGATTGGAGACAAAATCATTTTCATTTTATAGGAAAATCAGAGGAACATCCACATAATAGGGTCTATTTTTCATATATTACAATAATCTTTCAGCATGACTCTTCATTTTTTGAACATCTTCCTGAGCTCTATCAACCACTTTTTGAAGCTCATCCAGTTGACTGGATTCAGTCTCTTCGACCTTATGAAGTGATTCCATGGTAGCCCCAATGTTAGTTACCTTTTAAAGTTGGGATTCTCTTAATGATTGATGGAGTTTTAAAAGTCTATATTGAGTAGAATCTAACCCTTCTTGAAGTTTCAACCCCACCTACTGAAGGTGCCCCACTTTAATTGATTGTTCCTTAATTTTTTGATCGAACTCTAACAAGTTTACACTATGGTTGGCCTCTAATTGGGATATTGAAACTCTAAAACACTCAATATTGGTTAGAAGTTTGGACTTTACAAGATCTTTATGTATTTTTTGTTCTTTCTCTCATAGTTGAATGGTCTCTTTCACTGCATTATAAATTGGGAATTAATCAAATCCTAAAAATCCAAGTATGCTAAACAATTCTAGAAGTTGTCAAAAATTTGAGGGCATATCATCTAGAGGATTCTCAGAGATTATCTTCTAGATGGTTTTCCATGTCTTGTTACGCATGATACCAAGATAAAATTGCATATCCATGTCTGAATCATAATCACTACCCTGAGGTAGAATTTATCCCTGAATCAGACCACTCAAATAAGTTCTTTACTCTTATCCTTTCGAAGTAGAGGATGCTTCATCTTCCATTTTTGATTGAGCCAATATAGGGGCATCACCATTAAACCTAATCGTGGAAGAAAATAGTCCTAAATGGTGAATTAGAATGATTTTATCTCTAAAAGTGTAGAAATAAAAAAGCACAATCAATACAGTCAATGACATGTACCCAGTAATAAGTCGGCCGCTTGAGTAGATTCCTCCCCAGTATTCTAAGAAACAGTAGTTTAAGCAAGTACTTTTTAGGGAGGGAAATTCTCTTGATCTTTCCCAGTCACCATAACCATAGTCTCTAGAGCATCTACCAGTGTTGGATTTTTAGTTGGTATTTCTTCAACGTCATCAGAAACAGGATAGAGTGGGATGTACCGTTCTTGAACGGTCTTCGCAACGTTCTCTATAGACAAGGATTTATAAATTGAGATTTTATATGAAATATCAGATATAAGAATAATTATGTATGGAAAATGAAATAATGATAACTTATGTCCTTTAAATTCCTCATTGAATTACCCAAACTCCTTAATGGAACCTAGAATATCAATTTTTGTATTATGAGCATCCATCATTTTAGCGTATATGGCTTTGTATTTTATAGCATCCTCACCATTTAAGGTATCCAAAAAACATTGATCGAAACCCAAATTGGATTTTCTGAAATTTTTTCCATTATTTATTCAACTGGTGTAATGTCATTAGGCCTTTTTGAATCAGGATTAGAACTAGTACCTGCCTTAGATTTCCTAGGATCCTCACTCCTTCCTTCTAAGGAAACAAGAATATTAGTGTTGATTGTTGCATGATCCTTCGGTACAAGAAAAAGATATAAAATATTATAGAGCAAATAATGTTAGAACAATATGTGATACCTAGAAGAAATGCATCAGATATTAATGTGACCCTTTTATTTCTCTATAGAAATAAAAGCAGCTACAACCACACCCCTTGACACTTCATCTATTAAGGTAATAGATTCATCAACAAGAATTTTTACTTCTCCTGGAGTTTCTATCTCGGTCCTTAAAAGACCAAATTTTAATCCCTTAAGAGAACAAGGGGGTGAAGATCCTATAAAAAAATGAACATGGTCACTAAGGTGTATCAATAATGTCATAATATTAGAGGATAGTGAAAATACCCACTTTTTTTATGTACACTTCGAATCAATCTTAATGATTTCTTGCATTTATTTTCATAAGACGGTGGAGAGATTGAACTACTCCTCTTGGCAGTAGAGACCTGAGGTAATGGCTAAGGATTTTCTATTTCCATTACCTCCATCATGGTTCTCCTTCCTGGAAAATGTCCTGGAGACCAGGGGGTTTCATCAAATGTGTCACTGGGGGTTCCCATAGGTCCATATTTTGGGGACTCGGGCACCTTTCCTGACGTTCCTTCCCTAGTTTCAAGATAAAAAATTCAATCTCATCGAGATTAATGATGGTGAGTGAAAAATAATAATTTAAATGAAAAAAGGGAAATACATTCTTAGTATTATCATAAATGTCCCATTCCTCTTTAGGGTGAACAATTTCCCCTTCATGTATCAATTGATCCATCATGTTGGATACTAGTTTTGAGGATGGTACTTGGTCATTGATTACATATATTAAGGTCTCCAGCACCATGATATGCTTCTATACTTCATCCAGATTACTATTTGGATGAAAATAAAGAGCTTCTCTAATATCACCTGTATCTGGTATTTGAAGACCATATTGGAGAAATTCCCATGCATCCCTGAGTTCACGAGTCACAATTTCCCAGTACTAGATTTCTAAAGGCTTCACATAATTCGGATTTTATATGGTTTACTACAGAGAAAACTCAACACCCTATGATTGAAAAACCTCTTCAATATTCACTTCTTCTTTATAATAATGAACATATGGGATGGTAACCTCTTTTTGATGACGGTGAATAGATTGCCTCAGTGTTGGAGGTGTTGTCTCCCTAGCCTTGGTATTTTTGGTGGATTTTCTACAAGGATGTTTTTAAGGTTATAAATCCTCTGAAGACTCTATATAATATTTTTATTTTGACATTTTACCATGATTTATAAGAACAATAGTTGTTGTGGCCTATACCCAATGTATTCCTTTCGTTAAATTCCCTTGAGGATATGAAGAAACCCAAGATTTAGCATATCCAGCCTATAATCCAATTGATGCATTTGATGGAGGTAGTATAAGATGTCTCTAAATCCATCAGAATCCATAATTGTTGGTCTACCATTGGTTTCTTCTCATGCTTAACATAGGTGGGAGGGAAAGTTCTTTATTGTTGAAGGCATTTTAATTGGAGAGAAAACTTGTAAGGGACATAATCCTCATAGATGATTTCACCATCAATACTAGTTGATGATACACTATCCTTGAATTCCATCATATAATACCTCAGCTCATAATTTTCCTCTTTACCATAATAAACAAATTTTCCATTTGGTGGGTTTCCAAAAGGAAAGAAGTTGAATTATCATGATGCATTCAGTTCCCTCAGCACTTCATCAAGCTTCCGGTTCAAAGGTTGAATCCTAGAAAATTTATACAAAAATGGATTAAATTGACCATTTGGGACTCTAACTGAATTCAATACCAAATATGAACAAAAATGTGTTGTAATATAGCCCTGAAATACTTGAAATGGTATTGAAAGTCTAAATGGATATTTCCCATTCTATAAAAGAAAAAGAAAGTGATAGATTCTTGATAATACATGGGTATCCAACCCAATATATTTCTCCTCTACCAACTTTTATGTAATAAAAAAGTCCATGGTCTTACATCACCATCGGACTCACATACTAGAAGTAAGTAAATGCCTACACATATGGAAAATAAACCATCTAAGAGTACCTTTGCGTCAATCTCAGGCTTAACCTTGTAACCCCAATGCTTGTAATCACCTCTCTTCAATGTGGGCCAGTACGATCCCAAAGCACCTTGATTATCTATAGTTAGGAAAATGTTAGGACATCTAAAAGTAAGACCCTTATTTTTAATTGGTTCTAAAACAGCTTCCATCCACACTCTTGCATAAATATCAGCCCTAGTGTGAGAATATTTATTTTATTTCAGAAATTTCGTTGCTATTTTGAATAGTTCATGAGCCAATAGTGTCATCCTCTTAGCATCACCGCATGTTGTTATTGGTGGAATGAATTTATCATACATCTCCCCAAGAATGGGATCCCTAGATATTTGGTATGCATCCCATAAATTGATGCCAACCTCACCATGCGTCAAGTGTAAATAATTTGTTTGTGGACTCCATCGGCTCAATAATTCAGGAATGAAGTCATTTTTGTAAACATAAGTTTGTCATATCCAGGTAACTTCATAAATGTGAGCATCCATCATCTCTTTCCTGAACTATGCACAAGTCTCATATCCAAAATTCCCACATCCATTCAAGATTGACTCCTCCTCTAGAACGAAGGTCACAATCTTCCTTCTAGCCATTAGATTGGTCTATTTTTGAAGCACGAAAGGTTGAATCATAGCAATTCATACTTAGATATACAACATGATCCTTCATATTAAGAGTATATCCACTATGATTTAGGATGAATCCAATGGGTATTGTTCCCTCTTTAACAGGCATACCCTTCATAGTAATATTCTTACAATGAAAGTTGAGGTGTTGAAAAAACCAAGTCTTTGGAAAATATTTCTTATAATCTGGAATGTGGGAATATTTCAAAATCCCATGCCCATACGGAGGTAGATAGTGGATTCATAGATATTCACATTGGTATGGAATCAATCCTTTCACCAACATAGGAAGGGTACTCTCAAAAACTTCATAATAGTCTGGTCCAGTGATTTCCATCATTTTGATTAGGGGAAATCTAGCTTTCTCAGTTGAAGTCATTAAGCGAGCCATTTCCTACAAGAAAATTACCAAATATTCCTCATCAAATTGGAATATTGAGTTATGAAAATTCAAAATTGAACTTTAATGAATTTAAGAATTTGGTAAAGGAAAAGTTCCGCGCAACTCCTTCGACAAGGTCACCCACGTAGGTCCTTTGATAAGGTACGCAATAAGTAATTATGTGTAGATTATTTGATAAAGTAACTCCACATAGCCCCATCTCTCAAATGTCTATAACTATAGAAATTTTCAAGGGACCTACACGAGATCACAACGTGATAGAGATGGAAAAAAGAGCTACGCAATGGGAGCAGAAATCCAAGAACGTGGGTGAAGAAAATGAAAAAGGAATGGTGGTATTTATAGGCACTTCCGACCTACGTCGCTGACCTATACAACATAGCTAAATATCATACTTGAACAGTCCATAATTAATTTTCCTTAAAATTTTCCCCATAATATTTCCTCAGGACTAGACCGTCTTTCTAGTCAGATCAAATCCTGAGGGAGGTCTTTTGTTGAAACTCCCTATTTTTAATAATAAAGAAAGGAAAAATGATAATGAAGAATCACTTTAGATATCTTAAATCATCAAAGAAATTTAAAGGAAGTAAATAAATATAGTTCAAGGGGTCTATACGTCACACCTATGCATCAAGAGGCCAATGTAGGTCCTGCTCGTGCAACCCAATGCACAACCCCTACGCTGAGGAACTATGCTGGGGACCTACGTTGCATGCCTATGTGATAGTATATTTTTTTTCACCCCTATGAAGAATAGATACACTATGGATATATTCCAAATACCTATGTGTAAAAACTCCATTTGACCAGGTCTTCTTGTTTCCTATAAATAGGACCCTTGGTGTTCCCATTTTGTTAACTGAAAAAGATGGAAGAACTTTAGAAGCTCCCATTACATATCTCCTTTGCACAGGTTCCCCAAAATTTTATAGTTATCTCTCTAAAACATGAGATATTATATAATTAGATGTTATAATAATGATCAAGTTTCTTTCATAGTTTTATTTACAAAACAATTGATTAAGGACCCTCCCTCCATAGGAAGAAGTCATCTACGCAAGGTCCTATCCTTAAGCAAGGACCTACATGAGATGCTTCCAAGGTAGTCAAGGGGCACTCAGGGTTCTTAAGTTAAAATCTCACCCCATTCTTTTTGTCCCTATAGTCCATTTTCCATGGCCTATCAAGATTTCATAGGCATATCCTTCATGTGTTAAGTATTTTTCAGTTCCTCCTAAGACTAGCATGGTACACCTACGTGGCATACCTATGCGAACCACCTACGCAAACCATCTTCGTAGGACTCCTCAAACCCACTCATGGAAGGTATTATCCTTCCTCGGATCCCCTGTTTGAAAGGGACCAAGTTGAAACCTCCATTAAAACCTCCGGACATACCAAAACTTTTGGAAAGAAACATCAGTGTGTCTCCCATTTGGGTTTGTATTTCTATAGTCAGAGGTTTCCCACATGTGTCTTATAAGTAAGGATCCTTAGAGTGTTTGTAAATCTATATTTCTATAGTCAAATGGATCCTTACCCTATAGACAGTTTTGGAAAGTTCTTGGTTTGGAGGATTAGGGTTTGGGCCATGTCGCCCCCTTCTCATCTCTAAAACCCAGAATCTCTGATCCCTAGTAGGGTAGGTATGGCTCGCACTTGAATTTCCTTTTGACGTAGGGAATGATATCCTACCCACACTACAAGACCAATTTTAGGTCATCCCTCCTAGAATAAGCCCCTAGACTTTTGGGTTGGACCCAATTACCTTCACTTTAATTTCACATTGAAGGGTTCGTTGCTCTACACCCTCATCCACCGTCACCCTGGATTCTTTCTCCGCAGGCCTAGTCTCTTTCATTAGTAGAGGAGAAGGTGTGTGGTTTTTTGAATCGTTCACATCCTCTTATTTCTTACACCAAGAATGAATGAAATGGTCTTAGATATTTATGATGATCACAACATCTGCACAATACAACACACCCTTATTGAAATACGAGAACTCTAATTCCCACCATAATTGAGATATGTATTAAGCCTTCACCCGGGTCCTGATATCAATGGACATCCTCCTCGGGAGTCTGACCCTAATTCCATTAATCTGGGCATCCTACTTAAGTGTAATCCTAGAATTAAGTCCCACCTTGAATCCCCATGAGTTAAGACATCTCTTGTGGACCCTATTACAAGGTAATCATCTTTAAAAGTAAGCCCCAACCTATATCTCTCAAAAGGATATAACCCCCTACGAGACTTATCGAACTACGTGGATTTTTATTCCCATCAATGTGGGATAAGTAGGAAGCCTCCCCGAGGTTCAAACCCAACACTCCAAATCAATCCTATTCTTTATGGACCACATTCCTAGAAAAGACTAATGAAACATGGAAAATAATATCCTTTCCAGGTTCCATGGGCGTCTTAGGCATAAGTCCTACACCATGCTTTGTCTAGGCACCTTCTTCCTAGATGTTTTTACCACATGACATTAAACTATATGGTTATGTCTATGTCACATGACCTTAAAATGTATTATGTGTCCCATTAAGAGGCATAGAACTGTGAGGGTTCTAATTCCTTTCATGAGGATACATAGGTATCCTATCTATGGGTATGATCCTAACATCCAAACAACTTTCATCTCCCTGGGTGATGATAAATTCCATAGTGGCCTACTGAGTGGATTAAAATATAGAATTATCATAATAATGAACAAAGAATATCTAATTAGTATATGAGAGGATACCATTGATTGAGAACCCTGAATACATAAAGATATCTCCACTGATGAAGAACCTCGAATACATAGAGATGATTCTAATTTCCATACATGCTAATAATTGATTGTAAATTTCTAGAGAAACCTTCATTATGATTGGTAAATTAATAAGAATTCGTGAACATATCTTAAATCAATAAGAGAGTCCTGGGGTAGGCAATAATTCCCCCCAAAAGGGTGTGATGAGACTGACCTCCCATCCTCTTGACCAATGCGAGTTCTTAAGAGTCATAGGTCAAAACACCTAACAAACACCTGACTTTTGACAGAAGGTCCCCTTTAGATACAGAACCATTGGGTGTTTCCCGTTCAATAAAAAAAATTTGTTGGAAACCATCTAGAAATAGTGATTCCTAACCAGAACACATGCTCTGATGGAAAAATATATATAGTAATAAACAATATATTAAGTATTTAATTATTTTTATATATATAATTATATTTCACTCATTTGTAATATGAATTCATTCAATATAATTTACTCATTGATAATGTTAAGTGTTTGTTTACTTTATTTTTATAATTTATAGATTTTAAATATTTATTCATTTAATATTTTTATAATTTATTCATTTTTTATTTTTTTTATACATAATTATTCATTAATAGATTTAATATTTTTGTAAATTATTCATTTTCAAATATTCATTTTTCAATATTTCTATGATTTCATCAATTTTCTAATATTTATTTATACATGTTTGTTCATTAACATTTAATGTTTCTAATATGGTTGAAATTTATATAATTAATATTTATTCATTTTCATTTTAACATATATAAATATTCATTTTTAATTTTTTTTTAAATTATAAATATAATTAATAACAGTTATTCATTTTTTAAATTTATCCATTCTTTGTATTATTTATTTCATTAATAGATGTAACATATTTTATAATTTCATTTATAAATTTAATATATATCAAACTTATATGTGTGTGTGTGTGGGTGTGTGTGTGTGGGTGTGTAAATTAATTTAACACACACAAATATTTACATAACTAACAAAATCTTATATAGAGACACACAGAACTAATATTTATTTTGTTTGTTCAAATTTTAATATTCATTGTATAATTTCATTTAGTGACATAATATATTTAATGTATTATGTTTTTAATCTGTAAAATTTATTTATTAATTTTTTTGTGGGCCTTTGGGCCATGTAATAGGCTTCATGCCCACTGGGCCTTTGGGCCATTATTGAATAAATAAGGTTTTATGGGTTTTCTATATCTTGGGGGGTCTATGGCATCCCTTTATATTCTCTGTGTGTGGTGTGTGTGTGTTTAATTTAATTGTACTCACAAACACCTAATATATATATATATTTATTTATTTATAATTATATACAAATATTTATAAATATATTGACAAATATATTTATTAATAATTACAATTATAATTATATATCTGCAATGATATTTAAAAATACATATTTACAATTATTTTAATATATTTATAATTATATAATTAATTTTTTGTTTAAAATTATGTATATTTATATTTATTAATAATTATATTTATAAATACATATTTAAAATTTTTTAAATATATTTTTAAATATATATTTATAAATAAATATATTTATAATTGTATATTTACTATATTTATAAAATTATATTATATGAAAGCTCTGGACTCGAGTGAGCTCAATCCTATAAATTTATTAAATAAAATAAATGTACAGAAGAACACAACAAAACATGTGGCATAAAGCCCTGCCAAACTAGAAAGGTGGAAAAGAAATGCCCCCCTGGATAGAGTCAAGAAAACTCAGGATCATTACCATAATGGTTAGAGTCATCATCAGCAGTCTCCCACTCTGACTAGAAGTTTCTTTGATTAAAGATCATAACATACTTCTCCTTGTTCTTCTCTTACTTCGGAGTGAGTTTAAAAGAAGACCCATTATCCACACTTTGTCCACACCCTCATGTCGCAACCCACTCATCTCATCCACATCCTCTAACACATCCTTTTGGGTGTTGACCTCGTCTTCAGGATTTGGAAACCATCTGATTAGTCCCCTCATCATCAATCCCATCTTGAGTGCAAGAAATCATCAAAGGTTGATTGTCTTTACTGTTTGAACATCCTATAGTAGGTCAGCCAGTGGTAGTATGTTTGGAACAACATTAACCTATGAGAAGTCTATATATTATGTCACTTTAGATGAATTAATATATGTTATCCCAAAATCCTATCTACGTGATTCAAGCACTCCAAAAATATTTGAATTAGGCACCTATAAGGAATCGGTTCCGTCACCATTTTCCTTATCTGATATAGGTGGGATCATGACATGAATAGATCATGAAGCAATCACCTATTCCCATTCAATATGAATAGTTGGAAGTGTTATTGTAAGAGCCGGATACTTTTTAGGAAAAACGAACTGAAATCCCTCTGTGTCCACAACCTTAGACTTCCCCTTCCTTTTTGCAGGTGCAATTAAATCATGCTTCAAGTAGAGATCAAATTATTCTTGAATGAAAACCTCATGAATAGACTGATCATCATCATCCTCAGCAACAAAATCATCCCACTTCTGAGATTCATTAGGTAGACTCTCCTCTGGTGAAGGTGCCACATGACTTGCCCGAACTCCTTCTACTAAGCCAGTGTTTACTATTGGAACTTCCTTAGGAGTTATAGCTGCCCACGATCTCTTCATACCCTCAGATATCTCATCATCATTAATTTTATACTTTGAAATGATTAGAGATAAAGTAATCAATTCATGTTTTTGAACAAGGTGACCAACCCTAGCTTCCACATTGATGATATCATTAATCTCTCCTTCCTCTTTCACTTTCCTAGGAAATTCTTTTTCATGGTGGTGGGAATCACCCTCCATATTCAAGTCTCCCCTATCACCCATAGGATCATCATTTCCCACTTTGAATTCCTTCACAGATCTCCTTCATTTGTCAATCATGTGCCCCTTCATCCCACATTCACTATAGAAAAACCTTCTTCTACACTTTTCATAGGCATACCCAATATTGTGACAAACAATGAAAAAACAAGAACATTTTCAAATTTAATGGATCAATAAAACCTGTATCCATCAGCAGACAACGCTGTTGTTTTGATCATAGGGGAGGTGAGATAAAACTCCAAAACTAGTCGAGAAAAATGACCATATATTTCCCTTTCTATTTCCCTATCCATATTGATTTGAACACTTATGGATAAGGTGACCTCCCATAAAATATATGGATTTGATAGAAACAAGATGACACCATGTTTCTTAACCCAAATATGGGTTATATAATTCTTTTCATTCAAGGGATTAAATTCAGGATCCCAATATTGAATCTAAAGGATCCCAGGTTTAAAATTCACAAGACCAAATCCCCATGCTCTTGACTTCATAGCTTCATTTGGGAAAACAACATGAAATAAAACCTTCCCCAATGAGGTGAGTTTTCAACCATCAAAACCTTTGATGTCAGTAAGTTGTTTCCTAAGTTTAAAAAGGCTCCAGCAAGATTTCAGGGCTTACAAATAAATGTGAGTAATAATATAATGCTTACACTCATTAATCTTATCCACAATTGTTCCTTTAGTAGCTTCAAATAATTTCGTATCCCCCTTCCTCATGACTTTCTGTGTTGTCACTTTGAGGGAGTCCTTCATTCCTTTAAAGAACCTACATTTTTTAGCAGTGATCGGGTCATTTGAGACCCTATCCACAACCAAGGTCAAGACTAGATCTAGGTCACCAGGATTCTCATGCACCGCTTGAGTGATGTTTTGGACACCATAGTGAGATACTCCTAAAACATTCAAAGTCGATCGATCCAAATCCTTGACATTTGAGGTAAGATCACCTAGCAGAGAAATTCCCAAAACATCAGAAACCCTTGGATTCATTCCTTGCATCCCAATAGTTTTTTGTCACTCGAAATAGGAACTACAGGGTAGCTAGAACCTAACAAATCAATTGATGAAGTAGAAAATGAAAACCATTGGGTGAGATTTGATCAAGATTTCCATGGGAACACCGATGTCGCCAAGATCAGGGTCGATGAGATCATTTCACCTTTTAAAGCCATCATTGTCTTATAAAATTATATATTTATAATTATAAATAAATAAATATTTTTTTAAACAGTATTTATATAATTAAATAATTAGTTAATTTTGTTAATTATGTATATTTATATTTTTTTTGAAAGAGTTGGGGTCAAGTCCTTTTATTAAAAAAATAAATAAACAAAGAGTGGATAATGGTCATAAAATAAATGATGAAAAACATAAAAGAAAATCATACAGCTCGAGATTAGGTACTCATACTATAGTGAGGTACTCTTCTACCTCGTCCTCAATGTTTCTGCCCCCTTCTCCATGTCATAACCCACTGCTAAGGTCCACCCTTTTCATCAACATACTCATCTTCAGACATATTTTAATTATTATTTTCATTAAAACCATAAAATATTCTTTGAATATCCTCTTAACAACATTCATAGGTAAGTATCATAAAATATTTATAAGTGAGAACTTTACCACTCATTTGAGGTAAGCTTCTTCCAAATTTATCACCAACAATGTTACTCAATGACCAAGGAGAACCTTTTTCAATAGAAGCATGAGATTTGTGAGTCATTGGACGAGTATTTAGAGACCTATGAACCTCCTTGGGAGAACCCCTATTAGCCAAAACAACTTCCATAATATTTTCTACCTCTCCCTCTCATACATCAACATCAAAAATTCTTCTCATTCCTTCCATCACCTTTTTAATAGTAGAACTGCCTTTAACCAATGTCATGACTTCAATTTTTCATTCCCAAAGGCATACCTACTAACTACTTACCTTTATAACTGGGTTCAACATAACTCTGAGCATCCACCACTTGTCCATCTAACTTAGAAATCCTACTCGCAGTGTGAATTGAGGATGGAAAATTACTTTGGGAAACAAATTCATGTCCAGCTAACTCAAACATCATGTTGGAAGCATGAATTGAGGGTACAACCTCACTATAAGTAGCCAATACATGCGCATCTAACTTTGAAATCCTATTGGAAGCATGAGTTGAGGGTGAAACAACACTCCAAGCAGCCACCGTATGCCCAGCTGACTCAGACATCATTCCCAAATGACCTCTGAATACACCAATGGGCTTCCTAGGTTTCCTTGATGAGGCATTGGCAACATTGTTTTCACCTTTGATTTTATAAGTATCTAAAACATGCTCCTACCATAATTCAATGTCAACTTCGGTCTGTGATAAATTATCATCATTATATTAACCATCAAAATATTTGACATTTGATTTCTCTTAATAAATCCCTTTAAATAGTACATCTCTAAACAAGGGTTCTCTATCAGTAACCTTCTATTCCTCTTATTCTTCTACAATGTTAGCCCATGGCCTTGGATCACACTTTGGGAAAATAAATGGAGATCCTTGATCACCATAACCCTACTTTGATGAACCAAGAACATGAGGGGAGGGAGAATGCTTAGAAATATGAGAAAGGACCAATCCATCCTCTGCAAATCCTTGTGTTTATCCTTGTAAATTCTTTATAGCATTATTAGAATCACTTTTCCTCTGTCAGTGAAACTCATCATATCTAGACCGAGCATAGTGAGATCATTTGAGGCTCCTTTTATATTTAA
This sequence comes from Viscum album, assembly GCA_963277665.1. Taxonomy (NCBI): domain Eukaryota; kingdom Viridiplantae; phylum Streptophyta; class Magnoliopsida; order Santalales; family Viscaceae; genus Viscum; species Viscum album. Next base: position 1,181,247,779 of record OY728164.1, read on the forward strand.
AATTCAGGTGCCCAATAGCCTTAAAATCTACACAAAAAGTATGAACCTTATTATACAATATCCTTGATGAAAATTCATCCTTTATAGTAGAGAGGAAGAACTTATGAACTAAGGTGGAACTAAGATATAGCTCTACTAGCATGCGATCATTATGTCCATATCTAATATGATCATCTTCCTTATCCATATTAATTGGAATACCAATAGATAACACAATGTAATATAAGATCATGGGATTCCATAAAATTAAGTGAAAACCATATTCACTAACCCATCCCACACCATTGAGCTCTTGTCCTCTATCAGATTAAGGTTGAAATACCATTCGTGGATATTCAAAAACCCAGGCTTAAGGGACACTGATCCAAACCCCCTTGATTTCATCTTTAGTTCTTTAGATGGAAAAAGGATGTGAAAAAACCCCCGACCCAAGGAGATGCAATTCCATGATTTGGATCCCATTTTTGAATCGAGTAGAATGTTTAAATCATCACTCCTCCATGGTTTAGAACCCCATGGAAGGATAAGGTGATCAATAATAGATTTTTAACCTAGATCAATCTGATCTAAAATGTCTTCCACATTCACAACCACACTAGCAATATCACCCTTCATCCAAAACTTACCCACCTCTGTATCCCTGAATTGGGTGAAAATACACTTCCCAATATCATTATATTCTTTATAATTTGAAGGATTTCATTCTTTATAACTTCAGATGCCATCTGAGGGTCTATGAATCCTAGATTAAGAGATGTTGGATCACCCAAGCATCTAAAAATCACCTCCCAAAAAAATTGGTGCCCCATGATGTGTGGAATTGCCATGAGTCTGAGGAAAGCATATCTATCATCAAGATAACCATAGAGAAGCTCTCATCCCCACATCATCCACCATATAATCACGATCACTATAAAAAATGTGTGATGGGTAACACTAAACTCCTAGCAGGGGGCGACCAAGCCTAGAGTGCGCCACACATTCCCCAGCTAAGCAAGTGGCTTTGAATCACCGTATTCATAAAATGAAAAGTGTCTAAGTCTAGCAGGACTCGAGCATGTGTTGGTTATTTCAAGTAGTGAAATGGTACCAATCGGTGTACAGCTCTACTAATGCCCTTGTGGCTTTATAAATACATATTTATAATTCTTTAAATATATTTATAATTATATAAATTTATATTTAAAAATTTTATTAGTGAAATATTTATTAATAAAAATGAATAAATTTAATATATATATATATAGTAGTAAATAGGATATTAATTATACATATTTAAAATTAAATTATGAATATTGTGAGAATATTTTATAAATATATTTATAAATGTATATTAACTATATTTATAAAATTATATAATTATAATTATAAATAAGTAAATATTTTTTTATAAAAAGTATTTATATAATTATAAATAATTAATTAAATATTTAAACAATTATAAAACCGTAGTAAATATATTTAAATAATTAATATATTTACTATATTTATATTTATTTATTAGATATATATATAATTTATAAGTATATATAATTATATAAATATAATTATAATTATATAAAAATATTTATAAATATATTTACAAATATATTTATTTATAATTATAATAATAATTATATATCTATAATTATATTTACAAATACATATTTACAATTATTTTAGTATTTTTATAATTATATAATTCATTATTTGTTTAAAATTTGAGGTCGAAGCCTCATTTTATTCAAGGAAAGGGGAAATATTACAAAAAAAAGCAGACAACATACAATGCGGGGATGTACTCGGAAAGACTCAAATTTGAGACCTTGTCGAGACCCATAGGGGAATCTACCACAAAGATGCACCTTAGGGGCCATTATTTTTTTATAATTAGGTATATTTATATTTATTTATAATTATAATTATAAATACATATTTATAATTCATTTAATATATTTACAATTATATAATTAAATATTTGTTTATAATTATGTATATTTTTATTTATTTATAATTATATTTATAAATACATATTTACAATTATTTAAATATATTTATAATTATATATATTTTTATTTAAAAATTTTATTAATGGAAAATTTATTAATAAAAATGAATAAATTTAATATATATTTATAGTAATAAAAAATATATTAATTATATATATTTAAAATTAAATTCTGAATAATTTTAGAATGTTTTTTAAGTGTTAATCCATTTTTAGGTAAAGATATGTGTCAGTAGGCTAGCCCTCAACCCACCGAGCATCCCACCACATAGTGGGCCCAAAGTAGGCCTACTGGCTAAGAAAACTAGTAGGCATATCCCACCACATGATGAGATAGGAGAGTTTACTTGGCATGCTAGAGCATCACACTGGTGTGTAGTGGTCACTCCCACATGATAATGGGAGAAGGCGTCGTCGACACAGGGTAACACCAGTGGCAGTATGCATGCTCCAGTGCTAGTTTGACTTCATTTTTGGTATGGTATCGAGGTTTAATAAATAAATAAGCATAGAGATCATCTCATAATTTGATGTGGGACTCACACAAATTCGTCTAACCCATTATTAGTGTTTTTCTAGTGTAAATAAAGAGTTGTTTTTTCAGCTCTTTTTATTTTAGCACTGATAAAACCTCTATTTATCAGAACATTTTTATATGAATTGATATAACCCTTCCCAGTCTTTTAAATAGAACCCTAACCAAACTAGTTTCTCTCACGCCATTCAATCTCTCATGGAAATTAAACTCTTTAACCACTCCCCCTTGTCCTTTGCTCTAATTAGTCAACCCTCTTAAATCCTAAGGTATGTTATTATTTCTGCTCCCCTCTCGTGTTTATTTTTATGTCCTGTATTTATAAATTTCTATCATTGTTTATCTTGGTTTCTATTTTCTCATCATTTGTTTATCATTAATTTATCAAACTCTATGGACTAGAATTCAATTGTCATTACGTGATCCTGAGTTCTCATAAAGGTGTGAAATTAGAAAAAAAAATATTTATCTTCTATATAAATATTTGGCTCCTATTTTAGTAGTTTAGAACATCCCATTAATAGGTTGTGAAGTAGGGATAAAATATTTATTTCACTAGATAAATGATCAAGGAAATACACTAAATATATTTTATAAATATTTTTAATGAAATCTCTAAACATATGTTCATTACTGTCCAAAAAATAAAAGCTCTTGATTTTATACGAAATAATTATTATTATCCCAATAAAAGTGTCTAATTTATCAAAATCCAATTTTTTTCCTAATCATTTTCAAATTTGATATTTGATATTATTATTATTATTTTATAATAATATTAATAGATGTCACTAAATAATGAGTGAGATGTATGACTCCCTATAAATTTTGAGAGTGACAGGTTTTTATGGGCCTCATAAATCAACAATGATTTGTTGAACATTAAGAATTTTTATAGGTTTGATGGATAATGTCATCTATCAAATATAACAAAAAATAATTCTAAATCCTAATCTGGAATTATTTGTTGTTTTTTAATGAATTTAATTAGGGAGAGTGGTGAGGATGGTTATTGTGTATGTATATGTGTACCAAAAATAAATAAGTGTAGTAAAGAACTATGTTATCTAGGAATAGTAGTGAAATATAGGTTCTCTTTAGTAGTATCCATATTTGTTTACCAATTATGATATAATTAAATTGTTACTACAATCGAAATTATCCATACATAACCACCATATATTTAAATTATATGATCATATTAACTTTCTGATATCTCATAGATACACAGAATCTCATCTCGTACAAAATATTGATTGATAATAACACCATGTAATGGGAAATCCACTAACTCCATCCAACCCATAATATATTCATTATGACCCCACTCCTACGACCTTAGACACATAGGAAGATAAGTGCATCTGAAATGTTTCCTTAAGACCAAATGCCTTTTCCTTTTTATGGAGTAATTGAATGATTTCACTGAATGTTGAAACTACAATGAATATTTAAGTATGAGTGCATATAAGACCATCCAGTTAATTCTTCTCACGATCACACAAATCAAGGATCCCCTTATAGGGATCATACTATTTCTGCTACTTTTTTCAACATTAGAAATCAAAATAAGAAATGTTGTCTAGTGCTTCTCCAACTCCCCATCTCGAGAACATTTATATTTAAGGAGTCAAATATCATCCTCATCAACTTCATCTCCTAAACAGTTATTATTTCATTTTTTTTCCAGAGACTCATCCCTCATCTCTTTTGGTCATGCACTTATGTTTCCTGAACTATTCTAAGAAGTAGTCATCCCATATCGGGTACTAGTGATCATTTTGGATGAATTTAGAGGATACCATCTACCACCAGTAGAGTAATTATTTTCTTAAATTTAGTTACCCATTTCCTTTAAATAATGCTTAAATTATTTGAACCATTTAAATGTTGGGTTCCTCTTATTAGAATTATCTATAAATTTCTCCTTTGATTATGAATATCTTATGTTTATTTATTTATTTTTTTGAAAAAAATGAATATTTTATTAACATAATAAGATGAATATTAATAAAAAATATATGCACGTTAATCTTATGAAAAAATAGTATAAAGATGGAGTTAAAGAGAACATCATACTTTTAATAGACCATGCATATGACCATTCTCAAATCTTTTGTCTGTGTTTATATTTTTATTATTCAAGAAAAATTACTTTCGAAAGAGTGGGAAGAACATTTGATTTGTCACTAAATAGATCAGAAATATAAATGTTGGACTAAACATGGGGAAAAATAAATGTTCACACTAATTGGGATGATAATATGGTTTATGGATCATTTGATATGAATACTAGTGTAAATAATGATGGGGCTCATATGGAAGAAATAAAAATTGAAACTGAAGATGACCTTCATGATTTTCCAAAGTTGTTTAAGAAGTTAAATAGCTTTTCTAAGAGACCATCTTTTACTTGTTGTACTAAATACACATCATTTTCAGTTTGTATTGAAGTTATATAATTAGAAAGATGGTAGAGGATGGAGTAGCACTAGTTTTTCTAAAACTACTTGGTCACTTGGATGGAATGATATTAGAATAAAATAAACTTCCTTATCAAACATATGATGCTAAATTAATGCCACATTCAATGGGAATGATCTCTAAAAAACTATGTGCTTGTCAAAATTATTTCACATTGTTTTGCAAGGACCCTGAATCACCCATAAAATTCCCTAAGTGTTGCATGAATTGATACAATAAATATGAATCAAAATCTTAAAAAGTTGTATGGTACATTCCTATCATTCTATAGTTTAAAAGACTATATGGATATTAGGAAACCGCAAGCCAATTAACATGGAATGTACATATAAGAATTAAATATGGACAACTACATCATCCAAAAGACTCTTCTCAGTAGAATAAAATTGATTATTAGTATCCTATATTTGTAAGTGAGCTGAGAAACTTTGGTATTGAGTTATCTATATATTGAATAAATAATTTTGGTGTATAGAGTAGTACTCATAATACATGGCTAATTATGTTGGTAAATTATAAATTTCCTCAATGGTTATTCATGAAGCAGAAATACATTATGTTGTCTCTACTTATATATTGACTAAAATAACCAAACAATGATATTGATTTAAATTTAGATCCCTTGATCAAATATCTAAAATTTATATGGGATACAATTGTTACAATGTATGATGCCCATAGAAGTGATGAATTCACATTGAGGTCCACGTTGTATGAGATGATAAATGACTTTCCTACTTATAGAAATTTTTTAGGCTATAATATTAAAGGAATATTGTGGTGTCCCATTTTTCAATAATGCACACACTCTGTTCAGTTCAGACATTCCCTATAGATTTTTTTTTAAGAAATCATGATTTTTTACCTCAATTCCATAAATACCGATCCTGGATGACAACATTAGATGGGAATATCGAACAAGATAAAACATATTCTCCACTAATAGGTGATCAACTATTTGATAAAGTAAAATGTATTGAAACTATTTTTGGTAAACCATTTTAAAAAAAATTAAATTAGGTTGGAAAAGGAGAACAATTTTCTTTGAATTACCTTACTAGAATTTTTTATACATCAGACATTTTCTTGATGTCATGCATGTATAAAAAAATGTATTTGATGTTTTTTTTGTCAAATTACTAAATATTCTTGACAAAAAAATGGAAAAAGGATAGGTTTTAAATTATTAACATAGAGATAAGGTAATATTTTTCACTGGTGAAGGAAAAAAGGTGGTCTTTTCTTCCTCCAATAATTAACACTCTATCCGAACAAGAAAATTTACGATTTTTCATTTTCCTTAAAAGTGTAAAACTTTAAGAGGGGTATTCATAAAATATAAAAAAATTTGTTTCAAGGACTAATTTGATGTTATATGGACTAAAATCACATGAATATCATGTTTTGATGCAAGATTTTATGACCATAACTCTATGTTACATTCTGAATAAAAATGAATGACATACATTAACCCGACTCTTATTCTTTTTTAAATCCATATACAGTAAAGTTATAGACTAGGTAAAGTTTCCAATCATGAATAAGTAGGTGGCATCCATATTATGTGAATTAGAGATATTCTTCCCAACATCATTATTTGATATAATGGACCACTTGATGGTGCACTTGGATAGAGAGGTTCAACTATGTGGTACTATAAATTATAGCTGGATGTACCCTATTGAATAGTATATGAAGATTTTGAAAGGTTATGTTAAGAATCAAAGTCAGTCAGAAGGTTGTATTACAGAATGATATATTGTTGAAGAAGCTATTGAATTATGTACCAATTAGTTGTAAGATTTTGATAGCATTGGTCTCCCAATGTCGTGTCACAGTGGACATGTTATGTGTGAAGGGGTTTATTTAAAATATGTTGCTTCAATTACCATCATATAGCAAGAGAAAGATCACCTTTATATTTTACATAATAGTGAGGATGTTGGTCCATATGTTGAAGCCCACAAATCAATTATTAGACATTTGAATCCATCAAGGGATGAACTATGGATATCAAATACACATAATAAATAGTTTATAGGATGGTTTTGATGTCATATTTATAAGTATTTATTTGAAAATCCAAATTCCATTATTGAAATAATTCGATGGCTAGCTAGGGGACCAAATTAAAATGTTATATCTTATACCAGTTTTTTAATTAATTGTCATATGTTATATACAAAATAACACAATGACTGCAGTATGATACAAAATAGTGGAGTTACACTTATGGTGAAAGATATTCACATATATGGTTCCAAGGATAGAAATTCAATTTATGTGAATATACCATATTTTTGAATTATCGAACAAGTATACGAGTTGGATTATAAAACATTTCAAGTTCCAATTTTCTATTGAAAATGGTTTGACAATAGGAGTACAGTGAATGTAGATGAAATGGGATTATTGAAGGTGAATTTCAGTGTAGAAGGGTATAAGGATGGTCTATTCATAATATTATCACAATTATTGTAGGTATTTTTATGTTTTAGGTCAAGAAAACAAGAATTAGTCAATTTTCCTTCTTGCGACTAAAACAACTATTAGGTCAGATTAAAATTCAATTGATGATAACCATTTCATTGAAATATCACAATCATTTCATGGTGATGCCAATTTAGATAATTCCAAGTATGTTAAAGGGGACCACAAAGAGGGGATTTTGATTCTCAATATAGGATCCAAATCCCTTCAACCATTAAATAAAATAGAGTTAAATGAGAAGGTTAAATGGTTTTTTAATATACTATGATTTTTCATCATAATATTATTTGTTCATGAATAAATCAAAATAATCTAAATTAAATTTTTGACTAATAATGTAGCAAATTACTTCTGCACATGATGATGTTCCCAATCTCAAGAAAGAATAGACAGTTGATGTTTAAACTATAGAACTATTAGGGGATCAACAATATGTTGATGAAAAAAAACAATAATGGTGTAGAATAAATGTGTTGGAAAAAATTATCAAGGAAAGAAGCAAGGGTATAAAATTTGAAGTTGGCTAGAATCTATGTGGTCAACCAGTTGACCCTAACAAGTCATTGTTCATTAGTTATATTGGGGTCACAATGAGAATGAATGTTCTAATTGATATAGATTCTTAGCTCCATATCTAGCCTATAATGAAGTAAACTATTTGATAAGATATTAAAGAAATGTTATAATATACTTCCTCTATTTTAATGAAATATTATATAATTAAATGTTGATTTAATTTTTAGTATCCCTTGTACAATTCATTTATTTTAGATGATCTCTATAATAAATATGTCTCAATTCCCCCTAGAAAATCCCATAGAGGATTCCATACATTTCTTTCCAAGTTTAATCTTAGGGATGCTTAGGGGAATGTAAATCCCCACCCACCAATTACTTTTGCACACATTATAAAGTAAGAAACATGGAATTCATTCATCATTCATCATGATGATAAATCATTTCAAGTGCATTGTAGTCAATAATATATTATTTTTCATTATTTATTTTTTCTAATTTGATTAAAAATTGTTAATTAATGAAACTAAAGTTGATTAATGAAAATAAACAATTTGCATCAAAACAAATGTACCCCTATCACAAAGAAAGGATGTGGTGCACTTCACTAGAGAAGAAAATGGTATTTATTTTAAATATATAATAGCAGTTTTATGTGATATGAAACAACAAATGTTCCTCTATTTATATTCATATTGATGAATCAAAATATGAAGCCACTTCCATCCCATATCATCTGCTATGGAATGAGGCCTATGTAAATAGAGGGTAAGGTGGTTGATGAAAACACAAAAGCAGTATGGAAAAAATGTGTAAATATGATGTAATAGTATTCATTATTCTTTATAATAGTATTACATAAAAATATAAATTTATATTTATATTTTTATATAGTTTAGTCACAAGGATTGGTAGTTATCTTATATGAAGAAAAATAATTTTAGTAGCTTTGAAGTGTCTAGAACAATAAAGTGATGTTAAAGGTGTAGGTTTTTGAGTTCCACCTCAAACATATTTTTAGAATACAAAACCACAAGAATATATATATCAGATAATGAAATTATTGTAAGTAAAAAATATATGCTTTTAAAGATATTATTGGCTAGTCTAGATTGGTAGACCATTATATATATGAAAGGATCAAAGAAAAATCATAGTGGAACAAAGATCAACACATGAACAGCCAAATGACCCCACTAGCTTTGAGTCTAGTAATTCCCCTCAACCACAGACCTTACCTGAGGTAATAAAATTTTTCATTAATTGTTATCCTAAATGTGAATCAAATAACTTCTAATAACTTTCTATTACTAAAATTATATATGTGATTTCTATCTATCAACACTCACACACCGATTTGTTGTGAGGGGTGCAGTGTATAATACCTCAAGAGACATGATACATAAAAATTAACTCCCAAAAGATCACATGAGATTGGGGATTTAAGTAGCTCAAGATCTGAGCACTGAGTTACCTGTTTAGATTGAAGATTCATATACTATAACGATTAATGATGCTACTGGAAATTTCATAGCATGGCTGTCTAATCGTATAAAGATACGTGAGGTATGTCCTTAAAAAAATTAAAATGAAAACCCTATAATAATTGATGGGAAAAGGTATGAAGTGAGGTATGTTATTACATATGGGTAAAATAAAAGGGAAACAGAAGTTCGAATTAAGACAATCTATTGAATCGACAAAGTAAACAAGATGACCTTCTGAGAGTACCATCTCTCTTCCAGTTCCAATGCATCACATATTAACAATACATGTTCATACAGACACCACATTAAAATATGGAGATATTTCCTATATTTAATATGAAGAATAAATATTTGTAAATTTCATAATATATGTCCTTGGTCTCGAGAGTATAAAGGATATTCTCAAGTTTGAATGGTTGGTACTCTCAGTTCTGAATACATACATGAGATATGTTTTCAAAATATATCTATAGAAATAATGATCTAATATGTTCATTAATGTTAATAACTATACATATTTTCTACAGGTATTTATATTACTACTATATAATGGTAAAACCCTATGAATCATGATTTAGATTCATTAATCCTTATATCATTTATATATAAGAAATTTATTTGTAAGTGAAAGAATTTGATAAGAAAAATATGAACTAAGCATGGATTTTGAGAAGAAAATAATAGAAAATAGACTCTTATTTAATCCTAAAATTTATAGGTTAAACTATTCCATTTGATCATATAAAATATATTTTTCTTTTTTTTCATTAATTATTTTATTTTTTTAGGAGGCATTAGATGTTTATCATAATTAATTTGGATACCCAAAATGTTCATTTTCTAGATCCAATGCATGGATTCCTATCAAAACTAACACACATTATGTGTATTAAGAATTTTTAATGCACTATAATCAATATTTAAAATATAAAATTTAAATTAGATGTTTTAGTTTTTGTTCTAACAAGAGTTTTGTTATGACAGGGAGATCTATAAATATTTGCTAAATCATGGTATGAGGTCATCACTAAACTTGAGAAACCTATGGATTTATTAAAATGGACAAAAATAAGTTATATATAGAAATATTAACTATCAGAACATATTTCAAAACAATTTACTTATTTTGTTCAATTTTTATGTAGTGTTCGAATAAAGATAACAACAAAAATTATGGATATTACGTTTGAAAGTTTATGAAAGATATCATATACCATAAAAGACTAGCATACCAGAATATGTAATTTTTATGGTAATTACAATTTCATTAAAAATATTTCTTAATCATTTGTTTTTCTATATTTTCTCAACAATACCAAGATTTCCAACAATCTTAAAAATAAAAAGAAATAATTTTTTTAGAGATGTGTGGGAAGAGTACATGGTTTCAGAATGTTTTATGACATAAAATGTAGGTGATTACCTATTATGTTTGTGATATAGTATGTTTTATGACCTTAGAAATAAATTTGGGATATGAGTAATTAGTATCATAATTCTTAGATATTATTTTTGGTCTATTTTTAATAGAGTCATATAATGGAGGTAATCAATTTGTTTATAAAAAATGGATAGAATACATGGTGTTATAATTTATACAAACATCATGAATAGTTGAATTCCTAATATTGATTTAGTTAATTTCCTCATAATTTTATCTTCTTTTTTTAGTTGATTTCTTTATCATTTTTATCTGATATTTATTTTTTAAAATTTACACATTAGTTAAAAAAACATGCCACATGCTCAAAATCAAGTAAAAAAATCATATTATTTTGATACTTTAGTAAAATGATCTATAAGTCATTTTTATGTCTATGAATTGATTGCAAATCAATCTAAAATAAGATGTGGTCAGTATTACTCGAAGTTCTTGTTTTCAATAAAAAAGTTTCATTTAGTTTGAAACACTTATCACATAGCCAAAACTATGAAAAAGATCTAATATTGTTATCAAACATTAACACAAATATTTATAATTCATTTTTGATGTGTGGGAATTGATCGTGCATCAACCTAAAACCTGATTTGGATAGTGTGACTCTAAGTCCTTGATTTCAATATAAAAGTGTCACTTTAGTTGAAAACATGTGTCACATATCCAAAACCAAAAAAAATGTCTCATATTGTTTTCCAAATTTAGGAAAAATATCCACAATTCATTTTTCACTTGCATAAATTGACCGCATGTTAATCTGACACAATATGTGGTTGGTATGACTTGAAGTGTGTGTTTTCAATACAAAAGTGTCATTTTAGTTTAAAAACACATCAAATAGAAAAAACCAAGAAAAATATATCATATTTTTTTCAAACTTTAAGAAAATGATATTTAATTTATTTGTGATGTGTAGGAATCGACCTCATGTCAATATGACACTCAATGTGGTGGTTATGACTCGAAGTGTGTGTTTTCAATAAAAAAAGATTTGTTTTAGTTTAAAACACCTATCACATATCCAAAACCAAGAAAATTAAATCATATTATTTCCAAAATTTATAAAAATTAACCATGATTCATTTTTGATTTTTTAGGGATTGACTGCACATCAATTTGACACATGATGTAGTCGATATAAATTGAAGTGAATGTTTTCAATAAAAAAATTCATTTTAGTTTAAAAAACACATAAAATAGCCAAAACTAATAAAATTATCTTGTATTGTTTTATAAATTTATGAAAATTATCCATAATTCATTTTTCACATGTATGAATCAACTTCACATGACACGAAGTGATTGTTTTCAATATAAATGTGTCATCTTATTTTTAAACACACATAAAATAGAAAAAACTGAGAAAAAGAGATCATATTATTTTCAAACAATAGGAATATGATTTATAATTCATTTTTTATGTGTAGGAATTGAACACACTTCCATATGAAACCCTATATGGTCGGTATGACTCAAAGTGCGTGTATTCAATATAAAAGTTCCATTTTAGTTTATAACATGTGTCGCATAACTAAAACCATGAAAATGAGCTCAGATTGTTTTTAAAATTTTGGAAAGTTATAAATAATTAATTTTTCACATATATAAATTAACCACATGCCAATCCGACACACAATGTGGTTTTTATGACTCGAATTATATGTTTTCAATATAAACGTTTCATTTTAGTTTAAAAATCACATACCCAGAACCAAGAAAACAAGCTCAGATTGTTTCTAAACATTAGGAAAGTGATACATAATTCATTTTCAAAATTTATAAATTGACCACATGTTAATATGACACCTGATGTGGTCAGTATGGCTTGAAGTTTTTTTTAATAAAAAGTGTTATTTTAGTTTAAATGGAACATAAAATATCCAAAACTGATTAAATGAGCTCAGATTGTTTTTAAACATTAGGAAAATGATCAATAATTCATTTTTGACATGTAAATATAAACCTAACATCAATATGACCCCTGATGTGGTCAGTTATAATTTCATGTTTTCAATAGAAAAGTACCATTTTAATTTAAAACACATGTCACATCACCAAAACCATGAAAATGAGCTCGGATTATTTTCAAAATTTAAAAAAAATGATCCATAATTCATTTTTTACGTGTTTAAATAGACCTCATATCAATCTAATACACGATGTGGTCAATATAACTCGAAGTGTGTGTTTTCAATAAAAAAGTGTTAGTTTAGTTTAAAAGACACAACAAATATCCCAAACCAGGAAAATGAGAATGGATTGTTTTTAAACTTTAGGAAACAGATTTATAATTCATTTGTGATGTTTAAGAATTGACCTCACATTAATTTGATACATGATTTTACCAATATGACCCTATGTTTTTGTTTTCAATATAAAGGTGTCATTTTAGTTTAAAACATGCATCAAATATCCAAAATAGGGAAAATTATCTCCGATTGTTTTCAATATTTTTAAAAATGATTGATAATTAATTTTTTATGTGTATAAATTTACCACATATCAATTTGATACACAATGTGGTCTGTATGACTTGAATTGCGTGTTTTCAATACAAAAGTTCCATTTTAGTTTAAAATGTGCGTAACGTAGGAAAAAATGAGTATAACAAGTTCAAATTGTTTTCTCATCATTTTATCTTCTATTACTTAATTAAGTTTCTTATTATTTTTTTCTTTTATTTATTTAATTAATTTTCATAGAGATAATGTTTGAAGATAGACAAAAAAAGGTGTGGCAGCTGTAGACTTGTTCTAAAAAAGTAAGTGATCTTGAATTAGCTCAAATTCATAGTGAGTTTTTTATCACCACATAAGTGATCCAATTTAAGACCACATAATTTTGAGGACCAAAAAATGGTTTGATGTGTAAGAATAAACAACAACTCATTCTAATACATAGTGTCTCTCCTATGAATTAAAGTATATGTTTTTAGTTTAAAATTAACACTTTGTGTTTAATTTCTTTATTTATAGTATTAATAACATATGAATTGTTTTATTATATAGTTTCATTCATTTTCTTGTGTTTGGGTGGGTTTTTTATAAATAATATCATGATTGGGGGTCTGGGGCCAAAGATAAAGGAACATTTATGCTTTTTAATGTCTATGATAATTTGTATTTACTCATGTAATTGTGAAAACCAATGTATAAAATGTCTATAATATAGTGGTTTTTCTTGTATTTGTGTTTATATTTTATTTCAATTAAATTATGTATTAGATCCTGTATTTTCTCATGTATTTTGATCCCTATTTTTTCTATTGCAGTGTGATGAAATTTTAACAACACACTATAGTAGTATGGACCTATATCAGCACTAAACTAGCACGATAAAGGACCACCTTTATTAGCACTATTTGTAGTGCTGATAAAAGGTCCCTTCATCAGTTCTAAATAAAAGTTTTGATAAAGGAGGTCTTTTATTAGCTCTATTATTGTAGTGATAATGTCCAAGGTCATTTAAGTGCACTTTGACTGTTAGTGCATTTTTTCACTGACAAAGTCCAATTATAGCACTGTTAAAGGACTTATGTGTAGTAGTGGTTAACTAGAAAAATATTCCCAAATCCTATAAAAATAAAGTAATCATAAAGATCCAAGTAAAAATTTATCATCTTTAGTCACCCTCTATACTTGGGGGTTTTTACCTCTCTTCTATTTCAGAGTAATCTATAGATATTGATCTACTATCCCTATTCCAATCGGTTGCACTTCTGAGTCAGTTTCTGAATCTTTGAAAACCCCACTCTCCACCATTTTCTCCATTCTTATCAACTACCATAGGTTATTTTTCAACCTCTCAATTTTTAGTTTAATTATAAATTTCCTCATCTTGAGACTAGATACCCATCACCCCATGTCTCTCCTCTTTACTATATTTGTTTGAGGAAACATTGTGGGATTGGGCCTTATTGCAGAACTCCCTGACATTATCCACTTCTTTCAAGTAGGATTCCTTTCTAGAAGTAGCATTAAAATGATCAATAATTGAAAAAAAATCATATAGGATGCATTTGATCTAGCCTATTTGGGTGGAGAATGTGGCCTAGCCACTGTGTCCTTCACCACATAGGTGGGGGCTCTTATAGGAATCTCCTCCACCACCTTCATGACTATTAATTTTTATTTAGAATAATATTTTCCCTTCATAAAATCTAATCCAATGGATGAATAATCATATTTCAGGGGGTCATAATCTTCAATGGTGGATGAATATTCTTCTTAACTTAATGGAAACTCTTTATTTTCACTATTTTTCACATTCATAGTTGTAGGAGAGTGTCCCAAAATATCTTTCTTAGGAGTGGGAAGAATTATCCCACTTCCCTTTTTATACATTTTTATCCAAAGAATAGGGTTCATCCATGAAACACCTTATTCACCTTGATGTCATCGACATTAAAATGGAAATATTCTAGTATTTGAGTAGAGTCCATATTAGGTTCATCCTCTGAGTACCACCATTCCTATTGATCACATTCATCATTAACCAAACCAATAGGATGATTTACCATGGCAATGGTATTTTCATACGTAGGATGATGGGATAATTCTATATAATTCTTGTCAATATATAGGTAAATACCATAAAAATTAATATTTTAGGTTTTTAAAATGTCTACATTTTCTAAGATGTGAACAATCGGGTCACCTCCACTGAAAAAAAAAGATAAGAAGGCCTCGTCAAATGAAACTGAAATCCCATTGAATGTTCAAAAATTCGGGTAAGATAAGAAAACATAGTTTTAGAGATCTTCCATGAATTTTTAACCTCAAAAAATTCTAACTTGGGCTCTCCATTGATCATTATTTCATGGATCTTTTCATAATCATTGATTTGATATCTGGTAAAACCCAAACAGACACTCGGATAAAATGTTAAGGTCATTTGAAGTTGAAGATATGTTTTCAACTTATCCTATATTTTTTAGTAATTTATTGAATTTTGATATCATAAAATTGTTATTAAATGGATATTATTGAATAATAATTAGTTAATTTGTAATTAATATTAAATTTTAATTATTTTATAAGCCATTTGTTTACTAAATATCTTTTATATTAAGTATAAATGCTTATTTTTTCTAATATAAATCATATTTTAAAAATATATAATATTTATATCAATATAAATATATTTATATATTAATATATGATTTTAAATGATATATAATTTTTTTTATGAAATATACATTTTATAATTACTAAAAAAGATAAAGGTATGCTTTTATTAGTGTTTTTTTCTTACAAATAAATGTATTTTTTATTGGTGCTTTTGTTTGGCGCTGATAATGTCACCTCTTTATCAGTGTTTTTTAACATTAATAAAGGTTTGACCTAAACATATACTGACCTATAATAGTGATAAAAATTATGGCTCCACCAATCAGTGCAATGAAAATTCATACCACCACACAGGGGAACATGAAACATTGGTCCTAAAAAACACACATGTTTTTTGGGGATGCACTGTGGTGGCAGTCCTAATGAATCTTCCAAGATCCCTTGGGTTTAATTTTGGTCCATAAAATTCCCAAAAGAATAAAATCACAAACCTATGTTTATTTTTTCAGTCTAAAGCCAATAAACATGAAAACACATGTACCACAATTCCATAATTCTAGAAAAAATGATTTACATAACAACCAGTGAATAAATCACATATGTAGTGAACATACCACATGACAGCTACATGACAGTCGCAAATACATCAACTCAAGGTAAAAAATCAAAAACAACAGGAAAAAAATAATCTTTATAAATAAATTCTAATAACCAGAATAGAAACATGAGAAATCAATTTTTCATATTCACATATCATTTCCAGAACCTAGAACCAGATTCCAATATATATAAATCTATACACCAATCTAGAATAGAGGAAAAACTGTGTAGTGATTAAAAATGAGAAAAACATTATCTCAAATAGATTCTATGTCAATATATAATAATAATAAAACATATTTTAATTAAAATAAAGAAGCATTCAAACATTCAACAATTAATGGTTGAGGAAATTGAAACTAGAAAGCAGTATATGACATGATGATTTATGTGACTATGTGCATGGGTAGTATCAAAATAGGGTTTTCATTTTGCATGAAAATAATTACAAGGAATGAAAATGAAAATATGAGAACATCATGACCACACAAACCAGCTTGTACAATGAATAATGAACCAATAATGAAACAAACAACCAAATTGAAACATGGCTTACTATATGTTTGGATTCACCCATGTTGCAGGTGTTAGTAGTTGTAGATGTCAGTCCTCCAAGATTACCGTTGCTATCTCAGTCCATCACAGTCATCCAGATATATTGTTGTTGTCCTTCAAGTCTACTGAGTTCAAACCCCCAAAACCTAGGGCACCAGAGCACTGATTGAAGCATTTCAACACTAATCCTGTGTATTGGACAAGAAATATGATAAAATAGGGAACTCCCATCGGGATACCTCTCTTCTCAGATCCCTCTAGGGTGAACCATAATGGTTAAAAAAGGTATTTACCTAACAAATACCAGAAAACAAGATGTGGTTTGAATGTTTTTTAAACAATTTTTTTAAAAAATATTTATTTAAATAAACTATTTTAAATTTTTTTAAAGACTAATACAGAAAAGCGACATCAGCCTTTCTATCTTTGGGTTTTAGTCCAAAGGCGAAAAGTTCGACACCACGTTTGTTAAATTTTTTTTTTTTTAAATTTTTTTAAAAATATATATGTTTGTATATTTTGATATATATATATAGTTATTTTGTATATAATTATGTCCCTTAATATTTGAAAGTGAAAATGTTATGTTTTTAATAAATAATTTTTATGACATGTAAATTAGCTTCTGGTTGTTTTATTTATGATTTTTTTTTAAATTATGTTTTACAAGTTGAGTTGTTTTTTCAAATATATTTTATATTATATTTAAATTTTATAATTTATATTCATTAAAATTAATCTACATGAAACATAATAATGTTTCAAGTTGGTGATTTTGAAAGTCTATAAATAATAAAGTAGAAATACAATCTAAATGAAATTTGGAACACATACTAAACATATAAAAACTAATTGAAAAGAATAAGAATTTTATTAAAAATAAATAATGAAAAGTAATTTTAGTGGCACAATATATTGTTGTTTTAAACTATTAAAATTGAATTTATAAATTTTTTTTACATTTTTTTCATTTTAATTATTTATTATATTTTTAGTAAATATTTTAAATTTCATTTAGATTTTAATTATACTATATTTTATGTGAATTTATTTCTTATTGTGTAAATATTGTGTTTTTAACCAATAATATTTGTATCATGAAAATTAGCTTTTGTTTATTATATTTATGAAATTATTTTATTTTTTAACAAATTTTTAGATGTTTAGGCTATGTTTTATGTTTTATTTATATTGTTTATATTCTATAATATTTTAAAGTTACCTACTTGAAATTTAATAATTTTTATAATATTTTAAGTAGTTTACTTTAAATCTTATAAAATATAAACTATAAGTAAAATATAAATGAAAATTGAAATAGTGGATAAACATGTAAAAATGGTTGATAGTTAAAATAATTTCATCATTTTAAAAGAGATACATTCTAAGATAGGATAGAATACACTGTTATTTAAACTCATTAAGTCAATATCACATATATGAACAAATGAGTACATTCATTTTCTATGATAAGGTATAATCCCACAATATAGTGTGCAAATGGGATGTGAGTATCGAGATTGCTAACCTTTGTGTTAGGGTGGAGTATGATGAGTTGAAGTGGGATCACCCTCGGGTGTTGGAACCTCATGTGTATGATGCTCTACTTGTGAATCATTATGAGGAGGTGACATCTGGATGTCATCATGTGCACCTGATCCTTCCCCCACTACATAAATAGGAGTTGTAATTGTCTTTATGGGGAACCATAAGGCATGTGAAGGCTTTGTCACGAAAGGTGGAGGCATGTGAAATGACCCCTGATTCAAGATCATATCATATATATCTGAGATAAATTGTGTATATCTTGACAATGTAAATGTATCACATGCCACCATATGCATATTCAAAATCAGATGAGGTCGAACTACTAGAGGTGTACCCTTTGCCTCTGGTATAGGTGCGGCCACATGTGTAGCACGATGTGGTTTAAGTTGTCACCTTAGTGGATCCTAAACATCAAAAACTAGTAGAGGAGGTTTTGGAGGGTTAACATCATCTCCCTATGTTGGAACAACATCTCCCTAATGTGGAAAATCAAAGATACTATAATATAGAACATGATATGCTGACATCACCCCCTATGATACAACATGGAATGCCCCCTAGCTAAAAACCTCCCCCTCATCTGGATCATACATGAGAATAACATTTTGTAGTGGAGTATGTTGTAAAGAGATTAGAAATGAATAAAAAAAGCACAAAAATGAAACTAATGTATATTTATTATCTTACTAGATCCTAGATCCCTCTTCCATATGTAGTAAGATACAGTATAGACTTCAATATATACCATGGATCATACATGAGAAACTCTGCTAGAGGTAATAACATAGTACACATACCCTTGATATGAAATGATGCTCATATATCCCATAGGTCTAGATACTCTGCATGTTGTCTCTTTAGTTGACATCTAACCTCTCTTTCAGCTCATGGAATGAAGTGATATTTACTGTCTAGGTGGAAATAGAATGTGTTAAAAAAATCCAAATTGTCGCATGACTCTATTAGGATGGTTCCTCTAAACAATATCAAAGTGATTAATAGGTACTAAAACCATGGCATCATAAATCCCATTAGTGTAGTATGTGGGAAGTTGGTCTAATAGATCCCAATATGGTATCCAAGCAATCTGAAATGAGATGTGACATTTGTTAAAAAAATTGTTTCTAAAACACAAAACATATAATATTATGAAATTTATTAGTTAAGGAAATAATGTATATACTTGTATCGTTGGGTACTAGACTATCAAACATGATATAATATGCACCCAAGTTATGCCTTGGCATCCTAAAAAAGTGGTGTTTCTAACTCCACTTGTAACATATAACATAGAAAGTGGTTAATAATAAGAAATTAAATTTAATACCTCATAGTAGAATTATAAAACAATAAATATGATTGATCATACCAGTGTACATGGGGAGCATGATGTAGCCCATATATATGAAGATCCTAACCAGTAACAATAGGGGATAGAAGAGGGATTCACTCTCAAACCCACATCAAAATAATAATTAAATATCCCCCAAGATCGGTGTTATCTGATCAGCATGTCATGCATAATTCTATGTAAGTGTATTCCAAGCATTTAGAACCCCATATGTATCCCCAAAACTGATAAAAATCCTATTGTAGCCCCAGATGCATCATGTGCACATGCATACCAAAGTGATCAGTACACAGTGCCCCTCAAATTAGCCACAAGATATATGCATGGTCATGATGCATGATAGTCTGAAAGTTAACATCAGCAAGTAACCATACAAATAGCATCTCAATCCAACTCATAAATATCAACCCACCATATTTAGCATAATCATTTCCCAAAATTTTGATTCCTAAAAATTATTTTACAAGATCAGACAAGTCTCCATGGGTGGGTCCCATAAAAATATCCCCATGGATAGGAAGACTGAACTGAACTACCACGCCTTCAAGGGTGATGGTCATATTTTTCTCAAACAAGTGGAATGCTTGTGTCTTAGGTATTTGACATTTAGTGAGAGAAGTAAGCTGGTGATGATCAACGAATGTAAAATCAGATGCAACAATACCATATAATCCATCATGGTGTAGGTATGGTATAATTCTAGTTTGAGGTAAAATTTGATAATAATGGTGTTCTTTATGCACCCAAATCCATTAAACCTCACAACCTTCTATCTCATCGTGTGAAACATTCATATGATTCTTAGTGAGTAGAATATTATCCTCCATATCTATGTATAAAAATGAAATAAGTCATAAGTTTAAAATATAAATATAATGTTATGGTCAAAAAAATGTTATTCCTGGTAGAATGTAAGATATAAAATGTTTATTCC
Organism: Viscum album; assembly: GCA_963277665.1. NCBI lineage: Eukaryota > Viridiplantae > Streptophyta > Magnoliopsida > Santalales > Viscaceae > Viscum > Viscum album. Next base: position 1,181,268,773 of record OY728164.1, read on the forward strand.
CCTTATTTTAGGAATTTTTATTAACAAAAGAAAAGGGTGTGTCTTCATGTTTCTCAAATAATATTTCTAAATTGTTTTAGATTTGGTTTTACCTTGGAAAGGGTGTTTTGTTAAATTGGGATTGTTTGAATTATGAAATATCTGGGAACTTCTTGCCTCATTTTTTTACTTGATCCATGTTTGGGAATTGTTTTGGAAAACCATGTTTATTTTATAAAAGATAACCAAAAGTATTTGGAAGGTTTATTTAAAGTTGGTTTATTTTTAAGTAGTTTAGTTTTGAAATTTTTTTTAAACTAGTTTATCATTTTGAATGGATAAAATCCTTAAATATATTCATTAAGGTATCCTACTATGATTTGTGCCTTAAAAATTTCTTGGGACCTTATTAAGAATTTGAAATTTTCATTTTCCCAATATCATTTTTTGAAGAACCCTAGTTTTTCGTCAGTTCTTGTTGCAATGGAGTCATATTTTAAAATGGGTATTGTTTTAGAAATATATTTATGCGCACATAGGTTATATTGCTTGGACCTACTTTATGGTTTGATGATTTATTTGATGTCTAGAACATATACCAATAAATTAGATCCCAAATGGTGTGACTTCTAATTTATGTATGATTTCTCACATGATGGTATATTTTATAATTATTTTCTCACATGATTATTTTATGGTGTATCCATGGATAGTCTTATTATTAATTCATGTCATCTCACATATACTTGTCATATTATTTATAATGAGAATATGAAATATATTTTTACTTTTGGACTTGTTTTTTTACCTGATCCATTTCTAGTAATTGTTTTGGAAAACCATGTTTGTTTTATAAAAGAAAACCAAAGGGATTTTAAAGGTTTACTTGAATTTGGTTTATTTTCATGTGGTTTAGTTTTAAAATTATTTTAAAACTAGTTTATTAGTTTTTATAGATTTCATACTAAAATAGATTCATGGTGGTGTCCTACTGGGATTCATTCATCCACACTCCTTGGTCCCTTTTGGGGTATTTGTAGATTTTATTTTCCCAATCTCAGTTCTTGAAGGTGACTGGTTTTTTCACTGTTCCGTTTAGAATAGAGTCATGTTTATAAAGGGTTTTTAATTTAAAAATAGATTTTTTCACACATAGGTAATATCGGTTGGACCTACCTTATGGGTTGATTCTTTCTTTGATGTCTAGAACATATACTAATAAGTTAGATCCTAAATGTCATGCTTTGTAATTTAAATATGATTTCTCACATTATGGTATATTTTATGATTATTTTCTCACATTATTTCTTTATGATGTATCTGTAGATATTTTTATTTTTATTTTATATCACCTCACATGTACTTATCATATTCCTTGTAATATGAATTTGAAAGTCTTGTTATTATTTGATAGTAAAAGAATTCAAAAAATGTCGTAAAATTATAAAAAATCAAGGATTTTATATTAAAACCATGTAATTGATAATATGAAAAGTTCACTTTAGAGGAAATACATAGTTGTGTATGAGAGTGTGAACTCGATCCAACAATCTTAGGGAATCATTTCCTATTATGAAATTCCAGATGGAATATGTTGTATCTCAAATGTTTCTCTTATTCTTAAGGCCAATCCATCTCATTCCACATCTTGCTGGACTTTGTTCTCCCTCACTATCGCAGCTTGTTGATGTCAGGTATTAATATTGGTTGGTCTTTGGGAATTGGGAAATGTCAAAATTTTCAAATAGGCATCCATGGTGCAGCATAGTTTTAAGAAATGGTTTCCACCTAGTACACTAGATCAAAATATGTTTCCCATGATATGTTCATAAAGGAACATGTTGTAATGGTATGTTCACATAGAAATCATAATTCCTAGAAGTTTACAAATTGGAATTTCCTCAATTCTAGTAATACCACCAAGAATCAACTAATACTATTTATTATTTGGTATGGACACTCTTGAACTTAAAATCTATAGTATTCTCAGTGAAAAAGGTAGACTCGATAAGAAAAAATTCTTAATTTTTTTTCATTCTATCATTGAAAAATTACCTTATATACCTTAGCCCCTACGGAATCTCATCTATGGTATAATTTTCTCTATCAATGAAGTACATGACATAGTGATAAAATGTATCCTAAACTAGGCTAGTTATAGGTCACTTGAAAATTCCCTTGAATAATCCATTGATTCACTCCATAATGTTTATAGTCATGTGCTTTTACCCCTTCCCCCATCATATGCTAATGTCTATTTTTCTTTTGGAATATCTATAATATAATCATACACTAACTAATTAAACATGTATATTTATTCTAAACATTATTAAATAATTTATTGGTATAACTCATATTCTACCCAAAAGTGATCATGTTTCACATAAAATAATTTTATCATTATGTTGAAATAGTAAAAAATAATAAATAGATTGCATACCAAGCCTCGTGATTTCCTTCTTCATAGGTGCATCATGGAATATTTTTTAAAAGTTTATAGCACTATTTTTTGGTTCAGTATTGATGAGGTGTATTAGAGGGTATACATGTATCAGGATCCACATTTATTTCCACATTTATTGCCTGATGATGATCAGATATCAAACAGACACCCTGAATGGGGGGGGGGGGTGAAATGGTTGCAGATACATTACAAAAACCAACTCCATGATTCATAATTTTTCTTCTCCATAATGGAAAATGAAGGTGGTAGAGGTAAATGGATTATATCTTGGGTAACCTTAGTAAAAAATTCACCCATGTATTTTCCATATAGAAACGTTCCATCAATATATAAGAACTATTTACAGAAATGAAATGCGGAAATATAGCGAAGGAATGCAAAAAACAACTGATGAAATTTGACATGAGATAGATAAAGTTAGTTATATTGATACACATTTTCATTCATCTCAATTTAGAATAAAACTTAGTTGTTGTGTCTTAGTATGGCTAGTAATTTCATCAATACCCAATACGAGTCATCCTAATCACCATTGACCTTGAAATTTTCCTTTTGTTTCTCCATCCATTCCTTATTATAAGAAATATTATAACCAAAAAAAATTATATCCTATCTTTTACATGGGATATAGGAACATATTGTAAGGTCCTAATCATCTCAATGATAATAAATTACCCAAATTCAACATCCAATAAAGTATGATCTTGTATCATGTTTGGCTAAACATAAGTATAAGTTGCCTCAATATTAGAAATTCTTCAACCTCCATATGAAATTTCTGGAATCTAACTCAAGAAAAATCTATAATCATCCCCATATTTATCACATTGTATGATGTATTTTTTATGGATTGAATCCTGAACTAAATATCTACAGTGTCTCTCAATATGAAATATTTTAGTACATTTTTCATTCCATATTTGCTTGTAAAATCCCTTGTAGCATATAATGTTTTATCCAACTCACTAAAACTATCCTCAAAAACTAGAGGGAACTCAGTTTCACATGTGATAACATTCTAGACAAATTTTTGTAAAACATTTCATTTCATATGACCAAGTTATGAATATTTTTGGATGATTTATTTTCAGTTGAGGCTGTTATACAACTACTAAATTTCTAGATATTTTCTCCCCAACTTCTACAACTTACTCATCATCATCAATGTTTTGTCCATCTATTCCATTATAAGAAAATTACTCATCAGAAAATGGATTTAGATGTATACTTAGGAGGTTATCTAGGTTGTATTCTTCCACATCATAGGGAATAGTCTCATTTTCTTGGGATGGACCTTCTTCAACCACTCTTGTATGTCAGTGTCTTTATATAATTAGATATTTTTGTCAGACACTAGAAACCTAAACATATAACTCCATCATGGTTCCATCTACCCATTGGGAAAATAATGTTATTTATTGGACCCAGTGCTCATCAGCAGCCAATGGACATGCTAGATGCCATAGTATAGCAGGGAATTAAAAATTTCTATAGATAATATAATGGATATCTTGATCAGGTCCTAGATTTATAAAACCATGAATTCTTTCCTTATGTTCTCTTAGGGTAACAAAATCATAGGTTCTAACCATTTTTGTTGGTTGTGTAGTATAATAATCTCCTTTATCAGTTTTAATAACCATCTTGTAGTATTATACATTGGAAAACATGATTCTCTATGTGAAAAATATTTTTTTATCAAGACTCAGATAGTGTAAATAATATTGATAATGAGAAATAATCATTTAGAATTGATCATGCGATATTTATTATAATGAAATTTTAGAATTCCTTCTTATATCCTAAAAGATGACACTTTTGTTTTGTAGTACAATTTTTAATCTTCCTGAAGGTATATTCAGTAGTTTATAAGGAAAATACGATTCATATAAAGTATATCCCATGGGAGATTCAAACTAGGTGTGTATCAAGGAATGTTGTAGTGAACCAATTCTTGATCGAGACTAGATCAATGTGGTGTTTTTTGGTTTTACCCCAAGGTATATCAGTTCCAAAGTGACATCCACTTCTAGTATATATACATATATTTCATTTCTTAGATAACCACATAATATTTATTATATTGAAATTTTATAACTTGTTATTATATCATAAAATATGACACTAATGTTTCATAGTACAATTTTTAATCTTCCTAAAGGTATGTTCAGTTGGTTATAAAGAAAATATGAATCACCCAAAGCATATACCTTGATAGTGTCAAACCAGGTGTACAATAAGGCCCATTTTCATGCACCAGTTTACAATTGAGTCTATCTTAATATGGTGTTTATTAGGTTTTACACTTAGGTACATCTATTCCAGATCCACATACACTTGTAGTATCCAGAAAAGGATTTCATTTCTTAGATAACCACATAATATTTATTATACCAAAATTTTATATCATCTTCATATATCCTAAAATATGGCACTAATGTTTTGTAGTATAATTTTTAATCTTCATAAAGGTATGTTCAGTGGTTTATAAAGAGAATTAAAATAATCTTAAATTTATCCATTGATAGTATCAAACCAGATGTGCAATAAGGTATGAATCATCTAAATCATGAGAGTAAAAAATCATGTGTGCGGTTAAGCCTCTTTATTATCGAGTTCCCCAACTTTGATCATATGTAATTCTATGATAATTCAAATTTTATCAATAGATAATCCTTTTTTAATAATAAGTTAATCCTTAGTTATTTATTACTAATTTAGTAGTTAAGCATTCATTAATTATTAGTTCATGAGTAGTTAGTTTAAAGTTAATTGATATATATAAATACTTAATTTATATTTAATTATTATTTAATTAATAGCTAATCATTATTTAATCATTCATTAATCATATGTTATCCATTAGTTATTCATTATCTAATCATTAGTTAATCCAATGTTAATTATTTCTTAATCATTCATTAATCACTAATTAATCATTACTTTATTAATAGATATCAAATAGTTACTTTATAGCTAATTATAAGTTAATTAATAGTTAATCGTTAAGTAACTATCAGTTAATCATTATTTACTCACTAGTTAATCATATGTTATTCATTAGTTAATCATTATCTAATCATTAATGAAGCATTATTTAATCCTATATTAATTATTCCTTAATAATTTATTAATCACTAGATAATCATTACTTAATTAATAGATATGAAGTACTTACTTTATAGCTAATTATTAGTTAATTAATAGCTAATAATTCTTTAATCATTAGTTAATCATATGTTATTTATTACTTAGTAATTATCTAATCATTAGTTAAGCATTAGTTAATCCTATATTAATTTTTTCTTAATCATTCATTAATCACTAGTTAATTATTACTTAATTAATAGATATCAAAAAATTACTTTATAGCTAATTATTAGTTAATTAATAGTTAATCATTAAGTAATTTTTAGTTAATCATCCATTACTCATTAGTTAATCATATGTCATTTATTAGTTAATCATTATCTAATAATTAGTTAAGATTTAGTTAATACTATATTAATTATGATTTAATCATTCATTAAACACCAGTTAATCATTACTTAATTAATAGATATCAAGTACTTGATTTATAGCTATTTATTATTTCATTAACAGTTAATCATTAATAAATTATTAGTTAAACATATTTTATTCATTAGTTAGTCATTATCTAACCATTATGTAAGTATTAGTTAATCATATATTAATTATGCCTTAATCATTCATTAATCACTTATTAATCATTACTTAATTAATTGATATCTATTAGTTACTTTAAAGATAATTATTAGTTAAGTAATAGATAATCATTAAGTAATTATTAGGAATTATTTTTTAATCATTAGTTAATAATATGTTATTCATTAGTTAATTATTAGCGAATCATTAGTTAAGCATTAGTTAATCCTATATTAATTTTGTAGTAATCATTTATTAATCACTGGTTAATAATTACATAATTAAAAGATATAAAATAGTTACTTTATAGCTAATTATTAGTTTATTAATAGTTAATTATTAAGTAATTATTAGTTAATCATTTTTTACTCATTAGTTAATCATATGTTATTCATTAGTTCAATATTAGCTAATCATTAGTTAAGTGTTAATTAATCCTACATTAATTATGACTTATTCATTTATCAATCATTCATTAGTCATTACTTAAAAAATAAATATTAAGTTGTTATATTATAGTTAATTATTAGTTAATTACTAATTGATCATTAATTAATTATTAGTTAATCATTCTTTAATCATTAATTTTTTTTATTAATTGGTTATTTATTAGCTAATCATTAGTTAAGAATTACTTAATCCTTAATTAATTATGCCTTACTAATTATGTCACTAATATTTATTCATCGTCTAGTTAATATTAATTCTTAATTATGCCACTAATATTTAAAAACTACTACCTTATACTAAATAATAATCTAATTATAATAATAAATCTAGTACTTATACTAATTATAATTAATTTACTCAAAAGTCATAAATAAATAATAATATTGTTTTATTATATTAATTATTATTTCTAATATATATCTAATTAACCGAACAAATAAGTAAATAACATAGTAAAAACTAACTAAAAAAACAATTAAATAAGTAAATAACTTTAAAATAAAAAAATATGCGTAAATGATGATTTTCAAAATTTGGAATTCCTTTTATGCCACAAAAATCTCCACACACAAAGGAGGGAAAATATAGAGATTGAGGGAGTTGAATTAGAGATAATGAGTAAAATAAGTGAGGAGAAGGGGGCAGGGTGGGTTCCCTTTTATAAGGATTTGGGGAAATCGTGGCATCACCGATATAGGATTTTGCATTAATATACTAGAAAGGTGGCACCTGAGATGCTTCATTTTTTCCTAAATTAAGGCGAAAGGTGACATAAGCGATGCAACCTTTTTCATATCATTGATCTGGGTTGATGAGAAGAAAAGGTGGCATTGGCCTTTTTTCTATTCAATATAACACAAAGGTGGTATCATTGGTGTCACCTTTCTGCATTAGTCTTCAAAAAAAATTAACCTAATGTTATTTAATTAAATATTTTTTTCAAAAAAAATAAATATAAAAACTTTTCAATGTGCCTATAATGATGTTGTTCATTATCAATTGTGAATATAAAATTTACAAATTTGATCTTGGTCATTACGTAACCCAACTCAGTTCTTATTACATGGATGAAGAGCGAGTGTCATTCTTGCTAGTGCGAACTCATGAAAACATGAAGAGGAGGGTGTCATGATGCCGTAAAATTTTCCACAAGGATTGTTTATTTATTTTTAAATAAATTAGTGTAGGATTTTTTTATTTTATAACTAGAACCAAATCAATTTTGGATGCCCGGTTTGGGAGTGAAGCCCCAATTCATGTGGTGCTAACCTCCTCCATTTAAAAAAAATTAAAGTTAATTTTGATATATATATAATTATATATTTATAAATATATTTATTTATAATTGTAAATAAAAATATATATTTATAATTATATTTAAATACATATATACAATTCTTTAAAAAAATGTATAATTATATAAATATAAATACATTTTTATATATAAATAATAAATATAATTTACCTGAATACATAATAATAATAATAATTATTATATTTAATTATAATTATATTTTTTTCAACAGGTTGAGGGTCAATTATATTTATATTTATATTTATAATAAAAATAAAAAAAATTATAATTATATATGCATGTAAAATATATTTATATTTATATTTATATTTATATTTATATTTAATTTTAATTTTAATTTTATTTGTATTTATATTTATTTTTGGTAGGAGCATGTTCACCTGGATCTTGGACTATATTTATATATTTATATTTATAATTATATTTATACTTATATATATTAATAAATTTTGGTCAAACCACCATTTAGTTTTACTCAATTGTTGTACCACATCTGGAAAGTCTGGGGTTCAAATCCCAACCGCTATAAAAATATGACCAGTGTACCTAGTATTCTCCTTGGTAGTTCGGCATCATTAACGCCAATATGATTATGGTGGTTTCATGCTGTGATGAAGGTTGGTCCAAACTCAATGGTGGGGGTGCTCGTGGTCCGTTGATCTGGCATGCAAGTTGGTATCTGTCTATGGACAAAAGTGTGCGGTCAAGAAAGAAGGCGCGAGCGATGATTGGGGTAGACGAGGTGTCTCTCAGTGAAAACACTAGAGATGGATAAAGGTGAACCCTCAATAACTGTGGGGGTGGTGGTCTGGATAACGCACAGTGGGGAAGCTTCTCAACAGCATGCGATTGGATGGGGGTCTAATTACAGGCACGATTAGGGCAGCTTCATGACATGGCAAACGAAAAGTTGATTGTGGGAGAAAGGGTTTGAACAGCATCAATGCAAGGAGCACGTAACATAGGCGCAGTGGGGCCCTGATCATAGAAAGGTTATTGGGGAGGATCTATTCATCAGTTATCTACTGTGGGGAAGCTCAATGGCTATCAAGATAGGTCATTGTTGATCTACGATAACAGTAGTGAAATGACCAGATCCACCAGAGGCATGTGGGGTTTTAGGGTCTTATGGACCGGTTGATGGAGGGGCTTTGGGTCAGGGTGACGTGGGCCTATGGGCCATCTTCTAAAGGGTTATATGAGCCTATAAAAAAAAATAAAGGACTTGTTGGGAGGGTTATCCCTTGTGGGGGGCTATAACCTACCCTTTTGGCGTGTAGGTATTTATGTTTGTTTCATTGTAATTGTACCCCAAGCACTTCATATATATGTGTGTGTGTGTGTGTTTATTTATATAAAAATATAATTATCTAAATATATAAATTTAAAAATATTATCCAAACCCAATTAGATTAATAATTAGGTAATAATTTTTAATTTAGTTTTGTTATATATTTAATAATTACTAATAAAATTAATATAATTAATAATTAAAAATATAATTAATATTTAATAATATAATTAATTTAATTGAAATTTTAAAATAAATAATTGAATGTATATAACTATAAATAAATATTTATATAATTATAAATATATATAAAGATTTATAAATATGTATCTATAAATATAATTATATATATATATAAAATTATAAATAATTATTTATTTATTTAATTATTAATATTTTAAAATAATTATAAAGATGTCTTTATAAATATAATTATAAATAAATATATTTATAAATATGTGTATATAATTATAAATATATTTATATAAGTAAATATATATAATTATATAAAATATTTATATAATTATATACATATTAATTAATATATACACATATATAATTATAAATATCTATTTTTTTAAATAGTTTGAGGGTCAGGCTGTCTTTTATTAAAGAAAAAAAGAAAATCCCCTCTTAAACTAAGTTCATAGGGAACCCAATAAATTGCCTGAATTTTCTAAGGCACAAAGGCCATACTATAGTCTAGAGGACCCAGAGACTCGAAAGCCCAAAAACATCCCACAATAAGGAGTATACCTAAAGGCTTGAGAAGTAGGCAAACATGACAAGCACTAGCTAAACGCCTCACCACCCCCACCCCCACCCTCCGAGATAGAGCAGTTGTACTTATGTGGCTAGTCGAGGATGATGTGTCACCCCCTGTTGAGAGTTGCTTCATGATGGATCGAAAAAACAAGGTAGGTAACTCCCCCATCTCACATTGAAATGGGGGGGAGAACCGAACGATGGGTTTCAACACACCCATCACTCTTTCTACCCTCCCACCCAACGAAGTTTGCGTGACTACTACAACATCAACATGGTTATCCACGACATTCATCTGAAGCACTGTGCTGAAATCCATGAGGTCTAGATTCCATTTGTCTCTCAAAGGAGAGGTAAGATGGCAGATGATGTGTGTTAGGACACTAATCCCTATTTCAAGATCACCCACCTGGTATCACTTGCAAAAAATGTTGTAATTCCAACCAAATACAGCAAAACATAAGTCTGAAGAAGTCATGAGACCTGCAACTCAAAAGTGGCCAAAGGGCCCAAAACTCAGAGACCCAAAAAAACTGGCATGAAGGCCCGAAGGCTGAAATAACCCCTAAATTAACTAAAAATAAAATCCAAAGCCACCATCGTCCATCCAAACATGCTCCAGCACAGAGAATCCATCATCGTTTCTTCCAGGAGAAACACTATCATCACTGACTAACTGACACCTTCACCACCAAAGAATATACTCTCATATGATCTAGCCACCAACATCAGTCATGCTCCAGATCAGAATACCCCCATTGAGGCACAATCATCACCATCATGCACTAGATTTGGACACCCTCCCATTGAAAACATCGAGCATGCCCTAGATCGAATCTCCCCCATTGAGGTGAAATCGACGTTAATATCCTCACACCAAATTTGGACACCTTCCCAATGAAAATTGTGGACATTCACTATATTATAACACCCCCTTCAAGGAGAAAACATCATCATCAACCTCACACTAGATCTGAACCCCCCCCCCCCCCCCCCCCGCTCAATGAAGAATCAGGTCATTCAGACATCACTAACATCGATGTAGAGACTCTATTTTTTCCTTAAATGTCTTTGAAATATTTTAATAAATATTTTAAGATCCAGGAGCTGAGATGACATGTGATTCTGAGGCTCGGTGGTCCCATAATTAATTTTATAAAAATATTAAATATATATTATATCATGTGCATATATAATATCAAAAGAAATGGAATATTTCCTAAAAATAGTATCATATCAAAAATCTAAGACCATAGTTGAATCTAGAGCATGGGGTTTACCATTGGTGAAACCCAAAGTTGGTCGGAGTTCTGTGTTTGGATGAGGCAGTCATTGGTAATTATATTAAGTGAATTAATTAATTAAATTATTTAATTAATTCATTTAATACCCAAGACCTAATCTCTTATATAATTTTTTCATCATAAATCACTAGGGTTAGCCACATCACCCTGGTATAGTTGACTAGAGGTTACATCGTCCTTGGTTGGTGAATCAATATAAAATGAAAATCAAAAACTAGATCAAGGTGAATTAAGGAACAACAAATGCAGTGTATCCTCTCCATCATTTCAAAATACATTCTTCACAAACAAATGATCCAATCTCTAATTAGGGAACATATTTTTTTGGGTTTTCATCCTCTTTTTAATTAATTTAGCATGAATCATGAATACTCTTTAATTTTCATCATTTTACAACATTTTTCTGATCCATTGTATCAAATTGAATTATTTATTCAATTTATTATTGATTATGCAAGGATTCTCTCCCTATATTCCCTGTTTGCAATCGTCGGCCAATAATACTTGGTCAAAAAATTTTATCACCCTAATTCTAGTGTTTTCCCCCATTTTTCTTTGTATTCTTCATCATTAGCCTATGGGATCGCAATTTGACTTTCCTAATCAGGTTTGAGTGTGATCGAATCCCCATATTTGCAAAGGATTTGTGTGAAAAAAGTTGGAAGACTCTATGGAGAGATAAAATAATAATAATGGTTGGCACGTTCATTTCATTCAAAGTGGGTGACACCCTAAAATCATTTCCCCATTTAATTTGGTAAAAGTCATTTAATTTAGGGGAGAACAAAGGAGGGTGAAGTCAGGCTATAAAAAGGGATATCCTTCAATATTTTTCATTATTGGATTCTCAAGCAACACATCTTCATATTTGAGTGTAGTATTTTGTGAGGTGTTTCTCCACATATTCAAGAGAGAATTTCTTGAGTGTTTTTTCCTTGTAATTGAGAGAGTTTTGACCCACATTTTACCATATTCAAATCCTTCTATTTTCCCGTGGTTTTTTACCCCTTTCATTTGGTGGGGTTTTCCACATTACATATGATGTTCATTTTATTTCGACACATTTTTACTTTATTTTTATCTTGAATTTTTTTTTGTACCAAAGGAACAATTATTTTTTATCCTAACAAGTGGTATCAAAGGTGAGGTTCTATCCTGAGGAAATTCTGGACTGACAATGTTTCCCAATGTCGATGAAATTTGAGATCGAAAAATTAAATGGAACTAATTTTTCATTATGGAAGATGAAGATTCAAGTGGTGTTATAGAAATATAATTTCCTACAGGTGATTTGAGAGAAATTGGCTGGTGTGGCGAACGAGAAATGGAATGACATGGATGGGAATTCTATTTCCAACATCTATTTGTCTTTGGAAGATGGGTTCCTATCAAGCATTGTGTAAAAAAAGATGGAGAAGGAAATTTGGGATACTCTACAAAAGTTATACGAGGAAAAGTCACTCCACAACAAAAATTTCTTTAAGAGAAAAATATATACTCTTTTAATGGCGGATTCATCATCGACGACTGACCGCATCCACACCCTCAATACTCTTTTTTCTCTTTTTACAATGTTGGGCTATAAAATTTTGGATACTGAACATGCAGAGATTCTAGTCCAAAGTTTTCCATCTTCTAATGATCAACTTATCATCAACCTTACCAATAATATCAAAATGGATATTTTGTGCTTAAATAATGTTGAAATCACAGTTCTGGAAGAATAAAGTCAGAACAAGAACAAGGAATACATACATATGACTCCACACCAAGTGGAAGCTCTGTCAATAGAAATAGAAAGAATGATATAGTGTTGCTCTAGTGGGATCCAGAATCATGGAAGGTCTAAATCAAGGAGAAAGAAGAAAAACGTCAAATGCTGTAATTGTACACGAAGGGGCATATCAGAAAATACTATTAGAATAAGAAGGGTGGTGAGAATAACTCTCAAGGAAATGTGGAATGTGCATCTAGAAATAAATATGTACTAGTTAGGTAAGTGGTTATGACTACTGAAGGCAGACAACATCACGACGATGTATGGATTATTGACTCAAGAGAAACATGGCACATGACATCTTGACGGGAATGTTTTGATCAATATGAAACTATCCTGGAAGGACTTTTGTACATGGTTAATGATCATATATTGAATATTAGTGGATTCAGAACCATTAAACTAAATATTCATCATAACTTGGTCTGAACCATTCAAGGAGTACTCCGTCTAAAGGGCCTCAAGAAGAATATTTATTCCTTTGGACAATTTGATGATATCGTATGAAAGACTCACACCAAGAAAGGGATAATGAATATTTTAAAGGGAGATCTTGTGGTGATTAAGGAAAAGTAGATCTCAAATAACCTATATGTTCCTATGGGTGAAACACCCAAAGAAGTGGAGATTGTTTTTCCATCAACAACCTTGATGGAAGAGTTGATGACGTTATGGAATCAGAATCTTGGCCATATGTTCGAACAAGACCTGAAGATTCTTGTGGATAATATGTTGTTTACTAGGCTTAAATAGGTATCCCTACCATTTTGTAAGAATTTTGTTTTGATTAAGAATCAAAGGTTGAAGTTTGGAATGTCAATGGCGAGGAGAAAGGAGATCTTAGAGTTGACCCATTCCAATGTTTGGAAAGCACTGGTTGTGTCCCTTGGAAGAGCAAGGTAATTAGTATATTTCATTGATGACTATTCCAGGAGATGTTGGTTGTTTCCAATCAACAGGAAATCAAATGTATTTAAAGTCTTCAAAACATTCAAAGCACGGAAGGATCACTTAATCTGAAAAGAAGATCAAGTGTTCGAGGACTGAAAATGGTGGAGAATATACAAGCGAGGAGTTTGATTCTTTTTGTCAATAGGAAGGCATCAAGAAAAAGTTCATGGTGGAATACACTCAATGTAATAGAGTAGAAGAATGGATAAAAAGAACCATGTTAGACAGAATAAGGGTGATTCTGAAAACTGCAGGAGTAACCAAGAAATTATGGGCAGAAGTAGTAAATACCGCCTATTATGTGATCAATCGATCCCTTTCAGTGGAAATTGAACTCAAGACACCAAGGGAGATGTTTACTGGTAAACCCACTAACTATTCTCAATTGAATAATTTTGGAAGTCCTATATATTCACTGTTGAATGACCATGAAAGATCAAAGTTGGACTCGAGATCCAGGGAATGTATCTACTTTGGATGCACTGATGGTGTCAAGGGGTATCATTTGTGGGATCCCACTACCCAGAAACTTATCATCAGTAAAGATTTCATTATTTTAGAAGAACATGTGAAAATTAAAATTGATAAAGACATGGATATAGATAGTATAGAAACTAAAACAGTTGAGGTGAAGGATGAAACAAAGGAAGAACCAGTTTCCTTTAAGGCATTACCAGAGCATGATGATCAAGTGTCGGATGATCCTAGACTATGACGGTCAAATCAAGAGAAAATTTCACCAATATAGAACTCATATTATGTCACTAAGTACAATGTTTCTTATTTCTTATTGACAGAGGACGGAGATCCATAATATTTTTTGGAGGCAACCCAGAGTCCGGATGTATCTTCATGGATGGAAGTGGTGCTAGAATAAATTGAATCCCTAAAAAAGAACATGATATGGGATCTTGTTCCATTACCTCACAAAAGGAAGTTCATTGGGAAAAAATGGGTCTACAAGATCAAGAGGGATGAAACAGACTAGGTGGAAAGATATCGTACAAGACTGGTGTTCAAAGGATATGGTCAGAAGGAAGGTATCGATTTCAATGAAATATTTTTTCTTATTGTTAGATTAGAGACTATTTGAGTAGTTTTGTAGATGTGTGCTACATGCACTCTACATCTAGAGTAGCTAGATGTGAAAATAGATTTTCTTTATGGTGATCTTGATGAAGAAATATATATTCTCCCAGTAGAAGGTTTTTTCATATAAGGTAAAGAGAACTTGGTTTCTAGGTTGAACAAATCTATGTACAGTCTCAAACAGGCACCGAGGTGTTGGTATAAGAGATTTGATTCCTATATCATGATCCTTGGATTAAACAGAATTAATTCAGATCCTTGTGCATATTTCAAGGGTCAATATGGTAATGATTTTATCATTATACTATTGTATGTGGATGACATATTAGTTGTAGGCCCCAAAAAGGATCAAATCAAAGAGACAGAGGCATAGATGGCTAGGGATTTTGATATGAAGGACTTGGGACCCATAAACAAGATTATTGGTATGAAATTTACTGTGATAGGAATAGTGGAAAGATTTGAAAATCATAGAATAATTATTTGAGGAAAATTCTTGAAAGGTTTCAATATGAAAGACCATAAGCCAATTTATACCACTCTCCCCATTAATTTTAATATATCCTCCATGATGTGTCTTAGAAGTGAATCAAAGAGGATGGAAATGTCTCAAGTTCCATATGCATCTGTAGTGGGGAGTCTAATATTCAC
Organism: Viscum album; assembly: GCA_963277665.1. Lineage (NCBI taxonomy): Eukaryota > Viridiplantae > Streptophyta > Magnoliopsida > Santalales > Viscaceae > Viscum > Viscum album. The sequence continues at coordinate 1,181,284,475 of OY728164.1, forward strand.
CATGGTTTTTACTATAACAGACATTGCAAATGTAGTGGGAGAAGTTAGTTGGTACATGGAGAATCTTGGATGGGAGCATTGGATCATGGTAATGGGGATCCTTAGATACATCAAGGAAACCTCAGATGTTACATTATGTTATGAAGGATCAGATTTCACTATCAGAGGCTATGTTGATTCAAATGTTTTAGGTGATTCTGACCAGATAAAATCCACTATTGGTTATGTGTTTACTCTTGTAGTAGGATTTTAGAGATGGATTTCAAAGTTACAATAAATTTTGGATTTATCCATGATGTAGGAGGAGTATATGGTAGCTATATAGGCCTATAAAGACACAATTTGGATGAGAAGGTTGTAGGAGGATCTTAGGCACAAAAAGAAGAAGATTCTCTTATTTTGTGATAGTCAAAGAACCTTGTACGTTTAAAGTAATATATATTTTCATTATAGGAAAAATCACATTGGGGTACAATATCACCTTTTCTAAGATGTAGTGGAGGAAGGATGTATGGACATGTAGGAAATTCACACTAAAGAAAATATGGAATATTTCCTGACAAAATAGATTGGTTCTGATATGTTCAGATGGTATATATCCTTGAGAGACATTGCAAATACATGGGAAGTACGTTGGAAAATAGAAAGGATGTGGGGAGATGTTATTTTAACTTAATCAAATCTAAATATGGGAGATATGTTGGAAGACGTTCTGGAGAGAGAAAATAATAGTAATGGTCACCACATTCATTTCATTCAAAGAGGGTGAAACCCTACCATTATTCCTCCATTTAATTTTTTAAAAGACATTTAATTGATGGGATACTAAAGGAGGGTTATGGGAGACTATAAAAAGGGATCTCCTCCAATATTTTTCATCATTGGTTTCTCCAGAAACACATAATCTCTTTTGAGTATAGTATTTTGTGAGGTGTTTATATTCAATATATAATTTCTTGAGTGTTTTCTCCTTGTAATTGAGAGAGTTTGTACCCACATATTACTATAGTGAAATCCTTCTATTTTACTATGGTTTTTTAAATTTCATTTTGGGGGGTTTTCCACGTTACATCCGGTGTTAATTTTATTTCCACACTTTTTTACTTTATTTTTATCTTTTAGTTATCATTGTACCAAAAGACCAATTTTTTCTGATCCTTACACAAAAAATGTTTTTAAAACTTGAGAGAAAAAAATATGGATTTTGGGATGTAGGTGATGGTTTTTTGGATCTGATATCCAAATCGGAAATGGAAGCGACACGAGAGATGCATTAGTGATGTGTGGGATTCATTTGGGAGAACTAAATTCTGATTTTTTGGGCCATAGAAGGATGAAATCAATATCCAATGTGATTTCCATTGATTTTTATGGTCAAACAAGCATGAACAGTGGAAGAAATGGTGGATCTGGGATTTGATTGATAGATCAATAATTCTATGAAAAACCCAACTACACATAGTGTAGTCTCTTGAACACATGACATGTGGACCCTTGGTTGTGGTGGATAGTGTTTTTAGGTGAGTTAAATATCACACATTGTGTTGGACCCCCACATGTTGTGTAACCCAGTGTTGGTGGCCCGACGTCTACTCCAAAAGTACACAGACATAGACACATCATGTACTGGTACATGTACATTGTACATGGGTACGGGTTTAGCTCATATAAACATGACCTTAAGGACACAATCATGACCAAGAGAACATGGGTAGGCCCTGGGTCATTGAGATAGGTCATGTAGGACCATCACATGCCATGTAAACTACATGGTCAGTGATCCTTGTACTAGAGAAGACACGGCCAGGTAGAATAGCGGGGCCACACACCATGTGGACCCCTTTAACATTGTGCACTTAATTTTTTAGGAAACTTCTACCTCTCGTATCTCCTTAATTTTAACTTGGATTTTGGTCCGTGAGTAGCTTGTCCTTGTTTTTTTCATATAGAACATGATGGTGGACATTATAGTGGATTTTGAGATGTGATGTGAGATGTTTTTACAATGAATCTTCTTTAGGAAATGCTCAATAACAGAAGTGCTCAGTCAGGATCATCAGAGAGAGGCTATAGTGGTACCCCTTGATAGACTAGGGTGTGGGTTCTCTATCTACCTACTGAGTGGTATCCCATAATATAAAAGGGCATGGGTCCTATACCTACCGAGTGGTATAACCCCCCCCCCCTGATGGACTAGGGTGTCACGACCTGACCCTACCTGGGCTCGAGCCGCAACTACCCCAAGCCCTCCTCCATAGGTCAGGGGCTAGCGACCAGCACCGAAAGCACAACAACTCAGGGAGGCCATTGCCTAAGTACCTGTACACACACACACAGCACAATCAATGAAAAAGTGTAGAGTAAAAGGAAAGAAAAGCACCAATTGCTATAAATAAATCACAAATGTGCATCGACCTCTACAGTACAAAGTAAAAGCTGGAGGTAAACTGAAAAGAAAAGGGAAAAACACGCGCCCAACTAGAAAAGTGTCACAACCCGACAACAGATGAACAAAAGAAAAATAGCTGGAAGGGTTCCCCATCTGGAACCCGACTACGACCACTGCACACAGTCCAAGCTCCCTAACTCCAATCCTCCACTAAAGTCACGACCAACCCGTCCGTCATCTGCAAGGGCAAACTATGTGCGGGAAAATCCCAAGCAAGGGTGAGTATAAAAATACATAGTAGGATACCCCGAAGGCTTGAGGGAGAAACAAAGGAGGTACCAAAGGGTGAACAGTAGAGAGAACAGGAAAAGTAAAGGAGTACAACAAGGAGTGAAGTAGAGTAACAGCAGAGAGTCCAGCTCAACCCAACAAGAGGAAAGAAGGTAGACTCGTCCAGACACAAGGAGATGGAAACAGTGAGAAGATGAACTTCTAATCGAGTCTTCGCTACCTATAGCAGGAGAGTAGACTCGTCCAACCACGAGAATCTAGACATGGAAAGCACGTGGCATACCTCGCGCGTCTTCGCCTCTCCTGGAAGGAGAGTAGCCAAAACCCAAGGAGTGGGTACTGGTACGAGGTATATACATATATATGCTCTGTCAAGAAGCCCGAACAAGCTCGTAAGGGGATCTCCGTCTCGTAGCTCAGCCCAAGAAAGGTGAGTCGCCAATAGTCCCATCAGTAAACCATCATCGTCACCCAGTATTCCACACGTCTTCCCCGAGCTGCAAGTCAAGGGGCCCAAATCACCGCACCTCGACACTATCCGCTTTGGGTGGCACTGACTCGCCCGCACGGTTTTATATCACGTCACAAGTACGCGTCTCGGTGGGGAAAGTGCCCCTCGTACTTGAGATTTATGGGGTAACGTCAAGCCACACCTCATCACTGTCCCCCAGTTGAGAGATCCCCTCAAAGTCAAAGTTGTCACATCACTGACTCGTACAAACGAGGGTCCCACTCCAGTACTCATGGAAGAATAGGTACAGACTAGCCTGGTAGAAAGGACTGAGTCTGGAATGTCAACGGGTGTCCCACTGCCCAACCCTACTGAAGGTTAATTCATAATATAATAACGGGTGACCCACTGCCCAGCCCTGCTGGAGGGTAAACCCTAAGAACATATCGGGTGACCCACTGCCCAGCCCTGCTGGAGGGTAAACCCTAACCAGATATCGGGTGACCCACTGTCCAGCCCTACTGGAGGGTAAACCCTAATACATCATCAGGCGACTCACTGCCCAGGCCCTGCTGGAGGGTAGACCTGGAATGAGTCGATAGGTGACCCACTGCCCAGCCTTGCTGGAGGGTAGACCTGGAACTAGACGACGAGCGAACCACTGCCCAGCCCTGCTGGAGGGTAGACCCTAAGAGGTCGTCGGGTGACCCACTGCCCAGTCTCTGCTGAAAGGTAAACCCTAGAAGTTAGTGAGCAACCCACTGCCCAGTCTCTACTGGAGGGTAAACCCGAAGAAGTCGATGAGCAACCCACTGCCCAGCCCTGCTGGAGGGTAAGCCCGGAACTGCTCTGGCCATCTCCACTGGATGGTACAATCACATGCCAACAGAACTCGGAGTGGGTATCACGCAACCAACCAACTCCATATCAAATCCAAGGGAAACCACTCAACCCTGCTGATCTAAACCATCGAGAAGAGAGGGACCCTCTACATCGCGAGAGGTCAAAGGTACGTAAAGCAGAACACGACACACTCATGGGGCCCACAAGACGTGTGGCCCCAAGTCAACCCCAACTGAACGCATAAACGTTCTCAGGTACAAACAACCACATGTACCTCCAAGTGTTCCCGTATACTCCCAGAGTATACCACGTTCCATCCCAAAGGCTAACGTGCACCCGGCACCCAACGTCAACGCGAAGGCATAACGTAACAACTCCAACCTGCTACCTCGACGGCTGAGGCATAGCCAACCACATCTCTTTAAACACCAACCTCACTCTCTTAGAAGTGCACGCGATCATATTCCAAAGGTCCGCTACAAACACGGTAAAAGAACTTCCACCGGGGCAACTTTCATATTTCCACATTTAATAAGATCGCGTATGAGGCTCCGCTCGCCTGAACAGATTACTCCGTTGTAATCCCCGTGGAAAAACTCACGAGATAGACTACTTACTCGCCCGAAACGGTCAACCGGTGAAAAAGTTACTATTCACCCTAACCAAACCCGTGTGGGGCCCACCCCAAGATCCCGAAACTGAACAAACGGATCACACCACTGCGATCCCCTCAAAAAAACACACGGGATTGAATACTCAATCGCCGAAAATGGACACCCGGTGAAAAAGGTACTATTCACTATAGCCGGGTCGGGTGGGATCCACACCACGTCCCTGAAAAAGGTCATGTGAACTGCACCATCGCAATGCTCACGGAAAAACACGTCAAAAGAACTACTCACTTGAGTTGAATGGATATTCGGAGAAAAAGGTACATTCCGGCTTACCGTGCACGAGCAGTTCCACGCGGGACCCGCACCCCGGTCCCGAAGCGCCGCCAACGGATCATACCGTTCTGATCCTCTCGAAAAAGTACACAAGATGGACTATTCACTTGTCCAAAATGGTTTTCCGGTGATAGAGATGGAAAATCACCGCCAACCCCCAAACGGCCTTCTGGGGGGCCCGCACCATCGTGCGGAATTAGAGCGGACGAATTGCACCATTGCAATCTCCTCAGAAAAACACCCTGAAACCACTTCTCGCACGCCCTGAATGGACGTCCAATGGAAAAGTTACAAAACGTTGCACACAGCACGAACGACGGCCCGTGCGGGCCACGCTTCAACTCCGAATTAAGTATCCAATATTGGACTCAAAAAGACCGTCTCGTGGTCGGGACTACGTAGCCGCAGACGGCGTGTCAAAATGACATTGTATGAGGGTTTTCTCTCAGAAAAACCAATTATTAATCATAATAATAATAATAATATATTATTATTATTAAATTTATTAACCTTTTTTTTATATCCTCTTTTTTTCTCCTCTCCCCCACGCGCATGTATTTTTTTATATATATATCCTCTCTCCTTGATTGGAGAGAGGGAGCCCCCCAAAATGAAAATCGTCCGCCGCCTCCCTTTTTTTTACATTATCTTTATCTTTTTTTCCCTCTTTTGATCGCCTGCTTTTGCAGGTCACGTCCGGAAGAGACCCGCAACAGCGGGTCTCTTCTTCTCCACCAGGGTCGTGCGAACCTGGTGGCCGGCCGGCAGTGGCCGGCCGCTCCTCCGCGGCTCGCCCAGACGACCGCCACCTCTTCCAAGCCGCCTTGCCGCCGTAACCCGACCACCACCTCTCCGCTGTCCGCTCGCCCAGCCGAGCTGCCGACCACCGCCTCTCCGCTATCTGCTCGCCCATCCGAGCTGCCGACACCGGCCTCACCTCGGCAGGCTGCGCTGCACCGCACCAACTCGCTGGACCGCCGCGCTAGACGGCCGGAACCCCCAAAACCGTCCAGAAAAAATCAAAAAACACGCTGATTTCGGCGGACGACCGCGACCGCGTCGGGACTCGAATTTTAAGTCTGAAGGATGTGTTGGAAAGGGCATAAAAACCACTATGCGTTCATGGGTTTTGCGCGTAAATCAGACAGCAATTCGATAATGAAAATTTAGGATGAATATGTTGCGGGAAATAAAAATGAAACAAAAACGACGCCTACCTCGCATGGCTTCACCCGACACTTCACGCACGATCCGCCGCCACCGCAATGCACCACCTTGGGGAGGAGAGGAGGAGGAGAGGAGGAGAGCTTGAGGGAGAGGAGGTGGTCCTGCTAGGGGAAGGAAATGGGGAAGGAGAAGGGATGAAAGGATTAAATAAGGATAAAAAATTAATTAAACCCTTAATTAATTAAAACTCATCCCAATTTAAATTCACATCTAAAATCCCAAACGTAGTCGAATTTAGGTCATGCCTAGGGTAAAAACCACCTCCCGAGCACAACGAAGGTCTCAAAATTTAATCTGAGGCCCCGTCCAAAAGTTATAAAACTGAACGCCCGATGACACCAAATTACGAAAACGCCCCAGGGACCATTTTTCACAGACGGCCCGCGCCCGCGAAACATATACCCCTCCTAGGATAAATAGCACATTTCGAACTCAAAGGTGCCCTCAGTTTTCAAGTCCGAGCCATCGTTTAGGAGATAATTAGCTAAGCCGTTAAACGAATAAATTAATTATTTAATTTAACCGTTTCACGTTCCGAAAGTGAGCGAGGGGTCCAAACGTCCCGCGCCAACAAGTTTTATGTCGTTCATAGGGTAAAAACCCTATTCCGGACCCATACGTACACTCAGATCTCTAATCCGGATCACCGTTTAGGAGTTATCTCATTTATTTGGCGTGCCCAGTTTGAACACACTGAAAATTTAATTCTGGCCACTCCGGGGCTCGAAATCGCACGCCGTCTGAAGGCGCTTCTCTAAAATATAATCAAGAATATTATGAAGTCTTCACAACAAAAATCGGGTTCTTACATAGGGTGTGCGTCCTATATCGATCTACTAAGTGGTAACCGTTGATGGATAGGGAAAGGGTCCTCTACCTATTGAGTGGTACCCCCAGAAGGACTAGGTCATGGATCCTCTATCGATCTACTGAGTGGTTCCCCTAATGGATAGGGATTGGTTCCCCTACCTATGAAGTGGTACCCCCTTAATAGACTAGGGTGTGGGTCCTCTATCAATATATTGAGTGGTAACACCCTAAAAAATAGGGTTTGGGTCCTCCACCTTCTGAGTTGTACCCCCTGATGCACTAGGGTGTGGGTATTTTACCTATTGAGTTGTACTCCCCTGACATACTAGGGTGTGGGTCCTCTTCATAGAGATTTTACCCCATCAACTATGTGTCATAGTAGAGAGGTGTGGGTTCTCACACGATTATTACTTTGAACAGGCATGCAATATGCTAGGAATTATTGATGGACCCTCAGAAATTTAGGCTAACTCATCATCCTGGGTTGGGATTGGTGGGATAGAGATCACATTCCTCTATCATATGGGTTCCTTTTATGATCATATATATACTTATTCTATTATTGGTATTCATTTTCCCTCTTACATTGGGGTTTAGATGACTACTTCTATCATGCCCCATATTTATCCCCACTTTAGTTTTTGGGGAATCCTACTAGGTATGTATATACTCACCACTTTATGGGATTTTATCGCATGTGTTTTGTCTTTTTTAGATGAGAGATAAGTAGGAGGTGATTTCAAAGAAGCATAGGGATACCTAGGTGTATTTGAACACGTACAATGTCATGGATTGGAGATCTAAATCCAGCATCTCTCAGAATTTATTCCCTATATGTTTTTGGGTTGGGACATCTACTCTAGTTGGGCATGTATTTTTTCCCTTTAAATTTTAGATTACACTATCACACTCTTTTTTATTCCCTAGAGGTTATTACAAACATTGTTTATTCTATATACATTGTTTTCTTTTATTATTGTTCCTCTAAAATTCTATATGGAGATGGTTGAGTTCATGTGTACATGTACTTTAGGAAAATGCCTCCCTTTTTAGTTATGACATTCAGTGCTGATCACCATCATCTAACCTATAGAGGTGGGCTTGGGGTAGTTATAGCTTTATTTTCTTCCAACTAGGCAGGATTTAGTGGGTCGGGTTGTGATAAATTGGTACCATAGGTGGTTTGACCTTCGGATGGTGTTTGTTTTTCCCCATATGAGGTTTTGTTGGTATATTAGGGAAACATTGTCAAAGTATATCAAGTGTGGATTTCATTCCAGAGAACCTAGTGTTTATGTGGTGGCCAACATATCTATTCACCAAGATTCTAACTACATTCTTTTTAACTCATCATACCAAGACATTGGTTGCAGGTAACTTTGGTACATGAATCATATATGATTGAGTACTTTGAAGTTTTATCTTGAGTTAGCTCCACACACACAAACACACACACACACACACACATATATATATATATTCTCATATGATCTTATTATGTCTTAATTAAATTTTATGGCTTCCTTAACGAATACAACCATTTAGGTTATCGATTCATGTTCATGATGATGATCCGATGAGTGAAGAGGCCTCAGTTCAAGGGATACCACACAAGATATTTCCTCCAGGAAGATAGGTAGTAGCATCCCTACCTATCAAGAAACATATTATACTAGAATATTAGGTTAAGGATCCACACAAACTTACCGTACTCCATGAGTTCTAGCAATAGTGTCCATTGTAGTTCCACAGTGATCCAGATCCCTAGGTAATGGAGGATTGACTTGAGTTAATAATCTGAGTTTTAATACTTTTGAAAACCCTGACTGATCGGATGGTTTTTTTGGAATCTATCCATTTCCATGTAATAATTGGACATTGGTGGAGTTTAGTCACAAAAATGCATGATGAGTATGAACTCTCATGGTCTGACTTCCAACAATTGTTTCATGAGAAGTATTGTCCCTCATGCATGTGTTTAGTTCAGATTCAATAGATTCTGAAGATAAAAAATGAGGGATAGAAGTTTATAAGTACTTTTTTAGGTTCACTGACCTTACACAGTAATACCTTAACATGATTTAGGATGGATACTTCTAGGTGAAAAAGTTTGAGTAGGGTCTTTGTAAAGACATCCATGCCTGTGTGGTACCCCTATGAATTCCCATGTATGTTGGAGTGTCAGATTTGGCACTGGTGATAGAGAGTGTCCTATCTAAGGGACACCATGAAACTGTATCTTGTAGTGGTAATCATAGGGTGGATTCATTTATAGCATCTAGTAGGATCTAGTCATAAGGGTCTCGGCATAGGAGATCTATCTATGACTAGACTCAGGCATGTGGTAATGTGGCTCAGGGATTTTATAGAGGAATAAGGAATCCCTAAGAGGGATGATGTTATTAATTTTATGGGAAAGGTCACATGGAATTTTATTTTCTTATCCTCTGTGCTAAGGAGGGTACAAAGATAGTGGATGTAATGCCACGATATAGGTATTCCATGGTCATGGGTTTACCAAGCATGGCTAGGGTGGCCCTTATAGAGGTGGATCTAGTATAAAAGAAGTTGGGGATCCAATAGGATGATTTGGTGGTGGTGAATGATTTTATTATCTCCTCCCACCACCACCACTAGGAATACCATTCTAGGATCGGGGAGATGGCGGTCGGAGCTGTGGTCAGCTACATGCTATGGATTCTTATGACTTGGCAACTCATGAGATGATTATAGGGATGATCTATGTTTATTCTAATCTTTATTTAGTACTATTAGACACATATGTGATCTATTCCTTCATATCATTACTCCTAGTGAGATATATGGGGATCCTAATTGAGACATTAGCTTAGCATCTTTTCCATGAGGTTCCTACAGGGAACGCCTCTTTGATATCACTCGTCTTCCAACAATGAGTGATATCATTTGGTGGAGATATTTTATCATGGGACCTTTTAGTCATCAAGATGACACCATATGATGTTATCTTGGGTATGGAATAGTTTTCCATGGTCTAAGCCAAGATATACTTTCACTGTAGATGAGATATATACCTTTGGATAGATGGGATGAAATTATCATTTATGGGTGAGAGAGATCTCATGGTGGAATGAGTGGGTCTTGAAATCCAGGAGATATAATTAATTTACTCATTAGTTAGTGAGTTTATCCCTTGGAATAGTAGGCTATTTAGGAATTTCAGTTCCTTAAGTCATGGATAATTATATTGATGTCTTTTTTGAGGCCATTTTAGGACTACCTCTAAGGCAGGATATGAATTTTTGCATCAAATTTCACCCCAAAACCACTCCAAAATCTTATGTGGCATATCAAACGTCCCTTACCGAGCTCTGAGAGCTGAGTGTGTATTTGGAGGACCTTTGAGAGAATATTTTTATCAAATCCAATGTTTCCCCCTAGGAAACACCAGTTGTGTTCATGAAAAAGGTGGATGAGAGCTTATGTATTTTTGTTGATTATGATCACTTGAATCTGGACATGATAAAGAAAAAGTACCACTTGCTGAGGATTGAATACCTCTTTGGCCAGTTTTGAGGTGTGATATGGTTCTCAAAGATCTATCTTAGGTCTGGATACCATTGGTTGAGAGTTCAAGACACTGGTATTTTGAATATGGAATTTCAATTTTGTTACGGACAAAATGAGTTTCTAGTGATGCTTTTTGGTTTGTTGAACTCCCCTACTGTGTTTATGGATTTGATGAGCTGGATATTTCGTCCATACTTAGACCATTTTTTTCGTCATTGATGAAATACTCTTCTACTCTACATCAGAGGAAGATTATGAAAAACACTTGAGGATGGTCTTAAACTTTCTTTGAGAGCACGTGATTTATGGTAAGTAATAAAAGTGATAGTTTGAGATCTATGAGATTCACTTTCTGGGGAATATCAACTCTAAGAATATATTATCCATGTAATCAGTGAAGATTGATTAATATATTACTTGGGATCCACTAGGTAGTGTGCCATAGGTGTGTAGTTTTCTTTTCTTGGAAGGGTACTACAAGAGATTCATAGTTGAACTCTCCAGGTTTGCATCCCCTTTGACTACCCTGATATGGAAAGTCTATTCACTAACCTAGAATATGTATTTCTAGATATCCTTTGAGGATTTTAGGTTGAGGATAATTATTAATCCTATTTTGAGACTATCAAATGAGCCCATGGAGTACGTAGTGTGTTACGATGCCTCTAGAACTGGCTTTGACTGCATGTTGATGTAGAGGAAAATAGTTATCACGTATGGGTCTAGGTAGTTGATACCCCATGATTAGAAATATGTGACTCATGCCCTAGAGTTGGTAGTGGTATTCTTTGCTCTAAGGATGTGAAGGCACTATCTTATGGGTGAGTTCTTTGTTGTTTTCTCATACCATCAGAGTCTCTAGTATGTATTCACATAGAGATATTTGGACCTGAGACATAGGAATTGGTTGAAGTTCCTATAGAACTATCACTTTGAGATATTTTATACTCATGGGAAGGTAAACATGGTGTAGGATTCCCTTAACATGAAGTCCCATTCTTTCCTGGCGGATGAGGTGTCTGAGTAGTTTTCTTCCATACAGTTGACCCTGGTAGAGGACAAGGGTACAACTTTTCTTCAGTCAATGGTGTTGAATCCTTCTCTTATCTAGTTTGTGATGGAAGATCAGTTAGGAGAAATTTAATGGGAGGAAATACGTTACCATATATCCTCATAAGGTTCACCAGATAGATTCTCTAAATGATGGAACCATGTCCTCTGTTTCTAAGGATAAAAAGTGGTTCTGGTCGCTATGCAAGAGGAGGTGATGAGAGAGTTTCACACATCTCCTTTGGTTATACATCCTGAGTTAGGTAATATGTATAGGGACCATTAGTGGTAGTTTTGGTGGTCTTAAATGAGGTATATCATGGTCGAGTTCATATCTTGGTTCCTCACATGTCAGTAGGTGAAGGTTGGGCACCATGATTCATCATGTTTATAGTAGCCTCTTGAGATCATGGATTATAAATTATATGAAATATCCATGGACTTTTTGACAAGGATTCCACAGACAGTGAGACTCCCTTATTCCATTTGGGTGATACTTGACTGATTTACCAAGTTGGTGAATTTCCTTTCTATCAGGGAGAAGAGTTTGGTGTAGAGTTTATACCAGATATACATATGGGAGATCACAAACCTCTATGGGTTTCTCTCAAAAATAGTATCTTACTATGATTCACATTTTACATCACAATTTTGGAGAGGCCTACATGAGGCATTTAGGACCCATTTGAGGATGATTATAGCTTTTCCCTCCCAGAAGGATGGGAAGTCTAAGAACACTATCTTGGTATTAGAGTATATGTTGAGGTATTTCATGTTATACTATATCCAGACTTGTGATAATCACTTACCTTTGGTAGAGTTTTCTTATAATAACAACTATCACTCTACTATCAGCATGGCACCTTTCGAGACTCTATACAGGATACCCTACAGGTCACCCTTATGCTGGACTGAGAGCAGTGAGGCATCTCTTGATGGGACAGATAAGGTGTAGGTAATGAAAAAAATGTCCATGTGATCCATGAGCATATGTGGATAGCTCAAATTGGGTAGAAATCTTATCCAGATCAACATCGTCGACCCTTTGAATTCAAGTAAGGAGACCATTATTTCCTGAGAGTCTCCCCATGATGAGGATTACAGAGATTTGGTTGGGGATAAAAGTTATTCATAAGGTTCATTTGGTTGTTCATGTTCTTATATAGGGTTGGTGAGGTTTCTTACCTCCTAGGCTTACCCCCACAGTTGGAGAAGGTGTATGATGTCTTCCATGTGTCACATTTGAGGAGATATGTGCATGATTCTATGAATGTTATTGAATGGGGTGATTTGGACATTGAGGATGGAGCCCCCATAATGGAGTACTCAGTGGTGATCGAGGATTGGAAGTAGAGGATCCTACGTGGATGGACCATTCCATTGGTTGGTGTGTTGTGGTAGTATGGGAGCATGTAGGAGAGATCCTAGGAGAGGGAGAGTCATATGCAGGTTTAGTATTCTGACCTTTTAATTTAGTTTGTGATTTTTTGGGATGAGAATGTTAAAGGAGGGAATAATGTAGTGACACTATTTTTTCCTTGTAAGACTTTGAAATATTATAATAAATATTCTTGGATCTAGGCATTGAGACAACGTGTAATTCTGAGACATAATGAGCGTGAAATTAATTTTAAAAAAAAAATATATTAAATATATTTTATATCAAGTACACATAGTATTTTAAATGAAATGTAATATATCCAAAACAGAGTCTCAGGTCGAGAAACTATGATCATGGCTGAATCCGAAGAGCGGGGTTTAGCCTATGTGTGAACTAAAGTTGGTCAGTGCCCGACATTCGGATGAGGTAGTGGTTGGAAGGTGCGTTAAGTAAATTTATTAATTAAATTATTTAATTAATTCATTTAATACCCTAGACCCACTATCCTTAATAAATATGTGGTTATGGAAAATATCTAGTGTTAACCACATAACCTTAGGATCATTGAGAGGTGGTTCCATCATCATTCGTTGGTGAGTCAAGATCAAATGAGGACTAGCAACTGGATCAAGGTAAATTGAGGCACAACAAACACAGTGGATCCTATCCATCATTGGAAACTGCATTCATCATGAAATAATGATCCAATATTTAGTTAAGGCCCATGTTTTTTTGTTTTTTCCCCTTTTATAATTATTCAACAAATAATATTGTATCTATTTTGATTTCTAGAATTTTATAACCATCGCATGAGCCCGCATATCAAATTGAATTATTTATTCAATTTATTATTGGTTATTCCATTTTTCTCACCATAGATTCCTCACATTCAATCATCTTCCAATAACACTTGTCCAATGATGTTTATCACCCTTTTTATGGTGTTTTTTTCTCATCGTTCTTCGTGTTCTTTGTCATTGGCTGACATGGTCATGGTTCGACTTTTTCGGGCGGGTTAAAGTGCGATAAAACCCTAAAATTTATAGTAGATTCACATGTAATGAATGGTTTTTCAATTTAATGATGAATAGGGATGGATTTTGGAATGTGTGTGGCAGATATGTGGATCTGGGATCTAAAGTGGAGATGGAAGTGACATGGGAGAAGTGTTGGTGGCATGCGGGCTTCATGTGGGAGAACTAGATTCCAATTTTCAGACAATGGTGGGATGGAATCAATGGATAGAGTGATTTAAATGGATTTTGGTGGTCAAAATAACATGAATATTGGTGGAAATAGTAGATCTTGGATCTAAGTCACATTTATAGAATTCTATGAAAAAAATGACTACACATCATGTAGTCCAATGATCACATGATGTGTAAACCCTTACTCGCGGTGGCTAGGGATTACATGTGAGTTAAATATCACATGTAATGTGGGATCCCCACATGCCATGTGACCCGGTTCTGGTGGATTAGTGTTTACTATGGGAGTACCCAAATACAGACATGACCAGGCACACACTATACTATCACATGGATTATGTACATGGGCACGAGTTTGGTTCACATGAATATGGCCTAAAGGACACTATCATGTCTAAGAGAGCATGGGTAGGCTCCGGGTGGTGGTGATGAGCTCTATAATACTATTACATGTTGTTTAGTACTATATATCTAGAAATCTGTGTAATGACAAATACATGGCTAGGAAGAGGAGCCGGGCCACACGCCCTGTGGACCCATTGCCTTCCCTTTTGAGGAAAATTCCACCTCTATTTTCACCTTCATTTTGACTTATATTTTGAAATGAGAGTAGCCTATCCATAGTTTTTTACATTTATAACGTGATGGTGGACTTTATAGTGTGTTTTTCAATAATATGTAGGATATTCTGAGCATGACGCATCTTTAGGCAATGCTCAACAATGGCAGTGATCAGGTAGGGTCGTTAGAGAGAGGCCATAGTGATACCCCCTAACAGACTAGGGTGTTAGTCTTCTATCAAACTAATGAGTGGTACCCCTTGATGGACTAGGGCATGGATACTCTACCTACTGAGTGGTACCCTATGATAGACTAGGGTATGGGTCCTTTATCGATCTATTGAATAGTTCCCCTGATGAACTTGGGCATGGATCCTCTATCAATCTACTGATTAGTACCCCCTAATGGAAAAGTTGTGGGTCCTATACTTGCTTATTGGTACCCCTGATGGACTAGGGTGTGGGTCAACTATCAATCTACTGATTGGTACCCCCTAACAAACTAGGTCTTGGGTCCTCTAACTACTGAGGTGTACCCCTTGACAGACTAGGGCGTTGGTCCTATACCTACCGAGTTGTACACCCTGGTGGACAAGGGTATGGGTCCTCTACATGGATATTGTGCCCCCTCAACTAAAATAAAGAGGTGTGGGTTCTCCACATGGTTATTACTTCAGATAATAACATGTGATTTTAGTCATCATTGATGGACCCTTAGAATATAAAGAAGACTCATCATCCTAGGTTGGGATTTTTTTTATGGATATCCTCTTTCTCTCTTGTCTGATTTTATTTTATGAGAAAATATATACATTTTATATTTTTTGAATTTACTTTCCATATTTATTTAGGGTTGATATGACTACATATATCGTGTCTCCTATTTATACCCTTCATCTTTCGAGACGTCCTACTAGGTATGTATATACTCACCTCTACATGGGCTTTGGCTGCATGTGTTGTGTCTTGGGCATATGACAGATAAGTCGGTGGTAATTTCAGATAAGCATAGGAATACCCATGTGAATTTGTAACTGTACAGTGGTCAAGGCATTGATATCTAGATCCAGGATCCCTCAGCATGTCTTTTCCAGATATTTTCAGTTTGAGACATCTATTCTTGTTGGGGGTTTATTTTTCCTCTTTAATTTTTAGATTGCACTATCTCACTCTTCTTTTTTCCGTAGAGGTTATTACATGAATGGTTTATTCTCCAAATGTTTCTATTTTTTATTATTATTCCTCTTCACTTATTCATGAATATGGTTGTGTTCGTGTGTATAGGTACTTTATAAAAAAGCCACCCCTTTTAGTTATTCCTTTCAGCTTTGGTTACCATCCCCTAGCCTATGGCGGAGTTCTTGGGGTTGTTTCGCCTTGTTATTACACTAACTAGGAAGTACTCGGTGGGTTAGGTCATGACCATCAACCTCATGCATGTGGTGGTGATTCAATTAAGGTGGATTTTTATATAATTTTTTTGAAAAAACATTAAAATTATTCTAAGTTTAAAAAAATTAGAAAATAGGACATAAAGGCATTAATCCCTAAATACATTTATCTTTTTTTTGGGAGAGGTGATAGGAATTTAGGGGCTTAGTTCCTTTTCATATAACCTTTGGGAAAAAGTGATGAGGCCCCAAACTACTTTTCCCAAAACCACCCAAAAAAATATTTTGCCTACTATAGCTCATATCTTTGATCATGGTAACAGATCTTTCATTGGTACCTAATATGATATCAATATTCTTTCTCAAAAAATCATGAGGAAATGTGACACTAACTTTTTTGAGGTAATCCATGGTATTTTTGTAGAGATGTTATAGGAATTTAAACATTCCATTATTTCACAAATATCACTCTAGGACAAGGAAATTGGATAAACCTCTATAGTCTTAATAAGTGACGTGTTATTTTATGGGACTTTGATGAATCGATAATAACATCCATTAGTGGGGTATTTTTTCATATCATTTTCTAATATTTGGATTTTAAGTCCATAGCATGGGGTTTTGTATTTGTGAACCTAAAACCTAGGATTATTAGGATTCAATACTGGGATCTTCTTTTCAACCCCTTGGAATTTTGTCACCCATATTTGGATCATAATTCAAGAATTGAGCTATTTCTTTTGTAACCCTCAAATCCTATGTGAATTTTCCTCAAAAGTTGGGGTGCCTATTAAAATGGATAAGGTAATAGAGAAGTCAAGGTATGGTAATTTTTCTTGTGTGTTATTGGAGTTGGATCTTATCCCCCCCCCCACACACACTATGGAAAATTATAGGTATGATTTGAATATTCATTATGAAAAGAGGCATGATTTTTGTAGAGGTTGTGAAAATATAGTGAAATTGTAAGATAAAATTCATAAAATTTTAGTTTTCGTATCTTGTCGGATAAAGGGAGATAATAATGATAAATAAAAGAAAAAGGATGTAATTGTGGGAAGGATGAAACATGATAATTAAATAGAACTAGGGATAGAGGGCTATACAAAAGACCCACATAGAAGTGAGTCTCATGAAGGAACTCTTAATTTTTTTTTATATACCAAATCAGGAATTAGGTGACCTGAACAATCACAATATCAATGGAGATGAAAAATAAAGGGGAAAATTTACTTGTCCCTAACATCATTGTGGACACTAATGATGGTAACTAATGTGAAGCCTTATCTAGAAATGGGGATGATGAATATTCTATCTCAGATGAGATGTGGTCTTAAAAGAGTGGGATTTAATTAGATTCAATGGAGCTTCTGGTAGAAAAATATATAAATTATGGTGTTATTATGGGAAAGATTCATCTGGTAATGAACTCTTAGACCTAGCTGAAGAGAGTTAGGAAACATAAGGTAGTAGGGGGAAAAATACCCTAGCTTCTGAATGCCCCAAACTCGTGTAGGTTGGATTTGGAAAAAAATTATTTATTTCTTTTGTTCAGGTAATCCTTGGCGGGAATGAACCTCTACCAATTATTGGGGAATGCATGGGTAAGGACTTGATATAAGTTGGTGATTTTTTGGAAAGTATCATAGCTATAATAAATGTTGATATTATGATTAATACATGCTATAAGAATCAAAGAAATATGATGTTGGATATGGATGGACAGAAATCTGGAAAGGAAGGACTTTTTGGTTCTTCTTTAAAGAGAAATGGTGAAATCGATGACTCAACTCAAGGTGTTACTTCACATCCTATGCATGGTCCCTTTAGGTATGATTCTATTTCACTAAATAAAAAATCATACCCCCAAGAAAAAGTCTAACCCAGGTCTCATCCATGGTACGCTAGGGAATAATGTTTTGGGAAATGATTTATGAATTCAATAGGCTTTGAAGCAAGTGTTTGGATTAAATATTTTATAGTCTTCTGCATTTTTTGCTAATTTTGGGACTCCATATAAAGTGAGGATCCATCTTGAGAAGAAAGAGGGACTTTAAAATGATAAACGAGTGGTGGGGATCACAACACAAAATGTCCAGGAAGATAATGGGTAAAGAGTATCTTTTTCATGCATGATAATATAAACAGATCTAGTTATATGGAATCATATCAAAAGGAATATTAAAATGCCACTCAAGCCAAAGGACTGGCCTCATATACAGAGATTTTCAGGCCAAAATTGAGGAATTTGGTAAGCCAGATTAGCCTTGAGCTGAAGGCGATTTCAGAGGGCTCTGGTCTATGTTGAGGAAATAAACCTCATGCCTATGAGGTTCCTACCTCACTAGATGACAATGTTGACTCTCAATTTGATGATGAATAAACATGGAAGAAGTCCAAATCCTTGTGAAGGGGCCATCACCTGAGAGGTCGATGTTGTGAAAGATGATGCCAAACTCTTTTGCTTCATGCTTGGTTCGGGCTGGTAGAACTTTTTTCATGGTAGTTTATGGGCAGATGTTCCACATAACTCTTCATCTTTATTCTTTGTTTATATGTTTCTTTCCTTAATAAATTTTTAAGTCCATGGCCTTGTATTTTCAAACCCATGGTTCGTATCGCCTTTAACTAATATATTAAAATTTTAAATTAATAATTATTAATTAATTGTTACTAAATTGTTATTAGTTAATTAACTAGTTTTCCCTAATTAATATTAATTAATAATAAATATTAATTACTAATAAATATTAATTAATAATATTATTTACTATTTCATAGTATTAAAATCTAATAAATATTAATTAATAATTAAAATTAATTACCAATAAATATTTAAAATTTCTCTTTAGTTAGTAATTATTTATAATGTTTATATATTTATTAGTTATTGATTAATTAGTGAAGTTGGGAGGCTTACCCATGTGGTAAAGTCTCCCCATAATCCTACATCAGACTTAGATTAAAATCCGAGTAGGAAAAAATTTCCATAGGTACTGTAGAAGGAACTATAGTTCTGTAGTAGTGTGGGTACTGTAGCTGAAGTACTATTCATCCTGATTGGGTCTTCGGGCCACTCGGCCTTCGAACCATCAAGGGGGAGATGACGCGGGCATGATGGATAGGTCTTGATGCAAACATGATGCAAGTGGGGCCTTTGGGTCATCCAATGGTGGGACTATAGTCCAAGTAATGGTATTCATGCTTGATGGGACTTTGGGAAAAAAATCTACATTTAAATAAAAAGCGGCTGGTTTGGTGGGTTATCCCTTGGGTGGCTATGAACTTCATTTACAGCCTGTGTGCGTGTGTGGTGTTTGTGTTTGTTTGAATGTAATTATACCCCTAAGAACCTAATATAATAATAAGTTATTGATTAATTAGTAATTAATCAATATTTAATTACTTATTAATAAGTCCATGGGGTGTTAGTCGAGTGGTAATCACCGGTTGTACCCCTCACTATCAGTAGGAACAGGTGTTGGATCGAGTCCTACTAGACTCATATAGTGTGCATATTATGCATAAGGTGATTCAAATCCATTGTGTAGCTGGGGAACATGCGGTGCACTCTAGGCATGGCCAGGGCCCCCCATTGGGAGTTGAGTGTAACCCATACACATGTTTTTATTTGTTGGGGAGGTGCTTGGGTGGTAAACCCATTAATCCTGCTTCCAAAAGACAACGGTTTGAATCCTAGAAATACCTTGGGGGATTTATGATGTGGATAATGATGCAGGCATGATGTTGGAAGGCGGTGATGTAGGCATGATGTGGGCAGGAAGTGACGCAGGCATGACATGGTCTTGGTGATACAAGCATAATGTTGCAGTGGGCCTTCAGGTCAAGTTTATTGGGCACTTGGCCTTGGGCATATGAACTATGTAATGTTTCTCCCTCTACCCAGATAGAAATATGTCTTTTTCTTTCATAATAAAAAGTAGATTTTGACCCATTTTTTGAAATAACTTATTAATAATATTAATTACTAATCAAATATTTATTTATTTAGTAATTAATAATTATTATCAAAAAATTACTAATAAATATTTAAAAATATTATTTAGTTACTAAATATTAAAAATAATGATGAAGTTATTAAATTACGAATTGTTAATTAGTTATTATTAAATTATTATTAGTTGAATAAATAATTATTGATAATTAATATTAATTACTAATAAATATTAGCTACCAATTATTACTAATTAAATAATATTATTTATTATTTAGAAATATTAATTACTAATTAATATTAATTACTAATAAATATTTAAAATTATATACCCGAAATAGTGCAATCCCTATAGAATATATGGTACTAGAAAATTTTTGTTAAAAAAGTATATAAATAGTGAGAAGAGCGATTGCAATGATACAAATTTCTTCTGAAAACACCAACAAAAGTAGAAAATCATTAAACATTTACCTTCTTTTATATCTGTTGCCCCTTCCTTGATGGCCACCCCGACCTCTCAGGTGTCTGTATCTCTTCCACTGCTTGGAGTCTTGCAAAGTGTCAGGATGATCATCCATGCTTGATGATTCATCTTCCTCACCACGAGACTCATTGCCCCCAGTTCCATGAACATTACAAAATTTCTCATGGAAAACTTCTTTGATGTCAGACCTATTTAAATTTTGAATCAAATATAGGATTTCCTTTACATCAGTACCTGATGCATCCTCTAGACCAGCCTCTTCAACCTAATCTACTCCCTTTCCTACTGGTGAGTCATGTTGATCATCAGCATTAGACAAAGAGACATTATGATCTTCCTCTATAACAACGGCTCTGCATGGTAGATTAATTGGTACCAAGCCAGCTTTCCTAGTGACCAGATTAAATCTCTCATCATCCACTATACTATTTTTTCCTTTTTTAGATATAAATTGACTTGACCAATCCTCCAGAGTCTGATCTAATTTCCCCTTAACCATAGCTCGCTCCTGTATCATTTCCTTATCAAATTCATCTTGTACAGTAGTCTTATATTCTTCAAAGCTTGCATTACCAGTCACAAAAGTAGGGTCACTTCCTTTTTTCCCAGAGAGGACATCAATTGTTGACTCCTCTAATTCTGCCTCATTTTCTAAATCATCCCATGATTCCTTATTGCAAGAAATAATCATTTCACCTTCACCATCAGTAACTAGATTAAGGTTTCCAGCCACATCACCAATGCCAACAGAGGAATTTTTTGGGCACAATCCCCCTTCCAAAATAGCAGTGAAGGAAATAGGACCTGAGAAGATCATAGTGTTTGAAACCATCTTCCCTAAAGAATCCCTATAACTATGAGATGTAGTAGCTTCACCACCATTGTAAATTTTAAACTAATGATTTTCATTAAATTTTCCATTCTTATTTAAATTATTGCACCATAGGTTCTTCTGATGATTCATGTTTAGATGCCCAATGTTGCAAAATTTTGTACAGAAATCAGGATTCTTCTCGAAGTCAATTTAAATCTTCATCCTTCAATCACCTGCAAGGATAATGATAGACTCAACAAGAGTTGAGCAAAGGTCAACCATGAAAAACACTCTAGATAATTTCCCATCTATGGATATTTTATTTTCATGGTTGACCTTGATTGGAGTAATGACTGCATGGGACATATCCCATAGCAGTTTTAAATGCCAAAAGAACTATAGAATATTGTGGATTTGAATCCATACATAAGTAATTGAGTTCTTCGTTGAAGAATTATTGAAAAGGGGGTCCCAATATTGGATCTGTAGAATTCTAGGATTATGGGAGACTAAGACTAAAATCTATTCCATAGATTTAATTTCATCCAAAGGAAAAAATATATGAAAAAAATCCTTTTCTTATAACTGTAATCTTCCATCCACTAAAACCACAAACCTATATAATTTGGTTTCACATCCTCTACCTTCCAGGGATTAGAATTCCGCTGAAGAGTCAATCGGTCCAAAATAAAATATTTTCTTTCTTCAAGCCTCTCCAATATGAGCTTCTGATATGCTTCGACAACATAAAAATGATCCATTTTTTATGAATGTAGATGATGCAAGTATGGGCCTTAAATCTGTGAAGAACCTATTATTCTTCACCTTTATAGAAAAGGAATCATTCCCATTCACCAGATCTCCTTAGGGGAATCCTAGAAATCTCCTTAGGGGATTAATAATGCATGAACTAACACAGGCGCTGACATAGGTGGCAGTGACATAGGCATGATGTGAGCAGGTAGTGACGCAGGCATGATACAGGAAAGGGGTACAGACCCATGGATATACTGGTAAAAGTAAGGCCTTTGTGGAATCAAAATGAAGGGACCTTCGATCCTTCCAATGTTGGGCTTACAAACCTTTAATATATTAATAAATAGGGATAGATGGGTTTGTTATCCCTTAGGGGGGCCTTATAACCCGCCTTTCCTTTCTGTGTGTGTAAAATATATGTGTGTTTGAATGTAATTATACCTCTGAGCATCTAATATATATACATATTAGTAATTAATATTTTTTAATTATTAATTAATATTTAATTAGTTAATAATTAATATTAAATATTAATGGTTAATATCTAATAGTTATTTTGTTCTTATTACTATTATTTATTAGTAATTAATATTTATTTTTATTTAGTTACTCATTATTAATAATAATATATTATTTATCCTTCACACAATTAATAATATATTATTTTTAATAGTTAGTAATCAATTAATAATAAATATTAATTACTAATAAATAATAATAATACCTAAATAATAAATAACTATGATCATTTATTATTAAATATTAATAATTAACTAATTAAAAATTAACAAGTAATTAGAAAATATTGATTAATATTAGTAATTACTAATAAATAGTATTAATAAATAACCAAATAATTAATAATTAATAATTAATAGGTTTTAATTAATTAATAATTAAATAATATCTAATTATTAATAAATAATATTAACAATAACTCCAATTTTAATGATCCTTCCCCTCATCTCTTGAATATAGAGTTTTCTAAAGAGGATCTTAATGTGGTTGACTTCCATTATGGGAAGTCCTCACATAACTCTCATGACATGCTGGGAGATTGGCCTCTCTTCAATGAGTCCACCTAAGTAGGATTCCTCAATTCAAGAGGACTCTCCATTGATTTCAAAAAATGATGGAGGTCATAACATTGAGCCTCATGAAAAGGAAGATGAATCATCGAGCATGGATGCTCCAGATGGTAATTGGAAGACTCCTAAGTAGTGGAAGAGAGGAAGACACCTGAGAGGATTGAGTGGCCCCTGAGTAAGGGATGGTGGACATAAAAGAAAGTGATTTCTAGATGTTTCTATGGTGTTTTTGGTGTTGTTTGTGACACTTTTTAACCCTAAAACCCTCCTTTTCATTTCCCTTATACTTTAATTTTTTAAAATAAATTTTTTGGAACCATGGATTTTAACCCATGGTTCATGCCATTTCTAATAATTAATTAATTAATTAATTAGTTTTTATTAATTTAATAATCTAATCATTACTCTTAATATTTATTAACAAAAAAATAAATTTAAATATTTATTAGTAATTAATATTAATAATAATTAATATTTATTAGAAATTAATATTATTAAATTGTAAATAATATTATTTAATTGATATTTATTAGTAATTAATATTTATTGGTAATTAATATTAATTATCATCATTAATTAATTGATAATAATAATTTAATAGAAATTGATCAATAATTAGTAAAAAAAATTGCAAAGGTAAGGATCAACGACCCCTTTTTTTAAATAAGAAACAAGTAAAGATGAGGAACATAAAGTAACTAAAAAATTACATGATAATACAGTCTAAAAGAAATCATTTAAGAATCTCAAGATCGAGTTCTCATGCTATGGTGAGAGGAGTGTCAACCCCAACCATAAGGATATCGTCCTCTTCTGCATGTTTTGACCTGTAACCATGGTCCATCTCCATCATCTGGAAGTCCGATGTTAACGACATATATCTCTTCATTTACTTCAAATACTTGATCATCATTTTATTTGTCCTACTCACTACTTCCTAAAGTAAGCATCTCCAAAGAATTATGTGTATAAAGCATCAAATTTTATTTATCCCTCACCTGTTGTCCATGGTCCAAGCCTTCGTTAAAAGAATCAATTTTTGATTTGTCCATCATGTGAGACTTCACATTTGAATCCCCATTATCTTTTCTGATAGAAGTAAGTTTAGCATCTACCTGAAGGTTACAAGGTGATTCCACAAGATTCCTATCCCCTTTTTCATTTTCCAATGCAAAGGGTACAACCTCAATGATTTTATTGAGACTACACTGAACAAGAGGAATAGGGTCCTACTTAATATATGAGGCATTATAGGTACTTTTAGAGATAACTAAATCAATGCTCCTATTAGGTTTAACATCAAAATGAGTAGAAGTCATAACACCTTTATTTATAGATATTTTTACCCCAAAAAACAAATCCATGTCACAAATAAGAGTTGAAACCAACCCAAGGCCGCACTTAGGAAAAAAAGGGGTCTTCTCACTAAACATAGGATCTGAGCAATCAGGTAGGTGTAGTGAATAATGGTCCATAACAAGTTTTTAAGGATTCCTTCCTTGAATAGGTTCAAAGGGGCGAACAAGATCCTTATGTGGCTCTATTTCACTAACAATAGAATCCATAAGAGGTTGTATAACACATATTTTATTATCATTATATAACCTATCTAATAGGTCATCCACTGCTACATATTTATTGTGGCCAAGAACAGGAAATGAAGAGGTAAATTCATTGGAGACCAAGTTGTTGTCTGAGTAAACCTTCCCCATAATAGGTGCAGAAGAGAATTTTTTTCTCTTGGACTTCAATGAAGTAGAATCTTCAAATTTATCTTTCCCTTTATGGTTCTTTAAAGAAAAAATTTGTTTCTCCTAGAAAAAATTACGATCCACTCCATCCTATGAATCATTATCTCTAGTAGCCCAACTATCATTAGATTCATCACCAGTCTGATAATCAGATATGCCCCTATGTAAGGAATCCTTGAATGAGAAACCATCTACAATTAAGTGAATCTCCTCAAAAATCTCAACCTAAGATATAGGGGCCTTATAATTCACCTTAGTGGTAGAAACAATTATAAGAACATCATTAGGAGAAGAGAGATATCTAAGAATAGGAATGTCTAAGCATTATTACTTCAGAGTGTCTTTAGAATGAGGTTTTGGAATTAATTGAGAATACTCTTCATCAAATTGAGTATGTTCTCAAGTGAAATTTAAGCTCTTTGAAACAGAATTGTGAGCAGTATTTTCTACAACATGATATCTACTCTGATCATCCTTGAATTGAATAGTTTCACTAATTTTTTTCTTTAGATAGTGTCACAAATAATGACCCTTAATCTAAAATTTGTAGTAGAAAAGATCTCCCCTACACATAGATTTTGAATGCCCAGTAATCTGGAAGGAATCACACAAAAGGGGTGTCCTCTAAAACTCAATTTTTAGATTAATATCATCACTGGAATTGGTAAGTAAAACTATATCAATCAAGGTTATTATTTAAATCAACGTTAACAAGTACTCTTTAATAATGACCAAACCTAACCATTTTAGTGGAATTATCGTTCCTGATTGGGATGACAACTATATATGCAATGTCATAAAATTTTTTTGGGTGCCATAATACCCAATTGAGTCCATAAATATTGATCTATAACTATGTGAAAGTGTCCTTGAATTCATTAAGACTAAAATTTATCTTTTATTCATTAACCTGTAGGGTTCCTGATTGAAGATTAAACGATCATGTGCTCTAGAATCACCGCTTCAATTCCATAGAGGAGAATAAAATGCGAATGAAACAACGAACAAGTCTTAAAAATTTGAAATCTATGAATCCCCAAATAGGGGATAAACATGAAACAATTTCAGTTACTTTTCATGGTTTCATACCTTTCATCAGTGAAATCTGAACAATGAATGAATGTTTTCCTAGATCAATCCTTTCAAATGTGAAAACATCTGAAGTAGAAACATGTGTGGTGGAACCCTTCCTGAGGATTTTTTGTGAAACCCTAATCAAGAGTGAGGAAAATTATCCTCCCAAAAACCCAACAAAGGAGTAGAAACCCTTTAAATCCTTCACACCTCTTTCCTTTCTTTTCTTGGAGGAATGTGATTTCTACCAAACAGCATGCTAAATAAGGAGATATGAGCAATGGTTCAAGCTTCGCAGGTGGTTTAGGGCAAGAAAACAAATGGGGATAATCAGGATAAACATCTACCATTCCTCTATCATTAGTAATTTAATAATTTAATCATTATTATCAATATTTAGTAACTAAATAATAAATTTAAATATTTAATAGTATTTTTTAATAAAAATTATTAATAATTATTAACTAATTAATATTTAAGTAGTTAAGTAGTAATTAATATTATTAATAAGTAATTAAATATTTTTTAATTAATGATTATATTAACCAAATGGTGAAAACCATGGGTTTAAAACCCCATTACCCTGAAAATTTATTGAAAAATATATAGAGAAAAATATAAGGGGTTACGACAAAAAGTGGATTTCACACATGCCACCAAACCAATAGAAAAAACATAACCATCCAAAATCACAACAGAGATAAAAGAGAAATAGGTAACCTCTTTAGCATCTACTTTCCACATTCTATGCATTCCCATAACCTCCAGGATGATGTCCTCTCCCCCATTTTAGGTTACCCATGGTCCACCTCGATTATCCAAGCTCTTATCAGTGTCCTCCTTAGCCTCTACTACCTTTGAGTTTTTCATGGTTTCACACTTCATAGAGGGTTATATTCCAATTTCAATGGCCTTACCTAAAGAGATTAATATATCATCCTCATAATTTGAATCCATTATTTCTTGTGAAGTATCCTTGGTAGTTTCTAAAATATGATTCTCTATAGGAGTATGTCCTCCCACTATAACAAATTTTTCAGCCCCCATAGGAGGACCAAAAACTAGCTCCTATAAAGACTCCTTAACAATTTTCAAAATAGGTTTCACTATAGGAATCTGGCATTCCACTGGATCTGATTTATCATACCCTATAGGATATTGTTCTTAAATAAGAGAGGATGTATTACTAGTAACCCCAACCAACTCCACATTGAAAGAAACGCCTTGGTTCTTCTTAGTACATTCCACGTAGAAAATTCCATAGTCATGTGTGCTAATATCATCAATCATAGAAATTAAATTTGGGGAACCTTTAACTCACCTCATTCTAATAGTAACACTATCTTCCTTACCAACATCAACACCAGGGCTACACATAGGAGGGGTAAATTCACCCCCCACCACCACCAATTAAATTGCCTTCGCATCATGAGGCACATAAAACTATCTAGCCTCCATCGACCTTGATTGATCCACCATAGAATATAGTCCCTTGATTCCAGGTGATGAACATTCTATAGAAGTATATTGAGAATTATGTACTTCAAATACTTATTTAATCCCCACCAAATATTTCCTTCTTGAGAAACCTATAAAGATGGAAATCCATACTCACCCTCATTACCATGTGAAGCATGCATTGCCTTCAACAACCCCCTATCGACATGAGTTTCACCCCATTTTTACTTCCTATTTCTTGAATAATCGAACTTACCATGAGACAAGAACTACTCCTCAATAATATCTAAATGACCCCCCCCCCCCAACATCACTATCTAGATCTTCAAGTCATCGCACCTATCACCCCATTTTAGCTGATTTCCATCAATAGGATCATAAGAAGAATGGGACAATAGGTACCATCCATTTCATATTTATTAATAGGGGTTTCAAAAATTAAATGGATAGATTTAACCACATCTGTAAATGACACATTATCATGAAGTGGATTAGCATCATCATCCCCCTAACCAAAATCACTTCCATCCATCCTACTAGCATCCAGTAAAAATTTTCCATGTGTATGACCATTCAGAATTGGAAAACCCCATTCACATTTCTAACAGCCTTAGTAAACATCAAATTACCTTTATCTATAATCCAATTATCAACCTTTTTCTCACTATTTCAAATAGAATAACCAAACACTTGAAATTTAAATTTACATTTCTTTACCTTATGCCCAATATTTTTGAAATTGGAACATTTCAATCCCTTGAGATATGATTCTCTAAGGTTCCCAATGAAATGTAAATTAAAGAAAAAATCAGAAAGAGATTCAAACTCAATAGAGAGCTCAAATTTAAACTCATCAGCCTCCAGAAAAACATATTCAATAAGAGAAGAATCATGATCAACTTCCATGAGAACCTTAACATAATGCCCATACCTTTCCAACTCAGTTTACTTATCAAACTTAATAGGGGTTCTAATGACTGAGGTGACATCCCAGTGAATCTGAGGATGCCAAAAAAACAGTTCATCCCCCTAATCTAGATCTATATCTGAATATTAGAGTTTTGAACCCTAACCAGATCAAACTGGGTATCCTAATCATATGATCTCAATGTGCCTGGCTTGAGGGAAGTAAAACTTGAACTCCAAACTTTCAATTTTACATTAATTAAGGGGAAAATAAAATTTAAACAACCCATACCAATGGAAATTATTCACCAGTCGTCAAAGCCCCATATATGGAAAAGCTGATTCCACAAATCCTCGAGCTTCCAGGCAATGCTCTTGCTCAGTAGAGACATTTACCCAATTATTGAGTGTTTACAATTATCCAGTGGATCCATGAATAATTTTGTATTAGCCTAAATGAAATCCATGGCATCATTCTTAGTGAAGTTTTTCTGCGGTTTCATATGATCAACCCGAGAATTGGTGAAAAACATAGGGTTAGAATATTACACTACATTGGAGTTAATATTCCTTCTCAAAGTGTCCAAATTCTTATTCATATTTGGGACCCTATTTTCATGAATCTCACATCTAGAAGGAGTCTTTGAGCCGTGAGGAAATAGACCTACGAGTCAAGGCTAATGAGAAATATTATAATGGGACTTAATAGCCTTTAGGATAACATGCCATGTAATGGATCTCCTCAACCAAAAAAGAGGTACTTTATTTCAATAAAAAGAGGATTTGGACCAAACTTTAAAATAATAATAATAATTATTATTAATTAATTAATTATTAAATAATCATTCAATTAGTAATTAATATTATCAATAAGTGATTAAATATTGGTAAATTTATAATTAATAAATAAATGATAATTATATTATTATTATTTATTAGTTGCTAAATAATAATTTTAAATATTTATTAATAATTTATATTTATTAGAAATTAATATTATTAAATAGTAAATAATGTATTTAATTAATTTTTTTATTAATTAATATTTATTATCCATTAATATTAATTAACACCAATTAGTTAATTAATTGATACTAATTTAATTATAAATTAATAATAACTAGTAAATTAATAATTTAATCATTGTTATTAATATTTAGTAACTAAATTATATATTTAAATATTTAATATGAATTTTTTACTAATAATTATTAATAATTATTTAGTTAATTAGTAATTAATATTATTAATAACTAATTAAATATTATTTAATTACTAATTAAATATTATTTAATTACTAATTAAATAATAACCATTAACTATTAATAATTAATTAGTTATTTGTTGATATTTTTTAATATTATTTAATTAATTATTAATATTTAATAAAAAATGTTAACATTTATTTATTATTTAGGTATTATTATTATTTACTAGTAATTAATATTTATTATTAATTTATTAGTAATTAATAATAATATTTATATTATTAATTATTCTTAATAAAGGGGGAACTAGAATCCCACATTATAAATCCATATGGATTTCCAGAGTAAGCCCCCTTATAAAAGGAATCCTTGGATGAGGGTTTATATCATAAATCAAGATTGAAATAATTGTAGTAATGTTAGATATTTAATATCAGTAAAATTATACTAAATTTATATATATATATATAACAAAAAAACAAAACAAAACACAAATAAAAATATTTTTTAAAACCACTATATACCAAAGGCGTTTGGGGGTCCAACACCTTTGGATTTTACGCAAGGCCAAAGGCATTAAGACCCTGAACACCTTTGGCCTATTCCAAACAATCCCAAATGCATTAAGGGTGGTAATGCCTTTGAGGCTTAGTTTTTAAAATATTTCAAACCTAGGATTCTTTTATTAATTTTTTTCTGAAAAAAATAAATAAATAATCCATTAGAAAACTTCTCAGTGTGTTTACGTGCCTAAAAAACGCAAGTTTACAAATCAAAATTATAAAAAAAATAATCTAAGTCAACTATAATTAATAATGATAATTAATTTTATATTATAATTAATAATTATTAGATCTTAATATGAATAATAATTAGAAATTTTTACAATTAATACAAGTATACTAATAGAATAATCAATTAGGAAAAATTATACTACCATAAATAATAATATTAAAATATAATAATATTAATATAATTTAATGATGGTAGTAATGAGGAATAAAATTAATAATACTAAAAAATACTACTACTAATAAATGTGAATATATATTTAATGATAATAATAATATTAATACTACTGATATTTTTATTACTAATATTAATAATAATATTTAGTGTTAATTAATATCTGATAATAATATATAAAATTAAAATAGACTAATATTAATATATAATTAACTAAAAATTACAAAGTTGACCAAAATAGTACAAAACTTAAAAAATAAACTAAAAACACAAAAAGAGTTAGAATAATTAATTAAAAATTTATAAAAAATGTTAGAAAAATCCATGTGCGTCAAATCCTGCATACTGAAACTTTTAAGGTTTTCGGTAAAACAATCAGAAACTACACATGTGTTTTCCCTTATTCAAGCTAGAACAACATAATAAAAAGTTCTAAATATCTACAACTTTATACCCATAAAAAATCATGCTTTGTTTAAAATCCCAATTTTAAAAAATAAAATTTCTTACACTCACATTCTTTTTGAAACAAGAATCTACACTCATGCATCACATGACCTGCCTCTCTATTAATTGCATCCCTCAAAATTATTTTAATCAAATATATTCTCAAGTATCAAGCACATGAATGTTTACCATATACATGTCATTAATTTCTCATCTATACTAGTGGAAATAAAAAAATACACTAATCTTGTGGACTTCGCATTAAGTTCAATTATTCTATGAGGTTGTCACAACTACATATTTCATGATATTCTCTGCTAGATTTTATCAGCTCTAGAAAAAAGAGATGATAAAAGGGATTTCTTTATCATTACTAGAAAAAAGTGATATTTAAGGGCACCTTTATCATTGCAAAAACAAAATCAATGATAAAGACACCCTTTATCAGTACGTTTATTTTAGGACTGATAAAGGTGGCCTTTATCAGCATTTTTTACTAGTGCTGATAAATTTTTCTTCTATTAGTTCAAAAAAATGATGATAAAGGCCCCTATTATCAGTAGTAGAAAAAGGTGTTGATAAAGAGTGCCTTTATCAGCATTGGTAAAAGTACCCTTTATCAGTGTTTTTTCTTAATAAAATTTATATTTCATAAAAATTATATATCATTAAAAACAATATGCTAATATATAAATATATTTATATTGATATAATTATAATATATTTTATTAAATATGGTTTATATAAGACTAAATATATATTTAAAATTAATATAAAAGATATTTACTGAAAAATGGATTATAAAATAATTAAAAATATTATTAATTATCATTTTTAAATTATTATTGATTAATAGTCATTTAATAATAAGTGATTTTCATAAAAATAAACAAATGAATGAATGGTCTAAGATAAGTTAAAAAATGACTTGAACCTCAAATGACCATAACTTTTGATCTAAGTGTTCATTTGGGCTTTACCACATATTAAATCAAATCCTATGAAGATATCTATATGGTGTTGACTCAGGTGGACCTTGATCGCTATTTTTTCAAGGTCAAATGGGCCTAGAAGTCCTTTAAAACTGAATTTTTATTTGGGATGCCATAATTTTATAATATTTTATGGCATTTCAACTTCATTTAAGAGGATCCTTTTTTATTTTTAAGTGGATACTGAATTTATCCCCAAGGATTATATTCATATAGAAATTATGGTTTTAAAATTTTATCATTTTTCATATTGTAGTTTTATTTATAATTATACATTTACATATTTGATTATACATACATATAATAAATCAGTTTCACAGATAAATATTTAAACATGTTTATATAAAAAAGTATTTTAAAATATATAGAGCTTATCGAAATAAATATTTTCTATTCATTTTATTTAAAATAAAATAATATCTGTTTATTTACCTTATAAAAATGAATTAATATATATATACATATACAAGTAATGTTTATATATAAATATGCATGTGTCAATAAATAAATATATATGTATGTGTATATTCTAATATATGTAAATAAATACATATATTTTAATATTTGTGCATGTATATGTGAAATATAAATGTGTACATGTGTGCGAAAATATGTATGTATGTATTTTTATGTGTTAACATTGTGTAAATACATCATATATAAATTTATTTTTATAAATATATCATTATCATTAAATGAAAAATATAAAATTATTTAAAATAAATATTTATAAATGCATTATAAAATAATTATATCCAAATATACAATTATATGTAAATATGTATAAATATATATGTAATTATAGACATATAAATATATATGTAATGTATAAAATTTATATCTAAATATAAAATATATAGACATATTTGAAAAATGTATTTAGAAATAATTATATAAATAATTATGTAAATAATTATTATACATTTTATTTAAAACAATATTTAACCATTTTTTACATTATAAAAATATATGAATATATATATATACTTATACAAATTTATATATTATGTTCATATATGTGTGTGTGTGTATCTATAAATAGGTATTTATATTTATAATTATATTATAAAATAGATAAATAAATATTAATATAAAATATATTTAAAAAAATATAATTTTATATATATCACACACACACAAACAAACATATATTTTTTAAATTTATTTAAAAAATAAATATATAAATATATAAATATATAAATAAGAAAGATATATGTTAATATTTATAAATAAATTGAAATATCAAAAAATATAAAACAAAACAATCTTGGGGCATTGGTAAAGGGGTTCAAATTACATAAGGGAGGTCCCAGGATTGATTCCAGATATGCACAAAGGTGAATAGGTAGATGGGCATTTGAAAAGTGCTAAAAAATGGGTGTTACAAGTGCTGACAAAGGGGGTGTGTGAGAGTGGGTGTAGGGGTGGGGGTTCGAGGGGGTTGGTAGGGAGATCACTCCATTTTTTCAATTTTTATATGTGCTAAAAAAGTGTCTATAAAGGGTGACTTATAGAATCCCTAAAACAAAAGTGTTGATAAAGACACCCTTTATCAGTAGTTTTATTTTAGTGCTAATAAAGGCCCTCTTTATCAGCTCTAAAATTAAAGTACTAATAAAGGGTGTCTTTTTAATCTTTTTTGTTTTAGCACTGATAAAGTGGGGCTTTATTAGATATTTGTTCTATCAATGATAAAGGCTGATACTTTTAATGACACTTAGCATAACAATTATTTTTTAATTTTGATAATGCCCATTTCAAGCACTTTTAAAAGCATGATCTATAGTAGTGTGTGGAATAATGGGACATAAAAAACTGATATATTTGGGGGAAATGAGGTTTTAATTTTGAAATATATGCAAGATAAATATGAATCTCAGTGTATGACTCAAAATCTCACTCCCCTATGCTTAAAACGTTGCTTATCTCCATGAAAATGATAATAGAAAATTCACAAGATGAACATGGGACAAAAATCACTCAAATAATGGAAAGATAATCATGTGAGTACCAAATCCAAAACCCCAGGAAATACATATTATACAACATCCCAAATAAAAGTACACAATTAGCTCATTATTAGTACAATATCAGTAAAATTAGGTCATATAATGATTCTCTAGCTCATGGAGTAATGGGTTATCACTTTTATAGGTATCCATAAAGGTGAGGGTTACCACATAATAACCACAAATGTACTATTTGTTGTAACCAAAAATAATATATTTTCCCATGCCAGAAAAATAATAAATTAATAGAGCTAATATGTAAAGATAACACATATAACATGATGGAATTATTTCTATACTTTTGTAGAAAATGAATCATTGTCCCTCAAAGAACCCTCTCAGTGAATTACTCTCTCTCCCTCACACATAGATTGAAAACCATGTTGCAAATATTCAAGAAATGGGCTAGAGATGATATTGAATATTGGTATCATCCTAAAAAAGGCTTATTTATGGATTCTAAAGGATACACAATAGAGAAAATGAATGGGTAACTTAGTGGGTCAAAGGGGGGAAATAAACACCTCATTCATTTTAGTGAAAATATCAAAATTCCTATCATTTTAATGAATTAAAATGTTAAATTTTAGAATATGAAAATGGATGAGATTACCTCAAGGAAAATAGAAATGTAAGTGATGTAAAAATTGGCCAATGACCACATGGGTATGGAAATATAATGATGAAAAATATATATGATCATGAATGAAAATAAATTTCTAAAAAATAAAAAATATTTTCAAAAAAAATGAAAAGCATAGAATGACATAATCAATCATCTAAATAATGGTATCAATAATAAAATAATATCACCCAAAAATCATGTGGTAAAACTAACTTGGGACACAAGTGTTATCTCCTTGACTGTGTTACTACAAAAATATAGTAGTTTTTAGATGGGTTCAAAAATTATAGGGATTTTAGTTTTTGTTTTATTTTCTTTTTTGTTTCATTTTTTGTTTTTTGTTTTTTCAGTTTTGTATTTCACATGGTGTTTTTGAAAGTGTAAATAAAATATAACAGAAAATATAACAGTTCCTTAAGTAGTTGCATATAAACAAGTATAGGTTGTATGTATCCAATGAAGATCTAAAATGATGTAAACTATAATATAAGCATAAATAAAACCCACACTCACATCATATCATAAAAATAAAACTAAAATAAAATTAACATGTGGATGATAAAAATATGTAGGATGAATTCAGAACCACTGTAGTGACATGATAAATAAAAATTTTAGGGAAATGCATGTCATCTTATTACCTAAAAAATAAATGAAATAAAGCTAAATACAGTGAAAGAAAAACTAATTACTAATGGGTTACCTCCCATTGAGAATTAAGTTTACTTTTTCTTTATCCAGACATTAATGACACTCCACTAGGATCAAATGGAAATGAATACCACGTATCAACTTCTTTTTCAGTATGAGTGTTGCATGCATCCATTGAATAGGCAATTATCCTATAGTTAACATGATGTCCCAATAAAAACTTGTCAGAATAATAGATGCATTGAATTAAAGAAAACCCAACTCAAATGGATATTAAAAAACCTAATATAAAGAAAAACTCACTGTATAATTTTAATATGGGTAAAGAATGATAGAATGAAGATTACTAATATTACCACTTTTAATGTTTCCTAGAGAAAAAAATTTTATACCAAAATATTTTAATGATCATATTATATCCATCACATCATTGAATGTAGTGTCTGGGTTGATGCTGTATTCCAATTCATTTTCCTCAATAACTACTAGCACAAAGAAATACATTGTCTTCCAACTTAATTTATCCCCCATGATTTAACTGAATTCCTCAAGGTAAAGAGTATAGTTATCATTTGTGAGTATTTCAGGTGAAGTGGTATGAACCTCAATACATGGAGAAAGGGGTATAAAGCTCAAGTGGAGTATGAGACTCCATTTTATTAGGAATGAAATATTCACTTTATGTTTATTCTATATTTACCTCATCATGTTTCACTATAGAAACATGTGTGATCATGAGGTTAGGATCCTCTAGGTAATCCCATTCTCCCACTATTTCTATAAAAATGCACTACTAAAAAACATGCTTTTAACAGCGCTAGAATCAACTTTTATCACCACTAGAAAAGTTCTTATGACCTTAGTATGGTTAAAATTCCATGACTTTTATTAGCGCTAAAAAAGCACTGATAAAAGGGAGATTTAGCAGTGCGTTTAAAAGCACTGATAAAGGTACTATTTATAAGTGCTTTTCACAGTGCTGATAAAAGTGTGATTTATCAGCATTTTTTAATGCGCTGATATAGATAGACTTTATCTATGCATTTATAAGTGCTGATAAAGGATTTCTTTATCAGTGATTATAAAATTTATAATAAAGGGAAGATGTATTAGTGTAGTTAATAGTTCTGATAAAGGTGAAAACTAGAGTGTGATATAGCAGCACACTGCATCACTAGAAACAGGTGTAGTGTGCTGCAACACACTACATCAACAGAAACGACAAAAAATTACCAAAATAAGATACAAATACTGAATTTAAATAAAATAAAATTTCTAAAACAAATAAAAGAAAAAAGGAAAACACTATTATAGAGTATGTCAGTTGTTTTTTTGATTAAAATTAATGTCACTTTTGAATAAAAAAGACACACTTGGAGTTATACCAGTCACACCGTGTGTCGGATTGAGGTGTCGATGATCATTATATGTCACAAATGATGTATGAATCGTTTTCCTAAATTACCAAAACAATCTAAATGTGTTTACTCAGTTTTGAGTATGTTAATTTTTTTCTGATTAACATTAATGTTAGTTTTGAATAAAAAATACGCACTTGGAGTCATACCGGTCACACCGTATATCGGATTGAGGTGCAGATGAATGCTACATGTCCCAAATGACTCATGGATCATTGTCCTAAAGTATGAAAATAATCATAATTTTTTTCCTGGTTTTGAGTATTTCAGTTTCTTTTTTATTAAAATGAATGTCACTTTGGAATAAAAAAGATTCACTTGGAGTCATACCGGTCACACCGTGTGTCATATTGAGGTGCATATGATCCCTACACATCAAAAATGACATATAGATCATTTTCTTAAAGTACCAAAACAATATAAATGTGTTTTGATCTGTTTTTAGTATGTCAGGTTTTTTTATTAACATTAATGTCAATTTTGAATAAAAAATACGCACTTGGAGACATATCGGTCACACTGTGTGTCAGATTGAGGTGAGGTTGAATGCTACACATCCTAAATGAGTCATGGATCATATTCCTAAAGTATCAAAATAATCAGAATGTTTTTTCTCAGTTTTTAGTATGTTCGTTGTTTTTTTTATTAGAATGAATGTAACTTTTGAATAAAAAAGACACACTTGGAGTAATACCAGTCACACTGTGCATCAGATTGAGGTGTGGATGATCCCTACACATCAAAAATGGGGTATGGATCATTTTCTTAAAGTACCAAAATAATATGAATGTGGTTTATTGGTTTTGAGTATGTCAGTTGTTTTTTTATTAACATTAATGTCAGTTTTGAATAAAAAAAGATGCACTTGGAGTCATATCATTCACATTGTGCGTCGGATTGAGGTTTGACTGAATTATACATGTCCCAACTGACTCATGGATCATTTTCCAAAATTATAAAAACAATTAGAATGTTTTTTCTTGGTTTTTAGTATGTCATATGTTTTTTGATTAAAATGAATGTCACTTTTGAATAAAAAAAGATGCACTTGGAGTCATATCGGTCACATTGTGTGTTGCATTGAGGTGCAGATGATCCCTACACATAAAAAAGGACATACAGATCAATTTTCTAAAGTAACAAAACAATATGAAGGAATTTTATTAATTTTGAGTAGGTTAGTTTTTTATTAACATTAATGTCAGTTTTGAATAAAAAAAGACACACTTGGAGTCATACCGGTCACACTGTGTGTTAGATTGAGGTATGTCTGAATGTTACACAACCTAAATGACTCATGTATCATTTTACTAAAGTATCAAAACAATCAGAATACATTTTATCAGTTTTGAGTGTGTTAGTTGTTTTTTTATTAAAATGAATGTCACTTTTGAATAAAAAAGACGCACTTGGAGAAATACCGATCACATCGTGCATTAGATTGAGGTGTGGTTGATCCCTAAACATTACAAATGACATGTTGATAATTGTCTTAAATTACCAAAACAATATGAATGGGTTTTCTTAGTTTTGATTATGTCATTTTTTTATTAACATTAATGTCACTTTTGAATATAAAAGATGCACTTAGGGTCATACTGGTCACGTTGTGCATCAGATTGAGGTGTGGCTGAATGATACACATCCCAAATGACTCATGAATCATTGTTATAAAGTATAAAAACAATCAGAATGTGTTTTATTAATTTTAATTATGTCAGTTGTTTTTTTATTAAAATGAATGTCACTTTTGAATAAAAAAGACGCATTTGGAGTCATACTAGGCACACCGTGCGTCAGATTGAGGTGTGATTGATCCATACACGTTGTAAATGACATGTGGATCATTTTACTAAAGTAACAAAACAATATGAATGTGTTTTATTGGTTTTGATTACGTGTAACACCCTAAGCTTCCACGGTACGTTTCTCTTTTAATAATACAATAACTTGCGTTGTACACAACTTTGAGTTCTAGCACACCACGACCAATCAAAAAATCTATTATGAATAGTAATACCTACTTTTTAAATTTTATAAATTTTATTTTTCAAAATAGACTTCTGTTGGTCGGAGTGGACACTCAAGAGGGGGGTGAATTGAGTTCCAAATAAAATTTCTGTTAAAAACAATTTCTATTAAAATCCCCCAATTTCAAAAAACAAATTAAACTGTAGTGAATTTATATAGATTATAAAGGTTCAATTAGTTTCTCAAAGATTGATTAATTCTCAGTTAACTTAATCTTATGATTAAATTAACTTTTGAAACTAACTTACTGATTTATAACAAATATAAACACTTGCGAATTTAATTATCAAAGTAGCTTTGAAGATAGATTATATTTCAAAGTAATAGCAGCGGAATATGAAATAAATATGTATAGTATGGATATAGAGTATAACTATAAGCACAGAAAATTAACCAAGAGGTTCAGTCTCAAGCCGAGACTTAGTCCTCTCAAAATTTTATATAAGAATGATCCACACCCTGGATCGGGGTTAACAACAGTGAACACACTGTCCAGGTCACAAGACCTCTACCACAGTTCTTCGTGGGAAAACAAACAACAGCAGCAAGCTGTCCTGGTCACAAGACCTCTACCACTATCCACAGTGGGAAATGGAGTGCAAAAAGATTTGCTGAGGATTTACAGATCCTCCAGTGAAAGTACAGGAGTCAGTGTGTGTGTTTAATACAGCAGATAACACACACTGCTCAAAATGTAGAATAAATCACAGAACAAGAGATGTAGAGTTTAGAAGTGGTTCTGGTGATCTCAGTGTAGCTCTTGTATTCGATCAGAAGAGAGTTTGAGTCCTCTTCTCGTTTCTTTTTGAGAAACAGAGTGTCGTATGCTCCAGGTTCACAGGTAGTGAGAATGTAGTCGATGAAGTTCTTCAGGGTTCTTCTTGTATGCACAGAACACTTCTCGAGTATACTTGATTGTCTATATGCTTCTCTGTGTTCTTGATGGAACTCGTTTTTATATTCTTGTGCTTCTGGTATATTTCGTCCACAACGCACTTGTCTGGTTCGCATTCGTATTCGCATTATCTCTTATTTTGGGCAGCGTAGTCTTCTCGTATTTATCTCCCGACAGGGGACAGAAAATATTTCTTTTCAGCAGGTACGAGGTACGGGTTCCTGACATCCGACAACCTTTATCAGATATTTGACAAAACATCAAAATGTATGATATGACCGTTAGATAAATTAAATAAATTAAATGTAGGAAATAAAGAAATTAGAACAGTGAGTCGAGAATGTATGTCACTGTTGACTTCAACTGTGGTCTTCCAACTGTGGACTTCCAACTGTGGACTTCCTTCTGACTGCTGATTTCAACAAAAGGCTTGCTGTCTGTAGGCTTGCAATGGTAGCTTTTACTCCATGTAACTGTAGCCTCTCTAACTGTAGACTTGTAACATTAAATTTGTAGAGTTGTAACCTTTGTCAACTGCAGACTTCGATCATCAGTAAACTTAGTAGACAGAAGCTGTCTAACTGTAACCTTGACTGTAGGCATATGACTGTAGGCTTATGACTGTAAACTTGTTCCAACTGTAGACTTGTTCGACTGTGAACTTGTTCCAACTGTAGACTTGTTCGACTGTGAACTTGAGCAGAGAAAGCTTTGAACATAAGTCTTGTAACTGTGACCTTCGTCTGTGAGCTTTGACAATAGATAGCAGTAGACTCGTAACTGTAAGCTTGTATTAGTCTTCGACTGTAACCTTGTAACTGTGAACTTATTGCAACAGTAACTTAAGGTGACAGTTAACTGTAACTGTGACTTTGAGAAGAAAGCGCTGACTGTTAGCTAACAATACCAAACTTATGTAACCACTACTGTAAGCTATTACAGTAAAGTTATGAGAGTAAGAATATGAACTGTTTAGAATAAAATACGTTTACGCATAGAATAATAAGATTAATGCAAAGGTTTAATACATCATAATCAATGTTTAAGCATGATTTGGGATTATCAAAACAGGTGATTCCAACAATCTCCCCCTTTTTGATAATCACAAATTATGTCAGTATGAAATATAGAAGTATCAGAGAGAAGTGTGCAAAACACAGTATTAGCAATATGAGCGCAAAAATGAGGTATAATCCGCAAGGATTTCTCCTCTCTGTATAGGTTCATTTCTCCCTTGAGTTTCCCTATTTCTCCCCATTTCTCCCCCTATCTATTTATCTTTATTTCTCCCCCTTTGTGATTAACAAAAAGAAAGACAGAGAGAGAGAAAAGAAACATTGTATTAATAAGGAGTACAATACATGACCCAAAATGTGAATACATGATCCCTATCAAAAAAAAATAAACAGACTCAATCCTCTTCATCTGGAGGTAAGGGATCTTTTCCTTTGGAGGAAGAAGATGGAGCAGGAGGTGAATGATCAACAGGCTGAGGAATGGCAGCAGGAATGTCTGGAGGGGCAGCAACAGATGCTCCTGAAGGCCGATAGTGAGTAGCTTGCCGAGGGATCAATGGTCTAAGGCTTCTGAGGGCATCAGCAGGAGACATGATGGAAGAACCACTGGGGTTGGAGACAGGTAGGGCAGGAGGAACTATAACAGGTGTGCAGTCCACATGAAGAAAAGGTAGGAGCAGATTTCTGAAATCCATGATAATGTTTCCTCCTCTGTCCATGGCAGATAAGAAGTCATCTTTGTTTTCCAAGAATTTATCCAAAGCCGGGGTCAACTCTCGTAGCTTGCTAACTTGTTCTTTGAAGGCTTGAGTTACAGGAGGCAGCTTCATAGTCTCTAGCATGAGCTTGAAGTGATTGTTCAACTGATGCTTGGTGAAAATCCGATCAAAGTAATAATCCACTTTACTTTTGATGGCCTCCTGAGAAGCAGTAGCAGCCTGCAGGTGCTCACGAACAAAGCCACTGACTTCTCTTGTAGTAGCAAGGATCTGTAGGTCTGATGTGTCATTTGCACGGGCCTGAGTAAGCTCTTCTCTGAGCAGGCTTCTAAACTGCTCAAGGTCCACAGGAGAGCTAGATGAAGGAAGGGACTTGACTGAGAATGCCACTGTCTCCTTGAAAGACTGAGTCAGACTTCCAATCACTTTCTGAATGACAGCATCCTGATTACTAAAGTGTTCTTTTACTGATTTCTTGAAAGCCTCAAATACTTCCACAAACTGCTTGACCACTTCTTTGATGTATCGAATCTCACTGGCCACTTGTGTCTGAGAACTGCTCAAGGCAGTTAAAGAAGAAACTGATTGTCTGAGGGCCACTACTGCTCCAGTCCAGCTTTCAATTTGGGTGTGGCACACTTTCATTTCATCCATCACTTCTTTGATTGGACTTCCCACAACACATCCTAGAGATAGTTCTAAGGATTGTTCTACATTTTTCAGCTCATCAAAAAGACTGGTTTTCAATTCAGCAACAGACTGTCTGATGGTCTCCTTCATTTCATTCTTTAAGGATTCAAGGTCTTCCTTGGTGGCCAATCCTTCAGTTTCTAACACTGGAGAGCTGTTAGGTAGGATGACTGGATTTCTTGGTGGTTGGTTTTCCTCATCTGAATCCTCATAATTGAGTCCTAACACCATGTATCCTGGATCTGAGGTCCATCCTTCTATATCATACAGTACAGAGACTGAACCAACACGCTTCCCCTCACTTGGAGGTCCTTCCTGAACACTTTCTACTATCTGCTCAACTCTGGGTAATTCTAAGTTCTCTTCTGTAGCTCTAGCAGGGTCCATACTTGCTTCCTCTGTAGGTTCAGCAGTGAGGTTAGCCTCCTTCTCTGTTGGGTCGTCAACCACTTCCATGACAACAGTAGTAGAGACCACTCCTGCTTCCTGGTCAGACACTGACTTGTCTGTATACCCTATCAGAGGGCTCATACTAAGTTCTTCTGCAACAGTTTCTTGATTTTCATTTAAAGTTCCAGCCTCTTCTGCTTCGACTGTATCACCCTCATCAGAGGTGTCCTTGACAAAATATTGAGATTCTTCTTCTTCTTCTGTAGACTCAGTCTCACTGTCTCTTAGAACAGGTTCTCTACTAGGTAGTTCTTTTGGAGGGCTTGCTGCTCCAAACGTCACTGTCCTGACAGGACTGTGAGTAGTATCAGGATCACTCCCTTCATCAATTGGAGTGTTCTCTCTTGCAGAGTTACCAACTACTGCAGTCTGTTCATCATCTGAGTATACAGGTTCAGGCTCATCAGGCTTTAAGCCTGGATCTCTCCTATCTCTCGGTCTAGAGGGATGA
Organism: Viscum album; assembly: GCA_963277665.1. Taxonomy (NCBI): domain Eukaryota; kingdom Viridiplantae; phylum Streptophyta; class Magnoliopsida; order Santalales; family Viscaceae; genus Viscum; species Viscum album. The sequence goes on from OY728164.1 coordinate 1,181,327,429, forward strand.
GTAGAAGGGCTAAAATTCTCATAGATTCTCTCCTCATCATTCACCCATGATTTGTTCCAGGGATTCCAACTGATCTTCATGAATTTGCAGATTACTTTCGAGATACATACACTGTTCTTTGCCACTATCAACTCTTCCTGACTTCCAGCTGCACCTTTCACTTTCAACATAACCGAAATGAGTTTAGCATGAAACAAGGCACTTGATTTTGAGCTTGCCTTTATCATGTCCTCCATCTGAGCCATCAGCAACCTACAAAGGTTGACCTTCCTTCCATGTTTTAATAAGTACATCAAGTAAATATCCTGATGCTTCAGAGTTGCAAAATCTCCTCTTCTAGGACTCAGTACATGCTGAATAAACTTAAACAGAACCCTGTCCTCTCCATTCATTTCAGTAGCAATAATTTTCCTTACAGTGCCATTGCCTGTCAATTCTTCCAGAGCTGTCTCATGATCAAAGATTCTACTATTTGGAGGAGCCGCTCCAGAATAGTAGTTGTAAATACCCTCATGAGGAACTCTTAAACAAGCAGCCCATTCAACTGATGAAAAACTGACTTCATTTCCATTTACTCTGGATACCAGTCTATGCTGATCATCCTCTTCCTCGAACTGTAGATATTCATAGAACTCCTTCACCAGCTTCGGGTAGTATGGTCCATTATTGTTTGCGAAGCATTCGGTCCATCCTTGATCATTAAGCACTGCCAGTACTAATGATCTGCTCGATAAAATCCACTCTTCACTTAGCTCCTTCTCAGCGACTATTTCTCTCTTAGTCAGATGTGGATTAACAGGTCTTATCGAGGCGTTCCCGGTGCCACTGGATTCGACTTGAGTCCTCTTTGGCATTGGTGCATCTTCGTTGACAGTCGGGGGTCGCTTTGTTCTGGCCATTGGAACTGAATGAGGTTTCGAGGTTCGGTTGAAGGTTTAGGGTTTAGGACTTGAGAGAGCAAAGGTCGAGATGATTGGATTGAGATATGTTCGATGTTCTCAATTTTATCATTTAGGGATTTAGAAAAAAAATATAAAGAAAAGAAACGGTTCGAATTCCCGTAAAAATAAAATAAGATTAAGCAGCGAAACAGCCTACAGAGAGATGTAACAGTGAGGTACACCGGTGAGGTCTAACGGTGAGGTTTCAACTGTGAGGTCTCAACTGTGAGGTTTCAACTGTGAGGTCCAACTGTGAGGTTTCAACTGTGAGGTTTCAACTGTGAGGTCTAACTGTGAGGTTTCAACTGTGAGGTCTAACTGTGAGGTTTCAACTGTGAGGTCTAACTGTGAGGTTTCAACTGTGAGGTTTCAACTGTGCGGTTTCAACTGTGCTATAGTTGATCATACCTAACTCATGTTTGATGTAACTTAATCTCTCAGAATTCAAAGGCTTTGTAAAAATATCAGCTAACTGATGTTCAGTGCCAATGAACTCAAGAGTGATATCACCTTTTTGATAATGATCCCTCAGAAAGTGATGTCTCACATCAATATGTTTTGTCCTAGCATGAGATACTGGATTTTTTGAAATGTTAATAGCACTTGTATTGTCACACCTTATAGAGACATGTTTGAATTGATATCCATAGTCTAGTAAAGTGTGTTTCATCCACAAGATTTGTGCACAACAGCTACCAGCAGCTATATACTCAGCTTCGGCAGTAGACAATGCAACAGAATTCTGCTTCTTACTACACCAAGATACTAGTGACTTGCCTAAAATGTGACACGTTCCAGAGGTGCTCTTTCTATCTAACTTGCAGCCAGCAAAATCAGCATCAGAATAACTTAATAAATCAAATGATTGTCCTTTTGGATAAAATAATCCCAAATTGGGAGTATGTTTTAGATATTTGAAAATCCTTTTAACAGCAGTCAAATGAGACTCTTTTGGATTGGCTTGAAATCGAGCACACATGCATACACTGAACATGATGTCAGGTCTACTGGCAGTAAGGTACAGTAGACTACCTATCATACCTCTGTAATTGGTTTGATCCACTGGTTCACCAGTTTCATCACTGTCCAACTTGCAAGTGGTGCTCATAGGTGTGTCACTGCCTTTGGTGCCATCCAAAGAAAAACGTTTTAGAAGATATTTAATATATTTACTTTGATTCAAAATAATACCATTTTTATTTTGAAAGATCTGAAATCCAAGGAAAAATTTGAGTTCTCCCATTAAACTCATTTCAAACTCATTTTGCATTATTTTTGAAAAATCAACACATAAAGAATTTTTTGAAGATCCAAAAATAATATCATCCACATAGATTTGTACTATTAAGACATCTTTAGAAATCCATTTAATAAAAAGAGTAGGATCAGCTATCCCTTTAGTAAATCCTTTTGAAATAAGAAAAGAGCTGAGCCTATCATACCAAGCTCTTTGAGCTTGCTTTAAACCATATAAAGCTTTAGATAGTTTAAAAACATGATTAGAAAAATGGGGATTTGTAAAACCAGGAGGTTGTTCCACAAATACATCCTCAATTATATATCCATTTAGAAAAGCACTTTTAACATCCATTTGATATAGTTTGAAATTCAGATGAGCAGCATAAGCAAGTAATATCCTAATGGCCTCTAGTCTAGCCACGGGTGCAAAGGTTTCCTCATAGTCTATTCCTTCTTCCTGACTATACCCTTGTGCAACTAGCCTGGCTTTGTTTCTGATTATATTTCCAAACTCATCAACTTTGTTTCTAAACACCCATTTAGTGCCTATGGTAAGAGTGTCTTTAGGTCTTTCCACTAATTCCCAAACTTTGTTTCTTTCAAACTGATTTAGTTCTTCTTGCATAGCCATTACCCAGAATTCATCACTGATAGCATCATTGACATTTTTGGGTTCAAGCTGTGAAAGAAAAGCTTGATGTTCAACCTGATTTTTTAGAGAAGCTCTAGTTTGTGTTCCTCTATCAAGATTACCAACAACAGCATCTAAAGGATGATTCTTTAGAATCCTAGTTGATTTGGTAAAGGTTGGACTAGAGATTTCAGGTTCATCTATAGGTTCGGGTTCCACAGAGGAAGATTCTGGAAAAAGTCCAGAACTGGATGTTTTTATTACGGGTTCTTTAGATTCGTCATTTAGGTCCAGAACAGATAAGTCTTCTTCAACATCTTCAAGAGAAGTTTTCGACTCATGTGGATCAGTCTCATCAAACTTAATGTGAACAGATTCCTCCACACATTTGGTTTTCTTATTGAACACTCTATAGGCTTTACTAGACATAGAGTAACCTAGGAAAATTCCTTCATCACTTTTTGGAGCAAATTTATCAAGATTATCTTTAGTATTCAGAATAAAGACTTTGCAACCAAAAACTCTAAAGTAATTAACCTTAGGCATCCTATTATTCCACAACTCATAAGGGGTTTTCTTAAGAATCGGTCTAATCAAGACTCTATTAATAACATAGCAGGCTGTATTTACAGCTTCAGCCCAAAAGTAAACAGGCAGGTCATATTCATTAAGCATAGTTCTAGCAATTTCTTGCAGGGTTCTGTTTCTTCTTTCTACTACACCATTCTGTTGAGGTGTCCTAGGAGCAGAAAAATTGTGAGCATAGCCATTGTTTGAGCAGTAAGATTCAAATTCTTGATTCTCAAACTCACGGCCATGATCACTCCTCAAGGTCTTAATCTTAAGTCCACTAAGATTTTCTACAGACTTAGAGTATTTAACAAAGGAAGAGCAGGCTTCACTTTTGTGAGCTAGAAAGTATACCCAAGTATATCTAGAAAAGTCATCTACAAGAACATATACATAGTGCTTCCCATTTAGACTTGAAATTCTTGATGGTCCAAACAAATCCATGTGAACCAGTTCAAGTGGTTGAGAAGTTGAAACTTCTTTCTTTGGTTTAAAAGAAACTTTGTGTTGTTTTCCCTTTTGATAGGGATTACACACTTTGTCATTTGGGAATTCAAGCTTAGGTAAGTCTCTAACTAGGTGTTTCTTAGAGAGTTTTCTAAGTGAGTGAATGTTGCAGTGTCCTAATCTCCTATGCCACAGCCAAGACTCTTTATGAAAAGCATTTAAGCAAGTAACATTATTTTTAGCTAAAGTGTTCAAGTCAACAGCATAAACATTTTCATTTCTTAAGGCAGAAAATATTAAAGCATTTTTGGAATTATAAACATCACAAGAGTTGTTTTCAAACTTGACATTAAAGCCATCATCACACAATTGAGAAATGCTAAGTAGGTTGTACTTAAGTCCATCAACAAATAAAACTTTGGAAATTAATACTGAGTCAGTGTTACCAATCTGGCCTAAGCCGATGATTTTTCCTTTTGAGTTATCACCAAAAGTGACATATCCTCCATCAACCTTTATTAAGCTTTTGAAGCACGAATAGTCCCCAGACATGTGTCTTGAACATCCACTGTCTAAGTACCATACCTTCTTGTAATTGCTTTTCAAACAGATTTCCTACAAAATAGATTAGACAAGAAATGACTTTGGTACCCAGATTTTCTTGGGTCCAGATATGTTAGCAATCAAGGATTTAGGTACCCAGATTTGTTTTATGGGTCCCATACAATTAATAGATGCAACAGATTTAGAGAGATATACTTTACTTGATCGACAACTATTTAAATAACCAGTTGAGGCATACGAATTTCTAAAACTGGAACTAGCATGATTTTTTCCAGACTTGGAAATAAATTGGGTTTTAGTAAACTGTCTTTGTCCAGGTTGGTATCCCAAGCCAGTAGCATACTTAGGTGCAACTTGCTTTCCTAGCAGTTGGGTTAGAGTATCTTTTCCATTTGTGAATGTTTCTAAGTCCTTTCTAAGTTGTTCATTAGATAGTTTCAGTTCTGTATTCTCCTTTAATAATTGAACATTTTTCTCTTTTTCTACATCAAGTGCAGACTTGACACTTGCAGTAAGAGAATGCTGTTTCTTTAAAGACTTATATTTATCCTTTAGTTCATTACACGTTTCTTCCAGCATATTACAGTATTCAGTCAATTCATCTTTAGACATATTATCAGAATCAGAACCAGATTCTGCTTCACCTTCAGAATAATAAGAGTTTAAAGTGGGAGTGTCTAAGGTTACCTCAGATGTGTTTGTCATGAAACACATATTAGCACGATTTCTTTCAGAATCACTGGACTCTGATTCACTTGTGCTGTCTTCTGAAGCACTCCAGGTGGCCTTCATAGCTTTCTTATAATTCTTGTCCTTGTACTCATATTTCTTCTTGAATTTTAACTTAGGACAGTCAGCTTTAATGTGTCCTTTCCTTTTACATTCATAGCAAACTATGTCTTCTTCTTTATCAGTTTTCTTCCAATCTTTCTTCCACTTACCTTGTCTATCATACTTACCCTTGTAGTTTGGTTTTCTGAAGAACTTCTTCTTCCTATAGAACTTCTTGAATCTCCTTGCTATTTGTGCCATCTCGGCATCACTGTCAGAATCTAAGTCTTCACTAGATGAGCTTTCAGTTGGTATATGCACTTTCTCCTTGTCTTTGCTCTTTGATGCAGTAGACTTAAAGGCTACAGATTTTCGTTTTGGTTCCTCATCTTCCTCTTTATTCACCTTTAGCTCTTCTTCGTACATCATCAGCTTACCAATTAACTCCTTGACAGGCAAAGTTCCAATATCACAGGATTCTCTAATTGAAACGGATGTGCCTCTCCATTTGTCAGGCAGACATCTCAATAATCTCATGATTTGCTCCTTTGCTGGAACAATCTTCCCGAGTGAGCTCATTGTGTTGACTATCTCATTAAACCTGAGATACATATCAGAAATAGGTTCATCAGCTTTCATCTTAAATTTATCATATTTGATAGTATAAGTGTTTAACCGCATTTCCTTGACATTAGTTGTTCCTTCATGAGAAACAGCTAAGGTGCCCCAAATTTCAAAAGCAGTTTTACATGCAGAAATTCTATTGAATTCCTCATCTCCTAGAGCACAGTAGAGAGCATTCATAGCCTTACAATTATTATTGTAAGCTACTTTAGTAGGTTCATCCCAAGTTATTCTTTCAGTTTCTGGAATCTTGTATTGAGACTCTATAGCAGTCCAAATATCAAAACCCATACTTTCCAAATGAATTTTCATTTTGAGCTTCCATTGGGCATAATTCACACCATTAAAGAAGGGTGGCCTGTTAGTAGCAGCACCTTCTAGTCTATTATCCATAAGGAAATTTTAGAAAATGTTTTAAAGAGATAAAATTTAGAACTAACAGAAATTTAAGATCTTTTAGATAAAACTACAATCACAGTTTAAAAACAGAGTTAAAATAAAACTTTGAGCAAGTATAACAGAGCTAAACACAGCCTCTGATACCAAATGTTGGTCGGAGTGGACACTCAAGAGGGGGGTGAATTGAGTTCCAATTAAAATTTCTGTTAAAAACAATTTCTATTAAAATCCCCCAATTTCAAAAAACAAATTAAACTGTAGTGAATTTATATAGATTATAAAGGTTCAATTAGTTTCTCAAAGATTGATTAATTCTCAGTTAACTTAATCTTATGATTAAATTAACTTTTGAAACTAACTTACTGATTTATAACAAATATAAACACTTGCGAATTTAATTATCAAAGTAGCTTTGAAGATAGATTATATTTCAAAGTAATAGCAGCGGAATATGAAATAAATATGTATAGTATGGATATAGAGTATAACTATAAGCACAGAAAATTAACCAAGAGGTTCAGTCTCAAGCCGAGACTTAGTCCTCTCAAAATTTTATATAAGAATGATCCACACCCTGGATCGGGGTTAACAACAGTGAACACACTGTCCAGGTCACAAGACCTCTACCACAGTTCTTCGTGGGAAAACAAACAACAGCAGCAAGCTGTCCAGGTCACAAGACCTCTACCACTATCCACAGTGGGAAATGGAGTGCAAAAAGATTTGCTGAGGATTTACAGATCCTCCAGTGAAAGTACAGGAGTCAGTGTGTGTGTTTAATACAGCAGATAACACACACTGCTCAAAATGTAGAATAAATCACAGAACAAGAGATGTAGAGTTTAGAAGTGGTTCTGGTGATCTCAGTGTAGCTCTTGTATTCGATCAGAAGAGAGTTTGAGTCCTCTTCTCGTTTCTGTTTGAGAAACAGAGTGTCGTATGCTCCAGGTTCACAGGTAGTGAGAATGTAGTCGATGAAGTTCTTCAGGGTTCTTCTTGTATGCACAGAACACTTCTCGAGTATACTTGATTGTCTATATGCTTCTCTGTGTTCTTGATGGAACTCGTTTTTATCTTCTTGTGCTTCTGGTATATTTCGTCCACAACGCACTTGTCTGGTTCGCATTCGTATTCGCATTATCTCTTATTTTGGGCAGCGTAGTCTTCTCGTATTTATCTCCCGACAGGGGACAGAAAATATTTCTTTTCAGCAGGTACGAGGTACGGGTTCCTGACATCCGACAACCTTTATCAGATATTTGACAAAACATCAAAATGTATGATATGACCGTTAGATAAATTAAATAAATTAAATGTAGGAAATAAAGAAATTAAAACAGTGAGTCGAGAATGTATGTCACTGTTGACTTCAACTGTGGTCTTCCAACTGTGGACTTCCAACTGTGGACTTCCTTCTGACTGCTGATTTCAACAAAAGGCTTGCTGTCTGTAGGCTTGCAATGGTAGCTTTTACTCCATGTAACTGTAGCCTCTCTAACTGTAGACTTGTAACATTAAATTTGTAGAGCTGTAACCTTTGTCAACTGCAGACTTCGATCATCAGTAAACTTAGTAGACAGAAGCTGTCTAACTGTAACCTTGACTGTAGGCATATGACTGTAGGCTTATGACTGTAAACTTGTTCCAACTGTAGACTTGTTCGACTGTGAACTTGTTCCAACTGTAGACTTGTTCGACTGTGAACTTGAGCAGAGAAAGCTTTGAACAGAAGTCTTGTAACTGTGACCTTCGTCTGTGAGCTTTGACAATAGATAGCAGTAGACTCGTAACTGTAAGCTTGTATTAGTCTTCGACTGTAACCTTGTAACTGTGAACTTATTGCAACAGTAACTTAAGGTGACAGTTAACTGTAACTGTGACTTTGAGAAGAAAGCGCTGACTGTTAGCTAACAATACCAAACTTATGTAACCACTACTGTAAGCTATTACAGTAAAGTTATGAGAGTAAGAATATGAACTGTTTAGAATAAAATACGTTTACGCATAGAATAATAAGATTAATGCAAAGGTTTAATACATCATAATCAATGTTTAAGCATGATTTGGGATTATCAAAACAGGTGATTCCAACAACTTCATTTTTGGATTCAGAATATCAAAATTATCTTAGGGTCAATTATTTCTATTTTTCTGAAAACCTTTAATTTTTAATGAATAGTGAAAAACACTGCGTTTTTGTTTAAAATCGACTTTTTATTTAAGTAATTATTTATTTTATTTAAATTTATATTAGGTAAAAATAGATACAAAATACCTATTTATGTTCAATGTAATTCATTGGAGTCATTTTATAATAATATTAGATATATAAAATTTTATTGAACTTTTTACCGTCTTTTACCCACCTTCTAGGCGCATTTACAAATTTTCATAAAACGTAATTTTAACACTTCTATGAATTGAATTTAAAAAATCCAAGAGACGTTATTGACATAAATAAGTAAAACGTGGTTCAATAAGATGAAAATAATTTTTGGTGAATAGTAACTTTTGACTTTGATTTACCATGGTTAAAAGAAAATAGGGTAATTAAAGGTAAAAAATGATATTAGAATTAAACTAAAACAGGTCCTAATTCTATTGTATAAGTGTATTTCTACCAAAATAAACCTTAGTAATAAAATATGATCCTTTTTACACATGTATTAGATTATGACATTTATTATTATTTTATTTAAAGAAGAGTTAAAAGTGTTAAATTCAATGTTTAATAACTAAACCATTTTTTATATAGGCTTATACATAAGATAAATTCGACTATAAATATTAATTAGAAATATAAAAAAATTTCCTACATAATTTTATTTTATTTATAATTTTTATTCATTAAATAATTAAATTTATATATGACACAATGATGATACAATTATTACCTTATTATTGAAAGATTAAAAAATAGATATTATAAATATCCAAATAAATGTAAATTAAAACTTTTGATGAATTACACTAATTTTATATGTTAATATGAAATTTTAGGGTTGATTAAATAAAATTTTTTGAAGTGATAAAGTTGTTATGAATTTTACAAAAACAAAATACCAAATAGTGTCAAAATTGACATAATTGAGTTTTTAAAACAAATTCTATATTATTAATTGTTATAATATTCCTAAAAATATAAGGTTAAGAAAAAGGACTTATATAAGATTATATATATTAATAATGAACCACTTGGGGTTCTCTTGGATTGTTATAGTATGTTTATTAACCATTTATTATAATAATACAAGAATACATGGTAAAAGTTAAACTATTTAACTAAGAGTTAAATCTAAAAGATAAGGTTAATATGGTGACCTAAACCTATCTAAAACCTATTGGTTGAGATATTTTAGACCCATAACCTCTTTATACATGAAATAAATCTTTTTGGAGCCATTATAAACCGAATATGATTATATAATAATATAATATTTCAAACATTTACAAAAGTGACTCTCACCTCTCTTGTAAAAGGGCACTTACCCTTCTCTCAAAATCATACCTCCAAAGCAATTTGGATCATCCAAAACCTACTAAAATATCCTCAAAACTACCCTCAATTCGACCTAGATACCTTAATTTTATCATAAAGTCAACCAATGGAGCCCTTTTGATCAACTCAAAAGGAAACACCTGAAGAAGATATAATAATTTCACCACCTCTTTCAAAGTTCTTTTCTTCTTCCACTTCTTCTTTCTTTGTTGTTTACATACTAAAATAATAAATCCAGTACCTTATACATATTTTTATGTTATTATAAATATGTTACAACCATATTCATTATTCTATGAATCCTATGAATGACAAGTCACCATACGTGCATACATACGGCTTACCCTCTCCACGTTGTGGTGTAGTTTGTTATTCAAACACGTAATTATTTGGATGGGTATAATAATGATTATAATTGATGTAAATAATAAATATAACATGTTAATTATTTTTTATATATGACATGCCATCCAATTACATACGATTTCACCATCAATAGAATGATATTGTCGCTCGTGCGTGCGTACGGATTACCGTCTCCATGAACGCGATGAAATTCATTTCCCATCATAACCATTCAAGAATAATTTTCATTTTATGATTAAAAATAATGTTTAATAACTTAATATCATTCTAGATATGAATCAAATACATATTATCCATAACAAACATGGCCTACATAACCAATCATATAAATTAAAATGAATCAGTTAACACAAAAAACGATGATATTACTGAAATATTATTGACAAAGAAATATTAAAGGATCATATATAATATCTTATTTATGTATACGGTTCTTGTATAATTTAATAAAAATGATTTAACTATTATACAGGAGGTTAAATTACCCTCTATCAAGGAAAATTACAAGTTAAGGGTTAATTCTATAATTCCTTTATTATCTAAGGTTGTTTATACGTGAGTATCTACTGGGACCTCTTTATCATCCACATTTGTGTTTCTTAAAAATGTATTTCAAAACATTTTTACTATTTACTATACTATGGGTTAAATTCTTATATACCCTTATTTTACTTTTTATAAAATGTTTATAAAGGAATATTTTCTTCATTTTCCAAACAAGGTCTTTTACGACCTTTTCGACAAAATTAAGAATAGAATGTTTTTTTAACTTATACGGTGAGTGCGGTTATTTTCTTCCATTATAACGCCTTCAAATATTCCCTTAAAATATTATAAGAATATTTTAAAAATAAATATTTTCTTTTATAATTATGTTTCTTTTAATTTATTTCAAAATATAAAAAGATATTTCTCTCAAATAGTTTTGATTTCATCTATGTCAACATCCTTTGTTGGATTTTACGCTTTCTTGAAGTTGATTTATTATGATACAATCTTCCATATTGTATTGAAGGTTTTTGTGATATGTTTGATTGTGGATGTGATATTTTTATACCATTCATGGTTTATGGTTAAAGTATTGACATTTTGTATGCTAGATTTAATATGAATGTTTATGTTATGTTTCAACCTTTCAATATGAGGAATGCATTGGACTTAGTAAGTGACGAGTGAAGACCGCTATAGCTCCTCGATGCATTAGTAGGTCTCATGAGACAAACTAGTGTCTTGGCACAAGGCTTTGACAAAATCTTATTGGTTGTCTTGGCATGAGGCCTTGACTGTGTGGTTATGATGTTCGGCATTATGCATTCCGTCATGATGAAATTGGATATTGATATTACATGTGGTTATTTGACTAGTAGAATATCCATGTGAATACATAAATGGCATAATTTGATTTATCTTTTCTATATTATGCTGAATTTTAATTTTAAAAGGCTTGTGTTTTAGTCTTATACATTTCCTTAAATGTTTATGCATATTTATGAATGTTTCTGCTATATTGTTATCCTTACTGAGCACTTGAGATCACCCCTTTCTATATATTATTTTTTCCAAGATGCGAAGAATTATATTATGACTGACCTGAAGGGATAGTCTAAGGGATATGAATGTTTTCAAAGGGGACAATATTGTTGTTGTTTCTAATTTTATAATATAATGTAAAACTTATGTATGTATTTAGTACTTCCAAGGCTACTAAACTGATTGGTCTTTTAGGACATGATTCCTTGTATCATGCCAATGTTATGTAATAATGAACCGACTCTGGGTAACTAGGGTTGGGACATTACAGTTGGTATCAAAGGAAGTTAAGTACAAACCTTGGAAAATAGATTTAGAAAAAACTCTGATTAAATAACATTATCTTAAGATAGACATTGAGGATTAGTAAAGAATAACTTCCTAGAATTTTGGTAATATAGAAATTTTGTGAGTTTTCCAAGTAATACATCCTTGTATGGATACGAGAAGGTAGAGGCGGCTCTGGCACAGAAGTACCTAGGAGTGAAAACTCTGACAAGGAGTTTTGGGCTTGACCCGAGGTATCCTGGTACACAACAATGGGCCTTGCTACACTCTTTGTTACGACACTCCCGGTGGATATTCTTAGGATAATTCACATTTTATTTAAAAACCATTATGAAGGATTTTTGAGTATATATCACCTCAAAGAAAACATTTTTATTATTATGTATTATATCCATAAACTATTCAATTTATGTTAAGTGTTTTACAAGTTTGGAATTATGTATTGTGATTCATAAACTAATCTAGTGTGTTCCATTGTTTATAAATAGAGCCTAGTGGAAGGAATGGAAACTGTATCAACGCACGTAATCCATGTTGGTATTTCCCTCCTACTCAAGATAATTATAGTGGATCTGGTGATGCAACTAGTCCAAATCAGCTTATCACTATACTGGGACAAATCACTCAGGTTATGAATAATAACCTTACCCATATGGAGAACCCTGATCCACAATGCAGAGGATTAATGTTCGACCTCTTCATGAAGAAACAACCACCAACATTCAATGGGATTACAAATCCATTTTTATTTGAGAAATGGATAAGTTCCTTATAGAAAATATTTCATGCTGTGGGGAGTAGAGAAAGGGAAAAAGTTTCCATAGCAGTTTATCGCCTCACAAGAGATGAAAATCAATGGTGGTCATTAATTCAAAACACAGAGGAAGATGAAGAAGTATCAAATATTTAATGGATGGAGTTTAAAGATATTTTCTTAGAAAAATACTTTCCTCATGACCATCAAGGGGATATGGAAAGACAATTTCTGAGTTTGAGACAAAAAGAGGATGAGAATGTCGCAAAGTATAAGTATAACTTTACAAGGTTAGCAAGGCATGAATCAGATTATATATGTAACCCAATGAGTAATATTGATAGATTATTTGATGGTCTAAAACCATTTCTCCATCAAGCATTAGTCTCACAATCCTTCTCATCATACGAAGATATGTTCTCATGTGCTATCAACACAGAAAAGGAAGTTTCTAAGTCTAACGGCTTTAAAGAAAAGAAAGAGAAGAAGAGATCTATTGAACACTCCAGAAATGGAAACAAGGGGAAGAAGGGAAAATTTGAATTTTCATCCTATGTTAAATGTGGTAAGAAACACCCTGGTACTTTCTTAAAGGGAATGGGAGTCTATTAAAAGTGTGGAGAAAAAGGCCACCAAACTCGTGATTGTAAGGGAAAGAAAGAGGATGTCAATGTTGAATTCTAAAATTATAGAGAAATGGGGCATTATACAAATGAATGTCCTAAGCTCCAAGGAAAATTACCTCATAAAAGGTCAAGGGAGCAAGGCCAAGCTTATGTGATCACTATTGTTGAGTTTGAAGCTCTGAATAACATGGTGGCAGGTAATTTAATGGTTTTCTCAAATTTAGCCAATGCTTTATTTGATTCTGGATCATCACATTATTTCATATCTTCCCAGTTTTCTAAAAAATTAGATATTTCCAATTTGATTTAACAAGGAAGTTATCAGTCAAAACTCCTAAGGGAAGTATCATTGTAACAAAGTTTTGTGAATCAGTCTCTATTAGGGCATATAAATATTCTTTATCTGGTGATCTCATCATCATACCCATGATTGAATTTGACATAATCCATGGTATGGATTGTCTTTCAGACCATGATGTAAAAATTTATTGTAAGAATAAGGAGGTTACAATTTTCAATGATGATAAAGAGTACCTTATCTTTAGAGAAGAAACGTCACCACCTGATTCTTATCTAGATCCACACCCAGTAGATCTACTAAATTCAATTATTGGGGAGGAAGAGGATGAAATAAATATGGGTGAAAAAAATAATTTTCAAATATAGGATGTACCTATTGTGCAAGAATATGTTGATGTGTTCCAGAGAATTTACCTGGACATCCTCTAGAATGAGAAATTGAGTTTTCCATTGATTTAATTCCTGATTCAAGGCCCATATCGAAGACCCCTTATAGAATGTCCATTTTTTAATTAGTGGAACTAAATAAAAAACTAGAGGAATTGAGTAATAAAGGATTTATTAACCCAAGTGTTTCTCCATGGGGAGCCCCTATTCTTTTTGTTAAGAAGAAATATGGATCTATGAGTTTGTGCATTGACTACAGGGATATCAATTCTATAATAATAAAGAACAAGTATAACCTACCTCACATTGATGATTTATTTGACTAACTTCATGGAGCTCAAAATTTTTCAAATATTGACCTTAGATTTGGATATCATCAGTTGTGTGTGAAGAAGGAAGACATTCCGAAAATAGCATTTCGAACCAGGTATGGGCATTACCAGTTTACAGTAATGCCTTTTGCACTAACTAATGCACCCTCTTTTTTCATGGATCTAATGAATAGAGTTTTCAAGGAATATCTTGATGAATTTTTAATGGAATTTATTGATTATATCTTGGTATACTCAAAAATCTATGAAGATCATGAAAATTACTTGCGCACTATTCTGAAAACCCTCAGAATAAATGAATTATATGGGAAGTTTAGAAAGTGTGAATTATGGCTTTAATAAATTTATTTTCTTGGCCATATTGTCTCTAAGGATGGAATCTCTGTCGATCCTTCAAAGACCAAGGCAATACAAGAATGGCTAGCACCGAAGAGTAGAACTGAGGTACGTAGTTTTATTGGTTTTGCAGGTTATTATCGATGTTTCATCCATAATTTTTCCCGATTGGAAAACACATTAACTAAGCTCACACGTAAAGGGGTTAAATTTGTTTGGATAAAAGAGTGTGAATAATTTTTTGAATAACTAAAGAGAATATTATTCAATGCTTCTATCTTGACTCTACCATCGAGGAATGATGGGTTTGTTGTTTATAGTGATGCATCAAAGAAAGGACTTGGTTGTGTCCTTATGCAAAATGATAGGGTTATTGACTATACATCACAACAGCTAAAAATTCATGAACAAAACTATCCCACTCAAGATCTTGAGTTAGAAGATGTAATCTTTTCTTTAAAGATATGGAGACACTATCTCTATGGATAAAA
The DNA here is from genome assembly GCA_963277665.1 of Viscum album. Taxonomy (NCBI): domain Eukaryota; kingdom Viridiplantae; phylum Streptophyta; class Magnoliopsida; order Santalales; family Viscaceae; genus Viscum; species Viscum album. The sequence goes on from OY728164.1 coordinate 1,181,342,524, forward strand.
ATGTGAGATATATACCGATCACAATAGTTTGAAGTATATCTTCTCATAGAAATAACTAAACATGAGGCAAAGACGATGGCTTGAACTACTCAAAGATTATGATTGAACTATACACTACCACCCAGGGAAGAAAAATAAGGTGGTAGATGCTTTGAGTAGAAAGAATCATGGAGTTTTGAACAAGATGAAATTTTAAAGGGATCCTATGTTCATGGATCTAGTAAATATGGATATGGGAATAATCATGGAAGGTGAAACATCAATACTTTTTCAAATGGTTTCCAATCCAACTTTACTAGAAAGGATAAAAATTTCTCAAACTGATGATGAGGAGTTTCAAAAGAAAATTAAAGCTGTGAATGATGGGAGATTGGTTGAATTCGTATATGAAGATGGAATTTTGAAATATGGGTATAGACTTTGTGTTCCTGATATACCTGATCTAAAAAGGGAATTTTTGGATGATGCTCATAGCTCCAATTTCTCTATACACCCTGGTAGCACTAAGATGTATAGATATTTGAAGGAAAATTTTTGTTGGGACAACATGAAGAGGTATATTGCTGATTATGTGTCAATATGTATGTTTTGTTAATAGGTTAAGGCTGGAAGAAAACATCCTAGAGGAGTCATGAAACCTATTCCCATACCTGAGTGTAAATGGGATGATATTATGATGGACTTTGTCATGGGGATACCAAAGACTCCTAGAAGGAATGATGTAGTATGGGTCATTATTGATCGTCCTACCAAGTTAGCACATTTTCATGCTATAAGAGAAGATTTACCACTTGAATGTTTAGAAAGAATATATATTAAGGAAGTTTTAAGACTTCATGGAGTACCCCTATCGATTGTTTCTGATCATGATCCCCATTTTACATCAAGATTCTGGAAAAGTCTTCAGAAGGCCCTAGATACTGAACTTCGTTTGAGCACTACCTACCACCCTAAAACTGATGTACAATCAGAACAGACTATTCGAACCTTAGAAGACATTTTGAGATCTCGCTCAATTGACTTTCAAGGTATGTGGGGTCCATATTTACCTCTGGTAGAATTTTCCTATAATAATAACTTCCATTCAAGTATTCAAATGGCACCATATGAAGTGTTATATGGAAAGAGATATCGCACACCAACTTGTTAGGATGACGTTGGTGAAAGAAAACTTGTAGGCCTAGAACTTGTTGATTAAACAATGGAAAAGGTGAATATTATCCAAACCCACATCAAAGCAGCTCAAAGTAGGCAAAAGAGTTATGTCATAACCGAAGGAAGGATTTGAAATTTCAAGTAGGAGATCATGTTTTATTGAAGGTATCTCCATGGGAGGGTGTTATATGATTCAGTAAGAAGGGTAAATTAAGTCCTAGGTATATCAGAACTTTTGAAATTCTATAATGAATTGGAGTTGTAGCTTATCATTTAGAAATGTTGTCAAGTCTTTCCAAAGTTCATGATGTGTTCCACGTATCACTGTTAAGAAAATAAAAGCCTGACCCAACGTATGTACTCACCTATGAAGAAATAGAACTAGAACCCGACCTGTCTTATTGAAAAGAGCCTTTCAAGATTCTTGATACCACATAACAAGTGCTGAGAAACCGGACGACTCGTCTGGTGAAAGTTCTATGGAGAAACCATAAGATGGAAGAGGCAACTAGGAACCCGAGGAACTTATGATGAAGAACCAGTCAAATATTTTTATGCTGTAATATTATATAAATTTAGAGGATGAAATTATTTTAAGTAGAGAAGAATGTAACACCCTAAGCTTCCACGGTACATTTCTCTTTGAATAATACAATAACTTGCGTTGTACACAACTTTGAGTTCTAGTACACCACGACCAATCAAACTAGCTGTTATGAATAGTAATACCCACATTTTGAAATTTTATAAATTTTATTTTTCAAAATGGACTTCATTTTTGGATTTAGAATATCAAAATTATCTTAGGGTGAATTTTTGGAATTTTTCTGAAAACTTTCAATTTTTAATGAATAGTGAAAAACATTGTGTTATTGTTTAAAATTGACTTTTTATTTAAATAATTAATTATTTTATTTAAATTTATATTAGGTAAAAATAGATACATAATACCTATATATGTTAAAGGTAATTCATTGGAGTCATTTTATAATAATATTAGATATATAAAATTTTATTGAACTTTTTACCATCTCTAGGGGCATTTGCAAATTTGCATAAAACGTAATTTTACCACTTCTGTGAATTGAATTTCAAAAATATGAGAGACATAGTTAACATCAGTAAGTAAAATTTTGTTCAATAATATGAAAATAATTTTTTTTGAAAAGTAACTTTTGACTTTTATTTACCACGGTTAAAAGTAAATAGGTAATTAAAGGTAAAAAATGATATTATAATTACCCTAACACATGTCCTAATTCTATTGGATAAGTGTATTTCGACAAAAATAAACCTTATGAATAAAATATGATCCTTTTGGTCAACTTGGATTAGATTATGACATTTATTATTATTTTATTTAAAGAAGAGTTAAAAGTGTTAAATTCAAAGTTTAATAACTAAAACATTATTAATATAGGGTTATACATAAGATAAATTCGACTATAAATATTAATTATAAATAAAAAAATATTTCCTACATAATGGTATTTTATTTATAATTTTTAGACATTAAATAATTAAATTTATTTATGACAGAATGATGATGCAGTAATTACATTATTATTGAGAGATTAAAAAATTGATATTATAAATATCCAAATAAATGTAAATTGAGACTTTTGATAAATTACACTAATTTAATAGGTTAATATAACATGTTAGGGTTGATTAAATAAATTTTTTCAAAGTGGTAAAGTTTTTATGACTTTCACAAAAATAAATTACTAAATAGTGTCAAAATTGAGATAATTTAGTTTTTAAAACAAATACTATATTATTAATTGATATAATATTCCTAAAAATCTAAGGTTTGGCCAAAAGAATTATATAAGGTTATATATATTAATAATTAACCACTTGGTGTTCTCTTGGCTTATTATAGTAAATTTATTAACCATTTATTATAATAATACAAGAATATATGGTAAAAGATTAACTATTTAACTAAGAGTTAAATCTAAAAGATATGGTCAATATAGTTACCTAAATCTGTCTAAATCCTATTTTTTGTGAGTTTTTCGACCCATCCCCACCTTATCCTAGAAATAAATCCTTTTTGAGCCATTATAAACCGAATATGATTGTATAATAAAATAATATTTCATGTTTTTTCTAAAGTGACCCTCACATCTCTTATAAAAGGGTACTTCCACTTCTCTCAAAATCACACCTCAAAATCCATTTGTCTTAGCCAAAACCTACTCAAATATCCTCAAAACTACTCTCACTTCTTCCTATAGGCCTTAAATTGATCATAAATTCAACCGAAGGAGCCCTTTTGATCAACTCAAAAGGAAACACCCGAAGAAGAGGTAATAATTTCACCACCTCTTTCAAAGTTCTTTTCTTCTTTCACTTCTTATTTCTTTGTTTTTTCCAAACCAAAATAATAAATTCAGTACCGTATATATACTGTGATGTTACTATAAATATGGTACAACCATATTCATTATTCTATCCATCCTATGAATGACAGGTCACCATACGTGAATACATACGGCTTACCGTCTCCACGTCGTGGTGTAGTTTGTTATTCAAACAATTCATTATTTGTATGGGTATAATAATGAGTATAAACAATTTAAATAATAAATATAACATGTTAAGTATTATGTATATATGATATAACATACAAATACATACTATTTCACCATAAATAGAATGATATTGTCGCTCGTACGTACGTACGGATTGCCGTCTCCACGAACGCGATGAAATTCAATCCCCATCATAACCATTCAAGAATAATTTTCATTTTATGACTAAAGATAATTTTTAAGAAATTATTATCATTCTGGATATGAATAAAATACATCTATATATAACAAACATGTCTTACGTAACCAAGCGTATAAAGTAAAACGAATCAGTTAACACCCAAAATGATGATACTACTGAAATGTTATTAACAAAGAAATATTATAGGATCATATATGATATCATATTTATGTATAAAGTTCTTTTATAATTTAATAACAATGATCTAACTATTAAAAATGAGTTTAAAATTCCCTCGATCAAGGAAAAGTATAATTTAAGGGTTAATTCTAAAATCTTTTAATTATCTGAGGTTGTTTATATGTGAGTATCTACTAGGACCTCTTCATCATCCACATCCGTGTTTCTTAAAAATGTATTTCAAAACATTTTTAATATTTCCTAGACTATGGGTTAAAGTCATCTATACCCTTTTTGGAATTTTTATAAGATTTTTATAAAGGAATCTTTCTGTCGTTTTCCAAATAATGTCATTTATGACCTTTTCGACAAAATTAAGAAAAGAATGTTTTTTAACTTATACGGCGAGTGAGCCTATTTTCCGTCATTATAACACCTTCGAAGCTTCCCTTACAATATTATTAGAATATTTTAAAAATAAATGTTTTATTTTATAATTATGTGACTTTTAAATTATTTCAAAATAGAAAGATATATTTCTCTCAAATAGTTTTGATTTCATTTATGTCTACATCCATAGATTGGATTTTACGCTTGTTTGAAGATGATTTATTATGATAAAATATTCCATATTGTATTGAAGGTTTTATGATATGTTTGACTATAGATATGATATTTTTATACCATTCATGGTTTATGGTTAAATTATTGACATTTCGTATGATAGTTTTAATATTAATATTAATGTTATGTTTCAACCTTTTCATATGAGGAATGCATTGGACTTAGTAAGTGACGGGTGGAGCCCACTGTAGCTCCTCGATGCATCAGTAGGTATCATGAGACAAACTAGTGTATTGGCATAATTCCTTGACAAAATCTTATTTTTAGTCTTGGCATGAGGCCTTTACTATGTGGTTATGATGTACGGAATTATGCATTCCATCATTATGAAATTGGCTATTGATATTACATGTGATTATTTGACGAGTAGAATATCTATCTGAATACATAAATGGAATTATTGATTTATATTTTCCATATTATGCTGAAGTTTAAGTTTAAAAGGCTTTTGTTTTATTCTTATACATTGCCTTAAATGTTTATACTTATTTATGAAAGTTTCAGCTATATTGTTATCCTTACTGAGCACCTAATCTCACCCCTTTCTATGTTTTATTTTTCCTAGGATGCGAAGAATTATATTATAAATGACCTACAGGGATAGTATAAGGAATATGAATGTGTTAAAAGGAGAAAATATTGTTTTTGTTTTTCATTTTATAATGTAATGTAAAACTTATGTATGTATCTAGTACTTCCAAGGATACTAAACTAATCGGTCTTTCGGGACATGATTCCTTGTATCATGCCAATGTTATATAATAATGCACCGAATATGGGTAACTAGGGTTGGGGAATTACAGAACATCACATGTTTTTTTTACTAAAATGTAATTTTATATTGGAAATACGTACAATGTATCTTATCTTTTGTGACAAGTGTTGTGTGAACTTTTAAACAATTGTTCTAAAACACAATCATGGTATGATCCTTATTCTATATCATTACCCAAAAATTTTATTGTTTTTATGTAGAGACCCAAAGATTTATATACATGGAAATTACATTACTTTAGAGTAATACTTAATACATAACAAAAACCAACACACAAGGACCGTAATAGTTTAGTGTCTTTGGAAACTCGGAACATAATCTTCAAATCGTGGTGAAAGATCTTCAACATCTCCCATAAAGATCTTCATCTTTTGTTTTCTTAACTAAAAACTTTCTTTATATCCTGGGGAAAAGAAAACATATAAAGGGTGATATCAAATGCTCAGTAAGGGTAATCATGGAAAAAATAAAACAAACCATATAAATTTGAACTTAAAAACATGAACATAATGTTTAAGCATCAAAATCTTGAGCAATGACATAAAAATGGTAGTACATAAGGAATAGATCATAAAATAACATTAATCATGATAAAATAGAAAGGGAATAAAACTTTTAATTGTGGAAAAACATTAAGAACATGATATGATTTCCATAGTAGCCAAAGCATTTCTTCCAAGACCATCTTAGTGGACAAAGTCCCTTACTGAACCGGGTTTACTTTTCATTCCAGCCCTGTATTACTGAACCAGATTTACTTTTTCTTCCATCCATGTCTATATCATGAGATATAAATATTTACCCAATGCATTTTATGGATATATAGTTCCCACTCATCTCATAATGAAATCATTCTTACTTGTGCCACAACATAAACATAAATCATTCATCATAACCCAAAGAATAAAAAGGGTTTCATAAACATCATCCCATCATAACATAATCCATATAAAACAAATGGATATAATTTCATCATAATAAAAGCGAAACCATGTAAATCATAGATAAATTATACTTGAAACATTATCATACTAAATAATGTCGTCTTATATGGAAAATAGTTTTGACAAAACACTTGAAATGAATTCTTGAGGAAAATATCCTTTCTTCTTCAAAAACATTTTCTTTTCACAAAATGCCATGAAATTTTAAAAGAAAAGGATTTTGTTGAAAATACTTATGAAATATTGTAGAGTAAGATTCATTAAAATAATTCATTATGAAACCGTAAAAATCTGTTCATGTCGTATAAGTTAAAAAAACATTCTTCTCGTTCTTTTGCCGAAAAAGTCAAAAAATACCTCGTAACGTAAACAAAAGAATGATTCCTTAAATACCATGTAGTAAAGGTCAAAAATGGGAAAAAATTACTTTAAAAATACATTGAACCATGTTTAGAAAACATGGACATGAATGATAAATATAACCCTAGTGAATACTTACGAATAAACAATCTCGGATAAAAATGAGATTGGAAAAGTTATCCCTTACCATAGGTATGATATGCTTCGTACGTATCCGAACCTCCTGTATAATGATTTAAATAATGTCATTTACTTATTAAAGAATCATATTAATTGTTATGATATCATATACGGTTCACTTATGACTTTATATTACCCGTTCTTTTGTAAATCTCATGTTAAAGCAACGTTTTGGGTAAAATCATCTTATTTATCGTATGTGTTTGGACTTATTGTTCTTGATGTTATTATTACATATATAATGATTTACTTACTTCCATAATGTAAATTATGATTTATATATCATATATATTCATTATATATCCAGCATATACATGTATTTATAATAGTACATAGCATATGGAGGTAAGAAATAAAATGCACCGTTCATGGAGATGGTAAGCCGTACGTACGCATGAACGCTACTTTAATTTCTATTTATTATTTTAATGGAATAGGTATATTATAATTACATTATAATATCATATATAATATCATTAACTTCATCCTTTATACATCCCACATAAGGCATTAACGAATCACATCACTTTGAGGGGGCGGTAGTCCGCACTTCCTCAAATGAGATTATCGTATTTACCCACTATGGAAACCATAAAGGCTTGATATAATTGAGAAGTAAAGAAGAATAAGGAAATCATAAACATAATATATATCATATTTAAATATAGTTCTATCATAATGGCCACCATGATAGGCGGTAGGATAAAATCGAACAATCATCGTTTCGTGAGGCGTTAGTTTTCCATCCACAGAAACATTATGTTATTCATTCATTAGATGGAGGTGTGTGTAAGTGTAGTTAGAATAATTCTCATAAAAACATCCTAGTATATTGAGTATACTGTTTTTGTTACAAAAGAAAGTATTAAAAAGAGTTTAGGGGTTGGAGAAGTAGAATAAAAGAAAACAATTTAAGAAAAAATGTTACCTTTAATTTGGGTAACTTCCTTTTGTTTGAACCAAAAGGACTTCTTGGAGTGCCTTTTGCCTAAGGTAAGTCTCCTAGGGGGAGGACAGGGATGTAGGGAGCTTAATTGGGAAGAGTTTGGACCAGCCAAATGGCTTGATAGGTGTGAGTAATTGGATAGAAATAGTCTCCTTTTATAAGGGGGAGGAGGGGCTCTTTTGGAAAGTGTGAAAATATTATTTTATTATAAACTTATCTTCGGTTTCAAAAGATCCAAAAATCATTAAAGATGAAGATAAGATGACTCATGGTTGAAATAAAATCATCCAATCAGAATTATACATGTTTTGGATAATATTTTAATCATTATAATCTTATTTATTTAAATCATTTATTAATGAGGTAAATACTGCATTATTATTGTGTCATAAATAATTTAATTTATTTAATGTCTAAAAATTATAAAAAAATACCAACATGTAGGAAATATTTTTATATTTCCAATGAATATTTATAGTATAAAAGATAATTTATATATCCCATTATAAAAATTAATTATTAAAAGATTTTTGTTAATGTCAATTTTGTCTTTGCATTAAATTAATTAATCCAATTTGTCATTATCACTACCAAGTGGATCAATGGGGTCCCAAAATCTACCCAAATATGACCATGGTCGGACACTACTCATTCAATAATGTTATGACAAGTGTTAAGGTAATTTTTAATTATTTTAATATTCTTTTAACCGTGAATTACCCTATTTACCTTTAATCGCGGTAAATAAAAGTCAAAAGTAACTATTCCCCAAAAATTATTTTCATCTTATTGAACCACATTTTATTTCTTGATAACAACCATGTATGTAGGATTTTTGAAATTAAATTCATAGAAGTGGTAAATTTTCATTTAAATGAAAGAGTCGGTTTTTTAACTACCACTAAGTGGTTTCACTATTCATCAAAAATTGATGTTTTTCAGAAAAATACCAAAAATTCAGCCTAAGCTATATTTGATATTATGAATTAAAAAATGATGTCTATTTTTTCAAATTAAAAACATAGAAGTGGAATTAATTAATTTTAAAATTAATTCCCGTTATCAAAACAAATAGCGTGTTTTTAAGAGACAATAACTATCAAAAGATCGACACTTGTTTATGTCCAAATTCAAAGTGAAATTAAATCCAATGACCAAAATTGTATTAAATGATAAAAATATATTATAATTAAACTTTAAAACCAATTAAAAAGATAGTCTAACCATATTATATTTCAATGAAAAAAGTTCTTTTTAATTAAAATATAGCATGTTTTTAATATTCATTAAAATATGAAAGTTATCAGAATAATATGAAAATTTTATCCAAAGTAAATTTTTATATCCTGATTCTAAAGAATAATTTTATTTTGTCAAATTGAACTTATAAACATGTAAAAAACTATATTTAAAGTGGGCGCACCATCAAAAGGTGGAAAAACTGCATTTTTTGAAAAATACTTATTTTACCCAAAAAAATTATTTAGTTCTCATACCATGTTCTAGAAAATATGTAAGATGAATAATAATGTTATAAAATTAAAAATTTAGTTAATACTATTCATAACGGCTAGTCCATAATAATATTATAACAATATATGGTTGTTTAGTGAAATCTGGTATTGCGTAAAACAGAAGCTATCGTGGAAGGTCTTGATTGCGTGTAATGTAAGCCAAGTCAGGTTTGCATGTAGTGAAAGACTCCTTTGTTGTTGCGTATAATAGAATCCAACTATATTTCATTTATACATTGAATATATATATATATATATACACTCAATGTTGCGTAGAATAACTATTATCAAACGAACTTGAAATTGTGTGTAACACGATCCAAGAATAGTGTTGTCTATACTGAAAGCTAATACGGTCTTGCGTATAGTACAAGCTAAACTTGGTGTAGTGTATAATAGAAGACATCGATGAAATTAAAAGAATATTTTTCATAAAATCTCGTGGTGTTACATTATACCCCCCTTAAAATGAATTTCACCCTCGAAATTCGTCGGGGTTATAAATGGTTTATTACTTGAAAGTTTCTTTCATAGAAACCCACATCGTAAAAAGGAATACTAAAACATCATTTTAAAAAGGGAAGTTAGAATCAAAACAGTCACCCAAAGTAACTCATCATTGGGTTTCCACATAGGACAACATAGGTGAAAATATGGATATGGAAGAGAAATATAACCATCAACTTATGATAAAGAGTGGTAGAGGACATGGCTATGAAAAAGAAAACAATCACAAATCCATAAATTTGTGATGATCTAAGGTACCATCTGATTCATCATATATAAGAGCACTAGGACAACATTTTTGGTTTTCAATACCATTTCCCTAAAGTTGAAAAATTTTCGAATTAAAAGAAATACTTACTTGATTTTGGTACAATCTCACCGTCACTCGTGCCTTGAACAATTTCTGCTTCACCTCTTAAATAAATGAAGTTGAATTTGTCTTTTGCAAAGTGTTAGCAGATCATGTGATAGAATGATAGGTCATTCCATCTGTCTCAAACATATGGTTAGCAAAAGTTATATACATAAGACAATCTATGGTGAGATTAATCGTATATGGTTCCAAAAATGGACTTATACATCATCTATCATACTGCTTAATAAAATAAAACTAGTCAAGGACTTCCTGTATGCCATAGGTAGGCGATAAAGGCCTATCGCACTTCGGTTTTGGGTTCAATTCCCACACCCTTGTCCGATGCAACGGGTTGTTGCCCACCCTGCAGGTTGTCCTTTTTCTAAAACTAAATTATTATAAAATTCCATAAATAATATCGAAAAAATTTCTAGCCTTAAATAATACTGACTTATGTCCAACACAATCCATTCCAATATTTAGGCTTATCCAAAATACTTTTGTCCAAGATCATAGTATAAAGAAAACAATTACTATAAATATCATCTTTCAAGCATGTTAATACCATCATTTATCCCCCATATATCATAAAATATATCTTGTTGGTCACATTCCAGACATATGAATACCTTAACCATGTATTCTCTTGAAAAATGAATACCCATTGAACCTTAGTGAAAACATGAATGTTGTCAAAAGCTAACGCTTTCTACATACCAAAATCCCAAAAATTATATATACTCAAACCATGATATCACTTTGTCCTTATATCAGTCATGAGCTCATTAATACTATCAAAAATTTAATTTTTTCCTTATCCCTTCATTATACGCATATCATCTGCTTTCCAAAATATTTGAATCACTTTTCATGGTTACCAGTACCATATAATTATCGAAAACCATAATAAACCATTACATAGATATTCCAATGTTCCACAATTACTATAAATGAGATTCCACAACATTATTTTGGAATCCCTTTACATAAACACATAATCATTCCACCATATCGTTGTCATACTCAACATTGCTAATAGTGATCGCATGTGACTTCCCTCTATCCTTTTCCTTATGAGGTTTCTCACATTGATCATCATTAACCCTTGGATTAGGGAATTGATTAGCATAATGCCTCATTTCCTTGCAGTTGAATCATTGAAGTGTTGGTGGTGCGTTCTCTGCAGTCTTTTATTTATTTACATCATTAGCAACCCTTTTTTCATTACTTCGACACTTAGCTGCTCGATGACCTTCTTTTCCACACTTAAAACATTTTCTAGTCCCTTTAAGACAATATCCACCATGATTCTTTCCACACTTTGAGCATAAAGAAACATTTATCTTCTTTTCACCATTATTCTGAGATTTCTCCTTGAACTCCATATTTCATTTCTTATCAAAACCCTGAGATGGATATGTAACACCAACTTCAATTTCTACCTTGATAGCACAACGCACAATTTCTTCATAGCTACTGAAGTCTCTTATAGCTAATGCCCTTCGAAGACGTGGTTTTAAGCCACTGAAGAATCGATGAACTTTACTTTCAAGTTGGATGATAAAGCCAGATGCATACCTTTCAAGCCTTGTAAAATTCGCTTCGTATATACCAACAGATTCATCATCCTTTTGCTTAAGCTCAAGGAAATCCTTTTCCATATTTGTTCAAAGAATACGTGGGAAGTACTTATTGAAAAATAAGTTCTTGAACTCATCCCATTCCATGGATTCAATTTCATCTCGGGGCCACATATTCTTAATTAGAGTCCACCATTGATTTGCTTCACCTTCTAAACGGTAAATAGCCAGAATGAATTTTTCATGTTCTGAACATTGATGTATGGAAAATATCTTTTCAATGGTACTGATCCATTTTTCAGCAACAAGTGGATCAGAAGACCCATTGAAAGAAGGTGGATGTTTCCTCATGAAGGACTCAATAGAATATTGTTCCCTTCTCTGCTCACTTGGAAGTCCAAAATGATTCATATCTTGTGTAAGTATAGCAATAAGATTTTTCACTCCATCTCTCATAACGTTGGTTTGTTCAGGAGGAAAATCATTGCATCGTCCATTACATTGATCAACACGGTTCCTTCAGGTTCCAGCCATCGTCTAAAACCCAAAAAGAAGAGTTTGAGTGGCAAAAATCATGGTAGGGAAAACAACATAATAAAGGGGGAGTACCTTCGATATCTAACATCTTAGGTTTAATTATAATATCATTACCGTAATTCTAGGACAATAACCTATACTTATACTTAACCTTAGGGACATCCCTAGACATACCTTAGAAATATCTCTAGGGATCTCACTAAATTTTTCGCATCCTATTTTTCAAAGGTTAACTAAACATTTCCTCTGATACCAACTGTAGAGACCCAAATATTGACGTACATGGAAATTACATTACTTTAGAGGAATACTTAATACATAACAAAAACTAATACAGAAGGACCGTAATAGTTTAGTGTCTTTGGAAACTCAGAACATAATCTTCTAATCGTGGTGAAAGATCTTCAACATATCCTATAAAGATCTTCCCCTTTTGTTTTCTTACCTAAAACCTTTCATTATATCCTGGGGAAAAGAAAACATATAAAGGGTGAGATAAAATTCTCAGTAAGGTTAATCATGGAAAAAATAAAACAAACCATATACATTTGAACATAAAAACATGAACATAATGTTTAAACATCAAAATCATGAGCAATGATATAAAACATGGCAGTACGTAAGTCATAGATCATAAAAGAGCATTAATCATGATAAAATAGCATGGGAATAAAACTTTTAATTGTGGAAAAACATTAAGCACATGATATGATTTTCATAGTAGCCAAGGCATTGCTGCCAAGACCATATTAGTGGACAAAGTCCCTTATTGAAGTGGGGTTACTTGTCCTTCCATCCCTGTATTACTGAATCGGATTTACATTCAATTCCAGCCATGTCTATCTCATGAGATATAAATCTTTAACCAATGAATTGGAGGGAGATCTAGGTCCCACCCATCTCATAATGAAATCATTCTTACTTGTTCCACAACATAAAAATAAATCATTCATCATAACCCAAAGAATAAAATGGGTTTCATAAAAATTATCCAATCATAACATAATCCATATAAAACAACTGGATATAATTTCATCATAATAAAAGTTAAACCATGAAAATTATAGATAAATCATACTTGAAACATTATCAAACTAAATAATGTCATCTTATATGGAAAATAGTTTTGACAAAACACTTGAAATGAATTCTTGAGGAAAATATCCTTTCTTCTTCAAAAACATTTTCTTTTCACAAAATGCCATGAAATTTTAAAATAAAAGGATTTTTTTGAAAATAATTATGAAATATTGTAGAGTAATCTTCATGAAAATAATGCATTATGAAACCGTAAAAATCCGTTCATGCAGTATAAGTTAAAAAAACATTCTTCCTGTTCTTTTACCGGAAAAGTCAAAAAAAGTACCTCATAACGTAAACAAAAGAAAGATTCCTTACATACCATGTAGTAAAATTAAAAAATGGGTAAAAATGACTTTAAACATACATGAAACCATTTTTAGAAAACAGGGACATGGATGATAAATATAACCCCAGTGAATACTTATGAATAAACAATCTCGGATAAAAATGAGATTGAAAGTTATCCCTTACCTTAGGTCTGATATGCTTCATACGTATCCAAACCTACTGTATAATGATTTAACTAATATCATTGACTTATTAAAGAATCATATTCATTGTTATTATATCATATATGGTTCACTTATGACTTTATATTACCCGTTCTTTTGTAAATCCCATGTTAAAGCAATGTTTTGGGTAAAATCATCTTATTTATCTAACATGTTTCGACTTGTTTTTCTTGATGTTATTATTACTTATATCATGATTTACTTACTTCCATAATGTAAATTATGATTTATATATCATATATATTCATTATATATCCAGAATATACATGTATTTATAATAGTACATAGCATATGGAGGTAAAAAATGAAATGCACCGTTCATCGAGACGGTAAGCCGTACGTACGCATGAACGCTAATTTCATTTATATTTATTATTTTAATGGAATAGGTATATTATAATTATAGTATAATATAATATATAATATCATTAACTAAATTCTTTATACATCCCACATAAGGCATTAACGAATCACATCACTTTGAGGGGGTGGTAGTCCGCACTTCCTCAAATGAGATTATCATATTTACCCACTATGGAAACCATAAAGGCTTGATATAATTGAGATGTAAAGAAGCATAAGTAAATCATAAACATAATATATATCATATATAAATACAGTTATATCATAATGGCCACTATGAGAGGCGGTAGGAGAAAATCGAACAATCATCGTTTCATGAGGCGTTAGTTTTCCATCCACAGAAACATTATGTTCTTAATCCATTAGATGGAGGTGTGTGTAAGTGTAGTTCGAATCCTTCTCATAAAAACATCCTAGTATATTTAGGATACTTGTTTTTTTATAAAATAAAGGATTAAAAAGAGTTTAGGGGTTGGAGAAGTAGAATAAAAGAAAACAATTTAAGAGAAAATGTTACATTTAATTTGGGTAACTTCCTTTGGTTTGAAACAAAAAAACTTTTTGGAGTGCCTCCTGACTAAGGTAAGGCTCCTAGGTGGAGGATAGGGATGTAGGTAGATTAATTTGGCAGATGTTGGATGAGCCAAATGGCTTGAGAGGTGTGAGGAATTGGATAGAAATGGTCTCCTTTTATAAGGGGGGGAGGGGCTCTTTTGGAAAGTGTGAAAATATTATTTTATTATAAACTTATCTTTGGTTTGAAAAGGTCCAAAAATAATTAAAGATAAATATTAGATGACTCATCGTCTAAATAAAATCATCCAATCATAATTGGACATGTTTTGGATAATATTTTAATCATTATAATCTTATTTATTTAAATTATTTATTAATGAGGTAAATACTGCATCATTATTGTGTCATGAATAATTTAATTTATTTGATGTCCACCATGTAGTAAATCTTATTATCTTTCCAAACGAATATTTATAGTCGAAAAGATAATTTATATATCCCCTTATAAAAAGTAATTATTAAAAGATTTTTGTTAATGTCAATTTTGTCTTTACATTAAATTAATTAATCCAAATTGTCATTATCACTTCCAAGTGGCTCAATGGGGTCCCAAAATAGACCCAAGGATTCCCATGGTCGTACACTACTCATAAAATAATGTTATGACAAGTGTTAAGGTAATTTTGAATTATTATAATATTCTTTTAACCTTGAATTACCCTATTTACCTTTAACCACGGTAAATAAAAGTCAAAAGTTATTATTCACCAAAATTTATTTTCATCCTATTGAACCAAATTTTACTTCTTGATAACAACCATGTATGTTGGATTTTTTAAATTCAATTTATAGAAGTGGTAAAATTGCATTTAAATGAAAGAGTCAATTTTTTAACTACCACTAAGTGGTTTCACTATTCATCAAAAATTGAAGTTTTTCAGAAAAATACCAAAAATTCAGCCTAAGCTATATTTCATATTCTGAATTAAAAAATTATGTCTATTTATCCAAATTAAAAAAATAGAAGTGGAATTAATTAATTTTAAAATTAATTTCCGTTATCAAAACAAATAGCGTGTTTTAAGAGACAATAACTATCAAAAGATCGACACTTGTTTATGTCCAAATTCAAAGTGAAATTAAATAAAATTACCAACATTAGATTAAATGGTAAAAATATATACTAATTAAACTTTAAAACCAATTAAAAATATAATCTAACCATATAAATTATTGCGATGAAAAAAGTTGTATTTAATTAAAATATAGCGTGTTTTTAATATTCATTAAAATATGAAAGTTATCAGAATAATATGAAAATTCTATCCAAAGTAAATTTTTATATACTGATTCTAAAGAATAATTTTATTTTGTCAAATTGAACTTATAAACATGTCAAAAACTATATTTAAAGTTGGTGCGCCATCGAAAGGTGGAAAAACTGCATTTTTTGAAAAATAGTTATTTTAGCCGAAAAAATTATTTAATTCTCATACCATGTTCTAGAAAATATGTAAGATGAATAATAATGTTATAAAATTAAAAATTTAGTTAATACTATTCATAACGGCTAGTCCATAATAATATTATAACAATATATGGTTGTTTAGTGAAACCCGGTATTGCGTACAACACACGCTATCGTGGAAGGTCGTGATTGCGTGTAATGTAAGCCAAGTCAGGGTTGTGTGTAGTGAAAGACTCCTTTGTTGTTGCGTATAATAGAATCCAACCATATTTAATTTATACATTGACTATATATATATATATACACTCAATTTTGCGTACAATAACTACTATCAAACGAACTTGAAATTGTGTGTAACACGATCCAAGAATAGTGTTGCGTATACTGAAAGCTAATAAGGTCTTGTGTATAGTACAAGCTAAACTTGGTTTAGTGTATAATAGAATACATCAATGAAATTAAAAGAAACTTGTTCATAAAAGATTAGGGTGTTACATTGTATGCCAACGCTTATTATCCTCATCCACCTCAGTCTCCACCTCGGTCTCTACCTCGGTCTTCACCTCTTATACCTCCTCCATGTTGGTCTCTGACTTCAAATTTTCCTCCACCTCTACCTTCACCTCCACCACCACCTCTGCCTCTGTGTTTTCCCAATAATTTTATTATTTGTAGGTCAACACTTCTAAACAAATTGATTTCATCCATTAATATTCTCCTTGATATAGAGATGAAGAATAATATATAAGCATTATGACACTAATGATTCACACCCCAAATATTTTTTCAATTTTTATAACTCATACTAGATCACAAACATAGAATTTAATCACCTAAATTTGTTGTCAGCATACATTCTGAAAAAAAGTATGATGCCCACAACAAATTAATTTCTTCTTTTGAATAACTCTTTTTTCGAAAATCTTGATAGTACTTAGAAAATATAAAAAACAAATGATTATGAAATATATTCAATGAAATTGTAATTACCTTCATAAATTACATGTATAGGGATGCTAGTTTTTTATGCTGTATGATTTCCCTCATAAATTTTTAAACATAATATCCACAATTGATTTCATTATGTTGTTTCAGACACTGAGAAAACATTTACCAAAATAATTAATTTTTTTGAAATATTTTTATAGTTAAATCTTTCTATAAGTACCTTAATTTATGTCCATTTGTATTAATCCACATGTTTTATCTTTTCAGATTCCAACCTCATTCCTTGATTTAGCCTGTATTTGCAGACTGTCCTATCATAACAAAATTCTCATTAAAACATAAAATGAACATACAATTAAAATTTTATCTATAAAATATTGATTTTAGTGTATTAAATATTCACAATACACATCATGTGTGGTCAGTTAGTTGGATGTCCATGCATTGAATCCAAAAAATAAATAGTTGGGGTGTCGATTTTGATTACTATTAGCATCCAGTGCTTCCTAAAAAACAAAAAAAAATTAAGTAATGAAAAAATTAAAAATATATTTGATGTGATTAGATCATATAGTTTTACCCTTGAGTAACTTGTCTCTTTTATTATCTATTTATTCCTCATACAAAATAATTTCTATTGTAGAACTGATACAGGGATTAATGAATCCAAATCATGCTTCGGGCAATCATCCCTTTATATAGTTGTAATATAAACTCCTGTACAAAATATGAATAGTTATTAACTTTAATAAACATATTTATCTCACTATTTGGATAGATGTGTTATGAAAATATACCTTATGTGTGTATTCAGAACTGATATGACCGACCATTCATGATTTAGAATCTCATTTAGAGTATCAAGACCAATTCCATCCATAATGGAAACTCCAAATATTTCTTTTTCATAGTGAATGTAAGACATAGTTTTATCTTTAAATTTGGTCTCTCCATAAATTTTTAATGTTAATAAATGTTTCTATGGAACTGGTGGAGAGAAGGTACTCTCTGAAGTTCATTTTGTTTTCTTGATCGATTCAGTATATTTTCTTGATTCGACCTTTTGTTTCTCCACTGATTTATCCATCTATAATATCATACCGCACTTCAGGCCTTTTATCATCATATGTTACATGTTTTTCATAGAAAAAAATTATTAAAGACATACCTCATGTATATTTATAAGATTATATGCCCATTATATTAAATCTCCAATAGTATCTTAGACAATTGTAATATCTAAATCATCTAGTGGAATAGGCAACTCAACAGTCAGCTCATAAGCTACCTCAATCCCCACTCTCTTGTGATCTTTTGGTAGGGGTTGATTGTGTAGCTGGTCTCCCAAAATATTATACATTGTACCCCTCGCAACATGACAGTATGTGGGTGTTCAAAGATAAAAATCACATACAATTACACCTATAAGAATTTTAGTAGTATAAAGTTATCGAAAGTTTTTTGATTCACATTTAGGAGAAAGAGTAATGAAAAAAATTATTACCCCAGGTAAAGTTTGGGGGGAATGACTAGCCTCAAAGCTAGTGAGGGAATATGGATCATGTGTGGATCTTTTCTCCACCATCGGTTCACTTTAATCTTTTATTATACATTGGTCTACCAAATCAGGCTACAAAATAATATCTTACAGTGAGTCTATTTGAGTATGCATTTGTCTCATTATATTATATGTATCTTCATGTGGTTTTATCTTCTCAAAATATGTTCTAGGAGAGAATCCAAAACCTAATCCTCTAACACGACTATATTTTTCATGCCGCCTCAAAGCTACTAAAGGTATCTTTTCTTATGGTATGGTCATTGTCGATTCTTGTGTTTAAACCATATAAAAAATATGAACATATTTATTTTGTGTAATATTGTTATAAATCATAATGAATTACAATTATTTCATACTTACACCTACTTAACATACTACTTTTGTGTTTTCATCAACTAATATACCATCCTTATTTAAATGAGCCTCCTTCTATAGCACATGATGTGGGATGGAAGTGGCTTCAGATTTTGATTCATCAATCTTCATATAAAAAAAGGAACATATGTCATTTTATATCACATAATTAAAATTTTATTGTTGATTTAAAATATATACCATTTTTTATCTAATGAAGCCTACCCCATCCTTCCTTTGTGATATGGGTATGCTGGTTTTGATGCACACTCTTTATTTGCATCACTCTTTTAACATTTCATAAATTAACAATTTTGAATCAAGTTGGATAAAATAAATAATGTCAAATAATATATTATCAACTGCAATGCACCTGAAATGATTTCTCATTACAACGATTACTGAAAGTATTACATGCTTCCTACTTTATAATGTGTGCATAACAAAGTGGTGGGTGGGGCTTTATTTTGCCCTCAGTATCCCTAAGATTTAACTTCTTCAGAAGAGTTCGGAAGCCTCAATTGGATTTTCTAGCATCCATTGAGACAAATTTCATAGGGAATTCTTCTAAAATAAACAAATTCTATAAGGAATAATGAAAACTAAATCAACGTTTCATTATATAATTTTTCAATAAAATAAAGAAATTATATTGTAACATTACCATTATATCATTCCAAATGATTTCCTTCATTACAGGTTGGACGCGGCGCCATGAGTCAATATCAATCAGCACATTCATCCCCATTTTAACCCCAAGATAACTAATGAATGTTGACTTTTTATGGTCAATAAGTTGGTCGTGTTGATTCCAACCAACCTAAAATTTTATACCCTGACTTCTTCCTTTGATAATTTTATTCTAAACTATGATGTTTCATCATTCATGTTTTTTTATTTTTTTTCATCAACATGTTGTTGATCCCCTAAGAATTATGTAGTTTCATCATCAACAGTTTGTTCTTTCTTGGAATTGGAAACATCATCATGTTCAGAAGACAATGTCTTCATGAGTAGTCAAACATTTAATTTCTCTTGAATAACAACAACGCAATACACTCCATGCATAAAAGTCCACAATTTCATCAATATTTCATGAAAATTGTTACTGTCTCAAAAAGAGATATAATACTTCAATACTACAGTATAACTAACCTTCACTACATTTATTTAATCCATCCTCAGACGCTTGATTGTCTTCCATCTATTGATAATGGATTTAAAGTTACTCATTAACTCTTTCAAACTAGCCTTCCTACCATAATTGTTCGGAAGGTATGACATCAATGAAATTTGGAACCATAGTGATGGTAGGAAATCTATTTTGAAAGAGGGAGTCCAATCCATCATCAATAAATGGAAGACAATCAAGAATCCGTTGATTAAAGTGTCCTATGAACCTAAATTAATGGAATCACTCAAAAAATCTCCTCAATTGAAGAGTAATTATAATACCTCAACTCTAATGGTCTTGTAGAAATTAATCTCAACCCACCTACATTGGAAATCACTTCTGTCCACTCAAGGATTCCTCACCTTCCAATTTTGGATATTTTTTTAATCCACCATAACATCCCTCTAATAGCATTTATCCATTTAAAGGGTGAATTTTTCAACTTATGATCATTATTGATCTAGAAATTTTTACTCTTATAAAGGAAATGAATCTATTCAATGAAAAATATTAAATTTATTATTATGATATATTACCATAAAATCTTAGATAGAAACCATAGATACTTCCTGTCATTGAAAATTATACCACGTAGCTTGAAGTAGATCTGCAATTACCTCTAATAACATACTACTTTACGACTAATAATGATATTATTAGTTATAAAATATAATATTGGAGAGAAGTATCCCTGAAACTCGGTCATATTATATGATGAAACTTTAATCATATTCCATGACTGGTTAAAGTTTAATAATAATCTTGAATTAATTAAAAAAACAAAACTCTCACAACATGCATCACTAAAATATTTTTTGGAATGTGACTAATTAATTCAATATTTTTTTGAATTAAATAAAATATTATTCATAAAAATCATAAATATAAATAACAAATTTCATGGTTTATCAATTTACATAAATAAACAAAATCCACAAAACATGTTTTAATGGTTTTTACACTTACCTTGGTCCCTATATGTTCATCAACCATAAATCAGGGCCACAACTTGGTATCCCATAATCCTTTAAAACCCTCATAATTAAGCCATTCAAAACTATAATCTAGTATATAAAATGAATTAAATTTGAGAAACTACCTAGATTTTGGAACCCTATATTATTCAAATGAAGAGAAACCCAAGGGGGATGAGAGTTATACTTGTTAATGTTGAGAGTAGATTAAACCATCTATGTGTGTCTCTAAGGAAAAATGGGATATACACTCAAATACATATGAAAGGAGAATAGGAAATAGAACCACACTCATTTTATTTTAGTAGCGACGAGAAGAGGTGTGGAGTTCTTCATGTTTAAGAATAGCGCAAAAACACAAAACGCGAAATCCAAAACATCAAACAATGATAGAGGAAAAGTAGGAAATAACATAAAATGGATTATATCTTTGATTAATCTGAGTGAACATAAAGAAGTCGCACCAGCAGTAGAAGAGTTCCATGAGAGATTGAGAATCGAGAGTGACTGATTCATGGTTAGGGTTTTTTTAAATAGATTAGGGACACTTTTAACATCACTTTTAGAAAAGCGCTGATAAAGATCTCTTTAATCAGCGCTAAATTTATGAGCGATGATAAAAGAAGTATTTATCAGGGATTTTTTAGAGATGATAAATTTCAAACTTTATCAATGCTAAAAAATCCCTGATAAAAGACATATTTCTCATCCGTAATGTTTTAATTCGGATAAATATGTCTTTTAATAGTGCTTCATTATCACTAATAAGGATTGATGTTTATCAGTGTACAAAAGTGTTGTTAAAGTTTTTTAATTATAATTATTTAAATAAATTTATTATAATTTTATACATATTTATATATATATATATATATATATATTTATAATTATATAAATACCTATTTAAAAAAATATTTATTTATTATAATAATTTATTAATAATAATTATTAATATATTAAATATACATTTATAGATATATTTAGTTTTAAATATTTAATTACAAATATATTTTTAACATTATTAATGGATATATAATATTAAATGTGTGCATCTTAAAAATGAGTGAAATTGATTAATTAAAAAATGAGTACACTTTAAAAATATTGAAAAAATGGATAAGTTTTATTAATTAAAAATAATTTATTAAAAAATATGGATATATATATATATTTAAGTGGATTAATACACATTGAAAATACTAAAAAATAGTAAATATATATATATAAATAAATAATAAAAAAGGATCAAATTCAAAAATATAATAAAAAATAAAAAAAATTAAAAATGAATACCCTAATTGTAGTATATTAAAAATAAATAAATAAAACAAACTGATTAAAAATAGAGTTTGAACTAACCCATTACCCATTACCCTCTTAATTTGGAACCGTAACCTCATGCTTGGTTTTGGTGTTCTTTTTGGTAAATTGTGAACTTGGGTTTATGTTTAAAAATATTTTCAAGAAAAGTGTTTTGGAAAGAATAAACAACCTTCTCTTTACTCAGTGTTATCAAACTAAGTCTTTAATTCCTTTATTTATTTTCTTTTTCTTCTCCCCTTTATCCTTATTTCAAATTAAGAGGGTAATGGGTTATGCATGTTTGTTTTTAAAATACAAAGTATGAAAATCTATACTTTTATATTTTTAGTTCAAACTTGTTAATCAATGTTTTCTCTATTTAAAGGCTGTGTATTGGGAATAGATTAGTCAGACCTACCTAATGAGTTTTAATACTCATTCCTATAGTGTTTTCTTGTTTTTAGTTTCACCCACATGTTTCAGTTCTGGTTTGGATCTCTTTGAGCGACGTTCGGTTTTGGTACCGAAGAGTAATCCATGGGGTTTTGTGGAGTTTTAGATGTGGACATGGTAGTAGTGTTGTTGATCTTCCTTTAATTTTCCTATCGTTTATTTATTTTTTGGTGTTCTATTTGTTTCTACTATTTAGTTTATTTTCCTTGGGTGAAATCATTTCCTTTAGAACTCGGTTGATGCCTAGGCGCTTTCCGCCAACCCAGGAGGATCGGGAATGCCTCTCGAGCCTTATTGTGGATCGGCTTAGGTGACCAGTTCAGGGTCGACCCGGGTTGGTTCGTGACAAAATGGTATAAAATGAGGTTGATTCTTTAGTGGACCTTGCTCTTTAAAACTCCCATCATTATTTGGGGTTGTCATGGCAGAAGGAGTAGGATTTTCAGGGATCGAGTTGTAGGTATGGGAAAGGACGTCATGAACCCTTGCTTGTTCTGAACCTCGGGTTACCATGGGATGTCTGGGTTTTCAGTGTCTTTTGGTCCTTTTGGTTTGTTTTGGTGTTGGGAAATGAAAAAGGAGTTGGGGAGTGGTCTCCATGAGCTCGCGGGTTCTATAAAACCATGTGGAGCCGGGTACATTATCCTAGAATACTATCCATGATGGTGGCGTGAATGACATATGGCTTCCAACCATGTTTCTGAGTTACCCACCGACACTAGTTTCCCTCTTGTGAATTGTTTGAATATTTCTTATTTCTAAACATTGCTTTTTAAAGTTTTGTTTTTTAATTTTGAGGAGTTTAATTTAAAATGGTAATGGCCTTATTTTCCTTGAGTTCGTTGTTTCTTTTTTGCTTAGTTCCTTCCCCCAGGAAGATCCTATGAGTCCCCAAGGTGAATCTTCGAGTGATGCATCTTTGACAAACACTCTAGTTGATCAAATAATAGATTATGTTCTAGAATTCAGGAAGTTGAACCCTCCTCTTTTTTATGGTCAAGAGGATCCTCTTGAGGTGAAGGAGTGGTTGCGGAAGATTGAGAGGAACTTCAGTTTCATTGGTTTTCCTAAGTCGTTAAAGGTGAAGTTGGATACCTTTATGCTTAAAGGTCCAACCTAGAAATGGTGGAAGTATTTGTCTCAGAACAATCCTTGGGAAGATCTAACATAGGAGTTCTTCAAGTCTTCATTCATCCAACGATATTTATCTAAGTTGACCAAGATGAGTAAGAGGATGAAGTTGTGTTGTCTTCAGTAGGGCACTGAATCGGTACTAGAATTTTTTCGACATTTCTTAGACCTAGATTTATATTACCAATGGTTTGTTGCAAATGATCTTGGGAAGGCTCAACAATTTGATTCTGGACTCCGACCTGAACTGCAGTTGAAAGTGGAAGAGCTCAACCTAACCACCTTCTCGGATTTCGTGGGGCAAGCCTTTCTAGCTGAAGCTGAGTTAGCAGGAGGACTTTAGGTGGAGAATCCTCCAACATTGGGAACCAGTGCAGAGGATGGAAATAAGAAGAATGAGAAGTGTCTTGATGCCAGTGGTGCTGGTAGAGGAATCAATAGGCCTTCAAATCTTCAGTCATCTTCTTCACAATGCAATGTCGTGATCTATCACTAGTGTGGTAGGAAGGGTCACAAGAGGCAGACGTGCTCGATTACTCCAAGAAACTACCACACCTACGGATGCTTGGGTCATCTACAGCGGTTCTATCATGGTTTTTCCAAGAATCGTTGTGAAGCCAGACCCAGCTCGTTGAAGGTCACCTCGGCTTGTCAGCAGGAGTAGGGCAATGTTTGGGATCTTTTGGGGGTTTCCTTTTTGTAATGTTCTTTGGATATAATAGCCATGTCTGGTGACTTTTTGATGTTTCTTTTCCTTCGGTTGTAAGGATAGTTGATGTTGATCCCTTTGAATATTCATTTTAATGAAGGTATATTTTGTGGAATATTGATATGTTTTTTCTATGCAAGGGATGATAAATCCTAACTATGAGGAAGGAGAAGCTTCAATCATCAGAGCTCCAACATTAGGTCCTGGAGTGAAGTTGGTGCGTAGTCAAGAGGACCCCAATGATGTAAAAATATCTTGTTTTAATCACTATCTTTAATGTGGCATGGTTTGTGTTCTTATGAGGGTGTGGAGTTGTTGGTATAGTAAGAGTGGTATTTTTGACACTCTATCGGCTGGACCCTTCCCTTCCCTCCCCTTAGGGTGGGGTTTCTGGTCCGTACAGAAAGTCTTTGAGTTCGATTAATCTCATCAGTATTTATGGTGGGGAGACCCATTACGGGTCTCTTTGAATTCAGTTTATCTTGTCTCTTATTGTGGGGAGTCCGTTCGGGCCTCCCGTGTCTATATCTCAGTTTGGTTTCAGGTATCGGTTTGGTGGTGGGTGGTCTCGTGTGAAACCACCTAATTTCTATGTTCTCCTTTTTAGTAAATATTTGGGGTGTGAGGGTACCAATGTCGATTGGAGTAAGGTTTTAAGAGGTACTCATTATATGTGGTTTAAACTCGTTTTTTGGTTTGGAGAGGGCTGTTTTCTTCTTGGTGTTGTTTTGGATGTTGTGTTTTAAAGATGATTTGAGGATGGAGAAAATGGTTTTGTTCTGTTTGATGATATATAAGTTGTGTATATGTTGATCCTAGATTTACCATCATGAAAGTTCCATGTCCTTTGAACCAATAAATTGGAGGTGGTTACACTTTTGAGGGTGGGTGGAACTTAGTGAGGAATTCATTTCTGTTGCCTGATTTCTTCTTGTTTATATCTCCCTTTTTGGTAGTGTTTCAGGATTTTATTGTTGTCTTTATTTAAAGATCTCTTTTAATTGTAAATAAATATTAGTTCCTGTTTTGAGGCTTGGACTTGTTATGTACTTTTGAGGGCAGAAAGCGCTGTGGTGGGGAGAATTGTCACATCCAGGTTTAAAATTTTTCTTTGGTTATGAATTGGGTCGGGTTTTTGGGAGAGCTCATGGTTAAATATTTGATTTTTGTGGAGAAAATCACACGTATGTGTGTTTGGAAACGTCTATTCTCGATCAGAACATGGTCGAGGGACCATGTAGTAACACCTAGGTCACCACACAACCCACCTGGTATGTGGGGCAAACAAAAGGTTTAATGAATAATTAAATGGTGTTTATATATATATATATATATATATAAATCAATAATCCTATTATTATTATTAGTAGTAGTATCATGTGTATTTTTGTAATAATTATTATTATATAACTTCTATTATAATTATTAATAGGTTACTAAATTACTTTAGTTTAATTTAATTATAAAAGGGGCAAATTAGGGTTGAGATTGGAAACCCACGGCCCCACTGTGAGTGAGTCATCCACCTCCCTTCCCCATCAAGAATACCAACCAGATGCCCCATATCCGCTCCACCATCCACCTTCCTTCCACTTCGAGCAGACCCACCACACGCCCGCTGTCCACTCCGTCGTCCACCTCCCTTCCCCATCTAGCAGACCCGCCGCACGCCCCCTTGTCTGCTCTGCTGTCCTCTCTCCACCTCCAACCAGCCTCATCCCAGCACACATCGGCCCTAACTCACGATCCTTCTCTCTCTAGACAGCTAGACCATTGTAATCCCCCTATTCATCCCCTTCTTCCCAGCCCCAACTAGAACTATGGCCCCTCTTCCCTTCGGACAACCTCAATGACCCACGGCCCTCTTTCCCTCGTCGATGCACTCGCTGTCCGGCTCGCATTTTCCCTCTGGCGATTTTCTCCCCATTTTTTGGTAAGGGTTTGTCATTTTGGGGTTCTCCATTGTTAAGGTTTGTTATTTGGGGTTAAATTCTAAATTTTTTAGTGTTCGATATTGTTGCGTGTGTTGGTTTCAGCATCCTTAGCATGTGGTGGAGGTGAGAATGAGCTTTCCCACTGGTTTTGGGTAGCTGTCTGACAATTGAGTAGGATCTCTTTGTCTCTCCCCTTTAAATTTAGAAATACTTTTATTGCTCTTATTTTTCACATCCACAGAATATTAATTTGTTTTTTTAGAATAATTATTTTGGGATAGAATTATTTGTTTTTGTAGATAGTAAATTTTTTGTCCAATTGGTTTACTTACTCAATTGATTTGGCGTGCATTTTGATTAATTAGTTTGGTGAAAATGGTTTTTTTATAATTTATTTTACATTTATTATTTTTCAGCACATTTACATGGTATAGAGTGAGCATTTGAGGGAAACCAATGTCATTCTATTTAATCACTTTTCATAAATTATGTAATCAGTTCATTTAATTGTGCAAGAGGTGCGTATTCTGTTTTAGTGGGATTTGGGTATGCATTTGATCAAAAATGTGTTCTTTAAATGAGTTTTGTTTATGAAAAGTTGTGTTTACCCTTTAAAAAATTGTTTTATAAAATTTTAAATGGTTTATTAAATATTTTAAATAGCGTGAGTCATTTTTTTTAAATGTTTTGAAGTGCACATAATTTTAAATGTACATTTTAACGTGTGGTGCATTTTTTCAAGTCACACATACCAAGTGTTTACTAAATGCTCGGTTGGCCCTTATGAATTTATTATGAATTTAAAATGGTGGTTGGGTTTCCTTAAATAGGTTCCCAAGTGGACTTGTTTTGAATTCGGTTGATAAAGTGGTGTGTGCACGATTTTAAAATGGACATTGAACGTGTGGTGTGTTTTAGTTGGTATTTGCACACCAAGTGTTGGTTAAGTTGCCCAGTTTTCTCTTAAACATGGTTTATGACTTTGAGAATCATGTTTTGATTTTTATAAATGTATTTGAGATGCTAAAAATGATGATTAGTGTTTTCAAATAGGTTTTCATGCTAAGTGCTTGTTGTGAGGTCTCTTTGGCCTTTGAAAAAATGCTTTAGAATTAAAGTGGTGATTTGCATTTATTAAATGGGTTTTAAAAGGTGTTTGGTTCTTAAAATGGTTTTTCATGGTTATTTTTGTGAAAAGGATTATTTAGTTAAATGTTATGAATCTAAAGGCCCATTTGGCATTTTAAATGGATATTTAGAAAAAAAAACCTATTGGGTTGGGTCTCCTGCCTAGTTTGTTGATTGTGAGTTGGGAGGGTCCTCGGTATGGTATTTCCCTTGTATGATAATTATTTTAAGGTAGGGGAATAACTTTGAGGTGGTCGGGGTGGTTCCAGTCTATGTGGTGTGTGTAGTGATATACATATATATATGTATCTTGTTTTTTAAATTGCATGGAACACACCTTTGTGAAATATACATGAGAACCTATCATAGAAAAAAGGTTTACTGAGAAATATTTTTTCACTAGTTAGGGTATGTACTACTAGTTCCCCCTAGAAGGGGGATATTTTGTTTGTATTGTTATGGGATTGGGCCCCTCGACCAGGCCAGGTAGGGTGATGGTTGGGCGTTAGGGAATTATGACGTCATTGAGTAGGGAATGCCTTCAGGATGAGTCACATGTATAGTTTGTTCGGGTCTTCCTCTGAGTTCCTAGGTGTTCTTGTGTTCCTCTGACACTTGTACCCTTAGTACCATTACCCTCACTATGTGGAACCATAACCTCATGCTTGGTTTTGGTGTACTTTTTGGTAAATTGTGAACTTGACTTTATGTTTAAAAATATTTTCAAGAAAAGTGTTTTGGAAATAATAAACATCCTTATCTTTACTCAATGTTAGAAAAATAAGTCCTTATTGTATTTCTTTGTTTTCTTTTGCTTCTCCCCTTGATCCTTATTTAAAATTAATAGGGTAATGGGTTACGCATGTTTGTTTGTAAAATACAAAGTATGAAACATTTTACTTTTATATTTGTAACTCAAACATGTTAATCAATGTTTTCTCTATTTAAAGGTTGTACATTGGGAATAGATTAGTCAGGCCTACCTACTAAGTTTTAATACTCACGCCTATAGTGTTTTCGTGTTTTTAGTTTCACCTGTAGGTTCTAGTTCTGGTTTGGATCGCTTTGAGCGACATTTAGTTTCAGTACTGTAGAGTAACCCATGGGGTTACATGGAGTTTTAGACGTTGATAGGTTAGTCGTGTTGTTGATCACCCTTTACTTTTCCTACTGTTTATTTATTTTGTGATGTTCTATTTGTTTCTATTGTTTAGCTTATTTTATTTGGGAAAAATCATTCCCTTTAGTACTTTACTGATGCCTATGCACTTTTCTCAAGCCCAGGTGGATCGAGAATGCCTCTCGGGCCTTACCGCAGATCAGCTCGGGTGACCGGTTCAGGGTCGACCCAGGTTGGTTCGTGACATTAAATGTATCATGTTATAATTACATTCTAAAATATACTAAAATTTGAATAAATTATATAAATATTAGTTGTATGTGTTTCTATATATTACATAATATATTTGTGTGTGTGTTTGTGTATACAAATGCATTAACATATATATGTGTGTGTGTATGTGAAATAAATGCAACACACGACGTTTAATCTAGGTTAAATTGAAAATAAAACAACATTAAAAATGAATAAGACATTAATATGTCTTTAATTAACATTTTATATATATTATACTCATTCATTTTATATAACTATGTTTAAAATATACTATTTATTAATATTTATAAACTATATATTTGTATATGAAATTTATTCATTTTTATCAATAATTATTTAATAAATAAAATGTTTCATATTTTTCTTAATTTAATCTTTTTATTTTTATTTGATTAATTTTTCATTTTATTTGGGACCTTTATCAGTGCTTAAAAAGTGCAGATGAATGGAAACTTTTATCAGTGCTAAAGAAGTGTTGATAAAGGATACTTTTTATCAGTGCCATAAATAAAGCACTGATGTAGGTTTCCTTTATCATCGCTGAAATAAAGCGCTGATGAAGGTTAACTTTGATCAATGCTATAAAAGAAGCACTGATAAAGGGTGCATTTTATCAGATATTTTTTAGCATTGCTAAATGGATACCTTTATTAGCTCTTACTTTAGTGCTGATAAATATGGACTTTATTAGTGATTTTTTGGAGTGCAGATAAATGCCAGCGCTGCTATAGGTAGGTTTTGTAGTAGTGATGCGAGTGACCTCCACCACCATCAATGATTTACTTATTTAATCTTGAAATGTTTCATTCATTTCTATTTTTAAAATGTTCTTAACTCATAATGATTATCAAAAATGGGTGATTCAAGTTTATTTGAAGTTATGTACTCTGGTGTTTGGCAATACATGGTGCCTTTATTATATTCCTAGTCTATCATGATAAAGAAGGGTATTGGTTCAATTTCCTCTTCATATTCAAATAAATTTTCATCCTCAACAGTTTGTGGTTGATATGAATCAAGGGTATCTATTATCACTTTAGGATATATGGGTTTTGAGCTCACAGAATAAAGACATGATATCACATTGTCTGATGGACCATTATATTTGAAAAAGTGTAAGACTGGGCTCTCATATTCTTTAAGTGTGATTGGAATAGAATAATAAAATTTTGATGGAGAGGAGTCATCTATAGTGTGATAGGAAGAAGGATCAATAAAATAATCCCCATCACCAGACTTAGGAAATGAATTTTGTTCATAGGGAATCGCTACTACACTTTTGTCAAAATAATTATTTTGAATTATAGAATCAATTTCTAATGAAGAGGCTAATTTGGCTATTTTTCTCTTTTTATTTTCCATATTTTTAATTGTAGAAACCAAGTTTTAATTATTTTATTATAGATATTTAATTTCAGAAACCATGTTTTCATTACATTCTTCTTGAATTTAAAACCTTTTATTTACCTAATTTAATAGAGAAAATATTTTTTCTCTACTGTTTAAGTGTTTAGCTTACATAGTGATTGGTTAAAGTGAGTGTGATCCTCTAGTGTGAAAGATGATTCGGGTTATAAAATGTTTTGAGATTATTCGATGGTCTTTTCATATTTTTCAAAAATTTATTTCAACCTAGATAGAGCACTTTAATGACTAGGTTCTAATTTTTTTGGAAGACCTTGACTTTGAGAATAATCACATGGTGGGTATGAATTATAAGAATATGGTGAAACAATATCCCATGGATTATGACATGGAATTTAATAATAATCATTAAAATAAATATAATTGCCTAGAAAATTCATGGGTGGTGAAAAATATTAACTCATACTATTCATTGTTGGTGGGTGTTGATTGTAAAAATGTGATGTCGATCACACCATTCATGAACATCTGGGAATATTGAACTTTCCTACAATAAAAAATCACCCAGGGTAGTAAGTTGGGTTTTTTTATTTTTTTACTTAAATATATATCTATTGGGGACTTATTAATGTTATAATTATCCTTGGAAACAGTACTAAAATTTTGATATGATCCATCATGGTGAATCAAATTTTAAAATTTATAATAGATACTAACTATTGTTGAAGCATCAAGTAGGGTCGAACCACAAAGAGAATGTGTGTAGACACCAAGAATATCCTCTTAGAAGAATGTTTAGGTAAAAAAACTAAAAGTGATTAAAAAAATACTAAGAATCAAAGAAACTAAATACTACTACTAAAATGATCTAAGTGAACTAAATCCAATCTAATGTAGGGAATCAAGTGGAGATGAAAGCGTAAAAGTTGTGTATCCCATTCAAGTGAATTGATCCAAATTATTTTATTCTATCATTTGAATATTTATTCATCTAATTAAAACTAAATATAAATTTAATCACGATACCATAAGGTCTTATTCTCTGATTTTAGATAGTAATATAATAATTCTCCAAAATTATCCAATATTTCATTCTCTAATTTAATGAATAATTTAGATGGAATTTTAGAATAGAATCACTTGGTAAAATACAATGACCCATTTCTCACATAGATGAGTATCTATCTATGTCACATTTTATCAATTGAGATTAATTTTTTAGGTATCACTCATTAACATTTGAATCAGGGAACAGAAATATTAAATATTTAATTATTCAAAATTTTCTCATGTGGGACTTATGATTATGTCATACATGCTATCAAAATCTGACTAAAAAAAATTTCTGATGTTATCCCACTCATGATCAATTATTAGGTATCACACAAACATGAAACAAATCATGTGTGTAAACCCAATTTTTATTAATTAAAACATAGATATAATTTAATAAACAAAAATACAATAAAAAATAATTTAATTGAAAATCAAACATAAAAATTACACACCATCACAAACCATGGAATTATCTATCCATAATGGAAAAACAAACCATAAAATAATAAATAACAGATATCACCATGTCTATGTTGATGTAAGAATCATCAGAAGCCATTTATGATGATCTCCATATGAAAAATATTACTCCGGTGATTAATGAACTAGAAATTTTCACCATATTGCTTGAAAATGAAACATGATGGTCCTAAAAAACAAGCAATTGATGCCATTATTTGTGTAACCCGGTTTATTTTTGATAATAGGGAGGATAATTGGTGGTCAATATGGCTAGTGAAAATTTCTACCAGCATGTCAAGGAGGGTGTCATGTTGTAATTTTGTGAGGATGGGCGACATCTCCACACGATGGGAGAAGAGATTGGCATCAACCTCATGCATGTGGAGAGGGGGTGAAAATATAGTTAAGGAGTATGAAACATTGTCTTTTGGTATCCCTTTCGGTTGGTGCATATGGAATTCAAGGAATCGGTCAACTGTGGAGATTTATGGGCTGATGTGCATCACACCTATTAGTTCAGACAAGAGGGGATTCACACTGTAAGAGTTTTTTTTACAACTAGTAGGAAGAGGATGGTGGTTTCCCATACCTAGTTATGGTGGATGTGCATAGGGAGGGGGTCGATGTTAGGTTGTCCTTGTTATGATTGAGAGGGGGTGGCCATGTATGGTGTAGATGAGGGAGGTGGTTGGCCTAGATCATAGCTATTGTTCATGCTACTATATGTTAGAGTTTCTAAAAAACTAGGAACCTAGGATGGTTGAGAATCAATATAATTTATGCTCAGCTACCCAATGTGTTCATTTGATTTTCTCCTGATGTTTTTTGGGTTTTTGGTTTTTTTAATGTTATATTTTTTAATTTTTATAAATAAATATTATTTTGGAGTTTCATGTTTAGGTTTTTTTATAAATGTTTTTTAAAATTTTATATTTTAAAATTTTTATAAATATATTATAGTTTTCCCTTTTGGGGATAGTATCAAAGGGATTGGTACACCAATTTTAATTTATAAATATATTTTTGTTGAGGTATTTTCATAAATGTTTTTTAAAATGTTATATTTTATAACTATTATAAGTATATTCTGAATGTAATTATATGTTTTTGTGTCAATAATTTAAGGATAATACATGCATTAAAAATAAAATAAATTGGTGTGGTAATTATTAATGTTCAAATACATTCTCAAATATGAAATATTGAGTAAAAATGTGATAAGATATATTAAATCTAGGTAAATTTATGTTTCCACAAATATGGAGTAATAACATTGAATTGATAATTTTATATGAAAGTGGGGATAGTAATGGTAATTTGGATATGAATATAAATGTATCATCAAATGATTTCCTAATGTGAATGAATTTGAATTGGTGATGTGGAATAATAATATTGAATTGATCATATCATATATATGTATATATGTATATTTTTTCAATTAGTTTCTAATGGGGTTATGTTTTTGGAACTAAAAACACCCAACACCTCCTGCATATATGATGGTTTGACATGAATTTCACTACAGACCTACTTTCCAAAGGTAGGTGATCAATGAGGTGGTTTTATCAGTGATACTTCAGAATATGTGTTGCTTGATAGGGTGGTAGGTTCATCTCATCACACATTTTTTATGTTATTCTTTCCCACTCTTATACTCTCTTATATATTTAAGACGCATTTCATGAATTTTTCTTAAATCCCAGTACAAAATAGTTTACCCCCATGCCATCAGTAGGTCATTAATATATATCGGTGTGAAAATCTGTATGTATTAGAGGCCCTCCATCAATATAAAAAAATTTATGTATCATAGGTTCTCTATCAAAGGTACCGTGTATTTGTATTAGAGGTTCTCTATCTTGTTTTATTGATTACTTGGTGATTATTAATTTTAAGGGTATATGGTATAAATCTATATAGCAGGGCACTCGAGAGATTATCACCACCCATGAAAGTATTATATGTTCATGGTATTGAGATCAAGCCCATAGAACTAGTTTTATATTTACCCTTGTAAAAAGGAATCATAACCTATGTAGTTTAGTTCCCCTTGTCAAGACATGTCATAACTTTTAAGTTTGTGTGACAAAAACCAATCCATGCAGTTTAACATCACGTTGTAAGGATGATTAGGTGAAAGGTTCCAAGCGATGGTCAGTGTGGGACTTATGAATGATAAGCCCTTTCTAGTTAACCTCAAAGGCAATATGGAACAAGGGGGTTTAGTTGTTCCTAACAAGGAATGTGGCCTTATTAGTTAGATATAGTGGTCACCTTGAGAGAATATGGCCCTCCAGATGAGGACATGATAAGACATGGAGAGAATATGGTCCTTCAAGTGGGGGAATGTTATCATTGGGAATATATCCCAATAAAGATAGTTTTACTAGGGGATATGACCCTAGTTAATGGGATGTCCAAGATCTTAGGAATATAGGTGAGTGAGGTAAGAACATAGATGATTTTAATGATAGTTTTAAACCTTAATGAGGCATCCTATGTATCTCATTTAATAGAAATAGAATCCTACATAGTTAAATATATATAATTTAAGGTCATGTGATAGAACCATACCATGTAGTTTAACATCACGCGGTAAAAACGTTGTTATGAAGTTTTATGCCATACGACTAGTATGTTTCATAAATAGTTTAATGTAGTGCTATATGTATATATGTGTTGTGAAAGGCGTGAAAATATAATATTGAGTGGGGATTACACATTGGATCTTCCAAGGTGATAGGTTAGGGAAGACACATTATAGGAGGCCCATGTGAATGTGGATGGGGCATACACCCAAGGAGGGGGCCTATCTTAGAAAAATTTTAATTTCGCTAATGGAATAATCAACTAAAATCTCTAATCCCGCATGAGTCATGATTGGTTTGAGAAAAAAGAGATAACAGAAGATCAAACACATTATCTAAGAGGGAAAAAATAGATTTTTATGGGGATTATACCTAAAGAGGAAACCCATGATGAGTATCATTGGAAAGTTAGAGACATCACTAGTAGGAACCATCTTGGGTATTATACCTAAGAAGAGTTCAAATATCCAATCTTCCTATTTTCTAATAGGTAGGGAGAGATATAGAGGCCGGAGGAATATGTCCTCCTATAAGAAAATATAGGGATTACTCTAGTAGGTATTCCCTTTATCCATCCTAAATCATTAAACAATGAATAATTCCATTATGGGTTGAGAGATACTTCTCTAGTGTATTCCCATGAGGTAATCTCCTTATTAAGGAAATACACTATTATATACCCTATGAGGGTTCTAACTCTCCGGGAATATAACTCAAATCCTGCTTTTATCAAGGTAACCCATGATTTAAGGGGTGAACACTAGTGTAAATTCCCTAATATTTCATATATAGTGGATTTGGAAATCATCATGGTAATTGAATGCCAAAGTATAAGACTTGGGAAAAGGAATTTTCTACCATTGAATCCAGGGTGTTTAGGATAAATTGGTTTGAGACAAAAAAGGATGGTTTTATTGAATAAAATAATTCAAGGAGACCTTGACCAAATGATACTAGGGTGGGCAAGGTTCTTCACCCAAGTGGTACTAGGGTGAGAAAGGTGGTTCACCAAAGAGGTACTAGGGTGACCAAGATAGTTCACCCTAGTGAGGTTGGACAAAAGGCCTCAACCAAGTGGTACTTTTGAATTTTGGTTCCCTAGTAGTACTAAGAACTAATGTTCTGGGTGATATAATTTTAGAAAATATTTTCCCTATTTATATGGGGTCTCCATGGATGATTTTGTTAGGATGGTTCTCAAGTGTAAGATTGGGTAAGGTTCCTTCACCCCAGTATTTACAAAGTAGGGTGAAGTTTCTCCTTACAAGATTTATTAGAATTTAAAACCCTTTGGGAACTCAATTACCCTTTATTTTGGTTAATTTCCATTGTTTTGAGGCTTAAATAATCGACCTAATGGGATTTTAGGACTTGGGCGCAAGAATTGGGCACTAGACTTAGGAATGAAACGCTTTGAGTCATATATTTAAATTTCAAAAGGTTAGAAATGGGAAGTTCAAGGGTCATTTTTATAGGAAAATCTCGAACATTGGGTGAATTTATTTTGTCATTCAAGTAGTGCATGTATGTGGGACTTGTGTTTGTAGCTTGCATTCATAAGTGGTGGGAGATAATGGGGTGTGATAAGATGGGAACATATGAAAAATCTAGCATGACAGGATTAGGTATTTGTGTTTGAGTAATTGGGTGGATTTAAGAGTTGGGAAAAGGATCTAGGAGCATGACATGAGTGAGAGATTGAATTTATTTATGAAAAATTTCTAACTTCTCATAGCTGTAACATATGATCCATAAGTTTTTTTTTGTCTTTGTGACCAGTCAAATATAAGCCTCTAAAGTAAACTATTCCATTAAATATAGGGTATACCCCCTATAATGATATTTTAAAAATCAAAGAAGTTCTTGGAAGACCCTCAAAAATGGGTTTTAAGTCTTTAACTCCATTTTTATCAGTAATTTTTGAAATCCATGACCTATACTGAGAGTGATGTTCTTACCACCATGTCACTAGGTTTGGAGAGGTTTTGAGTAATATCTATCCCTCTATGTGTGAGAAGTCATGTGGTGCATTGAAAACTAATATCATTCCTCTTTGGGTATGGAGATAATTTTTTACTCAAGATAAAATTGTATCATTTTAGTGATGATAATATCTTATATTTTGCATAAAAATGAATGGAATTCATTTTAAAGTGCTAAAACACTCACAAAAATATATATGTGAGAGAGAGAGAGAGATTCTAATTTTGGTGATATATGGGGATGTATAAGAGTAGTATGTGATAAAATGGGATGATCATATTAATTTGATTGTTTATTTCATTACATGTTACATACCAATATGAATTTATCACAATGATCACAATATTGACCCTTTGTGGATGAGATAATTGAGTGTGTGTATACACATATTGTTATAAGTATATTTAAGTCCCATTTTTTATCCCTTTTAATATTATTAAGAGGATATGTTGTTTTTTTATTAATTACCTAATATTTTATTTTTTTCCTCAAGATCAATGGATCACAATTTATTAATTTTATGTAATAGGTCAAAGATTAATGATAGAGATTGTAATAATGAGGTGTGACATACAATAGGAGGAAATATAGATATATATAATCTAAAAATATATTTAATGACTTAAAATTTTTGATATTTATATATATATAATGTTTTATAGTGGAAAAAATCAATGTCAGTGCCTCTTAGTACCACAACTCATTGTATGAACCTCAATCGCACTCTAAGTGAAACCTCAATGCCACTCAGGTATAGAAACCCATACTTTTCACACATAAATATTATATCTTATTATAAAAATATTCATTACATAACATTACAATTCATGCCAGAATTGTATAAGTTGAGTGTATTTGAAAACATGGATGCATAAGATTCTTGTTTATAAGAGATCTACATCACCTCACACTTAGTTATTCATAAATTTCACCCTTTGGAGAAATATCACACCTAAGACCTTTATTCATAACCCAGTATAAGGAATATTAAGAAAGGGTGAGCTTGGATGCTCAGTAATTGTAAACAATGGGAGATATCAATGACCAATTAAGTACAACAAGAGCATAAGGGTATGATAACATGATATTAACACTTTAAAGACATACCCAACATATCATAGATCATAATATTGAATAATGTAATAAAGTTTGGTAGGTTATAAGACATTTTTTTAAAAGTTGGGGTCGAAGCCTCATTTTATTATTTAAAGCAAAGACCTCTTTAAACTGGGTAGAAAATACCCTTTTCATTTACAAATCACATATTAAAATATAAACATTTTCCAAATATTAAAATTATATTTTCTTCTAAAACAACCTTGTAAACTTGTAAAGTGATATTCAAATCATTGAGTGGTCATTATGGAGGAAAATTATGTTCATGTATTTTACATTAAAACTAATATTCCTTTCACGTTTTTGGTAAAATTAAAAGTACCTCATTAAAAAATGACAAGAATATTCATTTTAAGATATTTTCTCAAATGGTAAAATATTTGTAAAATTGAATTTAAAAAATCATTGTACAATATTAAAAACATTATTGTAAACATTTTTATAAAACATTGACATGGAATAAAAAGGATTTTCGACCAAAGAGATAAATAAATTCATTTTTACTTAAAAAATATTATTTCAGTGTCTTGAGTACTTAAATTGAGAAAAATGAATGGAAAAATTTTATTCTAAATAAATAAATATGGTATAATAAAATTAATGAGTTTAATGGGATATAGATCAAAAAAATGAACATTAGAAACTAAATCATTAACAATTATGATATTATAATGTAATTCCCTTACCATTTTGGTAACTTTTGAATCATAAACTCATCAAATATAGAACCTTATATGGATATTTAAATAACCATAATTTTCATGGGAATAATCATAAAAGTCATTAATTGGTAGTATATACCCCACATAAAATAAACAAGTGGTGAATATGTCTTGTGTCTCACAAAAGTAAAAGTGAAAATAAAATCCCTTACCTTGAGTTTAAATTGCTTTGAAAGTTCATTAACCTCCTTTATGATAAATTTAAATTTATTATTATTCTATAACAGAATAAATTAATCAATTATAATATCATGTATGATAATATTATAACATTTCAACCTCTATTTATTAATAATTCTTTTTCAAAATATTCATTTCTAGGTGTTGACTATTTCGTTTTTCATGAGAATTTTGATTGGGTAGTTCCAGTAATTAAGAATTAGTAATATTTCCATAATATTATGAACATTAATAATGATATAAATACCATATATATTCATTATAAATATATTTATAGTCATACATATAATATATATATAGAAAAATCAATTATACAGTTCATGGAGACGGTAAACAGTACGTACGCGTGAATGCTGTTTTCACTTTTCAACGGATGGAACATAAGAAAGGTAAATAAAAATTCTCCTTTACAGGATCATTTTTATGTCATATATATCTTACATTTTCACTAAATATATCATTATTACCAACCATTTAAATAAGAAATGAAAAATTAATCACATCGCTTCATGGAGGTGGCAGTACACACGTACACACAAGCGATGTTATTATTTTCCAATAGATTTAAAGGTAACATTGTAGATAATATATTATAGTTATAGAATAATAATTATGAAATAAATATAATTTATTTAAATTATAAAATTCATAATATCCATCCATGAATAATAGTGATAGAAAATAAATTTTATCACTACATGGAGACGGTAAGTCGTACATATGCATAAATGATACTTTCACTTCCCATTTTATGGAGAAGAGGGTGAATAAATTTGGTTTCATAAGCATAATAAAATTTAATTATATTTATGATGAATACCATAGATTCATAGGATTTAGCAGATGAAATAAATTGAAATATTATGTGTTATATGATTAACTCTTCTTTAGTAGGCCACCTTTAGATCCCTTTTTAAGGACCCTTGTAATTGTATTTTAAGAACACCAAAACCTATAATTAATGGATATATAATTTTATAAGAGATTTTGGAATATTTTTTTTGATATATAAGGAAAAAAAATTTGTAAATAAGAGAAAGGATGGATTCCCTTTTATAAGTGTGGGGAGGGACACTCTTGGAATTTCTTAAAATATTAAAATAAAATAAAGTCATTATATAGAAAAATACTTCCAAATGGATATATATTCAAATATAATGTAGGATTTTGTTTATATCCAATCAAAAAATTAATTTTTTTAATATTTTAAGTGGTTTTTTAAACATTATATTTTGGTTTAACCCCATAGTTAACTTGTTTTAACCTTACCTATGATAATGATTTTTTCACGCTTAAAGGTTTATAATTTTATTTAAAGGTAAAAATTGGATCATAATTGGATAAGGGATTATATTTTTGACCATTTATCATCCTAATTTTCCTATTTCTACTTTTTTGTGATTTTAAAATAGTTTAATAAAATATTATTTAACATAGAATTTCATTAATGTCATTTTTACATTATTCATTAAATTTGACATTAAAGACACCAATATGAAGATGGAATTTGAATATAATACCTTAAAACATAACTAATATGTAATATTTATCTAAAAAATTCTTGCAACTCAAAAATTCATCCAAATTTTATTAGTTTTTTATATTTTTAAAATAATTTATTTTACTTTTCTATTAATTGAATAAATACTGTGTTGATATTGCGTAAGAATATAAGTTAATTATTTTTTAACTAAAAATTAAAAATAAATTACCGTGATAAAAATATTAATTCATATTTGAAATAAATATTTATAATCAAACATAACCTCATTTTACCCTTTTGATAAAATATTAGAGATATTAAATTCAAGAGAGTGACATTTTGTATTTATTCAGTTCTTAGATTTATATAAAGGTCATAAAAAAATAAATATGGAACCAAGTGGAAACATATTTGATACTTGGATGGAAATTTCTGAAATAAACCCATAAAATAGGATAAATACAAGTTTTAGATAAATTTTAAAGTCTTATCCTAATGTTTTAACCCTATTTTACCCATTTTAATCTTACTAAGGTAATAAAAATTTATTACGGTTACTATTCATATTAACCAAAAATAAAAGGGAACTATTTACCAAATTTTAACACATGATTAAAAATAATGAATCCATTTTTCAATATTCAATTTCTAGAATTCTCTGAAAATAATTTCAGATAAAAACCCAAAAATAAATGAGAAAAAGCTTTTCAGAAACATGTCATTTTCAGTATAAAAATATTTTTATACCAAATCCAACCATAAAATTGATTCTAATAAAATTAATTGGATTTTTAATAATTTAATATAACTAATATAACTTTAAAAAAATTGTAAAAAAAATTTATCTTTGTAAATTATTGAATCAAAAATATATTTTCCAATAAATATTCATATTTTTCACTATTCATTGAAAAATCAAACTTTTAGGAAATTATAAAAAATTTCACTCTAAGATAATTTGAAATTTTTATTTAAAAAATTAAGTTAATTTTGTCACGACCCGTCCCCCAGGGCCCGTACCGTGACTACCCCAAGCCCGCCTTCCATAGGCCAGGGGCTGGCGACTAGCATCAAAGACATAAATCCCTAAAACCGGGAAGGCATTGCCTTTAAAACCTGAAAACTCACACAATAGAGAACAAGATGGAAGCAAAACACTAAGTAAAACTGTATAAGAAAGAGTGCTAAAAAGTAAAAGGGGGCTGAAATACAAGCCCCACTGTAAAGTACAAGAAACTTAAAGTACAAGTACTGGAAAAAGGGGAAACAACTCCTGGATCGTCCAATGGGAAATCCTACCTTAAGGGTAGGTATAGATAGCCTCGATAGCACACCACTTCCATCTGTCTCCTCTGTGTACCGTCACGTCGTGTGGTCCACCTCCGGGTACTATCCAGTCCTGGTACACTTAGCCTTAGTCAATGTTGTCTGTCGTCTATATCCAACACAACGAGGTGCGGGCATAGCCCGTGTAGGGGTGAGTATAACGATACTCAGTAGGGACCCCAAGACCCTCAACGTCTCACAAAATTCAACAAGGATAAACCACAAGGTATGAAATCAACAGATAACCCCGCTTAGGTATATGCCCAAACATATACCTATGTTATCAAGTAATTCATCTCAATCATGAGGAAAAAACAAAGTTTCTAACTCAGCTCACATAGGTATACAACTTTTGTAGAGAGTTAGAGATGATTAGATGTAGCCACGAAATTATCTATTCTGTTGAACCCACTCTGGAACTAGGAACAGAAATCAGAACTGTCGAACCCACACAGGATCCAGGAACATTATCAGAGCTGTCGAACCCACACAGGATCCAAGAACAGTAGACAGAGCTATCAAACCCACACAGGATCCAGAAATAGTAGACAGAGCTATCGAACTTACACAAGATCCAGGAACAGTAGTCAGAGTGCAGCCAGCCATAGGGTTCTGCAGAAAGCATGCTTGATTCTGGGAGGTTCTTCTCCTCAATCCAGGTTTCGATACATAAACTGCCACGAAGTCCCATGAAAAAGTATCCCAAAGTTCTGCCATGTCATAGGTGTCTCAATGCAACAGACGGCACGTCAATCGGACGCCCCGTCTGTGAGTTATTAGCCTTTTAGTTCTGAGGGCTCGGTTGGATTCAACCACGATCCAACCTGACCGTAACTCAATTATACCCCATACTCTAGTGGGGTATACTTAAAGGTTTTTCACGCTCCAAGATTACTAGTGCCGCTGACGATTCATCAAACGGACGTCTGGTGCCAAAGATATGGCCAAAAGAAAGTAAAGGGTCGGTAGTAGGTCCGGGTCCGGTCCGACCCGGTCGGACCGACTTGAACCGACTTAGCCTGGGCCGACCCGGTTCGGGTTGACCCGTCCTGACCTGATGGGTCCAACCTGGCCCGTTGGGCGGGCTGTCCCGTTGGGTTTGGCTCGGCCCGCTGGGCCCAGCCCAGCCGGCCGCGAGGGTAGTCTGGCCCAGGATCATGGGCGGTTCGGCCCAGGCTCGGGGCCGGTTTAGCCCAGAGCGCCTCGAGGGCGTGGCCCGGCGTGGCTCAGCCTGAACGGTGCGGCTGGGGCCAGTTCGGCCAGGGCACCGTGAGGGTGGCTACGGGCCGGCTCGGGAGGCCGTCGCAGCCAGGGCGCCGGTTCAGTCGGGTGGTCGGCGCGGATCGGGTGGCCAGGCATCCTGGAGCCGAGAGGCGGCTCGGGAGGTCAGGTGGCTGGGAGGCGGGAGGCAGCTCAGGAGGTCGGCTGGTTGGAAGGCATCTGGGAGGCCGGCCGGTCAGGAGGTAGCCGACGGCAGGCCGGCAGGCAGCCGGGTGGCGGTCGGGCAGGCCGGCATGCAGGCCGGGTGGTGGCCGGGCAGGCCGACGGGTGGTCGGTGGCAGCCAGGCATACCGGTGGGTGGCTGGATAGCGGTTGGGTAGGCCGGAGAGGCGTGGGCCGGCTTGGGGCAGCGGCTCGGTGGGGCGAGCGGCACGACCAGCGAGGGCAGCGCGGGTCACGGAGGCCGTAGATAGCGTGACCTTTGTCTTCACCACCTTCATCGCCTTGTCGTTTCATCGCCATGCCGAAGGTCATCACAAATAAGAATGGCGAAGGGATCGGGCCATGTTGGTTTTGCCTGCACCCTCTACATTTTGGGTGATTACATTTGGATCATCAAGTAAGAAGAAAGATGAACTTCATTTTTTTACAACCTCTGCAATGATTCCTTTCCAACCGAAGAAGAAAATAAGAAAAGGAATATTACACAAATAAATCCCCTACCTTTGATCATTGTTCGACGATGAAGTCGCGGAAAGAAGACGATGGAGATCATCATTCATCGCGTCCGCCACACACTTCCAATCCCAAGATGCGTCGGCTCGTTGATGACGATGCAGAGGGTAGGTCGGTTGAAGACGTCCCACGCCGGTAGGATCCGAGGAAGAAGGTCGAATGAGATCGTTGCCAGCATTCTTCGTTCTTCGCTCTTCATTGGCGAGAGATTTTCTCTCTTCTCCCCAAGTTTCACCAAATGACCAATGCCAACCCAAAATAATAGATTGAGTTTATCTATTATTTAGTTGTTGGCGCAAAATTCAAAATGAGCTAATTAATTAGGTTAGCTACAATTAATTAATCAAGAGGTTGGCACCATAAATACTTGTGTGTTGGCTCCATTAAGGTGGAGGGGTGGTGGCACCATTAAGTGGGGAGCTCAAGAGGTTTCTTCCCACTTAATGGGGAGTTCAAGAGGTTTCAACCTCGGGTGGTCCCCACCATATTAAACTTGAGGAGGAGGTTAGGTTCGGGTGGGCCCCACCACCATAACCT
The DNA here is from genome assembly GCA_963277665.1 of Viscum album. NCBI lineage: Eukaryota > Viridiplantae > Streptophyta > Magnoliopsida > Santalales > Viscaceae > Viscum > Viscum album. Next base: position 1,181,386,685 of record OY728164.1, read on the forward strand.
CTCAGGGGAGGTTAAGGTGTGGTGGTCCCCACCTCCAACTTCCACATGGAGGCATCAACCAACATTAAATAAAATAAAGCTACAGCTTTATTTTTATTAAATTCATTCATTAAAAACCCAAAAACTAACTTATAATTCTGACCATCTAATATCGAGTTGAAATTCTTCTTAGGTGAATATCAGTGCTGTGATTTTAACGGTGCCCTCAGATTTCAATTTCAAGCACCGGTTCAAAATTTATAAAAACTCTCTTGTACGTTTACTGAACGTACCCGAACAAAGCATCAGAAATTGATTCCGGGCACACCGGGCCTCAGAATCACGCACTGTCAATTTTCACAGACTCGTAAAATTCCCATGTATTTAAGAAAAAAAAATTCACAGAAATTCCGGGTCTTTAAATTCTCCCCACCTCAGGGATTTACATCCCCGTAATCTACAACTCGAACTAAGGGAACAAGTGGGGGTACTAAGCATGCATCTGAGCCTCCCGCTCCCATGTTCTCTCCTGGTGGTTCCCATACTGCCAGCGAACGTGCACCAGAGGTATCTACCATCCATGAAAGAATCACTCCTATTGATCCTCAATCTCCAATGAAACCTCCGTAAAAGTATCCCCATCGTCGATGTCCATCTCTCCATAGTCGATGATGTGAGAAGGGTCATGCATGTATCTCCTCAGCTGAGATACGTGGAAGATGTCATGCACCTGGTGCAACTACGGTGGAAGATCCAGGTGGTATATCACCTTTACAACTCTATTGAGGACCTGAAAAGGTCCGATGAAACGTGGAGATAACTTACCGCCTCGGCCAAATATTCGCAGACCTCGTAGGGGTGAGACTCATAGGAAGACATGGTCTCCATCTTCAAACTCCAGAGGTCTCTATCTCCTATCGGCATATGAATTCTGCCTGCTCTGTGTAGTATTCATCCTCTCTTGGATGATCTGCACCTTCTCTATGGTAGCCCGTACCATCTCTGGTCCCACTAGTGCTGACTCCCCAAGGTCAGTCCAGCACAAGGGTGATCTGCAAGTTTGCCTATATAACGCCTCAAAAGATTTCAACCCAATGGTACAGTGATAGCTGTTGTTGTATGAAAAATCCCCCAAAGGTAAATGATCCTCCCAGCTGTGACCTAATTCTAGGACACAAGCACACAGCATGTCCTCGAGGGTCTGAATGGTCTGATCAGTCTGACCATCCATTTGAGGATGGAAGGCAGTGCTCAAACAAAGCTGTGTCCCAAAAGCTTCCTACAACCCCTTCTATAGCTGGGAAGTAAAACGTGCGTCATGATCATAGACGATCATTGAGGGTACTCCATGTAGCCTCATAACCTCCTGCATGTAGAGGCATCCCATGCTTTCTACTGAACCCTTCTCTCTGATCAGTATGAAGTGAGTCGACTTGGTGAGTCGGTCAATGATCACTGAAATCCAGTCGTGACCCCTGGATGTACGTGGAAGTCCTGTCATGAATTCCATGGATATCTCATTCCACTTCTACTCTGGGACCTCTAAAGGATGAACCAAGCCTGCTGGTACCTGATGCTCCACCTTCACTTACTGACAAGTGAGTCATGGAGAGTCAAACTCTGCTACTACCTTCTTCATACCTGGCCACCAGTGCTGTCGTCAGAGGTCCTGGTACATCTCTACCACTCCTAGATGCACCGCTAGAGGGTATATGTAGAACTCCCTCAAAACTTTCTCCTGAAGTGACACTGGAACCATAGTACATTATTTGAAGAGGATGACGTGCTCCCCACCTTTAGAAAATCCATCAGGTGTCTGCCCTATGGATATTTGAGCACATCGTGACTCGCAGTCATCATCTCCACACTGTGCCTCCCTGACTCACTGAAGAAGTGGACGAGTGACTATAAGAGACTGAAGGAAAGTTTCCCCATCTCGGTCCACAAAGGATGTCTGTAAAGCTGCCAGCTACTCTGTCGCCTCTCCTAACAGCTGTATACCAGATCTTCTAATGAGTGCATCTACTACAACGTTACCCTTCCCAGGAGTATATACTATCTCGAATTCATAGTCCTGGAGGAACTCAATCCATCGCCGCTGTCTCAGGTTCAGGTCCTTCTGAGAGAAGATATACCTAATACTCTGGTGGTCAGAGTAGACTATGAAATGCTTGCACATCAGATAGTGTCGCCACATATTCAAGGAGAAGACCACTGCTTCTAACTCCAGGTCATGGGCGGCATAGTTCTTCTCATGTTGTCTCAGCTGATGAGAACCATAAGAAATCACTTCTCACTCCTACATTAGGACACATCTGAGTCTCGTCCCTGATGCATCGCAGTAAACTACGTACCATGCACCCTCCTCTCGAAGACTCAATATGGGGGCACTAGTCAGCCTCTGCCTCAGCTCCTGAAAGCTCTACTGGAATCTCTCCGACCACACAAAGGGTTTTACCTTCTTCGTCAAGGCTGATAGTGGTGCTGCAACTCTGGAGAAGTCGGATACGAACCTTCGGTAGTATCCAAATAAACCCAGGAAACTCTGTACCTCCGTCACACTCCTGGGTGGCTCTAAAGAAAGTACCACCTCTATCTTTTCTGGATCTACTACAACTCTAGCCTCTGAGTTGACATGTCCCAGAAAGTGAACCTCTCAGATCCAGAACTGTAACTTCGAGATCTTACCATAAAGCTGGTGCTTTCAGAGTGTATCCAGTACTACCTTCAAATGGTAGGCATGCTCCTCCTTAGTAATCGAGTATATCAGAATGTTGTCGATGAAGACTATGACAAAGCGATCAAGGTATGGCTGAAATATCCTATTCATGAGTCCCATGAACACTACTGGAGTGTTGGTTACGCCGAATGGAATAACCAAGAACTCACAATGGTTGTAGCGACACCTGAAGGTCGTATTCTGCACGTCCTCATCTCGAACTCTGAGCTGGTGATAGCCTGACCTGAGGTCTATCTTGGAGAACCATAGTTCTCCCTTTAGCTGATCAAAGAGGTCTTCAATCCTCAGAAGTGGGTACTTATTCTTCATGATCACCTGATTTGGGCGACACTAGTCGACACAAAGCCTCAAGCTTCCATCCGCCTTCTTGGTGAACAGAATTGGGGCTGCCCAGGGAGAAACACTGGCCTAGATGAATCCCTTCCCTTGCAAGTCCTCTAGTTGTACCCGCAGCTCAAGAAGCTCTACGGGAGACATCCGATATGCTGGTGTAGATATTGGTGCCGTCTTGGGGTACAAGTCAATGTAAAAGTCCACCTCTCTGCGAGGAGGTAGACCTGGGACATCATCAGGGAAAACATCCACGTACTAATCCACCACTATAGGATAAGTCGGAATCTCTACATCAACTTCTCTGAGGGTAAGGCAAGGCAACTGATGAGTGATCGGTTGTACTCTCCTTCGGGAAATTCCATCCTACGCTGCAAAGGCTCCCTTCTTATCAGTGAAGGTGAACCCGGTCCCATATGTGCGGACACACTGCACTTTGCGCCTAATACAGTCAATCTGAGAATGAACTGTAGATAACCAGTCCATGCCCAAGATGATGTCGTAAGGCCTCAAAGCCGCTACTAGGAGATCCTAGCCAAAGCTCTCGCCTCCTAGAGTAAGCTCCCACTACCAGAACCAGTGCGTAATTGCCGAATCTAATACCGTAGGAGTCTCTAGCCATAAGGATTGAGCCAACGGCTCCGCCAGAATCTCCGAGCTCGGAACGAGGGCAGTGGAAATGAAAGATTGACTGGAACCTATATCTATAAGAACTGAATATAAGGTGGAGTAGACATAGACTGTACCTCGAAGTCATCTCTGGAGTGCCATGATCGTATGGCTCAGCTGCCTGGAGCTAAGCTCTCCCCTATTAACCTGCTCTCTATGGTCGGGGTGGACCTCCTAGTGTTGGTGGGGGTAACACCTTGAAATTTCACCCACCAACAGCTACATGACCAGATCCTCTGCCATGTCCATCTGCACCCTACGGATCACCTCGATCGAACCTATGCCTTTTCCTGGGAGGTCCCTCAACTGTCTGCTAATCATCCGAATGGTGGGTCGGAGAGTCACGATCCATGTGACCCTGCCCAACACATGTGAAACACTGCATGTTCCTCAAATTACTGGCTCTATCTCATGTGCCTCGCACAACCAAACCCGAGTCCGGAGGTCTTGCACCAGATGGTCTGATCCGCTTGGATCTCTGCGACATCTATCTTCTGCCTGCTGTAGAAGAATCCACTACGTGACGCCCGGTGGAGGGTCTCGCTGCTGGTGACTGCTCAGCAAGGAAACTCTCTACTAATAGGACTTGCTCCAATACCCCCTCCTACGTCGGGATGCTGAGGGATATCATCGAAGCCCTGATCTGTCACATGAGCCCCTTCTCGAAGGTCTGAGCCCTAAAGAATGGGTCCCGCACCATATTTGTGGAGTAGCGTGATAGGTCGGTGAACCTCGCTGAGTACTATGCCATCGTCATACTACCCTAATGTAGATGAAGGATCTCTTGTATCTTCACTCCACGTAGGGTGGATGGGACAAACTCTGCATGAAACAGGATCGCGAAGTCTACCCAGAGTAGTGTCGCCTCGTCATGCACCTGGAGCATCAGACTCCACAATCTGTCTGTTGCTTCCTGAAGGAGACTCGCGACAAGGATCACCATAAGGTCGGTTGGTGTCTCTACTAGTCTGAAGACTCTCACCATAGCCTCCAGCCAATCCTCACCTGCCTACAGGTCTGTCTCGCCCCTGAACCTGGGCGGCCTCTGGTGCTGGAACTCGTGCAATGTGCTCAAGAGGCATGCATTGTCTGCTGCTGGGGCTGGTGGAATCAGTGTCCCAATGGTTAGTGGTACCATTAGTGCCTCCACTATGATAGGGCTCTGCATCGAGGGCTCGTCGCTCGGTGGGCTGCCATCTTGTACAAATCCCGGAACCCTAGTTGGCTGTCTGTGTAAAGGCATCCTGTAAAGAAACAGGTGCGCCACTATCAAAAATTTATACCTGGTGAGATGAATCAAATATATCACAAAGAAAACTATTCAAAACACACATGAAATAATTGTTTTTCATGCACTGAGTCAGAAATCATAATTCAGGGTCCTGGTGTATGGATATATCGGTCACTACACCAACACTGGATTCCCAGAACTGAAAAACCACACTCAGTACCCTTAACACAATTACTTCACAGAAAAGATCAGAGTCCTAAGTTCTATGGTAGAACCAACTCCTCTGATACCAATTTATCAGGACCTGTCCCCTGGGGCCTATATCGTGACTACCCTAAGCCCGCCTTCCATAGGCCAGGGGCTGGAGACTAGCACCAAAGGCATAAATCCCTAAAACTGGGAAGGCATTGCCCTTAAAACCTGAAAACGCACACAACAAAGAAAAATCTAGAAGCAAAACACTGAGTAAAACTATATAAAAAATAGTGATGAAAAGTAAAAGGGACCGGAAATACAAGTTCAACTGTAAAGTACAACAAACTAAAAGTACAAAAAAACTCCTGAATCATCCACTGAGAAATCTTACCTGAAGGGTATGTACATATAGCCTCTACAGCACACCACGTCCGTCTGTCTCCTCTATGTACCGTCACATCGTGTGGTCTACCTTTGGGTACCATCCAGTCCTGGTACACTCAGCCTCAGTCAGTGTTGTCAGTCGTCTGTATCCAACACAACGAGGTGCGGGGATAGCTCGTGTAGGGGTGAGTATAACGATACTCAGTAGAGACCCCGAGACCCTCAAGGTCTCACAAAATCCAACAAGGATAAACCACAAGGTATGAAATCGATAGATAAACTCATTTAGGTATATGATCATGCATATATCTAAGTTATCAAGTAATCCATCTCAATCATGAGGAAAACACAAAGTTTCTGACTCAGCTCCCACTGGTATACAACTTTTGTAGAGAGTTAGAGATTATTAGATGTAGCCACTAAATAATCTATTCTGTCAAACCCACATAGGATCCAGGAACAGAAATCAGAACTATCGAACCCACACAGGATCCAGGAACAGTATCAGAGATGTCGAACCCACACAGGATCCAGGATGAGTAGACAGAGCTGTCGAACCCACACAGGATCCAGGAACAGTAGAAAGAGATGTCGAACCCACACCGGATCCAAGAACAATAGACAGAGCTGTCGAACCCACACAGGATCCAGGAACAGTAGACAGAGCTGTCAAACCCACACCGGATCCAGGAACAGTAGTCAGAGCACAACCAGCCATAGGGTTCTGCACAAAGCATGCTTGATTCCGGGAGGTTCCTCTCCTCAATCCAAGTGTCGATACATCAACTATCACTAAGTCCCATGAAGAAGAATCCCAAAAGTCTGCCACGTCCTAGGGGTCTCAACGCAACAGACGGCGCGTCAATCGAATGCTCGGTCTGTGAGTTATTAGCCTTTTAGTTCTGAGGAGCCGGTTGGATTCTTGCACGATCCAACCTGGAAATAACTCAACTATACCCCATACTCCATTAGGGTATACTTATAGGTACCTTCATGATCCAAGATTACCAGCGCCACTGACGGTTCATCAAACGGACATCCGGTGCCAAAGATATGGCCAAAAGAAAGCAAAGGGTCGGTAGCAGGTCCGAGTCCGGTCTGACCCGGTTCAGGTCGACCTGTCCTGACCCGATGGGTTCAGCTTGGCCCGTTGGGTGGGCCGTCCCATTGGGTTTGGCCCGGCCCGCTTGGCCCAGCCCAGTTGGCCGCGAGGGTGGTCTGGCCCGGGCTCGGGGCCAGTTCAGCCCGGAGCGCCGCGAGGGTGTGGCCCCGTGCGGCCGGGGCCGGTTCGGCCAATGCGCCGCGAGGGGGGCCGCGGGATGACTTGGGAGGACGGCGCGGCCAGGGCACCAGTTCGGTCGGGTGGCCGGCACGGTTCGGGAGGCCGGGCGATCGGGAGCTGGGAGGCAGCTCGGGAGGCCGGGCGGCCGGGATCCGAGAGGCGGCTCGGGAGGCCGGGTGGCCGGGATCCAAGAGGCGGCTTGGGAGGTCAGGAGGCCGGGATCTGAGAGGCATCTCGGGAGGCCGGGCGGCCGGGAGGCATCCGGGAGGCCGGCGGGTGGTCAGGTGGGGTCCGGGTAGGCCATCAGGCGGGCCGGGTGGTAGCTGGGAAGGCCGGTGGGCTTTCGGTGGCAGTCTGGTAGACCGGCGGGCGGCCGGATGGTGGTCGGGCAGGCCGGAGAGGCACGGGCCGGCTCGGGGTAGCGGCTCGGCTCGGTGAAAGGCGCGGCCGGTGGGGCAGTGTAGGTCACGGAGGCCGCGGGTAGCGTGGCCTTTATCTTCGCCGCCTTTTTCGCCTCGTCATTTCGTCGTCATGTCGAAGGTCATCACAAACAAGAATGGCGAAGGGATTGGGCCATGTTGGTTTGGCCTGCACCCTGCGCATTTAGGGTGATAACATTTGGATCATCAAGTAAGAAGAAAGATGAACTTCAATTTTTTACAACCTCCACAACGATTCTTTTCCAACCAAAGAAGAAAATAAGAAAAGGAATATTACACAAATAAACCCCTACCTTTGATCGTTGTTTGACGATGAAGTCGCGGAAAGAAGACGAAGGAGATCGTCATTCGTCGCGTCCGCCGCACACTTCTAATCTCGAGCTGCGTCAGCTCGTTGACGATGATGTGGAGGGTAGGTCGGTTGAAGACGTCCCACGCCGGTAGGGTCCGAGGATGAAGGTCAAAGGAGATCGTTGCCGGCATTCTTCCTTAGAAGAACGTGTTCTTCATTCTTCTCTCTTCGTTGGCGAGAGCTTTTCTCTCTTCTCCCCAAGTTCCACCAAATGACCAATGCCAACCCAAAATAATAGATTGATTTTATCTCTTATTTAGTTGTTGGAACAATAATCAAAATGAGTTAATTAATTAGGTTAGCTCCAATTAATTAATCAAGAGGTTGGCACCATAAATTCTTGTGCGTTGGCTCCATTAAGGTGGAGGGGTGGTGGCACCATTAAGTGGGGAGCTCAAGAGGTTTCTCCCCACTTAATAGGGAGTTCAAGAGGTTTCAACCTCGGGTGGTCCCCACCATATTAAACTTGAGGAGTAGGTTAGGTTTGGGTGGGCCCCACCACCATAACCTCTCATGGGAGGTTAAGGTGTGGTGGTCCCCACCTCCAACTTCCACATGGAGGCTTCAAACAACTTTAATAAAAATAAAGCTACAAATTTATTTTAATTAAATTTGTTCATTAAAAACCCAAAAACTAACTTATAATTCTGACCATTTTTCATTGAGGTGAAAGTCTTCTTAGGCGAATATCGGCGCTGCGAGTTCAACGATGCCATCGTATTTCAATTCTGAGAAACGGTTCAGAATTTATAAAAACTCGCTCGTACATTTACTGAATGTACCCAAAAAAATTCAGAAATTGATTTCGGGCACACCGGGCCTCGGAATCATGCGCCGTCAATTTTCACAGTCATAAAATCCCCATGTATTTAACAAAAAAATTCCACAGAAATTATGGGTCTTTACAAATTTTTTCAAATAAATTTTCTAAAACTATTACAAATTAATCATTTTATTTTCTCATAAAATGAAATACAAACCATTTTTGAAAAAAATATATTTTTGAAGAATAAAATGATATTACTAAAAATTGAGTGCTTGTTTCCTGAACAATATTCAATATATTTTTATTGACCAATTCTTATATATATATATATATTTCATAATGTGTTTACTCCTATTCATACCCACCAATTCAATCAGATATGTTATAATAGTCATAAAATAATAATATTTTGTTGTTTGTTTAAGCTCGGTGTTGTGTGTTGTTTACGCTATTGAACATAATTTTCTATTAAAATCTATAGGTGTTACACTCTCTCACCATTTAATAAATTGATTCTTCATAATTTTAAATTGTGCTCAATAATCAAGGGTTTTATATTTGAAAATTAATTTATCGAAAACCCACATTATAAAAAGGGTTAATAAAACCTCTTCTTGAAATGAGGGAAAGGAAAATAAGAAGGTCATTTGGAATAACACATAACTAGGTTTCTGAATATGAGAAAATTAGTGGGAAGTAAAAATATAGACATGGATAAGAAAACTAATTCCCAAGGACTAATAGAGATGGATATGGAACATAGTCATGAGAAAGTTAATGACCACAAAAATATAAATCTGTAATGGGTGAAAAGACTTTAGATTCACTAGATTTTAAGGTATAATTATAAAATTTTATTTCAAGATCATTTTCATAATGTCAATGTATTATTTTACTATAAAAATTTAGAACACAATAAAATATACTTACTTGGTTTATTTCCATATCATAATAAAAATTTCATCCTTTATTTCTGCTTTGATAAATTTCAACTTCATCTCTTACTCTAACAAATGAATATTCAAGATGAATTTTTCATTCATGGTGCACTAAAATTAATTTTTAATGGATAATAAAATCCATAAAAGAATTAAAATTAATTCCTCCAATCTATTTACCCAAACCAAAATGATTTGAAAAGGTTATCCAATATGATAAATCACACTTTAACCTCAAAAAATAATACACAAAGTTAAACTTAAACCATTATACAAGTAGTTAACATTAAAACACTTCCAAAATATGTTTGACCAGATTCAAAATCAAAAACATTATAAATAAGGTCACTAAATTTTCAAAATCAAGTTAACATTAATCCTCCAAAAAAATAAAGTATCTCTAAATGTCACATACCATATATGTGAATACCTTGATCATATATTCTCCTGAAGCATGGTAATAACCTGAATTACCATAAAATCGTAATGAAAACATACACAGTTCCAAAAATTAACTCTATCCCCATTCCTTAAATGAAATCATAATTTATAGAATATATTCTATAAATCTAAAATGATGCAAACTCCAACATAGATAACATAAACAACTTTGTCATCAAAACAGTAATAAGTTCCAAGGTCATCAATATTATCCCATTTACTTTATCAATAATCTATTTATCTCAACTAAACATTATTATTTCAACATCAAACATAGATTAATGGTTATCTTTCCCTTAATCATTTGTTTTTCTATAAAATATAAACTTAAAATTAAATCACATTTCTTGGTCATCAGTACCATTCAAAATATTCTTGCAAATCATTAAAGAAAAACTAATATAGAACAATCCTTAAATGTTTCATGATTTTTATAACCAAAATACCATTGATAAAAATATATCTAAAACATAATTATCATATTCCAATACATAAACACTTCAATCATTCCACTTACTTCTTAAACCATTAATTCAGATTCATCATCTTATTCCATAATACCTTCTTTCTTTTATATATCATTTGTAGTCTCTTCATCATAAAAAGTAAAACATTTACTCTTAAAACCATGATGATCATATTTTAGATCTTTTCTCTTAGAAGATTTATTTTCATAATGATTATATTTTCCACATTTGAAACATTCAACCATTTATGACACCTTATGGAAACCATTATTCTCATCCATTGTGTTAACCAAAAAATTTATTTTTCTTTGAAAATGATATTCTCTATGCCCTTCTTTTCAACAACTAAAACATCTTCTCATTTATTTGATACATTTACCTAGAATATTCTTACAACATACTTGAAATTTAGGAAATTGAATCTTATTACCTCCAAGGTCTTCATGAAATTCCATTTTACTTTTATTTAGTGTGTCAGGAAAATCACAAAAGTTGATATTGTTAGTAATATAATGAGATATATGATTAGGCATAAACATAAGTTTCACATTTCAGTTCCCATTTTACTTAATTTCTCAAAAGGTCAATTATTACATTGTCTATCACATTCATAATTAACACAATTCCTATTAGTTCCAACAATTGTATATAACCAAAAACCATAGTGTGAGAAATAATAATCATAGTGGGGAACCACATGATCATGAAAAAAAATATAGGATGTCTAAATCAGGAAAAATTCTTTTCAATATATTACACCTTAGGTTTAACCTAGGTTATCCGTAGTTATCATCTATTAAAATCATTTTTAATGGTTTATAAAGAAAATATGAGTTAAACCAAGAATATCCCTCAGAAGTATCAAACTAGGTGCATAATAAGGGAACATGCACCATGTACCAGGATGATGGTCGAGATATACTCGAAGAACACTTTTTAGGGTTATTACCTCTATATGTATCTATTCCAAAACCACATCCATTTATAGTATCTAAAAATATTTTTTTTCCAGGAAAAACACAACCCTTTATTTACCATAACATAGGATGATATCCTATACATAGGATTATCCTGAGGGTTCTTACTAAACTTTTCTCATCCATGTTTCCAAAGGTAACTAAACCTTGCTCTTATCCCAACTATAGTGTACCATATTTTTTATACATAAATATTACATCTTATTAGATAAATATTCATTACATAATATCATGATCCATGCCATAATTGTATAGGTATAGTATATTTAGAAACTTGGATATAAAAAAAACTTGTTCATAAGAGATCTATATCATCCCCCACTCAGTTCTTCATAACTAGTACCCTTTTTAGACATATCATACCTAAAATATTTCTTCATAACCTAGGGAAAGTAAACATAAGAAAGGGTGATATCATATGATTAGTAAGGGTAAATAAGGGAGATATCAATGATCAATTAAGCATAACATGATCATATGAGTGTGAGAACATGATATTAACACTTGAAAATCATACCCAATATATCATAGATCATAATTTTGAATCATGGAATAAAGATTTTTAGTTCATAAGACATGAACCATAAAATAATCAAAGAACATGAGCCATGAAAATATAACATTGACATAAGATAACTTCATAAAAAAGTGGAATAAATAATTTAATAATTATAATCATAGAAATCTTATGTCAAGGATACCCACTAAGACATTCATAACATGTTAGGCTTGGTATAACTACTTGTGTACCTGTTTCAGGCTTGGGATAACCTCCCATGCACCCTATTGTTTCGGGTTTGGGATAATCTCCCAGCCATCTTCTTTTTTTATCTTTGGGATAACCTCCCATTTACCATTTGATATCATAGAACATTAATCTTTACACAATTCATTATAGGGATATATAATTATGAGCCCAACCATCACATAATCATAAATCCATTCTATGTATGCCACAAGATCATAAAAACATTAATTATAACTTAAACCATGGAAAAGGAAACATGTTTCATTGATATGTTATCATCATAACCGTAAATCATCCAAATAATGAATAAATGTGGTATAATTATATCATATCCCCAGAAAATTATAAGTAACATCAAATGATGTTCTCATATATGAAAAATTCCTTTAAAATCACTGGAATATTTCTTAAGGAAAACAAACATTTCATTTTTAATCGTATATTAAAATATAAAAATCTCCCAAAAAATAATGAAAACATTTTATTTGAAAATAACCTTGGAAAATTATAATAGAAGCTTCAAAGAATTGGGCAGTCATAATGATAGGAAATTCTATTCATGTTGTGTATATTAAAACAAATATTCCTTTCACATTTTAGATAAAAATTAAAATGTAACTCATTTATAAAATGATAAGAATATTCCTTTTAAACCATTTTATAAAAATATCGATCATGAGTAAAAATTACATTAAACAATAATTTGATAATAGTAAAAAAAATCTTGTAAAGATTTTTAGAAAACATATACATGGAAGAAAAATGATTTTCAACCGAAGATAAAATTAAAGTCGTTTTTCCTTAAAAACAATATTTTGGTATCTTGAGTAATTAAAGTCATGAAAATTAAAGGAAGACATTTATTCTCGATAAATAACTAGAGGAGAACAAAATTCATGATTTTCTTGAGAGATAGATCATAAACAATGTTATTGTAACGTAAATCCATTACCACTTTCGTAACTTTTGAATTATAAACTCATTAAAGAGTGAACCTTATATGTACGTTTAAATCTCTATAATTTTCATGATAAGCATTATACAAGTAATTAATGGTAATTATACACACCATATAAAATAAATAAGTGGTGAATATGGTATGTGTCTCACATAAGTAAAAGCGAGATTAAAAATCCTTATCTTGATTTTTCCTTTCTTCAAAAACGCTATAAACTCCTACATAATAAATTTATTTTTATTATAATTCTATTTAAAAATCATTTAAATACTTATAATATCATATATGATCCTCTTATAATATTTAAACACCCAATTGTTAATAATTTTTTAATATAATCGTCGCTTCCAGGTGTTAACTGTTTCGTTTTCAAGAGAATTTTGGTTTGGTGGTTTTTATCCTTATAACATGATCATGGTTCCATCATCATTCACTAATACAAAACAAGAATTTAACAGTGATATTATTTGGCCTTTATCAGTGATAAAAAATCACTGACATCCAAAGCGAGATTAAAAGCCCTAGGCTTTTATCAGCATAAGAAAAGAACTAATAAAGGGGTCCTTTATCATCACTAAAAAACACTGATAAATGATTCATTTGTCAGTGATTTTAGATGCACTAATAAAAAAACTCATTTATCAGTTCTTTTATTTAGCACTAATAAAGGGACCCTTTATCATCGCTATTAAATGTGTGAATAAATGCATCCTTTATCAACACTTCTAAAAGAGATGATAAATGGGTCATTTATCAGTGCTTATAGAAGAGATGATAAAGGGATTCTTTATCATCACTTTTATAAGTGTTGATAAAGGGATCCTATATTATATCTTTTAGATTTTTTGGTAAAGTCTTCCTTTATCATCACATCTAAAATTGCTGATAAAGGAGAGAACTACATTTTTTTGTAACATCACACTACAACACCATAAAATAGCACTAGAAAGCAGAAAAATTAGGTATAAATATAGAATTTAGAATAAATAAAATGTATAACAAAAATAAAATAAATGAACTTTATGTTATAGACATTTCAATAATTATTTTATACAATTACAAGTGTAGTTACAAATTATCACATAAATTCAAAAACACCAATGTTCCTTTGTCTTTTTCCCTTAACACTGACTCATGTTATCATCAAACAAACCACCCATTCTAGAGAAATAGAATGAAACTGTATAAGAAAAAAATTCTTATGTTAGTAATAATATAAATAAATAAATTAAACCAAAATTGTTAATTTTAAACTAAATATTGAGTCATACAAGGGAAATTGTGTATCAGTTTGAGTTTTGGTTGATTCTTACACATCACACCATTTCTTATTTGTCTTCAAGAATTATCTCTATGAAAATTAACAAATTTAGTATAAGATAAAAATTATAAGGGAATTAATTAATTAATATCATAGAGACTTATGATAAAAAAACGAGGCTCATTTGCTCAGTTTTTGTGATGTGATGATCATTTTAAACTAAAATGACACTTCATTATTGAAAGTAAACACTTAGAATCATATAAGTCACATCATGCATCAGATTAAGGTGATGATAATTCTTACACAACACAAATTAATTATGGATTATTATCCTAAAATATAAAAATAATCCAAATGTGTTTTCTTAGTTTTTAATACGTCACTTGTGTTTTTTACTAAAATATCAATTGAAACTGGAAACTTGTACTTTGAGTCATATCGGGCACATAATGTATTGGTTTGACGTGAGACTGATTCCTACACATCAAAAATGACTTATGAATAATTTTCTTAAATTAGCAATAAAATACAAGTGTGTTTTCTTGGTTTTTAGCGAGTGACACTTTGTGAACTAAAATGTCAATTTTAAACTGATAATGGACACTTTGAGTCATATCGGGAAAATAGTGTATCATATTGACGTGCGGATGATTCCTACATGTCACAAATGACTTATAGATTTTTTTCCTAAAGTATCAAAAAAATATGAATGTGTTTTCTTGGTTTTGAGTATATCTGTTGTCTTTTTTAATAAAATTAATGTCAATTTTAAATAAAAATACACACATGGAGTCATACCAGTCACATTGTGCGTCAGATTGAGGTGTGAATGACTCATAAACATACCGAATTATTTATGGACTATTTTTATAAATTATCTAAACAATATGAATTTTTTTTCTATTTTTTTATTACATCACTTATGTTTTTTTACTAAAATGTCATTTTAAACTAGAAACAAGAACTTTGAGTCATAACAGTCACATCGTGTTTCAGTTTTATGTGAGAATAATTCCTGAACTTCACAAATTAATTATTAATCATTTTCCTAAATTATCATGATAATCTGATTGTGTTTTCTTGGTTTTCAGTGAGGGACACATTTTGAACTAAAATGTCAATTTTAAACTGATAATGGACATATTGAGTCTTACTGAGCACATCACATATCATATTTAGGTGTGTCTAATTTAGACACGTCAAAAATTAATTATATATCGTTTTTATAAAGTATCAAAACAATCAAAATTCATTTTCTTAGTTTTGAGTATGTGAGTTGTTTTTTACTAAAATTAATGTCAATTTTAAATAAGAAGACACACTTGGAGTCATACCAGTCACACTATGCATAGGATATAGGTATGTATAATTCCTACACATCCTAAATTATTTATGGATTTATTTCATAAAGTATGAAAATAATCTGAATTTTTTTTCTCAGTTTTGAGTACATCGCTAATGTTTTTTACTAAAATGTCATTTTAAACTGGAAACACGCACTTTGATTCATACATATCACATCATGTGTTTTTTTGATTTTTGACTGATTCCTACACATAAAAATAACTTATGAAACATTTTTCTAAATTACCAAGACAATTCAAGTGTGTTTTCTTGGTTTTTAGTGAGTGAAAATTTTTGAACTAAAATGTATATTTTAAACTGATGATGGACACTTTGAGTCATACCAAGAACATCGTGTATCAGACTAAGGTGTGTCTGATTCCTACACATCAAAAATAAATTTAGGATCATTTTCATAAAGTATAAAAACAATATAGATTTTTTTATTTCTTTTGAGTATGTCGGTTGTTCTTTTTACTAAAAATTATTGTCAATTTTAAATAAAAATATGCACTTGGAGTCACACCAGTCACACCGTGCATCAGATTGAGGTGTGGATGTTTCCTATACATCTAAAATGAATTATGTATAATTTTATTATAGTATCAAAACAATCCAAATATGTTTGATTGGTTTTGAGTGCATCACTTGTGTTTTTTAAGAAAATGTAATTTTCAAACTGGAAACTCTCACTTTGATTCATACCGGTCACATTGTGTATCGGTTTGATGTGATAATGATACCTACAAATAAAAAATGACTTATGAATCACTGTAAAAATTATATCAACATAATCCATGCATGTTTTCCTGGGTTTTAGTGAGTGACACTTTTTGAACTAAAATGTCGATTTTAAACTGATAACGAACACTTTGATTCATATCGGGCACATCATTTATCAGATTTAAGTTATTATTATTCCTACACATTGAAAATTAATTATGGGTCATTTTTATAAAGTATCAAAATAATATGAATGTGTTTTCTCAGTTTTGAGTATGTTAGTTGTATTTTTTACAAAAATTAGTGTTGATTTTAAATAAAAAGATATACTTGGAGTCACACTAGTCACATCATGCATCATATTGAGGTGAATATAATTTATACATGTTATAAATAACTTATGTATCCTTTTCCAAAATTATCAAAGCAATCCAAGTGTTTTTTATTGATTTTGAGTGTGTCATTTGTGTTTTTTACTAAAATGATATTTTAAACTGAAAACACACTCTTTGAGTAATACCAGTCACATCGTGTGTTAGTTTGATGTGAGGATGATTCATATATTTCAAAAATAACTTATTAATATCGTTACTAAATTATCAATACAATCTGAGAGAATTTTATCAATTTGTAGTGTGTGACACTTTTTAAACTAAAATGTCAATTTTAAACTGATAACGCACAATTTCAGTGGTACCGGGAACATCATGTATCAGATTGAGGTGATGATATTTACTACATATCAAAAATTACTTATATATCATTTTCCTAAATAATAAAAAAATATTGATTTGTTTTCAAAGTTTTGAGTATATTAGTTGTCTTTTTTACTAAAATTAATGTCAATTTTAAATAATAAGACGCACATGGAGTTATACGAGTGACATTGTGTGTCGGATTAAGGTGTGGATGATTACTACATGTCCCAAATGACTTACAGACCATTCTACTAAAGTATAAAAATAATACAAATTCTTTTTCTTGGTTTTGAGTACATCACTTTTGTTTTTTACTAAAATGTCATTTTAAACTCGAAACACGCACTTTGAGTCATATTGGCCACATCATGTATCGGTTTTATGTGAGAATAATTCCTATACATAAAAAAGGGCTTATGAATCATCTTATTAAATTATAAATATAATATGAACATGTTTTCTTGGTTTTCAGTGAGTGACACTTTTTGAACAAAAATGTCAATTTTAAACTGATAACAAAAACATTGAGTCATATCGAGCACATCGTGTATTGGATTGAGGTGAATCTGATTACTACACATAAAAACTATCTTATATATAGTTTTACTAAAGTATAAAAATAATCCAAATGAGTTTTCTTTATTTTGAGTATTTCAATTTTATTTTTTCTAAAATTAGTATCAGTTTTAAATAATAAGACGCACTTCGAGTCATACCGTTCACATTGTGTGTCAGATTGAGGTGTGGATAATTCCTACACATCCCAAATGACTTATTTGTATTTTTTCTAATGTATAAAAAAAATCGAAAAGTTTTTTCTTAGTTTTGAGTACATAAATTGGGTTTTTTACAAAAATGTCATTTTAAACTAGAAACACACACTTTGAGTCATACCAGTCACATCGTGTGTTAGCTTGATGTAAGACTGATTCATACACATAAAAAATGACTTATAAATAACTTTACTAAATTATCAAGACCATCTTAGCATGTTTTCTTAGTTTTTAGTTTGTCACTTATCTTTTTTAGTATAATTAATGTCAATTTTAAATAAAAAGACATAGTTGGAGTCATACCAGGAACACCATGAATCAGATTGAGGTGAGGCTAATTTCTACATGTAAACATGACTTATGGATTTTTTTTCAAAAGTATCAAAAAATTATTAATGTGGTTTCTTTATTTTGAGTATGTTATGTGTGTTTTGAACAAAAATGTAAATTATAAATTAAAAACATACAATATATGTCAAACCAAGAACACTATATATTAGATTAAGGTGTGGCTGATTGAGTATGTGGTATGTTTTTTTCCTTCAAAAATCTTCAAAAATCCAAAAAAGAGAGAACATTTTCCATCCAAATGGAAGATAAACTCCATGATCTAGGAAACACTTCACGTTTTAGGAAGCATGGGGTTTCTCTTCCATCAAAAAGGAATATGTTCTCCCTTTTTTGGATTGTTGGAGATAGTTAAAAGAAAAAGATGACTTGTCAAATGATATGTGAAAAAAACTAAATAAGTATTAGATAAAAATGATAAGTAAATTAACTTACAAATATTAGATAAATGGTGATTAAAATAATTAAATAAGTAGTATGAATTCAACTTTTCATGATGATTTTATATATTTTTGACTTATTTTCTTATTTTCATTATCTCAATTGCATCCTTGAAGTCCAATCTCTAATAACCATGAGTAGCTTCGAACAAACCACCCCAATTCGAACAAAATAATCCACCTGTATAAGAAAACAATTATTATGAAACTAACACTAAAAATAAATAATTTAAACAAAAATATGAAACAATACATTACTTATATGGACAATGATTTTATTTTTCAAACATCAATATTGGAAATCCTATGCAAGATGATAAGATTTTGAAATTTTCAAAAATAACCAACCAACCAAGTTTTTATTTTAACTCACTAAATTTCATTGATAAAATATAGATATAGGTAAATTTATTTCGAATATTGGGGAATGTGTTTGATCAATTTTGAGTATGTGATGTGTGTTTTGAACTAAAAGGAAAATTATAAACTAAAAACATATAGTTTGATCCATATCAATAACAATGTTTATCGGATTGAGCTATGGATGATTGAGTATGTGATGTATGTTTTTATTTCAACCATCTACACCAAGACAAAAAATAAATAAATTTTCAATTTGGATGGAAGATAAAACCCCGTAATGCATAAAACACCTCATCCAAAAGTAACATGTTCTCACTTTTCTGGATTATTATAGATAGTTTAAGGAAAAATATGACTTCCCAAAAGATTTGTGAGAAAAATAAATAATTATTAGATAAAAATGATAAAGAAGTTAACTTAAAGTAGTAGAAAAAAAAGTGAAAATTTTAACTAAATAAGTAGTATTAATTCACTTTTTCAAGATCATAGTAAATGAATTAATCATCCTTGTTGACTAATTAATTCTTCATATCTTTATGAAAATTAACAAAATAATTATTATATAAAAATGATGATTAAATTAACTAAAAAAAGTAGAGAAAATGATGATAAAATCAACTAAAAGTCAATTTTTTTTAGTTATATATAATTAAACTATAATATAATTATTCCTGGTCAGATGAAACTAAAATAAAAGTAATTTAGTCAATATTACATGATTCAAAAAGAAAATATTTTAGAAGAACAATCTAAACAACATGATATGTTTAACCACTTTAAAATAACATAACATTCACATATTAAACAAAACTTAAATAGAAACTTTTTTCATTATGGGTTGGTGTAAAAGTCATAAATAAACATTTTACATCTTATTTGCTACAAAAAAACTAGTATATTAAATTATATATTCCCAGATTATACTAAAAAATAGTGTATCCCTTTATTTATTCTTAGAAAACATTTACCATTAGTGTACACCTATTAGAGTTCATTTATGGAATAAAAATAAATATTTAAATTTGAGTTTTTATGGAACATAATAAAATTTATCTTTCCTTTTCACCATTATAGAGATTACAAAATCCATGATAAACCATTAACCTTCTTTGATGGAAAAACTTCAATGTGGCCCATTATGTATTTTCAAGAGACACTAAACTACCTTATAAATTTTTTACCCCTTTTATAGTATTAAACAATAGTATATCCCTTTATAGCATCAAAATGACACTAAAATATAGTGAATGCATTATTTATTCATGGGTTTTTCTATAGATTAGTATATACTTTTCAATATTTTGTGTTATGATAAACTCTAACATAACATAATCATTATTTGTTCATCAATATGGGAATATCCTGATTCTCACATATTTTTTATTGAGAATGATGGTGTGTTTTTTATTAATGATCTTATGAACATGGATAAATTTATATAATGAATGTGCACTTTCATATTAGTGATGAACCATTTGACACATTTTTTGATGGTGAGTTGGTGAACAGGTTTCTATATTCATAATAAGGATAGGCTAAACATCTCTACTTGTGTAATAATTGTGAGATTTTATATGATATAATGGTGGGATGATTTAATTTCACATCGTGTTCATTAAAAATAATTAGTTTTAGTCCATCCATTTCACTAATGTAAACATGATGTGTTACTTGTATGTATTTCACAAGAATTTGTGATATTATATCATGAATATAATTGATGATTGAATAGCCCAAATAATTCTAACACCATGAAAAGTGAAACCACTTTTTCTTTTTTAAAAATTAATGCTTCAGTTGATGAAGTTTTATATTTATTTTTTAGAGGATTTAGATCCAGATACTAGCTTCTTTTTCAAAGGGGTCTTTGTTTGGATTTTCGGTACTTTACGATTTCATTTGAAGCGTGTTTTTCATTTTTGGGGATTTCTTCATAAAGTAGTTTCTTTTCATTTGATTCCATGTTTCCTTTGACACCAACCCTATTTGATGACCATGACCTCTCAATGTTGGTTTTCCTACAATAGTTCTCTCATACACCTACTGGTTTTAGTGGTTGATTACACATATATTTATTCAAACATTTGAGATGGATTATATACCTGTATAATGATTGTATTGGTTCTTTATGACTCTTAAGTGACTATTGGAACCACAACTAAGACCCTTTCTTTTTCGTGTAGAGAATCCATGGGAAAGAAAATGCGTCTGTTTTTTTATTTTATTTCAGTTTGTTATTAGTGAGGGGTTTCTTTCACACTTCATTAAAAATTTATAGTACTTGGAATGTTATAATAAAAATTATAGCCCATGATAATAAGTTTGAAAAAATAATTGGTGTTTGTTTTGTTTCTAAAAAAATCCCTCTACTTAAATTCATGTACAAAATCACTTAAACAAGTGTTGAAAATGGTATTTTAATATGCAACCTGAAACACTAGAACAATGGCTCTTATATTAAGTGAAAAGTGTTGTGTGAACTTTTAAGCAATTTTTCTCAAACACAAACTTGGTATGATTACCATTATACACCATTTCCCAAAAAAATTATTATTTCCAGGCCAGCACTTCATATACTCCTCTACCTTGGTCTCTGCCTCTTCCTCCTCCTCCTCTCCAGTCTTTAACTCCAACTTTGTCTTTTCCTCCGCCTCTACCTCCACCTACACCTCTTCCTCAACCTCTGAATCTACCTCCTCCTTCACCATTTCCCAACAATTTTATTTTTTTAGGCCAACACTTCTAAACAATTTGATTATTACCATTATTCTTATCCCTGAGAAAAAGATAAAAAATAATATATAATCATTATCACACTATTTCTTCACACCCCAAATATATTTTTAAGGACATAACCCTTACTAGATCACAAAAACAGTAGGTAGTCACCTAAATTTGTTTTCTAAAAACATTATGAAACCATATACATTTCCCAATCATCTCTAAACAAATTTACTTCTTCTTTTGAGTATGAAGGTTATCAACAACCATGGTAGTACTATAAAAATATATACAAACAAAAAATTAAGAAATATTTTTAATGAAATTTCAATTACCTTCTAAACTTACCACTTCAGGATGTTGTTTTCGGATGGTTTATGATCTCTTTCATAAATTTTCAAACATAATATCAATATTTTTTGTCATTATCTTTCTTCAGACACTATAGAAAGATTTTCTAAAATAAGTAATAGGTTTTGAAAAATATTTTGATAGTTAAATATTTCTATATATACCTTAACTTTTTTCCATTTGAAGTAATTCACATACTTTTTATGTTCAATCGTTGACTTCATGCCATGATTTTTCCTATATTTAGAGTATACCCTATCATAAAAAAATTATTGTTAAAACACATATTGAAACATATAATTCAAATGTTATCTATAAAATATTGATTGTAGTGTATTAAAAATTCACAATACACATCATGTGTGGTTGGTTTGTTGGATATTCATGCATTAGATCCAAAAATAAATATTTGGGGTATCCAGATTGACTGTGATCAATATCTAGTGCAACCTAAAAAAACAAAAACAAAAATTAATGAAAAAAAATAAATAGATATTTTATAGGATTAGATTGCAATGTTTTACCTCGACATTATTGGCCTAAAAAATTGTCTATCATCTGTTACTTTTTCTCAAACACATCACATAGCTCATAATTTCTCTTCTCAATTTTTTTATTCTACATAGATATTTTTTCCATGGAAATGATACAGGAATTGATGAATTCAAATCATTATTTGCACGGTTTTCCCTTTATATTGTTGTAATATAAATGTATATTGAAAATATGAATAGTTATAAAATTTAATGAACATATTATCTCACTATTTAGATATATGTATTATGAAAATTTACCCTATGTATGTATTCACAAATGAGGATCCCAACCATTCATGTGTGAGAATCTCATTTATACTCTTGAGACCAATTACGTTGGTCATGAAAGTTCTATATATTTTGTCTTCATATGGAATTTAAGAAAAAAAATCATCTTTAAATTTGGTATCTTTATGAAGTTGTAATGATAAAAAATATTTCACTGTAACTGGTGGGGAGAAGGTACTCACAGAAGGTCTTTTTTATTTCTTGGTTGATTCACTAGATTGTCTTGATCTGACATTATGTTCCCCCATAACTTGATCCATCTGTAATATCATACCTCACTTTAGACATTTTTTATAAATTGTTATAGATTTTTCATATGAATTTTTTAAAGACATACCTCATTTATATTTATAAGATTAAATGGGCACACTAAGAAATTTCCAATAACATCATTCACCATTGTAATATTTGGATCATCAGGTGGAATAAGCGACTCAACAGTCGGATCATGAGCTACCTAAATCCCCACTCTCATGTGATATTTTTGGAGTTCTTTCTAGTGTATCATGTCTCCTAAGAGACTATACACCATACCCCTTGTAACAAGGAAATACATGGGTATTAACAGATATAAATCACATACAACTGTACCCTGTATAATTTTAGTAACATAAAGTTATCAGAAGTTGTTTGATTCACATTTAAGAGAATGAATAATGAAAAAATTTATTACCACAGTTAAGCTATGTGGTTGAGGGTAATGACTATCCTAAAATATAGCAGAGTCATTTGGTTCTTCATATGTTAATATTTGTTCCATTGTTGGTTCACTTTGATCATTTCTCATGTATTGGTCTTCCAAACTAGTCTGGACAATAATATATTTTAAATAAACTATTTTTTCCTGCAATCCTTTCATCATCTTATATGTATTTTCATTTGGTTTTATCTTCTTGAAATATGTTTGATGAGACAATACAAAAACTACTCCTCTAATGGAACCATATTGTTCTGGCCACTTCAAAGCTACTGAAAGTAGTTTTTCTTCTAGTATGGTTAATTTTCATTCTTGTGTCTAAACTAGAAAAAAAAATATGGACATAAATATATATTTTTATGGAATAAAAATTTAAATAATAACAAATTAATATTATTTCATACTTACATGTGTTTCCCATACTGCTTTTTTATTTTCATCAACTTTTACCCTCTTTATTTATGTGATCCTCCTTCCATATAACATGATGCGGGATGCAAGTGGATTTGGATTTAGATTCATTTATCTTAATATAAACAAAGGAATATATTTTGTTTCATATCACATAAAACTTTTATTATTTATTTAAAATACATACCAATTTCTTCTCTAGTGAAGAGAACCCCATCCTTGTTTTTCGATAGGGGTATATTGGTTTTGATGCACATTCTTTATTTTAAGAACCCTTTTTTGTTTCATAATGTAATTATTTTGAATCAAATTGGATAAAATAAATAATTTCAAATAATATATTTCTGATTTAAATACACCTGAAATGATTTCTTATCATTAAAACTAATGAAAGCATTCCAAGTTTCCTACTTTATAATGTGTGCATAACTAACTGGTGGGTGGATCTTTACTTTACCCTCAGCATCCCTAAGATATAAAATAGTAAGAAGAGCCCGAAAACCTCTATGGGATTTTCCAGCAATCATTAAGACAAATTGTTAATTGAAATATTTTAAAATAACCAAACTCTACAAGGAATAATGAAAATTAAATAAATGTTTCATTATATAATTTTTTGGTAAAATATAGAAATTATATTGTAAGACTACCTTTACATCTTTCCAAAGGGTTTCCTTAATTATAAAATGTATGTGGCTCCATGAATCAATATCAATCGACACATTAATCCTCGTTGTGACCCCAACATAACTAATGAACACTGAATTGTTGGGGTTAATAGGTTGGCTACATTGATTCCAACCAACCTCAAATTTTATAACCTTACTTATTTCCTTGATAATTTTATTCAACATTGGGATGTTGTGTCGTTATTGTTTTTTCCATCAATATGTTGTTGATACCCTGATAATTATATAGTTTCATCACCAACTATATGTTCTTCCCCAGGATTGGTAACATCATCATGTGCAGAAGACATTGTTTGTATGAGTTTTCAAAAACTTAATAAAGATTATGTTAATGCAGTAGAGAACCGATAATATTATGAGGGAAAACATAATATATTAAAAAACACATTAACATTTCCATTGAACTATCTTTATTTTTTTCATGGTTTTAAGGATTTGGATCCTCTATCTAGAATCCAGATCCCCTCTTTTTGGTCTCCTCTAATGTATAATACATTTTCTATATTGGAATTGACATGAACTAATTGTGATATCCCAATGAAAGGGCCATCCTCAATTGTATTTTAATTTTACCATACAGTTGATTTAGTCACCATAAGAACAATTGACTAATTCTTGTTTGTTGAGTTTGAGATAAAAAATACTTTTACTTCTTGTGATACCATTGTGAATGGATCATATTTTTCCCCTCCCATAATGAAATTAATCTTCATGAAGCTCATTTCATAAAATTTCACTACACTCCTATTGTGAACCCATTTGTAATGGAAATTTGGAACTTGAAATGTTGTATAATCTAACTCATATATATATTCGATAATGCAAAAATATGGCACATTTTCATAAATTGTATATCTATACTTAGAACCAGATATGTGCAACGCTTCCGTCATAACCATAACTCTACTATTTTTCATCGTACTTTAATCATAATATTATTTTGTATAGAATGTATAACCATTGATTACAAGACTAGTGTATGATATAACATTTTAATTTGGTCCCTTGGCTAGCCATCTAAATTTTTTGGAAATTTAATTCAAATTTTTAGATAAATCCTTATAAATTTGATCTTGAAACCATCCTATAAATTATTGATTATGTTTATTTGATATCCACACTTTAGCCATTGATGGATTTAAATCTCTAAGAATTTTTATGTGGGATTCAACGTATGGATCAACATCTTCACTATTATGTAAAATGTAAAGTTGTGCTTGCTTTCACTTTGTGATGGTAATTGTAACAACAACCCTTCTGGAAATCCCTTCACCCATAAGGTGTTCACTATGATGAGACTTTGGGAGACTGATGGTTTCAACATCTGATAGGTAATCGGTACATAATTAAATATATTTTTCAACAATATATTTTTCAGCAATACAACATTCTAGTCAACTTCAATTCTTGACATACCCTTTCAAAATATTCATATTCCATTCAATGGGGTGAATCCATCTATAATGGACATGATTACATAATTGAAACTCTCTAACCTAGTGAACCATTATATAAAATAATGATGGTGGGAAGAATATCTCTAATTAACATAATATGATTGAAACCTACTTATTCGTGATTGGAAACTCTGTTAGGTCTATAAATTTACAGCATATGGATTTGAAAAAGAAGCAAGGACTTGTTAATGTATATCATACATATTTAGTAAGAATGAAATGGAAAGTAAAGGGCATCAAATATTATATCAAAACTTGACATTCATGTTATTTTATCCCCTCTAACTTCAAATTATTCATTAACATGACATTCTTGATATTTTATGAATACCCCTTTGGAACTTTTACACCATTAATGAAAATGAAAAACTATATTTTTTCCTGACTGGATAGAGTGTAAGCTGCTGGAGGAAGAAAAGTCTTCCCTTGACCCTTCATCTTTGCCAACTCTTCCCTTATCACCATGTCAATCATTTCCAACCCAGCCTTGATGTCGTCATAAATTTTTTTAGGAACATTTAGTAATGTGCTAATAACACTATCAAATACATTTTTTCTACATGAATTACATCAAGAATATATCTGACATATAAAAAATTCCTATACGGAAATTCAAAGAAAATTGATCTCTTCTTCCAACCTAATTTCATAAGGTTTTATTAAAGGGTTTACCAAAAATAGTTTTAATATATATTAATTTATTGAACAATTTATCACTCATTTATGGATATAGTTTTGTACCTTGTTCAGTATTCCAATAGAATGTTGTCATCCTTGATCAATATTTATTTTGTTGAGGTAAAATTGTTTGATGTCTTAAAAACACAGTCTTTGAGGAATGTTTCAACCAAACTGAGTGTGTGTGTTCTTCACAAATGGGAAACCCCAACGTTACTTTAATGCTATAGCCTAAAAATTTTCCATAAGCAGGAAATTCATTTATCATCCCATAAAACATGGCCATCAATGTGAATTCTTTACTTCTATGAGGATCATACATCGTAACACATGTATCCTACATCAATTTCAGATCTTCAATCAATGGATCCAAATTTGGTCCAGATATAAGTAGATACAACATAATGCATTTACGCTTCATGCATAATCATGGTGGAAAGTTATAATTTACCAGCATGATAGGCCATGTACTGTGTACACCAAAAGAATTTATTCCATCTGTAGATAATGCAATAAAAAATTTTCCCAACTCATTTACAAATTCAGAATACTCATAATCAATTTTCTTCTACTAAGAAGAATTTGTAGGATGACGTATGATCCCATATTTAATTCTTGTATCTGTATACCATGTAAATTGTCTTGTGATTTATTAATATCACTATAGTCTTTTAAACAATGTAATGATTTTAAAGTACCATAAATCTTTTGAAGGACTTGATTAATTTTTCTTGTATCAATCAACACCACACTTATGGAATTTTATAAGTAATTTATGGTACTTATGAAACAATATAAAATCATTTGGACAAGCAATTATTTTTTTAGAGATCATCCTCACTGAAATTAGCATTTTTTTAGCATAATATATTTGACATGGAAGTTCATTTTCTTCTGGAAGCATATCATTTAGGAGACCAAGTACTGTAAAGCAAGTGTTGCTCCATCTGCTACCTGTTTTCAAATTATATAACTTTATTACAGCTGACAATGTTGTGTATTTAGTAAAACTGGTATACAATGGTCTGTTGCATAACTATTTAATTTATTAAACAACTTTGTACAATCATGAAGGTCATCTTCAATTTCAATTTTCATTTTTTCATGCAATCTCCATTATCATTTACACTATTATTCATATCAAATGATCCATAAACTGCAGTATCGTCTCAATAGATGTACATGTTCAGTTTTTTCCCATGGTATGTCCAACATTTATAGCTATAATCTATTCTATGAAAAATAAAATGTTCTTCCAACTCTTTTGGACTGATTTTTATTAAATAAAAACAACATAAACACATAAAAGGGATTTGAGAAGGGTCGTATACATGCTGTATTGAAAACTTGATGAACCCTTTAACTCCATATTTATAGTATTTTATCAAATTATTGGCATGTATCCATTTTCAATTAATATTCATCCTAATAGGTTCATAAAATATTTATTTTTTATAATAAATAAATACAAATAATATGTTCATTATCAAAGGTGGAAATTATAGATAATTCTAATAAGGGGAACCCAACATTTGATTGTTTCAAATAATTTCAATATGCATTGAAGAAAATAGCTAATTGATTTTAATAAAAAATTACTCCACTATGGTAAGTTGTATCCTCTGAATTCATCCAAAGGTGAAATTTATAGACAAATTTCCTCCTCATCAGCTTCATGTCTCGAATAGCTATTATTTCATTTTTTTCTTAAGACTCATCCCTCATCCCTTTAGGACATGCACCTATGTTTCTTGAACTAATATGAGCAGTAGTCATCCCATACCAGGTACCAATGATAATTTCTGATGACTACTGCTAAAATTAGTTCAAGAAACATAGAAGATATGGGGGATGAGTCTTAAGAAAAAAATGATGTAATAATTGTTCGTGAGATGAAGATTATGAAGATGACAACTGTCTACTTAAAACATTTTAAATTACAACATATTAATTTAAAATTTCAAATATCATCTAAAAAACACCTTCAAAATTCAAAAGGATACTTTTTTAATTTTTAAAACCCCGCATGAAATCTATTTTTTTTATTCTACTTGAAAATAAACCAATTTTTTTCAAAACAGTTAATGGGATACAAACCCCCATTTTTATAAAAAATATTAGAATCAAGTGAAAAAAATTTAAATCCTATTCAAAACCCATTAAAAATTTAATAGTTTAAAGTGATTTTTATGGAAAGATGTACACTTTTAAATGTTTAAAACTTTACAGGTTCACTTTTAAATCACTTCCATGAGTTTCAAAACACCAAATCCATTTTAGTTCATTTTAAAGGAAATCCTCATTTTTTCATTTCAGATCACACTTTAACATTCAAAACCAAGTTTCCTTTTTAAAAACTTAAATTTAAAATAGGAATGACCATAAAAAATCTAAGTATTTCTCAACCCAGTCTAAATTAAAGCATGATTATTAATAATTTCATAAACATTTTATAAAGCTGACATGAATAAAACATTTTTCATAATATAGTAATAATTGAAAAATTTAAATCTTAACATGATTTTCCTAGACTACCCACCTAAATAATGAGGTTACCATAGGCTTATTTCAAAATTAATTCAAGGTACTTTTCATTTATCATAAACCAGTTTCATCAAACATCACACAAGAAGCCACAAATCCACGATTTCACATGCTATAAAATTTATTCAATAATCAACACCAAGAAGGTTTTACAAATATTCACAACATTAAAAACTATTTTCCAAAAGGCCATGAGGTGTTAGATAGAGTTCATGTGTGATATCAATCCTAGGTTTGATTTTAATTTATCTGAGTGTGAGTTAAATTGGAGGTGCTCTAGTACCAGGGGTGAGAGAACGATAGTGGGTTTGGATTTTTCTTGGCAAGGAACCAACCATGAAGTTACACCAATTTTCATGTTTGTACATTTTTTTGGGTGTTTATAAGATCATGGGATGATTTTGGTTGTTTAGGAATCGTAATAGAGCAATGAGATAGTGCATCAATGGCTGTAACTGATCAATTTCATTGAACATTTTTCTAGAGGAGTACGGAATAATTTTTTTCATGAGATTGGGTGTGGTTAGATGGAAACCACAACGTGCATGTTATTCAAATTATATATTTATTCTTGGTTTATTATGTATAGTATTTTAAACATGTTTAATTTTACAAAAATTATTTATTCTATGAAATTAAAGTTTGGACTTGTGTTCTTTAATTATTTATATTATTTAATTTATATAATTTCATGATTATAAATTCTATAAGCTCCAAATAATTTCAATATCCATAAAGTAATGTAGTTATCATATGTTTGGGTTATGTTACCTCACTTTATTTTGATAAAGTATTCAGATATTCACATGTCTTAGACCTTTTTTCAAGAAAGGAAATCACTATTTGGTACATATTTATGTTATGATATCTTGAGTACTTTTAGTAAAGATGAATTTTGTTTTAAATCACAAGTTTGAATGGTATGAATATACTCAATTCAGTATTCCCTTTTATACCTTGAGATAATAACCTCATATGGGTGAATATATTGTTACAAAACCGCCCTTATTATAAACTAAGGATACCATTTATCAATTATAAAGGAAGCTAGATTGAAATACATATGGAGAATATGTTTTTTATTCTTTAATGAAAATCCAACCATGATATTTTCCTGAAATAAATCTTTAAAAATGAATACTATTTTAATAAATCATTTAGAAACCTTTATTAAACTATTTCTTTTTTCCTTTTAAATGTAAAGAATCACTTGAAAATCATTTTACTTGGTCCAGTCCATATTTATTAAAAACACACATTTAAAAATCCATTTTGGATTTGTTTTTAAAGAAATAGAACTAAGAAGGAAAACCCAATATAATTAAATGTAATTAAAATGAAATAACTAAATATCCTTAAGTCATTAAAATAACAAATCATCATAATTTGATCATGAGAGGGGTGTCGAGAAGGCGGAAGGGTTGTTGGTTATGCTCAGTTGTGGCACCTGATCGATGTGTCACATGAAATAGGGGGGTAGGGGTGTCGATTTCCTTGTAACAATGTTTTTTAATAAATTATTTTAATAATTTTTGGTTTGACTAGTTAAAATAGGTAAAAAAACAATAAAAAATTAAGATAGCACAATGACATGCGCAAGGCCACATTGTGCTATGGCGCAACATAGTGCATGCCACGGTGTGCCATCCCAATTTTTCTATTGTGTAGGAACTTCATGGAACAATGGTCACTAGTAGTAGCCAAAGAGTGATCATACACTAGTCAAATACTCTTCCCTATATCTTTCACCAAGATACCCAAGGTTTCTCATGACTTGTAAGTGGAGGAGAACAATACAATATAATACATATCAATACAATAAAAATAATTATTAAAATAGTTTCGACAAACATAAACTCACTCACACCTTATAACACCCTTTAATGAACAACCCCCTTCATAATAACATAAATAATATAATGATATCAATGACCCATGATCAAACCATATTATAATAACAAACAAAATTTCACCTATGAATCAATAAGGGGGTTAAAATAAAGTGTGTATATAATAAAAAATATTAATCTAATTGGAAAAAATATCAAACATAGCCCACTAACTTTCAAAATATGATAAATGACATCAAATTTTCCATTTGAAACCCATCCAAAACATTTTAAAAAATGAAAGGAAAAAATACTTCCATTTCCTTTTCTAATGAAAAAAACATTTTGAAAAATATCCAAACATGTTCTAATTCATAGAAAACCTTGATCAAAACATAATGGTAATTAATTATAATTCATAATAAACTATTACATGAAATACATTTTTATTTATTAAAAAAAACCATGCGTGGTATTTTAACAAACACTTTGTGTGCGTTATTTCCATGGAAGGAAGTTCAAAACATGTAAAGTTAAGAAAAAATACATTGATGTTAATGAAAACTTAAGAAAAATAGTTCTAATTCAATAACCCCATCATTAATAATAATAATATAATTTACTATAGATAAAAACATAGATTTAATATGTGAAATCATTCTAGGCTTCACATTTAAAAGAAGGTGAATGGAGCTGCCTACCAGAATGGAAGAAATCGGTGTGTGGAAGTCTTAATACAATACAAAGAAGCAAGAAAATACCTTAAAGGGTCAATACAAATCCAAAATCATAGAAACCGCTAATTATAAATTCATTTTAGAAGTGAAATCAGTGATGGACAATGAATATCAAGAGATGATGAAAAAAATGAAAAAATATATCACCAAACAAGAAATCAATGAGTGGGGAGGAGGAGAAAATAACATACCATGGATTGAAGATTTGATTCATCTGAGAAAAAGTAGAGATGTCTCAAAATATTGGATTTTTTCGAGCCTTGGATTCATACGAGCCTTGATTTGTTCAATCCTTGGAATTGTTCGAGCCTCAATTCGAGCCTTTATTGAAGCTTGGATTCGTTAAGGAGGAGTGATGACAGTAGGTGGATTCTATGGAAAGCTTCAAATATCATGATTGGTTAGGGTTCTTTAAATATATTAGGGACACTTTTATCAGTGTAACGTTCTGGATCCGGGTGCCACTCAACGGGTGCCCCGAACCAGGTTCGTCGCATGACCTCAAGCGCATTTCCCCAAATGTCAGGGGCTACCGACTAGCAGCAAGGGTCCAGGTCTAATAGTGGAGAAACTATGCCCTCATTTGTCAAAGTGTAGCGCAGTCGAAAATATAAATAACATACAATAGCAGAAATAGTAAACAATATACAACTGAAATGGACAACTGAAGTAAAAGAGAACCAACAATCATATATATAAAGATGCATCACGTCACTAGTTCTATGAAATCAGTCAGAAAAGGATACAATGTAATATAATACAATACAAATCAAAGTACGAGGTACAACAAAATATAATAAAGCAGAGTAAACAGAACGCAGCAACATTGCAAGTCTGAGCTCGGTCTCATGCTCTCCTACTCCTCTGCTACAATCATGTACCTGTATAGGGACCCTTTCTCCTGTCGACACCTGTAGAAACTTAATCATTTTAGTCTGAAGACATGACCCAAATAGGGTGTGAGAAATAAATCCCTGTAGGCACCCACCAAAGTCTCGTGCCCAACTGTTAGTGAAAATATGCAACATCAGTGTGCAAAAGTAGATACAGTAAACTAGTAATACTCAAAAGTAACTAACACTACCAGTTTCATTTCCATTTTAATTATTACTTATCACCTCCAAGCTTGTGCTTCTGCTTGGTAGGTACCACATAGAAAAAAACCACAATGAATATTATAAAGATTTGTGTCCTCAGACACCCTATCCTTACCCTTAGGTAACAAAATCCAATACCCGCAGGTGATTTCCCTCAGGCATACCGATCATTTCCCTCAGGAATACATGATATTTCCCTCAGGCATAGAGACTACTACCCACAAACATAAACAAATGTTACCCTCAGGCTAACCGAACACTACCCTCAGGCTAAGTAACATTGCCCTCAGACTAATAGAACACTTCCCTCAGGCTAATAGAACACTGCCCTCAGGCTAAAGGAATGGGGCCGAGCCCAAAGCATAAACAATAATTTATATAAAATTTCTCTTAATAAAATTCAATGCACAGTATAATCATGCCATACCCTCAGGTATCCTGTCCAAACGGCTAAACAGAGGAACACACCCCCGGGGTGTTCCTGGATCCAATAAGTGATCCCAAAGAGTAGTTTAAACTTATCATTAGATTATCTATACAATCCTAGATATCTTTTCAGAAAAGGCCTCAGCCATACGACACCCAAACATGGGTTCGTAGCACAACGGTACACAAATTCAACTCAACAGTTGGGAATAAACACCAGACCACCAACCTCGATCGCCCCTGATCGGTATGCGTGAACGACGCCTCCCGAAATTCCCAAAAATGGCGTAGATATGGGATAAAATAATTCATGTTAAAATGTAGATAACATCCCTAAGAGGAATAATTGGTAATAAATACGTAAGTAGAGGGGAGGGCTTACCCGTACGGTCCCAACGTGATTGACGGAGGTGGAATCGGATTCCCGGTGTGCGATTGGGTGATCTCCAAAGCTCTGGCCATCCTCCCGAGCTCCAAACGGCGGTTCTTCCTCCTATGACAAATAAAGAGTCTACTACCTATTTAAGTGAAAACAATAGACTACATGGCGTGTACTCTCAAGTACACGGTGTGTACTTTTCATTTTTTTTAACTGTTCCTCCGGCGGCTTCTTTCCACCGTGGAATTGTTCATCCGTCGACATGAGTACACGGCGTGTATTCATGATTACACGGTATGTACGGTCACTCCGCTGGAGGCTACCCCCACTGTCTTACTATTCACCTACCGACTGATTACACGGCGTGTAAATACTCAGTACACGGCGTGTAGTCAGTTTTTACACCCTTCATCGCTGACAGGACTACACGCCTTGTGTACTCATCCCACATGGCCAAAGTATACAGAGTGTGGAAAAGTACACGGCGTGTACCCACAAAATTTGGGATTTTTCCCCATTTACAATATTTTATCAAAAACACTTAATAAATGAGGAAAAGAAGAAACTCATACCTCAAGAATAAGAACCGGGTTCTTAAAAACTTTCCCCCTTAAAGCAATTCGTCCCCGAATTTCCCTTCCAAGGGTGGTGAAGATACAACTGTGAACAAATCAGGCCACTGAGCACGTACATTGGTCTCGAGGTTTCATCCTATACTCGGCTATGCTTCCATAGAACCCGTACGAGAGGAACTAACCGGCCTCGGAGAACCTTCGTGCTCTTATAAACAATACGAATCGGATGTTGCTCAAAGGATGCATCGAACTGAAGCTCAACCTCATTGGGATGAAAAACGTGATACGGGTCTGAGTGATAATGGCGCAGTTGAGATACATGGAAGACGTCATGCATGGCCCGATACCTCTGTGGTAACTGCAACTGGTAGGCAACCAGCCCGACTCTCTCCAGAATCTCAAACGGCCCCACATACCTCGGTGAAAGTTTACCCTGTCTCCTGATCCACCTGTGTCCCAACCTCGGTGAAACACGTAAAAAAACCTTATCCCTGACCACAAACTCCAAAGGTCGTCTGTGGCGATCAACATAAGATTTATGATAAGACTGTGCAGTATCCATCCGTTTCTGAATCAACTGGACCTGCTCAGAAGTCTCCTGCACGAGACGTGGTCCCAGTAAAGTTGTCTCGTCTACCTCCAACCAGCACAAGGGTGATCGACATGGCCTACCATATAGAGCCTCGTAATGTTCCATCTCAATAGTTTCCTGAAAACTATTATTATAGGAAAACTCGAACAGGGGTATGTGCTTCTCCCAAGAGCCCCCAAAGTCCAGGACGCATTCACATAGCATGTCCTCTAGCACCTGTATCGTACACTCTGACTGGCCATCGGTCAACCTCACGGATATAAAACTTCCCGAGATCGTCTACACCAAAGGTCTCCTTGATCGGAAAAAGTGATCTACCTTTGTAAGTCTGTCCACAACAACCCACACGACATCATTGCCTCGAGGTGACCTTGACAACCCAGTCACGAAATCCATCGCGACATCATCCTATTTCCATTCCGGAATAGGTAACTGTTGTAATAGTCCATCTGGCCTCTAATGCTCCGCCTTCACCTGCTAACAGGTGGAATTTCTTGTAACAAAACCAGTTATCTCTCTCTTAATACCCAACCAACAAAGCTGACATCTCAATTCACAGTACATTTTGGTAACTCCAGGATGAACTGCCCAAGATGAAGCATGAAACTCCTGCATCAACTCCTCGCATATATCCCCTAGAACCCACACTCGTCCATCGAAATGCAGTACCTCATTATTATCTATTGTCCAACCAGGAGGAGGGTCCTCACTTGCCACTGACTCCCGTACAACTAGGCCTTCTGATTCAGATAGTTGTCTCATCCTCACTCTATTCAGGAGGGTAGAAGTCACAGTTAAAGAAGAAAGATAGGTTTTCCCCTGACTATCGTGCACTTCCAAATGCATCTCAGAGAACAAATCCATAAGATTCCACTCACCACGGGCCTCCTGCACTGCTAGTGTCTGAGTCTTCCTACTTAGTGCATCGGCTTCTGCATTACCCTTACTAGGTGTATAGGCAAACTCAAAGTTGAAGGAATGAAGGTATTCAACCGACCTTTGTTGTCTCAGGTTCAAGTCACGCTGAGTAAAGATGTATTTGAGACTTTTGTGGTCGGTAAAGACCAAAAAGTGATCTCCCAATAGATAATATCTCCAACAGCGTAACGCATGAACAACTGCAGCCAACTCAAGATCATGTGTCGGGTAATTCCTCTCATATGGCCTCAACTACTGAGACTCGTACGCAACAACTCGATCACCCTGCATCAACACTGCTCCTAGCCCAATCCTTGATGCATTACCGTAAACTGTAAAGCTCTTCCCCTGCTCTGGAAGTATCAGGATTGGTGATGATGTCAACCTTCCCTTCAGCTTATGAAAGTCTGTTTCAAAATCTTCTGAATAAACGAACTTCACGCCCTTCTTAGTCAAACCCATCAACGGCACTGCTAGGTGGGATAAGTCCTGTATAAAACCCCTGTAGTTACCAGCCAGCCCCAAGAAAATACGTATCTCAAACATGTTATAAGACTGATCCTAGGAAACTACTGCTCTCACCTTCTTTGGGTCTACTGCAACTCCTGCCTTTGAGATGATATGACCCATGAAGTGAATCTGGTCCATCCAGAAGTGGCACTTTGAGAGCTTAACATATAGCTGATGCTCTCTCAGTGTACTCAATACGATCTCAAGATGGGTAGCATGGTCATGTCGAGTGTGAGAGTACACCAAGATATCTTCCACGAAGACTAACACAAACAAATCCAGATAAGGATGGAACACACGATTCATCAGAGCCATGAAAACTGCAGGCACGTTCGTGAGTCCGAACGGAATAACCAAGTACTCGTATAGACCATATCTGCTCTGAAAAGTTGTAAGCGGTATGTCCGATGGTCTAACGCGTAACTAATGATATCCGGATCTCAAGTCAATCTTCGAGAACACTCGTTCACCTAGAAGTTGATCAAAAAGATCATCAATCCTCGGTAAGGGATATCGGTTCTTAACTGTCAGCTGGTTTAGTTTCCGATAGTTCACACAGATTCTGAGGGTACCGTCTACCTTCTTCGCAAAAAGGACCGGAGAACCCCAAGGAGAATTATTGGGTCGGATAAAACCCTTTTCCTGAAACTCCTCTATCTACCTATTGAGCTCCTGCAACTTAGGTGTGGTCATCCTATAAGTAGTAATGGACACCGGTGCTGCTTCTGGCACAAGATCAATAGAGAAATCTACCTCTCGCTCCGGAGGAAGACCTTAAAACTCATCCGAGAATACATCCCTGAAATGATCAAATACTGGAGGGAAATCCTTCTGAAAAGTCCCATGATCATCCAGATATAAGCTCGCAATCTGGGTTGTCACACCACCTCACCCACGATGCTCAGGTCCAGCTCAGCTTGCCTGGACATCTCATTCACCCTTGTATAGAAACTCTCCAACCTCTGGTGATGTGAAACTCACCCTGCGACCGTAGAAATCTACAAAGGCTCAAAAAGGTACCAGCCAATCCATCCTGAGAACGACGTCATAGGTCGTCATTTCTAAGACATAGAGGTACCATAGAAAGTGACACCCACCAACCTCTAGGGGGAACTCCCTGCACTGATGCACACCTGCCATTCTAGTCCCCAACGAAGTGTCTAGCGCCATAACATCAGAAGAAGAAGAAACACAGAGCCCAATGCTCTCCACAACGGGCATTGATATAAAGCTATGTGTAACACCCGTATCAAAAAGTACAGGAGACAAAACAGAAGCTACTAGAATAGTACCTCTGACAGTAGAAGGTCCGGGATCCTGCTCATGTTGGGTCTGTTTCACTGCATATGCATGCCCAGTGTCGCAGCCCTGCGACACAGCCTAGCTACCCTGAGCTAACCCGCCCTACTGCCTCTGAGATCCCGGTGTCTAGATACCGCGACCATGACCACCATCTCTATCTGCACACCCTAACGTATTCCAGTTTCCCAACTGGTAAGAAGCTGTTGGTCCTGCTCCCGTACGCAGAGTCTACACCGAACCCCTCTCACTAGACACTAGTAGAAACGCCCTGCAAAAGCATTGCAGATGAAGCATCTTTCTATGAGCTCAGCACTCCACTGGGTCTCGGGGACACTGAGGTCTCTTGTGCCCTTCTCTACCACACTGGTAGCAAATGGCCTGGCCACCTAAAGTATTCTTCTGGATAGTACTACCACCGTGAGATAAATCCATCTACCTCTTCCTCTTGCTGGTAGAAATGGTACCTAAAACTAGTATCAAAATTCCATGGCCCACACCATTAGCTTCCCATAGGTTCTGCTCATTAATCAGTGTCCGTTTCACAATATCATACATGGTAGGCAACCTGAAAACATTCACTAGTGCTCGGATGTCACTCTGAAGACCATATTCAAAGCGTCTAGCCCTCAACGTATCATCACCCACCAGAACGGGTGCAAAACGCTGAAGCTCAGTGAATCGAGCAGAATAATCCATCACTGACATGACACCCTTCTGCAGATTCATGAACTCTCGATCTTGATCGGCCCTCAGTGTCTCTAGGAAGAAGAAGTCATAGAAGGTTGCCTAAAAATCTTATCATTCCATGTCACGGTGATTCTCGGACTGAGTTGTAACATCCCACCACCTCTTAGCGGAATCACGCAGCATGTATGTAGCGAGATTGACCCTCCTCCTAGGAGGCGTCTCCAGATGCTCGAATATCGTCTGCATCGAATCCAGCCATGACTCTGCAACCTATGGTCCTCCATCCCCTGAAAACGTAGGCGGATGCTGCTGCTGGAAGATATGTGTCAGCTCTTCCATAGATGTGGCGCCCTGCGGTGCTCCCCGGAAGGTCTGTATGAACCGCATAAAGCCTTCATGGAACTGCACCTCCACGCCTGTGTTTGGTATAACGGTTGGCGTCACATATGGCACTACTGGAGGATCCCCTGGTATCCCCTGGACTACCATCTCTGGAGTATAATCGTTGCCGCTCTCCTAGAGAACAACCGGTGTTCGTCTCGGCAGCATGACCCTATAAGGTCAAATACGCACTTTAGATCACGATTATCGAATACTGAAACGAGGAGACCAAGAAGGGAACAGGGGAAAGAAAGCATTCAAGATTCACAAAACTTGACTATACGGAGTGTATAAATACTACACGACATGTTCTCACAAGCCATTCACATGGGAGTGTACTCCAGTTTAAACTGGTCGTGTAACACCCCAAACACACGACGTGTCTTCTGAATACACGGTGTGTACTTGAATCCTCTTTCCCTGCCCGAGTCCTCTTACATGGCTAAGCCACACGACTCTTCTAAAACAAAACTACACGACGTGTCCCATAGGCACACTGAGTGTACTCGACAATCTTTCACCGAACCGTGTTGTTCGTGACACGGCTTGTGTACCCAGGTCACACTACACGGCATGTTTCAAAAAGACATGGTTTGTTCAAAGAAGCCCCATACTGACCCGTGTTGCTCACTACATGGGCGGCTACATGGCTGACACTACACGGCGTGTTCCAGGTGGACATGGCATGTACTAGGAAAAATAACACTGACCCGTGTTGTTTGTGACACGTCCGGTGATGTGGCTCTATTTTTACATGGTTTTGCCACATCTTTTTACTTAATTTTTAATGATTTAATTAATTATTTAATCAATTTTTACTAAATAAATTTGCTTTTGTATTTTTGTAATTAATTTTGTTAATTAATAAATTTTTATAATTAATTAAGTGTTTTCAGCCATCAAAATAACAATTTTAATCTTACTAAACTAATCAGTTTTAATTATTTCTTATTTAGTTTGGTTAATTTAAATCTTATTGACTGTTTAATAAGTCAATATTTATTTTAAACAATTATTTAATCAACGTAATTCTATTTAAATAAGTTAGTCTTTATTCTAACATTATCTCTTTTAAATTATTTACATTAGAATAGGTTTTCAATGTTAATTAATATTTATAATCATCCTGCTAATCATTTAAGTAAATAATTTTAGTTTTAATTAAATAAAATAGTTCGCTTTTAATTTTATGTGTTGAAATATTTTTTTAATTAATTGATTAAGAGTTTTTAAACTTTAATTATATTATTTTATGTATTTAGTTTGATTATTAACTTTTTTTATTGGTTTTAGTATACCGGTGTGGTAGACAAGAGCTTGCGGTGATTTATTTGGGTCACTAATGCTAATATTTACTATTCGGTGCTACTTTGTAATAAATTTATTTAGTTATCTTAATTTTATTCTATTATTAATTTAGTTTAAAAATTATTCAGTCTATAATTTAAGTGTTGTCAATTAATAATTTTAATGTTTTAAAGGTTAACTCAAAATTCTGTTTTGAATTCATGGTATTTAGCATTATTTTAATTAATTAATTTAAGTCTTTTTATTTAGTTTATTTAAGTTTTAATTTTATGTTTAATTTTTGTGTTTATTTTTAAAGGTCACTGTTAGTTTTCTATCGGTGACCATCTCACCATTTGCAGCTTACCAGTAGCCTTAATTTATATTCTAACAATGACCTTTAATAATTGGTACCGGTGACCCTTTTCTTTTGTTGCGTAATGTTAAGATTCCATTTTGTGTATCGGTAACCTTAGTTTTTTTTAATGTAACGGTGAGATTTTATTTGACTGGCGTAATGGTGAGAATTCTAATTTTATTTGTAATGGTGATTTGGTTTTTAATTTTCAACGGTGATCCTTTCTTTTCTTCTATCGGTGAGATATTCCTCAGAGATATTCCAATTCCACGTCGCTGCTTCATTCTGATTTTTTTTTTGTAACGGTAATATTTTCCTTTTATTCTAGCACTGAAATTCATTCCTCACTAATAGCCTATCAATGACATTTCCCCTACTTCTCCCCCATCACTCACCGTTACTTATTCCTCATTCATATCACTACCTATCGTTGCTTGACCTGTCCATCACGCACTGCGAATTTTTTCACCATTCTCATCCTTCCGGCCTCCATTCATCTCTGCTTCATGAACCAACAACCTTATTCTTCTGTTTGGTCGGGTTTCGCCGCACCTGCATACCTTCACCAAGACCGCAACTAAGAAGAAATCAGTAGGACAACTATACATCAAACCAGAATTTGAGTCGCACCTGCTGGTGACGCCGCGCTGCGAGGAGTACGTGCCGTGCTGCTGTATGTTTGATGGAGGCCGCTGCATCATTGGAAAGTCACTGCTGCTGGAAGACCGTTGTTGCGTTTTGGAGTCGAGGAGGAGATCGTTGTGCAGAGCTGGAGCCGAGCCGCGATCTGCCAGTGTTGAGGAGCTGCTGCGCCGCCTGGTTCAAAGGAGGAAGTAGAACCCTCCCCCTGTGGGCCGAACTTGGGGGAGGGAGAGAGAAGATAACAAAAATAATAATAAATAATAAAAACAATAATAAAAGAAAATTAAAACAAAAATTAGATAAAATAAAAAAATTAAAGTTAACTTTACATAAAAGTTAACTTTACTAAGTCAAAAAAATATAAAATAATTTATAAAAGTTATACATTCAAAAAAAATATGATATTAATAAAAAGATAAATTATAAATTAAAATATAAAACTAAATTAATAATAAGTGTTAATAATAAATTAATATACTGATTATAGTATAAATTATAAACTATGAAATGTACTTAATAATTTAAAAAATATTTAAAATTAAAGTATTAAATTCTAATTATTAAAATAAACTAATTAATGAATTAATCTAGAAAATTAATTTATTAAATAGTAATAATAAAATTATTAATAAAATCTAAAATATTATCTTAATTACTTATTTATTCATGTTGTCAATTTTTAATAAATTAGTTAAAAATGTTAGACTAAAATTTTTTAGTTTTTATTAACTTAATTAAATTAACAACTTATTAATTAATTTATGTATTACCATAGTAATATTAAGTGGATAAGTTTATAAATAATATAAAAGTAGATAATAATTACCATTTTATGATATTTATTATTTAACTTTAATTAATTTTTAATAAGTATCATAACAGTAAACATAAAATAATAACTGTAACATATTAATTTACATTTGATGAGTTTTAATTATTTAATTTTGTTTTTAACATGTGTAGGTTCATTCAAGAGGCGGAAACACGTCCAAGTGCTTCTAAATAACTCATCCGGAGTTAGTTACGAGGGAAAAACTAGTGTGACCTGTCTGTCGCGGATAAAATGAACATGTACGGTACTAAAGTGAAGGACATTTTGGAGTCAGTGGAACCGACCAGTGACAAGCAGCAGATGATAGTTGATATATAAAGCAGATCAAGCAGCGTAATGAGGGGACTCTTGTTCTCATTCCACGCCACACATAAGAGAGCAAAACTCCCGGGAGACACGAAGAGTACTATCGGTGATAGGAGTTGCAGGAGCGAAGCAGCAGTAAACGATCTTCATCTTCAGAGGGAGGAACTCTCTCTCTTCCTCTGTTTTTATATGTTTTACATTGTACTTTCTATTGATATATTGATAATGATCTTAGTTTAATGTCATTTTCTCGAGAATTTTGAGTTTTATTGGTTAAAACTTTTATCTGCTTCAATTAATTTCTTCAATGAGAATCTAATTCTTTCAGCGAGACTGAATCTAGTTCTTGAACATAAAATTGAATTAACACCTTTAAGAACTTAATTTTAAATCGATGACCTTTTGGTGAGATCAATCATTGAGACAGTACATAAAACTTTCAAATTTGAAATCATCAGAACTCTCAGTGAGATAGTTTTCTGATGATAACCTTTTACCAATTTGTTGTATGTGGTTTTTGTTGTGGCGAACTTCGAGAACTATATTACAGAGTGTTATTTCTTCTAGTGAGGAATAATTAACAACTAAAGTTTAAGGTGTGAATTTAATCAAATGAGGACCATTCATTTATGTCAGTAAGGTTCAAATCTCTCGAGCATACTTCTTGATCTACCCTCGGCAATCCTGTTTCCTTCTGTAGTTATTTTAGTTTACACTGTTTCATTTTTTTTGTATTGTTTTCAGTATAGGTAATATGGAATTTCCAAAACTTGTTTCATACTTCTTTATTAAAAAGAAATAAAAAAATATAAAAAAAATGAAAAGTATAAAAAATGTTCACTTCCTCCACTATTGACAACAGTGGAGTTTATCTTTGAATAAAAACTAGAATTCTCATCTACCTTCTTTGTGGATCGACCCTGCACTTCTATACTAGTGTATGAGTAATAAATGTAATTTTGAGGGCCGTGACGACCTCTGGCCTGTTCAAAATTTGGAACTGCTGCCGGGGAAGGTATGCACTGAGAATATAAGGTTTTAATAAAAAAACATAAAACACACATAAATAAAATCATATAAAAAAATCTACAAAAAGAATTCAAAAACAACTATGAACTAGAACCTACTACTTTAGTTTTTCATTAAAATCTGCTTCACTGTGAACAGTTGTGTGTTTAATCTCATCTGGTTTTAGTTTAAAAATAGATGTTAATGAAAACTGGAATCAACCGGGGTCTCATTGTGTTTGTTGTGGATATTATGGGCACACTGCTTGGCAGTGTGTCTATAACCAGCCGCAACAGGATTTTTACATTGAAGGAAATGAACAATATGAGTCCAGTCCTGACACCCTAGCTAAAATTGATCTAATTGATTCTAAACTGGATGCTAGGGTGGAACTAATTAACAATTGGTTAACTCAAACACATGAAATTCAACTTAGAGATTCTCAAGATCAAGATAAAAGAATGAAAATATTGGAAATCATGCTCTTGGAATTACAACAAAGGGTTAAAGGACAAGAAGAATTTGAAGAAAAAGAAAAAGAAAATGTTTTTAAAAGATTTAAAAATCAAGTGGAAGAGGAAAGTGATAGTGAAACTGGACAACAAAAAATTCTCTTTGAAAAATATGATTCTGTTAAACCAAATTTAGAAATAACCAACTCATTAAAAAAAGAAAACATTGATGAAGACCCAATAATGAACTTTAATATTGTTGAGTTGGACAATTTTGAAGATAAATTGACACATATTGAAAAAGAATTCCCA
This sequence comes from Viscum album, assembly GCA_963277665.1. Lineage (NCBI taxonomy): Eukaryota > Viridiplantae > Streptophyta > Magnoliopsida > Santalales > Viscaceae > Viscum > Viscum album. Next base: position 1,181,430,537 of record OY728164.1, read on the forward strand.
GTTCCCTTCATAATTCCTACATTAGAGAAAAATATTTATTTTAGGAGTTTTGATAAGGAAGTCACTCGGATATAAGATATTTTTGAGAATGAAAATTTGAATGATAAAAACTCTTCACCCAAAATTTCTGAAATTCTGAACATTGAGTCTGAACTTGATTTTGGGTATAATCTAGATGAGAACATTAAACTGGATAATATGGAATTTGAAATCTTCGAACTTGAGCTCAACACTTCTCTTCCATGTTTTGAATTTGTAAACATAATAATTTCTGAAATGTTTTTGGATGATGAGGATGAGGGAATGATATTTGAAGAAAAACTAACTGATGAGTTTTCATTTCCCTATTCTCATTGTAACCACTTTTATGAAACATTGTGCAATGAAATGAAAAGTAGTGTTAACCAACTTGAGGAGAATTGTCTTAAATTGAACATTCTGGAAACCGAACTTATTGAAACTGAATTGTACAATTTTTCTCTTGAAATTGAATTGCAACACTCAAATGACATGGTTTTGGAAAGTGAGCCTTTTGAATTTGAATATGAAAAAGAGGTTGAGCACACACTTGAGTTAGGTAGAACTGATTTGTTTGAAGCAGTAGATGTTGAACGTTCATTCACTGATGAGGAACTTTTGGAAGAGATTTACAACATTGTTAAACCTGAATCTGCTACTGTTCAGTTAAATTTTCTTCCATGTCTGTCACTTACATCCTCACCTGTGAAGGGTTCTGATCCTTCTCATGATACTGATAGTAGTCTAGAGGGAGAATTAGAATTGAGTTCCATTGTACATGATTTTGTTCAGCACTCTATTGAATCTCTTCTTGAACCTACTATTCAGTATCCACCCATTTGCACCCTTGAATTTGAACCTGTTAGTGTTGAAGTTGAAGAAGATAGTTGTGAGAACATTTTCATACTCGTTGAAGCACATAATACATTTCTTCCACTACCTAAAAATGTCAATATTTTCAAATCTGAAATAATTATGGTAGTTGATAGAACCATGTCCATAACTGCTAATCAGTGTTGTTTAGGGACTTATGCAGCTAATGAGAAATTAGTTTTAGTCTGCTTATGTTTTGATGCCCACATAATTCATCTTTCTGTTAAAAATAATTGGTCCAAACACATGTGTTGGTTCCTATTAAGGAAACCACATACACTTAGTGACTACGGTTAGTTGCTAGGTGAGTCTGGCTGGGGACTTTAAAGCTAGCGCTTCTTGGGAGGAAACCCATGATTTCATTTGTGTTAATAAATAATCACATTGTGATAAAATAAATTCTAACTGAAGACCATACATTTAGTGTTTCATGGGAGTCAACCCGTGTTCTTTCTTTTGTGTTTACTTTTATTTTTGTTATGTTTTGTACTGAATAAAGTGCTGATTTGTTGTCTTCCATGTGCACTATCTCTGCTGTATTTTTGTTCCTAGTTTTCATGATTTGTGTTTTTAGGATCCTTCTGTTGTGTAATAATGGAGTGGAGTTCCCATGATCATCTCTGGAAAAGAACTTAATAAGGGAAGTACTTCAACTTTTTGCATCTATTTCAGCTCCTGTTTTTGTTAATACAATTCTACTGCTTGTGTTGTTACTGAACTAAAATTATACTTGTTTTAAAACTTTTGGTGCTTGTCACTAAGTTGAATTAAAAATATGCATGTGGCTCTTTGCTGAAAAATTTAATTTCACTGTTGTTAAAACCATTTCTCTGCTTGAAACTAAGTGTGGGGGGGGTACATGCTGCTGGTCTTTTGAATCCAATTTGGGTTGGGGTGTTTAGCATGAACTTTGTATGTTGTGTTGATTACCCAATTGAATTAATTCTGATAAACTTTCTTTCACCCCAATTCATAGTGTACTTACACTTCACATTTACTTTTGAACTGAATTGAAAATTTGTTCTACTGGACTGAATGTTAATGCATACACTTGCTAATGAACATGCTGATTATTTATTCATTGTGGAAAACAATATTTTTTGAACTTCATTGAGACCCTTTATACATTTCATATATTTGTTAAATTGAAAATCTGTTTTGAACCTTAATTGATTAATTGTTCTTCTCCATATTTAGAAGTCAACTATGGGGAAAAAGTTGAGTTTTATGTGTTGGGGAGGGGGTCAATTCTTGATTGTGCTAAACTGTGTTTTAGTGAAATCTCATCAATTCCCACTACACCTTCAAAATTTTTGTAAAAAATGGTTAAATTTTTCTAAAATTCTGTTATTTCTCTAAGTTTTACATTGTACTCAATTGGGTCTTGCCTTAGGACAAGTTCATTTCTGGTAGTTAAGAATTTCTTAGAGTCTGAACTTAATGAGTTTGGATGATTTTTGTGTGATCTTAATTAGTGATTTGATGGAAATTTGGTTTAGGACCTACTTCTAAAAGTGATACTTCTAAAAGTGATGTGGGTAACCTTTTAGTGGAACTAGGATCATAACCCTTGGAACTGGAAGTTTGATTCTGATTTTAGGGGCCTCATTCATTTTTTTAATTATTAAAAAGTAATTTATTTAATGAGACAATGTAAATGATTTTTGATATAAATCTTTTGAAACTGGAGTAATTTGGGAATCTGGGATCCCACGGTGAGTCTCTGAGACCCTATATGCTGGGTGCATTTCTGTTAACTATAAGCCCTCTGTTCACTTTGAACAAGTGCATATTGCACAGTGCTTAACACAATGATACATGGCTTGGGAAAAATAAATAAAGTGTCTGGGGTCAAAAATGAGCTCATTAAGGTGAGGGGCATCATGAACACCAAATGAAGAAGGGGTCAGTTGATTTATATGGAAGTCATTTAGGTTGTATCATTGAGGTGATTCAAAAAAAATTATTTTTGGAACCTAGATGAAAAAGTCAAGTACAAAGTTCCTTGGTTAATATCTTAACTCCATTAATATTTTATCTCCTGGAATTCTTGGACTTAGAACCTGATATTGGATTGAAGTGAGTCATTAAGTTGTATCACATATGAGGAATGACATCTTCATTGCTTGATAATTCATAGCTTCCTTAATTACCCTTAATTATTTGTTATAGGCAAGATTCATATGAGTAATTCATTTTCTCAAAGCTTGTTGTTATGTTTTGTCCTCTTTTTTGAGTGTTGGACATGTTACATTTTGATCAAAATCATTAATACCATACCTTGGTTTTTCAAAGAAAATAAAACATGAGATTGTTTGAGGACAAACAAATCTTAAGTGTGGGTAAATTTGATGTGGCTCTATTTTTACATGGTTTTGCCACATCTTTTTACTTAATTTTTAATGATTTAATTAATTATTTAATCACTTTTTACTAAATAAATTTACTTTTGTATTTTTATAATTAATTTTGTTAATTAATCAATTTTTATAATTAATTAAGTGTTTTCAGTCATCAAAATAACAATTTTAATCTTACTAAAATAATCAATTTTAATTATGCCCTATTTAGTTTGGTTAATTTAAATCTGTTTGACTGTTTAATAAGTTAATATCTATTTTAAACAATTATTTAATCAACGTAATTATATTTAAATAATTTAGTCTTTATTCTAACAATATCTCTTTTAAATTAGTTACATTAGAATAGGTTTGCAATGTTAATTAATATTTGTAATCGTCTTGCTAATCATTTAAGTAAATAATTTTAGTTTTAATTAAATAAAATAGTTTGCTTTTAATTTTATGTGTTGAAATAGTTGTTTAATTAATTGATTAAGAGTTTTTAAACATTAACTATATTATTTTATGTATTTAGTTTGATTATTAACTTTTTTTATAGGATTTAGTATACCGGTGAGGTAGACAAGACCTTGCGGTGACTTATTTGGGTCACCGATGGTAATCTTTACTATTTGATGCTACTTTGTAATAAATTTATTTAGTTATCTTAATTTTAGTCTGTTATTAATTTAGTTTAATAATTATTCAGTCTATAATTTAAGTGTTGTCAATTAACAATTTTAATGTTTTAAAGGTTAAATAAAAAATCTATTTTGAATTCATGGTATTTAGCAATATTTTAATTAATTATTTTAAGTCTTTATTTAGCTTATTTAAGTTTTAATTTTAGGTTTAATTTTTTTGTTTATTTTAAAGGTCACTGTTAGTTTTCTATTGGTGAACATCTCACCGTTTAGAGCATATCGGTAGCCTTAATTTATATCCTAACAGTGACCTTTAATAATTGGTACTCGTGACCCTTTTCTTTTGTTGCGTAATGGTAAGCTTCCATTTTTTGTATCGGTAACCTTAGTTTTTTTAATATAATAGTGAGCTTTTATTTGAATGACATAACATTAAGAATTCTAATTTTATTTTTAAGGGTGATTTGGTTTTTAATTTTTAACGGTGATCCTTTCTTTTCTTCTATCGGTGAGTTATTCCTCTGCTTCATTCTGATTATTTTTTTTTGTAACGGTAATCTTTTCCTTTTATTCTAGCACTGAAATTCATTCCTCATTGATATCTCATCCTCACTGATAGCCTATCAGTGACATTTCCCTTGCTTCTCCCCCATCACTCACCGTTACTTATTCCTCACTGATATCTCTACCTACCGTTGCTTGACCTGTCCATCACACACTGCAAATTTTTCCACCTTTCTCATCCTTCCAGCCTTCATTCATCTCTGCTTCATGAACCAACAACCTTATTCTTCTGTTTCACCGGGTTTCTCCACACCTGCATACCTTCACCAAGACCGCAACTAAGAAGAAATCACCAGCACAACTATACATCAAAACAGAATTTGAGTCGCACCTGCTGGTGACATCGCGCCGCGAGGAGCACGAGCCGCGCTGCTGTATGTTTGATGGAGGCTGTGTTGGGGCGCGGAGCCCGGCGCCGCAGTGGAAGTCGTCGTTGCAGAAACACAGAAGAGGAGAGAAGATTTCACCCGAAGGCTTTTTATCACCCGAAAGAATTTTACACATCACACCTGAAGGCCTTTTACACATCACACCCGAAGGCCTTTCTTACAACACAACACTGACACCATGAGCATACCATTTTGTTTGTACCGCCGATCATCACAATCGAGACACGCCGCTTGATATCCGCAACCAAGAGGACTTTCGATACATGGCACCGTCATCGTCGGCGTCATCACCTCTGCTTCATTCTCACCATCTTCGCTTCGTACCGGTTACCGCAAACGCGGCAACCCCTTCGCTGCTCTCTCTTAGTGGCTACATCATTGCCAACCCACATTCCAAAACATGCTACCACTTCCTCTTATATAGACACGCATCCCATATCTCCAATAAATGTGGTCAACATTCACAATTCCATCATTATTCCACCAATTAATATTGGGAATAACTCTTCATTAATGTTGGGAGAAAATCCTCCATTAATGTTGAGAAAATCCCTCAATTAATATTTTCTCTCTCTTCATAAATCAAAATTTTAAATCATCAATCCCAACAATCTCCACCATGATTTAAAATTAAAAAATATTCCACATTCATCTTTACCATCTGGGCCTCTGTGATTGCCAACTCCACCATGCTCTGAATGTCACCCAATGAATGGAACACGCCGCATGACACCTGCGGCCAAGAAGACTTTCGATATTCCAGCAACACCGCTGATATCATCGTCATTTCTGATGACATCCAAGTCCTTGATAAGCTGCTCCACCAGATGCCTGTCACCATATTCTGCAACCAAACACTTCAACCAATCCCTCTGATACCACTTTTGGGGCGTGGAGCCCGGCGCCGCAGAGGAAGTCGTCGTTGCAGAAACACAGAAGAGGAGATAAGATTTCAACCGAATGATTTTTATCACCCGAAAGAATTTTACACATCACACCCGAAGGCCTTTTACACATCACACCCGAAGGCCTTTCTTACAACACAACACCGACACCATGAGCATACCATTTTGTCCGTACCGTCGATGATCACAACCGGGACACGCCGCTTGATCTCCGCAACCAAGAGGAATTTTGATACATGGCACCGTCATCGTCGGCGTCATCACCTCTGCTTCATTCGCACCATCTTCGCTTCGTACCGGTTACCACAAACGCGGCAACCCCTTCACTGCTCTCTCTTGGTGGCTACATCATTACCAGCCCACATTCCAAAACATGCTACCACTTCCTCTTATATAGACACGCAGCCCATATCTCCAATAAATGCGGTCAACATTCACAATTCCATCATTATTCCACCAATTAATATTGGGAATAACTCTTCATTAATGTTGTGAGAAAATCCTCCATTAATGTTGAGAAAATCCCTCCATTAATATTTTCTCTCTCTTCATAAATCAAAATTTTAAATCATCAATCCCAACAGGCCACCGCACCGTTGGAAAGTCACTACTGCTAGAAGACCGCTGTTGCGATGTAGAGCTGAGGAGGAGATCATTACACTGAGCTGGAGCCGAGCCGCGATCTGTCGGTGCTGAGGAGCTGCTGCGCCGCCTGGTTCAAAGGAGGAAGCAGAACCCTCCCCATGTGTGCTGAACTTGGGGGAGGGAGAGAGAAGATAACAAAAATAATAAAAAATAATAAAAAAATAATAAAAGAAAAGTAAAAAAGAAGATAAAATAATAAAAGTAAAGTAAAGTTAAAGTAAAGTTAACTTTACATAAAAGTTAACTTTACTAAGTCAAATAAATATAAAATAATTTATAAAAGTTATAAATTTAAAAAAATTATGATATTAATGAAAAGATAAATTATAAATTAAAATATAAAACTTAATTAATAATAAGTGTTAATAATAAATTAATATACTGATTATAGTATAAATTATAAACTATGAAATATACTTAATAATTTAAAAAATATTTAAAATTAAAATATTAAATTCTAATTATTAAAATAAACTAATTAATGAATTAATCTAGAAAATTAATTTATTAAATAGTAATAATAAAATTATTAATATAATCTAAAATATTATCTTAATTACTTATTTATTCATGTTGTCAATTTTTAATAAATTAGTTAAAAATGTTGGACTAAAAAATTTTAGTTTTTATTAACTTAATTAAATTAACAACTTATTAAATAATTTATGTATTACCATAGTGATATTAAGTGGATAATTTTATAAATAATATAAAAGTAGATAATAATTATCATTTTAAGATATTTATTATTTAACTTTAATTACTTTTTAATAAGTATTATAACAGTAAACATAAAATAATAACTATAACATATTAATTTACTTTTGTTGAGTTTTAATTATTTCGTTTTGTTTTTAACATGTGAAGGTTCATTCAAGAGGTGGAAACACGTCCATGTGCTTCCAACTAACTCATTCAGAGTTAGTTATGAGGGCAAAACTAGTGCGACGTGCCTGTTGCGGATAAAACGCACATGTGGGGTGCTAAAGTGAAGGAATTTTTGGAGTCAGTGGAACTGACCGGTGATAAGTAGCAGATGATAGTTGATATATAAAGCAGATCAAGCAGCAGAATGAGGGGACTCTCATTCTCATTCCATGCCACACATAAGAGAGAAAAACTCCCGGGAGACACGAAGCGTAGTACCGGTGATAGGAGTTGCAGGAGCGAAGCAGCAGTACACGATATTCATCTTTAGAGGGAGGAACTCTCTCTCTTCCTCTGTTTTTATATGTTTTACATTGTACTTCCTACTGATATACTGATAATGATCTTAGTTTAATGTCATTTGCTCAAGAATTTTGAGTTTTATTGGTTAAAACTTTTATCTCCTTCAATTAATTTCTTCAATGAGAATCTAATTCTTTTGGAGAGACTGAATCTGGTTCTTGAACATAAAATTGAATTAACACCTTTAAGAACTTAATTCTAAATCAATGATCTTTTGGCGAGATCGATCATTGATACATTCCATAAAACTTTCAAATTTGAAATCATCAGAACTCTCGGCGAGATAGTTTTCTGATGATAACCTTTTATCAATTTATTTTATGTGGTTTTTGTTGTGGCGAACTTCGAGAACTATATTACAGAGTGTTATTTCTTCTGGTGAGGAATAATTAACAACTAAATTTTAAGGTGTGAATTTAATCAAATGAGGATCATTCATTTAAGTCAGTAAGGTTCAAATCTCTCCAGCATACTTCTTGATCTACCCTCGGCACTCCTGTTTCCTTATATAGTTATTTTAGTTTACACTATTTCATTTTTGTTGTATTGTTTCCAGTATAGGTAATAGGGAATTTTCAAAACTTATTTCATACTGCTTTATTAAAAAGAAATAAAAAAAATATAAAAAAATGAAAATTATAAAAAATGTTCACTTCCTCCACTATTGACAACAGTAGAGTTTATCTTTGAATAAAACCTAGAATTCTCATCTGCCTTCTCTGTGGATTGACCCTGTACTCCTATACTAGTGTAGGAATAATAAATGTAATTTTGAGGGTCATGACGACCTCTGGCCTGTTTATTCGGGTACCTGGGTCAGACTACACGGCGTGTTCAACGTAGACACGGCGTGTATGTCTTAAGGTTTCCTCCGTCCGTGTTGTTAGTTACACAGGCGGTCACCGGGTCAACACTACATGGCGTGTACAACCGGTACACGACATGTTTCCCCAGGCCACTCCCTACCCCGTTTCCCAGCCCACACGGCCTATGACACGAGAAGAGACTACACGGCGTGTACTTATGGGTACACAACGTGTACTTAAAAAGTTTTCATTTCTTCCCGAACAGAAGAACACACAGCGTGTGTCCATAGGGCGACACGGCGTGTATTCTAGGTTTTCTGGACAGTATGCCTCAAAAACTACTCCAGAACCCCGAAAACACAGAACAAACACCTAAGTGCCAAATTCCGATCCGTGAGGGCCCATACTCCCCGCGAATCAAAGCTTGACATCTTACACATGTTATAACAAAGTAAACTCATCAATGATCCACCAAATTCCAGTTATTGAGGGACCATACTCCCCAACAACCAATGTTTGGTTTTCATTCTATCAACAACCTCTTACAACAATACCCGATCATATAGTAGGTATTTATCAAATCAGCTATCACAACAGCATGTTTTTCTAGCACAAAAACAGGCAATTTCTAATGTACCTACATGGCATGGAAACTATGCATGACATGTGATTTCTAACATGTGCCTAAATGGTGCATGAGATGAAATATCCTCATCTCATCATGTTACAACTAAATATAACCCATGTATAACATATAAACAGCACAATCACAAGTGCTTCACCCAATGGTGAAAATCAAGTCAACTGTAAAATTGCATAATCAGAAAAATTGCAATAAACGAGGTAGATTGGCTTTTCCCTATACACGGGTTAGCTACTCTCGGGCACAGCTTATTACCAACTACCATGTTCGTCCTATCCCATACTAAGGCTCCAAACAGCAAGTCAAAGAAAAGAACTCCTCTGATACCACTTTGTAACGTCCCGGATCTGGGTGCCACTCAACGGGTGCCCCGAACCCGGTTGGTCACATGACCTCAAGCGCATTTCCCCAAACGCCAGAGGCTTCCGACTAGCAGCAAGAGCCCAGGTCTGATAGTGGAGAAACTATGCCCTCACTTTTCAAAGTGTAGCGCAACAGAAAATATAAATAACATACAACAGCGGAAACAGTAAACAATATACAACTAAAATGGACAACTGAAGTAAAAGAGAACCAACAATCATATATATAAAGATGCAGCATGTCACTAGTTCTATGAAAGCAGTCAGAATAGGATAAACGGCAATACAATACAATACAACTCAAAGTATGAGGTGCAACAAAATAGAACAAATCAGAGTAAACAGAACGCAACAACATTGCAAGTCTGAGCTCGGTCCCATGCTCTCCTACTCCTCTGCTACAATCATGTACCTGTATAGGGACACTTTCCCCTGTCGACACCTACAGAAAACTTAATCTTTTTGGGACGAAGAAATAACCTAAACAGGGTGTGAGAAATAAATCCCAGTAGGCACCCACCAAAGGTCTATGCCCAACTATCAGTGAAAATATGCAACATTAGTGTGCAAAAGTAGATGAAGTAAACTAGTAAGTACTAAAAAGTAACTAACACTACCAGTTTCATTTCCATTTTAATTATTACTTATCACCTCCAAGATTGTGCTTTGTCTTGGCAGGTACCACATAGAAAAACACCACAGTGAATATTCTAAAGAGTCGTGTCCTAAAACACCAAATCCTTACCCTCGGGTAACAGAATCCAATACCCACAGGTGATTTCCCTCAGGAATACCGATCATTTATCTAAGGCATACGTGATATTTCCCTCAGGAACAGAGACTACTGCCCACAAACATAAACAAAGGTTACCTTAAGGCTAACCAAACACTGCCCTCAGGCTAAGTAACACTGCCCTCATGCTAATAGAACACTGCCCTCAGGCTAAAGGAATGGGGCCGAGCCCAAAGCATAAACAATAATTTATATAAACTTTCTCTCAAGAAAATGCAATGCACAATATAATCATAGAATACCCTCAGGTATCCTAGCCAAACGGCTAAACAGAGGAACGCACCCCCGGGGTGATCCTGGATCCAAGCAGTGATCCCAAATAGTAGTTTAAACTTATCATTAGATTATCTATACAATCCTATATATCTTTTCAGCAAAGTCCCCATCCACACGACACCCCAACATGGGTTCGTAGAACAATAGTACACAAATTCAACTCAACATTTGGGAATAAACACTAAACCACCTACCTCAATCGCCCCTAATCGGTATACGTGAATGATGCCTCTCGAATTGCCCAAAAATGACATAGATATGGGATAAAAGAATTCCCATTCAAACGTAAATAACTTCCCTCAGAGGAAGAATTGGTAATAATGGCGCAAGGATAGGGGAGGACTTACCCGTATGGTCCCAACATGATCGACGGAGGCAGAATCAGATTCCCAGTGCGCGATCGGGTGATCTCCAAAGCTCCATCCATCCTTTCGAGCTCAAAATGACGGTTCTGACTCCTCTTCCAAATGAGGAGGCTACTTCCCGTTTTGAGTAAAAAAAACAGACTACGCGGTGTGTACTCTCAAGCACACGGTGTGTATTTATTTTTTTAATTTTTTTTTCTAGTGGCTTCTTTCCACCACAACATTGTTCATCCGTCGACATGAGTATACGAAATGTATTCTTGATTACACGGCGTGTACGGTCTCTCCACTGGCGGTTGCCCCCACCACATTACTATTCACCTGCTGACTAATTACACGGCGTGTAAATACTAAGTGCACGACGTGTAGTCAGTTTTTACACCCTTCATTACCGACAAGCCTATGTGCCCTGTGTACTCATCTCACACGGCCAAAGTACACGGAGTGTGGAAAAGTACACGGCGTGTACCCAAAAAATTTGGGATTATACCCATTTCCCTTATTTTCTCAAAAACACTTAAGAAAGGAGGAAAATAAGAAACTCATACCTCAATAATAAGAACTGGGTTCTTACAATCAGCACTTCCAAAAAAGAGTCGATAAAGATACCTTTTATCAATTCTAAATTAATAATCATTGATAAAAGGTATTTTTATTAGAGATTTTTTAGTGCAGATAAAAAGAATCTTTATCGGTGCTAAAACTTTACTAAAAATATCTATCCAGAAGCAAAGCTCCTGACCATTTATTAAAATAAAGAAAAAGAAAACAAGAGAAGTGGATGAGGTCAAACAAAGAGACTTGACCTCATATAGAAAACCAATTTAGTAACCATGATAACAAGGTTCATTCTAAAATTCATAATTAGATTCATCATTGGTTTCCCACTTCGATTGTGAGTTACCTTTTTTGAGAATCCCAAGGATCCCTACCTTGGACCTTTCCTGCTCAGGGGTGATCTTGACCTGTGAAGCCTTGGAATATGATCTGGTAGACACATTCCTTGGAATATTGGAATAATCCTTTTGTGTCCTTATTTTTGGAGGTCACTCTTTCCCCCAATTACAACATCCTTAATAGAAACACCACTGCCTAAAGGCCTGAGATGAGCAATGTCCAATAAAACCACCCACCACTCTTTATCTCTTAAATCATCTGAAACCTTAGCCCACTTCCCAATTCCTAAGGGGAATAATACATTCTAAATCTCCTCATGATAATTTATATTCTGATGAATATCATATTTCCTGTACCCATCATCATATGGAGCATGTCCTAAGAAAACCTTTTTCAGTGGTTGCACCATACAGCCTTGCCCTTCGGGATATGAATGGAGCATCCTCTAGTGCGACACATTGAATAAAAACCTTATTTGAAGACTCCTGCAGCTATGCACCTTACTGAGTGTCATCCCCTGTGTGCCGCCCTTGCACTGCCATTCCATTAGAAGAAGAGGGACCAGCTTGGTCAAAGGTAGAGAAATTTCCTACCCTCTTTCTACCTTCAACACTTGTTGGTGCAGCACAAAGATGTTTCTTCTCAAGATCACAACCTTGTGTTTGTTGCATCTTACTGTATTTATCTTCCCTAATAATGCTAGTCACACCCATTTCATTTTTCCTTTCAAGTTATGAGTGATCAGCCCCAGGAAGAGCCATCTCTTCCCATACCAGCATCCTGCCTCATGCCAGGATACTTAATATGTTCTTAATTATTACATTTTATTCGTTTTTTATATTTATATTTAATATATAATATTTATTACTATTTATAATTAATATATATATATATATATATATATATTAAAATGATTCATTTTTATTAATAATTGTTTCATTAATAAATTTATTGATAATATTTTAATTTATTAAATTTTAATTTTTTTAATTATTACAATTTATTTTCTATATATATCTATATTTAATATATAAAATTTATTAATATTTATAATATATATATGTATATTAAATTTATTCATTTGTTTCAATAATTATTTAATTGATAAAATGTTTAATATTTTTCTTAATTTATTTAATTTTAATTTGTATTTGTTTAATTATTTCATTTTATTCATTTTACATACCTATATATTTAATATATACTATTTATTAGTATTTATAATTTATATATAAGTATATTAAATTTATGCATTTTTATCAAAAATTATTTAATTAATAAATTTTTTAATATTTTTTTTAATTTACTCATTTTTAATTATTATTTGTTTAAATATTTCATTTTCTTCAGGACCTTTATCAGCACTTTTTTAGCATTGTTAAAGGCATGTTTTGTAGTAGTGTATATAATTTTAATAATGAAATAAATATCATACATATTTATTTTATAGATATATATATAGAGAATTATCCATAAAAGACAGAGATAGAAAAATATACTACACTGTTCATAAAGACAGTAGGTCGTGCGTATACATAAATATTGTTTTCACTTTTTGATGGATGGAAAAAAGGTTATTAATAATTCTCCTTTAGAGGATCATTTTTATATCATATATATTCATTAAATATATCTTTATTATCATCCATATAAAGAAAAAATGAAAAATGAATCACATCACTTCGTCGATGTGGTAATCCACATGTACGTACGAGCGACATTATATTTTTCCAACGAATTGATAGGTAAGAATGTAGATATGATATTTTAATTATAGATTCATAAATATGTCATAAATATCATTTATGGACATTAAACATATAATAATATCCATCCATGAGAGATGGTGATATAAAATAAATTGTATCACTACATAGAGATGCTAAGTCGTACGTACGCACGAGCGATACTTTCGCTTCCCATTTGATGGAAAAGAGGGTGAATAAAGGTGGTTTAGTATTTATAATAAAATTTAAGTATATTTCATATACTTAATTTATTATTTTATGAGAAATTCCTTATATTTTGAGGGGGTATAAGAAGAAATAAATTGAAACAGGTTGGGTTAGACAGTTACCTCTTCTTTGGTATGCCTCATTTGGATCCCTTCTTAAGGACCCTTGGAAATTTTTTTTAAGGCCAACAACAACTATAATTCATGGATAAAGGAGTTAATAAGAAAGTTTGGTAGGTTTTGTTAGAGCTATAAGGGTAAAATTGGTGTAAAGAAGAGAAGAGAGGGGTTCCCTTTTATAAGTGAGGGGAGGGGCGCTATTTGAATTTCTTAAAATAATAAAATAAAATAAATTCATTACCTAGAAAAATACTTCCAAATGGCTAGATATTCTAATATAAGTTATTACGTGGTTTCATTTTCATCATACAATGAAAATTGGACAGATTTACGTGGGTTTTTAAACCATGTATTCTCGTTTAACCCCTTAGTTAACCTCTTTTAACCTTACATACATTAACAACTTTTCACTCTTAACGGATTATAATTTTATTTATAAGGTAATAATTATCCCATGAATGGATAAGAGATGATAGTTTGGCCCATGTATCATCCTACTTATCCTCTTTAAATATTTTTATGATTTTAAAAAAAATTAATAATATATTATTTAACATAAAATAGTATTAATGTCATTTTTGACACTTCATTTAATTTGACATTAAATACACCAAGACTAAGATGGAATCTGAATATAATCTTTTAAAACATCCATAATTTGTAGTATTTATCTTAAAAATTCACGTAACACAAAAATTCATCCAAATTACTTTACTTTTTATATTTTTAAAATCATTTTTTTCTAGTAATTGAATAAATATTGTATCTGTGTTTCATAAGCATGTAAGGTAATTATTTTGTCACTACATATTAAAAATAAATTGACATGATAAAAAAATTAATTAATATTTCAAATAAACATTTATAACCAAACATGACATCTTTTTACCATTATTATAAAATATTAGAGATTATAAAGTCAGGAGAGTGACATTTTGTATTTATCCTTTTCTAGGATTACTATAAAGATCATAATCAAATAAATATGGCACCAAGTGATAATATATTCTATAATTGGATAGAAATGATAGAACTACACCCATTAAATTGGATAAAGAAACATGTTGGGGAAATTTTAAAGCCTTATCCCAAATTTTTAACCCTATTTTACATGTTTTAACCTTATCGAGGTAACAAAAAATTATTATGATTATTATTCATATTGACAAAAAATAAAAGGGTCCTATTTTCCAACTCTGGACCTCCTAATTAAAAATATGTAATCCATTTTTCAAGATTCAATTTCTATAACTTTCATAAATTGATTTAAGATAAAAATGCAAAACAGTTTTTCATAAAAATGTCTATTTAAGTATAAAAATGTTTTTATACCAAATTCAACCATAAAATTGATTCTAATGAACTTAATTGGATAATTCATAATATTACAGAACTAATTTTACTTTGAAACTATTTTAAATAAAATGAAACTTTGTAAATTCTTGAATCAAAAATACAGTTTCCAATAAAAATCAGTACTTTTAACTATTCATTAAAAAATCAAACTTTTTAGAAAATTCTAAAAATTTCAATTTAAGCTAATTTTGAAATTCTGATTTCAAAAATGAATTTCACTTTTTAAAATACAATTTATTAAATTAGTAAAAAATAATTATATCATTTTCTCATAAAAAGAAATAAAAACCATTTTTGAAGAAAATGTATTTTTGAAGAAGAAAATGTCTTTACTAAAAATTGAGTGCTCATTTCCTAAGAATTAATCAATAAATTTTTATTGATTAGTTTCTGTATATATATTTCATTATGTGGTTAATCTTATTCATACCGACCAATTTAATCAGTTATGTTATAATGGTTATAAAATTATAATATTTCATAGTTCGTTTAAGCTCGGTGTTGTGTGTTATTTATGTTATCGAACATAGTGTTACATTAAAATATAGGGGTGTTATATCTAATGTGCCGGCTATAAGATCGAGTGCCTCTTCATGTGTTTCCTCTACCTCAAAAAGGGTGCAAATATGGATGTGGAACTATTGTGTCTGTGTACTGCTCTATAACTGCTATTGACACCTCAATATGTTAGGCTACTAAAGCCTCCTCATACTGTTGTGCTGTAGATTGTCTAATATCATATGTCAAGCCATATTCTAAGAAGTAAGGGTTCCAAGTAGGATCCCCTAAACATGATGATAGCAGGAACTGATTGAAGAGGTCCCAAATTGAGAGAGTGTCACCTGAAAAATGCAGAAACTATGATATCGTAGCACAATCCCACCCCTCCAAAGCATCGAGGATGTTAGCCGCATGACATGTCTAAGTTGAAGATGTTTTATTGGTAAAATAAG
Organism: Viscum album; assembly: GCA_963277665.1. Classification (NCBI taxonomy): domain Eukaryota; kingdom Viridiplantae; phylum Streptophyta; class Magnoliopsida; order Santalales; family Viscaceae; genus Viscum; species Viscum album. Next base: position 1,181,446,672 of record OY728164.1, read on the forward strand.
TAAGCATATGTGGTGCACGATCCTCTACCCATTGTACAGGTTCCTGTGTTTGTGGTGCATATGCATGGGCAGGAGCCTCTTTCGAGTGTCACTAGCCATGTCCTCATCTCTGTCCCCGTCTCTATCCTCGTCTATGTCCTCCTAACAGCGACAATGGCGATAGCAGAGGTTGTGCATCGTCCCCAATGGTCTCATCAGGCACATCACCATCCCCAGCTGCCTCTATTGGTGCTTGTGCATCAGGACATTCTAGTGTTTCCTTATCATATATAGTCTCATATAAGGAATCAAGAGGTTCTATGGGAGTTGGTAGACCTACATAAACCATATCCCGACTATAAACTTGCTACACCTCAGCATCAGTGATATGTATAAGTTGATGTAACCCCTATGACTACCAAAACAAGTGAAATTCAAGTTATTATATGTTTTTACATAAAAAGATATAAAAAGAGATAGTAAACATATTGGCGTTGCCTTTAATTCTTATCATTTTTCACATCACTTTTGTGTTTAAATTATGTTTTTAATGTTAAAATATTCCTTAAATTGGTTAATTATTATGTCGAGGTTAATTGTTATGTAAATTGATAAATTAATTAATTTTATGTTAAATTTATGCTTTTATGTTTAAAATATAATAATTTTTGAGTTTTGTGATTAATATTTAAATATGTAATTTCTTTTAAAATATTATATTTAAATGTCATTGTTAAATTTTATGTTCTGTGAGTTAATTTATATTTTCTTTGTTTTTTGTTTTTAAATAAACAAGCTAACTAAAGTTAAATTTAATCTACAATCTAATGAATTTAAGGATTGGATAATTTGTAGCTATAATTTATAGTTTAATTCATTATTAATATCAATCACCGTTTTCATTTTAATTAATTAGTTAATTACTTACAACAACTTAAATTTATTCAAGCTTATTTTGTAATTTTATAATTAGTTGTTTTGGGAATTCACATATCCATATATTTAAAGGACTTCCTGCCGAATGCCGAGCTCTCCGAGGCAAGCGTGGCAGCTTGAAAATCCACCGAAGCCGCCTATCCAGTCCAGTCCACCCCCAGGAAGTCTGAACCCGATGAAGTCAATGACACCAGGACTTGAGTGCCTCCTCTGCGGCGTTGATTCAGTCGAAGCTGAGGCAAGTAAGCCAATTGAGATCGATGCTAGTCAGATCTAAAGATTGCCGAACCAGGAACTCAAAGATGAAACCTCATACTTGGATCTATCGGGGACTGGGTTCGCTTGAGCTCAGGTTTGAAGATTATGAATTGTGGTTTGTAGTTTTTTATGGTTGTTCTTCTTCCTCTGATCGAGATTGTGTTTTTAACGATGTTTTTTGAGATAATCCCAACCGTGGTGAACCCGAAGATTTTTTGAAACCAAGATCTGAATTGAAGCCTGTGGTCGATTTCGATGCCTTGTCTGTTGTTGATCCCTGTTATGATCTCGGGATCCGAATGAAGACAATCTTGTGCCTTCATGAATTTCTGTTTTCTTGATGGGTTTTTTTCTGATTAAAGGATTTCGATTCGAAGCTGATGAATGTTGAGGGAGAATCCTGAATCCGGGCCGAAAATTGCTTGCCAAAACATTTGTGAGAAACTCGTCGAAATATGGAAGCGATATAAGCAGAATGAAGAAGTCAACACGGAAGATTTTTTAACGTGAAAAAACCCTCCCATGTGGAGGATTAAAAAACCACAGGGCAATTCCCAAAATATCCACTATGAATCTGAGAGTACAAAGAATCCAAGTAATGCCTGAACTTGAATTACAAATGAGATAGCGTAGAAAACCTATGACTATTTTCTAGGGCGTGGGTGGCAGCGAGCAGTGGCAAATCAGGTTGTGCAATGAGATTCTGCAATGACGCCGCAAGTTCAATTTTGATCTATGAAAGGTGACGTATTGTCACAGGACTATTATCAGAGAGGCGACGAAGGCATATCAGGGTGTATCAGGGTGTGGCTTTTCGCACAGGTTTTTATGCTGTATTTGCGATTCAAGTTTCGGGTTTAACTTGGATTTTTGTACTCTCTGATTCATAGTGAATTTTCTCGGAGTTGCCCCGTGGTTTTTTAATCCTTCTAAAGGAGGGTTTTTTCACATTAAAATTTGTGTCCACATTTGTTATTCTGCTGTTTGGTTTGGCTCTTCGTTTACATTGGCGATTCTCACAAATTGTTGTTGTCGCAACTGAGTTTATATTTGAAACCAATCTGTTTTGGACCCAACATTTGGTATCAAAGGTGATGGTTTGGGCTTGCAATTTTTGGTGAGTCATTTTTTTTGAAGCTTCGAAGAGGATCGATGACGCATGCGTGAGGCAGAATAAGTTTTGGAAAGCATGTTGAAGGAGGTATTCCAGATCTTACACCTAATTCTTTTATTCAGTGCGACTAAGTGAAGAAAGAATTAAAATTTGAAGATTGATGTGATGCGCTAGGTGATTGAGATTTTGAGCAGGGGGAGCAAGTTTTCTCTACAGGTGCTCCAGATTTTGTGGCGTTCACGATTATGAGGGAACCAGATATTGTTGATTATGGTATTGGCGTTGGAGACACAGGTATGATGAAGACTTCGACATTTGAATTTCTTTTGCAGGGGTGGCAATCAGGTTTTTTCCAGAGTTGTAAAAGGGAGTCGTCATTTTTCTGCAGAGGATGGTGGTTGGTGCAATAGCAACAAGTTTTTTGGTCCAACTGAGTTTGTTGGATGCGATCTCTTTCTTCTATGGGATGAAGGGGGAGATTGTTAGGGTTCATCCCGCATCTTGGTGTTTCCATATTTGAGATATGTTTTTGAATATTAGATATCTTTTATCATATCACAGAGATAAGGCTGCATGTGTATCTCATGGGGAGATATATCTTATCTATTTAGATGAGATAAGTGTTTAAATCTTAACATGGCAGATACATGGTGATTTTAAGATTTAAGATATTATATTTTCATATCTTATCTGTATTTGAAAAAGGAAACAGTGGAGCCTATTAAAGGGGGAGCAGCGAATCAAGGAAGGTGACAATTGGTGGTGCGTGAAAACCCAAGGAGAGTAGATACTTGAGTGACTGTTTTCTAGGGCGTGGGCGGCAGCGAGCAGTGGCAAATCAGGTTGTGCAACGAGGTGATGAAATGACGCCACAAGTTCTATTTTGATCTCCGAAAGGTGACGTATTGTCACGGGACTACTATCAGAGAGGCAACGAAGGCATATCAGGGTGTGGTTTTTCGCACAGGTTTTTATGCTGTATTTGCGATTCAAGTTTCGGGTTTAAATTGGATTTTTGTACTCTCGGATTCATAGTGAATTTTCTCGGAGTTGCCCCATGGTTTTTTAATCCTTCGAAAGGAGGGTTTTTCCATGTTAAAATTTGTGTCCACATTTGTTATTCTGCTATTTGGTTTGGCGCTTCATTTACATTGGCGATTCTCACAAATTGTTGTTGTTGCAACTGAGTTTATATTTGAAACCAATCTATTTCCGACCCAACAATGAAGGGGGAGCTTGTGTTCTCCAATGTCGTGGTCATTCTATTGAATCTGGGTGCACACATAGTGCTCGTCCAAAAGTCACAATTGAAATTTGTGTGATATTTGTTTGAAATAAAGGTCGATCTAGTCGAACAGAGTAGAGGTGTCATGCTCGACCTGAATCAAAATTGGGTAACCCAGTTGAGGATTCTCTGTTGAGGTCGAAGCAAGGATATGGGACCTATGCTTCAATATGGGATGGTTTTGATGTGTTGAGGTGAGAATGATTACTAGAATTTGTGATTGCACCTTTGGGAGAATAATTTAATGGCATACTGAATTTTGATGAAGTCAGATTTCAGCATTGAACAATGATGAAAGCAGCAGATGGACGTGTCTGTCAAGAAAATTATCAAATTTAAGCAATGATTCTACTTGAATGTAAGTCTGAAATTTACTTAGTCTGTGTGGATTGTGTGCATTTTGATGAGTAGTTTTTTTTGTTTGGATTCATTGTAGTAGCATCAGACTAAGCTGAAGACCAACTTTAGGGCGTGTCATGTGGACAAAGATGAAAGTTATTTTATCTTGTGAATATTTTCATTTTTTGTATTTATCTCTATTCTCTCTCTTCTTCTTCTTCTTGATCTTTTTCTTCTCTCTATTCTATAACTCTTTGTTATGTAAATAAAAATTGGTGTTGTTTGGTCTCTTTCTCTCCCCCTCCCCCTCTCCCTCTCTCCCTCTCCCCCCCTCTCTCTGTCTATGTATGTGTGTTCTCTCTCTCTATCTCCCCCACTCTCTCTGTCTCTGTATGTGTTCTCTCTCTCTCTCTCTGTGTATAACCTCTAACCTTCAAAAATGGAAGGACTAATTTTCATACCTTGTTCCAGGAGGTGAAGTTCATTTCTTCTTGGAGATAAAATTTTCAGTTCGATAATCGACATAATCTTTGCTCTTGGAAAATTGATAACTTTCTTTTCTTAACTCTTCTTTTAGTTTTATTTTTCCTCTTCTGATTCTTTTATTCCCATTTTCATTTCTTATATTTTTTTCATCACAGTTTCATGACCACTTTGCTACTTTAAAAATAAATAAATAAAACACAAAAATATTTTAGATGAATCACACCGACCCCTAGGTTATCCACTATGCTATATCCAGGGAAATATAAATATATTTGATAGTTCAAATGATAGGTCATAAAAAATTAGCGCCGTTGCATATGAGAAACATTTTTTTAGTGATTCTTTATTTTTAAATTTCAAAATTTAAAAAATAATAAAAAATGAAACCTCCTCGACGATCAATGATAGGAAATAGAGTCGATATTTTTGGAGCTAGTTAAAATTCTTGATATCATTCTTTTCTCCTCTCTTCTTTTTGTTTCTATTTTTCCTTAGATGTTTCTTTTGTTCTTTTTATTTCTTGTGTTTTTTTTTCATCACAGTTTCATTTCACTTTTCTGCTTTCAAAATAAATAAAAAAATGCAAAAATATTTTAGACGAATAACTAAGATAAATACACCAACTCCCTGAGATTAATGTTTGGGTTATCCATTGTGCCATACCGTGGGAAATATAAATATATCTATGATAGTTCAAACAACATGCTATTAAAGATAACTGACTGATCTTTCTTGAGCTAGTTCGCATTCTTGATAACTTTATTCTCTTCTCTCTTCTTTTTGTTTCTTTGTCTTTTATTTTCTATGCTTCCATTTATATTTCTTCTCGGTATTTAGATTTCCTTATTTTATTTTACTGCTTCCAAAATAAACAAAAAAATATATTATGTTTTTAGAGGAATCATTGAGATAAACACACCGCATCCTTGATACCCGCCCGTGAGTTATGCATTGAGTTATGTATAGGTTAATATAAATGTATTGTTGGTATCTCAAACTTTGTTGTCAAAATGCAGCGTCGCGGCCGCGATCATTCCTGCGCGGTGTGGAGCGGCACCCGGCCGCTTCAGGCGGCTGGATCGCGGGCGAAATGAGATCGTGCCGCCTCACCCGCGATCCCGGATGTCGCGCGACGATCGCGATCCTGGCCGTCGCTGCCGCGACTGTTCTTGCGTCAAACAAATGTGATTTTTTTCCCTGTAAGAGGTTAAACCTGCTTCTCCCCTGCCCTTCCCATCATATGTCCCCCCCTCCTGCCGCGACGAAGCCCTCCCTTTTGTGCGCACATTTTTTTTTCAGCCGCACCTTCTTCCTCCTTTTGTTGTCGCGCACACCGCTCCCCCACCCCCGACGATGAAGATAACGACCCCCCCCCCCCATTCGTTGTTGCGCACATCGCTCCCTGCATCCCCGACAATGATGACGACCGCACCCCGAATCCCCCACCCCGAGTCGATTTAGGTGTCGGGGTCCTTTCATTTTTTATTCTTTTTATTTGATTTTTTTTTAGTTTATTTTATTTTATGTGTTTTTAGTTAAAAATTTCAATAGTAAAAACCTTTTCATTTTTCTTTATTTTGTTATTTTTATTCTGTTTTATATTTTATTTATCATATTTAAATTTTTCAACATAAATGTATAGAATTATATAATTTAAATTATATTTATTGATCTGCGATTGGATAAAAAAGCGTCTGCGACGCGATCTGCGTTGCCACTATCCCGCTATAGGACCCCATCGCGTCATGCCGCGATCCGCGATTGACTACTATGATCTCAAATGAAAAGCTATCAAAAATTGGTGTTAGTGGTGAGGAGGCATGTTTGTTTTAGTGATTCTTCATTTTTCAATTTCAAAAATTTTAAAATAATAAAAAAATGAAAACTCCTCGATGATTAGAAAACAAGGTCGGATTTCTTACCTATGAAGTCAGGGAACTGTTTTAAATTTTGAGTGAAGATTATCTCCTTTAACTGATTGAAGATTATAAGGAGTTTGGTGACCAACTGTGGAATCCTTATCTAAAGAACTTATATAATTTTCACATCTATTCCCAGAGTTTTATGCAGAAGAGGTTTATCAAGGACTCATTCCTCTTACATCTGTGGAAGAGGTTGAGGAGGTTGAAGTAAGGTTGAGAATAAGAGATCCACATGTTGAGGAATTTTGTAAGAGCTGGAAGGAGAAGGGTTATGTAGAAATTCAAGAAGTTGGATATATTTTTGAGAAACATTCAATTTCTAATTTTCATTGAGGCGATTTTTACTAAAATGACCTATCTTGTAATTTTCCCATGATATAATAGGTCGAAACAACACAAAACATCCTTTAATTTTTCACAGAAGACATCAAAGATAAGGTGTATAATTTTGAAGAGAGTCTAGAGGTAGCTAACTTCCTCACTTCTCACCCAGAATTATGCCCATGAGCACTTTTTGGTCACACAAAATAACGAGCTGCACACATTCAGGAAGTTGGAAATTTTATGATTGAAGCTAATTTTTTTTGTTAATACTATTTTTTTGAGCCTAACATAGATTTTGATTCTCCCTATATAGATATTCAAGAGTCATCCCATATTTTTGATTTCCTAGTGAGTAAAGAGTAATTTGATATTGCACCTGTTGACGAATTTTTAGAACTCCAAATTCTGGTTGAAAATTTAAATATGGGAGCAGTTGAAGAAAAGGAGGAGTTAAAGTAGTACACTTGGGTTAAAGGTGGTTCTGATAAAATATTTTTTTTTCATGAAGAAATTTTACATTAGAATGAACCAGAAGATAAGTCTCACCCTGATTTTGAATTATCATTTTCCATGCACATCACCTCTCAAAGTAAAGAATAAGGGAAGTGCCCTTATATTTTGTTCCCCTTTCCACTACTCCATGAAGGTTATAATGTTAAGAAGGGGGAAATAAAGGAATTTAAAAATGGGTTATGCCACAACAGTTAAAGTGGAAAGTGTCAAGGCAAAATGGATATTTTATATTATTTTAATTTTAGTAGTGTATCTAATGTTAATTTTAGTGGAAAGTTTCAAGGCACTGAAAACATTTCAGTTGCTATAGGAGTCTAATTTCTTATTATATGCTGGAAATCAAGTGTGGGAGAGTGGTAAATTATAATTTCTTTGAATATTTCAGGATCGAGGGTTTTTGAGCTTACTAAATTTAATTTCATACATGCTTCTATCATGAATTTTCTTAAAAATATTTTTTCACTATCCATGAAGAATTAATACATGTAATTTTAATCTCTTTGTTTTGTAAGTTTAGATTTCAGAAAATTGTACAACCTTGTGTAGCAGCAGAATTTTTTTTTCAATTTTCAAAAGTATCTGCATGTTGAAGAAACTTGAATCAATCTTCCTGAACATTTAATATGGTTTATGCTTATTTTGAACTTTAAATTATAGAATTTAATTCCTATCTTTTTCCATCTATTGGAGCTAGAAATAGTTAACCAGAGGGACTTACTCATGTAAAAAGTCATGAAATTATTGAAGTTCAATGTTAATGAATCTAATGAGGGAAGTAATAGATCAAATTCTGTATTTTGATTCTACTCATTTTCACGGTGAATTAAAATCTAATGCTCTCTATTGGTTTTGTATTTAATCATTGAAAAATTGAAATTTAAGTGCTTATGCATGCTGGATTTCTCATGTTAAATCTGCTAGTAACTACTTCCATTTTCACTACCTTTCTGTGATGAAACATTGGTGTGCATGCTTATCTTAATACTTTGTTGAACAAAATTTTTGAAATTTAAATTTTAACGTGGATGTACTTTGAATACATTGAATATTTGTTGAAGATTTTTCTGTAGTAACCAATTGGTATTTTTTCTGCATATTGTAAATTGTTTTTCTGGTTGTTTCGTGTGGTAAAATGATTTTTGAATCTTTTTTGTGAACTTATAAATGTATCATTCACTACTGAATTGAAAATATTTCTGAAGTTTAACTATCTTAATTGTCCTTCCACCTTGAGTTTAATATTGGAGACATTGTTGGGTTTTAAGTGTGGTGGAGTGGTCTTCTTGTGTGCTTAACTGTGTTCCAATGTGAACCCATAAAAAAACCCTTACTTTTTTTTAGATTTTCAGTTTTTAAGAATCATTTAGGAATTTTCATTGGGTGAAATTTTTTCTTATAGTTGAGGGTTGTGATGCCACTTTGAGAAGGTGAATTTTTAATACCTTGTGTATTTAATTAGGTAAATTATTTTTCTTTCCCTCTTGAAAAAAATGGCATTAAATAAAACTTTGGGACAATGTTATATAATAATAAGTCATTTTAAAATTTTAATTATAATTTTACTCATAATATATGCTTCCAAATGAATTATGAGTATATAACGTTGAGGGTTGTGATGCCACTTTGTTAAATTCTCGTTAAAATTTTCAATTTAAATCATTTTTGTAAAAAAATATCCGATTTTGCATTGAAGAAATTTAATTACAGGGGTCAATAATTTTTCACTACTTAAGAGGATCCATGAGAGAAACTCTTTATGAAAATTAATTTTTAGTGACATTTCTTCTTTTCCATTTAGAGATTTATTTCCTACCATTGAATGCGACTAAGGGATTACTTGAAGACAAACAATGTCTTAAGCAATGGGGGCATTTTATATTCCATTTATTTCATATCATTTTCCACATCAGTTTTGTGTTTAAATTACATTTTTTAAGTTAAAATGTTTTTTAAATTGGGTAATTATCGGGTTGAGGTTAATTTTTAAGTAAATTGATAAATTAATGAATATTATGTTTAATTTATGATTTTATGCTCAAAATATAATATTTTTCAAATTTTGTGCTAATTAATTAATTATGTATTTTCTTTTAAAATATTATATTTAAAATTCATTGTTAAATTTTATACTATGTTAGTTAATTTATATTTTCTTTTTAATTTTTTTTAAATAAATTAGTTAAATGAAGATAAATTTAATCTAATATATAATGACTTTAATGACTTAATAATTTGAAACAATAATTTATAGTTTAATTCATTCTTAATTTTAATCATCGTTTTCTTTTTAATTAATTAATTAATTAATTACAACAACTTAAATTTATTCAAGTTTGTTTTTTAATTTTATAATTAGTTATTTTAGAGAATTTATATATATATATATAGACACACGCACATATATATATTTACATTTATTTTGATGGTTGTGTTTTTATCTAGATGTTTTTTATTATTTACTTGGATGTAGTTTCAGATATCTTTTGGAGGCCTGTGTGATGTTTCTAAAGGAAGCGTGAACCCCATTCACGCTTCCTCAATAAATTTTAATTAAAAAATTCATCAATACTAATTAAATATCAATTAAATAATCCTCAATATTTATAAAATATCAATAAATATAAATAAATATCAATACATTTTAATTAAATAATTAAAAATATAATTAAAATACTAACAAATATTAATAAATAACAACAAAATATTTTTCAAAATTTATAAATATTTATAAATATTAATTAAAAATTAATAAACATTAAGTAAAAAATAATAAATATTCATGAATATTAATAAATATCAATTAAATAATAATAAATATTAAATTAATATTCATAAATTTTAGTAATTTTTTAAACAGGTTGAGGGTGCAACCCTCTTATTAAGTATATAAATATTAAATAAATTTTAATGAATATAAATAAATATTTTTTAAATATTAATAAATTTTAAATAAATATTAACAAATGTTAATAATTATCAATAAATATTCATGAATAATATATATCCATTAAATAAATATTCATTAATATTAATAAATATTATTAAATATAAATAAATATTAATATTTAGGAATATTTATTAACATTTAGTAAAATCTACCAATATTTTTTGATATTTACGAATAATTATGAATATTTAATTGATATTTAGTCATATTCAATAAATATTATTACTATTTAATAATTAATTCAAGATGATTATTTATTATATCAATACATAGTATTAAAATCCATATTATATATAATAAATAATCATCTTAAATTAATTATTAAATAGTTATAATATTTATTGAATTGAAAATAATTTATATTATTAATATTTAATAATGAATTTAAAAGTATTATTTATTATACATATATAAACAATAATACCAAGTATTAATATGAATAGAAAATAGTAATTATTAGTATTACCAATGGAGTTATTAATATTAATGTTTCTTAGTTGTTGAAAATTATTTGTATGAATTTCTAATCATATCAATTATTTGATTTACGAAACATTATTTAATATATTATCATGTTTTTAAATAATATATAAATTTTTATTTAAAAAACATACAACATGTATCATCAATATAATATCAATCTAATCTACGTCTGTGGGTTGGATGCTCCTCTGTCGCATAGCTAGACATATATATGATGCGCCAACACTGTGTCTGTCTATGTCTCTACTCTAGTGTACGCTGCTCCTGTATGTTATCATCGACGCCCATCTCCAAATCATCCTGTGTGACAGGTGGTGGATGTATAGTCTCACCGCCTGTACCCTATCCTGCCTCTAAGGATATAGGATGGTGGTTGAAACTCTCACCAATATATGAAGAAGGTGGATGATGTGCTGCGGATGTTTGCAAAGTAGGAACTGGCGCAGGCTCAAGTCCCGCCAGACTCGGACACTGTGTGTATTATGCACAGGGCGATTCAAAGTCATTTCTTAGCTAGGGAATGTGGCACGCACTTGAGCTTGGTTTCCCCCCCCCCCCCGCTGGGAGTCGGTGTTAGCAACCCACATTTTGGGAAATGATAGCCGATCAATAATGCAAGGTGGGGAGCTAGGTGACCAATGATGCAAAAGATGGCGAGGGACATTTCTAGTGGGTTGGGCATACGGGTCATGTATGGGCATAGTATTCCTCTCAGACTTCGGGTCATGTATTGGCCTTCAGGTCGTGTCGGGCCTTGTGCCTTGGACCTATGGGCCATGTTAGGGTTCCCCTTTAACCCTTAAAAGAGGATTATCCATAATAAAATAAAAACGAAGGCTTTCGGGCCATTCGGGCTGGCTGTGACTGAGAAGCCGGAGGAGCATCTGGTTGATCATGATGAACATCCTCCTCCTATGCAACATCAGCATCCCTAACAGGGTCGTCACCCATGACAAATCTATATAAAGCTCAACAGCCTCAAGAGCGTGTGGCCGATCAAAGGAAATCCCATGATAAATCTTGTCCATGAAAGGAACTAACACTTTCAAAGCTCTGTGAAAATATGCCCGATTAAAATCACCTCCCTCTACTGGATCAGTGATGTGAATGAGACGGGTGATACAAGCATCCTGTGAAAAAAAAATTCTACTGCTAAGAAATGTTAATAAAAAATTTGTTCAATAGTGGAAGGAAGAATGATTACCAATTCATAAAATCCCCATCTGTGTCGTGTAATAAATCTAATTAGGGACCTGTAGTACCAAGACACATAATCCAGCTGATCAAATAAATTCATAAGTACTATCCCCGCCCCTCATAATCGGGACTCGTGTCGTCTGTCCCATAGATCAATATATCCTTCATGGTACCTCCTCAAATCAAAGTCTCTCTTCCATAACATCTTCAGGGAATGAAGTGAAGGTAACTGGGTGGGCGGGTCAAGAATGGATTGAAGGAATATTAACTGCCTCATAACTCTATCAGTTTTATGCCACTCAACAATATAAAAATGAATCGACGGAATCACCTAGGAACCGATAGCAAGCATTTTCGTACAATATTGTGGAAGTATCTGGCTGATATCATCAGTATATGACATCCATGAAATCTAAAAAAAGAATAATTAATTAATATATTAAGATATGTACAATAAAAAATAAATATTTAACTATATAAGTAATAACCACTTACATCATCTGGCCGAAGGCTGTCCAACATAGGTCTGTAGGTGTGGACATCATGTATGGATCTATCTAAATTCTAATGTTCTTATCACTACCTGAAGATAATATTTTTATAGTTATATTTCATAATAGAAAGTTATACAATTAAGTTAGACATTAGAAGGAAGGAATAACATACCATCGTCTACGCAATGACTCTGATACAATATCTAAGTAAGGGATGCTCTCCAATATCCACATCTATAGAAGAATAATGAATCTTATGAGCTGCATCTTATTGATGTGACATGCTCTATATAACGCCCTGTATGTATATGCGAGACAAGTTGACCCCCAACTATATTGGCCTACCTATTCCAAATCCTTCAGTAAAGTTAAATGCATTAGATGTACAAATGTAGTGGGGTGATCAACAAAAATCATTCCACCAATCAGCCTCAATATGTAATCACATGAAAATAACAGCACAGTGATCTCGTTGGCATCCTATGCTAGATGAGTGAAGTGGTGGTCTAGCCAGGGCATGTGTAATCTACTACCGATGATGGACCTGCCATCGTCATGGACCTCAATGCCCGGTAATCTATGAACATGCTCAATCCAATCTGCTCTGACTTGTCCTGTCACAGTCGCACTGTCGATGGGGAGGCCCAACATAATGGACACATCCTGTAGTGTAATACTCCTATTCCCACCTGTAAAATGGAATGTATGTGACTCTGGACTCTCTTCGAGCACAACCATGAGCTGATGGTCGAGAAAGGTGAAGTCACACATCACTACACCATATAATCTTGCACGACGAAGATGTGGAATGATTGCGGGAGGTGGTGGAACATGATGAAAATGATGAGATATCCTACATTAAATGGAGGCATTGGAAATCCCTCTAAAACCATACATGAAACATTAGTATCTTGGGATGTGAAAAATGAGGGACCTGTCATCTGCAAAAATGATATCATTATTATTTTTTTATACTTAATTAAATAAAAATTGTAATTTTTTTAAATAAACTACAACAAGTAAAATAAGGTAGAAAATTAGCATGTATAATTACGCATTATGATGAAAAAAGATAAAAAATTATGTGGGAAGTGTTGTTGGTTTAGTCTATGATTTTTTTCTTTTATTGATCTCCAATGATTTTTAATTTATTATATTTTTTTATATAAATCAGTAGTGATGACAACCCCGCATAGAACATGTGGATGCATGATAAATTCATTTTAATTGTATATTTATTTTTTTAATAGTTATAATATGAAAAAATTAATTCTAATAGAATAATAAAAATGAAACAAACCAAAGTTGAATAGGTTAAAAATTGAGAAATTCAGAAATAAAAGGATTCATTACTAAAACATACGTATACCAAACAAAATATACACATTCATGACAAAATAAAAAGACTCGATCATGGATGATAGGAAGTGGAGATCTGTCCTTCCACTTAGGGACATCTCTTAAAGAATGTCCTTCTCTGTGAAAAAATGCTACATCATAGCCCCCTCCCTATTACCAAGGCCAGAAGGCCAGTCCATCTCATTTTTTATTTGAGTAAACTATGGTCTTCCCTAAGGCGAAACCTGGTAATATCAATCCGATAATTTAAAAAAAGATGAAAATTGAAAAAACAACATAAATGAAAACAAAAAATCATGAAACCTATAAATATCAGGGATGGAAGTCGGCTGATCAACATGCGGATAGAATGAAATCCACCAATAGGCATCCAAGATGCACTATAACAGTTAACCAAAGTGGTCATGTGATACACTAGGTCAACAGAGGGTTCTCATGATATGTTTACCAAAGAACAAGCTACAAAAAATTTGCACAAGGATATCTCAATGACTAGAAGTTTCCACAATCATATTACATGTTATCCAATATGACCACAAGCACTCGACCACTATTACATGTAGCCCGGTCATATTACTCTCTTACTAGAAAGATGCTCTTTTCCTAGTCAAAGGTTAGAACACTCCATCTTGATTCATCATGTAGCATCTGATCAATGTAACTTTGGAAATGTTGAGTGAAACACATTCCATTTTCCATCCCTAGATAGGCCTTTTGGGACCATTCAACAAAGTAGTTCACACATCTATAAAATTTCTCTTACACTAACCCTATGATCAATATTTTTCATACACCCTTTAGGACCCCATTTATGCACTTAACTATATTAGTGGTCATATGACTATATCTCATACCACTATCATATGCTAATGAACATTTTTACTTTGAAATATTCACCATATATTCATACACATCTTCCTTATCCCTTTGAATCTCTTCAAGACATAGATCAAACCTTTCTTGTTGGGGACCATATGTGGAAACCATAAGAAAATAATATATTAAAAAGGATATTAAAATTTCTTTAAAAAAATTATGTTTATAAAAACATACCTAACTTGAGGATCTACTTATTTATTGCCTCATCTATAAAAGGATTATGCACATTAGTTGAAATATGTCTAATGCAACATCAATGATAAGAATTTGTCTCTCTCTATAAAACCCCATCACTATTTATGACCTCTATAATCGGTCGATGGTGATCAGATATCAGAAACACTTCCTGGTTTTGTGTGACATGAATGCATATACATGCCAAAAACCAACTCCAGGATTAAAAATTATCCTTTTCAAAAATAGAGAATGAAAGTGGTAGAGGAGAATGACTACCATCCCATGTGGAAATATTAAGTAGAACACCTGTATACTTTCCATAAAGTAATTTGGCATCGACCTGAATGAATTGTTTATAATAGGGAAAAACAACAATGCATAGCCTAAATGCCTAAAAAATCTTATTAAACTTCACCTTTGATCGATCATCTCAGTGATTGGGCGATACATACTCAACAATGTCCAAATGATAAATAATCTAATTGTTTAGAGACAAAAATTCCATAAGTTGTGGTAACATTTAATATGATTCATCTCAATCCCCATACACTTTTACAATTGCATTCTATTTTTCATTATAATATTTGTCATAGGATATCTTATAGTTAAACACCTCTTGAATTTGTTTCTGAATAAGGTCCATGAGAACATCTTTTTTTAATCATATCTACAGTAAATGTTGATATAAACTCTATATCAAGTGAAGAATGATCCCATGACAAGATTATATGTAAACAGGTGTGTGGGAATTCTAATTTGGTTGTCTTACAACATGAAAAAAATTTATCATATATTTCCCTTAATAAGAATTTACATTCTGGCCCATATTTTTCACATCGAATGACATATTTTTCCTTCTTTGACTCATCAACAAAAAATGCGAAATGAAACTCTATATGGTATTGTTTTATCATATTTTTCATGGAAATTTTACTTTCAAACTCCTGCCCGATATAGATGGAGTTAGCAGTTGATGTAGATCTATTTCTTATAATTCCAGGTAATTCAGAAGCCAATGTAATGACATCCCAATCAAAATGTTTCTCACTCGACATTCCTTCAACTACAGAAGTTAATATTAAAGGATAATTACCACTAACTGGTGGATGTTGTGTATTCTTATCTATTATAGCAACCTTGTAAGGTTCATTCCCCACAACACCCTCACCCGCATCATCTCTTAATGCCTTAACAGACACTTCATCCTCTGGTAAACTATCATTCAGTATATTAGGAGTACATGAAGGGATGTCCCCTACATTTCCTTCCAAATTCTGATCATCTTCTTCATAATTTAGTTCTATCAAAGGAGTCATATGAGGAGGAAATGAATAATAGTTTTGTGAAGGACCGACTTCTATAGAGCTAACAAAACATGGGTTTGTAGTAGTAGGTTACGCCACATCAATATCAAAAACCTCCACATACAATTCCATCAGACTATTACTATACTGTTTCCTGAATAAAAAAGATCCATCCATTTAATCATCACCATTGACTAGAGGTACTTGGTGTGTTATAAAAATTTATGATATTGAATATGTCAATATATTATTGATGTAATTGATTGATCAGCTCTAAGTTTTAAACAACTATGAATCTTATTATGAACATCATCTAATGTCACACAATCATGAAGATTTCCCCCTCTTTTAGGTGGAAAACTATAGCTAAAACCCTCCCCGATATAAATTTCTCCACCATTGAAATATATTTGTGCAAACATGATTCCCTAGAAAAAAATAATTAATAAAATATTATATACTACATGAGAATTTTAAATTATTTAAATTGGTTATGATTGAATAACTGAATTGATCTTGAGACTTTTCTATAGACCGGTTTATCATTATTTGATAAATCAACTAAAACCTAAGGGGACTCCTAACATGTCTATTAGCTCAAATTTCAGCTACCATCAGTCTCTTCTCAGACATGATTTAAAAATCTAGATTCAAAGAGCAATGGTTCTTAACGAACACCCTTTTATTATAATGATACTCACATGAAAGTGAGGGGGTCTAGGGGTTTCAGATACATACCATTTTTTAAGTGGACACACAGGTCCTTACATACTTAGAGAGATGAATGACATGAAGTTCATCAATGAGAAAACAAAATGAAATTTTTTCAAATTATATTACTAAAAAAGCACGACATATATTTTAAATCATACATTTTTTGGTCATCTCAAGATCATCCAATTATTATAAATTAAATAATTATATACAAAAAAAATAAACATACAATTTCAATTATACATTAAATGGTCAAATGAAGATCCGTAAACATTCTAGATTGCTAACATGTTTGTTTGAGATATTTATTAAATTCTAAATATTTTCCCTTTTTGTACTATATTTAATAAATCATATATATAAATAAATCTATTTATATTCATACTATTGTGAAGATTTTTCATTATTACATATGTAAAACTATAACTAAAACCTTTATCAATATAAATAAACACACCATTTGAGTATATTGATGGTGATATTATTACCAAATAAAATTTAATAAAATATTATATATCTTTATACCACACCATCAAATGTTTCATAAATTTTAATTACTTATGAATAAATAACCTTGACTTGATCTTGAGACTTATTCTATGGATTAATTTATCATTATCTAATAAACTAACCAAAACCTAGGGATGATCTCCTAGAGCCTCTATTATCACATATTTTAGCAACCACCAATCTCCTTTCAAACATTAATGCCTCTTGTCAAACACCACTTTTCAAACGCCTCTTTTCAAACATCTCTTGTCAAACGCCTCTTCTTGAACAACTTTTTATTAGAAAGTCACTCACATGAAAGTGAGGGAGTCTAGGGGTATGAAATACATAACGTTTTTTAGGTGGATATACAGGTTCTTATATACTTAGAGAGGGATGAATCATAGGTCATCAACGTGAAAAAAATGAAATTATTACAAATATAACCACATACACAAGAAAGACATGCAATTTCAATTATACAACAGTCGGTCATCTCAAGATTAGTCATCACACAATACTCTTAACATGTTTTTTTATTATACTTATCATGTTATACATATTATATAAATTTACCTATAAATATATATAATATATAATAAATATCTATAACTTATTTCCAAAAAAATTTAACTTTTCAATGTGTGTATATATATATATATAATAACATTAATTAAATTTAATTAAAAGTAATATAATTTACATTCACATAATAACCATTAAAATACTATACACTTGTGTTATTTTCAATTTTATAAAATTTCATATGTATATATAATATCTTTGTCATTTTTCTACTTTTAAAAATATAAATAATTATATATTATACTTTATTACTTCGAAGAATAATTATTTATACTCAATATAATTTAAAATTATTACTGATAATAATTGTTTTATACTATTAGCAGAAAATAAAATCACACATATATTTTAATAAATTTAAATATGATACTTAATATAAATAATATATTTTTAATAATATATATAACTAATTACCATATGTCTATAAAATATATACATTTTAAAAATATTATTTCCCTAAATATAAATTACATTTTATACATAAATATTCAATTATATAAACACCTTATTTAAATTTTCTAAACATTTATATAAATTAAATCATACAAAAAAACACTAATTTATACATCAATACATTCATGCATCGATACATATTAAATAAATAAATCATAAAAACAAAATAAATAACATTTATAGAATAAAAATTTTAAATATAAATTTTATCTTTTAAAAAATGCTATAAATATATGTTGAGAAAGAATTCATACAGAGCATCACAAAAAATACCTGAGGAGAAGAATGGGATTTGGAGGCGGGCACCCCTTTTATAAAAAACGTACGACCAGATGCATAAACCCCGTTCATGTATCATTTTTTCATTCCGTGAAGGAAGTGTGAATGACATTCAACATTCCTTGGTAACATACATAGAAGCATGAACCCCTTTCATGCTTCTTTCACAGATCAAAGAAATGTGAATGAGGTTCATGCTTCTCCAAACCCATTTTTAAAAATATCGGGAACCCTATCCCCTTTATAATAAAATTAAAAAGCCATTAAAAAATTATATTTTGGAACTCAAAGATGAAACCTGATACTTGGATTTACCAGGGTTTGGATTCACTCGAGATTAGGTTTGAAGATTAGGAATTGTGATATGATGTTTTGGATGTCCAGTCTGTTTCCTTTGACCAAGATTGTGTTTCTGAGGATGTTTTTCGAGAGAATCACGACCATGTTGAACCCGAATCTTATTTTAAACTAGGATCTGAATCCGTTGTTGAACCAGAGAAGATGAGATGATGAGATTTTGTTTCTGAATCCAATGTCCAATTCCATTGATGATCAAGAAGATGAGCTCGAGGCTCAACCATGAGTGGTTCGTAGATGTTGATCATCTGGAATCGAGAAGGTCAAATATTCTTAGTTTTATCCTATTGTTTCTTCTTTTCCTTTATTCATTTCATGGTGTTTGTTAATAATGTAACACAAATTGGCTATTACGGTTTGATTCAGATCTTTTCCTTTGAAACTTTTTCAAATACTAAAAAGTTTGGTGACTCTTCTGGGGAATCGCGTTACGACATAAGTGTCGTGTGCGTTGGCTGATTGTTGTGAAGTTGATTCAGGATTCCATGTGTAGGAAAGTTGTAGGAGTTCATTTTTTACAATGAAGAATTTATTCTTATTTACCTCAAACATGATCTGTGGTGGATAATAGAACTTGTTGTGATGTCGAGAGAATCATTTTAGATATTGTGGATTTTTTTTCAATGCGAAGGAGGATGGAGAACAGATTTGAAAAAATTGAAACTACTTTAGAAACTTTTCAGCATACATTTTCCTCAGTATGAGAGAATTTGTAAAGACTCTCACATGGGAATTCTGAAATTCAATGTAATGCACGTGAGATGGAGGAGCGTATTTGATGCATGACAGGGGGGGAAACATTTGAAAGAATTAAGAAGATATAATTACATTCAAAACCAATCTCTGAAACTGGTAAACCATGAAAAAGAGATCTGGTTGTACCGATGACTAAAAAACTTGTCATCAACAATGAATGCTATGGATATCGGAGTATAAATTTAGAGGAAGTAGCATTTATTGAAGGAATTAGGAGTGTTCCACGAAGGGTGGAGTTTCCACTATTTGCTGGTGAAGATCCTTTTGGTTGGATAACTAAGGCTAATATATATTTTCTGGTTAATTGAACTTCCGATGAAATGAAACTACACTTGGCACAACTATGTATGGATCACACTACATTGTACTGGTTCCTATCCTTGTAAGGTGCTTTCCCCAATTGGACCTAGGAGTGGTTTAAGGTTTCAATCTTGGACAAGTATTGGAAGACTACCAAAGGTGATACACTACGGTATTTTAAGTCATTACAAAAGAGTGGGAACATGGATGATTATATCAAGGAATTTGATCAGGCTACATTGAGAATTCTAGAGTTTCTAAAATAGTGGTACATGAGAATTTTTATGGGTGGATTTCATTCTGAAGATGCAGATTGAGTTTCGACACATGATCCTACCAATAATATTTAGATGATTACTCTTTCCAAAAATGTTGAGACAGAGCTTGTTGAAGAGGGAATATTGAGAGGTACTTGAGGGAAGCCTTTGGTACCAGTGGTTTCTCATGGTGTTGGAATTATGAGACCGAGTAATTTTTCTAGTAGAATCATGGGTGAATGACCTAGAATGGAAGAGGATGTTAAGAGAGATTTCATGAATGATCATTGGAATGGCTATAAACCAATCAGTCGATAATAAAGAGAGGAATGAAAATTAAAGGGGATATTTTTTGGTGTGGCCAACCTTTCACTCCTATGCATCAGTTCCCAAACAAACAATTGTGTTTGTTGGTTTGGGAAGTATAGGAGCTAGTGCCTGATGTAGAAGTGGACATAGTGATTTCATAGAGTTATGTGAATTCAGTTTCAGGAGAGGAAACATAGGGAAACTGAGAAGTAGTAAATCCAGAAGTTGTGAAAAAAATAGAGGTTATGGAACTCAGGAGCATGGGAGAAACTGGAATCTATTCTATGAAATTTTTGTGGTTTTTATATTATATTATAGTGAATGTGTTGGTCGATGGTGGAGCGAGTCGCAACATCATTTCTAAAACTCTAGATAAGGTTGCCAATGTGGTTGTCAGGACAACCAAGCCATTCTGTATCAGGCTAGGAGACATGCATCATGTGATTTCTCAAGGAGTTTTTGGGAAGGTTGAGGTGACCCTAGACAATTTTTCTTTCACAACAAAGTCTTTTTCTTTAAACACTGGTGGTCCAGACTTTGTCCTCAAAATTTCGTGGCTAAAAAGTTAAAGTTCTGTTTTAACTAATTAGAAATACAAAAACCATGGAATTTATGTGGGATGGTTTCGAAGTGAATTTTTAGGGGTGTGTCAAGAAAATAAAGTTACCACTGAATCTAGAACACTCTTATAGCTTGATAGAACTTTTCTTTGAGGGTTGGTTTTGGAATATTCATTTAAAATGTTTGGCTATCGAAACAGATCAATTGGGGGAAGAAAATTAGAAGTAAATGGAAAAATTTTGTTGGAAGTTATTAATCTCTTTGAGGATCCAAAAGGGATACCCCAAGTCGAGTTACAGATCATGAAATTACTTTAGTGGATGGAACAACACTAGTGAACATATGATCGTATAAGATAGATCACTTCTTGAAGGAGGAAACTAGGAAAAAAATAGATGTAATGTTGGCCAGTGGCATTATTATCTATAAAAACAATCCATATGCTAGTCCTATTACTCTATTAAAGAATATGGGTGGAGGTTGGAAATTATATTTAGATTATAGATCACATAATAGACTTACACTGCCATAAAGATTCTCCATTCAAATTATTGATGAATTTTTATACAGGCTTCTTGGAGAACAATTTTTTTTTCTAAACATGATTTTATGTCTGATTTTCATCAGGTTTGGGTATATAAAGAAGACATTGGTGAAAAAACTTTTCAGAAACATGTAAGGAATTATGATTTTTCGTTATGCCTTTTGGTCTTATGAATGCACTGACTACTTTTTAGTGTACAATGAATCAAGTATTTCACGCTTACTTGAGGAAATATATTTTAGTTTTCTTTGATGAAATACTCGTTTTTATAAAATCTTGAAAAGTGCATTTATATCATTTTCATTGATCATTATGTTTATTGCAAGATATCCCACTCAAATTAAACCATAAAAAATGTTTCTTTGGTCAGTTGGATGTGGAATATCTTGGTCACATAATTTTAGGAAAAAAGGTTTCAATAGACCCTAAGAAAGTATATTGTGTTGTTAACTATCCCCATCCTCACGACATCAAGAGCATTAATGGATTCTTGGGTCTTACTGGATACTATAATTTTTTTTATGATTATGGTAAAATTGAAAAACCACTTACTGAAATGACCAAACAAGGCAATTTCCTCCAAAACCCAAATGTTGAATTTTCCTTTGATATGTTAAACCAATGTTTAGTAACTACTCCACTTTTGATTTTTCCTAATTTTCAAAATTCATTCATTATAGAATGCAATGCTTTTGGAATAGGGGCAGGGGCAGTTCTAAGGAAATATGGTCATCCAATTACATATTTCAGAAAAGCTCTCACTAAGGCCCATCTATCTAAATCATTGTATGAGAAGGAGGTGATGGAACTGGTTCTGGACATGTCCCAATGGATGAAATATTTTATGGAAAGTAAATTTCTAGTTTATACCGATCATCAGGCCTTAAAACACTTGCTTGGCTTGTGAATTCACACAGTAGGTCAACAAAATTGGTATACAAAGATTTTGGGGTTAGACTTTTAATTCATTTGTCGACCTCGAAAACACAATATTGTAAATGATTCTTTTTCATGCCTAGAAGAAGGTGATGGAGTAATTTATTTTTATTTTTAGCTATTTTTGTACTACTATTTCAAAACCATTTTGGATGGAAATTAATGTTGTTTGCAATGAGTTTCTCCTTGACCCAGAACATTCCAAACATGCTACTTTGCTAGAGTAGGATCCTAAGTCTCAACTTGGATATGTTCACCTGTATGGGTTATTATATCATCATGGGAAGTTAGTTTTGTCTCACAACTCCACATTTTTACCTAAATTTATTTATTATTACCATTCTTCTTCTATTGGTAGGAATGATGAATTCCTCAAGACTTATAAATGACTTACAACTAGACTATATTGGCAAGTCATGACATGGGCGGTTGAGTAGTTTTTTCAACAATGTGATATTTTTCAACAAAACAAATACCAATATATATCACTAGTCAACTTATTACAACATTTAACAATTCTTGATTTAATATGGGATCAAGTCAAGGATTTTATTTTTGAGCCACCTAGATCTTTAAAAATTGATTTTATACTTGTTTTGTTAGATATACTTTATAAATATGAACGTTCTATGATTTTATGACATCCTTATTCTGCTAAGTCAGTGGAATAAGTTTTTATTTGATAAATTGTTTCTTTATGGAATTACTAGCTCTATACTCAGTGATAAAGATCTAATTTTTTTAGTAATTTTTGGAAAGTTCTCATTCTCCTTGAGGGTAATACTCTTAAAATGAGTTCTTCTTACCATCCTCAAGTGGATAGACAAAAAGAGATTGTAAATAAGTTCTTAGAAACTTATTTATGATTTTTTGAATCTAAAAAACCTCACACTTAGGCTAGGTGGATACATTTGGCATAATTTTTTTATAACATAACTTTCCATGTCTCTTCATGATCAACTACTTTTGATGTCTTTTTATACTAGGAAACATACTACACCTATTTTTTTAAAGGAGGTAACAATTCAGTAGATTCTATGGATACTTCTCTTTTACAATGTGAACTACTCTTTGAAATCTCTACTAGAATCTACATCGATCTCAGAATTTGATGATTCGGTTACAATCGTCGGTGAGTAGTAGATTTTGCTGTAGGGGACTCAGTTTTTGTTACGATTATGTTTTGAATTCCTACTTCATCCTAAGTAATGTTTTTCAAAGCTGGACACTCATTAGTATGGACCATTCATAATTTTTTATCACATTAAAGAAACTACTTATAAATACATCTTACTTGAATCCGCATGTATCCACCTGATATTCCATGTTTTATAGATTAAATGGGATTTTAGAGATAATCCATTTCAGTTTTTTCTTCTTAAAATGTGGGATGAGGTTCCTGCTTGCCCAGGTGAACCAAAGTGTAGTGTTAGACACCAAGAATTTTTCCAATCAGCTGAGTAGTTTTTGGATAATTAAATGGAGGGGAAGAATAGATGCAGAATATATGTGGGAACCAGCAGAACACATTCTTTCTCAATTTCCTAATTTTTCCCTCGGGGACAAGGTGAACTTTAAGGAGGGGGAAAATTTTATCACTCGTGAATCTCCTCATCCTGTTGGTTCACAACCCATTCCATTTTTACTTACTAAAAGAGAAAAGAGAAAAAGTGAAATACATATACAGTTAGTTGTCTAGCTGGGTTTCTAGTCACCCCTTTAAATAATTATGATAGTGTTTCGAGTGAGACCCCACGATTTTGGAAATTTTAGTGTGAGGTGACTTCTTGGAAGTAGGATTTGTGTAGGGAGTGGAATCTCTGCTGGTAGGTCAAGACAGATGAGGTGTGATGAAGGGAGTTTGGATCTATGTTGTTTTATCCTATTTTTTTTTACTTTTCCTTTATTTGTTTCATTTTGTTGCATAATACTATAATATGAATTGGATTTTAAAGTTTGAGTCAGAACTTTTTCCTTGAAACTCATTTGAATCCTATCTTAGTCTGTGTGGGTTGTGCATATTTTGATGAGGATTTTTTCTGGATTCACTAGAGCAAAACCAAGCTAAGATGAAGACCAACTTTGGGGTATTCCATGTGGACAAAGATTCCAGTTATTTTGTCTTGTGAATATTTTCATCTTTTTTTATTTTAAAGGATTAACCAACATTTGAACAAACTAGCCCAACCATTCTATTTTCACATTGTATCTCTCTCTTCTCTATTATTATTATTATTGTTATTATTATTCTTATTTTTATTCTTCTCATTCTTCTGTAACTCTTTATTATATAAATAAAAATTAGTTTCCTTTTCTCTGTCTCTCTTAGTGTGTTCTATTTAACCTTTATAAATTGAGGGATAATTTATGGATCTTGTTCCAAGAGGGGAAGTTTATTGCTTCTTGGAGGTCAAATACCCCGTTCGATCAACGACATCTACACTCTTAGAAAATTGTGATCACAAATTGAGGAGATGCGATAAAACATACTTTTTCAAGAACATTTTTCTACTCTTAAATACTTTTCCATTTTTCTCTTCTATTATTTTCTCAAAATAGTTAAGTGAGGTCATGAGATTTTTTAACCTAGTAATGATAACATTTTTATGGAAGAGATTCTATATGAATATTTATTTGACCCAGAGATTTTTTTCATAGTTAGGAGAGAATTTATTACCAAAGGTGATTTTGTATGTGTTTGTTCACTATTTGGAGAGTGATAGATAAAAGTTTTGAGTGATCAATAATGCAACTCATGAGGTTGATCTTTGGAGGTTTAATCTTTCTAGACTAGTGAAAGATAGTAGAGAGTTTATTTTTCTGGAGTTGGTTCTATTCTTGGTAATTTTATTTTTTCCTCTTCTTATTTTCTTTTTGTTTCTTTATCCATTATTTGTTATATTTTAATTTCCATTTATTCTTTTTTGTGACATCCCGACTCGGGTGCCAAAAAATGGTTCTCTGAGATAGATGGCCACATGCCCTCAAGGGCGCCTCTCTGTACGCTAGAGGGTTCCGACTAGCAGTGAGAGTATGGTAAGTTAGTCTTGGGGAGAATATACCCTCTTTTATCAGAATAAAACACCAACAAAAGTAAACAAGAATAACCAAGTGCCAAAGTATATAAATAATCAGAACAATACCATGACATATGATAGTCAAAACCATAAAATACAATACACAACTAAAAGGTAAAACATGCTATGACAATGAAAAAGCCAAGTGTCTACAATGCAACTAAAAGTAAAGACACAATGACTCCAAAACAGATCCCGAACCACACCTGATTCCCTCTCCCAAGCTTCAATACCAAACAACAACTTATCACAGGGACATGCCCTTATCATGTCTTGTAATAACAAAGTCTACTTGGGTGCTGATCAGGCAGCACAAATAGGGTGTGAGTATAACTCAGTAGACCACCACCAATAGTGTCTAAAACGAGTCCAGTCAAAAGATAGTGCATGTAGTTTTATGAATCAATAAATACAATTAATAATTAAACAATTATTAGATTTTCATATAATATTTAATCATAACTTTTGGCCCAGTTTGAATTCATGTTTCCCATTTGAGTCATCATTCATTATTATCATTCATTTGGTGTCATAATTCATGTCAATCACCACGATCTCAATTGAATCACCATTCATTATTATCACTTATTTGGTGTAGGTCTACATTCCTAGCACCCTAAAATCTCATTGAGTGTAGGCCATCATGCCTATCACTTCTTTTCTCATTCAGTGTAGGTCTTCATGCCTAGAACCCCATAATCTCAAGCTTGGATAACTATTGGGGAGGAACGCTATGTCCAAGCCCCAACTTCTAATTGGTCTAGAATGCAATGTCCAGCACCAAAAAAATCTCATCCATTTAATCATTCATTAATTCACTAGAATTTTCCACATCATTCCATTACTAATCCAAAAACTAGTTAAATAGTTCAAAGGTACATGAGCCTCAACCCAATTGGTGAGGAATTGATAGGTGCATCCAAGAGACCCGAGATCAAATCTGGGTGGATGCATATTTCTGGGTTACTGTAGCAGTACTGTAGCAGACGCTTTTCGGTACTGTAGTAACTAGAACTATTCATCCATCTGGGCCTTCGGGCCACCTGTTTGGTCCTCAGGTCCTGAAAGGCTTAGGGGCCACCCAAGGCCTTCGGGCCAGTTGATTCTCAAGGCCTTAGGGCCACCTTAAGGCCTTAGGGCCACCCCAAGGCCTTTGGGCCACATGAATGCGGGCCCTAGACACACTACAAAAAACAGAACATCCCAGGAAGAGGATTCAGAGCAGGTGCATTCACCAGAGTAGAGCCAAATGAATTGTCAGAATGAGAGGGTATGACTATGTCATCGGTACCAGCCTGTGCTTGCACGTGAAGCCTAGCCAGACGATCATGCAAAGTTGGAGAGCTAATATCAGGATGCAGATGCTGGGGAGGGGTAGTTCCTTGTAAATAGTCTGGTTGAATTCCTTAAGACCTTCAGGTCATGTATCTCCTAATCCTACAGGCCATGTAATCTTTGAGCTTACATTCCTTATAAGGGTTCCCCCTCATCCCTTGAAAAGGGGTTATAAAAATAAAAAAAATTAAGGACTTCAGGCCATTCAGGAAGTCAAACAGTTCAAAGACCATTAGTTAACTCAACAATTAACTAAGAACATAGCCCATTAATTAAATTGATCAATTAATTAATCAATCAACACAACTATCTTCCCACAATTAATTCTTCACAATTAATTATCCATATCAAATATCAACTTTTCATAATTAATTCTCACAATTAATTATCTTTAATCAATATCATGACACATAATTAATTCTCACAATTAATCATCTTTGGTAAACATCATGGTACATAATTAATTCTCACAATTAATTATCTAACATAGCCAAACATCAATTCATAATTAATTCCTCCGAATTAATTATCTCAACACAACCAATTAAATATATAAATTACAATATCTCAACCCATAATCAATCTCCATAACAATTAACAAATTTGGGAAACCCTCCCTATTCTTTTGTTTCGTGATTCAATTATCAATTAATCACCAAGGAAACTCAATTCAATTCCACTTTCCTAATTACTCTAATTTAAGAAATCAATTATCAAGGGAATCTAAAAAATCATAACTAACATACACATATCATAATCACGACTATGAGAGTTCGATTTAGACCACCTACCTTAGTTTATTGATGGATGTTAGCACAAAAGAAATACCCACAACCTGAGCGGCACAACATCATCAATCAAACTTCAGATCTAAATCCCTAAAACAAATTAAGATCAAAGGCATCAAGATCTTTCAAAACTAGATCTAGATCCACAATCCTAGAAATAAATCTCAACTCATAGGTTTATATCCATGGAAATGTTGTAAATCTTCCATGAAAATATCAAGTAAATATGGATTAAAGAACGTGAGAAGCAACGAGATGAAATCCACTTACCGGGAAGAGAGAAAATCTTTAATCCGGGATTTCGATCTCGAAGAATGGCGTTCGGATCACCTTGAAATACCACTATAAGGCTTTGGGAAAACCTATAATTTGTCAAGACTGATCCAATGTCAAAATATGGGAGTCCTGAGGGGTTTGGGTGGTTTTAAAATGGATTTTTGGATATTAAATTCTACGCACATCGTTTTTTGGGAAGAGGTGAAGGGTTTGGGAAAATCGTGCACCAACCGTGCAGTCTTTCACTACCCACACGACTCGATGGTGCACAGTTAGGGAAACCATGTGACAACTATGCCGACCTCCACTGTCCACATGGTTAGCTTGTGCACAGTTTAGCCAAGACGTGCGCAAACTAGGCACAACCTCTTATATTTCCAAGTTCCTTAAAAACTTCAAAAAGTACCTGATAACGTACCCAAGATGACTCTAAAAAAGGCTAGGATCTTACAATCCCTCCACCTTATAACAAATCGTCCTTGAGCTGCACTCCTGAAATTCTCTAAGATTCTAAGACAAAAATATTGGTCCATTAACCCCTCATGTCTGCTTCCTGTTCCCAAGTTTCCTCTTGAACATTTCCATGTTGCCATAACACATGAACTAACGACATGGTCTTTCCCCGTAACACTTTCTCATTGCAACCCAACACACATATCAGATGCTCCTCAAAGGAAGCATCTATCTCTAGGTAAAACTCTTACACATTAATCACACGAGAAGGGTCAGGGTGATACCACCATAGTTTTGACACATATAAGACATCACGAATATCACTGAATTTCTATGGAAGTGCTAATAGGTATGCCACTGGACCGATTCTCTCAAGCACTTCAAACGATCCTATGAACCTGGGTGAAAAATTTCCCTACCTTAATATCCTATGGTGACCCAATCTAGGTGACACCCAATGGAATACATGATCAGCCTATGTAAACTCTAAGGGTCGTCTCCGTCTATCAACATATGACTTCTGCCCACTCTGAGTTGTAGTCATACGTTTTTGAATCAACTGAACCTACTCCAATGTCTCCTAAATGAGACTTGATCCCAATAGATCTGACTCACCCACCTTTAGCCAACATAGCGATAATCTATAAGGTCTTCCATAAAGTTCCCCATATGGTGCCATATGTATAGTTTCCTAATAACTGTTGTTATAGGTGAACTCCAATAAATCCAAGTGATTCTCCCAAGAACCACCAAAGTCAAGCACACAAGCTCACAACATATCCTCTAACACTTGTATGGTATGCTCCGACTGCCTATATATCTATGGGTGGAAGGCCATACATAACAAAATCTATGTACTAATCACATTCTGTAATCCCTTATAGAAGTCTGAAGTAAAGAGCGAATTGTGATCTGAAACTATAGTCTATGGCACCCCATGAAAACAAACTATCTCTCATACATACAGTTCTCCCAACTATTTTGATATAAAGGTTTCCCTAATAAGAAAGAAATGTGATACCTTCAATAGTTGATCCAAAACGACCCAAATAGAATCATTATTCCTTATAGTATTTGGAAGACCTACCACAAAATCCATAGTCACATCATCCCACTTCAATTTCAGAATAGTTAATGGCTGCAATAGGCCTCCAGGTTTTTGATGCTATGCCTTCACCTGTTGATAGGTGAAACATCTTGTTATAAACCATGTTATCTCCTTTTTCATGCTTGGCCACCAAAACTGTCATCGCAGTTCACAGTACATTTTTGTCACCCCAGGATGTACCGCCCACCTTGAGGCATGAAATTCTCACATGAGTTCCTCTTGAATACTCATAGGCACAACAACTTGATTTTTCACATAGATGATCTCATCCTCATCTATTCTCTAGTTTGAAGGTGTCTCCCCACCATCAAGGATTTCCCTTAAGGCTAAACACTCATGAGCCTCCTACCACCTGTCCCTGATCCATATCAAAAGTGTAGACTCCACTGCTATAGAAACCAGAGTCATCCTCTCCTAACTCTTCTGAACTACCACATGCATTTCCACCAAAAAAGTCATCATCTTCCACTCTGTAATAAACTCATGTACCAACTGAGTCTGAGTTTTCATGCTCAAGGAATTATCCACACTGTTCCACTTTCTAGGTGTATATGCCAGTTCAAAATCAAAGGACTGCATATACTCTACCAATCTTCACTGCCAAAGATTCAGGTCGCGCTATGAAAATATATACTTTAATCTTTTCTAATATTTAAAAACTGAAAACTTTTCACCCAAAAGATAATTTCACCAAAACTTAAGAGCATAAACCACTGCTACCAACTTGAGGTCATGCGTAGGGTAATTCTATTTATGTGGCCTCAACTACCAAGACCTGTAATCAGCAACTCGATCCACTTGAATCAACACAGCTCTGAGTCTAATCCCCAAAGTGTCACAATAATCCATGTACTCCTCATCCGACTCAGGTAAGATCAAAATTGGTGCTGATGTCAAGCATTTCTTTAACTCCTCAAAATAATTATCGCATGATTATATCCAATCAAAATTTACCCTTTTCTTTGTCAAACCTGAAAGAGGTGCTGCCCATCAGAAAAAGTACTGGATATACCTCCTGTAATATCCATCTAATCCCAAAAATCTTCAAATATCAAAAACATTCTTGGGATGATCTAAAGAAACCACTGCCTTTACTTTTTCTTGGTCCACTTTCACACCTTCTTCTGAGATGATGTTCCCCAAAAAGTGTACTCAGTCAATCCAAAACAGATATTTAGATAGCTTGGTATAAAGTTGATGCTCTCTCAGGGTTCCCAAGACGATGTCAAGATGTTGGGCATGATCTTCATGAGTCTTAGAGTACACCAAGATGTCATCCACGATCACCACCACAAATTGGTCTAAGTACGGTTGAAATATCCTATTCTTCAAGGCCATAAATATTGATGGAGCATTTTTCAACCCAAACGGTATTACGAAAAACTCATAAATTCCATACCTACTTTTTAAAGCAGTTCTTGGTATATCAGAAGTCTAAAATCTCACCTGATGATACCCTGACCTCATATCGATCTTTGAGAACACATAAGCCCACTTCAGCTGTTCAAATAGATCATCAATATGTGGAGGAGGATATCAGTTCTTCACATTCATTTTATTCAACTTTTGATAATCAACAAACAAGCGTAAACTCCCATCAGACTTCTTTGCAAAAAAAAAGGTGATCCCCAAGGTGATGTACTTGGACAGATAAACCCTTTATCCTCAAATTCCTCTAACCGCATTTTGAGATCTTGAAGCTCAGTTAGTGCCATTCTGTAAGGTGGAATCGATACCGAATCAAAACCTAGCACGAGATCAACAGTGAATTCAACATCTCTCTTTGGTGGAAACCCTAAAAAGTATTCAATAAAGACATCCGGAAATAGTTCTACTACTGGTGGAAGGACATCTTTCCCACCACTCGCATCATCCAATAAAAGACTAGAAAATTGGGCTGTGAGCTCTCCTAGTTTCTGAGTAATTAACCCAGCACGGCCTGTATGGATATCCCATTCTCCATGATGAACATACTGGTCACCCTCAAAAGATACAATGGTCACTTCCTGCAGTAACAATCTATGTGGGCTCGGTATGCGAATAGCCATTCCATAACCATAATCAGGTCGAAGCCCATTATATCAAGGACATAGATATCCCAAAGAAAACGATACTCTACAATCTCTAGAGAATATCCCTTGCATAAACAGTTATCCCTAGACCGGGTTCCCAATGGAGTATCGATATTTATCACCCCGCTTACGGACTCCACCACGAGGATCAATCCATTAACAAGGTTGGAAGATATAAAGGAATGAGAGGAACCAATATCAAACAAGGCAGTAGATAAAGTAGAAGCAACTAGAATGGTACCTCTCACTTTCGAAGGACCAACCTCATTATCCACAAGTGTAGGATAAACATCATGTAACTGTCCTTCCTCTCTTCCATGTAGTGTCTCCTGACTCCCTTGAGTAGCACTGCTCTGCTGATATGGGTGCTCATACCTTGAAGCACCATGTCCACTACCTATACCAACTTTTCTAGTAGAACTCTAAATGCGAGACCTATATGGTGCAGAAGACCCCCTTCCCATACTTCGACTCTGAGAAGCTGCTCCTTCAGCACCAACTTGTCACTGCTTCATGAAGAACTTCTATAGGTTCCCCATCTTTCCATAAAAACGACACTCCACTGGTGGTTGAGTACAATGTGTACGATAGTTTCCCTACCTACCACACTGGTGGAAAAGCACATGAGTAAGATTTGGTGCAACTGTTCCTCTTGACTATCCACCTTGCTTTCCACTGTCTTAACTAGGGTTCTCATAACGATGCTTCCTGTCCTCATAAGGCACACTCCCTGATCATCCAGTGATAACTACCTATCTAGTATTGGAATCCTACTTTAGGTTCACCTCTGAAATGAGAGTCTGATTAACCAATTCTAAATTTTTTTCATCCTAAAGATATTTACCTGAGACTTAATTTCACACCTAAGTCCGTCCTAAAATCGTTTTGCTGAAGAAGCCACATCTTCCACCAAAGCTGGAGAAAAATGCTGTAAATATGTGAAATATTAAGCGTAATCCATTATGGACATGATTCCTTAGGTCATATGCATAAAATATGAAGCCTTATCTTGTCTCAGTGTGTCTGGATAGAAGTGATCCAAATATTTCTCCAGAAATTCCTTCCATAACATATCATCAGTCTTTCCTGTTTGTAACTGAATGTCCCACCAGCGCTTCGCTAAACCCTGTAGCATATAATCAGCTAGCTTGACCCTCCTCCCAACCGGAGTCTCTAAATGGTCAAGTATCATCTCCATAGACTAAATCCAAAATTCAGAACCCCTAGGTCCACCCTCTCTAGTAAAATTAAGATGGTTATGTAGCTGAAACTCCCTTGTCAACTCCGACATGCTTTTCTGAGCCCACCCCAAGTGTCTCTTTATGAATTGCATGAAATGAGGAAATTTCTATCGGAATTTCTCCCCATCCTCCTCAACTTGAACCAATGGCACCTCAAGCTCCCTGTGTGAAAGTTCATTCTGAGCCATACCCCTCAGTATCTTCCTCAACAAGCATCGTGGATGCATATCTCTACAAATCCAAACACACATCTTAGGTCTCATAACACAACCTTAAAAAATTTTAAGTAAGAGGAGAAACTAACACAACAAGTTTCAACTTGTACGTTCCCATTTTTCTTGCCACATGGTCAACACTGAGGCCTTATCACTACCCTAAACCACCCTACTCCTAGGTCTTGGTTAACAACGGTACATTAATTCTCATTAATTAATCCAACCGTTAATTTATCACATCATCTAAAATTAATTAATTCAAAAATTAATTAATTAATCAACTCATTTCATAAATCAAGTTTCTCATTAAACACCAATTTATTCTCATTTTAGGCATCATTATTTCACTCTCACAACAAGTAAAAATAGTTCAATTTCAACAACTTACCCATAACCCATTTTTCCGTGAGTTCCGAGAATGATGCATGTCACAACAACCTTGAGTGCCTAGAATGATGCATGAAAACTCAAGTATCATTCCTATTTAGGCCACAAATAAAAATTAAATATTTTTAAAAAACAAATATCACATCACACCAAAAGTACATCACCCAATGTGAAATAATGACCAACTTTAACAACAAACAACAATCAAAACAATCCCACCCTGAGTACTCAGATTCCCCCCCATACATGGGTTTGCAACTCCCACGCACGAGCTCATTACCATGCCTCGACTCTTCCTAGTCTCCTGTCAACCTTTCCCATAACATTTAGATGAAATAAGAAGAAATAAAATAAAACATCTCTAATACCACTTTGTGACGTCCCAACCTGGGTGCCACTAAATGGTGCCCTGAGCCAGTTGGCCCCATGCCCTCAAGCGTGCCTCCCCATACACCAGAGGGTTCCAACTAGTAGTAAGGATCTAGTAAGTCACTCTTGGGGAGACTATACCCTCTTTTATCAGAATAAAACACCAACATAAGTAAACAACAATAACCAAGTGCGGAAGCATATAAATAAACAAAAAAATACCATGACATATGATAGTCAAAATCAGGAAATACAATACTCAACTGAAAGTTAAAACATTATATGAAAATGTAGAAGTCAAGTGTCTATAATGCAACTAAAAGTAAAGATACAAAGACTCCAAAGTGGGTTCCCAACCATGTTTGGTTCCCTATCCCATGCTCTAATCCCAAACAACAACCTATCCCAGGGCCTTGAACTTATCCTGTCCTGCAACAACAAAGTCTACTCAGGTGTTGATCAGGCGATCCTAATAGGGTGTGAGTACAACTTAGTAGGTCACCACCAATAATGTCTAAAATGAGTCCAGTCAAAAGATAGTGCATGCAGTTTTATGAAGCAATAAATACAATTCATAATTAAACAATTATCACATTGTCATATAATCTTTAATCATCACTTTTGGCCTAGTTTCAATTCATGTTTCCCATTTGAGTCATCATTTATTATTATAATTCATTTGGTGTTGAATGTCATGTGAAACACCACAATCTCATTTGAATCATCGTTCATTATTTTCATTAATTTGGTGTAGGTAGCCATTCATAGAAGCCTAAAATCTCATTGAGTGTAGGTCATCATTCCTAGTACTTATTTTCTCATTCGGTGTAGGCTATCATGCCTAGCACCTCATAATCTCAACCTTGGATAACTATTGGGGAGGAATGCCATTTCCAAGTCCTTACTTCTAATTGGTCTAGAATTCCATGTCTAGAACCACAAAAATCTTAACCATTTAATCATTCATTAACTCGCAAGAATTTTCCACATCATTCCATTACTAATCCAATGATTAGTTAAATAGTTCAAATTCCATTAGTTAACTCAACAATTAACTAAGAACATAACCCATTAATTAATTCATCAATTAATTAATCAATCAAAATAATTATCTTTCCATAATTAATTCTTCACAATTAATTATCCATATCAAATATCAACTTTTCATAATTAATTATCACAATTAATTATCTTTAATCAACATCATGACACATAATAATTCTCACAATTAATCATCTTTGGTCAACATCATGACACATAATTTATTCTCACTATTAATTATCTTACATATCCAAACATCAATTCATAATTAATTACCCCTAATTAATTATCGTAACACGAACAATTCAATATCTAAATTAAAATATCTCAACCCATGATCAATCTCTATAACTATTAAAAATTTTGGGAAACCCCTCCCCCCCACATTTGTTCTGTGATTCAATTATCAATTAATCACCAAGCCAACTCAATTCAATTCCACTTTCCTAATTACTCCAATTTAGAAAATAAATTATCAAGGGAATCTAGAAAATCATAACTCACATAAACATATAAAAATAATTACTATGAGAGTTAAATTTAGACCACCTACCTAATTTTATTGATGGATGTTAGCCCAATGGAAATCCCCAAAATCTGAGTGGAACAACGTCGTCAATTAAGCTTCAGATCTAAATCCCAAAACCAAAATTAAGATTAAAGGCATCAATATCTTGAAAAAATAGATCTAGATCCACAATCCTAGATCTAGATCTCAACTCATAGGTTTATATCCATGGAAATGGTGGAAATATTCCATGAAAAGATCAAGGAAATTTAGAATAAACAACAGAAGAAGCAACGGGATGAAATCCACTTACCGAGAAGAGAGTGGATCTTCAATATGAGATTTCGATCTCAAAGAGAGGATTTAAAATATCCTTGGAATCCCTTAGAAAGAATTTGGGAACACCTATAAGTTTTCAACTCTGAGCCAAGGTTGAAATATGGTAGTCCTAGGGGGTTTGGGTGGGTTTAAAACGGATTTTCAGATATTAAATTCTGAGTGCATGGTTTCCTAGGAAGAGGTGCATGGTTAGGGAAAACCATGAACCAACCATGCAGTATTCTACTACCTGCACGGCTTGATGGCACACAGTTGGGTAAACCGTGCACCAACCGTGCCGACCTCCACCGTCTTCATAGTTAGTTTGCACACGGTTTGGCCAAACCGTGCACAAACCGTGCACAACCTCATGTCTTCCAAAGTTCCTTAAAAACTTCACCCAAACACACCCTATGACGTACCCCAACTAAAAGGTACTTAAAAACTTGAAAAATTACCTGAGAACTCACCTGAAATGACTCTAGAAAAGACTGGTATCTTACATTTGTCTTCAAAAATCCATGTTTTCTTTTATTTCTTTTAACATAAACTTTTTTTTTAAATTTTCTAGAGGAATCAGTGAGACAAAAACACTAACTCCAGGAGAATGACCCATGGGTTAACCATTGTGCTATGTCTAGGGTAATATAAATGTATATTTGGTATTTAAAAATGAAAATATATCACATAATTTCTGGTGAAGGAATTCCTCATGGAATATATGGTTTATGATAGTGTAATGCCGATACTAATACATGTACCCCCCCCCCAGATCCGATAGTTAGAGTCATACTATTGGATATGTGAATTGAAAGATACTATACTAACCATGCGTATCCTAAGACACAATGCATAGGGAATGGTAGCATGACCAATCAATCGCCTACCTACCAATGAGATGAATACTATGTAGTATAGTAATCTCATGTGGTGCACTGGGGATGTGATGAATTCACCCAAACATTTTCATGACATAGTCTAGCCAATAACACTCAATAATGTAGAAATGAATGAGTGGAACCACTACTTCATTATCTCTGACCATCGTTGTGCATTATGTTGGATGAAATTCCAAAAATAATCTTAGTATATTGGATTTTGGAAACCTAAAATGGAAACTCAAAACATACTCATATTTTGGGACAATAATATAACTAAGTTATCATTATAAAATTATAGAAAATTAATAAAAAATTAATATTTATATAAATAACATTAATGTTTAACCTTCATCATCTAGAAAAAGAGTGTCCAAAATTATTCAAATATCGTGTAGACTATACCTCGGGGTATGTGCATATCACTGAGTTTGACTCCACCTTGTAAAAATAGTAATTTATAGATAATTTATAGAAATAATATTAATAAAATTTTAAAACAATTTAAATTAAGGATATAATAATACCAACACCCCTAAGGATAGTCATGTAAAAGATAATGGGAAAGTGGGGTGATAAATATTGGAGGGATTCTTGGAAAACACTCCCATTCCCACAACAGCAGCAGAATGAAGAGTTATGCAATTTTACACTTATCTTATTGGCATACTGAATATAGAAATCTATACAGATATAGTAATATAACTGAACCAACATATATGTATCTATCATGTCTATATCCTCAAGTAGTTGTATGTACATCATTTCTACTATGGTTGTAGAGTAATCAACCCAATTCACCTCCAATTAGCTATATAATATATGCATGTGTGTGTGTCAAATAAAAATCTCCTCTTCGACATCATCCAGAATCATTGAGAAATGCTCATCAAGACATCCCATGTGTAATCAGGAACCCTACAAGAATCATGCTAAACTAATGACATTGATGCCTTGTAAAAAATTTAATACCTTAATCCAATCTTACATAGTCTCACCCATAACAATCTCCCCATGGACAGGTGACCCAACATGTATTATTCATCCTCTAAAGTAACTATCATTTCCCCTCAGGAAGATGAAAAGTGTGTGTCTGGTTGCCATGTTTGAACCCTTGAATCAATAAAATGATGAACAATCTTCTTGAAGTCCCACATAGAGACTCCATAGAATCCATCACATGAGAGAAATGGAATAATGGGTTCCAAAGATGCCTCATAGTGGAATTTATGAGATCTCCAAACCAAAAGATGTTGAATAGGTTGTCCTTCCACACCTCATATGACACATGAGACTATTACGCATGTAGAAGAGTCTCTTCCATAAAAACATATAAAATTTTCATAATTATTTGTAAGAAACCTAGTAGTTAACATCATTAAACTTTGATAATATATTATTTTGTGGCTATAAAATCAAATTATTCATATATGATGTAACACTCCATGTGACCGAACCTTATAAAGGTATCCTAAGGAACATAGTATGATGTAAATAGTTAAATGGATGTTTTGATAAAAAGGGGTTGAGGATTGATAAATGATTTTTAAGATATTGTTTTCATTTAAAAGGAAAGAGAATGTTAAAATTTTTAAATATTGGTGATTGTGATTTTGGATTTATACATGACATGGAAAACCTATTTTGTATTGTATTTTAAACTACTATAAAATTTATTTCTATTTTTAATTAATTTCACAAACATTGTGATGTCTTGAGTTAGTTCAGGAAATTTTGAAGTTACTTTGGGTTGATGTTGTGTTTTTAGCGAATTAACTTTATTATCTTTTTGAATGTTATTATCCAAAAAGTGATGTATAAGTTTCCTGACCATACAAAATTAATTTATTGGATTTTCAATAATTATGGGTATTATTGAAATATCCATTTAGTTAAAGAAGAATATCATGGGAAACTTAAATATAGAGTCAATAATAAAAGCATATGAAGTTTTTATTTACAGCATTCAAATCATTGATTACAAATACTATGACATTAATAAGAAGAATGCAAGATCAATCATATGGATTTTTTGATGATTTACCCATATGACTATGTAAATGTGTGCTGGTGTGAACTTCCTGGAAACATAAACCACACCTTCATGAAGATATCCCTTGTCTGGCCCAATCCATATGATTCTGAATACGAGTTGACATCATCCACCCTTTTAGTTGTAGTCTAGTCATGTTTAGTAGAAGCATGGGGGAATTAATGGGTAGAATAAAGTTTTGATATTAACATATATGAATCCATAGATAACAATAGCAGTTACTAATACTCTACATTTAATACACTAGATTAATAAATTTTTCCCAAGATAACTATACAGAAGCACACACTATGATCACATGTGTAAAAGGATATTGTAAATCTTGTATGTTTATTATTTCAAACTAATGTTTCTCCAATAAAACCACAAGAATGTGACCACTGAAACCCATCAAAGGATCATCGAACTCATCAACCTTAAATATATACCTAGTATGGTCAATAGAATGTACATGACATGTGGTGTCATTCTGAAAAATCCAATCAGTATCACATGGAAAATAGTGATATATCGCATCCCTCTATTCATACCCTATTCAGTCTATTTAATTATTTCCACAAAATATTTCATAGTGTGATAGAATGTTTCCTATACAAGACTTGTAATTTAATTTTAAACGATAATATTTAATCTAAAGAAGTTATTAATTATTATTTTTAAATTCCTAATTAACATATAATTTAATATTCTTAATTACTAGTGGTATGTATCTTCTTAACTACATTGAAGACTACATTAATGAATTCCAAAATGTTGGTCGTCATGTGTCCATATCTCATACCTTTTTCATATTCCAATGAACATTTAACCTTTATAATTTTCATAATATAGTGGTATATTTTTTATTATCTTGGAGAATGTGTTCAAAACACTCCTATATCTTTTTCTATTGTGGTTTTCATTCTATAGAAAAAAAGAAAAAATAATAACACATAACAGTCTTCTCACTCTCATAATAAGTTATTTAAAAAAACCATATACATACCAATCTTCATGATTAATTTCTTCATGAACTCATCCTTAAAACTCTTCTTCATGTTCCTCGCAATGTTTCTAATAAAATCTTGATGGTAAGTATACGTTAATCTCTATGAAAGACCCTGAAATTGTATATATTTTTTAATTTATCAATTATGATAAAAAATTAGACATATTCCATTAATTTCTATCATAAATTCTCAAAGGTGAGTGATGAACCAACTCAGTGATGATAAGTTCTCCTCAATAATAGAAAATTCCATTGTAATAGAAGCATGATTTCCATCATGTGTGGTAGAAATAAATAATTTTCCATTATAATTTTTTTACATAAATATGCATCAAACTAGATAAACTACTTACAATGTTTGAAATCATCCACACAAGGTAAGATTTTCCAAAGTAATCTACCAAAAAACACCTTTGATTAATCAACTTGGTTACTTTGGATAAAATATTCAATAGTGTGTGACTAGTAGACAACCTAATTGTTGTGACATGACAACTTGATAAATTGTTGCAAAACTCAATAGGAGTCTCCCAATCCTTGTACAGATTCATGATAGCCTTTTTTTGTATAGGCCAGGAATTCCAGTATAAAATATGATAACCGTAAGGTTATTTGATCTTCTCCACTATTAAAATTATTGGAAATTCTTGGAAGTTTCTTATCATTTCAACAATAATAGTTGAAATGAATTTATAATATATGGTTGTGTGACCCTGTGATAGGGTTGGGTTCACACATGTGTGTGGAGTAAATATAGAGATTCACTAAAAATAGAAATTTTTATCAAGTATAGGTTGAAGATGCATATGAAAATATAAATTTTATTTTACACATATAATTATATAATGAAACTCTTTGATTTTTTCATGGAATAATTATAATTCCTCTCGATTTGATATTTTTTTTATTAACATCTTCAAAGATTCAATTTTATCAAACCCTGTCCCAATGTACATAACACCATCATCTGACCATCGATTTGTGATGTTAATAATCTCTATAAATTCATGGCTGGGATTAAAGACTAACCAATAAAATTTTGGCCAGTGTGTCATAACATTTGTTGAGCATGATGAAAATGGTGGAAGGCGACTCAAAGGTTTTTGTATCAACACATGAATTAGATAAGAATGTTATTCAACACTTTCTTTTTATTTTGTATCCTCATTATCTTCTTTTTGTGTGGAATGTTCATCATCATCAACATTTTTCACCATCAAATACACTTCATGTAGATGACTATCCATAAAATTTTCAATCTCTCTATGAGATGTCGAAGCTTGAGGATATGAAAGTGTATCCTGAGGCTGTGATAAACAAAATTCCACTATTTATGGAACATATTCAACAGTAGATATAATGCAATACAAATACATAATTTGATATTTGGATTGGTCCTTAACCCATGAAAATATATTCATATTCCTCATCATCAATAATTCTATAGGCTATATTCTATAACCTATATTTAAATTTTATATGTCTGTATATGATGGACCGCATCACTTGGTTAACCATGAATTTTAACCATCGATATTTTTTTTGTGAACATAATCCAAAGTTGTAGATCCACCGAGCATTACCACTTGTTCTGGTTGTCTAATATAACTGACTTATTTGTTTATTATTAATTAACCGACCATTAAAATAATGATATGAAACCATTGTTTTATAAATAATAAGACTTAGTTATTAATTATTTCTTATAAAAAAGAATAATAAAATTTTAAAATATTCTAACATTTTATTTTAATTTTGGGTCTCCTATCTAAATTTATCTCAATATATTACTTGTTATGAGTTTCGTGGAGTAAATATAAAGTGAATCATCCAAAGAGGATCATCCTGGAGTGTCAAACCAGGTGTACAGTTGGACCTATTTTTGATGAACCAAGTGAAGAACGAGTTAATAACCAACCAAAATTTTAAAGTATATTACCCCTAGGTGAATCTGTGCTTAAGCCTACATACATTTTTTTGTTTCCAGATAGGAAATACATTTCCAGTAGACCACACACTATTTACTTTACAAATATTTTATGACGTTTTCCTATGTTTAGACTTATGCCTAAAGTTTTCACTAATATTTTCTAGGAATAATTTTAATATTCCTAATAAAATTTTAATATATCGTATCGTTTTATTTTAATTATGGGTTTTATAACTAAAAATATATAAAGATTTTACTTGTTTGAGTTTTTTGGAGTAACGAAAAAATGAATAATTCAAAGAAGATCCCCTAGGGTGTCAAACTAGGTGTGCAGTTATACCTCTTTATCATGCACTAGGTAAATATAGAGTAAATATCTAACCAGCCTTTTTAGGGTTATTACCCATAGACACATCTGTTCAAGAGCCTATATCCAATATTTTATATCCATACAAGGATTTCATAGCTATGAGATGACACATTGTTTACTTTACCAAATTTTAGAGTTTTTTTCTATATTTTAGACTCATCCTTAATGTTTTAACTAATGTTTTCTAATTCTAATTTTAAAAATTAAATTTAGTTATATTCATACTAAAAAAATCATTACTAAAAATTAAAAAATTATATATAAAACATTATACTGATAATTAAAACATTATACTAATAACTATACATTATACCTTATTAAAAAATAAATTTAATATTTCTAACCATGAAACATATTAATATTCCTAAGGATTAACACACATTATAAATAATTATAAAATTATACTATCAATTAAAAATTCAATTTTATTAAAAATGAAATTTAATATTATTAATTAATTTTAACCATGAAATTTAATAAAATTCATTCTAATTATTTATACTAACAATTAAAATAATATAATAACAATTTATTTTTATAAAATAATATTAAACATTAAATTTCACATCATGTATAATAATCAAAACAATATACTAAACACACACATATAATCCTAATTAATAAAAATTAATTTTAATTTTTTTTAAATAGAATGTTGTGCTAATAATTAACTATATTAAATAAAAT
This sequence comes from Viscum album, assembly GCA_963277665.1. Classification (NCBI taxonomy): domain Eukaryota; kingdom Viridiplantae; phylum Streptophyta; class Magnoliopsida; order Santalales; family Viscaceae; genus Viscum; species Viscum album. The sequence goes on from OY728164.1 coordinate 1,181,489,302, forward strand.
ATTATATTAGAAAATTAATAACAACTCAAATAGAATTGAAATACCTCAAAATTTTAAAGGCCATAATAAATGAAGAACCAATGGAGAGAGTTAAAGTTTATTAACTAGTTGAACAGGAGGAAGAGAGGGTATGAGTGAGTTTAAGATAAAAAAATATAGGTGGGGGGGATTCCATTTTATAGGAGAATACCACCATCGAGTGTCAATAAAATTTATGATCAAATTTCATGGATTGAATAAAGAGAAATTATTTAATTGAAACCTTTGATCTGCTAGTGGTGAGTGTTAGTTGAATTGAAGTTTGATTATCGACCATCCAAGATTCGTGATTTTTCAAAAATCTAACCCATTAAATTTAAATAACTCATTTATAAAAATTTTCCTCTGTAGGTGATGGTAGGGATCATGCATACAAGGAGGGTGACAATGCCATTAAGAACGATGTGTCATCAACTTGTGGTCCCCTATTGGGATGGTGTGTATGGTGTATAATGAAGTGGTTGGTCATAGTGATTCATGAATAGAGGTGTGTCACACCTACTGGTTTTTCCTAGAAGGGGTTCACACAGTAAGAGTGTTGTCCACATTGGCAAGGAGGAGGAAGATGGTGGTCGAACATGGATGGTTACGATGTATATGCATAGGTAGGAGGATGACATAGGGATAGCCTAGTTAAGATGGAGAGGGGGTGCCCCTATGTAATGTATATGAGAGAGGTTCTTAGTAGGGTGTGGAGATAAGAGTTCCATGATGTATGTCATTGAGACATAATGGTAACTATATTATTGGATATGCTAGTATGGACACCTCCTTTTCAATATTTTCCCATTTTAATATACTTATATTATATGAATATTTAGAGAATGATAATATGGTGAGATGGGTTTCAGATGACATAGGATGGGTGTGACAACCCGACCCCAGTTACCCAGAGTCAGTGCATTATTTCAATACATTGGCATGATTACAAGGAATCAAGTCCCGAAGGAATGATCAGTTTAGCAGTCTTGTAAAATAGATTACATACATGAATGTTATATTACACATTCACACATAAAACACAACATAAATAATCCATTTTGAACACCATTATTCCCCTAGATTAACCCTTATTATCAGACATAATACACTTCTTGGAATCCTGGGAAAAATAAAACATAATAAAGGGGTGAACTCAGATGCTCAGTAAGGATAACAATTAGCAGAAACTATCATAAATAAGCATAAACATTTAAGACAATGTATAAAACTAAAAAAAGCCTTTTAAACTTAAACTTCAGCATAATATGGAAAAGGTAAATCAAATAATTCAATTTAATTATTCACATGGATATTATACTAGTCAAATAATCACATGTAATATCAATAGATAATTTTATAATGATTGAATGTATAATGTCAGACATCATAACCACACAGTCAAGGCCTTGTGCCAAGACTATAAATAAGATTTTGTCAAGACCTTGTGCCAAGACACTAGTTTCTCTCATTAGAACTATCGATGCATCGAGGAGCTATAGTGGGCTCCACCTATCACTTACTAAGTCCAATGCATTCCTCATATGAAAAGGTTGAAACACAACATAAACATTTGTATTAAAACAAGCATATGAAATGTCAATACATTATCCATAAAACATGAATGGTATAAAAATAACACATCCACAATAAAAAATATCCCAAAAACTTCAATACAATATGGAGGATTTGTATCATAATAAATCAACTTTAATCAAGTATAAAATCCATTAAAGGATGTTGACATAGATTAAATCAAAACTATTTGAGAGAAATAACTCTTTCTATTTTGAAATCATTTAAAATTCATGTAACTATAAAAGAAAAAATTTATTTTGAAAATATTATTATAATATTGTAAGGGATGGTTCAAAGGTGTTATAATGGCAGAGAATAGACACACCCGCCATATAAGTAAAAAAACATTCTTACCTTAATTTATCAAAAAGGTCAAAAAGTTCCTTGTTTGGAAAATGACAGAAAGATTCCATTCAAACCATTTTATAAAAAGTAAAACAATGGTATAAATGGATTTAACCTATACTCTAGTAAATAGTAAAAATGTTTTGAAATATATTTTTAAGAAACACAGATGTGGATGATAAAGAGGTCCCAGTAGATACTTATGTAAAAACAACCTCAAATAATAAAGAGATTGTGAAATTCACCCTTACCTTGTACTTTTCCTTGGTCGAGGGTATGTTAACCTCCTGTATAATAGTTAAATAATTGTTATTAAATTATAAAAGAACCACATATATAAATATGATATCATATATGATCTTATAATATTGCTTTGTAAATAATATTTTAGTAGTATCATTGTTTCGGGTGTTAACTGATTCATTTTCCTTTATATGTTTTGTTACGTAAGCCATGTTTGTTATGGATAGGATGTATTTGATTAATATATAGAATGATATTAAGTTCTTAAAAATTATTTTTAATAATCAAATGAAAATTATTCTTGAATGGTTACGATGGGGAATGAATCTCATCGCGTTCGTGGAGACAGTAATCTGTACGTACACACAAATGCTACTTCCATTTCATCATTTTTATTTTATTTTAAAAGGAAATAAAACCAAATGATACATAGGTATATTATTATTATAGTATAATATAATATTTTATATACATTAAATAAGTTCATTGAAACCATCTTTTATACATTCCATGTATGGTATGAACGAGTCATATCACTTTGAGGGGGCAGTATTCTGCACTTCCTCAAATGAAATCATCATATATATACAACATGAAAAGAATAAAGGAATTCTATAAAAAATAATTGAAGAAGATTATATATAAAATAAATATCATAAATATCATAAATATAATATATAATTATAGTTCCATCATAATGGACACCATAAGAGGTGGTTGTAGAATATTGAACAATCATTGTTTCGTGTGGCAGTAGTTCTCCGTCCACAAAAACATTATGTTATATACCCATTAGATAGAGGTGTGTGTAAGTGTAGTTAAAATAATTTTCATAAAAACAACCTAGTATATTTAGGATACTGGTGTTGTTATAAAAGAAAGGAATAAAGAGAGTTTACGGGGTTGGAGAAGTAAAATAAAAGAAAAGAACTTAAGAGGAGATGTTACCTTTAAATCAGGTAACTCCCTTTCGTTTGAACCAAAAGTATTCCTTAAAGTTAATTATTCCTAAGGTAAGGCTTATAAAATGAATAGAGGGATGTAGGGAGCTTAATTTGGGAGAGGTTGTATGATACAAGGGTATTGAGAAGTGTGAGTAATGGGTTATAGGTGATGACTTTTTGTAAGGGAGGGTAGGGGATCATTAGGAAAGTTTGATAATATTATTTTATTATATAATGATTTTCGGTTTCTAAAGGTCAAAAACTCATTAATGTCGAAGATAATATGACTCATGTTCAAAATAAAATCAAAAATTAAGAATTTGATAGGTTTGGATATTGTTTTAATTTTTACAATCTCATTTATTTAAATCATTCATTAATGTGGTAAACACTGCATCATTATTGTGTCATAAATAATTTTATTTATTTTATATCTAAAAATTATAAAAAATACCATGATATAGGAAAGATTTTTAGCTTTTAAATTAATATTTATAGTTGAAAATATAACTTATATAACCCCATGTAAAAATTGTTTTACTAAAAGATATATGTTTATGTCATTTTTGTCTTTACATTAAATTAATTAATATAAGGTGTCATTATCACTCTCAAGTGGCTCCATGAGGTCCCAAAATCGAACCAAAAATTCCCATGTTAAGACATGTATCAACCAATAGGAATATGACACATATTAGAGTATTTTAATATTATAATAATAAGATTTTTTACCCTTATTTACTAGATTTAGCCTTTAACCATGGTAAATAAAATATTTACTGAAGTAAATATTCATAATGTATAAAAATAAAAGTTACATATTTGCACAATTTTTAACCTCCTGATTCCAAATATGGAATCTATTTTTCCAAATTCAAAATAGAGAAGTCACAAAAATTAATTTAAAATTAATTCCAATTGTCAAAATAAAAAGTACGGTTTTAAGAAATAATTATAATCAAAATATTGACACTTATTTATGTCCAGTTTAAATGTGAAATTATATCAAAAGAACTAAATTATATTAAATGATAAAAATATAATCTAATGGTACTTTAAAGCCACTCAAATTTATAATTTAACACTATAAATTATCTCGAATAAAAAAGTTGTTTTCAATTAAAATTTAGTATTTTTCACTATTTATAAAAACATGAAAGTTATCAGAAAAGTACAAAAAATCTATGCGAACTAAATTTTTATGTCCTTATTCTAAATAATAATTTAATTTCATTAAATTGAACACATAAAAGTGTAAAATATTAGTTTTAAAAAAAGGTTCACCATTAAAAGGCGGTAAAATTGCATTTTCTGAAAAATACTTCTTTTATTTGAAAAAAACGAATTTGTTCTTATATTATGTCTAATAAACCCATAATATAGATTATAAAATTATATGGAATATATAAAATTCAAAATTTAGTTAATACTATTCATAACCACTTTTTGAACGACTAGTTTGGTATGTCATGGTATGCTCAAACTCGGTGTTGCGTGTAACAAAAGTTATTGAATTTCTTTGAAGAGATAACGTACTATGAAATCTTGAGGTGTTACATTCTCCACTAATTCAATAAATTTCCCCCTCTCAATTTAAAATTTTTATTTAAAAATAAAAGGATAAAAATAGGAAAATACCTTTGTGGAAATCTCACATAAAAAATTAGGTTAATGAAATTTCGTCTTAATAAGAGAGAAAGATAAATGAAAAAGTCACCACCAAATTATGATCTCGATTAGGATAACATTGGTGGAAATTAAAGATACATAATTGGAGGAAAATCATAAATATTTATAGGGAGTGATTGAGGTCATCAATCATAAACAAGTGTAAAATTGAGGGCCTCAAATACATCAATCTATGATGATTTAAAATACCATCCGTTCAACAAAACATAAGGTATTAGGATAACACATTTTTGGTTTTAAGATCCCTTCCCTAAAGTTTAAGAATTAATTTATTCATAGAATAAGAGGAAAAAAATATACTTGACAAGTAGAGTTTCATCCTTCAACTAATTTCTACCACAAACTCATATTTCAATCCAAAAGATAATAGAATTCAAAAATATTCTATTTATCCTAATTGTATAGGGTTCCCAATATAATAAACTTATAATTCATTTGTCAGACTATTTAAAAAAACTACATTATACAAACTAGGACATCAAGTAGGCCAGTGTTAGGTGATGTACCCTTGTCTCCCTTCAGTTGCGGGTTCAAGTCTCACAACCTTGTTGGACATGACAGGTTGTCGCCCGACCTCCGGGTTGTACTTTATATGACAATCCAAAAATAATATTAAGAATTTATTTAACCTTAACAATAGTATCCAATGTCAAACTTAATCTATTCCAACTTTTAGACTTATCCACAATACTTCTGTCCAAACTTATAGTCCAAAATTTATACGGAAGGTCACATAATATACACATGAATACCTTTATCATGTAATCTCTCAAAATGTGTTAATAAAATGAATTTCCAGAAAACAATATTTGAATAGGTATGTACTTCCTTATTCCTTTTGTAAATCATAGAATACTGGATATACTCCTTAAATCCAAAAATTTTGTAATCACCAACAATGATGGAATAAAAAAACCATTAATTGGTTCCAAGGTATTCAATAATATCCAATATAATTTATCCAAATCAATCATCTATTATTCCAAAATCAATATCACAGTATCAGGACTATGTTAAAGTTTATCTTTCCTTCAACCATGTATTTTCCAAATAGTTTAACTTGCTATTGAGTCACTTTTCTTGGTACCACACAATCTCAAATCCTTAATGAAATAGTACTGTAGTATAATCCTTATATACTACATAATTATTATAACCAGTACATCATTGATACAACAATAAAATAACATAATTATTTAATATCAATATAATAACACTAGTCATTACTCTTCATCTATGGTAATATCATAACTTGATTATTATCTAACAACATCATTTGCAGTATACTCTGATGATTGGCAAATTGATTCATGTAGTGTCCCAACTCCTTAGAGATTAATCATTGTACATTTGAAACCTTTTTCTTACCCTTGCAATCATGTACTTTGTGTCCTTTTTCTCCATACTTATAACAAACTCCCATTCCCTACAAGCATTTACCAAGGTGATTCTTTCCACAGTTATCACATATGGGAAAATCCTTCTTTCCCTTATTCTCTTTATCCATATTTCTCTCTACCATCCTTTTCTTCTCTAGATTCCCTTCAAATCCATAGGAATCAGAGAATTATTCACTTATCTTATTAACACATGATACTATTTCTTCATACAATGATAATACGTGGGAGACTATTTACTTTCTAAATGTTGGATTAATACCATGAAAGATATGATCCTTCTTACTATTTGGATCATGCGTATTACTGGAGTTCTCATTCCATCTACTGGGTGTCATTTCTAAACAATGACATACACTAGGTTAGTTTATGAATCACAATTCATAATTCCAAACTTGTAAAATACCTAATGTAAATAGAAAAGATTATGAATATAATCTATAATCATAAAAAAATGTTTTCATTGAGGAAGTATTTACCCCTAAATATTTTATAATGGCTTATAAAAAAATGTGAATTATTCAAAGAATATCCCCTGAGAGTTTCATAACCAAGAGTGAAACAAGGCCCGTTGTTGTGTACCAAGATACCCCAGGACAAGCCTTAAACTCCTTATTGGATTTTTCACTCCTAGGTACATCTGTTCCAGAACCGCCTCTACCTGATCATATCTAGATAGGGATGTATTACTTGGAAAATTCACAAAATATCTACATTACCAAATTTCTAGGATTTTCTTCTATACTAATCCTTAAAGTCTATCTTAGGGTAATGTTCTCTAATCAGAGTTTTTCTAAATCAATTTTTCAAGGTTATTGTTAAACATGCTCTGATACCAACTATAACACTCTGACCCCAATTACCCAGAGTCGGTGCATTATTTTAATACATTGGCATGATTACAAGGAATCAAGTCCCAAAGGACCGATCAATTTAGCAGTCTTGGAAAATAGATTACATACATGAACATTACATTACACATTCAAACATAAAACAAAACATAAATAATCCATTGTGAAAGCCATCATTCCCATAGATTAACCCTATATATCAAACATAATACACTTCTTGGAATCCTGGGAAAAATGAAACATAAGAAAGGGGCGAGCTCAGATGCTCAGTAAGGATAAAAATTAGTAGAAATTATCATAAATAAGCATAAACATCTATGGAAATGTATAAAAATAAAACAAAATCATTTTAAACATAAACTTCAACATAATATGGAAAATATAAATAAAATAATTCCATTTACTTATTCACATGAATATTCTACTAGTCGAATAATCGCATGTAATACCAACAGATAATTTCATAATGATGGAATGCATAATGTCAGATATCATAACCACATACTCAAGGCCTCGTGCCAAGAATACAAATAATATTTTGTATGGGCCTTGCACCAAGACACTAGTTTGTCTCATGATACCTACTGATGCATCGAGGAGATATAGTAGGCTCCACCCATCACTTACTATGTCCAATGCATTCCTAATATCAAAAGGTTGAAACATAACATAAACATTCATATTAAAACTAGAATACGAAATGTTAATACATTAACCATAAACCATGAATGATATTAAAATAACACATCCATAGTCAAACATATCACAAAAACTTCAATACAATATGGAAGATTTGTATCATAATAAATCAACTTCAAACAAGTATAAAATCCATTAAAGGATGTTGACATAGATGAAATCAAAACTATTTGAGAGAAATATCTCTTTCTATTTTGAAGTCATTTAAAAGTAATGTAATTATAAAAGAAAACATGTATTTTGAAAATATTCTTATAATATCGTAAGGGGAGCTTCAAAGGTGTTATAATGGTGGAGAATAGCCACACCCTCCATACAAGTTAAAAAAATTCTTACTTTAATTTGTCGAAAAGGTTATAAAGTACATTGTTTGGAAAACGATGGAAAGATTCCTTTCAAACCATTTTATAAAAGGTAAAACAAGGGTATAAATGACTTTAACCCATATTCTAGTAAATAGTAAATTTTTTTTGAAATACATTTTTAAGAAACACATATGTGGATGATAAAGAGGTCCCAGTAGATACTTATGTAAAAACAACCTCGGATAATAAAGAGATTGTGAAATTAACCCTTACCTTGCACTTTTACTTGGTAGAGGGTATGTTAAACTCCTATATAATAGTTAAATAATTGTTATTAAATTATAAAAGAACTAAATACATAAATATTATATCATATATGATCTTCTAATATTTCTTTGTTAATAATATTTTAGTAGTATCATTGTTTTAGGAGTTAACTGATTTGTTTTCGTTTATATGTTTTGTTATGTAAGCCATGTTTGTTATGGATAAGATGTATTTGATTCTTATCCATAATTATATTAAGTTCTTAAAAATTATTTTTAATAATCAAATGAAAATTATTATTTAATGGTTATTATGTGGAATTAATCTCATCGCGTTCGTGGAGACGGTAATCTATACGTACGCACGAACGCTACTTCCATTTCATTATTTTTTTTATTTTAAAAGGAAAGAAAACCAAATGATACATTGGTATATTATTATTCCTGTAAAATATAATATTTTATATATGTTACTTAAGTTTATTAACATCATCCTTTATGAATTCCATGTATGGTATGAATGAGTCGTATCACTTTGAGGGGGCGGTAGTCCGCACTTCCTCAAATGAAATTATCGTATATATACAACATGAAAAGAATAAAGGTATGCTATAAAATAGAATTACAGAAGATTATAGATAAAATAAATATCATAAATATCATATGTAATTACAATTACATCATAATTGCCATCATAATAGATGGTAGTATAAGATTGAACAATCATCATTTTGTGAGGCAGTAGTTCGCCGTCCAAAGAAACATTATGTTCTATACCCATTAGATGGAGGTGTGTGTAATTTTAGTTCAAATAATTCTCATAAAAATAACCCAGTATATTTAGGATACTTTTTTTGTTATAAAATAAAGTAATAAAGATAGTTTAGGGGGTTGGAGAAGTAAAATAAAAGAAAAGAACTTAAGAGAAGATGTTACCTTTTAAATTGGGTAACTCCCTTTGGTTTGAACCAAAAGGCTTCCTTGAAGTGCCTTCTGCCTAAGGTAAGACTTTTAAGAGGAATATAGGGATGGAGGGAGCTCAATTGGGTATATTTTGGATGAGTCAAGGGGCTTGAGAGGTGTGAGTAATGGGTTAGAGGTGATGAATTTTTAAAAGGGAGGGGAGGGGCTCTTTAGGAAAGTTTGAAAATATTATTTTATTATATAATGATTTTTGGTTTCTAAAGGCCCAAAACTCAATAAAGTCAAAGATAATATGACTAATTTTCGAAATAAAATCATCCAATAATAATTGAATAGGTTTTGTATATTGTTTTAATTTTTATAATCTCATTTATTTAAATCATTCATTAATTAGGTAAACACTACATCATTATTGTGTCATTAATAATTTTATTTATTTGATGTCTAAAAATTATAAAAAAAACCATGATGAAGGAAATGTTTTTATATTTGAAAGGAATATTTATAGTAAAAAAGATAAATTATATAACCCCATGTAAAAAAGATTTTACTAAAAGATATATGTTTATGTCATTTTTGTCTTTACATTAAATTAATTAATATAAGGTGTCATTATCACTCTCAAGTGGCTCCATGGGGTCCCCAAATCGACCCAAGGATGACCATGGTCGGACATGTATCAACAAATAGGAATTGGACACATATTAGGGTAATTTAATATTATTAGAAAAATATTTTTTTACCCTTATTTACTAGATTTACCCTTTAACCATGGTAAATAATGTATTTACTAAAGTAAATATTCATAATGTCTAAAAATAAAAGTTACCTATTTAAAAATTTGGAACTCCTGATTAAAAATATGAAATCCATATTTCCATATTCAAAATACGGAAGTGGAAGAAATTAATTTAAAATTAATTTCCGTTGTCAAAACAAAAAGAATTTTTCAAGAAATAATAACTATCAAAAGATTGACACTTGTTTATGTCCAGTTTAAATGTAAAATTACATCCAATAACCTAAATTATATTCAATTATAAAAATATAATCTAATGATACTTTAAAAATACTCAAATTTATAATTTAACACTATAAATTATTTCGATCAAAAAAGTTGTTTTCAATTAAAATTTAGTATTTTTCACTATTCATAAAAATATGAAAGTTATCAGAGTAGTACAAAAAATTTATCCAACCTAAATTTTTTTGTCTCTATTTTAAATAATAATTTAATTTCATTAAATTTAATATATAAAAGTTTCAAATATTGGTTTTAAAAAAGGTTCGCCATTAAAAGGCGGTAAAATTGCATTTTTTGAAAAAAAAATTTGTCTAAAAAATGAATTTGTTCTTATATTATGTTTAAGAAAATCATAATATGGATTCTAAAATTATATGGAGTATATAAAATTTAAAATTCAGTTAATACTATTCATAACCTCTTTTTGAATGGCTAGTTTGGTAAGTCGTGGTGCGCTCGAACTCGGTGTTGCGTGTAGTGCAAGTTATTGAATTTCTTTGAAGAGATAACGTGCTATGAAATCACGGGGTGTTAAAATGGGGAATAATTCAATTTAAATATTTATTCATTGAAGATTTACTATTTGTTTTCAATATTGGCATAAGAGTTTCTAGAGAGGAACCTATCAAGTATAATTGTATTCTCACCCCTACTTTTATATACTTATTTTATATATTTATAGGACTTTGTTAGAGAATTATCTAGACCTTACTAGCTCATGATGTGGCCTTTGGTGGAAACTAGAGGGGTTGTTGTATTCCCTACAATTTTTTTCATTTAGTATTTATTTTTGGATATGATTTAGTTTGCATGAAATTTCATTTATATTTAGTTTTTTATTAAAATCTTTTGGGTTCTTTTACCTTTTATGTTTTTTTATGGTTGGATGTTTCCAAAATTTTCTTATGATCAAAGAGGGTAATTCCTCCCATATTGTTTGTTATATATACTAATCACTAGTCACCAACCTGTGACCTATTGAACATGGAATTTAGGGGTCACAATTGGATTCATCAATAACCCATGAGGGGTTATAGTAGAGTTGGGTCATGACAGTTAATGCTAACAGGGACTTGGAAATAATGAATAAAAAGTAATGTTTATGGAAAAATAAGAATGGGATGTATCTTTTAAAAAAAATTACAATAAAAAATCAGGAAAAATATTACCTCCTTCAAACAATAAATAATGTAAATGTTTTTGATGGATATTAAAGTAACATATTTGTTGGTTAGATAGGTTTTCAAAAATGACTCAAGAAGGGGAGTGAATTGAGCTCTTGATATTTTATTCACTTAAAACCACCATCTCTTAAGGTAAGATTGATTCTGATCTCCTATTATCATAAGTATTAAATAGAAAGAATAAAATTAGAAAGATAGAGATCAATTTTTTAATGGTTCCAGGAATAAAGATCCCCTAGTCCACTCCACCAACACTCAACTCCTAGAGCGTAGTGATTTCACTATCTACAGTCCTTTTACTAGGGATTAGCCAACCTGAGTGTAAGGAACCATCATTTGTTGTAAACCCAAGATCATTTACTGGGATACTAAAAAGGATTTAAATATAAATATCCTTAAATAATCAATACAATGAGTGTATACTTTCAAATGCATAAAAAATAAAGAGTTGAATAGACACAAATGTAGTACAAAGTTTCAAGTAGAAACTGATAGTATGGAATAAATCCTAGAGGAGAATATAGAAATAAGTAGAGAATCATGAGGAGATTCTTCCACCATAGAAGATTAAAACTTGAAAGGAAAATAGACATAAACGTTAAATTTTCTTATTTTATTTCTAGAATAGAGAATTAACAGTGCTTGAAGAGCTTCAAGAGAGATATACATAGAGAGAGAGAGAGAGACATTTATTGTTATTTATTCAATTATTTTCCTTCCCTTTTTCTTTAGAAAATTTTTTTTTAACATAAAATCAATGAAGATCGGGTGTAGGAGTAAAAATCCATGTGTCATTTTCTCAAAATTAACCGAGTAAAAAGAACTGGGAATAAAATAAATGCATTTATTTTCTTTCATAGTACTTGCAACCTTTTGGAAAACGATTTTTCCATAGTGAGGTAGTCCATTGTTTAATGCATCGACATCAGCATTTATTTTCAATTAAAATAATCTAATGATAATAAATACCTAAGTTTCTACACCACATAACCCATTCTGGTTCACCACATAGCCTAATGATCCATATAGTAATTCTTAAAATAGGACAATTCTTAATGTAGACGAATTATGTAGCTTTCTTGATCACATAACATAATCTATAAATCCAGCATCCTCACGTAGTTGATCTTCATATAGGTGAATTAATTATTTAGCCTATGAGAACTAAATAGCCAAATATGCCACAAATCTAATTTACATTTCTAATTTATTGATTTAGCTGATTCAACCTAGATGCTTTATCAATATAGCTATTTCTCACGTATATATGATGTAAGTGATTCATGTAAGTGATTGATTCATATAGGTGATTCTGTCATGTAGCTGATTGACATAGCCAAATGATCGATGTAGCCAAACTCTATGCATCCATAATGGTCCCATAGCTGATTTATCTAGACATAGATTGTTTTAACAAACATAACACATTGAAGAAAAAGTGAAAATTTATCTTAGAAATGATCAAAATTTGATTAAAACTAGTTAATCATACTTAAATGAATATTTATTAGTAAAATAAGAAGGGTTTTTAGTATGATAAAAACATAAAGAACATAGTATATGTTTGAATAAAAATAGTTTTCTAATAATTTCCCCCCTTTTGATGATCATAATACCCATTAAACATTAGACATAAAGTTGTAAGGAGTTTTACAAAAGGGATAAATAATTATTTGAAAATTTTGTGTTCTCCCTTTTCTTATCCCATTTTCATGACATTAAAAAGGAAAATAAAAGTGTGGAAATTTTTTTCAATATTATACATTCATTCATGTACAGTTATAATATAAAGCTAAAAATGAATTTGAATATGGCATGACTGCAATTTAGTAATCACCGCAAGTGAAAACATTCACAATAAATTGAAAAAAAATTAATGAAATTAATCACTTAACACACAGATAAATAGGGAAAGAGGAATTTTATTAATAAATAGAACTTATAAATAGTTAATATATACAAAACTATATATATAAAAATCATTTATATGAACTAGGTTCATGGATAGGGTCAAAGGAAGATGTATCTCTAGGCGGAGGTTTCTTAAAGGATGAAGAGGAGGATATAGGTAGTAGTTCGATCAACAATTGGTGGAGGAACCATCCTTCTAAGATCTACCTATAAACTATATTGGGCTCTAATTTTAGATTTATTTCAAGTTTTATTTCTAGTTATTCTCAATACTTTGGCTATTTCCTTTAATACTATACTGAAATCATAATAACCAGATCTATAGAAGGCTATTTTCTTTAAAATAATTGAAAGGGATGCTTCTGTTTCAGTAAGTTCTAAAAAAAAATAACGCTCTACTGATAAAAAGTGTATGAAAAAACAAGGTTACCTAATACTTCATGGAAACCTTATAGCTATCAAGAGGTGTTGTGCCTATGTATCTTCTTCTTATTAATTGGAGTAGTGCATCTACAAACATGTTGATCCTTTCAATGATGTCTGATTTGAAAAAGTCCATGGTAACCATATATCATTTACATAGATTATGAGATATAACAATGAGAGTACTATTAAACATTCATTTTAAATATACAATATCACCAGAAGATAATCTATGAGAAGAAAAACCAACAACAATATATGGATAAGAGGTACTAAAATGAGTTGCATATTGTTATGAAAATACATTTTATTGAATCCTATCTACAGAAACTTGTAACCTGATCAACCTATATTATAGTTTGTTTAACTTATATACTATATGTACTAACTAATCCATGATAACTTGTGAAAAATTAAGTCAACTACTTGAGGGTTCTTGAATAACTAAAGTGCATGAAACATGGGTAATAGCAGGAACATGTATAGATGGTCTGATTTGTATGCATACAATAAGTTCCTTCCCATTGGATTAATCTAGTTCAAAAAGTAATACATCAGAATCTCTTAAGAATAATATGAGTAGAGATCCACAACAGTATCATAGATATTATCCATAATGACCACAAAGGACCGATGGATCCTCCTAACTAGACTATGAGAGGAAGAAACCATATTCTAAACATCCTTGGACACCATCATATTTTAATCCACACTAAAAATAATCGAGAGAAAAAATTACCTGATAAAGTCTATAATTTCATTCAATGAGACATCAATACAACATTTTCTCTTCACACAGCTTCCCTGGTATCCTTAAATTCAGTCAATATATCCTTTCAAAAATCTTTCAAAAAAATAATAGTAAATATGTCACACTATAGTGACTATATATATGAGGAAAATAAATTAAAATTTGATAAAATTTTGTTAAAGAGAGTAAAGATTTTAGGATCCAATGAAGGTTCTGAAGCTATGGTGGCACTTGAATAAAATATCTTGATAAATTCCAAATGTCTCACTGTTATACATCTCAAAGTATGTAAGTACTCCTTTACATCTGATTTTAAACTTTTAATCTCCTGAGGTGAAACCTCATAAAGATATGATTAAACCATAGGTAGGTTCTTAATAATATATCCCTGTGATGAAACTATAATTCAAAACTCATTTACTTTTGATTTAGTGGTACACAGCCCTTTCATCTCACTAACCTAGGCTTTCACAACCTCAATCCCATGATTACTTACACTTGAAGAAACTTCTTGCACTGGTTTAAGATTATTAATAAAATTGGTTTGGGAATCTATCATCCCAACCAACCTATAAATGTTAGCTCTATAAATTTAGGTCTCTTTCAATTTCTTGATCTTATTATTAGTGTAAAACCACACCATATTCATCTTATAATACCCCCATTGAGATTATCAAACTTAGTGAAAACAACTTATGAAAAAGTTTATACATGCCTCTCAATAAATGATCTTTCAAAAATATTAATCACTAAGGATACATCCTCATGAACATGAGGTGGATATAGAAGGTTATCCGGGGTCTATAAATTAACAACAACATCCTCTAAGATCACATCTACACTTCCATATCTACTAATAACAGGTGACCTAGAGGGAATATCAACCTCTATATGATCATCCTAAATATTCATAGAAAACATTAGTTAGACCACTGGTCCTTACACTCTAGATATAATATATGAAACACTAGGATTAGTATCAACTTACCTTTTCACTTTGATCTATATAGATATCTCAATAGCAGGTACCTCTAGATAAACACTGGTATTAACTACTTCATGAATTTTAGAAGACTCCACAATAGATCTATCCTCTATAACTACAACATATGATGTAACTACAACTATTATCTCCACCACTTCTACAGTATACCCCCTTAAATGGGTAATGCATCCTTGAGAGGTGAGGTCTTGGACCACTCTCCCTGAATTCATGCAGGAGGTGGTATAACCACATGAGTATCACACTCATATCATAAAGATTTTAAACACTTGGAGGAAACATCTCATTTATACCCAAAAGTATTCAAAAGAACCGTAGATATAGCGTTAATCATACACCACTCAACTACTCATCCTTTATCTATATCTACTTCCTTCTTCTTAAAAATTAAGGAAACAATTCTTCCATAGGGGTAATAGTTAATATTTCCTTTTCCTTGACATTCATTGTTCGTGAATCTCATCACATGACTTGAAAAGTTTAGCTTCACATTTTTTATCATGAAATATATGAGATAAATATCTTGAAACTACATTTTTTTATATTTCACCTACTCTCTAAGAAATACCTATATGAATGAATTTACATAATACCTTAAATTAAGCCTTTAAGTCCTTTAAATATTTCTTCTCAAATGAATATGACCTAAAAATAAACTTAAATACATATTAGGGTCTTAATAATCTCATTTCAATCAAGGCATGACTAAATTTATTCTCACCTTCATGGGGAAAATGCAATATATCTTTCATCTCCATAGAAGAAACCAACATGGATTTCACATTCATGTTTGTAGACAAAACATCCTCAGTTTCACCAAAATGGAACTTAGTGTTCCTCATAAACTCATTGAAATCCTATTCAAACAAAAAACCTAACTTTTTCCGATTGAAAACAAACTCCCAGACATTAAATTGAAATAATTTACTTAGTAAAAAATTCATTAAATTTAACTAGGCCATGCCAACTACTTTTATTGCAAGAACTCGATGCGACACACTATCAACCTTGGCTTTCATCAAAGAAACATAACTGTTGTTATCTTCACACATCGTCTTTACCATCATTAAGAGGTTAGTTAAAGGTCATGAAGTTTGAGAAGGTGATTATTCGATTTCAAGAGAGGCTATAAGTAGCTGAATCAGAAGAGAGGAGATGGTTGATTTTGAGAACTTTGGTTATGTACCCAATTTGGGAAAATGTTACTTAGGAAATTTAGTTTTAGGATAAGATAAAAATTGAAATAACGAGTAAAATAAATTAAAATTAAAAAAATTAACCAAAAATATATATTTTAAAACAATTTTAAAATACTATAATTAATTTTTAAAATTAAATCAAGGAATAAATAAATATAAATGTAGTATAAATTTTGAAAATAATTTAGAACATAATAAATTAAATTAAATTTCACAATGAAATAAAATATAAATGAATTAACAAAAATTAAATAAATTTAAATACAATTAAAATAAAATGAAACAAAATAATCTAAATTAATTTTAATTCAAATAACCAAAATTTATGCTTAATAAAATAAAAATGATCAAAAGCATGGGGATTAACAAAAATATTAGCTAATTGATTCTTAGTAGAGATAAATTGAAGAGAGATATTACCTTTTTGAGTGTGATCTCTCAAGAAATGATACTTTAGATCAATATAATTCAATCTATAATGGTTTATTGAATTATTTGAAATGTTGATATCCCTAGTGTTATCAAATTTGTTTAACACTTGATTAAAAATAAATCCAAAATCTATCAAGGATTATTTTATCCATAACAGTTATTCACAATAACTACTAGTAGCTATGTAATCTACTTTAGTATTAGATAATTCAATTGGGTGTTGTTTATTATTAGTCCAAGATAACAAATATTTACCTAGAAGGTGACAGGTTCTTGAGGAACTCTTCCTATCAAGTCTATAAATAAAAATTTTAGCATCTAAATATGAAGGAAAATTAAAATCATGGGGTTTTGGAACATGTAATGAAAGAGAAATCATTTATTTAAAATATCTTATAATTTATTCAGAAGATTTTAATTAATATTTCTTAGGATATTGTTAGAATATAGCATAGAATAATACTTTAAAAATAATCTCAAGTCTACTAGAAGTCAAATAAAGTAGAATCCATATTATTATTTTGTACAAATTTTTATCAACCGGTTTCCCCACTTCATCCAAATCAAGTTTTTCTTGAGAACTTGTATGTGTTTCACATAATTTACTAATTTCAATCTAAACCTTTTAAGTAAGAAAAATATATATTTTATTTGATTTATCACATTCCCAAAGTCTTTTTGATAAATTTGAAATCCAATAAAGAAATTTTACTCACCCATAATACTCATTTAAAATTATTTTTGCATGAGTTTTGAAAATTAATTACATAATATTTTATTTGTAGTACCAAAAATTACATCATTAAAATAATTTTGAATTAAAAAAATATTTGAAAATGTTTTTTTATTAAAAAGAGTATGATCTTCTAAAACTACCAAAAATCCATTTGAAAAAAGAAAATAACTCAAACACTCATACCAAGATCTAGGTGATTGATTAAGACCATAAAGAGCTTAAGTAGGTTAGGAAAAATAATTTGGAAACGGGGATTTTAAAAACATGGAGATTGTTTAACATAAAATTAATCTATAAGAAAACCATTTAAAATCATAGGTTTAACATCCATATGATATAATTTTAAATTTATATGAGATTCATAGGAAATATGAATTATAATGGTTTATAGTCTAACTACATGGGAAATGAATTTATTATAATATATTACTTTCCCTTGATTGTACCACTTAGCCACTAATCTATCCCTACTCCTAGTGATCACACCATTATCAACCTATTTATTTCTAAAAACCAACTTGGTTCCTATGAAAGGGTAATCATAAGGTCTATCAATTAATTCACATACCTTTTTTCTATTGAATTGGTTTAACTATTCTTATATATATGAAACGCAACTCTCATTAACTAAATATTCTTCGAGGTTTTTATGTTCAAGTTGAGATATAATGACAGGGAATTCTAAAAGGTTTCCTACACTTCTTCTAGTTCTAATTCCTCCATCTATGATTCCTATAACTGTTAATAAGGGATGATTTCATAGAGTTATAGGCTGTTTGGGTAACAAAATTTTAGGTTCCCTGGTTTATATCCTTTCAAGATTGGTTTTACCAAATTCGTCTTTTATTTCATCATCATTTATATTTTCAAAAATAGGATCAGGTATCATGTTTTCAAAATAATCACTTAACTTATCAATTTGAGTCCTTTTATGATTAGAGGGATCACTTTACTCAAATTTCACATGAGTTTATTCTTCAAAAATAATTGAACTTATTTTTGAAACTATATAAAAATAACCAGGAAATATTCCTTTATAAGCCTTTGGATAAAATTTACCAAGATTATCCTTAGTTCTCATAATGTAAATTTTCCTCGAAACACTTTAAAGTATCCAAATTTTGGTTTTCTATTGTTCCAAATCTCTTAGGGTGTTTTCTTAAAAATATGTCTAATTAGAACTGTATTGTTGACATAAAATATAGTATTTATATATTTACCCCAAAAGTGAGTGGGAAATTTATATTCACATAACATTGTCTTAAATAATTCTTGTAAGGCCCTCATTTTAACAACACCATTCAGTTGATGTGTCTCAATTGTAGAATAAGTATGTCTGATACCATGTTATTAACAGAATGAATTAAGCTCATGGTTTTCAAATTGTCCTCCATGGTCCCTTCTCAAATCCATTTTTTATCCTTCTCTTTTTGAACTAACATGAAGAAACTTAAAAAAGAAGAAAAAGTCTCACTTTAAAGTATCAAAAATAAATCCTAAGTAAAATTATAAAAATAATCAACTAACACATACAAAAATATTTTACACTTAGGCTTATTATTCTATATGGTCCAAACAAATAAATGTGGATAAGTTATAGATTTGTAGATGTAATAACCTCTTTAATTGATTTAAAATACGACTTGTGTTACTTACCCATTTGGAATTCATTACATAATTTATTTTTACTCAATTTAATTTGACAACCATAATATAATGATATAATTATCTTCAGAAGAAGACCTAGTCAGGGCTTGGTCCAGAACACCCTAACGCTACAATGGTTCTCGGTTCTTTCTCTTTAGGTGGACATATGACTCCTATATTAATCACAACATCCCAACAGTAGAAATTTGGGTTAGTTTTCCCAAGATTCCCTTACCATTTCAAACCCCTTATATTATTAAAATTATAGGGAACCTAGTTGGTTGATATTTTTTATCCGATTGTAGAACTTGATTGGTTTTCCACCTTCTTTATCCTCAAATTTGTGTGGAAGTTTATTCATCAAAATTTATAATGGAGTTCATTTGGATATTAGTGAGGGAGGAGTTTAGATGCAAGAATCATGTCATTTTTTAATCACGATTAGAGTTATTCTATGCTTGTAACAGAATGGATCATGAATCGACTACTAGTTAGAGTTGAAGTAAGAATAAGGTTCAATAAGAGGTTGCAAACTTAGGAGGCAGTAATAAGGAATTGGGTCCTGATGTTGGTGAATGTTTGATGGGGAAAAGTCAGTTGGGTGTTTCCCCAGTCCCATGTAATGAAAAGTCCATGCAATGTGAGATACAAGATAAAAACACTTTGGTTGCTAATATCTTTAGTTGATTAAGGTCTGATCTAGGTGGTGACACACCTTATGTGCAATTCCCTTTGAGACTTGTGGGTACTGGGATTGTATGCACTTTTGGTGTTCCCAATTCATTTAACCCAATTGAGGGCTCCCAAGGTTGGGATGTTACTGGTGGTTGTATCAACCAGGAAGTGTAGGCTCAAGTGGATAATGAGGGAGGTGGAAGGACTCCCAATGTATCCTCCTATGAAAACATATTGATTTTAGGTTATGAAACCACTGAAAGTGGGGGATCCTAAGATGATGAGACTAATCGTGTAGTAGTTTATAATACAGAAAAAGAGGGTGTTCCATCATGTGGAATGTGGCAGGAGCAAGATATAGGTGGTGGGACTTTGATCAAGCCAAGCACGAGGAAGGAGTTATAGGCCATTAATCTAGGCAACAACTTTGAGGGATGGATTGAAAGGATGTACTAAGAGGTCGAAGCAGGATGGGAAGATAATTCACAGGATGATCGGGGAGTTACTAGGGAGGAGTCAAGGGATGAATCTTATAACCAACTCTCAGGAGATAGTGTAGATGTTATTATAGGTAGAGGGATTTTTAACCCAAAGAAGAGGAAGGGTCAGAAAGTCAATAAGAAGAGTTGAAAGGAATATTCATATTTACCACTACAAATGGAGACTATATCCTCCAAAAAGTCAAAATCCAAGTCACAGGAATGTGATACCATGGTTTTTGGATGTTTTGATCAGGCATAGGTTACAGATGATGGGGTTTTTCCCATCAAGGGAGTGATAATGGGGCTTCAGTAGGATGAATTCATGGTTTCTGAGCATACTCTGGAGTTTCTCATGCATTCATATAAATAAATGGTGTAGGATATTCTTGAGATTAATTCCACATAAGAGGAAGCTGATAAAATGATGGGAAGATTGATACTCGCGGACATTAATAATGACTTGTGTGCCTGGATTGAAAAGAAATATCGTATACTGATAAGGGGATTCAATGAAAGGAATATCACCCAAGATAAGTATATGAATGCCTAGGAAAAAATGGTGTTCCACATTCAAGACCCCATAAAGGATGATGTATAATTATATGTAACAACTATTTCCTAGAAGTTATTTAGGGATAATGTTTGTAATAGGTTTAAGCTATCCTTTAATGATTATGTAGTATCTTCTAATGATTTTTTTGGGTGAAACTCATGGTTTATCACTTTCCCCTTAAAAGTTTTTTTCCTAATAAAAAAAGTTAAATTTAAGTATGGTATATAAATTCTCATTTTTTGGTGCCTTAAACTTAAGGAATTTGTTTTAGAAAATAGAATATGTATTATTTGAAAAATATATAGAATAACCTCCATCAAAAAGTTGAGAATTATTTATTAGGTCAGGTTTCAATCCTTCTATATAAAGAAATTTATTGATGAGAAATAAACTTGGATTTCTAACTGCTCTAATTATAATAATATTACCTCTAGTATTTACACCAAATGTGACATATAATCTATCAATTTTAGACAATGAATGGAAATTTTATAAATATATACTCATATGTATTGAGCATCTATTATCTATATAATAATTTTTATTTATTTTCTAGTAGATTTTTACACTATAATATAATTGAAACAAGTAGTTTTTAGTACCCATATTCTCTTGGGTCCTCACATGTTTGAAACCTAAGATCTGGGAATCCAAATCTTCTTGTGTTGTCTATGAATTATAGCGCTGAATTTTGAATAAATTCTTGAAATATAATCATTATTAACACCAAAAAATTGGAGGTTAATTAGAATAAAAACATTTTCATAATTTTTAGGTTCTCCAAAATGAAGAAAAATATCTTTAGACATGTTTTCAATATTTGAACTAGGCATAAAATAATTTTTTATAGCTATGCCTTTTCACCTTTTCTTCCTATTCCAAACCAATATTTATAGAATTTATTATTATTAAGAATTTGATTCAAGTAGTTTTAGCCTTTTTAACGGCACTACAATCCTATTTAAGGTATTTAATTTCTTTTTACAATATTTCTATCTTAATTTCATGCTCATCATAATAAAAAATACAATTTTCCAGCTTCAATTTCAAATTTCAAATTTGTTCTTTTAAAGCCTCATTTTCCCTAAAAAACTTTTTAATACTTTTTGAGGGTTTTATTTTTCTTATTAAAGTATTAATATTTAGTTTCCATCATGTTAAAATATTCATTCAATTATTCAAAAGAAAAATTATTAGTTTCAAAATCAGATTCATGCTCAGAAGAATAAAATGAATGTACCTCATGAGATTGTTCCATAAAGTACATATTAGCCTTTTAATTTGAGATTTTAGCTTCAAATTCAAAGTATTTTTCGTCATTATAATACTCATAATAACTCCATGTATTTTTCATTTTTATTTTTATCTTTTTCTAAAAATTTTGTTTCTATTTTATATTTGTTTTTTGATTTATTTTTATCATGAAGTTGTGGAAAATTTGGTTTGATATGTCCAAAATTTTTACACTCATATCATTTGATTTACTTAGAACTTACATAATAATTTTTGTACTTGGTGAAGGATTTATTTAATAATCATCTCTTATTATAGAACCTTTTTAATTTGTAATAAAATTGACCAAGATCACCATCAGAATTAGTACTATTTAAAGTATCAGCATCATATAGTCCATAAATTTTTATAGATTTTTTTTCTTGTTATATTTTGATATAGAAACTTTCAAAACATCATTCACATTTTTTAATCATTATATGATCACCTGGTCCATATTCCATTTCATCCTTATAAATATTTAATGTACCAATAATTTTTTTTCTTATTTTTAAGTCTTTTATAACATTATATTTTCTAATGGAAGTTGAAATTCCACTCTATTTTGGTGGTAGAATTCTTTGTATTTTTAGAGATTGATTTGGTTCATGAATAGGCATTACTAAAGCAATAAAATCATTTAAAATATTAGTTAATATTCCATTTAAATGATTTATTCTTTATCTTTCCACTATTTTGAAGGTTTCGAGATTATGTTTTGTAGTGTTATATCTAAGTTCTTGAATGTTACCAGTTCCTTCATAAGATACTGAAATAGTAGTCCACATTTCATGTGTTTTAGCACATTGATAAACTATATGGAACTCATATAGACCAAGTCCACATATAACTGCATTCATATCATTTTAATTTATCTCATATTCACCTTCAATAGTAGAATCCCATTTTTTTATCTCATTTTGGAATTGTATAAGGTTATAATAATTTCAAGTAAACCTTTCGAACAAGATTCTTTATAGAAATAATAATCCATGCCTTTTAAAATCCATAATTTTATCCATTGAAATATATATCTCTTGTCATAGATATTTCTTCTTTATTTTCAACCATTTTTATAACTGGATATTTTAACTTCAACTAATGATAGTTGTGAACTCATAAGTAACTGCCTTTTATACAAAAATTTTAGTCGAATATGTGTTTCACAATAACTTAGGGGGTGAATTGAGTTCTTGAAAATTTCTTTAGTTAAATTAACCCTCTTTTAAGGTATGATTGATTCTATATCTTGTTATCATATGTACGAGATGGAAATAAAAATATTATGATAAAGATATAACATAGAATATTTATAGTGGTTCGGGGAATAACGTCCCCCTATTTCACTCCACCAACACTCAAATCCAATAGCTTGGTGATTTCAATATTTCTAGTCATTTCCCAGGTGAATCCTATCCTATGTTAAAGAATATATCACTTATTACAAAACCATGATATTTTATTGGGATCCTAATAAGGACTTATTAAAAAAACCTTCAAAACTCAGTACAAGGAGTGTCAACTCTCAACTATAGCAAAAAGAGAGAGTTGAATAGATATAGATGTAGTAAACAGATAAAAGTTTCAATTAAAAGTAGTGAATAAAATCCAATAGAGAACATAGAAATAAGTAGAGCGGATCAAGGAGAGTCTTCAAACATAGCCGATTAAAAATTGAAAGCACATTAGCTTTAAAATTTTATTTTCTTCTTTTCTTTCTAGCTTAAATAAGTAACATCTCGTAAAAAACATTGAGAGAGAGAGAGAGATTTCTAATTTTTATTCTATTCTTCTCTTTAAAATAAATTTTTATGTTTTTTTGAAAAATATTTTTAACATAACTTTAACAAAGATCATATTTAGGGGTAAAACCTTAAGTGTGATTTTCTCAAAATTACCTTTTCAAAACCACTAAAAAATAAAATAAAAATATATCCTTCATTTTTTGGTACTTACAGTCTTTTGGAAAATGATTTTAACATAATGAGGTATCCCATTATTTAATACATCGACCTCATCATTTATTTTAACATAAAATAGTATAATAGTAATAAATACCTGATTTGCAACATTATGCAGCCAATTTGAGTTCACTAGGTAACCAAATGATCCATGTAGCCATTCTTCATGTAGGTAATTTTTTCAAACAAATTTATTTATCATGTAGTGAAATATATATAGCCAAAATTATCACATAACTAGTACTCACATATAAAAATGAATTATGTAGTTGATCGAAACCATGTAGCTAAATATTTCTTGATTCCAATTTACATAGATGAAATCTCGTCATTGTTGTTTCATCAATACAATAATTTCTAATGTAGTCAATTCCTCAACAAAGGAGATTATATCATGTAGATAATTGATGTAGCTTAATTATTGAATTTTCCAAAATCCATGTTACCAAAGTCCTCACATATCTGAATTTTCTAAACATATCCAAATTTCAGAACACTTAATATATTTAAGAAAAAATGAAATTTTAACTCACAAATGAAGAAAAAAGGATTAAAACCTATTAAAAAAACTTAAAATAAGATTGATTAGTAAAATAATAAGGTATTTGGGGATCATCATATCATAAAACACATAATATATGTTGAAATAATATAAGTAGTCAAGAAAATTTAAGGTGGGTTAACTTAAAACCTGAAAATTTATAAGGATTAAAAATTCATGACTCACATATTCTAAAGAAGAAATTTCTACCCATGGAATTACATAAATTGTTACTAAAAAAATTAACCACTTATATTATTTAGTTGTGTACCTTCTTTAGATAACTTTTCATGAAAATTGTAAATCAAACTAAGATAAAAAAAACTTCTATAAAAAATTATAACAGAACATTTTATTTTAGAGATTTTATTCTACAGTTCTTTTTTTAAAAATGAATATTCATTTGATAATTAATTTGGTCAAACTAGATAAATTTGGATGGTTAGTATATTATCAAGTGATATATCCAATTCATATTTATAATAATGATATTTTTCTTCTTATTGATAAATTATAATGTGTCATATCATTATATAGAAAAAAATTATTATTTTTAGAATTTTTCCCATTGGGTACTTATGTCATTTTAATCCATATATAATAAACAAATATTGGCGATAATTCTCTATTTCTAAAGTTAAACTAGATGAAGAATACATGTCCTTCCATTCTTGGTATTGGGATAGAATTGAGACAAGATTAAATCATGATAGAAATTTTTATAAAATCTAAAATAATTATCATTATAAAAAACAATCATAATATTTTTCAATTATAGATTGGTGAAAAAATCCAAAAATTTAGTTTAAAATAATAATAATCTTGATATCTTTCTTAACAAGCAATATCAAACATTAAGAGAATTGAGATATATTGTAAAAATATTATTATTTAAATGTGACCTAGATACTGAATTGGTGAGTATAAATACGAGTAATCACATTATTAAATATATAAATAATATCCCTAATCAATAAAAATTTATTTAATAATACTTACGAAACAATAATTCAATTTTTAGTGAAGTTGTTTTAAGCTTTAAAAATGAATTTTCTTCAAAAATGATTTTTATATCTTTTTTGTGAGGAAATTATAAATAATTTCAGAAACTATTAGAAATTATATTTAAAAAATTAAATTAATTTTTTATATAATCATATAGATATTATATTAATTTAAAATTTTTGGATTTTTCTGAAAAGATTGATTTTTAGTGAATAGTGAAAATACTGATTTTTATAAAGCTGTATTTTCTTTTTCATTTAGAAGTATCATTATGAGTTGAATTTGATCATAAAGTAATAGAAGTACTTTTTAATTATATATAATATAATTTATTACATGGGAATTATAATTATACTTGACTATGGTATATGTTCATTTTTGGGCTTAAAACCACATTTTTTATAAAAACTATTTTCATTGCATTTTATGTATTTATATTAATATTTATTTATTCAATTTCTAGAATTTTAATATTAAAAAATTGGTTAAATATTTTGAATAATTATTTTTTAATTTGGTAAATATTAACCTTTTATTTTTCATCATTATGAATATTAACCTTAGTAAATATTGTCACCTCAGTAAAGGTAAATCAGATAATTAAGGTTACAACTAATATGATATAGACAAAAAATAACCCTAACAATTTTATTTAATATATTTTAATATTGGGGTTTCACTATTCTCATCCAATATTATATTTTAGGGAAAATAATTCCCTTTTTTAATTTAAAATGACTTATATGTTATTTTAAGTAAATATAATGTCAAAAATGTCACTCTCTTTCTTTCAATATCTATGAAATTTTGTCATAGATTTAAACAAATTATATTTGGTTATAAATATTTATTTTAAAGATAAAAGATTTTTTATTATTTTAATTTATTTTTATTTTTTAGTTATGAAATAATTACATTAAATGCTCACACAATACCGACTCAGTGATTATGCAAGTAATAAAAAAATCAAATAAATAAATTTAAAAAATCTAAAAGTAATATTGTTTGGATGAGTTAAAGTGTACCAATAATTTTTAAGATATATGTGTCATTTTATATATTCTTTAAAGGTTTATATTTGAATTTTATTTTAGTCATGTTGTTTTAAAATTCAAATTATTTGAATAGTTCTTAAAATGACATTAATAATATTTTATGTTAAAATAATTTTTTATTAAATTATTTAAAACTAATAAAAATATTTATAGAGAAAAAATAAGACAATAAATGGTCTAAAATTTCATACATTTTCCATTTATGATCCAATCGTCACCTTATAAATAAAATTATAACCCTTTGATATTGAAAAAGTCATTACCACACTAAAGGTTAAAATTTGTTAACCGATGGTTTAATCCAATAGATAAGGTCTAAAATGATAAAAAACCTATATAAATTTTATTTTATAATTATATTAAGGCCATATAATTTTTATATTTGATTCCATTTAATTTTGAAACCATTTTACACGAGCTTGATACATATCATATTATAATATTTTCGTTATTTCAAAAAATGACAGTAATTATATTTTATAATTAACAATATTTTATTAAATGATTTAAAATTCATAAAAATACTATAATTATACAATTCAATGGAAAATGGTTTTAAATTTCAAAAAATGGTACATTTAAGGGTCACTTTTATTTTTATGGTAACAATCTTGACCCTTAAATAGTAAAAAACATTGATGTTGTGTTAATTGTCGAAAGAGGTAACAAGGGGTTAAAGCAAAGAGATAAGGGTGAACAAATCTTATAAGGTTGAAAAATTTTTATTATAAGGTATTATTTAGAAACATAATAACCATATATTATAAATACATCAATTTTGAGACACATGAACATGAAAATAAATT
Organism: Viscum album; assembly: GCA_963277665.1. Lineage (NCBI taxonomy): Eukaryota > Viridiplantae > Streptophyta > Magnoliopsida > Santalales > Viscaceae > Viscum > Viscum album. The sequence continues at coordinate 1,181,517,221 of OY728164.1, forward strand.
CATTTTAACTTAATACTTTAATTAATTCCAAGACTGTCCCTCTCCTCACTTATAAAAGGGTGCATTTCTCCTCTATTGCACACCTAATTTTAGCCATTTATCTCAACAAAAACATTCGCAATTATATTTTAAACATCCCAAAACATTAAATATAGGTTCTTGTGTTCTTAAAATACCTTTCCTATGGACCTTAAAAAGGGATCTAATGAAATTATAATGATAAAGAGGTAATTGTGTTTACCGGCCCTTTCAAATTTATTTCTTCTTCTACTTACACTAAATATATCGTAACCATACTAAAATAATTAATATATCATCCTAAATAAAATTATATGTTATTATGATTATGTTAAAACCATTTTTAATCTCTTTTTCAACCTGGAAAAAGTGAAAACATTGCTCATGTGTACGTACGACTTACCGTCTCCACATAGCGGGGAAACTCATTTTTCATCACCATTCTATTTGGATGGTCATAAAAATGGAAAAAACGAACAAATATTATATTTATGAAATAATTATTCTTTTTTAATTATAATATCATATCTAATTTCTTACCTTTTAATCTGTTGAAAAACGATAACGTCGATCGTGCGTACATGTGGACTACCTCCTCCACAAAGCGATGTGATTCGTTTTCCATTTTTTATTTACATTGATGGTAATAAGAAAATATTTAATGAATATATATGATATATATGATATTTATATAATTATTAATATTATATATATGATTTAACCATGATCATGGTATAAGGACCCGGACTACCAAACCAAAATTCTCATGAAAAACGCAACAACTATCACCCGAAAACGATGCATTTAATTAGGAATTGTTAATAAGTTGGTGTTAAAATGATATAATTGGATCATATATGATATTATATTTTTTAAAATTATTATTTTACATAATTATAATAAATTTAAATTTATTATATATGAGATTATATTTCTTTTGAATCAATTCAAACTTGAGGTATGGGTTTATCATCTCAAATCATCTTCTTCAGTACATATGTTATGCTATGAACCTACTTTATTTTATGAGGTGTATATAAAGATACTTTGAATTTTTATATTATTAATATCCTTATGTTAATGATATTTAAATTATTATTTTATGTTATTCTTCATGGGTCTTACTATTTGAAAGTTAGTAAAGCAGTAAGGAATTTATGTTACAATCTCATTATTTATAGAGATTGTTTATGATTAAGTTTATGATGATGAAAATTCATGATATATCTCTAAATAATCTCATGAATTTTTTTATCATATGGTTATTCTTTAAGAATACATTTTTCCATTCATTTTTGTCACTCTAAGTACTCAAGAGTCTGAAAGAACATTAATAATGATATAAATACCATATATATTCATTATAAATATATTTATAGTCATCCATAAAAATATAGATATAGAAAATTGAATTAAACTTTTCATGGAGAGGGTAAACAGTACATATGCATGAATGTTGTTTTCACTTTTCAACAGATAGAACATAAGAAAGGTAAAAAAAATTCACCTTTACAGGATCATTTTTATGTCATATATATCTTAAATTTTCACTAAATATATCATTATTACCAAACACGTAAATACGAAATGAAAAATGAATCACATCACTTCATAGAGGTGGCAGTACACACGTATACACGAGCGATGTTATTATTTTCCAATAGATTGAGAAGTAACATTGTAGATAATATATTATAGCTATAGAATAATAATTATGTCATACATATAATTTATTGAAATTATAAAATTCATAATATATATCCATGAATGATGGTGATAGAAAATAAATTATATCTCTACATGGAGACGGTAAGTTGTGCATATGCATAAGTGATACTTTCACTTCCCATTTTATGGAGAATAGGGTGAATAAATTTGGTTTCATAAGCATAGTAAAATTTAATTATATTTGTGATATTTAATAAATTATTTTATGATGGATACCATAGATTCATAGGATTTAGAAGATGAAATAAATTGAAAAATTATGTGTTAGATGATTAACTCTTCTTTATTAGTCCACCTTTAGATCCCTTTTTAAAGACCCTTGTAATGGTATTTTAAGAAGACCAAAACCTATAATTCATTGATTTAGAAGTTTATAAGATATTTTGGAATATTTTTTTGAGATATAAGTAAAAAAAATTTTGTAAATAAGATAAAGGATGGGTTCCCTTTTATAAGTGTGGGGAGGGACACTCTTGGAGTTCCTTAAAATATTAAAATAAAATAAAGTCATTATATAGAAAAATACTTCCAAATGGATATATATTCGAATATAATGTAGTATTTTGTTCATATCCAATAAAAAAATTAATTTTTTTAAAAGTTTAAGTGGTGTTTTAAACCTTATATTTTGGTTTAACCCCTTAGTTAACCTGTTTTAACCTTACCCGTGATAATGATTTTTTCACACTTAAAGGTTTATAATTTTATTTAAAATGTAAAAATTGGATCATAATTGGATAAGGGATGCTATTTTTGACCTTTTATCATCCTAATTATCCTATTTCAACTTTTGTTTGATTTTAAAATGGATTAATAGAATATTATTTAACAAAGAATTTCATTAATGTAATTTTTTACACTATTCATTTAATTTGACATTAAAGACAACAAGATGAATATGGAATTAGAATATAATCATTTAAAACATAACTATTATGTCATCTTTATCTAAATAATTCTTTTAACTCAAAAATTAATACAAATTTTATGGTTTTTTATATTTTTAAAATCAGTTATTTTAATTTTCTATTAATTGAATAAATATCGTGTTGATATTGCGTAAGAATATAAGTTAATTATTTTTTAACTAAAAATTAAATATAAAATACCATGATAAAAATTTTAAATTATATTTAAAATAAATATTTACAATAAAACATAACCTTATTTTACCCTTTTGATAAAATATTAGAGATATTAAATTCAAGAGAGTGACATTTTGTATTTATTCAGTACTTATATTTATATAAAGGTCCTAACAAAAGAAATATAGAACCAATTGGAAAAATATTTGAGACTTGGATGGAAATTTCTGAAATAAACTCATAAAATAGGATAAATACAAGTTTTATATAAATTTTAAAGCCTTATCCTAAAGTTTTATCCATATTTTACCCATTTTAATCTTATTGAGGTAATAAATATTTATTACGGTTACTATTCATATTAACCAAAAATAAAAGGGACCTATTTACCAAATTTGGAACACATGATTAAAAATACTGAATCCATTTTTCAATATTCAATTTCTAGAATTGGCTGAAAATAATTTCAGATAAAAACACAAAAAGTAATGAAAAAACTTTTTAGAAACATGTCATTTTCAGTATAAAAATATTTTTATACCAAATCTAACCATAAAATTGATTCCAATAAACTTGATTATATTGTTAATAATTTAATATAACTAATGTAACTTTAAAAAAATTTTAAAAAAAATATATCTTTGTAAATTATTGAATCAAAAATATATTTTCCAATAAAAAATCATATTTTCACTATTCATTGAAAAATCAAACTTTTTAGGAAATTATGAAAAATTTCACTCTAAGATAATTTGAAATTTTTATTTAAAAAATTAAGTTAATTTTTTCAAATAAATTTTCTAAAACTATTAAAAATTAATTATATTATTTTCACATAAAATTAAATACAAACCATTTTTGAAGGAAATATATTTTTAAAGAATAAAATGACATTTCTAAAAATTGAGTGCTTATTTCCTGAAAATTAGTCAATAAATTTTTATTGACTGATTCCTTTATATATATATATTTCATAATTTGTTTAATCCTATTCATACCCAATTCAATCAGATATGTTATAACAGTCATAAAATAATATTATTTTGTTGTTTGTTTAAGCTCGTTGTTGTGTGTTGTTTACGCTATTGAACATAATTTTCTTTTAAAATATATAGGTGTTACACTCTCCCACCATTTAATAAAATTGTTCTTCATAATTTTAAATTGTGCTCAATAATCAAGGGTTTTATATTTGAAAATTAATTTATCAAAAACCCATATTTTAAAAATGGTTAATAAAACCTCCTCTTGAAACGAGTGAAAGGAAAATTTGAAGGTCATTTGGAATAACACATAAATAAGTTTCTGAATATGAGAAAATTAGTGGGAAGTGAAAATATATACATGGATAAGAAAACTAATTCCCAAGGACTATTAGAGACGGATATGTAACATGTTCATGATAAAGTTAATGACCATAAAAATGTAAATATGTAATGGGTGAAAAGACTTTCGATTCACTAGATTTGAAGGTATAATTATAATATTTTATTTCAAGATCATTTTCATAATGTCAAGGGATTATTTTACAATCAACATTTAGAACAAAATAAAATAAACTAACTTTGTTTATTTCCATATCACAATAAAAATTTCATCCCTTATTTCTGTTTTGATAAATTTCAACTTGATCTCTTACTCTAATAAATGAATATTCAAGATTAATTTTTCATTCATGGTGCACTAAAATTAATTTTTAATGGATCATAAAATCCATAAAAGAATTAAAATTGATTCCTTCGATCTATTTTACCCAAACCAAAATGATTATCACAGGTAATCCAAAATGATAAATCACACTTTATCCTCAAAAAGTAATACACAAAGTTCAACTTAAACCATTCCATAAATAGTTAACATTAAAACACTTCCAAAATATGTTTGACCAAATTAAAAATCAATAAATTTATAAATAAGGTCACTAAATTTTTAAAATCAACTTAACATTAATCCCCCAAACAAAATAAAGTATCTGTAAATGTCACATACCATATATGTGAATACCTTGATCATATATTCTCCTGAAGCATGGTAATAACCTGAATTACCATAAAATCATAATGAAAACAAACACACTTCCCAAAATTAACTCTATCCCCACTCCTTAAATGAAATCATAGTTTATATAATATATTCTATAAATAAAAAATGATGCAAACTCCATCATAGATAACATAAAAAACTTTTTCATCAAAACAGTAATAAGTTCCAAGGTCATCAATATTATCCCATTTACATTATTAGTAATCTATTTATCTCAGCTAAACATTATTATTTCAACATCAAACATAGATTAAGGGTTATATTTCACTTAATCATTTGTTTTTTTATAAAATATAAAATTTAAATTAAATCACTTTTCTTGGTCATCAGTACCATTCAAAATATTCTTGAAAATTATTAAAGAAAAACTGCTATAGAACAATCCTTAAATGTTTCATGATTCTTATAACCAAAATAACATTGATAAAAATATATCTACAACATAATTCTCATATTCCAATACATAAACACTTCAATCATTCCACTTACTTCTTAAATAATTAATTTGGCTTCATCAACTTATTCTGTAATACCTCCTTCCTTTTATATATCTTTTGTAGTCTCTTCATCATAAAAAGTAAAACCTTTACTCTTAAAACAATGATGATCATATTTTAGAGCCTTTTCCTTAGGAAAATTATTTTTATAATGCTTATATTTTCCACATTTGAAACATTCAACCATTTATGAAACCTTATAAAAACCATTATTCTCTTCAATTGCGTTAACCAAAATTTTAATTTTTCTTTGAAAGTGATATTCTCGATGCCCTTATTTTCCACAACGAAAACATCTTCTCATTTCATTGATACATTTACCTACAATATTCTTACAACATACTTCAAATTTAGGAAATTTAATCTTATTACCTCCATGGTCTTCATGAAATTACTTTTTACTCTTATTTAGTTTATTGGGAAAATCACCCAAGTTGATATTGTTAGTAATATAATGAGATATATGATTAGGCATAAACATAAGTTTTCACATTTCAATTCCCATCTCACTTAATTTCTCAAAAGGTCAATTATTATGTTGTCTATCACATTTATCATTAACAAAATTCCTTCTAGTTCCAACCATTGTATATAACCAAAATCCATAGTGTGAGAAATAATAATCATAATGGGGAACCACATGATCATGAAAAAAAATTATAGGTTTTATAAATCAGGATAACTTCTTTTCAATATATTACACCTTAGTTTTAACCTAGGTTATCTATAGTTATCGTATATTAAAATCATTTTTAATGGTTTATAAAGAAAATATGAGTTAAACCAAGCATATCCATCAAAAGTATCAAAATAGATGCACAATAAGGGAGAAAACACTATGTACCAGGATGATGGTTTAGATATACTCGAAGAACACGTTTTAGGGTTATTACCCCTAGATTTATCTATTCTAAAACCACATCCATTTATAGTATCTAAAAATATTTTTTTTGGAAAACCACAACCCTTTCTTTACCATAACTTAGAATGATATCCTATACATAAGATTATCCTAAGGGTTCTTACTAAAATTTTTTCATCCAAGTTTCCAAAGGTAACTAAACCTTACTATGATCCCAACTATAGTGTACTATAATCTTATATATAAATATTACATCTTATTAGATGAATATTCATTATATAAAATTATGATCCATGCCATAATTTTATAGGTATAGTATATTTAGAAACTTGGATAAAAAAACAACTTGTTTTTAAGAGATATACATCATCCCCCACTCAGTTATTCATAACTAGTACCCTTTTTAGAAATATCATACCTAAAATATTTCTTCATAACCTAAGGAAAGTAAACATAAGAGAGGGTGATCTCATATGATTAGTAAGGGTAAACAAGGGATATATAAATGATCAATTAAGCATAACATGAGAATATGATTGTGAGAACATGAGATTAACACTTGAAAATCATACCCAACATATCATAGATCATAATTTTGAATCATGGAATAAATATTTTTAGTTCATATGACATGAAACATAAAATAATCAAAGAACATGAGCCATGAAAATATAACATTGACATAAGATCATTTTATAAAAGAGTGGAATAAAGAATTGAATAATCATAATCATAGAAATCTTATATCAAGGATACCCACCAAGAAATTCATAACATGTTAGGCTTGGGATAACTATTTGTGTACCTGTTTCGGGATTGGGATAACCTCCCATGCACCCTATTGTTTAAGGTTTGGGATAACCTCTCAGCCACCTTCTTTTTTTATCCTTAGGATAAACTTTCATTTACCCTTTGATTTCATAGAAAATTAATCTTTACCCAATTCATTAGAGGGATATATAATTCTGAGCCCACCCATCACATAATCATAAATCCATTCATATGTATGCCACAAGATCATAAAAACATTAATTATAACTTAAACCATGGAAAATGAAACATGTTTCATTGATATTTTATCATCATAACCATAAATAATCCAAATAATGAATAAATATGGTATCATTAGATCATATACATATAAAATTATAAGTAACACTAGATGATGTTATCATATATGAAAAATTCCTTTAAAATATCACTTTAATATTTCTTAAGGAAAATAAACTTTTCATTTTTAATCACATATTAAAATATATAAATTTCCCAAAAATTAATAAAAACATTTTATTTGAAAATAACCTTGGAAAATTGTAATGAAAGCTTCAAATCATTGGGCAATCATAATGATAGGAAATTCCATTCATGTTGTGTACATTATAACAAATATTCCTTTCACATTTTTTATAAAAATTCAAAAGTAACTCATTTAGAAAATGATAAGAATATTCCTTTTAAACCATTTTATAAAAATATCAAACATGAGTAAAAATTACATTAAAATATCAATTGATAATAGTAAAAAAAATCTTGTAAATATTTTTAGAAAACATATACATAGAAGAAAAATGATTTTCAGCTGAAGATAAAATTAAAGTTGTTTTTCCGTAAAAACATTATTTCAGAATCTTGAGTACTTAAAGTCATGAAAATTAAAGGAATAATTTTATTCTCAATAAATAACTAGAGGAAAATAAAATTCAGGATTTTATTAAGAGATAGATCATAAACAATGAGATTGTAACGTAAATCCATAACCACTTTAGTAACTTTTGAATTATAACCTCATTAAAGAGTGAACCTTATATATACGTTTAAATCTACATAATTTTCATGATAAGAATTATACAAGTAATTAATGGGAATTATATACACCATATAAAATAAATAAGTGGTGAATATGGTATGTGTCTCACATAAGTAAAAGTGAGAAAAAAATATTTGTCTTGAGTTTTTATTTCTTTGAAAACGCTATAAGCTCATGTATAATAAATTTAAATTTATTATAATTCTATATAAAAATTATTTAAATACTTATAATATCATATATGATCCTTTTATAATATTTAAACACCCAATTATTAATAATTTTTTAATATAATAATCGTTTTTGGGTGTTAACTGTTTCTTTTTCAAGAGAATTTTGGTTTGGTGGTTTCTATCCTTATACCATGATCATGGTTCCATAATCATTCATTTATACAAAACAAGCATTTAACAGTGATATTATTTGACCTTTATCAGTGATAAAAAATAACTAACTGCCCAAGAGTGATTAGAATCCCTAGGGTTTTATCATCATAAGAAAAGAACTAATAAATGGGTCCTTTATCGTGACTAAAAAACATTGATAAAGGCTTCCTTTGTCATTGATTTTAGAAGCACTGATAAAAAAACCCATTTATCGATTCTTTTATTAAGCACTGATAAAGGACCCCTTTATTAGCATTATTAAATGTGTGGATAAATGCATCCTTTATCAACACTTCTAAAAGAGATGATAAATGGGTCATTTATCAGTGCTTATAGAAGAGCTAATAAAGGGATTCTTTATCAGCACTTTTATAAGTGCTGGTAAAAGGATCTTATATTAGATCTTTTAAATTTTTTGTTAAAGGCTTCCTTTATTAGCACATCTAAAATTTCTGATAAATGGGAAAACTACAGTTTTCTATAACATCACACTACAACACCATAAAATAGCACTAGAAAGTAGAAAAATTAGGTATAAATACAGAATTTAAAAGAAATAAAATGTATAACCCAAATAAAATAAAAAACATTATGTTATAGACATTTTAAACATTAGTTTATACAATTACATGAGTAGTTACAATTTATCACATACATTCAAAAACATCAGTGTTCCTCTTTATTTTTACCTTAAGACTAACTCATGTTATTGTCAAACAAACCACCCCTTCTAGAGAAATAGAACACAACTATATAAGAAAAAATTTCTTATGTTATTAATAATATAAATAAATAAATTAAACCAAAAGTGTCAATTTTTAACTAAACATTAAGTCATACAAGGGACATTGTGTATCAGTTTGATTTGTGGTTGATTCTTACACATCACACCATTTCTTGTTCGTCTTCAACAATTATCTCTATAAAAATTAGCCAATTTAGTATAAGATAAAAAATGATACAGAAATTAATTAAGTAATAGTATAGAGAATTATGATAAAAAAATTGAGGCTCATTTGCTCAGTTTTTGTGATGTGAGAGCATTTTAAACTAAAATGACACTTGATTATTGAAAGTACACCCTTGGAATCATATAAGTCACATCATGCATCAGATTAAGGTGAGGATAATTCATAAACATCACAAATTAATTATGTTTTATTATCCTAAAATATAAAAATAATCCAAATGTTTTTTCTCAGTTTTGAATACGTCACTTGTGTTTTCTAATCAAATATCAATTTAAACTGGAAACTTGTACAATAAGTCATATAGGTCACATCATGTATTGGTTTGACATGATATTGATTCCTACACATCAAAAATGACTTATGAATCATTTTCATAAATTACCAATAAAATAAAAATTTGTTTTCTTGATTTTTAGTGAGTGACACTTTGTGAACTAAAATGTCAATTTTAAATAGATAATAGACAATTTGGGTCATATCGGGCACATCGTGCATCAGATTGAGGTTTGGATGATTCCTAAAAGTCACAAATGACTTATTTATTTTTTTTCCTAATGTTTCAAAAAATACGAATGTGTTTTCTTGGTTTAGAGTATATCTGTTGTCTTTTTTACAAAAAATAATGTCAATTTTAAATAAAAATAAACACATAGAGTCATACTAGTCACATTGTACATCAGATTGAGGTGTGGATGAATCATAAACATACCAAATGACTTATGGATTGTTTTTATAAATTATCAAAACAATATGATTTTTTTTCTATTTTTTGATTACATCACTTATGTTTTTTAATAAAATTTCATTTTAAACTAGAAACTCACACTTTGAGTCATAAAATTTACATCATGTGTCAATTTTATGTGAGACTAATTCAAGAAATTTAAAAATTAATTATTAATCATTTTTTTAAATTATCAATATAATCTTATTGTGTTTTCTTGGTTTTCAGTGAGTGAAACTTTTTGAACTAAAATGTCAATTTTAAACTAATAATGGACACTTTGAGTCTTAATGAGCACATCACATATTTTATTGAGGTGTGTTTGATTTATACATGTAAAAAATAAATTATATATCATTTTAATAAAGTATCAAAACAATCAAAATGCCTTTTATTGGTTTTGAGTATGTGAGTTGTTTTTCTACTAAAATTAATGTCAATTTTAAATAATAAGGCACACATGGAGTCATACCAGTCACACTGTTCATAGGATATAGGTATGGATAATTTCTATACATCCAAAATTATTTATAGATTTATTTTATAAAGTATGAAAATAATCTGAATGTTTTTTCTTAGTTTTGATTACGTTGCTAATGTTTTTTTACTAAAATGTAATTTTAAACTAGAAACATGCACTTTGATTCATACTGATCACATCATGTGTTTGTTTGATTTTTGACTGCTTCATACACATAAAAATGACTTATGAATCATTTTTCTAAATTTACAAGATAATTCAAGTGTGTTTTCTTTGTTTTCAGTGAGTGAATTTTTTTTAACTAAAATGTATATTTTAAACTGATAATGGACACTTTGTGTCATACTAGGAACATCATGTATCAAAATAAGGTGTGGATAATTCCTACACATCACAAATGAATTTTGGATCATTTTAATAAATTATCAAAACAATATGGATTTGTTTTATTTATTTTGAGTATGTTAGTTGTCCTTTTTACTAAAATTGATGTCAATTTTAAATAAAAAGATGCACTTGGAGTCATACCGGTCACACCATACATTTTATTGATGTGCGTATAGTTCCTACACATATAAAATGACTTATGGATAATTTTAATATATTATCAAAAGAATCCTAATGTGTTTGATTGGTTTTGAGTGTGTTACTTGTGTTTTTTATGAAAATGTAATTTTTAAAATGGAAACTCGCACTTTGAGTCATACCGGTCACATTGTGTGTCATTTTGATGTGATATTGATACATACACATCAAAAATGAATTATGAATCACCATAAAAATGATATCAACACAATCCATGCATGTTTTCTTGGTTTTTAGTGAGCAACACTTTTTGAACTAAAATGTCGATTTTAAACTGATAACAAATAATTTGATTCATATCGGGAACATCACGTATCAAATTGACGTTCTTATGATTCCGAAACATTGAAAATGAATTATGGATCATTTTAATAAAGTATCAAAATAATATGAATGTGTTTTCTCATTTTTGAGTACGTCAGCTGTATTTTTTACAAAAATTAATGTCGATTTTAAATAAAAAGATGTAGTTGGAGTCATACCAGTCACATCATACATAATATTGAGGTGAATATAATTTATACATGTTATAAATAACTTATGTATCCTTCTCCTAAGGTATCAAAGAAATCCAAATGTTTTTTCTTGATTTTGAGTATGTCACTTGTGTTTTTTACTAAAATGTCATTTTAAACTGAAAACACACTCTTTGAGTAATACCAGTCACATCGTGTGTCAATTTTATGTGAGGATGATTCCTATATGTCAAAAATGAATTATTAATATCTTTAATAAATTATTGATACAATCTGAGATAATTTTATCAATTTTTTGTGTGTGACAATTTTTGAACTAAAATTTCAATTTTAAACTAATAACAGACAATTTGAGTGGTACCGGGCACATCATGTATCAGATTGAGGTGACGATATTTAATATATATAAAAAATGACTTATAGATCATTTTAATAAACAATAAAAAATATTAATGTTTTTTCTTGGTTTTGAGTATGCTAGTTGTCTTTTTTACTAAAATTAATGTCAATTTTTAATAATAAGATGCACTTGGAGTTATACGGGTGATATTGTGAGCCAGATTAAGGTGTAGATGATTACTACATGTCCCAAATGAATTAAAAACCATTATACTAAAGTATAAACATAATACAAATTATTTTTCATGGTTTTGAGTACATCACTTTTGTTTTCTACTAAAATGTAATTTTAAACTCAAAACATGCACTTTGAGTCATACTGGTCACATCATGTGCCGGTTTGATGTGAGACTAATTTCTAAACATACAAAATGACTTATTAACCATCTTAGTAAACTATAAAAATAATATGAGCATGTTTTCTTGGTTTTTAGTGAGTGACACTTTTTGAACAAAAAATGTCAACTTTAAACTGATAATGAAAACTTTGAGTCATATCGAGAACAACCTATAACAGATTAAGGTGAAGATGATTACTACACATAAACAATATCTTAGAGATAGTTTTACTAAAGTATAAAAATAATCAAAATTATTTTTCTTTATTTTGAGCATTTCAATTATACTTTTCCTAAAATTAGTATCAATTTTAAATAATAAGACGCAGTTTGAGTCATACCATTCAAATTATGTGTCAGATTGAGGTGTGGATAATTCCTACACATCGCAAATAAATTATTCATCTCTTTTATAATGTATCAAAAAAAATCCAAAAGTGTTTTATTGGTTTTGAGTACATAGCTTGTGTTTTTTACAAAAATGTCATTTTAAACTAGAAACACACACTTTGAGTCATACCAGTCACATCGTGTGTTAGCTTGATGTAAGACTAATTCCTACACATAAAAAATGACTTATAAATAATTTTACTAAATTATCTAGAAAATATGAGCGTGTTTTCTTAGTTTTTAGTATGTCACTTTTCTTTTTTACTATAATTAATGTCAATTTTAAATAAAAAGACATAGTTAGAGTCATACCAGGACCACCATGAATTGGATTGAGGTGAAGCTAATTCCTATATGTAAACATGAATTATGGATTTTTTTCAAAAGTATCAAAAAATTATTAATTTGGTTTCTTTATTTTGAGTATGTTATGTGTTTTTTGAACAAAAATGTAAATTATAAACTAAACACATACAATCTAAGTCATACCGAGAACACTATATATTAGATTGAGGTGTGGATGATTGAATATGTGGTATTTGTTCTTCCATCAAAAATCTACCAAAATATAGAAAGGATAGAACATGTTTCATTAAAATGGAAGATAAACTCCATTCTCTATGAAACACTTCATGTTTTAGGAAGCATGGGATTTTTCTTCCATAAAAAAGGAACATGTTCTCCCTTTACTGGATTGTTGGAGATAGTTGAAAGAAAAATATGACTTCTCAAATGATATGTGAAAAAAAACTAAATAATTATTAGATAAAAAAGATAAGTAAATTCACTTACAAATAGTATATAAATGATGATCAAAATAATTAAATAAGTAGTAAGAATTCAAATTTTCATGATAATTTTATATATTCTTGAATTATTTTCTTATTTTCATTATCTCAGTTGCATCATCAAAGTGCAATCTCTAACGAGCATGAGCAGCTTCAAACAAACCACCCCAATTCAAATAAAATAATCCACCTATATAAGAAAACAATTATTATGTGACTAATACTAAAAACAAATAAGTTAAACATAAATATGAAACAATACATTACTTCTATGGACAATGATTTTATTGTTCAAACATCAATATTGGAAATCCTGTGCAAGATGATAAGATTTTAAAATATTCAAAAAGAACCAACCAACCAATTTTTATTTTAACTCACTAAATTTCATTGATAAAATATTGATATAGGTAAATTTAGTTCGAATATTGGGGAATGTGTTTGATGAGTTTTGAGAATGTGATGTGTGTTTTGAACTAAAAGGAAAATTATAAACTAAAAACATATATTTTGATCCATATTAAGAACAATGTGTATCAGATTGATCTATGGATGATTGAGTATGTGGTGTATGTTTTTATTTCAACCATCTACACCAAGACAAAAAATAAATAAATTTTCAATTTGGATAGAAGATGAAACCCCATAATGCATAAAATGCTTCATCCAAAAGCAACATGTTCTCACTTTTCTAGATTGTTATAGATAGGTTAAAGAAAAATATTAATTCCCAAAATATCTGTGAGAAAAATAAATAATTATTAGAGAAAAATGATAAATAAGTTAACTTAAAATAACATAAAAAATAGTGAAACAATTAACCAAATAAGTAGTATGAGTTAACTTTTTCAAGATCATAGTAAAGGAATTAATCATCCCTGTTGATGAATTCATTATTATATCTCTATGAAAACTAAAAAAATAATTATTATATAAAAATGATGATTAAATTAACTAAAAAGTAGATAAAATGACGAGAAAATCAACTAAAAGGAATTTTTTTAGTTATATATCATTAAACTATAATATAATTATTCTAGATCAGATGAAACTAAAAAAAGAAATTTAGTTAATGTTACATGATGCTAAAAGAAAATATTTTAGAAGAACAATCTAAACAACATGATATGTTTAACCACTTTAAAATAACATAACATTCACATATTAAACAGAATTTCCATAGAAACTTTTTTCATTCTGGGTTGGTGTAAAAATTATAAAAAACATTTTCCATCTTAATTGCTACAAAAAACTAGCATAACACAGTATATATTCCTAGATTATACTAAAAAAAGTGCATCCCTTTATTTATTCCTACAAAACATTTACCATTAGTGTACACCTATTAGAGTTCATTAATGGAACTAAAATAAATATTTAAATTTGAGTTTTTATGGAACATGAATTTATCTTTCCTTTTCTCCATTATAGAGAATACAAAATACATGATAAACCATTTACCTTCTTTGATGGAAAAACTTCAAAGTGGCCCATTATGTATTTTCAAGAGACACTAAACTACCTAATAAATTTTTTACCCCTTTTACAGTATTAACAATAGTATATCCCTTTATAGCATCAAAATGTCACTAAAATATAGTGAATATATTAATTATTCATGGATTTTTCTGTAGATTAGTATATCCTTTTCAATATTCTGGGTTATGATAAACTCTAACATAACATAATCATTATTTTTTCATCAACATGGGAATATCCCAATTCTCACGTATTTTTTATTGAGAATGATGGTGTGTTTTTTATTAATGGTCTTATGAACATGGATTATTTTATATAATGAATGTGAACTTTCATATTAGTGATGAACTATTAGACACATTTTTTGATGGTGAGTTGGTGAACATGTTACTATATTCATAATAAGGATAGGTTAAACACCTTTACTCGTGTAATAATTGTGAGATTTTATATGATATAATGGTGGGATGATTTAATTTCACATCATTTTCATTAAAAAGAATTAGTTTTAGTCCATCCATTTCACTAATCTAAACATGACGTGTTACTTGTATAGATTTCATGAGAATTTGTGATATTATATCATGAATATAAATAATGATCGAATAGACCAAATAATTCCAACACCAAGAAAAGTGAAACCACTCTATTTTTCTTTTTAAAAAATTCATGCTTCAGTTGATGAAGTTTTATATTTATTTTTTAGAGTTTTTAGATCTAGATACTAGATTCTTTTTCAAAGGATTATTCGTTTGGATTTTCAGTACTTTACGATTTCATTTGAAGCATTTTTTTCATTTTTGGGGATTTCTTCATAAAGTGGTTTCTTTTCATTTTATTCCATGTTTCCTTTGACACCAACCCTATTTTATGACCATGACCTCTCAATGTTGGTTGTCCAATAATATTTCTCTCATACACCTTCTGGTTTCAGTGGTTGATTACACATATATTTATTCAAACATTTTATATGGATTATATACATGTTTGATGATTGTATTGGTTCTTTATGACTCTCAAGTGACTATTAAAACCACAACTAAGACCCTTTATTTTCATTGTAGATAATCCATAGTAAAGAAATCACATATGTTTTTTTATTTTCTTTTAGTTTGTTATTAGTGAGGGGTTTCTTTAACACTTCATTAAAAATTGATAGTACTTGGAATGGTATAATATAAATTACAGCCCATGGTAATAAGTTTGAAAAAATAATTAGTGTTTGTTTTGTTTCAAAAAAAATCCCTCTACTTAAATTCCTGTATAAAATCACTTAAACAAGTGGTGAAAAAAATATTTTAATAAGCAACCTTAAAACTAGAAAAATGGCTCTTATATTAAGTGAAAAGTGTTGTGTGCACTTTTAAGAAATTTTTCTCAAACACAAACTTGGTATTATTACCATTCTACACCATTTCCTGCAAAAAAATATTATTTCTAGGACAACACTTCATATCATCCTCCACCTTAGTCTCCACCTCTTCCTCTTCCTCCTCCTCGGTCTTTAACTCCAACTTTGTCTTTGCCTCTGCTTCTACATCCACCTACACTTCTTACTCCACCTCTGAATCTACCTCCTCCTTCACCATTTCCCAACAATTTTATTATTCGTAGGCCAACCCTTATAAACAATTTGATTATGACCATTATTATTCTCCTTGATAAAAATATAAAAAATAATATATAATTATTCTCACACTATTACTTCACACCCCAAATATATTTTTAAGGTCATATCCCATACAAGATTATAAAAATAGTAGTTAGTCACCTAAATTTGTTTTCTAAAAACATTCTAAAACCATATACATTTCCCACTCATCTCTAAACAAATTTATTCTTCTTTTGAGTATGATGGTTATCAAAAACCTTGGTAGTACTGTGAAAATATATACAAACAAAAAATTAAGAAATATTTTTAATGAAATTGCAATTACCTTCTAAACTTACCACTTTGGGATGTTGTTTTCGGATGGTTTATGATCTCTTTTATAAATTTGCAAATATAATATCAATATTTTTTGTCGTTATATTTATTTAGACATTATAGAAGGATTTTGCAAAATAAGTAATAGGTTTTGAAATATGATTTGATAGTTAAATATTTATATATATACCTTAATTTATTTTCCATTTGAAGTAATTCACATACTTTTTATATTCAGTCGTTGACTTCATGCCATGATTTTTTCTATATTTTGAGTCTGCCTTATCATAAGAAAATTATTGTTAAAACACATATTGAAACATATAATTCAAATTTTATCTATAAAATATTGATTTTAGTGTATTAAAAATTCACAACACACATCATGTGTGGTTGGTTTGTTGGATATTCAAGAATTAGATCCAAAAATAAATATTTGGTGTATCCAGATTGAATGTGATCAGTATCATGTGCAGACTAAAAAAATAAATAAAAAATTACTGCAAAAAAATAAATACATATTTTATTGGATTAGATTTCAGTGTTTTACCTCGATATTATAGGCCTAAAAAATTGTGTATCATCTGTTAATTTTTCTCAAACACATCACATAGCTCATTTTTTTCTTCTCAATTTATTTCTTCTACAAAGATATTTTTCCATAGAAATGATACATGGATTGATGAATTCTAATCATGATTCACGTGGTTTTCCCTTTATATTGTAGTAATATAAATGTCTATTGAAAATATGAATATTTATCAAATTTAATGATCATATTATATCACTATTTAGATATATGTATTATGAAAATGTACTCTATCTATGTATTCACAAATTAAGATCCCAACTATTTATGTGTGAGAATATCATTTATACTCTCAATACCAATTACGTTGGTCATGAAATTTCTATATATTTCTTATTCATATGGAATTTAAGAAACATTTTCATATTTAAATGTGATATCTTTATGAAGTTCTAATGATAATAAATATTTCTATGTAGTTGGTGGGGAGAAGGTACTCCCAGAAGGTCATTTTTATTTCTTGGTTGATTCACTAGATTTTCTTGATCTAACATTATGTCACCCCATAACTTGATCCATCTGTATTATTATACCTCACTTTAGACATTTTTTCATAAATTCTTATAGGTATTTCATATTAATTTTTTAAAGACATACCTCATGTATATTTATAAGATTATATGGGAACACTAATAAAGTTCCAATAACATCATTCACGATTGTAATATCTAGATCATAAAGTGGAAAAGGAGACTTTATAGTTGGATCATGAGCTACCTCAATCCCCACTATCATGTGATCTTTTTTGAGTTCTTTCTAGTGTATCATGTCTCCTAGGATACTATAAACCATACCCCTTATAACGAGGCAGTGCATTGGTGTTGACAGATATAAATCACAGACAACTGTACCCTGTATAATTTTAGTAACATAAAGTTATCAAAAGTTGTTTGATTCACATTTAAGAGAAAGAATAATGAAAAAATTTATTACCACTGGTAAGGTATGCGGTTGAGGGGAATGAATATCCTCAAATATAGTAGTGTCATTTGGTTCTTTATGTGCTAATATTTGTTCCACAACTGGTTCACTTTGATCCTTTCTCATGCATTGGTCTTCCAAACTAGACCGGACAATAATATCTATTAAAGAATCTATTTTTTCCTACAATCCTTTGATCATATTATATGTATTTTCATGTGGTTTTATCATATTTTAATATGTTTGATGAGACACTCTAAAAACTACTCCTCTAATAGAACCATATTGTTTTGGCCACTTCAAAGCTACTAAAAGAAGTTTTTCTTTTGGTATGGTTGATATTGATTATTGTGTCTAAACCATATAAAAAAAATATGGACATAAATATAAATTTTTATGTAATAAAATTTTAAATAATAATGAATTAATATTATTTCATGATTACATGTGTTTCTCATACTACTTTTTTATTTTCATCAACTTGTTTACCCTTCTTATTTATGTGATCCTCCTTCCATAAAACATGATGCAGGATGGAAGTGGCTTTGTATTTTGATTCATTAATCATAATATAAACAAAGGAACCTATGTTGTTTTATATCACATAAAACTTTTATTATTTATTTAAAATACATTCCAATTTATTCTCTAGTGAAGTGAACCCCATCTTTCTTTTTCGATAGAGGTACATTGGTTTTGATGCACATTATTTATTTTAAGAACCCTTTTTTGTTTCATAATATAAATTTTTTGAATCAAATTGAATAGAATAAATAATTTCAAATAATATATTTCTGACTTCAATACACCTGAAATGATTTCTCATCATGACAACTGATGAAAGCATTCCAAGTTTCCTACTTTATAATGTGTGCATAACTAACTGGTGGGTGGAGCTTTACTTTCCCCTCAGCATCCCTAAGAAATAACTTGGTAAGAAGTGTCTGGAAACCTCTATGAGATTTTCCAGCATTTGTTAAGACAAATTTCTGATTGAAATATTTTAAAATAAACAAACTCTACGATGAATAATGAAAAATAAATAAATGTTTCATTATATAATTTTTTAGTAAAATATAGAAAGTATATCGTAACACTACCTTTACATCTTTACAAATGGTTTCCTTCATTATAAAATGTATGTGGCTCCATGAATCAATATCAATCAACACATTAATCCTCGTTGTGACCCCAACATAACTAATGAACACTAACTTGTTGGGGTCAATAGTTTGGCCACATTGATTCCAACCAGACTCAAATTTTATAACCGTATTTATTTCCTTGATAATTTTATTCAACATTAGGATATTGTTTCATTATTGTTTTTTACATCAACATGTTATTGATACGCTAAGAATTATATAGTTTTAGAACCGAATATATGTTCTTCCCCAGGATTGGTAACATCATCATGTACATAAGACATTATTTGCATGAGTTTTCAAAAACTTAATAAAGATTATGTTAATGCAGTAGAGAATAGATAATATTATGAGGGAAAACATAGTATATTAAAAACACATTAACATTCCCATTAAACTCTATTTTTTTCAAGGTTTTAAGGATTTGGATCCTCTATCTAGAATCCAAATCCCCTCTTTTTGGTCTCCTCTAATGTACAATACATTGTCTATATTTGGACTGAAATGAACTAATTGTGATCTCCCAATGAAAGTGTCATCCTCAATTGTATTTTCATCTGACCATATAGTTGATTTAGTCACCAGAAGGACAATTAACAAATTCTTGTTTGCTGGGTCTGAGATAAAAAATACTTTTACTGCTTGTGATACCATTATGAATAGATAATATTTTTACCCTCCCATAATGAAATCAATATTCATGAAGCTCATTTCATCAAATTTCAATACACTCCTATTGTCAACTCATTTACAATAGAAATTTGAAACTTGAAATGTTGTATAATCGAACTCATATATATATTTGATAATGCTAAAATATGGCACATTTTCATAAATTGTATATCTATACTTGGAACCATATATGTGCAACACTTCCTCCATAAGCGTAACTATACTATTTTTCATCATACTTTAATCATTGTATTCTTTTGTATAGAATTTATAACCATTGATTACAAAACTAGTGTATGATATAACATTTTAATTTGGTCCCTTGGCTATCCATCTAATTTTTTTTTGGAAATTGAATTCTTATTTTTAGATAACTCCTTATAAATTTGATCTCAAAACCATCCTATAAATTATTGATTATGTTTATTTGATATCCATCCTTCAGACCTAGATGGATTTAAATCTCTAATAATTTCCATGCGGGATTCAACGTATGGATCAACATCTTCACTATTATGTAAAATGTAAAGTTTTCTTGATCCAACATTGTGATGGTAATTGTAACAACATCCCTTCTGGAAATCCCTTCACCCATAAGGCGTCCACTATGATGATACTTTAGAAGACTAATGCTTTCAACATCTGATAGGTAATCAGTACATAATTAAATATATTTTTCAATAATATATTTTTCAGCAATACAACATTCTAGTCAACTTCAATTCTTGACATACCCTTTCAAAATTTTCATATTCCATTCAATGGGGTACATCCATCTATAATGGACATGAGTACATAGTTGAACCTCTCTAACCAAGTGAACCATTAGGTAAGACATTATATCAAATAATGATGGTGAGAAGAATATCTCTAATTCACATAATATGACTGAAAACTACTTATTTATGATTGGAAACTCTATTGGGTCTATAAATTTACAGCATATTGCTTTGAAATAGAAGTAGAGATGGGTTAATGTATATCATACATATTTAGTAAGAATTAAATGGAAGGTAATGGGCATAAAATCTTATATCAAAACATGACATTAATGTTATTTTATCCCCTATAAATTCAAATTATTCATTAACATTACATTCTTGATATTTTATGAATACCCCTTTAGAACTTTTACACCATTAATGAAAAGGAAAAAACTAGATTTTTTCCTGTCTGGATAGAGTGTAAGCTGCTGGAGGAAGAAAAGTCTGCACTTGACCCTTCATCATTGTTATCTCTTCCCTTATCCCCATGTCAATCATTTCCAACCCAGCCTTGATGCCATCTTAAATTTTTTTTCAGGAACATTTAGTAATGTGCTAATAACACTATCAAATACATTTTTTTCTACATGAATTACATCAAGAATATGTCTGAAATATAAAAAATTCCAATATAGTAATTCCAAGAAAATTTATCTCTTCTTCCAACCTCATTTCATCAGGTTTTTTTAAATGGTTTACCAAAAATAGTTTCAATATATTTTAATTTATTGAACAATTGATCACCCATTTATGGATATGATGTTGTAAATTATTGACTATTCCAATCGAATATTATCATCCTTGATCAATGTTTATTTTGTTGAGGTAAAATTTTCTGATGTCCTAAAAACACAATCTTTGAGGAATGTTTCAACAGAACTGAGTGTGTGTGTTCTTCACAAATGGGACACCCAAACTTTCCTTAAATGATATAGCATAAAAAATTTACATTAGCAATAAATACATTTATAGTCCCATAATACATGTCCATCAATGTGAATTCTTAACTTCTATGAGCATCATAAATTATAACAACTACATCCTATATCAATTTCAGATCTTTAATCAATGGATCCAAATTTGGTCTACATATAAGTAGATACAACATAATACATTTACGCTTCATGCATAATTATGGTGGAAAATTATAATTTACCAGCATGACAGGCCATGTACTATGTACACCAAAAGAATTTATTCCATTTGTAGATAATGCAATACAAATTTTTCTCAGCTCATTTACAAATACAGAATACTCATAATTAATTTTCTTCTACTGAGAAGAATATGCTGGATTGCATAGGTTCCAATCTTTCATTCTAGTATCTGTATGCCATGTAAATTGTCTTGTGTTTTCTTTATATCTCTATAGTCTTTTAAACAATGTAATGATTGTAAATTACCATAAATATTTTGAAGGACTTGATTCATTTTTCTTGTATCAATCCACATCATAATTAGAGAATTTTATGAGTAATTTAGGCTTATTATAAAACAATATACAATCATTTGGACAAGAAATTATTTTTTTGGATATCATTCCCATTTAAATTAGCATTTGTTTAGCATAATATGTTTGACATGGAAGTTCATTTTCTTCTAAAATCATATCATTTAGGAGACCAAGTACTGTAAAGCTGGTGTTTCTCTATCTGCTACCAGTTTTCAAATTATATAACTTCATTATAGCTAACAATGTTGTGTATTTAGTAAAACGGGTATACAATGGTCTGTTAGAATAGTTATTTAACTTCTTAAACAACTTTGTACAATCATTAAGGTCATCTTCAATTTCAATTTTCATTTCTTCCATGCAATCTCCATTATCATTTACACTATTATTCATATCAAATGATCCATAAAATGCAGTATCGTCCTAATCGATGTACACATTCAGTTTTTTCCCATGTTTTGTCCAACATTTATAGCTATAATCTATTATATGACAAATAAAATGTTCTTCCAACTCTTCTAGACTGATTATTCATAAATAAAAACAACATAAACACAGAAAAAGGATTTGATAAGGATCGTATGCATGCTTTATTGAAAACATTATGAACCCTTTAACTCCATATTCATAATATTTTTTCAAATTATTAGCATGTATCCATTTTCAATTCATATTCATCCTATTAGGTTTATAAAATATTCATTTTTTATAATAAATAAATACACATAATATGTTCATTATAAAAGGTGGAAATTATAGATAATTCTAATAAGGGGAACCCAACATTTGATTGTTTCAAATAATTTTAGTATTCATTAAAGAAAATAGATAATTGAATTTAATAAAAAATTACTCCACTATGGTAAGTGTTATCCTTTGAATTCATCCAAAGGTTAAAGTTATAGATAAATTTCCTCCTCATCATCTTCATCTCTCAAATTTTTATTATTTTATTTTATTGATTGAGACTCATCAACCATCTATTTTGGACATGCACCTATGTTTCTTGAACTAATATGAGCAGTAGTCATCCCATACCAGGTACCAATGATCATTTTGGATGACTAATGCTAAAATTAGTTCAAGAAATATAGAAGATATGGGGGATAAGTCTTAAGAAAAAAATGAAATAATAATTGTTCCGGAGATGAAGAATATGAGGATGAAAATTTTCTAATTAAAACATTTTAAATTACAACATCATAATTTAAAATTTCAAATATTATCTAAAAAACACCTTAAAAATTCAAAAGGCTACTTTTTTAATTTTTAAAACCCCTCATGAAATATGTTTTTTTATTCTACTTGAAAATCAACCAATTTTTTTCAAAACACTTAATGGGATACGAACCCCCATTTTTATAAAAACTATTAGAATCAAGTGAAAGAATTTTAAATCCTATTAAAAACCATTAAAAAATTAATAGTTTAAAGAGATTTCCATGGAAATATGTACACTTTGAAATGTTTAAACCTTTACAGGTTCACTTTGAAATCACATCATGAGTTTCAAAACACCAAATCCATTTTAGTTCATTTTAAGGGAAAACCTCATTTTTTCATTTCAGAACACACATTAAAATTTAAAACCAAGTTTACTTTTTCAAAACATAAATTTAAAATATGAATTACTATAAAAAATATAAGTAGGCCTCCACCCAATCTAAAGTAAATCTTGATTATTAATAATTTCATAAATATTTTATAAAGCTGACATGAATAAAACATTTTTCATATGATAATACTAATTGAAAAATTTACATCCTAACATTATTTTCCTAGACTACTTGCCTAAATACCGAGGTTCCCATAGTATTATTTCAAAATTCATTCAAGGGACTTTTAATTTATCAAAAACCAGTTTCATCAAACATTTCACAAGAAGCCACAAATCTAAAAATTTACATGCTATAAAATTTATTCAATAATCAGCACCAAGAAGGTTTTACAAATATTTACAAAATTAAAAACTATTTTCAAAAAGTCCATGAGGTGTTAGATGGATTTCATGTGTGATATTAGTCCTAGGTTTGATTTGAATTTATCTGAGTGCGAGTCAAATTGTAGGTGCTCTAGTACCAGGGGTGAGAGAACGATTGTGGGTTTGGATTTTTCTTGGCAAGTAACCAACCATGAAGTTACACCAATTTTAGAGTTTTTACATTATTATGGGTGTTTATAAGATCATGGGATGATTTTGGTTGTTTAGGAATCATAATATTGCAATGAGATAGTGCATTGACGGCTGCAACTGAGCATTTTCATTGAACATTTTTCTAGAGGAGGACCGAATAATTTTTTTCATGAGATTGGGTGTGGTGAGATGGAAACCACAACATTCATGTTATTCAAATTATATATTTATTATTTGTTTATTTTGTACAGTATGTTAAAAATGTTTACTTTTTAAAAAATTATTTATTCTATGAAATTAAAGTTTGGACTTTTGTTCTTTAATTATTTACATTATTTAATTTATATAAGTTCATGATTATAAATTCTATAAGCTTCAAATAATTTAAATATCCATAAATTCATGTAGTTATCATATTTTTGGGTTATGTTACCTCACTTTATTTTGCTAAAGTATCCAGATATTCACTTGTCTTTGACCTTTTTTCAAGAAAGGAAATTACTATTTGGTACATATTTATGTTATGATATCTTGAGTACTTTTAGTAAAGATGAATTTTGTTTTAAATCATGAGTTTAAATGGTATTAATATACTCAATTTAGTATTCCATTTTATACCTTCAGATCATAACCTCATATGGTTGAATATCTTGTTACAAAACTATCCTTATTATAAACTAAGGATACCATTTATCAATTATAAAGGAAGCTAGTTTGAAATACATATGGAGAATATGATTAATATTATTTAAAGAAAATCACACCAAGATATTTTCCTGAAATTGTTCTTTAAAAATGAATACTATTTTATGAAATCATTTATAAACCTTTATTAAACTATTTCCTTTTTCCTTTTAAATGAAAATAATCACTTGAAAATCATTTTCCTTGGCCCATTTCTTATTTATTAAAAACACAAATTTAAAAATCCTTTTTGGATTTGTTTTAAAGAAATGTAACTAAGAAGGAAAAACCAATATAATGAAATTTAATTAAAAGGAAATAAATAAATAACCTTAAGTCATTAAAATAACAAATCACCATAATTTGATCATGAGAGGGGTGTCGAGAAGGCAGAAGGGTTGCTAGTTTTGCTCAGTTATGGCACCTGATCGATGTGTCACATGAAATAGGGTGAGGAGGGGTGTTGATTTCTTTGTAACAAAGTTTTTTAATAAATTATTTTAATAATTTTTGGGTTGACTGGTTAAAATAGGTAAAAAAATTAAGATGGCACAATGACATGTGCAAGGCCACATTGTGCTATGGCGCAACAAAGCGCATGCCATGGTGTGCCATCCCAATTTTTCTATTGTGGAAGAACTCCATGGAACAATGGTCACTAGTACTAGACAAAGCGTGATCATACACTAGTGAAATACTCATCCCTAGATCTTTCACCAAGCTACCCAAGGTTTCTCATGACTTGTAAGTGGAGGCGAACAATACAATATGATACGTATCAATACAATAAAAATAATTATTAAAATAGTTCAACAAACATAAACTAAATCACACCTTCTCACACCATTTAATGAACAACCCTATTCATAATAACATAAACAATATAATGATATCAATGACCCATGATCAAACCATATCACAATAACAAACAACATTTCACTTATGAATCAAAAATGGGGTTAAAACCAAGTGTGTATATAACAAAAAATATTAATCTAATTAGAAAAAATATCAAACATATCTTAATACCTTTCAAAATATGATAAATGAAATCAAAATTTCTATTTGAAACCCATCCAAAACATTTTAAAAAATGGAAGGAAAAAATACTTCCATGTCCTTTTCTAATGAAAAAAACATTTTGAAAAATATCCAAAAATGTTCTAATTCATTAAAATCCTTTATCAAAACATAATAATAATTAATTATAATTAATAATAAATCATTACATGAAATCCATTTTTATTTATTAAAAAAAACCATGGGTGGTATTTTAACAAAAACTTTGTGTGTGTTATTTCCATGGAAGGAAGTTCAAAACATATAAAGTTAATAAAACTACATTAATGTTAATGAAAACTTAAGAAAAATAGTTCTAATTCCATAACCCCATCATGGATAATAATAATATAATATTCTCCAGATAAAAACATTGATTTAATATGTGAAATCATTCTAGGTTCCACATTTAAAGGAAAGTGAATGGATACGCCTACCAGAATGGATGAAATCGGTGTGTGGAAGTCTTAATATGCTACAAGGAAGTAATAAAATACCTTAAAGGGTCAATAAAAACCCAAAATCATAGAAACCCCCAATTATAAATTCATTTTAGAAGTGAAATCAGTGATGGATAATGATATCAATAGATGATGAAAAAAATGAAAACAGATATCACCAAAGAAGAAATAAATGAGTAAGGAGGAGGAGAAAATAACATACCTTGGATTGAAGCTTTAATTCATCTGAGAGAAAGTAGAGATGTCTCCAAATATTGAATTCATTTGAGCCTTGGATTCGTATGAGCCTTGATTCATTCAAGCCGTGTATTTGATCCTTGGAATTGTTCAAACCGTGATTCGAGCCTTTATTGGAGCTTGAATTCATTAAGGAGGAGTGCTGACAGTAGGTGGATTCCATTGAAAGCTTCAGATATCATGATTGGTTAGGGTTATTTAAATATATTAGGGATACTTTTATCAGCACTTCCAAAAAAGAGTCAATAAAGGTACCTTTTATCAATTCTAAATTAATAATCATTGATAAAAGGTATCTTTATTAGAGATTTTTTAGTACATATTAAAGGAATCTTTATTAGTGCTAAAACAAAAAATATCTAGCCAGAAGCAAAGCTCCAGACCATTTATTAAAATAAAGAAAATGAAAATAAGAGAAGTGGATGAGGTCAAACAAAAAGACCTGACCTCATCTAGAAAACAAATTTTGTAACCATGATAATAAGGTTCATTCTCATAGTCATAATTAGATTCATCACTGGTTTCCCACATCGATTGTGAGTTACCTTGGTTGGAAATCCCAAGGATCCCTACCTTGGACCTTTCCTGCTCAGGGGTGATCTTGACCTTCAAAGCCTTGGAATATGATTCGGTAGAAACATTCCTTGGAAGATTGGAATAATCCTTTTGCGTCCTTATTTTTGGAGGTCACTCTTTCCTCCAATGATAACATCCTTAAGAGAAACACCATTGCCTCAAGGTCTGAGATGAGAAATGTCCAATAAAACCACCCACCACTCTTTATCACTTACATCATTTAAACGTTACCCCACTTCCCAATTCTTAAGGAGAATAATACATTTCAAATATTCTCATGATAATTTATATTATGATGAATATCATATTTCCTGTACCCATCATCATATGAAGCATGTCATGAGAAATCCATTATTAGTGGTTGCACCATACAACCTTTCCCTTCGAGATATGAATGAGCATCCTCTAGTGCGACACATTGAATAAGAAACTTATTTGAAGACTCTTGCAGCTACACACCTTGTTGAGTGTCATCCCCTGTGTGCTGCCCTTGAATTTCCATTCCATTAGAAGAAGAGGGACCAACTTGGCCAAAGGTAGAGAAATTTTCTACCCTCTCTCTACCTTCAACACTTGTTGATCCAGCACAAAGATGTTTCATCTCAAGATCACAATCCTGTGTTTGTTGAATCTTGCTGCACTTATCTTCCCTACTAATTCTAGTCACACCCATTACATTTTTCCTTTCATGTTATGAGTGATTAGCCCCCGGAAGAGCATCTTTTCTCATACCAGCACCCTGCCTCATGCCAGGATACTTAATATGTTTTTAATTATTACATTTTATACGTTTTTTATTTTTATATTTAATATATAATATTTATTACTATTTATAATTAATATATATATATATATATATATTAAACTGATTCATTTTTATTAATAATTGTTTCGTTAATAAATTTTTTAATAATATTTTAATTTATTAAATTCTATTTTTTTAATTATTACAATTTATTCACTTTATATATCTATATTTAATATATAAAATTTATTAATATTTATAATCTATATATATGTATAATAAATTTATTCATTTTTATCAATAATTATTTAATTGATAAAATGTTTAATATTATTCTTAATTTATTCATTTTTAATTTTTATTTGTTTAATTATTCCATTTTATTCATTTTAAATATCTATATATTTAATATATACTATTTATTAGTATTTATAATTTATATATACGTATATTAAATTTATTCATTTTTATCAAAAATTATTTAATTAATATTTTTTTAAAAATTTTTTTTAATTTACTCATTTTTAATTATTATTTGTTCAAATATTTCATTTTCTTCGGGGCCTTTATCAACACTTGTTTTAGTGTTGTTAAAGGAATATTTTTTAGTAGTGTATAAAATGATAATAATGAAATAAATATCATACATATTTATTATATATATATATAGATATATATATATATATATATATATCCATAAAAGATAGAGATAGAAAAATGAACTACACCGTTCATAGAGATAGTAAGTCGTGCGTACACATAAATATTGTTTTCACTTTTTTACGGATGGAAAAATAAAGGTTATTAATAAATATCCTTTTTAGAATCATTTTTATATCATATATATTCATTAAATATATCTTAATTATCATCCATATGAAGCAAAAATGAAAAATGAATCACATCACTTCGTCGAGGTGGTAGTCCACATGTACGCATGAGCGACATTATCTTTTTCCAACGAATTGAAAGGTAAGAATGTAGATATGATATTTTAATTCTAGATTTATAAATATTCCATAAATATCATTTATGGACATTAAAAATATCATAATATGCATCCATGAGATATGGTGATGGAAAATGAACTGTATCGCTACATGAAGACGCTTAGTCGTACGTACGCACGAGCGATACTTTCACTTCCCATTTGATGGAAAAGAGGGTGAATAAAG
The DNA here is from genome assembly GCA_963277665.1 of Viscum album. Taxonomy (NCBI): domain Eukaryota; kingdom Viridiplantae; phylum Streptophyta; class Magnoliopsida; order Santalales; family Viscaceae; genus Viscum; species Viscum album. The sequence goes on from OY728164.1 coordinate 1,181,546,820, forward strand.
GTGGTTTAATATTCATAATAAAATTTAAGTATATTTAAGATACTTATTTTATTATTTTATGAGAAATTCAATATATTTTTAGGGGGTATAAGAAGAAATAAATTGAAAGAGTTCGTGTTAGACAGTTACCTCTTTTTTGGTATGCCTCATTTGGATCCCTTCTTAAGGACCCTTGGAAATTTCTTATAAGAAGACCAACACCTATAATTCATGGTTAGAGAAGTTAATAATATAGTTTGGTAGGTTTTGGTAGAGCTATAAGTCTCAAATTGATGTAAATAAAAGTAGAGAGAGGTTCCATTTTATAAGTGAGGGGAGGGGCACTATTTGAATTTCTTAAAATAATAAATTAAAATAAAGTCATTACCTCGAAAAATGCTTACAAATGGATAGATATTAGAATATAATTTATTATGTGGTTTCATTTTCATCATCCAATGAAATTTGGATAGATTTATGTGGTTTTCTAAACCATGTCTTCTCGTTTAACCCCTTAGTTAACCTATTTTAACCTTACCCACATTAACAAATTTTCACTCTTAAAGGATTATAATTTTATTTATAAGGTAATAATTGTCTCATGAATGGATAAGGGATGATATTTTGTCCCATGTATCATCCTACTTATCCTATTTAAATATTTTTATGACTTTAAAAATATGTATATATATATATATTATTTAACAAAAAATAGTATTAATGTCATTTTTGACACTATTCAATTAATTTGACATTAAAGACACTGAGACTAAGATGGAATCCGAATATAATCCTCTAAAACACCCATAATTTATATTATTTATCTTAAAAATTCATGTAACACAAAAATTCATTCAAATTACTTTACTTTTTATATTGTTAAAATTATTTTTTTATTTTTCTAGTAATTGAATAAATATTGTATCCGTGTTTCATAAGCATATAAGGTAATTATTTTGTCACTACATATTAAAAATAAATTTACATGATAAAAAAATTAATTAATATTTCAAATAAACATTTATAACCAAGCATGACATATTTTTTACCTTTATTTTAAAATATTAGAGATTATAAAGTCAAGAGAGTGACATTTTGTATTTATCCTTTTATGAAATTACTATAAAGATCATAATCAAGAAAATATGGCAAAAAGTGATAATATATTCTTGAATTGGATAGACATGATAGAAATCCACCCATTAAATTGGATAAAGAAACATTTAGGAGAAATTTTAAAGCCTTATACAAAAGTTTTAACCCTATTTTGCATGTTTTAAACTTACAGAGGTAACAAAAATTTTCTATGATTATTATCCATATTGAGAAAAAATAAAAGGGTCCTATTTTCAAAATTTTCACATCCTAATTAAATATATCTAATCCATTTTTCAATATTCAAATTCTATAACATTCATAAATTAATTTAAGATAAAAATGTAAAACAGTTTTTTAGAAAAATGTCTATTTAAGTATAAAAATGTTTTTATACCAAATTCAACCATAAAATTGATTCCAATGAACTTAATTGGATAATTCATAATATTATAAAACTAATTTTACTCTGAAACTATTTTAAATAAAAAGAAACTTTGTAAATTCTTGAATCAAAAATAAAGTTTCCAATAAAAATCAGTATTTTTAACTATTCAATAAAAAATCAAATTTTTAGGAAATTATCAAAATTTCAATCTATGGTAATTTTGAAATTCTAATTTCAAAAATGAATTTCATTTTTTAAAATACAATTTATTAATTTATTAAAAATTAATTATATCATTTTCTCATAAAAAGAAATAAAAACCATTTTTGAAGAAAATATATTTTTGAAGAAAATGTATTTTTGAAGAAAATGTATTTTTGAAGAATAAAATGCCTTTACTAAAAATTGTGTTCTCATTTACTAATAATTATTCAATAAATTTTTATTTATTAGTTCTTTTATATATATATTTCATAATTTATTTAATCTTATTCATGCCGACCAATTTAATCAAATATGTTATAATGGTTATAAAATAATAATATTTCATAGTTCATTTAAGCTTGGTGTTGTGTGTTATTTACGTTATCAAACACATTGTTACTTTAAAATATAGGGGTGTTACATCTGGTGTGTCAGTTATAATATCTAGTGCCTCTTCATGGGTTTCCTCTGCCTCAAAAGGGTGTAATTATGGATATGGAACTATTGTGTCTGTGTACTGCTCTATAACTGCTATTGACACCTCAATATGCCAGGCTACTAAAGCCTCCTCATACTGTTGTGCATAAGATTGTCTATGTAACATCCCAGGTAAATAAATAATATGAAATTTTTATATTTATTAATATTTATGAATAAAATATTAATATTACTTTAAAGGGGATGCTATGTTTGATGACGTACCCAATACGCAACAACGAGTTTCTTTGAAATCTTACGTTGCACACTAATAATATAATATTATTATTTTAAACGATAGATAACGTCTAGCTGTTGGAATAGCGGGAATGAACAGAACTAACTAAAATATGATTATATATTTTTGTTAAATTTTTTTACATTATTCAATAAATGTTAGAGTCTTAAAATGCAAATGAATCCAATTTTAAGAATAAATATTCTAATATTCTTTAAAAGGCCGATTAACCGCATTTTGATGGAGAACCCTTTTTAAATATACTTTTTGTCACTTTTATATGTTATATTTGAAAAAATAAAATCCTTCTTTATAATCAAGACATCAAAATTTACTTTGTGTAAATTTTTGTTATTTTCTGATAAAGATCATTTTTAGTGGAAAATGTTGTATTTTAATTCAAAAACTCCTTTTAATCTAATTTATTTATATTGTTATATTATCTTTTTAATTGGTTTTTAAGTGTAATTAAAATATATTTTTACCATTTAATTCAATAGTGGTCATTTGAATTGATTTCACTTTGAAATTTGACATAAACAAGTGTCAATCTTTTAATAGATATTGTTTCTTAAAAACACGCTATTTGTTTTGACAGCGGGAATTGATTATAAAATTAATTAATGAAAATTCTATGTTTTGAATTTGGTAAAATTGATATAATTTTTGAATTTTGAATATCAAATATAGATTAGGGTGAATTTTTGGTATTTTTCTGACAAATGTTCATTTTCAATGAATAGTGAAAAATACTGCATTTTAATTCAAAACTGCCTTTTCATTCAATTTATTTATATAGTTAAATTTTCATTTTAATTGGGTTTAAGGTGTAATTTAATTATTTTTTATCATTTAATACAATTTTGGTCATTTTATGTAATTTTACTTATAAATTTGATGTAAAAACAAATCAATCTTTTGATAGATTTTACTTCTTAAAAACCCGTCTTTGGTTTAGGCAATGGGAATTATTTTAAAATAATTACTGCAATTTATATGTTTGGAATTTTATAAAATGGATTCCATATTTTTAATCAGAAGTTTCAAATTATGTAATTAAGTCTCTTTTGTTTTTTGACATTATGAATAGTAACGACGATAATTATCATTAATTATCGTGTTTAATTACTAATCGGGTAGTTAAGGGTAATAAATTAATAACATAAAAATATTAAATGACCCAAACATGTGTCCTAATTATATTGGTGGTGTCATGTAAGACCATGGTATGCCTTTTTCCAACCTTGGGACCCCATGGAATCACTTTAGTGTGATAGTGACCTTTTATCATATTTTTTTAAAGAAAGGAAAATGTAACCAACGTATGTATCACCTAAGTAAAACAATTTTAATTTTGTTTAAATAAATGATCTCTTTGAATATAAACATATTTGGAAATCTAAAAATATTTCCTACATGATTGTAATTTTTTTATAATTTTTAGACATTAAATAAATAAATTTATTTATGACATTGTGATGATGCAGTGATTACCTCATTAATGAATGATTTAAATAAAATGAGATGATAAGGTAAAATATAAGACTTAAACTTGTCAAAAAACTATTGGATAGTTGGATTTATAACCCTTATCACCTTATCCTAGAAATATATAATTTTGGGACCTTTAATATCCGAAAATCATTTTATAATAAAGTAACTTTCCAAGACTTTCCAAGAGTGCCCCTCCTCCCTCTTATAAAAGGCCCCCACCTATACCCCCTTACCAACACCTCTCAAGCCTTTGGCTCGACAAAACTCTGCTCATTTTAACTCTCCACATCACTATCTTTATCCTAGAAGCCTTACCTTAGGCAGAAATCTCTTCAAGAAACCCTTTTGGTTCAAACCAAAGGGAGTTACCTGATTTAAAGGTAATGTCTTTTCTTATGTTCTCTTGTTTTATTTTGCTTCTCAAACTCCTTAAAGTATTTTTATTACTTTATTTTGTAACAAAAAATTTATATTAAATATAATAGAATGTTTTTATGATAAGGATTCGAGCTACACTTACACACACCTCTGTCTAATGGTTAAAGAACATACTGTTTTCGTGGATGGCGAATTACTGCCTCATGAAACGATGATTGTTCTATCTTCTCCTACCACCTCTCATGGTGGCCATTATGATGGTAATATATTTATTTATGATATATATTATATTTATTTTCTTTCTATGCTTCTTTATTTTACATTTAAAACATACCTTTATGCTTTGCATGTTGTGTAAATGCGATAATTTCATTTTAGGAAGTGTGGACTACCGCCCCCTCAAGTGATGTGACTCGTTCATGCAATACATGGAATGTATAAAGAATAAAATTAATGAACTTATTTTACCAATATAACATATATATTATACTGGAATTATAATATATATATATAAATATATATATATATATATATATCTCATTTAGTTTTAATTCCATTAATGTGACAAAGAAATGAAAGTAGCGTTCATGCGTACGTACGGCCTTCCGTCTCCATGAACGGTGCATTTCATTTTTATCTGAAAATGTTATGGAATAGTATAAAATGAATATATACTGGATATATATGATATTTAAATCATTAATTCCATTCTGGAGAGGATTTACTTATAACTACATAGGCAATTATTTTCAAACAAGTTTATTTTTGACTCATATACCGAACATCGACAAAAACGTCTGATATGAACTCACATAATTAACTAATTATTATAAGATTATAATATGTGATATTAATTGAATAATTAACTTTAAATGAGTTCCTTAATCAATTATTAATTGACCAATGTTTATTATTCAGGAATATAAAGAAATGAACAAGACAAGTCGGACTTGATGTAAGGGATCCTACCTCTCTCTTTCCTTTTAAGTACTCTCTTTTATGTCACTTATTTTAAGATCCTATTTATTATGTTGGGGGATGTTATTTTATATTCCTATTAAATTAATTTTTATGTTCATATTATGATAGACCCTATTTTATATCATCAATCCATTTTTTGAAAGTTTTATGTGGCGCCGTTAGGCTGCTCGTAAGGGGATTTCTTACCTCACTTTTAATTCCGTGAGATTTCCATTGTTCACCACTTATTTATTTCATGTGGTGAATTGTGTAATTCCATTTGATATATATATTATTATGATTCTATTCATGGTATTTTGTGATTCATTTGGTGCTTATTATCTTTTGGTCATACGACTCAATTTATTACAATGAGGTAAGGGGTTTTTATCTCACTTTTATTCCCATGTGATTCATGCTATATTTGTCACTATATCCTTTGAGTGGTGTATGTATTTCCCATTATTCTACTCTTTGTGTAAAATAATTTCATTTATGGGTATTTACATCAACATTGTATGGTACTTCTTTCATGGGGTGTACGTTTCGAAAGTTACCCAAATCGGTAAGGAACCTTTCACCCTCTTCTTTTTAAAAGACTTCTTTTTGTTATGTCTTTAATTTACATCTTATTATACTGGGATATGTTCTTCTATATCCTTATTGATTTAAATTTTATGTACAAGTGATTAGTTACCATTTTCTCTCTCATCAACTCTTTTTCTAAAATTTGATGCAACGTCGTTAGACTATCGAATTTTGGTAAGGGAACTTCTTAACCCAATTTTGATTCTTTGGGATAAACTTCTACTTCTTGATTATGTCATGATATGAATATGTGTGGATGAACTATGATTATTCTACTCTTAATATCCACTTATATTAGGTGTATTTATATTTTTCACACATAATTATGTAATTGATTTATCCTTAATCTAAGGATACCGTCTTTATAAGGGGCTTCATCTCAATCTCTTTTGATTGAGGCATATTTTTTTATACACAAATTTATTTTATAGGGTGTATAAAACCCTTTGACTTTTAATTTTATTCAAAATGAATCTTTTTGTACGAATAGTTTTAATAAACGACAAAAGGAATGTCTTTTCTTACGTATGCGACGACAACGACTTCTCTACCGCCGTGACCATTATTTGAGTTTGAGATTCCTCTAAAATCCATAACTTTTTTTTAAATGAAAAATAAATACCATGTTATAATTTTATTTTATTTTGGTATTGAAAATGGTTTTGATAATGTTTTGATTATATCAATTTGTTTTTTATATCTTGTGATTGAAATGCGGAAATGTTATGTTTCCTTTATGTATGATTTATGTGATTTGATTATGTTATGGTTTTTGGGCATTGTTTATGAAGACAGGTGGTTCTGTGATAAAATAAGGGTGGGTGAGCCCGAGATAGCTCTCCATTTCATTGGGAAACGTGAAGGAGTTAAATGCGAAGGTTTCTCCAAAGAGATTTAGGGAATATAATGCGGTGGGTATTCCAAACGTAACCATGAGGGTTTCTCCCTATGTAAGAATGTTATGAATGACTCAAGTTACCTTTACGTCTTATGATTTCTATGAGTTATTAATAAATATTATGATTTCATAAGGTAAGTTAAAGTGCTTATGTTTTAATAGTAAAGTATTATTTCATTGATTCTTATGTATACAAGGACTAATGTTTTCTTTACATATTTTTATATCCCTTACTGATATTTTTTCGCTCACCCCATGTTTTTGAAATGTTTTCCACAGGACTTAAAGGTGAATAGGGTCAAGGATGGGATCAAGGAAAGACATGTTATATAAAACATGGAACTATACATGTTTCTTTTTAAGAGTTTTTATTTTATGAAAAAAATGGAAACTGAGTCGAAGTGCCTACTTTGAAATCTTGTGAGATGTAATAGTTATGTCCTAATTCTCTAAAACTCTAAACCTGAAAAGATCCTAAATGTGAATTATTCATTTAATTAAATATTATGTAATGTTTTGAGTCTGAGTCCTTATAGTCTAACATCATATATCGAGCCATATTCTAAGAATTAAGGGTTTCAAGTAGGATCCCCTAAACACGATGATAGCGGGAACTGGTCGATGCTAGTCAGATATGAAGATTGCTGAACCAGGAACTCAAAGATGAAACCTCATACTTGGATCTATCAGGGACTGGATTCGGTTGAGCTCAGGTTTTAAGATTATGAATTGTGGTATGTAGTTTTTGATGTTCGTTCTTCTTCCTCTGACCAAGATTGTGTTTTCAGCGATGTTTTTTGAGAGAATCCAAACCGTGCTGAACCTGAAGATTATTTGAAACCAAGATCTGAATTGAAGCCATTGGTCGATTTCGATGCCTTGAATGTTGTTGATCCCTGTTTTGATCTTGGGATCCTAATGAAGAAAATCTTGTGCCTTCATGAATTTCTGTTTTCTTGATGGATTTTTCTCTGATTAAAGGTTTTCGATTCGAAGCTGATGAAGGGGGACCTTGTGTTCTCCAATTTCGTGGTCGTTCTATTGAATCTGGGTTCACACATGGTGCTCGTCCAAATGTCATAGTCGAAATTTGTGTGATATTTGTTTGAAATGAAGGTCGAGATACTCTAACAGAGTAGATGTGTCATGCTCAACCCGAATCAAAATTAGGTAACCCAGTTGAGGATTCTCTGTTGAGGTCGAATAAAGGATTTGGGATCTATTCTTCAATATGGGCTGGTTTTGATGTGTTTAGGTGAGAATGATTACTATAATTTGTGAGTGCACCTTTGGGAGAATAATTTATTGGCATACTGAATTTTGATAAAGTCAGATTTCAGTATTGAACAATGATGAAAGTAGCAGATGGAAGTGTTGGTCAAGAAAATTATCAAATTTAAGCAATGATTCTGCTTGAATGTAAGTCTGAAATTTACTTAGTCTGTGTGGGTTGTGTGAATTTTGATGAGGATTTTTTTTGGATTCATTGTAGTAGCACCGGGCTAAGCTGAAGACCAACTTTGGGGCGTGTGAGAAAGATGAAAGTTATTTTATCTTGTGAATATTTTCATCTTTTTTATTTCAAATAAGGAGGACTCGGCATATAAAAAAATAGCCTCATTATCATGTTTCACTTTTCATCTCTCTTCTCTCTCTTATTCTTCTTATTCTTGATCTTTTTCTTCCCTTTCTCATGTAACTATTTTTTATGTAAATAAAAATTGGTGTTGTTTGGTCTCTCTCTCTCCCCCCCTCTCCCCCTCCCCCTCTCCCTCCCCCCTCTCTCTCGCCCTCTCTCTCTCTCCCTCTCCCCCCTCTATGTCTCTGTACGTGTGTTCTCTCTCTCTCTCCCTCCCTCCCTCCCTCTCTCTCTCCCTATCTCTTGCCCCCCATCTCCCCCCTCTCTCCCCCCTCTCTTTCTATCTCTGTATGTGTTCTCTCTCTCTCAATGTGTGTGTGTGACCTCTAACCTTCAAATACGAAGGACTAATTTTCATACCTTGTTCGAGGAGGTGATGTTCATTACTTCTTTGAGATCAAATTTTCAGTTCAATAATCGACATATTTTTTGCTCTTGGGAAATTGATAACATTCTTTTCTTAACTCTTTTTTTTCTTCTCTGATTCTTATATTCTCATTTTTATTTCCTACATTTTTTTCATCACATTTTCATGATCACTTTGCTACTTACAAAATAAATAAATAAAACACAAAAATATTTTAAGTGAATCACACCAACCCCTAGGTTATTCACTATGCTATATCCAGGGAAATATAAATATATTTGATAGTTCAATTGATAGGTCATAAAAAATTAGCGCAGTTGCATATGAGAAACATTTTTTAGTGATTCTTCATTTTTAAATTTCAAAATTTAAAAAATAATAAAAAATGAAACCTCCTCGATGATCAATGATAGGAAACAGAGTCTATATTTTTGGATCTAGTTAAAATTCTTGATATAATTCTTTTCTCCTCTCTTCTTTTTGTTTCTATTTTTCCGTATATGTTTATTTTGTTCTTATTTTTATTTCTTGTGTTTTTTTTCATCACTGTTTCATCTCACATTTCTTCTTTCAAAATAAATAAAAGAACAAAAAAATATTTTAGAAGAATAACTAAGATAAATACACTAACTCCTTGAGATTTATGTTTGGGTTATCCATTGTGCCATATCTTGGGAAATAAACAAAACAATATAGTAAGTTTTTAGAGGAATCAGTGAGATAAACTCACCGAATCCTTGAAACCCACCTATGAGTTATCCATTGAGTTATTTATAGGTTAATATAAATGTATTGTTGGTATCTCAAACGAAAAGCTATCAAAAATTGGTGTTAGTGGTGAGGAGGCATGTTTGTTTTAGTGATTCTTCATTTTTCAATTTCAAACATTTAAAAATAACAGAAAAATGAAACCTCCTCGATAATTAGAAAACATGGTTGTATTTATTACCTATAAAGTTAGGGAACTCTTTTAAATTTCCAGTGAAGAATATCTCCTTTAACTTATTGAAGATTATATGGATTTTTGTGACCTAATGTTGAATCCTTATCTAAAGAACTTATATAATTTTCACATCTTTTCCCAGAGTTTTATGCAGAAGAGGTTCACCAAGAAGGACTCATTCCTCTTAAATATGTGGAAGAGGTTGAGGAGGTTGAAGTAAGGGTGAGAATAAGATATCCAAATGTTGAGGAATTTTGTTAGATCTAGAAGTAGAAGGGTTATGTATAAATTCAAGAAGTTGGATATATTTTTGAGAAAAATTTAATTTCTAATTTTCATTGAGGTGATTTTTTCTGAGATGACCTATCTTTTAATTCCCCTGATGTAATAGGTCGAAAAAACACAAAACATCCTTTAATTTGTCACATAAGACATAAAAGATGAGGTGTATAATTTTGAAGAGTCTGGAGGCATCTAACTTCTTCACTTATCACCCAGAATTATGCCTATGAGCACTTTTTGGTCACACAAAAGAACAAGCTGCACACATTCTGGAAGTTGAAAATTTTATGATTGGAGATAATTTTTTTTTTAATACCAAATTTTTTTGAGCCTAACATAAATTTTGATTCTCCCTATATAGATATTCAAGCAGCATCCCATATTTTTGATTTCCTAGTGAATAAAGAGTAATTTTATACTGTACCTATTGAAGAATTTTTAGAGCTCCAAATTCTGGTTGAAAATTTAAATATGGGAGCAGTTAAAGAAAAGGAGTTAAAGTAGTGCACTTGGGTTAAAGGTGGTGCTGATGCAATGTTTTTTTACAAGAAGAAATTTTACATTAGAATGAACCAGAAGATAAGTCTCACCCTAATTTTGAATTCTCATTTCCCATTCACATCACCTCTCAAAGTAAAGAAGAAGGGAAGTGCCATTATATTTTTCCCCTTTCCACTACTCCATGAAGGTTATAATGTTAAGAAGCGAAAAATAAAGGAATCTAAAAATGGGTTATGCCACAAGCTGTTAAAGTTTCAAGGCACATAAAAAATAGTGGAAAGGGGAGAGTGGGGTATATAATGGTAATTTTAATTATGCCACAAGCTGTTAAAAGTTTCAAGGCACAGAAAAAAATAGTGGAAAGGGGAGAGTGGTGTATATAATGTTAGTTTTAGTTATTCCACAAGCTGTTGTGTCAAGGCACAGAAAAAATAGTGGAAAGGGGAGAGTGGTGTATATAATGTTAATTTTAGTTATGCCAGAATCTGTTCAAGTGGAAAGTGTCAAAGAAAAATGGATATTTTATATAATGTTAATTTTAGTGGTGTATATAATGTTAATTTTAGTGGAAAGTGTCAAGGCACTGAAAATATTTCAGTTGCTGTAAGAGTATAATTTCTTATTATATGCTGCAAATCAAGTGTGGGAGAGTGGTAAATTAAAATTTCTTTGAATATTTTCAGGATTAAGGGTGTTTGAGCTTATTAAATTTAATTTCATACATGCTTCTATCATGAATTTTCTTAAAAGTATTTCTCACTATACATAAATAATTAATACATGTAATTTTAATCTCTTTGTTTTGTAAGTTTAGATTTGAGAAAATTGTACAACCTTGTGTAGCAGCAGAAATATTTTTTTTTTAATTTTCAAAAGTATCTGCATGTTGGAGAAACTTGAATCAATCTTCCTGAAATTTTAATATGGTTTATGATTATTTTGAAATTTAAATTAAATAATTTAACTCTTATATTTTTCCATCTATTGGAGGTAGAAATAGTTTACCAGAGGGACTTACTCATTTAAAAAAAGGCATGACATTGTTGAAGTTAAAGTGTTAATGAATCTAATGAGGGAAGTAATAGCGCAAATTATATATTTTTATTCTACTAAATTTCATGGTGAATTAAATCTAATTCTCTCTATTGGTTGTGTATTTAATCATTGAAAAATTTAAATTTAAGTGCTTATTCATGCTGAATTTCTCATGTTAAATTTGGTAGTAACTACTTACATTTTCACTGCCTTTCTGTGATGAAACTTTGGTGTGCATTCTTATCTTAATACTTTGTTGAACAAACATTTTGAAATTCAAATTTTAACATGCATCTACTTTGAATACATTGAATATTTGTTGAAGATTTTTCTGTAGTAACCAATTGGTATTTTTTGTGCATATTGTAAATTTTTTTGGTCGTTGTTCCGTGTGGTAAAATGATTTTTGAAACTTTTTTGTGACCTTATAAATGTATCATTCACTGCTGAATTGAAAATATTTGTGAAGTTTAACTATATTAATTGTTCTTCCACCTTGAGTTTAATATTGGAGATATTGTTGGGTTTTAAGTGTGGTGGAGTGGTCTTCTTATGTGCTTAATTGTGTTCCAATGTGAACCCATAAAAAACCCTTAATTTTTTTAGATTGTGAGTTTTTAAGCATCATTTAGGAATTTTCATTGGGTGAAATTTTTTCTTATAGTTGAGGGTTGTGATGCCACTTTGAGAAGCTCATTTTTTAATACCTTGTGTATTTAATTAGGTAAATTATTTTTTTTCCCTCTTGAAAAAAATGGCTTTAAATAAAATTTTGGGACAATGTTATTTAATAATCATTCATTTTTAAATTTTAATTATTATTTTACTCATAATATATGCATCCAAATGAATTATGAAATGAAAATTCTAATCCAGGTTGAACTGTTTTATATTTCATTATTTTTAATTCTTTATTCTTAACTTTTAAGATGAGTTATTTATTCTTCTTTTTAATTATTAAGATTGCACATCCAAATAGTGTCTATTTATTTTGATTGATAATTAGGTGAGTAAGTTCACTTGGAGTCAAATAGAAGTTTGGACTTTTTCTTGGATGAAAATTGAAATTTGTTAAATTCTCGTCAAAATTTTCAATTTAAATCATTTTTGTAAAATAGTAGCCGATTTTTCATTGAAGAAATTTAATTCTAGGGGTCATTCATTTTTCACTACTTTGGAGGATCCATGAGAGAAACTCTATGAAAATCAATTTTTAGTGACATTTCTTCTTTTCAATTTAGAGATTTATTTCATACCATTGAATGCGACTAAAGGATTACTTGAAGACAAATAATGTCTTAAGCATGGGGGAATTTTATGTTTCATTTATTTCATATCATTTTCCACATCTGTTTTGTGTTTAAATTACATTTTTTAAGTTAAAATATTCCTTAAATTGGTTAATTATTGTGTTGAGGTTAATTTTTATTTAAATTGATAAATTAATGAATATTATGTTTAATTTATGATTTTATGCTCAAACTATAATATTTTTCATATTTTTTGCTAATTAATTAATTTTGTATTTTATTTTAAAATATTATATTTAAAATTCATTGTTAAATTTTATAATATGTTAGTTAATTTATATTTTCTTTAATTTTAAATAAATAAGTTAAATGAAGTTAAATTTAATCTACTATATAATGACTTATAATGACTTAAAAAGTTGAAACAATAATTTATAGTTTAATTAATTCTTAATTTTAATCATCATTTTTTCTTTAATTAATTAATTAATTACTTAAAACAACTTAAATTTATTCAAGCTTATTTTTTAATTTTATAATTAGTTATATTGAGAATTTATATATATATATATATTTACATTTATTTTGATGGTTGTGTTTTTATCTAGATGTTTTTTATTATTTACTTGGTTTTAGATATCTTTTGGAGGGCTGTGTGAAGTTTCTAAAGGAATCGTGAACCCCGTTCACGCTTCCTCAATAATTTTTAATTAAAAAAATCATCAATATTTATAAATACTAATTAAATATAATTAAATATTTATTAAATAATCATCAATATTTATAAAATATTAATAAATATAAATAAATATCAATACATATTAATTAAATAACTAAAAATATAATTAAAATACTTCTAAATATTAATAAATAACAACAAAATATTTTTCAACATTTATAAATATTTATAAATATTAATTAAAAATTAATAAACTTAAGTAAAAAATTAATAAATATTCATGAATATTAATAAATATAAATTAAATAATAATAAATATTAAATTAATATTTATAATTTTTAATAATGTTTTTAAACAGGTTGAGGGTGCAACCCTCTTATTAAGAATATAAATATTAAATAAATTTTAATGAATATAAATAAATATTTTTCAAATATTAATAAATGTTAAATAAATATTAACAAATGTTATTAATTATCAATATATATTCATGAATAATATACATCCATTAAATAAATATTCATTAATATTAATAAATATTATTAAATATAAGTAAATATTAATATTTATGAATATTTATTAACATTTAGTAATATCTAGCAATATTTTTTGACATTTATGAATAATTATGAATATTTAATTGATATTTAGTCATATTTAATGATATTATTACTATTTAATAATTAATTCAAGATGATTATTTATTATATCAATACATAGTATTATAATCCATATTATAAATAATAGATAATCATCTTAAATTAATTATTAAATAGTAATAATATTTATTGAATTGAAAATAATTTATATTATTAATATTTAATAATGAATTTAAGAGTATTATTTATTATACGTATATAAATAATAATACCAAGTATTAATATGAATAGAAAATAGTAACTTTTAGTATTACCAATGGAGTTATTAATATTAATGTTTCTTAGTTGTTTAAAATTATTTGTATGAATTTCCAATCATATCAATTATTTGATTTACGAAACATTATTTAATATATTATCATGTTTTTAAATAATATATAAATTTTTATTTAAAAAACATACAACATGTATCATCAATCTAATATCAATCTAATCTACGTCTGCAGGTTGGATGCTCCTCTATCGCATAGCCAGACATATATATGATGCGTCAATACTGCGTCTGTCTATGTATCTACTCCGGTGTATGATGCTCTTATATGTTATCGTCGACACCCACCTCCAAATCATCTGGTGTGATAAGTGTTGGATGTATAGTCTCATCGCCTGTACCATGTCCTGCCTCTAAGGATAGAGGATGGTGGTTGGAACTCTCACCAACATATGAAGAAGATGGCTGATGTGCTGCGAATGTCTGCAAAGTAGGAACTGGTGCAGGCTCGAGTCCCACCAGACTCGAACATTGTGCGTATTATACATAGGGTGATTCAAGGCCATTTCTTAGCTGGGGAATGTGGCTCACACTTGGGCTTGGTCTCCCCCCGCTGGTAGTTGGTGTTATCAACCCACATTTTGGGCAATGCTAGCCGATCAACAATGCAAGGGGAGGAGCTTGGCGATCAATGATGCAGAAGTCGGGGAGGGGCAATTCTAGTGGGTTGGGCCTACGGGTCATGTATGAGAATAGTATTTCTCTCAGCCTTTGGGTCATGTATTGGCCTTCGGGTCATGTCGAGCCTTGTGCCTTGGGCTTACGGGTAATGTTAGGGTTCCCCTTCAATCCTTAAAAGGGGGATTATCCATAAAAAATAAAAAAGAAGGCCTTCAGGCCATTCGGGCTGGCTGTGACTGAGAAGCCGGAGGAGCATCTGGTTGATCATGATGAACATCCTCCTCTTATGCAACATCAACATCCATAACGGGGTCGTCACCCATGACACATATATATCAGGCTCAGTAGCCTCTACAACATGTGGTCGATCAAAGGAAATCCCATGATAAATCTTGTCCATGAAAGAAACCAAATCTTTCAAAGCTCTGTGAAAATATGCTTGGTCAAATGCACCTCCCTCTACTGGATTAGTGATGTGAATGAGATGGGTGATACAAGCGTCCTACGAAAACAATTTCTGCTATTAAGAAATGTTAATAAAAAATTTGTTCAACAGTGGAAGGAAGAATGATTACCAATTCATAAAATCCCCATATGTGTCGTGTATTAAATCTGATTAGGGACCTGTAGTACCAAGAAACATAATCCAGCAGATCGAATAAATTCATATGTACTGTCCCCACCCCTTCGTAATCAGTACTCGTGTCGTCTTTCCCATAGATCAATATATCATTCATGATACCTCATTCAATTAAAGTCTCTCTTTCATAACATCTTCAGGGAATGAAGTGAAGGTAACTGGGTGGGTGGGTCAGGAATGGACTAAAGGAATATTATCTGCCTCATAACTCTATCAGTCTTATGCCACTCAACAATATGAAAATGAATCAAAGGAAATACGTAGGAACCAGTAGCAAGAATCATTGTACAATATTTTGGAAGTCTCTGGTAGATATCATCAGTATATGGCATATATGTAATCTGAAAAAAATAAATAATTAATTAATAAATTAAGATATGTACAATAAAGAATAAAGATTTACCTATATAAGTAATAACCACTTACATCATCTGGCCGAAGGCTGTCCAACATAAGTCTATAGGCGTGGACATTGTGTCTGATTGTATCTAAATTCTAATGTTCCTGACCTAAAGATAACATTGTTATAGTTATATTTCATAATAAAAAGTTATACAATTAAGTTAGACATTAGAAGTAAAGAATAACATACCATCGTCCACACAGAGACTCTGATACAATATCTACAGACAATGGCGTACGAGCAAGTGAAGCTAAGCAAGGGATGCTCTCCAATATCCACATCTATAGAAGAATAATGAATCTTATGATCTACATCTTATTGACGCGACATGCGCTACATAATGCCCTGTATGTATATGCAAGACAAGTAGACCCCCAACTATATCGGCTTGCCTAGTCCAAATCCTCCAGTAAAGTTAAATGCATAAGATTTACAAATGTAGTGGAGTGATCAATAAAAATCATTCCACCAATCAGCTTCAAAATATAAGAACATGAAAATCACAGCACAATGATCTCGTCGGCATCCTCTACTAGATGAGTGAAGTGGTGGTATAACTAGGGCATGCGTAATCTACTACCGATTATGGACATTCCATCATCATGGACCTCAATGCCCAGTAATCTATTAACATGATCAATCCAATCTTCTCTGACTCGTCCTGTCACACTCGCACCGTCGATGGGGAGACCCAACATAATGGACACATCCTACAGTGTAATAGTTATCTTCCCATCTGTAAAATGGAATATATGTGACTCTTGACTCCTCTCTTCGAGCACAACCATGAGTTTATGGTCGACAGAAGTGAAGTCGCACATCACTACACCATAGAACCTTGCACGACGAAGATGAGGGATGATTGCGGGAGGTGGTGCAACATGATGAAAATGATGAGATATCCTACACTCAATGGAGGCATTGGATATCCCTCTAAAACCATCCATGAAACATTAGTATCTTGGGATGTGAAAAATGAGGGACCTTTCATCTGCAAAAATGATATCATCGTTATTTTTTTATATTGAATTAAATAAAAATTGTAATTTTTTTAAATAAACTACAACAATTAAAATAAGGTAGACAATTAGCATGTATAATTCCGAATTATGATGAAAAACGATAAAAAAAATATGCAGAAAGTGTTGTTGGTTTAGTCTATGAATTTCTTCTTTTATTGATCTCCAATGATGTTTAATTTATTATAATTTTTTTTATATAAATCAGTAGTGATGACAACCCCACATTGAACATGTGGCAACATGATACATTCATATTCATTGTCTATTTATTTTTATAATAGTAATAGTACCAAAAAATTATTTCTGATAAAATAAAAAAATGAAACAAACCAAAGTTGAAATAGGTTAGAAATGGAGCAATTCAAAAATAAAAGGATTCATTACTAAAACATAAGTATACCAAACAAAATATACATATTCATGACATAATAAAAAGACTCGATCGTGATGACAGGAAGTGGAGCTCTGTCCTTCCACATAGGGACATATCTTAAAGAATGTCCTTCTGTGTGAAAAAATTCTACATCATAGCCCCCTCCCTGTTTCCAAGTCCAGTCTGTCTCATTTTTTATTTGAGTAGACTATGGTCTTCCCTAAGGTTCAACCTGGTAATATCAATCCAATAATTTAAAAAATGATGAAAATTGAAAAAAAACATAAATGAAAACAAAAAAAATTATAAAACCTATAAATATCAGGGATGGAAGTCTGATGATCAACATGAAATGAGATAGAATTAAATCCACAAATAGGCATCCAAGATGCACTATAACAGTTAACCAAAGTGATCATGTGATACACCAGGTCAACAGAGGGTTCTTATGATATGTTTACCAAAGAACAAGCTACAAAAAATGTGCACAAGGATATATCAATGCCTAGAAGCTTCCAAAATCATATTACATGTTATCCAATATTACCACAATCACTCGACCACTATTAAATGTAGCCCAGTCATAGTACTCTCTTACCAGAAATCTTCTGTTTTCCTAGTCAAAGGTTAAAACACTCCATCTTGATTCCTCATGTAGCATCTGATCAATGTCACTTTGGAAATACTGAGTGAAACACATTCAATTTTCAATCCCTAGATAGGCCTTTTTGGACCATTCAACAAAGTATTTCACACATTTATAAAATGTCTCTTACACTAACCCTGGGATCAATATTTTTCACACACCCTTCAGGACCCCATTTATGCACTTCACTATATTAGTGGTCATATGATTATATCTCCTACCACCATCATATGTTAATGACCATTTTTCCTTGGAAATATACACCATATATTCATACACATATTACTTATCCCTTTGAATCTCTTCAAGATGTCGATAAAACCTTTCTTGATGGGGACCATATGTAGAAACCATAAGAAAATAATATATTAAAAAGGATATTAACATTTCTTTCAAAAAAAGTAAGTTTATAAAAACATACCTAACTGTAGGATCTACTTATTTATTGCCTTATTTATTACTTCATCTATATAATTTCACTATGGTGATCAGATATTAGACACACTTCCTGGTTTTGTGTGACATGAATGTGTATACATGCCAAAAACTAACTCCAGGATTAATCGCTCTATGATGATCAGATATCAGACACACTTCACTATATTAGTGGTCAGATGATTATATCCCCTTCCACCATCATATGCTAAGGACCATTTTTCCTTTGAAATATGCACCATATATTCATACACATCTTCCATATTCCTTTGAATCTCTTTGTAAGAACCCAGTTCATTTTTTTTGAGGTACGAGTTTCTTCTTTTCTCATTTCCTTAGTGTTTTTGAGAAAAATAAGGAAAATGGGGGAAAATCCTAAATTTTGGGACTAAATTCCATGTATTATTCCACACACCATGTACGTTGGCTATGTGGGATGACTACACAGGGTGTGTAGCCATGTCGGTGACGAAGGGTGTAAAAAACCAACTACACGCCATGTAGTGGATATTTACACGCCGTATAGTCAGTCGACAGGCAAGTAGTAAGGCGGTGGAAGATGCCGCCAGTGGAGCGACAATACATGCCATGTAATCAGAAATACATGCCGTGTACACATGTCGATGGATGAATAGTGCAGTGGTGCCGCCAGAGGAATAGTTAAATGAGAAAAGTACATGCTGTGTAGTCAATAGTACATGTCGTGTAGTTTGTTTTTTTCGCTTAAAATGGGCAGTATCCAACCCTGTTCACGAGATCGGCTTAGAACTGTAGGAAGGAGTCGGGAGAGGAGGCTAGACCTTCGAGGATCTCCAGATCGAGCGTTGGGAATCCATTTTCACCTCTAACGATCTCGTTAGAACCGCACGGGTAATCCCTTTACTCTCCTTAAGTTGTTCTTTCCAATTCTTCCTCTAAGGGAAGTTATTTGAGTTTGAATAGGGATTTCTTTCACCTCAGATCTACTTCGTTCTTAGATGATTCTAGGATCGTCATTCGCGTATACCGTTCAGGGGCGTTTAAGGTAGATGGCTTGGTGTTTAATTTCCAACTGTTGTGCGTTTGTGTGAATCATTGTGCCATGAACCCATGTTGGGGTGTCGTGTGGTGTCATTACCCCCTTCCATCAAAGATTCCTCTCCTGATCTGGCAGTGGTGAAAGGGAGATAATGACCCCCGAGTCCCGCCTCTAGTAGGCCCTAGGGTGGCGACTAGCACCAAGGGTATGAGTTTTTCACAATATGGGAGGCATTACCCTTTTTATTTATTTAAGATCGGGAGATAGGAGGAGTCAAACACCAAAAGAAAAAGGAAGGAAAGACAAGTAAATAAACCCAAACCAATACCACATGCATGTTTAAATAGTTATGAAATAAGGGGAAAGTATAAGAAAGCTCAAAAGTACAATACCAAAAGAAAAAAGAGTACAACAAACTGCAACAACTCCAACTGTCCCGACTAGTAGGGTCCCGCATAGCCCTGGTAGTCCTCCTGGAAAGCTAAAATTAAACGTAGGGTGAGAATACAAGTATAATCAGTAGGGAAACCTTAAGCTCTCGTGCACAAGTGGGGAGACATCCTAATGTATCGTGAGAACAATAGAAGAAAACAAAATCCTATCAACGAATTATATCCACCCAACCTCACCATCCATGCTCACCAAAAAAAACAATAGGTAGTAGTAGTATATAAGAACAAAATTATTGGGTACCCCGCACCATTTCCCACTAGTAAGCTGCTCTTTCTAACGGCAAATGTCCTGATGCTACCACACTCTTCCCGCCCGCACACACCTGGGCCTCAAGAACCACATATCCCGCCCGCACACACCTGGGCCTCACAACCACGTATCCCGCCCGCACACACCTGGGCCTCATCCTAAAGATTCTTGGGAAATAGTAAACCTTCCCGAAGAGACTTGGGATAAAACTACCCCAAATGAAACCTACCCGAGAGTCTTGGGTGTAAGGTCGCCTCAAGCCATCACAGCCTATGGAAGAAGGAGCTGGAAAAAGCTAGTAACTAAGGGGAAAACACCCTCTCCCATGAAATGGGAGTGTTTGGCACTAAGTGCTCAACCTAGTTGGGGTGAGACAAAACACAAAGATACAGATATATATATATGTATACCAAACACAAATCCCAACCTATGTCTTCTAAAAAGAGAAACTGAGCACGTGCCCCGACACTTCCATGTCGAAGCATGCATACAAAAAACAACCCCAACCCCATTTAAGTTTTCATGTTTCAATAGAATTAGTTTATTAGTTCCTTAACTACTGGGAACAACCAACCGTATCAATTGTTTTTAAAACATATCCCTACCATCCAAAAATAAAGTTAGGAAAACACAAGCAACACAAGCAAGTCCCTTCTTATTAACCAACTAACCCCGTTGATTATTAATCCCATTCCATTACCATGCCCCACCATTCATTAACTCTTCCACTTTTATTTATTATTCATAACCCATAGTACATTCACATTCAAACCCATCCCTGTAACCTCGCTGCCTACCATCATAACCACAAACACACCGCAACCCGTACATCATCATCTCTTGATACCATTTATTGCAGCCCCACTGCCCATAACCAACATAGCATTCACACCAACCCATAACCAAGACAACTGCAGCCCCACTGCTCACCTGATCCACAACAACCCAAAAAACACTCCCTTCACATAAATAAACCCTAACCAGCACCTTATTTCAGTTTTGTTCAACCGGGGTGATCACACAAGGGTTCCGGTTATTCATTTAATCAGCCAACTTTACATGATTAACCAATTCCCACATTCCACAAGGTTTCCATCTATAAATGGTCTATAAAGATAGGGAAAACTTTAATTGCACAAGCAAAGGCCCCCAACGACCGTGATATTTATTAGGCATAAGCCTATTCAATTCACAACATAATATCACAGGATATAAATAATGTAACTGCATTCACAAACTTCCCATCCCCATTATATAAGCCAGTTATTATCTTTATTAAACCGGTCCAAATGTGTTTCACGTAAATAAGAGGACACCCACCCCGCATGATGAACAATTTAGATAGACGAAGTTAAGATCCCTACCTCAATAGGTTCTGATCACAACGCTCCCCTGGATAAACTTTAGAAGACGTCCGTTGGTGCCCGTTGCTTCTGGAAAAACCCGGAAAAACTTCCTCAGGTGGAATCTGGGAAGGAAAGGCCAAAGGGAAGACAAAATATCCAAGGTCATAAGTTCCGTCTCGTCGTTACGATCCCATGGCCGCTGATGGATCGTAAATCGAAGCTCGGACGAAGAAGTTATGGAAGAAAGGAGATTTGGAGTCTCTTTTAGGAGATCTCTGCTCGAGGAAATAGGGATGAGAGGAGCGATTTGAAAAGGAGGAGAGGCCCCCTCCTTTTATAGGAGAAAAAAACTAAATTACACTGCATGTAATTTCTAGTACATGGCGTGTACTCAGCCATTTCACATGGTCTCCACGCGGCTTCCAACACGACCTTCAACGCGGAACATGGTCATTGACTGTTCAACACACGATTTGAGGGTAACATGTACGTGGGGAGGGACTACACAGCGTGTACTCATTTATTTCACATGGAAAGGACACGACATCGACACAACACACGACCATTGACTGGTCAACACACGGTTTGAGGGTAACACGTACGCGGGGAGGGACTACATGATGTGTAGTATGGGATACATGGCTTGTATTCATTTATTTCACACGATAAGGACACAACTTCAACATGGGGTATACCCGGTGAGGCGGTACATGACATGTACTCACACTACATGGCGTGTAGTTACAAAATTCTAAAAAGTGTGGGAAAAGTCTATTTTACCCTCCAGAACACTTCATGGCCTTCTTTCCGACAAAGGAATGGGCCAGAGAGGTCCGGGCCATTACATCAGATACCTCTTAAAACATTCTCGTACCCAAGAATTCAAAATCCATCCCAGAGGAACCCAACAAGATACCTCTTAGGGCTCTCGTTATAATAGGAACGCAGCCAACAATCCTAATCATATGTGTTAGGAATTACTTCTCCTATGTCGAGATATTATCCGCTTTAGGCGGAACTAACTCGCCTACATGGGTTTAATCACATCCTCATTAATGCGTCTCGATTAATAATTGGGTCCTCCCATTTCCATTCATTATGATTTTTCAACTTGCACTGCCCCCAACACCGTACAACCAACACACTGCCCGGACATGTGGTTTGGGGAAATTCCTTCTCCTATGTCGAGATATTATCCGCTTTAGGCGGCACTGACTCGCCCGCATGGGTTCAATCGCATCTGCATTAATGCGTCTCGATTAAGGATAAGGTTTTTCCCTTTCCCCACACATCCGGACATGTTACACACTTCTAGAGACCAAGGAAACAAAAATTCTCACAACCGACAATCCAAGCATTCCATATATCAATGGTACAAAGTATACCATCAAAACAAATCTCAGATGAACAAACAAAACACAAGTCAAAACAACTCCGAGTACTGGGCGTGCATCTGGGTCTCCCACTCCTAAGTGCTTTCCTCAAGGCTGTCATGCCTCCAAAACACATGAACCAAGGCGATGGTTCGTCCATGGAGCTCCTTCTCTTTACGATCCTTGATTATGACTATTCGTTCCTCAAAGGTCATGTCGTCTCCCATATCTAACTCTCCCCAGTCGATAACGTTAGAGTCGTCGTGTAAGTACTGACGAATCTGGGAGACGTGGAAGACGTCATGGACCTTCTCCAACTGAGGTGGCAGGGCCAGCTGATATGCCACCTCGCCAACTCTCCCCAGCACCTTGAAAGGTCCAATGAACCTAGGGGATAGCTTACTCCCCTTCCCAAACCTCTATTTCCCCCGTCGAGGGGAAAAATTCAAGAACACATGATCTCCCACATCTAACTCCAAGGGCCTCCTCCGACGATCATCATAAGACTTCTGTCAGTCCTGAGCTGCTTTCATCCTCTCACGCATAAGCTGGACTTTCTCTGTGGTGCTCTGTACCACCTCTAGCCCAAGAGCACCTGTCTCTCCAACCTCTGCCCAGCAAATGGGTGAACGACATGGTCTTCCATACAAATCCTCAAATAGTGTCATTCCAATAGTAGAGTGAAAGCTGTTGTTGTAGGAAAACTCTACTAATGGAAAGTGTCGCACCCATGATCCTCTGAAATCCAGAACACATGCTCGCAGCATGTCCTCCAACGTCTGGATAGTCCGCTCTATCTGCCCATCTGTCTGGGGGTGGAAAGCAGTGCTAAGGAATAGCTGAGTGACAAAATCATGTTCTAACCCCCTCCAGAATCGTGAGGTAAACCGAGTATCCCGATCTGAGATGATAGTCTTAGGAACTCCATGAAACCGCACCACCTCGTCTATGTACCTCTGTGCTAAGGTACTCACCGGGCCAGACTCCTTAATTGCTAAGAAGTGAGCTGATTTCGTCAGTCGATCCACCATTACCCAGATAACATCATAACCACCCTGAGCTCTGGGTAGTCCTGTGAAAAAGTCCATTGAGATTTCATCCCACTTCCACTCGGGGGAATCTAAAGGATGCAACAAACCACTGGGAACACAGTGTTTAGCCTTCACTTGCTGACACACTAGGCATTTAGACACAAACTCTGCCACTGCCAATTTCACCCCGGGCCATCAAAACTATTCCCTCAGGACTCGGTACATTTTTGAAACCCCTGGATGTACCACCAAGGATGAGATATGGAACTCTCGGAGAACTCCCTCATGCATCACCTCTGGAACAAAAATTATTCCATGAAAAATCATCCAATGTCGGCTATCCTCTGACCATCCTTCTAGAGTGTTCCCTGATCGATAGGATCCCGCATAACTTCTGCCTCGGATTCTCCCCACTAAGACTCTTCCACTTGATGCAAAAAGGAGGACTGCACCTTCATCTGAAACAAACATCCTCTAACACCCTGTACCCTTGCATCCAAGTGCAAGGAATCCAACTCTCTCATCGCTCTCCAAGCATCAGCGGATTCCCGAACCACTTCCTCATGAGACTTCCTACTCAGGGCATCAGCCACAACGTTTCCCTTACCTTCAGTGTAAGAGATCTCAAATTCATAGTCTTGGAGAAACTCAACCCATCTCCACTGCCATAAGTTCAGGTCACGCTGGGAGAAGATATAACACAAGCTCTTATGATCTGAGAAGACCAAAAAGTGTTCCCCAAAGAGGTAATGTCGCCACAACTTTAGTGAGAACACTACTGCTGTAAGCTCCAGGTCATGGGTGACATAGTTACGCTTGTGAGGGCGCAACTTCCTAGACCCATAACAGATCACACCCTTCTTCTGCATCAGTACGCACCCCAAACCAAGGCCAGAAGCATCACAAAACACCTCGTACAACAACCCTTCCTCTGGAAACATGAGTACAGGAGCACTGACCAACTTATCATTCAGGTAGTCGAACGATTTCTGGCACTGCTCGCTCCATAGGAAGACCTGGTTCTTCTTAGTCAAAGCCGTCAATGAAGCATCAACTCAAGAGAATTTCTAAACGAACCTCCGATAATAACCTTCCAACCCCAAGAAACTACGAATTTCTACCACTCTCTTGGGTGCCGCCCAAGAAACAACTGGCTCCACCTTCGACGGGTCCACTGACACTCTATGCTGAGACACTACGTGCCCAAAGAAGTGTACTTATTGTGTCAATAACGTACACTTCGACAATCTCCCATGAAGTTGGTGGTGTATAAGGACTTCCAAGACTTCCCTGAGTTGATCAATGTGCTTCTCCTCTGATCTTGAATAGATCATGATTTCATCGATAAACACAACAACAGACCGGTCTAGAAACTCTCAGAAGACATGGTTCATAAGTCCCATGAACACAGCTGGTGCATTTGTAACTCCAAATGGCATCACTACAAATTCTAATTTCCCATACCTGTACCTGAAAGCTGTCTTCGAGATGTCATTGTCCTTTACCCTCAGCTGATGATATCCAGATCGTAGATCAATCTTAGAAAACCAACATGCTTCTCTCAGCTGGTCGAAGAGATCATATATCCTTGGAAGGGGGGTAACAGTTCTTGACTGTTACCTGATTCAACCTTCGGTAGTCTATGCATAGCCTGAGACCGTCATCTGCCTTCTTCACAAACAAAACTGAAGCACCCCATGGTGACACACTAGGTCAAAAAAAACCCTTTTCCATCAGATCGTCAATCTGAATCCGCAACTCCCAGAACTCCGATGGTGCCATCCGATAAGGGGGCATCTAAATCGGACAGGCATCGGGCTGTAAGTCTATCCCAAACTCAACGTCACGTCGGGGGGGGGGGGGGGTAGAGTCACAACCTTATCGGGAAAAACATTAAGGAACTCGCCAAAAACCTCTAGGACATCCAACATCTCTGTATCAACTGAAATCACTGATAACCCACCTAACAAGGAAAGTAGAGGCTTCACATTCTTGCTTCCCACCTGATAGCTCCTCTCGCCAAAAAAAGATACATGTTTCCCATTAACTTTGGAGAACACGACCCTTCTTCAGAAGCAGTCGATAACGGCACTAACAGAAACAAACCAGTTGATTCCTAGGATGACATCGTATGGATGTATCTGTAGAAAAAGAAGGTCCCCACTAGATCGATGCAGTCCCAACGTCAGCCCACATCCCCATCAAACACAAGATACACTGGTCTGGACTCCAACTAGTGTACTCATCACCAGGGGTACAGAATGTATCTCTACGTCTAGACCCAAAGCATGGGCTAGACCTAGTGTAACAAAGGAGTGCAAAGCTCCTGAATCGAACAAAGAAGAAATGAGAGTGCTAAACAAACAAATCGTACCTCGTACCACCTCTGGTCCTGCCGGAGCTGTCAACTCTGCTGCGTGAAACTGTCCACGCCCAGCTCCTCTGCCTCTCTGATATTGACCACCTCCCCAACCATGTCCTAGTCAACGTCCCTAAGGATCACCCTAAGGTCGGCCTCCTCCTGCAAAGTCTTCCCTCGGAGGAGCAGGGTCCTGCTGCTGCTGGAAGGGCCTTGCTGGAAACTGGTACTACTGAGGCGGGCGCTGAACCTGCCTACCTCCACCTTACTGAGCTTGGGTCGGTCACTGACTCTAAATCTTCCCGAAACCTCCACAAGAGAAACAATTTGGTCTTAAGACCATAAAAAGGGGATTAGGACCCGAAGATCTGAACTGAAACTGCTAGGGCATGCTCTCTACTGACCTGAACCTGGAAGGTCCTATTGTAGGAGACCTACTGCTGACTGCCTTCCCTTTTGACGAACCTGGTTGAATCCCCTCTCGTGGTGCACCTCCCTACAAGTGCATCCTCTCTACAACCTCTGCCTTCTTCTGTACTACTAAGTACATCGGAAGAGTGAAGGGGGTGACAACATACTGGAGCGAAGGATGAAGCGCCTCCTCCAAACGTCTCGCTGAAGGCTCTTCATCCGGAAAGAGATTCGGAGTAAAGCGTAGGAGTTCCTTGAAATTGATCCCCAACTCTCGTACTGACATACTCCCCTACAGAAGGGAGAGTAAATCCAGCCGTTTCTCCACCTTGATCATGGAAGAAAGGAATTCCTCTCGGAATTCCTTCTCAAAGTTAGCCCACGGAACCTCTGCCTATGTCCTCTCTCCGAGGTAGAGCGTCCACCACTAACGTGCCGCACCTCTCAGCTGACTGACTGATAGGAGAACCCAATACTCCCTCAGAGCACAGATCAAAGTAAAAGCGATCGCTAACTCCTCAAGCCACCACTCCATCTCCATATCTGAAGTACTACCCTCGTACTTCTTGAGGGTTTGCCACTGGAAGGAACAAAGATTCTTCTGTCACTGGCTATCTTCCTCCTATCGGTCAATCCTCAACTAATCGACTGCCTGAATCTATTGGGCCTCAATTGTCTGAGCCACCCGGGGATGATGTCCAAGTGCCATAGATTCACGGTAAACAAAGATCACCTAAGCCCAAGTAGTAAGGAAATTTCTCAAGTTTTCATTTTATCATTTCATTCAATTTATTTCTTAGAACACCCAAATCAAGTAAAACACAAACATGATGATGAATGTACCTTCCCTAGGGTCCTTACCCTGCAATTAATGTAGTATCACTTGGTCGTTCGGTAGGCTCAGAGTCCTTGAAACGGATCAAGGGGGGCCCTAAAATCCTGTGTCCTAGACGGTCTTCCCTGACCTATGTCATGAACCAAGATTAACCAACACTGTTTCCCTACCATCCCATGCAATCCTCACTGTGCCTAACTATGAATCCATCCTATCCCTCAACCCTCCTCTGATACCATTCGGTCATGACCGCCTTCCATCAAAGATGCCCCTCCTGAGCTGGCAATGGTGAAAGGGAGATAATGACCCCCTGATTCCCGCCTCCAGTAGGCCCCGGTTTGGCGACTAGAACCAAGGGTATGAGTTTTTCACAATATGGGAGGTATTACCCTTTTTATTTATTTAAGATTGGGAAATAGGATGAGTCAAACACCAAAAGAAAAATGAAGGAAAGACAAGTAAATAAACCCAAACCAATCCCACATGCATTTTTAAATAGTTATGAAACAAGGTACAAGTATAATAAAGCTCAAAAGTACAATACCAAAAGAAACAAGAGTACAAAAAACTACAAAAACTCCAACTGTCCCAACTAGTAGGGTCCCGCATGGCCCTGGTAGTCCTCCTGGAAACTTGAAAGTAAACGTAGCGTGAGCATACAAATATAATTAGTAGGAAAACCTAAATCTCTCATGAACAAGTGGGGAGACATCCTAATGTCCCGTGAGAACAACAGAAGAAACCAAAATCCTATCAAGGAATTATATCCACCCAACCTCACCAGCCACACTCACATAAACACAAAACAACAAGTAGTATTAGTATATAAGAACAAGAGTATTGGGTACCCCGCACCATTTCCCACTAGTTAGCTTCTCTTCCTAATGGAGAACGTCCTGACACTACCACACTCTTCCCGCCCACACACACCTGGGCCTCACAACTACATATCCCACCCACACACACCTTGGCCTTGCAACCACGTATCCCGCCCACACACACCTGGGCCTCACAACCACGTATCCCGCTCGCACACACCTGGGCCTCACAACCACGTATCTCGGCCGCACACACCTGGTCCTCACAACCACGTATCCCACCCGCACACACCTGGGCCTCATCCCAAAGATTCTTGAGAAATAGTAAACCTACCCGAAGAGTCTTGGTCTAAAACCTCCCCAAATGAAACCTACCCGAGAGTCTTGGGTGTAACGTCGTCTAAAGCCATCACAACCTATGGAAGAAGGAGGAGGAAGGAGCTAGTAACTAAGGGGAAAACACCCTCTATCATGAAATTGGAGTGTTCGGCACAAAGTGCTCAACATGGGTGGGGTGCAACAAAACACAAAGATACAAATATATATATGTATACCAAACACACAACCCAACCTATGGCTTCTAAATAGAGAAACTGAGCACGTGCCCCAGCACTACCATGTCGAAGCTTGCATACAAAAAACAACCGCAACCCCATTTAAGTTTTCATGTTTCAACAGAATTAGTTTATTAGTTCCTTAACTACTGGGCACAACCAACCATATCAATCATTCGTAAAACATATCCCTGCCATCCACAAATCAAGTTAGGAAAACACAAGCAACACAAGAAAGTCCCTTATTATTAACCAACCAACCCCATTGATTATTAATCTCATTCCATTACCATTCCCCACCATTCATTAACTCTTCCACTTTTATTTATTATTCACAACCCATAGTTCGTTCACATTTAAACCCATCCCTACAGCCCCGCTGCCTACCATCATAACCACAAACACACCGAAACCCATACATAATCATCTCTTGATACGATTTATTGCAGCCCTGCTGCCCATCACCAACATAGCATTCACACCAACCCACAACCAAGACAACCGCAGCCCCACTGCTCACCTGATCCACAACAACCCACAAAACACTCCCTTCACATAAATAAACCCTAACCAGCACCCACATGTTTATTATTTCAGTTTTGTTCAACCAGGGTGATCACACAAGGGTTCTGGTTATTCATTTAATTATCCAACTTTACGTGATTAACCAATTCCCATATTCCACAAGGTTTCCATCCATAAACGGTCCAGAAAGACAGGGCAACATTTAATTGTGCAAGAAAAGTCCCCCAACGACCGTGATTTTCAGTAGGCATAATCCTATTCAATTCACACCATAATATCACATGATATAAATAATGTAACTGCATTCACAAACTTTTCATCCCCGTTATATAAGCCAGTGATTATCTTTATTAAACTGGTCCAAATGTGTTTCAAGTAAACAAGAGGACACCCACCCCGTATGATTCACAATTTATAGAGACAAAGGTAAGATCCCTACCTTAATAGGTTCTGATCACAATGCTCCCCCAGATCAACTTTAGAAGAAGTCCGTCAGCGCCCATCGCTTCTGGAAAAACCTGAAAAAACTTCTTCAGGTGGAATCTGGGAATGAAAGGCCAAAGGGAATGTTGAGTCAATAAGGTTTTCCTTATTACTTTTCCATTCCTTCTTTTTTTGAAAATCACAAACACCTTATACATAAGCAAATATAAAGTTTACCTCCATAATGAAAATTGACTTCTTCAAGGAAATTTACCTTAACCTAGATTTTCTAATACATAGCAATATTTTTCTTAAGTACAAAAACCGGATTCTTAACCAAAATATTGGAATAATATAATGATAAGTATTGGAGTATTCTATTTCTAGGATCCGAATTTTGGATATAAACTATAATGAAGTTCCACCCCAAATTATAGATACAAACGTTCATGAAGTTAGACTCTGAACTCTTAAGAAGATCGACTCCGAACTCTTAAGAAGTTCAACTCTGAACTCCTTAAGTAGTTCGACTCCGAAATCTTAAGTAGTTTGAATCCGAACTCTTAAGTATTTCAACTCCGAACTCTTATGAAGTTTGACTCCGAACTCTTAAGTAGTTCAACTCCAAACTCTTATGTAGTTTGACTTTGAACTCTGCAAGTTTAGATTCTAGACCCTGGTGAAACAAGACTCTAAATTTCCTTAGAAATTCAGACTCCGAACTTCTACAGTTTTCAGGTTCCGAATTCCTATAAAACAAAATCCTGATATTTCTTAACATAGACTCCAAATTTCATTTTGGTTAGACTCTGAACTTTTAATTTGATTACACTCTGGAATTTTTGTATGGATTTTACTTACATATTCTCTATTACAAAACAATGTCATGCATTCAGTTATACTTGGTTTGTTACAAAACAATGTCATCTATTCTATTTCAAACTAACCATTGGTTGAGTTACATGAGTACAGGTCCCTCCGAATTTTAAGGAAAATATGACCATTGGAGAGGGGGCCGACCGAGCCTATAAATATGATCTCATTTGAAAGAGCTCAGGATGATCAATGATAGAAAACAAGTTGATCGATCTAGAGACCACACGTTGTTAAGGAGATTTATAGAGAGAGAATCTTTCCATGCTTTGTGCATACTAAACCGCTCGTTCAGATTTCTTCGTGCGACTCTAAATGTTGGTGATTAAATTCAAGGGCTTTCAGGGATAGAAAGACAGAGGTGATGACTACCTTGAAGTTCGAGGGCTTCCTTGCTGAAGAAGACATAGGTTCCAACTACCTTGAAGTTGAGGGATTGCGGGGATAGAAAGACAGAGACATCGATCTTCGTATCAAGGGCATACCCTGGTGTGGGTAAGACAGACTTGCATGAAATTATAAATCAAGGGACTTTTATCCAAGGTTTTTGGATACCCTTCTCTTTGGGTTAAAAGACTTATATCTTGTTACTTGTAGTTTTACTACTTGTTTTTCCACTGCACTTTTGTATTGTAAGAAAGTATAACCTTCTTATATTTCCTTACACTTGTACTCTGATTCATTTAGATTCTATACGCTTTAAGGTAGAATCTCATATTGTAAACTTTAGTTTCAATTTTCCAATTGGTGTTAGAGGTGTTGTAAATTTACTTAGTTTAACTTTGTTAAAATTATATTTTTTCCTTGTCTAAGGAAATTTTTTAAAGTGTACAATTCACCCCCCTCTTGTATATTGAGCATCTACATTGTTATTTCGATCCTACAATTGGTATCAGAGGTTGTCTCTGAAATACTTATACTCACATATAAGTTTTTCTTTCTCACTTTTTCATTGTTCTTCATCCTTGCTTAGAAAGTTTTTTGTCATTTCAAATTGTCATTATGAATTGTCATTCCAAATTGTCATTCTGAATTGTCATTCCGAATTGTCATTCCGAATTGTCATTCCGAACTTTGTGGTTAAGAACTCTTGTTACTAACAAGCTTGTGTGCCAAATATTATTTTAAGAATGACAGGAATCAATGTTGGTTCTATTGACAATCTAAATCCTACAAGACCACCAAATTTTAATGGTAATGACTATGAGTACTAGAGAGATCGAATGAATACTTTTGTTATCAATACTGGAGTGGATAATTTTGTTATGCTTACTGGTTATTATAAAATTCCTGATAAGGAAGTTAGAACTTTCACTAACCAGGAAAAGCAAGAGTAGCAACTCAATTATAAGGTACGCAATACTTTACTATGTTCAATGACTAGAAATATATATAGCCAAATTTCTTCTTGTGAAGCAGCTAATTGTATCTGGAAGAAGTTAGAAGTAACACACTTTGGTTCTTCTAAAGTGATTGAAACTAGGAGAGCTATGCTTAGGGATGAATACCATGGATTCAATTTTCTTTACGGAGAACCAATCTGTAAATTTCAACAGAGATTTATGACCATAGTGAACAGTCTTCAGTCTATGGGAGATAAAGGTCTGGATGATGAAGCTCTTGTGGATAAGATAATTGATATTATGCCCAATGAGTGGGAATCCAAAAAACAGCTATTTATGAGAATAGGAAGGTCACTCAAATATCGTTAGATGATCTATTTGGAACTCTTCTCCAACATGAAACAAGAATGAAGAGAGATGCTAACAACATCAAGAAGAAGAATGGAAATGGTACTGTTGCTTTTACAGCAAAATCAAATCATATGAAAGCTAAGACTCCTGAGAGAGTAACTAGATCCAAGTCTAAGAAAGTTGTTATTCAATCAAAATCTAGTGAAAGTGAAATCTCAGAAAATGAGTTAGAAAATTTTGCTCAAAGAATGAACAAGATAGCTGGCCAGAGAAATTTCCAATCCAAGTATAAGAAAAAGGAAAGGAAATATAGAAAAAATAGAGAAGTTACTTGTTATGAATTCAAGAGAGCTAGGCATATTTGACCAGATTTCCCTTTTCTCAAAAAGAAAGAAAGGAAAGAAAGGCATTCTGACAGGAACAGAAGGAATTATTATAAAACCAAAGCTAAGAAAGTTCTAAAAGAAAATGACAGCTGGATGGCCAGTGGTGATGACTCTTTAGATGAATCTTCTGATTATGAATCTTCAGGATAGAAGAATCTTAGTCTTATAGCCAGATTACCCATTAACAATCATTGTTTAATGGATAAGGTATGAAATGATAAATCATTAACCAATGTTTCTTTAAATTCTAATAATAGAGAATATTATAACTCTTCTGATGAAGAATCCTCTTTTGATGAAAAAAATACTTTACCTACCTATGAAGAGGTTTCTAGGTTTTCTGAACTTCTTGAAATTGGGAATTCCAAACTCAATAAAAAACTTGATAAGGAAAACTCTAGGAATTTTATTCTTACAAAAGAAATATCAAATCATTCTAATGATCTTGATATGAAAAATCCTGATTTTATAAATATTTCAAAAAATATTGAGGAAGTAAGTTCTGAGAAGAACAAACTTTCTAAAGAGTTAGAAAAAGTAATTTCGAAGAAAAGTGTTTTCGAGCCTAGCTCTAATTCTAAATATAATGATTTTGAAGATAAAAATTTGGTTATAAAACTCAAGTCCGAAATTTTTCCCTAAAGAAGTGTTTATCAAACTTTACCCATGGTAAAGAAAATTTTGATAAAATGTATTCACAAATACGACCTTTAAGAAATAAATCCAGATTTGGTTATACCCATGAAAAACCAACTTTTAGTAACAACTACTTTGTTCCACAAAGTGCCCCATTTTTTACCAAGTGTCAATGTGGTTGTCACTGGGCAAAGGATTGTTCTTTAAATAAAACCCAATATTTAGATTTTCATAAAGCCTATTTTTCTAAGAAAGTGTGGGTTCCTAAAATTTTGTTGTCTGGAAATCTCGGATCCAAACAAGTTTAGATTTCGAAAGTATAATTATTTGCTTGATTTTAGGAAGATAGAGGATGTACCAACAACAATACGTGGTACATGGATAGTGGATGTTCCCGACACATGACTTGTAATAAAATTTATTTTGAAACGATTATCAAATCAAAAGGAGGAAAGGTAACTTTCGGAGATAATGATCAGGGAGAAATTGTTGGTATAGGTAATATTGTTCTTCTTGGTAACACTTTGATTTCAAATGTTTTATTGGTTAAGGGTCTTAAGAACAACCTCATTAGCATAAGTCAGTTATGTGATGAAGGATACCTTTTGAATTTTAGGAATGATAAGTGCTTAATTCACAATTACAAGGAAGAATTTATTCTCTCAGCCAATAGGCAAGAGAATGTTTACACTTTAAACATAGAGGACCTTAGAATCCAAGATTTACCTTGTCTAAGTGAAATGGAAGATCATTCTTAGTTATGGAATAGAAGACTAGGTCACTGTAACCTTAGAAACTTATGTAAACTTTCTAAGAAGAAACTAGTTAAGGATCTACCGGAGCTAAGATTTGATTCTTCTAAAGTTTGTGATCTTTGTCAATATGGAAAGAAACATAACTCTAGTTTTAAATCAATCAATGAAGTCTCAACGACTGATGCATTACAGTTAGTGCACATGGATCTTTTTGGTCCAACACAAACTAGAAGTATTGGAGGAAAATACTTTGTGTTTGTTCTAGTTGATGATTACACCAGATTTACTTGGGTCTATTTTATAGCAAATAAGTCTTAAGATTTTTCTTATTTCAAAAGTTTTAGAGCATATGTTAAAAATGAGAAAAATCTTCCACTGAAAACTATTCATAGTGATCATTGAGGAGAATTGCAAAATTCTGATTTTGAAACATTTTGTAGTAGAAACGGTATTACTCACAATTTTTCATCACCTAGAACTCCTCAACAAAATGGTGTAGTTGAAAGAAGAAATAGAATTATTCAAGATATAACAAGAACCATGTTGAGTGAATATTCTATAGCTAGAAATTTCTGGGCTGAGGCTGTAAGTACTACTTGTTATACTATAAATTGAGTTTTGATTAGACCTTTTCTTAATAAAACTCTTTATGAGTTATGGAACGGTAGAAAACCAAGAATTTCCTACTTCAAAGTTTTTGGTTGAAAAGTATTCATTATGAATACTAAAGATAATTTACATAAATTCGCACCAAAATCTGATGAAGGAATTTTCTTAGGCTACTCCACAACTTCTAAGGCATATAGCGTTTTCAATAAAAATACTTGTACCGTTGAAGAAACAGTGCATGTAAAATTTGATGAGTCTGATCCTTTTGTCTTTAAACCATCCCAACCTACATTCTCATATGTTTTTTCAAAAACTGATTGTCAAACATTGATAGAAGATCCTTTTGATAATGAAAATGTTCAAGAAGATACTTCTGAAACATTTACCCCAGAATACTTTCTACCCTATGTTGATGAACAGGCTTTACAAAACCCAAATCAGGTGTTTCCTAAGAATCATCCCAGTTATAGCATCATTAGTGATGTAAATCAACCTATAAGGACTAGGATTTCCTTAAAAAATGAAGTAGAACATCTAGCATTTCTTTCCCAATTAGAACCAAAAAGCACTGATGAAGCTTTAGGTGATGATGATTGGATCAAGGCCATGCAAGATGAACTAAATGAATTTGAAAGGAATAAAGTCTAGACCTTGGTTGAAAGACCTAAGGAACCTTCTGTCATTGGAGTAAAATGGGTCTTCAAAAACAAGTGTGATGAAAATGGAGTCATTGTAAGAAATAAAGCTAGAATAGTTGCTAAAGGCTATAACCAACAAGAGGGAATTGACTATGAAGAAACCTATACTCTAGTAGCTAGACTTGAATCTATTCGTATTCTACTTGCATTTGCAGCATTCTTCAATTTTAAACTTTTTCAAATGGATGTGAAATGTGATTTTCTTAACGGTTATGTTCAAGAGGAAGTTTTTGTTGAACAAACTCCTGGATTTGAAGATACAAAACATCCTGATCATGTTTTTAGACTTACCAAAGATTTGTATGGTCTTAAACAAGCCCCACAAGCCGGGTATGATAGAATCACATGATTTTTGCTTCAAAATAACTATGTTAAGGGAAATGAAGATCCAACCCTTTTTATAATGAAAGATAAGAAAAATATTTTGATTGTTCAAATTTATGTTGATTACATTATATTTGGTTCAACTCATTAATCTTTAACTGATTCTTTTGCAAGTCTAATGAAATCTGAGTTTGAAATGAGTATGATGGGTGAGTTAACTTTTTTCCTTGGTTTTCAAATTTCTCAAAGACCAGAAAGAACCTATATATCTCAACATAAGTATATTAAAGATCTTCTAAAGAAGTATGATTATGAAAAAACTAAGAGTATAAGTACTCCCATTAGTACCTCAAACTCCTTAGATCTTGATGAAGCTGGGAAACCAGTAGATCAAACATCTTTTAGAGGTATGATAGGAAGTTTACTTTACTTAATAGCTAGTCGACCAGACTTAATGTTCTCAGTATGCTTATGTACAAGATATCAATCCAATCCTAAGGAATCTCACCTAAAGACAGTAAAAAGAATTTTTCGCTACCTAAAGGGAACCATGGATATAGGATTATTTTATACTTCTGGAAATGATTTTGTTTTAAAATTCTTTTCGGATGCTGAATTTGGTGGATGTAGAATGGATAGAAAAAGTACAACCGAAACTTTTCATTTCTTAAGAGATTCATTAGTTTCTTGGTCCTGTATGAAGCAACATTCTGTAGCACTTTACACTGCTGAAGCTGAATATGTAGCAGCTGGATATTGTTGTGCTCAAGTGTTATGGATGCAACACACACTCATAGATTATGGTCTGAGTTTTACTAAGACTCAAATTTTGTGTGATAACACAAGTTCCATTGCCCTAAATAAAAACCCTGCACATCACTGTCATGCAAAAAACATAGAAATTAGGTATCACTTTATTAGGGATCACACACTTAAAGGAGATATCATTCTTCAGTTTATCGGAACGTAAGATCAACTTGCTGATATTTTCACAAAATAATTACCCTCCGATATATATGAATACATTAAACAAAAGTTATGAATGATAACCGTAAGGTAATCATTCTTTATTAACTTCTTGTTGAAAAATTCTCCTAACAGTAATAAACTCCTTTTCACAGGTGGAGTACACTTGATTGTTAATGTAACTAAAATTTTCGTAGTTAGTTTTTCAAACTTTTTGGAACTGAAGTTTTCGGAATGGAAATTTCTGAAACTAAAATTTCTAGAATGGAAATTTTCGGAACTGAAATTTTCAAAATCAAAATTCTCGTAATGAAAACTTCCGGAATAGAGAATTTTGTAATAAAAATTTCCGGAATGGAGATTTTCGTACTGAAATTTTCGGAATGGAGATTTCCATACTGGAGTTTTCGTAACAATATTTTCGTACTTGAACTTTCGTAATAAGTTTATTTTTAAATTCATTTCTTCAAAAAGAATATTACCAATTACAAACAATATTTCTAGCCAATCCGAGAACTATGATTTCCTTACATATAGTTTCGTAATCATATTTTTCTTGCTAGTATTTTCCTGAGTTTTAAAAATGTTCGAATTCTAGTTTTTCTCAAATCTGAATGTTTTCTTTAAAAACCTCAAAAGATCGGAGTCAAGTTTTTCCTTGTGGGAGTGTTTTTAACCATCAGATCAGATCAAAGCTTTTTCAACTATTAGATGGCTCTTGGAAGACCAACAATCACATCCATTGCCTATATAAATGGGACCCCATGACTCATCCCACATCGGTTTTGAAAGCCTTTATGTCTCGAAGCCCTACTGCTCTTCTTAAGACCGGTTCCAAACTTTGCAAAGTCGTTCCGAATATTTCAGAATTATTCACTCCGAATGTCTGTAGAAGCTATATCTCAAGATATGTCAACCGTGAAACCAATATCTAAGTGGTTAGTCTTCAGGGAAAGGTTAGTTCATCCGGATTTCTACGAGCTTGATTCTATTATAACTAAGAATATAAAACTGAATGGTTGGGACGATATATGCTTGTTCAAGTCAAAAAAACAGGATCCGGTGTATACAGATTTGTTGATTGAGTTCTATGATTCTGTTTCCTTCCTGATGGAAGATGGCAGATAGTGGTTTTCATTCAAGTCTTATGGGAAGACATATAAGTTATCCTACACCAAGGCTGCGAGATTGGTTGGTTTGTCCTATAAGGGGGAAGCTGAGTTTTGCTCGCATAAGCTTCTAGATGAGAAATAATGTTTCAACAAGGTGAAGGCTTTAAAATTCCTTTGACTTAAGGATGCTATGCTAACTATGATTGCTCATCTCACTCCGAACAATAAGATTCTTTAGATCTGGGTACAAGGTTTTCTCATACCAAGAAGAGGCGACAATGATAATTTGAAGAAGAGTGATATCTATGTTTTAGATTTCTTGGTAAATCTAAGAAAAATTAATTTGATGAGGCATGTCTTGATTACGATCAATGACATCAAAGAAGGGAATTTGAGAGCTCATATAATTATATACCCTGCCGTACTATCTAGGCTGATAGTTCGGTGCCTAGAATTCTTTAAGGTTACATGCAAATCAAAAGTCCAAAATTGTAATCTTATGTTAGTAAGTGATGATACTTTGAAGAGGATGAATATGGGTTTTCCAATGAATCCGGAGAATTTTACCCTCTATCTGTGGAAGAGGTTGAAGCAGCTCAGAAAGAAACACAGAATCTGGAACTATCCAAAAAGACAAGGAAGAAGAGAAAGGTTAAGGAAGTGGTTGCTGATAAAGAAAATCCCCAGGCTAAGGAAACTCAGTCTGCTCCCCCCAAGCCGAAGAAGCAGAAAACATATACAGATGAAGTGGCAGTCAAGTAGAGGGAAGAAAAAGAGAAGAATAAGGAAGGGGATCCACAATTCGGATTGGACCCTGCATAGGCTAAGGCCTTAAAAGAAAGAGCTGTGGAAGATCTATAGAAATAGGCAAAAGAAAAGAATATAAAAAAGAAGTTTTCTGAAGCTGAAGTGGTGGAATATTTGCTGAAAGCTATAGAGTTAGCTTCTGGAATGCTTCCGGTTCCAGAAAAATTCAGTTCTGAACCTTCTTTACCAGAAAATCCAGCCAAGAACTATGTCACTACAGAAAAATCCAAGGGTAAAGAATTTTCTGAAGAAGTAGAGTAAGAAGTTGTTGAAGAAGTAGAGGAAGAAGTTAAGGAAGAAGAAGAAGAAGAAGAGGAAAGTGAAGATTTGGATACCCTGATCAAGCAAGTACAAGACTACAAAGATAAGGCTGAATCTGAAATGTTAGTAACTCCAGGAAAGGGAGATGAAGAATCCAATAATAATGATGATAAGAAATGACAAGAAGAAGAAGAAGAAAATGTTTTGAATGATGAGGAAGAGTCTTATGAGAGGAATTTCCTTGAGGAAGGTCAAGAAAAACAGAAACCAGATGAAGAACAGATTATACAAGTTTCTGAATCTGAGGAAGTATCTCCTGATGAGAAACCTATTCCGAGAGCTGATAAGGGGAAACAAGCTCTCATGGAGACTCCTATAAAAGATGTCATCAGAAAGAAAGAGGTTGGTGGCACTTTTAGAAGAAAATTAGTGCAAGATGAAGAATATAAATCTCCAAGCAAAGTATCTGATTCGGAATCATCATCTCACAGGCATGATTTTGTGGTTCAATCTATGAGGAAGTTGGTGGACACCATTCTATTTTTTTTCCAAAAATAGATTATAGATGCCAGATTCTACAACAAAGTATGAATCAGAAATCGGATTCCTTATCCATAGTCATGGATAAGTTTATGAAGATCGAAGCTGAACAAAAAAGTTTTCTTATCGATTATGATGTTCATAGAAAGTCCTGCAGTAAGGTAACAAAGTGGTCTAAGAGAGTTGATGAAGATTTAGTTCAGTTTGAGAGGTTTCAGGCCGAAATTCAAAATGCTTTTAAAATGGAGGATAAAAAGGTTAACGTGATTTATGAAAAGCTGACCCAAGAGAAAAATTCTCTGAATCAACAGGTCAGGGACCTGAATGGGAAGCTTAACTCAGTATCTCAGAATTGGAAAAGTGAAATAGATTTCCGGATTGAGTATAAGGAGAAGTTGGAAAATCAAGATGAAATAATAAAGTTACAGAAAGAAGCCATGGAGGCTCAGGCAGAAGCTTTAAAAGTCCAAGAAGAAAAGGTAAAGGCCTTGGAGAGTCAAGATGAGGAAGATCAAAGAGACTTGAAGAAACTCAAAGCCTTGTTAAAAAAGCTCATCCCAAAGGAGAAGGAAGAAAAATGAACTCACTCCAATTATTTTGTTGTAATTGTCTTTCATTGTAAAATTTTCCCAACTCTAATGAAATGTTATTTGGTTGGATGTATCTTGTTATATAATAATGTTTCAGGTACCATATTATATTTTCCATTCCCTTCAATTATTTTTGAAAATCACAAACGGTGAGAAGGAAAAAGAACTACTTCTAAGGAGGAGAAAGAAAAATTTCTAAGTGAAATATTCTTAAAGAAAGGGAAAGTTTTTCACTACGAGGTTTTTAATTCCTACAATAATGAAAACTCCACTCTGGAAATTCATAATACAATCCTCAGTATTTCAATGCCTAAGGGGGAGTTAGTTGTATTCACTATCATTCATGAACAAAGGGAGATAAGTTTTAATTTCAAAGTCTAATGAATTTTTTTTTTCAGAGTCCTTATATTCTTTTTCATAAGGATGTTTGTTCTTTATAAAAAGGGGGAGATTATTGAGTCAATAAGGTTTTACTTATGAATTTTCCATTCCTTCTTGTTTTGAAAATCACAAACACCTTATACTTAAGTAAATATAAAGTTTACCTCTATAAGGAAAATTCACTTCATTAAGGAAATTTACCTTAACCTAGATTTTCTTATACATAGAAATATTTTTCTTAAGTACAAAAACCAGATTCATAACCAGAATCTTGGAATCATATAATGATAAGTATTGGAGTATTCTGTTTCTAGGATCCGAATTCTTGATGTAAACTATAATGAAGTTCCACTCCGAATTATAGATACGAACTTTCATGAAGTTCGACTCTGAACTCTTAAGAAGTTTAACTCCGAACTCCTTAAGTAGTTTGACTCCGAACTCTTAAGTAGTTCGACTCTGAACTCTTATGTAGGTTAACTCTGAACTTTTACCAGTTCGACTTTGAACTCTGCAAGTTTAGATT
This sequence comes from Viscum album, assembly GCA_963277665.1. NCBI lineage: Eukaryota > Viridiplantae > Streptophyta > Magnoliopsida > Santalales > Viscaceae > Viscum > Viscum album. Next base: position 1,181,587,839 of record OY728164.1, read on the forward strand.
CTGAACCCTGGTGAAACCAGACTCTGGATTTCATTAGAAATTCAGACTCCGGACTTCTACAGGTTTCAGGTTCTGAATTCCTATAAAACAGAATATGAACATTTCTTAACATAGACTCCGAATTTCATTTTGGTTAGACTCCGAAATTTTAATTTTCTTACACTCTGGAATTTTTTTATGGATTTTACTTACATATTCTCCATCACAAAACAATTTCGTGCATTCAGTTATACTTGGTTTGTTACAAAACGATGTCGTCTATTCTGTTTCAAACTAACCGTTGGTTGAGTTACACGTGTACAGGTCCCTCCAAATTTTAAGGAAAATATGACCATTGGAGAGGGGGCCAATCGAGCCTATAAATAGGATCTCATTTGAAAGAGCTCAGGATGATCAAGGATAGAAAAAAAGTTGATCGATCTAGATACCACACGCTGTTAAGGTGATTTCTAGAGAGAGAAGCTTTTCATGCTTTGTGCGTACTGAACTGCTCGTTCATATTGCTTCGTGTGACTCCAAATGTTAGTGATTACATTCGAGGGCTTCCGGGGATAGGAAGACAGAGGTTCCGACTACCTTGAAGTTCAAGGGCTTCCTTGCTGATGAATATAGAGGTTCCAACTACCTTGAAGTTGAGGGCTTGAGAGGATAGCAAGACAGAGACACCGATCTTCGTATCTAGGGCTTACCCTGGTGTGGGTAAGACAGACTTGCTTGAAAGTATAAATCAAGGGACTTTTATCCAAGGTTGTTGGATACCCTTCTCTTTGGGTTAAAATACTTATATCTTGTTACTTGTAGTTTAACTACTTGTTTTTCCGCTGCACTTTTGTATTGTAAGGAAAGTATAACCTTCTTATATTTCCTTACACTTGTACTCTGATTCATTTAGATTCTATACACTTTAATGTACAATCTCATATTGTAAACTTTAGTTTCAATTTTACAATTGGTGTTATAAGTGTTGTGAATTTACTTAGTTTAACTTTGTTAAACGCAGATTTTTTCCTTGTCTAAGGAAATTTTTTAAAGTGTACAATTCACCCCCCATCTTGTATATTGATCATCTACATCGTTATTTCGATCCTATAGGGAAGACAACAGATCCAAGCATAGAAGTTCTGCCACGTCGTTACGATCCCGTGGCTATCGACGGATCATAAATCGGAGCTCTAACGAAGAAGTTATGGAAGAAAGGAGATTTGGAGTCTCTCTTGGGAGAGCTCTGCTCGAGGGAATGGGGAGGAGAGGATTGATTTGAAAAGGAAGAGAGTCCCCCTCCTTTTATAGGTGAGAAAAACTAAAGTAAACGGCGTGTACTCGACCATTTTACATGGTCGCCACGTGGCTTCCAACACGGCCTTCAACACGGAACATGGTCATTGACTGGTCAACACACGGTTTGAGGGTAATGCGTACGCAGAGAGAGACTACACGGCATGTAGTATGGGCTACATGGTGTGTACTCATTTATTTCACATGACAAGGACACAACATCAACATGGCACACAACCGTTGACTGGTCAACACACGGTTTGAGGGTAACGCGTACACGGGGAGGTACTACACGGCGTGTAGTATGGGCTACATGGCGTGTACTCATTTATTTCACATGGCAAAGAAATGACTTCAACACGAGGTATACCCGGCGAGGTGGTACATGGCGTGTACTCACACTACACGGTGTGTAGTTACAAAATTTTGAAAGTGTGGGAAAAGTCCATTTTGCCGTCTATAACACTTCATGAACTTCTTTCCGACAAAGGAATGTGTCGGAGAGGTCCGGCCCATTACATGTGGCTGAGGCCTTAGCTGTTTTAAATACCCAGAATTGTATAGTTAATTAAATGTGATAATGAACTGCTGTTTGGGATCGCTGCTTGGATCGAGGACCACCCCGGGGGTGCGTTCCTCTGTTTAGCTGTTTGGCCAGGATACCTGAGGGTATGCCATTATAATAATTATTATAGAATTTCCTTGAGATTAATTGCACGTGTATTGCTTGTTTACATGTTGGGCATGGCCCGATTACTTGTTTAGCCTGAGGGAAGTATTTTCCTTTAGCCTGAGGGCACTGGTTATTTCGACCTGAGGGCAAATTCTTTCGTGCCTGTGGGAAATAGACTCTATGCCTGAGGGCGACACTTCGTACGGCAGGGGGAAATATCTGTTATGCCTATGGGCAGTTACCTGCGAGTTAAGTTTCTGATTACCTGAGGGTAAGGGTTTACGTGTTTGAGGACACTGACTGTTTACATAGAAATTAACTGTGGTGGTTTCCTTATAATGAACGATTAAATGAATAATAAAATGGAAATAACTGGTAATGTTAGTTACTTTTGAGTACTTCTTAGTTTATTCCATTTTACTACTACACACCTTTGTAGCATATTTTCACACAGTTGGGCATGGGAGTTTGGTGGGTGCCTACTGGGATTTATTTCTCACACCCTGTTTGGGTCATGTCTTTGGCCCAAACAGATTACATTTCTGTATGTGTGGATAAGGGAAAGGGTCCCTATACAGGTACTTGATTTCCCCTGAGGAGTAGGGGAGCATGGGATGGGGATTAGGCTCGCGATTCTACCGACTGTTTTGTTTTGTTTTTCTGTACTATGTATTGTACTGTACTGTATTGTTGTGTAACATGTTCTGGCTATTTTCTTAGAACTCAAGGCTTGTTTCATCATTATCTATATAACTATTGGTTATCTTTTACTACAGTTGTTTATTTTAAATGTGTATGGTTTATTACTTCCGCTGTTGTTGAAGGTTTTTATTATTCCGCTGCACTAAACTTTGACAAATGAGGTCATTGTTTCCCCACTATCAGACCTAGGCCCTCACTGCTAGTTGGCAGCCTCTAACGTTTGGTGAAATGCACTTTAGGTCATGTGACCAACCGGGTTCGGGTCACCTGTTGAGTGACACCCAGAACTGAGACATTACAAAGTGGTATCAAAGGGGGTTCTTTTCTTTGACTTGCTATTTGGATCCTTAGTCAGGGATAGGACGAGAATGATAGTTGGTAATAAGATGTGCCCGGGAGTAGCTAACCCGTGTATCGGGAAAAGCCAATTTACCTCGTATTGCAATTTCATTGATTTTTCAAATTACAGTTGATTTGATTTTACCATAGGGTGACGCACTTGTGATTGTGTTGTTATATTTTATCCATGGGTTCTATTTAGTTGCAACCCGATGAGGTGAGGGTATTCCATCTCATGCATCATTTAGGCACATGCTAGGAATCACATGCCATGCATAGTTTCCATTCCATGTAGGTGCATTAGATATTTCATGTTGTTGTGATAGTTGTTGTGCTAGAAAAACATGCTGTTGTGATAGCTGCTTTGATAAATACATGCGATGTGATAGGGTATTTTTGTGTGAGTCTGTTGATAGAATGGACGCCAAACTTTGGTTTTTAGGGAGTATGAACCCTCAATAACCGGAATTTGGTGGATAATTGACTTGTTTATTTCTGTATAACATGTATAAGATGTCAAACTTTGATTAGCAGGGAGTATGGACCCTCGCAGATCGGAATTTGGCACTTAGGTGTTGTTTTTCGGTATTTTCTGGGCTCCGGAGTAGTATCTAAGCCTTACTGTCTGGAAAACCTAGTATACATGTCATGTAGTTCCTTGGACACATGCCATGTGTTCTTCTATTCATACTATTACAAATATGGCTTTTATCAGTGCTAAAAATGACCTTTATCAGTGCTAGAAAAAGAGCTGATAAAGCTGGCGAAGATAGGGGGTCCCCTTTATCAGCACTCCGAAAAGCGCTGATAAAAGGGTCCTTTATTAGCACTTTGTTTTAGCGCTAATAAAAGACCCCTATATGAGCGCTTCCTTTATCAGTGCTTTTTTAAAAGTGCTGATAAAAGGTAAAAAAAATTAAAAAAATTTAAAAAAAATTTAAAAAAAGTTATTTTTTTACAAAATACTGCCAATTGGGGGGGGGGGGCTTTTATAGCACTTGAGCCCCCCCTTTTACAGCGATTTTCTACCCCTGTACAGCACCCCACACTTTCCCTTCACCCTTTAACAGCGCTTGCTACTATATTCCCCCATGCGCGCGTGCCCCTGCCTCCACCAGGATTTGAACTCGAGACCTCCCCCCTGTGCGCCTAAGCCTTTACCACTACTCTATTTTGATTTGTATTCCAATTCATGATATCTCTCTCTATATATATATATTTATATATTTAGTTATATTTATTTGTATAGTAATATATATTTATATTAATATATATATATAGTTATATTATAATATATATATAGTTATATTATAATATATATATAGTTATATTATACTATATATATAGTTATATTAATATATATATATATATAGTTATATTAATATATATATAGTTATATTAATATATATATATATTTATATATTTAGTTATATTTATTCATATAGTAATATATATTTATATTAATATATATATATATAGTTATATTATAATATATATATAGTTATATTATAATATATATATAGTTATATTAATATTTATATAGTTATATTAATATATATAGTTATATTAATATATATATATATAGTTATATTTATTCGTATAGTAATATATATTTATATTAATATATATATAGTTAAATTAACCTATATATAGTTATATTAACATATATATAGTTATATTAATATATATATATAGTTATATTAATATATATATATATATAGTTATATTAATATATGTATAGTGATATTAATATATATATTTATAGTGATATTAATATATATATATATATTTATAGAAATACTAATATATATATATATATATATATATATATATGTAGTTATATTAATATATATATAGTTATTAGATTAATATATATATAGTTAGATTAATATATATATATAGTTAGATTAATATATAGGTATATAAATATTCATATATTTGTATTTTAAATAGAATGTATGTTAGTTCTTATTTAGATAAAGCTAATATATTTTATATGTCAATATATTTTATTATTTATATTTATAATTAAATTTTTAGGTGTGAATATATAAAAAAATATGAATATATTGTTATATATTTGATTATAAATAACATTTCATTATAAAAAATGATGAAATTTCAAAGAAATAATATCAATATTAATGTAATACCTTGGAATAAATTCAGACCCCACCAAAAAAATCCAACAATACCCCCTTAAACGAGGCTGAAAATCCACAAAATGTTAAAAAATCGAGGTACCCCGACTAAAAACTCAGTTTTAGAGGCCTTCTGGGCCTCTTTTGGCCTCAGAAATCCCTTGCCCAGGGTCTCTACAAGTCATATCGATGTAGAGCTCATCACAAGCTTCGATTTGATATGTGGTAGAGCTCAAACAGACAACCGGATCAAAAGTTATAGCCGTTTGAAGTTTGAGTTGCGTTTTCAACATATTTTTGATCTTTTTTTAATTTTTTTTAATTTTTTTAGTCTTCAAATTGTTATTAAATGACTATTACCGCATAATAATTAGCAACTTATTAATTAATTTTTTTTTAATTTTTTAAGAAGTCATTGTCACTAAATATCTTATATATTAAGTATATTAAGTGTAAATGTACATTTATACGTATCTAAAATGTATTTAAAAATTATATATTATATATATATATATCAATATAACTATATTTATATATTAATATATTAATATATTTAAATTTTTTTTGAAGTCGACCCTTGATCAGCTCTTTTAAAAAAAGCGCTGATAAAGGCCCCCCCTTTATCAGCGCTACTAAACAAGCGCTGATAAAGAGGGTCCCTTTACCAGTGCTAAAAAAAGCGCTGATAAAGGGGGGTCCCTTTATCAGCGCTAAAAAAAGCGCTGATAAAGGGGTGATTTTATCAGTTCTTTTTTTAGCGCTGATAAAGGCATGCTTTATCAGCGCTTTTTTGAGCGCTGATAAAGGCACCCCCCTTTATCAGCGCTGATGAAGGGGGGGGGGGGAACTGTGAAAAACTGTTTTTGTGGTAGTGTCGGGAAGAAAAGTAAAATTTTCAGGTACACTCGGTGTACCCTAAGTACATGCCGTGTAGACTCTTCCTGTGTCATAGACAGTATGGGCGGGGACACGAGGAAGGGAAATGCTTGGGGGGTGGGGAAACACGCCATGTACCAGATGTACACACCTTGTAGTGTTGACCCAGAGTCCACCCATGTAACTAACAAACATGGACGGAGGAGACCTTAAGACATACACGACGTGTCCACTATGGAACATGTCGTGTCGTCTGACCTGGGATCCATCCGTGTAACTAACAACACGGGTCAGCGTAATCCCTTCGTGTACACGCCGTGTGTATATGGAACATGACATGTGTGTGTACCGTGTATCCGGCCGTGTAACTAAAAACACGGGTTGGTGGAGCTCGTCTAGTACACGCCGTGTGCCTGAGGGACACGCCGTGTAGTCTTGTCTGAGGATAGACCGCGTGGTTTTAGCCATGTGGTTGGGGAAACATGGTAGTGTACACGCCGTGTGCGGGTATAACACGACGTGTAGTATCAAGCCGAGTAGTCGGCCGTGTCACAGACGACTCGGGTAGTTGTAAAATTACACCATACATGCCATGTAGTCAGTATACACGTCGTGTAATTTTGTTTAACAGGAGCTGTGTGGCTTGGCCGTGTAGAAGGATCCGGGAATGGGAAGAGAAGTCAAGTACACGTCGTGTAGTCAGTATACACGCTGTGTAGTCTTGTTGTGCAATCTTGAATTCCTTCTTCCTCCTGTTCCCCTTTTGGTTCCTTCGTTTTTAGACTGTGATAATCTTGATCTAAGGTGTGCGTTTGACCTTGTAGAGTCATGCCGCTGAGACGACCATGTGTTGTTCTCCAGGAGAGCGGCAACGATTATACACCAGAGATGATGGGCCATGGGCTACCAGCGGATCCTCCAGTAGAGCTAGACACGGCACCAACCGTTATACCAGACATAGGCATGGAGGAACAGTTTCGTGAAGGCTTTATGCGGTTCATGCAGACAATTCAGGGAGCACCACTGATTGCCACATCTATGGTCAGGCTGACTCATATTTTCCAGCAGCAGAATCCGCCTACGTTTCACAAGGGATGGCGGACTACAGGCTGCGGAGTCTTGACTGGGGTCTATACAGACTATTTTCAAGAATCTTGAGACACCTCTAGGGCGGAGGGTCAATCTCTCAACATATATGCTGCGTGGTTCTGCCAAAAGGTGGTGGGATGTTACTACCCAGTCAAAGAATCACAGAGACATGGCATGGGAAGATTTTCAGGCAGCGTTCTATGAATTCTTCTTTCCAGATATGTTGAGGGAAGATAGAGCTCGAGAGTTCATGAACCTGCAGCCGGGTGCTATATCAGTGATGGATTATTATGCTCATTTCACCGAGCTTTAGCGTTTTGCACCCGTTATGGTGGGTGATGAGACATTGAGAGCCAGAAGCTTTGAGGATGGTCTTTGATATGAAATCCGAGTATTGGTGAATGATTTCAGGTTGCCTTCAGTACATGCTATTGCGAACCAGGCACTGATTATAGAGAGGAACCTGCGGGAAGCTAGTGGTGTGGGCCAGGGTGGTTCAACACCAGTTTCAGGTACTATTTCTTCTGGAAAGAGGAAGAGACAGATGGACTTCTCTCAGGGTGGAATTACTAACCAGAATAATGTTTCAGGTGGCCAGGTTATGTGCTACCGGTGTGGTAAAAAGGGGCACAAGAGACCTTAGTGTCTACGAGACCCAGTGGAGTGCCGAGCTTGCGGAAGGATGGGTCATCTTCATCGCTTTTGTAGGGAATTTCCATCAGTGGCTAGAGAGAGGGGTTCTGTGCACACTTCGTGTGCGGGAGCAGTACCAGTAGCTTCTTACCAGTCGGGGAATCAGAATACGTCAGGGCGTGCAGGCAGGGATGGTGGTCATGATCGTGGTAGCCAGACACCAAGATCTCAGAGGCAGTAGGGCGGGACAGCTCAGGTTAGCCAGGCTGTGTCGCAGGGCCGTGACACTGGTCAGGCATATGTAGTGCAACAGACCTAGTAGGAGCAGGATCCCGGACCTTCTACAGTCAGAGGTACTATTCTAGTAGCTTCTGTCTTATCTTCAGTACTTTTTGATATGGGTTCTACACATAGCTTTATATCTGTACCCGTTGTGGAGAGCCTTGGGCTCTATGTTTCTTCTTCTTCTGCTGTTATGACGCTAGACACTCCATTGGGAAATATAACAACTGGTGTACATCAGTGCAAGGAGTGCCCCCTTGAGGTTGGAGGGTTTCACTTTATATGGAACCTCTATGTCTTAGAGATGACAGCTTATGACGTCATTCTTGGGATGGACTGGTTGGTTCCCTTTTGAGCCTTTGTAGACTACTATCGTTGCAGGGTGAGTTTCACATCAACAGAGGGAGGAGAGTTTCTATACAAAGGTGAATGAGATGTTCAGGAGAGTCGAGCTAGACCAGAGAATCATGGGAGAGGTGGAGTCACAACCCAGATTGCGAGTTTATATCTGGATGATCAGGGGAATTGTCAGACAGTTTTCCCTCCAGTTGTTGATTATTTCAGGGATGTCTTTCCGGACGACTTTTTGGGTCTACCTCCAGAGCATGAGGTGGATTTCTCTATTGAGCTTGTGCCAGTAGTAGCGCTGGTGTCCATTCCTCCTTATAGGATGGATACACCAGAGTTGCAGGAGCTCAAGAGACAGTAAGAGGAGTTACAGACAAAGGGTTTTATCCAACCCAGTACTTCTCCTTGGGGTTCGCCTGTCCTTTTTGTGAAGAAGGAACACAATACCCTCAGACTCTATGTGGATTATCGGAAGCTAAACCAGTTGACGGTCAAGAACCGATATCCCTTTCCAAGGTTTGATGATCTTTTTGATCAACTTCGTGGAGAACGAGTGTTCTCAAAGATTGACATGAGATCCGGATATCATCAGCTGTGTGTGAGACCATCGGATATACCGCTTACAACTTTTTGGAGTAGATATGGTTTGTATGAGTACTTGGTTATGCCGTTTGGACTCACGAACACGCCAGCAGTTTTCATGGCTCTGATGAATCGTGAGTTTCATCCTTATCTGGATTCTTTTGTGGTAGTATTCGTGGACGATATCTTGGTGTACTCTCACACTCGACACGACCATGACACCCATCTTGAGATCATATTTAGTACACTGAGAGAGAATAAGCTATATGATAAGCTCACAAAGTGCCACTTTTGGATGGACCAGATTCACATCCTAGGTCATATCATCTCAGAGGCAGGAGTTTCAGCAAACCCAGAGAAGGTGAGAGCAGTAGTTTCTTGGCATCATCCTAAGAACGTGTTTGAGATACGAAGTTTCTTAGGGCTGGTTGGTTACTACAGAAGCTTCATACATGGATTATCTCTCTTATCAGTGTCGTTGATGGGTTTGACTAAGAAGGGTGTGAAGTTTGTTTGGTCAGAAGCTTGAGAGACAGCCTTCCTGGAGCTGAAGGGAAAGTTGACATCAACACCAATCATGATACTCCCAGAGTAGGGAAAGATCTATAAAATATATTGTGATGCATCAGGTATTGGGCTAGGAGATGTGTTGATGCAGGGCGATCGAGTTGTTGCGTACGGGTCTCGACAGTTGAGGCCACATGAGAGGAATTACCCAACGCATGATCTCGAGTTGGCTGCAGTTGTTCATGTGTTTCACTATTGGAGACATTATCTCTTGGGAGAGCATTTTATGGTTTTCACTGACCAAAAAAGCCTCAAATATTTCTTTACTCAGCGTGACTTGAATCTGAGATAGAGAAGGTGGGTCGAATACCTTCAGTCCTTCGACTTTGAGCTTGACTATACACCTGGTAAAGGTAATGCAGTATCTGATGCACTGAGCAAGAAGACTCAGATACAGGCAGTGTAGGAGGCCAGTGGTGAATGACAGCTTATGGATTTGTTCTCTAAGATGCATCTGGAGGTGCACGATAGTCAGGGGCAGACCTATCTTTCATTCTTAGCTGTGAATTCTACCCTCCTGGATAGAGTTAGGATGAGACAACCATCTGATTCGAAAGACCTAGTTCTACGGGAGTCGGTGGCAAATGAGGACCCTCCTCCTGGTTGGATGATAGGCGATGACAAAATTATGTGTTTCCATGGATGAGTATGGGTTCTAGGGGATATATGTGAGGAGTTGATGCAGGAGTTTCATGCTTCATCTTGGGCAATTCATCCCGAAGTTACCAAGATGTACCGTGACTTGAGATGTCAGTACTAGTGGTCGAGTATGAAAAGGGATGTGGCTGGTTTTGTTATGAGGTGTTCCACCTGTCAGAAGGTGAAGGCGGAGCATCAGAGGCCAACCGGACTGTTACAATAGTTACCCGTCCCGGAGTGGAAATGGGATGATGTTGCGATGGATTTTGTGACTGGGTTGCCGAGGTCACCTCGAGGAAATGATGTCATGTGGGTTGTTGTGCACAGAATCACGAAGGTATATCACTTTTTGCCGATCAAGGAGACCTTCTGTGTTGACGATCTTGGAATGTTTTATATCTGAGAGATCGTACGTCTTCATGGGGTTCCTCATTCTATCTTTTCTGATAAGGATGCCCATTTTACGTCTCATTTCTGGAAGAGTTTTCGGAGGGCACTGGGTACACAGGTGCTTCTGAGCACAGCTTACCACCCTCAAACCGATGGTCAGTCAGAGCGTACGATACAGGTGCTTGAGGACATGCTGCGTGCATGCATCCTAGACTTTGGGGGATCTTGGGAGAAGCATATACCCCTAGTTGAGTTTTCCTACAATAACAGTTTTCATGAAAATATTGAGATGGCACCTTAAGGGGATCTATATGGTAGGCTATGCCGATCACCATTGTGCTGGTTCGAGACATGTGAGACAGCTTTAATAGGACCACATCTCATGCAGGAGACTTCTGAGAAGGTCCAGTTGATTCATAAGCGGATGGCTACCGCGCAGTCTCATCCGAAATCTTATGCTGATCACCATAGAAGACCCTTGGAGTTTGTGGTTGGGGATTAGGTTTTCTTGCGTGTTTCACTGAGGTTGGGACACAGGCGGATTAGGAGACAGGGTAAACGTTCACTGAGGTATGTGGGGCCATTTGAGATTCTGGAGAGAGTTGGATTGGTTGGCTATCAGTTTTAGTTACCACAGAGGTACCGAGCCATACACGATGTCTTCCATTTAACTCAGTTGCGTCACTATCATTCAGACCCATCTCACGTCTTTCAGCCCGAGGAGGTTGAGCTTCAGTTAGATGCATCCTTTGAGGAGCATCCGATTCATATTGTTGGTAGAAGCACGAAGGTTCTCCAAGGCCGGCCAGTTCCTCTCATACGAGTGCTATGACAGTATGGCCGAGTGCATGAAGAAACCTGGGAGTGGGAGACCAACGTACGTGCTCAGTGGCAAGAGCTGTTCTGAGATTTATCTTCACCACTCTTGGAAGGGAAATTTGGGGACAAATTACTTTAAGGGGGAAATTTTCCAAGAAACCGGTTCATTTTTTTGAGGTATGGGTTTCTTATTTTCTCTTTTCCTTAAGTGTTTTTGAGAAAAAAAAAGAAAATAGGGAAACACCCTAAATTTCGGGACTACACGTCGTGTACTATTCTACACGCTGTGTACTTTGGCCGTGTGGGACGAGTACACAGGGTGTGTAGCCATGTCGGTGACGAAGGGGGTAAAAAACTGACTACACACCGTGTAGTGGATATTTACACGCCATATAGTCAGTCAGCAGGCAAGTAGTAAGGCAGTGGAAGTAGCCGCCAACGAAGCGAAAGTACATGTTGTGTAATCATAAATACACGCTGTGCACACATGTCGACAGATGAATAGTGTGGCGGTGCCGCCAGAGGAATAGTTAAATGAGAAAAGTAAACGCCATGTAGTCAATAGTACACGCCATGTAGTTTGTTTTTTTTTGCTTAAAATGGGAAGTATCCAACCCAATTCACAGGATTGGCTTTGAACCGGATGAAGGAGTTGGGAGAGGAGGCCGGACCTTCGAGGATCTCTAGATCGAGCATCAAGAATCCATTTTTGCCTCTGACGATCTCGTTGGAACCGCACGAGTAAGCCCTACACTCTCCTTAAGCCGTTCTTGAAAATTATTCCTCTAAGGGAATTTATTTGAGTTTGAATGGGGATTTATTTCACCTCAGATCTACGTCGTTCTTGGACGATTCGAGGATCGTCGTTCGCGTATACCGTTCAGGTGCATTTAAGGTAGGTGTCTTGGTGTTTAATTTCCAACTGTTGTGCGTTTGGGTGAATCATTATGCCACGAACCCATGTTGGGGTGTCATGTGGATGAGGCCATAGCATTTTTAAATTCCTAGAATTATATATGTAATTAAATGTGATAATAAACTGCTGTTTTGGATCGCTGCTTGAATCTAGGACCACCCCGGGGGTGCGTTCCTCTGTTTATCCATTTAGCCAGGATACCTGAGGGTATGCCTTTATAATAATGATTATAGAATTTCCTTGAGAGTAATTCACGTGTATTACTTATTAACATGTTTGGCATGGCCCGATTACTTGTTTAGCCTGAGGTCAGTATTTTCCTTTAGCCTGAGGGCAGTGGTTATTTCAGCCTGAGGGAAACTTCTTTCGTACCTGTGGGCAATAGACTCTGTACCTGAGGGCGACACTTCGTACTCCAGAGGGAAATATCTATTATGCCTGTGGGTAGTTACCTACATGTTACATTTCTGATTACCTGAGGGTAAGGGTTTGCGTGTTTGAGGACACTGACTGTTTATATAAAAATTCACTGTGGTGGTTTCCTTATAATGAACGATTAAATGAATAATAAAATGGAAATAACTGGTAAAGTTAGTAACTTTTGAGTACTGCTTAGTTTATTGCATTTTACTACTTCACACCATTGTTGCATATTTTCACATAGTTGGGCACGAGCCTTTGGTGAGTGTCCACTGGGATTTATTTCTCACACCCTGTTTCGGTTATGTCTTCAGCCCAAATAGATTACATTACTATAGGTGTGGATAAGAGAAAGTGTCTCTATACAAGTACTTGATTGCTATTGAGGAGTAGGGGATCATGGGACCGGGATTAGGCTCGCGATGCTACCGACTATTTTGTTTTGTTTTGATATACTATGTATTGTACTATACTGTATTGTTGTGTAACATGTTCTCGCTATTTTCTTAGAACTTGAGACATGTTGCATCATTATCTATATAACTGTTGGTTATATTTTTCTACAGATGTTTATTTTAAATGTGGGTGGTTTATTACTTCCACTGTTGTTGAAGGTTTTTATTATTCCGCTGCGCTACACTTTGACAAATGATGGCATAGTTTCCCCACTATCAGAACTGGGACCTCACTGCTAGTCGGAAGCCTCTGGCATTTGTAAAAATGCTCTTAAGGTCATGTGACCAACTGGGTTTGGGGCACCCGTTGAGTGGCACCCGAAACTGGGATGTTATACTCTTCAAGATGTCGATCAAAACATTCTTGTTGGGGACCATATATAGAAACCATAAGAAAATAATATATTAAAAATGATATTAAAATTTCTTTAAAAAAAGTAAGTTTATAAATACATACCTAACTTGAGGATCTACTTATTTATTGCCTCATTTATAAAAAGATTATGCACATCACATGAAATATGTCTAATTCGATATCGATGATAAGAATTTGTCTCTCTATAAAACCCCATCACTATTTAGGACCTCTATAATCGCTCTATGGTGATCAGATATAAGACACACTTCCTGGTTTTGTGTGACATGAATGCGTATACATGGAAAAAACCAACTCCAGGATTAAAATTTTTCTTTTTCAAAAATAGATAATGCAAGTGGTAGAGGAGAATAACTACCATCCCGTGTGGAAATAATAAGTAGAACACATGTATGCTTTCCATAAAGTAATTTGGCATCAACTTGAATGAATTTTTTATAATAGGGGAAAAAATGCATGGCATAAATGCCCAAAAAATCATATTTAACTTCATCTTTGATTGATCATCTCATTGATTGGGGGACACATACGCAACAATGTCCAAATGATAAATAATCTGATTGTTGAGAGAAAAAAATTCCATAAGTTGTGGTAACATTGCATATGATTCATCCTAATCCCCATACACTTTTACAACTTCCTTATATTTTTCATTTTAAGATTTACCATAGGAAATCTTATAGTTAAACAATTGTTGAATTTGTTTTTGAATAAGGTCCATGAGAATGTCTTGACATGTTCGTATCAGATCTACAATAACAGTTGATATAAACTCTATATCAAGTGAAGAGTGACCTCATGACAAGATTATATGTAAAGAGGTGTGTGGGAATTCTAATCTGGTTATCTTCTAACATGACAAAATTTATCATATATTTCACTTAATCATAATTTACATTCTAAACCATATTTTTTACATCGAATGACATATTTTTCCTTTCTTTGACTCATCAACAAAAAATGCGAAATGCCACTCTATGGTATTGTTTTATCATATTGTTCATGGAAATTTTACTTTCAAACTCTTACCCGATATAGATGGAGTTATCAATTCATGTAGATCTATTCCATATAATTCCAGGTAATTCAGAAGCCAATGTAATGACATCCCAATCAAAATGTTGTTCACTCGACATTCCTTCAACTAAGGAAGTTAATATTAAAGGATGATTACCACTAACTGGTGGATGTAGTGGATTCCTATCTATCATAGGAACCTCATAAGGTTCATTCCCCACAACACCCACACCCACATCATCTCCTGATGCCTTAGCAGATACTTCATCCTCTGGTAAACTATCCTTCAATATATCAATAGTACACAAAGGGATGTCCCCTACATTTCCTTCCAAATTCTGATCATCTTCTCCATAATTTGGTTCTCTATCACAAGAGTCATACGAGGAGGAAATGAATAATAGTGTTGTGAAGGACCTACTTTTATAGAGCTAACAAAACCTGGGTTTGTAGAAGTAGGTTACACCACATCAATATCAGAAATTTCTGCATACAATTCCATCAGACTATTACTACACTATTTTCTGAATAACAAAGATCCATCCATCTGATCCTCATCATTGACCAGAGGGTACTTGGTGTGTCATAAATGTTTAGGATATTGATTATGTCAATATGTTATTGATGTAATTGATTGATCATCCCTAAGTTTTAACCGACTATGAATCTTATTACGAACATCATCCAATGTCACACAATCATGAGGATTTCCCCTCTTGTTGGTGGAAAACTATAGCTAAAACCCTCCCCGATATAAATTACCACACCATTCCAATATTTTTGTGCAAACATGATTACCTAGAAAAAAAATAATTAATAAAATATTATATACTACATGAAAATTTTAAATTATTTAAATTGGTTATGATTGAATAACTGACTTGATCTTGAGACTTTTCTATAGACTAGTTTATCATTATTTGATAAACCAATCAAAACCTAAGGGGGATCCTTGTGCGTCTATTAGCTCAAAATTCATCTACCATCAGTCTCTTCTCAAACGTGATTTACAAATCTAGCTTTAAAGAGCAACAGTTCTTAACGAACACCGTTTTATTATAATGAATCACATGAAAGTGAGGGGGTCTAGGGGTTTCAGATACATACCATTTTTTAAGTGGACACACAAGTCCTTACATACTTAGAGAGAGGGATGACATATAATTCACCAATGTGGAAAACAAAATGAAATTATTACAAATTATATTACTAAAAATACATGACATTGATTTTAAATCATACATTGGTCGATCATCTTAAGATCATCCAATTATTATAAATTAAATAACAAAATACAAAAAAAAATATACAATTTCAATTGTACATTAAATGGTCATATGAAGATCTGTAAACATTCTAGATTGCTAACATGTTTGTTTGAGATATTTATTATGTTCTAAATATTGTCCCTTTTTGTACTATATTTAATAAATCATATATATTAATACATTTATTTATAATCATACTGTCATGATGATTTTTCATTATTACATATGTAAAACTATAACTAAAATATTTATCAATATAAATAAACACACCATTGGAGTATATTGTTGGTGATATTATTACCAAATAAAATTTAATAAAACATTATATATTTTTATACCACACCATCAAATGTTTCATAAATTTTAATTACTTATGAATAAATAACGATGACTTGATCATGAGACTTATTCTATGGATTAATTTATCATTATCTGATAAACTAACCAAATCCTAGGGATGAACTTATAGAGTCTCTATTATCACATATTTTATCAACCAACGATCTCCTTTCAAACATCCAAGCCTCTTGTAAAACGCCTCTTTTCGAACATCTATTTTCAAACGCCTCTTATTGAACACCTTTTTATTAAAAATTCACTAACATGAAAGTGAGGGGGTCTAGTGGTATGAAATACATAACGTTTTTAGGTGGATATACAGGTCCTTATATACTTAGAGAGGGATGAATCAGAGGTCATCAACATGAAAAAGAAAATTCAATTATTACAAATTATATAACCACATACACAAGAAAGATATGCAATTTCAATTATGCATTGGTCGGTCATCTCAAGATCAGTCATCAGACAATACTATTAACATGTTTTTTGTTATACTTATCATGTTATACATATTATATAAATTTACCCATAAATAGATGTAATATATAATAAATATCTACAACTTATTTCCAAAATTTTAACTTTTCAATGTGTGTATATATATATATTTAATAATAACATTTATTAAATTTAATTAAAAGTAATATAATTTATATTCACATAACAACCATTAAAATACTATACATTTGTGTTATTTTCAATTTTATAAAATTTCATATGTATATATAATATTTTTGTCATTTTTATACTTTTCAAAATATAAATAATTATATTTCATACTTTATTACTTCGAAGAATAATTATTTATACTAAATATAATTTAAAATTATTTCTCATAATAATTTTTTATACTATTAGCAGAAAATAAAATTACATATATATTTTAATAAATTTAAATATGATACTTAATATAACTAATATATTTTTAATAATATATATAACTAATTACCACATGTCTATAAAATATATACATTTTAAAAATATTATTTCCCTAAATATAAATTACATTTTATACATAAAATTTCAATTATATAAACACCTTTTTTTAAATTTTCTAAACATTTAATATAAATTAAATCATACAAAAACACTAATTTATACATCAATAAATTCATGCATCGATACATATTAAAGTAATAAATCATAAAAAAAATAACCTTTATAGAATAAAAATTTTAAATAGAAATTTTTTCTTTTAAAAAATTCTATAAATATATGTTGAGAAAGAATTCATACAGAGCATCAAAAAAATACCTGAGGAGAAGAATGGGGTTTGGAGGTGGGAACCCCTATTATAAAAAATGCATGACTGGATGCATAAACCCCATTCATGTATCCTTTTTTCATTCCATGAAGGAAGCATGAATTAAGTTCACACTTCCTTGGAAACATATAGAGAAGCATGAACCCCTTTCATGCTTCTTTCACAGATCCAAGAAACGTGAATGAGGTTCATGCTTCTCCAAACCCATTTTTAAAAATATCGGGAACCCTATCCCTTTTATAAAAAAATTAAAAATCCATTAAAAACCATCTTTTGGAACTCAAAGATGAATCCCAATACTTGGATTTACCAGGGTTTGGATTCGCTCAAGATTAGGTTTCAAGATTAGGAATTGCGATATGATGTTTTGGATGTCCAGTCCGTTTCCTTTGACCAAGATTGTGTTTTTGATGATGTTTTTCGAGAGAATCACGACCGTGGTGAAACCGAATCTTATTTTAAACCAGGATCTGGATCCACTGTTGAACCAAAGAAGATGAGATGCTGATATTGTTCTTGTGAAGCCAATGTCCAATTACATTGATGATCAAGAAGATGAGCTCTAGGATCAGCCATGAGTGGTTTATAAATATTGATCATCTGGAATCGAGAAGGTCAAATATTCTTGGTTTTATCCTATTGTTTCTTCTTTTCCTTTATTCATTTCATGTTGTTTGTTAACAATGTAACACAAATTGGCTATTACGGTTCGATTCATAACTTTTCCCTTGAAACTTATTGAAATACTAACAAGTTTAGTGACTCTACTGGGGAATCCCGTTACGACATAAGTGTCGTGTGCATTGGATGATTTTTGTGAAGTTGATTCAGGATTCCATGTGTAGGATAATTGTAAGAGTTCATTGTTTACAATGAATAATTTATTCTTATTTACCTCAAACATGATCTTTGGTGGATAATAGAACTTTTTGCGATGTCAAGGGGATCTTTTTAGATATTGTGAATTTTTTTGAATGTGAAGGAGGATGGAGAATAGATTTGAAAACATTGAAACTACTTTAGAAAATTTGTAGCGTACATTTTCTTCAGTATGAGAGAATTTGTAAAGACTCTCTCATGGGCAGTCTTAAATTCAATGTAATGCACGTGAGATGGAGGAGCGTATTTGATGCGTGATAGGGGGAAAACATTTGAAATAATTAAGAAGATATAATCAAATTCAGAACCTATCTCTGAAACTGGTAAACCATGAAATAGGGATCTGGTTGCACTAGTGACTAAAATTTATTGACATCAACAATGAAGGCTAGGGATATCAAAGTGTAAATTTAGAGGAAGTAGCATTTGATGAAGGAATGAAGAGTGTTTCGCGAAGGGTGTAGTTACAACTATTTGCTGGTGAAGATCCTTTTGGTTGGATAACTAAGGATAATACATATTTTCGAGTTAATTGAACCTCCGATGAAATGAAACTACATTTGGAACAACTATGTATGGAGCACACTACATTGCACTGGATCCTGTCCAAGCAAGGCGCTTTCCCCAATTCTACCTAGGTGAGATTTAAGCTTGCACTCTTGGACAAGTATTTAAAGACTACCAAAGGGAATAAACTGCGGTATTTTAAGTAATTAAGAAAGAGTGGGAACATGGATGATTATGTCAAGGAATTTGATTAGGCTATGTTGAAAATTTAGGAGTTTCTAGAATAGTGGTACATGAGCTTGTTTATGGGTGGATTTCATTCTGAAGATGAAAATAAAGTTTCAACACATGATCCTACTAATAAGATTTAGATGATTACTCTTTCCAAAAATGTTGAGACAGAGCTTGTTGGAGAGGGAATATTGAGAGGTACTTGTGGGCAGCCTTTGGTACCAATGGTTTATCTGGAATTATGAGACCGCATAATTTTTCTAGTATAATCATGGGTGAATGACCTAGAATGGAAGAGGATGTTAAGAGAGTTTTGGTGAATGATCATTGGAATGACACCAATCAGTCGATAAGAAATAGAGGAATGAAAATTAAAGGGTATATTTTTTTGTGTGTCCAACCTTTCACTCCTATGCATCAGTGCCCAAAAAAACATTTTTGTTTGTTGTTTTTGGAAGGAGAGGAACTAGTTCCTGATGTAGAAGTGGACAAAGTGATTTCAGAGAGTTATGTGAATTCTTTTTTAGGAGAGGAAACATAGGTAAACAGAGAAGTAGGAAATCCAAAATCTTTTAAAACCATAGTGGTTATAGAAGTCAGGAGCATGGGAGAAACTGGAGCCTATTCTATGAAATTTTTGGGGTTTTTATATGATATTATAGAGAATGTGTTGGTAAATAGTAGAGAAAGTCACAACATCATTTCTAAAACTCTAGCCCAGGTCGCCAATGTGGTTGTCAGGACAACCAAGCCATTCGGTATCAGGATAAGAGACATGCATCAAGTGATTTCTCAGGGAGTTTTCAGGAAGGTTGAGGTGACCCTAGAAAAGTTTTATTTCATAATAAAGGCTTTTTCTTTCAACACTTGTGGTCCAGATTTGGTCCTCAAAATTTCATGGATAAAAAGTTAAAGTTCTATTTTAACTAATTAGAAATACAAAACCATGGAATTTATGTGGGATGGTTTGGAAGTGAATTTTTAGGGGTTTGTCAAGAAAATAAAGTTACCAATGGATCTAAAACACTCTTATATCTTTATTGAAATTTTCTTTGAGGGTTGGTTTTGGAAAATTCATTTAAAATGTTTGGCTACCGAAACAGATCAATTGGGGGAAGAAAAATAGCAGTAAATATAAGAAATTTTGTTGGAATTTATTACCCTCTTTGAGGATCCAAAATAGATACCCCAAGTCGAGTTACAGATCATGCAATTAATTTGGTGGATGGAACAACACCAGTGAACATATGACCGTATAAGATAGATTATTTCTTGAAGGAGGAAACTAAGAAACAAATAGATGTAATGTTGGCCAGTGGCATTATGAGCTATAAAAACAATCCATATGCTAGTCATATTGCTCTAGTAAAGAATATGGGTGGAGGTTGTAAATTATATGTAGATTATAGATCACATAATAGACTTACCGTGCCATAAAGATTCTCCATTCTAATTATTGATGAATTTTTATATAGGCTTCTTGGAGAATTGTTTTTTTCTAAACATGATTTTATGTTTGATTTTCATCAGGTTTGGGTACATGAAGAAGACATTGGTGAAATTTTGTTTCAGACACAAGCAAGGCATTATGAGTTTTTAGTTATGCCTTTTGGTCTTATGAATTCACTAACTAATTTTAAGTATATAATGAATCGAGTATTTCACGATTACTTGAGGAAATATATTTTAGTTTTCTTTAATTAAATACTAATTTTTATAAAATCTTGAAAAGTGCATTTATATCATTTTCATTCATCTTTACGTGTATTGCAAGATAACCCACTCAAATTATACCATAAAAATGTTTCTTTGGTTTGTTGGCTATAGAATATCTTGGTCACATAATTTTAGGAAAAGGGGTTTCAATGGACCCTAAGAAAGTATATTGTGTTGCTAACTATCCCCATCCTAACAAAATCAAGAGAGTTCATGGATTCTTGGGTCTTACTGGATATTATAGAATTTTTTTTATGATTATGGTAAAATTGAAAAACCACTTACTGAAATGAAAAAACAAGACAATTTACTCCAAAACCCAAATATTGAATTTTCCTTTGATATGTTAAACTAATTTTTAGTAATTGCTCCACTTTTGGTTTTCCTAATTTTCAAAATTCATTCATTATAGAATGCGATGCTTCTGGAACAGGGGTAGGGGTAGTTCTAAGGAAATCTGGTCATCCAATTACATATTTCATCAAAGCTCTCACTAAGGCCCATATATCTAAATAATTTTATGAGAAGGAGGTGATGGAACTAGTTCTGGATGTGTCCCAATGGAAGAAATATTTAATGGGAAGTAAATCCCTGATTTATACCGATCATCAGGCCTTGAAACACTTGCTTAGCTAGTTAATTCACACAGTAGGTCAAAAAAATTGGCATAAAAAGATTTTGGGGTTAGACTTTGAAGTCTTTTATCGACCTCAAAAACACAATATTATAAATGATTATTTTTCATTCCTAGAAGAAGGTGATGGAGTAATTTATTTTGAGTTTTATCTATTTGGTACTACTATTTCTCCTTGACCCAGAACATTCCAAACATGCTGCTTTGCTAGAGTAGGATCCTAAGTCTCAACTTAGATATGTTCACCTGTATGGGTTATTATATCATCAAGGGAAGTTATTTTTGTCTCAACCCTCCACATTTTTACCGAAATTTATTTAGTATTACCATTATTATTCTATTGGTAGGAATGATGAATTCCTCAAGACTTATAAATGACTTACAGCTGGGCTATATTGGTAGGGAATGACATGTGTGGTTGAGTAGTTTGTTCAACAATGTTATATTTTTCAACAAAATTAATACCAATATATATCACCAGTAGTCTTATTACAACACTTAAAAATTCTTGATTTAATATGGGATCAAGTCTCTAGGTATTTTATTTTCAAGCCGCCTTGATCTTTAAACATTGATTTCATACTTGTTTTTACTAGATCTACTTTTTAAATATGAAAATTTTGTGATTTTATGACATCCTTATTCTACTAATTCAGTGGAAGAAGTTTTTATTTGATAAATTGTTTGTCTTCATGGAATTACTAGCTCCATACTCAGTGATAGAGATCCAATTTTTTCAGTAATTTTTGGAAAGTGATCATTCACCTTGAGGGTACTACTCTTAAAATGAGTTCTTCTTACCATCCTCAATTGGATGGATATAAAGAGATTGTAAATAAGTTCCTAGAAACTTATTTATGATGTTTTTCATCTAAAAAACCTCACACTTGGGCTAGGTGGATACATTTGGAAGAATATTTTTGTAACATAGCTTTCCATGTCTCTTCTTGATCAACTACTTTTGATGTTTTTTATAGTAGGAAACCTGCTACACCTATTTTTTTTGAAGGAGGTAACAATTCGTTAGATTTTTTGGATACTTCTATTTTGTAATGTGATACTACTCTTCAAAATCTCCACTAGAATCTACATCGATCTCAGAAGTTGATTATTCGGTAACAATCATCGGTGAGCAGTAGCTTTTTCCGCGGGAGACTCAATTTTTGTCAAGACTATGTTTTGAATTCCTACTTCATCCCCCATGTAATGTTTTTCAAAGCTATACACTCATTATTATGGAGCATTAATAATTTTCTATCACATTGAAGAAACTACTTATAAATACCTCTTACTTGAATCATCATGTATCCACCTAATATTCCATGTTTTATATATTAAATGGGATTTTAGAGATAATACATTTTAGTCTTTTCTTCTTGAAATGTGGGATGAGGTTTCTGCTTTCCCAGTTTAACCAAGTGTAGTTTTTTCCATCAAGAATTTTTCCAATCAGCCAATTAGATTTTGGATAATTAAATGGAGGGGTAGAACAGATGTAGAATATATGTGGGAACCAGTAGAACACATTATTTCTCAATTTACTGATTTTTCCCTAGGGGACAAGGTGAAATTTGAGGAGGGGTAAAATGTTATCACTCATGAATCTCCTCATCCTTTTGGTTTACAATCCTCACTATTTTTTACTTAAGGAGAAAAGAAAAAAAGTGAAATACCTATACAGTTAGTTGTCCAATTGGGTTTCAAGTCCTCCTTTTAAATAATTGTGGGCGTGTTTCGAGTGAGACACCACGTCTCTAGAAATTTTAGTTTGAGGTGAATTTTTGGAAGTAGGAGTTGTGTAGGGAGTGGACTCTCTGCTGGTAGGTCAAGAAAGATGAGGTGCGGTGAAGAGAGGTGAGATCTATGTTGTTTTATCCTATTTTTTTACCTTTCCTTTATTCGTTTCATTTTGTTGCGTAATAATATAATATGAATTGTATTTTAAAGTTTGAGTCAGAACATTTCCCTTGAAACTCATTTGAATCCTATCTAAGTCTGTGTGGGTTGTGCATATTTAGATGAGGAGTTTTTCTGGATTCAAAATAGCAACACCAAGCTAAGATGAAGACCAACTTTGGGGTATTCCAAATTGAAAAAGATTCTAGTTATTTTTGTCTTGTGAATATTTTCATTCTTTAATTTTAAAGGATGAACCAACATTTGAACAAACTATCCCCAACATTATATTTTCACTTTGTTTATCTCTCTTCTCTATAATTTATTATTATTATTATTATTCTTCTTCTCATTCTTCTATAACTATTTTTTATATAAATAAAAATTATTTTCCTTTTCTATGTCTCTCTTAGTGTTTTCTATTTGACCTTTAGAAATAGAGGGATAATTTATGGACCTTGTTCCAAGAGGTGAAGTTTATTGCTTCTTGGAGGTCAAATATCCAGTTCGATCATCGACATATTCTTCACTCTTAACAAATTGTGATAAAAAATTGAGGAGATGCGATAAAACACCCTTTTTAGGAGCATTTTTCTACTTGTAAATACTTTTACATTTTTATATTCTCTTATTTTTTTAAAATAGTTACTCAAGTGAGGTCATGAAAGTTTTTAACCTAGTAATGATAACATTTTTATGGAAGAGATTCTATGCGAATATTGATTTTACCTAGAGATTGTTTTCACAGTTAGGAGAGAATTCATTAACAGAGGTGATTTTGTATGTGTTTTTTCACTATTTGGAGAGGGAGATGAAATTTTCAAGAGATCAATAATGAAACACATGAGGCTGAGCTTTGGAGGTTTAATCTTTTTAGACCAGTGAAAGATAGTAGAGAGTTTATTTTTCTGGAGTTGGTTCTATTCTTGATAATTTTATTTTTTCTTCTTATTTTATTTTTGTTTCTTTATCCTTTATTTGTTATATTTTCATTTCCATTTATTCTTTTTTGTGACATCCCAAATCGGGTGCCACTAAACGGTGCTCCGAGCTAGTTGGCCACATTCCCTTAAGTGCGCCTCCCCGTACACCAGAGGGTGCTGACTAGCAGTGAGGGTATGGTAAGTTAGTCTTTGGGAGAATATACCACCTTTTATCAGAATAAAACACCAACGAAAGTAAAAAATAATGACCAAGTGCAGAAGCAAATAAATAATCAGAACAATACCATGACATATGGCAGTCAAACCAGAAAATACAATACACAACTGAAAGGTAAAACATGCTATGACAATGAGAAATTCAAGTGTCTTCAATGAAACTAAAAGTAAAGACACAACGACTCCAAAGAGGGTCCCAAACCATGTTCTATTTTCTTTCCCTAGATTCAATCCCAAACAACAACCTATCACATGGACTTGCCCTTATCTTGTCCTACAACAACAAAGTCTACTTGGGTGCTGATCAGGCAGCCTGAATAGGGTGTGAGTACAACTCAGTAGGCCACCACCAATGGTGTCTAAAATGAGTCCAGTCAAAATATTTTGCATGTAGTTTTATGAATCAATAAATAAAATTCACAATTAAACAATCATGACATTGTCATATAATATTTAATCATGGCCCAATTTAAAATTCATTTTTCCCATTTGAGTCATCATTCATTATCATTCATTTGGTGTTGGATGTCATGTCTAGCACCACAATCTCATTTGAATCATCATTCATTATTATCATTTATTTGGTGTAGGTAGATATGCCTAGAACCCTAAAATCTAATTGAGTGTAGGTCATCATGCCTATCACTTCTTTTCTCATTTAGTGTAGGTCGTCATGCCTAGAACCCCATAATCTCAAGCTTGGATAACTATTGGGGGGAACGCCATGTCCAAGCCCCAACTTCGAATTAGTATAGAACGCAATGTCTAGAGGCACAAAAATATCATACATTTAATCATTCATTAATTCACTAGAATTTTACACATCATTCCATTATTAATCCAACAATTAGTTAAACAGTTCAAAGACCATTAGTTAACTCAACAATTAACTAAGAACATAACCCATTGAATAATTCATCAATTAATTAATCAATCAACACAACTCTCTTTCTACAATTAATTCTTCACAATTAATTATCCATATCAAATATAAACTTTTATAATTAATTTTCACAATTAATTATCTTTAATCAACATCATTACACATAATTAATTCTCACAATTAAAATCTTTGGTCAACATCATGGTACACAATTATCACAATTAATCATCTTACATAGCCAAACATCAATTCATAATTAATTCCCCATAATTAATTATCTTAACACAACAAATTAAATATATCAATTACAATATCTCAACCCATAATCAATCTCCATAAAAATTAACAAATTTGGGCAACCCTCCCCTTTCATTTGTTCTGTGATTCAATTATCAATTAATCACCAAGGAAACTCAATTCAATTCCACTTTTCTAATTACTCCAATTTAGGAAATAAATTATCAAGGGAATCTAGAAAATCACAACTCACATACACCTATCATAATCATGAATATGAGAGTTAGATTTAGACCACCCACCTTAGTTTATTGATGGATGTTAGCCCAAAGAAAATCCCCAAAATTCGAGCAGCACAACATCATCGATTAAGCTTCATATCTATATCCCTAAACCAAAATTAAGATAAAAGGAATCAAGATCTTTCAAAAATTGATCTAGATCCATAATCCTAGATATAGATCTCAACTCATAGGTTTAGAACCATGGAAATGGTGGAACTCTTCCATGAAAATATCATGTAAAGATGGAGTAAAGAACAGGAGAAGCAACATGATGAAATCCACTTACCAGGAAGAGAGCGGATCTTCAATTTGGGATTTTGATCTCGAAGAAAGGTGTTAATATATCCTTGAAATACCACAATAAGGCTTTGGGAAAACCTATAATTTGTCAAGACTGATCCAAGGTCAAAATATGGGAGTCCCGGGGGGGTTGGGTGGTTTTATAATGGATTTTTGGATATTAAATTTTGTGTGCACAGTTTTATGGGAAGAGTCGTAAGGTTAGGGAAAACTGTGCACCAACCGTGTAGTATTTCACTACCCACATGACTCGATGTCACACAGTTAGGCAAACCGTGTGCCAAACATGCCAACCTCCAATATCCACATGGTTAGCTTGCACGTAGTTTGGCCAAACCGTGTGCAAACCGGGCACAACCTCCTGTCTTCCAAAGTTCCTTAAAAACTTCACCCAAACACACCACAGGTTATACCCCAACTCAAAGGTACTTAAAAACATCAAAAAGTACCTGAAAACGTACCCTAGATGACTATAGAAAAGGCCGAGATATTACAATCCCCCACCTTATAATAGCTCGTCCTCGAGCTGCACTCTCGAACTTTAATAATATTCCAAGCTAAAAAGATTGGTCCATTGACCCCTCATGTCTGCTTCCTATTCCCAAGTTTCCTCTTGAACATTTCCATGTTGCCATAACACATGAACTAATGAAATGGTCATTCCCCGTAACACTTTTTCACTGCAACCTAGCACATGTATCAAATGATCCTCAAAGGACGCATCTATCTCGAGGTCAACCTCTTCCACATAAATCACATGAGAAGGGTCAGGGTAATACCACTATAGTTTTGACATATAGAAAACATCATGAATAACACTGAATTTCTATAGAAGTGCTAATAGGTATGCCACTGGCCCGATTCTCTCAAGCACTTCAAACGGTCCTATGAAACTGGGCGCCAAATTTCCCTACTTCCATATCCTATGGTCACCCAATCTAGGCAACACCCAAAGGAATACACGATCAGCCTATGTAAACTCCAGGGGTCATCTCTGTCTATCAGCATACGACGTCTTCCAAATCTGAGTTGTAGTAATACATTTCTGAATCAATTGAACCTACTCCAATGTCTCCTAAACAAGACTAGATCCCAACAGTTCTGACTCACCCACCTCTAGCCAACATAGCGGTGATCTATAAGGTCTTCCATAAAGTGCCTCATATGGTTCCATCTGTATAGTTGGCTGATAACTATAGTTATAGTCGAACTACACTAAATCCAAGTGATTCTCTCAAGAACCACCAAAGTCAAGCACACAAGCTCATAACATATCCTCTAACACTTGTATGGTATGCTCCGACTGCCTATATATCTGTGGGTGGAATTCCGTAATTAACAGAATATATGTACCAAACACCTTCTGTAATCACTTCTAGAAGTTTTAAGTAAAGAGAGAATTGTGGTCTGAAACTATAGTCTGTGGCACCCCATGAAAATGAACTATCTCTCATACATACAGTTCTCACAACTGTTCTTCTATAAAGGTTTCCCTAATAGGAAAGAAATGTGATACCTTCATTAGTCAATCCAAAACGACCCAAATAGCATCATTATTCCTAATATTCTTTGGAATTCCTACAACGAAATCCAAAGTCATGTCATCCCACTTCAATTTTGGAATAGGTAACAGCTGAAATAGGCCTCCAGGTTGTTGATGCTCTGCCTTCACCTATTGACAGGTGAAACATCTTGTTATGAACCCTACTATCTCATTTTTCATGCCTGGCCACCAAAACTGTCGTCGTAGGTCACGGTACATTTTTGTCACCCCAGGATGTACCACCCACCTTGAGGCATAAAATTCTCACATGAGTTCCTCTCGAATACTGATAGGCACAAAAACATGATTTTTCACATAGATGATCTCATCCTCATCTATTATCCAGTACAAAGGAGACACCTTCAAGGTTTTCCCTTAAGTCTAAACACTCTGAATCCTCGTACTGTCTGTCCTTAATCCATCTCAAAAGTGTAGACTCCACTCTAAAGAAACCAGAGTCATCCTATCCTAACTCTCCTAAACTACCACATGAATTTACACTAGAAAAGCCATCATCTTCCACTCTGTAATCGACTCATGTACCAACTGAGTCTGAGGTTTCTCACTCAAGGAATTAGGCACAATATTCCAATTTCTGGGTGTATATGCTAGTTCAAAATAAAAGGACTGTATATACTCTACCCATCTTCGCTGCCAAAGATTCAGGTCACACTGTGAAAATATATACTGTAAGCTTTTGTGATCCGTAAAAACTGAAAAATTTTCACCCAAAAGATAATGCCACCAACACTTAAGAGCACAAACCACTACTACTAACTTAAGGTCATGCGTAGGGTAATTCTGTTCATGTGGCCTCAACTACCAAGACCCGTAATCATCAACTTGCTCCCCTTTCATAAACATAGCTCTGAGTCTGATCCCAGAAGTGTCACAATACACCGTGTACTCCTCATCCAACTCAGGTAAGATCAAAATTGGTGTCGATGTCAAGCGTTTCTTCAACTCCTAGAAAGAATTCTCACATGATTCTATCCAATCAAACTTTACCCCTTTCTTTTTCAACCCTGAAAGTGGTGCTTCCAATCGGGAAAAGTACTGGATGAACCTTCTATAATATCCATATAATACCAAAAATCTTTGAATATCAAAAACATTCTTGGGACTCTCCGAAGAAACCACTGCATGTACTTTTTCTAGGTCCACTTCCACACCTTCTTCTGAGATGATGTGCCCCAAAAAGTATACCCGGTCAATCCAAAACTGACATTTAGATAGCTTGGCATAAAACCGATGCTCTCTCAGGGCACCCAAGATGATGTAAAGATGTTGGGCATGATCGCTATGAGTCTTAGAGTACACCAAGATGTCATCCATGAACACCACAACAAATTGGTCTATTACGGATGAAAGATCCTGTTCATCAAGGCCATAAATATTGTTAGAGCATTTTTCAACCCAAACAGTATTACGACAAACTCATAAATTCCTTACCTACTTTTGAAAGTAGTTCTTGGTATATCAGAAGTTTGAACTCTCACCTGATGATACCCTGAACTCAGATCAATCTTTGAGAACACACAAGCCCACTTCATCTATTCAAACAAATCATCAATATGCAGAAGAGGATATAAGTTATTCACATTCATTTAATTCAACTTTCGATAATCAACACACAAGTGTAAAATCCCATCGACATTCTTTTCAAAACAAAGGTGATCCCGAAGGTGACGTACTTGGATGGATAAACCCTTTATCCTCCAATTCCTCTAACTGCATTTTGAGACCTTGAAGCTCAGTTAGTGCCATTATGTAAGGTGGAATAGATACCGGTTCAGCCCTTAGCATGAGCTCAACAACGAATTCCACATCTCTCTCTAGTGGAAACCCTGAAAATTATTAAAGAAATACATCTTAATATAGTTCTACTACTGGTGTAAGGACATCTTGCCTACCACTCCCATCATCCAATAAAAAACTAGAAACTTGGGTTGTGAGCTCTCCGAATTGTTGAGTAATTGACCCAGCTCAGCCAGCATTGTAACACCCCAAGATTTTATGAGATATAATATTTTTAATTCCTTTGATTGTACACTACACCAAGATTAGCTTGTATTATACGCAACACCGTATTAGCTTTCAGTATACACAACACTATTCCTGGATCTTGTTACATACAATTTCAAGTTCGCAACATTGAGTGTATATATATATATGTATATATATATATATATAATCAATGTATAAATTAAATATTGTTGGATTATGTTATACAAAAAAACAAAGGAGTCTTTCACTACACGCAACCCTGACTTGGCTTGCATTACACGCAATCGCGACCTTCCTCGATAGCGTGTGTTGTACGCAATACCGGGTTTCACTAAACAATGATATATTATGATTATATTATTATGGACTAGCCGTTTTGAATAGTATTAACTAAATTTTGAATTTTATAACATTATTATTCATCTTACAAATTTTCTATAACATGTTAAGAGAACAAAATAATTTTTTTCGGGTAAAATAAGTATTTTTCAAAAATGCAGTTTTGCTGCCTTTTGATGGAACACCCACATTAAATCTATTTTTTGATATGTTTATAAGGTAAATTTGACAAAATAAAATTCTTCTTTTGAATTAGGATATAAAAATTTACTTTGTATAAGTTTTTGATACTTTTCTGATAACTTTCATGTTTTGATGAATAGTAAAAATATGCAAATTTTTAATTAAAAACAACTTTTTTCATTGAGATAATTTATATGGTTAAATTATAATATTGAATGGTTTTAAAGTATAAATAGAATATATTTTTACTATTTAATATAATTTATGTCATTATCATTGATTTTACATTGAATTCGTAGGTTAAATCAATTCAATCTTTTGTAATGTTTTAAACAAAAACCCGTTTTCTTTCAACAATGGGATTAATTTTAATTTAATTTCTTAAAATTTTGTGTATTGAATTTCGAAAAATGGATTCCATATTTGGAATAAGTGGTTCCAAATTATTTTAATAAGCTACTTTTTATTTTTGGGCATTATGAATAGTAACTACGGTAAATTTTATTTACCCTAGTTAAAGGTAAATCTGGTAATTAAGGATAAATATAAGATTATAAAATTACCCTAACACCTACCAAAATTCTATTGGATGACTAGATGTCGAAGAATATCACCTAAGGGTTGGAATATATTCATTTTATGGATTTTGTCTTTGAAAATAATTTAATTATTATTAAAACCAAAGAGAGTGACAACATGTCACTCTCTTAAATCTTATAAGTATATTAATTTTAATTTAGTGATAAAATTCATGAAACTTCGAACATGAATAGTCTCCAGAAATCTAATATAATTATCTAAATCATATGAATTTATTTATAATTTTTAGGGATTAAATAATTATAATTAATTGTGACACAATAATGATGCAGAAATTGTTTATCTGGTGAAAAATCAAGAATATAGTTTTTATTACACTAATAGTGACCATAAAAGTCCCAAAACCCTGGCCAAAACTTATTGGTCATGTAAATTTAAACCATAATAATCCAATTGTATAATATTTGACCATTTGGAGCCTTATAAAATCGATTACGACCCTTATATTCTTTTATTTTAAATGATGCCAAAGTTGTCACCTTCATAATTTAATAAATATAACAATTTAAATAAATGTGATTTTAAGATGATAAATTCGAGTAAAAGTATTATTGCGAAAGGTAATAGATTTATCTTCATCATAGGATTTTATTTTTAATATTTATCTAAAAATTAGTATATTAAATAATTATACAAAAATGTTGTAGTAATTATTTTATTAACAGAGAAACCAAATAAATGGTTTTAAAAATAATAAAATAAATATTATATGAACTATTTAATGTGCTAAACTAATTTTCAAGATACATATGATCTTTTATTAATCTATTAAATATTTTATTTAGAACATATCTTCTGTATATATTTTATTTAAATTCAAATAAATGAATAGTGTCAAAATTGACACTGTTGTTATTTTATAAAAATAACATATTATAAAATTGTTTAAAAATCCCAAAAATATTTAAAAATTATAAATTAAAATTTATATGTTCTAAAATGGAATAAAGTGTCAAATTATAGAAAATTCACAACACGTAAGTAATTTTTTATATCAATTTAAAATTTAGAATATTATTACCACAAATAAATTTAAATTGATAAATAAGGATAAATCAAGTTGATAATGTTTAAACTAAATTCATAAAATGTCTAAATTTTATTGGTTGATGAGATTAAAACTCTATCTCATCTAATTTTCGTATATGAGTCATTTTGGAAGATTTTATGTGGGGTTGGGATTTAATATAAACTGATATTTCTTATATTTCCAAAGGTTCCCCTCTCCTCCCTTATAAAAGGGCATCTCCTCCCTCTTATCCTCACACAATTTGGAGCCTTGAAGATGGACAAAACTCTGACCATTTCCCTTCTAAACTTCCCTAGAAACATTCTAGAGGTCCTGGTCTTATTCAAAGACTAAGTCTAGTACCCTAAGAGGAGGTTTCAAAGTGGCGTGTTAAAGAAGAGGTAATATCCGTTACCGATTCTTTCAATTTTTTTTCTTCTTCAACTTATTCTTATTTATTTCTTTAATTATATTTTAATAACATAAGTATCAATAATATAATTATATGTTATTATAAATATTAAACAACCCCATTTCACCTTCTATACATCCTACGGAAAATGAAATCACCGCGCGTGCGTACGTTCAGAATACCATCTCCACGCTGTGGTGTAATATGTTTTTCCACCAACACCTTACATGGGTGAGTATAATGGTGTAAATAATAACTATATATGGTTATTATAACATCATACTGATTCTGATATATTATACCATCCACTTCAATTCTATTCAATAATCATGGGAATGATATCATCGTTCGTGCATACGTACGGACTACCGTCTCCATGAACGTGATGAGATTCATTTTCCATGATTAACCATTAAAAAATGATTATAAAGAATATATAATGAATAATAATGAAATATATGACATAATGAATATACTGAATTTATGTATATATATATGTCATCTACCTACTTCCATTCAAGTCAATAAAGAAAGGAAAACAACGTTCATGCGTATGTACGACCTACCGTCTCCATGAATGGTGTGTTTCATTTAATTTATCTATCTATTATATATATATATATATATATAATGAATATATATGATATATAAATCATGTTTTACATTCTGGAAGTATGTAAATAATGATATAATTAATAATAATATCATTTACAACAAGTCCAAACACGTACGATAAATGAAACAATTTTACCCAAAACGCTACTTTAACATGGAATTGACAAATGAACGAGTAATATAAATACCTAAGTGAACCATATATGATATAATAACAATGAATATGATTCTGTAATAAGTCAATGTCATTATTTAAATCATTATACAGGAGGTTCGGATACATACGAAGCATATTGGACATAAGGTAAGGGATAACTTCTCCAATTTCATTTTTATCCGAGATTGTTTATTCGTAAGTATTCACTGGGGTTATATCTATCATCCATGTCCCTATTTTCTAAAAATGGTTTCATGTATTCTTAATGTCCTTTTTAACCTTTTTTGACTTTTACTACATGGTATGTAAGGAATCTTTTTTTTGTTTACCATACGAGGTACTTTTTGACTTTTCCGAAAAAAGTGCGAGAAAAATGTTATTTTTAACTTATACGGCGTGAATGGATTTTTACGGTTTCATAATGCCTCATTTTCATGAAGCTTACTCTACAATATTTTATGACTATTTTCAACAAAATAATTTTATTTTAAAAGTTCATGGAATTTTGTGAAAAGAAAATGATTTTGAAGAAGAAAGGATATTTTCATCAAGAATTCATTTCAAATGTTTTATCAAAACCATTTTCCATCTAAGATGACATTATTTCATATGTGTATGTTTCAAGTTTAATTTCTATATTATTTAAATGGTTTCACTTTTCTTATGATGAAATGTCCATTTTTTTTATATGGATTATGAGATGATGGGATGATGTTTATGAAACCCATTTTATTCTTTGGGTTATGATTAATGTTTTAAGTTTATGTTATGGAACAAGTAAGAATGATTTCATTATGAGATGTGTGGGACCTATATCTCCCTCCAATGTATTGGGTAAAGATTTATATCTCATGAGATAGACATGGATGAAATGGTAAGTTAATCTGGTTCAGTGATACAGGACTGGAACGAGGAGTGAACTCGATTCAGAATGGGACTTTGTCTACTAAGATGGTCTTGGAAGCAATGCCTTGGCTACTATGGAAATCATAACAAGTGCTGAATGGTTGCCACAATTACATGATTTATTCCCATGCTATTTTATCAATATTGATGTTCCTTTATGATATATGCCTTACGTACTTCCAATATTTATGTCTTTGATCAAGATTTTGATATTTAGATTTTATGTTCAAGTTTTTGCATTCAAATGTTTATGGATTGTTTAATGTTCTCTATGCTTACCCTTACTGATCATTTGAGCTCACCCTTTTTATATTTTCTTTTCCCCAGGATTTAAAGAAAGGTTTTAAGTAATAAAACAAAAGGGGAAGATCTTTATGGGAGATGTTGAAGATCTTTCACCATGATTAGAAGATTAAATTCTGAGTTTTCAAAGACACTAAACTATTACGATCCTTGTGTGTATATGTTTGTTATGTATTAAGTATTCCTATAAAGTAATGTAATGTCTATGTATGTCAAGATTTGGGTCTCTACAGTTGGTATCATAATAAGGGTTTAGTTATCCTTAGGAAACTAGGATGCAGAAACTTTAGTGAGATCCCTAGAGATATTTCCAAGGTATGTCTAGGGATGTACCTAAGGTTAAGTATAAGTATAGGTTATAGTCCTAGAATTACGGTAATGATATTATAATTAAACCTAAGATGTTAGATATTGAAGGTACTTCCCCTTATTATGTTGTTTTACCTAGCATGATTTTGCCTCTCACACTATTCTTTTTGGGTTTTAGAAAATGTCTGGAAATAGGAAGATTCATGTTAATGAAGAATATGATGGACAATGGAATGATATTCTTCATGAACTACCAAATGAAATGAAATTTTGAAGGCGAAACATAATTATTATGACAAATCAGTAATCTCATAATATGATCAATAAACTCAAATTTGGTAAGTTTCCTGACTCAGCTAATAAGAGAAAGATGGAGTTTCCTGATGATCATAGAGGAAATAAAGTTCAATTTCCCTTATGTAAGTCATGTGGGAAGAGGCATCAAGGAGAATGTTTCAAAGGAACTGGAAGATGATTTGGGTGTGGAAAAGAAGGACACAAAGCTAGTAATTTCAAAGGAAAAGTTTCAGCTAACACAATGAACAAGGATAGTGGTATTACTGGGACATCAACAATGGTTAAATGTTTTAAATGTGGAATGTATGGGCATTATGAAATCCAATGCCCTAAGGGAAAATATCATGAAGAGAATCAGCATGGCTGTATGAGTAGTATTTATGTTGTTGACGATTAAGAGACTATAAATGATATATTAGATGAATGATGTGTTGAGGAATAAAATGATGAAGCTCGGTCAATGATTTAAGAAGGTAGTGGAATGATTGTATGTTTATGAAGAGTTTTGTTGTATAGGTAATTTAATGGTAATATGGAATAAAGAAACATCTAAGGATTGTTACAATTTTGTTTTTCTTAAAGTATTTGAAAGTATATGTTGAATGGTACCGATAACCATGAACGGTTATTCAGATGTTTTTTGGAAAGAAGATGATATGCACATAATGAAAGGATACAGAGAAAATAATATGTTTGATAGTATTAATGAGCTCATGACTAATATAATGTGATATCATGGTTTGAGTATACAGAATTTTTGGGATTTTGGTATGTGGAAAGAGTTACCTTTTGACAACATTCTTGTTTTCACTAAGGTTCTATGGTAATACATGTTTCAAGAGAATACATGATTAAGGTATCCACATGTTTGGAATGTGATCAACAATATATATCTGGGATAAATGATGGTATTAACGTTCTTTTTATATGACTATTCTAGTAATCGTTTTCTTTATACTATGAGTTTGGAAAGAAGTATTTTGGATAAGTCTTAAGATTGGAATGGATTATGTTATATATAAGTTAGTATTGTCTAAGGCTGGAACTTTTTCGATATTATTGATGGAATGTTATAATAATGTAGTTTTAGAAAAAGGACAACCTGCAGGACAGGAGACAACCCATCGCGTAGGACAAGGCTGTGGGAATCAAACCCACAACTGAAGTTCGATAGGCCTTCATCGCCTATCACTGGCCTATAGGAAGTCCCTGGTTAGTATAAACTAGTTTTATTTTATTAATCGGTATGATAGATGAAGTATAAGTTCATTTTTAGAACCATATACGATTAATCTCACCATATATGGACTTATGTATATAACTTTTGCTAACCTTATGTTTGAAATAGATGGAATGACCTATCATTCTATCACATGATCTGATAACACATCACGAATAACAAATTCAACTTCATTTCTTTAAGAGATGAAGTAGAAATTGTTCAAGGCACGAACAACAGTGAGATTGTACCAAAATCATGTAAGTATTTCTTTTAATTCAACAACTTTAGGGAAATGATCTTCAAAACCAAAATTTTTGTCCTAGTGCCCTCATATCTGATGAATCAGATGGTACCTTAGATCATCACAAATTTATGGCTTTGTGATTGTTGGCTTTTTCATAGCCATGTTCTCTACCACTCTCCTTTAGAACAAGATCGTTAAATTTTTCCTCCACATCCATATTTTTACCTATACTCTCCTATGTGGAAACCCAATACTGAGTTACCTTGGGTGACCGTTACGTTTCTAACTTTCCTTTTTAAAGTTAAGTTTTATTATTCCTTTTTACGATGTGGGTTTCTGTGAATAGTAAACGATTTATAACAACAACGAATTTCGAGGGAGAAATTCATTTTAAGGGAGGTAGAATGTAACACCCCGAGATTTTATGAGATATATTCTTTTTAATTCCTTTGATTGTACACTACACCATGATTATCTTTTACTATACGTAACACCATATTAGCTTGTAGTATACACAACACTATTCTTGGATTTGTTACATACAATTTCAAGTTCGCAACATTGAGTGTATATATATATGTGTATATATATATATATTCAATGTATAAATGAAATATGGTTGGATTATGTTATAAAAAACAAAAAAGGAGTCTTTCACTACACGCAACCCTGACTTGGCTTGCATTACACGCAATCACAACCTTCCTCGATAGAGTGTGTTGTACACAATACCAGGTTTCACTAAACAATGATATATTATTATTATATTATTATGGACTAGAGTTTATGAATATTATTAACTACATTTTTAATTTTATAACATTATTATTCATCTTAAACATTTTCTAGAATATGTTAAGTGAACAAAATAAATATTTTGGGTAAAATAAGTATTTTTCAAAAAATGCAGTTTTTCCGCCTTTTGATGGCGCACCCACATTAAATCTAGTTTTTGACATGTTTATAAGTTAAATTTGACAAAATAAAATTCTTCTTTGTAATCGGGATATAAAAATTTACTTTGGATAAATTTTTGATACTTTTATGATAACTTTCATGTTTTGATGAATAGTAAAAATACCCAAATTTTTAATTAAAAACAACTTTTTTCATTGAGATAATTTATATGGTTAAATTATAATATTGAATGGTTTTAAAGTATAAATAGAATATATTTTTACCATTTAATATAATTTATGTCATTAGCATTGATTTTACATTGATTTCGTAGGTTAAATTAATTCAATCTTTTGCAATGTTTTAAACAAAAACCCGTTTTCTTTCAACAACATGATTAATTTTAATTTAATTTATGAAAATTTTGTGTATTTAATTTGGAAAAAATGGATTCCATATTTGGAATCAGTGGGTCCAAATTTTGTTAATAAGCTACTTTTTATTTTTGGGCATTATGAATAGTAACTACGGTAATTTTTATTTACCATAGTTAATGGTAAATCGGGTAATTAAGGTTAATATAAGATTATAAAATTACCCTAACACCTGAAAAAATTATATTGGATGACTATAAGTCGACCCATATCACCTAGGGGTCAGAATATATTCATTTTATGAACTTTTTTCCTTGAAAATAATTTAATTATTTTTAAAACCAAAGAAAGTGACAACATGTCACTCTCTTAAATCTTATAAGTATATTAATTATAATTTAGTGAAAAACTTCATGAAACTTCGAACATGAATAGTCTCCAGAAATATAATAAAATTATATAAATCATATTAATTTATTTATAATTTTTAGGGATTAAATAATTATCATTAATTGTGACACAATAGTGATGCAGAAATTGTTTATCTAGTGAAAAATCAAGAATATAGTTTTTATTAAACTAATAGTGACCATAAAAGGCACAAAACCCGGACCAAAACTTATTGGTCATGTAAATTTAATCCATAATCATCCAATGGTAGAATATTTGACCATTTAGAGGCTTATAAAAGTGATTATGATACTTATATTATTTTATTTTAAATGATGCCATGGTTGTCACCTTCATAATTTAATAAATATAACAATTTAAATATTGTGATTTTAAGATGATAAATTAGAGTAAAAGTATTATTGTGAAAGGTAATATATTTATCTTCATCATAGGATTTTATTTTTAATTTTTATGCAACAAATATGTATATTAAATAATTATACAAAATGTTGTAGTAATTATTTTATTAAGAGAGAAAAAAATAAATGGCTTTAAAAATAATAAAATAAATATTATATGAACTATTTAATGTTATCAACTAATTTTATAGATACATATGACCTTTTATGAATCTATTAAAGATTTTATTTCGAACATATCTCCTGTATGTTGTTTATTTAAATTCAAATAAATGAATAGTGTCAAAATTGACACTGTTGTTATTTTATAAAAATAACATATTATAAAATTGTTTAAAAATCACAAAAATATTTAAAAATTGTAAATTAAAATTTATATGGTCTAAAATGGAATATAGTTTCAAATTGTTGAAAATTTACAACGCAAAAAAAATTATTTATAATAATTTAAAATTTAGAATATTATTACCACAAATAAAATTAAATTGATAAATAAGGATAAATCAAGTTGATAATGTTTAAAATAAATTCCTAACATGTATAAATATTATTGGATGATGGTATTACAACCCTATATCATCTAATTTTTGGATATGAGTCATTTTGGAAGATTTTATGTGGGGTTGGGATTTAATATAAACTAATATTTCTTATATTTCCAAAGGTGCCCCTCTCCTCCCTTATAAAGGGGCATCTCCTCCCTCTTCTCCTCACACAATTTGGAGCCTTGAAGCTCGGCCAAAACCTGAACATTTCCCTTCTCAACTTCCCTAGAAACATTCTATAGGTCCTGGTATTCTTTAAAGACCAATTTTAGTACCCTAAGAGAAGGTTTCAAAGAGGCGTGTCAAAGAAGATGTAACATCCGTTACCGATTCTTTCAATTTTATTTCTTATTCAACTTATTCTTATTTAGTTGTTTCATTATATTGAAATAACATCAGTATCAATAATATAATTATATTTTATTATAAATATTAAACAACCCCATTTCACCTTCTATCCATCCTACGGAAAACGAAATCACCGCGCGTACGTACGTACGGAATACCATCTCCACGACGTGGTGTAATCTATTTTTCCACCAACACCTTACATGGATGGGTATAATGGTGTCAAGAATAAATATATATGGTTATTATAACATCATACTGATTCTTATATATTATACCATCCACTACAATTCTATTCAATAATCATGGGAATGATATCATCGCTCGTGCGTACGCACGGACTACCGTCTCCATGAATGCGATGAGATTCATTTTCCATGATTAACCATTCAATAATGATTATAAAGTATATATAATGAATAATAATGAAATATATGACATAATTAAGCTACTGGATTTATGTATATATATATATATATATATTTCATCTACTTACTTCCATTCAAGTCAATAATGAAAGGAAAACAACGTTCATGCATACGTACGACCTACCGTCTCCATGAACGGTGTGTTTCATTTCATTTATCTATCTATTATATATATATATATACTGAATATATATGATATATAAATCATGTTTTACATTCTGGAAGTAATTAAATCATGATATAAGTAATAATAATATCAAGAACAACAAGTCCAAACACGTATGATAAATGAAACAATTTTACCCAAAACGCTACTTTAACATGGAATTGACAAATGAATGGGTAATATAAATACCTAAGTGAACCATATATGATATAATAACAATGAATATGATTCTTTAATAAATCAATGACATTATTTAAATCATTATATAGGAGGTTTGGATACATACGAAGCATATCAGACATAAGGTAAGGGATAACTTTTCCAATCTCATTTTTATCCAAGATTGTTTATTCGTAAGTATTCAATGGGGTTATATCTATCATCCATGTCCCTATTTTATAAAAATGGTTTCATGTATTCTTAAATTCCTTTTTACCCATTTTTTACTTTTACTACATGGTATGTAAGGGATATTTTTTTTGTTTACCATACGAGGTACTTTTTGACTTTTCCGACAAAAGTACAAGAAGAATGTTATTTTTAACTTATACGGCGTGAACAGATTTTTATGGTTTCATAATGCCTCATTTTCATGAATATTACTCTACAATATTTTATGAATATTTTCAACAAAATAATTTTATTTTAAAATTACATGGCATTTTGTGAAAAGAAAATGATTTTGAGGAAGAAAGGATATTTTCCTCAAGAATTCATTTCAAATGTTTTATCAAAACCATTTTCCATCTAAGATGAAATTATTTCATATGTGTATGTTTCAAGTTTAATGTATCTATTATTTACACGGTTTAACTTTTCTTATTATGAAATGTCCATTTGTTTTTTATGGATTATGAGATGATGGGATGATGTTTATGAAACCCATTTTATTCTTTGGGTTATGTTGAATGTTTTAAGTTTATGTTGTGGCACAAGTAAGAATGATTTCATTATGAGATGTGTGGGACATATATATCCCTCTAATGAATTAGGTAAAGATTTATTTCTCATCAGATAGACATGGATGAAATGGTAAGTTAATCCGGTTTAGTGATATAGGACTGGAACGAGGAGTGAACTCGATTCAAAAAGGGACTTTGTCCACTAAGATGGTCTTGGCAGCAATGCCTTGGCTACTATGGAAATCATAAAAAGTGATTAATGGTTGCCACAATTACATGATTCATTCCCATGCTATTTTATCAAGATTGATGTTCCTTTATGATATATTCCTTACATACTTCCAAGATTTATGTCTTTGATCAAGATTTTGATATTTAGATTTTATGTTCATGTTTTTTCATTCAAATGTTTATGGATTGTTTCATGTTATCTATTCTTACCCTTACTGAGCATTTGAGCTCACCCTTTTTATATTTTATTTTCCCTATGATTTAAAGAAAGGTTTTAAGTAATAAAACAAAAGGGGAATATATTTATGTGAGATGTTGAAGATCTTTTACCACAATTAGAAGATTAAATTCCAAGTTTCCAAAGACACTAAACTATTACGGTTCTTGTGTGTTTGTGTTTGTTATGTATTAAGTATTCCGCTAAAGTAATGTAATGTCCATGTACGTCAAGCTTTGGGTCTCGACAAGCATGGATATGCCACTCTCCACGATGAACATACTGGTCACCCTCAGAAGTTAGAAAGGTCACTCTCCTGTGGTAACAATATATGTGGGCTTAGTATGTGACTAGCCAGTCCATACCCATAATCAGGTCGAAGCCCACTATATCAAGGACATAGATATCCCAAATAAAATGATACGCTCCGATCTCTAGAGAACACCCCTTTTATAAACAGATATCTCTAGACTGGGTTCCCAATGGTGTATCGATATTCATCACCCCGCTTACGGACTCCACCTCCAGGATTAATCCATTAACAAGGTTTGAAGATATAAAGGAATGAGAGGCACTAGTATCAAACAAGGAAGTAGATAAAGTAGAAGAAACTAGAATAGTACCTCTCACTTTCAATGGACCAGCCTCGTTCTCCACAAGTGTAGGCTAAACATCATGTAACTATCCTGCCCCTCTTCCCTGTGGTGTCGTCTGGCTCCCTTGAGTAGAACCACTATGATGATATGGGTTCTCATACCTTGAATCCCCATGTCTACTACCTATATCACCTCTACCAGTAGAACTCTAACATCCATACCTATATGGTGCAGAAGACCCCCTTCCCATACTCTAACTTTGAGTAGCTGCTCCCCCAGCACCAGCTTGTCGCTGCTTCATGAAAAACTTCTTTAGGTGCCTCATCTTGCCAAAAATACAGCACTCCAATGGT
This sequence comes from Viscum album, assembly GCA_963277665.1. NCBI lineage: Eukaryota > Viridiplantae > Streptophyta > Magnoliopsida > Santalales > Viscaceae > Viscum > Viscum album. The sequence goes on from OY728164.1 coordinate 1,181,629,994, forward strand.
GGTCGAGGAAAAAGTGTATGATAGTGTCCCTGCCTACCACACTGGTTTCAAAGCACATTAGTAAGATCCGGTGTAACTGTTCCTCTTGACTGTCCACCTCGCTTTCCACTGTCCTGACTAGGGTTCTCGTAATGGTGATTCCTACCCTCAGAAGGCACACTCCCTGATCATGCAGTGATAGCTACCTATCCAGTATTGGAAGCCTACTTCAGGTTCACCTATAAAATGAGAGTCTGATTAACCACTTCTGAAAATTTTTTCAGCCTAAAGATATTTACATGAGAATTAATTTTACACCTAAGTCCGCCCTGAAATCGTTTTGCCAAAGAAGACTCATCTTCCCCCAAAGTTGGAGAAAAACACTGTAAATCTATGAAACGTTCAGATTAATCCATTATGGACATACTTCCTTGGGTCATATGAATAAAATATGAAGCCTTATCTTGTCTTAGTGTGTCTGGATAGTAGTGCTCCAAGAACTTCTCGAGAAAGTCTTTTAAAAACATATCATCAGTCTTTCCAAATTGTACTTGAATGTCCCAATAGCGCTTCGTTGAACCCTATAGCATATAAGCATCCAACTTGACCCTCCTCCCAGCTGGAGTATCCAAATCTTCAAGTATCATCTCTATGGACTCAATCCAAAATTCAACACCCTCAGGTCCACCCTCTCTAGTAAAATTAATAGGGTGATGCAGCTAAAACTTCCTTGTCAACTCCGACATTCTTTACTGATCCCACCCTGGGTGTCTCCATGAATTGCATGAAATGAGGAAATTTATATTGTAATATCTCCCCATCCTCCTCAGCTTGCACCAATGGTACCTCAAACTCCCCATATGGAAGTTCATTCTAGGCCATACCCCTCGGTATCTCCCTCAACAAGCATCATGGAGGCATATCTCTACAAAGAGAAACACACATCTTAGGTCTCATAATGCAACCTTAAAACATTTATGCAAGAGGATAAACTAACACAACAATTTTCAACATGTAATTTCCACTTTTTCTTGCCACACGGTCAACAATGAGGCCTTATCACTACCCTTAACCACCCTACTCCTAGGTCTTGGTTAACAAGGGTACATTCATTATTGTTAATTAATCCAACCATTAATTTATCACATCATCTAAAATTAATTAATTCAACAATTAATTAATTAATCAACTCATTTAATCAATCAAGGTTCTCATTAAACACCCATTTATTCTCATTTTCTGCATCATTATTTCACTCTGACAACAAGTAAAAATAGTTCATGTTCAATAACTTACCTATAACCCTTTTTCCCGTGTGTTCCTAGAATGATTCATGTCACAACAACCATGAGTGTCTAGAATGATGCATGAAAACTCAAGTATCATGCATCTTTAGGCCACAAATCAAAAATAAATATTTTTCAAAACCAATATCACATCACACCATAAATGCATCACCTAAGGTGGAATAATATCCAACTGTAACAACAAAAAACAATAAAAACGAACAATAAAAACAATCCCACCCCAAGTACTCGGATTTCCCCCCATACATGGGTTTGAAACTCCCATGCATAATCTCATTACCATTCCTCGACTCTTCCTAGTATCCTATCAACCTTTCCCATAACAGTAATACGTAAGAAGAAGAAATAGAAGAAAACTCCTCTGATACCACTTTGTGATGTCCCGACCAGGGTGCCACTAAACGGTGCCCCAAGCCAGTTGACCCCATGCCCTCAAGCGCACCTCCCCGCACACCAGAGGCTGATGACTAGTAGTGAGGACCTAGTAAGTCAGTCTTGGGGAGACTATACCCTCTTTTATCAGAATAAAAAAGCAATAACCAAGTGTGGAAGCGTATAAATAACCAGAAAAATACCATGACATATGATAGTCAAAACCAGAAAATACAATACTCAACTGAAAGTTAAAACATGCTCTGACAATGTAAAAGTCAAGTTTCTATAATGAAACTAAAAGTAAAGACACAAAGACTCCAAAGTGGGTTCTGAACCACATTTGGTTCCCTCTCCCATGCTCTAATCCCAAACAGCAACCTATCCCAGGGCCTTCACCTTATCGTGTCCTGCAAAAACAAAGTCTAATGCGGTGCTGATCAGACGGTCTGAATAGGGTGTGAGTACAACTTAGTAGGTCACCACCAACAATGTCTAAAATGGGTCCAGTCCAAAGATAATGCATGCAGTTTTATAAAGCAATAAATACAATGCATAATTAAACAATTATCACATTGTCATATAATCTTTTATCATCACTTTTGGCACAGTTTCAATTAATTTTTCCCATTCGAGTCATCATTCATTATTATCATTCATTTGGTGTTGAACGTCATGTAAAGCACCACAATCTCATTTGAATCATCGTTCATTTTTATCATTCATTTGGTGTAGGTATCCATTCCTAGCACCCTAAAATCTCGTTGTGTGTAGGTCTTCATGCCTAATACTTATTTTCTCATTTAGTGTAGGTTTTCATGCCTAGAACCCCATATCTCAAGCTTGGATAACTATTGGGGAGGAACTCCATTTCCAAGTCCTTACTTCTAATTGGTCTGGAATGCCATGTCTAGAACCACAATAATCTCAACCATTTAATCATTCATTAATTTACAAAAAATTTCCACATCATTCAATATCTAATCCAATGATTAATTAAATAGTTCCAAGGCCATTATTTAACTCAATAATTAACTAATCACATAACCCATTAATTAATTCATCAATTAATTAATCAATCAACACAACTCTCTTTCCATAATTAATACTTCAAAATCAATTATCCATATCAAATATCAACTTGTCATAATTAATTCTCACAATTAATTATATTTAATCAACATCATGGAACATAATTAATTATCACAATTAATCATATTTGTTCAACATCATGGCACATAATTAATTCTCACAATTAATTATCTTACACAACCAAACATTAATTTAAAATTAATTTCCCCTAATTAATTATCTTAACCCAAACAATTAAATATATCAATTAAAATATCCCAACCCATAATCAATATCTATAACAATTAAAAAATTTGGGCAACACACTCCCCTCCCCCCTCATTTGTTCCATGATTCAATTATCAATTAATAACCAAGGAAACTCAATTCAATTCCACTTTCCTAATTACTCCAATTTAGAAAATCAATTACCAGGGGAATCTAGAAAATCACAACTCACATACACATATCAAAATCACGACTATGGGAGTTCAATTTAGACCACCTACCTCGGATTATTGTTGGATGTTTGACCAACAGAAATCCCCAAAATCTGAGTGGAACAACGTTGTCGATCAAGCTTTAGATCTAAACCCCAAAACCAAAATTAAGATCAAAGGAATCAATATCTTGAAAAACTAGATCTAGATCTCAACTCATAGGTTTAGATCCATGGAAATGGTGGAAATATTCCATGAAAAGATTAAGGAAAGATGGAGGAAAGAACAAGAGAAGCAATGAGATGAAATCCTCTTACCGAGAAGAGGGTGGATCTTCAATCCAGACTTTCAATCTTGAAGAGTGGTCTTCGGATCTACATGGAATCCTTTCGAAAGGATTTGGGAACACCTAAAATTTTTCATGCCCGAACCAAGGTTGAAATATGGGAGTCCTGGGGGTTAAGATGGTTTTAAAATGGATTTTTGGATATTAAATTATGTGCACATGGTTTCTTGGGTAGAGGTGCATGGTTAGGGAAAACCATGCACCAACTGTGTGGTATTCCACTACCTACATGGCTCGATGGCACATGGTTGGGAAAACTGTGTGCCAACCATTCCGACCTCCACTGTCTACAAGGTTATCTTGGACACTGTTTGGCTAAACTGTGCACAAACCGTGCACAACCTTATGTTTTCCAAAGTTTCTTAAAAACTTCACCCAAACACACCCTATGTCGTACCCCAACTCAAAGGTACTTAAAAACTTCATAAATTACCCATGAACTCACCTGATATGACTCTAGAAAAGACGGGAATCTTACAATTGTCTTAAAAAATCAAATCATTCTTTTATTTTTTTTAACATAAACAATTTTTTTTAATTTTTTTAGAGGAATCCGTGAGATAAACACACTACCTCCAGGAGAATGACCCATGGGTTAACCATTGTGCTATGTCTAGGGTAATATAAATGTATATTTGGTTGTTAAAAACGAAAATATATCACATACTTTCTGGTGAAGGAATTTCCCATGGAATATATGGTCTATGATAGTGTAATGATGATACTAATACTTGTACCCCCCAGATCCGATAGCTAGAGTCATACTATTGTATATTTGAATCGAAAGATACCATACTTACCATGCGTTTCCTAAGACACAATGCATAGGGAATGGTATCATGACCAATCAATCATCCACCTACCAATGAGATGAATACTATGTAGTGTAGTAATATGATGTGGTGCACTAGAGATGTGATGCATTTACCCAAACTTTTTCATGACATATTCTAGCCGATAACACTCAATAATATGGAAATGAATGAGTGGAACCACTGCTCCATGATCTCTGACCATAGTTGTGCAGTATGTTGGAAGAAATTCCAAAATAATCTTAGTATATTGGATCTAGGAAACCTAAAATGGAAACTCAAAACATACTCATATTTTGGGACAATAATATAACTAAGTTATCATTATAATATTATATAAAATTAATAAAAAATTAATATTTATATAAAAAAATTAATGTTTAACTGGCATCATCTAGAAAAATAGTGTCAAAAATCATTCAAATATCATGTACACTATTCCTCAATCTATGTACATAGCACTGATTTCGACTCCCCCTTGTGAAAATAATAATTTATAGATAATTTACAAAAATAATATTAATAAAATTTTAAAACAATTTAAATTAATTATATAATAACACCAAAACCCCTAAGGATAGTCCTGTAAAAGATAATGGGGAAGTGGGGTGATAAATGTTGGAGGGATGCTTGAAAAAAACTCCTATTCCCATATCAGCAGTAGAATGAAAAGTTATGCAATTTTACACTTCTCTTATTGGCATACTGAATATAGAAATCTATACAGAAATAGTAATATAACTGAACCAAACTATATGTAGCTATTATGTCTATATCCTCAAGTAGTTGTATGTAAATCATGTGTACTATGGTTGTAGAGTAATCAACCCAATTCACCTCCAATTAGCTATATAATATATGAATGTGTGTGTGTCAAATAAAAATCTCCTCTTCAGCATCATATATAATCTCCTCTAAAGTAACTATCATTTCCCCCTTGGGAAGATGAAAAGTGTGTGTGTCTGGTTTCCATGTTTGAACCCGTGAATCAATAAAATAATGATCAATATTATTGAAGTCCCACATAGAGACTCCATAGAATCTAGCACATGAGAGAAATGGAATAATATGTTCTAGAGGTGCCTCATAGTGGAATTTATGAGATCTCAAAACCAAAAGATGTTGAATAGGTTATCCTGAAAACACTTCAGATGACACATGAGACTATTATTCATGTAGAAGAGCGCTCTCCATATAAATATATAACATTTTCATAATTATTTGTAATACACTTAGTAGTTAAAATCCTTAAACTTTTATAATATATTATGTTGTGGCTATAAAATCAAACTATTCATATATGATGTAACACTCCATGTGACCAAACCTAATAATGGTATCCTAAGGAACATAGTCTGATGTACATAGTTAAATGGATGTTTTCATAAAAAGGGTTAGAGGCTCGATAAATGATTTTTAAGATATTGTTTTCATTTAAAATGAAAAAGAAAGTTAAACTTTTTAAATATTGGTGATTGTGATTTTGGATTTATACATGACATGGAAAACCTATTTTGTATTGTATTTCAAACTAGTATAAAATGTATTTCCATTTGTAAGTAATTTCACAAACACTATGATGTCTTGAGTTAGTTTAGGAAATTTTGAAGTCACTTTGGTTTGATGTTGTGTTTTTAGTTTATTATCTTTATTATATTTTTGAATTTTATTATCCAAAAAGTGATGTATAAGTTTCCTGACCATAAAAAACTAATTTATTTTATTTTCAATAATTATGGGTATTATAGAAATATTCATTTAGTTTAAGAAGAATATCATGGGAACCTTAAATATAGAGTCAACAATAAAAGCATATGAAGTCTTTATTTACAACATTCAAATCATTGGTTACAAATACTATGACATTAGCAAGAAGAATGCAAGATCAATCATATGGATTGTTTGATGATTTTCCTATATGACTATGTAAATGTGTGCTAGTGTGAACTTCCTGGAAACATAAACCACACCACCATGAAGATATCCCTTCTCTGGGCCAATCCATATGATTATGAATACGAGTTGACTTCATCCACCCTTTTTGTTGCAGTCTAGTCATGTTCAGTAGAAGCTTGGGGGCATTAATGGGTAGACTAAATTTTTGATATTAACATATAGGAATCCATAGATAACTTTAGTAGTTACTAATACTCTACATTTAATAAACTAGATTAATAAATCGTTCACAAGATAACTATACAGAAGCACACACTATGATCACATGCATAAAAGGATATTGTAAATCTTGTATGTTTATTCTTTCACACTAATGTTTCTCCAATAAAACCATAAGAATGTGACCACTGCAACCCATCAAAGTATCATCATACTCATCAACCTTAAATATATACCAAGTATGGTAAATATAATGTACATGATATGTGTCGTTCTGAAAAATACAATAAGTATGACATGGAAAATGGTGATATATTGCATCCCTCTATTCATAACCTCTTCAGTCTATTTAATTATTTCCACAAAATATTTCATAGTGTGATAGAATGTTTCCTATACAAGACATGTAATTTAATTTTAAAAGATAATATTTAATCTAAAGAAGCTATTAATTATTATTTTTTAATTCCTAATTAACATATAATTTAATATTCCTAATTACTAGTGGTATGTATCTTCTTAACTACCTTGAAGACTCCATTAATGAATTCCAAAATGTTGGTCTTCATGTGTCCATACCTCATACCTTTTTCATATTCCAATGAACATTTAACCATTATAATTTTCATAATATAGTGGTATATCTTTTATTATATTGGAGAATGTGTTCAAAACACTCATCCATCTTCTGATATTGTGGTTTTCATGCTATAGAAAAAAAAGAAAAAATAAGAACACATATAACAGTCTTCCCTCTCTCATAAAAGTTATTTAAAAAAACCATATAAATACAAATCTAAATGATTAATGTCTTCATAGACAAATCCTTAAACCTATTCTTCACGTTTCTCTTAATGTTTCTAATAAAATCCTGATGGTAATTATGGGTTAGTCTCCATGAAAGACCTTGAAACTGTATATATATTTTTAATTTCTCAATTATGATAAAAAATTAGACATATTCCTTTAATTTCCATCACAAATTCTCGAAGGTTAGTGATGAACCAACTCGAGGATGATAAGTCCTCCTTCTCAATAATAGAAAAGTCCATTGGAATATAAGCATGATTTCCATCATGTGTGGTAGAAATAAATAATTTTCCATTATAATTTTTGTACATAAATGTGCATCAACCTAGATAAACTACTTACAATGTTTGAAATCATCCACATAAGGTAAGAATTTTCAGAATAATCTATCAAAAAACACCTTTGATTTATCAACTTTGTTACTTTGGATAACATATTTAATAGTGTGTGACCAGTAGACAACCTAATTGTTGTGACATGAAAACTTGATAAGTTGTGGTAAAAATCAATAGAAGTCTCCCAATCCTTGTACACTTTCATGATAACCTTTTTTCGTATAGGCCAGGAATTCCAATATGAAATATGATAACCATAAAGTTATTTGATCTTCTCCACTATTAAAATTATTGGAAATTCTTGGAAGTTTCTTATTATTTCAATAATAATAGTTGAAATGGATTTATAATATATGGTTGTGTGGCCCTATTATAGGGTTGGGTTCACACATGTGTGTGGAGTAAATATAGATATTCACCAACACTAGAAATTTAAATCAAGTATAGGTTGAAGATGCATATGAAAATATAAATTTTACTTTACACATCTAATTATATAACAACACTCTTTGATTATTTCATGTAATAATTATAATTCCTCTCAATGTGATATTTTATTATTACTATCTTCAAAGTTTCCATGTTATCAAACCCTCTCCCAATGTACATAACAACATCATCCAACCATCCATTTGTGATGTTAATAATCTCTATAAATTCATTGTTGGGAGTAATTATTAACCAATTAAATTTTGGTCAGTGTGTCATAACATTTGTTGACCATGATGAAAATGGTGGGAGATGACTCAAATGTTTTTGTATTGACACATGAATTAGATAATAATGTTATTCAAAAGTTTATTATTATTTTGTACCCCCAACATCTTCTTGTTGTTCAGAATGTTCATCATCCTCAAATTTTTTACTATAAAATATACTTCATGTGGATGACTATCCCTAAAAATTTCAATCTCTCTATGAGATGTCGAAGCTTGAGGATATAAAAGTTTATCCTGAGGCTGTGGTAAACCAAATTCCACTATTTATAGAACATATTCAACAATAGATATAATGGAATACGACTCCATAATTTGATATTTGGATTGGTCCTTAACCCATGAAAATATATATTCATATTCCTCATCATCAATAATTATATGTGCTATATTTCATAACCTATATTTAAATTTTATATGTCTATATATGATAGACCGTATCACTTGGTTCACCATTAATTTTAACCATCAATATATTTTTTTGTGAACATAATCCAAAGTTGTACATCCACCGATCATTACCAATTGTTCTGGTTTTCTAATATAACCGACTTATTTGTTTAGTATCAATTACGTGACCATTTAAATAATGACATGAAACCATTGTTTTATAAATAATAAGACTTAGTTATTAATTATATCTTATAAAAAAGAACAATAAAATCTTAAAATATTACTTTTATATTAATTTTGGGTTTCCTATCTAAATTTATCTCAATATATTACTTGGTATGAGTTTGGTGGAGTAAATAGAAAGTGAATCATCTAAAGAGGATCATCCGGGAGTGTTACACCAGGTGTGTATTTAGACCTATTTTTCATGAACCAAGTGAAGAATGAGTTAATAACCAACCAAAATTTTAAACTATATCACTCTTTGGTGAATCTATGCCTAAGACTGCATCCATTTTTTGTTTCCAGATAGGGAATCCATTTTTAGGAAACCACACACTGTTTACTTTACAAAAATTTCAGGACGTTTTCCTATATTTAGACTTATGCCAAAAGTTTTAACAAATATTCTTTAGGATAAATTTTAATATTCCTAATATGATTTTAAAATATTGTATCATTTTATTTTAATTATGAGTCTTATAACTAAAAATATATTAATATATTACTTTGTTTGAGTTTTGTGGAGTAATGAAAAATTAAATCATTCAAAGAAGATCCCCAAGGGTGTCAAAATAGGTGTGCAATTATACCTCTTTATCATGCACTAGGTGAATATCGAGTAAATATCTAACCATCCTTTTTAGGGTTATTACCCGTAGGCACATCTGCTCTAGAGCCTATATCCAATTTTTTTATATCCATACAGGGATTTCATTACTATGAGACGACACATTGTTTACTTTACCAAAATTTTAGAGTTTTTTTCTATATTTTATACTCATCCCTAAGTTTTTAACTAATGTTTTATAATACTAATTTTAAAAAATTATATTCAGTTATATTCATACCAAATAAATCATTACTAAAAATTAAAACATTATATATAAAACATTATATTGATAATTAAAACATTATACTAATAACTAGACAGTCTACTTTATTAGAAAAGAAATATAATATTTCTAAACATGAAACATATTAATATTCCTATAGATTAACACACTATATAAATAATTATAACATTATACCAACAATTAAAAATTAAAAATTATTAAAAATGAAATTTAATATTATTAATTAATATTAACCATGAAATTTAATAAAATTCATTCTAATTAGTTATACTAACAATTAAAATAATATACTAACAATTTATTTTTATAAACTAATATTAAACATTAAATTTCACATCATGTATAACAATCAAAACAATATACTAAACACACACATATAATCCTAATTAATAAAAATTAATTTTAATTTGTTTTAACTAAAATGTTGTGATAATAATTAACTATATTAAATAAAATATTAGATTATAAAATTAATAACAACTCAAATAGAAGTGAAATACCTCAAAATTTGAAAGACCATAAAAACGAAGAACCAAAGGAGATAGTTAAAGTTTATTGACTAGTTGAAAAGGAGGAATAGAGGGTATGAGTGAGTTTAAGATGAAAAAATAGAGTTGGGGGGGGGGATTCCCTTTTATAGGGGAATACCACCATCGAGTGTTAATAAAATTGATGATCAACTTTCATGGATTGAATGAAGAGAAATTATTTAATTGAAACCTTTGATCTACTGGTGGTGAGTATTAGTTGAATTAACGTTCGGTTATCAACCACCCAAGATTCTTGATTTTTCAAAAATCTAACCCATTAAATTTAAAGAACTCATTTATAAAAAATTTCCTCTGTAGGTGATGGTAGAGGATCATCCATACAAGTAGGGTGACAATTCCATTAAGGATGATGTGTCATCAACTTCTGGTCCCCTGTTGGGATGGTGTGTAGGGTGTATAAGGAAGTGGTTGGTCATAGTGATTCATGACTGGAGGTATGTCACACCTACTGATTTTTCCGAGAGGGGGTTCATACAGTAAAAGTGTTGTTCACAGTGGCAAGGAGGAGGAAGATCGTGGTCGCACTAGGATGGTTACGGTGTATATGCATAGGTAGGGGGATGACATCAGGCTAGCCTAGTTAAGATGGAGAGGGGATGGCCCTGTGTAATGTATATGAGTGAGGTTCTTAGTTGGGTGTGGAGATAAGAATTCCATGATGTATGTCATTGAGACATAAGGGTGACAATATTATTAGAGATACTTGTATGGGGCACCTTCTTTTCAATATTTTCCCGATTTAATATACTTATATTGTATGAAGATTTTTAGAATGAGAATGTGGTGAGATGGGTTTCAGATGACATAGGTTGGGTGTAACACCCTGACCCCAATTACATAGAGTTGTTGCATTGGTTTAATAAATTGGCATGATTAAAAGGAATCAAGTCCCAAAGGACTGATTCGGTTTAGCAGTCATGGAAAATAGATTACATACATGAAGATTACATTACACATTCAAACATAAAATATAACATAAATAATCTATTTTGAATTCCATTATTCCCCTAGATTAACCCTTCATATCAAATATAATACACTTATTGGAATCCTAGGAAAAATAAAACAAAATAAAGGGGTGAGCTCAGATGCTCAGTAAGGATACTAATTAGCAGAAACTATCATAAATAAGCATAACAATTTTAGGCAATGTATAAAACTAAAACAAAATCCTTTTAAAATTAAACTTCATCATAATATGGAAAAGATAAATAAAATAAATCTATTTACTTATTCACATGAATATTCTACTAGTCAAATAATCACATGTAATATCAATAGCTAATTTTATAATGATGGAATGCATAATTCTAGACATCATAACAACATAGTCAAGGCCTCGTGCCAAGACTACAAATAATATTTTGTGAAGGCCTTATTCCAAGACACTAGTTTGTCTCATGAGACCTACTGATGCATCGAGGAGCTATAGAGAGCTCTACCTGTCACTTACTAAGTCCAATGCATTCCTCATATGAAAAGGTTGAAACACAACATAATCATTCGTATTAAAACTAGCATACAAAATGTTAATCCATTAACCATAAACCATTAATGGTATAAAAATAAAACATACATAGTAAAAAATATCACAAAACCTTCAATACAATATGTAAGATTTGTATCATAATAAATCAACTTCAAATAAGTATAAAATCCATTAAAGGATGTTTACATAGATGAAATCAAAAATATTTGAGAGAAATATCTCTTTCTATTTTGAAATCATTTAATATTATAGTAATTATAAAAGAAAGACATTATTTTGAAAATATTATTATAAGATTTTAAGTTAATATTCAAAGGTGTTATAACAGTGGAGAATAGCCGCACCCTCCGTATAAGTTAAAAAAACATTCTTACCTTAATTTGTCTAAAAGGTCAAAAAGTACCGTGTTTAGAAAATGACAGAAAGATTCCTTTCAACCCATTTTATAAAAAGTAAAACAAGGTTATAAATGACTTTAACCCATAGTATAGTAAATAGTAAAAAAAATTGAAATAAATTTTTAAGAAACACGGATGTGGATGATAAAGAGTTCCCAGTATATACTTACGTAAAAACAACCTCTGATAATAAAGAGATTGTGAAATTAACCCTTACCTTGTAATTTTTCTTGGTCGAGGGTATGTTAACCTCCTGTATAATAGTTAAATCATTGTTATTAAATTAGAAAAGAACCAAATACATAAATATGATATCATATATGATCTTTTAATATTTCTTTGTTAATAATATTTTAGTAGTATCATTGTCTCGGGTGTTAACTGGTTCGTTTTCCTTTATATGTTTTGTTATGTAAGCCATGTTTGTTATAGATAGGATTTATTTGATTCATATAGAAAATGATATTAAGTTCTTAAAAATTAGTTTTAATAATCAAATGAAAATTATTCTAGAATGGTTATGATGGGGAATGAATCTCATCACGTTTGTGGAGACGGTAATCCGTACCTACGCACGAATGATACTTCCATTTCATCATTTTTATTTTAAAAAGAACGAAAACCAAATGATACATAGGTATATTATTACTACAGTATAATATAATTTTTTATATACATCATGTAAGTTTATTAACACCATCCTTTATACATTCCATGTATGGTATGAACAAGTCATATCACTTTGAGGGGGCAGTAGTCCGCACTTCCTCAAATGAAATTATCGTATATATACAACATGAAAAGAATAAAGGTATTCTATAACAATGAATTGCAGAATATTATAGATAAAAAATATCATAAATACTATATATAATTATAGTTCCATCATAATGGCCACCATAAGATGTGGTAGTAGAAAATTGAACAATCATCGTTTCGTGAGGCAGTAGTTCGCCGTCCACAGAAACATTATGTTCTATACCCATTATATGGAAGTGAGTGTAAGTGTAGTTAAAATAATTTTCATAACAACAACATATTATATTTAGTATACTGTTGGTGTTATAAAAAAGGAATAAAGAGAGTTTAGGGGGTTGGAGAAGTAAAACAAATGAAAAGAACTTAAGAGGAGATGTTGCCTTTAAATCGGGTAACTCCCTTTGGTTTGAACCAAAAAGATTTTTTGAAGTTCCTTCTGCCTAAGGTATGGCATCTAAAAGGAATATATGGATTTGGGGAGATTAATTGGGAAGAGTTTGGATGAGCCAAGGGGATTTAGAGGTGTGAGTAATGGGTTAGAGGTGATGGCATTTTATAAGGGAGGGGAGAGGCTCTTTAAGAATGTTTGAAAATATTATTTTATAATATAATTATTTTCAGTTTTTAAAGGTCGAAAACTATTTAAAGTAAAATATTAGATGACTCATGTTCGAAATAAAATCATACAATAATAATTCGATAAGTTTTGGATATTGTTTTAATTTTTATAATCTCATTTATTTAAATCATTCATTAATGAGGTAAACACTGCATCATTATTGTGTCATAAATAATTTTATTTATTTGATGTATAAAAATTATAAAAAAATTAAATGATGTAGGAAATATTTCTAGATTTTAAATGAATATTTATTGTAAAAAATATAACTTATATAACCCCATGTAAAAATTATTTTACTAAAATATATATGTTTATGTCATTTTTGTCTTTACTTTAAATTAATTAATATAAAGTGTCATTATCACTCTCAAGTGGCTCAATGGGGTCCCAAAAACTACCCAAAGATGCCCATGGTCAATCAGACACATATTAGAATAATTTAATATTATTAGAATAATATTTTTTTACCCTTATTTACTAGATTTACCCTTTAACCATGGTAAATAAAATATTTACTGAAGTAAATATTCATAATGTATAAACATAAAAGTTACCTATTTACAAAATTTATAAATCCTGATTCCAAATATGTAATCCATTTTTCTAAATTCAAAACACAGAAGTGTCAGAAATTTATTTAAAATTAATTCTCGTTGTCAAAATAAAAAAGCATGTTTTTAATAAATAATAACTATCAAAAGATTGACACTTGTTTATGTCTAGTTTAAATGTGAAATTACATCCAATGACCTAAATTGTATTAAATTATAAAAATATAATCTAATTATACTTTAATACCACTCAAATGTATAATTTAACACTATAAATTATTTCGATTAAAAAAGTTGTTTTCAATTAAAATTTAGTATTTTTCACTATTCATAAAAATATGAAAGTTATCATAAAAGTACCAAAAATTTATTCATACTAAATTTTTATGTCTCACTTCTAAATAATAATTTAATTTCATTAAATTTAAAATATAAAAGTTTCAAATATTTGTTTTAAAAAATGGTTCACCATTAAAAGGTGGTAAAATTGCATTTTTTGAAAAATACTTCTTTTATCTGAAAAAATGAATTTGTTCTTATATAATGTCTAAGAAACACATAATATGGATTCTAAAATTATATGGACTATATAAAATTCAAAATTCAGTTAATACTATTCATAACTGCTTTTTGAATGGCTAGTTTGGTAAGTCATGGTGCGCTCGAACTCAGTGTTGCGTGTAGCACAAGTTATTGAATATCTTTGAAGAGATAACATACTATGAAATCTTGGGGTGTTACATTATTCCCTCCTTCAATAAATTTCTTCCTCGTAATTTGAAATTTTTATTTGAAAATAAAAGGTTAAATATAGAAAAATACCTTCGTTTAAAACCCACATCAGAAATTGGGTTAATGAAATTTAGTCTTAATAAGAGGGAAAGAGAAATGAAAAAGTCACCACAAAATTATGATCATGATCAGGAGAATATTGGTGGAAATTAGAGACACATAATTGGAGGAAAACGTAAATATTTATAGGGAGTGATTGAGGTCATCAATCACAAACAAGTGTAAAATCGAGGGCCTCAAAGCCATTAATCTATGATGATTTAAAATATCATCAGTTCAACAAAACATAAGGTATTAGGATAACACATTTTTTGTTTTAATATCCCTTCCCTAATGTTTAAGAATTAATTTAGTCATAGAATAAGAGGGAAAAAATATACTTGACAAGTATAGTTTCATCCTTCAACTAATTCCTACCACAAACTCATCTTTCAATCTAAAAGATAATATAATTCAAAAATATTCTATTTATCCTAATCGTATAGGGTTCAAAAAATAATGAATTTATAATTCATTTGTTAGACTATTTAAAAAAACTACATTATATAAACTAGGACATCACATAGGCCAGTGGTAGGTGATGTACCCTTGTCACCCTTCGGTTGCGGGTTCAAGTCTCACGGCCTTGCCAGACACAATGGGTTGTCGCCCGACCTCCGGGTTGTCCTTTTTATGACAATCCAAAAACAGTCTTAAGAAATTATTTAACCTTAACAATGGTATCCAATGTCAAACTTAATCTATTCCAACCTTTAGACTTATCCACAATACATTTTTCCAAAGTCAAAGTCCAAAATTTATAAGGAAGGACACATAATATACATGTGAATACCTTCATCCTGTATTCTCTTAAAATGTGGTAATAAAATGAATTTCCAGAAAAAAAATTTTCTAATAAGTATGTAATTTCTTATTCATTCTGTAAATCATAGAATACTGGATATACTCTTTAAATCCAAAAATATTTTATTCACCAACAATGATGGAATAAGAAAACCATTAATTAGTTCTAAGGTAGTAAATAATATCCAATATAATTTATCCAAATCAATCATCTCTTATTCCAAAATCAATACCACAATATTAGGACCATATTAAAGTTTATCTTCATTTCAAACATGTATTTTTAAAAAAATTTAACTTCATATTGAGTCACTTTTCTTAGTACCACACAATCTCAAATCTTTAATAAAATAGTACTACAGTACAATCCTTATATACTCCATAATTATTATAACCAGTACGTCATTGATACAACAATAAAATGACATAATTATTTGATATCAATATAAGAACACTAGTCATTACTCTTCATCTATGGTAATATCTTAAATTGATTATTATCCAACTCATCATTTGCATTATACTCTTATGATTGGGACATTGATTCGCATAGTGTCCCAAATCCTTATAGATGAAGTATTGTATAATTGAAACCTTTTTCTTACTATTGAAATCACGTACTTGGTATCCTTTTTCTCTAAACTTATAACAAACTCCAATTCCCTTTAAACATTTACCAAGGTGATTCTTTCCACAATTATCTCATATAGGAAAATCCTTCTTTCCCTTATTCCCTTTATCCATCTTTCTCTCTACCATCATTTTATTCTCTGGATTCCCTTCAAATCCATAGGACTCATGGAATTCTTTACTTATCTTATTAACACATTATACTATTTCTTCATATGATGATAATATGTGGGAGAATATTTCCTTTATAAATTTTGGCTTAATACCATGAAAGATATGATCCTTGGATCATGCGTATTACTAGAGTTCTCATTCCATCTACTGGGCGTCATTTCGAAACAATGGAATACACTAGGTTAGTATATGAATCACAATGCATAATTCCAAACTTGTAAAATACCTAATGTAAATTAAAAAATGATGCATATAATCTATAATCATAAAAAAATGTTTTCTTTGGGGAAGTATTTACTCTTAAATCCTTCATAATGGATTGCAAAGAAAATGTGAATTATCCTAAGTATATCCCCTGAGAGTTTCATAACCAAGAGTGCAGCATGGCCCATTGTCATGTACCAGAATACCCTGGGTCAAGCCTAAAACTCCTTGTTAGAGTTTTCACTCCTTGGTACATCTGTGCCAGAGCCACCTCTACCTGTTCATATCTAGACGTGGTTGTATTGCTTGGAAAATTCACAAAATATCTACATTACCAAAATTATAGGATGTTCTTCTATACCAATCCTCAAATTCGATCTTAGGGTAATGTTTTCTAATCAGTGTTTTTCTAAATCTAGTTTCCAAGGTTATTGCTAAAAATGCACTGATACCAACTGTAACACCCTGAACCTAGTAACCCACAATCAGTGTATTCTTTTAATACATTGTCATAATTACAAGGAATCAAGTCCCGAAGGACCGATCAGTTTAGTTGTCTTGGAAAAAAGATTACATACATGAATGTTACATTACACATTCAAAAATAAAACACAACATAAATAATCCATTGTGAACACCATTATTACCCTATATTAACCCGTCATATCAAACATAATACACTTTTTGGAATCCTTGGAAAAAGAAAACATAAGAAAGGGGTGAGCTCAGATGCTCAGTAATGATAACAATTAGCAGAAACTATCATAAATAAGCATAAACATTTAAGGAAATGTATAAAATTAAAACAAAAGACTTTTAAACATAATCTTCAGAATAATATGGAAAAGATAAATCAAATAATTCCATTTACTTATTCACATGGATATTCTACTAGTCGAATAATCACATGTAATATCAATAGCGAATTTCATAATGATGGAATGCATAATACCAGACATCATAACCATATAGTCAAGGCCTCATGCCAAGACTACAAATACGATTTTGTCAAGGCCTTGTGCCAATACACTAGTTTGTCTCATGAGACCTACCTATGCATCGAGGAGCTGTAGTGGGCTCCACCCGTCACTTACTAAGTCCAATCTATTCTTCATACGCAAAGGTTGAAACATAACATAAACATTTATTTTAAAACTAGCATACGAAATGTTAAAACATTAACCATAAACCCTGAATGGTATAGAAATAACACATCCAAATTCAAACATATCACAAAACCTTCAATAAAATATGGAATATTTGTATCATAATAAATCAACTTCAAACAAGTATAAAATCCATTAAAGGATGTTGACATTGATGAAATCAAAACTATTTGAGAGAAATATATCTTTCTATTTTGAAATCATTTAAAAGTCATGTAATTATAAAAGAAAAAATTTATTTTGAAAATATTATTATAAGCTTGTAAGGTAAGCTTAAAAGGTGTTATAACAGCAGATAATTGATACAACCACCGTATAAGTTAAAAAAACATTCTTACCTTAATTTGTCAAAAAAGGTCATAAAGTACCTTGTTTGGAAAATGACAGAATGATTCCTTTCAAAACATTTTATAAAAATTAAAACAAGGGTATAAATTACTTTACACCATATTCTAGTAAATAGTAAAAATGTTTTGATATAAATTTTTAAGAAATAGGGATGAGGATGATAAAGAGGTCCCAGTAGATACTTACGTAAAAACAACCTTGGATAATAAAGAGATTGTGAAATTAACCCTTACCTTGTACTTTTCCCTAGTCGAGGGTACGTTAACCTCCTGTATAATATTTAAATAATTGTTATTAAATTATACAATAACCAAATACTTAAATATGATATCATATATGATCTTCTAATATTGCTTTGTTAATAATATTTTAGTAGTATCATTGTTTCAGGTGTTAACCGATTCGTTTTCCTTTATATGTTTTGTTACATAAGCCATGTTTATTATGGATAGAATGTATTTGATTCATATCTGAATGATATTATGTTATTAAACATTATTTTTAACAATAAAATGAAAATTATTCCTGAATCGTTACGATGAGGAATGAATCTCATCGCGTTCGTGGAGACGGTAATCCATACGTACGCATGAACGCTACTTCAATTTCATCATTTTTTAATTTTAAAAGGAAAGAAAACCAAATGATACATAAGTATATTATTATTATAGTATAATATAATATTTTATATACATTACATAAGTTCATTAACATAGTCCTTTATACGTTTCATATATGGTATGAACGAGTCATATCACTTTGAGGCGGCGGTAGTCCACACTTCCTCAAATGAAATTATTGTATATATACAACATGAAAAGAATAAAGGTATGATATAAAATATAATTATAGAATATTATAGATAAAATAAATAAAATAAATATCATAAATATCATAAATAATTATAGTTATATCATAATGGACACCATAAGAGGTGGTAGTATAAGATTGAACAATCATCGTTTTGTGAGGCATTGGTTCGCCGTCCACAGAAACATTATATTCTATACCCATTAGATGGAGGTGTGTATAAGTTAAGTTCAAATAATTCTCATAAAAACAAAATCGTATATTGAGGATATTGGTGTTGTTATAAAATAATGTAATAAAGAGATTTTAAGGGGTTGGAGAAGTAAAATAAAAGAAAAGAACTTAAGAGGAGATGTTACCTTTAAATCAGGTAACTCTCTTTGGTTTGAACCAAAAGGCTTCATTGAAGTTCCTTATGCATAAGATAAGGCTTCTGAGAATAATAGAGGGATATAGGTAGCTTAATTGGGAAGAGGTTGGATGATCCAAGGGGCTTGAGACGTGTGAGTAATGAGTTAGAGGTGATGGTTTTTTATAAGGGAGTGGAGGGGCTCTTTAATAAATTTTGAAAATATTTTTTTATTATATAATGATTTTTGGATTCTAAAGCTCCAAAACTCATTAAAGTCAAATTTAAGATGAATAATGTTATAAATAAAATCATCCAATAAGAATTGGACAGGTTGTGGATATTGTTTTAATTTTTGTAATCTCATTTATTTATATAATTCATTAATAAGGTAAACAATGCATCATTATTGTGTCATAAATAATTTTATTTATTTGATGTCTAAAAATTATAAAAAAATACAATTATGTAGGAAATATTTTTAGATTTCAAATGAATATTTATATTCAAAATGATAACTTATATAACCCCATGTAAAAATTGTTTTACTAAAAGATATATGTTTATGTCATTTTGGTCTTTACTTTAAATTAATTAATATATAGTGTCATTATCACTCTCAAGTGGATCCATGAGGTATCAAAATCAACCCAAGGAATACCATGGTCTGAAATGTATCAAAAAATAGGAATAGGTTATATATTAGGCTAATTTAATGTTATTACGATAATATTTTTTTACCCTTATTTACTAGATTTATCCTTTAACCATAGTAAATAAAATATTTACTGAAGTAAATATTACTAATGTCTAAAAATAAAAGTTACCTATTTACACAATTTGGACCCCCTGATTCTAAATATGGAATAAATTTTTCTAAATTCAAAACACATAAGTTATAGAGATTAAATTAAAATTAATTCTCGTTGTCAAAATAAAAAGCGTGTTTTTAAGAAATAATAACTATCAAAAGATTGACACTTGTTTATGTTCTGTTTAAATGTGAAATTAAATCAAATGACCTAAATTATATTAAATGATAAAAATATAATCTAATGATACTTTAAAACCACTCAAATTTATAATATAACACTATAAAATATTTCAATTAAAAAAGTTGTTTTCAATTAAAATTTAGTATTTTTTACTATTCATAAAAATATAAAAGTTATTAGAAAAGTATGAAAAATTTATCCAAACTAAATTTTTATGTCCATATTCTAAATAATAATTTAATTTCATTAAATTTAATATATTAAAGTGTTAAATATTGGTTTTAAAAAAAGGTTCTACATTAAAATGCTGTAAAATTGCATTTTTTGAAAAATACTTCTTTTATCTGAAAAAAATGAATTTGTTCTTATATTATGTCTAAGAAACCCTTAATATAGATTATAAAATTATATGTAGTATATAAAATTCAAAATTCAGTTAATACTATTCATAACTACTTTTTGAACGGCTGGTTTGGTAAGTCGTGGTGCGCTCGAACTCGGTGTTGTGTGTAGCATAAGTTATTGAATTTATTTAAAGAGATAACTTATTATGAAATCATGTGGTGTTACAATGGGGAATAATTCAATTTAACTATTTATTCATTGAGTATTTAATATTTTTTCTCTACATTGGCATAAGAGTTTCTAGAGAGGAACCTATAAGTATACTTGTACTCTCACCCCTACTTTTATATACTTATTTTATATATTTATAGGACTTTGTTAGAGAATTATATAGACCTTACTAGCTCGTGATGTGGCCATTGGTGGACACTAGACGGGTTGTTTTATTCCTAAAGGTTTTTTTTCATTTAGTATATATTTTCGGATATGATTTAGTTAGCATGGAATTTCATTTATATTCAGTTTTTTATTCAAATATTTTGGGTTCATTTACCTTTTGTGATTTGTTATAGTTGGATGTTTGCAACATTTACTTATGATCAAAGAGGGTAATGCCTCCCATATTATTTGTTATATACACTCATCACTAGTCACTAACATTTGACCTATTGAACATGTAATTTAGGGGTCACAATTGGATTCATTAGTAACCCATGAGGGGTTGTAGTAGAGTTGGGTCATGACAGTCACTGCTAACAGGGAATTGGAAATAATGAATATAAAGTGCGGTTTATAGAAAAATAATAATGGGATGTATCTTAAAAAAAAATTTACAATGAAAAATCATGAAAAATATTACCTCCTTCAAACAATAAATAATGTAAAATGTTTTGATGGATATTAAAGTAACATATTTGTTGGTTAGATAGGTGTTGAAAAATGACTCAAGAAGAGGAGTTAATTGAGCTCTTGATATTTTATTTACTTAAAACCACCATATCTTAAGGTATGAATGATTCTGATCTCCTATTATCACAAGTATTAAATATAAAGAAAAAACAATAGAGGGATAGAACACAATTTTTTTAGTGGTTTCAGGAACAAAGATCCACTAGTGTACTCCACCAACACTCAACTCCTAGAGCTTAGTGATTTCACTATCTCCAGTACTTTTACTAGGGATTACCCAACCTGAGTATAAGGAACCATCATTTGTTGTAAAATCAAGAGA
Source organism: Viscum album (assembly GCA_963277665.1). NCBI lineage: Eukaryota > Viridiplantae > Streptophyta > Magnoliopsida > Santalales > Viscaceae > Viscum > Viscum album. The sequence goes on from OY728164.1 coordinate 1,181,652,023, forward strand.
TTTTATTGGGCTACTAAAAAGGATTTAAATATAAATATCCTTAAATAATAAATACAATTAGTGTATACTTTCAAATGCAATAAAAATAAAGAGTTGAATAGACACAAATGTAGTACATAGTTTTAAGTAGAAACTGATAGTAGGGAATAAATCCTAGAGGAGAATATAGAAATAAGCAGAGAAGCATGAAGAGATTATTCCACCATAGAATATTAAAACTTGAAAGGATAATAGACATAAACTTTAAATTTTCTTATTTTATTTCTAGAAAAGGGAAGTAACAATTCTTGAAGAGATTCAAGAGAGATATAAATAGAGTGAGAGAGACATTGTTTTGTTATTTATTCAATTATTTTCCTTCTATTTTTCTTTAGAATTTTTTTAACATAACATCAATAAAGATCAGGTGTAGGAGTAATAATCCATGTGTCATTTTCTCAAAAATAACCCAGTAAAAAGAACTGGGAATAAAATAAATGTATCTCTTTCCTTTTATAGTACTTGCAGTCTTTTGAAAAAAGTTTTTTCCGTAATTAGGTAGTCTATTGTTTAATGTATCGACATCATCATTGATTTTAAATTAAAATAATCCAATGATAATAAATACCTAAGTTTCTGCACCACAGAGCCCATTCTGGTTCACCATATAGCCTAATGATCCATGTAGTAATTCTTTGCATATGATAATTCTTAATGTAGTCGAATTATGTAGCTTTCTTGATCACATAACATAATCTATAGAGCCAGACTCCTCACGTATTCAATCTTCATATAGGTGAATTAATTATTAAGCCTATGGGAACTAAATATCCAAATATACCATATATCCAATTTATATTTCTAATTTTTTAATTTAGCTGATTCAACCTAGCTCCTTTATCAATGTAGCTATTTCTCACATAGCTGATTCTATAATGTAAGTGATTCATGTATGCGATTGATTCATGTAGGTAATTATATCATGTAGCTGATTGACATAGCCAAATGATCGATGTAACCAAAATCTATGTAGCCACAATTGTCCCATAGCTGATTTATCTAGACATAGATTTTTTAAATAAACATAACATATTTAATACAGAATGTAGATTTAACTTAGAAACGAACAAAATTTGATTAAAACTAGTTAAGAATACTTAAATGAGTATTTATTAGTAAAATAAGAAGGGTGTTTAGGATTATAAAAATATAAAGAACATAGTATATGTTGGAAGAACAAAAATTTTCTAAAAATATCCCCACTTTGGATGATCATAATACCCATTAAAAATTAGACATAAAATTTTAAGAAGTTTTATAGAAGGGATAAATAATTATTTGAAAATTTTGTGTTCTACCTTTTTCTTCTCCCATTTTCATGACATTAAAAAGGAAAATAAAAGAGTGGAAAACATTTTCAATATTACACAATCATTCAAGTCAAATTAGAATATAAAGTTAAAAATGATTTTGAATATGGAAAGACTACAATTTGGTAATCACCGCAAGTGAAAACATTCACAACAAATTGAAAAAATATTAATGAAATTAATCACTTAACACACATATTAAGAGGGAAATAGGAATTTTATTAATTAATAGAACTTCTAAATAGTTAATATATTCAAATATATATATAAAAAAATTATTTATATGAACTATGTTTATGGATAGGGTCAAAGTAATATGGATCTCTAGGTGGAGGTTTCTTAAATAATGAAGAGGAGGATATAGGTAGTAGTTCAGTCAACAAATGGTGGGGGAACCATCCTTCCAAGATCTACCTATAAACTACATTGGGCTCTAATTTTAGATTTATTTCAAGTTTTATTTCTCGTTATTCTAAATACACTGGTTATTTCCTCTAATACGATAATGAAATCATAATAACCAGAGCTAGAGAAGGCTATTATCATTAAAATAATTGAAAGGAATGCTTTTGTTTTAGTAAGTTCTATGACAAAAAAAATAAAATTAGTGCTCTATTGATAAAAAGTGTATGGAAAAACAAGGTTTCCTAATTATTCTTGGAAACCTTATAGCTATAAATAGGTGATGTGCCTATGTATCTTCTTCCTATTAATTAGAGTAGTGTATCCACAAACATGCTGATCATTTCAATTATGTCTGATTTAAAAAATTCCATGGTAACCATATATCATTTCCATAGATTATGAGATAGAATAGTGAGAGGAATATTCAAAATTCATTTGAAATATTCAAGATCACCAGAATATAATCTATGATAAGAATAACCAATAACAATATATGGCTAAGAGGTACTAAGATGAGTTTCAGATTGTTATGAAAATACATTTTCTTGAATCTTATCTTCATACACTTGTGACCTAATCAACCTCTATTATAGTATGTTCAAATTCTGGACTATATGTAATAAGTAATCCATGATAACTTGTGAAAAATTAAGTTAACTACTTGAGGGTGATTGAATAACTGAAGTGCATGAAACATGGGAAATAATGGGAACATGTATATATGGTCTGGTTGGTATACACACAATAAGTTCCTTCCTATTGGCTTAATCTAGTTCAACAAGGAATACATCAGACTCTCTTAATAATAATATGAGTAGAGATCCACAATAGTATCATAGATATTATCCATAATGACCACAAAGAACCAATGGCTCCTCCTAACTAGACCATGAGAGGAAGAACCATATTATAAACATCCTTGGACACCATCATATTTTAATCCATACTAGAAATAATCGAGAGAAAAAATTACCTGATAAAGACTATAATTTCATTCAATGAGATATCAATACAACACCTTCTCTTCACACAGCTTCCCTGGTATCCTTAAATTCAGTCAATATATCCTTTCAAAAATATTACAACAGAACAATAGTTTATATGTCACACTATAGTGACTATATATGTGAGGAAAATAAAGTAAAATTTGATGAAATTGTGTTAAATAGAGTAAAGATTTTAAGATCCAATGAAGGTTCTGAAGATGTGGTGTCACTCGACTAAAATATATTGAAAAATTCTAAATGGCTCACTGCCATACATCTCAAAGTATGTAAGTAATACTTTACATCTGATTTGAAACTTTTAATCTCATGAAGTGAAACCTTATAAATATATGATTGAACCATAGTTAGGTTCTTAATAATATATCCCTGTGATGAAACTATAATTCCAAACACATTTAATTTTGATTTGGTGGTACACACCCTTTTCATCTCACTAACCTAGGCTTTCAAACCCTTAATACCATGATTAGTTACACTTGAAGGAACTACCTACACTGGTTTAAGATTATTGATCAAATTGGTTTAGGAATATATCATCCCAACCAACCTATAAATGTTAGCTCTATAATTTTAGGTCTCTTTCAATTTATTGATCTTATTATTAGTGTAGAACAACTCCTTATTAATCTCATAATACCCCCATTGAGATTATCAAACTTAGTGAAAACAACTGATGCAAAAGTTTATACATGCCTCTCAATACATGATCTTTCAAAAATCTTACTCACTAAGGATACATCCTCATGAACATGAGGAGGATTTAGAAGGTTATATGGGGTCTATAAATTAACAAAAACATCCCATAATATCACATCTGCAATTCTATATCTACTAATAATAGGTGAACGAGATGGAATATCAACCTCTATATGATCAACCTCGATCTTCATAGAAAAAATTATTTAGACCACTGGTCCTTCCACTCTAGATATAGTATATGAAACAATAGTCTTAGTATCAACTTGCCTTTCCACTTTAATATATACACCTGTATCAACAGCGGGAACCTCTAGATAAACACTCGTAGTAACTACTTCATGAATTTAAGAAGACTTCATAATATATCTATCCTCTATAACTATAACATCTGATGTAACTACAACTATTATCTCTACCACTTCCACAATAGACTCCCCTTAAATGGGTACTTCATCCTTGAGAGGTGAGGTCTTGGACCACTCTCCCTGAATTAGTGCAGGAGGTGGTATAACCACTTAATTATCACACTCCTATCCGAAAGATTTTAAACCCTTGGAGGAAACATCCCATTTATACCCAAAAGTATTCAAAAGAACCGCATATATAGTGTTACTCAAACAACACTAAACTAATCATACTTTATCTAGATCTACTTCATTCTTCTTAAAAATTAAGGAAATAATTCTTCCATAAGGGTAATAGTTAATCTTTCCTTTTCCTTGACATTCATGGTTCATGAATCTCATTATGTGACTTTAAAATTTTAACTTCACATTTTTTTTCATGAAATATATGAGATAAATATATTGAAACAACATTTTTTTTATATTTCACCCGCTCTCTGAGAAATACCTATCTGAACAAATTTACATAATACATTCAATTAAGCCTCTAAGTCCTTTAAAGATTTCTTCTCAAATGAAGATGACCTAAAAAAGAACTTAAATACATATTAGGGTCTTAATAATCTCATTTCAATAAAGGCATGACAAAATTTTTTCTCACCTTCATAGGGAAAATTCAATATATCTTCCATCTCCATAGATGAAACCAACATGAATTTTCCATTCATGTTCGTATACAACACATCCTCTCTTTCACCAAAATGTAACTTAGTGTTCCTCATAAACTCATTGAACTTTTATTCAAACAAAAAACCTAACTTTTTATGATTTAAAACAAACTCCCAGACATGAAATTGAAATAATTTCCTCAGTAAAAAATTCATTACATTCAACTAGGCCATGCCAACTACTTTTTTTGCAAGCACTCGATGTGACACACTATCAACCTTGGATTTCATCAAAGAAACAGAAGTGTTGTTATCTTCACACATTGTCTTTCCCATAATTTAGAGGTTAGTTAAAGGTCATGAAGTTTGAGAGGGTGATTATTCTATTTCAAGAGAGGCTACAAGTAGCTGAATCACAAGAGAGGAGATGGCCGATTTATAAAACTTTGGTTATGTACCCAATTTGGGAAAATGGAACTCAAGAAATTTAGTTTTAGGATAAGATGAAAATTGAAATAAGATGTAAAATAAATTATAATTAAAAAAATTAAACAAAAACAATTTATTTTAATTTTTTTTAAAAAAAATATAATTAATTTTTAAAATTAAATCAAGGAAGAAATAAATATAAAAGTAGTATAGATTATGAAAATAAATTAAAACATAATAAATTAAATTAAATTTCATAATGAAGTAAAATATAAATGAATTCCAAAAAATTGTATAAATTTAAATACAATTAAAATAAAATGAATCAAAGTAATCTAAATTCATTTTAATTCAAACAACCCAAATTTATGCTTAATAAAATCAAAATTCTCAAAAGCAAGGGGGTTAACAAAAATATCAGCTAATTGATTCTTAGTAGAGATAAATTGAAGAGAGATATCACCTTTTTGATTGTGATCTCTCAAGAAATGATACTTTAGATCAATATAATTCATTCTATGATGGTTTATTGAATTCTTAGAAATGTTGATATCCCTAGTGTTATCAAATTTGTTTAACACTTAATAAAAATGAATCCAAAATCCATCAAGGCTTATTTTATCCATAACATTTATTCACAATAACTTCTAGTAGCTATGTACTATACTTTATTATTAGATAATTCAATTGAGTGTTGTTTATTTTTTTTCCAAGATAACAAATATTTACCTAGAAAGTTAGAGGTTCCTGAGGAACTCTTCCTATCAAGTGTATAACTAAAAATGTTAGCATATAAATACGATGTCAAATTAAAATCACGGGTTTCTAGAACATGTAATGAAAGATAAATAATTTATTTTAAATACATTAAAATTAATTTGGAAGATTTTAATTAATATTTATTAATATCTTCTTGGAATCTAGAATAAAATAATACTGTAAACTTAATCTCTAGACTACTAGAAGTCAAATACAGTAGAATCTGTATTATTCCTTTGTAGAAATTTTTATCAACTAGTTTCCCTACTTCATCCAAATCAATTTTTTCATGAGAACTCATAGGTGTTTCATATAATTTACTAATTTCAATCTAAACCTTTTAAGTAATAAAAATATATATTTTATTTGATTTAGCACATTCCCAAAGTCTTTTTGATAATTTTGAAATCCAATAAAGAAATTTTACTCACCCATAATACCCATTTAAAATTATTTTTGCATGATTTTTAAAAATTAATTATGTAATATTTTATTTTTATTACCAAAAATTACATCATTAAAATATTTTTGAATTAAAAAAATATATTTAAAGATGTTGTTTTCTTAAAAAGAGTATGATCTTCCAAAACTACCAAAAATCCATTTGATAATAGAAAATAACTCAAACACTCATACCAAGATCTATGTGATTGATTAAGACCATAAAGAGATTTAGTAGGTTTGGAAAAAGAATTTGGAAAGGGGGATTTTCAAAACTAGAAGATTGTTTAACATAAACATACTCTATAAGAAAAAAATTTAGAAACACAGATTTAACATCTATATGATATAGTTTGAAATTCATATGAGATACATAGTAAATATGAATTATAATGGTTTATAGTCTAGCTACATGGGAAATGGTTTCCTTATAATATATTAATTCCTCTTGATTGTAACCCTTATCCACCAATCTATCGCTATTCCTAGTGATCACACTATGATTAACCTATTTATTTCTAAAAACCCACTTGGTTCCTATGAAAGGATAATCATAGGGTCTATTAATTAATTCACATACATTTTTTCTATTGAATTGGTTTAACTCTTCTTATATATATGAAACCCAACTCTCATCAACTAAATATTCTTCAAGGTTTTTATGTTCAAGATGAGATATAATTACAAGGAATTATAAAAGGTTTCTTACACTCATTATAGTTCTAATTCCTCCATCTATGATTCCTATAACTGTATATAAGGTTTGATTTCATATATTTATAGGTTGTTTGGGTAAAGCAATTTTAGGCTCCCCAGTTTATATCCATTCAAAATTGGTTTCACCAAATTCATGTTTGAATTCATCATCATTTCTATTTTCAAAAATAGGATCAGGTATCATGTTTTAAAAATAATCACTTAACTCATCAACTTGAGTCCTTTTATGATTAGAGGGATCACTTTACTCAAATTTCACATGATTTGATTCTTCAAAAATAATTAAACTTATGTTTAAAACTCTATAATCCTTTTAAGTAATAAAATATCCAAGAAATATTCCTTTATATGCCTTTGGATAAAATTTACCAAGATTATCCTTAGTGCCCATCATGAAAATTTTGCATCAAAACACTTTAAAGTATCCAAATTTTTGTTTTCCATTATCCCAAATCTCTTAGGGTGTTTTCTTAAAAATATTTCCAATTAGAACTCTGTTAATGACATAAAATATAGTATTTATAGATTTATCCCAAAAGTGAGTGGGAAATTTATATTGACATAACATTGTCCTAAATAATTCTTGTAAGGTAATCCTTTTAACAACATCATTCAGTTGATGTGCCTCAACTGTAGAATAAGTATGTTTGATACCATGTTATTAACAAAATTAATTGAACTCATGGTTTTCAAATTATCTTTCATGGACCCTTATCAAATCCATTTTTATCCTTCGCTTTTTGAACTAACATGAATAAACTTAAAAAAATAGAACAAGTATCACTTTAAAGTATAAAAAATAAATCCTAAGTAAAACTATAGAATTGTCAACTAACACATAAAAAAATATTTTATACTTAGGCTTACTATTCTATATGGTCCAAAAAAATCATTGTGGATAAGTTATAGAGTTGTAGATGTAATAACCTATTTAATTGTTTTAAAATATTACTTGAGTTACTTACCCATTTGGAATGAATTACATATTTTATCTTTGCTCAATTTAATTTGACAACTAGAATATAACGATACAATTATCTTCGGAAGAAGTCCTGGTCATGTCTTGGTCCAGAACCCCCCGTGGCTACAATGGTTCTCGGTTATATCTCTCCATTTGGACATATGAATTCTATATGAATCACAACATCACAACATTAAAAATTTGGGTTATTTTTCCCAAGATTCCCTTACCATTTCAAAACCCTTATATTATTAAAATGATAGGGAACCTAGTTGGTTGATATTTTTACTCCGATTGTAGAACACAGTTGGTTTTCCACCTTCTTTATCCTCTAATATGTGTGGAAGTTTATGTATCGAAATTTCCAATGGAGTTTATTTGGATATTAGTGAGGTAGGAGTTCAGATGCAAGAATCATGTCATTTTTTAATCATGGTTAGAGTTATTCTATACTTGTAATAGAATGGGTCATGAATCAAATACTACTTAGAGTGGAAGTAAGAATAAGGTCCAATAGGATGTTGCAAACTTAAGAGGCTGTAGTAAGTAATTGGGTCCTGATGTTGGTGAATGTTTGATGGGGAAATGTCAGTTGGGTGTTTCCCCAGTCCCATGTAATAAAAATCCTATGCAATGGGAGATACATGATAAAAATACTTTGGTTGCTAATATCTTTAGTCAATTAAGGTATGATCTGGGTGGTGCCGCACCTTATTTGCAATTCCCTTTGAGACCAGTGGGTACTGAGGTTGTATGCGTTGTTGGTGTTCACAATTCATTCAACCCAATTGAGGGCTCCCAAGGTCGGGATGTTACTGGTGGTTGTATCTACCAGTAAGTGTAGTCTTAAGTGGATGATGAGGGATGTGGAAGGACTCCCAATATAGCCTCCTATGAAAACATAGTAATTTTAGGTTATGACACCACTAAATGTGGGGGATCCTGGTATGATGAGACTAATCATGTAGTGGTTTATAATGTAGAAAAGGAGGGTGTTCCATCATGTGGAAAGTGGTAGGAGCAAGATATAGGTGGTGGGACTTTGATCAAGTCAAGCCCGATGAAGGAGTTATAAGCCATTAATCTAGGAAACAACTTTGAGGGATGGATAAAAAGGATGGACTAGGAGGTTGAAACAGGATGGGAATAGAATTCCAAGGATGAAAAGGGAGTTAGTAGGGAGGATTCAAGTGATGAATCTTATAGGAAACTCTCAGGAGATAGTGTAGATGTTCTTACAGGTGGAGGGATTCTTAGCCCAAAGAGGAGGAAGGGTCAGAAAGTCAATAAGAAGTGTTGAAAGGAATATTCATATTTACCCCTAAAAATGGTGAATATATCCTCCAAAAAGTCAAAATCCAAGTCACAAGAATGTGATACCGTGGTTTTTGGATGTTTTGATTGGGAAGAGGTTTCAGATGATGGGGTTGTTCCCATCAAGGGTTTGATAATGGGGCTGCAGTAGGATGAATTCATGGTTTCTGAGCATACTATAGAGTTTATCATGCATTCAGATGGAGAAATGGTGGATGATATTCTTGAGATTAATTCCACATAAGAGGAAGCTAATAAAATGATGGGAAGATTGATACTTGTGGACATTAACCATGAGCAGTGTGCCTAGATTGAAAAGAAATATCATACAATGATAAGGGTATTCAATGAAGGGAATATCACCCACTATAAGTATATGAATGCCTAGGAAAAAATGGTGTTCCACATTGAAGACCCTATAAAAAATGATGTATACTTATAGGTAACAACTATTTCCTAGAATTTATTTAGGGATAATGTTTCTAATAGGCTTAAGCTATCCTTTAATGATTATGTAGTCACTTAAAATGGTTGTTTTGGGTGAAACTCATGGTTTATCACTTTCCCCTTAAAATTATTTTTTAATAAAAAAGTTAAATTTCAGTAAGGAATATAAATTCTCATTTTTAGGTGCCTTAAACTTAAGGAATTTATTTTAGAAAATAGAATATACATTATTTTAAAAATATATAGAATAAACTCCATCAAAAAGTTGAGAAATACTTATTAGGTTATGTTTTAATACTTCTATATAAAAAACTTTATTGATGAGAAGTGATCTTGGATTTCTAACCACTCCAATTCCAATAACCTTACCTCTAGTATTTACACCAAAAGTGACGTAGACTCTATCAATTTTAGACAAAGAATGGAAATTTTATAAATATATACTCGTATGTCTTGAGAATCCATTATCTATATAATAATTTTAATTGATTATCTAGTATATTTTTTCACCATAAAATAATTGAAACAAGTATTTTTTAGTACCCATATTCTCTTGGGTCCTCGCATGTTTGAAACCTAGGATTTTGGAATCCCAATCTACTTGTGTTTTCTATGAATTATAGCACTCAATTTTTAATAATTTCTTGAAATAGAATCATTCATAACACCAAAAAAATTGAAGGTTAATTTGAATAAAAACATTTTCAACATTTTTAGGTTCTACACAATGAAAAATAACTTTAGACACGTTTTCACTATTTTAACTAGGCATAAAATAATTTTTTACAACTGTGCCTTTTCACCTTTTCTTCCCATTCCAAACCAATATTTATAGAATTTATTATTATCAAGAATTTGATTCAAGTATTTTTCACCTTCTTAAAGGAACTAGTATCCTATTTAAGGTATTTAATTTCTTTTTACAATATTTCTATCTTAATTTCATGCTCATCATAATAAAAAACAAAATTTTCTAGATTCAATTTCGAATTTCAAATTTGTTCATTTAAAGCCAAATTTTCACTAAAAAACATTATAAGACTTTTTGAGGGAATTATTTTTCTTATTAAAGTATTAATATTTAGTTTCCATCATGTTAAAATATTCATTCAATTATTTAAAATAAAAATTTCTTGATTCATAATTAGATTCAAGCATAGAAGAATAAAATGAATATACCTCATTAGAATGTTCCATAAAGTACATATTGGCCTTTTAATTTGATATTTCAACTTCAAATTAAAAATATTTTTCATCACTATAATACTCAAAATAACTCTATGTGTTTTTAATTGTTATTTTTATCTTTTTATAAAAATTTTGTTTCTATTTTATATTTATTGTCAGGTTTATTTTTATCATGAAGTTGTGGAAAATTTCATTTGATATGTCCAAAATTCTTACACTCATATCATTTGATTTCCTTATAACTTTCATAATAATTTTTTATACTTTGTGAAAGATTTATTTAACACTCTTCTCTTATTATAGAACCTTTTAAAAGTTGTGATAAAATTGACCATGATCACCATTAGAATTAATACTATTTAAAGTATCATCATATAGTCCATAAATATTTATAGCTTTGTTGTTCTTTTTATATTTTGATGTAAAAACTTTCAAAACATCATTCTCGTTTTTTAATCATTATATGATCACATGGTCCATATTCCATTTCATATTCATAAATATTTAAAGTACCAATAATTTTTTTCTTATTTTTAATTATTTCATAATATTATATTTCCTAATGGAATTTAAAATTCCATTCCATTTGGGTGGTAGAATTCTTTGGATTTTTAGAGATTGATTTGGTTCATGAATAGGAATTAATAAAGCAATAAAATCATTTAAAATATTAGTTAATATTACATTTAAATGATTGATTCTTTATACTTCCACTATTCTAAAGGTTTCAAGATTATGTTTTGTAGTGTTATATCTATGTTCTTGAATGTTATCAGTTCCTTCAGAAGATACTGAAATGGTAGTCCACATTTCATGTGTTTTAGCACATTGAGAAACTATATGTAACTCATACAGACTAAGTCCACATATAACTAGATTCATATCATTTGAATTTATCTCATATTCACCTTCTATAGTAGAATCCCATTTTTTGGATCTCATTTTGGAATTGTATATGGTTTTAAGGATTTCAAGTAAACCTTTAGACCAAGGTTATTTATAGAAATAATCATCTATGCCTTTTAACATCCATAATTTTCTACATTGAAATATAGAGCTCTTATCATAGATAATACTTATTTATTTTCATCTATTTTCACAACTGGATCTTTTAACTTCAACTAATGATAGTTGTGAACTCATAAGTAACTGCCTTTGATACAAAAATTTTAGTCGAATATGTGTTTCACAATAACTTGGGGGGGTGAATTGAGTTCTTGAAAATTTATTTTGTTAAATACATCCTCTGTTAATGTATCATTGATTATATATCCTATTATTATATATATGATATGGAAAGAAAAATAATAAGATAAAGATATAACAAAGAATATTTATAGTGGTTCGGGGAATAACGACCCCCTATTCCACTCCACTAACACTCAACTCAAATAGCTTGGTGATTTCAATATCTCTAGTCAATTCCCAGGGGAATCCTATCCTATGTAAAAGAATATATCACTTATTAAAAAACCATGAGATTTTATTGGGATCATAATAAGTACTTATTAAAAAAACCTTCAAAACTCAGTACAAGGAGTGTCAACTCTCAACTACAGTAAAAAGAGAGAGTTGAATAGATATAGATGTAGTACACAGTTGAAATTTTCAACTAAAATTAGTGAATAACATCCAAGAGATAATGTAGAAATAAGTAGATATGATCAAGGAGAGTCTTCAAACATAGTAGATTAAAAATTAAAAACACATTAGCTTTAAAATTCAATTTTCCTTCTTTTCTATCTAGCTTAAATAAGTAACATCTCTTAAAAAACATTGAGAGAGAGAGATAGATTTATGTTTTTTTATTCTATTCTTATATTTCAAATAAATTTTTATGTTTCCTTTGGAAAATATTTTTTATAATAACTTCAACAAAGATCATATTTAGTTGTAAAACCCTAAGTGTGATTTTCTCTAAATTACCTTTTTAAAACCAGTAATAAATAAAATAAAAGTATATCCTTGACTTTTGGTACTTAAAATCTTTTGGAAAATGATTTTACCATAATGAGGTATCCCATTGTTTAATGCATCGACCTCATCATTTATTTCCACTTAAAATAGTATAATAGTAATAAATACCCTATTTGCAACATTACACAACCAATTTGATTTCACTAGGCAGCCAAATGATCCATGTAGCCATTCTTCACATAGGTAATTTTTGTCACACAAATTTATTGATAATTTAGTGAAATATATGTCGCCAAAATTCTCACATAACTATTATTCACATATAAAAATGAATTATATAGTTGATTGGAACCATATAGCTAAATATTCCTTGAATGTAATTTACATAGATGAAATCTCATCATAGCTGTTTCATCAATACAATCATTTATAATGTAGTCAATTCTTCAACATAGAATATTATATCATGTAGCTAATTGAGGTAGCTTAATGATTGAATTGGCCAAAATCCATGTTACCAAAGTCCTCACATATCTAAATTTTCCTAATATATCCAAATTTCAAAACACTTAATAGATTTAAGAAAAAATGAAATTTTAACTCACAAATGAAGAAAAAAGGAATAAAACCTATTAAAAAAAGTTAAAATAAGATTTATTAGTAAAATAATAAGGGATTTTGGGATCATCATAGCATAAAGCACATAATATATGTTGGAATAATATCAATAATCAAGAAAATTCAAGGTGGGTTGACTTAAAACATGAAAATTTATAAGGATTAAAAAGTCATGAATCACATATTCTAAAGGAGGAATTTCTACCCATGGAATTACATAAATTGTTACTACAAAAATTAACTACTTATATTATTGAGTTGTGTCCATAATATAGATAACTTTTCCTGAAAATTATAAATCAAACTAAGATAAAAAACTTATAGAAAAAATTATAACAAAACATTTTCATTTAGATATTTTATTCTCTAGTTAATTTTTCAAAATGATTATTCATTTGATAATTAATTTGGTCAAACTAGATAAATTTGGATGGTCAGTATATTATCAAGTGATATATTCATTTCAGATCTACAAAAATAATATTTTTCTTCTTATTGATAAATTATAATGTGTCAAATAATTATATAGAAAAAAATTAATTTTTTTATAATTTGTCCCAACAGGTACTTATGTCATTTTAATCCATATATAATAAAAAAATATTGGCCATAATTCTCTATTTCTAAATTTAACCTAGATGAAGACTACATTTCCTTCCATTCTTGGTATTTGGATAGAATTGAGACAATATTAAATCACGATAGAAATGTTTATAAAATCTAAAATAATTATCATTATAAAAAACTATCATCATATTGTTCAATAATATATTGGTGAAACACTACATAAATTTAGTTATAATAATAATAATCTTGATATATTTCTTAATAAGTAATATCAACCCTTAATAGAATTAAGATATATTATAAAAATATTATTATTTAAATGTGACCAAGATAATGAATTGGTGAGTATGAATATGAGTAATAACATTATGAAATATATGTATAGTTTCCCTAATAAAAAAAATTTATTTAATAATACTTAGGAAATAATCATTCAATTTTTAGTGAAGTCATTTTATGCTTCAAAAATGATTTTTCTTCAAAAATGATTTTTATTGCTTTTTTATGAGGAAATTATAAATAATTTCAGAAACAATTAGAAATTATATTTAAAAAATTAACTTCATTTTAATATCATCATATAAATATTATCTTATGTTTAAATTTCTGGATTTTTATGAAAAGATTGATTTTTAGTGAATAGTGAAAATACCGATTTTTGTAAAGCTCTTTTATTTTTTATTTAGAAGTATCATTATGAGTTGAATTTGAACCTAAATTAACACAAGTATTTTTTAATTATATATAATATAATTAATTTCATGGGAATTATAATTACACTTTATTATGGTATATGTTCATTTTTGGGCTTAAAACCACATTTTTTATAAAAACTATTTTCATTGCATTTTATGTATTTATATTAATATTAATTTAATCAATTTATATAATTTTAATATTAAAAACCTGGTTAAATATTTTTAATCATTATGTTTTAATTTGGTAAATATGAACCTTCTATTTTTCATCATTATGAATATTAACCTTAGTAAATATTGTCACCTCAGTAAAGGTAAATCAGGTAATTGAGGTTAAAAATAATATGATATAGAAAAAATAACCTTAAAAGTTGTATTTAATATATTTTAATATTGAGGTTATACTATTTTATTGAAAAAAATTCCTTTTTTTTATTTTGAAAACCACTTATATGTTATTTTAAGTAAATATAATGTAAAAAATGTCACTCTCTTTCTTTCAATATCTATGAAATTTTTTGATAGAGTTAAACAAATTATATTTTGTTATAAATATTTATTTTAAAGATATATGATTTTTTATCATTTTTATTTATTTTTATTTTTTAGTTACGAAATAATTACTTTAAATGCTTACACAATACCGACTCAGTGATTATGCAAGCAATAGAAAAATCAAGTAAATAAATTTAAATAATCTAAAAGTAATATTATTTGGATGAGTTAAAGTGTACCAATAATTTTTAAGATAGATATGACATTTTATATATTATTTGAAGGTTTATATTTGAATTTTATTTTAGTCATGTTGTTTTAAAATTCAAATTATTTGAATAGTTCTTAAAATGACATTAATAATATTTTATGTTAAAATAATATTTTATTAAATTATTTAAAACAAATAAAAATATTTATAGAGGAATAATAAGACAATAAATGGTCTAAAATGTCATACATTTTCCATTTATGATGAAATATTCACCTTATAAATAAAATTATAACCCTTTGACATTGAAAAAGTCATTACAACACTAAAGGTTAAAATTTTCAAATCGATGGTTTAATCCAAAAGATAAGGTCTAAAATAATAAAAAACTATATAAATCTGATTTTATAATTATATTAAGGCCATATAATATTAATTATCGATTCGATTTCATTTTGAAACCATTTTACATGATTTTAATACATATCATATTATAATATTTTTATTATTTCCAAAAATGACATTAATTATATTTTATAATTGACAATATTTTATTAAATGATTTAAAATTCATAAAAATCCTATAATTATACAATTCAATGGGATATGGTTTTAAATTTCAAAATTGGTATATTTAAGGGTAAATTTTATTTTTATGGTAGCAATCTTGACCCTTAAATAGTAAATAACATTGATGTTGTGTTAATTGTCAAAAGAGGTAATGAGGGGTTAAAGCAAAGAGATAAGGGTGAAAAAATATTCTATGGTTGTAAAAATTATTTATAAGGTATTATTTAGAAACATAATAACCATATATTATAAATATATCAATTTGGAGACACATGAACATGAAAATAAATTTATATTAACTTAATACTTTAAGTAATTCCAAGAGTGTCCCTCTCCTCACTTATAAAATGGTACATTTATCTTCTATTCCACACCTAATTTTAACCATTTATCCCAACAAAAACATTCCTAATTATATTTTAAACTTCCCTAAACATTAATTATAGGTTCTTGTGTTCTTAAAAGACCTTTCCTAGGGACTATAAAGAAGAATCTAAAGAAATTATACTGATGAAGAGGTAATCATGTTTACCAACTCTTTCAAATTTATTTCATTTTCTACTTACACTAAATATATCGCAATCATACTATAATAATTAATATATTGTCATAAATAAAATTATACGTTATTATGATTATGGTAAAACCATTTTTAATCTGTTTTTTAAAATAGAAAAAGTGGAAACATTGCTCGTGTGTATGTATGGCTTACCGTCTCCACATAGTGGGGAAATTCATTTTTCATCACCATTCTATTTGGATGGTTATAAAAATGGAAAAAATGAACATATAAGATATTTATGAAATAATTATTCTTTTTTAATTATAATATCATATCTAATTTCTTACCTTCTAATCTGTTGAAAAATTATAATGTCGATTATGCGTACGTATGGACTACCTCCTCCACAAAGCGATATGATTCATTTTCCATTTTTTATTTACATTGATGGTAATAAGAAAATATTTAATAAATATATATTATATATATGATATTTATAAATTTATTAATATTATATATATGATTTAACCATGATCATGGTATAAGGACTAGGAATACCGAACCAAAATTCTCATGAAAAACGGAACAACTACCACCTGAAAACGATGAATTTAATTAGAAATTGTTAATAAGTTAGTTTTAAAATGATATAATTGGATAATATATGATATTATATGTTTTAAAATTTTTATTTTATATAATTATAATAAATTTAAATTTATTATACATGAGTTTATATTTCTTTTGAATCAATTCAAACTTGAGGTATGTGTTTATCATCTCAAATCATCTTCTTTGGTACATATGTTATCCTATGCACCTACTTTATTTTATGTAGTGTATATAAAGATACTTTGACTTTTTATATTATTAATATCCTTATTTTCATGATATTTAAATTATTATTTTATGTTATTTTTCATGGGTCTTACTATTTAAAAGTTATCAAAGCAGTAAATAATTTATGTTACAATCTCATTATTTATTGGGATTATTTTTTATTAAGTTTCTGATAATGAAAATTCATGATATATCTATCAATAATCTCATGTATTTTCTTATCATATGGTTATTCTTTGATAATACATTTTTCCATTCATTTTCCTCAATCTAAGTACTCAAGAGACTGAAAGAACATTTTTAAGGAAAACCATTATTATTTCTCTCTTCGGATGAAAATCCCCTTTTTATTGATATCTATGTTTTATAAAAATGTTTTTAATAATATATTTACTATTATCTTAAGGTTTTTTAAATTTATTTTTTTTCCATTTTTAATTTTTTTTAAAAATGGTTATAAGAATCTTCTTATTGTTTTCTAAACGAGGTACTTTTAAATTTTTACTGAAAATGTGAAAGGAATCTTCATTTTAATGTACACGACATGAAAAAATTTATTTCCACCATTAAAACTCAATTATGTTAATATTACATTAAAAATTTACATGGTTATTTTTAAATAAAATATTTTTCATAATATTTGAGAATTTTTTAGATTTTAATATTTTATTTAAACATGAAAATGGTATTTTCCTCCAGAAATATTATATTGATATTTTAAAATAATTTTTCATCTTTGATAACATACTTTGATGTTACATAATATTTAATAGAGATATGATCCAATAATAAAATATTTATTCTTTCTATGGATGGTTTATGGTTATGATGATGAAATATCGATGAAACCCATTTTCTTTTCCACGAGTTAAATTATTGTTATTTTTTATGATTTTGTTACATACATATGAATGGATTTATGATTATATAATGGGTGTGATGGGAATTTTATATCTATCTAATTAATTGGGTAAATATTAATGTTCTATGAGCTCAAAGTGTATACAAGAGGTTATCCCGAGGCCAAAAAAAGACGGTACATGGGAGGTTATCCCATGCCTAAAGAAAGAGGGTATATAGGAGGTTATTCCAATGTTTAAAGAGGGTGTATATAAGGTTATCCAATGAATGAATAAGTTACACTACTGTTTATCCCATTGCTAACATGTTATGAATGTATTGGTGGGTATCCATGAAATAATATTTCTCTGATTATGGTTATGCCACACATTATTCCATTCTTTTATGACATGATATTATGCCAATATTATGTTCTCACGGATCATGTTCTTTGATCCTTTTATAATTAATATCTTATGAACTACTAAGATTTATGACATGACTGATGTTTACGTTTTAATAATTGATATGTATGGTTTTCAAAGGTTAATATCATGTTCTCATACCCATTGTAATCTTGTTATGTTTAAATTTTCATTGAAATATCCCATGTTTATCTTTACTAGTCATTTGAGATCATCCTTTATTATGTTTTCTTTTCCATAGGATATAAATAAAACATTTTAGTATACTATTTATAAGAAGGGTTCTAGTTATGAAGGACTAATTGGGAGATGATGTAGATCTATTATGAACTAGTTGTTTATATATCCAAGTTTATAAGGACACTAGACCTATAGGATTATAGAATGTATAATAATTTTATGTACTAAATATTAATATAAATAAGATGTGATATTTATGTATGAAAATTATGGGTCACTGTAGTTTGTATCAGAGTAGGTTTTAGTCAATATTTATAAATTAGGATTAAATAACTTTTTATAAACCCCTAGGGATAAGTATAAGTATAAGATAACATCATAAAGTACTGGTATATAATATATTATATGGTTTTACTAGAAATACATACCTATCTAGATACAACAAATGGATATGGTTTTAGAACAGATTCATCTAGGGGTACTAAAATCAAAAAGAGTTATTCTAGAATATATTGACTATGATTCTAGTGCACAGTTAGTATTCCCTTACTATGCACCTAGTTTGACACTCTAAAGGGATATTCTTTGGTTAATTCAAATTTTTTGATCCATTTTAAAGGATTTGAATAAATGATGTTCATGGATGACTTGGGTTAAAACTAAGATTTCATATATTGAAAAGGTGTCAAGGTTTAGACATGTTATGAATTATTTTTCATGATATTTCACTATGATCATTGTTGTTAACACTATAGTTTATGGTTTTAAACACTGGTTAGAACTTGGAGGATTCATATTAACACATAATTATATGGAAAATGGATTGGTTTTCCTCATGATAAAATAAATTAAATTGGAACTAGAAAGAAAAAACTTGTGATTATTCCTAATCAGCTATCATAATATATGATTCATAGGGTAAAATTTGGTGAGTATTCTAATGAAAAAAATAGGAAAATGGAATTATATGGAAGTTCAGGTTTCAATGATCATGAAGAAAATAAATTTCAATTTCCTTTATGTTAATAATATGGGAATAAACGCCTAGGAGAATATCTAAAAGTAAGGGGAAGATGTTTTTATGTGGAAATAAAGGGCATAGAGAAATTAATTTCTAAGGAATTCAATGTCGTATACAAGGGGAACTTAGGAATTTTCTGAGTCAATATCCTGATCCAAGAGTTAAATCTTATACAATGAAATTACTTATGTTATATCAATAATTGAAGAGAAAATATTAAAGTGTTTATGTATTGAGATTCAATAATTATATTGTATAATCGTTCTTATCAATGGTATTTTGGTTATAAGAATCATGAAATATCTAAGTATTATTCTACAATAGTTTTTATTTAAGTATTTTCAAGAATATGTTGAATGGTATTGATGAATTAGAAAATTGATTTAGTGTTAAGGATATATTTTTTGAAAAAAAAAACAATTGAGTGAAAATTAACACATATTAGGTTCCCAATGTTGAGATAAAGATGATTAGTTTTGATAAAGAGATGATTGACATCAATAATGTAAATGGGATAGTATTGGTGACCTTGAAATTATTTAATGATTTGATGAAAAAGTGATTTAGTTCATCTTTAATGAAGTTTATTACATTTTTTAATTTATTTAATATACTCAATAATATTTTATTTTATTTTAGTAATAAGGATTGTGTTAATTTTTTTTGAATCAGATATTTTTTCATTGATGTTTTATGGAGATTTAAGTTAATAATATGTTTTAAGAGAATATATGACCAAGGTATTCACATGTTTGGTATGTGAAATTGTGATTTGATTTATGTCGTATGGGGATAAATGTTAATGTTGATCCTGAAAAAAAATGTTTGATCAAATATTTTAGAGTTTTTGGTTTTAAAGTTGGTTATAAATATTTTAGAGGATTTTTGAGGTAAACTATTTATATAATGGAATAAGTTAAAATTTGGGGGTTATTTTTGAGGTTATAGAGATTAATGTATTATATTGTATAACTTGTGATAACCATTTTTGTTTTGATAAATATTTAGAGAATAAATAAGTTATTTTTAATTTTTTTAGGTCTTATGATGCCTTTAAAGTTAACTTTAGTGCTCTAGGCATGAAAAATCATCTTGGAATAAGAGATGAAGTTGAAATTCATTGAAACACAACCAAAGGATGAAATTAAACTTATGAAATAAAGTAAGTGAATTTTATCTTATTCTCTATATTACTAGTAAATGAATCCACAAAAATAGGAAATATATATTTAAATAAAATAGTTTATCCTTTTACCTTTATTTTCGATGAATTGATGGTATTTTCACCCCTCAATGATTTATGATTTTTTGGTCATTAACTTTCTCAAAACCATGTTCTATATCACCCTACATCATTATTTTTACATTAAATTTTCCTTCATTATATATTATCACTTCCCACTAATGTCCTTTTATTTTGAAACATAATTAAGTGTTATTCTAGACGACTTTTATATTCCCCTTTTCCTATTTTTAAGAGGAAGTTTTATTAACCATTTTTATGATGTGGGTTTTCAAAAAAGGTATTTTCAAATTTCAAAAAGAAGATTACCGATATTAATTTTAAATTGTGAGTATTCAATTTATTGGTTGGGGGATGTAACACCCTAAAAAATTAGTTTAAAAGAATAACAAGATCGACAGCTTCCTTAACATACAACGACGAGCTTTAAGAAAATTGAGATGTACTATAAATATATTATTATTTAAATGTAAAATAGACATATGAAATATATTTATAGTATTCATACTCAATAAAATTTATTTAATAATTATTAGTAAATAAAAACTCAATTTTTAGTGAATTCATTTTATGCTTCAAAAATTCATTTTCTTCAAAAATGATTTTTATTAATTTTTGTGTGTGGAAATTATAATTAATTTAGGATTATATTAGAAATTATATATTGAAAAATTAAATTCATTTTTGAAATAAAAATATAAAACTTATCTTAGGTTGAGATTTTTGGATTTTTAGGAAAAGATTGATTTTTCAGTGAATAGTGAAAATACTGTTTTTTGTAAAAATATCTTTTCTTTTAATTTAAAAGTTTTATTATGATGTGAATTTTATCATAAATTAATATAATAATTATTTAATTAGATATTATGTAATTAATTTTATATTAATCAACATTATACATTATTTTGGTATATGATCATTTTTGGGCTTAAAAACACATTTTTTTTTCTAAAAACTATTTTTCATTGTGTTTTACACATTTATATTAAAATTTATTTCTACCACTTCTAGAAACTTAATCGTGGAAAATTCTTTTCATATTTAAAATCACTAATTAATTTTTTTTTTCAAATTTATCCCTTTTTTTATCATTATGAAAGGTAACCTTAGTAAATATTAATACCCGAGTAAGGGAAAATAAGGAAATTAAGGTTAAAAATAATATGATAAAGGATAAAAATAAGGTTAACACTTATATTTAAGAAATTAACTGAGAGAGGTTCAACCTTCCTCATCCAATATTCAAATTTATGGAAATAATGTTCCATTTTTCTTTAGAAATTCCATATATTATATTATGTAAATATAAAGTAAAAAATTTCACTATCTTTCTTTTAATATCTATAAAATTTTGTGATAGGGGTAAAAACAACATATGTTCAGTTATACATTTTTATTTGAAAGATAAATGATTTTTTATCGTTTTGATTTAATTTTAATTTTATTAATGAAATAATTATCATAAATGACTATGCAACGCTGACATAGTGCTTGTACACGTAGTAGAAAAATCAATTAAATAGTTTTTAAAACTATAAAATTAATATTTTTTGGGTGAGTTAAAGTGTCCCGAAAATTTGAAGATAAACATAAAATGTTATAGGTTTGATAAAGGTTTAGATTATAATTGTATTGCTATCATTTTGTTTTCAAAGTCAAATTATGTGAATAGTTCTCAAAATGAAATTAGTAGTATTTTATATTAAATAATATTTTATTAAATTTTTTAAAAATCATAAAAACATTTCAAGCAGACAATTAGCTAGATAAACTGCTGAAAATGTAAAACCTTGTCCATATTTGAGCCAATTTTTAACTTATAAGTAAAATTATAACTCTTTAATATTGAAAAAATCATTATCATAGTTAAGGATCAAATTTGTTAACTAGTGGGTTAATCCAAAATAAAAGGTGTAAAATGATATCAAAACCTATCAAAATTTGATTGGGTAATTATATTAAGACCATATCCTCCTTATATATGTTGACATGTCATAAAAATCATATATTCGTCCAAGTTAATGGGATATTGTTGAACATACCAACCATGATAAATTTATAGGCCACTTGTATTTTTTATGATTACATTCTTTACCCTTAAAGATCAAACAACTTGATATTTTGGTAATTTTCAAAAGGGCAACGGGGGGGGTTAAAATAAATAGATAAAGGTATAAACTCCCCTAAAATTGTCCACATTTTATTAAATGAGATGATTTTGAATCATCCTCACTATATCTTTAAAATATATCAATTTTAATCCGCTTGAACGAGAAAATTAATTTATATTAATTTAATAATTTGAGTAATTCAAAGTGTTCCCCTATCCTCACTTATAAAAGGAAACCTATTATCCTCTCTTCTTCACACCATTTGAACCATCCATATCAACCTACCACTTCCCAATTCACTTCTAAAATTCCATATCCATAAATTAGAGGTGATATTCTTTTCAAAATACCATTCCAATTATCCTTAAGAAGGGATATAAAGGAAGTCTATTGAAGAAGAGGTAATCATCTTTACCAACTCCTTAAAATTTATTTCATCTTATAATTTATATAAATCTATTGAAAACATACAAAATTAAAAAATCCAGTATCATCAATATATAAATATGTTTTTATTATTATGGGACACCCATTTTACATCTCTTTTTCATCCTATGAATGGTGAAAACATCGCTCATGTGCACATACGACTTACTATCTCCACATAGAGGTGAAATTAATTTTTCAAAACCATTTTATTTTGATGGTTATACAAATGGAAAAAATTAATATATATTATTTTTATTACATAATTATTTTTTTGGAATTATAATATCATTTCAACCTTTTTACCTTCTAATTAGTTTGAAAATGATAAGTTTGCTCATGCGTATGTGTTGACTCCCACCTCCATGATGCGGTGTGATATATTTTTAGTTTATCTTTAAATGGATGGTAATAAGGATAGATTTAATGAATATATATTATATTTATACCATTATTAACATTCTGGATATGATTTAACCATGATCAATTTACAAGTACTGAAACAACCCAATAAATTCTCATGAATAATAAAATAGTTAACACCCAGAAATGATGATTTTGATAATGAATTATTAATAAATGGGTGTTAAAACATTATAAGTGGATTATATAGGATATTATAATTATATAAATTATTATTTAATGTATTTATAATAATTTTAAATTTATTACACCAAAGTTTATAGCGCTTTCGAAGTAAGTCGAACTTGAGGTAAGGGTTTATCAACTTCAATTATTTTTTGGGGCATAAGTTATGTTATGAAACAATATTATTTTATGAGGTGTACATAAATAACCATTTAAATTTTATATAATTAATAACCTTTTTTAAATTATATTTAATGTTTTATTTTATGTTATTATTTCATGGGGCTTATGATCCAAAAGTTACCAAAGCGGTAAGAGATTTATATTATAAATTCATTGTTTGTCGAGATTGTTTATGATTAAGTTTACACTAATGAAAATTCATGATCTATATCTCATGTATCTAATGAATTTTATTCTCCTTTTTTATTACTTTAGAATATAAGTTTTCTGTTCATTTTTCTCACTTTAAGTACTTAATAGACTGAAAGAAATTTTTTAAGGAAAACTTAATTTTTCTCTTTTGTTGAAAATACTTTTTTTCCATATATATTCTATCTAAAAATGTTTTTAAGAATGATTTTACTATTTTAATAATATTTTTAAAGTAACTCTTACCCATGTTTAACTTTTTATTAAATTGTTTGGAAGGTATATTTTTATCATTTTTTGAATGAGTTACATTTTAATTTTTACCAAAAATGTTAAAGGAATCTTTGTTTTAAAATAAATGACATGAAAAAATTTCACAACTTTATGAATAATCAATTATTGTAGGATTACATTATAGTTTTCCATAGTTATTTTGAAATAAAATTTTTTCCTTAATATTTAATGATTTTTTATATTTTAAAATGTGATTTAAAAATGAAAAGGGCATTTTCATCAAGAAATATTCAAGTGATATTTTAAAATAATTGTTAATATAAAATAACACCCTTTGAGGTTACTTAATATTTAATGGGGATATAATCCAATTACACAATATTTAGTCTTTCTCTATATGGATTATGGCTATGATGATGAAATATCAACGGAACCCGTTTTCTTTTCCATGATTAATTTATGATGATCATTTTGATAGTTTTATAGAATACATATGATAATTTTGTGATGGGTGGTCCTGGAATTATATATCCCTCCAATACATTAGTTAAATATTAATGTTCTATGATTTCAAAGGGTATATGGGAGGTTATCCCAATCTCAAAAAATAGGGTACATGAGAGGGTATACCTATCAAAAAAGACGGTACACGAGGGGTTAAACCAAGCCCGAAGAAAGTATATGGGTACTTATCCAAAGTGAAACATGTTATGAATTTATTAGTGGGTATATTTTACATAATATTTCTAGGATTATGAATATTCTACACTTTATGACACTTTTTTTATGACATGCTATTTTTCCAATGTTATGTTCTCATGCCTCGTGTTCTTTGATCAATTTATAATTAATGTCATATAAAATACTATGATTTATTACATGTATAATGTTTATGATCTAGGAATTTATGGGTATGATTTTCAAAGTTCAAGACCATGTCCTTGTACCCATTATTCTCATGTTATGTTTAAATGATCATTAATATCTCCCTTTCTTACCCTTACTAGGCATTTAAGCTCACCCTTTATTATGTTCTTTTCCCCTAGGATACGAAGAAAAGTTTTAAGTGTGATGTCTCTAATAATTGTGATAGTTGTGAATAACTGAGTGGGAGACAATTCATATCTTTTATGAACCAGTTGTTTATATTTCCAAGATTCCAAATACACTAAAACGATACGATTCTGGCATGGATCAAAATGTTACCCATTGAATATTAATCTAACAACATGTAATTTTTGTGTATGAAAGGTATGGGTATCTATAATTGGAAAGTTATAAAGGTATAAAATCTTAAACCAATCAATTTGTAGTTACTACAAGTATATAGATATGAATTACTCAATAGATCAATTGTAGATCCATCCATGGAAGAGTTGATATTTCAAAAAAAGAGATGACTGAAGGTTTATGTTTGAAATGATATGGTAATAACAAGAGATGTTAATAAATTAATTATTTAATGGTCTATACATCATGTAATTACATACTATTATTCATATATTTAATGAAATTTTATTTAGTTCATGGATAAATTTATATTTTATATCATCTTTTATAGGTCATGAATGTTAATAATTGAGGTGAAACTCTAAATAATATGAATTTTTCGGATCAAGTCCCACCAATGATGGCTAATATATTTGATTCTTACAATATTAAAGTACTTAAGTTACATATAATTATTTTTAATTAGTATTTGAAACATAAAACTTTGATATATTTACCCTTTCATAGGTGGGATACTTTGAAAAATTGGTTGATATCACTAAATTAAATATTCATTTTCATTTTTAGTTGTGTTTTTCAAATTCATGTGGATAAAAATTCACAGGGGTATAAAAAAATATTTGTAAAAATTTAGTTTGGTCAAATTCCCTTTCCTTATCCGTACTGATGAGCAAGAAGAGCGTGATCCATACGTATTAGTTTCATACAAATTGGTATATTATATGTATGAAGTATGTAGTGTTATTATATAGTTAATATAGAGAAACTCATATGATATGGGTGATAAAGTTAAAGTGGTATTTTTTGATAGAACCTCATAAAAAATAAACCATTTAACAGTTTTCCCTTGATAATATTTAAATGGTGTAACTCATATATGAGGGTAAAAATAAAGATGCAATGTTAGAAATAGAGTTTGATAATAATATGGATAATGAAGATGAAGATAATTGAATGTATAAATCAGAAATTTCATCATATTAAACGTTTACACAATTAATAATTTTTTATTTCTAATATATTAATATTTAAATTATAATAATATATATTTATTTTCTAACATTTTTTATTGTATAAATTTAAAGGATAAAATAATTTTTATCTTAATTCCTAATTTACATGGATATTATAATATGGTATTCCATGTTATTATTTTATAATTAATTCATATTATACTTCTTCTTTTTAAATTTATAAATTTAATATAATCTAACTAGTTTATAATATTGGAATTCCAAGAACAAAAAAATTGAGTCCCTTTCAAATTAATATCTTAGAGCACATCATCACAACCATTAGATTCAATGGACCCAAGTGACTCAACTATATGAGAGGCCATTAGAGAGCCATAATCTTCCCTAGATCATGTTTCTAGTCAACTATCCAATGAAAATATAATGGGTGAGATGTAGACCACTTCACCATCTCGTGGACACTAGTGTTACCATCATTATTATATATATCATTGGAAAAAAATTATATTTTCATTAACTATTTAATGAATTTTAAAAGAAGGTATTAAAAATATAAGAGATACAAATATAAATATAGAAGATGTATAAGACTTGATATACTCTAAAATCATCATCCCATTTGATGTGTTTGGGGTGCTTATCTATGATGCCACCAATATTTAGGGACAGTTACTTGCATAATCTACATATGTGACAATGATAATTTCTTTTAATTAAAAATATTGGAGGCATATTCCTATAACATGGAATAAAGAGGTGTTTGATAACCACAAAATAATTATAAAAAATTAATATTTCCTAATGATTATTTTATAATATATGAGTAAAATTATTAATATACTTATAATTTTTAATGTTTTTTATTTATATATGTTTTTCCACTTCAATATATATGATCCCATTTCATTCTCATAGACCATGCAGAATTCAAGAAATAAATATGGATACTTCAATTGGATATTATGAAATGTGTTTAATGATATATCTTTAAGCATTCGATAGATTTATGAAAAATTTTATGAAGGAATGTCTCATAAGTAGTGGAAGTTGTTTATTGATATTAATAGGGATGCATATCATGAGGTATTATTATTTTTACTTTAAATTAATAACATAAATATATAAAAATTATATTTTTTATTAATGTAACTTTTTTTCATTCGATATGTTTAAATAAAACAATAAGTCATTAAAAATAAATAATTTTTATACAATTGGCTTTCATAGTTTTTTAGGAAAATATTTATCATGGTTGTACTTTATTAAATATTATTTTTATTCTTATATTATACCTAAATTTATTTTCTTTCATAATATATATATATATACTATTTTTTATAAAGTGTTATTACTTAGGTCACTTGGATGGATGAACAGAGATGTAGCTTCACATTACCTGGAAAATGGATAGATGTTTCATGAATAAAAACCCATCAGAGACATAATATTTTTCATCATAATTTAATGTTATTTTGTTACTAAAAACACATAGAAATGAAATATTAATTAATTTTATAAAATTATAAAATTTATATAATTAATAAAACCATTTAAATATATTAATATTTATTGGATAAAATTTAAGATTCTTGGGTTGAAGAAACTACACAATCATTATCAGTTTCCAATAATTATACAGTTTCACTAGTTTTAGGGAAGGGGTATCCCATACATGTATAGGTGTGGGTTCTAGACTAACCCCATCATGTTTTTTGGTACTTTACATACATCCTTTACTACTATAACATTTTTTGGGGGATCAATTAGTTTCATTGACCAATAAATGAAAAAAAAAATATTGTCATTGAAATAAAAGTTAAAAGGACATGAATACTATAGAAAATCAAAAGATCAAGGTAGTTAGTAATGTGAAATTCTAAAGTTTCTTATAGAGGATGATGGGAAATATGCCTACGGAAACATTCAGTTTGATATCTCATCTTTTAGAGGAAAATTATGAACTCAATTCCTAAAAATTATAACTAAAATGAAAATATAAAATATCTTTTATGAATTTCTTTACTTCATTTGTATATTTTTATCTTATTTTGGTCACAATAGTGATAATTTATAAAATTTTATTTATTATTTTTATTATTTTGTCACATTTTGATTGATTAATTAATTTTGTTTTAGTTGGTTTATTTTATTGACTTATTTGTAATATGAGATATTTTTTTTAGTAGGGATATTTTCTTTATATATAAAAAGTGATATATTATTTTCTTTATTTTTTAGTTTTTTATGATTTTTTTTATTTCATTTATAAAAAAGTGATATTGTTTTCAAATATTTGTTGTTTGATATAGAATCACATATCATTGTTTCTATAAGTATTTTGATGATATTAAATGACACTGGTCTCCATAAGTGAATATTTATTTCTCAATTCGTGTTAATTTTTTTTCAAAAACATTTATTTCATACTTTGAATAGATTTTATGATAAGAATTTATTATTAATAAAGTTGGGCTAAAATTCCATGGTTTATTAATGATATGACCTAGTATTTTTATTGAAACATGGGAATTTAGAGGGATATCATTGTATGTGTTGGATTAATAACTTCCCATGCTTAATTGGGAATGGAAATTATTTATTTTTATATAAATTTATGTTTATTTATTTCAATAAATAATTAATTTGTGTGAGTTTTACATGATATGGAATGATTTACATGTATTCTAACTTATTAGTATGTTATTGTAATTTTATAACATTACTTGTAAAGTCTTGTATCTTAATAAAACATTACTTGTGTTTCTAGGGTGTTGGAGGTGTCAATAGTGGGAGTTTGGAGGCGATATAGAGAGGATAAGTTGAGTTTTATCTTTATAAAGATCAAAACACCAATTTTTAAAGATTTCACATTATTTTATAGTCTATTAAAGTGTTGTGGGAATGTAAAGTTTTCTTTTTTGAGGAATTAGTATATTTGGAGTTCAAAATAACCATTTTAGTGTGCGTCCTTATCATGGTGGTTCTCTATGCCATAGTGGACATCATTTCATTGAGTGTGGTATCTATATATATTTTTTGGAATGCCTATGTTAAATTAAGAGAGGATTTAATGATTTTTTTGTGGGAATAGAGGCACTACATCATAGGTTGGAGGTTTCTTATATATATTCAGTCATGAGGTGAGCCTAAAACGACAAGAGTGGTTCCCCTAATCTATGTTGGTTCTTCAATCAAAGTTAGGCTCAAGGATGATATGGATATCTTTTAAGATTATACACCATAGATGTGGTCAAACCCATTTTTAAAAATGGATGAAATGATCACTATAAAAGGAGGGATATACCATTTTAAAGACTTATGTTTTCATATCTAGATTTGAATAAGCTCACAATGATTATTTTTTAATATAATATGGTATAACAGAAGTATTTATTGTTTTATTTATAAATAGGTATTGGAATCTCATTTATTTTGACTTTCTTAGATTTTCCTCAAACCCTAACTAACTCCACCTTCTCATTTAGTGTTCCATATTCATCCCTTAGTGGATTTAAAAATCATAAATTATGTAGTGATTTATTTATTGATCTAAGATTCTCATATTATCATATTTATTCCATTATATTATTTTACTCTTGGTATATTTCTTCTTATAGGCTAGTAAATAGATATTTTTCTAATTTTTTTAGTGTTTAGTATTGGTTTCATGAGAAATTCACCATGGTTTGATTCCATGGAGATTCACTTTAAGTTTGGTGGCCATTGATCCTTTTTTTCATTCATTATTACATGGTTATCATCAAAGATTCAGTTGTGTTAAGGAATTTAAGTCTTCTTCTTCTTTAATCATTTGTGAATGTGGATGAATTGTGATTTTGTTTTCATTGGTTACATAGTATGAATAAACTTAAATAAGATAATGGTATGGATTAATGAAATAAAATGGAGAGGGGTAATTCAAATTTATATTATGGATATTTATGTTACTATATATGTGTTATTTTTTATAAAATGGTATTATCTATTGTTAAATTATTATTTTTTCTATTCTTATAGTGTTATGATCCCCTCTCATAACTAACTAATTACTTAAATATGGAAATTAATAGGTAGCATGTAAATCTAGAAATTATGTTGATGTGGTTTATGCTTGTAGTTCTTAACTAATTTGAAAAAATGATTAATGATAGTTTGTTCAATATGAACTGTTGTTATGTTTCCCATCATTTACTACTATCTACAGGTTTATACTATTTGTGGTTTAAGATGTATTGACTGGTTTTGGTTGTTGGTTGGAGTGATGAGGTGTGTTTTTCATTTTGGTAGTGAAGGATATGCTAGTGCTTGGTAGTTTTAGTGGTGTAATTTATGGTTTTGAGGTGAGGATATGGTTATGGATATTTTTTTAGATACTTCTTGGTCGTGATGGTTTTTGGCATGGAATATTGTGATGGTTGAATTTTGAGGAGACGAAGTGAATTGTTTCCTAGTTACTTGATAATATGATTTGATGCTCAAAATAATGTATAAATGGGTAACTAAAGTAAAGTGTAATAGATTTATGGGTTAATGGTGTGATAGAAATACTAAATATTGAAATTGGTAGGTGATATTTAGTATGTGAGCAGTTTAAATAAAATGTGAGAAGGGTTGGATAAATTATGGCTAATGATTAGTGAACTAATTGATAATGGAAAGTGAAAAAACAAATGATTTGACATTAAATATGGATAAATTAACATAATATGGTTGGTATCCATAAATATGAAATTTAACTATGATGTTATTAATTGGGAATTTGATGTTTTGTATAGATATTTTTAGTGGTAGCATGGTTGGTCTGTATCACGACTAGTTATGGAAATGGAAGTCAGTGCATGTAATGGGCATGAGGAAATAACTTTTGTTGGTAGTGATGATTATGGTGTTCTAGTTTGTGAATTAACCATTAGTTTAATATTTTGTTCCATTTATATCATATTATTTTCATATTAGTTAATACATACCGCCACTCGAGTCAAGAAACCCTATGGGAACCTATATAAGGACATGAGTTTATAGTGTCTTCCCTAATATCTAGATTATATAGGGAACATATGAATAGATACTCTCTCTTCCCCAATCACTTTTCGATGTAATACAAGTTGTGATGGATCAAGGAATTATATATATATATATATATATATATATGAGAAATAATTTCTTGATTATTTAGTATTTATATTATGGATGATATGTTTTTTTGTTGAGATGTTGACATATGGTGGGGGATGTTCATGGTAGGAAGAGATAATGAGGTTGATGCCCATCATGTTCATACTGACCTAGTATGATGAGGACATTATATATAGTATGATGTGGTTTTTGATGTGGATATATGGTTATGTATATGATGTTCTATGTGTTTAACCATATATGTGGTTATAGAAGGAATGAGAGCACTATGCCATATGTCATTGAGGTGTGAGAGTGAAAAGATCATCAGGAAAGTGGTTGCGGGGAACCTTTGTGATATGTATTCTTTTGGTATTATGTTACTATACCATATATGAATATTTTGTGAGTGATCATCAGTGGGGTTGGGTTAGAGTTTCCTTAGCGTTGGTGCATGTTGGTTTTCTCATTTATTCACTAAGGATTTATTATGCTTCTTTTATATTGTTATGAGAGTTTTTAGGGTATTATACCACTGATTATAAATAAATTATAACCCTTATATATATATATATATATTATTTCATAATATTTTTAGGAGGTTGTAAATGACCAGGTTGGACATTACCAGCTCATGGAGATTTCAACTGGTGTTCATGAGTTTTTTTATAGAAGCTGTTATTGGTATCCTATTTTGGAGTTAATTTTTATGGATAACATTATATACATTGTGGGATATTTTTTTTCATTTTATATAGAGTTTATTGGTGGTTTTTTATATATTCATGGTATTGTTAGGGTAATTTCACCCATATATATACTTCTATACCGTCGGTGCTAGTCGCAAATTCATAACATACTGGAGGTGGGATTCAGGGTTCACTGTTATCTTCATTGCTAGATTAAAAAGGGTACCATTGGGGTTCATTCATGATATATTTGAGTCAGAGATCTTGTTAAGGGTTTTTATGAACATCAATGTTAGGAATTTGTGGGAACTATATGTTTTGGTAGGGAAATAGTGTCAATCAAACTTAATATCTGACATAATGAGGGATGCCATCTAGAAAAAATGCATTTATGGCCCCCTATGATATGATATAATGGCCATAATCTTACTAAATGTTCTACATGTGATACTTTTTCTTAAAAGGTAGATACCTTGGAATTGTATATGCATCATGTTGTTTGTGCTTGGGTTTTAATTAGGGTGATTTTAGAAAATGAAATGAATTTAATTAAATGATCTTAAATGAAATTACATGTTTTTGGGATTAGTATTTCCCTTGTTATATACATTATATATGTATAGTAGTTATCATTTATGTGTGGTTTGGGTTGTAAAATTACTACATAATTATCTATTTGTAAATGTGAGGGTTTACCCTGCTGAGGAGGATGAGTATTAGAGAAATATGTTTCATGAGTAACAACATCAAAGATTAGTGAAGTATGATGGGATATTCTTCGATCAAAATATAGAGTAGTGGTTGGAAGATCTCATCAATTATTTTAGTCTGATTCATGTGTGGAAGGGTAATTAGATCCCACTAGCTATTATTTGGGAAATAGCTACCACTCTTCATTGTTTTTTTGTTCCTTGGTGATAGCGAGGATGTAATGGTATAATGGGATGATTTTTAGAAGTAGTTTCATGTAAAGTTTCTCTTATTGATATTGAAGAAATTAAGAATTTATATCTCTTAGGTAAGGGGTTATGAGTGTATGAGATATTTGAGTCTTGTTCAAGAATATTATTCTATATGAAACAATCTCTTCCCAGATTAGGAGGCTAGAACATAACATTTATTGGAGGCACTATATCATACCATTCTGTATCAAGTCACACCATTTAAATCACCTATATATCTATAGGTTATATATAAGGAATTAGTGATTGATAATAAACATGTATGATCTAGGAAATCTCAAGATAGAGTTCATTAAAACATCTAAACAAGTAGAGATGGAGATGGTAGTTCTCGAATGTTAGAGAAATTAAGGTTTTGATCAAAGAAGAGTTAGTCCCATACCTCTTCATGATACTGTGGATTTGATAGTTCTTGAGCCTCCAACTTGAGTTTAATTCACGGATTATTTGCTTATAGAGGTTATGGTAATTGATGGTTTCATTTCCATTCATGGTGTCTAGTGTGGTATATGAGGTCATCATCTGATATAGCTTCAAAAACCATAGACTCTGAGGCCTTATCATGAATAGGGATATCAGGATTTTGGTTATTATAGTGGAGATAGAGGAGGTAGAGTAATATCTCATGATACCCCCCATCTATAAGGATATAGGGATGAGCACTTTATTTGAGGTATAAATCAGTAGGGTCTATGAGGTATAGAATCAGAGTGTGAACACCTTTGTTCCATGAAGATACCAACTCCATGTGGGCAAGATATTTTGTGAGAATCCATGTACTTTTATTCTACCTTATATTATGGATTGTTTGATTTGAGGGATTTTTACAACTTAATATCTTCTAGCATATTCCCATCCTCAAGACTAGATTCAAAGTGACTTCTAGTGCCCTTGGTGTTGACTAAATTAGTTGAAGATCACCCTAGTTTTCTTGATATTTGCTGGGGCTGTGAGCTGATGATGGGGAAACATAAATCATCAGGGAATTTTAATGTTGTAGGTAGATGGTATTTTAAGGATTTGGATAGACTACAAGGGATTTAACTAATTAACAATGAACAACTATTATCCTATCTCAAAGATAGATGTAACAAAATGAAATTCCACCATGTATTTTCCTTATGTAAATATTATTTTAATGCTTTGTTCTAAATGAAACACAAAAAAAATCAAATCATGGTATTGAAAATAAAATTTTACTATTATAAAATAGTTGTTAAATTAGATGGTATAAAAGGAAGAAACCATATTATGAAATCTACAGAGAAAAAGGAGAGAAATGACATCAGGTAGTAGAATTCTCCATTATGAAGCTGTTTTTTCTAAGATTGGAAAGAAAGTAACATCACTCAGGTTTCCCTTAGACTAATACCAATCCAAACTCAAACAATTACAGTATAAGTGAAATAAAATGTGAGATAAATTCAAACTCGTGAAAATTTCTCCAAGATCCATACTAGTGGAATCACCACCCTCAACTACTACCAGATTATACATTATACATAGATCTTATGTGAAGATCCTGAGGGGTTGTGTAACTAGAAATTAAGATTATATTATTAGGTAAATATTTATGTAATAAGTTACTTTTCACATTTATTTTATACATCTTTCGTTTTGACATTTAATGATAAAGTATTTTTATTTACTAATGCATCAATAACATTAAGGAGTTCATTTTATTCATAATTTTTTTCATAAAAAATGAATTTTATGTTCCTTTTTTTAAATAAAATAAGTATATTATATATTTGTGATATGAAGAATATATATAATAGAATAAAACTATTTTTATTAGTAATTGATTGAAAATAATAATAAGAATGGTTAATATATTGAAAAGTTATTTTCCTATAAAGTACAATTTATTATTATATTTCATGATTTTTTTTAAAATTTAAAATAGAAAATTTAAGAAATTTAATTGGAAATAAATTTCATTTCATGGATTTATAATTTCACTATTAGTTTCAGATAAAATTTGAAGATTTTTATAAAATGATTGATTTTTAGGTGAACAATGAAGAATATAGTTTCTACCAAAACTGTAAATTTCATAAATTTATAAGACAAAAATTTAAGTGTATAAAACCTTTTAATTGGTAAAATATAATTTTAATAAGTAAAAATAAAAATTTTAAAACTACAATGTTTAATTTAAAAAACCTATGGTTAACATTTTAAGGACATAAGTAATATTTTCCAATAAAAACCCTTTTTGGTATTTTCTTTTAATTAAATTATATTTTGGTAAAATACGTTTTTGGATTTATTTGAAATCCACATATTTTTTATAATAAACCAATTTCTATCTTGAAATTAAAATACATTTATAATTTTACCCTACATATAAATTTTAATATTAATAATAATTGTTTTTCTTCTAAAAACGGGGTTTTATGCGTTACATGTGCTAATATTAAAATTGAGTTTTCTTATATATATAAATTTTATCTAATATAATTTATTTATTATTTGGAATCATTATGTACAAATTATTTATTGAGAACTATTTTATTTTTAGGAATTAAAAGTAAATTACTTAGGTAAAAATTAGTTACCACTATGAAACTAAAAATAGTAAAAGTGAAAATCCTAAGAGAAATGGACTTAAAAAACATGTTTAAAACATGTATAAAAATAAATAGTTGAGTTATTATTGAAATTATATCATTTACCACTCCATTTTTATCCATTTTGTGTCTTCTTGATATCTGAAACATGGAATCTCTTTATATTAAATTGAAATATTTACAAAAAATATCATTATCACCACTTATAAAAGGGGACTGTCACCACCCATTCGGGACCACTCCCAAAATTTTGGTTCCACATGAGACTATTACCATTATCCTTAATTTATAACCCCTTACTTTAACTTTATTCTCTGGTCAAAATATATTGGATTAAGACCTCAAATTCCATGTAGTATTCCATGTGAAATCCTAAGTTCTCAACATGATTAATTTTTTTCTAACATCTTTTATATTCCTTCTTACCCTCCAAATTTAATTTATTGATTAATATATAAATAAATTAGTATTTTTTTAATAATAAAATTTATTATTCCTAGTTAATAACTATTAACTACATTTTTTCAATTAATAAACACCAAACTATCATTTGTGCATTGTGCGGACAACCGCCTCCATGAAATGACTACTTCCGTTTTTTTTTCAACATCACCACTCATCAATTATTATAAAGGTTAAATAAAATAATAAATATTAAATATTTAATATAATTAATATTATTAAGAGACACACTATAATCCACTTTATTTCTCTATCATTCTTTGAGAAATGAAAACATTAACCATGAGTTATGTGGACTACTGCCTCCATGAAGTAGCGTATCTCATTTTTCATCTAGTTTTTTTATTTATTAAAATCAATTAAAATAAGTTTAAATACTTAAAATTATCTAAATAAGATATTTATTATTCATTAATTGATATATTATTCCAAAATAAACCTCTTTCATAATGATAATCGTCTATTAATTATGGTATGTTCTTGTTTGGGTTAGTCTAATCATAAACTTGGAAAGTTATATAAAATAATATCATGAATGAATATGATAACATAATTATCAATAATATATTATATTAATAATAATATAATGATTTTATTTTCATGTTGAGTGGTAATTTTAATATTAAACTCATTACTTAAGATACTAACACTCGTTCGTTAAAAATCATCGAAACATGATCATTGTTGATTTCATCTTTAATGATCATAATAAATATCTAATAGAATGAAATTATAAGACTATAAATAATTAAAAATCATCAATTAAAATATCTATTACTATATTTTAATGATGTAATTTGGTAGTATAATGAATTACACTGGTATTACAAAATTAGTTCAAAATGATCATGATTATTCACAAATGATATTGAAAATAAATAATAAATAACTAATATACATGTAGAGACTAATGATAAATAAAATATATAAAAGGTTATATATATTAATAAGTTTCTAAAATATATGATCAATAAAATTATTTTTTAAAATAGTATATTCAATAACATTTGTAGAATTCAGAAATTAAGGTAAGGGGTTCTTATAAAAAAAATCACCCCATGAGTCATATTTACTATTATAAACCATTTTTTCTTTTTAATTTTTAATATAATACCTAATTAATTTATTTCAACATATTACTTTAATTCATGGTGTTTGAGGATACATATCATTTCCACTTTTAAATGGGGTTTGATTCAAAAGATATAAAATCTGTATGGTTTTTTAACTGAACTCCCTCCGTTGAGTAATACTGCTTCATCAAGAACTTATTTTTTACAATATTGTTTTATTTAACCTTAAGAGTTTATTTCATGGTATATTTTATTCATATATGGTGTAAAATTTCCCTTTAATTTATATCTATTACTTTGATAAAATTTAATTCCTAAAAAAGTATTGCGTTACTGAGTAAAATTCTTACCATATTTAATAATTATTTCCCCTACTTGTACATAATTTCTATTCCTACCAATGTTATCCATTATAATTGGATTTATAATTATATTTTATCTCATTCAAACTATATATTTTCTTTCTCCTATTTTAAAAAATAATTCTTTACTCTTTTTATGATGTGGGTTTTCAATAAATATATTTCAAAACATTAAAAGGGTTTCCATAATTTTAAATTAAATGTCTTAAATTTCACCCCAAATTTATTTTTATAACCATTAATTATTTTCATGGATATATTATAGATTTATCTTTTTCAAAGATTAATGTTTTTAATGTTTTCACTTCGCCTTTTTAAAAAGATCATTTTAAAGTGACTATTAACATCATCTTTTTATTATTGTCTTCTAAAATATATTTATAATCTTGTCCCCTATGAAAAAATATTTCTACCAAAATTTTCATTTTATAAGAAACTTTATCTATAAGTTATTATGTTTTTCAAAATAAATTATTTTTTTCTCAAATTTATAAAATATTTATTTTCAAATGATTTCAAAATATCATGGATATTTTTTTTTCCAAAGTGATTTTCCTAAAACCCCTAAAAAGTATTTTTCAACCAAGTCATTATTCTTTAACATATCTTATACATTATTGAGTAAAATATTTAAACAATACCATCCAAATTTATTCACTGGATGGATTATGTAATTTCCTATTTTTATGGAATGATTCACCACTTCCTTTGTCTTATATAATCATCCACTATGTATAAGTTTGAGATAGCTTATAATGATTTTCCTATATGAAAACTATAAATTTTATTCCTCTGATTTAAGGGTGTTAACCAAGATTCTATACTTCTATTGATTGGGTAAATTATTCACTTAACCATATACCCTTTATCTATATAGTATAAAAACTGTATGCTTAATTATCTTCATTGAATGGTATTTAACTAGAATGTTACTGAATATCTATGGATACCCATTTATTTTTTATGGGATTATCAAATTATAATTATGAATGGTTTATTTTTTTATTCTATTTGAAAATTCTATGAACCCCATTTTTATTCCATGGATTCTTTAATCTATAAAAAGTGAATTATTTTCATTTGAAAGTTTTATGAAACCCATTTTCTTTCCATGGGTACTTTATGATATGGAAAGTAAATTATTTTCTAGTGACACTCATAAGCATGGATGATAATGGGTGGGGTTCTATATCATCGTCAAATATTCTAATTAAATTTTTATATCTCATGATATAATTATTCATAATTATAATTCAATTCCTGATAAGTGTAGGCACTAATGGGGTGGCTCATTAAAGTAATGTTTCCCTATACTGATTTTTGTTC
This sequence comes from Viscum album, assembly GCA_963277665.1. Classification (NCBI taxonomy): domain Eukaryota; kingdom Viridiplantae; phylum Streptophyta; class Magnoliopsida; order Santalales; family Viscaceae; genus Viscum; species Viscum album. The sequence continues at coordinate 1,181,691,375 of OY728164.1, forward strand.
CATATTTGAAATATTTTATATTTTTATTCTTATTTTCATGAATAATTTATCCTCTCATGGTTAGTGTTTATTAAATCTTATTTACACACTTTTGTTTCTTATTTTATGATATACCAATGCTTATTCCACTATTTATTATCTTTGATTTATTAGGTATGCATTTTCTTATGTATCTTAATTAAACCAATATACTGATCTTATTACCACTTATTGTATTCAATTTTTATCAATTATATTCAACCTTACTAAGGATATAATATTACACCTTTATTATGTTTCCATTACTCATGTTTTGAATATGAGAATAACTTATGAGAGTTCTAGTTTAGAAAGATCATGGAGAAATGTTCATAAATATTGTAAAATAAATTACTTATGTATATGGTCCTCAAATATACTAAAATTTACATTCCTGGTATTGTGAGATTATTTTTTGAGATGTAATGTTTAAATTATGTAAATTATGAAAAGTAATGTTATGTTTAGCTTAGTGAACTTCAATTAGTATCAGGATAGATTTTAGTTATTTTTGAGGATTAGTTTAGTTCATTTTAGGAATTACGTTTATATAAACTTAGTGAAAATCATATGTATGATTCTATGTGTAGAAAAAAATACGAAATTTTTAGTAAAGTTATGGAATATATGGTTTTTATAGAAATTACATCAGTGTTAGGACACTATAAAGTGGATTTGGTTGTAAAATAGATGCACCTAGGGGTAATCTCTCTGAAAAAAGACTATTTAGTATCAACAAAATCTTTACTCTGGTGCATGATGAGTGGTTCTAAGACTACACACTTACAAAGACACTCCCATGGGATATGATTTTGTTAATTAAATTCTATTTATATTAAATTATATTAGATTTATTATGGGATTTAGTTAAGGAATACGAGAGAACCCAACCTAAATAATTTTATATTAAACTGAGAGTGATTTGTTTCAAATTTAAAGATAATGTAATACTCTCAAAGAGTAACAAATTTTAATGTAAATTTTTTTTCATTTAATTATCCTATAATCTGTATCATGGATTGTCCAAAATCAAAGGGGTTGGAATTACAATTACTAATATTTAACTATTTAATGATCACAAACCGAGGAATGTGTTTTGAATTATAGATACATTCCACCGTGACGACCTCCAGTTATACTCTATGAGGGTAGTGATGATCAAACCCTAGAGGTGGAGGTCCATGGGATACTAGTGGATCCTCCAATTGTGCTAGCTATGGTTCTAGGAATGGTACTAGACATAGGTGATGAGGTAAAATTCCACATTGGGTTCTTGCATTTCATGTAGACCGTTCAGGGAGCACTATGACCTGACCTGACTATGACAGAGTTGACACGTTATTTTCAGTAGTATCATTTTCCGATGTTTTGGGTGATGAAAGAGCATTGGATTTAGAGTCATGGATAGAGGCCATTCTATCTATATTTGATCAATTATATACTCCTCCCGAGAGGAGGGTACACCTCAGTATGTACATGCTACGTGAATCCACAAAAAGATGGTGGGATGTTATCACTCAAAATAAACATCATTGGTAAATGAATTAGATGGAGTTTTATATGGAATTATATGATTATTTCTATATCAAGACCCTGAGGGACAATAGATACCATGAATTATTACATATATAACATGGTTCACTATCAGTCATGGTCTATTTGAACCATTTTACTCAGCTCCAGTGCTTCACACCTATTCTGATGGGTGACAAGTGATCAAAAGCTAGGAGATTTGAGGATGGTATTAGGTATGAAATTTTATCACTAGTAAATATCTTCTAACTAACTAATATATTAGGGATAGTGAATTAGGCACTGATCACATAGTATAACATGAGGTAATCTCGAGGTGCAATCCATGGAGGCTCGACACTGCGATCTAGAACTGCATTGACTAGTAGTTGGAAGAATCATTTGGAGCTTCTACACAGTGATACTAATAGTCATAATATCTCTTCAGGTATGTATATAAGGTGCTACCAGTGTGGTAGTATGGTAAATACAAGGCCATAATGTATGAGGTACCAATTTGAGTTCCGTTCTTGCCGAAAGATGGACCATCTACAATGCTTCTGTAGAACGTTTCCACTAGTAGCCAGTGAGAGAGGGCCTGCACCGATTCCACATTCAGGAGAAATGTTAGTATCTTATCACCAGATAGGGATATGGGGTATATTAGGCTGATGAATCCATGGTGGTGGTCATGGCCACGGTATCCAGACCCCAAGTTCACAGTGACTATAGGGTGGATCAACTCTGGGTAGCCAGACAGTGTCATAGGGCCATGGTACATGCTATAAAAATGTAGTGCAATAGAACCATCAAGAGAAGGATCCCAAACCTTTTACTATCCGAGGTACTATTTTAGTAGCATCAATTTTAGCTTAAAAACTCTTTGATATAGGTGTTTCACATAGCTATATATCTAGTCCTATTGTGGAGATACTTGGGATCTGTGTTTATACTACTGATGGCATTATGATGCTAGAAACTCTGTTAGGGATCAGGATGGAAGGTGTGCATTAGTGCTGGTAGTTCCCCCTTTTGGTTGGTGGGTGTCACTTTGTATGTGACCTTTACATCCTCAAGATGATAGGATTCAATGTCATCCTTGGGATGGACTGGTAGGTTCCTTTCATTATTTCATTGATTTCTATCATTGTAGGGTAAGATTTACATCACCAGATGGTGGGGAGTTCATTCATAAGGGTAAGTGGGATGTCCAAAAGAGCCGAGGAAGACCCGAGTGTCGTGGGTTAGGTAGTATGATAGCCCATATTTCGAGTTTATATCGGGATGATTAGGGAACATATTAGGATGATTTCCCTGTAGTGGTTTATCATTTCAAGGATGACTTCTCGGATAAATTCTCATGATTAACACTGGTGAGAGAGGTAGAGTACTCTATCAAGCTAGTGCCAGGAGCTTCACAAGTATCCATTCCTCCTTACAGGATGGATATGATGGAGTTGTAATAGCTCAACTAGTAGCTAGAGTATTTAGAGGAAAAGGATTTCATCTGACCCATTACTTCTCTATGGGGTTTCCATTCCTTTTTTGATAAAATGCAAAAAATTACCTTATTCTATGAGTGGATTACAGGATATTAAACTAGTTTATGGTTAAGAACTGGTATCCTCTACCACAGATAGACATTCTCTTTGACCAGCTCTGAGGAACACGGGTTTTCATAAAGATTGATTTGAGATCTAGTTACCATAAGGTTCATGTTAGACCACTGAAAATACCTTAAAATTCCTTCCGAAGTAGTTATAGTCTTTATGAGTATTTGGTTATGATGTTCGGTCTCATGAACATGCCAAAGGTCATCATGGAACTATTTAACTTAGTGTTCCATCCATACTTTGATTCATTTTTTGTTTTTTTTGTGGAAAATATCTTGGTGTATTCTCACAATTGACACGACTATGACAAACATATTGAGATCACTTTGAATGAATTGAGAGAGCTACATTTATATGCTATGCAGAAAAAGTTACAATTTTAGATGGATTGGATTCACTTATTTGGTCATGTCATCTCAAATAGAAGAGTTTCAGTATACCCAGAGAAGGTGAGAGAGTTAGTTACCTATGAGTAGCCGAAGAACGTATTTGAGGTGAAGAGTTTCTTAGGGTTGGATGGATACTACAAACATTTCATACATTACATATCACACTTAGCAGTTCCATTGACATGATTTAATAATAAAGGTGTGAATTATGTATGGTCAGATTCTTATAAGATGTCATTTCAGGAGTTGAAAAAGATATTGATTTCAGTGCTGATACTAATTTTTCTAGAGTCGGATAGGAGTTTCACTATGAATTTGACGCATCGGGTATTAGAATGGGAGTATTTCTTATGTAGGGGGATCAAGTTGTTACATATAAGTCATTGAAGTTGAGGACTCATGAGATAAACTACCCAATTCATGATCTCAAGTTAGCTACATTTGTTCACGCATTGTGCTTTTGGAGACATTACTTAATAATAGAGAATTTTGTGGTGTACACAGACCAAAAAAACCTCATGTATATATTTATACAACATGATCTGAACCTAATGCAGTGAAGGTGGGTTGAGTACCTACTGCCTTTCGACCTAGAGATTGAATACACACCTAGTAAATGCAATTTAGTGGCTGAAATACTTAGTAGGAGGACTTGAATACATGAAGTGAAGAAGGCTAGTAGCGAGTGGAAGCTTATGGATTTGTTCTCTAAGATGCACTTGCAGGTGAACGACAATTAGTAGTAGTCTTTCCATTCCTCATTAGATGGGATCTATTCATTATTGGATAGATTTAGAATGAGGCATCTATCATATTTCGAAGGCCTAGTTCTACAGGAGAGTGTTGTAGGTGAGTAACCTTCTCCTAGTTGGACCATATATGATGATTAGATCCTGTGAGTACATGGTCGTATGTGGGTCTCTTTAGACATGCACAAGGAGATGATGCATGATTTTCATGATTCATTTTGGGCAGTGCACCTAGGTTTCACCAAGATTTTTTGAGGATTACACTATCAGTACTAGTTGATGGGTATGAAGAAATATATATCTAGTTTTTTCATGTGATGTTCCACCTTTCAACAGGTTATGGTGGAACACCAATGACCATCTATGCTTTTATAGCAACTACCCATTCTAGAGTGGAAATTCAGTGATGTCGTGATGGATTTCATGAAAGGTTTACTGAGTTCACCTTGAGGTAATGATGTTTTACAGGTTTTTTTTGATAGGATCACAAAGGTCATTAATTTCCTAACAATCAATGAAACCTTAAGTGTTGATGAGATTGAGAGGTTTTACATTCATGAGATTGTACAACTGCATGGGTTCCCACATTCTATCATTTCATATAGGGATTATCAGTTTACTTATCGATTTTGTAAAGGGATATAGAGGGCTTTGGGAACACAGGTGCTTCTGAGCATGACATACCACCCCCAGACAGTTGGCCAATCAGACCACACAATTCATGTTCTTGAGGAAATGTTGTGGGCATGCTTCCTTGATTTCTGGGGATCTTGGGAGAGGCATATACCACTGGTTGAGTTCTCCTGCAACAATTTCTTTTAGGATACTATTCATATGGCTTCATATGATGATTTTTATGGTAGACCATAAAAATCACCTCTGTGTTGGATGGAGGTAGGGGAGGTATCTACGATGGGACCTCATTTTGTCCAGGAGACTACAGAACAGGTGGAGTTGATTTGGATGTGGATTCCTACTACGTAGTCTCATCAAAAATCATAAGCTGATCACCATAGGTGACCTCTAGAGTTCAAGGTCATGGATGATGTTTTCCTACATGTTTCACCAAGGATTGGACATAAAAGGATTAAGATACATGGTAATATTCTATCAAGGTATGTTGGTCCATTTGGGATTCTGGAGAGGGTCGGGCCAGTAGCCTATCAGTTGCAGTTACCTTAGTGGTACTGAGACATGCATGATTAATTCTATGTTTCTCAACTATGATATTAAAATTCATACTAATATAATTCTTTTAAACCTGAGGAGGTTGAGTTATAGGTGGATAAATCCTTTAAGGATCATCCTATACGATTTTTGGATCGTAGCACGAAGGTTCTCCAAGGACAGTCCATTACTTTCACACGGGTGATATAGAATAAATGATGAGTAAAAGATGAGACATGGGGGAGGGAGGCTGATGTATGATTGCAGTGGTTAGATTAATTCTCATATCATGCTTTGATACCATTGTAATGGAAATTCACAGATGAATTTATTTAATGAGGGGATGTTTGTAAGAACCTGATTCTTCATTGAGGTACATATCTTTTGTTTTCTATCAATTATTAATTTAAATGTTTAAATTTGGCCTAATGTGAGTATCCATTGAAGACATAGAGGTATTGGGGTTGTCTGTGGCTGTTCTGGATCCCAAAACCCATGTTTTGGGTGAAAAGAGGAGGTTGTATGGTTTAGTAAACCATGTGGGTTAAGCCGCATGAATATGCAGACATGTATAAATTTTTATAAGACTTTAAAAGAGGATTTTTACCCGGTTACTGAATGTTTAGTAAACAATGTGGGGTAATCATGTGGGTTACCCTTGGCCTATAAGAAACTATGCATGGTTTCCACATGGTTTGACCATGTGGGTAAACCATGAAACCTTGTAATTTTATGAATTTTATAAATTTTAAATTTAATTAAAATTATTTTATAACCCTAATTTGGGTTCATCCTCAAACTCACATCAAAGGGAGACCCCCTACTAAGATATCCTTCAACTATTCTCTAAATTTGTATCTACTCTCCATCTAATCTCTGATTTGAATGTGGTTCATCTCTTTGGACCTGCAACTGTAAGACCTTAATTCATTTTATCCCATTATTGATTCTTCTAGCTATCGACGATGCTATTTTGATTTAGTCTCATATGACCTAAATTCCCATTCTTCATATATTATTTAGTTTTATTCCAAACTAGGATCAATCATAGTTTGATACTAGATGATATATTTTGCATGATCCTAAGGTAGGTGGTCATGTTCTTTTCATTTAAAGTCAGATCATTTATATGTGCTGATATCCCTCGTGCCCAATTTTTGGGCATCACCTAAATTGAATTTGAATCCTAGAATTGATAGGTATGTATGATTCAATTAAAGAGGATCATTTATGCTTGTTACAGGTTGAGAACCTTGAATAATTCACCCCTTTTGTTGTGTTGGATATAATTGCCATTTTGATGGCATATGCATTTGAACCTTGATCCCCTTGAGATATTCCCTTGTAATTACATGGGTTTAAATGGGTAAATTGAATTATAATAAATTGATGATTTTTCTATATTCGAAATGAATTAAGTGTATGAGAAGATAACATTACCCTTGACCCATGTATCCCATTTCTTATTTAATCATTTTTTCTTTGAAATTTCATTCCCATGCGAGTAAAGTAAAGTCTATTCCATGATTTATGGAATCAGATTGAATTTATATAATTGTTGATTTGACCATGTGATTTATATTATAGTTAATCCATGTGATAGATTTATAGGACTATTAATCTTATTATAGTGAAAATATCCATGTGAGAATTTGAATGTCCATGGAATTACTATCCCTTATAAGAAATCTTGAGACCATACTATGTAATGGATTGATTAAGAATGGAATGATTGTTACCATAATTTTATCAAGTGTGTTAAATGATGTTAAATCCATATATTAGTTTGATATGAATGTGATTTTTTTATATAAATTATGCCTGCATGTTTAATTGGAAGGCCCATACCTTTGGGGTTGGCCAAGGCTTGATACACCTTTTGAAGTGAGCTTGTTAGATTCTCTTGGTTTTGATCATGGAATGTTAAATAAAATGTTAAATGAAATAAAATTGGTTAAATGATAAATATCCTTAGGTGATACATGGATTCAAATTAGAATGTCATGGATGGAATCATGTGACTATTAACCTATATACCTTGGGTGATACATAGATCCACCTTAGGATTCCATGGACATACTCAATGGTTAATGTAATATTATCATGAGTGATACATGGATCCAAATGTGAGATGCCATGGATAGACACACTGATACTAGAATTATATATCGACTGATACTTGGAATCCTATGGGTTGCTGAGGGCAGACTCAAATAGGCATTGATTATATGTTATGAGTTATATTTGGGTATTTCTAGAAGACTTCTAAAGACAAACTCATATTACAAGGACTTTATACCACATCTAGAGCGATACATGGGTTTATGAGAGGTTCATCATGGATGGGCTCGTATGTTGTTGGTTGAATACACCTGAGTGATACTTGAATTACAATTTAGGAATTTCAAGGATGGATTTAGGTTCTAAATGAATTAAATGAAATGAACTGATTTATTATGAGACTTCAAGAAAAAACACAAGCTTGGAGTTGGTATTGATTTATATTACTTAGATGACCTTATGAGGCATCTGTTGTGATACCAGTTATACATGGTATGACAAGCTTGATCTGTATCCCAATAATTATAAATTTCAATGTAATTGAAATGGTAAATGGATATTGAATGAAAACCGTGCATATAGGATGTATAATTTTGAGTTCTTCATTGCTTATTGATTTTCTTATTGCACACTACCTGCTATATATATTCGTTGAATGATTAGAACATACCTTGGGTGATTTTATACTAGGATACAATATCACACCCTATTTGGGTCATGTTTTTGGAAACAAACTAAATATATGATTGTAGGTAATGATAAGGGAAATCACCCTAACATAGGTAATTGATATGTTGCTTATGAGAAAGAGAGCATGGGACCAAGCTGAGGATTTCCATGCTACTGAGATTCTTTTGAATTTTGTGTAATTTTGAGACATGTATTTTTTATGATAGTTGTGTATCTATTTTGGTTGTTTTATTATAAACATGTGACATATATCATCATGTTGTATATGATATGATTTTTTTCTTGATTATAATATTAGTATTCCGTTATTTATTTCTTTTATATGGTTTAATAATTCCACTACTTGTATCTATTATTGATATTCTGTTGTTCTACACTATGATAATAAGGGAATAGTCTCCCCATAGACTCACCCATTCCCTCACTGATAGTCTAAAACCTCTGGCATTTGTGTAGATTCGCTTGAGGCTATTTGACCTACTGGGCTTGAGGCACCTTTCAGTGGAATCCTGGTCCATGATGTTACATAAATATTTAAAAAGAAATTATTAAATTACATTTTATTATCTTGGAATGATGAAATTTGGGTGAATAAATAATAATAACCATGTTATTAGGAAACTAGTTCAAAACAATCAATATTAATCACACTTGATAATGAAAATAGACAATAACTAACAAATATACATGTAGAGAATAATTTTAAATTATGTTTATAAAAGGATATAAATATGAATTAGAATATTCAATATATTATTAAGATATTTATTTTTGTTATAAAGGATATTCAATCACTTTATAGGAAGTCCATAATTATGTTAAGGGCTTTTAGTCTCAAATTTTTACCTTTAGAGACATATATCCTATTATACACCGTGTTTTATTTGGAACAGTGTATCTACTTACTAATGAATTTATTTTAGATTATTAATTTAATTCATGGGGTTTAAATATCCATATAATTTTTTCTATTTAAATGGTTTCAATTACAAGGATACCATTGTTGTAAGAGCTTTTTTGTTAAATCAACTCCCTCTATTGAGTTAAAATGATTCCTCTTAAACTTCATTCTTAAAAAATTGATTTCTTCCACATTAAGATTTTATTTCATGGTACATTATCCTTAAATATAGTGTAAAATTACCTTTTAATTTAGATATTTTATCATGATAAAATTTCATTCAAAAAAATTATCACTTTGTTTAGAATAATTCCTATCCTCTTTAAAGACAGTTTCCCCTCTTTATCCATAATTTCCTTTCTTTCCAATGTTTTAATTTATAATTGGAAACTTAATTATTTATTATCACATGTTACCTCTATATATTCCTTCCACTATTCTAAAAAATATTTTTTTTACTCTATTTATGATGTAGGTTTTCAAAAATGATATTTCAAAACATTAAAAAGGTTTTCCAAACTTTCAAATAATTTTTTTATCTTCAAACCCAAATTATTTTGATAACCCTTATTTCCTTTCAATGATATATTATTGAAGTATATTTTTTAAAGATAATTTTTCTGATGTTTTTACTTTACCTTTTTTGAAATAAATTTTGAAAGTGACCCGTAACTTCAAATTTTTACAAATGTGTTCTAAAACCTCTTTTTAACATTTTTATACGTAAACACATATTTCCACCACATTTATATTTCTATATGAAAATTTATATCTATATTTTCATGGTTTATAAAAAAAATTAATTTTATTCTAGATTTTTAAAACATTTATTTTAAAATTATTTCAAAAGTTTAAGGATATTTATTATTTCCAAATTGATATTTCTAAAACTTTTAAAACGTATTTTTTAGCTAAGTCATTATTCTACAAAACATCTTATACTTGATTGAGGAAAATATTAAAATTATACCATCCGACATCATTCTATAGATGGATTATGTGATGTCCTTATCTTCTATAGGATTGATCCATCACTACCTTTTCCTTGCCCAATCATCCACTATATATAAATATGAGCTATATTTTAATGTTTTTAATATGTGAAAACTCAAAATTTCCATCTTATGGTTGAAGGATTTTCACCTATATTTCATACATCAGTTGATTATGGAAATTATTGACTTAAATGTATAACCTTTATTTATAATATTTAAATACCATATGATTCATTATCTTGATTGAATTGTATTTATCTATAATTTTACTAAATATATTTGAATACCAATTTATTTTCTATGGGTTTATCTTATCATTATGAATTATTTATTTAAGTGATTCAATTTGAAAAGGACATTAAAACTATTTTATTTATATGGGTTATTTATTATATAAAAATTAAATTATTATAATTTGAAAGTTTTATGAAACCAATTTTACTCACATGAGTTCTTTATGATGTGATAAGTGAAGGATTTTCAATGGGCACTCATAAGTATGGTTTATGACATGTGGGGTCCTATATCACTCTCCAATGATTTGGTTAAAAGTTTATATCTCCAAAGATAAGTATTCATGAGTACATTTTAGTTTCTCTTAAGTATGGGAACTAATTTTTTGGCTCATGAAAGTAATATTTTCCTATAATAATGTTTGTGACATATTTTAACGATGTCATAGTTTTATGTTTATTCTCGTGAATATGTTATGCTCTCAAGAATCACGTTTATTGACTCATGTTTCCAAACTCTTTTGATTAATTTCATATGATATTAAATGATTTATGATCTATGATTTATTGGGTATAAAATTTATTATGTATCTTGATTAGACCCACATGCCTAACTTATGATCACTTATGATATTCTATTATTATTGATTATGTTTACCCTTACTAAGAGTTTGATCTCATAACTTTATTTTCTTTCCATTACATAGGTTATGAATATGATTATATCTTATGAGAAGTCTAGGATGATTCCTGTTTGGATCAATTATAATTAAAAGTTCACAAGTATTGTAAAATAAATTAATTATATAGATAGTCCTCAAAAACACTAAACCTTTTATTCTTGGGATTGTAATATTATTTTGTGAGATATAATGATTAAATTATGGAAGTGATGTAAAATAAGGAGATTTTTATCTTGATTAACTTTAATATATTATCTATTTGATTAGTTAAATGGTTCCAAATGGTTTTTAAATATTGATCTATGGTTTGTGTATCATTAGATGAGGGTAAAAGTGGTAAATGTATTAAATACTCCAATTCTGTGTCATTATGGGAACTTTGAGTTCATAGTTATTTCATTAAGTATAAAAAAACCCTCACTCATTTTGTTAAACTCTTGAACTCTATGTTTCACGAGTTGTTATATTAGTATATAGTAGTGTTCATTGATGACATCGATATGTACTTGAAGTAAAGGAGGGATCATTATGATAATATAAATACTATTTTGTAAGTCCTTTGATTACATAAACACTTTGAGAAGCTTTATATGTGTTATTTTATATATGAGAGGTGAATTTCCTTGGAGGAGTGGTTCTTCAAAAAGGAGTAGTACAGATCCTTTAAATATTGAAGTATTTAATTCTTGGGAAGCACCCAATAATATCCCATAAGTCTATTGTTTCCTTGGTTTTTCTAGACAATATCAATGATTTTATTCCAATGATTCATAAACTATGATTCCTTAACTAGGAAGGTCTGAGCCTTTGTATGGATTGACTAGTTTTAATAATCATTTGACTATCGAATGAAGAGGGTAATCAGCTCTCATGTCCTTCAGTTTCAAGAGGAATGAGTCATGTTCAAGGTATTCTAGAATGTTTTTTTACCTTTTCTGGGGTTATTTTGATGTAGTTAAGAACATTGATATCATATGGGTCTCGGTAGTCAATTACTTATGTATTTAATTATTCCACCCATGACCTTGAATTATAAGTATTGGTGTTTTCTTAGATGTTTTGGTGTTATTACCTTTTTGGTGAATGCTTTTTGTTTTTTATAGATCATAAAATCATGAGGTATATTTTTTTGAGCATGGTTTGAATATGAATTAGTGAATGTTGATAGATTTCTTGTATGAATATGATTTTGAGATATCTAATACACATGAGAAAGGGAATTTAGTTGTTGATGAATTGAGGAGGAAGTCAAGGGGAGATATTGTTTATTAGTCTAAAGATTCATGTAGAGTGGTGGAGGAGATGTGACCTTGTATTTTGCTATGGAGAAAGATGGTGATAAAGGTCTCCTATATCAAATGACCATGCAGTCATCCTTGTTGTTACAGGTTGCAGAGTTTTGTTTTGTTGATTCTTTAGCAATGTGATATATAAATGGGATAGTGAAGATTCATGGGGTGTATAGGACCATCATCTCTTATTACAATCCTTATTTTACTTTGTGAGTCTAGGAGATATTTAGTGTGATTTTGTCTCTAATCTAAACCTTATCACTATTTTCCATCCCATGATAGATTGTCAAACTAAGTAAATCATTTAGATACTAGAGAACTTATTTCATTCACATATTCTAGATTTTGGTAGTTCACGAGTGAATTATTTTCCCTTTTGTGGGTGTTCATATAACAATATATATCACTCTTTCATTGGTATGTATTTTTACAAATTTCTATATGTGAGTCCTTTCATATATCTATTATGATGATCCAGGGTTAGAGAGCTAGGAAGCCTTAAAAGTGATGTAATTTAAATCACAATTTAAGTTTTAAATGATTTATGAGAATATGAATGCCACTATACACTACATGAAGTATTATAATGATTAGTAGAGGAGGCCTAAAGAGTTTGAGTTTAGAGATCATGCATTATTGAAGGTTTCATCTCATTGTGGGTAGTGGAGGTCTGGTTGAGGGAGTAAGGTTTACCCTCTATTTATCGGTCAATAATTAGAGTGAATTGGTGAGGTGGTGTATCAATTAGATCTTCATTTATAGTTGCATTAGATTCAAAATGTCTTCTATGTGGCACAACTTTTTCAATTTCATCATTTTATATCCCATGTCATTAATTAGGGAATTTTATATATTGATGATTCCATGAATTTAATGGAGTAGTTGGTTGATATTCAATACTTTTGGGAAAAGGTGTTTCTATGGACCATCATTCCCTTGGGTTGTGTCTTGGAATGAAAAATTATAGGTGTGTACATGGGAACATGAGTTGAAGATGCGTTATCAATATATCAAGTATTTTTAACATTTTTTGTTTTCTTATGATATTGAGTATCTTGATTTTATGATGACATGATTGAGGATTCTTCCTTCATGAGTTATGCTTGAGTTTCAGTGGTAGTCGGATTCTTTTTTGAATAGTATTTACCATGGATTCTTATTTTCTATACTTTCTTGTCCTTATTTCAGATTAATTTTTTCATTCTCAAGGATGATAATTTTTTGATATGTATCAAATTTAAGGGATTAGATCTTTCTAGACCTTTAATTATATTTTAAGGAATTCTAAGTGTCAATTTTGAGTGTTTAAAGGTGATCATAAGATCAAAAGTTGACTTTTGAATTGAGGAAGTTTAAAAATTTTGTTTGGGAAGAGGCCACACCATTTTGGAGGATTTGGTAGTGTTGAGGGTTTATAAAGTTGACTGTTTTAAAGAGTTTTTTAAAGCCAGGGTTTGATATACCAATTTCAGTGAGTGTCCATATTTTTCTAGTTCTCCACACCATAGTGGATGTCATTTTATTAAGTATAGTGTTTGTTATAATCTTTTATAAAATTAGGAAAGGTTGTAACAACTATTTTTATGGGAATGAATGAAATATGCTATAGTGTGGAGGTTTCTTTAGTGTGACTATTATGGGGTTAATTAGATCATTATATGAACCTTGGAAGTATAAACAGACCCAAAAATAGATAAATATATCTCTAAACAATTTAATGTATATGTGTATCAAAAAAACCAATAAAATAAAAAGAAATACCTAAAATTACCAAAAAAAATTACATATTCTGTATCCTTCTTCTATAATAGAGTGTGATTGATAAAGATCACATGGATAAGAAGATGAATTCCCCTACCTCCAATGGAGAAACACCAGCCAATAGATCCATGAACACTTCATGAAGACTCTTAAATGCTTAAAGGTGTGCTACCACCATCTATAAGTGATGAATGATCTTTGGGAAGTAGAGAGATTGACTGAATCATGAAAAATTCACAACTATTACCCACACACAATAGTATAGAATCACATCCTTTTTTATATCCATCCTCAAAACTCTTCTTTTAATGAATAGTTTCTACCATTACATAATTTATTAGGTTACATCTCATGGAATCTGAATGTTACAACTTTTTTGGTGCTAATTCATTAAACACTTCAATGAATGAGGTGGGAATGCTATAAATGAACCTTATATTTGGTTCATAAAAAATGTAATCATGTGGGCAGAATGTGGTTCTACACATTAATCACATTCACGTGAAACCCAAGTGTAGATATAAAACATGAAATCACATGAACCACTACATAATAGTGGTGGTCATATTAATTAATATCTAAATATCTTCCCGAGGTGACCTAATCATAACATACAAAAATATTACATCATTTTAGATGAATATTAAATAAATTTTACAATAATCTGGACCCTTTTTAAATAATGTATTAGTGTCATTTGATAGTAGTTATATAGTTAACTTATTTTATAAAATATCTATAACATACCCAAAGGGTTCTTCTATTATATTAAACTTCATAGAAATTTCTTACTTAATACCTTTGTCTATAACTTGGGGAAAAAGGAAACATATGAAAGGGTGATATTAGATTCTCAGTAAGGGTAAACATAGTATATATCAGTCATTGATCATAAGTGATCATGAGCATAAGGGTATGATAACATGATTATAAATTAATAAAGTCATACCAAATCAATAAAATATCTTTAATCATGAATCATGGAATAAGGTTTTTTAAATCAAAACACATAAGACATAAGAATGTAGAATCATCGATAATAAATCATGATCTAATAGAACCTATCATAAGCATAAAGAATATGAATGTGTCATATACATAAGCTTGTAAAATTGTTTCTTTATTCAAGGACCACTAGAAATTTTATCATAGTGATTAGGGTTCACTTCATATTCTATCATTTCCTTAGTCAAGGTTCACTCCCAGGACTATAATAGTAGAGAGTGTTCCTTACTGATCACTCCCCACTCTAGTCCTTATTATCTCATGAGATATTTTTTTTAACCCAATTAAATTCAGGGATATATATTTATGGGCCCACCATCTACATAATGAAATTAATATATATATATTCCATAGGATCATAAAACATTAATCATATCATCATAGCATAACATGTGGATAATAAATGGGTTATTAAAAAATATTACCATCACATAATGATAATCCAACCTAATAAATAAAGTTGATGGTATCATAATAGATTTCATTATCTCATCATCACTTAATTAACCCAGGGGAAAGAAATCAGTTTCATGTAATCATCCTAAGAACATCACCATCATAAGTCATACAAAACAGATTATGGAATCATAATAACAAATCCCCAATGAACCATAAAAATCCTTAAAGGATAATGACATCAATTAAAAATAAATTTAAAAGAACATTAAAATCTTTATATTAAATCATGAGAAAAAAAATATCCTTTTCTTTTGATAACATTTTAAATAAAAATTCCAAAAAAATTAAAAAATTATTTTATTTGAAAATAACCATATAAAATTCTAAAGGATTATTCTAATAAAATAACATTCCTGAAAAAGGAAAAATCCATTCATATTTTATATGTTAAAAGAGATCATTTTTTTCACAATATTACAAAAAATAAAAAATGACTTCTTTGGAAAAAATTTCCTTAAAAATATTTATTTAAAATATTTATAATTAAATAAAAATATTATGAAAATAAAAAATTTAAAACATTTCAAGTATATGTAAAAACCTCTATAAAATAATTTTTAAGATCATGGACATGGAATAAAAGGTTCATCAACCAAAGAGGAAATATGTTTAGATTTTATTTAAAAAAAATTCTCTGTAATTTTAAGTCCCAAAGAGATAAAAAAGGTACTATTACTTAAAAATTAAAATAATAACTTGATTAGAATAAAATATATGGGTTTTAAATGATAATATCCATATATATTTCCCTAATTTTAATTTATCAAATACAATCCTGAAAATAAATTAGATTGTAACATAAACCCTTATCTAAAGTACCATATTGCTTTGTAAGTGTTCAAATATCTAGAATAATAAATATATATTTATTATATATATATTATAGAACCATATTCATACATAAACTAATACATATCATTCCTTTATAATTTCTAATCAATCTTTTGTTAATAGTTTCTTCAAAATGAGCATTCTGTTGAAAATTGGTCTTTTTTCCATGCATGTTTCAGTTTGATGGTTTTTGTACCTAAATATTGATAATGTTTTAATAATAAATATAACCATAACTATGAAATAAGTTTCATAATTATTAATTATATACAATTTCATGACAATTCATATAAATCACTAATAAAAAATGAGTTAAATCATTTCATGGAGATGGTAGTCCGTATATACAAATGAGTGATGTTTCCACTTTTTGATGAATTGAAAAAAATAAAGGTAAATAATAATTCACCTTTATAGAATCATTATTATATCATAATATTATATATATTAATTAAATATATCCTTATTATAATATATATAAATAAGAAATGAAAAATGAATCACATCGCTTCGTGCAAGTGGTAGTCCACACGTATGCACGAGAAACATTATCATTTTCCAACAGATGAAAAGGTAAGAAGGTAGATAGGATATTATAATTAAAGAATAATAATTATTTTATAGATATTATATATAAACATTAAATCAATCATAATAATAAAACATAAAATATGGTGATGAAAATTTAATTATATCACTCAATGGAGGTGACAGTCTACACGTTTGCACGAGGGATATTTTCATTTTCCATTTGATAGAAAGAAGTTGGAAAATGGTTTACCCATTATTATAATAAAATATAATTATATTTATGATTATTTATTCATTATGTTAGTATGGTTACCATTTATTTATATAAATTTTAATAATAGATAAACTTGGAAATAGTTAGGTAAGATGAATAATGCTTCTTTGAGATACCTCCTTTGTCTCACACATTAATCCTTATTAGGATGGTCTTAGGGTAAGACCAAGAGATCATAAAAAAGTTAGGGAATCTAATAATGTGTTTGTGTAGGTATTTTCCAAACTATATCTCTCAATTTTTTTCAATACGGGATAAATATAGGCTTCCTTTTATAAGTGAGGGGAGGGACACACATGGAAATACATAAAAGAATTAAATAATATAAAGTAACATTCTTGTAAAAGTGGATCCAAAAAAAAAATAATGTAAAGGTATTATAAGATGAGGTCTAAATATATTGAAACAATAATATTCTCATAAGTTCATGTGGCATAGTTACCCTTATCTCTTAGTTTATCCCCTTGTAAACACTTTATGACCCACAAATTCTACTATTTTTACTATTAATTATGAAAAAATTAAGTTAATACTAATAAATTATATTAATTATGATGATTAAAAATATTTAATCAATTTTAAAATATTTAATTTCTATAATTGGTAGAAATTAACTTGAAAACAAGTGCGCAAAACATAATGAAAACAATTTTTTTGAAAAATGACTTTTTAAGCATAAAAATGAGTTTAACTTCATTCCTTACCATGAAAAAATGATTAAATTATTGTTAAAATATATTATTGAATATATATTATATAAATTCCATTAAAATAATTAATAAATAGTTATTTATGTAATTTATTTAGAAAAAATTACATTGCATACACATAAAAAAATAGTATTTTTGGAAAAGAACTTATTTTAACTTCACATGATTTTATTATAATTTATAAGAAATTGATATACAATTAATTATATTTATATATGTGTAAAAAATAAATTTTTAGTGATTTCGTTAGTTCTATATATACCCACTAATCCCATAGATAGCTGATAACTATTACTTATAATAATTTAAGATTATAACACGGTTCACTTAAACATAGGGTTGTGTGTAAATAAATATATCAAAGAAATTAAATTTATTTAAATATTAATATATCCTAAAATATAGGGGTGTTACATTATACCAATATTATAATAATTTCACCATAACAATTCCATCACTCTAATATAAACAATTGAGGATACCTCTGAACATCCTAGGTGGATCGTGTAATCATCATGAGAGGGGAGTGAATTAGGGGTGTCCAAATATTATCGATTATATTCAACATAAACACTTTATTTATTTAATTTGATCGAAAATCTTATATTAGATAGGATATATGGATCTTTATAGACTCACCCTCACCACTTTTCTTTTATTATATCTTGTAAATATAAAGTTAACAAAACACATAGATTTTTACAAGGTTTGAACTCAATGTGGGAACCTACTCCTTACTGTGTCAATTCCCATAAAGTAAAAAATATCAATTATATAATGAAGTGAATACAATGATTCAAATAAAATTAAGATCCTTCTGTCTACCTATAGTAAATTATACAATATCCCACTAGATACAATGTTTTCTTATACTTTGGATCTAATAAAAGATAATAAACATTGAAAACACCTCACAAACTCTTGTCTGTAAATTCTTAGTATGGTACACTCTTCATCTAGAATGGATTCATTAAATGTGCCTCATTATTCATCCATTGTTCCTCCATCTGATGTTCCTGAATTTCCGCTTGGTACTTCTTCCACTATTTCATATTCTACAACTAAGATATTCCTTGGTTGGAAACTCATTCTATTAAACATTCAGCACTTGAAATCTGTAAAAAATAACATAAAGTTATTATTTTCATAGTGAATTTACCTCTTTATATAGGAACACTTTCTTAAAAAAACTAGAAGAAAGTGTGGGCTTCAAAAATTTGAATATTTAATTTTTCTGCTCAACTCAACTTCATTAGACTTCTTTGAAAAAAAATAGAGCATTCTTTAAAAAGAGTCCTTAAAACTTAACATTAATGAATTTCTTAAAAATTTCTCAAATATCAGTTAGATTTTTGAATATTGAAATAATATCTCAATATAATCATAAACATTTAATTTAAAATGTTTTTCTAAATCTCTTTATTACTCTATATAGAGAACCATTCATTTATTTTTTGTACTTGATTTTTATATATCTAAAAATATTTGTATGACCTCCTCCATCCAATAGTCTTACAAAGGTGTGTCTGATGAGCTTCTGAGATTTAATCTATCTAATTTAATTTTTAAAGTTCTATCTGATGGTATTTGTATAAATTTATCTAATTTAATTTATACTATTTTCTCTATCTCATATAACTCAACTTTATCTTGGATTTTTACACCCTCCTCTATCAAGAGATTAATATATCCATTTAATCAATACAACTTCACACACCTCTATTAAATAATTAGTTGTAACTTCACCACTTTGTATATTATACTTTTTACAGCTGAAAATCCATCTTTGTATCTTCAAAATTTGTACAAACTTTAAATCATGAGTATTTGTAACACAAACTTTGTAAATATTAAAACTTCATCTTTGTAACCTAAACTTTTTAAAACTTGAAAATATGACTTTGAAACTCAAAATTTGTGAAACTTATAACATTAACTTTGTGACTCAAAATTTTTACATATTTAAACTTAATCTCTATAACTTAAATGTTGTATAGATAGTAACATTGTATTTTTAATTCAAACACTATGAAATAAGAAACATACACTTTTTTCATTGAGCTTTGTACAACTTGAAATATAAATTTTGTTACTTAAACATTTAACAGCTTGTAACATTAACTTTTCCACTCAAATTTTTTAAATATTGAAACATAAACATTGTTACTTAAACATTCTATATATTTAAAAATAAAGTTTTTTACTCATAATTTGTACATATTTCAACATAAAAGTTTTTATTTTAACTTTTTATAACTTTAAACATAAAATTTTTTACTTGAAATTTTCATATCTTGCAACATAAACATTGTTACTTGAACTTTGTAAATTCAATTTTGTAACTTCAAATTTTTAACTGAAAATTTTTTACATCAAATTTGTAACTTAAACATTGTAACCTAAAAATTTTATAAAATTTATGTCCAGAATCATTATGAGTGAACACATAGTTTTATAAATTCTCTCACTTTGTAAAAACTACACTAAAATAAATAGTATATTTATGATGCTAAGAACTTTAAGATTTGAATAAAATTGTTAGACTTTATGAGATAAATTTCTTAAACTTCTTTAGAATCTCATAAGTAAATTTTATTAAACTTATTTAGAAACTTATAAGAAAATATCTTAAACTTATATATCACCTCATAAGAAAAGTATTATAAACTTCTTTATAAAATCATAAGAAAAGTTTCTTAAGTATCTTTAGATATACATAAGAAATGTTTCTTAAGAAAATAATAATAAGAGCCTTTTAAAAATTATAAGCAGAACATAATTTTTTTCTTAAACTTCTTTATCACCTCATAAGAAAAATTTCTTTAACTTATTTTTCAACACATATGAAAAGTTTATTATAATTATTCAGCAGCACCTAAGAAAGCAATCCTAAACTAATTCAACAACTTATAATGTAAGGTGAAGATCACCTTATACTCATTATCAATGAATCATAGGGAATTAATAAAATCTTCAGTGAGATTCATCATTCTTGATTATCACATATTACATCATTATTATTATTCTGATGGTTTTACCCTTAGGCTTACATCCTTCAGTAGACCTTTAAGCTCCTTTTTGTTGACACTTAGTTCTTCAACTTCTAATGTCATTGATATTTTTTATGTATCTTACTTCATAAATCTATATGCATCATAATTACTGTACTACAAAATTTCCTTAGTAATCATTTCCATAGTAACCTTTTCCTTCAACATACTCACTAACATTACTTATAACTATTAAAAACACATACACTATATCAACATCATCATCCAATAAGAGTTATAATATCCCCCTTTGGATTTTTTATCTACACCCAATTCTCTTTTAAATTGAATAAGATTTATATCCACCTTATTTCCAATGAATTCAAAGTCTCCTTATTCTATGAAATTTTATGTGAGGTAATAATTTTCTCTCCCCATTAATTATTTGAACTTTAATTTCCCATTAATGAAATATTTTGGGTGAGGGGTAAACTTACTTCACACCCTTTATTCTTCTTTTATTTTATTCCATTAAAATAAATATAAACCTTGAACATATTGAGAGAAATAAATCATCAATTTTCATAAATAAATAATTCCTAAATTAAATAAATCTAACTCTACGTGATCTGTGCACAATTTAGAAAACAAAAGTGGTCAATTAATACATTAAAGTTATCCTTAAAATTTAACAAGTGATGCCAACATTTACAAAAAACATCTTTTATGGAAAATTTCATCATATTTTCATTCAACATACTTTCCTATATCTATCCCAACAAATAGATAAACAATGGATCAAGTGTAAAAATGAACATTTTCCCCCCCTTGCAAGATAATTACAAATTTGTCATAAATAATTCAAAACATTTCCATTTTATATTTTTACTTAAGTTTTCGTATGAAAATGGGAGTATAAATAACATACCTTGAGGATGATAGAAAATTTTAATATTTTGGAATTTTTGTATCTATAATTTCATCATTATAATCCAGAGCTTCAATTTTTACTGCTCTAGTTAATTCAATGTTTTATTTACTGGAACTTGAGAAGGTGGTTTTATAACCTTTGGATGCCCGAAATTTGTTTCTTTATTTCAAATTTATTATGTTTCCCAAATCAACAGCCTCCACTTTACTTTATCCGCCTAAATAACATCACCTTCAATAAAATTTTCAATGTATATTATTTGAAACATATAATAGAATAAGGTACATCTTTTCTTTGTTTAGATGATAGAGAAAAAGGGATGAGAATTTTGTTTAACCCAAAAAAATTCTTCTCTGTAACTTCATATTTCTTTATACCTTTACCCTTATCTTTCTAAATAGTAATATTCTTGGCTGGTATGGGTTTCTTATCCTTAAATTTTTTTATCATTTCATGGTGAATTCTTTATAACTTCAACAAGGAAGGAACATACATTTTCCTGATTTTACTCTACTCTCAACTTACTTTTTTCCTCTAACTATTCTGGGGATACAACCAAGAAATCGTTAATAATATATTATAATTCCTTATTATGATATGATTTCTTTACAACTACAATAATTCCTTATGATGTTTTTATACTATTATATACAAACATATTCTATCCTAGTAACATTGTCATTAAATTTTCATGAGTGTGGCCAAGAAACTTTAATCTTCTATACATATTATTATCTTCCAATAAGTAACACTTTAGAGGAAACTTATAGTGAATATACAATTCTGGATTAGTTATCTATTTTACCATTCCTATCTGATTATAAATTTATAAGATTTATTGAATTGTTTTCTTGATATTCCTTATCATAACTTAAAAATTCATGGAAATTTTGAAACTATCCATTAAGTGACCTTTTATTCCCTAGAAGTTGCATATTTTCTTGGTAAATACATATAATGAAACGTTATTAATGGATTCCAACTTATTATTTTATTACATTTGGTTTCACCCCAAGGTAGGCTTACTTCATATCTAACTTACTTTTTTCTTTCATCTTTCGTGGCCTCTTTATTTTAGTAGCACTTGTATTGTACTTGGAAGAAGTAAACAATCACTTTTCTTCAAAATGTGAATTTATTCCACAATTTTTAAATAAATTTTTAAGATACTCAAATATATTGAATTTTAGTATATATATATAATTTTAAGGTTGAGTATACTTATATGAGTTTCCCATTACTTTCATTTTTCTCCCCCTTAATTTTGGATTCCTTTATTCTTCAAACCTTGAAATATTTTTATAACAATTTATTTCCATGTGTATGAACTTTCCATGACACCAAAAATAACCAAATATCCTTGTATTCTACAATTTTGTTATATTTTGGTTGATGGATACTTCTTCCAAAACAAGATCCTTTTGGATGTTTATTTTATCTACTTGACATCTTGGGGTGAACTGTTTTGTTTTTATTTTTTTAATTCCACATTATTTGAGGATGTGGTATTTTGACCTTTTTCAAATAGTTTTTATAGCATTATAGCTTACACTAAAATAATGTTAGTTAGTGATAACAGATTCATCAAAATAAGGGTTTAACTTTTACCCATCTTATCGAAAGATGATCCTTCTGATGATTTCAAATTCTTCCAGCCACTGGATTGAGTCTTTCCTTGAGTGAGACTTTTCTTAGAAACTTCAGCATAGATTATTAACCTAGATTTATGTGAATATTCTTCTTATGTATCTTATATGTTTCTCAATCTCACATCTTCTTCATGAAACTTTTACTTTAATGTATTCTTTTAATTTTCAAGACTCCTCAATTTGTCTTTACACACAACTTCTAACTTTTTTATATTTTCTTCAAGTAACTCACTCACCACTTTTCAAGAAAGATGAATATCTTATACACTATTTTCCTTGATTTCTTATTGAGTGTTATTAACATCAATAATTTTTTTGTGGGTATATTCTAGTGAATGGATATTTTCTTAGAAAACTTTTGTTAATACATATTCCTCAGACAAAATCCTCTGCAATTATTTTTCCATAAGAGTGGAATTTTCTTTATAGTATATTACTACTTGATCCTTAGGCTCATTGTGTTTAGTGTTTGTGTAAGACATTTTTTCCTTCCATTGTTTTTCTTTAAATATTTTAATATCTTACTATATGAATCTTTCAAGCACTATTATTCTTATAGATTTATTTTACAATTGTGAATTCTTAACTTTAATAATAGTTTATAATGAATAGAATATTTAGTTTAAAACATCCTTTATAACATTATTCTAAAAAAACTTATTTGAAATTATTATTCATTATGATTGAAATTTTTGAGAAATTTGTACCTTTTATTTCTCTCCTTTAATAAGTTTAGTAAGAGATTTACATTCTCATAACTTATTCCCTAATGAATTATCTATCTCATCATTTTATGTCTTCATCTGTGATATTTTTTCAAGTTATACCTTGATATATGTAATTATAAATGTAACAACTTCAATAGGGACATTTCTCATGCAATATTTGATTTCATATTAAAAATAATAAATTGTTTCCACTAGATAATACTCTTCACAACTTGAATAATATTCTTTCGTATGATTAATTTTCTCATATAAACATGAAATATTACCACACACATAAACTTTTGGTCATGGTGGATCCTTCTTTAATTGGTTTTCAGAGGCTAAACTTTTAAACTTCTAAGATTGTTTCTTCTCCTGGGTTTTCAAGGTTTTAGAGAAAAACCTCAAGGTTAATATACCCAGAAATAACATTTCTTTTCTTTAACTCATTTTTAACTTTCTTCTATTTCATATAAATACCGTACTCACCTTTCAGAAATAAAACATTATAGATACAAATTGAATGAACCTTGGTACTAATACTAATTGAGAGGCCCGGGTGGATTGTGTATTCACCCTAGGAGGGGGTGAATTAGGGGTTACAAACTTTCACTTATTATATTCAACATAAAATATTTATCTATTTAAATTGATCAAACCAATGTTATTAGTTAGGATGTAGGGATATTTAGAAACTCACCCTCACTAATTTTCTCTTATGTTATATAATAAATATAATGTAAACCACACACATGTATTTTTACAAGGTTTGACCTCACTATGAGAACTTACTCCTTGCCATATAGACTATCATTGAGTCATGAATATTAAATATATTATGAAGTGAATACGATGATCCAACTCCAATCAAGCTCCTTCTATCTCTTGATGGGAAATTACACCAGCACCCACTAGTGACAATGTTTTCTTATACTTCATAGCCATTAAAAATATTTTCTATATTTATGATTGTTGAAATAATAGCTCAAAATCATCACAAAACATTTAATTTATAACATTTCAAACCTCCATCTACCGCACCATTCATCTGTCCGGTGTACTTGATTTTTATTTTTATATAAATCATTATAATAACTCCCCCATCCAATGGTCTCAAAAAAATTTCTCTTGAGATTCAGTTCGTTCCTTCATCTATTAGTCTTTGTAAAGGTCTATCTGACAGTCTTTGTAAAAGTTTTTTGGGTGGAATTTGTACTCTTCTCTCTATCATTTATAACTGAACATCATCTCAGATCTTGTACACCCATCCTCCATCCAATGATTCATATATTCCTTTGATTAGTACAAATTTACACACCTCTCCCCAATAATTAACCATTACTTCACCACTTCCTAGATTTTTCTTTGTATAGCCGCATATTCATCTTTCTAACATCAAACATTCTACAGACTTTGTATCTTGAACTTTGTAACTCAAAATTTGTAAAACTTGAAAGTTTATAATTTTAACTCAAACTTTTTATAGCTTGAAACTTTAACTTTGTAACTCAAAATGTTTATAGCTTATAACATTAACTTTGTAATTCAAACATTATATATCTTGAAACTTCATATTTCTAACTCAAACTTTGTACATCTTGAAAATTTAAATTTATAACACCAAATTTATACAACTTGAAACATAAACACTGTTACTTGAACTTTTTCTCAGAATATTTATAGCTCAAAACATAAATTCTTTTACTCATACTTTGTTTATTTTTCAACATAAAATATTTTACTTGATATTTTTACAAATCACAATATAAACTTTTTTACTTTAAAATTGTAAAACTAGAAACATAATTTATGTTATTTTAAATTTTTATAGCCTCAAACATAAACTTTGTCACATAAAATTATACATATTATAATATAAACTTTTTTAATTGAATATTGTAACATCAACTTTGTAACTACATATTTTTAACTATAACTTTGTAGAAGTTGTCTTTATGGAAACTACATGAGTAAACATATGTTCTTTCATATCATCCCCCTTATTAAAACCTTTATTATAACCATGAATATATTCTTGATTTCAGGAACTTCAATATCAGTATAGAATCATCTAAATTTATAAGAAAACATTATTAAAATTCTTCAACAACCCATAATAAAAGTTTCTTAAACTTCACCAGAAACCCAAATAAACAGTTTCTCAAACTTATTTAGAACCACATAAAGAAATTTTCTTAAAATATTTCAAAAAAAGATAAGAAAATTTTCTTAAACTTCTTCAACATCTTTTAATTAATGTTTCTTAAAATTATTCAATACCTCATAATAAAAATTTCTTAAACATTATCTCCATAACATAAGAAAAGTTTCTTAACCTTATTTAATAGAATATAATAAAAATTTCTTAAACTTATTCAGAAACTCTTAATGTAAGGTAAATATCACCTTATAATACTCATGAATGAATCATATATACTTTATCAAATCTTTAGTGATCTTGATCCTTCATGATTATCTTGTATTATCTCACTGTTGTCCTTTCGATGGTTTTAAAATTGATATTACATCCTTTAAAAAAATATTTAATCTTCTTATCTATGGGAACATACAATTTTTACTTCCAAATTCATAGATTATTTTTCCACATCTTACAACATTATTCTATATTTATCAATTGTATTATACTAAAAAGTTTCCACAGGTACATTTTCCTAAGGATTATTTTCCTTCAAGATACTCATTGAATTTATTGCTAACTTTTGAAAACACATATAATATTTCAACATCATCATCTGATATGAGTTATAACTTTTATGCCAAAACATCCTCGAGGTACCACAAAGATTACTCAAAACTATAGTTTCACCACAATACTTTGACTAGGTGAGCAACATTATTACACAAAAATTTATCTCTTTGATCTAGAATATCTATTTTTACCACAAAAGAGATATAATTCTCTAGTGGTATGACATATGAATTTAGTACATGTGATATTATAGAAATGTACTTCATTAGGAGAGATACATAGAAGAAATCATGAACCCGAGAGAGATTTTGTTGAAGTTCTATGAGACAAGAAACCGTCATGATATGATAAATAAATTTCAATGGATCTCAATATATAGGTCTTAAATTTCACTTATTTTGAAATATAATAGCCTTATTCCAAGGACATATTAATTTGAATACCTTTTCACTAACTCATAACTATAGATCTCACCAATAATTGTAAGTAGAAATTTTCTGTTGACTCTAATTTACATTAATGTGACACTGAATGACTCTGACCTTCTCTAAAATTTCCTCAGATGTCTAAATTTCCAATAGATTTCGTTATCCAACTTCATCCTAGTAGGTTGGAGTTATATACTTCCTTCCATAGAGAGATTCATAAATACCCATTTGAATTTTTAGGTGGAAGTTATTATTATAATAAAACTCAACCAAGTAAATTTTTTGATCTCAACCAACCTTTAAATCCATTGAGAAAACTATCAACATATCTTCTAGGGTTTTAATGATCCTCTCAAACTTCCCATATATCTAAGGATGATATATAGTGATAATGTTCAAATTAAAATCTTTATAAATACTTCTATAGAACTTCAAGGAAAACTTCATATCCCCATCATATGCAATATAATATGGTACTCCATGAAACATTACCACTTCATTAATATATATCTTGGTATGCATATTAAGAGATAAATATTCTATGATGGTAATGAAATGTGACAATTTCATAAGGAGATCAACTATAAAACAAATAGAATTATTCCCTTTAGATTTTTTGGGTAGTCCAAATACAAAATCCATGGAAATGTTTTCTTATTTCTATTATGGTATGGGTAATGTTTGTAACATCATCTTGGAATTCTATCTATAGGGGTTAACTTGATGACATACCAATCATTGAGATAGATACTCTACAATATCAATTTTCATGTTATCCATCTATAAATAATCTTTTAGTTCCTTATATATCTTTTTACTTCCAGGATGAATATAGAATGATTAACTTTGAGCTTCATCAAACAAATCATTCTTCATGTCTTGTATTGTTTGGACACACACTTGGTTCCTGGAAATTATCATTACATATGATATCATGATTGAAATTAGGAACATTTTTCACCTCATTCCATAGTTCCATATCCTCTTTATATTCCTATTTAATCCTGACATGGTTAAATGGTTGAAACAGGGAAATACCCACGGATCCGAAACAGCGCAATTCCCATGGAGGAGAACATCAAATGTTGTGGTGTAAGCATGGATTCCTAGTGTGTTTTCTGAAAGAGGCATCAAAAGGAAAGTTATAACCATCTTTTCTTTGAGAGCGATTGGGAACGAGAGATTTGGGAGTGTTTTGGCACCTTCACCGGTTTCTCTGTATCTTCTATGGCAGATCATATATTCCTCCTTCGCTGGTTCCATGGCTCGGGAAATCAAGGCCTAGAGAAAAGATCACGTACCCTGGTTTTTCTCAGAGGCTGCTGAAGCATGTGGCATGCACAGAATAGATATCTTTATAAGGGGGTGCCTTCACTAGTGCGCACAATCATTTTTCACACGAAAATCTCTCCTTATTGATATGTTCAGGGCGCTCAACGCCTGGAAGGAGGATCACACTCTTCAATGTCTTTTTCCCTCCCACCTCAATTCCCACTCGGCCATCAACACAAACTTTGGTAACTGGGTGAAATGGAATCCTCCCGCGCGGGGATTTAAACTCAATACTGACGAGTCCTCTGTCTCGGGCACTATGCACAATGGGGGGATCATTCGTGACTCTTCTGGATTGGCCATCTTGGTCTTCTCCTCTCGGTTGGGCCACGACACGTCTCTTCTAGCTGAGGCTAACGCCATGTTGGCGGGACTCACTATGTTCCAGCAAAGGAGGTTGATCCTTTCGGAGGCTGAGACAGATTCTAGGATTGTGGCGAAACCTCTTCAAGGTCTTGGTGTTGTGCCCTGGTCCATTGAATATGTTATCTTCAAATGCCTCTTTATTCTTGAAAATTACACTAAGGTTTCACACACATAGCAAGAGGGAAACAGGGCAACATACTACCTACCTGCATGCGACTCGCCTAATTTGGAGGGCACCTTTTATCATGACTTGCATAGCCTACCTCATTCTGGTAGGATTATTTTTAAGGAAGGCGCCCTCGGTCTTCACCACTTTAGACCCCCTTAAGCTTGTGAGTTTATTTCATTCACCTTGAATAAAAATTTGCATGATGATGATGATGATGATGATGAATCATCATGTAAAAAATAACATGGACTTTATGACTCATAACATTATTCGCCATGTTCACCTTCCCAGGGTGGAAATGTATCGAGCTATCAAAATCTTTAATCAACTCTAACCATATCCTTTGGAACATATTTAACTCTTTATATGTGAATATATTCTTCAAGATTTTATGATAAATATATATTTCAAATCTTTCACCATAAATATAATGAATCTATATTTTAAATATAAAAATTATTGATTCCAACTAAAAATCATGTTTCATGTAATTTTTCTCATGAATTTTTAATTGGTACAAGGTATAAACTATCACCATATCATTATGTATGATGGATCATAACAGTATCTTCTTAGATGTATCACTGTAAATCACAAACCCTTCTCCACTATAGGGTAGTATAAACACATGTGGGTTGACCAACTTTCTATTTAGCTCCTTGAAATTTTCCTTATATTCATACATCTAAAAGAACTTGGATCCCTTTCAAGTCAATTTTTTGTATTAG
Source organism: Viscum album (assembly GCA_963277665.1). NCBI lineage: Eukaryota > Viridiplantae > Streptophyta > Magnoliopsida > Santalales > Viscaceae > Viscum > Viscum album. Next base: position 1,181,721,259 of record OY728164.1, read on the forward strand.
ATATCTGTGAGAAATCACACACAAATAATCAGTAGTATCCATCCAACCCAATAAAACTAAACAACTTAGTCACTATAGTTGATCTGATTCATTGTTCAGTAACATAAATCTTTGAAGGATCCAATGATATACCCTCACTTGAGATTATATAACCCTAGAATAATATTTTTATAGAAAAATTTCACTCTTGATGAATTTGGGATACAACTTATCCTTCCTAAAGTTCTTCAATACAATCCTCAAATTATCTTCATAATATTCATTTCTATTAGAAAATATAAGAATATATTTTATAAATATGATCATAGAATGATCAGGGTAATCTCTAAAGACTATATTTATTAAATACATGAATATAGTGGGGGAACTGGTAAGTCCAAATTGAATCACTATAAATTCATATTGAACATACCTCATACAGAAGGATTTCTTTGGTATATCCTCCTTCTTGAACCTCAATTGATGATATATAAAATGAAGTTCAATCATGAAAAAGTATTAAGCTCTATGTAGGTGATCAAACAATTCATTAATATGATATATAGGATAAACGTTCTTGATAATGATCTTGTTAAGTTTTCAACAATCAATAAAAATACACTTGTTCCCATTTTTATTCTTAAAAAAAGAATAGGTGCACCCCATGGTGACACAATAGAGTATACTAGTCTCTTATCAATATTCTTCTGGAGTTTATTTTTCAATTCCTTCAACTCAAACTGGTCCATTCTATACAATGTATTTGAAATAGGTGTATCACTAGGTATGGGTCATATTGAAAACTAAACTTTACAATTCAGGGTAAAATTAGACATATAATTAGAAAATAAATTATCATATTCTCAAAAAATAGGCGTGTATTTAATTTTGAGTTCCTCTCTATCCATTTAGGACAAATATCCCTTATAAATATGTAGTTATACCTATACAATGGAATTAATTTCTATGGTAATTTCATATTTATCCTTGCATAAAATGGTGATCATAGGTTAATTTGGAATATCAAACATGATACTATTAATCTAGAAATCTATATATAATGTATGTTAAGAGAGACAATCAATGCTCAAAATCACATAAAATACTATTAAAGGAATAATAATAATATTTTCATAGGGAATATTATTAAACAATTTAACATGACATCCACAAATATGGACTGGATTTTAACTGTTCCTTAAGTATCATGATACACTTTAACAAGAGACATAACATATGCCGTTTTTTATCCTGGAATCTTTCCCTTATATTAGGTAATTGACTCAGATAATTTCCAAGTTACCCATATATAATACAAATAACTATAAATGATAACGAAGGGTGTACTTTATTTTCATTTAACAAACTCTTCATTTTTTCTCAGCAATTAGTTTCTTTATGCCCTTATTTTCTACACATAAAACTTCTTCTTGGTCTATTGATACATTTCCCTACATGCTTCTTCCCACATTCTTGATATGTAGTGAGCTTAATATTCTTCCCTCTAAAGTATTTATCACCAAAAATTTCATTAAATGCCATTTTCTCTTATTTGGTGCATTCAAAAACTCACATATGTTAAAGTGATAAATCATAGTTCGAGATAGTTGATTAGTAAAAATCACATGTTTTTTCATTCCAACACCTATTTCATTTGGTTTAACACGAGGATGGTCATTATATAGTTTATAAAATTCAATGTTCACATGATTCCTCCTGGTTATAGCCATTGACAAAATAAAAAAATCATAGTGAGTATGAATCATAAATAATAAGAGTAAACAATCATATGATTATGAAAATCATTCTTATAATGTCATAAATTATGAAACCTTATTTAAACCCAGTACTCTTTATATTCATCTCATATAACTATGGATTTTCATAGGTTTTCTTATATTATATCCACTCAATACTCATAAAGGTTTGTAAAGAGAATGTGAATTTACTAAAGAATATCACTCAAGAGGGTCTAGCCAGGTGTGCAGTCTTAGGCCCACAAATCATTCACTAGTGATGATTGAGTTAATAAACCATATTCCCCTTTCATATTTGTTACTCTTAGGAGAATTTTTACCATATATGTATCCACTTTTGAGTATCTATACTGGAATATATTTGAATGTAAACTCACACAATCTCTACTTTCCCAATATTTAGGATACAATCCTATACTCATACTTATTCCTAGTTTTTTCAAAAAAAAAATTACTCTAATCCTAATATCCAAAAATAACCAAATCATACTATAATATAATATTAGTCAACCCATGAAAAACATAAATAAATATTACATCATTTTATATTAATATTCAATACATTTCACAATAATAAACACCCATGGACTAGAAATGTTTAGTGCCTTTGGATACTTGGTACATGGTCAAATTATTTCATAAAAGATCTTCAACATATCCCACTAGGTTCTTCTCCCATAGTACCCTCCTTATAAATTTTTTAATTAATAAATTTCTTCATAACCTAGGGAAGAAGGAAACATAAGAAAGGATAATCTAAGATTCCTAGTAAGGGTAAACATATGGGGTATCAATCAATGATCATATGTGATCATAAGCATATGGGTGTGAGAGAATGATCACAACTTAAGAAATACATACCTAATCAATAAGATATCTTTAATTATGAATACTGGAATCATATTTTTTTCAATCAAAATAAATAATACATAAGCGTGTGAAATCATCAATAATCAATCATGATCCATGAGAACATATCATCAACATAGTAACTAAGTTTGTGGAATAAACATAATCATAGCAAATATTTCTCTTAGTCAAGGATTACTACCATGGTTAACATAGTGGATTAGTTTCACATCACATTACAACATATCCTTAGTTAAAGATTACATTGAAGACTATCACAGAGGAAAATTACCCTTTCCAAACTGGGTTCACCCCCATTCCAGTCCTTACTATCTCATGAGATATCATTATTTACCCAATTAATTTGAAGTCTATATAATTATAGACCAAACAATCACATAATGAAAACCACACATATGTGTTCCATAATATCATAAAAAATTGATCATATCATCATATAATAACCTATAGACAATAAATTATTTTCATAAACATCTCATTATCACATAATCATAAGTCATCCAAATAAAAAATGAAAATGGAATCATAATAGAATTCATTATCTTATCATAGTTTAATTAACCCATGGGAAATAAATAGGGTTCAGGAAATAATCCTAATAATACCATCATCATAATTCATTTATAAAATTGGATGGCTTCATAATACTATATCCTTTTTGAAACATTACAATCCTTAAATGATGTTAACATAGATGAAAAATACCATTAAAATAAAATTTGAAACTTTCTCGGAAAACATGAGAAAATATCCATTCATTTTTATAAAATTATAACTAAAAATTCCTAAAATATTGAGAAAATGATTTTATTTTAAAATAACTATGGAAAATTTTAAAGTATTCTAAATTAAAATAACAATTATGACAATAATAAAATCCATTCATAACACATGTTGAAATAGAAAATTATTTTCACAGTTTTGAAAAAAAAAACAACTTGTTTGAAAAAAAATTATTTAAAAATAAAAATTTCTAAATAAATAAAAATGTAATGAAAATTATATTTTTAATATTTTTCATGTATAGTTAAAAACTTTCATAAAACAATTTTTAATATCAGGGGCGTGAAAGAAGAATTTCATCGACCGAAGACAAAATAAGGTCGGTTTTTAAATAAAAAATATTATCTTGACCATTTTAAGTAACAAATAGAGGATAAAGGTACTATTATTTTAAAATTTTATAAATAACTAGACAATAATATATATATATATATATATATATAGGTTTTAAAGAATAAGATCCAAATAATCTCTATCGATATAAATTTATCCTATACAATCTCGAAAAGAAATGAGATTGCCTAAAGTCCTATTTTTCTTTATACGTGTTCAAATATCATGTATAATAAATTTATATTAATAATAAATATATTTCATAACCATATTAAAATATAACTTAATACGCATAATTTATTTATAATATCTACTAATGATTTATTTTTAATGAACATTCAGGTGAATGCTTGTCCGTTTTTTATGCTTGTTTCAGTTTGATGGTTCTGGTAATTTCACCTTAGTCATGGTTTCATCATATATAGAATCTTAATAATGAAATAATTAAAGCATCTATTCATTTTATATTATTTTATAACCATTCATATAAATTTATGATGAAAAATTATTTACATCACATCATCGAAATGATAGTCTGTACATACACACGAGTGATGTTTCTAATGTTTTATGGATGAAAGGAAAGAAAGGAAAATAATAATTAAAACATATAGAATAATTATTATATAATAAATATGAAATATATATATTAAATACATCCTTATCATGAAAAATTTAAATTGAAAATGAAAAACAAATCACATCGCTTCGTGGAGGTGGTTGTCCACTCGTACACATGAGCAACATTATTATTTTCTAACAGATGGAAAGGTAAGAAGATAGATATATTATAATTAAAAAAAAATTATTATATCATAAATATCATATATAAACATTAAATAAATCATAATAACCAAATATGAACAGTGGTGATGAAAATTCATCATATCACTACGTAGAGGTGGTAGTCCACACGTACGGATGAGGGATACTTTCATTTCCTATTTCATGGAAAGGATGTGGAAAATGGTTGTAACATAATAATATTCACATATATATATTTATGATAACGTAGTTATAATTTTATTATGGATACAACAAATTTATAGTAAGTAGAATAAGTGACAAACTTTGAAAGATTCAGGTAAGATGATTACCTCAGCTTTGAGATACCTCCTTTAGCTTACACATTAAGCATTATTAGGATGGTTATAGGTTAATAAAAAGAGATCAATAATGAATTTAAGTATTCAAGGAAATTTTTTGGTCAGATATTGTCTGAGTTAGAGTGATCAATATTTTTTAATTAGGTAGGAGAAGAGGATTTCTTTAATATGTTAGGGGAGGGACACAAATGAAATTACTTGAAGGATTTAATTGATATAAAGTCAATTTTTTATGAAATTGAATCCAAATGGACTATAATTAAAATTTATGATAATATAAGGTCAAAATATATTTAAAATATAAAATTTAGGCAAGTTTTATTTTCTTTTATACCCTTATCTCTTAATTTAACCCCTGATAATCCCTTTTTATCCCTGACCATGGTAACAAAAATTTATTTTTTTTACAATTCGTTATGAAAAAAATTACGTTAAACCAATTAAATTATATTAATTATTATAATTAAAAATATGGAATCTATTTTACAAGATTCAATTTATATAATTGGTATAAATCCATTTTAAAATAAGTATGCAAAACCTAATGAAAACTGTTTTTTACAAAAAAAAATATATTAAGCATAAAACTACGTTTAACTTTATCCCTTACCATGTAAAATATATTGTATGAATGTTAAAATATTTTATTTTATATATATTCTATAAATTTCATTAACATCATTAATTAATAGTGATTTATTTAATTTATCAAGATAAAAACACATTGCTTACACATAAATAATAGTTTTCTGAAAAATAACTCATTTTACCTTGAAGTGATTTTATTTTCATTTCTAAAAAACTGACAACAAATGAGTTAATTTTATACATGTGAATATATTTTTTAATAATTTAGTTGGTACTACTCATACCCATCAATCACACAGATAGAAGATAACTATCACTTAATAATAATTTAATAGTATATCACTATTCTTATAAACATGATGTTTTATATAAATAAATATATCAAAGAAATTAAATTTATTTAAAGATAAATATGTTATAAAATTTCAAGGTGTTATACTCCCTTTTTTACTAAAATCCCAAAATTAAATTATAGATAACATCCAAACTCTTTGTGAATCCTTCCAATCTCTTTTGGATAATATTTCTTTAAACTATATTCATTTTGGAACAAACATTTTTTCAAAAACGAAATCCTTATCCAAGGGCCTAACTATGTGAAATTTTGGGCCTCAATATCATTTCTATCAAATATTAAATCCCTATTTCATATATGTAAGAAAACAGAAATTTTTATAAAAATGAATGTGCTTCTCAAGCTACTAAGGAGTTTGGTGTAATCTCCATTAAACATAATAATATATCTATATGAAAATTTCTTCCAAAATATGTATCAAATAAATCATATGAATACCTATATAATTTTTTTACATGAGATCGAGTATCCACTATACATGGAACATTTCAATCTAGAATAAACCCCTCATATTTTTTTTATTCTCTAAAAAAGACTGAACAAGTCGATGAATATATTATATGTCATTCATCTATATAATGAGTACATCACATTTCACACATACAAGTAATTGATCACATTATATGTGAGTAAAAAAAGAATGGCCTTGTATTTCTTCATTCTAATTCAATTAGGGGCTGGATATCGTTAAATTTTAATACCATTTGAAAAATACCATTTTATTTTTTCTCCAACCGTTAACATGATCAACAACTTACACAACCACCCTGATATTAGCTAATTTCACTTTTGAACTTCGTAAGTATGGTATCAATGTATGAATGTTCTCATGTTGGGTATCTTGCAAACCTTAATTAAAAAGGTTTGATAATAAACATAGACTCCTCAGTATATCAATAACTATATGAAATTCTACAAAATATAATTTATTTGATATATCCAAGTAATAAGTCTCTACTTATTACGTCATTAATCCACTCTTCACATCTCAAATAAAACTCTTTATAATGAGTAAAATAATTTATTCAAAATAACATTATCATATCATCACAACCCATAATACTCCAGGATGATCATTGGTTAGGGACAACTTAAAGTCATACATTGAGGTGATTTTATTATTCAACCATTCATGTTAATAAAATTACAACAAACATGAATTAATGATAAGTAAATATTTCCTTTATTATAATACCATGATACATTTACAACTATTACAACTAATATCACATGTGTCTTACACCCAGTGATTCTACATGACCCTCATGTTGTTACTGTGGTAATGATTTATCAATATATTTTTCACACTCCCTTATTTATCCACCGAAATTATCATTATATCTCCCATATCAATGATATCATGAATAAGATAGTTTTTTTTAACGATGTGTTTGGTCCTTTGGTGAGACTGTGGTTCCTTATCCTAAGAAACAACCCCATCATTGTCACAATAGAGCTGAATTTCTCCTAAGATGCTAGGAACCACCCCAAGTTCAGTAGTTAACTTCTTGATCCAAACAATATACTTTGAAACATCTTATAAAACAATGTACTCTACATATGTTGTTGTGTCCTCTATAGTGGATTGTTTGGAACTCTTCCAACTGATGATTGAATGCCACCTCTTCCTTTATTTCCCTTCAAATGTAGTACGAGGTGTGATGGATCATGGACTTTGGTATATATATATATATATAGATATATATGCGATACAATTTCTTGAGGTTATAGTATATATATATTGATCAATATGGTTTTGTGGTTGATATGTAGATACATGGTGGGGGCATGCATGGTAAGAGGAGTCGGGGAGGATGATGACTATTATGTTCACATTAATTCACCATGATGTGTATATTATGTGTGATTTTTATGTGGTTATAGTGGTTTATATATGTTTATGTCTATGTTTTGGTATGTGGTTATGCTAATATGTGGATATGGATGCAATGAGGGAACCATGATGTATGTCGTAGGGGAGTAAGAGTGACTATATCAGTGGGGAAGTAGTTCAAGGGTACCTTCAAATATATACTCTTTTGGTATTATGTTACTGTAACTTTTTTAAAATTTGATGAGTGATCATTAATAAGGTTGTGTGATAGTTTTCTTGGTTTATGTTCAAGTTGGTTCTGTTGTTTATTCAACTATTCATTAGTATAATTCTTCCACATTTATAAGATAGGTTTTGGGGATGATCCTACTAGTTATATGTGTATTATCACCCCTTTATATATATGCATGTGTGTGACTGTAAGTATATATATATATATATACATATATTTTATATTTTCAAGAGGGAGTTGGTGACTAGGCTGGACATTACTAGCTCATGGATCTTGTGGTTGGTGTTCATGAGTTTCTTCCATTGAATTATTGTAGGTATCCAATTTTGGAGATTATTATTTTCATTTTCCATTACATGCATTGTGTCAAATTGGTTTCATTATATATGAAGTTGATTTATGGTTTTTCTTATATTCCTAGGATTATATGGAAAATTCCTCACATATGTGTGTTTTTATACCCTTGATGCTAGTATCCATCCCATGACCTATTAGAGTCAGGATTTGGGGGTCACCCCATATTCACTATTTCCCAAGAGGGTTATACGTGGGGGAGAGTCATGATAGAGTGGAATCACAACTTTGGTTTAGGTTCAGGATAAAGATTTGAGTTAGGATTTTGTGAGGGATGTATGGGATGGTAGGGAAACAATATTAGTCAAACGTATCATGTGATATAAAAAAATATCTATTAGGACATATCCATTTAGGTACCCCTATCATATGATATAAGGAACTTAATTTTATTTAATTTTATAAGAAAGATATTTTTCCTTACAAGCTAAATACCAAAGAATCTTACAAGGATCATGTTGTTTACACTTGTGTTTCAATTTTCTTGATTATAGGAAATGAAATAAATTTAATTAAATGATCTTAAATATAATTTCATTGTTTTGGGATAAGTAGTTACCTTGGTTTGTGTTGTAGATATTATTGGTGGTAATCATACATGTGTAGTTTAGGATAGCATGGTGCGGAATAATTATCTGGTTGACTATAGGAGGGTTGAACTAGTAGTGGAGGATGAATCTTGGGGGAAGATGTTGTGTGATTTCAAACATCAAATCATAGTAGAGTATGAGGGTAATGTTTCTTATCAGGAGATAAAGTATTTTTTGTAATATCTATTGATTTATTTTAGTACGATCTGTGTGTTGAAGGATCATTGGATACCATTGTTTTTTAGTCATCAGAGAGGTACCCGTCATCAGTGGTGGTTTTTGTTAGTTGGTGATCATAAGGATTCAAACGTATCATTTTATGGAAGTGAATATTTGTGTATTTTCTCATACCAACAATGCAGGAGGATGTTTTTTTAGTCTGTTTGGAAAGGGATATTGATTTTATGGGAGCATGGGGTTTGGTTCAATAATCTTCTTCAATATTCACCCAACCTATTCCCAGACTTGGAGGTTAGAGATCAACATTTTGAGGAGGTGTCACATCCCATTATTCAATATTAGGTCACTAAATTTATATTACCTACATATCTAGAGGTGTTATATAAGGTAGTAATGATTGAGGAGGTGAATTCATGGACTAGGAAACATGAAGGAAATATTCATCAAAACTTTCTAAGGAGGATAACTAGAGATGGAGATTCTCAGATGTTAGGTAAATCAATGTTTCAATAATTAGGGAATGAATTTCAAACCTATTCATGATTTTATAGAGTTGTTAGTACTTTTAGATCAACTAAGAGTTCATTTATAGTGTTATTTTCTTATTGAGGTCATGTTTATCAATGGTTGAAGTGCCAAATCATTCTCAGTGGCCATCATGGCATAGAAGGTTAAAATCTAGTATAGCCTCACCAACAGTTTCCTTAAAGGAATTGTAATGTGAATGTTTAGCAAAATGTTAGTTAGTTGAGGGGATATTTAGGTGACATAGGATAACCCCATGATGTCCACCATCTACTAGAACATAGGTTTGAGTTCATATGTAGAGGTGGTCATCAGAAGGGATTACAAGATAGAAGAGTAGGACATGGTCAGTTGCAGGTCATGGAGATTCCAACCTTATATGGGATATAGATCATCCAAGGTTCCGTATTCTTATCTTTTACCTTGGATTATACATTACATTATTAAGGATCTTCACAATCCTGCATAAAATCTACCCTAGTTTGAGCCTTGGGACTATAGGTAAAGAGACTTCTAGCACCCTTAGTGTTGACTACACTAGTTAGAGGTTGGTCTAGTTTACTTGATGTGTGTCGAGGTTGTGAAAATATGATGGGGGTACATAATGCACTTAGGTATTTCATATTATTGTTGATAGAACCATATAATGACATTCTTGTTGTGGATCAGTTTTACCCTATGCGTGTGGTTATCGATTTCATTTAGAGGAGAGTTTCCTTCATTGATATTGAAGGCTATTATGTAGTGTTTATCTATGATAGATAACACCAGATAGGTCACAGTTATCTAGATCCATTGTCTTCTCATTTGGTAGAGTTTTAGTTAATTTTTATGGAATTAATTGAATAGTTGTGAAATGTAATTTTAGTTATTTCTATGACTAATATGAACTTAGACTTGGTTTTAACAATGATAAACCAATTTGTTTTTATGTTATACTTATTTTAACATGGTATATGATATTTATTATACAAATTATACTTGTAAATATGTATTTATCCTTACACAAATAGCAATGATTTTATAATTTAAATTTTAAATAAATTTTTAATTTTTTATAAGAGATGTCAAATTCATTAAAACTTCCATACCTTGTAAATTTTTTTGATTCTTTTTTCGTTGAATAATTTTTTTATAAATACACATATTTTTTGATTTCTAATAATTATAATGTCATTACACATTATAAAAATCCTTTTTATGGTAGATTAATTTACATAAATATTCAATATCACTTGATATGGAATGTATTAGATTCCAAAAAATTAAAGTTTTTAAAGATTTATATTGATGATTATATTTCAAATATATAAACTATGATTCAATTGTAATGTAATTATGGGGATTTTTAGATAATTACTAATTTTATTATCACCCCCACTTGAGTTGAGGAGATAAGTTTATAGTGAAAATCCTCAAGGGGGACAACTTTTTAAGGAAATGATATTTTTTAGAAACCTGATATGTAATTTAATATAGTTTAAATCCTCTTATCTCTCTTTCTATATATATATGCAAAAAGTATTGAAAATAACACCTAAAACATTAATATTTTTTCCAAAATTTTGACTATTTTGATTAATATTACTATGATCATGATGGTTAATAGTAAATTCCAAATTGATATGATTCATTTTGTATGTCAATTCATTTAAGCATGCATAGAATATTGTCAGAGTCTCTTCTTATTTTAGTTTTATCTTGAGAGTCTCGCTATAATTTCCAATTTATAAAGAATTATTTTTTGAACACCATCCCATGATCAACACTTTTTTTAAAACTAATCATTCAAAATATTATTTATTTATTCTTTGTGTTTTACACACCCCTTTCCCAATATTCATGGAATAAGAAAAATATGTGATTATTGAAGAAAATGACTTTTTTTTATTCTTTCAAAAATATTTTATTTTTAATATTAAAATAATATAAAAATTCTATTAGAATTTTTAATCATGCATAGAATATTATTATATTAGTTATCCATTTATTTTATGTTTCCATTTATCATTATTTTTTTATCAAAATGAATTTATCATACCAAACATGGATTTAGAGTTTAAAAAAACCATGAAATCATTGTCCTTATAAAGATTACTATGTATTTTTATTAATATTACACCAGTATTCGATAATCACAACTAAATGGATCCATATTATAATTGTATAGGATTTAAAATTAATTATATTTATGAGTCTAGTAAGATCCAATAATGATAAAAGACAATCTTTTAAGAATAAACATGTTCAAAATTCCAAAAAAACCCAAGAATAATGCTTCAAAATATGAGACTCAAAGGGTATTATAAAAATAAAATATTAATAGTAATTATAAAATAAATTTTAGAGAAACACTAATAAAAAATTATAGGTGATATAATAAATTTTCAATGAAAACTATAAAATAAAACTCTCTATAAAAAACAAACAGATTATATGAACATGCATTTGGTTGATAAAAGGAAGACCATAAGACATTGAGATGTGAGAAACAATGATGTGTCGTAGAATATCAATAATTACTCATAATTAAGAATCATTAATTAGTAATTATCATGGAAAATACAAATACCTACTATTATATACATAATCCTACAAAATGATTCATGGGTAAACAATTTCAAGATAGAAACAACAAACTAAAGAGGAATAGAAAAAAGAAACCGCTATAAGTTGACTAAAAGAATTTAGTTTTTAAAATATTAAAAACTAAATCATTTAAAGAAACCATCCAATATATGAAATTCAGTAATTATTTTGTTAAATTTAAATTGAAGGTTCAATCTAGTCAACAATCCCATAAACGATCCTTCCATTTAATGAGAGAGGAATACCAAAAATATAGGATGAAAATCCTTAAAATAATAATTAATATATAAGAGGGATTGAAATTATAAATAGGTGAAAAATAATTTACTATATAATTAAAATAGTAAGTTTAGGATGTTAATTCATTATCTATAATATTATTGAATAATTTTTGGATAGATTATGGGTTTTCCATGATGAGGCAATGATTAGATTTGACACTGATCCCCAAGTATAAGTAGCATCCAATCAAAAGATATATTTAGAATGAAAAATTAATTTCTTCTATTTGAAATATTATTGAATGAAAATATAAATATTTAATAACATATATTTCCTTTACAATAGGTACAAAACTCACAAATCACTTAAAAATATAAAGGGAAAACTACTGGGAAAGTTGGAATCAATTCCCATAAAACTCACTTGTGATCTACCCTAAACCTTGACCCACACTATGATACCCTATAGAAATTTGGTTTGGTAAAAGAAATTTTGAATGAACATGTGTATTTGGTTAAGGTGAAATGGAAATTTTAATTAAAATATTATTAAATGTAAAAATGAGAAAATGGAAAGTCCACAAACAATAAGAGATTAAAACATGAACATTGATTCTTGATTGAAGGAATAACATAAAGAATATCATATCATGATCTTGGTTTCTATAATTTATAAGTGCACCAAATCAACCATCCATATATCAAGTGAGTTAAAAAAAATTTAAATTGAAAATGAGAAATGATCAGTACTGAAAAATGTGTTAGAATTTTTGAGATTAAGAAAAGTCACAAATGAAGATAAAAGAAAACCTTTATCTTTGGGTACTTAGCATGAGTAATAAGACACTTTTACATGAGTAATATTCATTATTGTATGTAATATTTCTATTTTAGTACATGGGTATTAAATATAATATGTTTTTCACATATTTTTATCCAAATACATGAACTAAAGAAGTTCATAAATGTTACAAGAAGCAAGGTGAATTCACACTATAACTGAGAAAGGGTGATTTGTATGTCAATAATGAAATGTAAAAAAGTTATTTTTTTCTATGTTGATTGATTCTAGTTTCACTATTTTTATATATATATATTTTAAAAAACATTTATCTCATGTGTCCAATGGATACAACGAAATACTATTTAATTTTTGATTGAATGTTGTTTGTAGTGTTTCACACTCAACTAATAGTTTAGTAGTACTGGAATCATTAGAAATAAATTATGAATATAAATAAAACACTCATACCAGTTGGGGAAATACAATTATTTTTCAATTAAAACTATAATTAGTTTCCAAGGATATATGCAATAAGATGTTTAGACTCCTTATATATAAAAATATAAGTATTAAGGACATAAATACTTATTAATTTTTTGAAAAATAAACCTATATAAATATTGATGAGACAAAAATCTTCCATAGTTATTTCCTCTTGATCATGTGAGATATTTTATAGAAAATCATGATGTAAATAAATATACTTCATGAGATTAATTTTATAAATTTATGGTATATAAAATTGATGGAAATAATTTTCATGGATAGAAGATATGAGGTACTTTGTACTGATATGCTAAAGAATATATTAACTGAGCATTCATTAATCATGAGATTGTAGAGTGGATTTATTTCTAAATGCATGTTTCCTTATACACAATAGATACAAGATTTTAATACAAGTAGGATGATGATTATTCTTATAAGAATCCATTTATTATTAAAATTTATAGTGTAGTAATTCCTAAACTAACATTTCTTTATACACACGAGATCCATGATGTAACTAAAAGGAGGATCAATGACAATTATTATAAATTTTTTAATGTATTATAATTTTATTTTGAAATGTGTTTAAAAAATAGGGGAATCAACCCATAAATATATTATAAATATAATGAAAAAATGATATCATATAAGTTTTAATATGAAAGAATCTCAAATCAAGTGTTTAGATCTAAATATGTTGTTAATAATTTTTTGATAAATAAAATTTTATAAAAAATAACAAAAAGTGCATATTAGTTGTATATACTAAAGTTTTTAGGGATATTTTATAAATCCATATTATAGAATTTTTATAGCCAAGAAAATAATTTATTTCTATAAAAGGATACACATATCTATTTGATATAGTATGATTAAGTTACACTTAGATAAATTCAAGTCTTGAGATTCACAAGTAGTTGGCATGAGAATAAGTTACACAAGATCTCTTGGAAAATGAATATTCCAGAGACATATACAATGTAGAAAAGTATAAAAACAAGAGCGATGGTTTTATGATCAATAAGTTAAGAGATATATTATTCATTATAAATAATAATTAATCATATAATAAGAGAGTAATAAATGGGAATTATTTAAAAGATTATATAAACTCACTGATGGATTCCATATACCAAAATTTAGTTCTAATTTTTTGCAGTTTCTCCAATTGATGTAAAGATATTGGTGGGTATTCTAGAGAAACTATAAATGAGTGTTATGAGTGGGATACTAATGAGACTCAATTGGTTATACCAATACATCATACTAAAATTCATTTGAATTATACTTATCATTGAAACTTTCTATGATCATTATATTGTGAATCAGATATCATGACCACCTTTCTAGGAAGGTGTTTATATGATAAACAAAGGGTTGGTGACACCATATAATTCCAATAAAGAATGAAAGTTTTATAGATCTATTTATGTATTAATGAAACCATAATGATAAAATAATATTATTTTAAAATGAATGTATTCCATGTGTCTATAAGAGGTTAGTGGGTGTACCACATTTTTCCCCGATAGATATATTTGATAACATATGGAAAGAAGTTATTATTTTTATAGTCAGTTAAGACTAGGATTAAAGTATCTCTCAATATAATTATTTAAATAATTTACACAAATTACATGTAACATGGTCTATTGAGGTAAATTTTGGGGTTTCTTAGACAAATTCAAAATAAATATACTGACACAATATTGAAAAAAAAAATTGAAATAATTTGAGAGAGAATCATTTCCAATGTCACATGGAATAAATACATCCAAGAATACATGTATAAGAAATATGAGAAAATTAATATGGTGAATAAAACTTCATATTATTTAGATTTGGATCCACAACATATATCAGTTTTTGTGTTAGATATGTTATTTCAAACACATATATTATGGTAGGAAAATATCAAATGAATTTAGGATAACTTAATAGGAAATAGTTAGAGTCGTCCAATAGTACTTGAAAAAATAAAAGGGATATATACCTGGTAATTGCAGAGGAATGAAAACTAGTTATCAAAGGGACACAAACTAGTCTTTCTATAGAACAATTTGATCTTATATCATAGTCACTCTAAATAAATGAGCAATATAAGATCATTATATTTATTGGTAGACATATCTATTAATATTAAGTATGTTGTGGATTTTGATATAGCTAAATATACATTATGAAATATAGAATGAATTATTTCAGTTATTGTAATCAGACCAAGAATTTTAATTATTATCATAATATAAATTATGATATGCTTTGAACTTTTTTTATTTTTTAATAAGTTGAGGTTATAAAAGATGAAAAAATAATATACTTGAGGATATCATCTCTTTTTGGAGTTTTACTCAAGGGTGTAAAGCCTAAAATGGTTTATTTTCCATTGAAGAAAATTTGGCAGACTCAATGACTAAATCCATTACTTAGAATAAGCATGATCTTATCATGTGAGAGTTCACAGGTTGATAGTTATCGAGTTGGAGCTAGTGAAAGTGGGAGTGTTGTAAAATTTGTTTCCCTAGAACCAACTTGAGTAGTACTTTCATATTACCATATTATGTATATATAGATTCCTGAATGATGTTATCTTACCATTATAGTGTTGTTACTTCTGTGTATTATTTTTACATAGTAATGTCCTTAGATTACTTATCTTATAAAAATTATAGTAGTTCCTGGATATAATGATAACATTAAGATACTATGGTAGTAATCTTAAACGTATTTCTTATGCTCAGGATAAAATAGTGAAAATATATCAAGAGATATGGCCTATACTAGTGGATTTATCCCAATTGTTTAGAAAATTGTTTCTGTAGGTACCCTATTCCCATGGTTTGATCAAACCATTAGTATATGTATGGATTTTTCCCACCTATACCAATGGTTTGGACAAAAATTTTAAATATTTTATTTATATGGGTTCCTATAAAAATAATTTTTTTAAACCATTGGTGTAGATTTTTCTTATGACCACCTATTCCAACAGTTTGGTGAAATCATTGCAATAGGCCAAATATACCAATAGTTTTACCAAACCATTAGTATGTGTGAAACCATTATTTATGTGTAGTAGTAATAATAACAACAATAATAATAATAAAATACTTTAAAATTAATAACAATTTTTACACACACACACACACATACATATATATTTATTTATATATGAAAATAAAAGTTTTTGTGGCAGAGTGGTAAAGTATTTGGAAAATAACTGGGAGGTATTAGGATTAAATCACGACAGTAGATTTTTTTTAAAATAAAATATCTATACCCACAGTTTGACCAAACCATTGCCACAGGTCTTTCTAATGAAATTACCTATACCAATAGTTTCAGAACCATTGGTATAGACCACTGATACTAGTGGTTTGACCAAACCATTGGAATGGGTCTTTCCTGATAGAAAAGCACCCAATAACTCATCAAAACATTATTATATGATACACCTTACATTTTAAGGCATATACCAATAATTTTAAATTATTGATATATCATTATTTTCTATTAGTATAAAATACTTATAAAATGAATTTTTTATATTAACATTGGCTGAAAAGAGACGTTAATATGGATGATGTAAAAAATTTTGGGTTTCCCATTGGTTTTTCAAAAACCGACATTGAAAGTTCTTCAAAGAAATGTCATATAAAAAGGATTTCAATGTTTATTTTTAATAAAACTGATTTTAAAGATAGCATACATGATTTTTGATATTATTTTTCAATATAAACACATAGAAAAGAGTCTTTGGACATTGATTTTTAAAAAAACCAACATCAAAATCTATGTTCTTGATTTTTTCAACACCACTTTTTCTTAAAAATGGCGTTGAGTTAATATATTTTTTAAAATATTAAAAAATACATTATTCTAGGCCTATACACTAACATAGAAGCACCAAACCAAATATAAAAAATAGTAACACCAAATAGAACAAACAGTAGCAACAAAACTCATTGAAAACATTCACAACAACTTTTGAAAAGAATATACACATACCTGAAACTACATCTGTTTAGTCAAACATAAAAAATATTCTGAAAATGAATTTTTAAGATAGAAAAAGTGGTTTATAATATATGGAGAAACATCATCAATAATATAAAACCTTATAAAGGGTTATAGTTTTAAAAATAAAATATATTTGTTTAGATTATAAGTGTTATAATGAAACTAACATTTTGAAAATTTATTATTGTTCATGTCATGGTTATCTCATAAATTAATTGAAAAACATAATACTCACTATCAAAACCTCTTCTTTGATGGTGAAACTATGTTTATGAAACAAAATTTACAAAATAGAAAATTGAATATGTAATAAAAAACAATTATTCACTAATATAAACTTTATCCACTTGAACTTTCACATATTCAATTTTTTGACTCTATTATTGAAAAGTGAGCCTTATTGAAATAAATTCACAATATATTGAAATTTAAAATATTAAGATTAAAGAAATATAATAATATAATAATATTAAATCCTTTAAAAACTTTTAAATATTCTTTGAACACCATCCAATAAAGAGAATAACCAATATTCTTTGAATTCATGTGAAAAATTATGCATAACATCCAATTTACACTAAAATATAAAAAGTAAATAATTAATAATAGTATAATGAATATTGGTTCATAATTATATATGTGTTCTTAGATTTCAATAAATTAAATAAAAAACTCATTTTCTGTTTTTTAAATCTTGTAGGTATATATTGAAATATAGCATATTGGTTCAGGTATTAAAAAGTTGTTGAAATGTTTTAAAGACCCATAAATCAATAAGAAAAATTGAAATCATATTTTATGAAAATGGTTTGGAGATACCTGATTTTAAAAGTAAAAAATAAATTCAATATAACATATGTTTACTTAAAAAATAACATTTATAATTGGAATTTACTTATTTTGAAAAAACATTCTACATAGGTACAATGATCTCCTCACACTTTACAAAATAAGTGATTCAATTTTAAATATATTTAACATATAATCTCTACCAAAAATATCAAAATTCGTCAAAAAGTATAATAATAATATAATATATAAGAAATATTTTAAAACTTTGTTATCCCATCTAGATCCTGAGGAGTATCTGAAGGTGCTGGTTCCTAAAATTTTCTTTTCCTTTGAAATAATTCATATGATTTTAGATACTACTATATAAGGTAAGTGTAATAAAAAAATATAATTAATTTTAATTTAAATATAAATAAATTTTTTAAAACCACACACACCTCATGTGTAAATTGAAGACAAATACTACTTATCCAAAGTAAATAACGACCAATACTCGTCCCAACTATGTTAACCTCCTCATTAGGTAGTGGTACTAAATAAAATTGATTAATAATTTCATTTAACACTACTCCTACATGAAAAAATCTAAATATTTTTGATATAAATAATACCCAATATGATGTATAATTATGTATTATATAATATGTAAAAGGAGATTTAAGTATGAAACTCACTAAGGAGTAAAAGGATCCGGGTAGGTGGGCTGTACAGGCTGCGCTTGAATCGTCATTTCCACAAACATATCCCATACAAGTGATTTAATTCTATCATATATAAACTCATTAAACTATCACAAATCAAATGTAAAGTAAGATATTTATCCCTAGTATTTTTCCTCCATTAATGTTATACTAGGGAGGCCAATTTTTTCTTCTTCTCAAATTGATACCCTCCTTTTATCATCTGAAATGGCCCGAGTTTTATAGAATTCCGAAACTAGTTATAATAATAACAATCCTACACTTTAGGATAAAGGTACCATGTGTCTATTTCTATTAAAGGGTATCCTAAAATAATATTTTCTAAATTTATATTTTGGGGGTGAATTTATAAAATAATAATACTGAAGAAAAATAATAATAAATTAATTACAATCTTATTTGTTACATGTTTTGTTTAATCAATAATAAACATACCCTTTTTTGAAATCCTATCCCTTTTCCATTTTTCATGATAATGGGGAGGAGATGGAGGGCCTTTTTGAACCTATTTAGAGACACTACTTGACTTGGATCTTAATTTATAAAATTTTTATGTAATCATTTTATCATCTAATAAATGAAACCCTCTACATGACAATGTATTAGGTTATAAATTTTTTGACTATATCTATTGGTGAGATTTTTTGGAGGCCTAATAAATAAGAAGAAAATAATAAGCTATAAATTAATTAAAATTAATTTAATAAATAGATTTTAAAAACAGAAATTACATACCATAAGGGCTTCCTCCTGCCTACTGACGGTAAACTTCCCATGTCTTTGTATCTATAAAATCATACTTAATGAATGGATATTGAATCTATTTACTCCAAAAAATTTAATATGATGTCAAATTTTTCTTAAAATCTTTCTATATTGTTTCCATAATAGATATACACATTTTCTTAATTTCATTAATCTCTTGAAAGTAAAATGTCATATGTAATTGAATATATTATGTTTTATTCATATGGAATCTATAATGTTTCAACCATTGTAAAATTAAATAAATAAGTTTAAAACATTTACCGCTGCGGACAACCATAACTGAACTTTCACTAATTTATTGATGCTCATCCAATCTGGTAATATAATACTTATCCTAAAATGACTATACATACCCAAGTAACTCCTAAACTAATTGGTATGTGGGATAATTGGGTGATCATTATCATCAAAACTCAATTATAAACCTTTTCTCTCCATATAAAGGTGAAAATTTTGTTAAGCATATAATCCCACACCAAACAAATTTAGGTTTCATCTTATCTAGAGAATAAGAAATGGTGTACATTGTTTCAATAAATATAAGTTTAATTTCATTAAATAATTTAATCTTTAAATATATTTTTATAGGAAGAAACATATATACCTTAGTTCCCCCACCTATGTGTATATCATTTAGAATTATGTATGCTACTTATATGAATTTTTGTGTACATATAATTGA
Organism: Viscum album; assembly: GCA_963277665.1. NCBI lineage: Eukaryota > Viridiplantae > Streptophyta > Magnoliopsida > Santalales > Viscaceae > Viscum > Viscum album. The sequence goes on from OY728164.1 coordinate 1,181,741,791, forward strand.
TTGAAAATAAATAATTATTATAAATAAAAAACTTATTGTTCATAATATAAATAAAAACATTGATTGTTATACTTTTCAACTAAAAAAATATGTAACTAAAACTAAAGAATAAAAAATTAATATAAAAAATGATAGAAATGATTATCATCTCAAAATACGTAATTTTATGTACCTATATTTGATTATAAATAAATAAATTTTATGAGTAACTTTTTTATTATTCATAATAGGAAAAAAATTATAAATATTATTTTGAATAAAAGTTTATACCTGTGACGAATATAAATGAAATAGTCATAAAAATAATGAAGGAAAACAATTTCAACCAAAAAAATAGATACCTAAATCTAATGAATATAAAAATTATTAAAAAAATTACATGAATGATAAAAATCTATATATTAAAATATATCCAGTTTACAAATAAATAAATTTCTAATTGTGTAAGTTTCATAAAAAAATAGATATTTACTCGATTAATTAGGAGGGTTATAGAGTATTTTCCCATATCTTTTATACATTATCATTTGGTTTTTCACAGACTTTGTAAACATCACAGTCATTATTATCCTTAGGTAATCATGTAATATATGAAAAAATATTTTATAATTTTTCAACATGAACAAAATTCTCATCACACAAATTAATTGTTTTCCTTGTAAAATGAAAAACCACTGATCATTCGATGGGTCAACAGCATAAAATATTTGTTTTTCATTCATATCTAGGATAAATAATTCCTATTTGAAATAAAATATTTTCAAATTAATAGGTTTAAATTTAAAAATCTAGGAAAATATAGAATAAACTATTCACATGTTTATTAATATTATTAATTAGATAGTTATATTGAATATAAAAATATTACATAAATTTTAAATAAAAAAAGAAATGGTTTTAATTAAACTATTTTCTTATAAGGTTTTTCTTTAAAAGATTAATTAATAAATTATAAAATTTATATTTGAAAAATTAATTTCATTTTTAAAATCATCATAACAAAATTAATAAGGGTGAAATTTTGGGGTTTCTTAGAAAATATTTATTTTTCACTGAATGGTAAAAATACTGTTGCTTGTAAAATTGTCATTTATTTTCAATAAATTATGTAATTTAAAAGTAAAATCATCATTCTAATTTTAATTAAATAAAATTAAATATTATATATATATATATTTAATCACATTAATTAAATTTTAATCATCTTTTTATGATAATTTAGAACAATTTTATTTTTGGGCTTAAAAAGACATTTTTATGAAAACATTTTTAATGTGCATAAGGTTTCTCCATATTAATTAATTAAAATTATCCCTCATATGGAATTATTTAAATGAAAATTATATATTTTATATGTAAAAATATTAATTTAAATTCATATAATGATGAATTCTAATTATAGAGTTAATATTAAATCATATTATGCTTGAAAAATGCATTTCTTGAAAAATTGTTTTTCATCGCATCTATGGGTTTAATTTTAAATTAAATTATTACAATTGTATTAATTGAATTAGGTAAATTAGATTCCATATTTTTAATCATAATAATTTATATTATATAATAAGTTCAACTTAATTTATTTTCATAATGAATAGTGAAAATGGAAAAAAATTATCACAATTAAGGTGAAAACAGCTTTATCGCGCGTTAAACTAAAAAAATAAGATTTAAAATACACTAAAAACTTTTATAAATTATGTTTTGGAGACATATTTAAACCTTATATTATCTAAGTCTCAATAATATTATATTTTGGATCCTTTTGGAATGTGTAAAATGTGCTTATAACTATCTCTTTAAAAAAAATCTAATTATATCATAATCCCCACATTATAAAGGATACCCCTTCCCTATACTGTTCATGCTATCGTAGCCCTTTGGATAGAAAAATACCTTCAAAAATATCTTCCTTACTTCCATATCCATTTCCTAGATTCCTTGGTTTTATTATAAATCCAATCTAGGAAGGCTTTATGTATAATCCTAAAAAGGTGGTTCGAAGAAGGGATATCATTCTTAACCGTGCATTTTGGTTTTGTTTGTTCATAAAAATCCTTAAAATATTATTAAAACATGATGATATAATAAAAAAATGATCTACCATATACTAAGATGTTATTATGTTAATGTAATAACTTAAATCCATCTCCTTTTCCATTTAATGGGAAACAGAACCATCATTCGTGTGTATGGTGGACTACCGCCTCTCAAACAAATGTTGATTTTTCTATCATCATCTCTCATGACTATTTATAATAATTTAATTAATGTATATATATGATACTAAAAAATTATTTATCATTATTAAAATATAATATATCATTTTATTTATTACCTTTCGACTCACTAAAAAATGATAACATCCTTCATGCATATGTTTGGGCTACCGCCTCCCCAAAGTGATGCGATTCTTTTTTCATCATCACATCATATTGATGATATATATATATATATATATATTTGTTTATTTAAAGAAATAATATGGAATTTATGATATTATTATCATTATATAAATATAAAATAATACTTACCTTATTTCCATAATGATCATTGAAAAATTGAAATGTTTCACATGCTTATGTACGACCTATCATCTCCATGATTGAAAAATAGTTCATTTTACACAAATAAATTTCATGATTGGTTTTAAAAGTAAAATTGATGTAAAAATATGATAAATATTTTTATGATTATTATTCTATATATGATGTAATAATTACCTCTTTGACCATAGTTAACCCACTGAAGTCATTTTGGACATATGAGATGAATATCATCAAAACGTTTGACATGAACTTAATTAATGAAGAAATTGTATATAACTTGGTAATAAATGAAATAAAAGTAATAATAAAATTGAAAAATATTATAAATAAATTAAATAATTAAAATGAGTTTATTATTATGGAATATAAAGTCCACACAAGTCAATTTAGACTCAAGGTTAGAGACTTTCTTTTTTAAAAATATTTTTTTAACTATTAATTTTTTGAAAACATTTTCCTCCATGTCAATATTTTTAAAATTATTTTCAAGATTATTTTATGTAGATATAAAATATTTATAAATCATACATTATGTATCTTTTTAATTTAATTCAAAATTTCTCAAAAAGGATTCTTTTTGTGAAATGTTTAACTTTATTTACAAAAGACAAAAGGAATGTTTTATTTTAACATACATGGTGACAAAAACATTCTTGCCGCAATAAACATTATTTGAAGTCTGGATTACATTAATATATTTCATGTTTTATTCCAAGAAAAAAACAACTTTCTCTTTTTCTTGGATTTTTTTACTGAAAATGTATTTTTCAAATAAATGGGTATTTTGATATCCAAAAGAGTTTTGCATACTGGTATAAAATCTTCTTTCAAGGGTTTTATAATGAAAATTTGTAAACTTAAAATGATTTATTCATGATATAGTGCTGTAAATTATTCATATGATGGGTTAATCCCCCTTATATATTATGGGTGATCATGATATATCTTATACGATGGGTTCTTCCAGATAGTTCTCCAATACATTGAGTAATGATTATTTTCTCCATAGAATTATATGGTATGTTGAATTTATGATTATTCCGATTTATATGGGTCTAGTAAGGGTTCTATAAATATGATGTCCCACGGAACCTACATGACTTTTATATGGTTTATAATGATTTTTAATGGAAATCGGTTGTTTTCAAAAGTTAAGATAAATGATTTTTTTAAAAGAAATATGAAGCCCATTCTTGTTAAAATGGTATGTTTTATAGAAATGTTTTTTCATGGGATTTTATGTTTTTCAATGGAATAAAAAATTTATTATTATTTTATGTCCCTTACTATTTTTTTCTCATACCATATTTAAAAAAAATTCGTAGGGTTTAAGGATGGTTAAAGGAAAAGAAGATGTCAAGTTGAAATTGATGAAGATTTTTTATGAAAAGAAAACATGTATTGTTTGAAAATTTGTATATTATGGTAAAAATGGGTAATTATTAGAAGTTTACACTTTGTATAAAGTAGTTTTGTTATGTAAGAGAACGAATTCTTGACATAAGAATCAATATTATGTAATGTTTATGGCTAGGTCCTTATAGTTGGTATCATAGGGGAGGTTTTGGTTAATATATAGGTTAAGATAATGTATGTAACTATATTTAAGATATTTTAATATATGGTTATAATGTCATATAATTTTAAGGTTACCATTTTGATTTGTCTAAACTATGTTTTCTCATAGTGTTTTTCCATAGAGGACTTAAGGAAGGTATATTAAGAAGTCATTAAGGGGACAATATCCTCCCAAATTAGCAACCCAGAATGGTCAATATTAGAACATGGTAGTTTTTTGTTGTGATAGATCAATTGATGTGTGCTATAAATTATGGTGGAATCAATGCTAAAGAGAATCCAGATCTACCATAGAGGAACATGATAATAGTGGAGAATTTTATGAGATAACATCCTTTATATTTTAGTTGATTTTCTGACCTAGTGGTAGATGAGAAATTATTTAATACTTTGGAAAAGTTATTTGAAGTCATGGGATGTTCAGAAAATCAAAACATAACTCTTATCATTTATATTTTTGAAGTTAAAGTTGATCTATGGTGGTATTTGGTTAATAATACTAGTTAAACAGATGAGTTTGATGATATATAATGGGATACATTTAAGAATATTTTTTCAGAAAAATATTTCCCTAAGGTTGTTTAACTAAGAAAGGAGAAACAATTATTATAACTGAGGTAGAAAGATGAATATTATTTAGCTTTACATGAATAATGTTTTACAAGGTTATCCACACACTTACCTGTAACACCCTGAGATTTTATGAGAAATGTTTTTTTAATGTCTTATGTTATACGCAACACCAAATGAATATTTCACTATACATAACACTAGCTTGGCTTGTGTTACACGCAAGAGCAACCATCCTCGATAGCTTGCGTTGTATGCAATACTGAGTTTCACTAAACAATGATATATTATTATAATATTTTGAACTAGCCTTTAGGAATATTATTAACCAAATTTTGAATTTTATAACATTATAATTCATCTTACACATTTTTTAGAATGAGATATGAAAACAAAATCAATTTTTTTGGATAAAAGAAGTTTTTTTAAAAAAATGCAGTTTTAACGCCTTTTGGTGGCGCACCCACTTTAATAATAAATTTTGACAAGTTTATAAGTTCAATTTTACAAAATAAAATTCTTTTTTTGAATCAGGATATAAAAATTTACATTGTATAAATTTTTGATATTTTTCTGACAACATTCTTATTTTGGTGAATAGTAAAAACACGCTAAATTTTACTTAAAAACAACTTTTTTCATTGAGATAATTTATATGGTTAAATTATAATAGTAAATTATTTTAAATTATAAATATAATAAATTTTTACCTTTTAATATAATTTATGCCAATAGCATTAATTTTAAATTGAATTCGTAAGTAAAATCAATTCAATCTTTTGCAATGTTTTAAACAAAAACCTATTTTTTTCAACAATGAGATTAATTTTAAATTAATTACTACACCTTATTTGTTTTGAATTTAGAAAAATGGATTCCATATTTGGAATCATTAGGTCCAAATTATGTCAACAGGTTACTTTTTATTTTTGGGCATTATGAATAGTAACTATGGTAAATTTTATTTACCACAGTTAAAGGTAAATTAGGTAATTAAGGGTAAAAATAATATTATAAAATTACCCTAACACCTGAAAAAATTCTATTGGATGATTAAAAGTCGACCCATATCACCTAAGGGTCAGAATAGATTATTTTCATGGATTATTGACCATGAAAATGATATAATTATAATTAAAACCAAAGAAAGTGACAACATGTAACTCTCTTATATCTTGTAAGTGTAATAATTTTAATTTAGTGATAAACTTCATAAAACATCAAACATGAATAGTCACCCAAAATATAATAAAATTATCTTAATCATGTGAATTTATTTAAAAATTTTAGGGATTAAATAATTATCATTAATGATGACATAAAAATGATGTTCAAATTATTTTATTGATTGAAATATCAAATAAATGGTTTTAAAAATATTAAAATAAATATTATATAAACTATTTAATGTGATCCAGAAATTTTATAGATGAATATGACATGTTAGGAATCTATTAAATATTTTGGTTCGAATATATCCTCTGTGTGGATTTTATATAAATTCAAATAAATGAATGGTGTTAAATTGACACTTGTTATTTTATAAAAATAACATATTATAAAATTGTTTAAAAATGAAAAAAAATATTTAAAAATTATAAATTTAAATTTAAATGGTCTAAAATGTCATAAATTATCCAATTATGGACAATTCAAAACACATAAGTAGTTATTTATAACAATTCAAAATTTAGAATATTATTACCGAAAATAAATTTAAATAGATTAAATAAGGATAAATTAATTAGATAAGGTTTACAATAAATTTCCAACATGTCTAAATTTTATTGGTTAAAGATATTACAACCCTATATCATCTCATATTTTAATTTAGTCAGTTTTGGAGGTTTTTAAGTGGGGTTTTAATTTATTATAAATAAATATTTCTTATGTTTCTGAAGGTGCCCCTCTCCCTTATCAAAGGGAACCTCCTCCCTCTCCTCTTAATAAAATTGTGTGCCTTAAATCTCGGCCAAACCATATCCATTTCTATTCTCCAATTCCCTAGAAACATGCTAGAGGTTCTGGTATTCTTCAAAGACCAACTTTAGTGCCCTAAGAGGAGGTTTAGAAGAGGCGCGTCGAAGAAGAGGTAATATCCTTTACCAATCCTTTCAAATTTATTTCTTATTCTACTTATTCCTATTTATTTGTTTAATCATAAATTAAAAACATCAGTATCACTCATATACTGATATGTTATTATAAATATGAAACAACCCCATTTCACCTTCTATCCATCCTACGGAAAACGAAATCACCACGCGTGCGTACGTACGGAATACCGTCTCCACGCCATGGTGTAATCTGTTTTTCCACCACCACCTTACTTGGATGGGTATAATGGTATAAATAATAACTATATATTATTATTATAACCTGATACTAATTATGAGATACTCTATCATCCACTGTAATACCATTCAATAATTATGGGAACAATATCGTCTCTCGTGCGTACGTACGACTTACCGTCTCCGCGATGCAATACGATTCGTTATACATGATATTTATTAAACAATGATTATATAAACTAATTTAATGAATAAATCTGATATATATTATACTAATACCATTTTGTAAATGATGTAGCAATAATTTAAAAAGAGTAATAAGAATTTATTCAACAAAACACACATATGAACATAAAGCAATGAACACCTGAATAACAAGTAGCAATGAAATATTACTAATAAGAAGATAAGAATATGACCATATATGATATAATAACAATTAGTATGACTATGTAATAAGTCTATGACATTATTTAAATCATTATACAGTAGTTTTAGATATGTACAAATTATATCAGACCTAAGGTAAGGGAAAATCTCGCAATCTCAATTTTATCCGAGATTTTTTATACTTCAGAATTTACTGGGGCATATTTATCATCCACATATATGTTTCCTAAATATGTAATATTATTTCTATCCTAATACAATTTTTTTAAATCCAATTTTACCTATTGGTGAATTTTTAGTAAAATATGTGAAGGAAATATTTTCTCATTTTCAGTACGAGATACTTTTTGACTTTTCCAGCCAAAGTACGAGAAGAATGTTTTTTAAACTTATACGGCTTGAATGGATTTTTATGATTTCATAGAAAATTATTTACATGAAGATTTATTTACATGTTTTAAATTTTATTTTCAATTAACTTCTTTTAGTTTAAAACTGTATTACATGTTGAGAAAGGAAAAATATTTTTGAAGTAGAAAGTATATTTTACTCAAGAATGAAGTTCAAGTGTTTTATCAAAATTATTTTCCATATAAGATAATATAGGGTTTTTTCTATCCATATTATTACATTTATTACATTATTTTATGATGGAAATATTTCTATGAAGTCCTTTTACCTTATATGGATTATGTTATGATGGCATGATGTTTAAGAAACCTATTTTTATTACATGGGTTATGCTATGATGTATGATTTATGATTTTTTGGAACACATAATAATGGTATAATTATGAGATGGGTGGGAAATATATCTACCTCCAATGCATTGGGTAAATATTTATATCTCATGAGATAGACATGGCTGGAATGACAAGTTAATCTGGTTCAGTGATACAGGACTGGAACGAGGAGTGAACTTGGTTCAACATTGGACTTTGTCCGCTATGATGGTCTTAGTATTGAGTCTTGAATAATATGAAATTATTTTATATTATTATTTGTGTATGCCAAAAAATTTCACATCTTATGTTATGAATATTGGGATTTCATTTCACTACTATGATTTATCCCATGTCATGATATTATGATCTCTTTTGAAAAATAAGATTTTCAAAATGTTATGTTATTATGAATATGATATGATTGATATTTTCTTTATTTTCCCTTACTGAGAATTTTATCTCACCCTTTGTTTGTTTTCTTTTCCCCAGGTCAAGAAGAAGGGTATTAAGTAGTTTATGCCAAAAAGGTACTCTAGATATGATGAAATAAGAGGGAGACAATGTAGATGATTTATGAACCAGTTGTTTATGTTTCCCAGTTTCTAAAGACACTATACCTATAAATTCCTATCATGGTTTTGTTATATGTTTTAATAATTATGCTTAAATTCTTATGTAATAACAATGTATGTAAAGTATGGGTCGTTATAGTTTTTATCAGAGGAAAGTTATAGTCAACCTTTGGAAAATAGAATGTTAAAGCCTTAGTAAGAACCCTAAGGATATGTCTAAGAATAGAACACAATATTAATATTTTAGAAATTGCTATGAATAACCTATGATAAGACCTAAATTGTGAAATTTTATTCTTGATTATGAGGTTTTCCTGTTATGATTAGTGTTTCTCACATTATGCTTCTTGGTTTTATTCAATGGCTAGAACCCGAAGGAACCGTGTTAATACAGAATGTGACAGGAAATTTGATGATTATCCCCCTGAGAAACCAAACGTTATAAGAGTTGGAATGAAAAATTTTGTATCCATGCTCACACAAATTTCTCAAGCAATGAATCATGCATGAATTTAAAACGAGAAAAGGAAGGAGAAACATTCCGTTGAATCCTTCATGAGGCAGTGTCCACCTTCATTCAACGGGTCTTCTGATCCATTAGTGGATGAACAATGGATTCGTACCACTGAAAAGATATTTTCAGTTCTATAATTTTCTGAACATGATAAAGTTGTCTTGTCAGTATATCATTTAGAAGGTGAAGATGATCAATGGTGTAATTTTACCAAGAATATGAGGCAAAGAGATGAAATTGAGTCCATGGAATGGGACGAGTTCAAGAATCATTTTTCAATAAGTAATTCCCTCGTATTCTTCGAACAAAGATAGAGAAGGAGTTTCTTGAACTAAAGAAAAAGGATGATGAATCAGTTGGTACCTATGAAGAAAATTTTACAAGACTTGCAAGGTACGCTTCTAGAATTATTATCTAACCTGAGATTAAGATCGATCGATTCTTTAGTGGCTTAAAACCAGGTCTTCAAAGGGTGTTAGACATAAGGGATTTCAATAGCTACATGTAAATTGTTTGATGTTCTCTCAAGGTTGAGACGGAGATTGGAGTAACCCATCAGTCATATGGGTTTGATAAGAAGAGGAAAATGGAATTCAAAGGAAAATATAAAGACCACACTAAAAAGAAGATGAGTTTTCCCTTATGCTCAAAGTGTGGAAAGAAACATTAGGGGAATTGTCTTAAAGGGAAAAGTAAATTTTTTAAGTATGGAAAAGATGTTCATCGGGCAATTGAATGTCGTAGTAATGGAAAAAATATGTCTAGTGATGCGAACAAAGAAAAGGCTACACAGAATGATCCTCCTACACTTCAATGTTACAAGTGCAAGGAAATGGGGCATTATGCCAATAAATTACCTAATCCAATGTTTTTCGATGATGATCGATGTTGACAAACTCTTAAGGCCAAAGACAAAGGAAAGTCACATGAAATTTCTATTAGCGATATGGAGTATGACAATGAAGTGGTGAAAGGTACACTTATCATACACTCTAAAGTAGTAAATGTGTTATTTGATTATGGATTCACCCACTCTTTTTTTATGATGAACTTTCTAAGGGTATAGCTATACTACCCAAATGATTAGCTGTTGAGTTAGCTATGACAACTCCAAATGGCACAACAGTTGCATCAAAAGTTTACAATTCTTCTTCGATTGAAGTTTGTGGGAAAGTGATTCCTGTAAATCTTGTGATCCTTCGTATAGTGGAATTTGATGTGATTCTTGGCATGGATTGCCTTTCTTTATATGGAGCTCATATCAATTTCCAAAGAAGGGAAGTCACATTTCATATCCCTGATAAATCTATGATCATCTATCGATGCAAGGATGAACATAACCTTCCAATGGAAATTTCTTCCATCTTACGGGTCTTGATTCCAATAAATGAAGGTTATTTATCTCAAATGGTTGGAGAGAGACTCATGATTAAGAATATTCCCATTGTACGAGAGTTTCATGATGTCTTTCCAGATGAATTTCTAGGTCTTCCACCAAATCGTGAAGTTGAGTTTTCAATAGAACTCATACCGGGTGCTATGCCCATTTCAAAGACACCTTATAGCATGGCCCCAATTGAGTTGCAGGATTTGAAGAAGCAACTCCAAGAGAATATTGATAAGGGATTCATATGCCCTAGTGCATCACCTTGGGGGGGCACCTGTTCTGTTTTTTAAGAATAAATATGGATCATTGAGAATATGCATTTATTATCAAGAACTTAACAAGATCAATATCAAGAACAAATATCCTCTCCCATGCATTGATGACTTATTTAACCAACTACGTGGAGCTCAATACTTTTCCAAGATTGTTCTTCGTTCAGGGTATCATCAATTAAGGGTCAAAAGGGAGGATATACCAAATATGGCTTTCCGTACAATGTATGGAGACTATGAATTTATAGTGATGTCATTTGGTCTTACTAATTCCCCTTCTATCTTCATGGATATAATGAATAGAGTCTTTAGAGAATATCTTGATCAGTTTGTGGTAGTCTTTATAGATGGTATTCTTTTCTATTCAAAGAGCAAGGAAGAACATGAATATCACTTGAGAATTGTATTAAAGACCTTAAGAATGGAGAATCTTTATGAAAAATTTACCAAGTGTGAATTTTGGATTCAAAAAGTTTCATTTTTGGGTCACATAATCTCAAAAGAGGGGATATCTATGGATCCAGCAAAAATAGAGGTTATCGAAAGATGGTTGAGACCAACAACAATACCTGAGATCCGAAGTTTTCTTGGTTTGGATAGATATTATCAGAATTTTGTGAAATTTTTTCATGATTATCTAATCCACTCACTAGGTTGACTCAAAAAAGAGTTAAGTTCGTTTGGACAGCGGAGTGTGAAGATAATTTCAAGGAGTTAAAAAGAAGGTTATCCAGTGCACCTACGCTCACACTGCCTTGTAGTAGGGAAAGTTTTGTGATCGAAAGTGATGAATACAAGAAGGGATTGGGGTGTGTTCTCATCAAAAATGATATGCTGATGGCTTATCCCTCACGACAGTTGAAAATCCATGAGAAAAATTACCCAACTCTTGATTTGGAGTTAGCTGCGGTAATCTTTGCATTAAAGATTTAGAGGCATTATCTTTATGGTTAAAGGTGTGATATTTATACTGATCAAAAAAGATTAAAGTGTATTTTCACACAAAAGGATCTGAATATGTGCCAAATAAGATGGTTGGAGATGATTATGGATTACGACTGCTCAATTCATTGTCATCCTGGGAAAGCAAAAAAGGTGAAAGACGCATTAAGTCGACAAGACCATGCTAGCTTATCGATGATGAGGATCACAAATGATCCAATATTTATGGATTTACAAAGGATGGATCTTTGAATTATAATGGAAGGGGAAAAATATTATCGTTTTCAATTGAATGCTCAACCATCTATACATGTGAAGATTAAAGAGGCACAGAAATAAAATGTAGAGTTACCAAAGAAGGTGAGAAATGTTCCTGAATTCCACATTGATTGTAATGAAATAATAAGGTTATGGAATTGGGTTTGTGTTCCTCCCATAATAAAATTAAATAGGGAAATATTGGATGAGGATCATAGTTCTTCATTCTCTATTCACCCTGGAAGCACGAAGATGTATAAGGACCTGAAATAGTACTTCTGGTGGGATGGCATGAAAAGAGATGTTGCTGAATATGTAACCCGAGGCTTGGTTTTTCTGAAAGTTAAAGCTGAGAGACAGAAGTCTAAGGGGATGTTACAACCATTACCAATACCATAATGGAAATGGGAAAACATGACTATGGACTTTGTCACTGGACTTCCTAAAACATCCAAAGCCAATAATGCTACCTGGGTTATAGTTGATCGTCTTACGAAGTCGTCACACTTCATTTCTATTAGAGAGTATTTCTATCTTGATCAGCTTGCCAAGATATATGTAAATGAAGTGATAAGATTTCATGGAGTACCACTTTCCATTATATCTGATCAGGATCCGAGGTTTAACTCTAAGTTTTTGCGAAGTATTCAGCATACTCTAGATACAAATTTTAGTTCCATCACTGCTTATCATCCTCAGATAGACGGTTAGTCTGAGAGGACAATTCAAACTCTATAAGACATGTTGAGAGATTGGTCTATGGATTTCAAATGTGGTTGGGATCAACACCTACCTCTGGTGGAATTTTCTTATAATAATAGCTTTCACTCCAGTATTCAGATGGCTTCTTATGAAGCTCACTATGGAAAGAAATGAAAAACTCAAACTTTCTAGGATGAAGTTGGGGAAAGAAAGATATTAGGACCTGATCTTGTTGATGAGATGGAAGAAAAGGTCAGATATATTAAACAACACATAAGAGTAGCTCAGATTCGACAAAAAATTTCTGCCAACAACCGAAGAAAAGACCTAGATTTTGAAGTGGGTGATAAAGTGTTGTTACAAATATCTTCTTGGAAGAGCGTAATGATATTTGGAAAGAATGGAAAGATGATCCCTAGGTATATCGGTCCTTTCAAAATACTGGATCATGTTGGGAAGGTAGCTTACCGATTGGAACTTCCTCCAAATCTCTCTCAAGTTCATGATGTGTTCCATGTATATCTCCTAAGAAAGTACACACCTGATCCTTCACATGAACTAAGATCCGAAGTTGTACCGCTGGAGAAAGAACTTTCTTATGAAGAATAGCCGATAGAGATTCTGGATCGTGGCAAAAAATTTCTATGAAACAAGACCACTCACTTGGTTAAAGTTTTATGGAGGAACCACCAATTAGAAGAAGCTACATGGGAAATTGAAGATATGATGAGGGAGAGGTATCCTCATCTGTTTGTTACGAAGGGACAAATTTCGAGGGATAAATTAATTTTAAGGGGGGTAGAATGTGACACCCTAAGATTTTATAAGAAATATATATTTTTAATGTCTTATGTTATCATAACACCAAATTAATCTTTCACTGCACACAATACTGGCTTGGCTTGCGTTACACGCAAAAGAAACCTTCCTTGATAGCTTGCGTTGTACGCAATACCGAGTTTCACTAAACAATGATATATTATTATAATATTATTAACTAGCTGTTATGAATATTATTAATCTAATTTTGAATTTTATAACATTATAATTCATCTTACACATTTTCTAAAATGAGATATGAAAACAAAATCAATTTTTCAGATAAAAGAAATATTTTTCAAAAAATGCAGTTTTACTGCCTTTTGATGACACACCCATTTTAAAAATAAATTTTGACAAGTTTATAAGTTCAATTTTACAAAATAAACTTCTTATTTTGAATCAGGATATAAAACTTTACATTGGATACATTTTTGATATTTTTCTGACAACGTTCTTATTTTGATGTACAGTTAAAACACGCTAAATTTTACTTAAAAACAAAATCTTTCATCGAGATAATTTATATGGTTAAATTATAATAGTAAATTGTTTTAAAATATAAATAGAATATATTTTTAACTTTTAATATAATTTATTTTAATAGAATTAATTTTACATTGAATTCGTAGGTAAAATCAATTCAATCTTTTGCATTGTTTTAAACAAAAACCCGTTTTTTTCAACAATGGGATTAATTTTAAATTAATTAATACACCTTATGTGTTTTGAATTTTGAAAAATGGATTCTATATTTGTAATAATTAGGTCCAAATTATGTTAATATGATACTTTTTATTTTTGGGCATTATGAATAGTAACTACAGTAAATTTTATTTACCACAGTTAAAGGTAAATTAGGTAATTCAGGGTAAAAATAATATTATAAAATTAACCTAACACCTGATAAAATTCTGTTGGATTAATAAAAGTATACCCATATCACCTAAGGGTCGGAATAGATTCGTTTCATGGATTATTGACCATTAAAATGATATAATTATAATTAAAACCGAAGAAAGTGACAACATGTCACTCTCTTATATTTTATAAGTGTAATAATTTTAATTTAGTGATAAACTTTATAAAACATTGAACATTAATAGTCTCCAGAAATCTAATAAAATTATATACATCATGTAAATTTATTTAGAATTTTTAGGTATTAAATAATTATCATTAATGATGACACAATTGTGATGTTAAAATTATTTTATTGATTGAAATATCATATAAGTGGTTTTAAAAATATTAAAATAAATATTATATGAACTATTTAATGTGACCCACTAATTTTCTATATGAATATGAAATGTTAGGAATCTTTTAAATATTTTTTATCGAATATATCCTTGGTGTGTATTTTATTTAAATTCAAATAAATGAATAGTGTCAAAATTGACACTATTGTTATTTTATAAAAATAACATATTATAAAATTGTTTAAAAATCACAAAAAATTTTAAAAATTATAAATTTAAATTTAAATTGTCTACAATGTAATAAATTATGTAATTATGGACAATTAAAAACACATAAGTAATTATTTATTACAATTTAAAATTTAGAATATTATTACCGCAAATAAAATTAAATCGATTAAATAAGGATAAATTAATTTGATAAGGTTTAAAATAAATTCCCAATATGTATAAATTTTATTTTTTAATGATATTACAACCCTATCTCATCTCATATTTTAATTGAGTCGTTTTTGGAGGTTTTTAAGTGGGGTTTGAATTTATTATAAATTAATATTTCTTAGTTTTCCAAAGGTTCCCTTCTCCTCCCTTATAAAAGGGAACCTCCTCCATCTCCTCTTCATAACATTTTGATCCTTCAAGATCTGCCAAAACCTATGAATTTATCTTCTCCACTTACCTATAAACATACTAGATGTCTTGGTCTTCTTTAAAGACCAACTTTAGTTCCCTAAGAAGAGGTTTAGAATAGGCATGTTGAAGAAGAGGTAATATCCTTTACCAATCCTTTCAAATTTATTTCTTCTTCTACTTCTTATTATTTATTTTTTTAATCATAAATTAATAACATAAATATAAATCATATACTGATATGTTATTATAAATATGAAACAACCCCTTTTCACCTTTTATCTATCCTATAGAAAATGAAATCACTGCGCGTGGGTACGTACAGAATACCGTCTCCACAACGTCGTGTAATCTATTTTTCCACCACCACCTTACTTGGATGGGTATAATGGTGTAAAGAATAAATATATATGACTATTATAACATGATACTAATTCTGAGATATTCTATCATCCACTTCAATACCATTCAATAATTTTGGGAACGATATCATCGCTCGTGTGTACGTACGAATTACAGTCTCCACGATGCGATGTGATTCGTTTTACATGATCTTCATTAAGCCATGATTATATAAACAAATTTAATGAATAAATATGATATATATTATACAAAAACTATTCTTTAAATGATGTATCTATAACTTAAAAAGAGGAATAAGAATTTATTCGACAAAACACACATAAGAACATAAAGCAATGAACACCCGAATAACAAGTAGCAATGAAATATTACTAATAAGTAGATATAAATATGACCATATATGATATCATAAAAATGAGTATGATTCTTTAATAAGTCAATGACACTATTTAAATCATTATACAGGAGGTTTGGATACGTACAAATCATATCGGACCTAAGGTAAGGGAAAATATCGCAATCTCATTTTTATCCGAGATTGTTTATACTTCAGAATTTACTAGGGAATATTTATCATCCACATCCATGTTTCCTCAATATGTAATATTATTTATATCCTCATACAATTTTTTAAATCCAATTTTACCTATTGGTGAATTTTTAGTAAAAGATATGAAAGGAATCTTTTATCATTTTCAATATGAGATACTTTTTGACTTTTCCGGCCAAAGTACGAGAAGAATGTTTTTTTAACTTATACGACATGAATGGATTTTCATGATTTCATAGAAAATTATTTCAGTAAAGCTTCCATTACAAGTTTTAAAGTTTATTTTTAATTAACTTCTTTTAGTTTAAAACTGTATGACATGTTGAGAAAGGAAAAATATTTTTGAAGTTGAAAGGATATTTTCCACAAGAATAGAGTTCAAGTGTTTTATCAAAATTATTTTCCCTCTAAGATAATATAGGGTTTTTTATATCCCTATTATTAAATTGATTTGATTATGTTATGATGTAATTATTTATATGAAGTCCTTTTACCTTGTATGGATTATGTTATGATGGCATGATGTTTAAGAATCCCATTTTTATTATATGGGTTATGCTATGATGCATGATTTATGATTTTATGGCACACATAAGAATTATTTAATTATGAGATGAGTGGGACCTATATCTCACTCCAATGAATTTGGTAAAAATTTATATCTCATGAGATAGACATGGATGGAACGAAAAGTTAATCCGGTTCAGTGATACAGGACTGGAACGAGGAGTGAACTCGGTTCAGTAATAGACTTTGTCTGCTATGATGGTCTTAGCAATGAGTCTTGACAAATATGAAATGATTTTATATGATTATGTGTGTATTACACAAAGTTTCAAGTCTTATGTTATGAATATTGGGATTTCATTTCACTTCTATGATTTATCCCATGTTATGATATTATGATCTCTTTTGCAGGATAAGATTTTCAAAATTTTATGTTCTTATGAATATGATATGATTGATATTTCCTTTGTTTTCCCTTACTGAGCATTTTAGATCACACTTTGTATGTTTTCTTTTCCCCAGGCCAGGAAGAAGGGTATTAAGTAGGATATTCCAAAAAGAGACTCTAGATATAATAAAATAAGTGGGAGACAATGTAGATGATTTATGAACCAGTTGTTTATGTTTCCCAGTTTCTAAAGACACTCTACCTATACGATCCTATAATGGTTTTGTTATATGTTTTAATAAGTATACTTTAATTATTAAGTAATAACAATGTATGTAAAGTATGGGTCGTTATATTACCATATTTAGTTAGGTCATTGATAGTAAAATTAATAGAATTTACTAAGGATTGATACAATGTTTATGAAGAGCCTTGGTTGTATGAGAATTTAAAATATATGATAAATTTGTTTGTTATGTTGAGAAAGTTGAGAAGAATTTTTTTGATACTTATATTCCTTGAGTTGAAAATAGTAAGAAAAGGTTTGGATAGGCAGGAAATTGGGAAGCATCCATTAATGAAATAATAAGGTAAGAAAATCATGTTCATATCATATGATAAGTGTAGTAAAAAGTATCATGGATAATTTCATATAAAATATGGTAAGTGTTACCAATTTTTAAAGTTTGGACATATGGCTCATGAATTCAAGGAAAATGAGCAGAAAAATATTGAATATATGATGGTAAGATGATTCAATTTCAATGAGATGGGGAATTATGCTAATTTGTGTCTGAGTTTAATTACAAAGGATGTAAATCATCAAGATCATAAATAGAAAGGTGGGACAAAATCATTTTCTAATACTATAGTTGATTATGTAACATTTAATGAAGTGGTCAATGGTATGTTACTTATTT
The DNA here is from genome assembly GCA_963277665.1 of Viscum album. Taxonomy (NCBI): domain Eukaryota; kingdom Viridiplantae; phylum Streptophyta; class Magnoliopsida; order Santalales; family Viscaceae; genus Viscum; species Viscum album. The sequence continues at coordinate 1,181,759,923 of OY728164.1, forward strand.
ATTAGAATTATGAAAACATATTGTTTAAAATTGGTTCATCACATTATTTCATTGATGATAAATCTTCATGTAAAAAAGTAATATCACCTCATGAAAGGAAGATAAAACTTTTGGTGAAAACTCTTGGTGTAAGTATTCAGGAAACCAATATTTATTGGAATATTTCTATTGTTATTAGTGGTAAGGTCTTTCCTACAAATATTTTTGAACTTACCATAGTATAATTTCATATTATTTTGGGTATAGATTAGATTTAAGTTTATTATGCTAAGATATATTATAGAACTAAGCATGTTTTATTCAATGATTTAATACCTTTGATAACAAGAAGTTGATAAATTGATTAGAGATGGTAGTGAAATTTACCTAGCTCATATTTTTGAAAATATAGAAACTTCTCAAATTAGTGATGTTCTAGTAGTGAAAAAATACATGGATGATTTTCTTTATGATTTACCTGGTGTAATTGTTGATTGAGAGGCTGAATTTATTATTGAATTAATACTAAATGATAAGAATATTTAAAGAACCTCTTATTGAATTCATCAAGTAGAAATTTTAGAATTGAAAAATCAAATGTAAGATTTTATATATAAATGTTTTATTCAACCTATCATTTCACCTTGGGGTTCTCTAGTTTTATTTGTTAAAAAAAATTGTTTTAATGAGACTACATTGATTATTGATCCTTGAATAACATCACTATAAATAACAAGTATCTTTTGACTTATATTGATAATTTTTTAATATGATCCAAAGAGAAAAATATTTTTTGAAGATTGATCTCAGGTTGGGGTACCATCTATTGAAAGTGAAGGAAGTAGGTATCTTAAAGATGACATTTTGGACTAGATATGGCCATTATGAGTTTTTAGTTATTACCAAAGGGTTGTACAATGTACCAAATATATTTAAGGATCTTATGAATAGAGTTTTTCAGGACTATTTAGAAATTCTTTTGGTTGTTTTTATTGATGAAATATTGCTATATTCTAAAATTCAGGAGTATCATGAAAGACACCTAAGGATTATTTTTAAAACATTAAAGGGAAATAAACTATATGGATAATTTAGTAATTGTGATTTCTGGTTGAAAAACATTTTTTTCCTTGGACATATTGTTTCTAAATATGGTATAACTATTGATCATAAAAAGGAATTTTTTTTTGAATAATGGAAAATAACCACAAATATCATAGAAATTCATAGTTTTCTTAGATTAGTAGGTTATTACTGATGGTTTGTTGGAAAAATTTCTTGGTTTTCTAGCCCACTATCTAAGTTAACTTTGAAAGGGGTTAAAGTAATCTAGTCAATAGATTGTGATGATTGTTTTTTGGAACTAAAAATAATTTTGGCGAATACTACAGTTTAGGCCCTTACCTCTAGAAATAAATAATTTTTCATCTTTAATGATGCTTATTTTAAGGGACTTGGTTGTGTCCTAATGTATAATGAATATGTAATTACTTATTATTCATGTCAACTAAAACCTCATGAGTTTAAATATCCTAAAAATTACCTAAAATTATCTGCTGTAGTTTTTTTCTTTAACAATTTGGTGGTAACATTTATATGGAGTAAAGTGTGAAATATATACTGATAACGAAAAGATTAAAGTATATATTCACTTAGAAGGAGTTAAATAAGGGGTAGATAAGATGGATGGAAATGATAAAAAATTTGATTGTATGATTCATTATCATCATGGAAAGGAAAAAAGTATCTGATGCTTTTGATAAGAAAAATAATGACACACTAACCATGTTACAATTGTATCATGACCCATTGGTTATGATTTGATGAATTTTGGACTAAAAATTATGAATGGAGGAACCTACTCTATTTTTTTCACATATAGGTAGAATATTATCTGTCAGATATAATTAGGAAATATCAGAAGAAGGATCATGTTTTATAAGAAAAGGTAAAATTGGTTAAGAAGGGTTTGTTTAGTTAATTTTATGTTGACAAGGAAGGTGTTTTGAGATTTATAAAGAGATTATTTGTGTCTTTTGATTCCCAATTGAAGAGATAATTTTTTAATAATGCGCACAATTCCTCATTTTTCATTCATCCAGGAAACAATAATAAGTAAAGATACCATCAATTGTATTTCTGGTGGGGTGGAATGAAAAGATGTATATATGACTTTAAAATAGAATGTTTGACTTTTCTACAAGTTAAAGTAGAGAGAAAATTTCCAAATGGGATGATTCATACTTTCCTAGTTATGGAGTAGAAATGGGAAAATATATCCATGGATTTCATGGTGTGATTTCCATGGAAATCATGAGGTAATACTGTGATTTAAATTATTAGTGATTTATTAACTAAATCTACACATTTCCTTCCCATTCAAGATATTATGACTTTGGATAAAATTTCTCAATTGTATCTAAAAGAGATAGTTAGGATATATGGAGTTCCTCTCTTTACTATATCAAAATATGATCCTAGGTTCACATCTAATTTTTGGTAAGGAATTCTGAAATCATTGGTTGCTAAATTAAATTTTAGTAAAGTTTTTCATCCTCAATTTGATATACAGTTCGAGCAGACAATTTTTACCATGGAAGCTATTATTCATTCATGTTTAATGGATTACCAAGGAATATGGTATGAATATTTTTCTTTGGTCAAGTTTTCTTATAAAAATAGTTTTCATTCTGGTATATATATGGAACCATTTGGGGAATTATATGGAAAGCGGTGTCAGATGATAGCTTTTTGGGATGATGCAGGAGAAAGGAATTTGATGGGAACAGAGTTGGAAGAGGAAATGGATATGAATGTATAGTTAATTCATCAAAATATGAGGATGGATTATAATAGGTAGAAAATTTATATAGAAAATAATATGAAATATCTTTCTTTTGAGGTAGCTAATTAGGTCTTTCTCAAAGTATATACATGGAAAATTGTTATGTGTTTTCTTAAAAATGCATAACTAAGTCCATAGTTTATTAGATTGTATGAAATACTAGAGAAAACTAGATTAATTTTCCAAAAAGTGTCCTTATTTATGAATTTATCCCAAGTACACAGTGTATTTCATGTTTCAATGTTAATGAAATATCTGCCAGATTTATCTCATGTTTTGATATTGAAATTAGTTTAGTTGGAAGATATTATTTATTATGAGGAACAGTTAGTTTAGATTCATTACTATAGAGAGAAATTACTTCAGAATAAGGCGATTTCCTAGGTTGTGGTTTTATGTAAAAATCATATGGTTGAAGAAGAAACATGGGAATATGAAAATTATATAAGGGAATGATATTTCCATTTGTTTAATAAGTAAATAAAATTATGAGGAAACAATTTCCAAAAGGGGGGATAATGTAACTACCCAGTTAATGATATAAAAAATCATTTACATGTTTATTAATATTTATAAATTATATAATTATATTCTTTATAAAAATATTAAGTAATTTTAAATCCAAAAGGAAATTTTTTTAATAAACATATTTTCTTATAAGATTTTTATTTAAAATAATAACATCTAAATTAATGAATTTTATTTTGAAAAAATGAATCTTATTTTTTAAATCCACTTATGAAAATTAACTTAGGGTGAAATTTTGGGTTTTTTTTAGAAAATATTGATTTTTAGTGAATCATGAAAATAATGATTTTTGTTAAACTATAATTTATTTTAAATAAATAAATTAATTTAAAATTCTCATTATGCGGTTAGGGTGAAGCCTTTGTGGTTAACCCCATAATACTACTTTCAATAGACTAGGGTTCGAATCCTATAATTCCAAATGGGGGATTTATAATATAGGTAATGATGTAGGCATGATGCTAGCATGAGATGTAACGCCCTGACCCTAGTTACCCAGAGTAGGTGCATTATTACATAACATTGGCATGATCACAAGGAAATCATGTCTCGAAATACTAATCAGTTTAGTATTATTGGAAACAAGATTCATACATATGTTCAACTTTACAGCTTGAAGAGAAATACAACATAAATATATTTCATTAGGAACATCAAAGCCTCCTAGATTATGCATGTAGGTCACTTATAACTAACTTCTTCATATATTGGTAAAATGAAACATAAGATAGGGGTGAGCTCAAATGCTCACTAAGGGTATGTAATACAGCAGAAAATGACATAAATATTAAGCATGGTAAATAATTGAAACCACAAGCCTTTACCGATAATAAACATGAATACTTTTATGGAAAGAATATGAGATGAGTAAATAATTCCATAATAAAACATAATCATGGATATTCTACTAGTCGAATTACCACATGAACCATCAATATTATTTACATAATGAGGGAATGTATAATGCCGGACATTCTGAAACATTTTTTCAAGGCCTCGGCCAAGACGTCTAAAAATGTTTAAGGCCTCGGCCAAAACCATAAATCAAATTGGGAAAGGGCCTCGTCCAATTCCACGTCTAGTTGTCTCATGAGACCTACCGATGCATTGTGGAGCTATAGTGGGCACCAAAAATCACTTACTAAGTCCAATACATTCCTCATATGAAAAGGTTTAAACATATTATAAACACTCGTATTAAAACTGGCATACGAAATGTCAATACTTTAACCATAAATCATGAATGGTGTAAAAATAGCACATCCATAGTAAAACATATCACAAAATCTTAAATATAATATGGAAGTTTTGTATCATAATAAATCAACTCCAAATAAACATAAAATCTATCAAAGTATGTTGACATAGATGAAATCAAAACCCTTTTTAGAGAAATATATCTTTCTATTTTGAAATTATTTAAGAGTCACATAATTATAAAATAAAACATTTACTTTAAAAGTATTCTTATAATCTTGTAAGGGAAGATTCTACAAGTTTATAATGGTAGAAAATATCCGCACCCACCGTATAAGTTAAAAATAACATTCTTACCTTAATTTTGTCGAAAAGGTTAAAAACAGACTTGTTTGGAAAACTACGGAAAGATTCCTTTATAAAAATATTATAAAAAGTAAAAAAGGGTATAAATGACTTTAACCCATAGTTTATAAAATAGTAATAATGTTTTGAAATATATTTTAAAGAAATATGGAGGTGGATGATAAAGAGGTCCTAGTAGACAATTATGTATTAACAACCTCGGATAATGAAGAGATTGTGAAATAAATCCTTACCTTGTACTTTTCCTTGGTTTAGGGTTGGTTAACCTCTTGTATAATGGTGAAATAATTTTTATTAAATTATACAAGAATCAAGTACATTAATATGATATCATATATGATCTTTTAACATTGGTTTGTTAATAATATCTTAGTATTATCATCATTTCGAGTGTTAAAGGATTCATTTTTCTTGATATTCATTGTTCTGTGAGCCATATTTTTTATGGATGGGATGTATATTATCCATATACAGAATGATATCAACTCCTTAAAAATTATCTTTAATCGTCAAATGAGAATTAGACTTGAATGGATACTATGGGGAATGAATCTCATCACGTTCGTGGAGACGGTAGTCCGTACATACGCACGAGCTACAATATCACTCTTTTGATATTAATATAATATATAATTGGATATTATATCATATATATAGAATAATTATCATGTTATATTTATTATTTACATGAATTACACATCATTTTTATACCCATCCAAATAATAATGTTTTGAATAACAATTACACCACGACGTGGAGACGGTAAGCTGTACGTACGCACGTATGATGACATGACATTCAAATGATGGATAGAATACTGAATATGGTTGTACCATATTTATAATAACATCAAATTATATATAATATACTTCATTTAATATTTTATAATTGGAATAACAAAGAAAGAAAAATCTGAAGAAGAAAGGAACTTGAAAGAGGGTGGTGAAAACATTACCTCTTCTTCGGGTTCTTCCTTTTGATTTGATCAAAATGGATCCATAGGTTGGCTTTATGACTAATGGAAGGCCTCTAAGATTAAGGGAGGATAGTTTAGAGAGTATTTGGGTAGGGTATGGCCGAACCAAAAGGCTTTTAAGGTGTGAATAATTGGTTATAAGTGGTGTCCTTTTATAAGGGGGAGGAGGGGCTCTTTAGGAAAAACATAAAGTATTAATTTATAATAAATTAATATTCAGTTTCTAATGGCTAAAAAGTGGATTATTCAAAGTATAAGGTAGGTATGAGTCTAAATCTTTTCATCCAGTCTATTTTAGACAGGTTTGGGTCACTATATTAACCTTATCATTTATATTTAACTCTTAGTTAAATAGTTTGACATTTACCATGTCTCTTTGTATTTTTATATTATATAGTTAATAAACGTACGATATACCTCAAATAGACCCCCAAGTGGACCATTAATGATAAACCTATCATTATTTAAGTCATTTTTCTGGTTCTTAGATTTTTAAAAATATAATATCAATTAATAATATAATATTTGTTTTAAAAACTCTTTTATGTCAATTTTGACACTATTGGGTATTTTGTTTTTGATAATTTCATAAAAGAATTATTACTTCGAAAAAAATTTATATAACCAATAATAATATGTCATATTAACCTATAAAATTAGTGGAATGCATAAAAAGTCTCAAATTATATTTATTTTGATATTTATAATATCAATTATTTTAATATTTCATTAATTAAGTAATTACTGCATCACCATTGTGTCATAAATAAATTAAATTATATAATTTATAAAATTATAAATAAAATACCATTATGTAGGAAATCGTATTAGATTCCTAATTAATATTTATAGTAAAAATATAACATATATAACCCTATGTAAAAATTGTTTTACTAAAAGATATATGCTTATGTCATTTTTGTGTTTACTTTAACTTAATTAATATAATGTGTCTCTATCACCTACAAGTGGTTCCATGGGGTCCCAAAATCAACCCAAACATGACCATGGTCGGACATGTATCCACCAATAAGGTTAGAACACGTTTTAGGGTAACTTATTAGTATTATAATATTATTTTTTACCCTTATTTACCAGATTTAACCTTTAACGATGGTAAAGAAAATATTTACCGAAGTAATTATTCAGAATGTCTAAAAATAAAAGTTACCAATTTACACAATTTTGACATACTGATTCCAAATATGGAATCCATTTTTCCAAATTCAAAACACAGAAGTGGCAGAAATTAATTTAAAATTAATTCCCTCTGTCAAAACAAAAAGCGTGTTTTTAAGAAATAATAACTATCAAAAGATTGACACTTGTTTATGTCTGGTGTAATTGTAAAATTATTTCCAATGGAAAACATTGTATTAAATGGTAAAAATATATTCAAAATATACATTAAAACCACTCAAATTCATAATTTATCACTATTAATTATTTTGATTAAAAAAGTTGTTTTTAATTAAAAAGTAGTAATTTTCACTATTCATCAAAATATAAAAGTTATCTAAAAAGTACCAAAATTTCAACCTAGGATAAATTTTATATTAATAATCCAAAAATGAAGTCCATTTTGAGATATAAAATTTATAAAATTTCAAAAAGTGAGTATTACTATTCATAACAGCTAGTTTGATTGGTTGTGGTGTGTGTTAGAACTCGAAGTTGCGTACAACACACGCTACTGTATTATTCAAAGAGAAGCGTACCATGGAATCATGGGGTGATACATGAGATGACATGGTCATGATGCATACCTTTTTATATAGGTAGGATGATGCATACATGACACTACACTGGGTCTTTGGCCCATGTTAATGGGCCACTTGGCCTTTGCGACTCTGGGCTATGTAATGGGTCTCCCTCTATCCAGTTCGAAAGTAGTTTTTTATTTCATAATAAAAAGTGTATTTGGACACTAAATAAAAAATAATAATTAAATTTGATTCATCTTTGTACTGTATTTTAGTATATGTTTATTTTTTTGATTAAAAACACATATTTTTGAAAACTATTTTAAAGTGCATAATGTTTCTACATTTTAATTAATTAAAAGAATCACTAATAGGGAATAATTTAAATGAAATTTATATATTATATATCTATAAATATTAATTTAAATTCATATAATGATTAATACTAGTTATAGAGTTAATATAAAATCATTTTGTGCTTGAAAAATACATTTCTTGAAAGCGCACTTTTTTATTGCGTCTGCGAGTTTAAATTTAAATTATATTCTAAAAATTATATGAATTACATTTAGTAAAATGTATTAAATATTTTATATAATGATATTTTATATTATATAATAATTAAAACTTAATTTTGTTTTATAATGAATAGTGAAAACAATAAAATTCTTTTACCATGGTTTAGGTTAAAAAGGGTTTATCAGGGGTTGAACTAAAAATATAAGGAATAAAATGACGTAAAATCATGTATAAATTTTATTTCATGGACATAGTTTGACCTTATCACATTTAACTATCAATAATATTATATTTTTATTACTTTTGTAATGTGTAAAACATGGATATAACTTTTTATTTTTAAAAATTCCAAGTGTGTCCTCTCCGCCACTTATAAAAGACCACCCCCTATCCTCTCCTCTTCCCACCTTCAAAGATTTTTTTGGAAAATAAATAAAAGAAACACCTTCCTTAATTCCATTAATATATTCTATAGTTTATTTGTTTATTACAAATCCAATTTATGAAGGCTTTAGGTATAATCATTAAGAGGTGTTCTAAAGAAGATGTATCATTTTTAACTGAGTGTTTTTATTTTTATTATTCATCTGCCACTATAAAATTTAATTCAACCATTATAATATAATAACACCTGTATCTCCCATAAATTTAAATTTTATTATGTTAATTTTACAACCTAAATCTATCTCCTCTTCTATGAAATGAGAAATGAAACCATTATTCATGTGTACGACATACTACCACCTCGTGACCCGATGCAATTCATTTTCTACTATCTATGCTCACATCTATTTATAATTTTAAAATTAATGTTTATATATGAAAAAAATTAAATATTTATCATTATTAAAAGATAATATATCATTTTATTTCTTACATTTCCACTTACTTAAACATGATAGCATCGTTCCTGGGTACTTGTGGATTAATGCCTCCATAAAGTGATGCGATTGTTTTTTAATCATCACACCACATTGATGATATAAATATGTATATTTAAAGAAATTATATGTTATTTATGATATTAATATCTTTATATAAATATAAAATAATACTTAACTTCTTACCATAATGATTTTTGAAAAATGGAAAGGTTACACATGCATACGTTGGGCCTATCGTCTCCATCATTGTAACATAGTTCATTTTTCATAACCATATTTCATGATTGATTTTAAAAGTATAATTGATGTATAAATATTATAACAGTTTAATTATTATTATTCTAAATATTACTTAATAATTTCCTATTTGACCATAGTCAACCAATCAAATTTATTTTGGACATATGAACCGATTATAGTCAAAACATCCTACATGAACTTAATAAATTAAGTAATTGTGTATAAATTGGTAATAAGTGAAATAAAAGGAATAATAAACATTAAAATGTTTCTCATGAAAGTAAAAAAGTTAACATAAGTTTATTATTAAGGAATATAAGGATCATAAGTGACAATTTAGACTCAAGTTAATGTACTTTCTTTGAAAAATAAATTCTTTTAATTATTTATTTTTCAACTCTCTTTTTTCCATGTCTATATTTTTAAAACTATTTTATGAATTTTTTTATATGAACATAAAAAATTATAATCTAAATATATATATATTGACATTATTTAAATGGTTTTAAAAAGTAATCTATTTATGGAATGTTTGAATTTCTTTATAAAATACAAAAGGAATATTCTATGTTAACGTATATGACAAGAATGAATTTTCCTGCCACCATAATTTTTATTTGAAGTTTTCATTCCTTTAAAATATTTCATGTTTTATTCAAATAAAAACCCACTTTTTAATTTTATATGTATTTTGGTATTGAAAATGGGGTTTTAAAAAGAAAAGGTTATTTTGATATCCAAAAGTGTTTTTCATACAGGTTTAAAAGAGTTTTAGGGTTTTGTTTTATGAAAATTGCAAGTATAAAATATTTTATTTATGATATGGTCCTTTTAAATTGTTTATATGATGGTATGAGCCCCATTATAGCTCATAAAGGACCCTAATATGTCATATACAATGGTTTCACATAGATATCGCTCTAATCAATTGGGTAATGATTATGTTCTTCGAGGAATTATATTGGAAGTCAGTTGTATAGTTATTCTAATTTGTAAGGGTACAATAAAGATTCTATGAAGATGATATTTCAGGGAAACTAAATGAATTTCATAACCTTTATAATAATTTTTCATGGAAATAATTTATTTTCAAAAGGTAAGATAAATTATTTTTTTAAAGAAAGATGACGACCTTTCCAGGTAAAATGGTATGTTTTGAAGAAAAGGTTTTTAAGGGATATTCATGTTTTTCACTAGACTGACGAATTTATTATTTTCCATATCCATTACTAAGGTTATTGTGTTTATCCCATGTTTAAAAAAAATTAACATGGTTTATGGATGGGTAAAAGAAAAGGGAGGATTCATGTTTAAATTCGTGAAGAGTTTTTTAGGAGAAGAAAACATATTTTATTTTAATTGTTATATATTCTAGATAAAATGGATAATGGTAAGAAGTGTAAACTTTGTAAAATGTGTTTTTGTTATGTATTATTTGTGACATAATTCTATAAAATTATAATTTTGAAAATATCCATAAATTTAAGAGAATTTATTCTTGGATTAAAACACAAGATTATGTAATATTTAAGGTCAGGTCCTTATAATAAATCCATACTCATTATGTTTTACACCATTTTTACTGTAAACTTAGTAACACTTAAACAATGGTACTCACAGTTTAGTTTAATAAACCTCCCATATATCCAAAATAATTATAAAATATGTTTTTATATATAAATTGGGATTTTATCTTTGGAACTCAAACAATAAATTTATCTAACAATGACCATTACTACACTATTTTAAAAAGTTCCATAATAATCCTAATTTTTTTGTGTAAAATGTGTTACCATTAATATAAAAACAAAACTATGGGATCATATTAAAACTTGGTCCCTCTACTAAACATTTTAATGATTCTGATGTGGATAAATCAGTGTTGAATTTTTCCGTAAAACATGGAACAAGTGTATTTTTATTTTCACTTTTCAACCAATTTTTCATTTCTTTTAAAACATTATACCTTAAATATTGTAATATGAGATGATATATATGATTGATCCTAACCTATGTTCTTAAAAATGTATAAATATTCTTTAATCATTTCATCAGATGGATTTAATTTTCCTTAAACCATAAATTAATTTACCATCACTAATCATCTATAAAATCGCATGATATAGGGAGACCAATGCACTCAAATTCATATAAATAATATTTATAAAACTCAATTATTATATATATTTTTGACAAATAGAGGCCCCTGGTCAATACATATTCTTAACACACCCCTTCAAAATTTTTTAATATATTTTAAAATTATACATTCAATGTAAATAAATAGACCCATATATTCTTATCTCTCATACCAAATGAATCCCAAGATGAACCATTATATAAAAAAATGGTGAAAAATATATTTATAGTTGAAAAATTAAGGGAAATATTCTTTATACAACACATTTAACAAATTTTGATATATGTATTTACACTAAATAGAATTGAGAAGGTAATAAAACCTAATTATAGGCTTCCTGATAGGTATTGATAATATGCCATGAAATGAAACCTATATCAGTTGTTGCATAAATACATAAAAGTCATGAGATTTTTTACATATTATATTTAAATCCTTTAATGACACCAAAATTTTCACATTTGAAGAAAACCATCTATAAAATTTAATACCATGTAGAAATTGAGAAAAACTAATCTTCTTACTCTTGCTTAATGTGTGAAAATATAGAGGTAAATATGTTATATTTCCTTTCATAGTGTTAGTTAACTCTAAACACATTTTCATGGTTATTAAGACCATTATTTCATGCAACCCATATTTTTTCCTTTCCTTTTAAGTCTAACAATTTTCTAATAAAAATTTCACATATGTTTTTTTCAACATGCAGAATTCAAATGTTATGTTTACCAAAAAAAATTCCAATAAGGTGGATTGAATAAAATGGACCATTTCTTCAAAGTATTTTTTTGATGAAAAAAATTCCTTTATTTCCAAATGTGTCATCAATGTTTTTCATCTTTACATAATATTATTTAGTTGACAATGGTTGTGGGGAAAATTTTATTTTAAATTGTTAAATTCCTTTTTAAATCTATGATAAGGAATATCTATTCATAAAAATCTCTGATGTTCCATGGACACTATATTTATTACATTATATAATTATCAATATAAATCTCATTATTTTCAAATTGGATAAGATTTATGTCCCTAATATTATATGTAGATAAGTTTCCATATACGGAAAAGTTTTTTATAATGAGAATTATTATAGAAAAAAAATACTATTTATTGTATGTATAAATAATATAAAAGTTGTCTCTCATATGAATTTAAAATAATAAATCAATGGTGATAGATAATCATCAATATAATTTATTTGTTTTTTTTGGACCTAAAATAATCAAGATCATCCTCAAATATTTTCACTTAATGCATATCTATGGTGTAACACCTCAGACCTGAACACTCAGATCTAGTGAAAAAACACACTCTTACACACTAGATTTGATAATAGAAAATGAGAAACTATTTTAATAATTAATAATTAAAACTTCAAAATTAAATATTGAGTCAATTAAATACCAAATAGATTTTAGGATTAATGTTTTAGAGAGTTAGGAATATTCTAATCATAGAAAACACATTTATTTCTCATCTAATGATAAATTTGCTCACTATACTAGGATTTTCTTAGTCCATAATATGTCTTCAATATCCCCAAAAAAATTATTTACACATAAAACTTGTATATCCATACATATGTAATATTATTCTTTATAAACTAGTAAAGTGGAAACATAATAAAGGGTGATCTCAAACTCTTATTAAGGGAAAACGTATAATATAATCTATCAATAACACATATAAAAAAATTGAAGAGTGGATAATAAATATGGATTCCATTTAACCAATAACTTGATAAAAAAAATTATCCATGGATAATATCAATTTAGTAATCACATTATCTATAATAACTTATTTTATAATGATGGAATGCGTCATGACGAACATCATAATCATACCGTCAAGGCTTCATGCCAAGAAACCATACATAAATATGTAATACATATGTAAAACAATCATTCTAGTTTGTCTCATTAGACCTACTGATGCATAAATGAGATATATAATGTCAAGACCCACCCATAACTAACTATGTATAATTCATTGACCACATGAATAAAATGAATAGAAACTCAATACATAATTAATATTCTAATAAAAACAAACATTCATATTGGAAACAAGAATATGAAATGTTAATATTTCCTTAATAGATATTCAACATTCCTTAGATTTCAATAGTCATCCATATATAACTAACAAGTATATTGATTTTAAATGTTTCACTGGTCAATAAATGATATATCTTTCTTAATATACACCCCAATCCTATTTATATAAAATGGATGTTTACACTATATTGAGTAATGGGTATATGGATAAGTAAATATTTGAAATGATGTAGAATAAAACCATCATATTAAATAACTTAGAAATGAATAATACTAAATATATAATAGAAATGAAAGTGGTGTTTTAAAGACACATTCATTGGGAAATAGAGAGGAAAATGTAAGTGATTTTTAAATTCTCTTAAATATTTTGTAACATTATTCTGAAAAACAATGTTATAAATCACTACCAAAAAATATTTTCATGTGTTTTATATAATATTTTTTATTTTTTTAAATAATTTATAATAATTAAATTTTGGAAATAAATTATTATTATGTAATAAAATATGTATTGGAAGATAAAAATATACAGAAATAATATGAAAACCCTTTTTCAGACAATTTATTAAAATTAAAAATATTTCTTTTAAAGAATTCATTGAATAATGGGAATATATATTAATTTGAAAAATAATTATAACTTGTAAAAAAATATAAATCATGAAGAATATTTATGATGGTATAAAATTTCATTCATGTTGAAAATGTTTTAAAAGAGTTTATTTCCACAATTTTGTATATAAAGTCAAAAATTACTTGTGTGGAAAAATTAAAAATATTCCTTTTAAGAATTTTAAAGTAAAAATAAAGTTTATAAAAATTGAAATTTATTAATCATAGAAGTATATAAAATGAAATTTTGGAAAGAAAATTATAAATATGTATATTGAAGAGATACATTCTCAACCAAAAAAGAGAAATAAGGTTAGTTTTCTTATAAACAGTCTATCACATGTTTTGAGTTTCAAGGAGAGGGAAAAAATAAAAAGGAATAAATTTAAACCCCCAAAAAAACTATAGGACAAGGAAAATATATGTATTTTAATATATTATGATATTATAATTACCCCAAAGTAGATTCAAGAATAAATATTCCAGATTAAAACTGAGATTGAAATATAAACCCATATGGAATTGGTAACCTTCAAATGAGAATTCATCAAAAGTTAGAACATGAAATGTTTATATAAATACCATGAATTAAATAAAATAGTATTTCACAATATTTTCATGGGTTATTAGGAACACTATATAATAAAATAATGGTGCACAACATGAATCATGTCTTAAGGAATCAAAATTGATACCAATAATCCTTATATATTTTATAATACTTGAATCAGAACCGCTTGAAAGAGAGAAATTAAAATGCAAATTTAATTACCATTATTAAGTATTGGATCAAGATAATTTTTTTAAAATATTCAGTATATTCCTCACATAAACAAAAATAATAGAATATTATAAATTATGTCTCAAAGATAGAAATTTAAGTCAAAACCATTACCATTGATTCTCACTAGGTCAAAAATATTACAAAATCTTGTATAATAACTTTATATTTAATATTAATATCTATAATATGAATATTTATATCTATATTTAAGGATATCATTTATTACTAACTTATTTTTACACATTTAATCACAATTTTTTATTAAACACATTTATTTAGGTGTTAACTGTTTTGTTTCTTATTCATGTATTGATTTGGTCGTCCCAGTTATTTCACCTTGGTAATGCATTCATCATATCTAGTGTATTAATATGTTATAATTATAATTTTTATAAATTAAATATACATTTTCAACCATCCATGTAAGGTGGTCCTAAACAACGAATCATGTCACTTTATGAAGGTGGTAGTCCACATGCATGCCTGAGTGACGTTATCATTTTCCAACAGATGGGAGGGTAAGAAGTTAGATAATATTTTATCTTAAAAGAATGATAATTAAATAATAAATATTATATATATCCAATAAATAAATTTTTATAACAATCTCTTTAATGTGGTGATGAAAAATAAAATACATCTCTTTATGAAGATGGTAGCCCGTATGTACGCATATGCGATGTTTTTGTTTTCCAATAGATGGAACCGAGATAGAGATTAGTTTTACCATTAACATAAAAAAATGTTATTATCAAAAATATAATTATTTCATTATGATAATAATTTTATATAAATTTTTAATTATGTTGAATATGAAATAAACTTGAAATAGATGGGTAAATACAACTGCCTATTTTTAATGTATCTTCATTTTGATTGAACATAAGGCCTTTAGAGGAGTGGTTTATGGTAACACCAAGGTCTTAGGAATTAGGTATGTTATGTTTTTAAATATATTTGGATATATTGTTTTGAGAAAAATGAACTCATATCTTCCTTTGAAATGGTTAGATTAAGTCCTTTTCATAGAAAAAAATCGACGACATTTTCGTAAATACTTAGTTTCTCAGGATCAAAATGTAATTAAAAATTAGAAGTGGAAATAGGTTTTTTACTAGACCATTTTTATATTCAATTGAATAATTATAGTATTTTAATTAATTTTAATTCAATTAATAAAATATTATTTAATGCTTAAATTCATTTTCAAAACGATTTACATAATTTGATTTTAAAGACATCATAATAACTATTGATTTCAAATTTTAATATTTAAAACATTAATTAAATTTCATTTTGATCAATAAAAATAATTTATAGATCAAAATTATCCAAAAAACATCACTTTTAATATTTTTAAAACTATTTATTTTTTATTTTATCTCACTTGAACACGCACTGCATCAATGATGCGTTAGCGTTATATGTAATTATAATATCTCCAAAAAATAAATATAAATTAATATAAAAAAATAATTTAATCATATGAAAAATAATCATTCATAACATCTTTTTATTCTTATGAAAATAAATTAGAGATATTAAAATAAAGAGAGTGACATTTTATACTTATTTATTACATAAAATAATATAGAGTTCATTATCAATGATAAACATAATAAAATTTAAATATATTCAAAGATATGATGTGTTTGATCAAAATATACTGATCCATTGAAATAATGGAAAGTTTTGAGACATTTTGAGACTATATCTAATAGTTTTAGTCCTATTAAACCCATTTTCCCCTTTATGATACTGATAAACATTTACCATGATTACTATTCATTATGACAAAAAATGAAATTGATCTTATTAAAAAAATTGTACATTTTGGTTCCAAATATGGAGAAAATTTTATAATATTTAATTTTCATAATTTCTAAAAACAAATTTTAATTTAAGTTCACAAAATAGAATGAAAACCATTTTAAAAAAAATTCATGTTTTAAGAATAAAAAGGATTTTACACCAAAATCATGTGTCAGGTTGATGCACATTGAATAAATTGGATTAGTTTAAATAAAAGGATAATTATATTTGTTTAAAATAAATTAAAAACTGAAAGGAACATTTTTAAAACTTTAGTAAAAGTTAGTTTCCAAAAATAGTTTTTGTTTCAATAAAAACATTACTTAGATTTACAAAATGTCATACAAAGATTTAGAAGTTCAACATTATATTTTAAATGAATTATATTAATTATTAAATATATATTTGGTCTTGAATAATGGTTTCATAAATTTTTAAATAATGATTATAAAATGAAAATTTTATAAAAGTGTCATTATATTTAAAATTGATTTTTCACTATTCACCCAAAAATCAAAGATTTTAAAAAGATTTAAAAATTTAACCTTGAGAAAATTTTTATAATATGAAAACCAAAATGAAATAATTTCTATCAAATTTAATTTCGTGAATTTGTAAATTTGGTGTTTAAATTTAAATTCAAAATATATATCAAAAATGGTTTTATATGAAAATGACCATTTTAAAACTTTTACTATTATTAACCTTATATGATTCTATTATTATCATTAAAAATTTAATACTTATTTTATAAGAAACAATAAATAAATTATAATTAGGATAAATTTTATACATATATTTCATAATGTTATTACTTATATTCATATTGTCCAATCCAACAGCTAGGTTATAAAATGTCATATTTAAATAATAATATCTCTATAGTATACCACTATTTTTTAAGATCAGTGTTGTGTGTGGTACATGCTATAAAAATGGTATTCATTTAAATTATAATTACATATTGAAATATATGGGTGTCATATTGATTCCTCAAAGTTTGAATTTTTTCTTTACAAAATAAATTTATCATGACTTAATTATAATCATAGAAGTATATTTTATCATGATAAATAATTCCTAAGTTAATATTAGTAGACTTAGTATATATTAAATATTTCTAAATAATGTGTGTCTAATTATAATACTCGTACTTCTGAATATGTTTCCGAAAGAATACCTTAATAACTGAGTTTTATTTTCCACATAAGACTTGACAAATTTACCTTTTTCTTGTTTTAGTTGAGGGGTTCTTTTAATATTTGGACATATAATGAGAAAACATACATACTTGATTTCTTTCCATTCCAATAGATAAATTTCTTCCTTTGATTTTGTTTTGAGAAGTTTTTTATATCTCATATGACAAATATCCATGATGAACTTTTCCTACACGAATTAATAAAATTAAATATCAAATGATCACAAGATCCAAAAAAGGATAGAAAGTTATTTATCCTATTTTTAACCATTAAGAAAAAAAATGGTTAGCATAAGTTATGATAATATCCAATACGAATAAACCTTTATATTAATAAATAATATATTAATATCCAAATCCTTGACAATAACACCCAAAGTTCAAGATAAATCATGTCACAAATATCTAAACTTAAAACTATTTTAAATATACCAAATAAAATTGAATCCCAAATATTAGAATGATTTAGGAACATATTTTTTCAATGTCAACTTAAAATTTATT
Organism: Viscum album; assembly: GCA_963277665.1. Classification (NCBI taxonomy): domain Eukaryota; kingdom Viridiplantae; phylum Streptophyta; class Magnoliopsida; order Santalales; family Viscaceae; genus Viscum; species Viscum album. Next base: position 1,181,778,276 of record OY728164.1, read on the forward strand.
TTCAAACAACATCCATCACTCATAAAGTCACACACACATATATATATATACCATAATCATATATTATTGGAAAATATTCTAATATTTTCCCAAAATACCCTGAATCACCTTGACATAAAATCATAATAAAATCATATATCCTTCTAAAAGCTAATTCAAGAATTATTCCACTGATAATATCTACCCATTTGACATAAAATACCACCATATATAATAATATATATTTTTACCTTAATCATATAATGTTCCTAATATAGTGAACTTCTTAAAAAACAACTTGAATCACTTAGTCATTAAATTACCTCCCAATCCCATGGTTATCTATATGATAAAACATATATTCCCAAAAAACATAACAACTCTTTTTACCAATTAACCATAATAACATGAATGATATTATTAACTATTATGGTTATCTATAACATTCAACTTATTTTCCCAAAAATATAATAACATTATCCTTAAATAACTTCACATTAAATCACATAGTAAACCCAAGGGTTATATCATGTATTCCCAAAATATTCTCCCTACATATCATTGATCTCTTTAAAATTTGGTGACATAAGACATCAAAAGGAAATCTATAACATTGAACTTATAATTCCCCATATGCTTATTAACCCAAGATGGTATATAAAACTATAAAATTATCCTTAACTGATAACATCCTAACCTCTAATGTTATCTAAACCCTAGTCTGATACTAACCGTATCACCCTAGACCCACACATTCATATCAATTTCTAAAAAATACTATTGCATAATCGATTCAATACTTAAAAATGTCCCATAATTTTAATAATTCATAATTAAAACCTAAAAAATATATTGAGTCACTTACATACCCAATACATATAAGGTTTATACTTTTAAGGAGTTAAAAATATTCTAATCATAGAAAAACTCATTTCATTCTCATTTAATGGGAAATTTTCCCATTATAATAAGACTTTATTATTCTATAATGAGCCTCTAATATCTCCAAAAAAAACTATCCACATATAAAATCATTCTAGACATATCATTTGTAACAATATTTTTCATAACATGGGGAAATAAAAACATAATAAAGGGTGAGATTAAACACTCAGTAAGGGAAATATTAAAATGATAACTATCATAAATACATATAAAAAACATGGGAGAGTGGATAATTAATACAGATCCATTTAATCGATAACTTTAGCATGAATTTTATGCATGGATAATATCAATATATTACTCACATAGATAATAAAAACTAATTTCATAATGTTGGAATGCATCATATCAAACATCATAATCCTTTATTCAAGGACTTGTTCTGAGACATCATAATAGGTTAGGCATACATCAAATTCCCAATCTATTTTTCTAAATAATAATTACCGACACCTCAAGGGGATATCTAATTTCAAGACCCACTCATCTCTTACTTAGTCTAATTCATTCACAAAGAAATGAATCAAAATTGAATACATAATCATCATAATTTTTTAATAACCATTCATATTGGAAAACTAGGATATGAAATGTCAATATTTCCATAGTATATAATCATATTTTCTTATCATTAAATTTTCATCAATATAGAACTAAAAATTATACATATTTTCAATGTTTCCAAAATCAATAAATGAGATACATTTCTTGGTAAACACCCCAAAAGACATCATACATAAATATATAAGGCATACACAAATTATCCAAGCTAGTTTTTCTCATGATAACCATTGATTCATGATTGGAATATCTAATTTTAGGCCACTCAATTCACTTAATAAGTCTAATAAAACTCACAAAATGAAATAAATAAATAATAATTCAATACAAAATTTACATGCAATAGTAATAAAAATCCTTATTGGAAAACTATCATATTTAATTTCAATATTTACCCAATACATATTCAACCCACCTTAAGAGTAAATAGTCATTTATATATAAATAACAAGTATATAGATTTATAATGTTTCCCCAATTAATAAATAGGCTATCTTTCATGGTAAACACCATAAATTTGATCTATATAAAATGCGGTGTTTATACCATATAGAGTATTTAGTATATGACTAATTAAATATTTTTAATGATTTAGAACACATACAAGATAATAAAGAACATGTAAATAAATAATAACATCAATTCATCAGAAATTAAGGTTTTTCTTTTAAGAAAAGTCCTTTAAAAAATAGAGAGGAAAATAGATGTGAAACTTTTTAAATAAAATAATCCTAAAAAATTTGTATCATTGTCGAAAAAATGAATTTATAAATCACTTATAAAACTATTTTCATGGGGAAATAAAAATTTTAAAACATTTTCTATAAAATAATTTAAAATAATAAATTTTTTATAATAATATATTCATTAATAAGAAAATATAGAGTGTAAGATATAAATATACATAAATAAAATGAAAGGAGTTTTTTAAATGTTGTTGAGAATATGAAATCCCTTTTGTTTAAAAAATTAATAGGAAAATGGGAATATATGTTAGTTTAAAAAATCATCATAATTTTGAAATATGCTAAATCATGAAGAAGGTTCGTGATAGCAGAAAAATAAATTAATTTTAGAAACAGTTTAAAAAGAAGTTATTTTTACACTTTTGTCAAAAAAGTCAAAAATAACTGGTAATAAAAACATTAAAAAGATTATTTTTAAACATTTGAAAGTAAATGCAATGTTTTGGAAACAAAATAAAGACTATGGATATGGAAGATAAATATTTCTAATAAGAAGGAGAAATAAGAGAAAGAAAATGGATGGGGTTTAAGAGGGAAAGGGAATATAATTACCCTAAAGATATTCAAGCATAACATCCCTGATTAAAAGTGATATTGGAACATAAACTCTTACAACTTAGGTAACATTGAAATTAAAATTAATCAAAAGTTAGAACCTGATATGCTTATATAAATACCATGAATTAAATAAAATAAAATTTCAAAATATATTCAGGGGTCATTAAATAGACCATATAAAATAAACCACAGTGCGCCACATTAAACATGTATAAAGGAATCGAAATTGAGACTAAGAATCCTTATAGATTTTATAACACTTGGATCAAAACAACTTGAATGAGATAACTTGAAATAGAAATTTAATTACCCTGATTAAGAATTTTATCATGATATAATATTTCATACTATCATAATATACACCACATAAGCAAAAATAGGCACATAAAAGAAAATATTTCTTAAAGAAGAAAATATTACCTAATACCCTAACCTTTGATTCATTCTTGGTAAGATAGATTCCAACATACTGTATAATAAATTTATATTTATTATTAAAATATATAAGTTCAATATTTATTTCAATATTTCTGAATAAAATTTATTCTTGACTTCTTTTTACCCATTTACTCCTATTTTTTGTTAAAATCAATTACTTAGGTGTTAACTATTTTGTTTCTTATGCATGTTATGATTCATTTATCCCTATCATTTCATCTTAGTAATGGTTTCATCATATAAATGGAATTAAACATGCAGTAATTATCATGTTTATAAATTAAATATACCTTTTAAACCATCTAATTAAGGTGGTCATGAAAAAAAATCACATTGCTTTATAGAGGTGGTAGTGCACAGATACACATGAGAAATAATATCATTTCCCAATGGATGAGAGGATAAAAAGGTTTATAATATTTTACCTTTACATAATCATAATTATGTAATTACATTGAAATATATAAATAAATTTATCTTTATAACCATTTGTGTTATGTGGTAATGAAAAATAAAATACACTACTTCTTAGAGACGGTAGCCTGAATGAATTCATGAGCAGTGTTTTCATTTTATATCATATGGAAAAGAGATATAAAATGATTATAACATTGACATAATAAAATTTAATTATATTAAATATACTTATATCATTATTATAATATGGTTATGGATGATTTGGAGGGGTTGGAGGAATAAATAAACTTGAAATTGATCGGTAAAGACGATTACCTATTTTTTGAGTATCCTCTATTTGATTGAACTTAGGGACTTTGGAGGAGAAGTTTATGGTCATATAAAGGGCTTAGTAATGTGTTATGGGATGTGGGTAGAGTGATTTAGGTATATATTTGAGATAAAATTGAACTTACATGTGTCTTTGAAAGGATTAGGTTAAGTCTCATTTTATAAGATAAAATCAATGGTGTTTTAAAAAATACTCGGGTTTTAAGGGTCAAATATTTAATTTAAAAATTAAAAGTGTTTCAAAAATATAAAATATGTGGGTTAATAAACCATTTTTTATAAAATTGAATCGTTATATGATTTTTTTTATTTTTAATTCAATATATAAATTGTTATTTATCATTAAATATCCTTAAAGTCATTTTCAAAGTTATTCACATAATTTGAATTTAACGGAATCAAGATAATAATTGAGGTCTATTTTGAATATTTAAAACAGTAATTACCTTTATTTTTTATCTAGTATTTTTTTAATTCTCTAAATTATCAAAAAAGTATCACTTTTTATATTTTTAAATTATTTACTTTGATTTTCAACTATCTTGACATAGCACTACATCGACGATGATGAAACATTCTTTGTAATTATACCATCATAAAAAATGAAAATTAAGATACTATAATAAAAATAATTTATTAATGTTATAATTATATATTTAGAACTATTAATGACATATTTTTATTCTTATGAAAACATATTAGCGATATTGAATGAAAGAGAATGGCATTTTATACTTATTATTTACTTAAAATAATATAATGGTCTCTATCAAAGGAAAATGGCGCTAAATTTACATATTTTAGAAGTTATGATGATTTTGGTCTCAAACACTAATCAAATGAAATAAATACAAGTTTTTTTAGAGATTTTGAGACCTTATGCCATAGTTTTAACACACTTTAACCCATTTTTCCTTTTACCGTGGTGATGAACTTTTACAATGTTTATTATTCATTATGACAAAAAATAAATTCGAACATATAATAGAATTTTGAAATTATAATTCCAATTATGGAGACCATTTTATAAAATTAAATATATATAATTTTTAAAAATTACTTTTTATATGTGTTTGCAAACACAACCAAAATCATTCTAATAAAAAATCATTTTTTAAGCATAAAAATGATTTTATACAAAAAAATTAGAATTTTTCCCATTAAATTAATTAGATTAAGTAAAATAATATTAGGATAAATTTAATTTAAAAATAATTAAATCCAAAAGGAACCTTGTGAATTTTTTTTAAAATAGAAGTACCAAAAATAGTTATTATTTGAATAAAAACATTACTTAGATTTCTAAAATGTCAAACATAGTATTTATAAGTTCAAAATTATATTTTTAAATGAATTAAATTACTTCTTAAATATATATTAGGTCTAGAAAAAAAATTATAAACAAAAAATTCATTATTGTGTCATGATAAAGTCATAAAAGTGACATTATTTGTAAAATTGGTATTTTTCATTATTCACCCAAAAATCAATCATTTTAGAAAAATACAAAAAATTAAACTGAATCTAATTTTTATATGATGAAACCAAAAATTAAAAAAAATTTATCAAATAAAATTTATAAAATTTATAAATTTATCTTTTAAATTAAAATACAAAAATTACATCAAAAAAAATTTTATAGAAAATTTCCCTTTTAAAATTTTAATTATTCATAAGCTTCTATGATTTCATTCTTATCATTAAAAATTGAGTATTTATTTCCTAAAAAATAATAAATAATTATTTATTATGGTAAATTTTATACATATACTTCAAAATTCAGTTACTCCTATTCATACCAACCAGTCCAACAACCAGATTATAACTATCATATTTAAATAATAATATTTCAATTATATATGGAGGTTTATTTAAACTCAGTGTTGAGTGTGGATAATTCTATTTAAAAAATTATTCATTTAAATTAGAAATACATATTGAATAATCAGGGTGTTACATGTGGGAAAAATTTGAATATGACCAACATAAAATGCCATATATTATTTTGGATAGTGGGGTTCGGATATGGATTCATTCCATCTATGAATAGTCCAATTCTAAGATTTATAACTTTATTTCTAAAATTAGGATATTTATAATCAAATATCTTCAATTATGGTGGATTATCAGGGTGATATAGGTTCCCATCAGATATACACACATCTTTATGTCATCTATCCTTTTTGTGTCATTTTAATTTAAAAGTAGATGCTTAAAATTAAGAATTAATAGATGATTCCAGATTTATTTAGTATGTGGTTTGGTTTCCATTATTTATAATGAATAATTGTTGGATTTTACATCCATTTTATATCATGACATCCCACATTTATAGAATTATTATAATGTTTCAAATTCCTTCCTATACAACATATATTCATTGGGGAATGAATATATCTTTATTACCAAAATCCCATTGGGAATAATATTTTTTCCTAAAAATTGCAATATGGAAGCATGTTTCCTTATGGATGTATCTCTTAAAAAAGATCAATGATTTCAGTGAAACTTTTATCATTCCAATCATTTCATGATTTCAAGTTAACCGATATCTGCACTGCTGATAACAGTACAAATTTAGTTTAATTTGGGAACATTGGTTTCTCAGTATCTATATACATTCATTCAATACTTCTTGTTTTTCAATGTTTGTAACACATACATCATAAATTAATTGTCCAAGAAGATCCTTTTCCTCATGGTAAACATATTCATCATCATTATATCTTAATTTGTTTATTATTTCACCATGCCAAATCTAGAATGTATAATTATTACTAAAACCATAGAAAATCACATGGAATTTAATTTATCTATACCTTAATTTTATCATATTAAAACACTTTATGCATGGATTGAAAATTAGATATTTTTTTCATGATTTCTTTTAAGAAATACAAAAAACTTTAACCCCTTTCTCATAATCCTCACTAGTTTTTCATGAATTTATCCAATCATGATCCATTAATGAATGAAAATAAAAACATAAAAGATGAATATATTAAAATATAGAGACATATAAATAGATCTATAAATAAAAAAATTTAAAGCATAAGAAAATATAAATACTTAAACATGCATAAATTTATAAAAAATAATTTATAAATGAAAAATATGTTATAACCAAAAAAACAATTGATAATCATAAGAAATTATAATGAGAAATAAAATTTATAAATAATAAAAAATAGTTAATAAATTTTATACCTTTTTTATTTGAAGTGGTTTCAAATAAAAATTTTTATAAAGTGTACACATTTGGAGGTAAATCATCTAGAATCTTGTAACTACTTCTCACTCCTCCCATGATCAAGATTTTTACAAATTTGGATGTGAAGTGCTTCAATACCTTATAGATATAGTACAAATTTATTTATTCTTGAAAGAGGAAAATGATGCATGTGTCAGATGATTTGGGTTTGGGTGGAAGTAATCTTGGGCCCTATGTTGACACATGTTTTATCAATTGGCCTAATGTGTCTTTAGAATTATTAGAGTAGAATTGAGGTGGTCTTCATGATGTTGAACCCAAAACTTACTGTAATTTATATGAGATAATGATATGGGGCCCATAAGTCATGCATATCGGTCATTGATACGAATTGATATGAAACTAGTGCGAATTTTATAGAGAATTGTTGATCCAATCATCTCATGTGTGCGGGAAGTGAGGAGCTCGATCATCAGTTGTTTGGGTGCTTGTGTGATTTCCTAATAATGTTGTGAGTTTAGGGTTATTATCAGTCTCACAAATAGAGTTCATCAGAGCCTCTATTATCTTATTTATTTATTTATTAAAAAGTCACAATCAAACATCATTACAAGACATCAACTGGTCAGAATTCTACAGGGGTATTTGGTTGAACAGTTCACATGCATCGACCTATAAGTCCATAGTTTGACCATTATGGGGGTCGAGGTCCCTCCATCATTAATCCAACCTACACATAAAAATTATCCAATGATCAAAAAATCTACAGTGGATTTTTTTTCAGCTCCTTCATTAGTATTTGAAATTAGAAACTACTTGATCTTTCAACCTCTACTCAATCTTAAAATTGAATTCAAGTTATCAAAGTCAGTTATTCTCCTATAGATTTGGTTACTTTGGTATACATGTGAATCATTGATCCATATACATATGTTTGACTCCCATATTCAACAATTTTGTCAATATTTTCTTCAAATTCTAACTAAACATGATTAAATATCATTTTATAAAGACCATCCTTGTTTTTTCATCTCAAATGAGTAAAAAACATCAACTTTAGTGTCATCGTTTGATTAGATCTTTAGTGAAAGAGGGTTCTTCAAAACAGAAACTCATTTTTGTTTGGTTCATAAAAACCATCCATCATTAGTAGGTTATTTATTTCAGTTTCCATTTCCTTAAATGTTGTCCTAAATTAATCCATGAAGGATATTAGGAAACAAAGGGCACATATAAAACCCCGATGGAATCATGGAAAACATGAAAGATTCATTAGACATAGAAGAATGCTATAAAAGGAATATCATGAAAGGAAGGATGCCTACTCAAGGATGATTGTCTCCAAAAGGATGTTAGCACAAAATATTGTCTATTCACAAAAGGCTATTTTCTTATCAGAATATCTTGAATTCAATGAAGGATAGCATGATGGATTTATTTTTCCAAATTCTAGATTCAATCTACACAACAAAAAAATATAATTTTTAAATACAGTCTTCATCCCAATTTAATTTCAAAAATATTAAAACAATTATACATGTTAAAATTAACCTAAAATACATTAAATTCATTCCTCAGATTAATTTTGGATTTAAATTAATTCAAAAATGTATAAACCTATCCAAAATATTTATTAAATCTATTTTAGAAAAATAATTCCAAATCATGTAAAACAAAATTATTTCAAATTTTGTTTCTAAAAACAAACTTAAATTCAAAATTGATGGGTCACTATTTTAAATTCACATTTTAAAGTATAGTATTATTATAGATAAATTGAAATATTATATTACAAAGCTATTAAATTGTGATATTAAAAATTTCAAAATTAATTCACAGCGCCCCAATAAAATAATAAAATGAATAAATCATAAAAATCAATATTAAATCCATTTTTCAATAAATTTTAAATTTATGAAACGTGAAAACCCCACTATTTTACCCATAATTTACTTAATTTAGAGGAATAAATTCCTTTTAAATGTAGTTATTTTTTTACAAAATATAGCACTCATCACTCCCCTACACTTGAACTAGTTCACTCTTTGGAAATTATCAACATTGAATACTCAAAATTTTGATCAAAATTTCACTACGAATAGATTTTCAAAAATAAAAAATCAAGATTTTTTTATTTTTTTATTTTTTCCAATGAAATTCAAACAGCTAGTAAAATTACATGAACACAAAAAATAGACTTGAATAACCAACAACTTAATGAAACTTTACATGTGTTTTAAACAATAATTCATAAATAACATATAACTTTAGAAAAGGAATTCTTCTAGATTGATATTAAATGGAATTTTATGGTAATAAAAGGAAACCCATTATTTAAAAGGATATTTTCACTTCATAGACTTAACTACTCCCAATAGAGAAAAATAAGATCATATATCTCTCTATATCATGCCACTTATATGATTTCAATTCACTACCTCAGTTTAATTAAAGAAAAGTTATAGTTTTTAGAGTGAAACAAATTAGATTTTAGTGGAATCAAAATTTTAACAAATGAAACTTCTATTCATCCCTCACTTTTAAGTTTCATAAAAAAGAGTTTAAATTTACACTTCATTGATACAACTAAAATAAAATTTTTATAAGTCCGTTTCCTTATTCTAAATTTTGAATCAATATTCCCCTCACCTAAATGAATTTAGTTGTGATAATTAGGAACTTATTAATTTTTTTTTCCAACCATGTATGTGTAAAGCACTATGTAATATTACTTATTAAAAATTCAAAAATTGATTTAATTTACCCATATATCCAGTTCCTAATGTGTCATATATTAATTATGGGATCCAAATTTACCATTATAATATAGTTTAAAGGAATTATATCAAGTTTATGTTGAGTTGGCTCTAAGCGGTGTTTTTTTATTAATGTCTATGTTACCTTAGATTTAGATCAAAAATCTAGTTACCAGATGCTATAATTCTTATTCCACAAATATATTTTCACCAAAACTACTTTTAATATTTCTAAAACCAAACTTCCTTAAAAGAAGTTAAAAATTCACTTAGAAATCTTGCAACTCTTACAATTTTATGTTCAATTAATTTCATCCACTTAGCATGGTATTTAAAATAGGAGGGACATCATGAAAGTAAATGTTTCTTCGTTTCATTATTTATTTGTTATTTTTATTTAAACTCTAAAAATATAAAATTAAAAATATTAAGAAACTATGTACATATCCTAAAAAATATAGATTAAGACCCTTTTTTTATTTATTTTATTGAAGTACAAAAACTCATAAAACATGAATAAAAAAAATTACATCGTAAGTTACATTTCCTCCCCCAAAAAATATCTTAGAAAAAATTATAATTAATTCCATCTTGAATTTTTCATAATTTTTTTTTTAAAAATATATCCAGATTAATGTAAAGGAATGAGAAAACCTAATAGTGATTTAATCAATGGCACTAAGGTGGAGTTTAGACTCCTTCATTTTTTCTTCCTAGAAATAATCATTGTAATTCTTAACTTTTTGTAAATTCACATCAAATGTATATTTTGAATCATCTCTTTTGATCCAAATTCACTAAATATAAAACTATTAGTCACTATGTATAATGCGGTCCATTTTGAACAAAATTTAAACGTTATGAACTTCATCCTTGAGGAGAATAGTTTCAATTGGTCTATAATATTAAATTTTCTTTTCTAATTGAGATATTCATTGATATATGTGTCCTTATCCTTGTAAATAAAGATTTTATTATATTATAATCTCCTCGTCTCCATAAGTTTCATCATCCATGGCTTCTTTTATCTTCCAGTTTTTCCAAATTCTAGGTTAACTCTTTGACAACTTTGTAGGCCTTATATTTTACCTTAATATGAAAATAATAATGTTTTATATTGAAAATTATATAAGGGGGTTTCTTATGGAAATAATTTTTTGTTTCAGAATCTCCAAAAGTTTGTGTTCTTAAGTGGGTATTAAATTGTTTGAAATTAATACTGTTACTTTCTCATTTTCTTTTAAATAATAATATTTCAAATTCGGTGTTAGTAGTTTCAATCCAAGTTTATTGGATATCCTAGTGATTATTTAAACTAAATATTCCCCATTCATTCATCCTAAACATGTAAATAAGAAGTTTTATTTACATTCATGAGAAAATTATTGAAATATATTTCATTGAAATAACTCTCATCAAAACATATAACAATTTTGAGATTGTGTTTATTTTCAAAAACATATTCATCAACAAGATAAGGTGTTTTAAGATATTATCATAATCAAATAATTTCCTCAAATATTTTAATCTTTTAATTATGGGTACATGGAAATTAAAAATGGTTTATTACAATAATATATTGATCCTCATGGGGATATTTCCTTGAATCAAGAATGATAAAGTTCACAGTTTGTTCGATAAAATAAATTGCAAGATTTACTTCATTAACACTTATTATTGTATTGGAAGTATTAAGGAATGACCTACCTATAATTATGGTGGAGTGATATTTACCCCTTCCTTCTTATATTTTTAAAATATAGAAGTCATAAGTGAATAAAATACCAATACACTTACCAGAACTTCTTTTATAACACATGTCGGGTAGACAATGGCTCTTTTAGTAAGTTTCATGACTACTCGGGTGGGTTTGAGCTCTCCAATATGTATGTAAGAATAAAATGAGAGAGGTATTACATTAATTGAATTTGGGAAATCATACAATCCATTAGAAAAATTATGTTCCCCAATAGTTCAATGGATAGTAAAGGTACCTAGATCTTGGAATTTCTTGGGTATTTATGGGGTTACAAGTACAGAAATAATTTTACCTAAATCTAAATTTTAATTAAAATGGAATATTCTCTTCCCTATTCACATATACTTGATAAATAATTCATACCTCGGTATTTTTTGGATGTATTATATAAATAATATGTTAATATCTACCTTTTTTAATATCTCCATAATCTCATATTAACATAATTCCTCACTTTTTTCTTGGGTGATTTAATCCTCATGAAGAAGGGATGTTGGGATTCATGCAAGTCTCCCAACTTGGACTTCCATTTGTATTTATTCATAGGGTGTATTTACAATTACAATTATTTTTATGGTTCTTTCTCTAGGATAGATTCTTAGTTTCATTAGTATGTTCACTTCTAGCTTTAGCTTTAGATGGGGGTTCTTCACTATTATTCTGATCCTTACCACTTCTTAGTGAAACAGAGCTAATATTCACTTTAGGGTAAAGAAATAACTAAGTAGGTAGATTATATGAAACATTATTTTTTAATTCATGGATGGAAATTATAATTTGGATATTGGATTCCCCGTGTTTTTCATTTGGTCCTTCATTGAGGGGTTTTGAGATTTCCCCAATTGGTAGCTTGTTGTGGGTGGATAGTACAGTTTTAAAACATGGGGGATATAAAGTTTGATGAAAACTCTATTAGTAAGTCTATTGGAAGGGTGAAACTTGAGGATATTGTTTCCTAGATCCATACTGAGTATTTTAATACTCCTTATATTTTTAATTTATTTTTTATCACTACTGGCATTCCCTCTAAAACATGTCCAAAAAACTTTCTTGCACTTATGAGAATCCATCAGTGTAATGGTCATCTACATGATAGAGTTGGAATAATAGAGGGGATGTAGTAGGTGTGTTCTCCTAAAATTTGTTCACAACAAACTATCTCTCAATAGAGGATACATCTTTCATATATTTTTCATATAAATGAGAGTAAGAACTTTCTACCTGATGCACTCCCATTGATTTGGTTATCATTCCAAATTACTGATAACTTTAGAAGATCCTATAAATTATCTCTATATCTTTGGTATGATATTTGTTTATTGGTGACATTCTATTGGAATCATTTAGTAGGTTTTAGTTATTTTCCATCAATCATTGGTAAAAGAACACTACAAATTGATGCTCTTTATGGGGGTAGTGGATAAATGATGTTATTAACCACTTGAATCTTTCCTAGAACACATAGAAATTTTATATACTTGATTTTTTGATTGTATATATATCTTTCCTCAACTAGGAACTCTATGAGGTGGGGAAATAATTATAGAGTAAGGTCTTTTGTAGCTCATCCCATGTGGTTATCTCTCTAGGTTGCAGGTTGTAGAGCCACTCCTTTTCAGACCCTTTAAGTGAGAATGGTAACACTTTTTGGCTAAATTGTCCTTATAAAACACATATGGGATTGAATTTACTAAAAATATTACCAAATTATTTTATATTTCATTTAGAATTATCACTTTCAAAGCCATAGGACTTTGGTAGGAATTGAATCATTCCAGTTTTAAAAACAAAGTCTTATTGATTGTTAAGTTATAGAAGCCAAGTAATAATGTTGAAATTGGGTGCATAAATTTCTATCAAGGTATTATTTATTTAATCAATACTTTATTCCATGTTTTCATGAACTATAGTAACTATAGTTGAATAAGAGGCTGATGAAGGGTAATTAGTTAATGGAATTATTAAAAAGTCTCTTTCCTCATGGTCAGTTTTTTAGAGTTATGAGTCTATCCACCATAATTCTTTCAACCTCTGGATGAAAACCAATGATGCAAGATGAACTGGATCTAGTCTTTTTTTGAAACATTTTTAAACAAAATTAAGATTCATCCTTGAACTCTATGGTAAGGGTTCCTGGTTTATGTTTCTCATGTTGCGAGGATACTAAAAAACGAATTTTGAACCCAAGTTTTAAATTCAGTTATAGTGGTACTCAGGTTGTCTTTGAAGTGGAGTGTGTTATGGGTGTGTTTTTATCTTGTTTTATGGGTTCAAGATGTGTTTGGAAATAGAGATAAAATTGATTTGGATTCAAATTCAATATTAAAAATAGTGGATTAATCTTGGATATCCCCTTTACCTTTTAAATCATAATTCCACATTTACCCTTAGGATTTTTCTCTAATCATGTAAAACCCATATTGATCACCCTTTAGTTAATTCAACTTTAATAAGGGAGTACAACAATAATTATATCCTTTAATATTACCTATTCTAGTGATCAAAAATCTCTGATCACTCTTTGATCAACCCACTAATCACAATCACAGGTAGTGGTTAAAATTTAAGTGGACTATGTGTGTAGTCTAGTAAAAGAGAGAAGATAAATTTAAAATGAATAGAATTAAGGAAATATCCTAAAATCATAAAAATATGAATAAATAATGAAAATAATATAATATATATTCAATTAAAATATCAAATTTATTAATAGGGAAGTAAGAAAAATCACCCATGCTCAACCACTAATGTTCTAGTGTACCATCACTAGAGGGTATTAAGTAGAAAGAAAACAGATGTAAGAATAAAATAAGAAACAATAGCTCGATCAGTTATTCATGGAACCCCCCCTCTTTAATAAATAGTGTGTATTAAAATAATAAAGATCGAATATCTTTACCATGCTTCGTGATTGATCACATGAGTAGCACAAGCCTCTCTTACTTCCTCAAGTGATTTCATAATGTCTCAAATGTTCCTAAAATTTCGTGCGGAGAAAAAATTTCTCTTCTTTTGATTTTTGAAAAGATTCTAGCTTGAGGGTATTGATGGAATCCCTAGGTATCTAGAATCTTGAAAATTCTTCACACTCATCCCATTATCAAGATTCAAACACCATTGGAGTTGAAGTTTTTCATTGTTTTGTGGCTCCAGTAAAAATTGAGTTATACTTCAAGGATGGAAATGATGTACATGCCAAATGATTTGGGTTTGGGTGGAAGTAATCTTGGGACCAATATTAACTTGAGTTTTATCAGTGGTCTTGGTGTGTATTTAGCTTAATTTTATAAGGTTGGAGGTGAAATTCATGATGTTGGACTTAATCCTTACAACACTTGGAGTAAGACGATGATCTATGGCCTAAACTTCATCAAAAAGGGTCATTGATTTCAATCAAGATGAAATTGGTAAAAATTGGGAATAGAATTGTTGAACCCATCAAGTCACATACTAGGTAAGTGATGAGATCAAGCTGTTGTTGGTTGGGTGCGGGTATCACTGCCCAATCGAGTTGTAGGTGTGCAGTGCTTATCGGTCTTACAAATCAAGTTCACCCGAGCCTTTATTAGCTTTGGTTATTTATTGAATAAAATCATAAAACCTAAAATTTTTATTGGACCTCAACTATCTAGAATTCCATAGGGTCATTTGATTGAACAATCTGTTCACATTGACCTAAAATTCCATATTCACAACGTTAGGGATATTGAGGTCCCGCCATTATCAATCCAAACCACATGGAAATATTATCCAATGATCGCAAACTCTTTAGAGGATTTGGTTTGACTCCTTCATCAATATTTGATATTGGAAACTGCTTTACCTTTCAACCTTCGTTGAATTGTTAAACATAATTTGAGTTCTCATACTCGATTCATCGATAATTTTTCCAAAACACCGAAAATAAAAAAAGGAACTACAGATATACACCGATGGGAAAACTATTTCCCAAAGTACTGTAAAGCTTGGGAATAGATTTTGGGGAAAAATATAACATGTAAAGTATCTCCTTTATTAATAGGAATTTTTAAAAATGCAGTAAATGTAAAAGTTCCTTCGTGAGTTTTTAATGTTTTTTTATTTTTGTTTTTTATAAAAAATTAAACAGTATTTAATTATTTTTAAATAATTCAATAGATAATGTAATTAATAATAAAAATATAAATATTAATAATTTCAAATACTGAATATAAATATTAAAATTAAAAATATATTTAATTTTATATTTAAAAATAATTAGTAATAATTAGTTATCTAATCAATATTAATTATTTTATTATTATTTTTGTAAATAAATTTATTTTTTTATTATTATTTACTATCATTAAATAATTATATTTTGTTCCCTGTATATTATTTTCTATTTATTATATTTATAACTAATAATACTATTAATAATAATGATGACAATCATGCAAAGAATAGTATTATAATTAAATAATAACATTATTAAGTGATAGATTAATCACTATAACTTTATAAAAATAATATATTAATTATATTTACTATTATTAATAAGTTGAAAATATTAATTATTTTCATTTAATTAATTAATTATAGTATTATTATTATTAATTCATATATTATTTTTAATACTTAATATATTTTTTTATGAACCTATTTTCATTTTTAGTTATTTTATATGTTTTAAGGTAATTTCTTAAATTTAACATTGAATCTAACTATAATTTATATTATATAATCTTTTAGAGTTGTCCACTTGTTTTAAAATTCAAATGTTGTGTTTTTGAAAAAAAAATTGTATCATCTATATTATTGTCTCTTAATTATTTTGAAGAAAATATTTTTATTTTTAATTATTTTTGTGTGTTTAGAATATGTTTTAAATTTTATTTTGATTGAATTTATAGTTTATTTTTTAAAATATTTCAAAGTTTCCAACTTGAAACACAACAATACTGATTATATTTCAAGTAGGTAACTTTGGAAGACTTTAAAATATAAGTTATAAGTACGATCTCAATAAAACTTAAAACAGAGATTAAACATAGAAAAATAGTTGAAAATAAAAACAATCGTAAATATAAAAAACCAAAAATAATTTATCTGACACATACTCTATTGATTAAAAACAGAACATTTACACTCCAAAATATTTTTGCACATAAAATATAAAATAAATAAATTATAAATGAAATTTAAAACAATGAATGTATAAAATAAAAATAAATTTAATGTAAAAGGAATGTAATAAATAATTTAAAAAATTTATACAAAAAATTTCTAGTGAAAAAATAATTTATAAGTACAAATGTTATGTTTTGAAAAAGCAATATTTGTACGATTGGAATTATTTTTCATCAATTATTTTTAAGAAATTATTTTCATTTTAATTTTTTTTATATGTTTATTCATTGTTTCAGATTTTATATATATTGAACTTATAGATTATATTCTATAGGATTTCAAAGTCACCGACTTTAAATATTATTACATTTCAATTTGGTGATTTTAGAGGTCTATAAAATATAAATTATAAGTAAAATCTAAAGAAAACATAAAAAATTGATTAATAATATAAAAAATAACTGAAATTTAAAATAAATTCATAAATATAACAAAAAAATTAATTTATATGACACAAATGTCTTATAGATCATTTTTATAAAGTATCAAATCAATCTGAATGTGTTTGCTTGGTTTTGAGAATGTTGCTTGTGTTTTTTAGTAAAATGTCATTTTAAACTAAAAACATGTACTTTGAGTTATACTGGTTCCATCAGATGTCTATTTGATGTAATACTGATTCCTATATGTTAAAAAATTACTTATAAAGTTTGAACCTAAATTTTCAAGACAATTAGAGTGCATTTTCATGGTTTTGAGTGAGTGGAAGACGTTCTGAACTAAAATGCCAATTTTAAACTAATAATAGGAAATTTAAGCCATACAAGGAACATGATGTATCAGATTTATGTTTGAATGATGTTTATATGTTACAAATGACTTATGGATCATTTTCCTAAAGTATCAAAACAATATTAATTCATTTTCTCGATTTTGTGTATGCCACTTGTCCATTTTACTAAAATTAGTGACAAAATTTAATAAAAAGTCACATTGGGAGTCATATCGGTCACACCGTGTGTAGAATTGGGTTTTTATTAATTCATACACATCAAAAAATACTTATGGGTCATTTTAATGAAGCATCAAAACTATATGAATTCATTTTCTCAGTTTTGAGTGTGTCACTTCTCCTTTTCACTAAAATTAGTGTTGATTTTAAATCAAAAGACACACTTGGAGTCATATTGGTAACACCGTGTGTCCAATTGGGGTTTGGATGATTCTTACACCTCAAAAATTATATATAGAACATATTCTTAAGGTATCAAAATTTTTTGAATGTGTTTTCTTAGTTATGAGCATGTGACTTTTACTTTTTACTAAAATTAATGTCGATTGAAAATAAAAAGGCACACTTGGAGTCATACCGATCATACCATGTGTCAGATTGATGTGTGGATGACTCTTATGTATAAAAAATGACTTCTGAATCCTTTTCCTAAACTATAAAAATAATTCGAGTGTCTTTTCGTGGTTTTTAGTATGTCACTTATCCTATTTACTAAAATTAATGTCAATTTTAAATAAAAACATATACATGGATAAAAAACAGCAACACTATGAGTGAAATTTAGGTGAGGATAATTCCTACATATAAATAATGAATTATGAATCATTTTATGAAAGTATTAAAATAATTATAATTATTTTTCTTAGTTTTGAGTATGTCGTTTTCCTTTTTTAGTAAAATTAATGTCAATTTTAAATAAAAGAACAAAATTTGATTCATACTGGTCATACTGTGTGTTGGATCAATGTGTGTCTAATTACTACATGTCAAAAATGACTTATGGATCATTTTACAAAAGTATAAAAACAATCCAAAATTTTTTATCAGTTTTGAGTATGTCACTTGTCCTTTCTTCTAAAATTAATATCGATTTTAAATTAAAAGAAACACTTGAGTCAAATTTTTTACACTGTGTGTCATATTAAGGCGCAAATTTTTCCTACATGTCATAGGTGACATATAAATTATTTTCCTAAAGTATAAAAAATAATCCAATTGTGTTTTTTTTATTTTTAGTATCCCACCGATCCTTTATACTAAAATTAATATCAATTTTAAATAAAAAGACATACTTGGAGTCATTCTAGTCATACCATGTGTTATATTGAGGTGCGGATAATTACTATATATCAAAAATAGATTATTAATAGTTCTCCTAAAGTATCAAAATAATCCAAATTCATTTTCTCAGTTTGGAGTATGTCACTTGTCATTTTTACTAAAATTAATGACAATTTTAAATAAAATAGAACAATTTGAGCCATACCAGTCACACAGTGTGCCAGATTGAGGCGTTAATGATTCCTACATGTTACAAATGACAAATGGATCATTTTCCTAAATTCTAAAAATAATATGAATCTGTTTTCTTGGTTTTGAGTGTGTAAATTGTCCTTTTTACTAAAATTAATGTCGTTTTTGAATGTTCATCACACTTGGAGTCATACTGGTCACACAATGTGTCATATTGGGGTGCAAAGGACTCCTAAAAATCAAAAATTTCTTATGTATAACTTTTATAAATTATAAAAAAAATGATATTTTGTTCTCAGTTTTGAATATGTCACTTTTCCTTTTAACTAAAAAAAATTTCAATTTTAAATAAAAATACATACTTGGGGTCATACCAGTCACACCGTGTGTTCGATTGAGGTGTATATGATTCTTACACATCAAAAATTACATATGGATAATTTTACTATTGTATAAAAACAATATGAATAATTTGTCTTGGTTTTGAGTATGGTGTTTTCTTTTTTTACTTAAATTAATATCAATTTTTTAAAAAAAGACACACTTGGAGTCATACATGTCTTTCCATGTGTCGTATTAAGGTGAGTTTGATTAATAATTGTAAAAAATTACTTATTAATAATTTTCTTAAATTATAAAAAAAAATATTAATGTGTTTTATTAGTTTTGAGTAGGTCGCTTGTCCTTTTTATAAAAATTAATGTTGATATTAAATAAAAATAAATACTTGGAGTCATATCGGTCATACCGTGTGTCATATTGAGGTTTAATTGATTCCTACACATCAAAAATTACTTGTCGGTCATTTTTATAATGTTTTAAAACAATAATAATGTATTTTATTGATTTTGAGTATGTCACTAGTCATTTTTACTAAAATTAATGTTAATTTTAAATAAAAACACAAACTTGTCCATAATTTTAGTAAAACAAGACAAGGAACCTACTAAAAATTGATAAAACACATTTATAGTGTTTTGATACTTTAGAGAAAAGAATCCATAAGTCATTGTCGACATGTTTGGGTCAACCACACCTCAATCTGACACATGTTGTGACCAGTATGACTCCAAGTGTGCCTTTTTATTTAAAATGGACATTTATTTGAGTAAAAAGGATAAGTGACATAATAAAAACTAAAAAAATTCATTCATATTGTTTTTATAATTTAGTAAAATTATCCATATGTCATTTTTGACATATGGGAATTAGTTTCACCTCAGTTTTACACACGAGGTGACCGGTATGACTCTAATTGTGTATTTTTATTTACAATTGACATTAAATTTTGTAAATGGGACAAGTGACATACTCAAAACTGATAAAACACATTTGAATTGTTTTTATAATTTAGTAAAAAGATACATAAGTCATTTTTAATGTTTAAGAGTCATCCACACTTCAATATGACACATGGTGTGATCGGTATGACTCCATGTGTGTCTTTTTATTTAAAATCTACATTAATTTTAGTTAAGAGAACCAGTGAAATAAAAAACCAAGAAAATGAATTTTTTGATGTTGCCCAAATAAGAATTAATAAAATCCCAAAGGAAGAAATACCTAAATATCAGAATTTTTCTTCACTATGAAATCAAAGAAGAAGGGGATGATTTAAGACTCACACAGCCCCTAAAGGACTCGTGATCGTGTGATCACTTCGAGGTCATGAAAAATATACTTTCATGGAACATATCCAATATAAAATACTCATAGAGTCCTCCTCAAAGATCCTAGATGCACATGAAGGGGATATCCTAAAAAATCACATTAAATCCATCAAAAATAAGAAGGGATTATATTCAAAGGAAAGGACGCCCAGTTGTCGAATAGCTCATGCGCCAAGTCATCATTGGAAAGAATAAAATACATAGATAATTTCCAATACATTTCACAAAACCTCCGAGCCTTCATCACATAAAATGAATGAGATAAACTAAATGATGTGAGAGGGGTTCGCGGTTGCCGTAGGACATGCAACACATGCATCTAGAAACCTGTGAAGCACTGCAAGTTCCGAGTGACTTGTCTAGTGCATCTCGAGAAACCCCTCTGGCTTGTTAGCATCACCACACAGAAGTCCTAGGGAGTGAAAAAACAACTCCATAGCACTCTAAATACTGACAAGTAGACCTATCAACAGTATGTGTCACACTCTCCATATGACCCATATTGGTTAGGTGAGACTCCATCGAAAAATTGAGTAAAAATAACATCCATTACTCATGAAAACTCGCCTGACCTCTAAGTCTTCACCACATAAAATAAAGGAGATATAGGAGATGAGGTGAGAGGGGTTTGAGGTCACTGAAAGACATTTGATACACACCCCTAATGACCCACAAGGCACCGTGAGTTCTCAGTGACACATCCACCTCTCCTTGCAAGATCCCTTTGGATTTTCATCCTCGCTATGAGAAGCACCCCAGACAACTCCATGGCACTTAAGGAAAAACAGACAGATTCTCCCATGGAATGTTCACGCACCCCCCATGTGACCCATATTGGACACATGATGAGTCTCCAAAAAATAGAATAAATACTCTCAATAATGAACAATAAATCTCTCATGAATCCCAACCTTTGTTACATTGAATAAAGGGGATTAAAAGGGGGGAGACAAGAGGTACTCAAAATCACTGAAATGCATAAGACACACCTAACACACCCACAACTCCATCCCACAGGACCCCATAAAAAGTCACTCAAGGTATCATGAGTGTCTTCCCATATGAATTTTAACCCTACGAAGGCACTCAAACATGTCAGAATAACAACATGGAGGTCCTTTGACACAACCACATGATCAAACAAGTCTTCAATAATTAGAAATAATCTGATAAAGGACACATTGATGAAGGAGACATGTGATTGCAAAAAAATAGGTGACACGCTTGAAGCGGTCCATGATAAACACTCATGAAACCATGTGGAACCGAGACCCTTTTTCGACTATAGCCTGTACTTGTTCCATACACTCCACACAAACCCACAAGAATGTAGGGTGGTGATGCCTATAAATTTCCTGCTCCAACATGAAGAGTGGGTTAGACTTTGACCGCTATTGTGCACGTTGGATGATCAGAATCTTCTATAGACTTCTTCAAATGACCAAACATGCGACCATCTAGATTTCCATCAGGTAATACACTGGAGAATAGCCAAAATAATAATGTTTTAGGAATAAGGACTTTTCATGATCACTCATAGATCACAATAAGGGAATCTGGTGGGCTTTGAAAAGCATATTCTGTAGGCCCACAGGATTATGAAAAACCTATAACAACTGAAACCAAACAAAGACAAGGTACTCACAACATAAAGACGATAACCATGATCAAAGGTGGAAGGATTAATAAAAGGATATGCTCTCATACCATCCTTTTCACTTCACGTGTGTCATCTAAGACACGCTGTAGCATAGGGATGCATCGCCCAGACCTCGTGAACTTCCTCCGACACATCACCTAGGGCTCACAGAACATTCCAGACATGCCAGAACGAGTCACACAGATCTCTTATAGACACCACTCTAGTCTCACATATCCTCTAAGTCCATCACTTAGGACTCTCAATGCCCCTCAGACACTCCGCCTGAATCTTATAACAATACCCACATGTATCATCCAAAGACATGCGACAAAACCCAAACACATCACTTAACTCATATGATAATGTTAACATGTGTCACCCGGGGACTCATGAAACCCTCCAGACACGATGACTAGGTCCCGCGATGTCCCCCATAGGTGTCAGTTGGGACACATGATGACTCTCGTGGCACCCTATACATGTGTTATCCAGGACACACAGAACGTCCTAGAAGATACCACCCGGGTCAGGCGATGGATCCCAAGACATAACAATATGGTCTCACAACACCATTCATATAATAAGTCCATATCAAAAGGGAATCCCAATACTTGATGACATTTTCCGTCCTCGACATGTGATCCCTGAATATAAGGGAAACCTCAGTAGGTAAGACCCAATATAAAGGGAGCTATGATGACTCTAATTCCTTCCATACTTAGGATATGTTGGACACCTATCCTCGAGGTTTGAGTCCTACATTAATCATCCAGGGAAATCCCAATATCCATTTCCCTTATTCAAAGAAATGTAATCTATTGCTCGTTATCCCTTGTTTCTCACAAAGATCATAGATCACATGGGCTTAGGGAAATTCAATGATCGTGGCATCTTTATTATAAACCTCCAAAATGGTATATGGGAAACCTCAGTGTGTAATCCCCAACATAAATGGAACTATGAAAACTCTGATTCTTGCTATATTTGGGATACATAGGCTACCTATCACGGAGTTCCAAGTCCCACAAAGATTATCCAAAGAAATCCCAACATCCAAATCCCTTAGTCAAGGAAATGACATTGATTATTTATTATCCCTTGTTTCTCACCACAATCATGGATCATGTGGTCTTATAGAGAAGCAATGACCATATGATATGTGCTATAAACTTTTATAATAGTATATGGAGGCCTCAGTGTGTAAGCCATAACATAAACCGAACTACAAAGAATCTGATTCCTATTATATCCAAAATATGTAGGATGCCTTCTCAAGGCCTAAGCTTAATACTGGGGACCCCAAGGACTATTAAAATACCCAACCCATATCCATACACCATAAGACTATTCATCTGTTGTCCCTTGTTTCTCACACTGATCATAGCTCACATGGGATTTGGGGGACACAAGAAACACCTCATCAAAAATCGTGAATATCCATCAACCGGGGAAACCCCATATGTAAGCTATCATGGGTGGAAAATTAAGAACATCCTTTATATATAAGGGTGTGTACCTTGGGGTCATTCCCAAGGATGTAAAAAATTATGTGGGTTTTGATTCCTGCAATAACCAGGATAAGTAGGGCACCTCATAATGGCTCAATCCTATACTCATAATGTTAATAACCTCCATACATGGGATTACATTCCAAAACACTTGGTCATATGGATCCGATATATAAGAAGTCACCCATCACCAAAGAATAATAAAGAAACATGGATACATATAGTTGGGATTACCTTAGAAATCCTAGTCTTTTGCATATAAAATAGAATTAATCTATAATCGTTCATTAGGGTAACCGGTCTCGTATCAGGATTACGAAAAGATTCATAAAAATATATTAAATCTATAAGAGCATCCCAATGTAAGAAACTATCCACCCAAAATGATTTAGTGAGCCCAAAATCCCATCCACTTGACCAATGCGAGTCCCTAAGAGTCATTGGGCCCAAAAAACTAAAAGAACGCCGACATTTGGAAAGTAGGTCCATACCCAACTATGGATAAAGGAACCATTGGGAGTTTCTAAGGAAGAAAAAATAAATGATAGACCCAATATGTGTGATTGGGCGGGGCCACTTTTTTTTGAAACTTTTATATACAAAAAAGAAGTAAGACCAACATAAACCAACGTTCCTATAATTCCATCCTCGTACTGAAAATTACACATGAGTAGATTGTCCAAAATAGGAATACATGACAATTTTGTTAACCATGAATATCTGATTGAGCATTTTTATTCCTATAATATAGCATTTATTGGAAACCTTGTTCTTTGTTTTCTACATGACGGAAGCCTCCTGACCTGAGAAGATGTATTCATCTTCCGGTACTCGTCCGGGCACATCATCCTCTTTTGTGACCCTTACATGTTGTAAAACACTCTCACCTACAAGATGACTCTTGAAGCAGTTAGAAAATAAAAAGATCTAAGAGTAACATTGGTATGACACAATGCCGACTATGGAAACTGCCCATGAGATTCTTTAGGAACATCAATTGGTGATTATGCATAACCTGATGAAGGCCGCTTCCAAGCTAGTAGACACTATCACTATGACCGACTATTTTAGGATCTTATCCCTAGAGCACGAGAACCACCACCTTACATACCTATTAATGGTTGATCATGAAGCCAGATCTGGATCCCTTCCAGTTTATGTGTTGGCAAGGAAGGCACTTGCTAACCGTCGCCACCAGCATCATCCCACTGGTACCCGTCAGTCATCTACTAAGGGTACCAACTAACACACAAAGGCCTTGTATGCCAATTCATGGGATATGAGGAAGGCTAATAAGATGAGGAAGACATTGGACATTCATGAGAGGGATTATATTCCTTATCCTTCTGATAAGGAACACTGGCATACTCTAGAAGGAACCAGTAATCAAGACCATATCCCTGATAACTCAAGATAGGTCTGTGGGAATATCCCCATAGCCATCTAGGAGAGGTATCATATTCCTGCTTGCCCAGAACAAGTCTACAAGCATATTCCCACAGCACGCATGGGGGGGGGGGGTTCATACTCCCACCCCTATGCATAAATCCCATCATCATATCTTGATAGATAAGTAATGATAGAAGTGGTAAAATATCCCCAATTCTGTTGAATATGTATGTCAACAGATTATGGAGATAGAAAATTTGAATGCTTATATCCCTGCACACACTTTTCTAAAATGCCTATATATTTTAGCAATAGCTGAATAACTCCAGTAGTATATTTTGGAACTATTTAAAATGAAGGTACAGGAACATACTTCTACCCCTATAGCCATAATGACTC
Source organism: Viscum album (assembly GCA_963277665.1). Classification (NCBI taxonomy): domain Eukaryota; kingdom Viridiplantae; phylum Streptophyta; class Magnoliopsida; order Santalales; family Viscaceae; genus Viscum; species Viscum album. The sequence goes on from OY728164.1 coordinate 1,181,803,938, forward strand.
AATATTCTATTCATCACTTTCAAGTGGTTATACCAGAGCATGTTCACATTCCTACTCCCTCATGGGAGTATTATCGGTATATTATGATGAAAGGAGAGGCATTGTATCGGGATCATACTCTCTTTCCAACCAAGGTCCACCAAGTGAGAGTAGTACATGCCTCAGGGAAAGGGAACATGCCTATTGAAAACATCTGATGTTATATCCAAAAGCCTCAGGATTGGGGATATATCCCTATTCTGGCTGATGCTAACCAAGTGAGAGTGGCACAAGCTTCGAGACATATGCATATTCCTGTCAATGAACTTTCTTGTCATAATCCAATAGGTCATGTAAGAAATTTTTATAACCCTACCTACACACAAAAAACCATGCCAAAATCATTATAAAGAAATATAGGGGAAGACTCATATTTCTTTTCCCATTCCAAAGGTCCGTCAGCCTATTCCAGTGGGGAATGCATATTCAGAACAGGCTTACATTCCTGTTTCAACTGAGGCTCACCAAGTGAGAGTGGAACATGCCTCAGAAAAAGCTCATATCCCTATATAAAATGATATACCTTATCATAATATTCTGACAACTCCTCAGTAGTGGGATTATACTCCCATAGAACTTGACATTTATGTATAGATTCTAGCATCTCTCATACAGTAGGCTCATATCCCTACACAATCACAAAAGGTATGTTGGAATACTCCGACCATGATGCCGAACATGACTCATATCTCTAGTCTTCTCAATTCCAGTGTATTTTAGCTTGTTATACAGACACTCTGAACACCAAAAGTGTCTATCAACTCTTCTATCGAAGTGGAAGAAGGAGATGTTCATTACCATGATATTCCTTCTTATGGTAGCTTGAAGATGGATCATAAGAACTCAACTCCAGACATCCAATGTGGTCAACCTCCCCATGAAGATATATCCCATGGGAAAATAAATCCTCCATTTATCCAGTAACCTAAATATATAGAGGTGAAACAAAGTTAGACACATTTTTATTGAGAGTTGTTCGAAGCAATAGGGTCAACTGTATATGGTTCTTCATCAACATCCAGCAACACTCCATTCCCGTCAGCTGGTGACCATCAGAGCCATCGTCTATGGTCTGACTAGGTGGAGGAATGTAATTCTGATTAGGAAGAGGTCAAAATTGATATATGGAGAGAGTTATCTGTAAATAACCTCTCCATCATATTTTGGACCCTCGCAACATCCAACTATGATATCCCAAACGAGCTATAAAAGGAGTGAATTACTTATCTATTCCATAATGTGTGGGATACTCATTGGTGTCTGATATACTGACATCTTCCTTATCCAAGATCCATGTTTCACCTTCAGACAATAAAGATACTCTATTACCATCTCGACATAACTGTTATCTCAATGGATTGGGATCCAAGTCTGGAAAAGTATAGTGCAAATTTGCAACACTCTTGCCGAAATTACATTGCGACACTTCGATAGCTGATCTTCAAAGCCATGTCAGGAATAAACATTCGAGGTTGGGGCCAATATAGAGCATTACACATTTCCACTCCCCTAGAATATCAAATCCCTTCAGATTTGAAATCCTAAAATGTTATAGCTTCTGGCAAGAGAAGGGGACCAGGTAATGCATGGGCCAGTTAGTTATTGCAAACGAATTCCCCCACTCCAATGGTTCCCAGAAACCACAAACGGGGAGGATGGATAGCCAAGATGAAATTATAATTCCCCCCATGACAATAGAAGGATGTTCCAAACATGGAGATAAATTTTTTTATCACCCAGATAACTTCCTGTAAGGAACAACCCTCATCATGGGATTCTCGCGCACCCAAATCCTGTGAAAGAACAGTTGTGCCAAATTATGAAAACCACAATAGAAACCACCATAGTAATTGTCCATGAGTGTAATTGGACCCCTGTTCCAGGAGAATATCTACCACCACCTCTACCCCTCGAGTCGTCAGTTACCGAGAGGATTCAAGATATACCTTTAGAGGCATAAGTAAATCCCATCCCATAGGGCTGGGGGGATTTATATCTTAACCATTATCTCTAGATCCATCATCCCCTAAATTTACCTTGGATACATTGGCAATGATTCTAGATTATCCCCATCCCAATGTTCTAGGGGAATTTATATCTTCATATCCAATGGAAGCCCCAAATTACCCCACCCCACAGGGTTGGGGAATCATAATCAGTTACATAGAGGGAATTTGTATTATCTAGGCTAGGAGGAAGACATCAATGGTTATCATCCCACCAATTCCTACAACCATAAGATAAACCTTTATTGGTAAAGGATCACTCGACGATCATGACTAGAAACTCCCTCAAGGTCACTATCCATAATCCAATAGGAGAGAAAAATTCAGAAAATACAATCAAACTCTATTAGGGTCACAAGACAAAAAGGTCCAACAAGGTTAAGGGTTTGAATAATGACCCTGGTGGAATCAATGAAAAATCATCATGTTGTGTGGAAATTAATGGTACAACCACCATATCTCAGCGCACCTCTATGAATTTCGTCACTGTTAATGTAACATATGATGATCATGACACAAACATAGATGATCACGACATAGAAGATATACCCTAGGAGGAGGGTGATTTGGACACACCAAATAAGGATACATGCACCCAAAATCAAAGAAGGCTTCAAAATTTGGCACCGCTAAATAATGAGTTTCCACCTCTTAGGTGGAATACTGGAAAAGATAAAGGGAAAGATGAAACATAATCTCAGTTCCCATCTGTGGAAGAGCAGTTGTCACAATATGAGAGTGAGATGAAACTCTTCATCAAATCAATGTTGATCTACTCAATGGAAATATTCCCACTGGGTGTTGTCTCCAGCCATAGGTGAATATTATTCCCCCCATGGATACTCCTCCATCAAAAGTTGTTTCTTAATATCATATGGTTTCCAGATCTAGAAATCCAATCCACTTAAATGAAGAGGTAAAAAATTATCTAGACTTCCCTATATTGTGGGGGAAGCCCATACTTTGTCAAGGTAACCATTAAGTCATGGGATGAATCAAGGATCAATGGTAAATGAAATCGAGACTTCCTCATTGGCCCCCACCTACTCCCTATAGGTAGGAGGCAGCTCAAGCAGTAGTACCCCCAGAGCTACTTAGTGATATCGAATCCCTAACTAATCTAATGGAATCCATGGAGGGAGATGTGCACCCATGTAGCCTAATAAGAATATATATATTAAATGGGTAGATGATACTCCACCTCCTACCAACTTTGTAAATCCCACCTTTTCCACCTTCTATAGTGCAGGCGACCCTGAACAACATCTCACACACTTTTTTTCCCAATTTGGGCCAATGATGGGCCCCCAAGATCAAAAGGAGGCCACAAATATGAGGTTCTTAGTATAAATTTTGATAGGGCCAACTTTTTTTTGGTATAGTAGTCTACCAGTAGGATCTGCTACAGGATGGGAAGACCTTCATCATTAGTTCCTTTATCAGTTTAGTTCATCAATAATGAAGACCATGATAATCAACCCGATGAACTGTTAGCAGTGTGAGAATGAGAGGGTTTATGACTTCATAACGAGATGGAAGGATTTTACCTACTTGATCAACATTATCCTCTTATAGGAGAAAATAATATAACATTGCATTGAGAATCTCAGGGATGAATTTCAGATGCCCCTAATCCCCATAAAATATCCAGGAAAGGTCTAAGAGTTCACTAAAATAGCACAACACCTCGAAGAAGCTATTAAACAAACCCAATCCAAGTCTTGGATCATTCCCACAACCCAAGGAAAGATACTAGGTAGAGTGGAAGCCACAACTATCTTTCTCAAGCCTATATCAGTTCCCTTCCAAGAACCCATGAAATCTCTGAATCACCCAACACCTCCTACCGAGCTTCATCAATCGTAGAATCACCCTAGACTAGAATCACATAGAAACCAAGGTCACACGGGATTTGAGGAACAAATGACAAAATTATACTCCTTCTTAAATGCACAAGTAATGAGATATTTACTTGCAGTCATGGACAAAAACCTGCTCATGCTCCCATAACCTAGGAAGCCTTAGTAATTCAACCTCATCAACCATCCCAATTACTACCTTTTCCATAGAAGTTTGGGTGATAATATCCAAAAAAATTATTCAAAGAAATACTTCAAGGCATGGTTGAATCCAGACATGTGACTTTAGAAAATTCTCCAGAACATGTGGCTTGTATAACATTCATCCAGCCATAAGAAGAGGAAGGTTGGAAGAAAGTCCTGACCAGGTGAGTGTGAATGTTCAACAACTAGATGACTCATAAGATAGTTGATCGAGCTCATGGTGCCTTGAAATCATAGTCAAAATATCTCGCAATGGCTCCACCACACAAAAGGAAGACATATGAAGTGCCTCCGAATGGTGAGAATGACCACTCGAAGTAAGAAAAAATAGAGGATGAAGAATCATATTCTGCTCCGAAGAAAGCCCCAACCCTTGAAAACTTCTTCCCTGCAACATTATCAAAACAAGCACTACCCCCAACAAATAAAATCATCATCATATGAATAGATCATATTTGGTTCTTCCAAGAAAATAAACTTTATGTACCCCATTTTTGATGATGATTATGCCCCAAAATATGGTTTTCCTACTTATAACAGGGGAATGGGGGGCTGCATGCATCGAGGACAAGGATACAGGGGACAATGCGAATGTGGTCGAGCTCAATATTCCAGCCACATCCTGACATAGGAAATTTATGTATCTAAGAATCATGGAAAAAAACTCCATAAATAATAAAAGAGATAGGGAGGCACCTTAAAGACCACTAGCAGTCACCCACAACTTATTTTCTTGCATGACCATTTAGAGGGGGTTCAATCTGATCGACCTAGGCAACGGGGAAGACTGGTGTGACCTAATCCATTATAAGAGGATACTCCCTCAACCTATGTACATGTTATATGTCCATATATCTCAGCTTATCCAGCTCTTGAACTGCATAATCCATCCCCCTGAGCCATATTCCCAAGAGTATCCCCATATCAGGAAGTGGCGACCTCTAGTAAAAAAGTATGATGTTTTGAAGTATCTAGTTGTGGTCCCATACAAGATCTCAATCCTTATCATGCTTCATATTTCTAAATAACTTAGGGAGGCACTTGTTGAAGCCCTCTAGAGGCCACAAGATTTTGAGATGGAAGCTGCTACAGCTGAGGTCTATCGAGTGGAGACTATGTCCATAGGATTCCATATCGCCATCTCATTGACTGATCAAGACTAGGTAGAGGTCATCCAAGGGAACATAAAAACCTTGTACATCTCGAGCATACTCAACAATGTCAATGTACAAAGGGTAGTTCTTTATAATGGATATGAGATCAATCTCATCCCATCCCGAACTCTTTGACATTTGGGGTATAATGAATGGGACTTATCCCCTAAATAGCTGACCATCCATGGGTATGATAAGTGAGAGAAAAGGACCCTCAATAAGATCAATCTTGAGACCAAATTTGGGGACCTCACTTCTGGCACTGAGCTCATGGTTATCCAGTAATACAACTTATATAATGTCATGTTTGGGAGGACTTGGCTTCATAGCCACTCGATGATACAATCAATATTTCAGTAATGTTTGAAGTACCCCATCAATGGGTAGGTCGAAATGCTACATGGAGATAACACCACCTTTGAGACCTGTGAGGGTACATATGCCGAAGTAGACTTCTACAGGAAGAGAGGTGTACAACCAATGCATGAAAATAATGCATAGGTCATAGATCCCAGTGGATTAGGGACTGGCCCCGTGAATCTCTGGAGCATGATTTATTATGATTATGTGCTCCCCATAAATATGGTTGAAATAGAAGAATCAATTCTAGAGTTCCAATCCTCTCCTATCCTCAGTGACAATCAACTCTGACATCTCCCCATAGCATCTCAGATGGAAATGGATGATGATGTTTCTTCTCATGAGCTCCCTCACCCTGATAGTGATGGAGAGACCCCCCAGGTTTCCATCCTTACCCAATGAAGTCTCTATAGTCTTTTAAATGGAAAAGAATGAGGAAGATATCAGGATCACCCCTCCAACATTGAAGGAAGGTGTTTCCACCACTAAATATGAGATCAGGAAGATAAACCTGGGGATAGAAGAAGATCCACAACCTACTCTGATTAGTTACTCCATACCCCCTAAAGAGAAAGATATGTACATTGAATTTCTAAATCAAAATTGATATGTGTTCTCATAGAGTTATACATAAATTCCTGGATTTAATCTAGATGTGGAAATGCACTATCTCGGGCTATCCGACAAGTGTCGAAGCTTCAATCAGGTATCCAGGAGGATGCACCTCTATTATGCTACAAATGTATAGGAAGAGGATGAAAATTTTATCAAATCCAAAATTGTCTGAGAAGTAAAATATCAGAGATTTCTTTCCAACAACATCTCCATCATGAAGAAGAATGGGAAAATTTGGGTCTGCATTGAATTTAGAGACCTTAATCAACATTGCCTGAAGGATAATTTCCACTTGAAATCCACAAAACTCTTTATCAATGAAACTAATATATTCCAGGACCTTTCCTTCATAAATGGGTACTCATGGTACAATTAGATCAAAATGGCCCCTAAAAATGAAGAATCCATTACCTTTAGAGTACCTCAAGGGATCTTCTTCTACCAGGTCATGCCTTTTGGATTAAAGAATTTTGGAACCACATATCAGCACACCATGCATTGAATATTTAAAAAATTCTTGGGAATGATAGTAAAATGTCATGATAACAACCTAGAATTTAAATCCTAATAGAGATGTGATGAATTTATGGATCTCTGAGAAATCTTCGACAAGCAGCGACATGATAGTTTGAAGATGAATCTGCTAAAGTGCGCTTTTGGGGTAACATCGGGAAAATTCCATGGATTTTTGGTATTCCACCATGAAATTGAGGTAGACCCAGAGAATACTAGTTCTATACTAGAAATTTCACCCCCCGAAATTAGAAAAAATTAAGGTGAATCCAAGGCCACCTCACATAAATTCGGCAATTCATAGCCAACCTGGACAAAAAAGCTCTTGGCTTAATGAGGATAATGAATAAGGGAATCACATATCAATGCGATGATGAATGTTATAAAGCCTTTGAATGTATGAATTAGTACTTTATACACCCACCAGTCTAGATTCCACTAGTAGAAGGGAGGACACTCATCTTATATACGGTTGTCATGGACCATTCCTTGGGCACCCTCCTTGTGCAGAATTACCATGTTGGTAGTGAGAATAGCCTCTAATACCTCATATGAACCATGATAGGTAATAAGGATGGATATTATGATATTGAAAAGAATTTTCTTTCACTCATATTTTTATTATAGAAGCTAAGTAATTACTTTAATCACCACAAAATACATCTGGTCTATCATATTGATCTTCTCAAGTATATTCTTGGCCACCATTTTTTGACTGTGTGCTTGGCTCAATGGGTGGTCATTCTGTAGAAATATGACACCCAGTTCATATCCCAGAAGTTGGTGAAGGGACAAGCCTTGGATTCCTTATTGGTAGCACACCCTTCTCTGGGAAATACATCAGAGGACACCGAACTCCTCGATAAAGAGGTCTTCTATATCCATGACACTTCTCAGACATGGAATATGTACTTTGATGGTGCCTCTCAGTGTCTTTTAGACACAAGGATGGAGCACCCAAAGCTTAATTGTGTTGGTATGGGGAATATATTTTTCTCTCCAAATAATTTAGTTCCACATTACTCTTTCTTACTATCTGAAGGCTGCACAAATAATGGAGCTGAGTACCAAGCCCTCATAGATGGATTGGAACTCACCCTATAGCTTTACATTTCCTACCTGAACATCAAAAAGGACATATAAATAGTGATAAGAAAGATCAATGGTGAATATTCCATTAATAAGGAAGAACTGTCCCCCTTGATGGTTATGTCAGGAGACTAATGGAAGAATTACCCTTTGATCCTACACTACATTATGTACCCTAGTCAGAAAATGGTCGCACCGATGCATTGGAAAATGTAGCCACCATCCTTTCCTACCTCAGTTGGGAGGAATCAAACTTCCCTATCACCCATCTAAGAATAGTGTCATCAATAATAGTATGTGATATGGAATAAATCATTCAGTTCCACATCTCCCCAGAGTGTGATGAACTAGTGACCACCTCTGAATGGATGGAGCCTTTAATCAGATATCTTCGAGATGGTATGCTTCCAATGTATCATGTTGTAAGGGAAAAGATCTGGCACTAGGTAGAAAAATTCAATCTCTAGGATGGATCAAATGAACATAAAATCATCTATAAGTGCATATTTGATAGAATTCTCCTTAGATGCATAGCATAAGGAGATGTTCTCAACATCATGGTGGAAGTCCTTATAGGATTTTGTGGTGCTCATCAATCTGTGATCAAGCACTCCCACCAAATCAGAAGGATGGTATATTTATAGCAAACCATGATAACGGAATGCGTGGAATTCACTAGAAAATGTCATGCATTTCAAATTCATACAAAATTCATCCATCAACCCCCATAATTACCGCATACAGTGAGTTATCTTTTCCATTTTCTATTTGGGGGATGGATGTTGTGGGACCATATCCCCCAGCCACTGCCAAGAAGTTCAAGTACATCCTTACTACTATCGAATTCTTTTACAAATGGGCTAAGGAAATACCCCTCATAGAGGTTAGGAAAAATAACATTATCAACTTTGTGAATTCCTATATCATTACCAGGTTTGGGGTCCCTCACACAATATTGATGAAACAAATCACCAAATTTTGTTCCATAGGGTTGAATAATATGTACCCAGAGTACAAAAATGAGTCCAATCATCATCTTGATATCATGAAGTATAAAATGGATAGATATAGGGCTTCAAAAAGACGTTATCAAATATACTCTAGAAGATGGTGAACAAGGACAAGAAGTCTTGTCCATACAAACTTCTCCATACTTCGTGGGCCTACCGTACCACCACATGTACTACTACACAATCAAATAAATACTCACCAATGTACATGACCAAAGAAGTATTACCCATATATGTCCAGCTACCCTCACTCTGAATATCCATTTGTAGGAATCTCTCATATGGTGAACAATTGAAAAAAAAATCTGGATGAGTTGGAATAGCAGGACGAGAAGAGGTTGTGCATGTTGCACAACCTTGAGGTCCACCAGAACCAGATAGCACGATCCTTCAATAAAATGGTTCACCATAATTCATTCCTTTAGGTAGAACTAGTTTTGTTCCTCATGACCCCAATAATACTGGGAAAGAATCCCTTAATGATGGAACCCAAGTGGGAAGGAAATTACATCATAAACATGTTTTATCATAACAAAGTTTATTCGTTGGCCACCATGGATGGAAAGCACATCACACCCCCACCATTGACATATTTCTCAAGAAATACATCACATAGCTGTCGGAAACCAACATCCACATTAGATTAATCCCCACCATTCGTTCTGACCACATGATATTAAACTGTGCGGAGTTATTCCTTACATCAAGGCATTAAACTGTATGGTTGATGTCCTCACCACATGACATAAGACTGCACGTATCTATGATATACACCTCCATTCACATCAATTCACCCATTTATTTACCTCATGACATTAAACATAATGGAATTACATCTTTATCACATGACATAAAATTGCACGGGTCCAAAATTCCTTTTCCCATTCATGTCAGGTAATCCATCATCCGTACCGCTTAAAATTAAATTGCATAGTCCTTCTAGAACTATGTATGTATTGATTCTCTTTTCCAATGAGATATATAGGGACTCCAGGATCCTATATCTTGGTCCAATCACTACATGATACAAAATTCCCTTATCGTACCCCCTTCTGTCTCTACACTAAAAGGAAACTCATGCTTCTCCTTATTTCTCACACCAAGCACAACTCACATAGTCTTAGGAATTGAGGTAGGGGTTTACCCTCACAACCAAGGAATAGAGGTATACATAGAGTCCTTACCACATGACGTTAAAGTACATAGTTCCCCAAGAACAATGTGTGGTCTGATACTCATCCTCATGAGATACGTAATGACACCCAAACCTCCACTCTTGGGTCCAACTACAACATCCCCATTAATTCACACTAGTCCACCTTCATCCTTACCACACGGCGTTAAAACAAATGGAACTCTTAGAACTATATGTGGATTTATTCTCATCCTCCCGAGATATGTAGTGGCGCCCAAAAATTTCATCCTCGGGCCTAGACACAAGTATAACCTCCTCTAGCCCTATTGGCTTGAGTTCTCTTGGAATGATGTGTGGTGTGGTTAAAACCTATTTGGTTTTGATTCATATTGGATCACTTCATAGAAAAAAAATTTGAATCTCCATGATACGAGATTAAACTTATGATCTGAATGACATGACCTTAAACTGTCTGCATATGTCCTTGCAGCACAAAATTAAACTGTGTCGCATTGTCCTCACTGTATGATGTTAAATTGCACAAAGTTCATCCTCACCACAATACATTAAACTGAATATCATTCTATAACTACGTGTGTCTTTATTATCATCCCTATGTGATACGTAGTGATTCCCAATTCCTCATCGTTGGGTCTAGCCACAACATTACCACCTTTCATTTTAGTTCTCACGTCCTTACCAGATGACACTAAACAGCATTGAAGTACGTCCATACCGCATGATGTTAAATATCATGGGATTACATCTTTACCAAATGACATTAAACTCTATAGAGGAACATCCCTACCACATGACGTTAAACTAGGGAAACCATCATTCATCATACCTCCTTATCAAAAGACCATAACAGACATACCATTGCCAACTAGAGAACATAGTGCTTCCCAGATCGTCTAAATCACCCCCACCCAATAAGCCACACTTCATGCTTGGAGTTTCTAAGATTTACATAATCTTATATGGCCCTTGTAAATGATATCTAGCTCCAAGGAACCATTTCCTGAATATGGATACATGACTATGGCTCCTACACATGCACCTATGGCTGACAACCAAATGAGTCACTTTGAAAAAGGACATTCCAATCCTCGTGAGCCCAGACATCATCGATGCAACAACACTCAAAATATTCATATTTCTGAAATACTCCTGATATAATTATACTATATAATTTATCATGATCTAAGGAACTTGGGTTGTGATTTACAAACATTACCACCTCCCACTCCAAAGGATGTTACAGTACTCTTGACCTTGGGTATCCTAGTGACCCTATTGTGTAACATCTCCCATATTAGGTCCACAAATGTCATGACCTTAAACTAATCAAACCTTAGTCAAAATTGTATGAACTTAAACTCTAGTACATAATGGTCCAAATTGCAAGACCTTAAACTACTAATGAAAGAGACAAAAAAAAATAGGTCAAAAATCAACAAAGGGTGTCCTGAGCTAAAGCCAAGTCTCTACCCACTATATTCTTCATCTTTATAGTTTAGGAAAAAAATTAGGATGGAAAAATAAATAATTCATAAAGATCATATGGAATACTCTATAGAATTAGTAAGATCTAAGCTATGCTCACTCATCTAGAAAAAAATTAGAGTGATGATTTGTCACATCTCCTTAGTGTGAGAATATATTTGATGGGTGGTGGTACAACTTTTAGGGTGTTCAAACCCTTCTAGGATCTTAAATTTTCTATAAATCCCACATCATGATCTAAATCATATTGGGTCGCCACCAATCTTTCATTACCCCTGAAGAGGAAAATAGATCTCTCCTCTTGACCATGTTATTGATGAAAGGGATCAATCCCACTAACCAGAGACATCTTGGCCTGGTGTAAATGGATTTATGATTCTTGTGAGCTTGAAGTCACCAAGGTGGATCCCAACACCCCATTGTGTTATAGGTTATCCCCATAATGACTACCCTATAACTTCCTCATGACCTGATCACTTTGGACTATGATTTATAGTCTCTATATTACTCTATCCCCATAGATATGATATCCTTGATGTTGAATCACCATGTTTTGTACCCATTCTCAAGGTCAGAATGTAATCCTTAATTATTGAACCTTTTGGTGGCCAACAACCCATGATTTGAAACCAAAAGGAATAGGGCCCAAGCTGTTCAATTAGAGCTAAGTTTCCCAAGGGTACTAGAACCCTTCCTAGATAGCCTTCCTTTCATACCCAAAATCATCATCTTGATGTTTGATCCTTTATAAATATTTCATATCCCCTGGAAAGGAAATGATATCTCTCAGTTCGGACATTATAGAAAATGGATCAGACCCACTGACCAGAGACATCTTGGCCCAATATAAAAGGGTCTCCTAATCCTTTTGAGCCTCAAAAACACTGTGGAGGAACCTAACACCCCATAGTGTTAAGGGATATGCCTAGAATGTCTACCCCATTCCATTTTACATGGCTCACACTTTTGGATTGTGACTTATCACCCACACTCCAACTATCAAGGTGGGCCTCAATTCCCAAGAATTATATACTCAACCATATTCACCCCATAATCCCACCTTAGATCTTGGAAAAGAGAAGATATTTTCTTTACTTTTCCATGTTATCGACGCGCAAGGGATTTAACCCACTGACTAAAAACATTTCATCCTTTCAAGAAAGGAACTCCAATCCTCGTGATCCCCAATAACACCATGGTGGGACTCAACACCCTATAAGTGTTTTGAGTAATCCATGGCCTGACAACCCTATGTTCTATAAAAGTCCTAGTGATAAGACTTTAAAAAACATGGCATCCCTAAAGTCTGATTTAGAATACCTTAAACTGCATTACACCAAAGGTCTAATCTAAAATACCCTAAACTAAAATCACACAAAAATAATCATGAGTCCTACTACATGGCCTTATCACACTCAAGATTCCACTCGCATATGTGAAAAGAACCCATTCTTCAGGACATATATACAACCTATATGATCCCTCCGCATTTAAGATAAATAAGGAGATCAGTATCGACAACAATTTCTAATATGATAATATTAGAAATAAATCATACAAGGAAGCCAATTGTATGGTATTCTTGGAAAAATCACTCATTTACAATATGAAAAAGAGGTTGGCATCTACAGATCTTGGATTCTCTCTAAAACCTAAAAAAATGGAGTGTAGTTAAAAATTATGGGATACAGTATGAAAAAGTGAATCACAACAAAAGATGATTGAAAACACTAACAAGGTCGGTGAGAGTCCGACAGGAGACGCCAATTGAGTGTTAGAGTTCATCTTCCACTCTTTTTATACCTCTACCTTAGGAAGAAGAAATTCAAATAGACTAGTCAAATATTTAACCCTCCTATAATATATGGCCAATGAGGTCAATGATGTTGAAAGGTTGGACTTCATTTGAGAAATAATATCTTCATAACTCCATATCTATGACGTCTAAGAATCCATATGGTATTTTAGTTCAAAAAATAGTTGATGAACTTTATCCAGTGACTCCATCATCTACCTCATCTATTTGGAAAGGGAATCCTCCTCTATAAAATTGTGTAGGCCCTTTTCCTGCATGGCCAAGTCCCTTTGGGTCAATATGGTTCATTGCATAATCTCGTACATGGGCTGATGATCAAAACCATCTACCCTTAGCTCATGAAACAATTTGAAAAGCCATTCCACTTGATGGAAAATTGTCTCTAGAGGGGTCTTATTAATCAGGGCATGGATATGCTCCCAGATCAACTTATGAAGTAACCAAACCTCAATAGCCAATGAATTAGGCATAGTATAAGGATTGCTGATTAGTCAGATCAACATTGAAATAGGAGAAGAATTTATATGTGCCTCTCTCTCGACAGGTGAGTCATCCATAGCCTAAATGAAAGGACTAATATCCTTAATTGAATATGACCTGTAATCCATATAAAAATCATCAAGGCGAGGTCACAATCTGTATGCCTCACCTGAGTCCTCTATCAATTCCATTGATGCTATGGATATAGGAGTTAGTGATGCAAGGGGCCTATCCACATGGCAGAATAGTTGGCCTAGCACCCCATCGGGATAAGCCGTCACCCAAGCCTAGGAATAATCTTGGGTGAGGAAAGTAAGATCATAGGTTGGAAGAAATATGATCACAAATCTGAAATCCTCACATGATGATATTTTCCGAAATTGGTGGATGACACTAGGGTGTCACTCCACTCGAATGCAGGCCAAAGGAATGGGAGAGACTCTTTGAATGTAGACAAATTGTTGAGAAAATTGATAGGGTGTGTATGGATCATGAATAATTAGATTTTATGCCTTAGCTACAAGGAACTCATCCTGATGCGAGACCATATAAGATCTTTCATCAAGAGAGTTGATGTTGTCATCAATAATTGGACTATCTATCCCATGGAAGGTAGAAAAGTCGAAACTATCAGGATGACATAGCACAACTTTGAAAATAGTAGGGTTTATAGACATATTTCCAAACCCTTAAATGTTCAACAATATGGTAATACATAGAGGGTATGAGATTCTAGAGTTATTGTAGTAGTCGTAACAATGGAAGTACTCCCCTATCCAGCCAAACAAGAACTGAAGAAGACCACTAATTCTATAGGGAGTGTTTCCTTATTGGATATGACCCAACATTTGGTAGAGGTGTGAAAAAACCATTACCTCCAAGTTAAGGAACTTCCCCTCTATAAGAAATTCCACCATTACCAAAGTACTGACATGGATTCCTGAGTGTGTATCCCCAGTAGGGAAAATCCACCCATTCAGGTACATGGAAAAGAAACCGGCCAGCCTAAGATCTGAACAAACCTCTGGGTTCACTAGATAACCCCATGAGGTGTAATCACCAGCCTCCAAAATGGCCCAATATGATCCAAAACTATCACAGGATTTCTAGAAAGGGTATCAAAGAGAAAAAATAATGTTGGTTTAACCCTGCTGTCACAAATAAAAATATTTATCTAGTCGATGATGTAAATAAGTGAGCGTACTATCATCTCTCTCCAAAATTTATTTTTTACAATGACAATCATTTCTTTTTATAGAACCAGAGTCTGTAGAGGATCATTCAAAATGTCTATAGATGGGATAAATTAACCATACATCTCCCCAAGGGGAGGAATGCTACCCAATTGATAGATGTCCCATAAGCTGATTCCCACCTCACTGTGATGAAGGTGGAATGTTTTGGTCCCAAGAAACCAACAGCTAGTCATTTCATATTAGAGGTAAGGTTGGTGGTAGATGATGAATTGGGATATCCATATGTACACATGGAGATGAACACTATTTAAATCATCATCAAACTCCAAATAACTCTACTTCATCCAGAATGGCCGTGCCCATTCATCATAGAAATTAACACCAGGGTGAATATCCCCCTTTGACACCCATACCCTAATGGAGGAACCTAGATAAGAAGTGAATATGATTCAATAATTTTGGGTGATGGGTTGTTGAAAAAAATCATGAACATCCAGACTCAGGGGAGAATTAGCAAGTAACTAAGATGAACCCTGAAATTGGGCTACAACTAGTATACAATGTTCATTAATTTTTGATAAAATGCTATCAGGGGTGCTATGTAACCAATGAAATGGCATTTTAAAATACGAGGAAGGTATAAAAATGTCATCTAGGAAACCAAACCCGTAAAATGGGAGCCAATTTGGTAAGGGATAATTCTGAATGCTGGGTGAAAGGAACCCCAATAGGACCTCGATATCAGTACGCACAGGATAGTGGTGATCCACATTATGATTTCTGCACATCATGGCCCTCTCGTTATCCGTAGATGAGGAATTTTGGAGAGAATTGGAAGCCATATAAAAATAAGTAAGTGGCACTGGTTAGACAGAGAATACAAAGGGTTGGAAAAAATAAAGGCATGACACTTGGGATAACAACATAATGCGCATCGCGTGACTAAGCCAAGGGTTCCCAAACCCCATCAAGGGATTCAAGAATCGCCTAATATCTAGAAGACATGTGGGGATCATAACCCCTATAAGTAATCACGTGCATCACATGACCCCCTTGAAGACTTTTGATTGCGTGACGTAAACATGGTCATGTGAATCACAAGAAATCGAAGGTCAAGACGATGGAACCCATGAAACCCTCATGACAACCATCCAAGTCTAAAGTGTTTTTAGAGACTAGTTTTTAGTCGAGACGGACAAGAATCTGAATAGGAAGCATTCGCACGCAAGAGATCAGAGAGTTCAGACTCATGGAGAAAGTTTCCAACCAGGGTTTGTGACCAGGGTTCACGAAGAGGTCTTGTGACAGATACAAAAACATGAGCACTCTGGAAGAGAAGGAGGCTGAGGGAATGAAATTTCCCCACCCTTTTCTATATATAGGAATTTTTAGAATAAAAAATATCACCCATTAGACAAAACGTCACCTAAAGACACTGGTTCGCAACACCACCAAGGAATCTTGAGGGAATTTAGTTTCCTTAGAACTGATTCATTGTCCCTTAGGACATTGCTCCTGAGGGGGGGTGAATTTGTTGACACCCTCCAAATAAGAATCATAAAAATACCAAAGGAATAAATACCTAAATATGAATTTTTTTCTTCCCCATGAAAGAAAAGTGTAAGGGGATGACCAAAGAATCTTGGATCCCTTAAAGGACTCATTATCACATGACCACTTCAGGGTCACTTTCAATATATTAGCATGGTGCATAGACCATGCTAAGACTCATGGAGTTACCCTAAAATATCCCTTATTCACATGTAGAGGATCTCCTGAAAAATCACATAAAATCCCTCAAAAATAATAAGGGATGATATTAAAAGGCAAGGACCCCTGGGGGTTGAACAGTTCATGTGTCAAGAAATCATTGGGTAGAATAAAATCCATAGATAATTTCCAAGTCATATGACAAGACCTCTGAGCCTTCATCACATAAAAAGAACAAGATAAAGGAAAGGAGGAAATATGGGTTCATGGTCACCGAAGGATATATGACGCACACCCCTAGAAATCCATAAATCACCATGAGCCCCTGGTGACATGTCTGATGCATCTCATGAAACCCCTTCTTATTTTGACCACACCACACAGAAGTCCTCAAGAGTGACCAAAAAACTCCATGGCACTCTAAAGACTGATAGATAGACCTATCCAATACATTATTTCATGCTATACATATGACCCATATTCTTCAAAAGAGACACCATCAAAAAATCAAGTAAAAATAATGGCCATTACTCATGCCAACTCAAATGACCTCCAAGCCTTCACCACATAAAATGAATTAGATAAATGAGAGGAGGTGAGAGGGGTTAACGATGGCTGAAAGACATTCCACACACACCCCTGAAGACCCGGAAGGAACCATGAGTCCTTGGAGACACGTCTTCATTTCCTGAAGAGATCCCTTTGGCTTGTAATCCTCACTATACAAATCACCCCAGACAACTCTTCTGCGTTTAATGAAAAATAGATAGATTTTTCCATTGAATTCTCAAACACACTCCATGTGACCCATATTGGTCATGCGATGCATCTCCAAAAAATAGAAGAAATACCCTCGACAACACACAATAAATTTTGCATGAATCACATCCTTTGTTACATAGAATAAAGGAGATTAAAAGGGAGAAGGTGATAGGTACTCACAGTCACTGAAATGATTGAGGCACACCCCACGCACCCACAGAGATATCATGTGGGACCCCAAGAAAAGTCACCAAAGGTCTCATGAGTGTCTTACCATAAGAATTTGAATCTTGTGAAGGCCCTTAGAAATTTCAATATAACAACATAGAGGTCCTTCAAGAAAACCACATGATCCAAAAAAGAATTCAATAATTAGAAATAATATGGTAAAGGACTCATTGATGAAGGAGACTTTTTATCGCTAAAAAATAGGCAACGCACTTGAAACAGTCCATGACAGAGACTCATGAAACCATGTAGCACCAGGCCTCTTCATTGACTCTAGCCTGGACTTATACAATATATTTCACAAAAATCAACAAGAACATAGGGTAGCAAAGCCTATAAATTCCCCACTACAACACGAATACAGGTTTTGACTATTACCACTACTACGCATGTTGGATACTCAGACTCTTCTACATACTTCTATGAATGACAGATCACATGTTTAAATAGCTTTTCATTAGGTAATACCCCAACAGATAGCTAAAATAGTCATGAATTAGGCATAAGGAATTCACATGATCACTCATAGATAACATTAAGGTAATCCGATGGGTTATGAGATGCATATTCCATAGGCCCATTGGATCACATGAAACCTAGAAAAATTGAAACCAAACAAAGCCAAGGTACTAGAAACATAAAGGAGGGAACCATGATCAAATCTGGAGGGCTTAAGAGAAGGATATGATTGTCGACCCTCCTATGCACTTCGGGTGTTTCATCCAAAGACACGTGGAAGTACTGGGATGAATCACCTAAACCTTGTGACCTTCCTTTGCAACATCACCTGGGACTCGTGGAACATTCTAGACATGCTAGAACGAGTCACACGGTTTTGACACAGACACTACTCCAGTCTCATGCATCCTCTATGTCCATTAACCATGACTCATGACATCCCTTAGACACTCCATCTGACTCATATAATGGTGGTTGTATGTGTCATCTAAATACGTGCGACAACACCTGAACACATCACCTGACTCATATGACGGTGTCCGCATGTGTCACCTGGGGACTCGTGATGCCCTCCATACATGACGGTTAGGTCCCATGATTTCACCTAGAGGTGTCAGCTGGGAAACACGATGACTTTGATGACACCCTCTACATTTTTTAGAAAGGACACGTGGCACCTCTTGGAAGACACCACCTAGATCATGCGATGGCTCCCAGGGCATGCCAACCAGGTATTGCAACACCTACCATACAGGAAGGCCATATAAAAAGGGCATCTCAAGACTTGATTACATTTCCCATCCTCAGCATGTAAGACCCCACTATAAGGGGAACCTCAGTGTGTAAGCCCTGACATAAAAGGGACTATGAAAAATCTGATTCCTACCACACTTAGGATATGTAGGCCACCTCTCCTTGAGGTATGAGTCCCACATTAATCATTCAGGGACATCCCAATATCCAGTTCCCTTATTCAAATCAATGGAATTTATTTCTTGTTATACCTCGTTTCTCACAATGATCATAGATCACATGGGCTTAAAGAATCACAATGATCTTGACATCTGAATTATAAACCTCCACAATGGTACAAGGGAAATCTCAGTGTGTAAGCCCAAAAATAAACGGATCTAAGAAAACATTGATTATCACTAAATTCAGGATGCATAGGCCACATCCCACTAAGGTCTGAGTCCCATATCCATCATCAAGGGAAATCCGAACATTCAAATCCCTTATTCAAGGAAATGACATTGTTTATTTGTTATCCCCTATTTCTTAAAATGAGCATGGATCACATGGGCTTAGGGAGAAACAATTATAATATCATATGCACTATAAACTTCTACAATAATATAGGATGGTCTCAGTGTGTAAGCCCCAACGTAAACTAAACTATGACGACTCTGATTACTATTGTATCTAGGATACATAGAATGCCTTCTAAAGGCCCAAGCTCTATACTGAGGACGCCAAGGAATATTCCAATACCCAAGCCCCATGTCCATATTGTATAAGTCTATTCATCTATTATCACTTTTTTCTCACATCAAAAATAGCTGATGTGGGATTAGGGGGATGCAAGGAACACCTCATCATACATCATTAATATCCATCAATGAGGGAAACCCCATATGTAATCCTTGATGAGTGAAATAGTAAGAATATACTTTATATATAATTGTATATACCTTGGGGTATGTCCCAAGGATGCGAATGAACTATACAGGTTTTGATTCCTGCAATAACCAAGATATATAGGACACCTCATAATGGATTAATCCCATATTCAGAATTTTAATCGCCTTAATACATGGGAGTACATTACAAAATACTTCATCATATGGATCCAGTATATAATCAGTCACCCATCACTAAAGGATGATAAAGAACCTCAGATACATACAGATGGGATAACCTAAGAAATCCCAGTCTTTTTCATATAAAAAAGAATTAATCTACAATCATTATTTAGGGTAACCAATCCTGTATCGGGATTAGGAAGAGATTCATGAACATATATTAATTCTACAAGAGAGTCTCAGAGAAGGAAAAATCCCCCCCCCCCCAAGGTTGTGATGAGCCTGACCTCCCATCCTCTTGACCAATGGGTGTCCCTAAGATTCACTAAGCCTGAAAACCCAGATGACCGTTGGCCTTTGAAAATCAGGTTCATACCCATATATGGATAAGGGAACTATTGGAAGTCTCAAGGGAAGGAAAAACAAATGGAAGACCCAATATGTGCAATCAGGCGAGGCCATAATGTACCCCTCAATCAAATCGTCAAGGTACATCCCATTCCATGTTCCCATCCAAAACCTGATAAAACAACATTTATATTTTTTAGATACTTTATTAAAATGATCGATATGTAATTTTTGACCTGTAGGAATCATTATCACCTCAATATAACACACGGTGTGACTAATATGACTCCATGTGTCTTTAAAAAAAATTAATATTAATTTTAGAAAAAAGGAAAAATGACATACTTAAAATCGAGAAAAGGTATCTTGATTATTTTGATACTTTAAGAAAATGATCCATAGTCCATTTATGAAATGTAGGATTCTTCCTCATCTCAATCTGACACACAGTGTGATCAGTATGACTCCATGTGTGTGATTTTATTTAAAAATGAAATTAATTTTATTAAGAAGGAAATGTGAAATAATGATAACTGAGAAAACACTTTTTTATTTTTTTATACATTAGGAAAATCATTCATAAGTAATTTTTGATATAAAAGAATCAACCACACCTCAATCTAACACACAATGTGACCTTATGACTCAAAGTGTTTCTTTTTATTTAAAATAGACATTAATTTTAGTAAAAAGGACAAGTGACATACACAAAACCAATAAAACACATTCATATTGTATCGATACTTTAGAAAAATGATATATAAGTCCGTTTTATTTTTAAGAATTAGATACACCTCAATCAGACACATGTGTGACTGCTATGACTCCAATTGTATCTTTTTTATTCCAAATTAATATTAATTTTAGTAAAAAGGTCCAGTTACACTCAAAATTGATAAAATGAATTTTTATTGTTTTAATACATTATTGAAATGATTTATATATTATATCTGATGTGTAGAAATCAACCATACCTCAATCTAACACATGATGTGACCAGAATGAATCCTAGTACGTCTTTTTATTTAAAAAAATTAATTTTAGTAAAAAGGAATAGTTACATACTCAAAACTATGAAAATGAACTCTGATTGTTTTGATAATTTAGGAAAATGATTCTTTAGTCATTTTTGATGTGTAGGAGTCAACCACACCACAATAAAACACACAGTGTGACCATTATGACTCAAAATTAATGTTTTTATTTAAATCAACGTTAATTTTAGTAAAAAGGTAAGTAACATACACAAAACTGAGAAAAAACATTTGTATTGTTATGATAATTTAGTAAAATGATAAATAAGTCATTCTTGATTTTTTTAAATTATAATCACCTCAAAAAGACACATTGTGTGACTGATATGACTCTTATTGTGTCTTTCTATTTAAAATTGACATAAAATTTAGTAAAAAAGACAAGTGACATACTCAAAACTAGGAAAAACCATTCTTATTTTTTAACACTTTAGCAAAACAATCCAGAAGTCATTTTTCATGTGTAGGGATCATAAAAAACTCAATCTAATACACTGTGTTTCTGTTATGACTCAAAGTGTTTGTTATTGATTTAAATTTAAAAATCTAGTTTAAAACATGTTTCACTCACTAAAAATCAAGAAAACACACTCTAATTATCTTGATAATTTAGTATAATGATTCATAAGTAATTTTTGACATGTGGGAATCAGTCACATACCAAACCAACACACAATGTGAATAGTGTAACCCAAAGTACGTGGTTTTAATTTAAAATGAAAAATTAGTAAAAAACATAGTAGACATACTCAAAACTAGGAAAACACATTCAAATTGTACTGATACTTTCAGAAAAGGATCCATAAGTCATTTTTTAAATGTAAATTAGTTTTTGTTTTTTATATTTATGAATTTATTTTACCTTTATTTAGTTTTATATGTTCAATATATGTTTTATGTTTCATTTAGATTGTACTTATAGTTTATATTCTATAAGGCTCCAAAGTTATCAAATTGAAATATAATAATGTTTCAAGTAGGTGACACTGAAAGCCCATAAAATATAAAGTATAAATTTAATATAAAAAAATATGAAACAAATAAACAAACATATAAAAATAATTTAAAATGAAAATAATTTCTTAAAAATAATTGATGAAAAATAATTTTGGTCACAAAAAATATTTTTATTTTAAAAATAACATTTGTACTTAGAAATTATTTTTTCACCAGACATTTTTGTGTCAGTTTTTAAAATTAAATTTTTACAGTCATTTTATTTTCAATTAATTTTTATTTTTACATTAAATGTTTTAAATTTTGTTTATATTTTATATTTCATATTTTATGAGTATAAATATTTTGAATTTTAAATTTTATGGTTTTAATAAATACTATTTGTGTCATGTAAATTAGTTTTGGTTTTTTATATTTATGAATTTTTTAATTTTCAACTATTTATTATATTTTGAATCCATTTTGTAGGATTCATTGATATTGTACTCATTTCTTACAATTTATAAGCTTCCATTACCTACTTAAAACATAATAAGTTTTGTCATGTTTCAAGTAGGTGTATTTGAAATATTATAAAAAAAAAATAAGTACAATCAATGTGAAATTTAAAACATAGATAAAACACATAAACAATAATTAAAAATTCAAATATTTTCATCAAAATAATAAACAGACAATAATATAGATGATACAAAAATATGTTGTTTAAAAACAAAAAAAATTAACTTTAAAATAAGTAGAAAACTTTAAAAGATTATAAAATATAAATTATAGTAAGATTATAAATTAAATTTAAGACATGAACTTAAAACATATAAAATATATGAAAATGAAAATAATTTCATAAAAAACATAAAATATTAAGTGATAATAATAATATATAACTTAATAATAATAATTATATAATTAATTAATTAAATAAGAATAATTAATATTTTATACTTATTGATTATAGTAAATATTTTTTAAATATTTTTTTTTTGAAGTCATAATAATTAATATTTTACATAATAATAATATTATTTAATGATAGTAAAATTATTTAAATGATTATAATCATCATTATTAATAGTATGATTAATCATAAATATAATAAACCGGAAATAATTTACCTAAAACAAAATATTATTTTCTAATAATAGTAATATTATTTTTAACTAAAATAATTATAAAATAATTAATATTGATTAGATGATTAATTATTACTAATTATTTTTAAATATCAAATTAAATATATATTAATTACATTATTTATATTCACTATTATAAATTATAAATTTTTATATTTTTATTATTAATTATGTTATCCGTAAAATTATTTAGAAATAATTCAATAATGTTTAGTTCTTTAGTTTTGTGTGTGTGTGTCAATATATATACAAAAAAATATAAATATAAAAAAATTAAAAAACTTACATTGTTGGGTATATTTTAAAAAAACATCTACTATAAAATTTTTTGGAATAAGGAGCTTTTCTATTTAGCACCTTCCCTAATTGTTCATTAAGGAAGGATTTGTTTTACCTGGTTCCTTCTTCCAAAAAATTCAACCCCATGTGTCACAGTACTTTGGGAAATTTCTTTCCCATGAGTGTATATCCAAAATTTATTTTTTTATTTATGTTATATCGTAAAATATCCCTATCACTCATTGTATTTAGTTACCATGGGCTACAAATGCATCATTGAGCTAGGTTCATAGGTATAACTCCAATATTCAATAGTTTCATTGTGATATTCTTATTCTTCCAACCGATAATGAATATTTATAATCTTTGTAAAGAACATGCTAGGTAATAATATTAAACTAGTCACAAATCTTGGATTTGGTGTCATTTTTTTATTAGTTATTTAGTGACATTGAGTTCTTCAAATCAGAATCTTGATTTCAGTCTATGCATCAAAACCCTCTATCATCAGTGGTTATCTTCTTTCAGTTTTGATTTCCTCAAATAGTGTCCCTACTTCTTCCTTGATGGAGCTTCGTAAATAGTGGGAACAAATGAAACCCCTATAGAGGCATGGGATATACAAAAGATTCATTAGGAATGAAAGATGAGAATAAAAGGAAGAAATAATTTTAATCATATAACCAGAAAAAAATCTAGAAAAAAATCCATAAAAAGGGTACTTGGGAAACTATGTGCTAATGTACACCAAATTTTATATAGAAGAACGAAAAACAACAAAATTTTGGAAAATTGTTCCCCCAAGCATAGAAAAACTTGGGTACATTGGAAAATAGTTTCCCAAGTACCCTATTTATGGAATTTGTTTTTTATTGTTATATGAGGATAATTGTCAAAGTAAGATCACATAAGGATGAATTCACACACATAAAAGATGAACCCTGAGAGGATCATAGCACATAATATTGACTGTTCATCGAAGGACACGTTCTTCTCACAGTAGCCTAAACTCAATAAATGAAGGTATAATGACTTGACTTTTCTAAATCATGGCTTCAATTGAAACCTGATAGAAATATTATTTTTAAATGTAGGATTTATCCAAAATTATTTTGAAAAATATAAAAAAAATTATAAGAATGTCAAAATTATCCTAGAATGCGTTAAATCCATTCCTAACATTAATGTTGGATTTAAATTAATTTAAAAATTAATAAAAACATGAAAAACCATGATTAAATTTGTTTTAATTGATTCTTTATAGATTATAATAAACACACTTATATTCCTAATTGATGTGTCGCTATTTTAAATTCAATTTTTAAAATATAAGATTGGTAAGAATAAATTTAAAGATCATATTAAAAAGATAGTAAATATTTAAATTAAAAATTAAAAAATTAATGCATGGATTCCTAGTTAAATAAAAAAATGAATAAATCATTCAAAATCAATATTAAAGCCATTTTCTATAAGGTATCGATTTCCAAAAAGTTAGAAAAACAACTACTTTACCTTGGATTTATTTAATTAATGGGAATAAATTCCTTTGAAATAGAGTTAAACTATTTACAAAATATGACTCCCATAATTATGAAACATTCACCTAATCATAAGTGTTGAATATGGTTTAATTTTGTAGGGTAAACTAAATGAAGGGGCAAAAATGTTTTTTAAGTTAAATATGACAATATAAGTAAAAATTAAAACCTAATTCAAGGCATTATTCCTTATATGATTTTGAGATAATCTCTCTCATCTCCATTTTGTTCTAGAGATAGAGAAATAAGTGTGAAACCCCCAATCCAAGAATACAATCATATATTAAAAAACACTACTTCTGTGATCAATTTGATGTTGAAATCAACTTATATTCTCTATAATAGCACCAAGATTTCGAAGTTTGATGATAGAAAAATATTTATAAGAATCTTTGGATGGTTATAGGGTTTTGACATTGGTTCCTTCAATTGATGATATCTGGAAGCGAGTAGAACACACGTTTGGTCAAAATCATACTACGTACAATTTCAATTTTTATTTATCTTTCTTATTTAATTAACATGAGATACTCAAGTTGATAACTGGGTGTCACTTAATGAGATTCAATGTTATAATGTTGACCAGGTGTTAAAAATTTCCCCAACTTTTATTCTCTCATTCAATGCTTGTTACCAAAAATCGTTACATGATAAAATTTAAGATGTTTGGGGTATAAACCCAACCCAATCATCATTAGTTTCCCAAAATGAAGAAAGTACACTATTTTTACAAATGAATTATCCCATGTGTGTACATGGGATGTGTTCTCGGCCAACCCCATCAAATGTTTTTGGTAGGTCATATTCATCCTTTACCATTACACCATATTTTGGGGGATGAAGTAGTTTTGTTAATTTCAAAGCATAAAAAGAAATATCAATGTTGAATGAAAAAATTAATGAATAGATATTCTATAGGAAAATATATGATTATCAACCGTTGGTAATGAAGAATTTATTAGTTTTTATATTCTATAGGGTGATTTATATTATTCTTAATGAAACTTCCAATTTTATATCTCATCCTTCATATATAAAATCTGATATGAATTTATAAAAATTATGACTAAAATGAATATTTGAAATATATTATATGAACTTAGTTGATTCATGTATAACTTTTTATCTAATCATGGTTGCAAAAATAATAAATTACTAATTATGATTTATAATTTTTATTAATTTTTTTCTTAATTAATTAATAATTTTTCTATAGTTGGTTTATTTTCTTGAATTTTATACACTTTGAGATTTTATTTAAAATTTTGTACATTTATTTTTTCTATTTTCTTCACATATAAAAAATTTATATATTACTTGTTTATTTTTTAATTGGTTTTTTTTGAGGTAATTGGTGTATTGTTCTATACATAATAAATGAGATGTCATTTTCTATTTATTTATGTTTGATATGAAATCATATTATATTTTTTTAATTTTTTTGTTGATTTTAACTGACCATACTTTTAACAAGTGAATATTTTCTTCTCATTCATGCTATTTCTATCAAAAGCACTAATATGATATCAAGAGTAAAATTTATAATATGAATTCAGTAAGTTTAAAATTTAAATTAAATTATATGTTTAGTTAGTTATAAAATATATTATTTTGACTGAAACATGAGGTTTTGAAGGGATATTATAGTATGAGTTATATTAAAATCATGTCGATATTAATTTGGATTGAAAATTTATGATTTGATTGAAATATATATTGCTTTTGTTAAAAAAGAATGAATTTGTTTGACTCTGACACGATATGGTGAAATTATCTAGTCTTTTATTTCCATGACAGAAGGCCATAATTTTTTATTTAGTTTCCCCCCTTTTAAACTTGGATGAGGGGTAACACACATGGCTCATAATCCCAGTTACACTTAGGCCTAATTCATGGCCCAAAGGATCAGAAGGAATAGATCCAAAAGAAAAACATGACCCCAAGGGACCCAAAGATCCAGCACTACAAGATCAGACCAACCTAACATATTTAAATATTCTAAACCCCCAAACATTGCAAGGATGTATATAAATTATAGACATGTGAAAAGATGCATAGTTCTAAGTCCTGATTGAAAATGTCATACCCTCACAATCATTATAATCTGGAAGCCCTGTAAAGCTATAAGTGTTTCCCAGATCCTCATATGGATCTTTCACCAGTGTAGAGTGCCAAAAAAAATCCTACCATTTTGAAGAGTGTGCTCTTTCTGAAACCCGCACGGAGAAGAATCATCACTGCTTAACTGGTAAGCCTGCTGATATTTGTGTTCCACCACCAAGCACAACTTTGAGGGCCCCACCTACTATCATTTTCCATTATTTTAACTTATTAGTAAGTTATTAAAATTTAATGAAATTTATTTACTTTAAATTTTTTATTAATCTTGAATTTAATGTCATTATTTTGTTTTCTTTTTAATTTATTTTTTATTAAGTGAACCTATATTGTTTCATGTTAATTTTCCTAAATGTTTGAGTTGTATTTCAGGTAACACATTCTAGTAGTAGGTTGGAGGTACACCTTATAAACCATGAAACTCATCATAGGGTAGTAATTATAAGTTATAGTTTTTGTGATATACTTAATAAACATTCTCTTAGATTAAATTGTAAATGTTGTTTCTTTCTTTCATTTTCTATGATTATTGTCTTTTTTCTTGTTTTAGTTTAATTTATTGTGATGTGATGTGTTCTATGTATGTTGGGACATGAGATAACATTGATAGTGGTGGGATAATGATAGAAGTAATGGAGTTATGGAGATGGTGGGTTGAGGGAAGATGTCTATTTAAATTATGATGTTTTTTGTATATTGACGACAATTAAATGCATAATGTATGATTGTTGAATAATTTTTATGTATATATTGGTGTCATGTAAATTTTTTTTATATTCTTCTAGAATACATTATTTGAGTTTTTTAATTTTTTTAGGTTTAATTAAATTAAATTTTATTAATTATGTTTTTAGTGAAATTTTAAGCTAACCATCGTTAATCAAAACAACTTCTAAAAAAATTAGAAGCAGTTTCATTTGTGATTTTTTTTTAAAATAAAATAGCCACTCAATTCTCTAGAAGTGTTTTTTATTTTTTATTATTTAATAAAATTATTATACAATTAAAATAATAAATAAATGGGAAAAAATAATCTTCCATTAACATCTACTAAATATAAATAAATCACTCAAAATATACTACCGATAGTGATATATATGGTGGTTCAGTTTTCAAACATTAAATAGATTAACAATGGTTTATTGTGCAACTAACCACTCAGAAAACCAAAACCATATATTTATTTTCTTATAATTTGACTAGCTTAATGATTAGTGTGTTGAAATTATTTATATAATGTTGAAATGATAATCTAATAAAAATTCTATTCATTTATACATTATTGAAAATTATGATCAACCTCATTATATTAACAATTATTTATGAAGATTGTTACAAATTTTCTTTGGAACACATTTGGAGGAGAAACTAATGGTTTTTAGTTTTTATTAGGTATTATGTAACTCATGAATTTGAATTCAAAATCCATTTTCTATTGAATTCATGTAGAATGAATTAAATTGTGGTGAAGTGTTATTTTAGATACCTTTTTGATTCACTTGATCTGAGATAATGTTTTAACAGTGAGAAAGCAATGTTTTTTTATTCTTATTTTATAATAGAATAAGTTTTTTATTATGGAAAGTATACTTATAACTATGTTTTTAACTTTAATAATGGAGATATGACTTGAAAATTTAAATTTTAGATCACTACTATCTCCGCTCTTTCCCTTTTCGCTGGGTAGGGCTTCATTTGGTGGTGCGGTGAATCCAGGGGTCATTGTTCCCGCCTCTCCTGGCCGGGGGTTAGCTCAACGGTTCTATGTCAGCTGGAAGTGTGTGCGGCGATTTGAGGCGGTATTTGGGTGAGATCAAGAGGGTGGCGACGATATCTGGCTCTGGCTTGTGTTTGGTGTTTGCCTGTTTGTGATTCTGGGTTGACGTTCGCTCTGCGTTGCGGCGACGGTGTGGACAAGATGCAATGGGATCATCATGCATCGGTAAATTTTATACGTGATTCTATTTTCGGTGATGTTTGTGTGGTGTGTTGAGTTTCGGCTTCTTGGTGTATGATGTTAGGCCTTTGGTGGAGGAACATGCGATGGACAAGGAGATACTGATCTGCAACTCATAATTTTATCTATCAGCGAAATATTAGTGATAATTCCCAGTTTATGCATGCTGCTATGAACTTTCCTGAATATTGGATTGGAGGTTCTATTCTAAATAATACGATTGAGTTGTGGTTTAATTCCATTCAAGCTGTGAAGGAATTTCGTGAGGATGCTAGATCCACTGTGTGGAAGCTGGTCTTCATGGTCATGTTGCAGGGTTGGATCCTTGTTTCGTAGTTTTGAATGAGTTGTTTTTTCTTTATCTCAGTTGTTGTTTATGTCGTCACGTCATGTTGGGTTTCCCCTCCCCCTTAATAGGGGGTTTATGATAATAAAAAAATTAATTTTCAGTCAGATGAAACCTTTATCAATAATAAAAGTGGCATTGATAAAGGGTGTCACTTTATCAATGATTATTTTAGCACTGATAAAGGTCATATTTATCTATGCTTGAATTAGCACTGATAAAAGGTATTGTGAATAATTTAATTTATTTATTCATATTCATATATTTTGAAATATTATTTATATAAAAATAAGTATATATGTGTAAATATAATATATAAGTATGAATTATATAAATATATTTTAATAAAAAATATTATAAATATTATTTTATAAATTTTTTATTTAAAAAATTATCAAATTTTATTAATAAATATTTTTTTAATAATTTATTTATATACATTAATTAAAAAATGTATATATAATTATAATATTGTAATCATTCATTTAAAAAATTATATTAATATATAAATGAATATATACTTATTTAAATACAATTATTTTCATTTATATATTTATATTCATATTTAATAATTTAAAATATACACATATATTTTTATGTATGTGTGTGCATGTGTATGTATGTGGATGTATGTATATGTTTGTACGTGTGTGTATGAATGTGTATGCATGTGTTTTTATGTGTTGTATGTGTATATGTGTGTTGTGTGTGTGTGTGTGTGTTTATGAGTATGTATATAGATATATATTTTTGTATGTATATATCTATGTGTATGTGTATGTGTGTGTGTGTATATATGTATGTGTATATGTATGTGTATGTATGTAAGTGCATGTGTATGTGTATATGTATGGGTAACGATATGAACTTTTATAAATAAAATTCCCCTTACAATTATTTTAAATTTCTTATTAAGTAATATTGTTGTAGAAAACACATACACTTCATTTTTTTATTATATCCAATTTGATTTAAATTATTGTTAAGTATCATTACAATTGATAATATAGTCGTTTAATAGTGATCAAATGAATAGTATAAATATAGGGTTTTAACAAATCCATTTGACATAGACAAAGGAAGTAATGGCCTCAACCAGTAGGATCATACCCTATGAAGCCCATTTATCTGATCTTTTGAGGGAGATATAAATCTTGGTCTTTTCCTTAGAACAATACCAATACAAAATCCAACAACTTAAGCATTAGCGAAACCATTTATAGGAGAAGTTTAATCTCATCGAGATCACGACCTAAACCATGTTCACCAAATGGCCCTATGAAAGCACCACCATCGAAAAGCTTACTCTTAGGGCGTATTCTAGTGTATTAAAGGAATATATATTGATACCCTAACAATATGAGTATGTAAATTATTTTTTTATAGAGTAATGAACATATTTTCATCCTATTATTGTTACATTGTAAATATTTTTTATTTTGATACTATAAATCACAAATAGTATTTTTGGTTAATATTCAAATTCAAGTAAGGAATCTATTTTGATGAATTAATGAATTTTTTAAATAAGTAATATTTAAATAAAATATTATTATTAAATAATTTTTTCAAATATAAATGATCATATAATTTTTATGATGTAATTTTTATAAGGGTTCAAAAAATGTTATTGTAAAAAATGCATCACTTTCAATAAATGTTGGTTTTTATTTTAAAAGATAAAATTCACATATTTATAAAATTATTTAGATAAAATGTATATTATTTTTGGAATTAGGATTTCAGAATTATCTAATGGTGAATTTTGCATAATTGTATGATCTAATCGAATTTCTTGGTAAAAATTAAATACCATAGAAATATACTTGTTATATTATAAAATCATAATAACCCAAAATTAATGTAATAATTGGATCCAAAATAAAATATATGTTTTATATTTATAATAATTTGATTTTAAGTTTATTTTAATTATTTTTTAAATCCTTTATGAATCCTCTAAAATTTATACTATATTTTATGGTTTTAAAATCCTTTCTTTAAGAGTATAGATCACCTCCACATAATAAAGGGAATTATTTTATTGTGTTCAGACCTTTCCCAAATAAAATAATTTATATCACTCCATTTTGGTAGAAAACATGGGAAAAAACCATGGGATGGTTTTTGGTTTTGAATATTTTATTATTTAGAGTCCAAAACCAAAATAATAAATAAATCCTCGTATTTTACAATATAAACCCACCAAATCTCTCACTTATCTTCACTAACAATCCTTGTATCACATCCATACTATTTCCTTCACTCCATAGTATCCTCCCAAGGTGTCCCAAGCTCTCAAGAAACCCCTCCCAAGACTTTGGAGTCACACATTCAAGTAAGGGACATTCCTCTCCTCCTTTCAAACTCAAGAAACTTATTTGAAATTAGTTTTTGTAATTTAAAATTGTTATAATGTAATAAATTTATAATCATTAAATTAATATATATTTTATGTTATATTAATGAGGTATCATTTATCCTCCCATATTTGGACCCTTATGTAAGTCGTTACTATGTCGAAATTCAATGAGAGATCCTCACCTTCTCCCCTTTTTTCAAGTTTCATTATAAAATTATTCATTCTATTTCCATCTAATAATGTTGGGACATATATTTCCATGTTCCTATTACTACCCATTTTACGTTTAAATGATTAGGTACCCCTTTCTCTCTCATCAACCATTTTGATGAATTTCTTTGTAACGTCATTATGCTGCCAAAATTTCACGGTGATTTTCCATGCTAAAATAATTGTGTAGTGAATACCATACTCATTCTTCTATCAAGAGTATTCATATTTATGAGCATATAGTAATTTATATGGAATTACATGTACGTATTCCACTTTCCTTTATCATGGCATAAGTTTTTATGTGGCATGTATCCATGTTTTATGATTTATGTGGCACACATAAGCATTCGAATGAAATGATTATGATGGGTGTGACCATATAACACTTCAATGAAATGAGTAATTTTTAGTATCATGATACGTCATGTTGGGATATCGGTGTACCTGATTCTTTTATGTGACTTTGTCTACCATGAAGTCTTGGTGGAGTTAGCCTTGATTTGTGTTTATGATGTAGATTTTTAAGTTGTTGCCACATTTCCCATGTCATGATTACCATGCTATATCATGCCTTATTATTAATTTTCCTATTATACTCAATTTATATAACTATTTTCTAACATTTATTATCTTCTTAATGTTATTCTTTATTTATTCCCTTACTGGGCTTTATATATCACCCCTATCTTATGTATTTCTTCAGGTTATCCCATGAAGTTTTAAGTGCGAGCATGTTAAATAATTTTCCAATAAAGATGTTGTATGTCATGTTTTAAGTTGTAAGGTAATGTACCTAATTTCCAAATAAACTATACTTCTCAATAATTTGGGTTGAACTAAGTGTAATTTAATGTAATAATTTTTGTGGTAATTTGTAATAAGGAGCAGGGTTGTTATAGTTGGTATCAAAGGAAATGTTTAGTTATTTTGGGGATGAGGATTAGAAAACTCTAGAAAAATACTTATGATTAAAGAACTATAGAGAAATAATTATAGATAACACTAAGTATAATAAAACATCCCCAAATTATGGTAATTATAGAGTAAGTGGATTATCGAGAAAATATATCCCTATCTAGATACAACAAGTAGATGTGGTTCTAGCACAAATGTACCTAGGGGTAACAACTCCGACAAGATGTTCTGGGCCTATCTTAGGGTAATTTGGTACATAAATATAGGTCTTAATATGAATCTATTTTGACACTCCTGAGGGATATTATTTGGTAAATTCACAATCTCATTATGAACTATTGATAAGGGAATAAAAAAATCCCATAAGAATTTATGTTAAGAAGTATATCAGGGATAAAATAGATCGAATCCTTGTAATCCATAAGTTAAGAAATAAATTTAATATATAATTTATCCCTTTAATTTAATTATATTTCCTTTTATTAGTTTAATATTTTAAAAAATACCCATCCATAGTTTTCTATTTTATTCTATCCAATGGATGTAATTAGGAGGAATCAGGTAAATAATCAACATGACGGGTAATATGATGACTAGCCAAATGAGATGATAATCCTGATAGGGGAAGGAATGATGAACTTCATGAAAATAATATCTTAGTTGACTCAAGTTTCGAATAGAAACCTGGGTCAGGAGGATTTCCAAAACCCCCCAAAGAGAGAAAAATCCCCAATCGAGAGATTTATACGATAAAGGCCTCATACTTTCAATATATCATCTGATCCCTTAATCATAGAAAAATGGATTAAATCCATTGAGAATATCTTCTCCATCCTTCAATGTTCTGAACAAGAGAATGTTCTACTAGCTATTTTTTATATGGTGGGAGAAGCTAATCGGTGATGAAAATCGATCAAAAATACGAATTTTGAGGAAGAGATCAAAGAAATGGAGTGGAAAGAATTTCGAAAAATGTTTTTCGATAATTATTTTCTTTATACTCACCTTCCTAAAATGGAAAAGTATTTCATTTAACTCAAGAAAAAAAGATGATGAATCTATTAGGGCATATAAGAAAAAATTCACAAGGCTTGCATGATATGTCCCTGGTTTTTTCATTACCATTGAATAAAAGGTTGAATTCTTATTTGGTGGGATAAAGGATAGTTTAGTAAAAGTCTTATCTATCCATGACATTGATAGCTATGAGGATATTGTACAGTTTTCCCTCAAATATGATATGGAAGTTGAAGAATATCAAGGGTATCATGGGGATAAGAAGTGAAAAGTGTTGTTTAATTTTGGAGGTCTGATAGATAAATCTAATGGTTCTAAGAAATCACAACATACCACTTTTCAAGGTTGAAAGAAGAAGCACCTTGGAAATTTCCCAAAGCTATTAATGAAATTTTTTAGGTACGGGAAGGAAGGAAACATATATAGCAATTTCAAATAGGAGAAACCCATAAATGTGATAGAGGAAAGGAATTCTCCAAAAAATCATCAACACATTGTCTTTTGCTTCAACTATAAAGAACCATGTAACTTTTCAAATCAATTCCTTAATACAATGATTTTTTTAGAGAACCAACAACCTCCAAGGTAGTATGGGTGATATTTCTCCATCACTATCGACAAGGTGAATCCTGACAATGAAGTGTTGATAGGTATTCTAGTTATTTATTCAAGAATAGGGAACATACTTTTTTATTCTAGTACTATGCATTCCTTCATATCACGAAAGTTTAGTAGAACTATTCAATTACCACCATAAATTGTGAAAGTAGAGATGTTGGTTAAAATGGAAAATGGGGAAACGATTTCATCCAAAGTATATAACTCCTCCCTTATCAACATTTGTGGGATGAATTTCCTGGTGAACCTTGTCATACTCACTTTTGGGAAATTTTTAGGTAGTTTTAGTCATGAATTAGCATTCCCTACATAGAGCCAACATAAATTTTTGTGAGAAGGAAATCACTCTCCATATGGAGAATCGAACCTCATTTATATATAATTTTAAGGATGATACTGAATCTTCTTTATCACCATCATCTCAAGTATGGATATCACTACCTTATGAGCAAGCATATATTTCTCAAATTATTGATTGTAAGGAAAGAACTATTCTTGAATATATGCCTATTATGAGGGAATATGTTGATATGTTTCTAAATAAATTTCCTTGTCTTCCTCCTAGTTAAGAGGTTGTATTTTCAATCATGCTTATACTTGGGGAATTGAAAATATCCAATACTCTGTATAGGATGGTTGTTGTGGAAGTTGAAGATCCAAAGAAAGAACTATAGGATAATATAGATAAAGGGTTTATACACCCAAGTGCTTCAACATGGGGTGAACCAGTCCTATTTATCAAGAAGAAGGATGAGTCATTATTCCTTTGAATTTATTATCATGAGCTCAACAATATCACGATAAAGAACAAGTATCCTCTACCTTGGATGATGATTTTTTATCAGCTACATCGAGAACAATACTTCTCCTAGGTGGATATTTGGTTAGGATATTATAAAGTAATGGGGAAGAAGGAAGATATCCCAAATACTTCTTTTCATACATGGTATGTGCACTATGAGTTCACAGTGATGTCATTCAGACTCACTAATGCTCCAACAATCTTTATGAACATGATGAATGAGGTCTTTAAAAATCACCATGAGAATTTTGTGGTTTTCTTTATTGATGATATTATAATATAATAAAAAAACCAAGGAGGACCATGAGGATCATTTTAACACTATTATAAAGGCCTTACAAAAGGATAATATTTCTTCCAAGTACATAAAGTGTGAGTTATGGTTTAAGGAATTATCATTATTGGGGAACATCGTCACAAGAAATGGGAAATCTCTAGATCCTTCAAAGAGAAAAGAAATTGAAGGATAACTGATTCCAACATCTGTGACAGATAACCATATTTTCCTTGGGTTAACTAGATATGATTTTCGATTTGTGTGAAATTTATCATGATTATAAAACCATATTACCAATCTAACTCGAAAGGGAGTCAAGTTTCCTTGTAATGATAAATGTGAAAAAAGATTCATGGATTTAAAAATGTGGCTTATCACTACCCTTAATCTCACACTACCCAAAAGTGGGAAAGTTTTCATAATTTTTAGTGATTCTTTGATGAAGGTATTTGGTTGTGTGTTGGTGAAAAATGGAAAATTAATTTCAAACACCTCAAGCCAGTTGAAAATTCATGAAAAAAACTATTCAATTCATGATCTGGAGTTAAGATCTATGATCTTTCCATTGAAAATATGGTGCTATTATCTCCATGGGGAGAAGTGTGAGATATATACTGATTACAAGAGCCTCAAATATATATTCACATAAAAAGTGATTAATATGAACAAGTGAATATGGTTATAGATCACCAAGGATTGTGATTTTTTAATCCACTACCATACTAGTAAAGAAAATAAGGTGTTGGATGCTCTAAGTAGAAAAGACCCAACAATTCTATCATTAATAAGAATTGATAAGAATATGATCTTCTTGGATTTGGAGAATATAAACATGGGCATCATAAATAAATTAATATTATTAATCCTTGTAGAAATGTTTTCTTAACTGTCTCTTTTTGAAATGTTAAAGGAATCTCAAAATGATGATGTGGGGATTTAAAAGAAAGTGGAAACTTGAAAAAAAAGGATTTCATCAGAGTTCAATGTTAATTAAGAAGGAATCATGAGATTTTTGGTCAAGACTATGTGTTTCATCAAAATCTTATGTTAAAGAAGGAACTATTGGATGATGCACATAGTTCAACTTTCTCTATTCACCCAGGAATTAGAAAGATGTATCAAGATCTTTAGGAAACAATTGGTGGGACAACACGAAGAAAGAGATAACTGATTATACATCAAAGTGCCTGGTATATCAAAAATTGATGGCTAAAAAGAATAACTCTATGGGGATGAGCTAACCATTACCCATACCAACATGGAAATGGGAAAACATCACCATAGACTTTTTCACTATACTTCCAAAGACATCCAATGGAAACAATGTTTTTTTGGGTTATTGTGGATCGTCTTAAAAATATTGCACAATTTATTGAGATTCGAGAAGATTTCTCACTAGATCAACTGGAAAAAATATAAATCAGATAAGTGGTAAGGATACATGGATTATCACTATCGATTTTATCTGATTGAGATCTAAGATTTACATCCATGTTCAAGAAAATTTACAGCATTATCTAAACACTAAGATGAATTTCAGTATGGCCTATCATCCTGAAACTAATGGCCAATATGAGGGTACTATTTAGACACTAGAATAAATGTTTTGAGCATGTTCTGTGGACTTTAATTGTGTATGTGACCAACATCTTCCTTTGGTTGATTTATCTTACAATAACAACTTCCACTCGAGCATTCAAATGGATCCCCATGAGGCCCTTTATGGGGAGAGATGAAAAACACCAACTTATTGGGATGAATTTGTGGAATTAAAAATTCTAGGTCTTGAAATGGTCTAAGAAATGTTGGATAAGGTTAAGACCATTCAGTGGCACATAAAATATGCTTAGAGTCAAAAAAATAGTTATTTTGACAATTGTTGAAGAGATCTAGAGTTTGATGTTATAGACATGGTATTCCTCCATATATATATCTATATAAGAAAGTTATGAGATTAGGGAAGAAGGGAAATCTTAGTCCAAGGTACATCGACCCTTTTGAGATCCTTGGTCTCATCAGAGTGGTGAACAATTGAATAACACTCCCACCAAACCTATATAATGTACATGATGTATTCCATGTATCCCTCTTTAGAAAGTACATACTGAAATCATCACAAGTATTCAACCTAGATTTGGTATCATTGGAGAATTACATTTCTTATGAGGAGTACCTAGTGAAGATCTTAGATTATAGATAAAAATTTCTAAAAAATAATACGATGCATCTTTGTTAATGTTTTGTAGAGAAACCAAAAATTTTAAGAACCAACTTGGGAACCAGAAGAAGTAATGAAGCAGAGGTACCCTCATCTATTTTAGTGTGGGAAAAGGAAAATTTGAGTGTGAAATTTATTAAAGTTGGAAGATTGTAATGATATGAACTTTTTATAAATAGAATTACCCTTACAATTATTTTAATTTTCTTATTAAGTAATATGGTTATAAAACACACATGCACTTAATTTGTTTTATTATATCCAATTGAATTTAAATTACCATTAATTATAATTACCATTAATAATATATCCATTTAATAGTGATCACAAAACTAGTATAAATATAGGGTTTTAAAAAATCCATTTGATATAGACATATGAAGTGATGTCCACAACCAGTAGGATCATACCCTATGAATACCATTTATCATAACTTCTAAGGGAGATAAATTTTTTGGTCTTTTCCCTAGACCATCCATAAGACGAGATCCAAAAATTTAAGCATGAGAGAAGCTGTTTACGGTAGAAATTTAACTCATAGAGATCAG
Organism: Viscum album; assembly: GCA_963277665.1. Classification (NCBI taxonomy): domain Eukaryota; kingdom Viridiplantae; phylum Streptophyta; class Magnoliopsida; order Santalales; family Viscaceae; genus Viscum; species Viscum album. The sequence continues at coordinate 1,181,842,561 of OY728164.1, forward strand.
GGCATGAACCATGTTCGTCGAACGACCCCATGAAATCCCCACCACCACATACCTTACTCATAGGGTGTATGTCGGTGTATTAAAGAGATATGTATCGAGACCCTATAAATATGAGTAAGAAATTTTTTTATAAATAAATTAATATATTTTCATCCTATTATTTTTACTTTTTAAATGGTTTTTATTTTGATATAATAAAGAAAAAATAATATTTTTGGTTAATATTCAAATTAAATTAAGGAATCTATTTTGATGAATTAATGGATTTTTGAAATAAATAAAAATTTAATAAAATATTATTAATAAATATTTTTTATCAAATATAAATGATCATTATTTTTTAGGAAGACGTTCTTATAAGTGTTCAATAAATGTTATTGTCAAAAACCCGTCATTTTTAATAAATATCATTTTTTATTTTAAAAATAAAAATTAAAATATTTAAAAAATTATTTAGATAAAATGAATATAGTTTTTTATAATAAGGACATATAAATTATCCAACAATGGATTTTTCATAATTTTTTAAGATAGTTGAATTTCCAGGTAAAAATTAAATATCATATAAATTTAATTTATATATTATGACATCATAATGACACAAAAATGATTTAATAATTGTATCCACAAAAAATAAATGTTTTCCCTTTAAAATAGTGTAATTTTATGTATATTTGAATTATTTTTTAAATACATTATTAATCCTCTAAAATTTATACTATATTTTATGGTTTTAAAATCCTTTCTTTAAGAGTATGACTCACCTCCACATAAGAAAGGGAATTATTTTTTTAATTTCTAAACTTTCCATAATAAAATAATTTATATCACTCCATTTTGGTACAAACCATGGGAAAAACCATGGTATGGTTTGTGGTTTTCAATATTTTATTACGTAGTGTCCAAAACCAAAATATTAAAGCAATCCCCCTCTTTTCCTATATTAACCCACCCAACATCCCATTTCTCTTCACTCAAAATACTTGGAGCACATCCATAATTTTACCTCCACTCGATATATTTCTCCCAAGGTACCCCCAATCTCTCAATAATCCCCACCCAAGCCTTGGGAGTCACACATTCAAGCAAGGGACTTTCCTCATCTCTTTTCAAATTCAAGAAAATTATTTGAAATTAGTTCTTCTAATTTCAAATGGTTATAATTTAATTCATTTACAATCATTCCATTACTATAAATTTTATGTTAATTTAATTAGGGATCATTCATTCTCCCCCATTTTGACCCTTACCTAAGCCATTACTATGCCAAAATTCCGAGGGAGATCCTCACCTTCTCTCCTTTGTTCAAGTTTCTTTATGAACTTATGCATTATATTTATATTTACTAATGTTGGGAAAAGTATTTCCAAGTCACTATTGATGTCCATATTTTTTTAAATAATGATTTACCACTTTCACTCTAATCTACAATTTTTATGAATTTCTTTGTAACGCTGTTATACTGCCGAAATTTCACCATGATTTTCCATGCCATAATATTTGTGTAGGGAATACCATACCCATTTTTCTATAAAGGGTATTCACCTTTATGTACATATACTTATTTATTGTTAGTTAAATTTATGAATTCCACTTTCCTTGATCATGGATTTTTTTGATGTTGAATGAATCCATGTTTTATAGTCTATGTGTCACACTGAAGCATGAGAATGAAATGATTATGATAGGTGCACCCATATAGAACTCCCATTGATGGGTTAATGATTAGTAACATGATACATCATAATGGGATAAGAGTGTACATGATTCATTTATAGGAATTTGTCCACCATGAAGTATCAAATAATTTTTCCTTACCTTGTCTTCATGATGAAGTGTTTTAGGTTGTTACCACATTCCCTATGTTATGATTATCATTCTATATCATGCCTTATTATTCCTATTCCTGTTATTCTCTATTGATATCCCTATTTTATAAAATGTATGATCATATTCATGTTATTTCGTGTTTATTCCCTTACTGGGATTTATATCTCACCCCTTATGTAGATCTTTAGGTTCTCCCATGCATTTTTAAGTGCTATAATGATAAATAAGTTTTCAATAAATATGTTGTATTCCATGTTTTAAGTTGTAATGTAATGTAACTAATTCCAAATGACACTAGACTTCTCAATCTTTTAGGTTGAATTAAGTGTAATTTTATGTAATAAATCATGTGTTAATGTGTAATAAAGATAAGGTTTGTCATAGTATGTGTATGTTAATGTATGTGGATGTATGTGCATGCATATGTATGTATGTATGTATGTATGTATGTATGTATGTGTATGTATATGTGTTTGTTCATGTATGTGTATATACACATATGAATGTATATGTGAATATGTGCATGTTTATGTATTATGTGTATGTATGCATATGTATGTGTATGTAATTGTATGTATGTGTATGTTATTGTATGTATATGAATGTGTATACATGTATGTACATATGTATCTATGTGTATATATGTGTATGCATATGTGTATGTGTATATATATGTGTATGTATTTGTACGTGCATGTCTCAGAACATGTACATGTGTATATGTATGTATGTAATGTGTATGTCTATTTATTCATTTAATATTATTTATCAATTTTTAATATTTATCCATTTTTAATATTTTCTGTAATTAATATTTCTAAATATTTATTCATTTTTAATATTGATTCATTTAATATTTTTGTAATATATTTAATTTTGATAGTTATTTATAAATTTTTAAATATTAATATCCTGTACTTTTAATATATTTGCAATTTATATAATCAATATTTATTCATTTTTATTTTAATATTTTTTTATTTAAAACTTTATGAAAATATAATTTATTCATTAATAAACAATACCTCATTATAATTATCTCTTTTTAAAAAAAATTAATTTCTAAATTTTTTTTTATTTTTAATTTAATATTTATTCATTTTTTATTTTTCCTAAAATTATATAATTAAAATTATTAATTTATTTTATAATATTTGTTAATTTAGTCAATTTTAGTTATTAAATTATATTAATTTTTAATATTTATTCATTTTTTATTATCTATCCATTTTTATACTTATTCCCTTTTAATATCTTTATAATCTATTTATTTTTAATATTCATCAATTTAATATTTCGATAATTTATTCATTTTTAATATTTATGAATACATTTTTATTTATTAATATTTAATATTTTTAATGTACTTTTAATTTTCATAATTAAAATTTATACATTTTTATTTTAATATTTTTTAATTAAATCTTTATATAGTTATTATCTACTTATTTTAAATTAGGAATTTATTTTAAATATTGCTAATTTACATGTAATTTTTAGTATTTATTCATTTATATTTTTTGTAATATGTATTATTTATTTAATTTATTCATTTTTAATATTTTGGGACTTACAAAATTAATATTTTTTATTCATTTATCATAATATTAATACATTTTTCATAATATTATCACATTTATTAATACTTTTAATGTAAACAATATTGTTTATTATTTTTAATATTTTTATAGTCCATTTATTTATAATATTTATTATTTTTATTATAAAGTAATTTTTAATATTAACTTTTATATAATTAGTAATTTATTTTAGTTTTTAAAATTAAATTTTATTTTAATTTTCCCCTAGAATTTATCTATGCTATATAAAGCATTGATAAAAGAAACATTTATCAGTGCTTTTTTCTAGCATTGATATATCCCCTTCGCCTATTTTAAAAGGACACTAACTGAGATCATGCCTCCTCGCACCATTCAAGGTCTTGTGGAAGCCATATTATACAATCTCTTCCTTCAAATCTTTCAACCGAGGTGAACCTTAAATAAAAATATTGTTATTCCTTACTCATTATTTATTGGTCTTTCATCCCTTTCCATGATTTTTGATTCTTCTCATTGGGTTATTCTTATATGTGTGATGTTTTGGAACTTTTTTCTCAAATATTTGGTTCTTATACTTGGTTTTTTTTCTTATTATCGATGTTTTCACCCTTACCTAGTTGATTTTTGGGTTTTCCTCTTTTGATCGATGTTTAGAACCTTGTTTTCATGATTTCTGGTTCTTCCTATTTTCACAATTTTTGGGTTTTCATCACATTGACTTGTTTTTATAACAATCAATGTAATTTTTTTTTTCTATAATTTTTTTTAAAATATCATTTTTATTTTCTAATTTCAAATTGGGATTTTTCATTTAACAAAACATGTATTATATTTGTCTCCTTGTATTATAAATTTAAAATCAATATGAAAACATAAAGGCATTCGATGTGATCAAATGAATTAACAAGAAACTAAAAAACATGGGTATTAAGGTGTATATGTTAAGGATATTAATCATGTTGATTATATTTCATCTATTTGAGATATTATATATATATCATATATTTTTGTTGATGTTCACAATTTGAGAAAAAAACAAAATAGGTTAATGCAAATGATAATCTTCATGTGGGAAATAAAATAAGGGTTGTTTTTCACCATTGGAACTTACCACCCACATTTGATTAGTGGATTGATTCTGGGATTATAAAATTGATTCTATGTTTCTACCATATAGAATTTGATTTTTATTTATTTTTTGGAATAAGAAATGTTTTTTAAGGATTAATAAAAAAATTTCATTTTACATAAACAATTTTTTTCATGGTGGTATATGTGATTATAAAGTTTTATATTTCTTAGACTTGAAAATATGCATATAATGTATAAAACAAGATAACCAAAGTTAGTAATTAAATATCACTTTTATCAAAACTACATAGAATATAAAAATTAGAAACGCATCCAATTGCCCCAAAAAATACATTTTCACAATTATTTTATTAAAAATCATTTGATATGTTTGAACCTTTTTATTTAAGAAAACCACTAAAATTAATTTTATAAAAGTAAAATATATATAGTGAGTTATGGTCTCTTAAAGATATATATGTGTGTGGATCAATAAGTACAAAATAAATTAGTGGTTTATGGTACTTTATTACATTTATAGATGATTTTATTATATATAAATATATATTTCTAGTGAAACAAAAATAATGAATATTTAAAATGATCTAAAATATAAAATAACTATCTAAAAAAATATTTTAAATGTTATTAAATTTTTTTAACCAAATGGAGAGATTAAATACCTAAGTGAAGAGTTTACCAACTATTTATGGGGATGTGGTATTGTATAAAAAACCACTCATTTGGAAATACCATAATATAAAGGTGTGTTAAAATATAAAAAAACGTTTAAACATGGTTCAACCAATGATGATTTACGATTAAGATTCTAATATTAATTTGGGATTATAGTTTACAAACAATAGCATTCACAGTTAACCAAGTTCCATTTTTGAAAACAGAAAATACAAAATATTATATGTAGAATTGAAGGAATCAAATTTTTTTATTTGTTCTTCAAGGTGACCTCTATCATCTTATAATGACCTTGATGACCTTTAATGAAGTGAAATGATTGGAGATGACCATCTACATTATAAAAGTTTTACATTATTATCTCCCTAGATGAATCAATTTCTAAAAAATAATGATTTATGAAATGAGACTTCTTTTAATAAAAATTTATAGTTTATAATAATTTAAATTAATAAAATACTTAGTAGTTATATTCTCTAATAAGTTGTAAAGGTAATTAAAATTTATATCAAATATGATGGCTATATGTGTGTATATATAATGAATACCCTTTTTGGATTCTAATATTATACCTTCCATGTATTTGTTTTTGTTAAATATGAATATTATTAAATAAAATAAGATGGATAAGATTCTAAAATGGATGGATTCCAATCATATGACAAAATATTACAGGGATGGGGTTAAATATTTTATCATGTTTTAAAAATATCTTGCATATGAACCTTATCCAATCCATTATCAATGTTTATATTACTATTATTAATATTCATGACTAATTAGTCTAAAGGAGTTGGAAGAACACTTGATATATTATTGAATATATCAAAGTTATAAGTGTTTTACTAATAATTAGAAAGATTTTAATGTAGCTTTTGGCTGAGCTAACACTATATTTCATAGATCATTTGATATGATTACGTGTTTAAATGAGGATAAAGATTGTTTCAAGGATATTATTACAGGTTTAAATGATGTTGAAGATCATATTGATGAAATACAAATGACAGTTGAATATGAACATTACAATTATCCAAAGTAATTTCAAAAGTTAAAGAGTTGTGGAAAGAAACAATTTTATGTTGTTTATACTAAATATACAATATTTCCTTCTATTATGAATCTATATAATATAAAATATAGCAACATATGGAGTAACACTATATTTAGTGAAAAATTTCTCTCTTTAATGATATTCTACCAAATGATAATGAGCTTCCATAAAGGTCATATTATTCTAAATGAATACTGCATTCAAAGGGTATGATATTTGAAAGAATACATGTCTATCGAAATGAATGAATACATGTCTATCCAAATGAATGAATACTATTTCACAAGGACCATGTATCACTTAAAAAATTCCCAAATCATGGCGCTTCTTAGTACAAGAAAGATGATTCAATTCCATCAAAATTTCTAGGGTAATTTCCTATCATTAAAATTTTTAAGACCTATTTTGAAATGTGGTGGATGAAAGACAATTGATGTGATCTGGAAATTCAAGAAATTAGGATACTTTATCACCTAACAGACTCTCCTAAATGAAAGAAAATTGTTCATGATTATCATGATTTTCGAAATTAGCTAAGAATCCTTCATCTTGTGCTATCTACAAATGTATTGGATCATTTTAGTGTAAAAAGTATCACTCAAAGTACATGTCTAGTTATTTAGGTAAATTATAAATTTCCACTATTGTTATGTGTAAATAAAAAATACATTATGTTGTCTCTACATATAACAATACCAAAACAACCAGGTAATGATATTGATGTTTATTCGGATCGATTAATCAATGATTCATGTGTAAAACAATATAATGGTTATAGAAATGAATTTTCCATATTGAGATCCATGTTATACAGAATGATAAATTAATTTCTTGCTTATTTAATTTTTTCAGGATATATCATTAAAGGAATTCTATGGTTTCCAATTTATGAACAAGGTACACACTCAGTTAGGTTGAAACATTCCTAAAAAAAACTGTGTTTCTAGGACATCCTAAATTTATTACCCCATACACATAAATACTAATCTTAGAATACATCATTTGATATGTATTTAAAATAAGTTAAAAGACTATCTCCACTTATAGGTGATAAAATATTTGAGAAAGGAAAGTATATGGTCATAGATTTGGGTAATACTTCTTTGAAAAACCTTATGAAACCTATTTGGAAAAACTAATAAATATTTTTTATTTACATTACTGAGTTTTTTTATGATATAAATTTTCTTGATTTTATTCATGTAAAAAATTCTATGTGACAGTGTCATTGACGTGTTAATAAATGAACTCTAAAAAATAAAGGATTAAATTAAGGTTAGATTGGACATGATTGACCTGGGGATATGAGAAAAATAGGTTCTAGTGAAGGGTGAAAGGTGAAATTTTCTTCTTCCACCTTCTTATAATCATTATTGGTAAGAGAGATATTAGTTTTCCAACCTATATAATGATGTAAATGTTCCCAATGGGTATCCATAAAATACTAAGAATATCATTTTAGTGACTAATTTAAAGCTAAATGACTAAGATAGCATGAATATCATGGTTTGATTCAAGATTTACTATCTATATTTACATATAATTTTTCCAAAAAAATGTATGCCATATAATAACCATGCTTTTTTTATTTTTAAAATCTATATGCTGTAAAGTTTTATAACTAGTGAAGTTGCAAACTATGAAAAATAAAATTGGTTTCATATTATTATAATTAGACATGTTCTTCCCATAATCATTATTTGATATAATGGTTTACTTGATGGTTCACCTGGTTAGATATATCCAACTATGTAGTCCTATACATTATAGATGAATTTACACTATTGAATGGTATATGAATATTTTAAAAGATTATATCAAAAATCAAATTTATCTAGAAGGTTTTATTATAGAGAGATATATTTCTGATGAAACTACTAAATTCTATGTTGAAACCTATATAAAGTGGAGAGAATTTGTGAACCTAAAACTCATAATAGCATGAAACTTATGGGTGAATAAATTTATAGATTTTTTTCACAAATACCATTATAGAGTGGGAGAAAGATCACTTTTAAATTATAAATAATAGTTTAGAGGTTATTCTATACATTTAAACCCACAAAGTAATTATTAGGAATTTTAATCCATCAAGGTTTGAAATATGTATTTCAAATACACATAATAAAAAATTTATAGAATGGATTCAAGACCACATTTTTAAATAATGAACTCAAAATCTGAATTCAATTTTAGAATGACTATTATGGATAGATAGGGGACCAAGTGTTCATGTATTATCTTATAATGATCATAACATCTTAACCTTTTTTCAATAACATTCATTGATTCAAGTTTTTTTATTTTGGTTTCAAAAGTGTTGGTGGTGATTTTCAACATTATTAGTTTTTAAATGTTCTTGAGAACCCATTTTGGTTTTAATTTATTAGTACATTAATTGGAGATTAATAATTTTTCAATTAAATTATTATCCTTACATATGTAATAGGGCCTATGTAAAGGTAAAAGACTCTTACTTATATGCTGGGTGGTTTTTAGAAGTTGTGTATAGGTAATGAGGAGTTTTCAATGGATGTGTAAGGGAAACCCCATTTTTTATTATCATTTATGGTTAAACTATGAATTAAGTAAAGTTATTTTTTAATTTATTAAGGGTTTTGTAAGGTTATAGTTCAGTTATGTTAGGGTAACATCTTCTTTTCAAGGGTTATGTTATGATAAAACAATACCATTATATAATAGTTAAGAGATGCATAAGGGTAAAACCATGTTACACTTATACAACACACTTTTTGAGAAAAAATAAATAAAAATATCGTCTTCCATTTCTCATTCCCCAACATATATTTTTAACTCGTTTTTAATTAATTTTAAGGAAAAATATCATGGTAATTAATTTTCTTGACTTGTTTTAACTTCATAAATCCCATTTCAATGGTTTTAAAAGATTTACTTTTTAGATTCGATTCATAGAAAAATTAAATAGTGAATTTGATTTGGGGGGTTTTAGGTAGGGAGCTATAACACCTCCATTATTTTTAAAACTACTTTAACCATCACTACCCTCGATTTTTGATATCCAATGGAGGATATTTCTAGACATCCAACAGCTGTAGAAGGAGATCTGGTTCCTTTGCTTGTTTCCTATTATTCCTTACTAAAAAATTTGTGTAAGGTGTTTGAGGTTATTTTTTCCTTGTATCTTGTTCATGGACCTTCTCTTATTACTATATATCCTCTTTATCATTAGTTAGTGGATCCCATCTAGGTGTTTTTTATCTTAATTCTAATGAATGTGTCCTAATCATCTCACTTTAGAATTGAATCTATAATTTCTTGTGATTTTATCTTGAGTTTTTTATACCCACAATTATTTCCACATATATCTAGTATCTATATCAATTATTGATGATTTCAGGATATTTTAATAAAAATGAAAAAAGGGGATTTTGATATGAATTGATATGAAATTTTTTCGGAAGAGGTATACTCTTGTTTTTGGAAATTGATATTCTTAGTTGGTTTTTGATAAATTCCTTGATTTTTTTGTGATGATTATTTCCAAAATAAAGATAAGAGTGTTGTTTTATAAAGCATGGTTTCCATGAATTTAAAAAAAATTATTATTGAAAAATTATTATTTATTAAATTTTATGATTTATAAATAGTTTTATAAATGTTCTTGAAATGATTTTAAAGTCTTGGTGTACTGAGTAGAATGTAGAAAGGCTCGTTTGGAACATTAAATGATTTCTTGGAAAATGGGGAACCCATAGTACATTATCTTTTGTATGTAATTAATATTATGGATGTTTCAATGCATGAAATGAAATTTTCATTTTAAGATAGATGAATTGAATTGAATTGATATTCTTGATAAAGGGGGATATATTTATATGGAGTTTAGAAGTGTGAGAATGATTTATGATTCATTTTTCACATATGATGTTATGATATGTTTTATGGTATGATATTAACTTTGAAATGTTCACCTCTATTTTAATGCCATGATAAGACCTGGGTTTCAAGATGGTATATCTAGTTACACTTGTGCACTAGTTTAGTATTACATTATGACCAGTGGTCTTAGGTGAAACTTAGGTCAATCTAAGGGATTTATCCTCTGTTAGGATAGGATAAGGTAAGAACAAGTGTTTGAGTGGGGTCCATTTAGGTTTTTATTGAATACCTAAAAGAATATTTTATTCATTAATGATCATGTTGAGTTTTGTATAGATTGTTCCCCTTTAAAACCTTTTGTTTCCATGATGAAGATTTTATAATATTTTCTAAGGTATGATTATTTTGAAAAATTGTGAAATGATATATAATTTTCTTCATTGTTACTTTTAAAATATTTTAAACTAAAATTTATGAATGTTTTAATATAAGGAAATTAAATTGTTTTTTAAGAAAAAGTCTCTATTTTTTTAAAATGTGTGTTTATAAGGGAACCAATTGATACATGTTTCATTAAATTAATACATGATAAAACAATTTTGTATCATTATTTTCAAACCTTCATGATATAGATTATATTTTAAATTTTTATGATTTGGATCGGTGGGTAGTTACCTTATAGGATTTTATCTCCAGTATATATGTTAAATTTTTAATAGGTTTCTCATAATAGTGGATATTCCCATATCTTTGGGGTTGTGATTTGATGGAGGTGCATTTTTCATTACCTCACTTTCACATATAGATATTGGTGGTTTAGAATATTTTACTTTATTGTTGGTTTTATTAGATATATAACTTGTTATATAGTTGGTTATATCTTTTACTTTTGGATATCTTAGTTTTTTGGATTTTATTTCCACTATTTATATGTTTATGTTTATGGTAGTTGAGTAAAATCATTTCCATCATATCTTTTTCAGGCCAGTGGTGGATCAATTTGGGTTCCAGTTTAGATTGTATCTCAGGCTAGGTCATTAAAAATGGAATTATAGGAGGTTTTTTTCCTAGTTGTTCTAGGATTCTTGTTAGTTTGGAGTTGAATTCAAGTATTTGGTCATGGGATGGTTATTGATCACCAACCATATGAGATGATTCTTGGTTTACTAGGGTTTCTTAGGAAGAGTATATATCTTGTTCAATTCCTATCCTTAGATATTTTTCAGACCATTTGGATTTTGTTAGGGATTCTTTGTAGCTTTTTGAGATCATTAATTTTCTTGAGAAGCTTGTAATTTAATGGCAATTCATATTTTTTCAATCTACTACTCACAGTTTGTAAAACCGTGTGTAGATCATACACCCGACTCTAGTTGTCTCATAATAGAATTTACATGATTTTTATACGATCTTCCAAACCATGAGGACAATCTATGAACAAATTATATTCCTTTTGATTTTAAAATTTTCTTATTTTGAGTATTGGGATTATTTTCCCTTCCTTTAAATATGGTTTATACAGTATTTTGGGAAATTATTTTAGGAGAACTATTCAGTGTTTTGGTTTGTTTAAGTGGTATTTTAAAATAAATACCCTTATATATTTGGAAAAGAGTTGGGTAATTATTAGAGTTTTTAAAATGTTTAAAATTCATAAGGGTGTTTGGATTTTTGCAGTTTCTAAAATATATTCAATTTAAAATAATGAAAGTTTTTTTGGAGAATATCATTAATTCTTTTAGGAAAAGATTAAATTTATAGATATCTCTAATGTTTTCATGTGGTGTTAACAAATTTTAATTGATATGTTTTAATCAGTTAGGTGTGTAATTTTTTAATGCATAGTTTTTAAAATATTTCAATCATAAGACCCCTTTTTATTTATAAATTTTATAATGACTGAATATGTTGGTTTAAATAATGGATATTCCTGTTAAAATGGATTTTTTGAAAACCTAATGGAATAATGGGGTGAACTTATTTTGTACAAAATCTAATATTTGGGGTTTTTTTGGATTTTGTTTTGTTTTGGAATATTATTTTGTATAATGTTTTGTCAATACCAATTTATATTTTTTGTTCTTTCTTGAAATACATGACTTTTGACATTTTTTTGATGGGTATATTTTCCTTTTTTTAAATAACCCCCACCCCATTAAAATTTAATGGATTCTTTATTAGATCAATATTCACTTGGAATATTTATTCCACTGACTCTAGAATCAAAGCCCTTTGTGTTTCATCTCATACTACAATGTTAATATTAAATATATGGGTTTATAAGCTTGAATCATCCCCAAATTTCTAGACTACATGATTCCCAATAAGTAGTGACATTACTGAAGAGGATTAAAGAGATATTTTACCATCTTGTTCTTCCATAATCTTTCAAGGTAAGATTTTTGATATTTATTTTCGAGTAACTAGTTTAGAAAAGGTGGAATTCTATTTAAAAGGATAGTCCATAGAGGGAACATTATTGGGTGTCTTTCAATGTTCATTTCATTCAATATTTCTTTCATGATGTAATGAAGCTACCGAATGCTATAGAGGGTCTTTCTGTACAATAAAGAGATAAAATGTTGTTGGATTATTCTCAATATTTAATTGAGTTGGTATATATCTTCGTCATGTGACCATTGATAATTCTACTATGGTTTGATGTTTTTTGGAAGGTCTTCAATCAGATTCGTCACAGGTTGTGTTTCCTCTTAGCCTTAACTCAAATGAAACATTTCTGGTGCATATATTCAAGTTTGAATCATTCTTAGAAAGATAACCATATGCATTGAGAATTTACCCTATTCCTGGGTGTGATAGATGAATCTATAGTAAGGGAAACATGAATTATTCCATGTGAGACCCTATAATGGGTGGTTTTAAAAGGCCACCATGTTTATTGTCAATAGATTTCTTTGGTGTAAAGAGTTTAATTTTATGTAAGTATAGAATGGTGGGTCATAAAAATCATGATTCTATGAATAATCATAATTCTAATCATTCTTATTTCTTGCTGGGTCATCTGCATAGGTTCTTCAAGTTTTTTGGCATATCTTTTAGGTATGGTATTATTAGATCCTAAAGGAACAACATCATAGCCAGAAGCTTCAAAAAAATAGGCTTCTAATCATAGGCCTCATAGTGAATCCTTTCACACATTGGATGAGATACCTATAGATTTTTATGTTGGTCTAACATTTTATAATGATGTTAGAGTAAAGATCATTTAAGTTTTTCTTAGTGTAATCCTTTTCCTCTTGTTTAAATTTTGACATGAAGTTTTTTCTTTATAATTTCTTATGATTCTTGATGGTAATGTGTTTTTGTTTTCTAGTTCCATTGTTGGATTAAAAATCAGTGATTTCAGAATTTGGTTTTATGGAATTACTTTTTTACCTTTTCTTATTTGAATTTATTGTTTTAAAGATTTGGTTTGAGGATTTTGAATCCAAGGAAGATTCAATATGGTGGTGATATCACCAATATTGAATTTCTTAAGACAAAATGTTTTCCTTTATCTTCTATGAATTTTATTTTTATATGATGTAGTGAACAAGGATTTAGTATTTGTGGTTTTATCAATCTTTAACTTTCATCTAAGGGTTTTAGTCAAATAAATGTGTACATTCATATATTTTTGTGATCCTAGTGAATGTTTTTCTTTGGTTGGTATTGGGTTCTTTAGATATGTTTCATATGTATTTATGTTCTTGTGTACTCCTCTGAATGTTCCCTGTGGGATGATGTTTGTTTGGTAAATGAATGTGCCGTACTGATTTTTGTTCTTCCCTTCAGTCATATTGACATAGTACCTATGATGGGTCATCGATTCTTTTGTGTTGATGAACATATGAGACTTGGGAGAGTGTTGTAGTGACCAGAAGGTAGTTCTACTGATGATCTAAGGTGTTAATTGGATTATCATAAGCTTTTGTTCTGTGAATATGGCCCAATTTCACTATCAAATTACCCAAGGCTTGACTATGTTTTTTTGAATGAGTTATGTTTTAGTTTGATTCATTTGAGTTTTTTATCTTTTAGTTCTATTGAATGACCATTGGGTTATTTTTTCTCAAGGTGGTAATCTTTCAGTTCTTTCATTTTCAACATGATGTCTGAGGTTTTTGTGTTGGTTTTTTCAAATTTGATATGGAGTTTAATAGTTTGTTTCTCATTGTATAGTGGTTGAGGGTAGTTTTCTCTTTTTTAAATATTAGTTTCCCAGTGAATATTATTTGGAGAGTTTCTCATCCTCACCTAAATCTATTAATTTTTTTATTTGTAATTCTCATTTTATGGAGAGAAATTTTGGAAAACTCATTTTATACATTTTATTTCTTCCATAATTTTTTCAGAATACATTCTGGTTAAAGTATTTTAGGGTCAAATTTTTTGTGACACTTCAATGGTTTATGTTTTATTGTGTAGCTTGGGTTGTCTTCTCTCTCTAATATTGACCATACATTATCCTTGAATATTTATAGGGGGTAGAAAGCCTTATTTTGAGGATAATTTTAACATCCTGACCTTTTATTTATGGTAATTTATATGTTTTATGATGTTTTCATTTGGTTTTGGAAGTGTTTGAGGTTCTTTGTAACTTTATTATTTTTAAATGTTTTTGAGAACCCCATTTTGTTTTAATTTATAAGCACTTTAAGTGAAAATTAAATAATTTTCGATTAATTTCTTACCCGTATGTATGGAATAGGGCCTACATAAAGTTAAAATCTTCATATCTATACATTGAGTAGTTTTTAGGAGTTTTGTATAGGTAATAATAAGTTTTCAAAGTCTGTGTAAAGGCAATATTATTTTTTAATGGTGCATATGGGTAACATATGCTCTACTTAAAGCTATGTTATAATTTATTAAGGTTATATAAGGGTAGGTCTAAGTTGTGTAAGGGAAAATCCTTTTTTCTAAGGGTTACGTAAGGTTAACCCAATACCCTCATGTTAAATTTATGCACTATGTATGGGTAAAACCATGTTACACATACACAATTATTTTTTTGAGAAAAAATAATTAAGAACATTAGTTTCTAATAATTATTAACTATAACATGCCTATAACTCTTTTTTTGGTGATGTTAAAGGATAAAAATACTAGGAATTAATTCCTTTTACTCTTTTTGAATTCATAACTTCTATTTTTATGATTTTAAATGAACAAATTTTAATATTAAATTGAAACAAAAAATTAAATTGTGAATTTAATTTGTGTACTTTTATACCACAATCTAGAATTCCTCTTATATTTTTAAAATAACATGAACATTTTTCCTTTATTTTTGATATCCCCTTGATGAGAGTTATGGGAATCCAGATTCTATAGAAGTATATCCAGTTACTTTGTCTCAATCCCCATTATTACTTGATAAAAAACCAATGGAAGCATGTTGGAGTTTGTTTATTCCTTGGATATTGTGCATTGAACTTCTCTTTTTATTGTAGGTTCCTATTCCTCACTAGTTTGTAGATCCCATGTGGTTGTTTTTATCTTGATTCCAGGGTAGGTGTCCCAATCATCACCCTTTATAATTTAATCAATGATTTCTCATTCTTTCATGTTGATTTTTTGATATCATTAATTGTTTTCTCCTATATGTAGTAACAATATCAATGATTGGTTGTTTCTTGATCTTTTTATTAAAGTATAAAAATGTTAATTTTATATGAATTTATGTGAAAAATATTTTAAATATATATACACTTGTTATTGGAAATTAATATTCCCTTTTGGTTTTTGATAAATAACTTGAGTTTTCTATGATGGTGATTTCCAAAATAAAGATAAATGTGTTTCCTTCTAAAGCATGGGTTTCTTGACCCTTTTTGAAATAATGTTTTGAAAGTTAGTATTTATTAAATTGTTATGATTTATAAATTTTTTTATACATTTTCATTAAATTCATTAAAATTATTATTGTTTCAAGCATAATATAGAAAATCTTGTTTGGAAATTTAAATGATTTCATGGAAAACTTTAAACTCATGTGACATGCTCCTTAGTATGAAATTGAAATAATGGTTTCTTGAATGAATGAAATGAAATTTCCATTTTATGGCTGATGAATTGAATTGAAATTGAAATGAAATTGAATTAAAATTATATGATTGATGACTGGGAATGTTTCTATATGGTTTTTGGATGTGTGAGAAATATTTATGATTTTTTTTAAACATGAAGATATTATATTATTTATGATATGATATTACTATTGAAATTACCACATCAATTTTAATTTCATAAGAGGACCTGGTTTTCTATGTGGCAGGTCTAGGTACACATGTTCACTTGTTTAGTATTATGTTTAGACTAGTGGTCTTAAGTGGGACTTTGGACAACCTAAGGTATGTCCCATAAGGTATGTTAGTATAGGGAAATGCCATGTGTTTGGGTGAGGTCAATTGATGTGTTAATTGAATACCTATTCATGGATTTTTTTCATTTATAACCATGTTTATTCTGTTCTAGACTATTTCCATTTACCATCGTTTGTTTCCATGATGATTATTTGAGAATATCTTGTGAGGTATGATTATTTTGATGAATTATGAAATGATATCCTAATTTATTTAGTGTCCATTTAAAACTATTCTAAACTAAAAATTATCAATGTTTTGATATATAGAATGTAAATTAATGTTTTGTTTATAAAAAGTTTCATTTTTTTGAAAATGGGTCTTTGTATGGAAATTTTATAATACTTGTTTCATTGAATGAAAACTTGGAAAACATATTTTGTATCCTTATATTCAAACTGACATGATATATATTCTATTATAAAGTGTTATGATTTGGGTAAATGGGTAGATACCTTTTGGACTTTTAGCTTACACCTATATATTACAGGTTTAGTTGCTCAATGTAGTAGATATTCCTTTATCCTTGGGTTTGAGATTTGGTGGACGTGCATATGGGGTTACCTCACTTATGCATATAGATGTTAGTTGTTTGGTATGTTTTACTTTTTTATCAGTTGTATCAGCCATAAACATTGTTATCCTATTTTTTTTATGTTATATTTTTCGATATCTTAGTTTGGTTGGATTTTCATTCTATTATTTATCCATTTATGTTTGTGGTAGTTGATTGTAATCTTGTCTATCTCATTTTTTCATGATTATGGGTTGTTTTTCAAAAGCCTTTGGGGATTAGGAATACCCTTCAGGCCATTGATAGATTGATTTGGGTTCTAGTTCATATTTTATCCTTAGTCGGGTCATTATAATGGTTATGAAATTAATGGTTATATGTTCTATATAAAGGAACATGATTAATGTAGTACCATGAAAAATAAAATATTTACACTTGTGGTGGAAGCAATGCATGTATCGGGTACCAATGATAGAAATACAATTTATATAGATATGTCATAAATTGGTATAATTGAACAAATATGGGAGTTGTATTATATAATATTCCAAGGCTGATATTTCGATAAAAGTGGGTTGATAATAGTATTGTAAAAATAGATGAATTGGGATTTAGGAAATTGTATTTTAGTAAGGAAGAGCATAGGGATGAACCATTAATAAGGGAATCATAGGAAATACTAGTATTTTATGTCATGAATCCTACAAATAGAAAGCAGTCAATTGTTTTTGTTATCATCCAAAACCACAATAGGGTCATATGTTAATTCAACTAAGGATGAACCTTTCATTGGGGTGACATAATTGTTTTAGCGTGTTCCCAATATAGATGGGGTATTTTATTTCAAAGGGGGCCACAATTATGGATTTGAATACTTTATAGAGGTTTCAAATCCCTTTAACCTTTAAATAAAAATAGAGAGTTCAATTATCACATTAATTTTTTTAATATACATTGTGATACCTCATATTATTATGTGTTTGATACTATATTCACATAATTTAAATTAAATATTCAACCACTTCTGTAGATAATGGATTCTTTACATGCCGATTCTCCCAATAATAAGAATTAACAGGTTTCTTAACTTGCTGAAACACTAAATCTATAAAAAATAGGTTTCTCCAAATATTGATTATACCAATCCTGACTAATTACATATTGAGAATTTTGAAATTGATAAAATAGTAGATGATGAATATCCTATTTATTAGAAAGAGTCAAAGAATCATATCATGGCGGTATTAACAAAAAAAATAGGTGAGAATTAATGTTGTATGGTATTGGTTAGACTGAGTAACTCAAGAAGGGGGTGAATAGAGTTCACAATATAAATTTATTTTAATTTTTATAAGTTAAATAAAAATGAAATGTTAATGAAAATATTATAATTATATAAGTTTTATCTTTCAAAAAATATCTTAATGCGAGATTTGCATTTAGTTGAACCAATATTTGATATTATTTTAGCTTTTGAAACTAAATTACTAAATCAACCACTTTATATAAACAAAGGTTAATAATAACTATAAAATTATTATTTTTTCTTATAGATTTGAATAAAAAATATATTTTTAGCTTTGAAATGAAAAAAAATAGACCACACAAAGGAATAATATAATGCGTTTTGTATCAAGATGAGACTTAATCCCCTATACTTGGAAATCGTGTACTTCCAAGAATATTATTGCAACAATAATCATATACCAAACCTAGATTAGGTTTAAAAGGACATATAGAATGTCTATGCTCTAAGCCTCTTCCATAGAGATATATGGGAATAAAATAATAAATAGGTCACACATGACCTCTTCCACTGTTATTTGTGGGAATAAAAGTAAAGAAGTTTGAGAGAATATCAAGTATTCTCTATTTTTTGCATAGGATTTAGTGTGTAGAGATAAAAAGAGTATAAAATCACAATGCTCAAAATTAAAGCATGAAATGGAAAGAGAAAGAGATTTATAGAAAGAAAATGTGATGTAGATTGATCCAAGATGATTTAGTTGTTCTAAGTCCGTAAGTTTTTCTTTAAGAGGAGATCAACCAAGTTTCTCAGAAAGTGTAGAAAAATAAAGTGTCTTGGATGTATAAAAAATTTCTTCTATTTTTTGTATGTCAATATTGATATTGTATTGATTTTTACATAGATAATTCCACATGATTTTTCCCCACACAAAGGGCACATGTTCATAATGGAAATATTCAGAATATATATATATCTAAAGGTACAAATTATCCATTGAATAATAATAATAAAGATATCATGGATCCTCATACTGAGTATAAAATTTAAAAACCTATGGCTTAGTCTTTAATGCATCCATGGAGTGGCGTAGAAATAATGATTAATAAATCCACATGAGACTGTCTGCTTTCAATTCATTAAATTAACCATTGGAGGAATTCTATTCAAAAAGGTAAGAAAAAAATGGTAGCATACTAGCGGTAGATCATCTCTGACGGTAGCATGGACTACTTGTTGATTGGACTAATGGTAGTTTTGTTTGATGGTATCATATTAGCGGTATATCATCTCTGACGGTAGCATGGACCAATTAATTATTGAACTAATGGTATTTTTTTATGATGATAACACATATAGAAGTATAACGGGTCTAGGGTCTGGTAGTAGTATGGGTCTGGCACACATGTTTGGTGGTAGCATAGGTTTAGTGGTATCATATCTGGTGATAGCATATCTAGTGGTTGTACAACTCGCGGTAGAATATCTGGAGGTAGCATATCTGGCGGTAGAATACCTTGAGGTATCATATTTGGTAGAAGCATATGTGTTAGTATCATATTTGGTGTTTACATATCTAGCGGTATATGTAATCCACTGGTAGATCAAATGTAACTAACAATATAATAACACAACCAATGGTAGATCTTCATAACTAATAGTGGATCTATACTAATCCAATTTTATTCACAAAAAATATACTATAAAAAACATTAATCTTATTATAAAGATAATAATCATTATTTATGAGAATTAAAATAAAGAGGTTATAACAATCTCCCCGTTTTTTATGATAAAAAAATCATGGAATTTTAGAAACCTGGTAAAAAAACTATATTTCTATGTAGATAAATTGGAAAATTAATAGTTTTATTAAATTTAATATTTAATTATATACTAAACTGAGTTAAAATTATAAAAATGAATTTAAAACTTAAATTTAAATTCCATAAACAAGTTATCACCTATTTTGGATTATCAAAGGGACAATATAATAAATAGAAAATATAAAGAAAGAACTCAAGAAGAAAAATAGAGAATCTTCAATAGAATACATAATTCATTGATTACTTCCCAAAAATAAGTACAAGGGAAAAAATCCCTATCAATGTATAATCATATTTTGAATCTCTCTCATCATTATGGGAGGAAGGATAAACTAGATCTTTTCCTTTTCTAGTGATATGTGGCACTGAGGTAGAGGCTGAAGGTGCAGAAGTAGAACTAGGAAGCTCATGGATCGCCACTGGCCAGTGATGCTTAATAGATTCAAATAGTGACATAGAGAGAGGCTAAAATTGAAGTGGTATACGAGTAGAGGATGGTGTTGTAGTGATATCAGGAATAGTAATGTCCTTAGGTTCCAAAAATTCTATAACAGATACATACAAAAAGGGTTTCATGAATTTCACAAAATCCATAATGATGTTTCCACCTCTCTCCATCACGGTGAAGAAGTATTTATTTTCTTCCCTAATTATATTGAGTATATGGGCCAAGACGTTAAGCTGGTCTATTTGTTACTTGAAGGCCCTACTAATAGGAGACATCCTTATGTTTTTAGCAAGAAATTTAAAATGAAAATTCAGCTCATGTTTTTTATATATTTCAGAAAGGTTTTATTTTATTTCCTTAGTGGTAGTATCTCTCTCACTTGTAGATTCGTTAAAACACTCCCTAACTAGTTTATATATATGCACACCATGCAACCAAATTTGATGAAAGTCCTCCTAATGTGAGTTATTAATATCACCCACAACATTATGAAACTACTCTCTGAATATAGATCTGATCATCTCACCATCAACAGAGGATGAAGGAGGTGGATAGGTAGATGTAGAGGCAACAACTGGGCATAAGGTCTCCAAACTATCCAAAAGAGATTCCTAACTAGTAGAAAAAATAGTCATTATCTTCTCCATGATATACTTCATTACTTCCATCTCATCATCCAATATACTATTCTCAATCTCAACTTCTTAAATATTTTCAATCATCTTGGTTTGAATATGGCAGGTAAATAGAAAAAATATATGAATTGTATCAGCTTCATTGGCATGAGTAACTGTATAATCCTAGGATCTAAAAACTCCCCTGAAATAAAAAAGTAACATTTCTATAAAAGAATCCAAATAATTTCTAGAAACATATTATAAAGTTATATGATTAGTAGGTATATGTAAAGTAATACTCTTAGGACTAGGTAATACAACCTCTGCAAGATCATATCCATTAATAGGAGAATCAAAAGGAAATTATTGAACCTAGAAAACTTCATCAATTTTCTCTACGAGATATACCTTTGGATCCTTTTCAGAAACTAATATAGTAGGTCCACCATGTTCTTAGGGACTAATATGATCATGTCACTACCTCTATCTTCATCTGACATAGGGTAAGAAATACCTAACAACTTGGAACTTGGAAAATTCTCTCCCTTGGATGTAGCTCAAACCTAAACTAAGGTAGAAGTCTCATCCCTATGAATTGACTTCTAGATGGAAGAACCTATGGATTCATTCCTATCAACAAATTCTCTTGACTCACCTCTAAAAGATACAACACAATTAATAGGATAAAAAGAAACTGGTTTATCCAAATACCTAGATAAAATAGAAAAAACAGGAGATAGTTGTGACTAATCCATGTAAACACCTTAAACAACATCATTACCGTCTATGTCCTGAATTCCATCACCATTTTCATATTTAGAACCATCATAGACTTCAAATATTTACTTTGAGGTTTTATAAGAACTCTAAACTTGTTCTTCTACTAAGAATTAAATTTCCTCTTATTGTATTTCACTCAATAGGAATTCCCTAAAAGGGATAGAAATAGAAGGAACAACAGCCCTATAGGATACATATAGAATCTTAACCATATCTAGGTCACTCCATTCTTCAACAAAAACCACTTATTCAACTACAAATAATTATTATTCCACCTCTTTCATAAGAATAAAATAAAATATCATCCATCACCAATCCAGGGTCAACTATATTCTTAAGTCTAGTAGGGTATTCTATAGGATTAAAATCCTCTTAAATATTTTCATTATCTTCCACCCATTTCTTTATCCAAGAACTCAAATTTAATTTTACTCCTTTATTGGAAAATTTTCTTTAACAAAAACTAAAATAGTTTTCATATGCTTCCTCATTATCATGAACCAATCCCTTTTTTACCAGTATAGATGAGATCAACTTTGGATAAATAAGAGAATTTTACCTGGAAGAAGACTTGAACATATCCAACATATGTACCACTACATATATACATATATTAATTTTATCCCCTCTTTTACTAAGTAAAAAATAAATACATCATGATATCTAATTGTTATAAAATCCCCTTTTTAGGACATAAAATATGTTGGATGAATTTGAATAGAGGTCTACACTCACCATAGATTTCTATAGCATCAGGACTTCTCACTGTACCATTTCTAATCAGCTCTAATAGTGCATCCTAATACAGAAACGTCTCACTATTGCTTGGTATAGAACCTCAATAATCATTAGAGACACCTCAATAAGGTAAATTTATGTATCAATACATTTATTTTGATGAAAATAAAACCTCTTTTCAATCAATAATACTTCAAATCAAATATTTCTTCTTACCAAAGTTGTACTCTATAAATTTATAAAAATTGTGAACCAAACTTGGATAAAAATGAAGATCATTATTTGAAAACCACTAAATACAACCCTAGTCCTAAATCACCTAGATCACTAATGAATCTCTTGACATTATCCATTACCAATATATTTCTTTCTTTGCACCCATTGATCGATTTTTATGTTGAGGGTTTTTTGGTTTAACTATATCACAACTCGATCCTCCATGATATTTCTTCACAGGTCATGATTCTATATGAGTTTAAACTAAGGGACACATAACACTCACCTTTTTAATGAATCAAAATGGCGAAGGAAGAGATTGAGGAAGATTTAAGGTTATGAGAGAAGTGAAGTCAAAATGGTTCAAAGGGTAGGTATGAGTGATATTTTTTCGAAGCAAATTTAAGCTCTATTTTATCATTTAGGGATTTGAAATTTTAGAATATAATAAAATATAAATAGATTGATCAAATAAAAATTTTAACATAGAAAATAGGACTTTTAGAAAATAGAAATAGAGACTCAAATGGTATATTCCCAAGAGTTGATATCTCTAATTGTGGATCACCCAATGATGGATCACGCGATGATGAATCACCATTGGTGGATCACCGAATGGTAGATCACCAATGGTGGATCTTCTAATGGTGGATCTTCCAATGGTGGATATTCCAATGGTGTATCTTCCAACAGTGGATCTTCCAACAATAGATATTCCAATGGTGGATCTTTCAAGATAAATGATTAATTGAAATTTATCATTCATAGTTCATGTTTTATATAGTTTAATCTCTTATAATTTAAGGTATTTTTAAGAATATCTACAAGATGATGTTCAGTTCCTATGAATACGAAAGTTATATCACTTTTTTGGAAATGATCTCCCAAAAAGTGATGTCTTACATCAATAAGATTTGTACTAGAATGACACATGAGATTATTAGAAATATTTATCACAATTTTGTTGTCAAAATTTATAGGGACATGTCTAAATTTATATCTATAGTATCATAATATGTGTTTTATGCACAAAATTTGTGCACAATAAATTCCTACATCTATACAATCAGCCTTATCAGTGGATAGTATAACATAATTTTGAGTTTTACTACACAAAGATACAAGTGACTTTCCCAAAAGGTGACATGTTCTCAAGGTGTTTTTTCTATCTAACTTTCAACCACCAATACCTGCATTTGAATAAATTACTAAATCAAATTCTTGTCATATAGGATAGGACAGTCCTAAATTGGTAATATATTTGAGGTATTTGAAAATTATTTTAACAGTAAGTAAATGCGATTCATTAGTATTTTCTTGAAAATGAGCATACATACATACATACAATAAAAAAATATTTGGTCAACTAGAAGTTATGTATTTAATGATTCCATTCATACCACTATAATTGGTTTGATCTACTAACATTAAAATTTCTTCAAGATCCAGCTTACATGTTTTACTTATGGGAGAATTTCTACTTCTATTGCAATCCAAATAAAAATATTTTAGAAGTTACTTAGTATACTTAATTTGATTTAAAATAATTCAATTTTTATTTTGAAAATTTTGAAAACAAAGAAAGAATTTATGTTTTCTAATTAAAATCATTTCAAATTAACTTTTCATAATTTCTGAAAAATCTATAAATAAATCATTTTTAGAAGATCCAAACATAATATCATCAACATAATTTTTAACCACTAAAATATCTTTTGAATTTTCTTTATAAAAAGAGTAGGATTAGCTATGAATTTTGAAAAAAATTTATAAATTATAATGGATATGATCATATCATACCTAGATCTTAGAGACTCTTTTAATCCATATAAAGATTTTTTTAATTAAAAAAATATTTGGAAAATGAGTATTTTGAAATCTTGGGGGTTGTTCAATAAAAACATTCTCAACTATATAATCATTTCGAAATATACTATCATAATCCATTTATATAGTTTGAAATCCAAATGTACTACATTGGAAAGAATCATTATAAAGTCTTCAACCCTATCCACTGGTGTAAAGGTTTCCTTATAGTCAATACCCTCTTCCTGACTATATCCTTATGCAACCAATCTATCTTTATTTCTAACTATAACACATGAATTATCAACATTTATTCTAAATACCCACTTAGTGAAAATAGTCATAGTATCTTCAGTTCTAACCAATAGTTCCCAAATTTTATTTATTTTAAATTGATTATGTTATTCTTGTATTTATATTTCCCAGAGCTCATAATTGATTGCATCATTGATGTTCTTAGGTTCTAACTGTGAAAATAATGCTTGATGTTCAACCTAGTTTCTAGGATAAGATCTTGTTTTTGTACCTATATCTATATTTCTAAATACAACATCTAGGGGATAATATCTATGATTCCTAACAATTATAGGAAAGGGACAGAAATCTCATTGTCTTTTAAAGGTTCAGGTCCAGGTTTAGGTTGATCCTAAAAATATTTTTTCTACTTATTTCACAGAATTTTTAGAAGGTTTTAAATTTCTGTTCAAATTTGATATATTATCTTCAAGGTTTTCTAAAGGGGTTTTAAGCTCATATGGATCAAATTAATTAAATTTTATATGAAAAAACTCCTCCACAACCTTTTTCCTTTTACTAAATACCATTTATGATCTACTAGATGTTTAATATCCAAGTAATATTCCTTCATCACTCTTGGAAGAAATTTTTTAAGATTATCCTTAGTATTAGGAATAAATACTTTTCAACAAAAAAACTAATGTAATTAACCTTTTTATTTCTTCCATTCCATAATTAAAAATGAGTTTTCTTTAAGATTGGTCTAACTAAAAATATATTGATTATTTAAGAAGATGTATTAATATCTTCTATCAAAAAATAAATAGGCTAGTAATACTCATTGAGAATGGTATAATAAATTTCCATAAGGGTTATATTTATCCTTTCCACTACACCATTATACTATAGGGTCCTAGAAGAAGAAAAGTTGTGATTATAGCCTTTTTTGTGATCAAAATTATTCAATATTTTGATTTTCAAACTCACGACCATGATCACTTCTTGAGGTTTTAATTATTATTACACTAATAGTTTATACATATTTATCATACTTGATAAAATATAAACAAGCTTCACTTTTTTGAGATTGAAATAATACCCAAGTATGCCTAGAAAAGTCATCTAAAAGAACATAAACATAGTTCTTACCATTTTGTCAAGAAGCTCTAGATTGTCCCAACAAGTCCATGTGAACCAAATCCAGAAGTTGAGAAGTTTAATCTTCTTTCATTTATTTCAAATAGATTTTTTGATTTTTCATTTTTGACATGGGTTAAAAACTTTATCATTTGTGAATCCAATTTTAGGTAGATCTTTGACTAACTATTTCCTAGTTATATTTATATGTGAATGAATATTACAATGGTCCATTCACTTATTCCAAATCTATGATTATTTTTGGAGGGTACATAGTTAATAAATATTTTGATAAAATAATAAATCTAAATTTATAGCATAAATATTATCATTTTTTAAAGTAGAAAAAACTGAGAAATTTCTAGAGTCAAAAATATTTTTGGAATTATTTTAAACTTTTATATAAAAAACATCATCATATATTTATGAGAAGATAAGTAGATTATAATTTAACACATTCACAAAAAAACTTTTGAAATTAAAATAGTGTTAGAGTTAATAATTTGACCAAGTCCAATAATTATTTCTTTGGGATTATCAACAACATTGACATGTACACCATAAAACTTTCTTATAATCTAAAAATTTGAATAATCTCTAGTAATGTGTCTAGAAGATCCACTGTCTAGGTACCATATGTTCTTATTGGAGTTTATTAAATAGGTTTCATATAAAATAAATTTTAAACAAAAAATGAATTTGGTACCCAAAACTTATTGGGTCCAAAAAATGCTAGTAATAAAAGATTTAAGAACCAATAATTTATTAATAGGTTTCCTATAATAATATTATATACTTTAAGAAATAATTTTTTTAGTTCTAGAAGAATAAAAATTAACAACATAATTAAAGGAACTGTAAATAGCAACAAAATTGTTTTTAAAGATCCTAATTTTTCCAGGATGATGTCCTATTCCAGTAGTATAATTGGGAGAATCATTCTTTCCCATCATCTGGGTAAGATTATTTCTTAAATTGTTAATTATTTCTCAATATTTCTTTAATTGATCTTTAGAGAATTTTAACTCATTGTTATCTTTTAATATTTGATCATTTTTATCATTCTCAAAACTAAGATAAGATTTAAAACTATGAGTCATGACATATTGTTTCTTTAAAATATTATACTTATATTTATGTTCATTAAAAATATCCTCCAATATATTATAGTATTCAAACATTTTTTCATTAGTCATTTTTTCATAATTTTTTTATCTCTATAATGATTATAAATATTAACAAGATAAGTAAGAAACATATTAGATGCTTCATATGTGCTTTCCATAAAACAGATGTCGGATCTATCATTATGATCCTCTTAGGTTGAGTCTGAATCTCTTGAGATATCTTTATAATAACTCCAAGTTTCTTTCATGGATTTATTGTACCTATTAAACTTATAAAAATATTTCTTCATAAATATTAACTTAGGGAAGTCAACTTTGACGTGACCTTTTTTTGTTTCACTTATAGGAAACTATCTCATTCATAGTATCATCCTTATTCCAATCCTTTCTCTAGTTTCCTCTATTGTCATAATTTATTTTATATCTAGGTTCCTGAATAAATTATTCCTATTGTATAATTTTTTAAATATTATTTCCAAGTGGTATGTTTCTTCATCAACATCACCAGGCGACTTTTCATCACTCAAACTATTTGATTTGATATTATCCTTTTGTTTTAAAGTAGCGGTTTTGAAGGCTATTGATTTTCTTTTTGGTTCATCCACTTATCCTCTATTTGTGTTTAGTTCTTTCTCATACATCATAAGACTTACTATCATATCCTTAATAAGTACCTTGATAACCTAACAAGGCTCTAAAATTAAAATTTAAGAACCTCTCCATCTATCTAGTAGACACCTCAATAGGCGCATTACTTGATATTTGTTAGAAAAATGTTTCCACAATGAATGTATTGTGTTCATGATATCATTAATCTTTATATATATAAAAAAATAGCTTCTTCAAGTTTCATCTTGAAGATATTATTTAATAGTATAAGTATTTAAGCATAATTCTTCAACATTAGATGTTTTTTATGAGAAACAACTAAAGTATCCTAAATTTCAAAAGTAGTTGTATCATTAGAAATTAGATTAAATTCTTCCTCTCATAAAAAAGAATTTAATTATTTTATGAATTTAATATTATTATTATAATATAATTTAGTAGGATCACTAAAAGTAGTTCTAGAAGTTTTTGGTAATTTATATTTTTCCTCAATGACATTCCATATTTCAAAATATATTCTTTCAAGATGCATATTCACTTAAATTTTCCATTGATCATAGTTTGTACCATTAAAATTAGGAGGTTTATTGGTAGAATATCCATCTTTTCTATTATAAATAATTAATTAAGTTTGGAAATAAAATAAAATTTTGATCTATAAAAGATAACTAAATCATAGTTGAAATTGTATTCGAAAAACTTTTGATACCAAATGTTGGTAAGAATGAGAAACTCAAAAGGGGATAATTGGGTTCCTAATAATAATTTATGTTGAAAAAAATTTAAAACTAAATCCCCCAATTTAATTAAAAATGAAAATCTAAT
This sequence comes from Viscum album, assembly GCA_963277665.1. Classification (NCBI taxonomy): domain Eukaryota; kingdom Viridiplantae; phylum Streptophyta; class Magnoliopsida; order Santalales; family Viscaceae; genus Viscum; species Viscum album. The sequence goes on from OY728164.1 coordinate 1,181,871,129, forward strand.
AAAAATAGTAGAATTATATATGTTGTATCATTCATAAAATTTCTCAAAATAGGATTAGGGATCAGTTAAAATAATATTTAAAATTATTTTAACTATTGAAACTAAATTACTTAATCAAACAATTTATATGAATGCTTCTTAAGAACAACTATCAAAGTAAAAAATTTTCTTATATATTTGAATAAGAAAATGATGTTTTAGCTTTGAAATTCAAATTCAAAACAAATATATCACACAATTGAATAAAAAAGGGGTTCAGTCTCAAGTTGAGACTTAGTCTCCTCCACTTAGAAATCACCAACTTCTAAGAAGATTATTCTACCAATAATCAGATCCATGACTGGGATTGAGATTTATAAGAAATAGCACACAGGTTGTCCAAGCTCAAAGACTCTTCCATAGAGATATGTATGAATAAAACAACAAGCAGGTCACACATGAACTCTTACACTGTTATTCATGGGAATAAAAGTAATATAGTTTGATGGTATTTCAAGTATTACCCAATTTATTCACAAGAGTTAGTGTGTACAGATAAAAATGGTACAAAATCACACTACATGAAATTAACTCATAAATTGGAAAGGGAAGAGATTAATGGAAATTAAATGTTATGCAGCTTGATCTATGATGATTTAGTTGTTTTGAGTCTTTATGGTTATCTTTTGGAGGTGATCGAATAGGTTTATTAGAAAGTTCCTGAAAACAGAGTGTCGTGAAAGTCTGAAAACATTGTTATGTTTATTGTCTGTCAATGCTAATATTGGAACAATTTTTTTGTAGAAAATTCCACATTATTTTTACTACAAAAATTTTATATGTGAATAAGGGAAATATTTTGGATATATAGCTCTCCAAGGCCAATTTTTTCTATTGATGAATAATAATAAATATATACTGAATTCTCGTACTAACTAGAAAACCATAAAACCCCTAAATTAGTATTAAATTAATTTGTAGAGTGGTTTGGTAATAATTATTAATAAATCCACATGATATTGTTTGAATTAGTTCGTTAAACTAGCTATTGGGGGAATTAAATTCAAAAGAATCAGAAAAAATGGTTGTATACTAGCTGTAGATCATCTTTTATGGTAGTATAGACCAAAAATATATTAGAATAATGGTATCATGGTCCAACGGTAGCACATCCAGTGGTAACACATGTTTGTAGGTAGCACATGTCTAGTGGTAGCATAGGTATGGTGATATCACAAGTCTAGTAGTAGCACTAGTTCAGTGGTAGCACCAGTGTGGTGGTAACATAGTTTGGGTGGTAGCATATCTAGACGTAGAATATATGAAGGTAACATATCTAGAAGTTTAATATCAGGTGGTAGAATATCTAGTGATATATGTAATTCACTAGTGGATCAAATTAAACAAACTGTATAACATCTTAGCCAATGATAGATCTTCATAACTAATAGTGGATTTGTACTTAACCAATTTTTTTCACAAAAAGGAAAACTTCCAAAAAAACATTAATATCAATAGAAACATAATAATCATAATTTTTTAATATTAAAATAAGGAGGTTAAAACATATGGAATGCACATAAGAAACTTTTTCACTCTAGTAAGTCAATTTTCATTAGTTACATTGGGATAACCACTCGAATGCTTGTGCCTATTGATGTAGATACATGTAATAGTGTTGTGGTTTCAATGAAGGTACTACTTTGGGAAGAGATTTGGGTAACATTATGAAATAATTTCTCTTTTTACAAAAAAAAATAAAATAATGGAACATTTATTCAGACATCATTATCCCCTTGAGGGTTTATTTATACTAGATGGCTGTCAAATAAAATTTTTATTAATGGGCACTATAAAATCTCATAGAGCCACTCAGAAAACTCCTACGAAGAATCATATCTGAGATAATGAATAGAAAATAAAACCCACTCCTACCATAGATATGTACACACACGATAAAAAAAGAAACATGGAATGTGTTTATTAGACATTGTGAGGAGGCATTATTTTATGTATATTATGATTATAAATACATTACTTGAAAAAATGTGTATTAATCAATTTTACTAAAAAAATTAATTTATGAAACAATAACTGGGTGCTAAAAATAATAATTTTGAATCAAAATCAATGTACATTTACCAGTAAGTATTAATTTGGTGTGCATGATTTGAAAAAATAATGGTATGTATTTTAAATCTATAGTAAAACTTTTATGTGTCATGAAACAATGACATAATTATGTTCCTTTATTTATATAAATATTGATAAATAAAAATAAAAATTTACTTCCATCCCATGTCATTTTCTATTGATAGAGGATCATGAAGAGAAATATAGAATACTAATAGATGAAAAAACATAGAGTATAAGAATCATCTATAAGTATGAAATAATAAAAATATGTTCTTCTTAAAATCATTATTATAAAATAATGAATAATTTTTTTCATATATTTTTTTATCTAGTTTATAGATAAGAATAATCATTTCTTGTACTTGATGAATGACTACATTTTGTGGCCTTGAAGTGGCTATAAAAATATGGTTGCATCAAAGGTGTGGTTTTTGGAGTTTCTCCTTGAATATATTTTGAAAAAAGAAATTCCCAAGGGGATGAAGATAAGAAAATGGATGATATATAAGAATAAATAAAATTTTCAGAAGAAAAAAATTAATTTGAAATCAAAGTTGTCATAGAATGTTACAGGATATAATCAAATAGAATAAAGAACCTAAAAATAACCAATAAATGAATATCTATACACGTATCTTGTAAGCTATCCATTACCCTAAATGTTCTTCCTTATAAGTCGTAATAAACTTTGTGATAACTATTTCTATGAAATGTCCATTACAGACTACCATGGTCTTGAGAATGTAGATGAACTCCTAAATAATTGATGACTGAGAGTCTCAGTTATAAATGTATACATGAGTTGAATTTTTATAATCTATTTATCCAATATCTGATCAAATATTTCAATTATATTTAAATACTATTCATATTTTTATAGGTATATATGGCAGTACTATGTGTAGGGAAAAATCTAAAAACAAAAATTTGGACTCATTAGTCATCACATCACTTTTTCTCAAAAAATTATTAGAAGATGATGAATATTTATAAATATTGGACCTACTATCCATAAGATTTGTACTGAACATAAATATGAAAAACTATTCATAATACCCATGATATAGGGGTAAATGTTTACAATCTAATCATATCAAATAAATTTTTTATCTTTTCATTACTTGTTCCTTTTTTAGGTAGCATTTGATTATTATTGAAATCAATTTGGATAATCCAAATATTTATTTTTTTATATTTAATTCATGTATTACCAATAAATTGATTGTACAAGATTTCACTTATTGATTTTTAATACATTGCACTCAACATTTTAAAAATTAACTTCAAGTAATATGTTTTATATTAAATTTTTAAAAAAATATTTTTCATTATAGGGAGATGTCTAAATATCATCAAAACCATGAGATTAGGATGGTCCATGAGTACAAGAATCCTATAAAATTCTACTAAGAGATAAGTATTATCATATATTTAATAATATTTCACTTTCAAAACAAATATGAAAACAAATTTATAATTTATCTCAATGTTTTTGTAGATTCTAAATCAAACTAATCACAATTATATGGGTTATTAAATTTAAAAATTAATGAAATATATCATAATCCATAAACAAAATATAATCCCTAAAGAGGTATTTTCGATGAAAATTACAATTTCATTTAAAATATTTATTTATCATTTATTAATTTATATTTTCTATTATTACAACGACTGTTGAAAATCAATGTATTAAAAAGAGGAAATATATTTTTTAAGAAATGAGTGGGAATAGTAAATGGGTTTAGAATGTATGAATACATCATTAATAAGTGAAATCCTACTACTTAATAAGTTCATTTTACCATCATTTTATCCACATATGTTTAGTTATTTTTATTATAATTTTTATCTACTACATATTTACTTAATTTTCAAGGAAACCATAAAGAGGAGAATTCATTAAGAATTGAATTTTCTCTAACAATTTTGTACTCTATTAACAACAAAAAATTCTTCAAGAAAAATCAAGTCTTGATAAAGTCTTCAATGAGTTTGATTTACTAATGTACTAGTTTTTCTCTTCGTAGAGATATTTTTTTTTGATCTATTTATGTACAGTAGTCTGTGTTTTTAGTTTTAAAATGGCTCAAAGTGTGTGTTTTTAGTTTATGAGCTATATTTTAGTTAAAAACATGCGTCACTCACTAAAAAATAATCAAACACATTCCAATTATCTTGATAATTTATAAAAATGACCCATAATAGATTGGAAACGTGTAAGAATCATACAAACATCAATCTATCACACTATATACCCAATATGAATCAAAGTTCATGTTTTAAATTTAAAATTAACATTTTAGTTCAAAACATGTATCACTAACAGAAAACTAAAAAACACACTCATATCATCTTGATACTTTAGAAAAAATGGTCCATAATTCATTTTTGATGTGTAAGAATCATAAAACATCAATCCAACACATGGTGTGGTCAAACTGATTGGAATTGTGTGTTTTTATTTTAGATTGACATTTTAGATCAAAACAAGAATCACTCACTGAAAAATAACAAAACACACTCATATTTTCTTGATAATTTATTAATTCAATACACAAGTTAATTTTGACATGTTTAAATCTTTTGTACATAAACTGATACAAAGTTTGACTATTATGATTAAAAGTTTGTGTTTTTATTTGAATGCCACTTTTTAGTTTAACACACATACCAATCACTAAAAACTAAGAAAACATGCAAGGATTTCCCTGATAATTTAGAAAAATTATCCATAAATGATTTGTGACATGTAGTAATCATGAAAACATCACTCCAACACATGATATTTCTAGTATTACTAGAAGTTAATATTTTCCATTTAAAAGTGAAATTTTAGTTAAAAAGTCATCTCTATCATTGAAAATATATAAATCATAATCGAACGGTCTTGATAATTTTGAAAAATGATTAATAAGTTATTTATGACATGTAGGAATAAACTTCACATGAATCTGACACATAGTGTTCCCAGTATGACTCAAAGTGCATATATTTTGTTTAAAATTGTCATTTTAGTTAAAAGAATATGTCACTGACTAAAAATAGTGAAAACTTACTTGAATTGTCATTATATTTTAGGAAAATGATCCATAATCAATTTTTGACATGTATTAATTGGCCACATGTTAATATGACATGAAATGTTCTTGAAACAACACAAAGTGCACATTTTTAGTTTAAAACGGAACATTTTCTATAAAAATGTGTTAAATAACAAAAATTGACAAACACATTTTTATTTTCTTTATAGTTTAGTAAAATGAATCCTAATTCATTTTTTATGTATAATAATTAGTCTCACATTAATATATCACACTGTGTTCCTAGAATAATTGGATGTTCATGATTTTATTTAAAATAGAACTTTATTTCAAAACACATGTCACCTACATGAAATTGATAAAACATGCACAAATTGTATTAATAAATTATGAAAAAAATCAATAAATAATATTTTACATATAGGAATCAATTGTACAAAAATACAACTAACAATGTGTTTGGTATGACTCAAAGTGGTTATTCTCAGTTTAAAAGTAACATTATAGTTCAAAATGGCATCACTTACTGAAAACCAAGAAAATGAACTCTAATTTTATTAATAATTTAGGAAAATGATCCATAAGTCATTTTTGATGTATAGGAATCAGTCACTCATCAACATGACACATGGTGTAGAATGTATGATTTAAATTTTGTATTTTGTATTCAAAATTAACAATTTAGTACATAAAAACCTTCATATACTCAAAAACGAGAAAATTTTCTTATATTATATTGATAATTTAATAAAATTATCTGTAAGTTATTCATGATGTGTAGGAATTATCTTCATGTTAATATGATATATGGTGTGAAATATATGAATCAAAGTGAATGTTTTTTATTTAGAAGAAACATTTTAGTTCAAAAGTCACTTCACTAACTAAAATCCATGAAAATATACTAAGTTTTTCTTGATAATTTAGGAAAATTATACATAATTCATTTTTTATGTTTTGAAATTTTCCGGATATCAATCTGATACACAGTGTGACTAGTATTATGGAAAGTTAATTTTTTATTTAGAATCATGATTTTAGTATAAAACACACTTCACATAATAAAAAATAATAAAACATGCTAATATTGTCTTATTACTTTAGGATAATGATCCATAAGTCATTTTTTAAATGTAAAAATCAACTACACATTAATCGGATACATGGTATGGTTGGTATGACTCAAAGTAATGTATTTTATATAAAATTGATATTTTAGTTCTAAATACGCATGACATAATCAAATCCAAGAAAAAAATCAGATTGTTTTTACACTTTATTACAATGAACCATAAGTCATTGGTGATGTGTATGAATCAGCCTCATCAAAATATGATCCATGGTGTAACTAGTATGACTTGAAGTGCATGTACTCAATTTAAAAGTGACATTTTAGTTAAAAACATGTGTCATTAACTAAAAACTAAGAAAAAAATACATATTGTTTTTATACTTTATAAAAATAATTTATATGAATTTTTTATATGGTGTTCAAAAAACTATTAATTTTCTAGGTTAATGTTGTGGTAGTGTTAACCCTGGGTTATCACTACAGAAGAGTGCACAAAATCTATTTTTCACATTACTGGTTAAGAAAAAGTGTATTTTTATTCTAAAAAATAAGTTAGGAATTAAATATTTGAAACAAATTGGAGAGGCATATGGTTAGGATAGGGTTTTATTTCTAATTGTAATGCTCTCCTGGTGTTAAAAAGCTAAGGTCTTCCTCTTATTAATTTATAAATGATAGGTTTTACAACTTCTTCCCCTTTCACTCCCAATTTAATGATAATGGTGATATTGGACTAAAAATACATTTTATTTAATATACCCTCTTTTCAATGTATGAAAGTGATGAACTAATCACCCTTATTTCACTCAAGAAAATCCTAACAAGGTCTTGTGATTACCAAATAACTTATGAGTAACCATTGATCCTTCCTCACATGAAAAAATCGATTAAAAATTCCCTACTCATCCCATACCATTCCACTATAGATGGTATTTAACTAATTGGATTTATATAATGGGTCCTCTACGAATAAAATAAATAATATATAGAGTTAAATAAAACACCACCACATTAGAAATTAAAATCTACTACAAAATATTGAAATCAATTTATAATAAAGAGATAATTGCATCGAAACACTAATACCCAAGCATTAAAACTATTACACCCTCCTATCCTTAATAATATTTAAACTATATCCCTTAATTAAATAAGTAATTAGTATGAATATAGGGGTGTAATACATTAAAAAACTAAAAAAACAGAAAGTAAAAAATAGAAACAACAAGAAAATATCATAAATTTGAATCCATCCAACCAAATTTTATCTTATTACCACCCACTACCCTATATTTATTTATAGTCACTTAGTTCCTCCTTCATATCCCTAAATGCTTCCATCATACCATGGTCAAATGTGTTTGATTTCATCCCAAATATCTCATTAGATATTTTAATCCTCATGACCCACAACATTAAAATTTCCATCCAATGTGGCACACAATCGTGTGATTTTTTTCTCTCGAGAGTTTTTAATTTTTATGTGCATGCAGTTTGTGTGACTACTCCTATGAAAAAGTTTCTATAATTTATGGAAATAATTTCCTATTATAGGGATGCATGTATTTCAAAATATGAAAATTTTCTCAGTCATGGTTGGGATTGGCTCACATAAATGACTCAATTTAAAATATCTACATTCTCTTTATGAATTGGAACTCTTGTATGAAATTATCTTTAACCATCATTACTCTTATCCCAATTGATAAATAAGCATTCATAAAATGTTTTATTCATGACTGGTTATTTAATTTTTATTCATAATCTTTTGTGGGCTTAAGGTCTATTCTATTAAGCAAGGATCATGTACATCTCATCAGATGAGTAGATCATCCTTCAATATCCAGCCTCAACAACATATAGTGATAGGAAATCAAATGAACCAGATGTCACTATCAGTAAAAACCAATGATACAATGAGATCATGTATTCATCTCATAACAAAATTTGATAGGAAACTTGTTCAAGAAACCAAATTACCATGGGTATATGGTTTAACACTTAGTGTGTATCTACTTACAACTTCCTAGCTACAAAAAATGGAAGTGTGATTCCCTATCACCATCATCAATGGTTATAAAACAATGAAAAAATACCAGAAAGCATAAAAAATCTCAAATATCCTATCATCCTTTATTTGTGATAGCATCTACCTTCATTGAGGCAATCCATTGAGCATTATGTTTGTGGTGATCTTCTTTAGCACAACTGGTACATAGGGAATCTTGAGGCCCCAATATCGTCTTCATATGAACAGTTATCATTAAATAAAAAAATATTCAACTTAATTTCCTAAATCTCATCATCTTCCATTATGAATTTTGTTCAAGATTCTATATTCAATCATTTGAAAATGGATTTATCTCTAATAGAGGTTGATATTGATGAATGATATTATTTTAGGAATCCCCTAGTTTTATCGTTCTTCAACAAAACTTGGAAACTTTGACTTCCAAATCATTGAAAATTATTTATCAATTAATGCAGGTGCCACCTGTTTACCCATCTTCTTCCATCAATCAAACAATTCTAGCTTAGAACCCCAAAATCAACAACACTATTTTACCTTATATCTTGAAGTATTATTTGAGAATTGAAATATTGGGATGATTTTGGTTTGGTATTTATAATCTCAACTTCTTTGGTTCAATATTATCCTAAAAATTGTTGTATGTTTCGTGAAGAATATTGTAATGAAATTCACAGTTGATGCATCAATCGTGATGTGGTTTAGTCTAATGAGAATATATTTATTAAGCATGGTAAAACAACTTCATGGGGATAGAATTACTAATTCATTCCCATAATTAAAACACTCCACAAATTTAGTTTTAATAGAGATAGGATTATTAAGGCATGAATGTAGAAGGCCACAAATATAGGCTTAATGATTGGAGGTGGGCGCATGGTCAAAGGCTTCATAGTTATATTTAGGTGCATGTTCACATATAGTCACATGGTCACAAGCTTTACAATCAGAAATTTTTCCCTTTGATTTTTTTATTTCCCCCAGTACAATTTAAAAAACCAAAATGGGATGAATGATTACTCCATATTTAAAAAAATTATTTTTAAACAACTATGAATAGAATAAAAATACTTTAAATAATTTTATCTCAAAATTCCTTATCAAAAAATATTTTGATTAACTACATTTGAAACTTAATAAATCAAATAAAGCACTATGTTTCAAAAAATACCATTAAACCTTTGAAATTATTTATAAAATAAATACATGAGATAAATAATAAGAAGTTTTTAAAATTATGGAAGTAAAATCATTAAAATTTATGATACATTTTATGAAATTATTATTTTTTCAATTCCCCAACACATAATTCTTAGACTCCAAACAATTTAATTTAAAAGATTACCAAAGAAATATTTAAATACCATCCAATATAAATTCACCTCTTCAAAACCATGGTTCTCACTCTTATCATAACTCCTAAATGATCATAATTCATTTTTTCTCATTATTTTATTTTAGTTAAACCCATATTATTTTATCCCCTCGTACACACTTATACCAATCTTCCTAGAATTTTTCCATTCAGAACTCAGTAATATTTTCAAGAATTTTTTTTTCATTCTATGATTATACAAGTGTCGAAATAAGATTAGAGAATGTCCCAATATCAACACAATGAGTCAAGAATATGTTCATATCATGAGGACTTTTGGATAAATTTAAAATGTTTATGTGGATTAAATGTGGGTAAGAGTCAAATATAAAACTATTGAGGATGAATGAGGAGGCTAGGATCTAATATGAACTTCAATGCATGATTTTCAATTTTATCAATCTATGTATTCCGATCTCACTCAATATTCCAAAAACCAAATTATCTAAATTTAATTCTACATGCATATACCATAGATTTCATCTTTTTAGTAGTATTTATCATTCCTCTCTTTGTTTCCTATAGTAGTTTTTGTCAAACATTATTTTTACTTTGGTTCTTATTTTGAAGGAAGAGAGGGTCTAATAATTTCTATGGTAGGCGTGAAACCTTCAATATCCCCTTTTTAAATATATCCTCTTTATTTTTAAGTATAATAATAATAATCATCATGTAACGACCCAAACATTCATTAATGGAAATACCTATTGATATAATTAAATGCATATTTATGTAAAATGTTTATATAAAATTTCAACTTATTTGGTTTAATGGTTTTGGATTTTAAAATACTGTTAAGAATTGTGACTGTTCCTAATAAATCCATTGAACAATGATCACATGATTAGTATAAATATAGGGCTTTAACAAATCCAATTTACTTAGACAAAGGAATTGATGGCCTCATCCAGTAGACGTGCCCCATACAAAGCCCATTTTTCAGAGCTTGGAAAGAAGGTGGCATCTTTGGGATTCACTCTTGACCAAGCCCAAGACGATCTTGAATATGTTAAGATTGAGTGGGATCGCCTACGAGAGAAGTGGAAGTTGATAAAGATTACCACCCAAGCAATGTTATCCGAGCCACCCCAAGAGTCTATCACCATCGCGCACCTTACTCTTCGGTCTTATGAGGGTGTTATAAGGGGTTATGTAACAAGACATTAGCATTATGGTTATGTGAATTATTTTTGTATATAATAATTAATATACTTTTTTTTATTATTGTTACCTTGTAAATGGTTTTTAAAGAAAAAATTGTATTTTTCGTTAATGTTTGACTAAGAAATATATTTTGATGAATTAATGGATTTTTTAATTAAATAATATTTTAATAAAATATTATTATTATTATTAAATTAATTTTTATTAAATATAAATGATCGTATAATTTTATGAATGCAATTGTAATTTTTATTAAGGTTTGAAAGCCATTTTTGTCAAAACCCATGAATTTTCGATAAATGTCGGTTTTTATTTTAAAAGTGGAAATCAGTATATTTAGAAAATTATTTAGATAAAATGAATATTATTTTTGGAATTAGGACATAGAAATTATCCAACGGTGAATTTTTATAATTTTCTGAGACAGTCAAATTTTTGGGTAAAAATTAAATACCGTTTAAATATATAATGTATTTTATGACATCATAATGACCCAATAGTGATGTAATAAAGTACTATAAACTTTATGTTCGGCCAATATATGTTTTACCATTAAAATAATGTGATTTTGGGTTTGTTTTAATTATTTTACAAAGAGTTAATGAACCCTTCCGGACTTATTAAACATCTTGTCTTTTTAAATTGTTCTCCTTGGGAGTGTGACTCACCTCCACATGAGAAACCCCGTTATTTTAAGAAATTCAGACTTTGGCCTTGTAAAATATTTTTTTTCCACTTCCCATTGCCAAAAACCATGGTAAAACACCATGGGATGGTTTGTGGTTTGGATTAGTTTAATGTGAGGGGTCTCAAACCAAAATAATAAAGAATTTCCTCACCTTTCCTATATAAACCTACCCAATCTCCCACTTCCTCCTCACTCAAAGCCTTTGGGGTTCGTCCAAACTCTTCCCTACTCTCTCTAGAATCCTCCCAAGGTGCCCAAAGCTCCCAATAATCCTCTCTCAAGCCTCTCTCAAGCCTTGGAAGCACACTTCCAAGGGTTTTTTTCTTCCTTTCTCATTTTTGTCCAATATTCTTTAAATTGTTAGGCCCTTTTAATTTCAATTATAAATATTAAGGTATAGTTTCACACCTCCACCAAACTTCCCTATTTATGTTTGAATTATGAGAGACCCCTTTCTATCTCAATAAATTCCTCCCATGTACACTCATTACTATGCCGAAATTCTGAAAGGAATTTATCTCTCTTCACTTACATTCAATCATTTATTTTGTATCATGAATATAAATTCCATTACAATTGTTGGAACATGTATATATATGACCCCTTACTATCCATTTCATTTAAATATGATGAGACACCCCTTTCTCTCTCATCAACCATTTTTATGAATTCTTACGTCCCGCCGTTACGCTACTGAAATTGCACCGATTTTTCATGCTAATGTCATTGTGTAGTGAATACCTTTCCCATTTCTCTATCAATGGTTTTAACCTTTATGCACATTTACTTATTTTTTAAATAGTTTCATGTATTTATTATTCATTATTTTATCGTGGAATAAAATATTAGGTTGAATGATTCAATGTTTTATGATCCATGTGGCACACTAATGCATGAAATGTAAGGTTTAAGAAGGGTGCAACCTTTATAGAACTCCAATGCATTTGGTAAAGTATAGTATCAAGATATTTCATGTGCAATGGGTGTTGACTCGTGATAATTCAAGTTCAATGAGGTTTTACTCATTCTTCATGTGCAATGAGGGTTTACCCATGCTCCATGTGCAATGAGCCTTGGCTCATGCTAATTCCATGTTAACTATTGTGTCCACATTTCCATGTTATGATTATCATGCTTTATCATGCCTTTATGTTTATTCTTCTCTTGTTCCCTATTTATGTGCCTATTTTCTAACATGTATTTTATTCCTCATGTTATTCCATGATTATTACCTTATTGGGATTTATAGATCACCCTTTTCTTATGCATGTCCACAGGTTCTCCCATGAAATGCTAAGTAAGAGGGAATGTAGTGGTCATGTAAAGGAAGATTTCAATATAGATGTTGTACTTAATTTTTTAAGTTATTGTGTAATGATCCCAATCCCCAAAGACACTAGACAACTTGATCTTCTATTTTTTATCAAGTAATGTTTATGAAATAAATTATGTTTAATTGTGTAATAAAAAGCAGGGTTGTTATAGTTGGTATTATAGGAAAGGTTTAGTTATTTTTGGGGTTAGGATTAGAAAACCCTAGTAAATAATTTGAGACAAGACTAAGTATAAAAAAACATCCCTATGTTTTTTTGAGTATTGATTTAGTAGTTTATCAAGAAAATGCATCTCTGTCTGGGTACGAGCAGGCAGAGGCGGCTCTGGAATAGATGTATCCTAGGGGTAAAACCTAAAAACACCACTTTAATCTAGACTCGAACGGGAACTAGTGCATGAAAAAGGGCCTTTTTGCACTCTTGGTTATGACACTCCCGGGGGATATGATTTAGTAAATTCACAAGCTTAGTATGAAACATTATTAAGGTGAAACAATTCCTGATGAATATATTTTAGAAAGTAGATCATGGATAATATAGATTGAAGCCAATAGATTCATATGTTAAGGAAATAAGAGTTATTTATAATTCATCAGTTTTTTCCTTGTATTACCCTTTATTTTTTACCCCTAACGTTTCTTTTATTCCATCCAATGGTCGATAATATGAGGACTTGGGCTAACAACCGATGTGAATATCAGTGTGATGACTGTACTAATGATATGCCCAATCCAATAGGAGTGGGAATCACGAACTTTGTCACACTTTTCTCTCAGATAACTCATGATTTGAATAGAAATATGGGTTAAGAGGAACATTCAACCCCCCATAAGAATAAACAAGTCACCACTGAGAGCTTTATGAGACAAAGGTATCCTTCATTTTAATGGATCATCTGATCCCTCAATCACTGAACAATGGAACAACTCCATTGAAAAGACCTTCTACATCCTTCAATGTTCTAAAAAAGAGAAGGTTCTTCTGGATTCTTATTGTATGGAGGGTGAAGCTGATCAATGGTGGATGTTGATAAAAAATACAAATCCTGAGGGGGATATCAAGGTGTTGGAATGGTAGGATTTCTAGAAGATGTTTTTTGATAAATATTTTCCGTTCACCCTCCAGATTAATATGGAAAGGGAATTCCTTGCCCTCAAGAAAAAAGATGATGAATCTGTTGGATCATACGAGGAAAACTTCACAAGGCTTGCATGATACACTTCTGGATTTATCATTACCCCCAAATGCAAGGTTGACCACTTCTTTGGTGGGTTGAAACCTAGCCTGAGGAAAGCACTGGTGATCCGTGACTTTGACATCTATGAGGAAATTGTATGATGTGCCCTCAAGATCAAAATGGAGATCAAATAATCATAGGGGTATCATAGGGATAAGAAGCGTAAGGTGGAATTCAATGTTGTCAGTCCAATGGATAAATCCAATGATGCTAAGAAGATCCAGCACCCCACTTTCCAAAGGTGTGGAAAGAAGCACCCTGGAAATTGCCTGAAGGTTACAAGAAAATGCTTTAGGTGTGGAAGAGAAGGGCACCTGGATATTAACTATCAGTATGAATGACCTGCGGCTATGATAGAGGAGAGGAATGCTCTGTTCAAACCTCAATGTGTGGTTCATTGCTACAACTACAAAGAACCCAGGAATATTGCAAATCAGTTCCCTAAGCCAAGGGTTTTCGGAGGCAACAAACAACCTCCAAGGCAGCAAGGGCGAGCGTTTGCCATCACTACTACCAAAGTGAACCCTGAAAATGAACTGGTGATAGGTACGCTAGTTATTAATTAAATAATAGTGAACATACTTTTTGATGTATTTTCTACAAACTCTTTTATATCTCGAAAGTTTAGTCGAACAATCCTAGAACCACCATAAATCATGGAAGTGAAGATGTCGGTGAGTACGGAAAATGGGGAAATCATTGCATCCCATGAATATAACTACTCCCCTATCATAATCTGTGGATTGAGCTTCTTGAAAAACCTCGTCATAATCCTTCTGGTAGAATTTGATTTAATTCTTGGAATGTATTGACTTTCTTTATATAGAGCCAAAATAAATTTCCGTGAGAGGGAAATCACTCTCCATGTGGATAATCAACCCCCGATTCTATACAAGTGTAAGGAGGAAGATGAATCTTCTTTAGATCCATCATCTCAAGAATGGATATTACATCCCTATGAGAACACATATCTAGCTCATAGGATTGATTCCAAGGAAGAAACCAACCTTGGAGACATGCCTATTGTGAGGGAATTGGCTGAAGTGTTTCCCAAGGAATTTCCTGGTCTTCCTCCTAGAATAGATATTAAATTCTCAATTGATCTTATTCTTGGGGCATCGCCAATATCCAAGAATCCATATATAATGGTTGTTGTAGAGCTTGAGTAGATGAAGAAAAACTACAAGAGAATCTGGATAAAGGGTTTATATGCCCAAGTGCTTTACCATGGGGTGCACCAGTCCTCTTCGTCAAGAAGAAGGATGGGTTAATGCGCCTCTTCATTGATTATCGTGAGATCAACAAAATCATGATAAATAATAGGTATCCTCTCCCACGAATTTATGATTTATTCAATCAGCTATGTGGAGCACAATAATTATCCAAGGTGGATTTGTATTCGGGATATTATCAAGTAAGGGTGAAGAAGGAAGATATCCCCAAGAGTGCTCTTTGTACAAGATACAGACACTATGAATTCATAGTAATGCCTTTCGGACTCAATAATGCTCCAGAAATCTTCATGGAATTGATTAATAGAGTCTTTAGAGATTACCTTAATAAATTTTTGGTAGTCTTTATATATGATATTCTGATATACTCCAAAACCAAGGAATATCATGATGAGCATCTGAGAACTGTACTAAAGACCTTGAGGAAGGAGAATCACTATGAAAACTACAAAAAATGTGAGTTTTGTTTTAAGTAGTTCTCATTCTTGGTCCATATCATCACAAGAAATTGGATATATATGGATCCCTCCAAAACAGATGGAATTGAGGGATGGCCGAGTCCAATATCGGTAACAGATATCCGTAGCTTCTTGGGGTTAGCTGGATATTATCGATGATTTGTGAGAAATTTATCACGATTGTCCAACCCTCTTACCAAGATAAATTGGAAGGGAGTAAAGTTTTCTTGGTGTGATGAATGAAATGAAAGCTTCAAGGAGTTGAAAATAAGGCTTATCACTGCGCCCACGCTCGCATTACCCACAAGTGGAGAACTTTTTGCGGTATTTAGTGGTGCTTAGAAGAAGGGCCTAGGATGTCTGTTGATGCAAAATGACAAATTCATTTCCTACGCTTCAAGGAAATTGAATGTTCATGAATAGAACTATCACAAACATGAACTCGAGTTGGATACTGTGATCTTCACTTTGAAAATTTTGCAGCACTATCTCTTTGGGGAGAAGTGTGAAATATATACAGACCACCAAAGCCTCAAGTATATATTCACACAGAAAGAGTTGAACATGCACCAATGAAGATGGTTAGAGCTGATCAAATACTATGACTGCTCAATCCATTACCACCCTGGGAAGGAGAACAAGGTGGAAGATTCCCTAAGAATAAATAACCCAATGATTCTATCATTGATGAGAATTTAAAGGATCCAATCTTTTTAGATTTGATGAATATGGACAAGGAAATCATAAAAAAGGGAAAATCATTAATTATTTCACAAATGATTGCTCAACCATCACTTTTGGAAAGGTTAAAGGATGCTCAAATGGATGATGTGGGAATTCAAGATAAAGTGGAAGCTATCAGAAAAGGTAAATCCTTGGAGTTTAATGTTAATGAAGAAGGAATTGTGAGATTTGGGAAATAAATTTGTGTTCCATCAAATCTGGAGCTGAAGAAGGAACTTTTGGATGATGCACATAGTTCAAATTTCTCTATTCACCCAGGAAACACAAAGATGTATCGAGATCTCTGAGAGAATTATTGGTGGTATAATATGAAGAAGGAGATCGCCGAATATACATCAAAGTGCTTGGTGTGTCAGCAAGTGAAGGTACAGAGGCAAGAGTATAAGGGGATGATGCAACGATTTCCCATACCAGAATGGAAATGGGAGAACATCTCCATGTAATTTTCCACCAGACTTTTGAAGACATCCAAAGGAAACAATGCAATCTAGGTTGTTGTGGATTGTCTTAAAAATCCTACACATTTCATTACTATTCGATAGGATTTCGCATTGGATCAACTGGCATAGATAAATATCAGGAAAGTGGTAAGGCTGCATAGAGTACCACAATCTATTGTGTCTGATCGAGATCCAAGATTCACCTCTAAGTTTTGTATGAGTCTTCAACATACTCTGAATCGTAAAATTTACTTCAGTATGGCCTATCATCCTCAAACTGATGTCCAATTCGAGTGGACTATCCAAACACTTGAGTACATGTTAAGAGCGTGCTCAATGGACTTTAAAGGAGGATGGGACCAACATCTTAATCTGGTTGAGTTCTCTTAAAATAACAGTTTCCAATCGAGCATTGAAATGGCACCATATGATGCCATTTATGGGAAAATGTATAGAATGCCAGATTGTTGGGATGAGGTCGGTGAGCGTAAGTTGCTTGGACCATAAATGTTCGAAGAAATGGTGGAGAAGGTGAAAACCATTCAGCAGCATATCAAGGAATCCCAGAGTCGACAGAAGAGTTTTTCATATAACTGTCGATGAGACCTTGATTTTAAAGTTGGAGATATGGTATTTCTACACATATCTCTGTGGAAGAAGGTCATGAGGTTTGGAAATAAAGGGGAGTTAAGTCTAAGGTACATCGGCCCCTTCTAGATTCTTGATCATGTCTGGGTTGTGGCCTATCGACTAGCACTTCCACCTACCATGGCCAAGGTGCACGATGTCTTTCATGTATCCCTCCTAAGTAAGTACATACCGGACCCTTAACATGTACTCTCTTCAGAGGTGGTTCTGTTATAGGATGATCTTTCTTCTGAGGAGAAACTATTCAAGATCATAGATCGTAGAGAAAAATTTCTACAAAATGCCCCTCGTTAAGGTGTTGTGGAGAAACCACAAGTTTGGGGAAGCGATGTGGGAATCAGAGTAAATGATGAGGTAGAGTTACCCAAATCTGTTTTAGTGTGTGAAAAGGAAATTTTGAGGGTGAGATTTCTTAAGGATGGAATATTCTAAAGACCCAAACTTTCATTAATGGAATTACCTCTTGATCTAAATAAATGCATCTTTATGTAAAATGTTTATATAAAATGTCAAATTATTTGGTTTTATGTTTTGGGATTTTAAAATACTATTAATAATTTTGACCATTGCTAATATAGCCATTGAATAGTGATCACATGATTAGTATAAATACAGGGATTTAACAAATCCAATTTACTCAGACAAAGGAAGCGATGACCTCATCCAGTAGACGTGCCCCAAACGAATCCCATTTGACAGAGCTCAGAAAGGAGGTTTCTACTTTGGGATTTTCTTTTGACCAAGCCCAATATGAGTTTGAATATGTTAAGATCGAGTGGGACCGCCTACAAGAGAAGTGTAACTTGATATAGATTACTACCCATGCAATGTTATCCGAGCCACCCCCAGATTCTGTCACCATCGCGCACCTTACTCTTTGTTCTTATGCGAGTGTAATAAGGGGTTATGTAACAAGACCTTATCACTATGTTCATGTGAATTATTTTTGTATATAATAATTAATATACTTTCATTTTATTATTTTTACCTTGTAAATGGTTTTTAATGCACAAATAGTATTTTTAGTTAAGGTTCAACTAAGAAATAAATATTGATTAATTAATGGGTTTTTTAATTATATAATATTTTAATAAATTATTATTATTATAAAATTAGTTTTTATTAAATATAAATGATCGTATAATTTTATGAATGCAATAGTAATTTTTATTAAGGTTTGATAGCCATTTTTGTCAAAACCCGTGAATTTTCAATAAATGTCTGATTTTATTTTAAAAGTAAAAATTAACAAGTTTAGAAAATTATTTAGATAAAATGAATATTATTTCTAGAATTAGGACATTGAAATTATCCGATGGTGAATTTTTCATAATTTTCTAAGACAGACAAATTTCTGGGTAAAAAGTAAATATCATTTAAATATATAATGTATTTATGACATCATAATGTCCCAATAGTGACGTAATAAAATACTATAAACTTTATGTTCGGCCAATATATGTTTTAATATTAAACTATTGTGATTTTGGGTTTGTTTGACTTGTTTTACAAAGCATTAATGGACCCTTCAAGACTTATTAAACATCTTGTCTTTTTAAATTGTTTTTGTTTGGAGTGTGAATCACCTCCACATGAGAAACCCAATTATTTTAAGAAGTTAGGACTTTGTAATTATAAAATATTGTTTTCCACTTCCCTTTTCCAAACACCATGGGTTTTTTTGTAGTTTGGATTAGTTTAATGTGAGGGGTCCCAAACCTAAATAATAAAGAATTCCCTCACCTTTCCTATATAAACCCACCGAAGCTCCCACTTCCTCCTTACTCAAAGCCTTTGGAGTTCATACAACCTCTACCATCATCTCTATATAATCCTCCCATGGTGCCCCAATCTCTCAAGAAGCCTCTCTCAATCCTTGGAAGCACACTTTCAAGTAAGGATTTTTTTCTTCATTTCTCATTTTTGTCCAATATTCATTAAATTGTTATGCCCTTTTAATTTCAATTATAAATATTGGGGTATGGTTTTATACATTCACTATAATACCCTCTTTATGTTTGAATTATGAGAGACCCCTTTCTCTATCAATAAATTCCTCCCATGTACACCTGTTACTATGCCGAAATTTTGAAAGGAATTTATCTCTCCTCACTTATATTCAAGCATTTCTTTTGTATCATGAATCTAAATTCCATTAAAATTGTTATAATGTGTATATATATAACCCCCATGCTGTCAATTTCATGTAAATATGATGATACACCCCTTTATCTCTCATCAACCACTTTTATGAATTCTTACGTCACACTGTTACGCTGCCGAAATTACACCAGTTTTCCAAGATAACGTCATCATGTAGTGAATACCTTGCCCATTTATCTATCAAGGGTATTCACATTTATGAACATTTACTTATTGTTTAAATATTTTCATGTATTTATTCCACATTATTTTATCATGGAATAAAATTTTATGTTGAATGATTCAAAGTTTTATGATCCATGTGGCACACTTATGCATGAAATGTAATGTTTATGAAGGGTGCGCCCTTATAGAGCTCCAATGCATTGGGTAAAGTATATTTTCATGATATGTCATGTTAAATGGGTGTTGACTCATGATAATTCAAGTTAAACAAGGTTTTACTCATGCTTCATGTGCAATGAGGGTTTGCTCATGATCTATGTGCAATGATCCTTGGCTCATGCTAATTCCATGTTAAGTGTTGTGGCCACATTTCCATGTTATGATTATCATGATTTATCATGCCTTTATGTTTATTCTTCGTTTGTTCTCTATTGATATTCCTATTGTCTAACATGTATTGTATTCCTCATGTTATTCCATGATTATTCCCTTACTAGGCTTTATATATCACCCTTTTCTTATGCATGTCCTCAGGTTATCCCATTCAATGCTAAGTACAAGGGAATGTAGTGGTCATATAAAGTAAGTTTTCAATAAAGATGTTGTATTTCATGTTTTAAGTTGTTATGTAATGATCCTAATCCCCAAAGACACTAGAACTATCGATATTCTATGTTTTATCAAGTGATGTTTGTGTAATAAATTATGACTAATTGTGTAATAAAAATAAGGGTTGTCATACATCATCAATTTCTACCCTCATTCCCAATAGTATTTTTTCATATTTTTCTGATCTGGATTTCTCTTCAGAATCATTTTTAGGGAAATAGATGGACTTTTTTACTTCAAAAAGAGGTGGATCTTAATACCCATAATTAAATGATATTAATATAAAATTCACACACTTTCTGTAATTATTTGTATGCTAAAAAGGAATATAAAAATTTCCTTAAATTATTCTTAAAATTCATTCAAAATCTCAAAAATAGGTATTCTAGTTTTTTCTTTCTTCCCAAAAACTTGAATTTAACTTAGATCATATAAAGTCTTTTGAGAAATGTGGATAAGGAAAATAGTCTTGTAATGTGGATACCTAAAAAAATTCATTCATAGATATTGAGGGATATAATAATTAAACGTAAGGGAAGGGTGTGAAATGGAGTTTATTGAAAAAATGGGATTTAAAAGAAAACGAATTCATCAATCATTTATTAAAAAAATACACAAATTCTCCATGGTTTTTACTAGATTACTAAGAAATTTTTTGTTATTAAATTCCACCTTGGTTCGCTCAATAAATAGATCATTGAAAATATTATTTTAAAATTTGTTCATTAGGCTCACTGGTAAGAGAAAAAACATTTTTGGACAGTATGTCATGACATTATATTAAAAAATTATTGGGTTTTCATTAATTTAGTTTATTTATAATTTGGAAATAGTATTAATCTGACATTCATTTAAGGTGAGAAAATAGGTCAATTAATTTTATCAACCTTGTAATGGATTGAATGTTTTTCATGGGTATTCATATTAAACTCACATATTTCAAAAATTGACAAAAAATTATAGAAAACAAATTTTTTTTGAAAAATAAAAAAAAGTTTAAAAAAAGAAAAAATAAAACTCTTAAAGAAAGTTCATACCTAAATACCTCGACTAAAAGGTTCCCCACCTCACACATAAATTATGTTGTGTCTTAAATGAATTTAAACTAATTAATCATGTAAGTATATTTCATATAGAATCATAACATCAAATCAATTAATAAAGAGAGGTATAACCTTTTGGTTTGTTATTGATATACATGTTAAAGGATTGTGAGCTCATCCAATTGTTTTAGAAATAGATATCCATAGTACTTATTTAATCAATCCCCATTAATAATGAATGTGTTTTCTTTATCTTCCTTCATAAACCATAAAACACCAGAAGGATAGAATTTAGTGATTATAAATTAATCTTCACATACAAGACAAATCTTACTCGAAATTAACTTGAATCTAGATTTTTAGAGAAACACTTGGTCTTTAGTATGGTATATTTTTTATTATATCACCTTATAATGAGCCAACATTGTACTTTCTTTATATATTCTCGAATTTTCAAAATCTTCTTTCTAATTTCCTCCAGTTCTTACATCTAAAATTCTCCCACGTTTCCATCTTCTTCCATGTCCATATTCATTTATTTGATAACATTATAGTTTTTTTCTCCAAATCAAAATGTAGGTGGAAACTCTTTCCATATACTAAATGGAAAGTTCTCATTCATATATGTGTCTTTTATGTTTTCATATAACCCCTTGAGGTGTATTCCAAACTTTGGCTCTAATATTTTCTATTGTGGTTTACTATCTTTTATATAATGATTTTTATTTCTATAATGGAAACTTAATTTTGGAAATTTTTTAGGGATAATAGGGTGTAGATGTCTTATGATGGACTTCATACTTACTCAGAAGAGCCTCTATTATTTTATTAAAAATTTGGTACCCTTGGTCACTAATTATTTCTCATAGAATTATAAATATATGGAATATGTTAGTCCTAAGAAAATAACAAAAACTATAACATCATCATGTTTGGTGGTTTTTAAGTCCACCCATTTTAAAAAATAATATGTTGTAAGAAGAATATAATAATTTAAATATTACATGAAAAAAGGTCACATAAAATCTCTTAACCATTGTAATAACCTCAACTATAATAACCCAGATCCAATACTTATTTTATTATATTGGAATAGATATAAGGGGTATAATCCCAAAGGACTAATCGTTTTAGCAGTATTAGAGATTGAGATACAAACATGATACCCATTTTATATTGGGAATAAAATTTAAAACATAACAGGAGTGAACAATATTCATCCTTGAAATTAATTTAAATTATTATTCTTCATATTGTGGGTAAAGTAAAAAAATAATTGTGAGTTAAAATTATCTGTAAGGGTTACATATAGTAGAATACATCATGAGTAAATAAAAAATAAATAATATGTCAAGTTAATTATTTTTAAACAAAAGGAAATATGGGTCGGTCTCCCAGCCCTTTCCCCAAAAATTTATTAAATAAATAAATATTTACAGTTAAAAAATGAGGTGTAATGTTCTTTCATTAGTAAAATATTAAATAAAATAATACACTTTAATGATAACGTTAGAAAAAATGATTGAAATAACACACCGACATCTTGAGATTGATCTTAATTTTTTCTACTTTTCTCAACAAACTTCAATTAATCTTCAAGAATATACACTATTTATAGTAAATCAATAAAAAATCCTTCAAGAGATTAGTGCTCGCAAATGAAATTCATTTCCATCTGAATCAGCTTTATAGAAGTAGAATAACAACTTCCTGCATTAATCCATTCTAGTCAGGTAGGATGATGAAATACTATCGTGACATGTAGAGCATACACAAAACAACATATGTAGAAAAATTGTTCGAAGAACCATGACAACTACATAAAAATTAACTGAAATCACAAATAAAGCTTCACCAAGTGTACAAACCTCTTGAAAGCAAGAGTTTGAGCCTATGAAGATGCCAAAAAAAATAGTGAATGTTTCAACCAAAATCATGAGATCAACCTTCATCTTCTCCAAATTGGTAAATTCTTCCCAAAATACAACAACTCTAAGAAAGACTAAGAAAAATTAAGAAGTCCACTAGAAAGAAATGCATCATCACAGTCTCCCAGCATTACAGAAAAATCAGAGTCCTCTGAGACTACGAAACCATATAATTCAATGAAAGCATAATGGATTACATACAATGCCAAGAAGGATCCTATACATCATTAGAAATAGAATCCCAAATATACTATTACCCATATAAAACAAGTCACTAATAAGAAACACATCCCTAAAAATAAACCTAGAAAATAATTTAAACATGTAAAAATTTATTCCCAAGGTATTTCATTAAAGTTAAAATCAAGATTTATTTTATATTCCTCCAACATACTAATGAACATAATATTTATAATTTCGAGGTATTTCTCAATAGTAATATCATCATCAAAGAACATCTGGAATTTAATATTATCTTATTCATCCGTCCATGCATCGACTTCTTCCCCCACTAGATCATTAATAAAATAAGCATCTGTGTACACACGAAGATTTTTTTACTTCATATTATTTATCATCTAATATAGAGTTTAAAATCAGGTGATAAATAAAAATTGGAAGTTATGGGGGTTAAATTTTCTTCTTTTTAGAGGCATCTAAATATCTTTTACCAATTGTTCTTTCTAGCCGAGATTAGTCCCTACACTTCCTCTCTTTTCTATGATTAGGTGTAATGTAGCCATATATATCCACCATTGGTTTTTTCCCTTCCCTACATGCGATATTAAGTAGGATTACTTAATTTTATTAGGAAAGAATCAACCTATTGTGAAGATTTACTAGATTCAGAGAGGTTACCCATATACTTATCCCTTGTATCATGTGTTTCAAAGTGTTTCTCCTATTCCTCCACTAGGGAGAAAGGAGAATCAGCAGAGATAGAGATTCCATGAGTTTTAATAAAATTGATTGTAGATTAAAGAGATTGTTCATTGTTTAGAATGATTTCTTTTTTCACATTATTCTTAAGACCTTCAATATGTACCCTAAAATCAGACAAGCCAGCCTCAACTATGCGGATAACAAGAAATATAAGTTTCTTCTTTATTTTTTCATCCCAAGTTACTATATTGGACTCAAGATGTGAAATATTTGTGTCACAATACTTCATATAATGTCCAAGAGTAAGGAAATAATGTCATTAATTAGGTATATTTTCATAAACTACATCCTAAAAGAAACCATAATCACCATTTTGAATCCATATTTGAGAGGAAAAATCCTGAGAAACATTAATTGTAACACATATTCTAGAGACTAAACATCTTGAGAGATTCCTTGTCATTGAATCCTGCTTTAATTGATCTCCAATGTCCATGGAAATCCGAAACATGGTAGTTTTCTTAAAAATATAGAGTAATAGATCAGGGAATCTAATCCAGATGAGAATATTGAGAGACTTAGAGAAGAGGTCGAACTATAGGGCCCATTTAATAAATTTCATAGAATATCCCACAAAAACAATGATCATTTTTTTCAGAGTTTGTAATAGTCATCCTCATTAGAACGGTGAAAAACAACATTGGATGAATTCAATAGGATGATAGGAAAACCCAAAAGGTTGAAGGATTCAATTGAGATTATTAATAATTTGAATCATTTTCTAGGTTTATAAAAATTTCCAACAAGCACAAATCATAAATATGATGAAATAAAGTTCACCTCCTTTGTTGATAAAGAAATTGTCGAATGTCTATGGTACCGAAAATTATTTGGGAAAATGGAATTAGGGACCGTGATGCTATTTTCATGAGGCTCAGTTTTCTTGGTAGTTCTTCTAGATATCACATTTGTAAAGGATCTCATATCTAAGGTAGGGTTTCTTATGTGTTCACCCAGAATCAGGTTTATCATCCTCCTCATCCCAGGAATCCCAATATTTTATATTAAATAACTAAACACATAATCCATTAAATCAATAATTTGAGAAAAAATTCATCAATGGATAATATCAATGAAATAATCTCATGGGTAATAATAAAAAATATCAATGAAGGAAATTATCAATATTGGATGTTGCAATATTATATATCATGATATCAATACTGTCAATACCTTATTCTAAGATAGTTTAAAATTATGGGTACGTATACACTAAAAACCCATTTAATTTGGGTAACTAATTTGTCTTTTGATACCTATTGATGCATCGAGGGGATATCTATATCTGATACCAACTCATTACATCATGTCTAGTGAATTTCTCATATGTTGAATGATCAATTCAATTCATAAACAATATTAATTATGAAAAAATATTTGTATTGAGTAAAGAATACAAATTTATTAATATTTTCCCAGTCGATCAAATAAATTTGAAAATAAAATATACTATGTAAAAATGGAATGAGGTTTATGAAATAATAATATCCATGATACAAAGAATATTGATATTTAAGATATATTTAATATGTAATTATCACAATAAACTGAGTGTTTTGATAAAACTTTAATGGTAATAAAATTAATAATGGATAATATGTGACCATAGGTTCATTGGGAATATAGGTTTTATAATAAAATCATGTCCTTTGGAAGAATAAAGAGAATGGAACTGAAATATTGAAATAATATTTCATAAAATATTTTTACTTATATAATCATTTTAAATGTATAGAAGAAGCTAAATATCATAAAACATTTATAATGGTGGGGAAGTTCATTATTATAATATATGTTAAGACCATTCCTTTTGGATTTTTGTAATAAAAGAAAAAATTGACCTTTTATAAAATATTATAATGATTCATTTATAAAATTTTTAAAAAGTTAATTATAACTGAAAATTTATTTAAAAAATAATTTTATTAAATAAATTAATTTTAAAAACAATTTAAACAATATGGGTTTGGAAGAAAAATTTATCCGATTAAAAGATAAATAAAATAGTTTTTTATTTTAAACATCTAATTGCTTGATTCAAGTACCAAAGAGGGAAAACTATATAAATAAATATATAAACTACGTAAATATCCTTAGTAATTGAAAATTATTGGATCTTAAGAATGATAAATTATAATTTACCTTCAATCAAAATGTGATCAATCCTAAAAGAAATTGATATTGTAAAATAAATTCCTACTATGGTAAATTTTGAATTGTAACCCCCTGAAAGAATAAAATTAAACTATAAAATTAATCATTATAAATAATTATTTACTCATGTTAAATATATCAAAGGGGTATTATATACAACACATAAAATTGAATAGGTTCGTAATATAAAATATTTCTCAAAGGAGTATAAATTGAGATGAAATCTGTTACCTCTGAGTCCCTTTAGTTAAATGTTCCTTAACATTATATATAATGATTTTAAACAAGTTATTATTTTCTTAAATAACTATATTTGTATTTATAATATCATATATAATCCTATTATAACATATTATCACCCGTTCGTTAAAAATATTTCATTATTACCATTGTTTCAGGTGTTAACTGCATTATTTTCTCATTCAAGTTTTGGCATGGATGTTCCAGTTATTATTTATAGGATATTGTTACATAATATATGTAATTATATTAATGTTATAAATGTCATATTTACTTATTATATATTTTTTTATAATCATTCTTCAATTTTGGATATGGAAAATGTATGAAATTGTTTCATTCTGGCGGGAGGCCATATGTATGCACGAGCAACGTTATCATTTCCTTAATGGATGAAAGGGTAAGAAATCAGATGATATATAAAATTTAAAAAATCAATATTATGTTATAATTATATATATATATATAATATTTGGTTCTAGAATTATGAATATCTATGTGAGTTAGTGATGAAAAGTGAATTACATCAGTTTAGGAGGTGATAGTCCATTGTACACATGAGTGATGATTTTGTTTCACATTTGATGGAGAAGAAGATGAATAAATATTATAACATAAACATAATTAAATATCATTATATGGTATATAATTGTGTTATTAAATTTAAAATTTTAATACATAAGTGATGGTAGTAAAAGATGAATTATTAAAGAATTATTTTGTTGAAGGAAAGTTCCTTCGCACAGAACAACTTTCTTTGGATATCTTTTTAAGGACCCCAGGATTGGTCTTTAGGAAGAAAAAAACTATATAATATGGATAATAAATTTGGGAGATATTTTTTATGCTTTTTTCAAGATAAATTTCTTTATATGTGTTAATAAGTAAGGTTATGGAGTGTCCTTTTATTATTGAGGTGAGTGACACACTTGTAATTTTTCAAAGTTTTTTAATAATGGCATGTCTTTTTCTTAGAAATATGGCTCCAAAATGTCTCATATTAAAATGAAAAAATTATAAGGTCTAAATAAAACCAACTAATGTTATTTATAAAGTTTTGAGGTCATTTTGATCCTTATATATATAAATTAACCACCTGGTAAACCTATTTTTACCTCAATCATCTTAATTAATTTTTGATGTTTTTACTATTAATTATGAAAAAAAATTAAGTTGAGCTTGTTAAATAATATTAATTATTTTTATTAAAAATATTGAATCTATTTTATAAAACTAAATTCATAGAAGTTTTATAATATAATTTAAAAAACGAGTAAATCTTGTTGAAAATGGTTTTTCAAGAAGTAGATTTTTCAAGCATAAGATGATCCTATATTAACCATATGACTAGTAATAATCATGATATAGATTTAAATTAATGTAGTTAGATATATAATATATAAATTTCAATTAATTCACTCCTAATTGATGATTATTTTAATCAATTAAATTTGTAAGGAATATTTTCAAAAAAAACAGTTTTCTGATAAATATCCCTTTTTACCTTCAAATGATCTTATCTTTATCTCTATCAATTTTATAGTCAATAAATTTTTAATTCTATATATTTTAATATATTATTAGAAATAAAATTATTAATATTCAAATACTATATTTTCCATCATTCATAAAATCTTATTTCTATGGGAATATTTCAAAAAACCATTCTACGCTTAATTTGAAATTGGATGTTCAAAATCAATAATCATCCTATCAAATTTTAATTTTTGTGACATGAAATATTAAAATATTCATTTTTTTATAGTTTAATTAAATTATAATGTTCAATTAATATAATTTAAGCTCGTGTGTTATGTTTTTACCTCTTACAAAAATTTCATCCTTGAAATTTTTATGGATATTACCTTCTAATAAAATAATGGTTGTTCTTCTTCATAAAATCCTATTATTTCCAAGATGATTCATCCATTTTATGATTTCTCCAATGTAAATTTATTAATTGGGTCATCCAATTCCTCAATAATTTCTCTCTAGTAATAATAATTTGGATGTGATATTAATAGTAATATAGATAAAGTTCTAATTTTAGAGGTGAGCACACATGTTGAGTTTGGAATTTACTTCATTAATAATGATATATGGAACATATAATTTAATTTAGATATAATCGGTGGCATTGATAAATTGTAATATATAGGTCTAATTATTTATATAATTTTAAAAGTTTTGATAAACCTGGGGATTAGTTTCCCTTTCTTACAAAACCTTATAACATCCTTCCATGGAGATACATTAAAGAAAACATGACCACCCACTTTAAATTCCAAATATATCCTTTGTTTGTTAGAATAAATATTTTTCCTTCCTTGAGATGATTTAATATTAGTGTGAATAATATTTAACCTTTTCATTGTCTCTTTAAAAAATTCTAGGCCAACAAGTTTCATTTCACCAACTTCATCCCAACATGTGGGAGTACAAAATATCATACCATATAATGCTTCATGTGATGTAATTTGAATACATTAATTGAAAATATTGTCATAGGAAAGCTCTATAAAAGGTAAATACTAATTCTAAACACTTCTAATGTTAATTTATCATGACCTCAACTAGTCTTCTAATGTTTTAATTGTTCTTTTATACTATTCATCATTTTAAGGATGGTAGGTAGTTCTCAAATAAATATCATTATCAATAGCCGTATGAAGAATCTTCCAAAATATCAATGTAAACTGAAGATCATGATTATATATTATTGAAATATATTCCCTAAGAAGTCTTAAAACGTCATTAATATAGATCCATGCAAGGTGATCAGTTGGTAAATCATCTCATATAGAAAATAAATGTGTAGATTTGGTTAGGGGATCAACAATAACCCATATGAAATCATTCTATCTAGTTTTATTTGGTAGTAGTGTGAAAAATTACATAGTAATTTCCTTCCATTTACGAATAGAAATAGGTGGATATTTCATGAATCTTCTAGGATGTTTTCTTGCATCCTTCACCTATTGAACAACCAAGAATATTGATACATAGTCATAAATTTCTCACTTCATGTTATCCCACTAAAACTTTTCCTTGAAATCACTAAACATCTTGGTGCTATCTTAGAGTATAGATAAATTGGAGATGTGAGCATCATCCAATAATTTCTTTTTTTAAGTCATTTATAAATTTAATACATAGTCTCTTTCTAAATTTTAGAATTCCAGTTTCACAAAAAAATTCTTCCAAATTCCCATAATTCACATCCTTAATTTTCTTCTCAAAATTTTTATAATCATATTCAGAACTTTTTATCTTTTTCAATAAAGATTATTTGGAATTAAATTTAAAAAGGAGTGATATATCTCCAATATTAATAATTCCCATATCAATATTTACTATATCCATGAACATTGGATCCCTATCAATCATATTTTTTGTGATAACTCCATGACTTTTCCTTCTCAATGCATTCACTACCTTATTTTCCGTCCCTTGGTGGTAGTGTATTGAGAAATCATAATTTTTTGAGTAATCCAGACCATCTCCTTTACTTATATTGTGATATTCTATGAAAATATATATTTTAGCCTCTTATGGTCTGTGTATATCTCACATATTTCACCATACAGATAATGTATCCATATCTTCAAAGAAAATATTACAACTTCCAACTCAATATCATGAGTTGGATAGTTTTGTTCATTAGTATTTAACTACCTTGATGTGTATGAAATAACCTTTTCATTCGGAAAAATGGGATAATGAAGTCCATTATTTGATGCATCATTATATATCGAAAAGCCATCATTTCCTGATGGTAGATTCAAAATCAGATCATTGACCAATATCCTTTTCAAATTTTCAAAAACATTCTTGAAATTTCTTTTTCCATGTGAACTTAACCACTTTACATGTAATCTTGGTTAACATGCTAGACATTTAAGAATTTTTTTGAATAAATTTCCAATAGTAACCTATTAAACCAATGAAACTACGCACCTTAATTATGTTCATTGGTGTAGGACATTCTTTGATTTCCTTTTCTTTATAGGATCAACTGATATTGTGTCCTTGGAGACAATATGGACAAGAAAATAAACTTTTAGAATCTAAAATTCACACTTGCTAAATGTCCCATATAATTATTATCATCTAACAGTCTCATGAATGATATTAAATTGATTCTTATGGTCCTCATAAATTTTATAATACAACAAAACATCATCAATGAATACTATAATGATATTATCATGACATTTATTTAATAATAAATTCATTGTAACCACAAAATATGTGTAATATTGGTTAATACAAATTAAATTACTATAATCATCTAATGACTATACCTAATTTATAAATTTGTCTTTGGAATATCTTAATTATTTACTCAAAATTGATGATACCCATAGAAAAGGTCAGCCTTTGAAAAATATTTATCTTTTTCATGTTCATAAAATAAGTTATCAAAGGGAGTTAGATGATAATTTTTCTTTTTCGTAGTGGAATTTATTTCTCTTTAATCAATATACAACCTCATGGATCCATAATTCTTCTTAATAAAAAGAAAAGGGGATCCCCAAAGTGAAACAATTTGTTGAATAAACCCCTTATCACATAAATACTGTACTTTTTTTTCAACTACACTAATTCCTTAGTGTTTAATCTATAGGGAGTATTTGACACAGGTCTTTCATCATCGTTTAAATCAATAAAAAACTCAAATTCATACTCTAGTGGATAACTGGGTAATTCATCTTTAAATACATCAATGTATTTCTATAATATAGGTATATACTCAATTTTAAGATTACATTTTTCATCCATAGATTGTTCTTCATCTTCTCACCTGATAATCCTATTCAAAAGTTCTATTGGAGGAAGATCTAAACATAACTCTGATGATGAATTATATTATCTAAAGATAAGGAATTCATCATCTTCATCATGAATCATAATTTCATTTTATTTACAATAAATACTCACATGATATTTGGAAATTTAGTCTATTAAAAGGAATATATCATATTCAACCATTTTTATGATAATAAATTCAGTAAATAAATCATGTTTATGTGTCGTAATGGGAACTTTCTAATCCATCCTTATTGTAGTGATATTCCCATTAAGAGTTTTGACAAACAAGTCCTTTCTTAATGTGGTAGAGAAATTTATTGTTTTATTAGAAAATATATAACTTATAAAAGTGTTAGAGGATCTATAATAAAATAATTAATTATATCAATTTGAATATATTATTAAATTACCTTCCAAGATCTATTTTAGAACTTCAACCTCAACTATAGTGATCATATAAACCGAGTCTTCTCCCCTTAACCCCTTATGAAATAAGTTTCCAAGATTCTTGGAAATTTAGTTTGAATAATGACCCAATTAATTAAAATTTTATCCCTAGAAATTAGTGGTATCTATCTTTACCTTACATTCATAATCTAGATGACCGTTTTATTCACACTTGTAACACACTCTCATTCCCGTCAGGCATTTTCCAGGATGTTTCTTTCCACAAAATTCACGTGATGGAAATTATATTTTTTTCTTATTTTTATTTGATGTAGTCCCTTTATATTGGATTTTCTATGACCTATTCTTATCTAAATTACACTTAAATATATAGGATTTGGAAAATTCCTTCTCTATTTTTATGGCACATAAAACTATTTCATCATAAGATGAAAAAACATGAGAAACCAGTTTCATTCGGAGACTTGACTTAATACCTTCAAAGAAATGGTAAATCGTACATTATTTATTGTTTTTGTAATAGGTAACATACTTGAATATCCATGTAAAGGTATCCCCATACTCCACAACACATTTTTCTTCCTTTTTCTTCAATCTAAGGAACTCTCTCTTCATTTAAGTTCATTGATTGTGAGGGAAATGTCTATGGAATAATTTTAATTTAAAATATATTAATTACATGTGTTATATTTCATATTACTCCATAGTATTTGGGATCAATGAAAACAATTGATTCGAATAACCCATCATACAATATACTTCAAGTATAACACTTTAATATTCATCACATCCCAAGTCCATAAATATATTTTCAATGAACTTAACCCATTTCCCAACTACCACTATGTTAGTAGTTACACTAGATTAGGGGGGATTCTATCACATGAAGTGATTAAAAATATGATGATCATGCTATGTAAATATATTTTTCTTCATTTAGACATGTTATTAATCATAACCTAATTAAGGTACCCAAATATGGCCATAATCTGCTCATTTCCAACACCAATTATATCATCTTGCTCAGTAGATAAATTTCTACAATGTCCATGAGTGTTTATACCATTCGTTATTCCAAAAACAATTTCATAAATATGGAATATACTGAATTTTGTCAAAACATTTTGAATTTAAATAAAAACTTATAATTTTAAATTTAGTGTAATACTTAACATTTTTAAAATTAATGCATTATTAATATCAAAATCATAAATATTGTTTCTTGGAGAATATCTTTAAATCATAAAAATTTATTCAAACCCTTCATAATGGTTTTTAAAGAAAATGTGAATTCACCAAATAATATCACCCAAGACTATCAAACCAGGTGTACAGTAAGGGATCACTCACCATGAAATAGAATGATGTTTTATATATACTCAAACCAATTATTTTTTTAGTTATTACCCATAGATTCATTTATTCAGAATCCTCATCAACATATAGTATCTATACATGTATATATTTCTCTCTAAATAAAATTTAACATAGCAAAAAATTTGGATGTTATTCCACAATTTAGCCTATCCTAAAAGTCTATCATATGGTTTTGTTCTCTAATATATGTTTTCTTAAATCTAGTTTGTATGGTTTCTACTAAACTTATTCTGATACTAACTGTAACAACCCCAACTATAGTAACCCAAATTTTGTGGTTAATTTATTATATTTTCAGAGATATAAGTGGTATAATTCCAATTGACCAATCAGTTTAATACTCTTTGAGATTAATATACATACATGATACCCATTTTACATTGGGAATAAAATATAAAACATAAAAAAGAAAATATTTTTCATCCTTGAAAATCATTCATCAAATTCATCTCTATATCCTTGGGAAAAGAAACAAAATAAGGGTGATCTCAAATTCTCAATAATCATTACATACAATGGAATCTATCTTGATTAAATAAGGTATAAAATATATGTAAAGGTAAATAATGGAAAACACATTCTATTTAATCAATAACTAGAGAAAAAAATGCATCCATAGATAATATAAATGAAATAATATCACATATAATAATAAGTGAATTCTCAATGAATGAAATTATTAATATTAGATTTCATGATCTCATAAATCATGATATCTACTCCATCAAGAGATTTTTAAAAGATAGTTTAAAAATATGGTTAGGTATACACAAAAAATCCATTTAATTTGGCTAACTGATTTGCATCATGAGAATTGTCGATGAATTGAGGGAATATCTATAATCAGGCCCCACCCATCACTGCATTTCCAACACATTAGTAATATATGGAATAATAAATTATATTCATAAAAAATATTCCTTATTAGTAAATATTTATATTGAGTAAAGAATAAAATTTATCAAAATATTCCCCAGTCAATAAAATAAATTTCATAAGAAAACACCATACAAAAAAATGGTATAGGGATTAAGAAATAATCATATCCATGATACAAATTATACATATATTTAATAGAAATTTAATATACAATGATCACAAGAAAGTCAATTTTTCAAGATAAAGTAAATAACCATGAAATTAATAAGGGATAATTGGTGACCATCGGTTCATCAGGAATATAGGTTTTATAAGAAAATAATGTCTTTTGGAAGAATAAAGTGAATGGAAGTGAAATACTAAAATAAGTTTCAATAAAAGTGTTTTCCTTTTAAAACCATTGAAAACATGTATAATAAGATAAATTTTGTAAAATTTTTATTACGATGGGAAATTTCATTATCTCTATATACGTTAAAAACAATACTTTTTAATTTTTATAAATAAATCTGAAAATGTAAATTTTGGGAAAAAATATAAAGAATATTTTAAAAACTTTTAAAAAGGTGAAGGATAATATACAATTTTATTAAAAAATTATTTCAATATATAAAAGAACTTTTTTAAAATAATTTTGAAAAATATGGATATGAAAGAAAAATTTATCCAACTAAAAGATAAATAAAATAACTTTTTCTAAATATTTCTTATCTTTATTAAAGTACCAAAGAGTAGAAAATTTGGAAGAAAATATGTAAAATCCTTAAATATACATCGGATAAAAAAATTACTGTATATTATTAAGGATAAATGATATATCCCTTGAATTAAATTATAAGAAATCCCAAATGATTTTGAGATTGTAAAATAAATTATTACCATTTTAGTATCATTGAAATTACCACCCCATGAAATAATAATATTAAATTGAAAAATTAATTATTATGAATTATTATGAATTAATGATATATATATAAAAATGGTAGTATTTAAAAATCATAAAATTTAATTGGTTCATAATAACAAATATATCTCTATAGAGTGAAAATTTAGAAGAAATCCCTTACATTAAACTTCCCTTTTTATTAACACATTATTTAACATCTTGTATAGTGTTTTTAAAAAGTCTATTAATTTATACAATAAAAAAACTATTTTAATATTTAAAATATCATATATTATCCTCTTGTATAATCTTATCTCATGTTTTCCAATAATATTTCATTTTTACCATTATTTCGGGTGTCAACTACTTTGTTTTCTCATACATGTTTTATCGTGAAAGTTATAATTCTTTTGTTTATGATAT
Source organism: Viscum album (assembly GCA_963277665.1). Classification (NCBI taxonomy): domain Eukaryota; kingdom Viridiplantae; phylum Streptophyta; class Magnoliopsida; order Santalales; family Viscaceae; genus Viscum; species Viscum album. Next base: position 1,181,906,738 of record OY728164.1, read on the forward strand.
TGTTCCCTTATCTGAAGAATTATATTAATGTTATAAATATCATATTTACTCATTAAAAGATTCTTTATAATCATTATTTAATGTTGGATATGTAAAATGTATCATATTGCTTTGTAGAGATGGTAGTACGCACACACACACGAGCAACATTATTATTTTCCTAAAGTGTTAAATGATATTGAAGTAGATGATTCATATATAATTAATAGAATAAATATTATTTTATAATTATAATATATATATTATTTTTTTCAATCATTATGACTATTCATGTGAGCCATAGATAGAAAAAAAATTACATTGATTTACGGGGTGGTCGTTTACCTTACACACAAGCACTGGTTTTGTTTCCCATTTGATGGAGAATGAGAATGATAAATATCTTTTCATGAAAATAATAAAATATTATTTTATGGATTATAATTTATTTATTATATTTAAATTATTAATCCATAATATAATGTGTTAAAAGATGAATTAAAAAACAAAGAGTTTGAAAAAGACAATTATCTCTGCTTAGAAGAACCTCCTATGGATCTTTTTTTAAGAAACCTAGGGTTGGTATTTTGGGAAGAATTTACCATTATAATGTGGATAAATATTTTTTTATTTTTTAGGTTTTTGTTGATCTAAATGTTTTGATATTTTTGAATAAGTTAGGGGAGTGGTTCCAATTTATAATTGAGGCGAGTGACACACTTGTAATTTTTCAAGGTTTTCCAATAATGTAATGTCACTTTCTTGGATATATGGCTCAAAATATGGCTTGTATTCAGAGCGTACAAGTATAACATTTAAATAAAATATAAAAATTTTGTTTTAAAACGTTATTAGGAAATTTTTACCTTTATCAATATAGATTAACTCTCCAGTAAACATGTTTTTACTATAACTATATTAATTAATTTTTTATTTTTTAACTATTCATTGTGAAAAAAATTATGTTGAAATTATTACCTAATATTAATTATGTTTATTCCAATTATGTAATATATTTTTTAAAATTCAATTCATATAATTGGTATAATTTAATTTAAATATAAACCTACAAATCGTGTTGAAAAACAGTTTTTTATAAAATACATTTTTCAAGCTTAAGATGCTTTTATATTAACTATATGAATAGTAATAAACATTATATAGATTTAAATTAATATATTTTTATATATAATATTTAAATTTAATTTAAATAATCTATTTTTAAATATGATTTTAATTAATAAAAATTGGATGGCATTTTTCCTTTTAAAGTGTTTTTTATGAAAAATATCCCTCTTTACCTCTAAATTATCTTATATTTATCTATATCAAATTGATTTAAAATAAATTTATAATTCCAAATATTATAATATAATATTATAAATAAAATTATTAATAGGTAAATACATAATTTTTAATAATTCATAAAATCTGACTTCTTTCATAAATTTCAAAAAATAATTCTAGCCTTATTTTGACCTAGAAATTTCAAAATCAATATTCAACATATAAAATTAATATTTTTGTTCCATGAAATACTAAAATGTTCATTGTATTATAGTTTTTTTATATTAAAACTTTCACGTACTATAATTGAGGAATGGCTGTTACACCCATACTTCAAAAATTTCACAAAAGATAATGGGTTTTTGAGGAATCTATTATATTTTTGAAATATTATAAGAAAAGTGGAATTTTTAACAATTTTTACTGTATTAATTTAAATATTTTAATATAGTGGTTTAATAAACAACATATTTAAAAACTTTTTTTGTGGTTATTTTAGGTCCAAAGTGGCCTCCACAATCTATTGTGTGATAAAATTCAAAGATATATTCAATTTCACTAATAGAAAAACATATCCTTATTACTTAATCTTTGTAAATTTTATAAAGGAACAAGTCTTCCCAAATATAAAATCTAGATTCAGACTTGAGTTTTTTTTATAATAATTATGATATGTTTTTACATGGGAAGTCACCAATTAATTTACTATGTCGGCATAAATTGGTAATTCACCTTTTTATAGGTAGAGTTTTTATCCTAGAATGTGTTCATTATATGTGTTTTGGTATGGAATTTCAACTTTATAATTTTTGGGTAGTCTTATATAGTGAAATACCACTTGATTGTAAACCCATTTTATATTATTAATCTCAAATTTTAATTCTTGTAGAAGTAGAATCCATTTTTCTAGATTAGGTTTTCTCTATTACTTTTTCATTATGTATATGAGGGATGCATGGCTAAAAAATATAGTGATAATAGTTCAAAGAAAATAGGATCTAAACTTATCTAAAGAAAAAAACATTAATGAACACCTTTTATATGGTGGAATAGTTAATTCGGGCATCTTTTAGTGTTCTTGAGTTATAAGAAATTTATTATGGTTTTTCTATAATTCATTAGGGAATAACTGATCGCACAATTTTTTTTGAAGTGACTCGTAATAGTTCAAATGGATGTTCCCAATTTAGTTTCTACATTATTAGGGTATTAATTAATCTCCTCTTAAGTTCATCAATCGATTCCCAACATTCTTCATTAAAATAAAATTCAACCTCTTTTAAAAAATTTCTATAAATAGGGAGAGTTGTCTTACTTAAATCATTTATGAATATTCTATACAATCCTATATAGAACAATAAAGATCTTTTATATTTTACACAAGTTGGAAAGGAAAAGGAATTTATTACTTCAATTTTAGGTTTATCTTCCTCAATATATTTTTTGAAATAATTTTCCCTAAGATTATTTCTATTTCTACCATGAAATGACACTTTTCAAAATTTTAAAAAAGTTTTTTCTTAATACATATTTTCAACACTTTTTCATATTTTTTAAATAATGATCACTAAAATTACAAAAAAAATGAATTAATATCAGAATACGTCCTGTAATTTTATAATATGATCTAAAATGATTCTAAACATACACATTTTAAATGTACATGGGTTACTTAATATCAAAAAATGCATCCTATTATAGAAAAAAGTACCAACATTATAAGTTAATGTTATATTTTCTTAATATTCATGAGTAATGGGCACCTAAATGTATCATAAAAACCATATAAGAAACAATAATTAAATCTTCCTATAAACATATTAAGAATATTATCATTGAAAGTAGGGGGAATGTAATATTTTCTAGTGACTTGATTTATATTTCTATAATTAATACTAATTATCCAGCTATTTTGAATTCTCATAGGGATCAATTCATTTTGTTCATTATTCACGATAGTTAGGATAGTTTTCTTGGAAAAAATATGGATTGGGTTGTCCTATTTGATACCAAATGGTATAAATGATGTCTTCTTGTAAAAAATTCTATATTTCATTTTTAAATGCATCCATCATGTTTGGATTGAGCCTTCTTTTAGGTAAACTAACTAGTCTATAATCTCGAACAAGAATAATTCTACATGAGAATATTTTGGGGTTTATTCCAAGAATATCACCTAAGATCAACCCTATTACTTGGAAATTTTCTCTCAAAATTTCAATCAATGTTTTTTATTGGGTTCTCAATAGTTTGTTAGAAATTATTAGTGACACATTTTCTCCTTACATTAGACATAAATATTTCAAATTAATGGGAAGTTATTTTAATACTATATTTGGGGTTTTTTTAGTAGATGAAGTTAAATTATGTTTTTTCACTTCTAAGTATTCAATTTACTACACACATGGAAAAAATTTATTTTCTCATTTATTAAATAACACAATAGATTTAAAAAAAATGAAAATATTCCCCTTATTATAATTTGAAAATAAAATTAAAAAAAATATTAAAAATTGTAGACAAAATCATCATCAATGGTATTTTAAATAAAAAATTTCTTTATCAATGATAAAATATTTATTATTTTCTTGTATGTCTACAAGATTGTTCTTCCCAATATATTGGGTTATCAGCATGGTATTGTGCCATCCTCTATGCTATGCATCTAGAATTCGACTTGGAATATTATGCCTTTATCTCCTAATTTCGAATCTTATGAAACTCATGTTAAAAAATAATGGATCTATTTGAAAGTTATACCGACAATCTTATGGGATTAAAATATAACATATTCAATGATATAAACATAGAGTGATGCATAAAATTTATAAAATCACCTAAATCTTATAAATAATAAATAAAATTTAAAGATACAATAGTTAAAGGAATAAATAATATAATAAGATATTAGAATTTGGTGAGTAAACATAGTGTGATAAGAGCTAAAACACTTATAACTAAACTAATACTATAATACACGTAAATCCTTTTCTTTTTGGTAAAATTTTCATTGAGAAATTTGGGATATTTTTGTATTTGATTTATGGCGTTAATAAATGGTATGTTTTTTTTTTCAAATTTCTAAAAATATTCAAAAAATTTCCATTAATGTTATTGTTCTTCCATTATATTTGATTAAATCTTCTTGGATGGGAATAGATGGGAAGGTCCTTATTTTTCATTTGTTTCTTCAATAAGGGTGTTTCTAGTATTACTTTCCTATACCTCTTAGTCCTCCCTTTTTCTTCCTTATTTTCTTCTTTCTCCTTTACTTCTTCTATATTTTAGTCGTGGTTGGTTTCTTTAGAAATCTATCTAAAATCATCATCCTTCCTTTCCTTGAGTTTATTTTGAGTTCTCTTAGGGACAATTTGTTGAATCTCTTTTCCACTTATTGTGGTTAATATACTCACATTTTAATTTGGATTTGGGGTTGTATGGACTTATTTTTTCAATATATTTTCAAATAGAAGCTCCATCAACCATCAAATTGGGTTATTATCTTATATACTTTATCTTTTATCGATTAACCCTTTGGTTTTAGTTTTTTCTATTTAGGTTTTGGAAAATTGGATGAAGGTTGTTTTTAAGGATTATTTTTTGGAAAGGTTTGGATTTTTGGTGAGTGGGATGTTTATAAGATTGCATATAAAATTGTTGATATGATGGATTTTTTGTATTATTTTTATTGGAATAAGATATAAGGAGGGTATTGGTTCTGATGGGAGGGTTTATCCTAGTTCTGTTTAATTTTAAATCCTGGTTGGGCTTCTGTGTTATCTCTCCCAGGTTTATTTTTTTGGAATTTTATTGGTTGGAAAGTTTCTATATAACTCTTTATGCCTGATAACTAATCACACTAGTTAGTTAAATGATTATATGAATAGAATAAACAATATGAATTATTTGGTGATTGTTTTCCAATAATTTGATTCAAATTCATATATCCCAAAATACTTTCTAGATATTCATGTTTTTATTCTTTTAAATGTGATGATTCATATGTTATTACACCAGGAATACCTCTTGTTTTCATACCTAGAGTACTAAATTATTGGGAATTTCGTTCAATATTCCCAATTAGGCCCTTGATTTTTTCTGGTAAATAGTCAATCGAGGATCCTCGAGATGATACACCCAAAATATTCCTATAATTTTTGAGAAAAAATATTATAAGAACACAAGACAATGATTTTCATCCACTTCTTGATGTGGGAAACTAGCGCATAACTTCTTGAATCTATCCCAATACTCATAGAGAGTCTTTCCAGATGATTTTATTATGGTATCTATATATTTCTTTATTTTTGTGCTCATATAGGTTAGAACAAACATTGCCATGAAACATATTTTTAAATCAACCTAATCATGAATTTCTCTTAGATATAAGTTTTACAATCACTCTTTAGAATCTATTTCTAGTGAAATGGTGAATTCCACACACTTGAAATATTCTTCAGATAATCAATGTGGATTTAATGTTGAGAAAACATGGGGTAATTCTTGTATCCTTCTATCAGGTTCTTCACCTACAAGACCAAGAAACTTGGGGAAAAATTTATATTTATCAAATTTTTAACTCAAAATAATTTTGTGATTATGGCATAGAAATTTTATTTTATTTGTCATATAATTTAGGTGCACACAAGTATCTTAAGGTTTGTTTGGGATTTATAAACATTTTTATAGGCTTAAAGTGAACACTTGAAGTTTTTCTTGAGTTTGTAAGGGTTATTACTTTAAAAATAGTTTTTAAGTTAATGTTCCTATGTCTGGTTAGCAGATATTTGTCAGTTTTAGGATTTAAAGAGTATATATTTTCATTATAAGTCTTATTAATTCAATTATAAACATTATATTTGGAACTAGAAATTATAAAAAGTTTGTAAAACAACTTTTTTACATAGTTTGAAAAAATCTATTTGTTTCATAGTGTAATATAGTAGTAGTTTTGACCCCAAGTTTTCTCCAGATAGGAGTGCACTAATCAATTTTTCACTTTATTGGTTAGGAAAAGGTTATTTTTATTCTAAAAAGAATAAAATTAAGAATTTTTTTAATATAGTTGATGAGGCAAGTGATTTCATTAGGGATAGTTTTCCAATTTTAATGATATCGCAATGTGAAAAAGTTTGGATCTTCCTCGTATTAATTGATATGTGGGAGGTTATTAATCCACTAACCTTTTATCAAGAAACAGGGCATTACATTGAAACACTAAGACTCAACCATGGGAATTTTTTTCCTTCTCTTACCTCATAACAAAGAAACTTTAATCCTCTATTTGAGAAGTAAAGAGGTTAAATATAGGGGAGGATGATATTATGAAACAAAAATTAATGTGAAAGTAGAAAATAAAATAAGCACTTGAATCTTATAAACTTTTACCTGTCTATCCAAGTTTCATCTTCTCACCACCACCACCCTATATTTATTTATAGGGTCTAAGTTCCTCATCCAGATCTCAGAATTATTCCATCATTCCATAATAAAATATGTTAAATTTCATCCATATTATCTCAGGATATATTTTAATCTCTATGTACTATAGCTTTAATATTTTCTTACAATATTTAATATGATCATGTAATTTTTCTCATCCCCAGTACTTTTAATTTTCAAGTGAAAGCAGTGACTATTACTACTCCTATACATAGCGTAATCAAAAGTGTAGAAATTATTTTCTATTGAAAGGTACATATGTGTTTACATGTTTGAAAATTTCCTCATTCATGGTTGGGATTTTCGCACATGAATGGATCTATTTAAAATCTTCACATGCGACTTATGATGGGGAATTAATGAATGAAATTCATGTGAACTGACATGAATCCCTTTATAACCAATAGATATAAATGCATATGAGGTTTCTTGAATGTGTGATCATTTTTATCTATAATATTTTGAAGTCTTGATATTTTAACTATTCTTAAGAGATGATGTATATCACTACCAATTAATAAAAAATCCTTCAATACCTGACTTTGGAAGAATCCAATGTGAAAAAATTAAATAAAACAATAAGACACCCTTACTAAAACCCAGTCTTGAAACTAGATCATGTATTAAACTCATGCCATAATTTGAAAGGAAACTTTTTCAATCTACCAAATTCTTAGGGGCGTATAGATGAACACATGGTTTGTATCTACTCCTAAATTAACATATACAGCAATTGGAAGAGTGAGGCCCTATTTTCATCATTAATTTTCTTGAATCAATGAACAAATTATAGTAATAATTCAAAGAATATAAAATCACCTCTTAGCCTTCATCGGTGTCATCGTCTCCCATCATTGAGGCAATCCATTGAGCACTATGCATGAATTTCCCATCTTTAGCATAACTGGTGCATGGGGAATCTTGATATCACAACATCTTCTTCATGCAAACACCCATTAATGATTCAGGAAGCTCTAACTTTAGTTCTAAAATCTCATTGAATTCCATTATGGCATTGGTTCAAGCCTCCATCCTCAACCATTCAAACTTGTATTTGTCACGGATTGGTTTTATATAAATGAATGGTATCAAGATATAAATACATGAGATCAATGGTTCTTTACCCAAACTAGACATCTTTGAATTCAAGATCATCATGGATTAATAATTGGTCAATATGAGTTCCACATGGTTACCCTTATTCTTTTGTAAATCAAATGAGTTTGGATCAATAACCATGAATTAATGACTCAGTTCAATTTTTATATCAGCGTGTACTTTGAGATTTGAATGACGGGTTTTATTTCAATTTTAGCTTTTGAATCTTGACTTCCCTAGTTCAATGTTGGCTTTACCATGGTCGCATGCTTCATACAAAATCTTGTAAAGTAATTATAGATCGATGCATCGACTCTGAGATTGTACGGTCAAATGATAAGGTCACCTCTAAGCATGGAAAAACATATTCACAGTGGTAAGAGAATATATTCATTCCCATGGTCACAATGTTACATAGATTTAGTTTTCATGGAGGTAGTCTGAGTGAGGCATAAACCAAATAGGTTTTAGATACAAGATTTACAGTTGGAGGCAGGTGTATAACCATAGGATTCATAGATATAGGTAGGAATGTAGTCATAGGAAGGAATGTAGTCATAGGTGTCATGATTTCATGCCTCAAGGTCAGAGTTTTTTTCCCTTTGACATTTTTTTGTCTTCCTCTATATAATTTAAAAAACCAAAAATGGGTGCTTTCTTATTTTGGATTTGAATCAAATTATTTTTAACAATTGTGAATAGAATAAAAATACTTTAAATAATTTAATCTAAAATTCTCAATAAAAATACTTATTTGATTAATTAAATCTAAAAAGTAATAAATCATGTAGAATTATAAGGTTAAAACCTTTTAAAATTAAAACATCAAAATTATTCATAAAACAAAAACTGGTGATAATTATATAAAAATGTTTGAAATGGTGGGAATAAAATCATTAAAAATAAGATAAATTGTATGAAAATATTTTTTTCATCAATGACCTATAAGTGATTTATAATATATGTTAATAAGTTTCTTGTCAATCCAATAACAAGTGTGACACTTATAACTCAAAGTATGTGTTTTTAGTTTAAAATTACATTTTAGTTAAAAATGTATCACTCATTAAAAAAAAGAAAAAACACTTAGATTGGAATCATATTTTTTTTAAAATTATCCATAAGTCATTTTTTATGAGTAAAAATATTTCTCACGTCAATTTGATAAATGATATAACCAGTATGACTCAAAGTTTATGTTTTCAGTATAAAGATGAAAATCAAGTTAAAAACATGTTTCACTCACTATAAAAAAGAAAACATGCCCATATTTTCTTGATAATTTTGGAAAATGATCCGTAAGAAATTTTTTATGTTTTTGGTTCAAAAAACAATAAATTGGACATTGCATGTGGCCGGTATGACACAAAGTGTCTATTTTTATTTATAATTGACATTTTACTTCAAAATATGCTTAACATACTCAAAAATAATAAAACACAATCATATTATTTTGATACTTTAATAAAATGGTCTTTATGTGATTTTTGATGTATAGGAATCAACCTCACCTCAATAGGATGCATGGTGTGAATTTTATGAGTTTTGGTTCACGTTTTTAGTTTTAAGGTGACATTTTAGCAAAAAATGTGTTTCAGTCACTTAAAACTGGGAAAATTATTAAAATTGTTTTTATAATTTAGTAAAGTGATCCATAAGTAATTATAAATTTATCAATAAGTCTCACATGAATTAAATACATGGTGTTACTGGTGAAACTTAATGCGAATGTTTTCAATTTAAAATGCCATTTTCTTTGAAAATGTGTCAATCACTGAAATGTAAAAAAACACTTGGATTGTCTTATTATTTTAGTAAAAAATCCATAAATAATTTTTTATGATTTAAAATCATTCACACATAAATCCAATACCCATTTTGACTGATTTGAATCAAATTCCATGTTTTTAGTTTTAAAATAAAATTTTGGTCAAAAACATATGTCACTCATTAAATAATAATAAAATGCATTTATTTTTTATTGATACTTTAGGAAAAATTATCTATAATTAACTTTTTATGTATAAGAATAAGAAACATTCCAATTGGACACACAAGATCATAGGTATGACTCAAAGTGTATTTTAATTTTAAATTTACATTTTAGTTCAAAAGTTTCATGATATAAACAAAATCAAGAAAATATATTTATATTTTTTTGATAATTTAGGATAATAATCCATAGTTCATTTATGACATGTAATAATTTACTTCACCATAATTTGATATAATATGTGAGAAGTATAACTCAAAATTTGTGTTTTCAGTTTGAAAGTTACATTTTATTTAAAAATATGTGCTAGTTATTGAAAATCAAGCAAAAAAACTTTTATGTTATTGATACATATTAAAAATAATACAAAATTTATTTTTGATTTGTATGAATCGGGCACACATTAATCTGATACACAATGCCACTGGTATTACTCAAATGACATGTTTTCAATTTAAAAATATAATTTTATTTAAAAAATACCTATCACTAAAAACAAAAAAACACCCATATTTTCTTAATATTTTAGGAAAACAATCCATAAATCATTTTTTATGAGTAGGATTCAAATACACATCAATCCAATACATGATGTGACCGGTATGACTCAAAGTTCATGTTTTTAGTTTAAAAATGAAATTTTATTTAAAAACATGTGTCACTCACTAAAAATAAATAAAAAACGTTTATTTTCTTGATAGTTTTTTTAAAATTATCAATAAGACACTTTTGATGTGTAGGATCCAAACACACATAAATCAAACATGCGGTGTGGACAATATGACTCAAATTGCTTGTTTTTTATTTAAAATTGACATTTTTTCAAAATACATGTGACATACACAACATCAAGAAAAAACATTCAAAGTATCTTTATAATTAATGAAAATGATCCATATTTTATTTGTTATGTGTAGGAATAAACTCCACTTAAATCCAATACATTGTGTGATCAGTATGACTCAAAATGTTAAAAGTGGCATTTTAGTTAAAAACATGAAGCACTCCCTGAAAATTAAGAGTAAATACTCATATGTTCTTGGTATTTTAGGAAAATGATCCAAAATTCATTTTTGATATGTAGTAATTAGACACACATAAATCCAATAAATGATGTAACCAGTATGATTCAAAGTTCATGTTTTGGGTATAAAAATGAAATTTTAGATAAAACAAGACACTCAATGAAAAAAAACTAATATTATCTTAATATTTTAAGAAAAATAATCCATAAATCTATTTTGATTATTAATAAAAATATACACATAAATCTGATACACTATGTGACTGGTATGACTCAAAGTGCATGTTTTCAATTTAAAAATTACATTTTTGTTAAAATATTGTGTCAGTGATTGAAAACTAATAAAAAAATATTCCTATAATATTAAATCTTTATTAAAAGGATATATAATTCATTTTTGATTTTTATTCATCAAATCATGTCAATCAGACTCATAGTATGGTTGATATGACTGAAAGTTAAATTTTTATTTAAAATTGACATTTTACTTCAAAAGCTCTATGACATACTCAAAATTGAAAAAACACATTCATATTTTTATTATACTTTAGGAAAATTATATGTTAGTAATTTTTATGTGGAGCTTGAATCTTCGCAAAAAATCAAGAATCTTTTCTTATCAGCAGTTGTTGAGCTCCTTCATGTTATCTGGTATGCTTGAAATGCCATTGTCTATAACAAATACTCATTCAGTCTTCATATAGGTCATATGTGAATTCTAATTGCTATATCAGATGCTGCTTCAATCCAAAAAGATTTTTGTAACAATTCTGTTGGAGATTTAAAGATCCTTCGTAGAATCAAGGTGGATGGTCTCTATAGATAACCGAGATGCACTTTTGAGGTTTTCTGGAAACCTCCGCTTCTAGGTTGGATTGAAGTTAACGTTGATGGAGCCTCAAAAGGTAACCCTAGAAATGATGGTTGCGGAGCTATCTTCAGAGACTTCCTTGAGTGGTTCCAAGGATGTTTCTTTAGCAGTTGTGGATTGGCCTCATCCTTGGAGGAAAAAATGATGGCTGTGATTTATGCTGTGGACTACATCAAACAAAAAGGATGGAATAACATCTGTATTAAAAGTGACTCAACTAAAATTTTCCAAGCAATTTGGAATGGAGTTGTGGATCTTTCTTAGTCATTCACTTCCCTTTTGATGAGTTGCCTCTATTCACTTCTGGAGATCAACTACATAGCTATACACTCCTTTCTTGAAGAGAACAGGGTGGTTGATGGCCTTTCCAATATGGGAATCAACTAGAGAATCACTTGGATGGATGATTTGTCGGTTGATCTTCTCCCTTATTATAAAAGGGATTGTAATATGATTCCTTCCCTTAGACTTACGTAGTTCCTACTTTCTTTATTAATACATTGGGTCTTGGTCTTTTACCAAGGCATTAGCGTTTTTAAAAAACAAATCATCCACATCTCAATCGGATACATGTTGTGACTGATATGACTTGAAATATGTGTTTTCAGTTTAAAAGTGACATTTTAGTTAAAAAATGTGTCACTCATTGAAAACTAATTAGACACACTTGTATGGTATTGATACTTTATTAAACTTATCCATAATTCATTTTTGTCAAGTAGGAATCCCACACACATCAATATAACACATGGTTTAACAGGTGTGACTCAAAGTGTGGGTTTTCAGTTTAAAAATGTCATTTTAGGTAAAAATACTCTGTACATTTAAAAATGAGAAAAATCACTCGTTTTATCTTTATATTTTATTAAAATGATCCATAAATCATTTTTGAGGAGTAGTAATTAGCCACATGTCAATATGATAAATGATGTGACCAATATGACTCAAAGTGCGTGTTTTTAGTTAAAAATGGAATATTTGATAAAAATATGTGTCTCTAACTAAAAACCAAGAAAATGAACATAAATTGTCCTGATTGTTTATGAAAATGATCCATAATTAATTTTTATGTGTAGGAATCAACCACACATTAATATGGAACATAGTGTGTCTATCATGACTTAAAGTGTATGTTTTTAGTTTAAAAGTGATATTTTAATTATGCATTGCATCATATTTATGTAAAATTTATTTATTAATAGTATTACTAATGAAAGACTTACTTTTTAAAATGGTACACTCTTTTTTTCAATCTATGATGGTTTGTTATCCAACTGATAGTGTGATAAGGATCTTTTGAGAGGGGTTATGAAGACAATGAAACAATATTTTTGAATTTTCGAATACTTTGTATAAATTATATATACCAATGTAATTGAAAATTCCAATGTTTAAAATGTCTGTAATCATTATATATTATTTTTCTTTTTATTATGATGTAAATTTTACTAAAATTAAATTATATATTTATTGATGTAGTGTGATGTAAATTTCTACAATACATTTGTACAAGTTGGCTTTTATCATTTCTATTTATAGTGATGAAAAATTCCCCATTATCCTCACTAAAAAATCACTAATAAAACGTCCCATTCATCACTTTTAAAACAACACTGATAGTTGGTATACTTTATTATCATTTTTTAATGATGATAAAATGAGATTTTATCAGTGCCCTTTTTAGCGATGATAAAAATTGTCATCTTTTAAAGTCACTTACAAAATCATAGAGTTTTTAGCGCTAATAAATGAAATTTCTAGCACTAATAAAGATACTATGTAGATTAGTGTATAAATGTTTCATTGGTCATAGATGCTGCTAAATTCATTAAATTAGGTGTACCCTATATAATGTTTCTTTCGATGAAAATTTTTATACATGGACTTTGTTTAAGTTAGGATGTGAATGTTTTTATCTATGATAATCATAATGTCATTAATCTTTGTAAAATATTATTTTTTATGAAATATTGATGCAATTCAATATTCAATATCACTTTATATGAAATTTTCTAGATTCCAGATAATATATTCTTTGAAAGGAATATATTAATGATTATATTTCAAAATTTGTATACTATGACTCAATTGAATTACAAATATGTGAATTGTTGGTTAATTTCTAATTTGATTATTTTTTTCACTAAAGTTCAAGGGAGAGTTTGATTGTCGAACTCCTTGAGTAGTGGCTGTTTTTTGGAACATAGTATTTTTTAGAAACTTTACACATATTTTAATATATTTTAAATCCCTTAACCTATCGCTATCTATATATATATAAATATGAATGAAAAAATAACAAAAAAATTCAATATTTTGGCCAATATTTTGACTTTTTTTGTCAATAATATTTGGGTTACAATCTTTATAATTTCATAATCATTTGGACAAAAAATAGTAACACTCAAATCTACATGATCTATTTTTTATGACACTTTATTTATCATATTTCTTTGAAAAATATAGGTGAAATATTTCTGAATGTTATTTTCATCTGATTTCACATAATTTTTTGAAAATATTTGTTTGATATATTTTATGTCTCTAGAGTCTCAATGATGCAATTTCAAATTTTAAAACTACTATTGAAACATGTTATTTAATTATTCTACATGTTTTTCACATCCCTTTACCAACTTGGAATAAGAAAAATATGTTCTTATTGATTATTTAAATAAATACTCTCCTAATCATAATGATAATAACAATAAAATTGAAATTATTGAACCAACTATGTTGTCAAAATATTGAAGAATAATTTTCCAAATGTAACCTAGAAATTTCTTCATAGAGAACTACATTCCACTTTTGGTATCATTTTGAACTAGTTTTATACAAAAATTGTGTTATAGTGATTAGAGTTAATCAACTGTTTAAGAGGATAAAAATGCAAGGAAAATGATGATGAGATACAACTAGTGGAAGGCTAAAGTATTAAGACCCAACCCAATGGGGTTTGACACACAAGTACTCCAAGCCCGCCTCTATAGGCCAAGGGCTAAAGAAAAGCTCCAAAAGACAAATCTAATATGGGAGGAATTTTCATAATGTACCTATGTACACACACACACACACAACTATCTCTATGTAGAAGTGTAGAGGAATAATAATAAGATATAAAACATCTAGGTAATAAACCATGCATGTATCAACCTCTTGAGAATAAAATACCATGACAACATACTTAGAAAAGAATAAGGGTAAAAAATACATGCCCAACTAGAAAGATGTACCAAAATGATAAAAATTAGAAAATTAAATGTTAAGAGATCCCATCTCTAGATATCCATGCCTTTACCACAATATGTAGTCCAATGCACCATGGTATCCATATTCTCCTCTGTAATCACGGCCAACCCATTCATCATCTACAAAAGACACAACATGTGTCGACAAATCCCATACAGAGGTGAGTATATACATACCCAGTAAGATGCCCTGAAAGTTGAAGGGGGATACTTAAGATGCACTATAGTAATAAACAACTAATCCCATGTCATGGGATTAATAAAAATCCAGAAACATGGATACCGATATATATATTATTAATAAAAGAATCCAAAATGAGGGAGAAAGGGGATATCTACCTCATATCCCATCCCAAGATAATATTCTTCCATCAGTTCCAAAGATCCATCAAAGATGCACAACATGTTGCATGTCTGTCCATAAGAGTAACCATGTGGAGGAACTACACCTCTCCACTTTACTTCACTGTTGAGGGGACAAAATCCTCAAACTAAGTACCCATGTCCTAGTGCATCAGGGGGTTCTGCTCGGTGTAACGAGGACTCGTGCCCTCTCTAATAGGGGGTACCACTCAGTAGGTATAGAACCTATTCCCTTTTTTATAAGGGAGTACCACTCATTAAATAGAGGACCCACACCATTTTTCCATAGGGGATACCACTCTAATGGTCAAGGAACCATACCCTTCTTAGTAGAATGGTGCCACTCTAATGATTAAGGACCCATGCTCTACCCAAAAGTAGGGGACACTTTGGTATTCGATATAGAAATCATGCTCTATCCTAACATAACGTTACCACTCTAATGGATGAATATTCATTCCCTACTTAGAATGAGGGTTCTACTCTAATAGTCGATAGAGGACTCATGCCCTATCTCGGTAGGAGGGTTCCACTCTAATCATAGAGGACCCATTCCCTTTCTAGTAGGAGGGTTCCACTCAAATAGTCGATAGAGGACCCATGACCTATCTTTGTATAAGGGTTACACTATAATGGTCACAAACCCATGCCCTATCCTCTAGGAGGGTGACACTCTGGTAGTCGATAGAGGACCCATGTCCTATTCCGGTATGAGTGTTCCACTCTAGTCTCTCTTATGATCATGAATGATCACTTCCATCATCATATATCACCTAAAGAAGAGTAAAACCAAAAAAAATTATCAACATAACTCAAAATATACCATGAATTCTATCATCGTATTTTACAGGAAAAAACACACAAGATGTGCTATTCATGGGCAAAAATCTGAGTCCAAATGAATGAGATATAAGAGGTAGAATTATACTCAAATGGGAGGGTACATCGGGTGTAAGGGGATCCAAAAACTGTATGGTCCCACCCTACTACCTAGCCCAATCTGTGTAATATTTTCTATGACCATGTACTCTGATACATGGTGTATCCTCCCACATAGGGTCCTTCCCATTTACTTCAGTTTGTGTCTGTGTACCCCGGTTGTGTGCCAGTACACAAAATATGTCTAGTTGTGACCATGTCTGTGTACTCTTATATTATATTCCAAGTCTCCATAACTGATTCATATAGTGTGTGGATTCCCCACATGGAATTTTATATTTAACTAACCTAGAAACCCTAGTCGTCATAGCTGGGCCACTACACAACATGTGTTTATCCTAGTACAGTTATTGTAGTTGATATTTTCACAAAAAACATAGATCTGGTCTAGGAATTATGGATATACCTCTTCCACTTTGAATCATGCCTCTAGGATTCCTAAAATCGAAGTAATAGTGTAACACTTTGATGTTTTGTGAATATTTTTTCAAATTTATCTAATCTTTTCAATATTTTTCTTTTCACGCAACACTGAATATAGCTTGTGTTATATGAAATCACAATGTTATTCTTGATTTGAATGAAAAAACAAGTTAATATTATATTACATGAAACAATTAAATTAGACTATGGTAGAAAAAACACAATATTTGGATTTTTTTCGACACAGTTCTGACCTCCTTCCACAACATTCATTACGCGCAAGACAAAGTTTTACCAAACTATAATATATTATTATTATTATTAAAATATTATTATAGTTATCACCAATCCGTTGGAATGATGAATAATATTAAATAAATTTTGAAAATATGGTTTACGAATGTATACAAAATTAATCCTTTGTTTATCAATTAGCTATAATTAAAAGTAATAACTACTTGAAACTAAATAAATTCATTTTCTAAGAAAACTATTTTTCTATATACAAACACATTTTATCCCAATAAATTAAACAAACCAATTTTTAAGAATAATTTTATTAAAATTTACATATTATAAATTGAACAAAATGTTTTTACATTAATCCAATAATTTTTATAGTCATAAAATAAGAATAAATCTAGTTTTAGACATAAAAAGTTGTATTTTTCTGAAAGTCTTTTTTTTCGCTCTTTAATAGAATAATTGTTTTAAAAATATATTTTGACACTTTTATAATTTTTATTTTAAAAAATAAACTTCATTTTCTAAATCCTAATATCCATATTTACATTGGGTTAATTTTTTGAATTATTTTGATAAATTTAATTTTTTGATGAATAATGAAAAACACTGAATTTTAATTGAAAAATTCATTTCTCTATAATTTATTTATAAGTTAAATTATATTTTAATTAGTTTTAAATTATATTTATATAAATTATAAATATAAAAATATAATTTTGGTAATTTGAACTAATTTCACATTTAAATTGGAAATAAAAACATTTCAAACTTTTGAACATTTTCACTTTAAATACATGTTGTCTCTTCCCATCTATAGGATTAATTTTTAATTAATTTATTTGAGTTAAGTGATTTTAATTTTCTAAAATGGATTAAATATTTGTATTAATCAAAATTTATATTATCTAATAATGTTAAAAAAAAATTTTACCATAGTGATTAGTGAAAGAAATTAAAATTAATTACATCGGTTAAGAAAAAAACGAGTTTAATTAGTGGTTAAAATTTAAACATAAGGGGTGGAAATGACCTATAAACTAGTCTAAAATATATTTTCTAAAAATATTTCAACAATTTTAAATTTTCTATAAAAAAGGGACATTATTTTAGTTACATGATGTAAGGGAGACCACTCAATGGTGTTTACTTTTTTTATTTACCAGAATTCCACTTAAACTTCACTATAAAAGGGAACTCACCCCCTTACTTCTTCTCACCTGTCAGGCCCTTTGAATCATCCAAAACCACACCAAATGATCTCCCAGATTCCCGAATCTCATCATAGAATCTTGAATTTGGTCATAAATCCAATCAAGGTAGTCCTTTGGTTCAAACCAAAAAGGTGTTACCTGAAGAAGAAGTAAAGTTCATCAACATGCTTTTTTACTTCTCCCACCCCTTAAATTATTATTATTAAAAGAATAAAAAATAAAATAAGTATCCTAAATATAATGATATTTTATTATGTAATATTTATGACCAACACTTTTACACACTTATATCAAACGGAATACACAATCATTATTCATGTGCACGGTAGACTACCACCTCACAAACCGATGTCATTCATTATTCCATTACCACCTCTACAGGTTGGGAATAATCATGGGATTTCTATTTTTATATGATATATATGATATTTATGGTTTATTTATTCTTATATAATTATTTTATAAAACATTACCTCATGATTTATAATTTGTGGGAATACAATAACTTTATTTGTGGATGTGTGGACTACCGCCTCCTCAAAATGATGTGAATCATTAACACTTTATATAAAATGTATTAAGGATTGGTTTAATAAACATATTATATGTATATATATAAAATAATAATTACACTGTAAATAATATATATATATATCATTTAATTTTATTTCATTAAAAATATGATTAGAAAATGGAAACAATCTTCATGCGTACGTATAACCTACTGTCTCCATGAATTATGTATTTCATTTAATATTTAAATATTTTATAAATTATTATAAATACTTATATTATGAATATATATATATAATATTTTAAATTATTTAAATATTTAAATCATGATCTAAGTAAGAGAATCAAGAATAAAAAATAAAAACATATATGTAAAACAAAGTGGTTAGTACCTAAATCACAACTTTAATGTGAAATTGTTAATAAACAGGTAATATAAAGTCATATTCAAGTAATATATGGTATTATATATAATAATATAGTTATTTTTTAGATTTATAATAAACATATATTTATTATACATGTGTTTTGAACATGTATGAAGAAAGTCGACACTTAAGTTAAGGGTTTTCCCATATCACTTTTATTTATTTGTGATATATGTTATATCCACCACTTATTCTTATTGTGTGGTGTATATAATGACCTATGAAATGTTATGTAATTAATTTAATTTATTTAATTATATTATAATTTTAAATTTATGTTATTATTTTTCAGATCTTATGATTCCAATGTTACTCAAGTTTTTGGGGATTTCTAGTCTCAATTTTATTTTTGTGAGACTTATGCCATATTCACCACTCATTTCATTTATATAGTGTATATAATTACCTATGAAATGTTATACCTTGAATTTAATCTTTAACTTGATTTTAAATGTTTTAACTTATGTTATTCATTCATGTATCTCATGATTCAAAAGTTTCTAAAGTGGTATGGGGTTTACATCTCACTTTTATTTTCTGGGAGACACAAGCCATGATCACCACCTATACCTTTTATGTGGTGTGTATGATTCCAATTAGTGTATTTTATGATTATTATACTTATGAATATTTTTATTTAAATATCCATTTTATGATTTCTCTATCATGGGGTTTACAGTTCAAAAGTTACCAAATCGGTAAGGGAATTTTGTCTCGATTTTCCTTCTTTGAGGCACATATTATACTATGCACCTATATTATATTACGAGGTGTATATACAACCCCTTTTCCATTTTATATAAAGAATATCCTAATTTTAATGACATTTTATGCTTCATGTTATTTTATTCTCTTATTGAGATTAGGATTCAAAGTTAACAAATTAGAAATTTTTTTATGTTACAATATAACCGTTTATCAGGACTGTTTTTGATCAAGTCTAAAATTTTTAAATAATATGATCTTCCTATCATGCTTTATCTTGAATGTTATTATGATCAGGTTATTCATGATATCATCAAGTAATGGTATCATTTTTCCCTCATTGGTACTTAATCAATTAAGGAAATGTTTTAATGATAACCCGACTTTATATCCCTCTTCGGTCCAAAATACATATTCATTCAAAACAATGTTTTATAAAAATGTTTTTTAAAAAAATTAAATTATATTTTAATATAATTTTCAAGGAACTGGATTTTAAAAATTATTTATTTTTTAAAAATATTTTAAAATTGTTTTCAAATATTCCTTAATATTTTTTCAAGGTTATTTTCAAATAAAAAGGTTTTTAAAATATTTTATGATTTAAAATGTTTTTTTTTCAAATATGAAATGATATTTTCCTTAGAAAATGTTTTAAATTATATTTAAATCTTAATTAATATGTTTTCAAATTTGAATTCAAATAAAATTATTTTGAAAATGTTTTATATCTTAAAAATCAATTTTCAAATAAAGATTATTTTACGAAAGAAATACTCCATGTATTCTTTCAAAATCCTTCTCTATCCAAGATGAAATCAATTCATATTTTTAATGACTTACTAGGATGATAATCCAAGGAAATCATTCTTACACTACAAAAGCATGATATTTCCAAACCTTAGAATATGGAGTGATCTAATCCATGGTGGTTATTCTATATTCTTTGATGTCTAGAATTTGTGACCTAGTTCCCATTTCCTAACCATTTTACCCTCACCATGCCCAAGGCAACAATGTGGTGAGCTTGGGATTCCTATTTTTGATAGGTAGTCCTCCTACATTCCATGCCCACCCAAGGTAATTTCAATATTCTCATAGTTAATAAGAAAAATGCTAAGAAAACACGCATATAACTATGTCATCCCCATGTCATGGTTATATATCCCATTTTACGCAAGAGCACACCCAACATAAAACTACCTCCTTCATATCCATACAAATCATTGTACAAGTCGTGGTGGCCTTTAAAAGGCTAAAAACCCACCTTAAACCTCAAAATCACCACAAATATCTCCCTAAACATCACGAAGACTTGATAATGCACAAAGGGAAGTTCCTAAAGGGTATGTACTATTACAATAATTCTATTTATTTTGATTTCCCTATTATTTCTCAATTCTATGTCAAGGTGGTCATATTTTCCCTAAAATTATAAGAAATATGTGGGGATTGATTTTTATATTCAGGGGACCCATAGTTATTCCTAGATCTCCTATCAAAAACCCAACCAAAAAACGATATCAAATCCCCCACTTTATCTTAGTGACTGGGTTTCTTCATTCACAGTGGTTTTCCATCCATCGGGTTGGCATCAAGACAAGTTCATTTAATTTTAAATATCAGTTTAAAATACATTAAACTTCATATAATAAAGTATTTTTTATATGATCTTAAGATATAGATTATTTTAGTCATTTTCACATGATTTTAAACTATGTGATGCATGGTCCATCTTGCAAGAGTTGAAACTTATTATAGCAATCTACTTAGTAAGACCTGTCTTCCTCTACATATTATCCAAATCTAAATAAGTATCCTTACCATGTGGTTCCTTATCTATAAACCTATGTTATGAAAAAAATGACTCTTACCCGAGGAAATATCCTAATATGCATAGTGGTATTATATGAAAACTATATGTGGATTGATTCCTGATGTTTCAATATATTTAATGATGTTGGGATCTCCTATAATAGGCCTTGGTGAAAATTATAATCACACTGGTTATACCCTATAATAGAGACCCTTCCTCATTCACATCAATTTGTTTATTTATTTCTCGCATAATGGTTACCATAAATCTCATACTTATCCTCCTATACATGAGAAATTTTTTTATAGAGGACATTTTCCATGAATTATGAATAGATTGATTCCTATTACTATAAGATATGTTTTTGATCGTTTATCTTTGGGTAAAAAACCTAATAAATTTAGAAAAAATGAATCATAAAACTTGATTCCTGATAAAAAATAATAGACATATATGGTGCATACCACACTTGAGAAATAAATACTTAAACGGAAACATAAAAAATCAATAAAATACATAAAAGGAAACATGAGAAATCAAGAAAATGTTAGTTTGTGAGAATTTATAGTGGAAACTATGTGTCACACATGATACATATACAACCTGACTATTACCACATTTTTCTAGCATATCAACAAAACAACTAATCATTCTTTGATGATGAACAAATCTTGTCACCCTCTCCACCTCCATATTTACTTCCTACTACCACCTGAAAGAACATTATATTGAAAATTAAATATTGTTGTATATTTATATTTAAACTTAAACCCAATAAAAGTTTGAAAACTAAATGTTTTTTAATTTTTGTGATTTACCTTCTCACCTCCCGTAGATGAAATACCACCGAGGGAATATTCATTTGTCTTCTAATACCAATCAATCAATGCTTTCTGCAAAGTGTCTATTTGATCCCCCTGGTCATGAACTGTGTTTTGTAGAGAAACAATCTCTCTCTGAGTATCTCATGGTATAGACTGAATACAACTAGAAGTAGAGTTAGATACAATACTTGGTGTCTTTCCAAAGACCTCAGCTGTTACAGGTCCCAAACCCATCGTGCACACTCTACACGGATGCTTCTTCCCATAGACTTTAGCAATCGGGTCATCCTGGGAGACTAAGTAGCACTGCGCAGGCTTGGCATCCCAAAGTTCTTTAATTTTTACCTATAAATAAAATAATATTCATATTAAAAGTAATATATATTAACATAGTAACAACTAATAAGAAATTATCATAATAAAAAAATGAGTTCATACCCCAAATTCTTTGGCAGGCTCATTAACCAAACTTCCATCAGATTTTTGGTGAACATTCAACCACACTTCTGTTTGGGATGCTTCATTCCCTAAACTATATGACTAAATTAAAAAAACATAAATAAAAAAATTAATATATTAAACAAATTATATTTTCTTATAGATATTTAAACTAATGAAAAATTCCCATAGTAGATCGACTTCTAGAAAAACTCTTTGACCCCAAAGTGTGAGGGATGACCTGCTTAGCCCAACTTGATGTATCCTTTATGAAAGATCCTAAAATAAATAAAATAAAATTTAATAGTAATATATTCAATTTCATATCCTCCTCATATACATTTATAAATGTAAAATTAGATTATTATAGTAATATATATTTAAATACCATATGTTTCTCATCACAATGTTTGTCAATAAAAACATTCTATTACTCTTTGGGTTCCTCATTGGGTAGCTTGTCATACATCAGTTGGGGGGTCAATGAAGTATTGTTTAAATCTCCCCGTAATCTCCATTTAATGTCTTCCCATTTTTTCCAAGATTTTTCAATGTCCACTTCCGTGCTATCACATCAGCAACCGTAAAGTGGAAAAACATATGTACACAAAAATTCATTTTGAAAATATTAATAACATGACATTCAATTACACCATAATGTATTAAAATTTCCTTTATTTGGGAATCAAAAACTTCATTTTTCTATATTTTAGTCATATATATCCAATCATCATATAAAATAGGAAGGGAAACATACTTTGGGGCCAGCTGGCCTAAAATCTAGCCAAGTAATCCTACGGCATCATCCTTAGGAACCCCAAATGAATCAAATGGGACAACTACATTCTCTATTGTCAGATTCCATACATCTGAACTTTTTATAATTTTCTCCATAGTTTCATTATTTCCATCTTTAATGAACAAATATTTAGTATAAGAAAGTGCAATAAATTTATTCATATTAAAATTTGTACCTATAATAGTCACCCTCCAGTATCCCCACGAAGAACTAGAAGTGTCATGCCTCCCCCCCCCCCCACTATTGAGGCTCCTAAAGGGGGAGGCAACAACTGAGATGTTGAAGGGATGCTCATAAAGGGTGTGAGAGATGTGGCAGGGGAGATGGTGCAGGGGGAGGGGCAGGAGGATGGTGGCTCAGATGTTGTAGGGAGGGAGACAGATGGATCATCATCTGTTGCAGTGGTCGATAAAATAGTATATCACTTCCTCCTTAGAATTCCTGTCATTTAACTAAATAAAATTAAGTTCAAAACATATAATTTGAAAAAATATGTAGAAAAAAAATTAAAAAAGATAACAGATAAACAATACTAATAAAAAACTATACATAACAATGATAATGAATGATTACAAAAATTAAATAAGTGGTTTCTAAATGAATACATAACTGTACATACAATCATTTTTTCCTTAAATCATGTTGGTTTCTTTCTCTATTACTTTATCCACATCATACATACTTGCTAGACTAATATTTTCAATATCATAGTCGATAAATAATTCTGATTCTTGTTGTTGATGAGATTCAATTTCAAAGGTCAAATATTCCACTTCATCACCCATATCATACAAATCTCTTTGTTTTACGTGAGAAACTACACTCCACACTTCATCCACAATATCATTCACATAATATACCACTTTTTGATAATAAGATATAAGTATCATGCATTTCATGATCACCAACATCCATCAAGCGATAGAAGTTCACAGAAGTAAATTCTATGGAATCTCTTTTAACACCTATGATAATATCGACCCAATATCATTTGAATAAAACAACTAAAAAATGACAATGTTAGTTTAATTAAATAATATCGATCAGCTTTCTATAGTATCCCACTTCATAAAATGTAAATATACTACTATTCTAGGTTTTCAAACCCTCTTCTTGATCGACTGTATGAAATCTAAAGCCATTCACATTGTAAGTGTTGAACTTTATAACTTGTTTTAGAGGAGCTCAAGCAAGAAACATCAAATATTCTAACAACTCTACTCAAGTATCAGAATTCATGATCTAAAAAAAGAAATATACTTTATTTGAATTACAAAATATATTTTTCAAGCTAATATTCATATTTATTGAAATATTTATGAACTTACACGTCGTGGAAACCATTCTACAAGCTATTTATTAACAGCTTTCATTATATCCTTCTCATTTCATGTTCGGTCTCTAATTCATCTATATGTTTTTATCCTCAACTCTTAAATAAATGGATATGAAATTTCACTGTTCATCAGCACATATCTATGTGCCTGTAATAATTCCATTTCGGTGATTGTAACATTTGAGCTCCTCCCAACTGATCGGCCAATAAAAAGAAATATTTTTTATTTCCCATGTATTTGAGATTGATTCGATGTGTCGTCAAAAAGTCCAACTAGATTAAATCTTGTATCAATATTATCCAAGTATCGAAAATAAAAGGTAAGACACTCTTCTTCATAATAGCCTTCAGTAATAGAGCCTTTTGGTTGATATTAATTTCTCACGTATGATTTCAAATGCCCAAGATATCTGTGAAATAAAAAAGACAAAAATAATTATGCATTGAATTAAGTTCCAACTTTTTTTACTTAACTTAAAAACATATAAATAAATTACCTCTCAATTGGATACATCCATCGATAATGAACGGGGCCCCCTAAATTAGCTTCATCAACCAAATGCGCAGTTAAATGCATTATGACAGTAAAAAATGACGAAGCAAAGATTATCTCCATTGCACAAAGTTTCAATAAAACCCTTTCCTAAATGTTGTCAAGATCAAATGGATATAGATATTTCTCACATAGTTTCTAGAAAAATGTGCAGTATTGGAGTACAACAGCAATAACTTTTTCAGGTAATAATGTACGCAATTCCAATGATAGTAACTGTTGTAACAAAATATGTGAATCATGACTTTTCAATCCATGTAACTTATGATTATTTAAGTCAAAACACCTCGAGATGTTACTTGAATACGCATAAGATAAATTCACATTCTTTAAGATTAGAAGGAATGTATATTTATCCCTATTTTTTTTGAAAAAATTGTCGGAGCATACTTTTCATTCTCATCTGGACAGAGATCACGTTTTATGTTCATTACTTGTAAGTATTTCTGAGCATTGAGATGGTCCTTAGACTTTCCATACTCATTAAGAAATTTGAAGATCAAATTTTAACAGAAATTCTTCTCAATATGCATCACATCAAGATTATTCTGCATCAAATTAAATTCCCAATACAGAAGTTTGAAAAAATATACTTTTTTTCTTCGATTGTTGCATTTTGATTTCACTTGACGATGCACTTCAATCTTGTTTCCTTCTATCCTTCAAATGATAAAACTTCTCAAATTCTATTTCAACTTTTCCAAGTTGTGTCAGTATTTTAGAACCAGTAAACAACTTTGGAGGTCATCTATGATCAATGAAACTGTTAAATTTTGATCTGTTCAGCTGAAATATATGAGATGCATCGAGAAATATTTGATGGAACAAGAAGCACCATTTTCTACTATTAGGTATCTATTTTGACTCAAAATAAAAGTTACAAATAGGACAATCAAAACCCATGTAAGTGTTCCAACCAGATAAATTACCAAGCCCAGGGAAGTCACTAATGGTCCACATTAAAGCATCATGAATTTTGAACATTGTTTTAGAAGAAGCATCAAATGTCTCAACACCTTTGCTCCATAACTCCTATAATTCGTCAATTAAAGGATGAAAGTATACATCAATATCATTTCTAGGAATTTTTTTTGAGGAATAATCATTGAAATGATAAAAGATGTTTATTTCATACAAATCCATGGAGGAATATTGTAAGGGATCAAAACAGCTGTCCAAATGCTATAACTGGTACTCAAAGTCCCAAATGGGTTGAATCCATTAATAAAAAATCCCAATCGAACATTCCTAGGATCAGTTAAGAAATTTGGATGTAATGAACCAAATGTATTCTGTGATTGTGAATCTCATGGATGTCACATTAACCCATCATTTTTATTATCTATATAATTCCACTTCATCTGTTTGGTGGTTTTCGATGACATGAATAATATTTTCAATCGATGATTTAAGGGAAAGTAACACAAAACCTTTGCAGGTGTGTTCCTTTTCTTATTCTTAATGGTAGTATGTTGATTCAAACTTCAAACATCACCCATTGGCTTCTATCTAGAATAATATCATTTTTTTCAATCATGTTTACTTGAATCCTCTTGCCAATAAAGCATACAATCATTGGGACATGCATTTTTTTGTATAATTCAAACCAAGCTTGTTAAAAACTTTTTCCGTATCATAAAAATACTTGGGGATGTTTTATTCAGGAAATGTATCATGCAACAATTCTAATATCATGGACATTTCCTTATTTGTAATTCCACATATACATTTGATATGGTACAAATTTAGCAAAAAATAAAGTTTTGAATATTTCGAACAACCACTATAAAACTCTTGATTTCCATTTTCAACTAAATCATGAAACATATTTTTTTTCAGTGAAGTTTTCTCTTAAATTAGTCTCCACATAATAATAAGGAGGATCCACTGATATATTACAATATTCATCTGGTTGTCTTAAAGTCTCAAAAACATCACTTGTCATGTTTCTATTTGAAGCACACTCATCTGGTTGTTCTGATATGTTTTTATGTTGATG
Organism: Viscum album; assembly: GCA_963277665.1. Lineage (NCBI taxonomy): Eukaryota > Viridiplantae > Streptophyta > Magnoliopsida > Santalales > Viscaceae > Viscum > Viscum album. Next base: position 1,181,934,273 of record OY728164.1, read on the forward strand.
GTGGTGTCTTGTTGTGCCAAATGCATCATTTATAAGGTTTTTCATTTCATTTCCCATTGTTGACAAAGTTGGGATCTCATTCTATGGATTGAAATTAGTTCTCAACATTTTTGTAACGTTTGATTCTCCATTCCAAATCCAACACAAATATTGACCAGGGAATTTCTACAATATTAAATATTCATAAACTTTATCTCTCTTCAACCATCTTATAAATTTACATTTAGGACATGGAAATTTTATTCTACCTTCAATGGATCGATTGAAAATTAAAAAATCTAAAAACTCCTCCAAACCCTTAACATACTGAGGTGTGTTCCTCGGTAATGTGATTTAACTTTTGTCCATGTATATCACAATGTGCCTACACAATATTAAAAAAAATTAAAACACATAAATATTAATAAATAGGGAAATATATTCATATATACTTGTTGAAAAAAAAATATGTTAAAGATTTGGAAAAATTCTAGGATTAGATCAAAAAAATCCTCAAAGACACCTTTTCCCAATAGCCCATGGTAGCTTAAGGCACTTTAAGATGATATCTGGCCAAGAATTCTCTCATAATATTCCTATTAAGTCTCAAAAATACTATCTCATTTCTACCAATACATTCCAAACTATATAGAAATTTCAAAGAAGAGGCATGAATGCCTTTGATACCAATTTGTCAAAACCAACCTAGATAACCTGCCTAAGTGGAATATTATAGGGTTTCTATGTAGATTATAGATTTCATGGATAAATAGATATATAAAAATAAATAATAATGAAGTGGAGAAAATAGAGGCATATTATATTTTGGAAGATATGCATGTGTGATAAAGGATAAAGATGGAGGAATCATGGAAGAAGGGAAATAGATGTTGGGTTGATGGGAAAGTTTCAAAGGTGGAGCTAGAGGAATAGAAGAAGGTAGAAAGATATAGAATATTTTTTCATATGTTAGAAAAATCACCAAATTAAAATTATACATCTGTAAATGCACCTTATATTAGTAATGTAATAATGAAACCAGAACCAGATGTATTAATCCATCACTAGTAAGGATAATTTATATTATCATGGGGTTCATAAGAAAATTAAAGGTTAACATAACAATTTTATTAACTAGAGTAATATCAATCAAGATACATGGTTCAATATAGACGTTCACATTGTGTATTTATAAGTATAAGACTTTTATTTTGGGTAGTATACTCAATAGGTCAATTTTGGGGGATTTAATGCAGTTTGTATAAAATCCCTACCAAAATAACATCAAATGATTTTATGATTATATTTTTTATGTTTTGAGTGGAAAAATATATCTATTCAATAAAAATCCCCAATGTAATTGACTATGTTTCATAAGAGGTCACAGAAATGAAATTATACAGAGACACATACTGTATAAGAAAGATAAAACTAACATTATGTGGTTTATATTCATAAAATATGTTATATATTATTGTTTTAGAATATAAAATTAATATCCTATATAGAGTACTATGTTTCAACTAGTCATGATTAACCACTCTATATGAATTCAATAAAGAATTCCAAATCAATAAATTTACTTCTTTGTTTTGTTTTCTTATCAAATTTATGTATTATTATTGATGCGTATTCAAGATAATCTATTCATGGGTGAATAAAAGTGGTAATATTGTGGATTTTTTATACCATTTCCCCATGCATTGATTTATTGATAGATTAAAATTTAATTTCTCACTTCTGAGTAGAGGAAGAAAAATACTGGGCACAATTGACCATAATATAAATACCATCAGAAAATTCATGGCCATGTTAGAGGTTATGCTAATCTAGAATATTTATTAAAAGAATAAAAAAATAATTAATGCTTGATATCAGAATGTATGGATCCTAATCTTTTTCTAATTTCATGATATAAATTTATAATATTAGACACATAATTATTATCGGATTTATTCCATATTGTCACATGATCTAGAACTCTCTCATGTAGTGAAATCAGGTCATTTATGGGATTTCAAGTGTGCCTCCTCATATTACACAGTCTTCTAACTATATGAAAGGGTGTGATGATATATCATGGATACTATACCCCTTTATTTGTAGTTACAATATGGTGTAAATAAACAATATAAATAAATATCATTTTAATGGAAATGGATGAAAGAGTATGACATACTACTTTGAATAAAAAGTATGAACCAATAAGTAATTAATAATAAATCATTTAATCACGCGATAAAATTTATCAAAATGGAAAACTAAAGGTAATACAAATAAAAGAACCATCTAAGAAAATATCTTTGAGAAAGTACGAAATCCATTACAACCATCACCATAGAACCATGGAATGATAAAATTACTGGGAAAAGACAATTGTATATGCATTTCAACATCATGTCTAATCCCTCTAGATAATCATTTCATAATCCCGAACAAATCCATATCTATAAGAATTATGGTATCTAGTCATATCCCTTTATATAATCATTACAATAGGAAATTCATCCAATCCCCCTATATAGGCATTACAACATTAAACTGGGCCAATCTCTCTGTACATGCATTAAATAGTGAATTTGTGCCTAGCCTTGTATGTAATAATTACAAAATGAAACTCAAACTAGGTCTCAATAGTAATAATATCACAATATTATATTATAAGACTCTATTAATTCTTAAAATTACTATATGTCTTCCAATTTAAAATTCATTTTCATAACAAATTATTGCCAGTAATTTCTATTAACAATAATCTATTAACAAATTCATGTTATATAATAAAATCACCTAGGTTTTCATATCATGATAAATAAAATTTAATCCATTTTACAATTCATTATTAATCAATGATATCCACACCCACAAGTAGCCACAATTTCAGACACATTAGAATTTAATATAAAGGGATCCAAGGAATAATCCCACCCATGATTTATAATCATTAATTATTCAATTAATTAATGCCAACATTGTGATGGAAAATTTTTTATACTACACATTATTAATAATTAAACATACTATTAGGATTGGTGGATCTATTTCAAATAAATTTTAAGGAGAAAAGACTACCTAAGATGATAATCGGTGAGGCGACGAGGGGCTAGGGTTCTAGGGGTCGCTAGGGGGAGTGTCTCGCTGGGGTCGGGGAGAGAAGGGGGTCATGGTGGGTGGGGGGGAAGTATCGTGGTAGAAAAAAAAAGTTTTAGCGGTGGTTTAGTAAATCGTCACTAAAAACCGTCGCAAAAATATATTAATGTTTTAGTGTTATTCTTTCTTTGAATGGTTTATGTTTATGATGAAATGATGTTTATGAAACTTGTTTCTCTTCCATGGGTTATACCATTATAAAAAACTTATAAACCCACTTCTTTTCATGGTTTATTTTATGATAAAATGATTATGAAAAATGTATCTTTAACATAGGTTATGATAGGATTAAATGTTTATGATACCCATTTTATTTCATAGGTTATGATTTTTTTATGAAAACAATATATTTTATTGGTCATGATAAGATGAATGTTTTATTATCTTGTGGAACACATATGTAGGATTTCATTTTATGATGGTTGGGACCTATATCTCCCTCCAATGTATTGGGTAATGATAAATGGTATATGAGATCAAATGGTACATGGGTTGTAGCCCAATCTGAAAAATAATATAGTACATGAATTGTAGTCGAATCCTGAAAACAAGAGGGTATACAAGATGTATCCTAAGCCCAAAAACAAGATGGTATTAGGGTTATATCCCAATCTTAAAAATAAGAGGGTACATGAGTTGTAGACCAATCCTGAAAACAAGAGGGTATATAGGTTGTATTGAAAGTCTAAAAAGAAGAGGGTATACGAGTTTTAGCTCAATCCTAAAAACAAGAGGGTATACGAGTTGTAGCCCAAGGACAAAAAAAAGAAGAAGGTATATGGGTTATACCTGAAGCAATAAAACAAGAATGTAAAGATGATGTGTAACATGTACAAAAGAAAGAGGGTATACAGTTTTATCCCAATACCAAAGATAAAAGGGTACACAGGTTTTTAGCCCATACCTGAAGCAGTTACATGGGTGATTAGCACCATCCTAACATTATGTGAATATCTTGGTTGGTAGCCTTGATGTAAGAATTTCTATTCTTATATGTATAACAAATATTCTATTTCTTGTGTCTATGTTATTCTATCATGGATTATTCTCTTTGATTTCTATATGATTCATGTCTTATTAACTACCAATTATTTTTCCATGAAATAATGTTATGATCTATGATATGCATGGTATGATCCTAAATTATTATACACATTTTCTCATACACTTACCCTCATATTATGATTACTTATCTCCATTATTTACCCTTAATGAGAATATGATATCACCCTTTCTTATATTTATTTTCCTTAGGTTTTGAATAATGGTTTTAAATAGGAGTAATAATGGGAAGATCTTGGTGGGAAACATGAAGATCTTTCACCAAGTTAGAAGATTGTGTTCCAACGTTCCAAATACACTAAAATATTATGGTCCTTAGGAATGTAATTTTTTAATTTGATGAATATTCATCTAAAATAATGTAATATTCATGTATGTTACGCCTAGGTCTCTATATTTGGAATCAAATGAAATGTCTAGTAAACCTGTGGAAACCAAGATGAGAAAACATTTGTGATATCCCTAGGAATATTTATACGGAAATGTTTAGGAATGTATCTAAGGAAAAATATAAGGTTGAGTTAATGTATTGTGAAATGTACCAAAATTTTTTTAAAGGATGGAGTTAGTGGTTCTGTATAAATACATCAATGTATAGATACTATAAGTGGATGCAACTCTAAAATAGATGAACAAAATAGGTAACAACCCTGAAAAAACTATATTTATCTAGAATCGATTGAGAACTAGTGCATGATAATAGGTCATGCTACACACCAAGTTTTAAACTCCTGAGGGATTTTATTTGAAGATTTAAAGACTTTTTATGAACCATCATGAATGATTTAAAATAAATGATAAATATTAATGACCTAGGATAAGTCTAATGTGTCATAAATTGAAGTAAATGAGTCATGATTTAGACATCATATACATGAGTTTTCATGATTATGTGGTTTTCCACCATGATTAGTATTTCTAGCACTATACATTATAGTTTTAGTAAATGACCGGAACCTGAAGGAATTGTGTTAATGTTGAATGGAATAGACATTTTAATGATTCTCCTCCAAATAATTCATATGATATGGTTGATAGAATGAAAAATATTATTGATATGATCAAACAACTTTTTCAGGCTATCAATCATGTTAGACTTCCAAATGAAAAAGGTAAGGAACAAAATTATATTGAATCCTTCATGATGAAAATCCACCTTATTTTAGTGGGTCTTATGATCCACTAGTTTTTGAAAAATGGACTCGTGCAACTAAAAAGATATTTTCTTTTTTTCAGTGTTCTGAACATGAAAAGGTTATTTTGGCTATTTATCATTTGGAAGGTGAATAATATCAGTGGTGGAACCTTATTAAGAACATAAAGAAACAATAAGAAATTGAATCCATTGAATTGTAACAGTTTAAGGAGATATTTATCAATAAGTAATTCCCTCAAATTTTATGAAAAAATATGGAGAAGGGATTAATAGGACTTAAGTTGAATAATTGTGAATTTTTTGGTTCCTTTGAAGAAAAAATTATAAGACTTGGGAGGTACTCTTTAGGTATTATCATTCATCCTAAAAGTAAATTTGACCAATTATTCAGTGTCTTAAAACCAAATATCTAAAGGGATTTAGCCATAAGGGATTCTGGATGCTATGAAGATATTTTTTGATGTTCTATTAAGGTGGGGAAAAGAATATGAGCTCTACTTTATGCTCAATGTGTGGAAAGAAAAATTTATTTAATTGTATTAATGGGGCTAGTAAATGTTTTAAATTTGAAAAGGAAGGTAATAAAGTGGATTAATTCCAAATTGATTAGAACATTTTATCTAATTATTTGAATATTGAGAAATCTCCATAGAATTTTCCAACCGCACTTTAGTGTTTCAATTAAATGGAGTTTTAGTATTATGATAAAAAGTTCCCAAATTTGAGGGTTCATAATGATGATCAACACAAAAAAACATTTAAAGACAATGTAAAAATGGAAGGTTTATGAAAAAACTTTGGATAAAGTAAACCATGATAATTGGGGCACTCCATAGTGGGGAATTTCATGTTTTAAGTTTTATTAATAAACTTGATGAAAATATTATTGTTTATCCTTTAGTGAAATTTCATGTGATTATCTCCCTCTACATGGATTCTAGAATAATAAAATCAAATTGGATATTATATCATTATAGGGATGAACTCAAGTTTCCAATGAAAATATTTTTGGTATAAGATATATTATTATTTAATTAATAAAGGTTGAATTGTATTTTTGGGAGGGTTATAAGGTTAACCATTTATATAATGGTTTTAGTTGAACATTGGATGAGGTTTTGGAGATTAACATATTACTTCACCATATGAAGATTCATGCGTATTGGATAACCTACACTAACCATCTCTATTTGATAGATGAAATGTATCAATGTTCTATCTATGGACAATATTATCCATTAGTGATTTATGGATAAAAAATCCTCCTTAATTTCATGGAATAAGATATGGAGGGGAAATTGATCAGGTCACAACAAAGGCTGAGATTATGATGAAATCATGTTAGTATATATTCTTCTAAAATTTCATTGAATTTAGGAAAATAATCTAGAATCCAAAAAATTATCCAAGTACCTTCATTTCCAATGAATCAAATGGTCCCTTAGATCATCATATATTTATGGTTTTGTGACTGTTAACTTTCTTTAGATCGCACACATCTTCTGATCAATATTCTATATCACTCCCAATCGGTATTTGAGTGGTAGTTTTGTCTTCTAGGTCCATATTTTCACTTTCCACCTATGTTCTAATATGTGAAAACCTTGTTATGTGTTACTTTGGGGAACTGTTATGATTCCAAATTTTCTTTTAAAGGAAATTTTATTATTAATATTTATGATTTGGGTTTATATGAAAGAAACTTTAAAGTATTAAAGAATTTATGAACTAGAAGAATTTATAGATATAAATTCATTTCAAGGGGGTATAATGTAACACCCTGAGGTTTCGTGATTTTTTTAAATTAATTTAATATTTTCTATATTTTTCTCTTCACATAACACTGAATATACTTTATGTTATCTGAAAGCTCGAAGTTTTTATTTCTTTTTATGAAAAAAAGTAGATGATCTTTTTCTAAACAAAAAACTTATATTATCTTGTGGTACACACAACAATATGTTTGGATTATGATACCCACAATTTCTATATCCTTCGATAAATTTCATTACTTACAAGAACGATTTTTACATAGTTATAATATATTATTTATATTATTATTAAAATATTATTATTGTTATAACCTAGCCATTGTAATAGAATTTATGAATAATATTAACTAAATTGTGAAAATATGGTTTTCAAATGTATATAAAATGAATCATTTGTTTATCAATTATCTATAAATGAAAGTTAAAACTACTTGAAAATAAATAAATTCATTTTCTAAGAAAACTATTTTTCTATGTAAAAACATGTTTTATATCAATAAAATAAACAATCCACTTTTGTTGAATTATTTTAAAAAAATTTATATATTATAAATTCAACCAATTTTTTACATTAATATAATAAGTTTGATAGTTATAAAATAAAAAAAATCTAGTTTTAGGCATAAAAATATGTATTATTCTAAAAGGAAGTTTTACCACCTTTTAATGGAAGAATTGTTTTAAAACTAATTTTTGATCATTTTATAATTTTTATTTGAAAAACTAAACATATATTTTTTAAATCGTAATATAAAAATTTACTCTGGGTGTATTTTTGGATTTTTTTTCTCAGAAGTTTCATTTTTTGATGAATAGTGAATAACACTAAATTTTAATTGAAAACTGCATATTTTTATAATTTATTTATATAGTTAAATTATATTTTAAATTAGTTTTAAATTATATTTAGATCAATTATAAATTTATTAATAAAATTTAGTTCATTAAAATTTAGATCACATTGAAATTGGAAATAAAAACATTTCAAGCTTCTGAACATTTTCACTTTAAAAACTTGTTGTCTCATCCCATCAACGAGATTAATTTTAAATTAATTTATGCCACTTTTATGATTGTAATTTTAAAAAATGGATTTAATATTATTAATAAGAATAATGTTTTCTCTCTAATAATTTTAAATTAATTTTTTACAAAATTTATTAGTGAAATTAATTAAAATTAATTACATCGATTAAGAGAAAAACGAGTTTACTTAGTGGTTAAACAATAAACTTAAGAGAAAAATTGACCTATGCACTATTAAAAAATCAATTTTATGAAAACATATCAACAATTAAACATATTTTATCTAATTTTTTTTATTATTAGATTCAAACTATGTAAGGGAGACATATCAATATTGTTTACTTTTTGTAATTATAAGAATGTCACTCCTCTTCCACTTTAAAAGGGCACTCACCCCCCTCACTTATTCACACCTATAAAGTTCTTTTTATCACCCAAAACATACCCAAATAATCTCCCATAATCCCTAATCTCAACCTAAAGCCTCAATTTTGGTATAAATCCAACTAAGTCTGTTGGTTCAAACCAAAAAGGAGTTACCCGATGAAGAGGTAATGTTCATCAACATGAATTTTAGTTTTATTTCCTTCTCCAACACCTTATATTATTATTTTTCCATGATTATATAATAACATAAGTATCATAAATATACTGATATTTAATTATTCTAATTTTATGAAAAAAAATCACACACTTCCATCAAATGGGATACACAATCATCATTCGTGGGTATATCAGACTACTGCCTTGCGAACCAATGTCGTTCATTCTCCCATTACCACCTCTCAATGTTGGTAATAATTATAGTATTAGTATTTATATATTATATATATGATATTTATGGTGTATTTTTTCTTCTTTAATAATTAAACAACACATACCTTCATGATTTCTAATTTGTGGGAATATGATAACTTCGTTTGTGGACGTGTGGACTACCACCTGTTCAAAAAGATGTGATTCATTCACACATTAAATATAATATATTAAGGATGGGTTTGATAAAAATATGTGATATGTGAGAAATATTAATTATAATGGTAGGATAATATATATATATATATCATTTTTATTTGTTTATTTAAAAATACAACAAGAAAATGGAAACAACATTCATGCGTACATACGGCCTACCGTCTCCATGAATGGTGTATTTCATTTAATATTTATATCTGGAATAGATATTATAAATACATATATAATGAATATATATAATATTTGCTTGATATTTTAAAATATTGAAATAATTGAATCATGATCTATGTAATCAGATCAAGAATAACAAGTCAAAATATATACAAAAACAATGAGGTTATTACCCGATATGTAACATTAACATGAAATTGTTAATAAAAGAGTAATGTAAAGTCATAATTAAATAATATATGGTATGATATATAGTAATATGTATATATGGTAGATTTATAATAAACTTTTATTTATTATATAGGATGTTTAAATGTGTAGGAAGAAAGTCAAGACTACAAGTAAGGGTTTTCTCATCTCACTTTTATTTCTATGAGATATATACTACATTCACCACTTATTATTATTTTGTGGTGTATATACTGTCATATTACAAGTTATATCTTGAATTTAATTTATTTAATTATATTAAATGTTTCAATTCATGTTATTATTTAATATATCTCATGATTCAAATGTTACTCAAGTAGTAAGGGAGTTTCTAGTCTCACTTTTATTTCTGTGAGAATTATTCCATATTCACCACTCGTTTCATTTGTGTGGTTTATATAATACCCTATGAAATGTTATATCATGAATTTTATTTTTATCATGGTTTAAAAAATTTCAATTTATTTTTTATTTCATGGATCTCATGATTCAAAAGTTACAAAAGTGCTAATGGATTTATGTCTCACTATTACTTTCCATGACACACAAGCCATGAGAATCACCTATATATTATATGTTCTCTGTAAAAAAGACATTGATGGATTTTATGATTCTTATAATTTGAATTTTTTGTATTTAAATATCCATTTTAATATCTATTTAATGGGTTTCATAGTTAAAATGTTAAGAAATTGATAAAGGAATGTTTTTTTGTCAATTTTTTTCTTTGAGAAATATGTTATACTATGCAACTATATTCTTTTATGAGGTGTATATACTTCCCATTTTCCATGTTATATCATTAATATCATAAATTTCATGATATTTTAAGCTTAATGTGATTTCATTCTCTCATATTTATTAGGATTCAATGTTACTAAAGTTGTAAGAGCTTTTTTGTTATAATCTCACCATTTATCGGGGCTCTTTTTGATCAAGCCTCCAATTTTAAAATATCAAGATCTAACTATCATTAATTCTCATGAATATTATTATACTCTATTTATTCCTAATATATTCTTTTATATGGTTCCATTTTTACACTCTTATCTACTAAATACTATTAATATTTTTTTAAGATAATCCTACTTTATTTCTCTCTTCAGTTGGAAATGAGTGTTCTTTCAAAACTATGTTTTCTAAAAATGTTTAAAAGTTGTTTTAAATTATATTTTAAGATTATTTTCAAGGAAAATTATTTTAAAAATGACTTATTTTTTAAAAAATATTTTAAATGGGTTTCAAAACATCATTTATAGGTTTTCAAGGTTATTTTCAAAGAAAAATGTATTCAAAATGTTTTGTGATTTAAAAAGTGTTTTTCAAAGAGGAAAGGAAATTTTCCTCAAGAAATATTTTAAATTATTTTTAAACATTAATTCATATGTTTTAAAATTATGTTTTAAAGAAAATAATTTTTAAAATTTTTTATGTCTTAAAAATTGATTTTCAAAGAAAGGTTATATTCCTTAAGAAATGCTACAAGTGATCTTTCATGATCCGTCTCTATATAATATGGAATAAATTTATATAGTTTATGATTTACATAGGATATGATCCAATTACCCATTTATATTATTTATTTTAATGGTTTATTTTTACAATGAAAGGTTTTTTATGAAACTCATTTCTCTTCCAATGGTTATACCATGATAAAATACTTATGAAACCTGCTTCCATTCTCAAGTTATTCCATGATAAAATTATTCTAAAACCTATATATTTTACATAGTTTATGATATGATGAAATCTTTATGTTAACAATTTCATTTCATGGGTTATGATATAATGTTTATGAGACCCATCTCTTTTTATGGGTCATTATATGATGAATGTCTTATTATCTTGTGGCACACATATGTATGATTTAATTATGTGACAGGAAGGACCTATATCTCCCTTCAATTAATTGGGAAATGATAAATGGTATATTAGGTCAAAGGTTACACATGTTGTAGACTAAGCACAAAAACAAGAGGGTACATGGGTTGTAGCCCAAGCCTAAAAACATGAGGGTATACGGGTTGTAGCCCAATCCTAAAAACAAGAGGGTAAACTGGTTATAGCCCAAGCCTGAAAACAAGAGGGTACACAGGTTGTAGATGAAACTTAAAAACAATAGGTTATATTATTTGTAACTCATTCCCGAAAACAAAAGGGTACAAAGGTTGTAACCCAATCCCAAAAAAATGGGGTACACAGGTTTTCACTCAGGGGAAAAACAAGAGGGTATACTAGTTATAACCTAATCCTAAAAACAAGCGGGTATACAAGTTTTGGCCCAAGAATAAAAATAAAATGGTACAAGGGTTATATCCCAAGCCCTAAAACATGAGGGTATATGGATTTTAGCACAATCTCGAAAACAAGATGGTATATGTAATGTCACCTAATACTAAAAATAAGAGGGTATATGAGTTGTATACCAATATAGAAAATAAGAGGGTACACGAGTTTTTATCCGAAGATATAAGTAGCTATATGGGTGATTATCCCAAGACTAACATGTTTTGAAAGTATTCATAGGTATCCTTGACATAATATTTCATATGCTTATGTTTATGCTGAAAGTTCGATGTCTTTTCCCATGTTATGTTGTCATGAATTATTCTCTTTGATTTCATTATGATTAATGTCTTATGAACTATCAATCCTTATTCCACGACATAAGATTATGATATTTTATGTTCAAGGTATGGTCATCAAATGTTATTCTCAAGTTCACATACCATTATTCTCATGTTATACTTATATATGACCTTAATTTACCCTTATTGAGCATCTGGGATCACCCTTTCTTATGTTTCCTTTCCCCAAGTTATTAAGATTTTTTTTTTGTAAGAGTAATATATGGGAATATCTTTGTGTAAAACATTGAAGATCTTTCACCAGGTTAGAATATTTTGTTCTAAGTTTACAAATAAACTAAACTAATATGGTTCTTGAGCATTTACTTCTATAATGTAATGAATATTCATCTTAAATGATGTAATATCCATGTATGTTAAGCTTGATTCTCTATAAATAGTCTATATTTTATCGATTCAAGCCCTATAGTGGCATAAAATTGGTATCTCCTTATTCTTGGTGGATCGTCACATGACTCGCACATCTCCCATCATAATTGTTCATTTCAAGATTTCAAATCTGCTAAACTAATCCCTCAAATCCCACAAAAACAACCCAATACATCCTAAAACAATCTATCTATTCATCACACATGAATATTGTTTTAATACAGGGGGTCTAATTATGCTCGCCCCCCCTAAAAAAAGTCAAATCATGGACCCATGGTCTAGGTATGAAGAACGTAAATAACGGAGGGGGAGAAGCACAAGAAACAAGGGTGTAAAAATAATTGGCCAATTTTTCTTGTCCAAAAAATTAAAAATGGGAATATCCAGGGTGTGAAAGACGCAAAAATAGGGATAAATTGAATAAATAAATTAAATAGGATTCATGGATGCATGAAAAAGCCCCAATTTGATACTGATCAAAGGAATAAGAATGATCATGATCAATAATTTAATAATAATGTTTTAAATCCACATATGTAAACTATTATCTTTATTTGGATTGATCATTGATAAATAATGTGCTCACTAATGAATGAGGAATATCCATTGTGTTTGTTTTACCTCAATTCACTTTGATCTGAAGGCTCTTCATCTTCAAATCTCTATTTTCCAATGAAGGAGAGTGGTGGAACCTTCTTTCAATAATGCTAAGGTTATGTGTCTAACCCTGGTGATCTTCCATAAAAAATTAATTATATAAGTAATTAGTTTTATTTTTATGATTAATTAATTAAATTATTTAATTAATTTATCCACTAAACACACCCACCAATGACTATTTTATTTGAACGCTCTGTGCTGACTAATTTTAGGTTACGCTTAGGGTAAACCTCTTTTTCCAAATTCAACTGTGGGCTCAGAATTTTGATCCAATACTTTATTTAATAGTAATCCCATTATTTTTTAGAAATCATGATATAAAATATTTTTAATATTTTTATAACATTAATTCTGGGCACACCGGGCCTCAGAATCGCATGTCGTCTTAGTGCTCAACTCCAAAACTATTTATAGATATATTCAACAGTCTTATAAGGAAAAAAGGTAACTATATTATTCTATCCTTAAATATTTTTATCCTATAAAAGTAAAAGGTAAACAAATTAGCATAATGACCCTACATATGGATCTACATCTCTCAGAAGCTCTCCTGTAAACTCCTATGCTTCCGCAAAACACAAACCAAGGGGATGGTCCATCCACATAGGGTCTTTCCATAATGATCCTAAATCTCCCCTTAGTGATCCATGAAAGTGGAAACATCCTCAATTTCCATATCACCATATTCAATAATGTGTATGGTTTCATGAACATATCTCCTCATATATGAAATATGGAAGACGTCTTACACCCTCTCCGGTTGTAAAGATAAGGCAAGGTAGTAGGAAACCTCTACAACCCTCTAAAAAATCTCGAATGTCCTAATGAACCTCATGGATAGAATTAGTCCCTAATCAAATCTATGATATCCTCATTGTGGGATTAATCCCAAGAGAACTTGGTATCCCTACTCAAAATACAAGGTCCCACAACATCGATTTGTATAATATTTTTGTCGGTTCTCAGCTGTCATCATCTTCTTGTGGATGACTTGATCCTTCTCTGTAATCTCTTGCACCATCTCAGATCTAACAAGATAAGCATTGCTGATATGAGTACAACATAAGGGTGACCTTTAGGTTATCCCATAAAGTTTCTCAAAAGGTTCCATTCCAAATGTATAGTTGTAGATATTACTGCATGAAAACTCTAACAATGTTAAGTAATCCTTCTAGAATCGACCTATGTCTAACATGAAATCCAGCACCATATCCTCCATCACTTGGATAGTGCACTCGATATTCCCATCTATTATAGGGGTGAAAGGATATAATCATCCTCATCTGGGTCTTTAATTCCACTTGAAGTCCTCTCCACTACCATTTCATTAACTACACATCGCAGTTGGAGACAAAGATAGAGGGAACCCCGTGAAGGTAAATGGTCTCCCATATGTAAAACTATCGCAAAATCTCCACCAAACCCTACTCCTTGAAAGAAATTAAGTGATCCAACTTCATGAGTTGGTAAACTATCACTCATGTGGCATCATGTACCCCAACTATTTGTTTAATCCCTATCATAATGTCCAGGGATATTATGTCTCATTTTCCCTCTAAGATCTCATTTGGGTCTAAAAAAACTATCGGAACATGGTTCTCATCCTTCACTTGTTGATAGGTGAGACACTGAGAGATAAACTCAACCATGCTAAGTCTCATTCCATCCCACCAAAAATACCACTGAAGGTCTCTATATATATTCCACACACCAGGATGTACAACCAAAGGAGATGTGTTAAACTCTCTCATCAACAACTCATGCATTGTGACTAGGCCTATTATCCACCCCCATAAAAGGATAACACAATCCCCTCCTTCAGAAAATCCATATGATAAATCTATTGAGGATATCTGGTCATGTAAGACATCACATCCAATGCCTCCCAACTGGGAATCTCTCACATGCTAGAGGAGAGTAGGATTCAACACTGTCAACTGAAGAAAAACTACACCCTCCTCCTCAACCAGGGTTAGCTAGAAGAAATCCAACTACTCTGATTCCCCCTACACCAAACGAGCCTGGGGATTTAGGCTAAGTTATTCTTCCACCATGTTTCCCTTCCAAAGAGTATAGACTTTCTTAAAGTAATATTCCTATAGGAACACCAACCAGAACCTCTATCTAAGGTTCAAGTATATCTACTTGAATACATACCTGAGACTTTGATAGTAAGAGTATACAACAAAGATCTCTCACAGAATATAGTGCCTCCACATCCTCAGATAAAAGACTACCACTACTAGCTACTAGTCATGAGTCAAATAGTTTTACTCATGGGATCTCAAATTCTTCAACCCATATGAGATAACTGTCTATATATTAATTAACACATAGCTGATCCTTGCATTAGAGGAATCATAATATACTACATACTCAACACCCTACTTCGATAGTCTCAAAATAGAATCACTCATTAGCCTTATCCTAAACACCAAAAATGCTCTCTAAAACTTCTCATTTCAAGTAAACTTCTACCCTTTCTGTGTTAGAGTGGTCAAAGGGGATGCAATCCGGAAGAAGTATACCACAAACCTATTTAATCTAAAACTAAATTCATGAGCATTTACCATGATAATGGTACTACAAGATCATGTTTAGAATCTATCCTCAAGTGTATTTCATGCTCATACTCAGGAACCAAGGACACGTGGGTGTCATCTATTCTCAAGGCCAGATACTCTTACTTGACAGTCACCAGATTTAGGTTATATAAATCCACACATCATTGTGAGCTCCCATCCACCTCTTAGGAAAACAACATAGGTCTTCACAAGTGAACAAACTAGATCTTATGAGGAACTACCTCTCAAGACCCTCCAACTACACAATTAGCTCTCACTACCCCATGAGGTTATCTAACATGCTATCACAAATATCAGTCCATCCCTAGTTCCAGTATATATAAATTTCTATCTAATTATTGGGAGTTAAACCCATCACATCATCATACCCCACTATAGTCAGAGGGAGATGAGAGATCATAAAATCCACAACTATAAGGGTAATATTGTTCAATTGATAAATCAACTATAACCACCTATGAATGATCTAAACCTTCTCTTTATGGGGATCACTTCTCATCAAGGATGAAAACTCTTTCCCTAAACAAAGAAACACTACCATACTCATTAGAATCAATAATCTAAGAAAGTATGGTCAATTAACACCCTATACTAAGGAAAACATCACAGTGTCTCACTAAAGCCAAAAACATATTTCGTGTAAGGATCTCCGTCCTTACAGAGTAAGGTCACTCCATTAGAAGAATTGGGTGATCATCAATCCCTTATGTAGGAGTCTCCAACATAAGGATTGAATAAAAAGGGCCTCCACTAGTATCGATAGGTCTTGAACAGTGGTTATGTGCAGGGAAATGAAGCTTTGGTCTCTCTGCTAAAAACTCCTTTTGTAGTAGTTGGGACACATGTCATACCCAAACTACACTCAAGCATCCCATCTAGAACCCCCTTATGTTAAAATCTCATCCATTACCTTACCCACATACTCTCCTCAACTAGGTACTAGTTTGAATCCTCATCACACAAACCATTATTAAGAAATAAAGTCAAAGGGACTTGTATGCCACACCTTGAAACTATCATTTTTAGGAGGCACTGGTTAGACCTCATGGTTTTAAATTATGTCCCAAGAACATTTCTCAATGGGGAATGTGTCCCTTTTCTTTTCATGTATGAATCCACACTAAACAACTCCATCATAGGACTCTAATGACACCCAACATCATCTTGGATAGGTCTCGCCATGATTACCACCATCAAAATGGGTCCTATCCAAGAGAGATATCCAAACCATAGGATCAGGCCTAACCTCAATAACCTAATAAGGTAGTCTATATCAACACAAAACCTGGGTGATATATGTCTTCAGAACCTATAATGTGCACTTAGTATAATTCTGTCATTTTCTAGTACCACCAAAACCAAATGTTGATTTATGAATAGAACTAGTTATAAGTGAAACTATATGATCAGTCAGGATCTGCATAAGTTTGGAAACTAAAATCATGAACTCGGGCCAATCCTATTCTTCCTGGGGATCTTTCTCATTGAAAAATTTAATCAGTCTCTATTGTTGGAACTTGTGGAGTGTTTTAAGCCTGTGTGCATCCTCATCTTTCTCTATTGGTATAATATGCTTCTCAATAGGTGGGGGTGATGCTACCTATCCATATAGAGGAAGGATATCATGGGATGTCCCTTAAATTGAAGAATCATCGCTCGTTGGATCACTATCATGATCTTGAATCTGTATCTTAGTTTTTTATCTTCATAGATTCATCTAGAAAGTTTAATTAAGGCACACCATGGTCAAATGAGAATATATATATGGGGCACAAATCAAGAAGGAAAATCAAAAGAATAAATCCTATATAATGGATGTACTATTGATACCTACAACCTATTTCTTGGTATGTTGAGTCAACAGGAAAGTATTCAGGGTCTTGGTGAATTGATACATTTATTGCTACACCAACACTGGATTCCCTGGCTGAAAAGACACACTCAAAACACTACATAGTTTCCTTAAATCCAAAAAAATATCATCATAAGGGGAAAAATATGAACACTTACCCAAGGAATTAACTTCTTGAATATAAATCATTCATGACCCAACCTAACATGTCTCGAACTGAAACTACCTCAATCCTACCTCCATATGCTAGGGGATGGGGAAAAGAACCAAAAATAATATCTAATATGGGAAGCCTTTTCCTAATGTACCTATATTCATAGACTTCATCTTTATCTAGATGTTCATAGAAATAATAATAAAATATTAAACATCTAGAGAATAAACCATTCATGTATCAACTTCTAAATAATAAAAGAGTATGATAATGAAATATGAAAAGAAAAATGAGAAAAAATAAATTCAAAACCAGAAAGATGCCACAAAATGAAAAAAAATATAAAATTAAATGTTGATAGAACCCAAATCTAGATCTCCAAGACTCTACCACCGTATGTCACCCAATGAACCTGAGTATCCTTATGCTCCTCTGTAATCACTACTGACCTGTATGTTGCCTATGTAATACATGACACATGCAACCAAATCCAATGTAGGGTGAGTATATACATACCTATTAGATTTCCTAAAATATTTAGGGGGAGTAGTAAGAGACATGATAAGGATAGATAGCTCATCACATATCAAGAGTGTAAAGAAAATATAACAAAATGGATATACATATATATTCTCAATAATAGAATCCCAAATGATAGAGAAAGGGGATATACATCTCACAACATGACCTAGAATAAGAGTTTTTATCTGTTCCAAGGTCCATAAATGATTCCCAACATCTTGTGTGTCTATCCATAAGAGTAACCATGAGGAGGACCCACACCTCACCACTGTACTCCAAAGTGGAGGGGGAACACTCTAAATTGAGGACCCATGCCCTACTGTGTTAGGGGGGTTCTACTCAGCATAAGGAGGACTCACACCCAATATAATATGATGCAACACTTTGTAGGTTGAGTACTCATTCCATAGTGTGATTGGGGGTACCACTTGGAAAATAGAATTCATGTTCCCTAAGTTTATAGGGGGTACAAATCTAATAGTATAGGACCCATGCCCTGCCCAGTAAGAGGATTCCACTGTGATGCTTAATGAACCATGCCCTAACCAGCAGAAGGGTTCCACTCTGATAGTCAATAGAGGATCCATACCCTATCCTAGAAGGAGGGTTCCACTATAATGGTCAAGATCCCATGTGCTTTCTTGTAGGAGGGAACCACTACGATAATCGATAGAGGGTTGATGTCCTGTCCTAGCAGTAGGTTTTCGCTCTAATGGTCTTAGACCAATGCCCAACCCAGCAAGAGGGTGCCACTAGAATAGTTGATAGAGGACCCATGCCCTGTCTTGGTAGGAGGTTTCCACTCTAATGGTTGAGGACCCATTCACCACCCATCCATAGGGTTCCACTATGATAGTTGAGAGAGTACCCATGCCCTATCCTTATAGGATGGTGATACTCTAATCTCTCTGAAGATCCTTCTCGGTCACTACCATCATCATATGTAACCTAAATAAGTGTCAAGCCTAGAATATATCACATAATATCCCAAAATCCACCATGAATTCCACTATCACATTCTACATGGAAAAAAACTCATGAATGTCTACTCATAGGCCACAATCTGAGTCCAAATGAAAGAGATATAAGAGGTAGAATTTTCCTAAAAAAGTAGGTTAAATGACATGTGAGGGTACCCACATAGCATGTGGTCCCTCCTTACTACCTATCCATGCATGTGTATTGTTACCCATTACCTTTTACTCAGATACATAGTGTTTCCTCCCGCATAGGGTCCTCCCCATGTCTTTCAGGTCAATTTTGTGTACCCTTGCCAAGTGTCAGTTCATGAAGCGTGTCTAGCTATGAACATATCTGTGTAATCCTAGAGTAAATTCTAGGTTTCCAAAATTGATTCACATAAAATTTGGGGATCAAAAAAGGTGTGTGATATTAAACTCACTCGAAAACCCTATCTACTATAGTTGGGCCACTATAGGATGGGTGTTCATCCTAGTACATGTCATGTTGTTAGGATTTTTTTTAGAAACATAGATATTCTCCACACAATCCAGATCATCCTCCACCACTTCATGTCACAACTCTATGGTTATTAAAATCAAATAAATAGGGTTCCATTCATCAATTATGGCTCATTGGGGGCCGGAAATCATTATCTCCTGATCAAAAGTGGTTCGTCAAACGCTTTGTGCATCTCCCATCATTATCATACATTTTTTGATTTTCAATACATTTAAATCATCACCAAAATCCCTCAACACATCCTGATCTATCCCCAAATCATTAATCCATTTTTTTCATGTGAATCTACTATGAATCTAGGGGCTTGATCGTGCATGGTTTCACCCATAAATAGTCGAATTGCAACCTTATGGTCCTACGATGAAGAACACTAAGAGACGTGAGGTGAAATCATAAAAAAAATGGTGAAAAAATAGTTATATATAAAATTTATTGGCCAAAAAAATACAAATTGGGGATATCTAGGGTGAGAAACATGGAGTATCAATGATTGATCTAATAAATAAATTAAATCTTATTTATAGGAACATGTAAAGGCTCTAATTTGATGTGGATTAAAGGAATAATAATGATCATTCCCAATCATATAATAATAATGGTGGAATTAAACATATGATGAGTTCTACCTTGATTAAGATCAATTTTTGATGAAGAACGTCCTCCCCAATAAAGGGGGGAGATCTGTTGTGTTCGATGGGCCTTGATTCACCTTGATCCAGAGGCTCATCATCATGTGATCTCATTTTTCCAATGAAGGAGAGTGGTGGAACCTCCACTTAATAATACTAGGGTGATGAATCTAACCCTGGTGATCCTCCATAAAAAATTAATTATAGAAGTAATTAGGTATTAGTTTTATAATTAATAAATTAAATTACTTAATTAACTAATCCCCTGAACACACCCACCAATGAACATTTTATCTAAACACCCCATGAAGACTATTGTTGGGTCAAACCAAAGGTAATACTCACATTTCAGATTTAATCGTGATCTCATATTTTTGATCTGAAACTCCATTTAATAGTTATCCAATTATTTCTTAAAAACCATGATTGTGTGATATAAAATATATTTAATATTCATAAAAAATTAATTCTGAGCACATCAAACCTTAGAATCGTGTTGTCTCAGCGCATGGCTCAGAAAATATTTTAAGATATATTCCAAATTCTTACAAGTAAAAAACTAGTTCTTTAAATTACCACCTCCTTAAATATTTTTCCCTTGAAAAGAAAAAACTAAACAGAAAGGTCAGGATAATGAGCCCACATCTTTCTCTCCAGCTCTCAGTAGCTCTCTTGTGTACTCTCATGCTTCCAAAAAACATGAACCAAAGAAATGGACCCTCCACACATGGTCATATCCTATCAATCCTTGATCTCCACTAAGTGTTCCATGTAATTTAATCCATCCTTGACGTCCAGTTCACTCTAGTCAATAATGTGTGGGTAGTCATGCACATATCTACTCATCTACAACACATGGAAGATTTCATTCATCCACTCCAACTATGGGGGTAAGTCGAGGTGGTGAATAACCTCACCAACCCTCTATAAGATGTCAAACAACCTAAGAAACCTTAGGGAAATCCTTCCCCTAGTTGAATCATCACAATTGTCATTGTGGGGATACATTGAGGAAGATATGGTCTCCCAGATTGAACTCCAATTTCCAATGATGTTGATTTACATAATATTTAAACCTTCTTTGAGCTATCCTCATCCAATTTCAGATGACCTGTACCTTCTCTATCATTACCTACACCATCATTGGCCCAATAAGAGATGACTTTCCGATCTCAGTTTAGTATAAAGATGACCTCTAGGGTATCCCATATAGGGCCTCAAAAGGTTCCATGATAATAATAGAGTGGTATCTATTATTATATAACTATTATACCAATTCCAGATGAACTTCCCAGCTCTAACTTAAGTATAACAAAAAAGACCTCTATATTTTCTCCATCACTTGGATAGTGTACTCGGTCGACCCATCTATCTGAGGTGAAAGGATGTACTCATTCCAATCTGGGCCATGAATACCTCATACAAACCTCTCTACAACCATGACTTGAACCATGAATCATGGTCAGAAATCAACATTGAGGGCACCCCATGAAGATGAACAATCTCTCTTATATACACCTTCTCTAAAATCACCATTTAACTCTACTCACTGATAGCAAGGAAGTTTACCGACTTCATGAGTCAGTCATCTATCACCCTAATGGAGTCAATTACCCTCTATCATGACCCATACCTAAGGTCTCATGCCATGACTACCCAAATCTTTCCTCCCATAGGCTAGGGGTGGACACTATCATTGAGTAGGTATATCACATAAAGTGGAGGTATTTTCCTAAGTACATGTACACATGCACCCGTCTTTAAGAAAAATTATTGAAACTATAAACATTAATTGAACATGTATGCGTCTCACTAAGACAAACACTAAGAGTAACAATGAAAAACTAAAAAATAAATAGGGAAAGAACAAGACCAACCAAAACTAAAAAGGTAAAATTTCATGAAGTCCTTCAGTAGAAAAATCTACCTAAAGAGTTGGTACTCTAAGCTATCTGAATGTCACTAAAGCATACCATTTTCTTCAGGTCTCCTTGAACCACTGCATGTCTCCATCCCACCAAGGACTCCTTCAAAGTTGTTTATATTCTACACAAGACACGACACGTGTGGGTAAAGCCAGTGCAGGGATGAGTAAACAAATACCCATTATGGACCCTGAACTAAAAAAGAGAAACTACCAAGCATGATACAGTCGACAGAGTCTCTAGAGTTATCTCACACCACGTACATGTTTATAGAATTAATATACTTAAGAAATTCCAAGCACAGTCATATTCGATGAGACATACAGTCTCTTTAGAAGACTCAACCACTTCTTTATAGGAGACCTACTCTACGTCTTTGTAGGATACCTACTCCACATCATCAGAGGAGACCTACTCCGCATCTTTACAGGAGACCAACTCATTCTATTTGTAGGATACCTACTCCATGTCTTCACAAGATACTTACTTTGTGTCTTTGTTAGAGACTTACTCCATGTATTCCATGGTTCACATGAGACTTACTCCACATAGGTCTTATCCACATGATTACACTCTTAGCGCACTCATTCTGGGAGCACTTTCTCCTCAAGATAATAGGTTGTATAACAACCACTAGTAAAACTCACATAGAGTATGTCAAATGGACTACCTCATCTTAAGGGTCCCAACATAATAAACTGCTCATCAAATAGATGCTCTATTTGTGAGATATGTAGATTTTAGTAAAAATCGATCAGTTGGTTCTGGGTTTGACCTAACCTGACCCGGTTCAGCCGATGCAACCCCACATGGTCGGATCTGGGCCGACCCGAACTAGCCTAAACCAAAGGCTAGTCACATTGGGCCCCTAGATCATGATGCACTGGGCCACATGGGATGGTCGGTCTAGTCGGGCATGACACATGGGTCACGCCTCCCCCACCTGGTAGATGCGGTCAAGCGACTGCGTGCCGGCCAGCAGACATGGTGCCTCACCACATCACTTTTCCGCACCATTGCATGATGCCGCCAGCAGATCCTCTTCGGTGGGCCTCCAACATCACCATGGTGGTCCATGTTTTCAACCAAGAATTCCTTTGTGATACTTGGATCACCACCATCACTGTCATGGGATCCAATTCATCTTTTCGTCCCTCCGAGGGTCCATTCATCTTCGGAACCACTCGGAATAAGATGTTGCAACCATGAGGGTCCACCGATGAAGAAAAAATAATGTGGATAGATTAAAAGGGACATGAACACCCTTATAAGGGACCTTGGTCTTGTTCATGTCGGCCTTGGTCTGTTCATGTCAGGCGGATTACGAAGAAGAATAATCATCAGTCTATTCCCCCTTTAATCCCATAGTTTATCCATCCTACAGGAATGATCGAACCACAGATCAACCTATTTGTTGGTTGGTACATGTTCAATGTTGGAATCAATAATGGGGAAGGAAAATACCAAGAATAAATAAACCCCCTTTCTTGATGTTTGGATATGTCATTGGTGAAGAACGGAGCTGCACCACTATCGTTCGTCGATCCTTGATCCTCGATCTGTGATCTGTGATCCATGATCCGTAATTTTCCGGTGTTCATCGTCATTTGTCATTCACCAATGGGAGATAACCTCCAACGTCTTTCTCCATAGTTTTTATGGATTTTCAAGGTTATGTGTTAACACTGAATTCTTATTTAATTAGGGAGGAAATAAAACCTGTTGACCCATTGTATCGTTGTAGTGTGGCCACACTATCTCATTTAATAAACAAAATGGAATGACTCATCCCAATGTCAAAATGTTGGTGTGTTCTTGAGAAACATTTAAAAATAATTAAAATAATCTTCATTATGTTTATTTCATTCTTCTTTAAAAAATTAAAAAATTAACTTTTGCAGTCAACCCACACCACTCGATGTTAGAACTTTCCTAAGGAAAACATTACATTAAAAACTCAATGGTGGTATCATATTTGTAATCTAAGTCACCATTCATGAGTTATTAATGTTTTAAAATAAAATTATTTTATTTTATTATTTTATTTATGGTTAAATCCTTTTCTGGTTTTCTCACTGGAGTCCCATGTCGATTAAAGTTAAGTTTCACCTAGGGTAAACCCATCATCCTAAACACAATGGTGCCCTCAGATTTGTGATTTGGGCACCTGTTTAGAAGTCAACTCACTTTTCCAGAAAATTATGCATGCATTCTATTTTAATTACTTAAAATAGTTCAAACATTTATTATGGGAACCCCAGGCCTTAGAATCATATTCCTTCTCAACTCCTAGTCTCAAAATAATCCTATATAATTTTTAAAAAAACCACATAGAAAATATGGGGTATTACATTCTCCCCACCTTAGGGATTGGTGTCCCTAAATCCAAAACAAGTGATAAACAATCAAATGGGGATAATGAGCATGAATCTAAGCCTCCTGATCACATGTTCTCTTCTATATATTACTATGCTACAACTGAACATGCACTAGAGGAATCAGTTGCCCACAATGGGTCCTCTCCCATCGATCCATAATCTCTACAGGGTACTCTGTAAAAGTCACCTCGTCGTCGATGTCCAGCTCACCCCAGTTGATGACCTACAATGGGTTGTGCACATATATCCTTAGTTGGGATATGTGGAAGACGTCATCCACTCAATCTAACTATGAAGGTTGGGTCAAGTAGTACACCACCTTGACAACTCTATGCAGTATTAGAAAATCTCTGATGAACCTCAGAGACAACTTGTCACCCCGACCAAATCTCTATATCACACATCGAGGAGAGACCTAAAGGAACACATAGTCTCCCTCCTCAAACTCCAAGGGCCTCTATCGGCTATTAGCATCAAGCTTCTGAAAGCTCTGTGTATTCTTTATATACTCTTAGATGACTTTCACCTAGTAGCATGAACCAACTTCGGTCCCAAGAGTGCAGACTCTCCAGGGTCCATCCAACAACGTGGCAACCTACAGGGTCACCTGTACAAGGCCTAAAACGGTTCCATACTGATGCTTGAGTGGTAACTTTTGTTGTATACAAAATCCAACAGAGTTAGGTGATCCTCCCAACTATGGAAAAAATCAAGGATTCAAGCATGTAGCATGTCCTCTAGGACCAGAATGGTCTACTATATCTACTCCTCTGTCATGGGTGGAAATTTTTTATCAATCACAACTGGGTCCCAAACACATTATAAAATTAATTATTTAACTAGGATGTAAAACGAACATGACGATTAGAGACTATTGTCTATGGGAATCCATGGATGCAAACTATCTCATATACGTAGATGCATCCCAAGCACTCTATTGAACCCTATTTCTGAATTTCTAGGAAGTGGACGAACTTGGGGAGTCTGTCAACGATCACCCAAAATGGTATCATGCCCCTGGAAATACATTGTAAACCCTTAACAAAGTCTATCGATATTCCATCTCATTTCCACTCGGGCACCTCAAGGGACTCAGCTAAATATGTTGGAACCTGGTGCTCATCCTTCACTTGCTGAAAAGTGAGGCATCCAGAGACAAAATATGCCACTTACTTCTTTATCCGTGACCACTAAAACTCACTTATGTGGTCCTAGTGTATCTTTAAAACACATGGATGTACCTCCAAATGGGATGTATGAAACTCCCTCGACACCTCCTCCTGTAACATCACTGATACATTTATGTATCCTCTAAAAAGAATGATGTGCTCCCCACCTTTTGAATATCCATTAGAGGCATGTCCTGTAGACATCTAAGCACATGTAGTCTCACAGCTGTTATCTCCAAGATATGCCTCCATGACTCACTGTAAAAGTGTAGGGGTAACTACCATTGACTGGAGATAATATTTTCCATCTCCATCCATGAAGGATATATTTAATGAGGCCAACTACTCTGATGCCTCATTAAGTAGTTGTGAACTTGATCTCTTATTGAGAGTATCTTCCACTACGTTCCCCTTCCCAGTAGTATAGACTATCTCAAAGTCATAGTCCTATAGGAATTGTAGCTAATGCCTTTGTCTCAAGTTCATATCCTTCTAAGAGAAGAAATACTTAAGAATTTATTTGGTTTGAGTAGATGATAAACCGCTTTTCCATAAGGTAGTGTCTCCACATATTCAATGAGAATACTACCACTAACAACTCCAGATCGTGGGTCATGTAGTTCTACTCATGTGGTCTCAACTGTCGTGAACCATAATAAATAATGGTTTTCCCATGCATAAGGATACAACCAAGAACAGTTCCTGATGCATCGTAGTACACTATATACTTGACACCCTCCTCTAAAAATATCAAGCTAGGAGCGCTTTTCAAAGTCTGCTTCAGCTGGTGAAAAATCTCTTGGTATTTAGATGTCCACACGAATGTTTTCCCCTTTTGAGTCAGAGCTATCAAGGGTGATGCTACCTGTATAAATTCAGGCACAAACCTCTGATAGTACCCATCCAAACCCAAGAAACTCATCACCTCAGTCATTCTCTAGGGTGTATCTCAAGAAAGAACTTCCTCTATCTTCATCAGATCTACTACAACTCCAACCTCCAAAAATATGTGTCCCAGAATATAGACCTATCATATAAGAAAGTGAAACTTCAAGAGCTTCCCATGAATTTGGTGCTCTCAGATAAATCCCCTTACCATCATCAAGTGTATGGCATGCTCCTCCTCAGACACTGAGTACACTAGGATGTCTTCTACAAAGACCACTACAAACCAATCTAGGTAAGGATGGAAGATCTTGTTCATGAGTCCCGTGAAAACTATTGGGGAATTCTTCACACCAAAAGGCATGACTAAATACTTGTAGTGGCTATAGAAACATCTAAAATCCATCTTAAAAATATCATCATCCCGTACATGAAGTTGTTGATAGCCCGATATGAGGTCTGTCTTCGATAAAAATCTCACTCCCTTCAGCTGGTCGTAGAGGTCATCAATCCTTGATAGTGGATATTTGTTATTTACAATCACCCGGTTCAGGTGTCAGAATTACACACATAGCCTAAGTCTCCCATCTACCTTCTTGGAATACAAAACTGGGGCTACCCATGGTGAAACATTGGGTCTCATGAAGCCCTTCCTCTTCAAGCCTTCCAAATATACCCTCAACTCATGAATATCTAGGGGATTCATCCGATATGCTGGTGTAGATATCAATGTCATCCCAGGGTATAGGTCAATGAAGAATTATATATCCCTAAGAGGAGGTAGTCTTGGAACATCTTTTAGAAAGACGTCCTTGTACTCATCCACCACTAAATGAATCTAAGTACTTGTCTCATCCACTGCACTGAGGGACATTCTAGCCAAACTATGTGTGATCAGATGCACCCTCCTACGTGCGAGTCCACCCTATGCTCCCTGTGTTTCACTTTCACCGATAAAGAAAAATCTGGTCCCGTCTTCATGGACACACTGCACTGTGCACCTAAAATAGTCAATCTACACATTAACTATGGAAAACTAGTCTATACCCAGAATGACTTCTTAAGCCCTCAATGCTACCACTAGGATATCCCAACCGAAAATATCCCCCCCAATAGTAATGGAACATTATTGGCACCAGTGTTTGATAATCAAATATCCTCCCGTAGGAGACTACAAGTATAGGGGTTGAGTTAATGGTTCTACTGGAATCCATGAGTCTTAAACAAGAGTCATGGAGAGAAAAGAGTGACCCGCACCTGTGTCTATAAAAATTGTATCTAGGGTGTAAAAGAAACATATCATACCTATAATCATCTCAGGAGTCTCTAGATCATAATCCTTCATTTCTTGGAGTAGGCCTCGCCCCTGTCTACCAGCTCCTTGAGCTCAAGATGGATCACTTGGGGTGTTGGTGGCAGTTTCTCAAACCTCCATCCACCTCCTAATGCTTTTACTACTCCTCTTCCATGTCCTCCACCTAGAGGACTGCCATGTTCTTACCTCTTCTACTACCTCATCAGTCCCTCAACCATCTTTCGATCTATCATATTGCATGTCAGACAATCTCTAACCATATATCCCTGGCATCTGCATGTGTAGAAAAAAACTTCCTTAATCCAACCTTATCTTCAAAATAATCCCCGAACCACTAATCCCACATCCCAGGGTCATCCCTTAGACTGTATAGTCCTCTTGGACCCTTGCGTCAGCTGTCAGCTACCCGCTACCAAAAACTCAACCACCTGACGCCCAGTGGTAGATCCCACCACTGGTTCCTTCTCCGCAAGAAAACTCTCTACCAAAAACTCTCTCTCCAAAACCCCATCATGTGTATTAAGGCTAAGGGATATCATCGATTCCCTAATATCCCGGTGTAGTCCCTTCTCGAAGGTCTGGGACCTGAAAAAGGGGTCCTGCACCAAGTGTGTATAGTGAAGAGAAAGATCTATGAATCTCATTGAGTACTTTGCTACCTTCAGGCTACCCTATTGTAGGTGAATTGGATCTCATATATGAAATAATCATAACATATTAAGAAATAACTCCTCTAGGAAGAGACACTCAAAGTCTTCCAAAGTTAGGGCCACCTCATCATCCATTTAGATTTTCAAGCTTCACCATATCCCTACCAATCCTTATAGAATTCTCGCGACTAGGACCTCCATTTGGTCTAGAGGCGTCCTCAATAGGTGGAAAACTCACATAACTGCCTACATACAATCCTTAGCTACTCGAGGATCTGTCTCACCTTAAAACCTAGGAGGTCTCTATCTCTGAAACTCATGAAATTCACTAAGCCTGTGTGCATCCTCTACTAGTAATGACAGTATGAACTACTTCTCTTTGGGTGGTGGAATCACTGGTACGCCACCACGAGGTGTTATCTCTGGAAACGATCCCTACATCGATGCATCATCACTCAATGGACCATCCTCATGGTCACGCCCCAAAATCCTGGTCGGTTGCCTCTGTGGAAGCACCCTGAAACAGAAAAAGTTATACCATGGTCAATATAGTATACCTAGTGAGTTGACTCTGACTCAAGAATCACATGAGAACATACTAAATTTTTATATGATGCATGTAATAAGTGTTTTCATGTACCATGTCAAAAAGCAGAATTCAGGGTCCTGACATATGGATATGTCATCCACCACACGAAAATTGGACCCCTTAGCCTGAAATATGAACTCAAAACACTTAACATTGTTTCCAAAAAACTAAAAATAAAACTGACCTCTCTATGATACCACTTTTCCATGATCCATCCCCCGGGAACTGTGTTGTGACTACCCCAAGCCTACCTCCCATAGGCAGATGCCTGACGACTAGACCTCAGTTGGCATATCCCACAAAGGGGAGGCATTTTCCCAAGTACCTATACACACGCACCCATCTCTAAGAAAAAGTACTGAAACTGAAAACACAAAGTAAACATGTATGCATCAAATAAGAAAACCACTAAGAGTAACAAAAAAAAACTGAAAAGTAAATGGGGCCAAAAAAATCCCAACCAAAACTAAAAAGGTGCAAGCTCTTGAAGTTTGTCAATAGAGAACCCTACCTGAAGGGTAGGTACGGTAAGTTGTATGAATGTCTTTGAAGCATACCATGTCTGTCAGGTCACCCTGAAGCACAACCTATCTCCATCCCACTAAGGACTCCTTCAAATATGTTGATCACTTGTACAAGAAATGACATGTGTGGTCGATGCTCGTGCAGGGGTGAGTAAAACAACACACAGTAGGGACCTTGAAACCACAAAGTAAAACCACCAAGATATATATAGTCGACAGAGTCACTAGATTCACCTCACACAAGGTGCATGTCTATAGCATGAATATAGTTAAGAAATTCCATGAACATTCAAATATGATGAGACATATAGTCTCTGTAGGAGACTCACTCCACATCTTCGTAGTGGAACTACTCTGTGTCTCCGCATGAGACCTACTCCACGTCTTTGCAGGAGACCCACTCTGCATCTTTTTAGGATACCTACTCTACGTCTTCGTGAGAGATATACTATGCATATTTATAGGAGAATTTCTCTATGTATTAATTTGATACTCACTCCACATCTTCACTGGAGACTTAATCTGCATATTCCATAGTTTGTAGGAGACTTACTCTGAGTTGGTCTCAGCCACAACATTCCTCTCCTAGCATGCTCATTCTAGGAGCATCTACTATTTGAGCCAATAGGTCATACTACAACCTCTATGAAAACTCATGTATAGTATCTAAAAATTAATCCATCTTTATGAGGGTCCCAACTTCGTAAATGGATCTTCAAACAGATGCACAGATTGAGAGTTATGGGCATTTTAGTAACAAGGGGTTGGTTGGGTCCAGGTCCGACCCAACTTGGGAAGGCTGACCTGCCCGATCCAGTTTGGCTGACCTAACTCAATTAGGTCTGGTCCATCCTAAACTAGACTAGGCCAAAGTCTAGTTCCATTGGGGTGCTAGACCACGTCCCACTGGGCCGCATGGTCAATCTCATCGGGCCTCCCGACAGCCCGGTTTCCTTCTAGCTCGACCTGCCTCTCTGGGTCAATTCATACAGCCAGGCACAATATGTAGGCCGCACCCCCTCCCACCTAGCTGATCTAATCAGGCGACAAAATGCTACTTGGCCGACACAATGCCCCGCTATGTCGTCATTCCGCATCTCCATGGCCCATCCCAGCCGCGGCTCCTAGTCGTCGACTGCGACCACACTGTCGCGGGCCCCTCCACCACCAGTTGTCAAGCCGCAGGCCCCTTCACCACCGGTTGTTGATCCATAGCCTCCTTCACCACTGGCCATCAATCTTATATCCCCCTACTTCTCAGTGGTCACACCGACAGTGGAAGATCCTCTTCTACGGGCCACCACCGTTACCGTGGTGGTCTATTTTTTGAACCGAGAATGCCTTTGTGATCCTTAGGTCACCACTATCGCTATTGTGGGTTCCAATTAATCTTATCATTCCTCTTAGGGTTCATCCATGTCTGGAACCACTCTAAAAAACACAACGTGACCATGAGGGTCGTCTAATGAAGAATGGGGATAAATGAAAAGGCACAATAACACCCTTATAATGGACCTTAGCCTTGTTCCAATCAGCCTTGCTTCATTCCTACCATCCAGATTATGATGATGAATAATCATCATTATATTCCCTTTAATCCCATATTTTATCCACCCCACAAGAATGATCAAACCTTGGATCAACCTAATTGTGGGTTGGTACGCATTCATCATTAGAATGAAGAAAGGGAAAAGAAAATACCAAGAATAAATAAACCCCTACCTCATGGTTTGGATCTTTCATTGGTGAAGAAAGGAGTTGTGTTGTTAGCGTTATTCGATCCTCGAACCTTGATCTGTGATCCACGATACATGATATTTGATCCACTGACATTCGTTGTTTTTTTCATTCACCAACAGGAGGGAACTACAAATGCCATTCACTAGACTTTCTAGGGAATTTCAGGGTTATGCGTTAACCCTGAATTCTGGTTTAATTAGGGAGAAAAGAAAACACATCGGCTCGTTACAGTGTTGCAGCATCACCACGCTGTTTCATTTAAGAAAAAAATGGTTTGGAACAATACTGTGTCACATTGTCACTTCATCATTGCAAAATGTTTAAAAGGAAATAAAATAAATTCTTTAAGTTTATTTTATTATTCTTTAAAATTTCTAGGAATTATCTTTTGTAGTCGACCGGTGCTGGTCGATGTTAGACCCCGCCCAAGAAAACGGTCACATTACAAACTCAATGGTGGTATCTGATTTCCAATCTGAGTCACCATTCATGAGTTATTAAAATTTTAAAATAAAATAATTTTATTTAATTATTTTATTTACAGTTACGCCTTTTTTTGTGTTTTCTCACTAGATACCCACGATGACTAATGTTAAATCACGCCTAGGGTAAACCCTCCATCCTCAATGAAATAGTTCCCTCATATTTCTTATACAGGTACCCATTTAGAAGTTAACTCACTTTTCCATAAAACCATAAAGGCGTGCTATTTTAATTACTATAAATATTTCAAACATTTATTCTGGGCACCTAGGGCCTTAGAATCACATGTCGTCTCAGCACCTAGTCTCAAAATAATCCCATATAATTTTCATAATTTTTACATGGAAAATCCAGGAAATTAAACCTTCTCTATCAATGGAATCCCTATCATTAATTCCATGGATATGATATCCCATTTATACTCTGGGATATCAAGAGGCTATAAAAAAGTATGTCGAAACATGGTGCTCATTCTTCACTTTCTTATTGGTGAGAAACTGAGAGACGAACTCAACCAAGATCCATCCCATGCCATCCCACCAAAAATACCTGTAAATTTATTTTTACAACTTCCCCATGCTAGGATTAATAGAAAAAGTAGATGTGTAAAACCCTCTCATCACATCCCCCCCCCCATATCGTGATTGGGACCATTGTCTTCCCCGATAAAAGGATGACATGATTCCATCATTTATAACATCCATCTGGTGAATCTCCAAGGATATATGGTAATGAAATACCTCAAAATCTATGTCTCCCAACTAGAAATCTCTCACATGTTGAAGGAAAAGAGGATTTAACACTATCAACTGAAGAAAAGTTTTACCCTCCTCCTCAATCAGGTCCAGCTGTAAGGAAGTTGATTACCTTGACGCCTCTTTCACAAAATGAGCCTAGGGATTTTTGATAATTGAATCGGCCGCCACATTTCCCTTCCCTATAGTATAGTCTATCTCAAAATCATATTCATGAAAAAAAACTCAAACCAATAAATCTATCTTAGGGTAAAGTCACTCTACGTGAAGACATAGGTAAGACTCTGATGTTATGAGTAAAAAAAAGTTCTCCTAGAAGATATTTCTTCCACATCCTTAGATCAAAGTCTACCTCTACCATCTCTAGGTCCCAAGTCACATAGTTCTGCTCATGGGGTCTCAAGTAGCTCGACCTATATGTAATAGTTGTATGCCTTGTTAGATATGGTGTCCTAGAACAAAATATTTTTACTTTTATTACTTCTATATTTAATGTATTTAAATATTAAACATCTTATTACATATTTTTCATTGTTCTGGATGACTATGATGTAATAATGTCCTAGAGTATTTATTGCATTGATAAGGTCATGGAAGTTCCCCGCTATGATGGGAACCTTGAAATGCTATAACAATATTCTTAAATATAGTTCTACGGTTGGATGACATATTATGATGGGACACATAGTACGAAGATCATCAGGTGTGAGTACTCATAAGCAGATGAGACTTCCTCTCATGAAGTTCATACTTGGTAATCTTAAAGATGGGAGATTATGATAACAGAACCGTTAGTATGAATTTATCATGTTTTGTGTAATTGAATATTCCTATATGAAAGCATGTATAATAGTACTTAGACTTTAAGATTGTCATTAATAAGTTTCATGAATCATGCACTTTGATTTACTGATGAAACTTTTCATGCCATATGTTGGTAGGAAGTAGGGTACATTGTGTGTGTCATGAGTGGCATGTTATTAATGGATAATTCGGGGAAGGATTCTTCACTACCAATTATGGAAGTTGATATCTCGGTCCTTTTATTGAAATAGAAATGTCGTGCAAAATTCCATAGCCATGGTGTAACAATGAGTTTATTTTAGGCAGTCAAAGAACAACATATTAAGCATAAAGGTTGATGACACTATCATGAAACCAACTTGATAAGATATTGAGATAAAAGTATTATATTACCTAGTGAGCATTTTTATGTGTATATCGTTGTTGTGACTTTAATTTCTTTCTCTTGGGTGCCTTGACTCATTGCTAGATAAAACTCTTGGACTTTAGGAAATCCCACCTAATGCCAAGGAGAAATAATACAAGAGTGTCACACACTAAGTGTTTCTGGTGGTCTCGATTAAATTCTATTTGAATTTAATTAATGGAATAAATATTATTCTCAAGATAGTGGAATAATTTTATTCATGTTAAAATGATTTCATAAATTAAATAAATATTTACTCATTGGATTGTGGGTATAATATATTTTTGTATTTCATTGAACATTTAATAAATATTTATTTACTAGTTTTTAAATATAATATTTATTTAATAGAAATAATTATTTGTTTATTTATTATGGTGTTCAATAAATGTAATTTGAGTTAGAGCAGACCAAGGTCGGACCGGTAATAAAATAATTGTTTGAAAGACGGTAAATAATTATTTAACTAGTTGGAAAAAATTAAAATAATAATAACGCTGCTATTATTTTGTGACATGGAATTTTATTTATAATTCTGTTTTTGTGAAATTTGGCACATCATAAATAATGATATGATATTATTGTTAAAATCATAGTTTTTATATAAGGTTATGAATGTATTTAAATGCTGTTATGCAATTAAATATTTTAACTGAATCACCAAGTTGATAAATAGAAATGTACATCTATTGTGCCATGTACCAAACTTCACACCCAGTGAATTGATAATTTTTGAGCTAAACGATTTCTCTCTCGAGTCCTCTTCTTTCCCCTCTCAATAACGAGAGACGTTCTTCAATACCTAAGAACAAGCGATCAATAAAAACCAATACAAGACACTCACTTCACTGAGATAGCACCCGGAGAACGAGTGGTGTCGATTGGAGGCCATCGAAGCATGTGTGGATCAGTGCTAGAGGGATTCTGGTTTGGATCCTCACAAGTGTAATGAAAAAATCTGGAAGGGCCATTCCAGATGATCAACATCATCAAAGAGGAAAGTATCAAAGATCCATGTATTCTTTTCTTTATGAAATTAATTAAATTAATCATAAATATGATGTGAAAGATCATCTCTAAAGGTTTCGTACCTCTTCCTTCTTTATTTAAATCATTGATTCTATTTTATGGAGACTGGAATTCATCATCATATTGATCCCACAATAATCATTTATCATGGTAAAAATTAAAGTTGGATGTCATTCCAACCATGCTTCCACTGTGCCCAGAACCTTCAAGTGGTATCAGAGTGGTTACATCACAGTTTATAATTATTTAAATAATTTTTTGATGATTTATGGTTTAATAATTTAGTTTTTCAATTAAACGTTAATTGTTCTTATAATTCAGATTTTGAGATTTGTTCTCCCTATTTTAGTTTCTCACGGATTTCACAGAAACAAATGATTTTTTTAATTAAAATTAAAATAAATAACTCATCAGGAGGTGCTGATGATTCTTCCCAGGTGACACCAAAGTACAAACTGTGTGTTCGGACATACACACCATTTTCTCTACCATACACCCCATGTAATCTGGACTACACGTTGTGTGGTCGTGTTTAGAGAATCGGGAGTAATTCAAAAATTACTCAAGTCATGTGCATTTATTACACACGGTGTAGTTAATTATACATTGCATGTTGACCAGGACAAATAGGTACATGCTTACCGAATTACACACCGTGTGGCCCACTGTACACGGTGTATAGTCCCTTTGGGTCAGGGGGCCAACACGTGCAACCCATAAACAACTTAGCCAACCGGTAAACATGTAACACAGATACAACATGGATTATAGCCCACTATACACACCGTGTACTCTGAAATTTATAATGTATGCTTCACACACCAAGTCCCTAGGCATGTAATTCAGGATATACGATGAAGGTAGTATATACCATGTAGTCGGAAATATACATCGTGTACTTTTCTAGATTACACTAAGTTAAAACTTTAATGTTTGTGTAATGTTCAGAACTACTTATCATGTATAAATCATACTACAGGTTTTTAATCCATGCATTAAAGCATCATGTATTCCATATGTCATAAGAGTAAAAAATTATACGAATATAATAAATGATGGGTATATTCAAACGGGTATTCATCAGCTTACCTCGAAGGTGCATCTATGTACAATGATGAGAATCTCATGTAAATTCATAAAAGGATTAAGATAAAAGTATTGATTAATTAAAGATAATAATTCATAAATTCAAGTGAAATTTATCTTTATAAAAATGATTAAATAATTGAATACTATTTTTATTAAATATGTAACTCGTTGCATGTATGTAGGTGATCATGAGCTAAACCAAGACCTTTTTATGTGATTGGTTTCCATTTATGTAACCCCCCCCCCCCCCCCCCGTTACCCCTCACCTACATGTGAGTTAAAAATATTATATGTAATGGATAGAACTCCCATGCTAGTGGAGGCAGTTCTTGCTAGATCCAAGACGTAACCAATCCCAGGAGATATAGAGGTGGATAGTTGGAAAGCTGTAAAAACTAACCCAAAAGGTTCAAGGTGTTTCTCCCCTAGGTCAGGGTTAGTTAATCAACCACTCTATAAAATAAATATTATAAAAGCTCATGATCATGCCATTTTCTTTATTTTATTTCTATCAGTTTCATGGTTTATCATTATGGATGTGATATCGTGATCACAGAATTAATGAATTAAACAAGCATTCAAGATGGAGCTAAAATAAACTAGGCTTATGAATAAATATTATCAATATGGTTAATAAATTAAGTAAGTTCTACTTAATATTAACAAGAATGTGATAATGGTAATAAGAAAAATCATGTATATGAGATAAAAAATTCCTAAAATAAAATATTAAGTTAGAACAAGCCTTTTGTTACTTGATTAAGGGAAAAACTCAATAAAACTATGTGTTTGACCAACCCTTGTTGGGATACTTAATTTTATACAGGAATCCATTATGAAAGGTTTCAGGTTGACATAACCATATTAAATCAAGAGGAGTAAACCTTTCTATAATTGGTGTAATATTGGAGGCAAGAGTTGAGGAAATCCAAAATCAAGATTTTAGGATTTGGGAGTCCACTCAACAGATCAAGGAGCTAAAATCCTACAGTTGGCAAAGACATTCCTACCTAAATACCTTCAAATATCTTGATCAACCCTTGTTGGGGTTATAAGAAGAGGAATATGGATCCTTTCCACTAGGGTGTCATGGAAACTATACATTCTGGGTTCAATGGTGAGGGCCATTTGGACTTTATAATATAGTGGGAGACTTAATAAAATCAATTTATTATTTCTCAAAAAATGTAATCAAGAAATTACTAAAGATATTCTCTTCTAATTGTAGAATAAAATGAAGAACTCTTCAACCAAACTAACCCTGTGATCAATTATGGATAAAGACAACATTCTCAATGGCAATAACTTCCAGAAATAGTTTGCATGCCTTTAGGTTATTCTTCACCATGAACGGATTTCTTATGTGATGTAGTTAACATTACCTAATACGCCTTCCAAAGAGGTGAGTGAAAAAGAGTTCTTTGTCTATGAGAAATATATGAACGACATGATCGGTGTTCAATGATTGATGTTATCATCAATGTCTAGTGAGCTCAATAAGTCTCATGAAATCATGGATTCCTATAGCATGATCGAGCACCTATATGGTATTTACCAAGAGAGAGAAAGATAAGAATGGTTCGAGATCTCCAAGTCACTTTTTCAGAGTAAGCTTGGAGAGGGTACCCCATCTAGGCCTTATGTAGTCAAGATCATTAGATACATTGAGAGATTAGAGGTTCTAGGGTTTAAACTCCCCAAATAACTGGGTACAAATCTCATTATTGCATCCCTTCCCCATAGATTCTCCAGATTTATTATTAATTTCAATATTAACAACATTGAAAAGTCTCTATCTGATCTTATTATCCTTATTTTCAAAGTGGACAAAGATATGAAGCATGAAAATCATTATTTACTTATGGTGAATAATAGGAAAGGGAAGGTGAAGATATTTAAGCCCAAATCTTCTTCACGCCCTTCCAAGAAAATGGAGATCAAAGGGGAGGCAAGAGAATAGGAAGTTGTTTGTTTCGCATGTGGCAAGAAGGGCCACTGGAAGAAGAACTGCACCCATCCTAAGAAGTAAGGGGAAGCTTCAGGTTCATTTGTTATCGATTTTAATCTATTTTTTTTCTACAAATTAGTTATTAGATATAGATTTTGGCTCTCACAAATGTATCCAAATATAAGAACCAAGTAGATTTAGGAAGATTGACCGAGGCGAGGTAGATCTTTGAGTATCCAATAGAGCCAGACTTGCTGATGTAGCTATCGGGGACTACCACATCACTTTGCCAACTAGGATGATCTTGGTATTAATGGGTTGTTATTATGTGTCATCTGTTACTAAAAAAATTATTTCATTACCCATATTAGATACATATGGGTTTGTTTTCAAGTTTGGAAATGAATGTTTCTTCTTTTATAATGATAGCATTTGTCTGGGTAGGGAACATTTATACAGAAGTCTTTACGTGTGGGATTACACAAACCAAGTAATGAAAATCAATAACAATGATACTTTACTTGACTTATACCACACCCAACTTTGGCATCACTACCTAAGACATGTAAACAAGAAATGCTTGACAAAGTTACATTAATATGGATATTTAGATTCTTTCTAACTAAAATCACTTGGTGTATGTCATCCATGTTTACAAGGAAAAATTATCAAAGTCCCACTTAGTGGGAAAGGTGAAAGGGCTAAATAGATTCTTGAATTGGTTCATACTGATGTGTGTGGACCATTTCTAGTTGAATCAAGGGGAGGTTACTCATACTTCATAACTTTTACTGATTATTTTAGTTGATATGGATATATCTACTTAATGAGGTATAAGTCAGATTCTTTTGATAAGATCAAAGAATACAAGAATGAAGTTGAGAACCATCTTGGTAAGAATATTAAGAAACTCTGCTCAGAACGAGGTGGAGAATATATTAATCAAGACTTCATTGACTACTTATAAGAGTTTGGGATCCTGTCCCAACTAACTCCTCTTGACACACACCAATGGAATGGTGTGAAAGAAAATATGAACCACACATTGTTAGACATGGGGAGATCAAGGATGAGTCATGTGAGTCTTTTATTATCCTTTTGGGGATATGCGTTACAAACAGCAGTACACATACTAAACCAAAAACCAACTAAATTGATAAATGGTATTATATATGAGTTCTGGAGTGGAAAGAATTTCATGTTATCGAATTTACATGTTTGGGGAAGCAATGTGTTTGTTAAGGCCTCTTTAGGTAATAAACTTGCACCTTGAGGAACAAAGTGTACCTTTATAGGATACCCCAAGGAAACAAGTGGATATTACCTATACAAACCCTCAAAAAAGGTTATATTGGAAATACATTCCATATTCGTAGAGAGGGAGTACATCTCCAAAATAGATAGTGGGAGAGATATAGACTTTTATGAATTCAAGGCTCAAGCTACACAAGAGTTGGTACATGAAAAGACTCCACAAATCCCCATAGAAGAAAGAACTATTCCAAAGACTCAAGAAATGCGTAGGTGTACAAGAGAGGTTAGAGAAACGAAATTGTATGGTTTTACATTTACCAAGGAAGGTGACTCATTATTAGTTGATAATAATGATCCTCTAACCTACAAGGAAACAGTAAGTGGAATAGATATTTCCAAGTGGCAAGAAGCTATGAGTTCTGAAATGGTTTCCATATACCAAAACCAAGTCAGGATTTCAGTAGATCCTCTAGTTGATGTAATGAATGTTTGTTGAAAATGGTTATTCAATAAGAAACTGGACATAGAAGGATAAGTCAATACCTATAAGGCATGACTGGCTGCAAAAGGGTTCAATCAGTGTCACGGTATTGACTATAAAGAAATTTTTTTACCAGTTTCAAGGTTGAAATACATCATAATTCTATTGGCCATTGTCTCTTACCATGACTATAAGATTTGGAAAATGGATTTCAAAATAGCCTTCCTTAACAAGAACCTTCAGGAATAACTCTATATGAGACAACTTGAAGGGTTTATGACTCCAATGGATTCCAATAGGGTAAAAAAGTTGAAAAATTACATTAATGGATTAAATAAAGCATCTAGGTTATGGAAAATATGTTTTGATGAATCCATAACAAAAAATTTTTAT
Organism: Viscum album; assembly: GCA_963277665.1. Classification (NCBI taxonomy): domain Eukaryota; kingdom Viridiplantae; phylum Streptophyta; class Magnoliopsida; order Santalales; family Viscaceae; genus Viscum; species Viscum album. Next base: position 1,181,974,492 of record OY728164.1, read on the forward strand.
CGGGAATGAATGTGATCCTTGTGTCTATAAATGGTTTATTGGGAGTTCAATTGTTTTCCTAATAGTTTATATTGATAACATATTACTTATTGAAAACAATATACCAATCTTACAGATTATTAAGGCATGGTTGAATCAATGCTTCTCCATGAAGGACTTGGGTGAGGTAGCATATATTCATGGGATGAAGATCCATCATGATAGATCCAAGATATTGCTGGGGTAAAGTCAAAGTACATACATTGTTAAGATACTGAAGAGATTCAGTATGGAACAATCCAATAGGGGATTGTTGCCAGCGTCACATGGAATTCATCTTTACAAGACAATGTGTCCTTAGACACATGAAGAAAGATAATGGAAAGGACTCCATACGCATCAGCGATTGGGTCAGTCATATATGATATTCTATGTACTAGGCTGGATGTCGCCTACACATTGAGTGTAGTAGGCATATATCAAGATGACCCTGGTGACCACCATTGGATGGCAGTCAAGACTATCATAAAGTATCTAAGGCATACTTATGATATTTTCCTAGTTTATGGAGTAGTCGAGGAATTATTCATCAGAGGATATGCATATTCTAGTTTCCAGACTGATCAAGATGACATGAAGTAGGAAACGAGATAAATCTTCACTTTGAATGGAGGTGTAGTGAGATGGAAGAGCTCAAACCGGCGTGTGGTCACAGATTCTACAATAGATTCCAAGTATATCAAGCTTATGAGGTAGATAAAGAAGAAATTTAGATGCATAGATTCTTCTAGGATATGGATGTGATACCCGGTAGTAAATATCTCATCACATTGTACTGTGATAATACTACATCGATGGCTCTCGCAAAAGAGCCAAGGTCACATCAGTGTATGAAGCACATAATTCAGAAGTATCATCACTTGAGAGATTTTTCTTAGAGAGGTAAAGTTGTAGTGAGCAGTATTTACAAGGAAGAAAATGTGGTAGAACCCTTGACTAAATCCTTGACCCAGTAGAAACATGATCATCATGTGAGGTCTAGCATACTGAAATTCATAGGCAGTTCGATTTAGTCCAAGTGGGAGTTTGTTAGAGTTGGTGTCCTAGAACCAACTGTTTGTACTTTTATTACATGGTTATTTAATTTATTTAAATATTAAACATATTTTTACATATTTTTAATTTTTCTACATGACTATGATGTAATAATGTCATATATTATTTTTTTTATTGATAATGTCAGGGAATTTCTCCTCTATGATGAAAACCTTGAAATGCTATAAAAATATTCTTAAAAATAGTTTTATTGTTGGATGACATACTATAATGGGACACATAGTACACATACCTTCATATTTGAGTACTCATAACCAGATGAGACTTCCTCTTATGAAGTTCGTATTTGGTAATCTCCAAGACGGAAGATTACGAGAATAGACCCGCCAGTATGAATTTTGTATGTTTTGTGTCATTAGATATTCCAATTTGTATGCATGTGTAATAGTCTTTAGACTTTAATATTATCATTAATACATGTCACAACTCATGAACTTTGATTTACTAATGAAAATCGTCACTCCATGTGTTGGTGGGAAGTAGGGTATGTTGGGTGCTTCACAAGTGGCAATTTATTAATGGATAAGTCGAGGAAGGATTTTTTCCTTCCATTTATGGAAGTTGATATCTCATCCCTTTAATTGAAATAGAACTGCCATGTAAAATTCTATGGACATGGTGTAACAGAGAGTTTATTTCAGGTAGTCAAAGAACGACATATCAAGCATAAAGGTTGATGGTGCTATCATGAAACCATCTTGATTAGATATTGAGATAAAGGGATAATATTACATAGTGAGCATTTGTATGTGGATTTCATTGTTTCGACTTTAAGTTATTTATCTTGGGTTCCTTGACCCATTTCTAGACAATACTCTTGGACTTTAGGCCCACCCGCATAATTCCAACAAGAAAGAATCCTATAGGGTCACACACTAAGTGTTTCTGGTGGTCTCAGTTAAATTCTATTTGAATTTAATTAATGGAATAAATATTATTCTCATGAAAGTGGAATAATTTAATTCAAATTAAAATGATTTCATAAATTAAATAAATATTTATTCACTAGATTTTGGGTAAAATATATTTAATTATTTTATTGAACATGTAATAAATATTTATTTACTAGTTGGTAAATAAAATATTTATTTAATAGAATAATTTATTTATTTATTTATTCGAGTGTTCAATAAATGCATGTAGAGTTTGAGCGGACCAAGCCTGGTCCAGTATTAAAATTATTATTTGTAAGATGGTAAATAATTATTTACCTAGTTGGAAAAAGTTAAAATAATAATAAAGCTAGTATTATTTTGTGATGTGGAATTTTATTTATAATTCCATTTTGCGTAAGTTGGAACACCATAAATAATGATGTGGTATTATTATTAAAATAATGGGTTTTCTCAAAGGTTATGAATGTATTTAATTGTTGTTACACAATTAAATATTGTAACAGAATCACCATGTTGATAAATAGACATGTAAGTCTATTTTTCCATGTACTGAACAACATGCCCGGTGAATTGAGAATTGTTGAGCTAAATTATTTATCTATGGAATCCTATTCCTGAACCTCTCAAGAATGAGATAAGTTCTTCAATATTGAAGAAAAACTGATCACTGACTGACACAAGGCACTCACTTTTTTGCGCTAGCACCCGGAGAAAGAGTGATGTCGATTGGAGGCCATTTGAGAACATGTGGATCACTACTAGAGGGATTCTAGTTTAGATCCTCACAAGTGAAATGGGGCAATCTATAAGGGGCATTTTAGATGATCAACATCATCAATGAATAAAGTACCAAAGATCCAGCTATTCTTTTCATTATGAAATTAATTAAATTAATTATCAACATTATGTGAAAGATCCTCTATAAAGGTTTAAAGCCTCTTACTTATTTATCTAAATCATTGATTTTATTCCATGGAGACTAGACTTCATCATCGTATTGATCTCATAATAATCATTGATCATGGTAATAATTAAAGTTCGGTTTCATTCCAACCACACTTCTATTGTGCCCAGAACCTTCATGTCTATGCATCAACACACATTCAAGACCAACTCTAGAGGCATCACAATATACTACATACACTATTTCCTCCTCTGTTAGTCTCAGAATAGGAGTAGTCTTCATCCTCAACATCAACTCCGTGAAGTATCCCTGGCACTGCTCAGTCCAGGTAAATGACTACCCTTTCCACATCAGGGTGGTTAAATGGGTTGTAATCCTATAGAAGTATTCCACAAACCTCATGAATCTAGAACTAACTCTAGGAGAGTTCCCCGTGATACGGGTACTCTCTGAGCATGTCTACAATCCATCCTCAAGTGTCTCATGTTCTCATAATTAGATTTCAAGGACATGAGGATGTCATATATTATTGGGGGAGGATACTCATGCCTGACATTCACATGATTCAAGTGACGTTAATAAAAACATCACCTTGAGCACTCATCCACCTCTTAGGAGAACAAAATAGGTCTTCCTAAGTGAACACATTGGATCTTGTGAATCATTACCTCTATAGACCCTCTAACCACACCACTAGCTCTCACATTTCCATGGGGTCATCTTATGTTCTAGAACAAACATCGGGTCATCCATAGTGAAATTATATACATAGTTCAATATCATGGTGGGGAGGTAAACCCATAACGCCATCATACACCACCATCGTGGGTGGTAGATGTTGGATCCTAACATTCACTACTCCAAGGGCAGTACTATTCAACGAATAAATCAGCTTTAACCTCCAACGAATGAGATCAACTTTCTCTATCTGGGGATATCTTCTCTTTAAGGATGAAAAGACCATCCCTCAACCTGGAATCACTACCATACTCATTGGTATAAATCACATGGGCGTGGATGGTTGAGGACGATCCTATAATGAGGAAAAAATATTAAGGTACCACTATTTCTATGAAAAGATTTTGTGTGAGGATCTCTATCCTTACATAGTAAGGTCACCCCATCGGTAGAAATGTGTGATAATTGATCATCTCTATAGGGGCCTCCAATATAAGGGTTGAGAAAAAAGGGCCTCTATGGGTATCCCGAGGTATTGAATAGGGTATACATATAGGGAAATAAACATTTTGAATCTATGATAAAAACTATATATAGAGAATTGGGGACATAAGTCGTACCCCAAAACACACTCTAACCTCCCATCTAGAATCCCCTTCTTCCAAAATCTCATCCTCTACCTTTCCTAAATTCTCTCCTCAAACTGGGCCTACTCTGACACTGCATCACACCAACCTACCCTGACCACACAAGTTAAAGGGAATAATCTTCCATACCTTTACACTATAAGTTTCAAGTGAGACTCATCCTCATAGTTTTTAATTGTGCCCCAAGAATGCATCTTAGAATGGAAAATTTCAATTTAAATTTTATGTCTGAATCCATGGAAAAAATATCTATTGCATGACTCTAAAAATTCCCAACATCAACATGGAGAGGTCTCAACACCAGAAATACCATCGAAAGAAGTCTAATCCAATAAGGATATCCAAATCATAGGATGGGGAATGTCCTCAACCTCCTTAGAAGAAGGGATTCTAGATGAAAAAAAATTATCAGATAATCTCTTTCACTATAACCTTTTGTGCATTCTCAGCACGAGTGAATCATCTTATGGTACCACTAAGACCAATTGTTTCTATATGAAGATCACTGGTTTTGAGTGCAACCATCCAATTATTTAGGATCTAAAGTAGTCTAAAAACATAGATCACCGACACAAGACAATCCTCTACTGCCTGTGGATCTAGCTCATTATGAAATCTTAGTGGACTATAACATTGGAACTCATGTAGTGTGCTATGACTGTATGCATCCTCAGTATATTCTCCTCGTATGATATGTTTTGCGATAGATATAGGTGTTTCTACCTATCCACCTGGAGTTATGATATCACAATATGGCCCCTAAACTGAGTCTTTGTCACCCATCAGATCATCATCATGTTCTAGAATCAGTAACCTATCTGGTTGTCTTCAAGGAGGAATCTCTAAAGTTTAATCAAGATACACCGTAGTCAGATGAGTATATATATATGGGGATATAACTCATAAAGGACAGGAGAAAGAAAAAAAATCCTATATAGTGTAGGTACTATTTCTCCCTACAATAAATTTCTCGGTATGCTAAGTCAACACATATGTAGTCAAGGTCCTGGTGAATGGATACATCAGCTATCACACCAACACTGGATTCCCTATCCTGAAGGCCACTCTCAAAACACTTTGACAATGCTTCCCTAAATCATTATCAAATCCACATATGGGGACAACTATGAACGTTGCCCCAATGAATGAACTTCTCTAATACTAATTTTTATAGCCTAACCTGATGGGGCTCAAGCTGCAACAACCCCAAGCTCGCCTCTATAGTCTAGGGGTGGTGAAAAGCATACAAATGCATATCTAAAATGGGAGGCCATTTCCTTATGTACCTGTAAGAATTAACTGAACAATCTCCATGAAAATTTTTAGTTTAATAATAATAAAAGATGAAATATCTAAAGAATAATCCATGCATGTTTCAAACTCTAGAGAATACAAGAGTATGATAATGTAATCTAAAATTAAAAGGAGTAAAATACATTACAAAATAGAAATATTTCCCAACACTATGAAAACTAGAAAAGTAAATGTTGAGAGATCCTGGATCCATATGTCTAAGCCCCAACAAATGTATGCAGTTCAATGCACCATGATATCCTTATGAACCTCTATAATCATCATCGACCTATCATTCATCTATATAAGACCCTACATGTGCGACCAAATCCCATGTAGGGGTGAATATATTCATACCTAATAGGATTCTATGAAAGCATAAGGTGGGGCATAAAAAGACACGATAGGAATAGATAGCACAACCCATATCCCGAGAGTAATAAAAATCCAAAAACATGGATATATATATATATATATATATTCTCAACAAATGAAGCCTCACCGAGAGAGAAAGGGGATCTCCATCTCATATCCTAGCCCAAGATAAGAGTTTTCCATAAAATCCAATGGTTCATTAATGATTCCTAGCATATTTTGTGTCAGTCCAAAGGGGTACCTATATGAAGGAACCACACCTCACCATTGTGTTTCATAGGTACAATCTCTAAATATAGAACATGTTACCTGGTGAATCAGTGGGTTCCATTCAGTGTAAGGAGGACCCATGCCCTATCTGATTGTGGGTACCACTCAGTAGGTAGAAGAAATACACCCTAAAGTGATAAGAGGTACCACTCATTAAATAGAGTACTCATACTTTAAAGACATAGGGGTTCCACTATAATGGTTGAGGTCTCATGCACTTCCCAATAGGAGGGTGCAACTCTAATGGTCAAGGACACATGCACTTCACAGAAGGAGAGTTCCACTCTGATAGTTGATAGAAGACCCATTCCCTCTCCTAGATGGATAGTTCCACATTAATGATTATGGACCCATGACCTACATAGTAGGAGGGTTCCACTTTGATAGTCAATAGAATACCCATTCCTTGCCCTGACAGGAGGTTTCCACTTTAGTGGTCAAGGGGCCTTACCATAACTAATAGGAAGGTTCCACTTTGATAGTCGAAAGAGGACCCATGACCAATCTCAGTAGGAGTTTTACACTCTAATGGTTGATGACCCATTCCCTCCCTATCAGGATAGTGACACTTTGATAGTTGATAGAGGACTAATTCCCTGTCTCAATAAGAGGGTGCCACTCTAATCTCTATGTTGATCCTAGGTGATCACTTCCATCATCATATATTTCCTAAAGAAGCATCAAAATTGAAAAATCTCACATTATATCTCAGAATATACCATGAAGTCCATAATTGCATTCTATATGAAAAAACACTAAATATAGAATACTTTCAGGCCAAAATATGAGTCCAAACGAAGGAGACATGGGAGGTTTAAGTTTCTTAAAAAAGGAGGGTACATGGCATATAAAGGGACCCGCAGAACATGTGGTCCCACCTGGATGGCTGGTCGTGTCTATGTAATATTTCTCATGAATATTTACTTGAATACATGGTGTGTCCTCCCTCACATTTTCTTTTATGTGTCCTTCAGTACATTTCTGTTTACCCTGACTGTAAACTGGTATACAACATGTTCCTAGCTATACACATTTCTTTGTACTCGCATAGTACATTACAGGTCACCAACATTGAGTCACATGAAATGTGGGGGTCCTACACAGCATTTGATAATTAATATTCTGAGAAAACCAAGCCATTGTAGTTGGGCAACTACACTAATGTGTTTATCCCAGTACACACCATGCAGTCAGGATTTTTGAAAAAACATAGATATGCTACACATGTTCTGGATCTACTTCTTCCACTTTGAATTAGGCCTCTAGGATGGATGATATTGTAATAATAGGATACAATTCATCGATTTTAGCCCTCCGATGTTTGGAAATTTTTATCTCCTGATCCGCGGTGGTCTGCTGCATGCCTTACACATATCTTGTCACCATCTTCATCGTTGTTCATTTCCAAATTTCATATCCACTGAAATCATCACCCCAATCATTGACCCATTCATCACAAACAAATATTTTATGAATTTTAGGGTCCAATCACACTCGGCCCTTCCCGAAAATAGTCGAATCATGACCCCATATTCAAGAGATGAAGAACGTGAAGAACTATGGGGAAAAACACAAGTAACAAGGTTGAACAAATAATTTTCCAATACTTCTTGGAAAAAAATACAAATTGGGAATAAATAGGGTGACAAACTTGGAACAACATAGATTAATCAAATAAATAAATTAAATCTAATTCATGGGAATGTGCAAAGGATCTAATTTGATGAAGACCAAAAGAATAATAATGACATTTCTTAATAATTTAATCATTAGGGTGGAAATACACATATGATGAGTCCTTCATTTATTTAGATCGATCATTGATGAAGAACGCCCTCACCAACAAAGGAGGAAGATCTGTTGTGTTCACTACGCCCTAAATTGCTTTGATCTGGAAGCTCATCATCATTAGATCTCAATTTTCCAATAAAAGATAATGGTGAAACCTTCACTAAATGACCCCAGATAAATGAAGCTAACCCTCGATATCCTCTATAATATATTACTTATAGAAAGTATTATGTTTAGGTTGTTTGATGAATTAATTAAAATAATTAATTAATTAATCCTCTGAACACACCTACCAACATCCTTTTTATCTAAATTCCCCACACAGACTAATTTTAGGTCACGTATAAGGTAAAACATGTATTCTAGATTCAACCATGGTATCAGATATTTGATTCGAGAATCTATTTAAGAGTTATCTCATTATTTCTGAAAAACTATATGCCCATGATATAAAATATATTTAATATTTTTATAAAATTAATTCTAAGCACAACGGGCCTCAGAATCACATGTCGTCTCAGTTCATAGATTCAAAAATATTTATAGATATATTATAAATTTTTATAAGAAAAGATAGAGTCTCTACATAAAGATTCAAAAATACCACAAAAATGATGGAGGGATTGGTTGTGATGAGGTTATGTGATAGTTCAATAGTATTAGGGAGTTTTTAAAGTGACAAGTGACTATTCTATTGTAGCACTAATGATATGTGTGAAGAAGAAAATGATTTTTTTTTCTTTTCAATAATATTTTATTTTTTATTATTAAAGTAAAAAATAACATTAAATTTAAAAGTTTCATGGAACTAAACAAGATTTTAATTCCTTTTTTATTTCCTTTAACCACTCATTTTCCATTTCTATTTACATTCTTCATCCATCAAAATGATTTCATAATACCAAACATAACCTTAGAGTTTTAATTAAACCATATAATCATTATATTTTTCAAGATTCCTATTTTTTATTAATATAACATTATTATTTGATAATAATGTCTTAATGAATCTATATCATAGTCAACAAGACCATTCAATTAATTATATCCATGAGCCCAGTATGATAAAATCAAGCATTCTAAAAAAATTCAAATACATTCATTATAAATGAAAATTGTTATAATAATTTCTCAATAATAACCATAGAATATAAATTGATATCACACGCAAAAAATATTATATGAGTATGAATTTGATTGATATATATCATAATAGAAAACCCTAAAATGGGAGAAACATTGACATTTAAATTAATATTAGTAATTGATTATAATTAAAAATCATGAATTTATAATTATTATAGACACTAAAAACCCATAAGGTCACACATTATCCTAAAAAAATATTCATGAGTAACCAGTTTCATGATAGAAATAATTATCAGGGGATTAAAATGAAAAGAAAACCACTCGAAGTGTCCTGGAATCATTGTTTTTAAAATTCACAAAAACAAATCATAGAACATTTACCTCAAAGATGTGATATTGAGTAAATCCCAAAAGGCGTGAAGGCCTTATTTTTATTGATTTTTGATATCCCCAATTTCAAGGGATGAGGGGTAACCCTTACAAGTCTCATAAGCTTAGTGGATTTCATGAACTGAAGGCCTTAGAGGAATTCATCCCAGAAATGACTACTTGTAAATTCCCCTCCCCAGCGTCTAGATCGTGAGTTCAGCTTTCCACCTTTGCATTGCTATTTCGGCTAGAAATACCTGTGCAGAGGTGCACATGGATGGTCCTAATAGAAATATCCATACCATCTCATTCTTCCATATGATTATAGCTTAGTTATAGTGAAATTTCTTTCCCTAAGTCCTCATCTGGATTTAGTTTCTTTGGTTAGTCTGGTTGCATCTACATTGCATGATCTAATTGAGGTGGACCGAAGCCCTTGAGGTGGCCCAAAATCCTTAACTGGCCCGAAGGTATTGGGTGGCCTGAGGGCCTTAAGAACTATAATCCCAAACCGATGGCCCGAAGTTTAATAGTTATGGTTGTTGCAGTACCAAATAGTATATGCTATAGTACCTGATATAATAACCCATAAATATGCCTCCTCCCGGATTCAAACATGGGTCTCGTGGGTGCACGTAGAGAGTCCTCAACAACTGGTCTGAGGCTCATGTGTGATATTGAGTAAATATTTTGTTAAATATGAATGGAAGGTTTATTATATTCAATAAACACATAAGTGTCCATTGTTAGCAATGGGAGTAAAACACCTACAAGATAAGGTGACAGTCCTTAAAAATGAATGGATCGAGGTTTTATAAAATTTTATAATTTATAACCAATTCATATAATTAATTAATATATAAAATTAAATTAAATTATAAGTATTGGAAAGAATAATGTAATTTAAAATGAAGAGAGAATGGCTATAAATGAAATTCACTAACTAGAATATGACTAAACAACCAATAGATATGTTATGGGTTGTTGATTAAAAAATGAATCTCATCCCCAAGTGTGAGTATTGTCTACTCAAAATCTTTATTGGGAAATAATAATTGATTTAAAATGATCAAAATATGATTTAATAAAAATATAAATATTATAGAACATTTTGTACCTTGTAATTAGTCTTAGTTACTCTCAAATCACTCATAATTTGGTGAAATATATATTTTATGCTCGGGTAATTGGTTATTGTAAATTCATTTTATTTTGATAAGTTAAATTAAGGGTTTGAAACTATGTATCAATTGATTTTTTCATAATAATATGTATGATTGACTTTATATAGAACACATATGTATGGTGTATCATTATATAATGGGTGAGTCTGATATTGTCATCTATCGTATAGGGAAATTCTTGATATCTCATGAGATTAATATGTGTGGGCCAAGTGAAGTAAGACTCATAAAATTCTCATCCTTTTGGGTAAGTTAAAGTGTAGTATATATTATTATCTATTAATATTTTATATGTTTCTTACTGGGTTTCTTGATATTAAATTAATTTTTTAATGGGGGATTTACCAGATAACAAGTTGTGATTATTTCCACTTATCACATTTGTATAGTATCAATCCCTCTCTAATATCCCTTGGAAATAGAAATGTTTCAATGATAATATAAATAATACCTTTTGATGATGATAAAAGTGATTTGAAGGTGAATCTATATCAAGTGGAAGGAGTATGATTTTTATGGTGGTGCAGACTGATTTTTACACTGGAAGAAATAAAAGGAGGTATATATAATTTCTCTTTCATTTTTTGTTTCATTTTTTTTATAAATTAAGGGAGATCATTTATAATTAATGGTTTTCCTCTAGATGTAATGATTATTTTCTTACTATTTATTTATATTTATACTTGTCAAATACAATTATTTTATAGGATGAATGTGAAATGATTTTTTTTAGATTCAATCGGAATAATTGGGAATATAGAGTAGAGATTTATAATGTGAATTTTCAATGGGAAGTAATATTTTATACATATATTCGTAATATATTGTGTGAATTTCTATATTTAATTTTCACTTGATTAATAATGGGAATTTATTTAGGGAATATTCCCATGTTTTTTGTAATTGTTTTAATTTTTACTAAATATTTACAACTTGAATTCCCCTATGTAATTTTTATAACGACCCATAATTTACATACATTTTAATTACCTTAGAATTGAATCATACTTATAAAAACATATAACAAAACCATGATAGGACCGTATAGGTATAGTGTCTTTAGAAATTGGGAAACATAAACAACTTGTTCATAAATCATCTACATTGTCTCCCACTTATTTCATTATATCTAGCGTCCCTTTTTGGCATGTCCTACTTAATACCCTTCTTTCTGACCTGGGGAAAAGAAAACATAAAAAGGGTGAGCTCAAATTCTCAGTAAGGGAAAACAAAGGAAATATCAATCATATCATATTCATAAGAACATAACATTTTTAAAATCTTATCCTACAAAAGAGATCATAATATCATGACATGGGATAAATCATAGTAGTGAAATGAAATACCAATATTCAGAACATAAGACGTGAAACTTTTTGGCATGCACACATAATCATAGAAAATCATTTCATATTAGTCAAGACTCTTTTCCAAGACCATCATAGCAGACAAAGTCCATTACTGAACCGAGTTCACTCCTCGTTCCAGTCTTGTATCGCTGAACTAGATTAACTTTCCATTCCAGATATGTCTATCTCATGAGATATAAATATTTACCCAATTTATTAGAGGGAGATATAGGTCCCACCCATCTCATAATGAAACAATTCTTATGTGTTCCACAAAATCATAAATCATATATCATAGCATAACCCATGTAATAAAAATGGGATTCTTAAACATCATGCCATCATAACATAATTCATATAAGGTAAAAGGACTTCATAGAAATAATTCCATCATAACATAATCAAATCAATGTAATAATAGGGATAAAAACAAAACCCTATATTATCTTATATGGAAAATAATTTTGATAAAACACTAGAAGTCCATTCTTGAGGAAAATATCCTTTCTACATCAAAAACATTTTTCCTTTCTCAACATGTCATACAGTTTTAAACTAAAATAAGTTAATTGAAAATAAACTTGAAAAATTTTAAAGTATGCTTCATGGAAATAATGTTCTATGGAATCATAAAAATCCATTCATGCTGTATAAGTTAAAAAAACATTCTTCTCATACTTTGGCCGGAAAAGTCAAAAAGTATCTCGTACTGAAAATGACAAAAGATTCATTTCATATCTTTTACTAAAAAATCACCAATAGGTAAAATTTTATTGAAACAATTGTATGAGGATAGAAATAATATTACATATTTAGGAAACAAGGATTTTAATGATAAATATGCCCCAGTAAATTCTGAAGTATAAACAATCTCGGATAAAAATGTGATTGCGAGATTTTCCCTTACCTTAGGTCCAATATGCTTTGTACGTATTCTAACCTCCTGTATAATGATTTAAATAATGTCATTGACTTATAAAAGAATCATACTCATTGTTATTATATCATATATGGTCATAATATTATCTTCTTATTAGTAATATTTCATTGCTACTTGTTATTCGGGTGTTCATTGCTTTATGTTCTTATGTGTGTTTTGTTGAATAAATTATTATTACTCTTTTTTGATTATAGATAAATCATTTACAGAATGGTATTAGTATAATATATATCAGATTTATTCATTCAATTAGTTTATATAACCATGTTTTAATGAAGATCATGTAGAACGAATCATGTCGCATCGTTGAGACGGTAAACCGTACGTACGCACGAGCGACGATATCATTCCCATAATTATTGAATGGTATTGGATTGGATGATAGAATATCTCATAATTAGTATCATTTTATAATAATAATATATAGTTATTATTCACACCATTATACCCATCCAAGTAAGTTGGTGGTGGAAAAACATATTACACCACGACGTGGAGACGGTATTCCGTACGTACACACGTGCGGTGATTTCATTTTCCATTGGATAGATAGAAGGTGAAATGGGGTTGTTTTATATTTATAATAACATATCAGTATATGAGTGATACTTATGTTATTAATTTATGATGAAAAAAATAAATAATAAGAAGTAGAAGAAGAAATAAATTTGAAAGGATCGGTAAATGATATTACCTCTTCTTCGACACGCCTCTTCTAAACCTCCTCTTAGGGAACTATAGTTTGTCTTCGAAGAAGATCCGGACCTTTAGTATATTTCTAGGTAAGTGTAGAAGAGAAATTTACAGGGTTTGGTAGAGCTTTAAGGCTCAAAATGTTATGAAGAGGATAGGGAGTAGGTGCCCTTTTATAAGGGATGAGAGGGGAACCTTTGGAAACATAAGAAATATTAATTTATAATAAATTCAAATCCCACATAAAAACCTCCAAAAACGACTAAATTTGAATATGAGATGAGATAGGGTTGTAATATTATCAACCAATAAAATTTAGACATGTTGGAAATTTATTTTCAACCATATAAAATTAATTTATCCTTATTTAATCTATTTAATTTTATTTGCGGTAATAATATTCTAAATTTTAAATTGTTATAAATAATTACTTATGTGTTTTTAATTGTCTATAATTGGATAATTTATGACATTTTAGACCATTTAAATTTAAATTTATAATTTTTAAATATTTTTGTGATTTTTAAACAATTTTATAATATGTTATTTTTATAAAATAACAATAGTGTCAATTTTGAAACTATTCATTTCTTTGAATTTAAATAAAATACATAGAGAGGATATATTCAAACAAAATTATTTCATGGATTCCTAACATGTCATATTAATCTATAAAATTATTATATCACATTAAATAGTTCATATAATATTTATTTTAATATTTCTAATACCATTTATTTGATATTTCAATCAATAAAATAATTTGAACATCACTATTGTGTCATCATTAATGATAATTATTTAATACATAAAAATTATAAATAAATTCAAATAATTTAGATAATTTTATTATCTTTTTGGATACTATTCATTTTTTGATGTTTTATGAATTTTATCAATAAATTAAAATTATTACACTTATTAGATATAAGATAGTGACATGTTGTCACTTTCTTTGGTTTTAACTATAATTATATCATTTTCATGGTCAATAATCCATGAAACGAATCTATTCTGACCCTTAGGTGATATGGGTCGAACTTTATTCATCCAATAGAATTTTTTCAGGTGTTAGGGTAATTTTATAATATTATTTTTACCCTTAATTACCTAATTTAACTTTAACTATGGTAAATAAAATTTACCGTAGTTACTATTTATAATGCCCAAAAATAAAAACTAGCATGTTAACATAATTTGGACCTACTGATTCCAAATATGGAATCCATTTTTCAAAATTCAAAACACATAATGTTTAGTAATTAATTTAAAATTAATCCCATTGTTGAAAAAATGGGTTTTTGTTTAAAACATTGCAAAAGATTGAATTGATTTTACCTACGAATTCAATTTAAAATTAATGATATTGAAATAAATTATATTAAATGGTAAAAATATATTCTGTTTATACTTTAAAACAATTTACTATTATAATTTATCCATATAAATTATCTTGATGAAAAAATTTGTTTTTAAGTAAAATTTAGCATGTTTTTACTATTCATCAAAATAAGAACGTTGTCAGAAAAATATCACAAATTTATCAAATGTACATTTTTATATCCTGATTCAAAAGAAGAATTTTATTTTTTAAAATTGAACTTATAAACTTGTCAAAAATTATTTTTAAAATGGGTTTTCCATCAAAAGGCGATAAAGCTTCATTTTTTGAAAAATACTTCTTTTATCTAAAAAATTGATTTTTTTTTCATATCTCATTCTAGAAAATGTGTAAGATAAATTATAATGTTATAAAATTCAAAATTCAGTTAATACTATTCATAACAGCTAGTTCATAATATTATAATAATATATCATTGATTAGTGAAACTTGGTATTGCGTACAACACAAGCTATCGAGGAAGGTTCCTCTTGCGTGTAACACAAGCCAAGCCAGTGTTGTGTGTAGTGAAATATTCCATTGGTGTTGCATATAACATAAGACATTAAAAAAAATATTTCTCATAAAATCATAGGGTGTTACATTCTACCCCCCTTAAAATGAATTTTATCCTCGAAATTCGTCACTTCGTAACAAACAGATGAGGATACATCTCCCTCATCATATCGTAAAGTTCCCATGTAGCTTCTTATAATTAGTAGTTCCTCCATAAAACTTTAACCAAGATAGTGGTATTGTATTGTAGAAATTTTTTACTATGATTTAGAATCTCTATCGTCTATTCTTCATAAGAAAGATATTACTTCAGCAGTACAACTTCTGAGCTTATTACATGTCAAGGATCAGGTATGTACTTTCTCAAGAGAGATACATGGAACACATCATGATCTTGAGAGAGATTTGGTGGAAGTGAAAATAGGTAAGCTACCTTCCCAACACAATCCCGTATTTTGAAAGGACCGATATACCTAGGGCTCAACTTGCCCTTTTTTTCAAATCTCATTACTCTCTTCCAAGGAGATATTTGTAAGAACACTTTATCACCCATTTCAAACTCTAGGAGTTTTCTTCAGTTGTCGGCATAACTTTTTTGTCGACTCTGAGCTACTCTTATGTGTTTTTGAATAGATCTGACCTTTTCTGCCATCTCATAAACAAGATCATGTCCTAATAGCTTTCCTTCCCCGACTTCATCCCTGCAAGTTGGAGTTCTGCATTTCTTTCCATATATAGCTTAATAAGGAGCCATCTGAATACTAGAGTGAAATCTATTATTATAAGAAAATTCCACCAAATTTAGGTGTTGATACCAACCACCTTTGAAATCCATAGATCAAGCTCTCAACATGTCTTCTAGAGTTTGAATTGTCCTATCAGACCGACTGTCTGTCTGAGGATGATAAACAGTGTTGAAACTCAACTCTGTATCTAGAGTATGCTGAAGACTTCGCCAAAAACTTCGAGGTAAACACCGGATCCCGATCAGATCTAATGGAAAGTGGTACTCCATGAAATCTTACCAATTCCTTTACATATATATTGGAAATCTGGTCAAGATAAAAATATTCTCTAATATAAATTAAGTGTGCCGACTTCGTAAGACGATCAACTATAACCCAGATAGCATTATTGCCTTTGGATGTTTTAGGAAGTCCAGTGACAAAGTCCATAGTGATGTTTTCCCATTTCCATTCTGGTATGGGTAATGGTTGTAACATCCCCTTAGACATCTGCCTCTCATCTTTAACTTTTTGACAAACCAAGCATCAAGAGACATATTCAGCAACATCTCTTTTCATGCCATCCCACCATAAGTACTCTTTCAGGTCCCTATACATCATCGTGCTTCCAGGGTGAATAGAGAATGAATAACTAAGAGACTCATCCAATATTTCCTTCTTTAATTCTGTGATGGGAGGAACACAAACCCGATACCTGAACATTATTATTTCATTATAATCAATGTGGAATTCAGGAACATTTCTCACCTTCTTTTGTAACTATACATTTTCTTTATGTGCCTCTTTAATCTTCACATGTATATATGGTTGAACATTCATTTGAGAAATATAATATTTTTCTCCTTCCATTATAATTCCAAGATCCATCCTTTTTAAATCCATAAATATTGGATCTTTTGTGATCCTCGTCATGGATAAGATAGCATGGTCTTGTCGACTTAATGTGTATGCCACCTTGTTTGCTTTCCCAGGATGATAATGAATTGAGCAGTCGTAATCCTTAATCAGCTCCAACCATCTTCTTTGGCACATATTCAGCTCCTTTTGTGTGAAAATATACTTTAAACTTGTATGATCAGTATAAATATCACACCTTTCACAATAAAGATAATGCCTCTAAATCTTTAATGCAAAGATTACTGCAGCTAACTCCAAATCATGAGTTAGGTAATTTTGCTCATGGATTTTCAACTGTCGTGAGGTATAATCTATCACCATATCATTTTTCATGAGAACACACCCCAATCCCTTCTTGGATGCATCACTGTAGATCACAAACCTTTCTCCACTACAAGGTAGTGTGAGAACACGTGCACTGGATAACCTTCTTTTTAACTTCTTTGTTATTCTCTTCACACTCCTTTGTCCAAACGAACTTAACTCCATTTAAAGTCAACCTAGTGAGTGGATTAGATAATCATGAAAACTATTTCACAAAACATTGATAATATCCGGCTAAACCAAGAAATCTTCAGATCTCAGTTACTGTTGTTGGTCTTGACCACCTTTCGCTAACCTCTGTTTTTGCTGGATCCACAGATATCCCCTCTTTTGAGATTATGTGACCCAAAAATAAAACATTTTGAAGCCAAAATTCACACTTGGTAAATTCGGCCTAAAGATTATCTTTTCTTAGGGTCTTTAATACAATTCTCAAGTGATCTTCATGTTCTTCCTTGCTCTTTGAATATACAAGAATATCGTCTATAAAGACTACCACAAACTGATCAAGATAGTCTCTAAAGACTCTATTCATTAGATCCATGAATATATAAGGGTAATTAGTAAGACCAAATGGAATCACTATAAATTTATAGTGTCCATACCTTGTATGAAAATCCATCTTTGGTATATCCTCCCTTTTGACCTTTAATTGATGATACCCTGAACGAAGATCAATCTTGGAAAAGTATTGATGTAGAGACCCTAAGCTTAACGTACATGAACATTACATTACTTTTGCGGAATACTTAGTACATAACAAAAAAATACACACACAAGGACGTAATAGTTTAGTGTCTTTGGAAACTCGGAACGTAATCTTCTAATCGTGGTGAAAGATCTCCAATATCTCCCATAAAGATCTTCCCTTTTTTTACCTAAAACCTTTCTTTATATCCTAGGGAAAAGAAAACATAAAAGGATGAGCTCAAATTCTCAGTAATGGTAAACAAAAGAAATATAAATCTCATCGTATACACAAGCACATAACTTTTGGAAATCTTAACCTGTAAAAGAGATCATAATTTCATAACATGGGATAAATCATGGCAGTGAAATTTAATCACAATAATCATAACTTAAAACATGAAACTTTGTGGAATACACACATAATCATAGAGAATAATTTCTAGTTAGTCAAGACTCATTTCCAAGACTATCTTAGTGGACAAAGTCCCTTTCTGAACCGAGTCACCCTCGTTTCAGTCCTGTTTCACTGAACCGGTATAACCTACCGTTCCAGCCATGTTTATCTCATGAGATATAAAATCTTTACCCAATGCATTGGAGGGAGATATAGGTCTCACCCATCTTATAATGAATCCTTTCTTATGTGTGCCACATAATCATAAACCATATATCATAGCGTAACCCATGTAATAAAAATGGGATTCTTAAACAACATGACATCATAAAACAATTCATATAAGATAAAGGAATTCATAAAAATATTTCCATCACAACATAATCAACCCAATGTAATAATAGGGATAAAAACAGAACCCTTTTATTATCTTAGATGGAAAATAATTTTGATAAAATACTTGAACTCCATTCTTGAGGAAAATATCCTTTCTACTTCAAAAATTTTTTTCCTTTCATAACATGTCATACAACTTTAAAATAAAAGAAGTTAATTAAAAATAAACTTGAAAACTTGTAAAAGACGTTTCTTAAAAATCCATTCATGCTGTATAAGTTAAAAAACATTCTTCGTACTTTTGTCGGAAAAGTCAAAAAGTACCTCGTACGAAAAACGACAAAAGATTCCTTTCATACATATTACTAAAAACTCACCGAAGGGTAAAAATTGATTTAAACAATTGTAGGTGGATGGAAATAATATTACATATTGATGAAACATTGATGTGGATGATAAAATACACCCCAGTAAATACTTACTAATAAACAATCTCGGATAAAAATGAGATTGTGATATTTCCCTTACCTTAGGTCCAACTTGCTTTATAAGTGTCCGAACCTACTGTATAATGATTTAAATCATGTTATTGACTTATTCCAGAATCATATTCATTTTTATTATATCATATATGGTCCACTTATGACTTTATATTACCCGTTCTTTTGTAAATTCATGTTAAAGTAGCGTTTTGGGTAAAATCGTCTCATTTGTCGTTCGTGTTTTTAACTTGTAATTATTAATATGATTACTTGGATCATGATTACTTATATCCAGAATGTAAAACATGATTTATATATAATATATATTCATAATGTATATATATATATAATATATCTATAAATGGAATGAAATACACCGTTCATGGAGACGGTAGTCCGTACGTACGCATGAACGCTGTTTTCGTTTCCTTATTGAAGTGAATGGAATTAAGTAGATGGCATACATATAAATTTACATAAATCCAGTATCATTATTATGTCATATATTTCATTATTACTTATTATATATACTTTATAATCATTCATGAATGGTTAATCATTGAGAATGAATCTCATCGCGTCGTGGAGACGGTAGTCCGTACGTACGCACGAGCGATGATATCGTTCCCATGGTCGTGGAATTGTGTTGAAGTGTATGTAGACTATTTCAGTATCAATATAACTTTATAATAATCATATATAGTTACTCATTACACCATTATACACATCCTATTAAGGTGGTGGTGGAAAATAGATTACATCACGGCGTGGAGACGGTATTCTGTACGTACGCACGCGCGGTGATTTCATTTTTCCGTAGGATGGATAGAAGGTGAATTAGGGTTGTTTCATATTTATAATAACATATCAGTATGTAAGTAATAATGATGTTATTACTTTGTCATGAAACAACTAAAGAAGAAGAAGTTGAAGAAGAAAGAAATTGAAAAGATCGGTAATGGATATTACATCTTCTTTGGAACGCCTCTTTGAATCCTCCACTTAGGGAACTAAGATTGGTCTTTGAAGAAGACCAGGACCTATAGGATTATTCTAGGGAAGTGGAGAAGGGATTTTGTCAGGGGTTGGACGAGCTTGAGTGCTCAAATTAGTGTGAGGAGGAGGGGGAGGAGGTGTCCTTTTATAAGGGAGGAGAGGGGCACCTTAGGAATATCTCAAAATATTATTTTATATTAAAGTCAAAATCGGTTTATAATGGTTCCAAAGGGTCTTATTTCGAAGCTAAAGTGGGGATGGGTCAAAATACTATCAACCAATAGGATTGAGACAACTTTAGGTTATTATTTTAACCTTATCAATTAGATTTAACTCTAAGTTAAATAATTTAACTTTTACCGTGTCTTTTTTGTTTTCTTACACTATATGGTTAATAGACTTACTATAACATCCCAAACGAACCCCAAATTGTTTATTATTAATATATATATCCTTATCTAAGTCATTTGGCCGAACTTTAGATTTTTAGGAATAAAATAACAATTAATAATATAATATTTGATTTAAAAACTATTTTCTGTCAATTTTGACACTATTTGATATATGATTTTTGTGAAAGTCATAACAGAATTATATGTTTTAACCAAGTTGATTAAATCAATACTAATATATCATAGTAACCTATAAAATTAGTTGAATTCATAAAAAGTCTAAAATTACATTTATTTTGGTGTTTATAACATCAGTTATGTCAATATTTCATTAATAAGATAATTATTGCATCATCATTGTGTCATAAATAAATTAAATTATTTAATGTCTAAAAATTACAAATAAAATACCATTATATAGGAAATATTTTTATCTTTCTAATGAATATTAATAGTTGAATTTATCATATGTATAACCCCATATTAAAAATGATTTACTTATTGAACTTTGATTTTAACTATTTTAACTATTCATTAAATAAAATAATATTAAATGTCATAATCTAATCCAAGTGGACCTAAATGGTCATATTAAGTTCATAAGGTTTTTTTTGGTCGAATTACACTTATCCAATAGAATTAAGACATGTGTTAGGGTAATAGTAATATCATATTTACCCTTAGTTATCCTATTTACTATTAACCACGGTAAAAAAAGTAAAAAGTTACTATTCACCAAAATATTATTTTTATCTCATTGAACCACATTTTACTTACTGATATCAACCGTGTCTATCGGATTTTCAAAATTCCATTCACAGAAGCGGTAAAATTAAGTTTTATGCAAAATTCAGTTTTTAACCTACCACTTAGTGGTTTCACTATTCATAAAAAATTGAAGTTTTTCAGAAAAATGCCAAAATTACACCCTAAGCTATAATTGATATTCTGAATTCAAAAATGATTTCTATTTTACAAAATTCACAACATATAAGTTGCATTAATTAATTTTATAATTAATTTCCGTTGTCACAACAAATAGCGTGTTTTTAAGAGATAATAACTATCAAAAGATTGACACTTGTTTATAATTGGTTTAAATGTGAAATTACATCCAATGACCAACATTGTATTAAATTGTAAAAATATATTCTAAATATACTTTAAAACCACTCAAATTAATAATTTATCACTATTAATTATTTCGATTAAAAAAGTTGTTTTTAATTAAAATTTACTAATTTTCACTATTCATCAGAATATGAAAGTTATCCGAAAAGTACCAAAATTTCACCTTAGGCTAAATTCGATACTCCAAATTCATAAATGAAATCCATTTTGAAAAAATAAAATTTACAAAATTTCAAAAATTGGTTATTACTATTCATAACGGCTAGTTTTAATAATGTCTTAATAGCATATCGTTGTTTAGCGAAACTTGGTGTTGCGTACAACACACGCTATCGTGGAAGGTCACGATTGCATTTAATTCAAGCCAGGTCAGAGATGTGTGTTGTGAAAGCTCCTTTTGGTGTAGCGTATAACACAAGACATTAATGAAATTAAAAAGAATATTTTTCATAAATTCTCGGGGTGTTACATTCTACCCCCCTTAAAATGAATTTCTCCCTCGAAATTCGTCGGGGTTATAAATGGTTTACGATTCCAAAGTCTCTTTAATCGAAACCCACATCGTAAAAAGAAATACCAAAACCAATCTTTAAAAACAAAAGTATGAAACGTAACGGTTACCCAAATAAACTAATCACTGGGTTTCCACATAGGTTAAAATATGGATATGGAAGAGAAATCTCACCATCATGTTCTGATGGAAAGTGGTAGAGAACATGGCTATGGAAAAGCTAGCAATCACAAATCCATAAATTTGTGATGATCTAAGGTACCATCTGATTAATTAGATATAAGAGCACTAGGACAACATTTTTGGTTTTCAAGATCACTTCCCTAAAGTTGATGAAATTGGAATTAGAAGAAATACTTTCATGATTTTGGTATTGTCTCACTGTTTGTCATTCTTTGGACAATTTCTACTTCATCTCTTAAAGAAATGAAGTTGAATTTGTCATTCTTGATGTGTTAGCAAATCATGTGATAGAATGATGGGTCATTCCATCTGTCTCAAAAGGTTAGAAAAGTTATCAAAAAAAAATACATAAGTCCATCTATAGTGAGATTAATGATATATGGTTCCTAAAATGAACTTATACTTCATATATCATACTACTTAATATAATAAAAACTAGTTTCTACTAAACATGGACTTCCTGTAGGCCAGTGGTAGGCGATAAAGGCCAGTCGCACTTCGGTTGTGGGTTCGATTCCCACAGCCTTGTCCGACGCGATGGGTTGTCGCTCGTCCAGCAGGTTGTCCTTTTTCTAAAACTATATTACTATAACATCCCATCAATAATATCGAAAAAACCTCTATCCTTAAACAGTACTAACTTTTGTTCAACAATCCTTAGGCTTATCCATAATACTTCAGTCCACTCTCATAATATAGTGAAAACGATTACCAGAGATTTAATACCATCGTTGATCCCCATATATCATAAGATATGTCTTGTTGGTCACATTCTAAACATTCAAAGGCCTTAATCATGTATTCTCTTGAATACCCATTAAACCTTATTGAAAACATGAATGCAGTTAAACGTTAACACTTTCCACATACCAAAATCCTCAAAATTCTATATACTCAAACCATGATATCACTTAGTCCTTATATCAATCATGAGCTCATGAATACTGTTAAACATTTAATTTTCTCCTTATCCCTTCATTATGCACATATCAACTAAATTCCAAAAATATCTGAATAACCTTTCATAGATAGTGGTACCATTAATCATACACTTTCATAACTCAAGGAAAGACAATAGTGTAACAATCCTTAGATGTCTCTTTATTCCATAGTACCATGAAGTTTCTTATACAATATTACACATGATAAACATGTAATCATTCCACTACATTCTTAAACCATTGACCGAGCATCAACAATTCTTTCATATCACATATCATTTGTAGTCTCTTCATCATCATCAACATAAATACTTCCCATACGACCATACTGATTCTCTTCATGAGACTTTCCCTTAGGTCATTGGTTTGCATAATGCCCATACATTCCACATTTAAAACATTTAACCATTGTTGATGTCATAGCAATACCATTATCCTCATCCATGGTGTTAACTGAACCTTTTCCTTTGCACTTACTTGCTTTGTGTCCTTCTTTTCCACACCCAAAGCATCTTCCAGTTCCTTTGAAATATTCTCCTCGATGCCTCTTCCCACATGATTTACATAGGGGAAATTGAACTTTCTTTCCTCTATGATCATCATGAAACTCCATCTTTCTCTTATTAGCTGAGTCAGGAAACTTACCAAATTTTAATTTATTGATCATATTACGAGATTGCTGATTCGGTATAATAATGATGTTTGGACTTCCAAATCCCATTTCATTATGAAGAATATCATTCCATTGTCATTCATATTCTCCATTATCGTGAATCATCTTGTTTCCAGCCATTTTCTAAAACCCAAAAAGAATAGTGTGAGAGGAAAAAATCATGCTAGGGGAAAAAACATAATAAAGGGGGAGTACCTTCAATATCTAACATCTTAGGTTTAATTCTATGATCGTTAGCATAATTCTAGTACTATAACCTATACGTATACTTAACCTTAGGGACATCCCTTGACATACCTTAGAAATATCTCTAGGGATCTCACTAACGTTTTCACATCCTAGTTTCCCAAGGTTGACTAAACCATTCCTTTGATACCAACTGTAGAGACCCTAATATTAACGTACATGAACATTACATTACTTTTGCAGAATACTTAGTACATAACAAAAAAATACACACACAAGGATCGTAATAGTTTAGTTTCTTTGGAAACTCGGAACGTAATCTTCTAATCATGGTGAAAGATCTCCAATATCTCCCATAAAGATCTTCCCTGTTTTTTTACCTAAAACCTTTCTTTATATCCTGGGGAAAAGAAAACATAAAAGGGTGAGCTCAAATGCTCAGTAAGGGTAAACAAAAGAAATATAAATCTCATCATATACACAAGCACATAACTTTTGGAAATCTTAACCTGCAAAAGAGATCATAATTTCATAACATGGGATAAATCATGGCAGTGAAATGCAATCACAATAATCATAACTTAAAACATGAAACTTTGTGGCATACACACATAATCATATATAATCATTTATTGTTAGTCAAGACTCATTGCCAAGACTATCTTAGTGGACAAAGTCCCTTTCTGAACCGAGTCACCCTCGTTTCAGTCCTGTTTCACTGAACCGGTATAACCTACCGTTCCAGCCATGTCTATCTCATGAGATATAAAATCTTTACCCAATGCATTGGAGGGAGATATAGGTCCCACCCATATTATAATGAATCCTTTCTTATGTGTGCCACATAATCATAAACCATACATCATAGCGTAACCCATGTAATAAAAATGGGATTCTTAAACAACATGAAATCATAAAACAATTCATATAAGATATAGGAATTAATAAAAATATTTCCATCACAACATAATCATCCCAATGTAATAATAGGGATAAAAACAGAACCCTTTTATTATCTTAGATGGAAAATAATTTTGATAAAATACTTGAACTCCATTCTTGAGGAAAATATCCTTTCTACTTCAAAAACATTTTTCCTTTCATAACATGTCATACGACATTAAAATAAAATAAGTTGATTAAAAATAAACTTGAAAACTTGTAAAGGACGTTTCTTAAAAATCCATTCATGCCGTATAAGTTAAAAAAAATATTCTTCGTACTTTTGTCGGAAAAGTCAAAAAGTACCTCGTACGAAAAATGATAAAAGTTTCCTTTCATACATATTACAAAAACTCACCGAAGGGTAAAAATGGATTTAAACAATTGTAGGTGGATGGAAATAATATTATATATTGATGAAACATGGATGTGGATGATAAAATACACCCCAGTAAATACTTACGAATAAACAATCTCGGATAAAAATGAGATTGTGATATTTCCCTTACCTTAGGTCCGACTTGCTTTGTAAGTGTCTGAACCTCCTATATAATGATTTAAATCATGTTATTGACTTATTACAGAATCATATTCATTGTTATTATATCATATATGGTCCACTTATGACTTTATATTACCCGTTCTTTTGTAAATTCATGTTAAAGTAGCGTTTTGGGTAAAATCGTCTCATTTGTCGTTCGTGTTTTTAACTTGTAATTATTAATATGATTACTTGGATCATGATTACTTAAATCCAGAATGTAAAACATGATTTATATATAATATATATTCAGAATGTGTATATATATATATATATATATAATATATCTATAAATGGAATGAAATACACCGTTCATGGAGACGGTAGTCCGTACGTACGCATGAACGCTGTTTTCGTTTCCTTATTGAAGTGAATGGAATTAAGTAGATGACATACATATAAATTTACATAAATCCAGTATCATTATTATGTCATATATTTCATTAGTACTTATTATATATACTTTATAATCATTCATGAATGATAAATCATTGAGAATGAATCTCATCGCGTCGTGGAGACGGTAGTCCGTACGTACGCACGAGCGATGATATCGTTCCCATGGTCGTGGAATTGTGTTGAAGTGTATGTAGACTATTTCAGTATCAATATCAATTTATAATAATCATATATAGTTACTCATTACACCATTATACCCATCCTATTAAGGTGGTGGTGGAAAATAGATTACACCACGGCGTGGAGACGGTATTCCGTACGTACGCACGCGCGGTGATTTCATTTTTCCGTAGGATGGATAGAAGGTGAATTAGGGTTGTTTCATATTTATAATAACATATCAGTATGTAAGTAATACTGATGTTATTACTTTGTCATGAAACAACTAAAGAAGAAGAATTTGAAGAAGAAAGAAATTGAAAAGATCGGTAATGGATATTACCTCTTCTTTGGAACGCCTCTTTGAATCCTCCACTTAGGGAACTAAGATTGGTCTTTGAAGAAGACTAGGACCTCTAGGATTATTCTAGGGAAGTGTAGAAGGGATTTTGGCAGGGGTTTTCCGAGCTTGAGTGCTCAAATTGGTGTGAGGAGAAGGGGAGGAGGTGTCCTTTTATAAGGGAGGAGAGGGGCACCTTAGGAATATCTCAAAATATTGTTTTATATTAAAGTAAAAATCGGTTTATAATGGTTCCAAAGGGTCTTATTTAGAAGCTAAAGTGGGGATGGGTCGAAATCCTATCAACCAATAGGATTGAGACAAGTTTTGGTTATTATTTTAACCTTATCAATTAGATTTAACTCTAAGTTAAATAATTTAACTTTTACTGTGTCGTTTTTGTTTTCTTACACTATATGGTTAATACACTTACTATAACATCCCAAACGAACCCCAAATTGTTTATTATTAGTATATATATCCTTATCTAAGTCATTTGGCCGAACCTTAGATTTTTAGGAATAAAATAACAATTAATAATATAATATTTGATTTAAAAACTATTTTGTGTCAATTTTGACACTATTTGATATATGATTTTTGTGAAAGTCATAACAGAATTATATGTTTTAACAAAGTTGATTAAATCAATACTAATATATCATAGTAACCTATAAAATTATTGTAATTCATAAAAAGTCTCAAATTACATTTATTTTGGTGTTTATAACATCAGTTATGTCAATATTTCATTAATAAGATAATTACTGCATCATAATTGTGTCATTAATAAATTAAATTATTTAATGTCTAAAAATTAAAAATAAAATATAATTATATAGTAAATCTTTTTATCTTTCTAATAAATATTTATAGTCGAATTTATCTTATGTATAACCCCATATTAAAAATGATTTACTTATTGAACTTTGATTTTAACTATTTTAACTATTCATTAAATAAAATAATATTAAATGTCATAATCTAATCCAAGTGGACCTAAATGGTCATATTATATTCATAAGGTTGTTTTTGGTCGAATTAAACTTATCCAATAGAATTAGGACATGTGTTAGGGTAATAGTAATATCATATTTACCCTTAGTTATCCTATTTACTATTAACCACGGTAAAAAAAGTAAAAAGTTACTATTCACCAAAAAATTATTTTTATCTCATTGAACCACATTTTACTTACTGATATCAACCATGTCTGTCGGATTTTCGAAATTCCATTCACAGAAGCGGTAAAATTAAGTTTTATGCAAAATTCAGTTTTTAACCTACCACTTAGTGGTTTCACTATTCATAAAAAATTGAAGTTTTTCAGAAAAATGCCAAAATTAAACCCTAATCTATAATTGATATTCCGAATTCAAAAATGATTTCTATTTTACAAAATTCACAACATATACGTTTCATTAATTAATTTTATAATTAATTTCCGCTGTCACAACAAATAGCGTGTTTTTAAGAGATAATAACTATCAAAAGATTGACACTTGTTTATAACTGGTTTAAATGTGAAATTACATCCAATGACCAAAATTGTATTAAATTGTAAAAATATATTATAAATATACTTTAAAACCACTCAAATTAATAATTTATCACTATTAATTATTTCGATTAAAAAAGTTGTTTTTAATTAAAATTTAGTAATTTTCACTATTCATCAGAATATGAAAGTTATCCGAAAAGTACCAAAATTTCACCTTAGGCTAAATTCGATACTCCGAATTCATAAATGAAGTCCATTTTGAAAAATAAAATTTACAAAATTTCAAAAAGTGGTTATTACTATTCATAACGGCAAGTTTTAATAATATCTTAATAGCATATCGTTGTTTAGCGAAACTTGGTGTTGCGTACAACACACGCTATCGTGGAAGGTCACGATTGCATGTAATTCAAGCCAGGTCAGAGATGTGTGTTGTGAAAGCTCCTTTTGGTGTAGAGTATAACACAAGACATTAATGAAATTAAAAAGAATATTTTTCATAAAATCTCGGGGTGTTACAATTGAGCTCTACGTAGTTGGTCAAATAAGTCATCAATGCATGGGAGAGGATATTTGTTCTTGATATTGATCTTGTTAAGTTCTCGATAATCAATGCAGAGTCTCATTGATCCATCTTGATTTTTAACAAACAAAATAGGTGCTCCCCAAGGTGATGCACTAGGGTGTATGAATCCCTTATCATGATTCTCTTGGAGTTGCTTCTTCAACTCAATTGGGGCCATTCTATAAGGTGTCTTTGAAATGGTAATAGCATCCGGTATGAGTTCTATTGAAAAATCAACTTCACGATTTGGTGGAAGACCTAGAAATTCCTCTTGAAAGACATCATCAAACTCTCGTACAATGGGCATATTCTTAATCATGATTTTCTCTCCAACCATTTGAGATAAATAACCATCATTTATTGGAACCAAGACCCATAAGATGGAAGAAATTTCAATTGTAAGGTTACGTTCATCTTCGCATTGATAGATGATCATAGATTGATCAGGAATATGAAATTTGACTTCCCTTCATTGGAAATTGATATGAGCTCCATATAAAGAAATCCAATCCATGCCAAGAATCACATCAAATTCCACTATAAGAAGGATCACAAGATTTTTAGGAAGCACTTTCCCACAAACTTCAATCGGAGAAGAATTGTAAACTTTTGATGTGATTGTTGTTCCATTAGGAGTTGTCACAACTAACTCAACAGCTAATCATTGGGGTAGTATGACGATACCCTTAGAAAATTTATCCGAAATAAAAGAGTGGGAGGATCCGGAATCAAATAAAACACTTTCTACTTTAGAGTGGATGGTAAGTGTACCTTTCACCACTTTGTTATCGTACTCCACATCGCTGATAGAAATTTCATGGGACTTTCCTTTTTCTTTGGCCCTAAGAGTTTTTGACATAGATCATCATCAATAACCCTTGTATTAGGGCATTTATTTTCATAATTCCACATTTCCTTGCACTTGTAACATTGAAGTGTAGGAGGTGAATTCTGTGTAGCCTTTTCTTTGTTCGCATCACTAGACAGTTTTTTCCCATCACTGTGGCATTCAATTGCCTGAGGACCGTCTTTTCCACACTTAAAATATTTACTTGTCCCTTTAAGACAATTCCCTCCATGTTTCTTTCCACGCTTTGAGAATAAGGGAAAACTTGGCTTCTTTTCAGTGTGGTCTTTAAATTTTCCTTTGAATTCCATTTTCATCTTCTTATCAAACCCATATGACTGATGGGTTACTCCAATATCCATCTCAACCTTGAGAGCACATAGACAAATTTTCTCATAGCTATTGAAGTCCCTTATGTCTAATTCCCTTTGAAGACTTGGTTTTAAGCCACTAAATAATCGATCGATCTTACTCTCAGGTTGGATAATAATTCCGGAAGCGTACCTTGTAAGTCTTGTAAAATTTGATTCGTAGATACCAACTGATTCATCATCCTTTTTCTTTACTTCAAGAAACTATTTCTCCATCTTTGTTCTAAGAATATGAGGGAATTACTTATTGAAAAATGAGTTCTTGAACCCGTCCCATTCCATGGACTCAATTTTGTCTCTCTGCCTCATATTCTTGATCAGATTCCACCACTGGTCAGCTTCACCTTCCAAATGATATACTGCTAAGATGAATTTATCATGTTCAGAACATTGTAGAACTGAAAATATCTTTTCAGTGGTACTAATCCATTGTTAAGCCACTAATGGATCAGAAGACCTTCTGAATAAAGGTGGACGCTGCCTCAAGAAAGATTCAACAGAATGTTGCTCCTTCTTTTGTTCATTTGGAAGTCATGCATGATTCATATCTTGAGAAAGTTGTGTGAGAATGGATACAAGATTTTTCATTCCATCTCCCATAATGTTTGGTTTCTTAGGGGGACAATCATTGCATTGCATTCCGCATTCTGCATTAACACGGTTCATTTTGGT
This sequence comes from Viscum album, assembly GCA_963277665.1. Classification (NCBI taxonomy): domain Eukaryota; kingdom Viridiplantae; phylum Streptophyta; class Magnoliopsida; order Santalales; family Viscaceae; genus Viscum; species Viscum album. Next base: position 1,182,005,181 of record OY728164.1, read on the forward strand.
TCCAACCATTGACTAAAACCAAGAAGCATAGTGTGAGAAACACTACTCATAACAGGAAAACCACATAATAAAGAATAAAATTTCACACTTTAGGTCTTATAATAGGTTATTCATGGCCATTTCTAAAATACTAATATTCTGTTCTATGCTTAGACATATCCTTAGGCTTCTTACTAAGGCTTTCACATCCTAGTTTCCAAAGGTTGACTATAACTTTCCTCTGATACCAAATATAACGACCCATACTTTACATAAATTGTTATTAATTCATAATTAAAGCATACTTATTACAACATATAACAAAATCATGATAGGACCATATAGGTATAGTGTCTTTAGAAACTGGGAAACATAAACAATTGGTTCATAAATCATCTACATTGTCTCCCACTTCTTTCATCATATCTAGTGTCTCTTTTTGGAATATCATACTTAATACCCTTATTCCTGACCTGAGGAAAAGAAAACATACAAAGGGTGAGCTCAAATTCTCATTAAGGGAAAACAAATGAAATATAAATCATATCATATTCATAAGAACATAACATTTTGAAAATCTTATCCTGCAAAAGAGATCATAATATCATGACATGGGTTAAATCATAGTAGTGAAATGAAATCCCAATATTCATAACATAATACATGAAACTTTTTTTCATACACACATAATCATAGAAAATCATTTCATATTAGTCAAGACTCATTTCCAGGACCATCATAGTGGACAAGGTCCATTACTGAACTGAGTTCACTCCTCGTTCCAGTCCTGTATCACTGAACCTGATTAACTTGGCGTTCCATCCATGTATATCTCATGAGATATAAATCTTTACCCAATGAATTGGAGGGAGATATAGGTCACACCCATCTCATAATGAAACCATTCTTATGTGTTCCACAAAATCATAAATCATACATCATAGCATAACCCATGTAATAAAAATGGGATTCTTAAACATCATGCCATCATAACATAATCCATATTAGGTAAAAGTACTTCATAGAAATAATTCCATCATAACATAATCAAATCAATGTAATAATAGGTATATAAAAAACCCTATATTATCTTCGATGAAAAATAATTTTGATAAAACACTTGAACTCCATTCTTGAGAAAAATATCCTTTCTACTTCAATTTTTTTTCCTTTATCAACATGTCATAGAGTTTTAAACTAAAAGAAGTTAATTGAAAATAAACTTGAAAACTTATAAAGGAAGATTCATGGAAATAATGTTCTATGAAATAATAAAAAACCATTCATGTCGTATAAGTTAAAAAAACATTCTTCTCGTACTTTGGCCAGAAAAGTCAAAAAGTATCTCGTACTGAAAAAGAAAAAATATTCCTTTCATATATTATACTAAAAATTATCCAATAGGTAAAATTGGATTTAAAAAATTGCATGAGGATAGAAATAATATTATATATTGAGGAGACATGTATTTGGATGATAAATATGCCCCATTAAATTTTGAAGTATAAACAATCTCGAATAAAAATGAGATTGCGAGATTTTCCCTTACCTTAGGTCCGATATGATTTGTATGTATCCGAACCTCCTGTATAATGATTTAAATAATGTCATTGACTGATTACAGAATCATAATCATTTTTATTATATCATATATGGTCAAATTCTTATCTTCTTATTAGTAATATTTCATTGCTACCTGTTATTCAGGTGTTCATCGCTTTATGTTCTTATATGTGATTTGTCGAATAAATTATTATTCATCTTTTTAGGTTATAGATAAATCATTTAAAAAAAATTATTAGTATAATATATATCAGATTTATTCATTCAATTAGTTTATATAATCATGGTTTAATGAAGATCGTGTAGAACGAATCACATCGCATCGTGGAGACGGTAAGCCGTACGTACGCACGAGCGACGATATCGTTCCTATAATTATTAAATGGTATTTGAGTGAATGATAGAATATCTCATAATTAGTATCATGTTATAATAATTATATATATTTATTCTTTACACCAGTATACCCATCCAAGTAAGGTGGTGGTGGAAAAACATATTACACCATGGCGGGGAGACGGTATTCCGTACGTACGCACACGCGGTGATTTCATTTTCCGTAGGATGGATAGATGGTGAAATGGGGTTGTTTCATATTTATAATAACATATCAGTATATGATTGATACTGATTTTATTAATTTATGATGAAACAAATAAAGAAGAATAAGTATAAGAAGAAATAAATTTGAAAGGATTTGTAAAGGGTATTACCTCTTCTTCGACGCGCCTCTTCTAAACCTCCTCTTAGGGAACTAAAGTTGGTCTTTGAAGAATACCACGACCTATAGTATGTTTCTAGGTAAGTGGAGAAGAGAAATGGATAGGTTTTAGTAGAAATTTAAGGCTCAAAATGTTATGAAGAGGAGAGGGAGGAGGTTCCCTTTTATAAGAGAGGAGAGTGGCACCTTTGGAAACATAAGAAATATTAATTTATAATAAATTCAAAACATACTTAAAAACTTCTAAAAATGACTAAATTATAAGATGATATGATATATGGTTGTAATATAATAAATAAATAAAATTTAGACTTATTGGGAATTTATTTTAAACCTTATCAAATTAATTTATCCTTATTTAATCTATTTAATTTTATTTGCGGTAATAATATTCTAATTTTTAAATTGTTATAAATAATTACTTATGTGTTTTAAATAGTCCATAATTGGATAATTTATGATATTTTAGACCATTTAAATTTAAATTTATAATTTTTTAATATATTTTTTATTTTTAAACAATTTTATAATATGTTTTTTTTATAAAATAACAATAGTGTCAATTTTGAAACTATTCATTTATTTGAATTTAAATAAAATCCACACAGAGGATATATTAAAAAATAATATTAGATTTTTAACATGTCATATTAATCTATAAAATTATTGGATCACATTAAATAGTTTATATAATATTTATTTTAATATTTTTAAAACCATTTATTTGATATTTCAATCAATAAAACAATTTGAACATCACTATTGTGTCATCATTAATGATAATTATTTAATCCCTAAAAATTCTAAATAAATTTACATTATTTAGATAATTTTATTAGATTTCTGTAGACAATTCATGTTCGATGTTTTATAAATTTTATCACTAAATTAAAATTATTACACTTATAAGATATAATAGAGTGATATGTTGTCACTTTCTTTGGTTTTAATTATAATTATATTATTTTCATGGCCAATAATCCATAAATCGAATCTATTCCAACCCTTAGGTGATATGGGTTGACTTTTATTCATCCAGTAGAATTTTGGAAGGTGTTAGGGTAATTTTATAATATTATTTTTACACTCAATTACCTAATTTACCTTTAATTACGGTAAATAAAATTTACCGTAGTTACTATTCATAATGCCAAAAAAATAAAAAGTAGCCTATTAACATAATTTGGACCTACGGATTCTAAATATAGAATCCATTTTTCCAAATTCAAAACACGGAAGGTGTAGTAATTAATTTAAAATTAATCCCATTGTTGAAAAAATCGGGTTTTTGTTTAAAACATTACAAAAGATTGAATTGATTTTACCTACGAATTCAATGTAAAATTAATTCTATTGAAATAAATTATATTAAATGGTAAAAATATATTCTATTTATACTTTAAAACAATTTAATATTATAATTTAACCATATAAATTATCTCGATGAAAAAAGTTGTTTTTAAGTAAAATTTAGCGTGTTTTTACTATTCATCAAAATAAGAACGTTGTCAGAAAAATATCAAAAATTTATCCATTGTAAATTTTTATATTATTATTCAAAAGAAGAAGTTTATTTTGTAAAATTGAACTTCTAATCTTGTCAAAAGAAAATTAAAATGGGTGCACCATCAAAAGGTGGTAAAAATGAATTTTTTGAAAAATACTTCTTTTATCCGAAAAATTGATTTGGTTTTCATATCTCATTCTAGAAAATGTGTCAGATGAATTATAATGATATCAAATTTAAAATTTGGTTAATACTATTCATAAATTCTAGTTCATAATATTATAATAATATATCATTGTGTAGTGAAACTCGGTATTGCGTACAACACGAGCTATCGAGGAAGGTTACTCTTGCGTGTAACGCAAGCCAAGCGATCATTGTGTGTAGTGAAAGATTCATATGGTTTTGAGTATAACATAATACATTAGAAAAATATGTTTCTCATAAAATCTCAGGCTGTTATAATTTCAGTTGATTAAAAGTTGAAATTTCATCTAGGATTTTATAGTTGGAATTTAAAATTGACTCAAAGTGTGGATTTATAATGGGAATTTCTAAATGTCCTGTGAGAGTTTTAACTAGCAATTTCCAGTGAAAAGTTAACTAGTTTCCTTGTATTTTTGTGTTTGGGAATTTAAATTGGGAATTTCTAGTGGTAATTTCTACTAATAATTTCTAGTGAGAGTTCCCATTAAGGATTTATAATTTATTTATAGTGAGTCATTTCTTTTAAGTATTTCTAATTATGGGAATTTATATTGTAATTTTACATGGAATTTATAATATAAATTTCCAATTCTTCTTTATAAATTTTTTAAATTAGTAATGTATACTAATAATTTCTAACTGTTTTCTGGTGGTATTTTCAATTGTTAACTTATAGTGGAAAAATAGAAATTCCCCGTGAAAATATCCTCTAGTAATTTATTAGTGATTAAAAGTGGAAATTTATTCTAGTAATTTTCATCAGTTGTTTTCCACAATTTTCAATCTGATAGTATAAATTTCAATTGGAAATTTCTATTTTTAATTCCACAAATAAATACCAATTGGAATTTCAATTTTTTTCTCGTGGAAATTTCTAATGTAAATTTCTACTTGAAAATTCCAATTGGAAAAAATGTGAATTATTCATGTAATTTTCCCAAATTATTTTCAGTGATTTTCATTTAGATAGTGGGAATTTATAGTGTTAATTTCCATTATAAATTTTCAATTGAATCAAATGATAATTATCCATGGAATTTTATATAGTTTTTACTAGTATTTTTAAGTATAAAGTGTGAATTTTTGTTCGAAATTCCTATTGTAAATTCCACTAGGAATTTCTTATTGGAATTTCTTGTGGGAATTTTCAATAGAAATTTATAATGGTAATTTCCATTAGTAATTCATAGTGTAAAATTTGAATTGAATCAAATTTAAATTATATATGGAATTTTTATTTTTTTCTTCCCAATATTTGCAAGTTGATAATGGGAATTTCCATTAGCATTTCCCAATGTGATTTACATTTGGAATTTCTGGTGGGAATTTATAGTTAAATAAAATATGAATTATTAATCGAATATTCCCTAGTTTTATCCAATATTTTTATGTAGAAAATAGAAGTCTTTATTGGAAGTGATGAGTGTAAATTCCACTAGTAATTTCCAATGGAAATTCTCAGTGTAAGTATCCAATTAAATAAAATATAAATTATTAATAGAATTTTCCCCAGTTGTTTCCAGTCTTTAAAGTAGACCATGGAAAATTCCATTTGAATTTTATATTGGGAAATCTATTGATAATTTTCAGTGGTAATTCCTCTATAATTTCTACTAGGGATTTCAGTGGGAATTTACAGGGGGAATTTCAATTGGTAATTCCCAATGTCAATTTCCAATTGAATAAAATGTAAATTATTCAAGTAATTTTTCCCAATTTCTTTCCTGAATTTTCAAATATAATATGGGAATTTATATTAATAATTTTGACTAGGAATTTCCAATTTAATAAAATATGAATTATGAATGTAATTTTCCTCAGTTTGTTTCTATCATTATCAAGTTAACGGTGGGAAATTTCATTAGAAATTCCTAATTTCAATTCCACTATGAATATCTATTGGGAATTCATAATGTATATTTTAACTAAGAATTTATAATTGAATAAAATTTATATTATGAATGGAATTTACCCCAATTTGTTTCTACCATTTTCAAGTAAACATTGAAAATTTATGTGTGGAATTTCTGATTTAATTTCTAGTGGGTATTTCTACTAATAATTTCCCATAATAATTTAGTCTAGGAACTTGGAGTAAAAATTCTGAATAATTATATGTTTTATTTAAAAAAGTATACTAATTTATGGTTATTTTTCATAGAATACGTGTATACATAAATAATTGTCCATTAGAGGTCTTCAATGATGGGTTTTGGGAAATTTTGTGATCAGATTAGACAAAAAATTGTTGAAAATCACAATTTTTTTCATTGAAGAATATTGTTTTGGATGTTTTTTGAGGTTTTTATTGATCACAATATTACATATAATTAATGTATGAAAATTTATGTGATAGTTTTATTATTACTATAGAGGTACAATTCGTATTTAAAAATGATTGAGGTAAGTGGTAGGATGATAAAGGAAAAAACTACTGATATACACCATATATTTGGCTTTGAGGATGATTAAATAACATTATATGAGGATTATATATGGAAATAAAATTATTCATCACTATTGTGAGGGAGGTTTACAAATTTTGGTAGTTTATTATCTTAGGGAGAATTATAGAGATATATCATTAAATCTATTGAAGGAAGTAAAGTGGAAGATTTTTTTGATGTGGCTCTTGGATTTTCCTCTTTGTGTGTACAACATTATTATTCCCCACATTTGGTTCCTATATGGGTTAAAATTTCATAACATATTTTGAATACATTTAAAAAGTAAATAGATATTTCTTGTTATGCTATAATTCATAATAAGCTGATCATGTAAGTTAAAAAAATCACAGTATTCCTTTAAAAGTGATAGGGTGTGTTGTAAATTTATTATCAAGGTGTTAAATTTTATTGAAATTTTCTTATCATGTTATTTTAGATGATATATTCCTAAAAACATTCACTTATATAGTATTAGTATACTACGAAATATAGGAATGTTCAAGTGAAATTAGAGCTAGGTTCTCTATCAGTTGTTATGTGTAGTCTTTGAGATGTTGACGTTTCTATACTGGAATTGAGTAAGGTGATAGAGTTAAAATGATTGGTTGTTAATAAAACCTTTATTTTTAAATTCCTATATAATTTTTTTATAATGTATAATTATTTTTACACTTTATAAATATTTTTACACCATTCCATATAGAGTCCAAGAATTACACAATGCAGCATCATGAAACAATCAAGTCTTGTCAAGATTTAAGAAGTCGTTGAATCTAGTGTGAGAGAAAAACATAATTCATATATTGTTAAAGAACATGGTAAAGTAGTTGGAAAAGAGGAGATTGTTAGTTATGTAGATAATGTTAAACTATATAGAAAATTAAAGATATTTGAATACCAAATTAAAATGGAGGATAAATTTTTTTTGTTGATACATGGATTGAATTTGAAGGAAATACCATAGATTGAAACTATTTATTCATAGGAAAAAGGACTTATAAAAAGGAGTTTGGAATTCAAAAAATATATAAATAAAAAGAAAATGAATCAGCTACTACTGCCAATAGGAAAAAAGTGGAATTTATAGTAGAGGACAAAGTTTTATAGAAGGAAACAACTGGTAAGTAACTAATATAGGGAGAGGGATATATTTTTAAAGAAGAAGTTAGTATAGAAAATGATAAGGTTTATAAGGATATGAATTCAACCACACCATAATCCAAGAAATAAAGGTCATTGATTATAGGGGTGAAGAGTAAGTCTATTAAACTGAAGTTTCAACCTATATATATACATATATATATATATATCAGGATATGAATTCTAATAAGAGAGGTTCCCTACCCAAAAATGAAGCTGAGGCACCAGTTCTCACTCATACAAAAAAGAAATTTTCCCAACTACTTCCAAGGTGGATGAAGATGTAGTGCATTATCACAAAGAAAAATAAGAATCTATTTTAACTATTGTTTTATGTTGGAGGAGATATGTATTTTCACTTCCTTTACACAGTTATTATTTGTTGTTATATATTTTACTTTTTAATAAAAATATAAATGGGCATTATGAAAAAAAAAATGGTAGTCTAGGAACCTTCTGATAAATCCAATCAGATTATTTTTAAGAACATTATTGATTTTTTAAATAATAGGTTCACATTCTTTAATGAACCAACCCAGGTTGACCAAACACATCACCCTATATGGATCTCTACAAGAACTCAAGTGCATCAACCCTTATTCCAGAGGATTCCGATTAGTGGTGAGGTCCTAATCTATAAAATGGGGAGACTATTCCCATGAATCATTCTAAAATAATGATGGAAATATAAAAAATTTATTGAATCCATAAATATCAAAGTATTCATATGAAAGAAAAGAAAAGCATGCTATAATAAAATAATTGAAACATAGAGACTCACATTCATTCCATAACATAATTACTGATCACCAACTAGGCTAACCATATATACATAATAAATAAAAGAAAATATATATATAAAGGATTGATTTTTTTCCCTGATCTACACGTCATACCTGATATCCTTAAAAATTTAAATATTCTCTTTAATGGTCTATAGACTCCACATTAGTAGTCTCACACAATTATGTAATTTTGGGCCTCTTCTCGATCCACTATACATCATGTGCTCAATATTAAAGAAGAAATAATGGTATACATGCACACCCAAGTTCCTATGCATGGGAGGAATAAATCTTAGTAGTCCAACACTAATTCTGTACCTAATATTTATAGTCATATTAATTTTCATGAACACAAGATATACCCATCCTAGTTGAATAAAAAATAATGTAAATAAAATTAATTAAAATAAAATAAACCATCGTTGATCCATAGGTTCTAACATGCTACATGAGATTTACAAAATCTACTTCATCCAGTGACTGATATCTCTGAGTACATGGATCACCAAGCCACATGATACAACACATCAAGTGAATACGACATATTTTAAATAATCTATCTAATGTATAACAAAACTCCGGAAAAAATTTTGGACCCTAGTATCACACCATAGAAATAAAAAACAACCACATGCAATACTACTAGGATCTAGGAATATAATATTATGATTTGAACTACTGATAATAACTGATTTTCAATGCCCGAGAACCAATCCATGTCTCATGAATCCTTTAGAACTAACTCGGCTGACCAAATAACCCACCATCAATGCACATTGATTAACCCGGATTCCAAGAGATCCTAATCAACCCAAGAAAACATAACCCACCCCATTAGTGCCTCGAAACATCATGATACTAAAAACACTAGACAGAGTTATTACTAAACAAAGGGGGGTCACTCATATAGATCATCCATTAGCTCACTAAACCCACCTATCAACAACCATCCAATAAAAGAGATAATAGAATTAATATCAAATCTAACAACTAATCCAATAATATCCCAAATTTATCCTCGTTCTTCTAAAACCTAAGTAGAAACAACTGAAAACATCCCTATATTATGATATCAAAACATAGGGTCATCCAACCCCCTATCCCATCACTACTAATGTTGAAACCAACACTGACCATATAAGGAAAACAATGCATGGGGAACCCTCAGTGGTCCTTAGGACCACAAAAAAAATAGGATACCATACAAGGGGAACCTATAGTAGAAGAGAAACCTTGGGGAAATACTATTACAAGAAACCTTAGATAACCTCTCTGGCATAGAACCCATTATCAGGGAACACCTTAACCACAAGGAAATCCTTTAACAATACTCTTCCTGAAAGGAAATCCTCAATGGTCCCTCATACCCATTTTACCATCTAATAAATAATACTCAGATGAACCCAACATCCCAAAATGTCATATTATCCCAAAGTTTCTAATAAATCCAAACCTCAACAACATGATATAAACATCAAGAAATTATATCTAGAGATATATTATACTCAAAACTTGCACATCCAAACCCAAAATCTACAGACCAACCAAAGAAACTAAAACCAACTAATTAGAATTCCCAAGCCAAGTCACTACTCGATTCACCCTTCTGTGAACTATTCTAAGAACATAAAACTAATCCCCTTGTTATCTCCTGTGTTAAGTCATCAAAAATGCCCACATCCCTCACTTAGGTATCAAAATAGATATCCTGTAGGATAATTATTGATCTAAAACCTTAAAAAAACCTCTCTCCAAACATTTCCCAACCTGAAACATCTCACCAACTATATTTAAATTCTATTAGGCCCTTAACATCATGTTCTGCATGAAAAAATTCTCATAACAGTCTAATAAAAATTTTAATTTTGACTCTAGGTTTAAAAATAATAATAAAACCTCCAATGAGGAAGTACATGGCATGTTCTCCATGTACATGGTGTATACCTATAACACCCTCACTAGGACATATACCACTTATTATCTTGGAATATACATCCTTTGTACTTGGTGTGTCTTACTCAAACATGGAATGTAATAAATTAGGGGTACTTGGAGATGTACCACACATGGTTTTATTCCAGTTACTCCACATGGCCTCTATTTCTGTTCCTAACATAGGCTCTAGATATGTATCCTACATGGCCATGTTCCACCCACATGTGGTGTCTGGCCAAGTATCCGACCACACCCCGAGTTTACCAACATAGTATTTCTAAAATACGAATGTAATGTATCCCTAATATTTGACCCCAAACCTAATAAAAATAACACATGGCATGTATTCTTTGAACAAAATGGTGCCAGTATGGGTTTCCTGAATTAATATACCTTGAAAATCCCCCAAAACCCCTAATTCATTCAAAAAGACCACAAAAAGGATCTCCTATGACTCCCAATAACACAAACAAATATTTAAAAACTATATGAAAATATTCTATGAGGATTTGAGTAAAAACATAAAATATGGCCTAACTCATGGATAAAACATCAAATCCTTAATATTGGATCCATTCCATTCACTCCCGCATCCTAATAAACCTCCTCGAATGAACCCTAATGGTGATCCCCTATATCACTCCCTCTTCTTCCTATCAGTCGGTCGTATTAAATAGAAAGAGGTTGTCTTGGAATAAGAATCCAGGAAAAGGTAGGAGGAATGAAATATGAAAAAAAAATATTTAGAATAATAAAGTAAAGAAAATGTATTTAGACAAGCCTCGACTTCTAAAATGATCTTATACCTCACGTGGGAAAATTTCCGTGTTCTGAAATCAACCAAGAAGTTGGAATTTCAATCTGAGAATTTTTTCAAGATATATAAACATTTTCACAAATGACACTATTTAATTTTTAATTAATTATGTATCAAATATTTGGTGGGAATATTATTGGCTTATAATTCCCCCAAACTCTTTCTTTAGGGAAAACCCTCTATTTTGAGACTGACAATGTGGTCATAAAATTATTCTGTGATCAGATGAAAAAATAAATTTCCATTTTACCATCAAAACCACCCAATAATAAAAATTAAATTTTCCTCTATTTTTATCAACTTATGATGATGTGATTTATCAAAGTTTCCACAAAATAATTATTCTCACCCCCAAGAATCCTCATGTGAAAACTATCCATAATGATCTCACCCTAAGCATTGTCGTACCCATGAATTTATAACATGAATTTCATTCATATATGACTAATAAGGTTCTCCCCACTAAAGGATTATCATTATTATCTCCCCATAACCGACACCCCAAACTCCACAACCCATGATCTAACAACTATTGAACATAATGATTGAACATGTACAACCCACTCACACTAAAGTTCCATCCCAAAAACAACAACCATATACCTTTCTTGGCTCACCAATAATAATATCCTATATGCCCAAAAACCCACATAAAACGATGATCACATCCTCTAAGGTAAAATGGTGTTATCCCCACTAAATAGATTTCATCACACCGTTCATTGAGCACCAGCCTTAGATATTCCTCTATAGTTACATCAATTGGGTTTCCCTAAGACCCAAAAAACTATTATTCGATAAAAATGGTCACACAATCCCATAAAACCAAATATCAAAAATGGACTCACACTCACATGATCCATTCCATAAATAACCAAGGCTAACATACCTAAACAACTAAACATGCACCATACATAGGTAAATTTCAACATGATAGATCACCCTCAATGCTCCCTTTCAAAACTAATGCACCTCATAAAAGCCAAAAATAACTACAAGAACACCCAACAATTGAGAATAATTATAAAACCATGATGCCAAACCACACTAACACCTTTCCATTAGAATAAAAACCAAAAATAATAGATATAGACATCCAACTATACATGCCTTCTCAAAACAACCAAAGACGTATGAGCACACCCAGTTCTCCACTTCATAAGCCCAAGGAACCCTCACACCCAACCAAAATCATGTTAGAAAAAACTTAACCTCAAATAAAATCAATATTGACAAAGAACATTTCTCATTCCTATTTTCCTTCATCAATAAATCTCTAGGGAATCTAAAGAATACACTGACTCAGAAGGGTCTCCACATATCTCTTAAGGAAGGGTCTATATTTCTATCACCAAAGAGTATCTCACCACAAGATCCACATGGACTACCATTAGAATAAAATTACCCTCAACCCATTTTAGTATAATTACACTATTAAATTATATTGGACAACACCATATAGGTTTTTGTGAACACTTTAAGAAACTAAAACTCTATTTTTAGTAAAATCACTCACAAAAAAGAATATTTCATGTAAATCCTACATTCCTAGAGTGATGAATGTACACAGTCCTATAGCCAAAACCCCAAGATAAAAAAACTCATACACCATAAATCAATAAATAAATAACTCAAGTGCATCACCAAAGGTGAAATAATATAATTGCAAAACTAGAAACCAAGAATAGTAATCCCATCGCCCTATTAACCTAGAAATCGCATCAGAAAACATGTTTGCGATACACCAGACAAAGTTACATCACAAGATCTGACACTTTCTTATACCACATTCTTATAATCTCCCACATAATAAGATAATAAAGAGAGGAGGTTTGATACCATTTTGTAACAAACTGACGCAGGTCTCCCAAACATGTCACCCAATCTAGCTTTCCATATGGCCTTAATCCAACCTCCCTATATGATAAATGCTATCGTCTAGTAGAGAGGACCTAATACATACAATGAGGAGACTATTCCCTTTAATTAGAGTTCAATAATAGTGGAAATAAAAAAACATCAACAACATCTATAAAAATCAGAGTATGAATAAGAAAAAAATAGAATCATCCTATAATAAATAAAATATAGAAAATAGAATCATGTTGTAATAAATGAAATATAGAAAATAGAATCATGGTCATACCATAACATAAAAACTAATAACTCACTAGGTTGACCACATATAAAAAAATAATAATAATAATAAATGAAAAGGATCAAATTCTATCCCCAAGAAATACCTCATACTCAGTATCCCAAAAAAGTTTGATCTACTCTATCAAGATCAGTAGACCTCACATGAGGAGTCCTACTTGATCATGAAATCCTGGGCATCTTCTAGATCAAATGTACATCATATTATCAATTTTAGAGTATAATTAAGGGTCTGTGTATTCAACAAAGTTCCCATAATAGTGGTGAGAAATAAATCTTAGTATGTTACACCAATGATGTAACCAACATCTTCAATAATATTCAAGTGTGGGAACACCTGATATGACCAACCTATTCAAATAACCACCAAAGTAAAAAAACAAAAATAAAATAAAACATCATCGATATGCAAGTTTTAATGTTCTAACTAAGCTAAGACAAACCTACTTTTACCAGATTTGTAAGTATTTGAGTATGTGTCTCACTAAGACATGTGACATAACATATCAGTTGCATCCACCAGATATTAAAAAATCTACTATAATTATAAAACAACTATGGAATGAATGTCATACCTTAAAATAACATTATAAGATTAAAAAATAACAAAAAAACTACTAGAATCTAAGACTCCAATAGTATGATCTGAATTGGTGACATGAACTTGAATTGAACACTGGAGAACCTTCCCATATTCTGAGAGTTCTGCAAAAACTAACCATATTGTTAGAGATCAGAGAGGGAGAGAGAGTAAAAAGTGTATTTATATTTCATACCAATAGTAGCACTGGGCCATAATTACATTTATTATAATATAAATAATAAGAGAAAATAATAAGAAAAATATTGAATAAGAAATCTCTCATGGAAGATAATTCTCTTAGTGACCATGGACAAACCCACCTGAGTGTCTTCCATAGGAAGTCAAAACCAAAACTAATTAATGTTCATTTCCCCTATCCCCATATAGCTTTTAAGGAGGATATAGTTAGAACCTTCTAAATACCATTCCTCAATTTAGCTGGTAATTACAAATTGAACTATTTAATAGATTACTAGTTGGAAATCAGTATTATAACTATCTTTTTATTACCTCTTATGGTAATTAAAATAATTCCCTTAGAATTATTATTAGATTTCCTACCCTGAATCCCCCAACCCACTACACTAAATCACTATATTCCCAAGTCCCATTAAAATTTCCCTTTCACTCTAGTGTAACAACTCTAATAGAAAACCCTTCCCCTCTAAATTATTATCATTTGATCTGCCTTAAAATCCACCTCTTATTCCTGGTGATTATCTGGTGGCATTAGCAGTGGCCTTGGAAAACTTCCAACACTAGTCACTTGATGTTTTTTAGGAATATGATGATACACCTTCTTATGTTGTTCTTATTTACCCCATTTTTCCCCAATGTACCCAACACCCATAATTTATAATAGAATTTGGTCTTAGCTTTGTTTTTTAGCCCTAAAATCTACTTTTCTTTCTTTATAGTCCTTATAAATTATAAGTCTCAAGTTATACTACTCACTCAGCTCAGTAACAATGATTAAAAATAATAAATTTATATCACATTATTATCTTTATCAAATTATATTATTTCCATAATTTTATTCAAATCACATATTATAACTTCCATCACCACCCAAATTAGATTTTAAATTTTTATGCATATAGAAAATGGAAGGGGAGGATATCTTCTATACTTGAACCTTATGATACTCTATTTGTGCCTCAATATTTTATGTCATTGTATCCACCTATTTTATAAGTTCTTGAATTTATTGTGTTGAATGATGTGCATAAGGAAAAAAAATCACATTTGTTTTTCATGATCACACTAACTTTTCTACTTATTTTTCATGTTTTGATTTGGAGGTCCTAGTTCTTGCACCTTGGTTCTGGATTAATCATATAAAAGGTATTAAAAATGATATAATTATCATTTCTATACATTAAATATACCTTTTAAACTATCCATGTAATGTGATCATGAAAAATGAATCATATCGCCTCATGGAGGTGGTAGTCCACACACACGCGTGATCGACATTATAATTTTTCAATGGATGGGAGGGTAAGAAGTTAGATAATATTTTATCTTAAAATAATCATAATTATGTCATTAATATAATATATATCTAATAAATCCATCTTTATAACCATATATGTGATGTGGTGATAAAAAATAAAATAGATCACTTTATGGAGACGGTAGTTTATACGTACGTATGTGCGATGTTTTTTATTTTACATTATATGGAAATGTGATTTAAAATGGTTTACCATTAACACAATAAAATTTCATTATGGTAAATATACTTGTTTAATTATGATAATATGTTTATAGAAATTTCTACAAAGGTGGAAGAATAAATAAACTTGAAATATATTGATAAATATAATTTAATCTACTTAAGGTATCATCCTTTTGAGTGAACTTAATACCTTTAGGGGAGAGGTTTATGGTCACATTAGGGTCTTAGTAATGTGGTATGGGATGTTTTGAAATGTTTTTGGATATATTTTGGAGAGAAAATTGAACTCAAATGTTCCTTTTAAATGGTTTCATTAAGTTTCATTTATAGGAAAAAATCAATGGTGTTTTCCTAAATACATAGCTTTTAAGGGTAAAAAAATGTAATTTAAAAATTAAAAGTTGACATTAGTGGTTTAATAATAAATTTTTATATCCAATTTAATCATTATAGTGTTTAATATTTTTTAATTCAATTTATAAAATATTGTTTATTATTAAATATTCTTAAAGTTATTTTCGGAACTATTCAGATAATTTGATTTTAAAGACATAATTATAATAATAGATTTCAAATTTTAATATTTAAAACATTAATTACCTTGAATTTTGATAAATTAATATAATTTATTTCTCCAAATTATCCAAAAAACATCACTTTTAATACTTTTTAACTATTTATTTTTAATTTTATCCCACTTGTAAAAGCACTCCATCGACGATGCTTAATTGTTCTAGGTAATTATACTATCACCAAAAAATAAAAAAATTACTATAATAAATATAATTTATTTATATTCAAAATAAAAATTCATAAAATCTTTTTGTATTATGAAAACATATTATATATATTAAAATAACGAGAGTGACATTTTGTAATTATTTTTTACTTAAAATAATATAAAGTCCATTATCAAAGAAAAATGAAATCAAATTGAAATATATTGGAAGATATGATGCGTTTGATCAATATATACTCATAAAATTAAATAAATTAAAGTGTTTTAGATATTTTGAGACATTATCTCATTGTTTTAGTCATGTTTAACCCATTTTCCCACTTACCATGGTGATAAACTTTTACTATGGTAACTATCCAGTATGACCAAAATGAAATTTAACTTATAAAACAATTCCTATATTCTGGTTCCGAATATGGAGAAAATTTTATAAGATTCAATTTCCATAATTATTTAAAACATATTTTAATTTAACTTCATAAAACATAAAGAAAACCATTTTTTTAAAATGCCTGATTTAAGCATAAAAATGATATTATACAAACAATCATGTATAACATTGATTCCCATTGAATTGATTAGATTAGATTAAATAAAAGGATAATTATATATATTAAAGAAAACAAAACCAAAATTAACCTTGTGAAAAATTTACTAAAAGGAAGTGTCGAAAATAGTTTTTTATTTGAATAAAAAACATTACATAGATTTCCAAAATGTCAATAATAGATTTCAAAGTTCATCATTATTTTTTAAAAGGAATTATATTAATAATTAAATATAAATTTGGTCTAGAATAAGAGTTTCAAAAAAAATTAAATCATTCTTATCTAATGATAATGTAAAAAAAGTGACTTTATTTGAAAAAAATTGTTTTTTCACTATTCACTAAAAATAAAAGATTTTCATAAAAACAAAAAAAAAATGTTAACCTTAAAGTAATTATAATATTATGAAATAAAAAATTTTATAATTTTTCTCAAACTCAATATCTATAATATATAATTTTAAATTTTAAATTAAAATTAAAATAAAAAATACACATCAAACCCGATTTTGTAAGAAAATGACAATTTTAAAACTTTTATTATTATTAACCTTATATGATTTCAATATTATCATTAATAATTCAGTACTTATTTTCTAAGAACCAATAAATAAAAATTTTCAGGAGAAATTTTCTACATATAATTCATAGTGCGGTTACTCATATTCATACCTACTATTCCAATGACTAGGTTATAATAGACATATTTAAATAATAATATTTCTATAGTATATTTTGGTTTTTTTAGGATCAGTGTTTTGTGTGGTACATGCTATCGAACATAGTATTCATTTAAATGATAATCAAAAACTAAAATATTAAGGCGTTATATTCTTCCCCTCTAACAAAAATTATGTCCTCATAATATGAATTTTATCTTAACAAAATGAATGTATCTTGACTTATTTATAATCTTAGACATATATTTTATCATGATAAGAAATTTATAAGTTACTAATATGAAACTTATATATTGTAAAAAAAATTAAACCATTTGTGTCCAATTATAATACTCATACTTATTAACAGGTTTCTAAAATCATACCTTAATAATGGGGAACTTTTTTCACATAAGATTCAATAGATTTATATTCATCTTGTTTGAGTTGAGGGATTATTTAACTATCAAGACAGATAATTATAAAACTTACTTGATTTATTTCCATTCTATAAGAATAATTCCTTCCTTCAGTTGTGTTTTGAGAATATTTGTTTATATCTCATATAATAAATATCGATGACGAATTTTTTATGCAATATGAACTAAACTCAACTTTTAAAGGAATACAAGATCCAAAAATTTATGGAAAGTTATTTATCCAGTTTTTATCCATTATCCAAAAAATTGTATGCATAAGTTATGATAATATTTAATATTAATAAACCTTCATCTGAATAAATGCTAAATAAATCTCCAAATCCACAATAATAACACCTAAAGTTGAACTTAAATTATGTCATGAATAAATAAACTTAAAACTCTTCCAAATATACCAAAGGAAATTGAAACCCAAAAATTAGAATGAGTTGATAACATATTTTTTCAAGGTCAACTTAAAATTTATTTTGAAACAAAAAACATCAATCATAAAGTCACATATTAAATATATATATACCCTAATCATATATAATTAAAAAATATTCTATTCTTTTACTAAAATATCATGAATCACCATGACATAAAATCATCATAGAAACATATATTTGTTTAAAAGTTAACTCAAGAATTATTCCTTAGATAATACCCACCCATTTGAAAAAAAATAACCTCTTGGCCAATAATATTTTTTTACCTTAATCATATAATGTTCCCAATATAGTGAACTTCTTAAAAAATAACTTAAAGTGCTTAGTCACCAAATTACTTCTCAATACCATGGTTATATATTTGATAAAACTTATATTTTAATAAATGTAAATACTATTTATCCCAGTTAACCATAACAAAATCAATGTTCATATTAGCCTAAATGGTTATCAATAACATTTAACTAACTTCACCCAAAAAATAATAACATTACTCATAAATAACATCACACTAAGTCACATACTAAAAACAAGGGTTATATCATGTATTCCCAAAAATGTATCTTCAAATATCTTTAATCTCTTTAAAATTAAGTCATATTAGACATCAAAAGAGTATCTATACCTTTGAAATTATGATCAAACATAATATTAGTAACCTAATAAGATATCTAAAACTATAAAATTATCCTTTAAAAACAACATCCTAAGTTTTAATGTTATCAAAACCTTGGGCTGATAGAAACAGTAGCACCTTGTACCCACACACTTAGATCTAGTGATAAAAAATACTCCTACATACTGGCTTTGATACAAAAAATGAAACCTAATTTTAATCATTCATAATTAAAAAATCAAAAGAAAATATTGATTCACTTACATGCCTAAGACCTATTAGGTTTATATTTTGAAATATTTAAGAATATTTTAATCATAGAAAAATTAATGTTTTTCTCATCCATTGGGAATTTTTCCCATAATAGTCAGAGTTTATTATTCCATAAAGAATCATACATATCACCCACAAAACTCTCCACATATAAAATCCTTCTAGATAAATCATGTGTAATATTATTTTTCATATCCTAGGAAAATATAAACATAATAAAGGGTTATCTCAAACACTCTGTAAGGGAAAGTATTTGGGTGTATCTATCATGAATAGATATATTCAATATGGGGGAGTTGATAATTAATAAAAATACATTTAATAAATAACTTGAGAATGAAATATACCCATGGATAATATCAATATAGTACTCACATTGATAATAATAACTAATTTTATAATTTTAGAATGCATCATATCAGATATTATAATCATACCACCAAGGCCTCATTCTAAGACTTTATACTTTAACAAGTTAAACATACACCAATTCCTAATCTAGTTGTTTACGTAATACCTATAGATGGGTCAATGGAATGTCTAATTTTAGTACTCACTCATCACTTTATAAGTCCAATGCATTCACAAAGAAATTAATAAAAATTAAATACATAATCAACATTATTTTTTTAATAAAAATTCAAATTTGAAAAGTATCATATGAAATGTCAATATTTCCCTTGTATATAATCATATTGTCTTATTAGTTAATAGTTATCAGTATATAACTAACAATTATACAGAATTGAATGTTTCCCCAATAAATAAATGGAATATCTTTCTTGGTAAACACCCCCAAATACATCATATATAAAATATAAGGCATACAACAAATATTAAAGCTATTTTGTCTCATGATACCCAATAATGCATCAAGGGTATATCTAATGTTATTCCCCACCTACCACTTACTAAGTCCAATGACTTCGCCGTATGAAATAAATGAATATCAATTCAATACAAAATAAACATACCTTAGTAATAAAAAATTATATTGTAAAACTATCATATGTAATGTCAATATTTCCCTAATACATATTCAACTTACCTTAACCATAAATATTCATCATATAGAACTAAAATTTATATGTATTATTAATTTTCCCCAATAAATAAATGAGTTATATTTCTTCATAAACACCCCTAATTTTATTTATATAAAATGTGGTGTTTACACCGTACAGATTAATGGGTATACAAATAAGTCAAAATTTGAAATGATGTAGAATATATCCATGATAATAAAGAACATTTACATGAATAAGACTATAAAATCATTAGAAATTATGTTGTGGTTTTTGAGACAATTCGTTTGGAAAATAGAGAGTATAATCGAAGTGGAACTTTTAAAATTAAATTCTCCTAAAGTTTTTGAATCATTATTGAAAAAAATGACATTATAAATCACTTCCAAAAACCTTTTCATGAGGTTTCAAAAATATATTTAAAAATTTATGTATAAAATAATTTAAAATGACAAAATCTTGAAAATAAACAATACTTAACTCATAAAATGTGATATGTAAGATATAAATATATAAAAATAAAATAAAATCTATTTTTCAAAGTTTTGAGAATATGAAATCCCTTTATTTTGAAAATTTTCATAGGATAATGGGAATTGGTATTAGTTTGAAAAGTTATCAGAATTTAGAAAAGAAGCTAAATCCTAAATAATGGCGATGAAGGAAAAAATCCATTCATGTTGAAAAATGTTTGAAAGAGGTTATTTTCACAATTTTATAAAAAAATTCAAAAAAAATTGTTAGAATAACATTAAAAAATTTCTTTTTAACAGTTTATATTAATTTTTTTTTTAAAAAATTAATGAACATGGATATAGAAGATAAATATTCTCAATAAAAAGGAGAAATAAGGTTATGTTTTCTTATAAACATTTTCTCAGTGGTTTTGAGTGCCAATGAGAGTGAAAAATTGAATGAATACAGGTGAAAACAAAAAATATCTATATGATATAGAAAATAGATGAGATTTAAGTGGGAAAGGACATATAATTACCCCAAAGGAGATTCAATAATAATATTCATGATTAAAATTGAGACTAAAACATACACTCTTATGAATTTTTTAACTTATGAATTAAAAGTCATAAAAAGTTAGAACTTTATATCATTATATAAATCCTGTGAATTAAATAAAATAATTTTCCAAAATGTATTCATTGGTCAGTAATTACAGAATATAAAATAAATCACAGCACACAATATGAAAAATGATTAATGTAATCAAAATTGAGACTGAGAATCCTTAAAGATTTTATAACACTTGGATCAAAACCTCTTTAAAGAGAGAACGTGAAATGAAAATTTAATTTCCATGATTAAGGATTTTATCATGATATAATATTTTAAAGAGTAATAATATACACCCCATAAGCAAAAATCGGTGTATAAAAGAAAATAAATCTCAAAGAAAGAAGTTTGAGATGAGACCCTTACCTTGGATTCATTCATGGTTAGATACATTCCAACCTACTGTATAATGAATTTATATTTATCATTAAAAAATATAAGATCTATATTTATTTCTATATTTATGAATATCCTTTATTCATGACTTATTTTTACCCATTTACTCATAATTATTTTCTATAGTCAATTATTTATGTGTTAATTGTTATATTTCTTATGAATGTTTTGATTCGAAATCCCCATTACTTGTATATTGGTAATAATTTCATCATATAAATTTTTTTAACATGTAATAATTATCATTTTTATAAATTAAATATACCTTTTCAACCATAAATTCAAGGTGGTCATGAAAAATAAATCACATTGTTTCATGGAGGTGGTAGTCTATGCGTACACATGAGCAATAATATAATTTTCCAATAGATGAAAGGATAAGAAGTTAGATAATATTTTATCTTTAAATGATCATAATTATTTAATAAAAACAATATATATCAATAAATCTACCTTTATAACTATTTTTGTGATTTAGTGATGAAAAATAAAATACATCACTTCTTGGAGACAGTAGTTTGTACGAATGCATGAGAATGATTTTCATTTTCCATTTGATGAAAAAGGGATAGAAAATTATTTTAAGATTAATATAATAAAATTTCAGTATAGTATATATAATTATATAATTATTATAATATGGTTATTGAATATTTTTAGTGGGTGTGAGAAGAAATAAACCTGAAATAGATTGGTAAAGACAATTTACTATTTTTCGAGTATCCTCACTTTGATTGAACTTAACGCCTTTGTAAGAGAGGTTTATGGTCACACCAATAGATTTATAATGTGTTATGGGATTTTTTATATTGATTTAGGTATTGGTTTGAGAGAAAATTTAACTCATATGTGTCCTTGAAATAATTATATTAATTTAAGTTATATAGGAAACAGTTAGTGGCATTTTCATAAATACTCAGTCTTTAAGGGTAAAAATTTAAATTTAAAAATTACAAGTGGTTAATAAATTGAAAATATGTGGTTATATTAACCATTTTAATATAAAACATAATCATTAAATAATTTTTATGATTTTTAATTCAATTTAAAAATTATTATTTATCATTAAATATCCTTAAAGTTATTTTCAGAAATATTCACATAATTTGAATGTAAAGGCATCAAGATAGTAACGGTGTTACAATTTGAATATTTAAAACTTTAATTACCTTTAATATTCATCCACATTTTGATTAATACTCTAAATTATACAAAAAATACCACTTTTAATATTTTCAAAATCATTTACTTTGATTTTCAACTCACTTGATCAAGCATTGCATCGATGATGAGTAAGAATTCAAGGTAATTATACCATTATTAAAAACTAAAATTGAGATAGTATAATAAAAATAATTTATTAATATTACAAGTAAATATTTAGATCCATTTATAACATCTTTTTAATCTTATGAAAACATATTAGAGATATTAAAAGAAAAGGAATGTCATTGTGTACTTATTATTTACTTAAAATAATATAAAAGTCATTATCAAAGGAAAATGGAACTAAACTGCCATATTTTAGAATATATGATGGTTTTGTAGAAATAAACTAATAAAATGGAATAAATTCAAGTATTTGAGATATTTTGAGACCTTATTCCATAGTTTCAACCATGTTTTACCGATTTTCCTTTTTACAATGGTGATAAGATTTTACCACGGTTATTATTCATTACAACCAAAAATTAAATCAAACTTACAAAAAAAATTAAATTTTAGCTCCAAATATGGAGACCATTTTATAATATTATTTTTTTTTATAAATTTCAAAAATTAAATTTAATATAACAGTATAGAATGCAATGAAAACTGTTTTTTGAAAAATGCATGTTTTAAGCATCAAAATGATTTTATACCAAAATAATTTATAATTTTGATTACCATTAAATTAATTGGATTAATTTAAATAAGTGGATAATAATTTGAATTTAAAAACAAACCAAAACATAAAGGAACATTTTGAAAACATTATTAAAAGTTGTGTACCAAAAATAATTTTTTTTTAAATAAAAATGTTACTTTGATTTCTAAAATGTCAAACATAGTATTTATATATTAATAATTATATTTTTAAATTCAATAAATTACTTATTAAATATATATTTTTTCTATAAAAATGTTTCAGAAACTTAAAAGTCTTTTTTATTCCATGATAATTTCATAAAAGTGACATTATATGCAAAATTGATATTTTTCACTATTCACCTAAAAAACTATTTTAGAAAAATCCCAAAAAAATAAAATTAATTTAATTTTTATATAAAGAAACCAAAAATAAAATCCTTTTTATAAAATCTATTATATAAAATTTATATATTTATCTTTTAAATGAAAATACAAAAAATACATAAAGACTAATTTTATTGAAAATGTCCCTTTTATAACTTTAATCGTTCTTAGTCTTCTTTGATTTCTTTTTTATCATTAAAAATTGAGTACTTGTTTCCTAATAAATAAGAAATAATTTTTTAGGAGAAATATTTAACACATATTTCATAATGTGGTTACCCCTATTAATACCCACCAATCTAACAACAAGATTATTATGGTCATATTTAAATAATGATGTTTCAATTGTATATTGTGGTTTATTTATGATCAGTGTTTCATGTGGTACATGATACTAAAAAAATTATTAATTTAAATTATAATTACCAATTGAAATATTGGGGTGTTAAATGTGGGTAAAAGTTGTAGACAACCAACATAAAATGACACGTACAATTTTGGATATTGAGGTTCTGATATAGATTCATTCCATCTATACATAGTCCTATTTTGAGATTTTTTACTTCATTTGAAAAATTTGGAAATTTATGATCAAATATAATCCATTATGGTGAATTATCAGGGTGTCATAAGTTTCCATCAGATATTCACTCATCTTGATGTCATATTATCCTCTTTGTATCATTTAAATTTTTGAATAGATGCTTAAAATGAAGAATTATTAAAAGATACCATATTGCTTTAGAAGGTGAATTGGTTTCCATTATTGAGAATGAATCATGGTTGGATTTTTCATCCATTTTATATTATGATTTCCCACATTTAGGGAATTCTGATAAACTTTCATATTTCTTTCTATACAACAAATTGTCCTGAATGGCCCGAAGGCCTTCATTTTTTTATTATTTTGATAATCCACCTTTCAAGGGGTGATGTGGAACTCTTACAAGGACCGAAGGATTAAGATACAATTACATGACCCATAGGTCTTAAGGTAATCACACAGACAAGACAACTTGGAACTGCTCCTCCCCATAAAATTTCAAGATATTTGTACTCCACCTTCACAAGGACGGTCGACTAGTTGTTCTATTAAAAGCTACACAAGAACGGTACTGGTGGAAATGTCATACCCTCTCATTATTTCAATTCTGGTTAGCTCTGATCTGGTGACTGTTCCTACTCTGAATCCTTATCTAGAGCCTTTTCCTTGTAATTTGACCGGTACAACTGCATATTTCATGTGGCCCGAAGGACATGGGGTGGCCTGAAGGCCTTGAGGTGGCCTGAAGGCCTTGAGAGACAACTAGCCCGAAGGCCTTGAGTGGCCCAAAAGCCTTATAGGACACGAGGACCAAACCAGTCACCCGAAAGCCCATATGGATGAGTATATATAGGTGCTACAGTACCGAATAGTACCTGCTACACTTCTTACTATAGTATATACTAAAGTACTACTACAGCAACCCAAAAATATTTCTCCACCCATATTTGATCCTGGGTCTCATGGATGCACTTGTCAAGTCCTCACCAATCGGACTGAGTCTCATGTTCCTATACAAAACATTTTCATTGGGGAAATAATGTATCTTTTTTACCCTAATCCCATTGGGAATAATATTTTTTCTTTATAATTGAAATCTAAAAGTATGTTATATTATGGAAGTAGATCTTCTAAAAGTTCAATAAATTCAGAGAAAATTTTATCACTCCAACCATTTATTTCTTTCAAGTTAATCAATATTAGTTAAATTTGGGAACAATGGTTTCTTAGGATCTACATACAGTCATTCGAAACTTTTTTTTCAATGTTTTTGACACAGACATCATGAATTAATTCTTCCAAAATATTTTTTCATCCGGTAAACATATTCATCATCATTAGATCATGACTTGTTTATTATTTCACTATGGCAGATTGAGTTTTTATGATTATTATAAAAACCATAGATAATTATATGGACATTGATTTCTATGTACCTTAATTTTCAAATATTCAAACACTCCATTCATGGATAGGAAATCCAATCTACAT
Source organism: Viscum album (assembly GCA_963277665.1). Lineage (NCBI taxonomy): Eukaryota > Viridiplantae > Streptophyta > Magnoliopsida > Santalales > Viscaceae > Viscum > Viscum album. The sequence continues at coordinate 1,182,031,164 of OY728164.1, forward strand.
TTTCATGATTTCATTTAACAAATCAAATAAATTTTCAACCCCTTTCTCATAATCATCATTAGTTTTCAGGAATTTATCTAATTATGATCCATTAAAGACCAAAAATCAAAATATAATAGATGAATATATTAAAACATAGATACATATAAACACATATATAAACAAAAAAAATTAAAACCTAAAAACATATAAATATTTAAATATTAACAATTTTATAAAAAAATAATTTATAAATAAAAAATATGTTATAACCAGAAAAAATTGATAATAAAAAGAAATTATAAATAAAATAAAATTTGTAGTAATTTATAAACACTAAAGAATAGTTAATAATTATAACCTTTTTATTTGAATAAGTTTCTAATATAAATTATTAAAAATTGTACACCTTGGGAGGTGAATAATCTAGAATCTTCCTACTATTTCACACTCCTCCCATGATCAAGCTCTATATAACTTTGGAGGTTAAGTACTTAAGTACATTATGGGTCCAGTAGAAATTGAGTTATGCTTAAATTAGAGAGGTGTTTCATTTTTTAGTTGATTAGGTTTTGGGTGGAATTAATCTTGGTCCCTATTTTGACACATGTTTTATCTGTGCACCTAGTGTTTCTTTAGATTTATTAGAGAAAGGTTGAGGTGGTCTTCATGATTTTTATCCCAATACTTACCATAATTGAGATGAGATAATTATTTGGGGCCCATAATTCTTGTGGATGGGTCATTTATTTGAATTATTTTGAAACTGGTGTGAATTTTATAGAGAATTTTTAATCGAATCAGCTCATTTTCAGGGGAACTGATGAGATAGATATATATTTGGTTGGGTTCTTGTGTCATTTCCCAATCATGTTATGGGTGAATGGTGATTCTAGTTCTCACAAAGAGAGTTCATCCAAGCCTCTATTAGATTTTTTTTATTAATTGGTTAAAAATAGACAACCTGACATCATTATAGGACTTAAACTGGTCATAATTCAATAGGGGTAATTGGTTGAATAGTTCACATACATAAACAAATAATTACATAATGTCCCCATTAGGGAGGTTGAGGTCCCTCTATCATTAGTCCAACTTGAACATAAAAATTATCTAATGATCAAAAACTCTACAATGGATTTGTTTGGACTTCTTCATTTGGATTCTACATTAGAAACTACATGATCTTTTTTCCTTTCATAAATCTTCAAATTGGTTTCAAAATCTTAGACTCAATTTATCTCTTCTAGCTTCAGTTAGTATGGGAAACACATCCATCATTGATCAAGGTTCATAGGTATGACTCCCATATTCAATAATCAAATCAATATCTTCTACAAATTATAAATAAACATGAATACATATCATTTTATAAAGATATTGATTCAGTTTTCATCTTTAATGAGTTAAAAATATCATCTTCAACATTATCATATGATCGGTTCTTTTGTCATAGTGGGTTTTTCAAATAAGAAACTCAATTTTGGTTGGTTCCTCACAACCCTCCATCATAGGTAGGTTATCTTCTTTCAGTTTCCATTTTATAAAATGGTGGCCCAAATTATTCCATTAAGGATCTTGGACAATGGAATACACAACCCCCCTGTAAGTGTAGGAAACATGAAACATTCAATAGGAATGGAAGATGGATATGAAAGGATAATCATGAAAGGAAGGATTACTACTAATATAAGATCTTCCCCAAAAGTACGTTAGCACAAAACATTGATTGTTCATATAAGGATATTTTCTTCTCATAGTACCTTGACCACAAGTAAGGAAAACATGATGGATTTCATTTTCAAAATTGTAGCTTCAATCTACACAACACAAAAAATAATATTTTTAAATGTAAATTTTATCCAAATTTAATTTCAAAATAATAAAACATTTATAAAAATGTTAAAATTTACCTAAATGAATTCATTTGTGATAATTAGGCACTTATTAAAAATTTTCTCAATCATGTATGTGTAAAACACTATATAAAGGAACTTATTTAATATTCAAAAATGAATTTAATTTACTAACACAACTTGTTCCTAATGTATCATATGTTCATTATGGGATCTAAATTTGAAAATTTACTATAGTTTCAAAGGATTTATATCATGTTTATTTTGAATTGGATCCTAGAAGGGTTCTTTTTATCAATGGATAATTTACCTCATATTAAGTTCAAAAATCTAGTAACCATTTGTTATAATTATAATTCTACAATGATCATTTCAAAAAAATCATTTTCATTGTTCAAAAAAAACTACCATGAAATCATTGGAAAAATCACTCATAAATCCTTTAAATCATAAAATTTTAGATTCAATTAATTCCATCCACTTATCAAGGTATTTTAACTAAGTAGGAAAACATGAAATTTCATGTTTTTTGTATTTTTTTTCTTTATTGTTTTATTTACACTCCAAAATTTTATAAACAAAAACATTCTCAAAATCTATAAAGATCCTAAAAAATTTTTTTGAAAAATTTTTTTGATTTATTTTATTTAATTATAAAAACTCTTAAAAACATAAATAAGAAAACAAAAAAAAATATTTACATCCCAAGTAACTTTTCTACCCTACACACACACTTATCTTAGAAAAAATTCTAATTAATTATATCTTAAATTTTTCTGAAAAAAATAATTTTAAAAGTTAAATATATCTATATTAATGAAATGAAATAGAAAACCTAACATTGATTTATTCAATGGTACTAAGGATGAGTTTGAACTATTTCATTTCTTCTTCCCAAAAATTATCATGGTAAATCTTCACATATTTTCCATTCACATAAAATTGATATTTTTAATCTTATACTTTGATCTCAAATTCTCTAAATAGAAAACTATTAGTTATTCTATATAGATCAGTCTTTTTGGAAAACAATTAAAAATCATGAGATTTATCTTTGAGGATAATAGTTTCACTTTTTCTATAATCTCAAGGATTATTTTCTAGTTGATCTTTTCATAGATATATGTGTCCTTATCCTTGTACAAAAGGGTTTCCTCATATGTTTCCATCTGAATCACTTCAAGTTTCATCATATACAGCTTCTTCTATCCTCTAATTTTTTCAAATTATAGGTTAACTCTCTTGAAAACTCTTTAGTCTTTATGATTCATATCAATGTGAAAATTTTGTTGTTTTATAAATAAAATTTTATGAGGGGGATTACTAGGGCCCAAATTTTTTATTTTAAAATCTCTATAAGTTACTATTCTTAAGTGTAATTTAAATTTATTGAAATTAAGACTATTAGTTTCTCATTTTCCATTAAATTAAAATATTTTAAATTGGGTGTTAATAGTTTAAATCCTAATTTAGGAGTTTTTCTAGTGATGGTTTTAACACAATATTCCCCATTCTTTCATCTTACACATATAAAGAGGAAATGTTAATGGTAATCCTATGAAAAATATAAAAATATATTTCATTGAAATAACACTGATCAGTACACATAACAATTTCCAAATTGTGATTGTTTTCAATGATAGATTCATCAAAAAGATTATATGTTTCAAGAAATTATCCTAATCAAATCATGTCATCAAATATTTCAATATTTTTATTATGAAAACAAGGAAATTAAAAATGGTTTAATTTAAAAATATATTTCTCATCAAGGGGATATTTTATTTAATTGAGAATTTTAATGTTCATAGTTTGTTCATAAAATACATTTCAAGAGTTTATTCATTAAAATTTATTATTGTGTTGTCATTCTTGAGGAATGTGATACCAAGAATGATGGGGGAGTAATATTTATCGCTTCTTTCCACCTTGTTCAGAATGTATATATAGAGACCCAAAGCTTGACGTACATGGACATTACATTACTTTTGTAGAATACTTAATACATAACAAAAACATACACACAAGGACCATAATAATTTAGTGTCTTTGGAAACTCGGGATATAAACATCTAATCATGTTGAAAGATCTTCAACATCTCCCATAACGATCTTCCCCTTTTATTTTCCTTACCTAAAACCTTTATTTATTTCCTAGGGAAAATAAAACATAAAAAGGGTGAGCTCAAATGCTCAGTAAGGGAAAATATAGAGAACATAAAACAATCCCTAAACATTTGAAAGAAAAAAACTTGAAAATGAAATCTAAACATTAAAACCTTGAGCAATCACATAAATCTTGGAAGTACGTAAGGAATATATCATAAAGTAACATCAATCACGATAAAATAGCATGGGAATAAAACATGTAATTGTGACAACCATTCAGCACTTGTTATGATTTCCATATTAGCCAAGGCATTGCTGCCAAGACCATCTTAGTGGACAAAGTCCCTTTCTAAATAGATTTCACTCCTCGTTTCAGTCCTGTAACACTAAACCGGATTAACTTACTGTTCCATCCATGTCTATATCATGAGATATAAATCTTTACCCAATGCATTGGAGGGTGATATAGGTCCCACCCATCTCATAATGAAATCATTCTTACTTGTGCCACAAAATAAACATACATATTTCATAATAACACAATAAATAAAATGGGTTTCATAAACATCATCCCATCATCACATAATCCATATAAAATAAATGGATATCATTTCATAATTTGAAAAGTGAAACTATTTAAGTCATAGAGACATTAAACTTGAAACATACACATATGAAATAATTTCATCTTATATGGAAAATGGTTTTGATAAAACATTTGAAATGAATTCTTGAGGAAAATATCCTTTCTTCTTCAAAATCATTTTCTTTTCACAAAATGACATGCACTTTTAAAATAAAAGTATTTTTTAAAAAATATTCATAAAATCTTGTAGAGTAATCTTCATGAAAATGAGGCGTTATGAAACCGTAAAAATCCGTTCACGCCGTATATGTTAAAAATAACATTCTTCTCGTACTTTTGTCGGAAAAGTCAAAAAGTAACTCGTATGGTAAACAACAAAAGATTCCTTACATACCATGTAGTAAAAGTATAAAATGGGTAAAAAGGAATTTAAACATACATGAAAACATTTTTAGAAAACATGGGCTTGGAAGATAAAGATAACCCCAGTAAATACTTACGAATAAACAATCTCGGATAAAAATGAGATTGATAAATTATCCCTTACCTTAGGTCCGATATGCTTTGTATGGATCTGAACCTCCTGTATAATGATTTATAAAATGTCATTGACTTATTACATAATCATATTCATTGTTATGATAACATATATGTTTCACTTATGACTTTATATTACCTGTTCTTTTGTAAATTCCATGTTAAAGCAGCGTTTTGTGTATAATCATTTCATTTATCGTATGTGTTTCGACTTGTCGTTCTTTATATTATTACTTATATACTGATTTAAATAATTCTATAATGTAAAACATGATTTATATATAATATATATTCATCATATACATATATATTATATATCAATAAAAGGAATGAAATACACCGTTCATGGAGACGGTAGGACGTACGTACGCATGAACGATGCTTTCATTTCCTTATTGAATTGAATGAAACTAAATAGATGACATACATATATATATACATAAATCCAGTAGCATTATTATTTGATATATTTCATTATTATTCATTATATAAACTTTATAATCATTCATGTATGGTTAACATGGAGAATTAATCTCATCGCGTCGTGGAGACGGTAATCCGTACGTACGCACGAGCGATGATATCATTCCCATAATTATTGAATATAATTGTATTTGATGGTATAATATATCAGAATCAGTATGATGTTATAAAAACCATATATATTTATTATTTACACCATTATACCCATCCATGTAAGGTGTTGGTGGAAAAACAGATTACACCACGGTGTGGAGATGGTACTCTGTACGTACGCACGTGCGGTGATTTTGTTTTCCGTAGGATTGATAGAAGGTGAAATAGGGTTTTTTCATATTTATAATAACATATCAGTATATTAGGGATACTTATGTTATTACTTCATTATGAAACAACTAAAGAAGAGGGAGTATAAGAAGAATATAACTTGAAGAAAACGGTAGAAGGTATTACCTCTTTCTCGAAGTGCCTCCTTTAAACTTTCTGTTAGGGCACTAAAATTGGTCTTTGAAGAAGACCAAGACCTCTAGGATGTTTCTAGGGAAGTGGAGAAGATAATTTTTCAGGGTTTGGACGAGATTTAAGGCTCAAAGTGGTGTGAGGAAGAGAGGGAGGAGGTGCCCTTTGATAAGGGAGGAGAGGGGCACCTTTGGAATAACTAAAAATATAATTTTATTATAAAGTCATATTCATTTTGTAATAGCTCCAAATTGAGTTATTTCGAATATAAGGTTGGGATGGGTCGAAATCCTCTCATAAAATAGAATTCACACAAGTTTAGGTTTCTATTTTAACCTTATCATTTAGATTTAACTTTAAGTTAAATAATTTTTCTTTTACCGTGTCTTCTTGTTTTCTTACACTATAAGGTCAATAAGCTTTCTATAAAAATCCAAACGAACCCCAAGTTGTTTACTATTAATATACATAACCTTATATAAGTAATTTGGCCGAACCGTATATTTTTAGGAATAAAATAACAATTAATAATATAATATTTGTTTTAAAAACTATTTTATGTCAATTTTGACTCTATTTGGTAATTGATTTTTGTGAAAATCATAACAGAATGATTAGTTCGGAAAAAGATAACTAAATAAATACTAACATGTCATATTAACCTATAAAATTAATTTAAATCATAAAAAGTCTCAAATTACATTTATTTGGGTATTTATATCATCAATTATGTCAATATTTGATTAATAAAATAATTACTGCATCACCATTGTGTCATAAATAAATTAAATTATTTAAAGTATAAAAATTACAAATAAAATACCATTATATAGGAAATATTTTTATATTTATAATTAATATTTATATTTGAATTTATCTTATATATAACCCTATATTAAAATGATTTACTTATTAAACTTTGATTTTAACTATTTTAACCCTTCTTTAAATAAATTAATATTAAATGTCCTAATCTAATCCAAGTGGGCCTAAATGGTAAAATTTTATTCCTAAGGTTGTTTTTGGTCGAATTACACTGATCCAATAGAATTATTACATGTGTTAGGGTAATAATAATATCATTTTTACCCTTAATTACCCTATTTAATTTTAACTGTGGTAAAAAAAAGTGAAAAGTTACTATTCACCAAAACAATATTTTCATCTCATTGAACCACATTTTAGTCCTTTATATTTACCGTTTCTCTCATATTTTTGAAATTCCACTCACAGAAGCGTTAAAATTATGTTTTATGTGAATTTGCAAATTCTCCTAGGAGGTGGGTAAAAGACGGTGAAAAGTTCAATAAAATTTTTATATATCTAAAATTATTATAAAATGGCTCCAATAACTTAAATTGAACTTATATAGGTATTATGTATCAATTTTAACCTAAAATAAATTTAAATAAAATAAATAATTATTTAAATAAAAAGTCGGGTTTTGAATAGTAACCCAGTGTTTTCACTATTCATCAAAAATTGAAAGTTTTCAGAAAAATACCAAAAATTCACCCTAGGCTAATTTCGATATTCTGAATCCAAAAATGAAGTCCATTTTGAAAGATAAAATTTATAAAATTTTAAAAAGTGGGTATTACTATTCATAATGGCTAGTTTATATAACATATCGTTGTTTAGCGAAACTCGGTATTGCGTACAACACACGCTATCGTGGAAGGCCGAGATTGAGTGTAATGTAATCCAATTAAAGGATGCGTGTTGTGCAAGCTCCTTTTGGTGTAGCGTACAACACAAAACATTAATGAAATTAAAAAGAATATTTTTTATAGAATCTCGGGGTGTTACAGTACAAGTAAAAAGGGAACAAAGATCCTTGTACACTTACTAAAATAACTTCTAGATCTCATACTAGGTTGGAAGTGGCTCAGTTGGAAATTTACATAACTACTCAAGTGATTTTGAGATCTAAAATATTTAGGGAATAATAAACTGAGATAGGAATTAAATTAATTTATGCTCCTAAATAAAATAATTCATTGTAAAAATTAAGTTCCCTAATAAAACAAGGGATAGTAAAGGTACCTAGATCATGTAATTTCTAGGTTATTTGTGGGGTTACATGTGTTGAAACATTTTTACCTAAATTTACCATTTCATTACCTTGAAATATTCTCTTCCCATTGAACATCTCCTTGATAAATTTTACATACCTTAGGATTTGATGGATGGATTCTAGAAATGATATGTTAATCAAAACCTTTTTGAGTATCTATAGAATCTCATATTATAATTAATATTCACTAGTTTTCTTGAGTTATTTAATCCTCATGGAGAAGAGAGGTTGGCATTTATGCAAGTCTCCCATCTTGTTCTTCCCTTTTTATTTCTTCAAAGGTCATGTTTTGACATGAACTTCTTTTTCTGGTTCTTTTTTTGGGATATCTACTTAGGTTCATTGGGATTAAATTTATAAATTTTTCATGAGATGGAGGTTATTCACTATTTTTCATCTCCTTACCACTCCTTAGTGAAATATAGCTAACATTCCCTTTGGGGTTTGGAATTTACTGACTAGATAGTTTACATGAACCTTCATTTTGTAATTCAATGATTACTATCAGAATATGGAAATTGGATTTCACAATTTGTTTTATTAGTTCCACCACTGAGGATTCTTGATCTTTCCTCAGTTGGTATCTTATTGAGGGTTGAGAGTTCAATCAAAAAATGTGGTGGCTAGAATGTTGGTTGAAAACCTTGATAGTAGGTCTGTTAGAAGGATAAACTTTTATATTTTTGGTTCATAGCTCTAAATTGGGTATTGGAATACTTCTTTTATTCTTTATTTCTTGTGGGTTTCAGTTGGTATTATTTCTAGAACATGGTCTAAAAACTTTCTTGCACCTATGATAATCCATCAGTGTATTAGTCCTAAGTGTGATAGGGTTGGCACACTCAAGGGGGTTTAGTAGGTGTGTTCTACTAAACTTTGTTCACAACAAATTTCCTCATAAGAGAGGATAGATCTTACATACATTTTTTATCTAAAGTAGAGTGAGAGCTTTGTACCTCATGCACTCCCACTGATTTGTTCATCGTACCAAATTACATATAATTTTAGGAGATCCAATCAATCATATATCAATATTCATTATGGGATTTATTGATTAGTGACCTACTAAAGGAAGAATCTAATAGATTTTAGTCATTTTCTAACAATAATTAGTAAAAGAATACCTAGAAGTGATGCTCTCCATGGGGATAGTGTGGATAGGATGTTATTAACCACTTCAATCATTCCAAGAACTCATAGAGAGTCTTTATACTTGATTATTTGATTTAATAAATCTCTTTACATAGTTGGGAACTCCTTGATGTGGATAAATACTTATATATGAAGGACTTTTGCAGCTCATCATAGGTGGTGATATCTCTAGGATGGAGATTATAGAGCCACTCCATTGCATAACCTTTAAGGGAGTTTGAGAACAATTTACAACTAAATTATTCTTTTAAAACTCATATGGTATTAAATTTACTACAAATTGAACCAAATTATATTAGATTATGGTTAGAGTTATCACTTTCCAAGCCATGTAACTTTAGTAGGAATTTAATCATTCCAATTTTATACTTTAATTATAATTTATTGTTAATTTATGGAAGCCAATTATTAATGTTGAAATTGGGTGTATACATTTATCGCAGGGTATTATTTATTTAAGAAATATTTCCTTCTAAGTTTTCACAATCTAAAACATCTTTATTTGAATAAAAATACTAGGAAGAATAATTATCCAATAAAATTGTGATAATGTCTCTTTCCTCTTGCTCAGTTTTTTAGAGTTATGAGTCTATCCAGCATAATTCTTTCAACCTTTGGATAAAAAATAATGGTGTAAGATGAATTGGATCTCATAATTTTTTAAATCACTTTAGAAAAAAAGTTAAGAAACAAACTTGGCCTCCATGGTAATGGTGCCTGGTTGATGTGTGGCCTATTGTGGGGCAGCCGAAAAATGAATTTTGAACCAATGTTTTAAATGTAGTTAGAGTGGGACCCAAATTGTATCTGATGTTGGGAGTGTTATGGGTGTGTTTTTTTTATTTTATGGGTTCAATGTGTGGTTGGAAATAGAGGTAAAATTGATTTGGATTCAAATTCAATATTAAAAATAGTGGCCTAATCTTGAATGTCCCCTTACTTTACCTGTCAAAACATAATTCCGAAATTACTCTCTTGACTTTTCTCTAATCAAGTGAATCTGATATTGATCACCCTCTTCTAGTTATTTTAGATTTAATAAGGAAGTTAAATGATCATTATGTCCCTTAATAAAACTTATCCTAGTGATTAAAAATATTTTATCATTCTTAGATCAACCCATTGATCATGATCACAAGTAGTGATTAGATGCTCTGTGGACTATGTGTGTAGTCTAATGAAAGATGAAAGATAAATTCAAAATGAATAGAATTAAGAAAATATCTAAACATATAAACAATGTGAATAAATACTGAAATTATTAGAATAGATATTAGATTAAAATGTCATATTTTTAAATAGAAAGGTAAAAGAAGCCTCATCAAATTAGCCACTAAGGTTTTAGTGTTTCATCATTAGAGATTATTATAGTAGAAAGAAAATAAAAGTAATAAGGAAATAAGAAGAAAAATTGATCGATCATTCATGGAACACCTCCTCCCTCAAATAAATAGTGTTTATTCATAGAAAATGATCCAAGATATTTATAATTCTTTGAAATTGATCATGTGAGTCACACTAGCCACTCTACCTTCCTCAGGTGTTTCAAAATTTCTCAAATGTTCTTCAAATTCAGTATAGAGAACAAAAAAATTATCTTATTTTGATATTTGACACGTTTCTAGATTAATGGTCATTATGGACTCCCTCAGCATCTACAATCTTCCAAATTCTTCATAATCCTATGATGATCAAGCTTCATACACCTTTAAAGGTTAAGTGCTTTAGTGCTTCACGGATTTAGTGAAAATTGGGTTATACTTGAAAGAGGGAAATGATGCATGTGATGAATGATTTTGGTTTGGGTGGAAATAATCGTAAGCCCTATGTTAATACACGTTTTACCAGTGGGTCTGGTGTGTCTTTAGCATCATTGGAGTAGACCTGAGGTGAACTTCATGATTGTGGGCCTAATCCTTACTACACTTGGGTAGAGATGATTATCTGTGACCTAAAATTCATGTGTGTGGGTCTTTCATTTTAATCGAGATGAAACTAGTACAAATTTGGCATAGAAATGTTGAACCCATCAAATCACACTACAAAAAAACATGTTGTCTACAGCACTGGCCTTTATCAGTGCTAGCACAAAGCGCTGATAAAGGGATACCTTTATCAGTATTTTTTAGCATTGATAAATGATAACTTTATCAACAATTTATTTTTAGTACTGATAAAGGGTAACCTTTATCAAATCATTTTTCAGCACTAATAATGGTCCTGATCACACGTGCCAATCCCACATTCATATTATGCAGGTTTGGCCACTTCTATATAAATGATTCTACTGCATCACAAGCTCATAAGCATGGTGTGGGGATGGGCTCTCACATACACTTTCCACGCACTTCTATATGGTCTCCCTCATGGGCTCATGGGGGGTAAGGTCCATACTATACTTCCCTTGGGCCTTGACCCACCCTCATACATATGGTTGGGTCCTACATGACTTGACCTACCTTCGTTCCCCATTTTTTTCCAGTAATTTTTCTTAAAAATATATCAAAGATATTAAGAAATTTAAATAATTGAAATAGATAAACAAATAAAAATTAAAATGAATAAATTTTAAAAAATTATAATTAATTAAATAAATATTATAAATTTAATATATCTATATATATAATAAAAATATTAATAAATAGTATAAATTAAATACAGATGTATATAATTAATAAACTGAAATAACAAAATAAGTAAAAATTAAAAATTAAAAAATTAAAAAAAAATATTAATATTTTTATTAATTAAATAATTATTATTAAAAATGAATATTTTTAATATAAATGTGTAGAATTTATAAATATTAAAAATTGTATATATATATAATATAGATATATTAAATGAATAAATTTTAATTATTAAACAAAAAAATAAATTAAAAAATTATTAATGAAACAATTATTAATAAAAATGAAAAAATTTAATATATATATATATATATATTAATTATAAATTTTAATAAATAATATATATTATATAAGTATAAAAAATGAATAAAATGTAATAATTAAAAACATATTAATTTCTTATTCATTTTTAAGAGTTTTTATACATAATTATTCATTAATACATTTAATATAGAAATATATTCATATATATTTCAATATTTATATATCAATATATATAGTATTTTATAAAATATGATTTATTTAATAAAAAATATTTATTATTACATTAAATAAGTCATATATTTAGTGGATAATACTTTATGATTGAAAATTAACATTAATTAAAATTATTGATAAATTATATCGAGTAATTGACATTAATTTAATGACGTCTGATTTTTAAAATTAACATATATCAAACATGTGTTACATTGATTTCAAACATACATATAAATAATTAATGCATTTTTATATACAACACACACATAAAAATATTTACGTAATTAATAAAATCTTATAAAGAAACACACATCTAATATTTATGTAATTTATTCAAATTTTTATATTCATTTTAGAATTTCATTTAGTAACATTATACATATAATATATTATGTTTTTAATTGATAAATTTTATTTATTTATTTTTATTATTATTACAATTATGTATTATTTATACATTTTTAATATTTTTCATTTTTTATTTTTAGTGGAATTTTATTATTTTTTAATATTTATTTATACATATTTATTTAATATGTTTTAAAATTTTCAATATGAATTCATTTTTATTTCAATATGTCTCCATATTTTTTTAACAATTTTTCTTTAATTAATAAAACTTATCCATTTTTTCTATATTTTTTAAGTGTACTCATTTATAATTATTCATTCCACTCATTTTAACATGTATGCATTTAAGATTATATATTCATTAATAATGTTAAAAATATATTTGTAAATAAATATTTATAAATAAATATATTTCTAAATGTATATTTACTAAATTTATAAATTAATATATTTATAATTATAAATAAATAAATATAATTTTTTAAAAAGTGTATTTATATATTTATAAATAAAAAATTATATATTTAAATAATTAAAAAATTATGATAACAATATTTAATTAATGACTTTATTTACTATATTTATAATTATATTTTATTTTTAGGGGAGAAATATCTCCTTTTTTGTTATTGAAATGGAGCGTCCTCTTATCGTTCTAGGTAGAGGAATTCTATTACTGGTCATTGAAGACTCGGTAGGGTATGAAACCCAATTACAAGATACCCATAGAGACCATAACAAAATCCTTTGAAAATATCACCCTCACATCCTCCCACCCTTTTCATCTGTGCAACCCATCTGCAAGACCAAATCACCTGACATAAGACCACCACTAGAGATTCCCACAATCATCCCTGTGGAGACCACTTCACCCTACATCGGCCCACCGCCAGAGGTCCCCACTTTCATCCATGTCCTTCTCGACCCACCACCTCCCAAAAAAAGATAGTTCTACTACCCAAAGGTCCCTCTGCCTATATAGTGGTCTCTTCCATAGCTGAAGGCCCTGATCCCTCTGACTTGTGGGTTCTGAGCTACTGTGATTCATCCGGTCTAGGAGATGTTGCATCTCCCTCCATCAATCATCGTGCAGCCCACAAGCTGACCATCATCATCTCCCTTAAATCATCATCACCATCGAATATCCATCGATATGACCCTCCCTTTTTCATTGAGGCCTCCCACAACATTCCTCTAGACACATGCTCTGCCCCCCTCAACACACTGCCCAAAATATTTACCCATAGTTCAGATAATTTGTAAAGGATGAGGGTTGAACCTCACACTTGCAGGATGTGGAAGTGTGTTGAATACCACTAAACTAAACCCTTAGCCTCTTTATATTAATTATATATATATATAATTATATAAATATTTAAAATGATATAAATATGTAAATATTATTTTTTTTAAAAATTATATAATTATAAATAAATAATTATATATTTAAATAATTATTAAATTATAGTAAATATATCTAAATAATGAATATATTTACTATATTTATATTTATATTTATTATATATATATATAATTATGTAATTATATATGATAATATAATAAATTTATAATTGTAAATATATTTATTTACAAATAAATTTATAAATGTAAATTTCATATATGAGGAGGGGATGGGTTTTTTACAGGAGTCTCTCACTCTATGCCTCCATGGTGATTGGGGTAGCATTTCCATGACATCTTCATTTGATCCCTCATTGACTAATTTTTTCCTTCCAAATGGGCCCTTTTACAACCAAATTCATTGTTGGAAATGATGGAAAGTGGTTTGATCATGCTTCACTCCCTGAGAATGGATCCAGCCTCTCCTATCTCTTCATGGACACCATCATCAGAGGTATTCAAAAAAAGGGTAATGTTGCCCATGTAAAATCATATCATGTTTCCATCTAATAACATAGGGATATTTTTAATCATTCTATGATTACTTGATTTATTTTTCCAAGGGGTGTCATACCATGTAGAATCAGTGACCTGAAAATTCGCCTTTTAGGAATTTGGGGTTTTACCAATTGAAAATGTGTTTCTTTAGGCCACAGTTTTTTTCATATTCTTTTTCCTTCTGATGAACTAAATATGAAATCATGGGGATTCATGTAGATATTGTTCAAGTTGGTTGTTCTCCACATACGATAATGGGATCACAACTTAAGTTTGATAGAGGTTTGTAATTAATCTATTTAAGTGTAGGTTAAGGTATATGGGTTAAACTGGATACTATGGTACACATGGATTTTTCAATATATTGCACTGGAAATCATAAGACTCATTAAAATAAATAAGGAAACATAGTTATCCATATTTGTGCATTAATCCTGTTTCCTGGTTGAAGTGGATTTGAGATCCACTCTAGTCAAAAAAGTGACTCTATAAACTAATGATGATGATTTTGATTTGTTGATTGAGTATGAGAAAATTCCTCATTTTTTTTATGGATTGCTCAGTAATTGGTCATAATAAATATAATTGTAAGGGTTATGTGATTATCTTTCTTTGTTCATCAAGGGGGCATGATAACAGTAAGTGCTTCAAAAAGCACAAAAATATGAAACCTACTAGTGGTAAAAAAACAAAGAAGACCTCAAAAAGTTTGGGATAATTTCTTTTTAAACCCTATTTTAGTTGTTGGTACTTCTATAAATGGTTTCCCTCAAAGACAGTGGGATGATGATTTTTTTCCACAGCATGAGGCTAGCTATTCAAGAAACTGTGGAGATGGTAATCTCTATTATACGGGTTTCTGATCTAAATGGGTTGAAACGATCTGATCACTATAAGAGATCATATGTGTAAATATTAGTTAAATATGATAAAGAAAATAATGTTGGCTACTTAAGAGGGAATAATTTAACTAAACTGAGTTCTAATAATAGGATTTCTGATAATATATTTAATAGTTATGATGAATCTTTAAAGACTATACTTGCAAGACATGTTGAAACTTAGGCTAATGTGTTTCAGGGTAAATCAATGGCATCCATAGTGAAGAAGTGTTCATCATTTGAGGATTATATGATCTTTATTCCCCCACCAAGGAATGACATAGTTGGTAGGACCCAGGGTAATCAACAAGCAGTGGATGGTGGATCTGATGAGGAATCAAAGGATTTCAAATCCATTGATACAGAGGCAATACAAGAACTGGTTAATAAAAAGTTAAATAATGAACAATTGATTTCATTAATGTCTTGCAAAGGTAAACACAAAATCAATGTTGAAACTCCTATGAAGATTAAAAACATGAAAATAACACTTGTGCTTTAGACTGATGCTGGACAGGTAATATCCCCTACCCCTCTTGATATTGATGTCTTGGGGTTTGGTTCTTCATACCAAAAAATGTAGCATTGTTCCTTGGATCTCAAGAATTTGGAAGAGAGTATATCTTTACTACCTAAAAATTCCTCTAATATATAATAATGGAGCTCATCCCCTATAGATATGGGTGAATTAGCATACAAGTATCAAGAATCACATTAAACTATAAAAGCAAAGGTAATTACTCATAATCATTATTGATTGATGTATTCTTTCAATGAATGGAAGGGAGGTTGAAATCATGTTGGTGGTGAGGTTGGAGGATTTTTTTATTTTAGGATATTATTTTTAAAGGATAATCACAACCATATGAAGATCAGACCCTCATAGGGAATGCTAATAAGGTTACCTTACTTGATGACACATCTAATATGGTGGAGGATAAATTTAGTGGTGGGAGATATGAATCGGAGGAAAGTGGAATTGAGGTTCTTTGAAAACAAGAGAAAACCTGGAGGAGAGTCCATCATCCCAGAGGTCATGGATATGGGTGTGGGTGAACTAATTGGAATTCTATGCATAATGAGGAATGTAGGATTGGGGGTGATATTAGAAAAAAATATAGGTCTATAAATGTTTTATGGATGAGGGAAGTATTTAAATGTCTAACCCCATCTCATATTTTCTTATTTTATTTCTATTTTAATAAAAATGATTTGACCCATACTTTTTAAAAAAATATTATATTTACTATATTTAAAAAGTTTCGCCCAATTTTTCCTTTGATGTTCACATGAAATCGATCAACCCTGATATGAGAAAGATAATCTTGAATGATTTATCAATGTTCCCAAATCATAGTTTGAATGTGCAGCTCCCAAATGGTAGTTCCTCTGTGATGGAAGGACATACACTGAGGCCCCATTTTGTGTCTTTCATTAATTCAAGTGCTAAGAAAATTCTCCGAAAGGGTTCATCATCCCATGTTGAGGCTAACCCTATGTGTTTACTGAGAGAATTTCAATTGGAAATAATTCCCTTATTGTGCGTCTTGCTCTATCGAAGGGTGATAAGTCCTATAGATTTGACAATTTGGTCTGGTGGAACTCGTTTTTTTAGTACTCCTCTGATTATAAATGCATCTATCTTGGTTTTTGTTTTTTTTATTTCATCTTTCCTTTGGATACTTTCAAAATTTATGTGTGGAGTATCATATCTCTTTCACTGAATCCTAGATTGATTCACCTTCACGAATGGTATCTGGGTTTCAATGCTTCATATGCATGGAATTATTTTACTCAAGTTTGGTTCTGTTTTCAAGGTCTTAACTTGGACCTTTTCCATCCAAAGATTTTGCACGATATTGGCTTGGAAATTGGGACTCCCATACACCTTGATAAGGAAACAAAGGTTGTTCGGTTGGAATATTTTCTATAATTTTGGTGGATATCAATCTTAGATCCACCTTTATGGATAAGGTAACTCTCTCCACTTCCACTGATAATATCCAAATTGATTTTGAGTATGAAATAAATCCTCTATTATGTAATGAATGCATGGTTGTTGGTAATTCTTTGGATCTATGTCGGAGGAATATTTCCTAATAGAGATATGGGATGAAGGTTCATCCATCTAATTTATGTAGATGTAAACCAGATATAAAGAATGTGGATTTATCAAAGTCTCTTGATTATAATGGAGTTTATCTCAAAAATCCATCCTCTAAGGTTGATATGTTGGCATCTAAAAAATATTATCAGGGGCCTACTTTTAAAGGTAATGGACTGATGGTGGATAAGTCCCTCATTAGATCTAATAGTGGTCCCTATAATAAGGTTTAATTTTATAAGAAGTTTACATTCAATGATGATCGTTCTTCCAATCCTATTAAAATTAGAGATACTACTTGTCTCACTATTTCTAGGTCTCTTGTTTTCACTCACCCACCAGATGCTTTTCTGATGCGGGTTCACAATGTGATGGGACTGTTGATTTGGATCCTAGAAATAGTGATTCTAAGCATATTGATTGTCATCAAGAGATTAAAAAAAATAAGCTCTTATAGGATTTATCATAAGTTGGTTGAAATCTCTAAAGCAGAAGAGATTCATGATTACACCATCCTGAAGGCAACAAACAAAGGTTGTCATGCCTCTTTTAAGGATGCACTCATAACTGAAAAATAGAAGGCAACTAACAGTATGGATTTCATTCCTACTCCCTCGATGTGAAGGTTGATAAAGGACTATTCTAACATACCAAGCATTATGTATACCCGATATACTTCTAGGTTTTCAGCAATGTTCAATCCTGCTATTCTCAAGATCTTTAATCAAAGTAAGTCCCAATTTGAGTGAAAATTTGCCGATGATTTTGAATAAGGGAATTACATGTCTTATTATGATATGTAACCTTTTCAAATCGATGATGTAAAGTAACTTTTTGAACTTATATGTCTCCCCTATACCTTTTCGTTTATTTTTAATAAATTGTCAGAAGGTTTTATTCTGGCTAGACTTATTGGGTATAAAAAAATATATTTAAATAATGAAAATATTTAATATATTTATTAAATATATATATAAATATATAAATATATATAATGATATTAATAAATTTTCCATAATATAAAAATATATATAAAAATATTTACAAATATATTTAATTATACTTATAATTATAAATCCTTTATAAGCACTAAGGTTTTAGTAGTGATAGAGATACCTTTTATCATCACATCTTTAGTGCTGATAAAATGTATCTTTATCAGTGATATAACTTTAGCACTGATAAATATGGATTTTATCACTACTAAATAGTAACTAATAAAGATAAATTTTATCAACACTTCTTATTTTATCATTGATAAAAGGTATCTATATCAAGGATTTTTTGAAGCACTGATAAAACTCTCCCCAACCTTTTAAAAGAACCCTAACCAAACCAATTTCAATCCTACCTCCCTAGATTTTGTGGAATTACACTACTTACAGTGCTCCCCTAGTACTTTAAATCAAATGAATCAAGCCTCGAATCTAAGGTATTTTATTTTACCCTCCTCCTCTCTCATTGCTTGCTTGTTTGGGTTCTATGGTGTGTGTC
This sequence comes from Viscum album, assembly GCA_963277665.1. Taxonomy (NCBI): domain Eukaryota; kingdom Viridiplantae; phylum Streptophyta; class Magnoliopsida; order Santalales; family Viscaceae; genus Viscum; species Viscum album. The sequence continues at coordinate 1,182,050,238 of OY728164.1, forward strand.
AGTGCAGTGTTTTATCGGCTCGGTGCTCTTGTGGGTTCCATGTATCGGGTATCTAATCCTTTTTGTTTGAGTCTTATTGATTTCAAAATATTTTATGATCCAAACCTCACCTTTAAAGTACAATGATCCCCCTGTAATTGGTTTGGTTTACTTAGGAATTTTAAGCTAGGAATCATATCTTCCTCCACATATGATCTCCAACTTTCTCTTGTACTTTTGGATCAGATTTGGATAGGTCGGTTCCTTATTCTTATCCACTTCCTTTTATTTTATTTTTTCCCTCTCAATTTGACCCTCTTCCTCGCTACACAGACACTGGGCTAGACACTAGCAGGTTCTTTCTTCTGATTTTTATTACGAATTTCATTTCTAGGGCATGTGATCTCTTCATGGGGTCCTCCTCTCTCTATTCTTGTGGGTTTCTTCATATACTATTGGTCCATGTTTCTTTTCCCCATGCTTGTATCTTTAATTTAATAACCATTGATTTCTTGATGCTTATATTGGTGTTTTAATTATTTAATAATAGTATTAATTATACTCATTGATTTTCTAGGGAATAAATTGGATTTTGGATTCATTTTCATAGATAACAATGTGATTTACTATATTTAAATAATGGTTTGAATATGGTTTCAAGTTACTCACATCTCAAATTTCTTTATTTTCCCTTTAAAATAGTATTTTTTTAATTTAAAATTTTTTATTGGGATTTAAAAGTATTTTTATAATGGTTTTTCTTATCATGTTAGGGATACATGAAATTCCAAGAAATTTGAAAATGTTTCAGGATGGATCTTAAATAAAATGAGTGGTTAATAAATATTTAGACCCCATTTTGTTCAAAGGATAAATTAATGAATGAAGTTTCAATACTTTATAGTTTTTATGACATGTAAACATGAGGTATGTTTGGATCTTTTAAGTACTATTCTTAAAATATGATGTTTTTGAATGAGGTATTATAGCTGATGCTTAATAGTCTTGCTAAGAGAATATTTTATGATTTCCTGTTCTCAAATGATGTTTTTAATTATTTTAAAAATAATGAGTCATGATCTTTTGGGAAATATTTTTCAATGTCATGAATATTTGTAAAACCTTCTTGACATTGGTTCTTAAATAAATTCTATGGGATGTGTAATCATGGATTTGTGACTTCTTGTGTGACATTTGATGAAACTGGCTTTTGATAAATCAATAGTACCATTATTAATATTTTTAAAGAATCCCATGGGAACCTTAGTATTCATGTGTTTAGTCCAATATAATCATGTTAGGCATGTTTAGCTCTACCTAACATTGTAATCTACAATAACAACACTAACTAAAAATTTTTGAGGTAGGAAGACACTTTTAGCAGTTGAATCCTACCCCTTAAAACTATATCTCTAGGATAATGTGTGCAAAAGGTATCCATGATCAATTAGAGTGTGAGGATCTTTGAGCCTGGACCTAAATTTCCTTAGGAATCCTTTTCTATGGTTCTATGAATTAAATTTTTAATTTATTTCTGTCTTTTAAAAAAAATTACTCGTTATAGGATTATAAAATATAAATGAAATGTTTAATAATCATGTATTTCATTAGATTGTGTAAAATTATCTTCATCTCATGTGTTTATTAAAATCATCATAGTTGGCTTATTTTATTAAAAATGGATTATGAAAGGGTTTTTATTAATTTTCCTAAAATAGTTAAAAACATTATTTTAAATTCTTATAATTCAAACTAGTATAAAAATGGATCTTTTTTTATAGGTTTGGAATGTGGAAAAGTGGAAGGTGTATTACTTATAATTTTTATCCCCATTCCTATTTTAAATTTCAGTTTTGAAAAGGTAATCTAGGTTTTAAATGTTAAAGTTGGTTTTGAAATGAAAAAATGAGGTTTTCCCTTAAAATGAACTAAAATGGATTTGGTTTTATGAAACTCATGATGTGATTTAGAAGTGAAATTGTAAATTTTTAAATAGTTCAAAGTGTAAATATTTACATGAAAACAGTCTCAAAAATTTAAATTATTTTTGATGGTTTTCGAATATGATTTTAAATTTTTTTCACTTGATGCTAATGTTTTTTATGGAAAATGGGGTACATGTATTATTAAGTGTTTTTAAAAAATGGTTGATTTTCATGTGGAATTTTTTAAAAAAAGGATTTCAAGTGTGGTTTTAAAAAATAAAAAATAAGATTTTTGAATTTTGAAATTGGTTTTAATATGGTATTTTGAATTTAAAATTAAAATGTGGGAATTTAAAAAGATTTGGTCTCTTTCAAATTGTTTTGTAAAGCGGTTGGTTTCAATATTCAATTAGAAATTTTTTAAAAAAATTGTTTGGTGTTGAAAAATGAGTGAGTGATTTCATAAAGGGAATTGGAAAATGAATTTAATATAAGGTATTTTATTGTGATGTGTTGATATGGATTGACAAGATTTTTTTTATGGTTTTTTATATGCAATATTTTTTTAGTTTTTTTGTGGTGTGACTTTGACTGGTGGTTTTCTTTATCATCTATCCATTGTGAATACCAGTTTTATGAAATTTAATAAATGTATTTTTATAAAAAAACAATTTTGATTGATTGAAATGAAGCATTGTGGATTGTTTGAAAAATAAAAATAATATTTTATAGGTTTATATCACTTATCCCAAGGCTATAATATATAGTTATTATTGAGTAATGGTTCCATTTGAGGCATTACTAATAGTTTTTCCATCGTTCTTTTGATCAATCTATATTGGTTGTTTTTTTTTGAGATTATAACCCTTCTAGATCTTTTCTTCCAGTTTTATTTCAATGGTTTCTTAGGAATAATACTTTTGGGGTGCATTTAGGTTATTAATGATAGTCTTCAACACAAATTGGGTAATTGAGGAATCTTCATCAGAACAATTAGTAAAATAAATCAATAAAATAACTTTTGATCCTTTCTATTATTTTTGCATTTTTTCTTTGTTATTTATTTGGAAGAGATTATCCATTTTAAGAAGAATTAATATTTTAGTTGAATTATAATATGATGGAGAGTCCACCATATCTAATCTGACTTTTATTCTCTTTGTGTTCTAGTTTAAACCCATTCAAGAACCTGTTTTGATGAGAGAGGTTATTCTTATCCATGGTAGTTTAAGGGTTATTAAAAAGATTAAATGAGTTTGGTGGTTTATTAAGTTTGATTTTTTTTCATGGTTTTCCTTAGTTTTAAACTAGATATATATATTTTAATAATTTGAGTCTCATCCATTCCATTTATTCTCTTAGTGGTATAGTTTAAATACAGTTAATTATTATTACATTATATTGCTTGAAACTCATACCCCATCTCTTCTGGACAAGAACCAATATTGATTGAACTACTCTAAGCATTATTCAACCCATATTGGGTACTAGTTATCATTTTGGATGAATTTAGAGGATAAAATATACCACAAGTGTATTAATTCTTTTCCTAAATTTAGTTACCCATTTCCTTCAAAGCATACTGAAATTATTTGAAATAGTGAAATGTTGGGTTCTCCTTAGTATAATTATCTACAACTTTCACCTTTTATTATGAATATCTTATGTGTATTTATTTATTTTTTTACAAAATAATTATTTTATAAACCTAATAGGATGTATATGAATCGAAAATGAATGCACTCTAATCATATGAAAAAAATTGCATAAAAGTTTCTAAATTATAAATGAATAGTCAAAATATATGGTGTTAGAATGTATACGGGCATCCTGAAGAGGTGACTATCTACTAGTTATATATATAATTTTATCAAAATTTTATCTTTATTTTTTAGTTAATTTCTTTATTATTTTTATCTGATCTTTATTTTTTAAAATTTATACATTAGTTCAAAACACACGTCCCATGCTCAAAACCATGAAAATGAACCTGAATTGTTTTAAAATTTTAGTGAAATGATCTTTAAGTCATTTTTGATGTGTAGTAATTTACCACATGTCAATATGACACCAGATGTGGTTTGTTTGAATTTAAGTATGTGTTTTCAATACAAAAGTGTCATTTTAGTTTAAAACATACATCAAATAGTCAAAACCAAGAAAACAAGATCGGATTGTTTTCAAACCACATAATAAGGATCTATAATTTATTTTTCATGTGTAATAATTGAACACACATAAATTCATGTTACGATGTTGTCAATATGACCCAAAGTATGTGTTTTCAATAAAAAATTTACATTTTAGTTTAAAATGCGTGTCAAAATATACAAAACTAAGAAAACGTGGTCGTATTGTTTCCGAAATTTTGGAAAAAAATTCATAATACATTTTTCACATGTATTAATTGACCACACATCAATATGATGCATTGTGTGAATGATATTACTAAAATTGTGTGGTTTGAGTTTAAAATTGTCATTTTTATAAAAATTAAAAGTGACATACCCAAAATCGAGAAGAAACATTCATATTGTTTTTATAATTTTGAAAATTCATCCATAATTCATTTTTTACATATAGGAATCAACCATACCTTAATCTGATACACAATATTCCCACTATGACTCAAATTTTGTGGTTATGATTTAAAATTAAAATTTAATTTATTTATTTTTTTCATTTTTTTGTTTAATCTATTTATTTATAGTATTACTGATATAAGAATTGTTTTTATATAAAAGGATTATTTTGGTTGATTTGGGTTAGTTTGTTCAAATATGATCATGATCATGAGATATAGGACTAAGAGGCTACAACTAAGATAATGGTAATAATAAAATGGGTCAAGAATATATATAGACATCATGAAAAGGTAAATTTATACTACTTATTTAGTAAATTTTGTCACCATTTTATTTAATATTTTAAAGTTAATTTCCTTATCATTTTTATCCAATAATTATTTAGTTTCTTTTATAAATATTTTAGGAATTCATGTTTTTCTTTCAACTATCTGCAACAATACAAAAAAGAGAGAACATGTTTCACTTAGATGGGTCATTTTAAGAAGCATGGAGTTTCCTCTTCCATCCAAATGGAACATGATCTCTCTTTTATGGCTAGTTCTAGATAGTTGAAGGAAAATAAAACATCAAATAATTGACCAGAAATACCTCAACCTGATACACATTGTTCTTAGTATGACTCAAACTGTATGTTTTTTGCTTATAAATTACATTTTTGTTGAAAAAATAACCACATACTCAAAATTTATAAAACACATTTATATTGTTTTGATTCTGTAAGAACACAATGCATAATCCATTTTTGATATGTTGGAATCAATACCACTTTAATTACACACATGGTGTGACCTTTATGAATCCATGTGTTTCTTTTTATTTAAAATCGACATTAACTTTAGTAAAAAACAAAAGTGACATACTCAAATCTGATGAAATGAATTAATATTATTTTAATTATTTAGAGAAAATACATAAATAATTTTTGATATGTATGAATCAACCTCACCTCAATTAGACTCATGGTGTTACCGATATGACTCCAAGAATGACTTTTTATTTAAAATAGAAATTAATTATAGTAAAAAAGAAAAGTGACATACTCAAAACTATGAAAAAATATTCAAATTATTTTGATACTTTAAGAAAGAAATTCATAAGTCATTTGTAATATATAGGAATCATTAACACCTCAATCTGATACACGGTGTTCCTTGAATGACTCCAGATGTGTCCTTTTATTTAAAATTGATAATAATTTTAGTAAAAAACACAAGTAACATACTAAAAATGATAAAACACATTTATATTGTTTTTATACATTAGTAAAACTACCCATTAGTCATTTTTGACATGTAGTATTCATCCGCACCTTAATATGATACACAGTGTTCTCGGTATAACTCAAAGTGTCCATTATGAGTTTAAAATTGACATTTTAGTTTAAAAAGTGAATCACTCACTAAAAAAAGAGAAAACATTCTCATATTGTCTTGATAATTTGAAAATATTATTCATAGGTCATTTTTGATGTGTAATAATTATTCTCATGTCAAACCAACACATAATGTGATTGGTATGACTTAAAGTTAATGTTTTTAGTTTAAAAAGACATTTTATTAGAGAACATAATTGACATACTCTAAACCAAGAAAAAACATTGTTATTTTTTTAATAATTTATTACTATTATCCATAAGTCATTTCTGATGAGTAGGAATCATCCACACCTCAATCTAATGTACGGTGCTACCAGTATGGCTCCAAGTGTGTCTTTTTAATTAAAATTGACATTAATTTTAGTAAAAGAGACAAGTAACATATTCAAAAATAATAAAATGCATTATAATTATTTTATACTTTATTAAAATTATCCATAGGTAAATTTTGATTTTTAGGAATCAAACTCACCTCAATATGATACACGGTGTTCCCGGTAAGACTCCAAGTGTGCCTTTTTATTTAAATTTAACACAAATTTTATTAAAAAGGACATGTGATATACTCAAAACCAAGAAAAATAATTCATATTGTTTTGATAATTTTTTACAATGATCTATAATTAATTTTCTATGTATAGGAATCATCCTCACCTCAATCTGATACATGGTGTTCCTGATATAACTCAAAGTGTCTGTTATCATTTTAAAAATGAAATTTTAGTTCTAAAAGTGTTATACTCAATTAAAACTAAGAAAACATGTACACATTGTCTTGATAATTTAGTAAAATGATTCAGAAGTAGTTTTTGATGTGTATGAATTAATATCATGTCAAACCAACACAGGATGTTACCAGTATGACTCAAAGTGTGTGTTTCTAGTTTAAAATGAAATTTTAGTAAAAAAACACAAGTGACATACTCAAAACCAAGAAGAAGCATTAATATTGTTTTAATACTTTAGTAAAATGATCCATAAGTTATTTTTGAATTTTAGAAACATCCACACCTCAATCTATGGTATGGTGTTACCAGTATGACTATAAGTGTATCTTTTTATTTAAAATTAACATTAATTTTAGTAAAAAATAAAAGTTACATAATCAAAAATAAGTTAACACATTTAGATTGTTTTGATACTTTATGAAAATGATCCATGAAAATATAATATATTTTTTTATTTATTAACTTTACACTCAATAAAAATGATAATATCATTCGTGTGTACGTGTGCAATATCGCCTCCACGAAATGATATGATTATTTTTTCATCATCACATAACAAAGATGATATATATAATTATTTTTAAATAAATAATATTCTATTTATTATATTATGATATTTATGTATAGATAAAATAATACTCACCTTCTTTCCAAAATTATCATTAAAAAATGGAAATGTTATACATGTGTACGTACGGCCTACCATCTCCATGATTGTAATGTAGTTCTTTTTTCAAAAATATATTTCATGATTGGTATTAAAATTATAATTGATTTATCAATATTATTACCATTTCATGATTACTAATCTATATTTTATGTAATAATTACCTATTTTACCATATTCAACCTATCAAATCCATTTTGGATATATGAGTTGAATATTATCAAAATGTTCAGCATGAAGTTAATTAATTAAGTAATTAATCTTAAAATGTTAACAAGTGAAATAAAAGGAATAATAAATGTTAAAATGGTTCTAAAGAAAGTAAATAATTAACATAGGTTTATTATTAAGGAAGATAAAGAACAAAAGTGACAAGTTGGACTCATGTTAATTGACTTTATTTTAAAAATATTCATTTAATGATTTATTTTTAAAATAACTTTTTTCCATGTCCACATTTTTAAAATAATTTTATGAATGTTTTTATATGGATATAAAAAATTTTGAAGGACATTTTATATCTCTTTTGAATTTATCTCAACGGTTTTAAAAAAGTAATATTTTTACAAAATGGTTGAATTTCGTAATAAAATACAAATGTAATGTTTTATTTTAATATATATTGTGGCAAAGGATTTTCCCGCCACCATAAACATTATTTGAAGTTTGGATTCCTTTACCAGATCTCATGTTTTATTCAATGAAAAATACCACGTTCTTTTTTTCATGGTATTTTGGTATTGAAAATGGTGTTTTAAAATAAAAGTGTATTTTAATATCTGAAAGGGTTTATTATATGGGTTGAAAAGAGTTTTTCAAGGTTTTCTTAATGAAAAATTGAAAGATAAAATGTTTTTTTATGTAGTTTTTGGAAATTATTTATACAATGGTTTTAGCACCATTATAGCTCATAGAGGATCCCGATATAACTTATATGATGGGTACACCTGTATATCAATCTAATTCATTTGGTGATGATTATGATATCTAGAGAATTATATTGAAAGTTATTTGTATGGTTATTCCAAATTGTAAGGGTTCTGTAAGGATTTTGTGAAGATGATGTCTCAATCCTCCTACATGACTTTTTTATGCTTCATAAAAGTTTTTCATAGAAAGTGTTTATTTTAAAAAGGTAAGATAAATTATATTTTTAAAATAAATATGATGAACTTTCTAGGTAAAATGTATGATTTTAAGAAATGGTTTTTCATGGGTTTTTCCATGATTTTCACTAGAATAACAAATTTCTTCTTTTTATGTCCCTTACTCAAATTTTTGTGTTCATACTATTTTTTTAAAATGTTTTTCACAAGTTTTAAGGATATTTAAATGAAATTATGAAGTCAAGTTGAAAGTTATCAAGATATTTTTTGGAAAATAAAACATTTTTTATTTTAAAAGTTATATATTCTAGGAAAATTGATAATAATCATAAGTGTACACTTTATAGAATATGGTTTTTTATATATAATTTAGAAAATAATTCTACAAAAATATAAACCTAAAAATATCCTCAAATTTATGAGAAATAATTCTTGACTTAAACTCAATATTATGTAGTATTTGAGGTCAGTTGATTATATTAAATCCATACTCATAATGTTTCACACCACTACTACAATCAACCTAGTTACACTTAAAAATTGGTACTCAAAATTTATTAGCATCAATATCTCACATACCCTAAATGATTATAAAAATAACTTTTCAATATATAAATTGGTTTTTTATCTTTGTAACTTGAAAAATATTGTTCTCTAGCATTGAACATTTCTATAATATTTTCAATAGTACTCTCATAATCCTGATTTTTTATGTAAAATGTGTAACCTTTAATATCAAAACTAGACCATGTGATCAAATTAACACTTGGTCCCTCTAATAACCATTTCAAATATTCTTATGTGGATATATTAGTGTTTAATTTATCCTTAAACCATGAAACAAATGTTTTTTATATTCATTCATCAACCAATTCTTCATCTCTTTTCAAATATTATACTATAAATATAGTAATATGTGATGATATATATGGTTTAACCCCACCTATGTTGTTCAAAATGTATAAATGTCCCCGCATCACTTCATCAAGAGGAATTAAATTTACCTTTAACCCACAGATCCATTTACCATGACTAATAAACTATAAAATCTCATAATATATGGAGACCAATGTACTTAGTTTCAAACAAATAATCTATATAGAACTCAATTAATATATATATTTTTTAAAAATAGAGGCCACTAGTCAATACAGATTCTTAACATATCCCTTCAAAATTTTCTAATATATTTCAAAAGGATACATCCAATATAAATAAATAGACCCACATATTCTTATCTCTAATGCCAAATTAATCAGTAGATAAACCATTATATCAAAAATAATGGTAGAATATAAATTTATACTTAAAAAAGTGAGAGAAAATATTTATTATATAATACATCTAAAAAATCTGGATCTATGAATTTACTCTAAATACATTTTAAAAAGTAACACAGATTTTTTATATACTTTATAATAGGTATTGATAATATTCCATGCAATGAAACTTGTATCATATGTTCCATCAATACATAACAATCATGAGATTTCATACCGATTAGCTTTAAATATTTCAATGATACTAAAATTTTCAAATGTGTAGAAAACTTAATAGGTACTTTAATGCAGTAAATATATTAAAAAAATTATCTTCTCACACTTTTATAATGTGTAAAAAGTCATAGGTAAATCCATTTTATTTCCATTCATAGTGGGAGAAGACATTCTCATGGTTATTAAGTCTAGTATTTCATGCAATCCATCTTTTACCTTTCCTTTTATTTCTAAAAAAGTTACAATAAAAATGTCAAATGTTTTTTTTTCAATATTCATAATACTAATGTGATGTTTAAAAAAAATTAAAATAATTTATCTTGAATAAAATGGACCATTTCTTCCTTGTATTTTTTTATGAACATAAATTCTTTTATTTCTAAATGTTCCATCAATTTTTTTCACCTTTCCAAAATATTCTTCATTTGAATATGGTTTTGGTAAAAAATAATACACTTTTAAATCGTTAAATTATTTTTTTAATCTTTGATAAGGAAAATCCATTCATAAAAATTTATGATGTTCCATAAACACTATATTTATTCTAATCTATAATTATTGATATGAAGCAACCTCTTCAAAAATTGGACAATATTTATGTCCCTCATCATTATATCTAGATTAGATTCCATATATAAATAAATCTTTTTATATTGAACATTATCATAGAACAAAAAATAAAAAACTATATCTTGTATGTATAAAATAATGTAACATGTATCTCCCATAGAAATTTTAAATAATAAATTAATATTGATATATAATCATCAATATCATTTCCAGGTTGTTTTTGGTCCCAAAATCATCAATCTCATCATCAGGTATTTTCACTTACTTTATATCTGTGGAATAACACCCAAGACCCGAACACCTGGACCTAGTGAAAAAACCCAATATTACATAATGGGAAAGAAACCAAAAAATGAGACCCTATTTTAATCATTAATAATTAAAAATTAAAAATAAATTATTTATTCACTTATATACCTAAGAGATTTTAGGTTTAATGTTTAGAGCATTAAAAATATACTAATCATAGAGAAACCCTAGTATTTCTCATCCAATGGGAATTTTTTCCACTATACTGGGATTTTATTAATCCATAATAAGCATTTAATATCCTGTACAATATTATCTTCACATAAAACCCTTATATACATATAATATATAATATTATTATTAAAAACCTAGGGAAGTGGAAACATAATAAAGGTTGATCTTAAATGCTTAGTATGGGAAAGTGTATAATATAAGCTATCAGGAATGCATATAAAAAATGGAAGAGTTGATAATCAATGCATATTCCATTTGATTAATAACATGAGAATAAAATTCATCCATGGAAAATATCAATTTAGTGATCAAATGGTCCATAATAACTGAGTTTATAATGATGGAATTTATAATGACAAACATTATAATATTACAACCAAGGCCTCATGCCAAGACATCATACATAAATAGGTAAGTTATATTCCAAATACCCATTATAGTTTATCTCTTAATACCTACTAATTCATCAATGGTCTACATAATTTTGGGACCCACCCATCACTTACTATGTCTAATGTATTCACCATATGAACAAAATGAATATCAATTCAATATATAATCAACATTTATTAGTAATAAACATTCATATTGAAAAACTCATATATGAAATGTAAATATTTCCCCAATACATATTAAACTTTACTTAGTATTTAATATCCATCCATATATAACTAACAAGTATATGTATTTTCAATGTTTCCCTAATAAATGATCTATCTTTATTAGTATGAACTACTAATCTTATTTATATAAAATGGGTGTTTACACCATATTTAGTAATGGGTATATAGATAATTCAATATTTTAAATGATATAGAATATATCCATGATAATAAATAATATTTAAATGAATAATATCATCAATACATCATAAATTATGGTGTTATTTTAAATACATGTTCTTTGAGAAATAGAGAGGAAAGTAGAAGTAATTATTTTTAAATTCTATTAATAATTTTGTAACCTTGTTGAAAAAACAATGTTATAAATCTATTTCAAAAAATATTTTCATGAGGTGTAAATAATAATTTTAAAATATTACTTTTAAAATAATTTATAATATTTTAATGTTTAAAATAAACAATACTTATGTAAGAAAATGTCTATTATAAAATAAAAATATACATAAATAAAATGAAACCCCGTTTTCAATTTTTCTAAGAAGATAAAAAAAATATTTTGAAAAATTGATTGAATAATGGGAATATATATTACATTGAAAAAACATAAAAACTTTTAAAAGTTTATAAATAATTAAGAAACTTGATGATGATGTAAAAATTCATTCATGCTAAAAATATTTAAAAAGAGGTTTTTCACACTTTTGTAAAGAAAGTTAAAAATTACTTGTATGGAAAATGTTAAAAATATTCATCTTAAAATTTTATATAAACTTACATTTAGAATTAATTTATTTATATAAAATTAAATTTAAAAAAATATGAATATGGATATGGAAGATATGGATTCTCAACCAAAAAAGAGAAATAAGGTCAGTTTTTTTATAAATGTAATACCAATTTTGTGAGTACCAAAGAGAGGAAAAAAAGTAAAAGGAATAATTTTAAACCCACAAAAAAACTATAGGGGAATGAAAATATATTTATTTTAATTGATAAATATATTATAATTACCCTAAATGATATTCTAGCATAAATATTTCTAATTAAAAGTGAGATTGAAACATAAACTCATATGAAATTGGTAACTTTCAAATAAAAATAAATTGAAAGTTAAAACGTGATTTTTTTACATAAATACCATGAATTAAATAAAATAATATTTAAATTATTTTAACGGGTTATTAATTACACCATATAAAATAAGTCATGGTTCACAACATGAAATATGTCTTCAGGAATCGAAATTGTGACTAAGAATCCTTACAGATTTTATAACACTTAAATCGAAACCTCTTGAAAGATGGAATTTGAAATGAAAATTTAATTACAATTATTAAGTAGTTTATGATTATAAAATTTTTAAAATATTCATAATATACATCACATAAACCAAAATAGGTGTCTATTACAAAATATTTCTCAAAGAATGAAATTTGAGATGAGACCCGTACATTAGATTCTTTCTTGGTATGACATGTTCCATCTTCCTGTATAATAAATTTATATTTATTATTCATATCTATTAGATAAATATTTATCTATATATTTTAGTATATCATTTATTTATAACATATTTTTCCCATTTACTCATAATTCTTTTTTAAAAACAATTATTTAGGTGTTAACTGTTATGTTTCTTATGCATGTTTTGATTTGGAGGTCCCAGTTCTTGAGCCTTGGTTATGGATTCATCATATAAAAGGTATTAAAAATTATATAATTATAATATATATACATTTAATATACCTTTTAAACTATCCTCGTATGGTGGTTATGAAAAATGAAGCACATCGCTTCATGGAGGTTGTTATCCGCACGCACGCATGATCGACATTATCGTTTTCCAACTAATGGGAGAGTAATAAGTTAGATAATACTTTATCATAACATAATCATAATTATGTAATAAATATAATATATAAAAAATAAATTCATCTTTATAACCATATGTGTAAGGTGTTGATGGAGAATAAAATGTATCATTTTATAGAGATGATAGTTTGTGCGTCCGCATGTGCGATATTTTTGTTTTCCATTAGATGGAAAGGAGATAGAAAATGGTTTAACGTTAATTTAATATCATTTAATTATATTAAATATATTTATTTCATTATGATAATATGTTTCTATAAATCTCAACCTATGTGGAAGAAGAAATTAACATGAAATGGATCGATAAAGACAATTACCTCTTCTTAAGGTATCTTATTTTGATTGAACTTAAGGCCTTTAGAGGAGATGTTTATGTTCAAATAAAGGTCTTAGGAATGAGGTATGTGATGTTTGAAAATATATTTGGAGAGATGTTTTATAGAAAACTAAATATATATGTGTCTTTGAAAAGGTTAGATTAATTCTTATTTATAGGAAAAAATCAATGGTGTTTTCATAAATTATTTTTTTTAGGGTAAAAAATATAATTTAAAAATTAAAAATGGAAATAGGTGGTTTAATGGTAATTTTTTCTATCAAATTTAATCATTATATTATTTTCATGATTTTTAATTCAATTTATAAAATATCATTTACTGTTAAATATACTTAAATCCATTTTCAAAACTATTCACACAATTTGAATTTAAAGATATCATGATAAAAATATAGTTGAAATTTTAATATTTAAAACATTACTTAACTTTAATTTGGATTAATTAAATAATTTATATATCCAAATAATCCAAAAAACATCACTTTTAATACTTTTAAAACTATTTATTTTAAATTTTATCCCACTTACACAAGCATTGAATCAACGATGCCTAAGCATTCTAGGTAATTAAATTATCACCAAAAAATAAAAATAAATTACTATAATAAAAATAATTTATTCATATTAAAAAAATAATTACAAATTTTTATTCTTCTAAAATTATATTATAGATATTAAAATAAATAGAGTGACATTTTGTACTAATTATTTACTTAAAATAATATAAAGTCCATTATCAAAGGAAAATGGAAAAAAATTGAAATATATTAAAAGATAGGATGAGTTTGATAAAAATATAATGATAAAATGAAATAAATTAAATATTTTGAGATATTTTTAGACCCTATCTCATTGTTTAAGTCATGTTTAACCTATTTTCCTTTTTTACCATGGTGATAAACTTTTACTATGGTTATTATTCAGTATGACCAAAAATGAAATTTAACTTATAAAAATTTCTATTTTCTAGTTACAAATATGGATATTATTTTATTATATTCAATTTAAATAATTTATAAAATCAACTTTTAATTTAATTTCAAAAAATGGAACAAAAACCATTTTTAGAAAAATGCTGATTTAAAGCATAAAAATAATTTTATACCAAAAATCATGAATAATATTGATTCCCATTAAATTAATTGTATTAGTTTATAAAAAAGGATAATTATATTTTTTTTTTAAACCAAAACACAAAGTAACATTTGGAAAATTTTACTAAAAGAGAAGTATCGAAAATAGTTTTTTTGTGAATAAAAGCATTACCTAGACTTCCAAAATGCCAGACAAAGATTTTGAAGTTCAATATTATATTTTTAAATGAATTATATTACTTATTAAATATATATTTGTTCTGGAATAAATTTTTCATAAATTTTCAAATAATTATTATATAATGATAATTTCATAAAAGTGATATTATTTATAAAATTGGGTTTTTCACTATTCACCAAAAAATAAATTATTTTATAAAAATAAAAAAAGTTAACCTAATGATTATTTTGATATTATGAAATAAAAAATGAAATAATTTTTATCAAATTAAATTTATATAATATTTAAATTTAGATTTTAAATTAAAATAAAAAATATACATCAAAACCGCTTTTGTAAGAAAATCACCCATTTAAAACTTTTACTGTTCTTAACCTTATATGATTTCATTCTTATCATTCAAATTTGAGTACTTATTTTCTAAGAACCAATAAATAAACATTTTTTGGAGAAATGTTGTACATATATATCATAATTTGGTTACCTATATTCATACCCTCTAATCCAATGACTAGGTTATGACATTCATATTTAAATAAAAATATTTCTATAGTATATCGCGGTCTATTTAAGATAAGTGTTGTGTGTGGTACATGATTTCAAAAAAATATTCATTTAAAATAAAATTAAAAATTTAATTATTAAGGTGTCATATCCCCCCCTACAAACAAAAATTATGTCATCACAATTTGAATATTTTCTTAACAAAATGAATGTATCATAACGTAATTATAATTTTAGATGTATATTTTATCATGATAAGGAATTTCTAAGTTACTACAAAGAAACTTATTATATCTTAAATATTTTTAAACCATTTGAATCTAAATATAACACTCATAATTTTGAATAGGTTTCAAAAATAATTCCTTAATAACTGAGCACTATTTTCCATATAAGACTCGATCGATTTATCTTCATCTTGTTTGAGTTAAGGGATTATTTAAATATCAAGATAGAGAATTATAAAACCTGCTTAGTTTATTTCTTCCATTCTATAAGAAAAAAATCATTCCTTAAGTTGTGCTTTGAGAATTGTTTTTTATATCTCCTATAATAAAAATCCATGAGGATTTTTTCATTCATGAAGAACTAAAATTAACTTTCAAAAGATTACAAGATCAAAAAAGGATGGAAAATTATTTATCTATTTTTTATCCATTATCCAAAAAATGTTTAGCATAAGTTATGATAATATCCAATATGAATAAACCTTCATATGAATAAATACTATATTAGTTTACAAAACCTCAATAATAATACCCAAATTTAAACTTAAATCATGTCATAAACAACGAACATAAATATATTAAAAATATACCAAACTAAATTAAAACCCAAAAATTAGACTGAGTTGAGAACATATTTTTCCAAGTTCAACATAAAATTTATTTAAAAAAACATTCATAACTCATAAAGTCACATACCAAAAATAATATACACTAATCATATATTATTGAAAAATATTCTAGTCTTATACCAAAATATCCTAAATCACTATGACATAAAATCATAATAAAAACATATATCCTTCCAAAAGATAACTCATGAATTATTCTTCATATAATACCAACCCCTTTGACATAAAATCCCATCCTAGTCAAAATAAAATTACCTTAATCATATAATGTTTCGAATATATTGAACTTATTTAAAATTAAATTTAATCACTTAGTTATGAAATTACTTCTCAGCCCCATGGTTATCTATATGATAAAACATATATTACCAAAAATATAATAACTCTTTTTCCCAATAAACCATTAAAACATTAAAGTTTATAGTAACCTAAATGGTAATCTATACCATTCAAATTCCATCCCCAAAAATATAATAAAATTATTCCTAAATAACTTCACACTAAATAACATACTAAACACAATGGTTATATCACTTATCCCCAAAACGTTATACCCAAATATATTTAATCTCTTTTAAATTTATCCATATTATACATTAAAAGGATAATTATATCATTGAGCTTATGATAAAAAATTATTATATTAAAACAAGATGATTTCTAAAACTATAAAATTATCCATAAAAAATAACATCCTAACCACTAGTGTTACAAAAAACCCAGGTTTGATACAAACTATATTACCTCAGACTCGTATACTCAGATATAGTTCTAAAAAATACTATTACATACTAACTTCAATACCAACAAATGTGACATGATTTTATTCATTCGTAATTAAAACATCAAAAGAAAATATTGACTCACTTGCATATCTAAGACCAATTATGTTTATATTTTTTAAGATATTAGAATATTTTAATCATATAAAAACTCATGTCTTTCTCATCCAATGGGAATTTTTCACATTAGACTCATATTTTCTTTTTTTTATAACAAATCTTCAATATCTCCCACAAAACTCTCCATGTATACCTCCAATGGCCCGAAGGCCTTCATTTTGTTATTGATTTTTTATAATCCACCTTTAAAGGGGTGAGGTGGAACCCTTACAAGGCCCATAGGTGTAAGTATTATATGGCTCATAGGACTTAGAGGAATTCAATGCTCGTAGGCTTCAAACATTACATACAACCCAGACTAACTACTTAGAACTGATCCTCCCTAGCATCTTCATCATGAAATCTGCTCTCCACCTTCGCATGGCTGTTTGGATAGGCTTTCTCATGCATGCACAGGCTTATCCTGATGGTAGGTTCCACACCCTCTCATTCTTGCAATCCATTTAGCTTTTACTATGGTGAAATCTCATTGCTCGTCCTTCTTCTTAATATTGTTTCTTATAGGCTGTCTGGTTTGCATCTGCACTTAAGGTAGCTCTAAGGCCTTGAGGTGGCCCAAATGCCTTACTGACCTGAAGGCCTGGGTGGCCCAAAGGCCTTAAAGGACTTAGGGACCAAATCGGTGTCCCGAAGGCCCTAACGCGGGAATATTCTCAGCTACTACAGTGTCTGCTACAGTTCCCACTACAGTACCTGCTACAGTACCACACATTCCCTACTCCAGTTCCTGCTACAGTTTTTGCTATAGTACGACTACAGTACCAGAAATTAGCATCCACCTGGATTTGATCGCGGGTCTCTTTTATGCACTTAAGGAGTCTTCACCAACTCGGTTGAGGCTCATGTGCAACTCTCCATGTATACAATCCCAAAAAAAATCATGCGTAATATTATTCTTCATTGCCTTTAAAAATTAAAACATAATTAAGGGTGATCTCAAACACTCAATAAGGTAAATCATTCAACTGTATCTATCATGAATAAGTATAAACAATATGGGAGATTAGATAATTAATACAAATCCATTAAATCAATAACATGCGCATGAAATTTATTCATGGATAATATCAATATAGTACTCATAGTGATAATAATAACAAATTTCATAATGTTGGAATACATCATATAATATATTATAATCATACCATCAAGGCTTCATTCCAAGACACACACATAAATATGTTTGTCATACATTAAATTCCCAAGATAGTTGGTAACATAAAACCTACTGATGCGTTGACGGTCTATCTAATTTTAGTACACACTCATCACTTTCTAAGTCCAATGTATTTTCAAATAAATGAGTAAAAATTAAATACATAATCAAAATTATTTTGTAATAAAAATTTATATTGTAAAAGTAGCATATGAAATGTCAATATTTCCATTGTATATAATCATCATATCTTATTAGTTAACATTCATTGGTATAGAAATAAAAATTATAAATATTTTCAATATTTCTATAATCAGTAAAAAAAATATCTTTTTTGGTAAACACCCCCAAATAAATCACAAATAAATATATAATCAATACACCAAATATCCAAGAGAGTTTGTCTCATAATTTCCACAAATAAACCTGGGGTATATTTAATGTCAGGCCCCACCCCCACTTACTAATTATAATACATTCACTATATGAATGAAATTAATGATAATTAAATACAAAATCAACATTCCTTAGTAATAAAAACCACATTAGAAAACTAACATATGTAATTTCAATATTTCCTCGATACATATTCGACCTGCATTAACAATAAATATCTATTCATATAGAACTAACAAGAATATGGATTACAAATTTTCCCTAATTAATAAATGGGATATATTTCCTAGTAAACACCCCTAATTTGATTTATATAAAATGTAGTGTTTATACCATATAAAGTAATGAGTATAAAACTAAGTCAATATTTGAAATAATGTAGAATACATTCATGATAATAAGGAACATGGACATGAATAAGACTATAATATCATTATAAATAAAGGTATTTTTCAAGATAATTCCTTTAGAAAATAGAGAGGAAAATGGAGTCATAACTTTTAAAATAAAATTATCTTAATGATTTTGAATAACTATTGAACAAAATAAAGATATAAATCACTTCCAAAAAAATTTAATGAGGATTAAATAGGAGTTTTAAAACTTTATTGATAAAATAATTTAAAATACTAAAATACTGAAAATAAATTTACTTAAGTATGAAAATGTAGCATATAAGATATAAATATACATAAATAAAATGAAACCCATTTTTCAACATTTTAAGAATATTAAATACCTTCCTTTTGAAAATTAATAGGATAATGGGAATAGATATTAGTTTGAAAAATTATCAAAATTTATAAAAGAAGCTAAACAAGGAAGAAGAGTCATGAAGGAAGAAAAATCCATTCATGTTAAAAAATGTTTAAAAAGAGGATCTTTTCAAAAATTTCTAAAAAAGTCAAAAATAAATTGTAAGAAAAAAAATTAAAAATATTCAATTTAAAATTTTTAAAGGAAATTAAATTTTTTTAAAACAAAATAATGAATATGGATATGGAAGAAAAATATTCCCAATAAAAATGAGAAATAAGTTTATCTTTTATTATAAACATTCATTTAGGGAAACAATACAAGTGAAACCAAAAAATAACTATATGATAAGAAAAATTTAATATATTTAAGTGGTAAATTTCATATAATTACCCCAAATGAGATTCAATCATAATATTTATTATTACAAGTAAGACTGAAACATAAACTCTTATGACTTTGGTAACTTAAGAATTAAGTCATGAAAAGTTAGAACATGATGTGGTTATATAAATATTGTGAATAAAATAAAATAATATTTCAAAATATATTCATGGGATAGTAAGTACACCATATAAAATAAATCGTAGCACACAACATGAAACATGTTTAAAGGAATCGAAATTAAGACTCATAATCCTTAAAGATTTTAAAACATTGGGATCGAACCCTCTTGAAATAGATAACATGAAATGGAAATTTAATTACCATGATTAAGGATTTGATCATGATATAATATTTAAAATAATCTTAATATACACCACATAATCAAAAATAGGTGCATAAAAGAAAACATGTCTCAAAGAAGGAAGTTTGAGATGGGACCCTTACCTTGGATTCATTCTTGGTCGGACACATTCTAACCTACTATATAAAAAATTTATATTTATTATTAAACAATATAATATCCATGTATATTTATATATTAATATATTTATATATTTATTAATATCATTTATTCATGACTTCATTTTACACATTCACTAATAATTCTTTTCTAAAATCGATTATTTAGGTAGTAATTGTTCGTATTCTTATGTAAGTTTTCATTTGGCAGTACTAGCCCGTGTATCGTGGTAATTTTTCCATCATATCGATTGTTTAAAAAAAATTAAATTAATGTTTTTATAATTTCAGTAAACCATTTTAACCATCCATGTAATTTTTTCATGAATAACAAATCACATTATTTCATAGAGTTGGTAGTCCACACTTACACACGAGCAACAATATCATTTTCTAACAAATGAGATGATAATAAGGTAGATAATATTTTAACTTTAAATAATCATATTTATGTCATAAAAACAATATCTATAAATAAATATATCATTATAACCATCAATTTTATGTGGTGATGAAAAATAAAATGCATCACTTCTTGGAGACAATAGTCCATACGAATGCATGAGGAAATTTATACTCTTCCATTTGATGAAAAGGAGATATAAAATGATTATAAGATTAAAATAATAAATTTTAAGAATATAGAATATACTCATATAATTATTCTAATATGGTTATGGAAAATTTTGAGAGTATGGAAGAATAAATAAACATGAAATAGATCAGTAAAGATAATTACCTATATTTTGGAGTATCCTCATTTCGATTGAACTTAAGGCCTTTAGTGGAGAGGTTTATGGCCGCACCAAGCTCTTAGTAATTAGTCATGGTATGTGTGTATTGGGATTTAGTTATATTTTTTAGAGAAAATTTAACTCATATGTGTCTTTTAAAGGATTATATTAAGTCCCATTTTATAGGAAAAAATCAATGATGTTTTCATAAATACTTGGATTTTAAGGGTAAAAAAATAATTTAAAAATTAAAAGTGGTTAATAAATGTAAAATAGGTGGTTTAATCAAAAAATAATAATATAAAATTTAATCATTATAGTATTTTTTATGATTTTTAATTAAATTAAAAAAATATTATTTATCACTAAATATCCTTAAATTCATTTTGATAATTATTTACATAATTTGTATTTAAAGACATCAAGATAATAATCAAGTTCTAATTTGAATATTTAAAAAATTATTTACCTTTAATTTTGATCCACAATTTTTTTAATACTCTAAATTATCCCAAAAAAACTTATCTTTTAATATTCTTAAATTTATTTACTTTGACTTTCAACTCGCTTGATCAATAACTACATCGATAATGCGTAAGAATTATTTGTAATTATACCATCATAAAAAATTAAAATTAAGATACTATAATAAAAAATATTATTAATATTCTAAGAAACTATTTAGAACCATTCATAATATCTTTTAAATCTTACAAAAACATATTAGATATATTAAATGAAAGAGTGTGACGTTTTGTACTTATTATTTACTAAAAAAATATAAGGTCATTATCAAAAGAAAAATGGAACTAAATTGCCATATTTTAGATGATTTTATTACTTTTGTCAAAATAAACTTATACAATGAAATAAATTAAAGTTTTTAAGAGATTTTGAGACCTTATCACCTAGGTTAAACCATGTTTAACCAATTTTCCTTTTTATAATGGTGATAAACTTTTACCATGGTTATTATTCATTATAACAAAAAATGAAGTCAAAATTATAACCAAATTTTGAAATTATAATTCCAAATATAGATACTATATTATAATATTAAATTTATATAATTTTGTAATTATTTTTAATATAATTTTACTGAATGCAATAGAAGCTGTTTTTTTAATGCATGTTTTATGCGGAAAAATAATTTTATAACAAAATCATTTATAATTTTGTTATACATTAAATTAATTGGATTAAGTTAAATAATAGGAGAATAATTTTACTTTAAAAAACCATAATCAAAATGAACCTTATGAAAAAAAATTAAATGATGTGTACCAAAAATATTTATTATCTGAATAAAAACATTACATAGATGTCCAAAATATCAAACATAGTATTTATAAGTTCAACGTTATACTTTTAAATTAATTAAATTAATTATTAAATATATAATTGTTCTATAAAAAATGTTACATAAACTTAAAAGTCCTTCTTATGTCATGATAATGTCATAAAAGTTACACTATGTGTAAAATAGGTATTTTTCACTATTCACCCAAAATTCGACTATTTTAGAAAAATATCAGAAATTATTCTTAATCTAATTTTTAAATGATAAAAAAAATGAAGTCCTTTTTATATAATCTAATATATAAAATTTATAAATTTATATTTTAAATGAAAATATAAAAAATACATCAAAACAACTTTTATAGAGAAATCGTGTTTTGAAAACTTTAAATATTGTTAACCTTTTGTGATTTCATTCTTATCATTAAAAATTCTGTACTTATTTACTAAGAACTAAGAAATAAATTTTTATTAGGAGAAATATTCAATATATATTTTATAATTAGGTTAATCCTATCCATACCCACCAATCCAATAGCTAGATTATAACAGTCATATTTAAATAATGATATTTCAATTGGATGTTATGGTTCGTTTAAGTGTAGTTTTTCATGTGGTACATTCTATTAAAAAAATAATTAATTTAAAGTATAATTACCTATTGAAATATTGGGGTGTTACACATGGGAAAAATTTCTAGTCGACCAACATAAACTGACATATACTATTTTGGATACCGAGGTTATAATATGGATTCTTTCTATCTATACATAGTGCAATTTTGAGATTTATAAGTTCATTTCCTAAATTTTCACAATTATGATGAAATATATTCCATTTTGGTGAATTATTAGGGTGGAATAACTTTAAATCATATTTTCACTCATCATGATGTCATCTTAGCCTCTTTATGTCATTTTAATTTTAAAATAGATGCTTCAAATGTGGAATTATTGGAAGATACCATATTCATTTAGTTGGTGGTTTGTTTTAAATTCTTTATAATGAGTTGTGTTGGGATTTTTCATCCATTTTATATCATAGTTTCCCAAATTTTTAGAATTATGATAATCTTTTGTATTTATTTCTATACAACACATAGTAATTGGAGAAATCATGTATCTTCTTTACCCTAATCCCATTGAGAATAATATTTTTTGACTCATAAATTCAAACTAGAATCACATTTATTTAATGAATTAGCTATTCTAAAAGTTCATGAAATTCAGTGAAAGTTTTATCATTCCAACCATTTATTTATTTCAAGTTAATAAATATTATCAATACTGATAACACAATAAATTTAGTGAAATTTGGGAATAATGGTATCTCATGATCTCCAAACAATCATTCAAAACATATTTTTGTTCAGTGGTTTTAACAAATACATCATGAATTAATTCTTCAGGAAGATCCTTTGTCTCATGGTAAATTTAATTATCATTATTAGATCTTGACTTTTTTATTATTTCACCATTATATATCAAGCATGTATAATTATTATTAAAACCATAGAAAATCATATGGACTTTGAATTTTATGTACCTTAATTTTCTCATATTCAAACACATCATGCATGGATAGAAATTCAAATAATTTTTTTCATGATTCCATTTAACAAATCCATCAACGCCTTTCTCAAAATCATCACTATTTTTTGAGTAATTTATCCAATTATGATCTATTAATTACCTAAAATGAAAATATAAAAGGTGAATATATTAAAACATAGATACATATAAACATATATATAAAAAAAATTAAAACATAAAAACATATAAATATTTAAACGTTCATAATTTAATAACAAACAATTTATAAATAGAAAATTTGTTATAACCAGAAAAAATTATAATAATATGAAATTATAATGAAAAATAGAATTTATAGCAATTTATAAACACTAAAAAATAGTTAATAATTTTACACCTTTTTATTTGAAGAAGTTTCAAATATAAGTTTTTAGAAATTGTACACCTTTGGAGGTGAATCATCTCGAATATTCCAACTTCTTTACACTCCTCCCATGATCAAGATCTATACAAAATTTGAGGTGAATTACTTCAATACATTGTGGATCTAGTAGAAATTATGTTATGCTTGAAGGAGGGAGATTATGCACATGTCAGATGATTAGGCTTTAGGTGGAAGTAAGCTTGGTCCATATTCTGACACATGTTTTATCTGTACACCTAGTTTTTCTTTAGATTTATTGGATTATTGTTGAGGTGGTCTTCATGATGTTTATCCCAGTCCTTATTGTACATGGGCTGAGATAATGATTTGTGGCCTCGAAATCCTATGGATGGGTAATTGATTTTAATTTATATGAAATTGGTGTAGTTTTTTATAGAAATGTTAATCAAATCAACTCATGTGTGGGGGAAGTTATGAGATTGATTTGTAGTTGGTTGGGTGTTTATGCCATTTCCCCATCATGTTGTGGGTGTAGGGTGATTCTATGTCTCACAAAGAGTGTTCATCAAAGCCACTATTATATTTTTTTTATTTAATTTTTAAAAAGGGAAAACCTGACATCGTTATTAGACTTCAACTTGTCATAATTCCATAGTAGTATTTGGTTGAATAGTTCACATGCATCAACCAGAAAATCCATAACTGCACCATTAGAGAGGTCGAGGTCCCTCCATCATCGATCCAACATGAATATAATAATTATCCAATGATTAAAAACCCTACCATGTATTTTGTTTGACTCCTTCATCTGGATTAGACATTATAAACTAATTAATATTATGTACTTTGATGAATATTCAAATGGAATTCAAAATATCATAATTGGTTCATCTCCTCTAGGTCCAGTTACTATGGAAAACACATGAATCATTGACTTAGGTTTATAGGTCTGACTCCCACATTCAATAATTTCGTTTATATCTTCTTCAACTTCAAACTTAACATGAATCCATATCATTTTCTAAAGATCATGATTGTTTTTCATCTCAAAAAAACCACAAATATTGTCTTAAATGTCATTATTTTATTTTATTTCTTCAGTAAAAGTGGGTTTTTCAAATCAAAAACTCAATTTTTGTAGGTGCATCACACCCCTTCATCATTGGTAGGTTGTCATATTTCATTTTACATTTCCTCAAATGGTGGCCCAAATTGTTCCATGAAGGGTCTTAGGGAATGGAAGACACATATAAATACCCCATAGAAGCATGGGATGCATGAAAGATTCACTAGGCATAGAAGAAGTCTATGAAAGGATGATCAATAAAGGAAGGATTCCTACTCATATAATATCTTCCTCAGAATTATGTTAGTACAAAATATTGATTGTTCACAAAAGGATATTTTATTCTTACAGTATCTTGAACTCAAGGAGTGATAAAATAATGTATTTCAATTTTGAAATTTAAGATTAAATCTACACGTCACAAAATTATTATTTTTAAATGTATGATTTATCTCAATTAAATTTTAAAAATATAAAAACAATTATTAAAATGGTAAAATTTACCAAAAACACAATAAATTCTTTCATAAAATTTATGGTGTATTTAACTTAATTTAGAAATGTAAAAAACCATTTTAAATTAGGATTAAATCAATTTTAAAATGTTAATTCTGAATTCTGGAAAACAATATTATTTCAAATTCGGTCTCTAAAAACCCACTTAAATTCCAAATTGATGTGTCGCTATTTTAAATTCACATTTTAAAATGTATTCTTATTCTAGATAAATTGAAATATTATATTTTATAACTATTAAAAATTGAAACTAAAAATTCCAAAATTATTTCATGGATACCTAGTAAAATAAGAAAATGAATGAATCATTAAAAATCAATATTAAATATATTTTTTAATAAATTAAATATTTCTAAAAATTCAAAAAATATTTATTTTCCCAATATTTACTTAATGTATTGAATTAAATTCAATTGAAATGTAGTTTTTTTACAAAATACTACTCTCATCACTCCCTCACACTTGAACTATTTCACTCCTAGGACATTCTTATCATTGAACATTCAAAATTTTGATCAAAATTTCACTATGAATAAATTTTCAAAATGAAAATAGATTTTTTTTCTAAATAAAAGTTAAACTTCCAACAAAATACCATGAACACGAAAAACATACTTGAATAACTAGAAACTTGATGAAAATGGACATGTGTTTCAAACAGTAATTCCTAAATGACATATAACTTTAGTAAAATAATTTCTATATCCAGATATAAAATGAAATATTTAAGGTAACACATGGAATTCCATTATTTTAAAGGATATTCTCCCTTCATAGACTTAACTACTCATGCTAAATAAAACACAAGATCAAAGATACCACTATTTTTGAATTATCATGCCACTTCTATAATTTCAATTCAATGAATCACATAAATTCAAAAAAAATTATAGTTCAAGAATTAAAAAAATATAGATTTAAGTGAAATAAAAATTTAAAGAAATAGAACCTCTATTCCTACCTCACACTTAAGTTTCATAATCCAGAGTTTCAATTTACACTTATTTGATTCAACTAAAATAAACTTCTTATAATTTAGTTTCCCCTTCTTCATCTAGGTTAAATATTACCCTCAACTAAATGAATTAATTTGTGATAATTTGGATCTTATTAGACTTATTTCCCAACCATGTATGCTCAAAGCACAATATAAATAAAATTATTGAACATTCCCAATAGGATTTAACTTACTCACACAACCAGTTCCAAATGTCTCTTATATTCATTGTGGGATCCAAATTTCCCATTTTACTATAGTTTCAAGGGATATATATAAAGTTTATTTTGATTTGGATCCCAGATGGGTTATTTTTATCAATGTCTATGTTATATCAGATTATGTTCAAAGAATAAAGTAACAACATATTATAATTATAATTTCATAATTATCTTTTCACCAACACTTCTTTCTTAGTTATAAAAAATTCTATGAAATCATTGGAGAAATCACTTAAAATTATTTAAATATTATATTTTTAGATTAAATTAATTTCATCCACTTATCATGGTATTTAAGCTTGATTGGAAAACATGAAAGTACATGTTGTTTTTTTTTCTTTTTATTATTATTTTTATTTACAATCCAAAAATTTAAAAAAAACATGCTAAAACTATGTTCAGTTTTTAAAGAATAGATTGGCACACTTCTTTGATTTATTTTATTTAAGGCTAAAAACACTTAAAACCCTAAATAATAAAATATAAAAAAGTATTTACATCCAAGTTACTTTTACTCCCCTCACACACACTTAAGAACAATTATAATTAATTACATCTTAGATTTTTTCAAAAAAATTAAAAATAAAAGATATCTAGATTAATGTAAAGGAAATAGAAAACCTAATTTATTCAATGGCACTAAGGAGGATTTTTTTACTCTTAAATTGGTTCTTCCTAGAAATAATAAATGTTTTGCTTTAATTATTGTCTATTCACATTGAATACCTATTTCTAATCTTATCTTTTGATCTCAAATTCACTATATAGAACACTATTAATCACTTTGTATAGAGAAGTCCATTTAGAGAAAAAAATTAAAGGCATTAGCTTCATCCATGAGGAAAAAATTTCAATTTATCTATAATCTAAAATATTATTTTCTATTTGATCTTGTCATGGATAGATGTGTCCTTATACTTATACATAAGGTTTTACTCATATGTTTTCCTCCTTAGGTCCTCAAGTTTCATGAACTACATCATCTTCTATCCTTTAGTTCTTCCAAATTCTAGGTTGAATCTCTGAACATCTCTTCAGGCCTTATAATTTAGTTCAATATAAAAATATCAATGTTTTATACAAAACATTTTGTAAGGGGAATTCTTAGGGCCCTAATGTTTTTTTTCGAAATCTCTAAATGTTTTTATTCTTGAGTGGAATTTAAATTGGTTGAAATTAAGACTATTTGTTTCTCAATTCTATTTAAATAATAATATTTCAAATTAGGTAGTAATATTTTAAATCCCAGTTTATGGGTTGTTCTAGGTATGTTTTTAACACAATATTCACCATTATAACATCCTACACATATAAATAAAAAGTGTGGGTGAAAATCCTAAGAAAATTATCAATACATATTTCATTGAAGTAACTCTCATCAGTACACATAACAATTTCCAGATTGTGATTATTTTAAAATATAGATTCATCAACAAGATTATATGATTCAAGAGCTTATCCTAATCAAATCATGAAATCAAATATTTAAATATTTCTATGATGGAACCAATGAAATTAAAAATGGTTTAGTGTAAATATAGATTTCCCCTCATGGGGATATTTCATTGAATCAAGAATGTTAAAGTTCATAGTTTTTTTAGTAAAATTCATTATAAGAGTTACTTCATTAACATTTATTATTTTGTTGGAAATATTGAGAAATGTCCTACATAGAATGATAGGGTATTTATATTAACCTCTTTTTCCCCCATGTTCATAATATAGAAGTCAAAAGGGACCAAATATCCTTGTACACTTACTATAATATCTTCTAGAATACAAACAGCATAAGTAGTGGCTTAGTTGAAATGTTTCATAACTACTCGGGTGGGTTTGGGGACTCTAATATGTAAGGAAAAAAAACAGAGAGAGACATTACATTAATTTATGTTCCTAAATAAAAGAATAATTTGAAAAATTATGTTCCCCAATAGTGAAAGGGATAGTGAATGTATGTATATCTTGTAATTTCTAAGTTATCTGTTGGGTTACAAGTGTAGAAACATTTTTACATAATGTTAACTTTTCATTACCTTGAAATATTCTCTACACAGTGCATATCTCTTTGATAAATTTTACATACCTTGAGATTTTGTGGTGCATTCTTGAAATGATATTCTATTCTCCAACTTTTTGAATACCTATGGAATCTCCTATTATAATTAATCTTCACTAGTTTTCTTGGGTTCTTTAATCCTCATGGAGAAGGGAGGTTAGTATTTATGCAAGTCTCCCAACTTCTCATTCCCTTTGTATTTATTCATATGCCATGTTCACACTTGAACTTCTTTTTTTGTTTATTTTTTTAGATAGATTATTAGGTTCATTTGGATTTTCATTTCTAACATTTCCTTGAGGGGGGGGGGGTTCTTCACTATTCTTCACCTCCTTACCACTCCTTAGTAAAATAGGGCTAACATTCTTTTTGGGTTTATTAATTTACTAAGTAGGTAGTTTACATGAACCTTTACTTTTTAATTCATTGATTATAATCAGAATATTTTTATTATATTTCATAATTTGTTTCATTAGGTCCTCCATGGAGGGTTCTTGAGATTGCCTCAATTTATTGTTTTTTTAGGGTTGAGAGTTCAATCTGAAAATGTGGTGTCTGAAAAGTTGGTTAAAAACCATGATAGTAGGTCTTTTGGAAGGGTTTCCATTTCTTATATTGGTTTCAATCTCTAAAATGATTTTTTTTAATAATTATTTCATTCTTTATTTCTTGTTGATTACTGTTGGTATTTTCTTTGGATAATGTCCTAAAAATATTTGTGAATGTATGGTAATCCATCAGTGTAGTGGTCCTTAAGTGTGAAAGAGTTAGAAAACTCAAGGGGGTGTATTAGGTGTGTTATAATAAAATATGTTAACAACAAACAGACTCACAAAATAGGATATAGCTTCCATATATTTTTTATATAAATTATATTAAGAACTTTGTACCTCATGCACTCCCATTGATTTGGTTATTATACCAAATTATTGAGAACTTTAACATATCCTCTCAAATATATAGTTTCATTAGGGTATTTATTTATTAGTATCCTACTAAAAGAATAATCTAGCAGGTTTTATCCATTTTCCATCCATTCTTAGTAAAAGAATACCATGAAGTGATTCTCACCATGGGGATAGTGTGGACATGTTGTTATTAACCACATGAATCTTTCCTAAAAATCATATAGAGTTTCTCCACTTGATTTTTTGATTGAATATATATTGTTCCAGGGATGGGAACTCCTTGATATAGGAAAATTATTATAGATTAAGGCCTTTTGTAGATCATCCTAGGTGGTGATATCTCTAGGTTGGAGGTTGTAGATCCACTCCTTTATATATCCTTTAAGGGATAATGAAAACACTTTTAGCTAAATTGTTCTCCTAAAACTCCTCTAGGATTTAATTTAATACAAATATCACCAATTATATTAGATTTTGGTTATAATTCATGATTTTCAATTCATTAAACTTTAGTAGTAATTGAATCATTACAGTTTTAAACTTAAGTTCTTATGGATTGTTAAGTTATGGAAGCCAATTATTAATGTTGATATTGGGTGCATACATTTCTCTCAAGGTATTTTTTATTTAAGAAATATTTTATTCCAAGTTTTTATTCTATATAGTAACTCTAGTCATATAAGAATATGAGGAAGGATAATTAGTCAATTGAATTGTGGAAAAGTATATTTCCTCTTGATTAGTGTTTTTTAGAGTCATGAGTCTATTTAGTATTATTATTTTAACCTATCGATAAAAACTAATGATGTGAGATGAATTAGATCTCTTCATTTTTTTTAAATCATTTTAGAAAAAAGTAAGAAACACGCCTGGCCTCCATGGTAATAAATCCAAGTTGATGTGTGGCCTATTGTGGGGCTACTGAAAAATGAATTTTGAACTTAATTTTTAAATGCATTTATAGTGGGACATAGGTTGTCCCTGAAGTGGGGAGTGTTATGGGTGTTTCCTTCTTCTATTTTATGGGTTTGGGGTTAAATTGGAAATATAGTTCAAATTGAGTTGTCTTTAAATTCAATATTAAAAACAGTGGCCTGATATTGGATATCCCCTTACTTTACCTATCAAATCACAATTCCACATTTAATCTCATGATTTTTATCTATTCAAGTGAAAACTCTATTGATCACCCTCCTCTAGTTATTTCATCTTTAATAAGGTATTGAAATTATCATTATTTCACTTAATCATACCAATACTAGTGAATAAAAATCTCTAATCACTCTAAGATCAACCCACTGATCACGATCACAAGCAGTGGTTAGAAGATATTCATACTATGTTCACAGTCTAGAAAAAGAGGGAATATGAATTCAAAATGAATAGAATTAAAAAAATATCCTAACATATAAATAATGTGAATAAATAATGAAATTAGTAAAAGAGATATTCAATTAAAATGTAGAATTTTTAATTGTGAGGTAAGAGAAATCCCCCTAACTCAGCCATTGATGTCTTATTATTCCATCTTTATACGGTGTTATAGTAGAAAGAAAATAAAATTAATAAGAAAAGAAGCATCAAATTATTGATCAATAATTAATTGAACCCACCCCCCCCCCTATAATACATATTTTTAGGTCATAAAAAAATGTTCCCAAATATTTATCCTACATTGAAATTGATCACATGAGTATCATGATTCTATCTAACTTCCTTAGGTGATTTCAAAATTACTTGAATGTTACTAAACTTCAGTGCAGAGGAAAAAAATTATCTTATTTTGATATTCGACACATTTCTAGATTGAGGTTCATGATCACCACTATGTGCATCTAGAATATTTCAAATGCTTCACACTCCTCCCATGATTAAGATCTGTACACCTTTTGAGGTGAGGTGCTTCAGGGCTTCATGGATCCAGTAAAAATTGAGTTATACTTGGAGGAGGGATATGATGCACATGCTAATTGACTTGAGTTTGGGTGGAATTATGCTTGGTCTCTATTTTAACACAAGTTTTATTAGAAAAAATTATTAATGAAACATTTATTAATAAAAATGAATAAATTTAATATATATTTATATTAATTCTAAATTTTAATAAACAATATATATTATATACAAATATAAAATGAATAAAATGTAATAATTAAACACACATTAATGTATTATAAATTTTTAATGGTTTTAATACATAATTATCCACTAATATATTTAATATAGAAATATATTCATATATATATATCAATATATATAATATTTTCTAAAATATGATTTATATAATACAAAAATAATTACACTTACATTAAATAAGTCATATATTTAGTAAAGAATGGTTTGTAATTAAAAATTAACATTAATTAAAAATATTGGTTAATTGTATCGAGTAATGGAAATTAATTGAATTTCATTTTATTTTTCAATTTAACATATATCAAACATGTGTTACATTGATTTCACACATACATATACGTAACTAATGAATTTTTATATACAATGCAAACACAAAAATATTTACGTAATTAATAAAATATTCTAAATAAACACACACCTAATATTTATTTAAATTATTCACATTTTAATATTCATTTTAAAATTTCATTTATTAAGGCTTAATGATACAGGCAGGTGGTGACGTAGGCGTGATGCAGTTATAATGACGCAGGCATGACGTAGGTCTGATGATGCAGGTAGTATGATGCATGCATGATGTTTTACTGGGCCTTTGGGATAGTTTGTGGGCCTTTGGGTCATGTAATGTACTTCATACCCACTGGGCCTTCAGGCCATGTTCTGAATAAATAAGGTTTATGGGTGGGTTATCCCTTAGGGGGTTATGGCATGCCTTTCCAACCTGTGTGCGTGGTATGTGTGTATGTGAATAATGTAACTGTACCACTAAGCACCTAATATATATATATATATATATATATATATATTATTCATTTTTAATATTTTTATTTGTTACATTTTTTTGGGAATTTTATCATTTAATGATATTTATTTATAAATATTTATTTATTATGTTTTAATATTTTAAATATATATTTAACTTTATTTCAATATATATCCATATTTATTTATTAATTTATAATTAATTTATAAAACTTATCCATTCTTTCTATATTTTTAAAGTGCACATATTTTTAATTATTCAACGTCATTCATTTTTATCATGCATGCATTTAAGATTATATATTCATTAATAAGGTCAAAAATATAATTGTAAATAAATATTTAAAAATAAATATATTTATAACTGTATATTTACTATATTTATAAATTTAAATATTTATAATTATAAATAAAAATACATGTTTTTTAAAAAAATAGTATTTATATAATTAAAAATAAATACTTGTATATTTAAATGATTAGAAAATTATAATAAATATATTTAAATAATTAATATATTTACTATATTTATATTTATATTTATATTTCTATTTCTATTTCTATTTCTATTTCTATTTATATTTATATTTCTATTTCTATTTCTATTTCTATTTCTATTTCTATTTATATTTATATTTATATTTCTATTTATATTTCTATTTATATTTATATTTATATTTATATTTATATTTATATTTATATTTATATTTATATTTATATTTATATTTATATTTATATTTATATTTAAATTTATATTTATATTTATATTTATATTTATATTTATATTTATATTTATATAAAAATATCTAATTATATAAATATATAAATATTGATTTTTTAAAAATGTATTTATATAATTAAAAATAAATAGTTATATATTTAAATAATTGTAAAATTGTAATAAATATATTAAAATAATGAATATATTTACTATATTTATATTTATATTTACATTTACAATTATTCAATATATATAATTATATAAATATATATAATGATAAAATATATTTATAAATGTGTATTTAATATATGAGGAGGGGATGATTTCTCGATGGGAGTCTCTTATTATACACCTCTATGGTGATTGGGGCAGCATTTCCATGGATTCTTCATTCAATCCTTCATTGATTGATGTTTTCCTTCCAAATGGGTTCTTTAACAGCCATAAATTTATTGTTGGTAAGGATGGAAAGTGGTTCGATCGTGATGGGATTGTGGAATCTTTACCCCCTAAGATTGGATTTAGTCGCTCCTCTCTCTTCAAGGACACCATCGTCGAAGGTCTTTGATGAAAGGGTAACATTTCCCATGTTAAATAGGATCCTATTTCTATCTAAGAATGTACAGAGATTGGTAGGAATTTAATTATTACTTGATTTGTTTTCCAAGGGGTGTGATACCATGGAGAATTGATGACTTGGAAGCACGCCTTTCAGAATTTTGGGGTTTCACCAATTGGAAATATGTTTCTTTAGGATGTGGTATCTTTCAAATTATATTTCCTTCTAATGAATTGAAGATGAAATCATGGGGCTTCGGGTTGGTATTCTTCTAGTTGGGTGTTCTTCACATAAAATAATGGGATCACAACTTCAGTCCACTGGAGGTTTTTAATCCATCTTCTCAAGCATGGGTCAAGGTACATGGGTTAAAATAGATACAATGGAACCCAAAAAAAAATTACAATATTTAAATGGCCATCGACATACCGATTAAAATGGATAAAGAACTTATGTTAGCTAGATTTATTCATTATGTATGTTTCCTGGTTGAAGTGGATTTCAGATCCACTGTAATCGATAAAATGATTCAATTAGTTGATGATGATGATTTTGAGTTACTGATTTAGTATGAGAAAATTCCTTGTTTTTTGTATGGATTGTAGAGTAATTGGTCTTGATAAATATAACTTTAAATGGTATGTGGTTTTCTATTTATATTTGTCTAGGGGATATGATAACAGTTAGTTCTTTAAAAAGAAAAAAAAT
Organism: Viscum album; assembly: GCA_963277665.1. Taxonomy (NCBI): domain Eukaryota; kingdom Viridiplantae; phylum Streptophyta; class Magnoliopsida; order Santalales; family Viscaceae; genus Viscum; species Viscum album. The sequence continues at coordinate 1,182,085,278 of OY728164.1, forward strand.
CTAAAACCTTCTAGAGGTAAGGAACAAAGTAGACTATATAAATGTGGGGATAATTTCCTTGTGGAACATATTTTAGTTATGGATACTACTATAAATGGTTTCCCTTAAATATAGTGGGATTAGGATTTTTTCCACATCATGTGGATGGCTATTCAAGAACCTGTGGAGATTGGAAACTCTGTTATTCAGGCTAATAATCCAAATGGGAAGAAACAAGTTAATCACTATAAGAAATCATGGGAAGACATAGTAGTTAAAGATGAAAAAGGAATTTATGTTATCTCCTTTAGAGTTTATAAGTGGACTAAATAAGGTTCTAATCATAAGAATCTTGAAAATGGATTTGATAATTATAATGTGACTTTAATGACTAGCCTCGTAGGACTTGCTGAAACTTAGGTTGATGTGTTGAAAGGTACATCAGTGGTATCCATAATGAATAAGGTTCATCCTTTAAGGATGCCCTGATCTTTATTCCCCCACCAAGGAATAACATATAATTTAGGACCCAGGGAAATCAACAAGCAGTGGATAGTGGTTCTGATGAGGAATCAATTGATATTCAATCCATTGATGAAGAGGCTATAAAAGAACTGGTTGATCAATTGTTAAATCATGAAAATTTGATTTCATTAAGGGATAACAAAGGTAAACAAAAAATGGATGTTGAAACTCCTATAAAGATTAAAAACATGAAAGAATCACTTTTGATTTAGACTGATGTTAGACCGGTAAGTTCCCCTACCCCTCTAGATATTGATTTCTTGGGGTTTCATTCTTTCTACCTAGGAATGAAACCTTGTTACTTAGAGATCAAGAATGTAGAAGAGAGTGTATCTTTACTACCTACAAAGGCCTCTAATACATAAGAAAGAAGATCATCCCATATGGATGTGGGTTTCTTGGAATATAATGCTCAATCATCACATGAAACTGTAAAATCATAGGTAATTACTCAAAAATCATTATGGATTTCCTGATTCTATTAATGAAGGGATGGTAGGTAGAAAGCATGTTAGTCATGAGGTGGGAAGATCGGTTGTAGTTTAGAAAATTCTTTCTAAAGTAGAATCACAAAAAGATGAAGATTACACCCTCACAAGGAATGCTAATAAGGTTACCTTGCTTGATGACATAGCTAAAAAGGTGGATAGTTAAGCTAGTGATGGGAGATCTGACTCAAAGGATAGTTGTATTGAGTGGATTTGGAAACAAGTGAAAACCTGGAGGAGGGGTCATCATCCCAGAGGCCATGGATGCAGGTGTGGGAAAACTAATTGGAATGTTATATGTGACGAGGAATGTAGGATAGGGGAAGATATTAGGAAAACTTTAGGTCTACGATTTTTTTATGGATGAGGTTAGTATTGTTCTGTTTTACCCTACCTCTTTTTTCTTGTTTTCTTTCATTTTTAATAAAAATATTGATCCTACCATTTAAAATATCTATATATATATATACTATATTTATAAAATATATGTTTATAATTATAAATAAATAAATGTAATTTTTTTTCAAAGTATCTATATATTTATAAATAAAAATATATATATATATAAATAGTTATAAATTTATAATAAATATATTTAAATAATGAAAATATTTAATATATTTATTAAATATATATACAATTATATAAATATATATAATGATATAAATACATTAATTATCATATAAAAATATTTATAAAAATATTTTCAAATATATTTATTTATAATTATAATTATAAATTTTTTATCTCTGCTAAGGTTTTAGCGGTGATATAGATGCCTTTTATCAATGCTTCTTTAGCACTGATAAAATATATCTTTATTAGTGTTAAATATTTTTCACTAATAAATATGGATTTTTTCACCATTAAAGAGGCACTGATAAATATACCTTTTATCGGCACTTATTATTTTAGCAATGATAAAAGGTATATTTATCGTCACTTTTCTGGAAACACATATAAAACACTCCCTAATATTTTTAAAAGAACCCTAAATAAACCGATTTTAGTCACACCTCTCTTGATTTTTTAAAAGTACCCTACTTTTGTCACTCCCTCGTGACTTTCTATCAGAAGAATCAATCTTCAAATGTAAGGCAAGTTATTTTTATCCTCTTCTCTCATTTATTGCTTGTTGTGGTTCTGCAGTGTGTATTAGTGTGGCATTTTATTGTGTCGATTCTCTTGTGGGTTCTATTTTTAGGGTATCCACTCCTTGTTTGAGTCTTATTGATTTCACAAGCATAGATGGTCAAAACCTCATCCATCGAGTTCAATGAGCCCCATGGAATTGGTTTGGGTTCCTTCTTTAGGAATTTTAGTCCTGGAATCATATCTTCCTCCACCTTTAATCTTCAACCTTCAATTATTATTCTGGATTAGATTTAGATAGGCCAAGTTCCTTCTTCATCACATATTCCTTTTATTTCTTTTTCCCTCTCATTTTCACCCTCTTCCTCATTATTCACACACTAAGATAAACCCTAGGGGGTTTTGGATTTTTATTTTTTTTATGGATTTGATTTATAGGGCATGTAATCTTAACTAGGGGTCCTCCTTTCTCTATTCTTGAGGGTTTTGTCATCTATTCTTTGTCCAAGTTGTTTTTCCCCATGATTGACTCTTAAATTTCATAACCATTTATTTGTTGAGGTTTATATTGGTGATTTACTTATTTAATAATATTATTAATTATACTTATTGAGTTTACAGGGAAGAAATTTGATTTTGACTTGGTTTTTAAAGATATGAATTGGGTTTCCTATATTTAATGAATGTTTTGAATGTGGTTTCATGTTACTCACTTGTCAAATTTCCCAATCAGACCTTTAAAATATAATTTATAATTTAAAATGATATATTGGGCTTGAAAAAAAATTTCAAAATGATTTTTCTTAGAATTTTATGTGATACATGAAATGCCAATAATTTTGAAAATGTTTTAAGATGGGTATTAAATAAAATGTGTGTCTAATAAAGGTTTAGACCCAATTTGGGTAAAGGAATAAATTAAATAATGAAGTATCATACCTTTAGTGTTTTTATGATGTGTAACCATGAGTCATGTTTTGAAATTTTGAAGATTATTCATAAAATATGATGTTTTTGAATGAGGTATTCCAGGTTCTACTTAAAAGGGATTTTAAAGAGAATCTTTTATGATTTATTACCATGAAATATAGTTTTGAATTTTTTTTAAATGACTCATTATATTTTAGAAAATAGTTTTCAATTTCATGAATATTTTTAAAACCTTCTTGATATTGATTCTTGAATAAATTTAATGGAATGTTTGAGATTGAATTTTTGGATTCTTTTGTGATATTTTATGAAACTGGTTTTTGATAAATGAATATCTCCCTGGTTGAATTTTAAAATAATCCCTTGGGAACCTTAGTATTTAGGTGTGTAGTCCAAGATAATCATTTTAGGAATGTTTAGATCTATATAACAATGTAGTCTATAATGAAAACACTGACTAAACATTGGTGAGGCATGGAGACACTTGTAGTAGTGGAATATTACCCCTAGGACTATATCCCTAGGGTAATGTGTGCATAAAGTATCCATTATCACTGAGAGTGTGAGGTTCCTTGAACTTTAACCTAACTTAGCTAAGGAATCCTTTACCATGGTGCTGGGATTTAAATTTTTAATCTACTTTTGTCTTCTAACAAATGTTTTATTTAGGCCAACTTTAAAATATATATATGAAATATTTAATAATCATGATTTTATTTAGACAGTGTAAAATGATCTTCATGACATATTTTTATTAAAATAATCATAGTTGGTTTATTTTATTAAAAATGGGTTATGAAAGATTTTTTATTAATTTTACTACAATATTTATAACCCTTATTTCATATTATTATAATTAAACATATCCTTAAAATTTATATTTGGTTAAATGTGTGTCATATAGAAATGTCAGTGGTGGGATACTTAGCATTTTTTATGCTCATGCCTATTTTAAATTTCAGTTTTCAAAAATGAAACATTGTTTTACAAGTTATAGTGGGTTTTGAACTTAAAAATGAGGTTTTCTTTTAAAATAAAATAAAATGTATTTGGTGTTTTGAAAATCATGAAGTGATATCAAAGTGAAATTGTAAAGTTTTCAACATTTCAAAGTAAACAACTTTCCATCGAAAAAGTTCTAAACATTTATTTTTTTATGGTTTTTGAATATAATTTTAAAATTATTCACATGATGGTAATGGTTTTTATAGAAAATGGGGTTCATATTCCATTAAGTGTTTTGAATAGAATGGTTGATTTTCAAGTATAATTAAAAAAAAGGATTCCATATGAGGTTTTAAAAATTCAAAAAGAAGCCTTTTGAATTATGAAATTGGTTTTTAGATGATATTTGTAATTTTAAATTAATATGTAGTAATTTAAAAAGTTTTTTTCTATTTAAAACTGTTTTGTAAAGTGGTTTTTATCAATATGAAATTTGGAAAAAGTTTTAAAAAAGTGGGTTTAGTGTTAAAAATGTGTGAGTGATTTCATAAAGGGACCGGAAAAATAAATTTAAAAGATAGTATTTTATTAGGATGTGTTGATATGGATGGAAAATATTTTGGTTTAGGTTTCCTATATTCAATAATTTTTATTTTTTTGTGGCGTGCCTTTGATTAGTGGTGTGTTTTGATTATATGTTCATCATGAAAATCAGTTTTATGAAAGTGAAGAAATGTGTTTTTATAAAAATAAATGTGTTTGATTGGAATGAATCCTTATATATTGTTTGAAAAATAAAAATAAGATTTACCAGGTTTCTCTCACTTAACCCAATTCTTTAATTTATAGTTCTTGTTGATGCATGGTTCTATTTAAAGAATTCCTAATAGTTTTTTCATAATTATTTGATCAATATATCTTGGTTGTTTTTTTATATTGTAACCCTCCTAGCTTATTTATTACAGTGTGATGTCTATGGTTTCTTAGTCAAAGTACTCTTGTGGTGCCTTCAGGTGATTAATGATATTGTTAAATACAAATTGGGTAATTGAGGAATCTTCATCAGGATAATGATAAAAACCAATTAATACAATATCTTTTGAGCATTTGTATTCTTTGTTTATTTTTTCCTTGTTAGTTTTTTATAATATTTTATAAATTTCAGGAAGAGTTGATGTTTTAGTTGAATTATAATATGGAAGGTAGTCCACCATATCTGATCCAACTTTGAATCTCTTGTTGGTCTAGTTGAAACCCATTTGATCACCTGTTTTTATGATAGAGTTTATGCTTATACATGGTAGTTTAATTATTATTCTAGAGATTAAATGAGTATTATGTCTTATTAATATTGATTTTTCTCATGTTGTTCCTTAGTTTTAAACATGATCTATATTTGGAAAATTTGAGTCTCATCCATTCCATTTATTCTCTTGGTGGTCTAGTTTAAATCCAAACAGATACTATTGTATTTTGCTACTTGAAATACATCCCACATCTCTTCTAGACATGCACCTAAGTTGATTGAACTATTATAAGTAAAATTAATCCCATATTGGTTACTTATGATCATTTTAGATTAATTTAAAGGATAAAATCTACCACCAATGGAGTAATTCTTTTCTTACACTCAATTACCCATTTCTTTAAAAGCATACTAAAATTATTTGAAGCAATCAAATGTTGGGTACCCTATAATATAATTATCTATACCTTTAACCTTTGAATATGAATATTTTATGTGTATTTATTTACTTTTTTTACAAAATAAATATGTTATGAACCTAATAGTATGGATATTAATTGAAAATGTATACATCCTAATCATAGAAAAAAATTATGAAAATTAACTAAATTAGAAATGAATGGCAAAAATACATGGTATTAGAATATATAAAAAATTCATGAATAGGTGACTTACTACTACTTATTTAGTTAATTTTATAATCCTTTTATCTAATTTTATTAGTTAATTTCCTTATTATTTATATCTGATACTTATTTTTTAAAATTTACACAATAGTTAAAACACACATCACATGCTCAAAACTGATCAAATAAACATGTATTGTTTTAAAACTTTATCTTATGATCCATAAGTTATTTTTGACATGTAGGAATTGACCACATGTTAATATTACACCCTATGTGGTCAATATGACTCAAATTTTGTGTTATCAATACAAACGTTTCATTTTAGTTTAAAACATGCGTCAAATAGTCAAAACTGAGAAAACGAGCTTGGTTTTTTAAAATATAAGGTAATGATTCATAGTTAATTTTTTACTTGTAAGAATTTACCACACATCAATCCAAGACAAAATGTGGTTTATATGACCTTAAGTTCATGATTTCAGTAGAAATATTCCATTTTAGTTTAAAATGTGTGTCAAAATAGCCAAAAATGAGAAAACGATCTAATATTGTTTTCAAAATTTCAAATATATTATTAAGCTACCACTTGAAAATAAGCTAGACTTTACTTCACTTCTGAAGTCATACTCATCTCATCCAAACTTTGTTTTGTTGAAAAAATTCAAGGTATTTCTTGTATATTATAAAAGAATCCATGTGTTATTTAATGGGTTTTTTATTTTACATTTCATTTTATATGATCATAATTCATTTTATCATGGATAAATAAATTTATTTGACATTTTAACTTCTTTTTATCTAAATTTCCAAATCATTATATGACTTATTTTCTAATAATCATTTAGATAATAAAGGAAAAAAAAATTTATAACCCAAAAAAATCTTATTTTGACTTTAACTAATAAGTTAGATATAAAATGGTGTGCTTTGTAATTTATGTGTGAATTATCACATGATGGTATGTTTTATGATTATTTTTTCACATGATTGCTTTATAGTTTATTCATGGATAGTTTAATTATGCTTTAATGTCACATCACATGATCTTATTGTATTCCTTATAATGTGAATATCAAAATATTAAAGTTATTTGATAGTAAAAGTATTCATAAATGTAAGAAAATTGTACAAAATAAAGGATTTTATGTTAACACAATGTAATTAAAAATATGAAAAGATCGTATTAAATAAAATACATCATTGTGACTAAGAGTTTGAACTCAATCTATAAATGTTAGGGCATCATTTCCTATTATGACCTTCTTGATGACATATTATGCATCTCAAAAGTTTCTCTTTTTCTTGAGGCTAGTCCATCCCATTGCGCATCCTGCTGGACTTTGGTCTCCCTATTTGATGCAACATGTTGATGTCAGGTATCAATATCGGATGGTCTTCAGGAATTGGGAAATATAAAAACACTCCAATAGGTATCTATGATGTAGCATAAAAGTTATAAATGGTGTCCATCTAATAAATTTTATCAACATATTCATCCCATGATATGTTTACAAAGGCACATGTTGTGATGGAATGTGCACATGGAAACAGTAATGCCTAGATGTTTCCACATTAACATTTTATTTCTTCCAATAATACTATCAAGAAACAAACAATACTATTTTTTATGGGGTCTAGACACTATTGAACATCAAATCGAGAGTCTTCTCAGTGGAAAATGTGAACTTGATAAGCTGAAGCTTCTTAGATATTATTGTCAATATCTCTTTGAAAGTGTCTTCCATGCCTTATCCCCTGCCGAATCTTGTCTGATGCTTGTTTTTTTCTTTCAATAAATTACTTCACACAATGATAAAATGTCTCCTAAACTAGGCTAGTTATTAGTAACTTGTGAATACCCTTGGAGACACCATTAATGCACTCCACAATGTTTGTGAACATGTGTCTATGCTTCTTCCCCCATCATATTCCTACGAACATTTTTTTTGGAATCCACATCATATAATCATACACTCCTTGATTAGCCTTGGATATTTCTTCAAAACTTTGTTTAAAAATTCATTGATCCAACTCATATTTTACATATAAGGGATAATATTTCACATAAATTATTTTTATCTTTACATTGAATTAGTAATTAATAATAAAGACATTGCATACCAAACCTCATGGTTTTCATCTTAACAGGTTCATTATCAATGTTTTTTGAAAATTTATATCAATTTATATGATGTAGTATCAATGATGTGCATTTTGGGGTCTCCATGTATTAGGATCTTCATTTATTTCCTTATTTATTTCCCTATGATGATTAGATATAAAACAGACACCCTAAATGCGGGTAAAATGATTGTTAATACATGCCAAAAACCAACTCCATTATTTTTAGTTTTCATTATCTATAATGGAAAATAAAATAGTTTTAGGTGATTAGTTGTCAACTTGGGTTTCCAAAATCAACAATACACCCTTCTATTTTCTATATAGAAACATGCCATCAATATTTATAAACTATTTTCATAAATGAAATGTGGAAATACATGATAGGAATGCCCAGAACAACCAATGAAATTGAAAATGAGATGGATCAATTCAGTTATCTGGAGACACATGTTCTTTCATATCAATATGGAAGACAATGGGGTTTTTGTGTCTTATTATTGATAGAGATTATAGAAACACCTGATACGGGTCATCCAAATCACCATAGACCTTCACAATTTCTTTCTATTTCTCCATTCATTCATTATTATATGAAATATTATAAGAAAAAAAATTTGTATCCTCTCTGAAAAAGGGGATACAATAATAACTTGGTAGGTCCTAATCATCTTGATAATAATATATAATACAAATTCATCATCCAATTATGTGTGATCTTATGTTAGGTTTAGCTAAATGCAGGTATGAGCTGCCTCAATCTTTAAAATTCTCCAACATCCAAATGAAATTTTAGGAATCATTATCAATCATAATCTATAATAATCCCCATATTTATCACACCATATGATTTATTTTTTACGGATTTATTCTTAAACTAAATATCTACAGTTCCTATTAATATGAAATATTTTTGGTGTGTTTTTATAATGCATATTTACTTGGAAAATTCCTTCCAACATATAATGTTTTTTCCAGCTCACTAAAACTATTCACAACAACACTGGGATACTCAGTTTTAGGTGTGATAACATTCCAATCAAATTTATAAAAATGTGACATTTCTTCTGATCAAGATTCAAATATTGGTGGGGGATTTATTGTGGGTTGAGGTTTCTTTACAACTACTACATTTATAGAAACTTCCTCCCTATGTTCTGCAACTCACTTCTCATCAGCACTGTCATCTATATCAATTCCATCATTATAAAATTTCTCATTGTAAGTTAGATTATATATATCTAGGATATCATCTAGGTTATTCTCTTCTATATCATTGGGAATTGGCTCAATTTATTTGTATGAACCTTACTTAACCATTATTATAATTCTATGTCTTTGTACAATTGGATGTTATTATTATATAGTAGAAACCTCAATATATAACTCCATCATTGCACCATATGACTACTGGGAAAATAAATTCATTTCTTGGACCCAGTACTTATCAGTATAAAATGGACAAGCTAGATTCTATAGTGTAGATGACAATTTAAATTTTATATAGCTAATAGTTTTAATCTCTTGATTAGTTATCATATTTAAGAAACCACTAATTCTCTCTTAATGTTCTCTTAGGCTTACATAATGAGATTTCCTAACTATTGTTTTTGGTTTTATACTATAATAAGCTCCTTACTTAGTTTTAATAACCTCCCCATAGTAGTATACATAGGGAAACATAATTATCTACATAAAAAATGTTTTTTTATCATGATTCTGATAGTATAAATACTAATTACAATGGGGTTGACTATAAAATATTTATTGTACTAAACTTTTAGAATGTATTTATATCCTTAAAGATGAAACTAATATTTCAACGTATAATTTTTTATCTTCCTAAAGTTATGTTCAGTAGTTTATAAAGAAAATTTGAATCAACTCAAGCATATCCCCTAGGAATGCTAAACCAAGTGTGCAGTAAGATCTGTTGTCATTCACTAGTTCTCAATCGAGTCCAGCTCAAGTTTGTGTTTTCGGGTTTTACCGCTAGGTACAACTGTTCCAATATAACATCACATTACGTTTTCAGGTACTTTTGATGTTTCTAAGTACCTCTATTTTGGAGTAGTGACAAATGGGAGAGTCAAGAGAACTTTAATGATGTTTTGAGGAAAAGGGGAAGTCACACGGGCAGCGCACGGGTTGTCTAAACTGTGCGGCCAAATTGTGCGTAGTTGGTCTTGGAGTCAGTAACTTCTGCACGGGCAGTTCATGGTTTGTCTAAACATGCGGCCAAACCGTGCGGGAAGGGTGGATGAGGCAGTAGCTAATGCACGGCTAGTGCACGGTTTGTCAAACCGTGCAAACTAACCATGCGGACACTTAAATGGGATCCTTAAATTGGGGATCTCACTCGTTTCTGCCTCTAAGTGCCTCATTTTTCATCCTAAGTGGCCCTAAATCGGCATTTGTCTTCTTCTAAGGTCAGAGAAGGTTCTCCCATCGTTTTGGAGGTGATCCAAAAGCTTCTCTTGGTGAATCGAAGTTGGATTCTTGAGGTATGTGATCGTTCTTCATTGTTCTTAATCTGTTTCTTAGATCTACTTAGATATACTTCTCCTCTTCTCTCGGTTTCTTAGATATACGCCCTTTATGGGTAGATCTAAGTGTGTGGATTCCAAATATGATGATATTTGGTCTTGATCTTACTAGGAGAAGAGATCTAAGGCAGGTTCTTGAAATACCAACCCAATTTTCTTGAGCGTTCTTGATCGTTGTGGTTTTAGTGAAAACCTTTGAGGTAGGTGGTTCCGTCCCAACTTACCAAGTTTATTTTCATTATATTCATTTTATTTAATTCAATTTTTGATTTAAATTCAATTGCCCAAATTTTATTTAAATTATATTGATAAAAACTCGATTCCAGTGAATCGAGATATTTGAAATGGTTTTGGCATGGAAATTTGGAAAACCCCAATTCCACTGAATTGGGTGTGTTTATGGAAATTTGATTATTTGAATTGTTCAATTTAAATTGTGGATTTAACGGAAATAATTTCAATTAAAATTTTGAATTTAATTGTGAAAATTAATTATGTGATGATGGAATTGGTTTTGAATGGATTTCAAACTGGTGAAAATGGCTTAAAATTTTTTGATAGAAACCCAGTGGTTTTATCTTGTGAAAAAGGCATGTTTTGAATAAAACCTATTTTGGTTTTAAATGGAATTAAATTGGCACTTTTAAAATGGAAGAGTGAGATTGATCTTATTTTTAAGCATTCTTAAAATAGTTCACCCATCATGTAAGAGCGCATGAAAACCTTAGGTAGTTAGTGAGTTATTTGGATACACTCTACGATATGACAACGTTCTAAAACACACTTGCAGTGGGTCACATCCCCGATGGGTTGGTGACGAGTCTCCTTTGGCCAATGTCATAGGGACTGAGTTCACATAGAGAGTTAAAAATCCTATAACTAGTTAATACTATCGTATCTTTTGGCAGATGACCATGTTACTCGCTTGTTTATTTATATTTGAGATATAAATGTATGTCAATGCTTTTGAACTGCTTACATGCCTGGTGAATTTATATAAAATGTTTTATATAAATGTTTTACTTAATCCATTGTTTTATAAATATTCCATCATTTTTAAAGCCTTAGCTTAAAATATTTATTTCCATCATTTGAAAATGTATAGCATATTTTTTTAGAATATGCTTTTAATTTCCAAACCTATTTATTTGAAAATTGAAAGATTTTCTTTGGATAATGTATATTTGGAATCTGTTACAGAATCTTTGGTGGTATCCTACTGGGATTAGGCTCACACCCTACTTTTTCCTTTGGGTGTTTGTATACTTTATTATTCCAGGATCGAGAAAAGGCAAGGGACCTCTTAGAGGTGGATCTAGCTATTGATCTTTGGCCTTGGTGTGATGTGTCCTCAGGGACCTTGGGGCTTTTTTTCATTTTTAGTACTTGGGTTGTAGTACTTTGGGATTTTTATGCCTCTTCATATTCTAGTACATTACTCCCATTGGAGTTTCTTTTTGTTATGTATACTATCTTGTTTCTTTTGCTTCAGCATTCTTGTGGAAAAATTTTTCCCACCTGCATGTTGTGTGATTCTAGGTGTTATTCGCCAACCTGTGGGGATCGGGAATTCCCTTCGGGATATGTCAGGGTCGGCATGGTTATATGGTTATCAGGGTACCCGGGCTAGTTTGTGACAAGGTGGTATTAGAGGTCAGGTTAAGAATCTTTCCTTGATGATAGTATGCATTTGAGTATTCTTGTCGGGACTTAGGAGGTAGTTGTGATTGAGTGCCTAGCCAACTGTCACCACAATGAACCTTAAGTCACCAGGGTTGGTTAGGGAAATATGACTTTTGGATTAGTTCTAGTATTTTCTCTATTTTGATTTGGATAGAGTGGAATCTAAAACTTGTTATCCATTCTTTTAAGATTAGTTTTCCTTGTTACTCAGTTTGCGTGTTAATCTATGTCTTTTTATGCTGTGTAGCATCGTGCCTCTAAGAAGACATGGAAATCAGATCCAAAAAGAGGTTGTTGGTGAATCTCAGCAAGCGAGTCCTATTGTGGATCTGAGTCTGGTTGAGGTGATTGTTCGCACTGACCAAGCTATAGGACAGGCGCCACCTCCAGTTCATGTTCAGACTCCAGCTATAGATCCTCATAGTGATATTCTCAGAAGTCATTTGCAAGAGTTCCTATGCCAGAAGCTACCAGTTTTCAAAGGCTCCACTGACCCTTAACATGTTGAGGAATGGTTGAGTAAGATTGAATGTTTGTTTGGGTTCCTAGAGACACCTGATATGATCAAGGTGAAGTGTGCCACTTTCGTGTTGGAGGGGCCAAGTAAGAGATGGTGGGACACAATGGTGATGGCTGGGAAACATGAGTGTTCAGAGTGGAAAGACTTTACGGTTATTTTCACTAACCCGTTCTATCCAGAATCAATGGTGTTGGCCAAGGCTGTGGAGTTTTTCAATCTTGAGCAGGCTAACAAAACCGTGACTGAGTACTCAAATTGATTTTCTAAGCTGGTACAGTTTTCTCCTGAGATTTTATCTAATAAGAGGATGAAGGATTGAAGATTCGAGTTGGGAATTTGATCAGATATCCATTATCAGGTTTTCTTACTGAAACAACCCACTTATACTGATGTGTTGGATAGGGTGATGATGGTTGAGAAGGACTTGGCAGGAAAGTCAGGGTTGAAGGAGGTTCTTTTCCCCCCTAGTGGCAGTGTCGGTTACTTTAAAAAAATAGAAGTGTGACATTTATCATGGTAGTTCTCGATAGAAGAGTCATTCCAAACCTCTGGTAGCACCAGGAGGGGTTTCTTTGACTTGCAATCAGTGTGGGAAGCTAGGAAATTCTCAGAGGGTTTTCACTGAGGCACCCAAGAACTGTAGCTCATGTGGACATTTAGGGCACTTACAGAGATTCTTCCGTCACTTCTCTACTCCACGTAGTGGAACAGGATCATCATCACCTCCAGAAACTGTGGGGAAATCAAATTCTTCACATACAAAATGGTTCCAGCCATAGACATCCGAAACGAAGCTTCTTCACGCAGTGGAAGATTCGACAGAGGTAGATGATATAGGTCCTGTGACTATTAGAGGTATCGTTACTATAGCTTCATCTTTAGTGACATCTCTTTTTGATACTAGTGCATCTCACTCTTTTATTTCAAACCATCTTATTAATCTGCTTAATCTACCTATGGAACATTTATCTTGTGTGATGAATATTACTACACCCAGTGGTGTGCCTCTTTTTTTTTCAAGGAGAATGGGACCCAAGGTCAAGCAGAGATGGACCCTCTTATCTAAATTTGGGGAAAGTTATATTAGTGTTTTCTTTTGATCGAGAGAAAGATTCAATTTGTGGTGATCTTCCTCCAGCCATCGTTGAGTTTCCCAACGTGTTTCCTTCTAACTTTTCTAGTTTTCCACCAGTAAGGGAGGTTGATTTCTCTATTGAATTAATTCCTGGTACTCAGCCGGTTTCTATTCCCTCTTGCCGAATGGCTCCATTTGAAATAAAAGAATTGAAGTCTCAATTAGATGATATTCTTGAGAAAGTTTTTATACGCCCGAGTGTGTCACCTTGGGCAGCACATGATCTCTTCACCAAGAATGTTGATGGTTCTCTTCTCTTATGTGTTGATTATCGAAATCTCAATCGAGTTATGATAAAGAACAAATATCCATTACCACTAATTGATGATTTGTTTGATCAATTGAAAGGGGAGAAGTGGTTTTCAAATATTGATCTTCGATCTGGTTACCATAAGTTGAGGAGAAAAGAATCTAACATTCATAAGACCGCTTTTTGGAGTAGGTATGGCCATTATGAGTACCTTTTTATGCCCTTCGGCCTAACAAATGCTCCTACAATTTTCATGGATTTTATGAACAAGGTTTTATGTGAGTATCTAGATACTTTCATGGTAGTCTTTGTGGATGAAATTCTTGTCTACTCCAAGTCTGAGGAGGATCATGTGCATCATCTAAGAACAGTTCTGAGTCTTCTAAAGAATCACCGACTTTATGAAAAGATTTCAAAGTGAGATTTCTAGATTCGGGAAGTGAAATTCATGGGATATTTCATGCCATAACAAGAAATATTCGTTGATCCAGAGAAGGTGAAGGCTGTTATGACTTCGTAACAACCATGAAATGTTTTCGAGATTTAGAGCTTCTTGGACATAGTAGGATATTATCGCCAATTTGTTAAATACTTCTCAAAGTTAGCTTGTCCAATGAATGCACTGACTCGAAAGGGAGTGAAGTTTTCTTGGAATGATAAATGTTAGAGTTCTTTTGTTGAGCTAAAGCATCTTTTGACTACCGCACTGGTGTTAACTCTTCCTGAGGCTAGGATAGGTTATGTGGTCTTATGTGATGAATCGAGTTCAAGTTTGGGATGTGTCCATATGCAAGGTAATCATGTTGTTGCCTATGTATCTCGTTAGCTTAAGCCTCATGAGAAGAACTATCCTACCCATGACCTTGAACTTGCTTCTGTAATGCACGCACTTAAGTGTTTGAGACTTTAACTTTATAGTGAAAGGTTTACTATATATTCAGACCACAAGATCTTGAGTTATATCTTCTCTCAAAAAGATTTGAATCTCCGCCAAAGTTATTGGGTGGAGTAACTACAATATTTCAACTTTGACATTGCCTATACCCTGGGAAAATGGAATGTAGTTGCAGATGCGTTAAGTAGGAAACTTCCATCACAGGATATGAAAGAATCTTCAGAAGAGTGTATTTTGATGGCTCTTTTTTCTTAGTTGCATATTGGAGTTTACTGGAAGGGGAATGAAGTTTCTTTAGCCAGTGTTCAGTTGGCTTATTATCTTCTCAAGTTAATTCTTCAATAACAGCAACTGGATGATGAATTCCATAGCATTAAGGAATCTCTTTATGGTGGGGAGACCGAAACTCAGTGGTCGTTCTCCAAAGAGGGTGTTCTGTGTTACCGAAACCATTACGTTGTGCTGTTAGCGGCAAGGAAGGATGTGATGGGGGGTTTCCATATCTCTCAGTGGGCTATACACCCAAGAACCACAAAGATGTTCTATGATATGAGGAGACAGTTTTGGTGGACATGTATGAGATGGGATATTTATGAGTGTGTATCTCTATTCTATACATGCCAGCATGTGAAATCCGAGAACCAGAAAACTTCGGGTTTTCTTCAACCACTTCTAGTCTCTACATAGAAGTGGGATGAAATCTCTATGGACTTTGTAGTTGGGTTACCTCAAATCCATAGGAAGAAGAACGCAATATTGGTTGTGATCGACAGGCTGACCATGTCGGATCACTTTATACCTATTCAAGATACAACCAAAGTTGAGGAGTTGGGAAATATTTATGTGAAAGAAGTTGTTCGTTTTCACGGAGTTCCATCTACTATAATCTCTTATAGGGATCCTTGGTTTACTTCTAACTTTTAGAGAGACCTTCATGAGGCACTGGGATCTTAGGTTCGTTTGAGTATGGCCTACCATCCACAGTCAGATGGCCAGACATAGAGAGCTATTTAGATCCTTGAGGATATTCTCCGCGCATGTGTTCTCAACTTTGGTGGATCTTGGGGTGATCATCTAGGGCTATTTGAGTTTTCTTAACACAATAGTTATCAGTCTGTGATCAAAATGGATCCTTTTGAAGAATTTTATAGCCTTCCTTGTAAATCTCCTTTATGTTGGTTAGAGATTGGTGAAAGTTCTTTGGTAGGACCGAGTTTGGTCCAAGAGATGACAGCTAAGATCCAGTTGATTCGTCAGATAATTTTGATATCATAGAGTCGGTACGAGTCTTATGCTGATCATCACCATAAACCTTTAGAGTTCTTAGTTGGTGACCAGTTGTTCTTGAAAGTTTCACCCAGATTAAGTCATCAATGGATTGGGAGGAAAGGGAAGCTTGCTCCTCATTTTGTGGGACCTTTCGAGGTTGTTGGTCTTGTGGGGAAAGTTGCTTACCATCTAGCTCTACAACCACAGCTGACATCGATACATAACGTGTTCCATGTATTGCAACTATGAAAGTATCTCTATAATCCATCTCATGTTTTGAGCTGGAATGATCTTGAGATTGAACCAGATTTATCTGTGACTGAATGACCAGTCAGAGACCAAGGTACTTCGTGGGAGAATGATACCTCTGGTTCGTGTACATTTTCAGCATGGTTCTGATTCTCATGATATGTAGTAAAGGGAGGCACTTATGAGAGATTAGTGGCCTCATCTTTTTGACGTCGAGGTTTCTTCATAGGATTTTTGGGTATAGAAAAATCTTATGGTGGGGAGGTTGTAACATCACGTTACGTTTTCAGGTACTTTTGATGTTTCTAAGTACCTATATTTTGGAGTATTGATGAATGGGAGAGTCGGGAGAACTTTAAGGATGTTTTAAGGCAAAGGGGAAGTCGCACGGGCAGCGCACGGGTTGTCTAAACAGTGCGGCCAAACCATGTGTAGTTGGTCTTGGAGGCAGTAACATCCACACGAGTTGTGCACAGTTTGTCTAACCGTGTGGCCAAACTATGCGAGAAGGGTGTCTGAGGTAGTAGATAATGCACAACTAGCCCACGGTTTTCCAAATCGTGCAAACTAACTGTGCGACCACTTAAATGTGATCCTTAAATTGTGGATATCACTCGTTTTTGCCTCTAAGTGCCTCGTGTTTTCTCCTAAGTGGCTCTAACTCGGGATTTTTCTTCTCTTAAGGTCAGATAAGGTTCTCCCATCATTCTAGAGGTGATCCAAAGGCTTCTCTTGGTGAATCAAATCCAGATTCTTGAGGTATGTGATCGTTCTTCATTGTTCTTAATTGGTTTCTTAGATCTAATTAGATCTACTTATCATCTTCTCTCGGTTTCTTAGATCTACGCCCGTTATGGGTAGATCAAAGTGTGTGGATGCCAAATATGATGATATTTGGTCTTGATATTTCTAGGAGAATAGATCTAAGGTGGGTTTTTGAAGGAGAAACTCGGTTTTCTTGAGCATTCTTGACCATTGTGGTTTAAGTCAAAACCATTGAGGTAGGTGGTTTCGTCCTGACTTACCAAGTTGATTGTCGTTGTATTTGATTTATTTATTTCAATTATTGATTTAAATTAAATTTCTCAAATTTTCTTTCAATTAAATTGATAAAAACATGATTCCAGTGAATCGAGATATTTGAAATGGTTTTGGCATAGAAATTTGGAAAACCTCAATTCCATTGAATTGGGTGTGTTTATAGAAATTTGATGATTTGAATTGTTCAATTTAAATTGTGGATTTGATGGAAATGATTTCAATTTAACTGTGAAAATAAATTATGTGATGATGGAATTGGTTTTGAATGGATTTCAAACTGGTGAAAATGGCTTAAAATGATTTGATAGAAACCCAGTGATTTTATCTTGTGAAAAATGCATGTTTTGAATAAAACCTATTTTGGTTTTAAATGGAATGAAATTGGAACTTTTGAAATGGAAGAATGGGATTGAATGTATTTTTAAGCATTCTTAAAATATTTCTCCCATCATGTAAGAGTGCATGAGAGCCTTAGGTAATTAGTGAGTTATTTGGATACACTCTATGCTACGACAACGTTCTAAAACATACTTACTACGGGTCACATCCCCGATGGGTTGGTGATGAGTCTCCTTTGGCCAGTGTTATAGGGACGTGTGTATACACATTTTTCTGAGTTCACATAGAGAGTGTGGAACCCTATAACTGGTTAATACTATCGTATCTTTTGGCAGATGACCATGTTGCCCGATTGTTTATTTATATTTGAGATATAAATGTATTCTAATCATTTTGAACTGATTACATGCCTTCTGAATTTATATAAACTTTTTTATATAAATTTTTTACTTAAGACATTGTTTTAGAAATATTCAATCATTTATAAAGCCTTTTTGTAAAATATTTATTTCCATCATTTGAAAATGTATAGCATATTTTGTTAGAATATGCTTTGAAATTCCAAACCTATTTATTTAAAAATTGAAAGACTTTCTTTGGATAATCTATATTTGGCATCTATTATGGAATCTTTGGTGGTATTCTACTGGGCTTAGGCTCACACCCTACTTTTTCCTTCGGGTGTTTGTAGACTTTCTTCTTCTAGGATCAAGCAAAGGAAAGGGACCTCTTGGAGGTGGATTCAGTTGTTGATCTTTGGTCTTGGTGAGATGTTTTCTTAGGGAACTTGGGGTTTTTTCCCATTTTTAGTACTTGGGTGGTAGTACTTTGGGCTTTTTATGCCTCTTTATATTCTGGTACATTACTCCCAGTGGAGTTTCTTTTTGTTATGCATAATGTCTTGTTTATTTTTTCTTCCGCATTCTTGTGGAAAAATCATTCCTACTTGCATGTTGTGTGATTCCAAATGCTAGTCACTGACCCGTGGTGATCGGGAATTCACCTTGGGCTATGTTAGGGCTGGTTCGATTATCAGGTTACTAGGGTACCCGGGCTGGTTCGTGACAGCCAAATCCACATCCATTTATAGTATCCATAGATTGATTTAATTTATTAGATAACCAAATAATCTTTATAATACAAAATTTTTAGAACATCTTCTTATATCCTAAAACATGACACTAAAGTTTTTTAGTGCAATTTTTTACTTTACTATATATATGTTCGGTGGTTTATAAAGAGAATTTAATTCATCTAAAACATATCCATCGAGATTAACAAACCAGGAATGCAATAAGGTATAAATCATCTAAATAACAATAGTAACAAATCATGTGTGCAGTTAAGCCTCTTTGTCATCCAGTTTTTCATCTTTCATCCTATGTTTATTATATGATAATCCAAATTTAATCAATAGATAATCATTAATTAATTATTAGTTAATCATTATTTAATTATTAATTAATCCAATATTAATTATACCTCAATCAATCATTAATCAAAATTTAATCATTACTTAATTAATAGATAGAAAATAATTACTTTATATATATGATTATTAGTTAACTAATAGTTCATCAAGTAATTATTAATTAATCATTCTTTAGTCATTAGTTAATAATTCTTTAATTATTATATAGTCATTATCTAATCATTATCTAACCATTCTTTAATCATTAGTTATCATTGGATAATAATTATTGAATAATTAGTTCAATCATTCTTTAATAATTGTTTATTCACTATTTAATCATTCTTTAATCATTAGTTAAAAATTATTTAATCATTATTTAATCAAACATTAATCATTAGTTAATTGTTATTTAATCGTTAGTTAATTAGTTAATCATTGTATAATGATTAGTTAGTCATTGGTTAATCATTATTTAATCACTAGTTAATCATTAGTTAATCATTCTTTAATCATTATTTAATCATTAGTTAATCATTAGTTAATCATTAGGTAATTAATTGTTAATCATTATTTTATCATTACTTAATCATTTTTTAATCATTAGTTAATCATTTTTTAGTCCTTATTTAAGAATTATTTAATAATTAGTTAATCATAATTATTCATTAGTTAATCACTAGATAATCATTTTTTTATAATTATTTAATCATTAGTTAATCATTACATAATCATTATTTAATCATTATTTAATCATTTGTTAATAATTATTTAATCATTAGTTAATCAATAGTTAATCATTCTTTAATCATTAATTAATGATTAGTTAATCATTCTTTATTCTTTAATTAATAATTGTTTAATTATTAGTTAATAATTTTCTAATTGTTAGTTAATCATTAGTTAATTATTATTTTATCATTTTTTATCATTAGTTAATAATTATTTAGTCATTTCTTAATGAGTAGTTAATCATTAGTTAATCTTTTTATAATAATTTTTTAATCAGTATTTAATTATTAGTTAATTATTCTTTAATTATTATTTAATAATTATTTAATAATTATTTAATCATTAGTTAATCATTATATAATCATTATTTAATAATTAGTTATTTATTCTTTAATAATTTGTTAATCATTTTTTAATCATTCGTTAATCATTACCAGAAAATCTTAGAAGTTGAGCGTACTCTGTCCGAAAAATTTATTATTGAAAAATAAAAGTGGAGAAAGTAAAAATTATTTGTCACACAACACCACCAAAACATGAAGTGGAAAAACCAATGCCACTCTAAAAATAAAAATTCCATCCAGAAATAAAGAGGTCACATTACCCAAAATTATAAATTGTAACAGTTCCATCCAAAAATAAATAAGACACATGGCCCAATATTAAAACCCTAATGTCCCATCATCAATCGACATCCTAAGGTCCTACCACTTCATTCCAGACTATAATTACATCAAGTCAAAACCTTTCATGTGGCCCAATATATCAACTCCATGCCAACCTATGAATTGTGCATCGGGTAAATCATCACCCCTGCACTTACCAAACAATTTCATAGGCTTCCATGAATCACGACGCTCAAGACAAACTCATGACCCATGGTCAACAAAGCGATCAGCCTATCGCCAAACATATCCCAAAACCATATAGATTTCTCCCGCATTCTGAGGGTATTTTCACCCCATGCTGAGATCCATGCCACGTGCCACCACCTATGTATGTCATTAGCAATCGTCGGTTCATCCCCAAAACATCGAAGGCAGCCTCACATTCCTTCCCTATGTAAAAATCAAGGTCGGAATACTTCATTTGAAATACCTCCATCCTCATATCACCACCGAGGTTCTAACTAGATATAGACCACACCTAATTGAAACATCCACTATAAAATTGACCATCACCCATAAACTCCAACGAACAACACTCCCAGAAGAAAAAATGGCATTATGATCCCCCTCCTACTGTACCCAATATTGTCATCTTCTCACTACACATTCACAGTTGTGTCCCACATATCCTAATTTTCTTCACCAACACATTGATGGACCAACCTGGGCCTGCACCTATCTAGGAAAAAAACGTCGGGGTTCATTCTTTAATCTTAAGTTATTCATTTGTTAATCTATACTTAGTCATTACTAATAATTACCAATAATTATAAACTATATATAACTAACTAAACTATTAAATAAATAAAATATCAAGATTAAACTAAAAAATCAATTAATAAATACATAACTTTAAAATAAATAAGAAAAAATAACTCTAAATGATGTCTTGCAAAAATCGGCACTCCTTTTAGGCCACTGAAACCACCATGCACAAAGGAAGAACCACTAGGCTAACTGTAGAGAGATAGAGGAGGAGTGAAATTAATTTAGATGAAGGAATTTTGGTGTGAGGATTGGGGGTTTCCTTTTATAATCGATTCAAGTAATTGAGGCACCGATGATGCCACCTTTTGGATTTATTTACGCGAATGATTGCATCGCAAAACCCGCCATTTTACTTAGTTTAGGCAAAAGGAACCACCTCCCCTACTTCCTTTTCTATGTCATTGATTCACATCGATGATAGGAAATAAATAATTGGTTAGGCCACCTTTTAATGAATAGGAAAGGTGGGAGGAACTCTGCCTCATTTCCATAGTAATTTTCCAAAATTTTCTAACCAAGTATTAATTCAAAAAAATAGAAAAAAATACATAAAAAACTCATAGAAATCTACAACTGGAGTTGGTGATGTTCCTGTGTGTGGTTTTTTTTATATTCAGTAACATTGATGGTTCACATGTGTAACCTGTATTGGTGGTATTTTTTATGCATCATTCCAGTTGTGTTCATGTTTAGAGGTAGTGATGACATGCACAATGTTCACATGGAATTTCAAAGATTGATAATGCGAGTTCTCTTCATGTAGTGGGATTTCAGATTAGAATAACAATATTTCAGTAATATGATTATAATTTTCAATATATTATTATTTTTATTGTCATTATTACTATTATGTACAAATTTTTCATTATAATTTCAGTATAATTATTTATTATTATGATTTTAGCTGAGTAACGAAAGATTTGCACATTTTATTTTAGTATTCGCTTATTGTGATTCAATTTTCTAATTAAAAATAATACTATTTTTTATTTTTTTTATTTATATTTATTCTAAAATGAAATTTTATAAAATAATTTTGGCCGATAAAATTCTAACTTTATTAAGTGATACTAAATAAGTTAACCTTTTGAATTTGATGTAGAAAAAAGGTTGATTGAATTCGTGAAAAATGATCCTAGTCATTTTGCTACATAAATTAGGAATTTAATTTAGTATTTTAATTTATTTATAACACTAGAGAAAGGTAATTTAAATAAATTATAAGATAAAAAATAAACCTTGTAACAATTTCTTAAAATTTTTGAATTGATGATATTTGAGTGAAATAATTATATAATCATGGAAAAATATTTTTATGGTGTGTGTAATAATTTTCTTTACAATGATAAAATTCCAGACACATCTCACTGACTAAATTTTATTCTCATTGTTAAATTGAATTGTTTTTTTAGTATTATTTTTTTTTACTTTTTTTCTAATAAAAAGAAAATATAAAAAAATACTCCTTATAGATTGATTTCCAAAACATTTTTGAAAGAGATTTATTTTAGTAACATATACCCCATGTTCCATGTGGATAGAATTGGCTTCCCAATACTACAATAATTACTAGGTTTTATGAATTTATAAATTTCATACACTATTAAAAAATGAACAATTAATTTTAAGACATATATAAGAAATAAATCCCAACTATAAGGCTCTGTTACTGAATTTTACCAAGATAAAGATTAGAAGACCTTATGATCTTGGTATTTGGATATATCTGATGTAATATTGAATCATGTGGGTTTTTTTTATGACGTCTCAAAAAATTATAATTTATAAAATTAGTTACCATTCTTTCTAATTGTATGATTTCAAGTTGGAAAGGGATAAAATTTTACATTGAATGAATATAGCCACTACAAGTACATATGTAATCCCCTATCTTGGATCACCTGAAAGACACCCATATCAGAATATTACATGACCTTAGGCCCAACTACCTATTTTATAGAGGTTTTAGACTAGTGGTTAGGACCCAACATAGTAATGGGGAGACTATTCCCTCTAAAAACAAGTCTGAGGACCATCCCTAAATATACCAAGAATTTGGAATGACCCATCCATATAACTATCATCCCATAAACCTGTATACATAAAATAAGGAGCCCCATGAGCACCCATAGTCCATAATAGAAAGTATTAAATCAATTTATATGATTCATCAACCATAACAGATCTATTTTAGATAACATGGAAGGGTATATAAATGAAATAATAGCTCATAGATAGTACATGATAATAAATAACTAAAAATAAAACGCATTGACCTCCAGCTTAACTCACATAGCCATCTAGAAGAATCCTCATCCTCCAAAACCTTCTAAACCTATAAAACTTGTCCAAATCCAAGTGTTACTTATATCCTGAGAGAAAATATGAAGGTTTACCCATATACATCAAAACTTGTATCATGTACGCAGGGAGGGGGTGGGTCTAATGACCTAATAGGAATCCTAAATGCCATGATAATGCTAATTTCTATTGTGATTAAGTGGATGTGTATGAAATATATATATATATACTAATTGTAGTGGTAATCATGAAAAATAAAAACCTAGAAACATAAAATGAAATGAACATAAAATATACAATTTAGGTAATTATGTTCTAATCAGACCACCAAAACACATGACCCTACCTACATCGACCCTATGATGGAAGGAAGAGTCATTATATACTACCATCTACAACCATAACCCACCTATTCCCAAACCATGAACATGGAAATAAATTTTCACTCAGGGGAGACAATCACCCAGATCCCACACCACACGCCAATTAGGAAACCATCTCAATCATGGAGGATCCATCATCTAATTTCACATCACATCAAATATTATATAGCATCTCCTTAATGGTATTCTGACCACTAAACTTGTACAGTGTCATGTTCCTAGACCTCGTCTCTCTCATGGAAGTCATACCACTACCATCTTACACAAGTTACGACCCAATAATCCCATATCACTCTTTTTTATAGTAACTTCTCTCAATCCACTCCATCTCACTCATGGTTATCCCAGACTTCATGCACAACAAGGAATCTATCTCATCAAAGTTCCACCAACATTATTGTACTCATGGATAGTTAATGACTTGGTATCCATCACCCACAATAAATATATCACTTATCAAAAACACATAATCGAAACACCCATGAAATAAAAAATATGTAATAAAACTTATCTCACGACTCACTATCCCTCTAGCCCTATAGTCTAAACTCCCAATTCATAGTATTCATAAATATATGACATGTCAATCCCCTTGGCATCCTCATCCCACCCAAATGGGAATCCACAAGGATCCTATAGTCCCATATCTACCCATATCAACCCTCTAAGGATTATGTCTCCTTCATCTAGACCAACCCTCCACTTTGATACTGATATAAATGTTCTAAAAAGGCTACACAGACAACATTAATCATCATGCAACAAGGAACACACCAGGAATCATAATAACCACATTATCTTAAAAAATATGGAATCAACCACACAAGGTCAAATAGAAAAAAATCAACCAACCCCCCCCCCATACATCCCTTTAAAACTAATCAAAATAAATTTTATTAGTCATTTAAAAAAGGCCCTATGTTCCCTTATATTAATGCTTGGACCTTGGAAAATTCTATCAAAGTTATTTAGAAAAAAAACCCCATTTCCCATTTTGAAATACTTTACAAAACATATTCTAAAATCATGACCTTTACCATTTAAATACATTATATTTTTAAAATCGTATTTTAAAAATAAAATCATATTTATATTTGAAATCTAAATCATGACAGCAATAAAACCATCAAGAGTGTCACTGATACTCTTTCGACTTAGTCACAACCATCAATCTATTTAGAATGATATGTGTTCCATGATGACTATTAGGCCTATGAGAGGTTTCCCCAACCTTATTGACAGAACAAAAAATTCATAAAATATAAATAAAGATAATAATAATTCTCAAACATAGATATAAAGTCACCTAAAAACCAAGAGAAAATATTATGTAATGGACACCTGCCTCATCCGGTGATTATAAATCCATCGAAAGTTCATAACAAACACCTTTGATTCTGATATCATCTAACTCAATAATAAACACAATAAAATTAATTAAGAGAACAATTTAAATTAATTTCAAAATTTCTATAACTAACATAGAGAAAACAAAGAAGCTATATGAAATTGAAACCATGATTAATGAGGCATGATCCCCTTTTTACATGCACTCATACCTAAGTAACACAAAATAACCAAATTATAATTCCAATTAAATGGAAAATTTAACCCAAATTCACCTAAAACATTAAATAAATCTATAAAAAAACTTACTCCAAGGATAAAAATGAAATAAATATTGATTACAAAATCACAAAACCTTCAATATAAGTTTCACATGAAAACCCCAACAAAAGGGATGATTTCACCTTGATCTGGTGAAATAATCTCCCAAAAACCTATCCAAAAAAATTAGGGGTGAATTAAGGAAGATTAATAAGATGGGAAAGTAGATATTACCTTGAATTATCATGATGAAACACTAAGAATCTTCCATGATCAAATGGTCATCAAAGGGAGGGGGGATGATATCCAAAGAGGGATCTCCCCTTTGTTTGATTTATAAAAAGAATGGGAATCATGGGGGTTCCTAAAAAGTACCCCATTGAAATTATAATACATGCCCTATAAAATAGTTTGGGAACAATGGTTCATGGAATGAATAGGGTGTTCACATTATGAATCCTTCTCCAAGTAGAGATAATCCCTTATTCCTTGAAAATTTTATGGAATAAAACCAAGGGTAATTCCATGAATGATTCTAATATAAGACCCTCTCCAAGATACCACATTAATTTTCTAAAAGGACCTCATGAAACATTATTAATGTTGTGAACACCACTCATCGAGACATGATTGACATGTTATAGTAACATTTAGATGTCTCGGCACCTAGACACTGATCCAATAACCTCTAGAACACCCAATATACTTTCCAGACCTTGAGTGACATCCAAAAACATCTTTTAAGGATTTTCAAATTATTATAACTCTAATATGAGTCTTAATTCACAAAATAAACCCCTCAATAAAAAAATAAGACTTCCTCTGACACTCACAGCTTGTAATGATGTGGGTTAATAAAAACTCCTCACTATAACACTTATTATCCTTGAGATGCTATAATATTCCTTCATCTATGAATATTGTCCTACCATGGTCATTAATTCATGAATAAACCACTATATTTCATCTATGATCATTGAATTCACTTTTGTGGTGCAACTCAAAACACCAATCCTGACAAAAGAAATTTTTTTCAAAAATACTTAGTTTGATCCCCAAACCAAATCAAATTATTCCTAAAAAATACTCCTAAGGAAGTTTCAATTTGACCTATTCAAATTCTATGTTAATGAAATACCTGGTCCTATCTTGATTCAATTCTCTTGAAATTCATTACCCCCCCCAACACATCACCACTTCACCACAATACCAACCATGATTACTTTACACCTAAAGGCATAACTAATTCATCCAATTCCCATAATAATTTTTTAATATGGGTATCAATGTAATTCAATAGTTTGTTTCTTGAATAACTTACTATGCTATCTTACTTCATCACAACCAACAATGAACCTATGATTTGACTCACCCTCATATCACACTACCTGTATCTTATTCCCATTTCCAAAACACAAAATCCATATGACACTGCACCTAAATCCTAAAATGGGGTATGTTCACTTGATAGTATCCCAATATAACCATAACTATCCACAAAATGGTTCCACTATTCCCATTATCCTTCTAACATGAGTTTCATATATCTGGGATTAACAATATCCCCCCGCCATAGAATTATCTTTATTGCCACCATATTGAACCGAACATGCGATCTCTATAGCCCATGTAACGTTTATTACTAAATGTAATGATTTTATGTGACTACCATACTCATAATTGAGTTACCAAATGATACATGAATCACTAAACACCCATATGGTCCTCAACTATACCCCTAAATCCCCAAAAAATGAAGTGTCAAAAACTTATTTTCCCTGAGAATTATGCTTCTCCCCACTATAAGAATCCAAAAAATGAGGTTGATCCTATATAATAGTGTTCCCTACTATATTAATAACCTATATAAAACATTCACTAAGTGTTATTTCTAGTAAAATCATCAAAATACGCACCCATATGCACTATCCTCATAATAGATATCTATCCCATGAGCCTTCTACACATGTATCTCTTGAAATAAATGCGAAATAATCACTGATCATAGAAGACAAAAACCCATTCTATCCCTATCAACCACTAAAAACTAAAAAACTAGACTACACAAGCATAATTTTCTCTCCATACACCAAACCAACCAACCCAAAAACTCTATCTAACCTCACTTGGTGTTTCCCAAACAAACATCACACATAATCCAATCACACAATTCAAGCATCTGGATCACTACCAGTAAACATACTAAAATATAAAAAATATGATTTACATGGTATCAATCAATTATTTCAAAATCCATTCAAATAATTTTCATAGTCTAATACTCACCCATATTTTAACCCTTATCATCCAAGTATTTTCATCAAAAACCAAAATAACCAAAAAAACCCGATTCTCCTTCCCAAAACTACTTATGAATTCAAAAATTTATATTTAAATATAATTTTCAAAAAATATTTTCCTAATTTTTAAAAAAAACATAAAATCCAAAAAAAATAAAATCACTTATTGAATGATCCATTCTAAGTAAAACATATCTTAAAAACAATTTTACACACACCTCCCTCCACTGTATGCATTTTCTTTTTTAAAACATGGATTTTAGAAAAATAATAAGATTTCCAAAATAATTTCCCTATAGATTCCAACAATAAAAAACACAATAAATCACTAATTCTGCTTGTATTCGTAGTAATATAATCTCCCCATATAATATATTTGGGAAAAATTAAATTATATGATAATTTTATTTAATTAATAATTGATTCTTATGAGGAAACATGTTCAAAAACACCACCTATAGACCCGTGTATCATTTCTTAAGAATTCCACTATCATTATGAATAAACAACTCACTAGTTCTCGACTAAGTCCAACAACTCATCCATAGTCCCATCTATACCATATTTATAATTCTCAAAACAATCCACCACTTCACTCATCCTAGAGTACCTAGTCTTGAAATTGGAAATCCCCTGAAAACATGGATTTCAAGTGATGTCATGTCATATAGGTATACACTCAGTCTACTTCCTGAGTCCATAAAATATAATTCCACCTATATCTCAGACTTTCCCATCTCAAAACATTCTATGATACCATTTTGTAACATCTTAACCCATACTAACTGAATAAAACTTGCATGGGGTTTCCAAATGACCTCATGCAGACCTCTCCATACACCAAAGGATCCTAACTAGTGTCTAGGGCCTAACAGTCATGGGGAGACTATTCTGTATAAGAATAAGCTTGAGGGTCATTCCCGAATCTACTAAAAAATCAATATGATCCATCTATATAACAAAAATATTAAAAAGTCACTACGTACTACTATAATAAGTGTAATGGTTATCGTTCTATATATCCACCTAGGAAAATAACATGCAATAAACATAAAACATACAAGTAAAGTCATTGTATACTAAATAAGCCACTATAACTCTTGAACCTCCCTACTTCATCTTCATGTTGGATGAAAGAGTCACTAAGTATTACTATCCTAAATTATACAGTGTTTATTCCCATTATAAGCACTTGAATATCCCTTTTTTACTCTAGGAAGACTAATTACATAGATCCCACACCACAAAATCACTAGTCCCCATCTCACTCATGGAGGCCCTGCCATCCAATTCCACATCATATCATAACTTAGACACTATATCACTCATGAAAGTGAATCCATTGAACCTTAATCATGTAACATTAATAGACCCCATCTAACTGATTATAGACTAACCACTACTATCTCACTCATGGTATGAAACAGCCACACCATTTCACTCATGTTGATGCAAACTGGTCTCAATCCATATCATTTCACTCATGGATGGCCCTGGTTTTATGCAAAAATGGACTTCATATCACAATAGTCCCACCAATTCCTTCTCACTCATGGTGAAGTAGTACCTTGATATCCATCAACCCAACTGAATCCATTAACTATCATAAAAACATAATCATCACATTCATGCAACAACAAAAAGGGCATACTACCCATCTCATGACTCATTTTACCTCCATCCCTACAGGCTAAACTCCCAAATCACAATTATCACACATAAACCACATTCTGAACCCCACAACATTCTCATCCTTCCCATAAGGGAATCAACAAGGATCCTCTAGACCCATATCTACCCATATTAACCCTCTAGGGGTTATATCCCCTATATTTAGACCAACCCACCACTTTGATATCGAAAAAAAAATCTCACAGGATTATACACACAACATGCATCATCATGGAAAAGGAAAGCACGAAGAAAATACAATATATATGAATAATAAGAACATTATCATTGAAAATAGGGCATCACCAACATGATGGGAAATGGATTAAAAATATCAACTATGTCCCTCTAAAAATCATTTTAAAACCAACCAAATTCCTTTTCACAAATCATTTAAAAGATGCACCATGCTTCTTCTTACTCACACTATTCCCTTTTCCAAATTCTGGAAACATTATTTAGAAAATAGTATTTTCCTTTTCTAAATACCATTTCAAAACCTATTCTCAAATAAACACTTTTCACTTGAAATTCCAATTTAAATCCACACCTTTTAAAAAATAAATTTTAAAAACAAACCCCATTTTATCTTTGAAATCTAACTCACAACACTATGAAAACCATAAAGAGGTCCACTAACACTCATTAAACCAGGGATCCACCATTCAACAATTTAGTAAGATATTTAGTTCATACTAGACACTATTTTAATAAGATCATGTCCCAACCTTATAGAGAGATTACACATGTCATGAAATATGCATGAAGATAATACTAATGATCACAAATAAGAGTAAAATTGCCTAAATATCAATATACATATCAATAAAATGTCACCTACCTCAACCAGTGATCACATATTAATAATGAGTTATACTACCCTCGTTTAATTCCAAGATCATCTATCCCAACAATAAAAACTATCAAATTAATTAATCCAAAAATTAAAACCAATTTATGAACATTGAATAACTAATTATAAACTCACCGAGCAACCCTATTAAAATGAAACCATCAGAGAAAAGGTGTGGTCCCTTCCTGAAATGAACCCAACCCTAATATATGAATAATAACCAAATTAGAATACTAATTAAATATCCAATTTTACTAAAATTTTCCAAAAAATCTAATTAAATATTTGGAATAAATTATCTTAAGTAAAACGATGAACACCATCTTAAATACATCATCTCAATACCTTCTCTATGAGATGAAAATGAAAGACCTAATCAGAGGGATTATTTCACCATGATTCAGTGAAACAGTATCTCAAAAAACCCATCATACTGAACTAATAATTTGGGGACAATGAATGAAGAAAAATAAGAGAGGCAAGGAGTATACCTCACCTCAAATCAACATGATGAAACATTAAGAATCCACTCCAATCAAAGGTTCTTTGAAGGGATGGAAGAGGCGATCCATAGAGGTACCTCTCCCTTTGTTTTGTAGGAAAAAATAAATGGAAACATGAAGGGTTCCAAAATGGGACCTCTGGTTAAATTATAATAAATCCCCTAAAAATAGGATGACAGCACTAGTTCACCATGTGAATAGGAGGTTCATGCCTTGAATCCTACTCTAGGTAGAGGAAAGCCAATATAGCATGACACATTTATGGTTTGAACCCTATTATTATGTTATTAATGATCTTGGGTAGGATTACCTCTCCTGGATACACCATTCAATACTTTAAAGTCCCTCATGAAAGGTCATTCATTGTATGAACGCCACCCATCACACTGTGAATAGACTATTGTTGCAAATTTAAGCATTGGCTTCCTGGTCACAAATATAATATCTTCCTAAAAACCTAATACACTTACCAAACCTTGAAACACATCTAAAAAAATATTTTAAGGTTTTCTAATTTATCAAAACCCCAATCTGAGTCCTCTTTCTCTAAAAAACCCCTCACAAAAACAAATAATCTCACTTTGAAATTTACAGCTCGTAAAGATGTGGGTAATTACAACATATATATTCAATACTCAATAATCCTATTATAGGTCCATTCATTAAATAATTGAAATTTTAAACAATGATATGACAAAGGTTTTGAGTTTTAAATGAAATGAAGATAACAAGAGTTGTTAATAATGAGATTGTTTAATGGTTTTCATATGATGTAAGTAGCCAATCATATAATATTATATATATTATGAATATTAATAATTAAGATGGAATATTTAATAAATTTCATGTCCTCTAAGTATGAAAAATATATTTAAATACTGCAATATTAATATACTTTAGTTTTATATAACTACCCACAAAGAAGGGTTGAAAACTCAATATATCTGTATATCTACACTTATAGAGGTTGGATATTATAGATAATTGGTTGATATCCCTAAATAAAACTATAATGGTTAATTTTTAGTTGTGTTATTCAAATAAAAGTGGAATAACATTCAAAGTGTTATAACAAAAGATTTATTAAACATTACTTTAGTAAACTTCTTTCACATGATCCAACTAGTGGGCATGGAGAGTATAAACCAAAAATATTTAATTTACAAGAAAAAATGGTATATTATGTGGATGATGAAGTATATAATTCATATAGTGGTATTGTACACTTAAGAAAAATATACTTGTGTATTATGGGTAATAAAGGTAAAGTGATATTTTGTAAAAGTTAACCTCATCAACAACAAAACATTACACACCTTTTCCTTAGTAAAATTAAAATCGTATTGCAATGACCTCATATATTGAGGTATGAATTTGATTGACTTCACATCAAAAAAATGTGTTTTTAATGGTTATTAATAGCTGAATGAGTTGGTGAAGTCTTGGTATCAAGTCTTGCGAATGTGGGATGGGTGGTGGAAGTCTTTATAAGATCAAACTTCCCACTAAAATCCCAATTGAAATAATTTACTCCTTCTCTCAATGGTTAGGTGTGTGGTTCTAGAACCAATGATATTAAAGAAAACAAATAGAAATTTATTTGAGGAAGAATTCTTTTGAAATTTTGATAATTAGAAGAACCCTATCAATATATTTTACGAGAAATAAAAGGAAAAATTCACCCCATCCACCATATAGAATCAACCCCCTCACACAGTCAAGAAAAGAAAATTTCATAACAAAAAACCCAAATTAAATAGACACACCCATTTGGAAGAACAAAAAGATATTACATCATTCAAGAATTAGTCTTATTTTCTGAGAGAATGTGGATACTTCATTTGTATTAACAAAATAATGAGTGGTTACAAGTACATGTCACAAGTGACCCCACCTCACCTATTTATAGTGGTGCACAACTACTAAAACTTGTTCCACAACCTTATAATGTTCTGAAAGAGCTGATTATTGGTCTTTTACGCCTTTAGTTTCCTATAGAATAGACAAAATTGGATATTATTTTTTTAATACTATAATATCTCCTTAAGAAACGTTTGGATACCTCTAGGTTCAGAAATTATATGTATGCTTCTACACTTTCATCATCAAATTTTTTCACTTGACATAGGCCCTAATGAATCTCATGTATCCCTTGACAAATCGGTGTTATTATAACATGCCACTCAGGTTTTCCTTATATTATTCCATCTTTAAATAACTATATTTTTTGGGTTTCAAAAATCTTTCCTCCATCAATCTTTACTACTAAAAGCCTCATCGTGATCCAAAACCCAAGTTTTAGAGTCACTCCTTCTGGAATCAATGAATCAGAATCATGAAAGAATCCTTCATATTCCTAAAAATCACCCACTTAAATAATTCTTTCAAGGATTAATGAATCCTTGTACACATCATAAAATTTCAATTTACTTACCTTATAAAAAAATTGTTAGTGTCTTTATTTCCTCTTTTAGTGACCCATGTCTCACTAATGCATAGTATTACCTCAGGCTTTCCAATACTATTAACTTTTTGAATGTTCCATTTGGATTTTGAATTTTTCCTATTTTCCATAAGTATAACACCGCATCCTTCAGAATCTTCTAGTTAAAATGATATTTTATCTCAATGTGCTTCATACGTAAGTGAAATAAAAAAATCCAAGTGGATTACACTTTGACTATTAAATAATGACACCTTTTTTTCTTATCTCCTCACAAGTTCCTTCAAAAATTAGTTCAACCAGATCATTTTATTTCATACATTTGTAAGGATAGTGTATTTCTCTTACATTGTGGATAGCGCAAATACTAGATATAATCTCAATATTCTAATTATGGATGTTTCTATAAAGGTCAAAACAAATATTTTTGTTATCTTTTTTGCATCCATATCTCTACTAAAGTTTGAATCTATAAACCCTTATAACTAATCATCCATTACAAATCATAGGTATATTTCTTTTGAACCTTTGAGATATTAGATTATCCACTTCACCACTTCCAATTAATCCTTTAATTATTTCTCATTGAATCTTCATGAAACTCCCACTACTTCAAAAATTTCTGGCCTTATACAAATCATTGAATACATGAGAATTCCAACCATTGATGAAAATTAAAATTTCACCATGTAATCGATTTCATCATCCATTTTCATTGATTTCTATTTTGAAAACCTGAAGTCTATGAACAATGGAGTAGAAATAGGCTTACATTTACTCAATCTGAACGTCTCTAGGATCTTTTTTATATACTTTTTTGACATAAAACCAATTTTTGGTCTTAATATCTCTTTCAATTCACATCCCCAAAATATTTTTGGCTTCCCTAAGATGATTATCTCAAAACATATGAATAGGTCCTCTTTCACCACTTGAATACATAACATATTTGGACTCTCCAAGAGAATATCATCCATATATAAGATAAGTATGATGTAATACCCATTCTTGACCACCTTATAATAGAAAAAATATTAAGTTTCTCTAGATGAACCTCTTATCATCTATAAAGGTATAAATCATTTGGTTCAACTACTCTGGGGCTTACTTAAAACTATTAAGACTTTTCTTAAGCTTTCTTCCCATCACCTCATTTCATTTTTCTAAAAAAAAATCCAGCTAATTTATATAGATTTTATCTTTAAAATAAACATGAAGGAATTACATTTTCAAATCCATATGTTTTATATTTATTCTTTTCAAAGAAACCAAAGTAACACTATCTGAATAGTCATTTTTCTAAAAACAAAAGAAAATTTTTTGGGTAAATATAACATTTTTTCTCTTAAAACTCTTTCACAAATAACATTCCATGTAAATTTTTCTACCATACACATACTCCATAAATTGAAAAACTCTTTTTTTATATTGGTTTTATACCCTATAATAACTATGTCAACTCCTAGGTTATATTTTTATAAAGATAATCCCTTTTATATTTTGTATTTAACTATAATTTTCTTGAATAAATGATACATTCCACTTATTTAGGTATTTAGGTCTCTCCTCAATCCATAAGAAGAAAGTACTAAAGATCAATTTTAAACCTTTTAACCTATCATCTGATCCTGGTATACTTTCATAACATAACCCATGGTTCCTCCCTTTCCAAAACTACAAATTCTATAAGTATTCCATAATATTCCATAGTCCTTGAGAATTTCAATATTTCTACCCATATTAGTTCTTTATATATTCCATGATTCCTAAAATATCTATAATTTCATAACATCTATAAGTTATATTTTGATAAACTTTGATATGGTCAGTTCATTCTTTTATCTCAACTCCATCTTCCACTAAGTTTCCATATTTCCATAAGATATTCTAGTTGAAAAGAAAATTCAAGATTATAATGATATTTTGGTAATCATTGTCCCAAATATGATACCCATATTTCTCATCACCATACCCAAAAAAGAAACATGATTATAAATTTTCATAAAAATTTTCTCTATCCTAGGCATAAAAATGTTTGTAAGTGATAATTTTGAAAAAAAATTATTAGGAAAATTCTAATGGATTTCTAGCCCAGAACTATTCTAAAATTTCTATCTTTAACAATAGAGATAGAATTTTGTTCATCAGATAAGAGACACAACTGAAATCTTTTACCCAAAAAACCTTTAGGAAACGAGAATTCAACATCCTAAATAGAGAATTATCATTCAAAATTTGATTTATTTACTTCACAAAACTATTCTATTTAGGTGTTCCTATAAAATTATTCTCAAATAGAATTAATTTTCTCTGTGAGAACCTCTAAATTTCCTTGATACCATATTCTCTACCACTATCAGACATTAAGTACTTAATATCATTTTTCCACCTTCAACATAATGGATCTCCATTGAACAAACTTTCCAAATAACAAGGATTTGTGATTAATAAAGTAGTCCTACACTTTAATCATTTAATAATAAATGAATGTAAAAAATTATAATGATCCACTCTGATAAAAGGCTAGAGTACA
Organism: Viscum album; assembly: GCA_963277665.1. Classification (NCBI taxonomy): domain Eukaryota; kingdom Viridiplantae; phylum Streptophyta; class Magnoliopsida; order Santalales; family Viscaceae; genus Viscum; species Viscum album. The sequence continues at coordinate 1,182,121,334 of OY728164.1, forward strand.
CCTCCAAACATCCATATGCATGAGTTATAACTTCCAAGTCTTTAGTGTCATTTTATTTGTGATAAAAACACCTTTTAATATTTACAAGTATAAAAATATTACAAGTTTTAAATTCCATGTGAGTGAGCATTAGTATACCCTTAACTTCTAATACTCACATTATATTTTCACTCAAGAACCCAAAACAACAATGCCATAACTCTGGCCTTTTGAAAGTTTTTTTTTTGACAATCATTATTCCATCTGATTTACCAATCAGATACAATATTAAATATTTTACACCTACGGAATCTAAAATATAATTTCATGTTAATGTCCACACTCCTTTTGTATATATTTTTATGAAACATACTTCATATAGTAGTCTTATAGAAATTATATTCTTTTATAATACTAGTATTTTACAATCTCTCTACAACTCTGGGAATCTTTCATTTTACATTTTAACATTAACATATCCCTCCCCTATGATCTAGAGGTATTAATCATCACTAGGATGTATCCTTCATAACCATTGAAAAAAATAATTCACCATAAACCCCATATTAGTCAAAAAATGGAATGAAGACTCGTAATCAATGATCTGTGATTCTAATGAAATATTAACACTTAGTAGTAAACTACCACCATACTTAGCTGTAGTGTTTTTAGAACTTTTGGAAGCTCCGCTTTAGGAATTAACTTTGGAATACCTATAATAATTCTCAAATTCAATTTATTCTTTTTGTGTTTATATACATGTTCCGGCCTAATCAACTTACTTTTAATTCTTTCTCTCATCTCCTCAATTTGCTTCCAAACTTTCTATGAGACATAACATCCTCTTCCTTCTGCATTGAGAATAGTTATGGAAGGTTCCTATAATTCTCTACATTGGATATATTTATTCAAAATAAGATCAACAATATCTATAAACACAAAACCAGTATTTCAAAAATATTTTCTTAAAATATTTTCTATAGCCTCCCAGGATTCCAAAAGAAATGAGAGAAATAATAAAGCTAACACATGATCCAAAAAATTAAAACATATTGATTCCAACTGACTCAAAATAATCAATAAGTTATTGACATGATCATATGGAGGTATTCCTTCTAAAAGTATTATAATGAATATCCTCTTCATCATGAAAAAAAATTTATTTTTAGTTGGATTCTCATATATATTAGAAATATCCTTCATCAGTTCACCTATGGTATTAATCTATAGAATGTTATAAGAAAACATTCATGATAATAAAATATATATCCCACCTTGTTCCATCAAATAAAACCTTTCCCAATCCACTTTATTCATTGATTATGGTTTTACTCCCTTCAATAGAAGCAATAGGTCCTTATATGTTAGATAATCCGCCATTTTCATCCTTAAAAATATAAAGTCTATTCCATAGAACTTGTTAATATAGATCTTTCCTTATATTGATACCATTCATTTTGAAATATAAATCTCCCACTAAAGTGTAAAAATATAAATAAAATAATTTTCTAAAGAATTATGATGTTGAGTACACCGAGCTTTGCTAAACCAAAATCTCATATACCACTTGTTCTGTCGAAAAACACTAATCTTGGATAAAACTACCAGAAATTAAATTATGGTAAAATGTTCAAAACATATACAATTCAAATGAACCCATGTAACTTGATACACCATAAATAAGAAGAAAAATGCACCCCATCCACCACAATAAATCACCCTCCCTTACACACTCAAGCAAACAAACACTCGGAAAAAATAGCCTATGTGGAATAAACAAAAACATCCATAATTACAACTTGATATTATATGGTTCATACCATAGTCTTACCCTATAGGACCACACTACAACTTTATTTATATTAATCGAATAAGAAATACTGATTACAGGTAAAATCCATAAGTAACACGAACCAATATATTTATAGTGAGTCCCATGCATTAAAACCAGTTCCATAACCTTTTAATGTTCATAGGGATACCACTATTGGTTTGGGTTACCTCTTATTCCTCATAGAATGCAATACCTAAACCACTGTCTTTTAGTAAATAGTGTTATATATCATAATATTTCCTTTAGAATCCTCCACACACACCTACACAAAGTTTACTTCTATACAACCATCATTGGGAATTTATCACTTGGTACAAACCATAATTAATATCATGTGTACTTTAACAACACTAAGTTATTTTGATGTTCCAATGTGGTTATGCTTCTGAAATTCCTTCTACCAATTCCTACCTATCCTGGTTCCATACATCCTACCTCCATTGATCTTTTTTTTCTAAAGACTACCCCATAATCCAAAACCCATATTCCATAGTCACTCATACTGGAATTAGGGAACTTGAATCATGAAATGAGGCTTTACATTCCTAATATGGTGTGCATTCACTGGAACCCCGATAGTCCATGGAATTTTTAGTGGGGTTATACCAAAATTCTAGTAGAAATCCACACCCCAAATTAAAGGGTTATTTTTGGTAAATTTAGTCACTAGTTTTTGTTTAAACACATTTCCCTTTTCTAGTTTCTAGGTTACACATTCATGCTCCCCTCCTAATTAGTTTCTCATTTATCTAAGTTATTTTTCTCCCTAAATTTATTTCAAAAGAAAAATAATATGTATTTGTGGATTAATAAAAAAAAATCAAAGGTTCCTCCCTCATGTATTCATTTTTTCTTTCATTTCATCATTTATCTTCATACGAATTCCCTAAATGGGGGGGGGGTTTGTAGATTAGTGATTTATGTCATTTGAGATTGAATCACTTGAGGGTATGTGATTGGTGGGTTTTTTATATTATTAGGTTGGTGGTACTTTAATTTATTCATTGTTATATATGTATATATATCATGTGCTATATGATATGTGGGTGTAGGTGGTTGTATTTGAATAACTCAGGATGGAACAGAATGCATGTTCTATGGTACTTGAGACATGAGTATAAGCTATATAACTCATGATAGAATCTTCAAACCCATTACTTTATATTCATGGTTTTCAATGTCCATGATTCCAGTATAAATATATCAGTGACTTTGGAATTTTAATCCATGGGGGTGTTCTTGTATTTTTTTTAATTAAAGGGACCATATGAGGAATCCTTGATCATTCCATATCCATTGAAATGGCATGTTTGGGTTAAATAAAGTAGTGTATTCTATTTTTTTTTTGGGACTTCAATAGAGTAAGTGCCCACTTTTGTGTGTACAATGAGATATGGTTATTCATTAATCATCTAAATCCATTACAATAAGAGAACATTCTTGTAAAAAATGTTCTAAGTGTATAAATCAAGATATTGTATAACCTAGTGATTAATTTGGATATATGAGACCAATTCCTAATGTGATATATTATTTACTATGTTTATGATTAATCTATGTTACAATATGTTTAATAGTTATTATTCTTTCACCCTTGATTTTTCTAAGACTCAGTGGTGATTGTTAGTTCACCTTTGGTAATGCTTATCCTTTTGATGGTTATTCATTGATTTATGACTATTTTTTGTTAATAGTGATAAACTATTCACTATAATTTATGATTATTTATATCACAATAAACAATTAATAATGTTCATGGTTTACATTTTTAGTGATTACTCATTCACCATTATTTTTATGATGTTAAGGGTATAATTCATTCATCATCATTGTATTGTGATATCAATGATATACCAATCACCATATTTATGATTATAGTATTTTTGATTCTCTATTAACCACTATGTTTATGTTTTCATGATAACCCTTTCATCTTGGTTTGGTGTGAGTGTTGATATCCCATTCACCCACACTAGTATAGATTATTATGATAAGTTTTTCACATATTCTTGTGAGAGTGGTGATAACCCATTCACCCATACTTGTCTTATATAAGTGATAACCCATTCACCTTGTGTTTAATTACAGTGAAATCCCATTAACCTTATTTATGGTTATATTAATATCCCATTAACCTAATATTATGGGAGTGGTGATGACCCATTCACACATTTTTGTGTGTTATTATTGGTAACCTTTTCATTGTATGTATAATTATGGTGATAAAACATTCACTCTATGTATGATTATCATAATATAATGTTCACTTATTCTTATGAGAGTGAAAATTACTTGTTCACCCATACTCATGTGATAGTGGTGATAACCCATTAACCTTATGTTTAATTAGGATGAATACCCATTCAGCTAATGTAAGATTATAATTAAATCTAATTCACCTTTATTATTGGAATTATGGTGATGGCTCACTCACCCATTTGTATGAGATGATTGTGGATAACCAATTTACCTATAATCATTATTGAGGGTTATATCTTATTCACATATTATATTTTTTCTAGATTTGTTAACCTATAATTTATATTTTTTGAGATCAAACTATGGTAATACCATACCATTTTGGAACTATCTAGGGAAGGTATGCTATTTCATGTGGTAGGATGTTTATTACCCAATTATATGATAATTAATTTGTTTATGGTAGTTTTTTAATATATTATATAGTTCATGAACAGATATATTTTTAGATTTATTTTTTGGTACTGTTGGTGGTGGTTTTAAGAATATATTTCCTACACATACACATTAAACTTGGTGGATGTTATGAATTCATAATCAAAGATAAAGGTAAGGAAAAGGAACCATCTAATAATAAGTGAGTTGGGATACATGGGGTTACTAGGAGATTAGATTGGGTGCAGCCTCAGGTCTTAATTTATGTAGATTTCTTTTAAATTTATTGTTTTGGACCTTGTTTATATACAATCATCACATCAGGTGATTTTAGTATTGATGATTTTCTTTCATGAAATTATAGTTGAACATATTTTTTTATAGCACATGATGATTAATTATTTATGGTTGTAATCACACTATAATGCCTATATTATATTTTTAATTTAGGATACTGATTTTTCTTTATTACTGTTGTTTTTGTGGTTATCTAATTGAGTTAATAGTTTCCACAAGGTATCAAGAATCAGTCACTAATAATTTATAACCTCATGTTAATGTGGAGGCACACATGAGATCTTATGACTCTCTAATTTAGAGTTATTTAGACTGTCTAGGTCAAGGATTCTACAATTATAAAATTCATGTGATGCTGAGAATGAGGAAGAAATATTTACAATGGATCTTGATAATAATATAGAAAGTGAAGATTAATATGATTGAATGTATAAATTTGTAATGTCACTATATTAAATTATTACACCATCATGATTTTTTTTCTTCTGATATATAACTGTTTAAATTTTCATATTTTGAATATTGTCTACCTTTTTTTAATGTACAAATATCAAGGATAAAAAATTTACACCATAATTCACCATTAAGTTTTTTATTTTAATTTTTATACATATACTGTTCTATTTTAATATTTTTATAGATTATAATTATTTAAATTATAATTTTTTATTTTACGAATTTAATTTTTTAAACCATTGTGTAATACTAGAATATTGAGAATAATTTTTTTGAGGCCCTCGAAGATAGGTATCTTAGATCACACCATCACAACCATAAAATTTGGTTGACTAAAGTGATTCAATTATGTTATAGATCATTAAAAATCCATCATCATCCATAGATGGTGTTTTAAGTCCACCGTCTAATGATTCTATGGTGGGTGAGTAATTGTTCACTCTACCATCTAGGGGATACCATAGGGTCACCACCATTAGAATGTATATCTTTGTAAAAAACTATATATTTTCATTAACTATTTAATTCATTTTTGGAAAATATATAAATAATAGTAAAATGAATATAAATACAATAAATTTAAGGTGCTTGAGGGAATTTAAAATTAACATCCCATTTTATGAGTTTGGGGTGTCTACTCATGATGCTGTTGAAATATTTTGAAAAATACTTGGGTAGCTTGTGTGTGATATGGTGATCATTCCCATTACTTATAAATATTGGAGGAATGTTCATGTAACATGAAATGATGGGGTGTTCAACAAATAAATAATGTTAATACTAATTTAATATTCTGTGATGAAATATTTAAAATATTTGAGTAAAATTATTAATAATTATATATTTCTTAATTTATATATTTTTTTCATCTTAATGTGTCTAATCTCATTTCACACCCATGGAACATGAAGAATTTAATAAATAAATTAATAGACTTAAAATGGATATCATGGAATTAATTTAATGACACATCTTTAAGAATTCAATTGATACATGAAAACGTGACTAAAGCCACATCTTGCAAGTCATGTAAATTTTTTGTTAATATAAACAGTGATGCATCTCATGTGGTCTTATGATTTTTAAACTAACTTAACAACATAAACACATTAAAATTATAACTTTTATTAATATAACTTTTTCTATAGGATATGTTTAAAGAAAATAAAATCAGGCATGAAAAAATCATAATTTTGTATACACTTGGTTCATGAAGTTTTTTCAGGAAAATATTGATCTTTTTCATTTATTATTCATTATTAGTAAAATTATTATAATATACCTTGAAGACCTTTTTTATAATTTAATATATACATACTATTTTCATAAAGGTTCATGACTTAGGTCACCTAGTTAGATGAATGTAAATATGGATTAGACTAGTTAATATTTTCATTATATATTTTTTATATTAAATTAATTTTATTCCCACATTCTCATTAATTTAATGAGTTATAAGGTGTTTTTAAATTAATGTGTTAAATCATTTTTTTGTGAATATTGTTCAAAATGTAAAAATTGACAATTTTATTAATTCAGTTAAATTATGGAATAGAATGGATGGATTTATTTTGACTCTCCTTTGCTTTAATATTTTAGGAATCTAGTTGCATTTGAGTGAATTCTAGCTAAGTATTAGTCTATATGAGTCATTGGAGACTTTAGATGGTTCAAGTGAGACTTCAAAATGGTGAATTATTACTTTTAAAGTGTCTAATGTTATTTTATAAGCGTTAACCATGACTTTAGATGAGTTATAGGGGGGTCATTATGTGTAAAACTCATCTTTAGATGATTCCCATGCCACATTGGATGAGTCGTGCATTTTTCTAAATTTTGTTGTTAAGAGAGGTAACTAATGACTTTATATGCGTAAAATTAGAACTTCATAAGTATCATCTAAACTAAAACTTGAAACCCAAGAGCCTCACCAAAATTCATATGCGCCAATAATAGAAAACAATATCGATTATAATGAATAATATAATTCATGATACATGATTGATAATACATTTGAAAAAATAAGTAAATTTGTGGAGTTTTTGGAAGACCAATTCATGACTGTAAAGGAAAAAATTTAAATTTACAAAAAAAACAAAAAACTTGAGAGGTTTGATTGTAGGATGAAAAAGATAAAATATAGATCTACAAAAAGTTAAAGAGGCTGAAGTAAAGAAGGAATTGACTGGTTTTTTATATTATTTTTAGTTTTTATTACATTGTTTTCTTCATTCTACATTGATGTAATTTCTTATTTTTCTTTTTCTCCACTGCTTCCTATCACATAGAGGGTTATAACCTTAGATTATTGGGAAAGGGAAGGAATTATAATTATAATGCTTGAGTCATGAACTTTAATGAATAAAATATATTTCTTTTGTTAAATGATTTCAGTGTGTCATAGAGGTTTATAACATCAAATGAGATTATGTATGATTTATTTCTATTTATTTTATACTATTTTGGTTAATGATTTAATCTCTCCCTCCACTCAATATAGCCAATATATATTGAAATTAACTAGGATGAGTGGTGAAGTGATTTTCAATTATTGGAATATGGGGATGGGGAAATGGAAACTCTGGAATTTTTTAGGGAGCACAATACCAGATTAGGAATTAACTGATTAAAATAATAGTGGTTTATTATATCACTTACACAAATATGAAGGAATGTAGACCAAGCATATACATTTGGTAAGTTAATCCTCACCAAATCTATTCAACTTTGGGTAAGAGGTGTAGTAATTGTGGAACCTCTCCTTTATCAATTAATAAGAAGAGACAACATTTTTAATACTAAGATATAATTATAATTAGAGAAATGAACCTAGAAAAATCGCTTCTCATAAAATTGATTTATTTAGATTTAAATCATAATACTTTTTAATATATTTTTTACCTTTACTTTCACAAGTTTTTAAAACCAACCAAACCAAAACACCCCTTTTTCTAACATTGAGTAAAAATAATTTTTTGATAATCCCTCTCTAGAGATAGCCTTATGTTTCTAATATAATATATTTAACCTAGGATATCAATATATTTTTAAACAATCATGATAGTGATTTTCAAAAACTTACCCAACACTTAATCCATGAACTCCCAAACAAGTGAACATCAAAAATATTAAACAAGAAAAATTCAAAACACAAGAAAATCTGAGTTTTATTTTTCAATACAATGATTCTTAATATCATGATGCATATTTAATTCCTTTTTCTTTATAAATATAATTCAATTAAATTCGACTTCGTTCATCTTTATATGCTCACTTATACCTACCATTCTAAAATTATTTTACTCAACAACCAAGTATGAATTTGAAGAAATTTTTTTCTCATTCCATGTTTATGTAAGGGTCACCATAGTCATGAGGAATTTCTTTATCTACACCCAATGAGAAATGTATTTTTTCATATCAGGTATAATTTTAAGATTTGTTATATGGAATGAGGTTTGGTGGTTTCTATTGAGAAAAAACTAAGGTATAATATTAGGGTTGTCTCTATTTTAAAGATTAATTCATGATTTTTAGTTTCCTTAAATAATGATATCTTTATTCCAACCCCTATATATATATTTAAATCCAACCCATTAAATTTTTAAAGGGAACCCAACACCTTTTGAATTTTAATAATAACATCACCTCTTCTATATGTTTCATTTAGTGTATTTCATTTTCTTTCTCTCTCTTAAAGACATAGGGTTACTTTGGAGTCTTTAATAGGTGTACAATTAGATTTTCCCATAATTAGAGAGATGTTTAACTTTATTCCCTTCACCATTAATGATTTTTAGAAACATTATTCAAGGTTATTTTGAAATTATTCCAAGAAGAAATTATATAATATATTATATTAGTATGTTATAATGTTTATAAAAATTTTGTTTAAAAAAACTAACTTATTTTTTTCACAATTTATAATTTTCATTAATATTTATCACCTTATAAAAGCATCGTTAGTAATATTACCTTCCTTTTTACTCATTTTTACAAAAATATTTTCTAGTTTTAATTGATTATTAATTCACATAAGATTCAGATTTATGAGAGTAAAATGATATATTTCACATAAAAACATCCTTATACTTCCATTATCAGCATTTAAAAATATCTAGGACACCCTAACATTATTCATAGTATTATTTTCATTTCAAAAAATATAATAGATGATGTTTCACTTCTTAATTTTATCTAAGGAATAGTTTTCAAAACAACTTTTTTCCATCTCACATTTTCCCTCCCCTATACATTAATTCAACCAAGATTATGCATAATCTTCTAGAGAAAGGTTAATAAGTATTTTTCTTATAATTTGGATTCCTAAAAAGGTCATTCATGGATCCTAATTAATTGAAGTTTTAAGTGTAAAGGTAGTCCAAAATAGAGGTTTTCTATAAAGATGGATTTTTATTCAAAATAATGCCTCAATCATGTAAAGCATAAGGTCCTCAACACTCCTGGGTTTTAACTAAATTACTCAGAAAATTGTGGTTGTTCAAATATTAATTTTTTATATAAATAAGAGATGGAATTGTAAGATGTATCAAAGTTATTTTATAAGCCTCTCCTATAAGTGATTAAAATTTAGGATAATATGTAATATCATGAAGTTAAAAAATTAGTTGTTTCTCATGAAGTTTACTCACATATAATTTGAAAACAAGAATATTTATATATTTATCTATGTTGATAAAATGAATTAAATAATTCAATCACTATTGGAATAGGATAAAAAGTTAAATGGGCCTTAGAATTGAGATCATTAGGTTTTAAAATACTAAAAAAAGAATCACACACAAAAAAAATTAAAAGGATGAAAATTAAATAAAATTGGAAATCCTAAACTAAAAAGGTTCTTTTTATCACACAGAAATGATTTATTTTCCTTGATTAATTCTAATATACTCATAAATTTAAATGAAATACAGAAATAAATTAAGTGATAATGAGAGTAAAAATATAATGGTTCTCATTAATAGATTTGTTAGAGGGGTGTGTTCTCCTACACATGTATATATGGATGATTTCCATTAAATTTATTTGTTCTTTGACCATTAATAGTAAATGGGTTATTGTATCATTCTTTAGAAACCCTCACATCACAAAAATGGTACACTTGAGAGAAAATAAATGTTCCTTCACATCTAGAATAAATTTTACCTTTTATTAGCATGAGTATACAATTATAAATCAATACTTGGTCCCCTGGGTGTATTTTTTTCTACAATATCAGTTTATCATGGGACACTCTATTTATTTCTTTATAAATATTTGAGTTATATAAATATTCTCTTCTAATTTACTTAATCTCATATGGTTGTGGTTTCCTCTCTTTTCCAGAATTATTTATATACAAATTCATTTCTCTCTCTACCCAGTATGCCTTGTTGTTTATCTCCATAGTTAGGTGATATATATTCCTATAAATTAACATATATGGAATCATTATAATGAATTTTTTATAGACTATCCTAAAGCCCATATTCAGTCTTCCAACCTTTGGCTCAAATATTTTCTATTTTTTTTAATAGTTTTCTCTATAATTACATTGATATTCCAATTTACATCTTCATATTGGACATTTTTATGAGGGTTTTAGGGTGTTGATATCTTTTCATATGCTATATAATTATTCATCAATGCTTCCATACTCCTGTTATAGAATTTTTTTTATGATCATTGATTATGGTCCTTGGTTTTAAAAACCTATAATAAATGTTAAACCTAACAAAAACACACACGTCATTAACATAATTAGTTTTTTTTATGGCCTTATCTTCTACTAATTTTGAGACATAATCAACAACTCATAGAATGTAATAATTTCCAATAGATAAGGGAAAATTTTTAATGGAGTATATTCCCCAAAATTCAAAAAATTCACTAAATATAATGGTTCTTTTGAAAATTTCTGATATTTTATATATTTTTAGATTAAATTAAAAAAAATTCATATGTTTTACAGAACTCATATTCATCTAAAAAAAATAGTTCAATATATTCTTGATTATAAAATTTTTTCAGCAGTCTTTTTGAGGTCCAAAGTGGCCTCCATAAAATAAAGTAGGTAAAATTCAATCATATATTGTATATCACTCTTAGGAAAACAACTTATTATCATTTAATAATTTAAAATTTTCCAAAAATAAGTATTTTCTCAAATTTAAAATTATGATTCATCTTTGTGTTTGAAAACTTGTTGGGGTTTCATATGATATGATACTTGAGAAGTTACCAAAAAATTGACTATATAAATATAAAAAGGTACCTCTACCTCCACCAAATACAGTTTCTCTCATGTAATTGATTCATCCAATATTTCTTGGTCTAGAATTTCCATTTCAGAAGTGTTAGGAATCCTAATTAGCTATTATTAGGGATAATTCTCAGCTCATTTATTATCATTGATCGATATGTTGAACTCTTAAAATAGAAATATCCATATGAAAATCCTTGGTTTAGAATTTACTTTATTCAATAAATACCTTATGGATTCATGATAAGAAAAAATAGTGAATTTATTTTCCAAAAAATGGATTTTAATATTTTTAAAATAAAAATGACTGCTAAATTCTCTTTTTTAATTGTTATGTAGTGGTTCTAAGAAATATATGATGTTGTTGATATATATTTAAGTAAATGAGGTAATCATTCAATTATTCATGGAAACACTTCTATAATAGTATGATTAGATGCATAGCATATTACTTCAAAGGGTTGATCTATGTTTGGTGGATATATTATTAAGGGTGTCATTATCTTATGATTTAGTTCTTCAAAATCTTACCTTTATCATCATCAAAAATAAATTCTGCATATTTCAAAAATAACCTTGAAATAGGAATATAAATCTTAATAAGTTCCTTAATTAACCATTTGTAGAATCTTGTATGTCCTAAAAAATATCTAACATGTTTCACACAAGTTGGATAGGGAAATGATTTTATAACTTCATTTTTATACTTATCCATCTTAGTTAAATTTTTTGAAAACACATTCTAAATAAATATTCCTCTCACTACTATGAATTTTCACTTTTCTAAATTTAAAACAAGGGTATTTTCAATGAATTATTTTATAAATTTCTACAATTTTTTCAAATAATGGTCAGAAGAATTCCCAAAAATAGTAATTTCATTTAAAAACACTTCTAGGTATTCATCAATATGGTTAGGGAATATACATGTCATTCATCATTGAAATTTACCTAGGAAAATAATCATCAAAAATAACATCCTTTTATAAAAAAAAGGTTCCATATGGGTAGGTAATGGTTTTCTTATCTTGATCCTTAGGTGAAATGAGAAATTAAAGTAATATAAAAATCCATCTAAAAAATAATAATGTTATATTTATAACAACCTTTACAACATATTTTCAATAAATGGAATGGGGAATTGATCTATTCTAGTGACCTAATTAAACTTCCTATATTTTATGCACAATCTCCAACTATTCTGAATTCTAATAAGTATCAATTCATTTTTTTATTCCTCACTATGATCAACCTAGTTTTTTTAAGAATCACATGAATGGGATTGACCCATTATCAGTTAGGGATTAGGTAAAATACTCTATCTTTCAACAAATTCTCTAATATTATTTTTACTACCTCCTTCATAGTTGGATTTTTTATTTTTAGGGATTCATAATATGGTTTTAAATTTCTTCAAGAATAATTATATAAATTTATATTTTGGGATTTATGATTATAATATACCCTAAAATCAAACCTATTGCTTGTATATTTTTCCTTAAAAGTTGAATCAATTTTTGGTCATACTGTGAAGAAAAGTTTCTAGAAATAATTTTAGGTAACTTTTACACTTCCATGAAGTATATATATTTAAATTCAGTTTATAATGGTTTTAATTATAGATTAGGTGATGTTCTAAGGATGAAATTAGATATCAACTTCTTACTAACAAAGTTGGAATTTCTTTCACATAAATAGTGACTCAACTTCTTCACCATGAAACAAATAATCAAATATAGTAAATAATTTAGAAGTTATCTCTTATTAAAAACCAAAAATAAATTTTATTGATTTTTGAAAATCCACCTTCTCTATGGAGTTTTTAATCAAAAATTAATTCCCTAGAGCTAAAATTTCCTAAAACATACCTAGATCTCTACTAGGTTAAACGTCCTCAATGTGTGATAGTGTAAGAATGGAATGATCCTATCAAGGGTATCTCATGGATTAAAATATGTTTAAGTGTATTTTTCTATCTCCAAACTCCATAGTGAGTGTTCCTTAAAGTAGATTAGTGATGTTATTTGCTATTTTCAAGAAAGGTAAACCCAAGATGATGACTGATTGTATTGGGGTTGTATCATCCTCTATTTTGATCACATAGAAGTCATCTAGAAAAATTGTGTTTTATATTGTGACTAAGACATCCTTTAAGAATATCATTGTAAAATTAGGGGATCTGTTTATAAGTTTTGAAAAAACTCTTTTACGATTTAATTCTACAATCTATAAATAAAAGAAAACTAAATGAGGAACTACATTAATAGAAGCACGACAATCACATAAAGAATCTAATAAATCTATAGAACCAATTGGTCAAGAGATATAAAATCTCCCTAGATCTGGAAATTTTTTTGGAATTTTTGGGGTTATAAAAGAGGATACAGTTATTACAAAATTGGTTCTTTCATTCCCTTAAATTATTCTATTCTTAGTGAAAAATTCCTTAACGAATATGGCATACTTTGTAATATGTTTGATATATTCTATAAGAGTAATTTTTATATCATTTTTTTGGAAAGTTTCTAGAATTTACCTTTGATGTTACTCCTCTTTGGTCTTATTATATGGGATCAGTATTGATGGTAATGGAAGTGAATAATCTTTTATCTCCCTATGGTATCTTTTTAAGGGTGTTATTGATTGAATATTTTTTACTACACTTATCCTCCTCTAATTTATCCACTTTTATCCCATACTATTTTTCAGAAATATATCCAATATTTTCACCATTATTTTATTTATTACTAGAAAAACTTTGTTCAGGTATGGGTGCTTATTGGGAACGAATTTTCTTACCACTTCTTTTGGTCATCATGCTCAAATTCCACTTAAAATTTTGAATATGTTGGGCTGTTAGATTACCTGGGGTTTTGATAAAATATCTATAAGACTTTCAATATTGTTATTAAATTCCTTTACTTCATTCCTGAGTTCCTAAAATTTATATATTAACTATTGTTGTAGTGGTGATTTCATTTTAGTTGAGAGCTGTTCAAAATATTTTTTAGAGAATGGTGGTGGTGGGTAAGCTAGTTGACTGAAAGGTGGTTTTTTTGGATGTTAAAAAGGTGGGGATTGTTAGAATATTGGTGGTTATTATAACTAGTTTTGATATGTAATTATGGACAATTTTTATTGATTTCCAAATCCATATAATACATGAAAACTTTATCACTTTCCTTGGAAAGTTTTCGTAAATGGTCAATGATGGTTTGTTGTTAAAAAACTATCTATCCCCTATATCTATATACATTGATTAGTATAGTGATTAGTAGATGAACAAAAACCACGTACCTTCACTATTATTTTCTTCTCATTTGGTTATTTCAGTTCCAAATATCTAATAAGTTTGGTTAATTCATAAATTATGGATTCTAGCAATAGAGATGAATCAGAAGACATTACCTCATGTAATCCTCTAGTACATATACCTCTAACACCAAATGGTTGAGATTTATAGGCTATATTCTTAATAAGTTCTATTTCCTCCACTGGTAATTTATCTATTAATCTTCTCTCAATGATGCATTTAGTATGTTCTTATAAATTTCAAGTAATCCTTGATAGAAGAATACATAGAAATAGTGATTCTAAACGGGTTAGTGTGGGAAAAAAGCACACAAAGTCCTGAACCGCTCCCAATACTCATAACTTGTCTCTCTAGAAGATTTTTTTATTACATATATTTCCTTACCTATTATTTTACTTATTGAGGTGAGAAAGAATATATAGATAATATTTCCATGGGTACCATCCCAATCATGTACTTATCATGGTTTTATAATTTATAACCACTTTTTAGCCTCTCCTTTTAGTGGGAAAGGGAATAATATCCACTTGAATTATTCCTCATCCATGCCTCTTTATTTGAGCATGGAGAAGACCAGTGTGATCTCCTTTAAATGGTTATTTTTTTTCTTCACCTCCAAGACCTCAAAATCTGGACAATAATTGGATTAAAACAGTTTTATGTTCAAAATAATTATATAAAGAATAAATGGAAATTTTATTATTTTGATCTACAAAGTTGAAGAGGAAACAAAAGTCCCATAATGTTTGATTTGGGTTGGTTACCATATGGGGAGGATCGCGGTGAAGAATAGAGATATCATTGGAGTATGAAAAAGAAACATCCTCAAATTTGGATAGAAAGTTTAATTTTATAATACTTTTTAGTATGGTTCATTCTATCTCAGGTCTAAGAGAGATAAGTAGGTTAGGATTGGACATAGTCATGAAATTTCTAGATCATATTTTTTTGGCACCACCTCCCTATGAATGACACAAAGTTTCTAAAAATCACTATCATTGGTATTGTAGAAAATTATTTATATCCTAGGATAAATATATAATAAGTATCACCCTAGGGTTATCTCTAATGAAATATTCTAAGAATATTTTTGTCACTTAAAGTAATATTAAGGGGTGTTTTGGTTTAATTGGTTTTGAAAATAATTGAAAGGAGAGGAAACAAAGATATTAAAAAGAAATATGATTAAAAAGTGACTAAAAATAAATCTGATGAGAAATAATTAAGCCAGGGTAATTTGTAAAATTATAATGGGATCTTAGTCCTCAATATTTTGCATTTTATTCTTATAAATTTATGAATGTGAGGTTTTTCAATTTATACACATCTCAACCTTGGTTGAACGATTTGGGGAGGATTAACATAACAAATATCTCTACTTGGTCTACACACCTACCAATATGTGTATATATTTTAATAAATCACTCCCACTTTTAAATCAAAATTCTAAATCAGTTCTTATACTCCCTAAGAAATCATATAATTTCCACTACCCCTTCCACACATGCTAATAATCACTAAGTACTTCACTACTCATCTTAGTTTATTCTATCATTTATAGGATATACCGATTGGAGTGAGATGATGGATCATTAAACAAGTATAAAATAAACAAAAATAAATCAAATTTAATCTTATTTGATGTTATAAACTATTATGAAACATTGAAAATTTTAATAAAAGAAAGATATTTTATCACTACAAGTGTGAAACTTAAGCACTAAAATTAGAATTCCTTACCTTCTCAGATCACTGAAGCTTCTACCACTTCATATAAGAGGTAGTAGTGTAAAATAAGGAAATAAAAGACATTACAGAAAGGTAAAATACTAAAAACAAAACAATGAAGATTGAAAAAAAAACATCAACTATTTGATCCCCCCTCCCCTTAGGCCCTATATCTTTCATTTAGATCCTCAATTTTCTCTTTATTCAACCTCTAGTTATACCTCATGTTATTTTTTTCCTTTTTAAATTTTTAATTGTTTCCTTCACAGTAGTGATCCAATCCTCCTAAAAATCAAGAGCCTTCCTTATTTTTTATGAATGGATTATTATTCATATACCAAGATTGAAATTATTCATTATAATACACATTATTGTCCATTATTATTGGGTATAAATACTAATGTGTATATAGGGTTTTTGTTTATAGTGTAGATGATCCTTATGAAGTTTTAATTTTACTTATTTGAAGTAACCTCGTGTCTTCTCTTGAAAACCAAATTTATCAAATGAATGAATCATCTGAATTAGCATATGACTCATCCAAATTCGAGTTTTACTCATTTCAACTCCCATATGATTAATCCAAATTCAACTTTTTTTCCTTCATAAATCATCCTAGAGTCTTCTTATGTTAAAATTAACTATTCATAAGTCTCCCATGACTCAAAAAAAGTTTTAAATGACTCATATTAACTAACATTTATAAATATTTCACTCAGTAGTATCTAGATTCCTAAAATATTAAAATAAAGGATGATCAAAAGAAATCCATACATTTTATTCTAGAATTCAATTAAATTAATTCAATTCATAATTTTTCCATTTAAAAAAATATTCACAAAAAGTAAATGATTTGAGACTTTAAATTAAAAAAACACCATAGAACTAAATAAATTAATGATCATGTGGGATTAAAATTTATTCAATATAAAATATGTAATGAATTTATTTACTATTTAATGGATTTGTGTTTAAAATAAAATTAATAGAATTTCCTTGAATTAACATACCATAGACATCAAAATAAAAAAAGTTTTGTTTTAATTTATTATCATTACATTATAATAGACACATAAAAATGAAATGTTAATTAACTAGATAATATTACAAAATTTATATAATTAATAAAATTATTGTCAATATTTTTTTATTTATAGGAAAAATTCAATAATCTTTGGATGTGAAACCTAAACAATCATAATTAGTTTCTAAAAATGATACACCTCCAATAGTTTAGGGAAGGAGTATATCAGGTGTGTAAGGGGGATGGGTTCTGGAATAACCACATAAAATGTTTTTGGTAGTTCATATTTGTCCTTTACCATTGCATTATATTATAGGGGATCACACTACAATAAAATCTCCATATAGTTATAATTCTAAACCCATGATCAGTAGACCCATGGTCATTGGTTTTTTAATAGCCACATTCCATGTTTTTCTACAGCCATAGGACTTGTTTGAATTGGAAACCAACATGGTTGATGGGGCTTGTGGTGGTACACAAGCCTATGACAATTTTATAGGAGGATCATGGTTTCATGTCAATTAAAGAATGATGTGGAAGACTCACAAAGTACATGATATGGACCTACAACCATGGGCCAATTAATCCTTGTAAATTGGTCATAAAGTGGATCCCCTACAACCACAATCAAATGATACAATGGAAATATGTTTCAAGGGGGGATTCTCAACCACCATGAGGAAATTGTCACATGGAAGTAAATTCCCTGAGGTGGGAACCCTACGATGGTGGGTAAACTGGTTCATTGGAATAGGTCCCTTGAGGAGAACCCCAACCACAATAGCTAAAATAACCCATTGAAATAGGCCCCTGGGGGGGGGGTATATCCATGGGATATGTTTTTAATGTAAATAGGTCCTCTAAAAGACCCCTTACTTTCACAACCCATTTTTATTATGGTAATAAGTACTCTCAGGACACACCTACAGCCACAAGGTGCCTAAATTAGGGGAATAGGTCCCTTTTTGATACCCCATAAATCCATGGACTAGGTGTCCCATCGTCATAGGTCCTATCCACATTGACGATTAATTATTATAATAATAAATATTTAATATATATATATATATATATATATATTTGTGTGTGTGTGTAGTGTGGTGTAGTTGATTGGTAAAAAGCCTTATAGTATAATGTAGAGGTGTCAAGATTGAAACTCACTACATGGATTTTTTTAAAATTTAATATTTTTTATGACCATAATAAATTCCCATGACTATAACCCTATTTAAATGAATATTTATTCCCTTGGCCATAGAATTATTTTAATACGAACTGTCCATGGCTATAGATCTATAACCATGAGCTCCAATGCCTATAGGAATATGTTACATATGTGTTGTTCATTGTAATATATATATTTCTATAGGAACCTACCCATGTCTATATTTCTAAGGTTTATTTCTAAGATAATTTCCCCCAATATATTGGGTGATCATAATTTTAGGCTATAACCATGGTCATCGGATCTATGAGCATGGTTTTTTACTTTGTTCCTAACCTTTTTCCTTATTAGTTCCATGGTTTTTAATTAACTAGGATGTATAAATAAAAAATTAATGGTAGAAATAAAATTTTAAAGAAAAGGACTCCTATAAGAAAACATAGGTTCAGTGGTGGTTGGAAATGTAAAATACATTAATTTTTAAATTCTAAAGGATGAAAAGCACTATGCTTGAGAAAATTAATAATCAGACGTCTCATCCTACATAAGTAAATTTCATGTTCTATTTATGATAATTTTTACTAAAATTAAAGTATCAAATATATTTTATGAATTTATTTACTTTATTAATATCTTTTTATCAGATTTTTGTTGTAACAATGATACTTTTCAAAGTTTGATTTATTATTTTTATAAATTTTTTCACTGTGATTTATTAATTTTTCATTAGATGTTCTATATTATATAATTTTATACACTATGAGATATTTTTTACAATTTTTAATTTTCAATTGAAAAATTTTCTTCACATATAGAATGGTGAAATAATATTTGTTTATTTTTAGTAGTATTGTTTTGATGAAATTGGTATATTTTTTATGTATAATAAATGAGATATTATTTACTATTTTTAGATCTTTGATATATCATCACATTCCATTATTTGTATAAGTGCTTTGATGATATTAATTGATCATGATTTCAATAGTTAATAGTTATTTCTCATTTTATGTTAATTTATTTTGAAAACATTAATATGATATTATGAAAATATTTTATACTATGAATTTATTATGTTGAAAATTAGGATTAAATTTCATGGTTAATCATTGATATGATCTTTTATTTTTATTGAAACATGAGGTATCATAGTGAAATCATAGTATGTGTTTGATTACTAAATTTCCATGATCAATTATGATTTTAAATTCAAGTTTTAATTGAAATATATAATTATTTTGAAAAAAATAATGAATTTTTTTTATTTGGATAGGTTGTCATGTAATTTATAGTTCTTTTAACTTTTTATTATGTTATTATAATTTAATGAAATTACATGGTTTTGAAAAAAAATCATAAACATGTATTTAATTTCATGATTTGTTTTCAATTTTTTTATTTTTATTTTTAGTCTACCTATTGAATTTTCTATTACTTTTCTTAAAATTTCTAGTTTTTTTACATGTGACAAATGTTGTAATTAAGAAGAGGGTATTACAATTAATCCATGACACTCTTTAGAGGTAAGTTGGGATGAATTATAGTTTTTCGATATATTTTATAAAAATTCAAAATGATTTGACTAAAAAAAATTATTGTGTTTATTTTTTTAGATTTATATCTTGTTTTTTTTATTTTATGGTGATGTGTTGGGATTTGAGTATGTTGATACTAGAGATATAAATAGAGGTGGTGGTATAATGATGGAAGTGGTGGAGTGAAGGAGGTGGTGGGTTAAGCGAAGATTCCTATTGAACTTATGATATTTTTTGTATAATGATGATCAGAAAAATTTCAACATATGGTTTCTAAAAACATTTTGTGTATATATTATTTTTTGATATATCATTTTTGTATATTATTGTGAAATAGTTTTTTTTAATTGACATATGTTTCATTAAATTATATTTTATTAATTAAATTTTTTATTTTTTTTATTTCTTTTAGTTTAGTGGTGGTTTAAGATAACTTAATAAGTATAACAAGAATTTACTGGACTACTAGGGCTGAATCAATAGTTTAAGTTCAATATGGAAATTTGGGTGTTTTGGAAGTTATAGTAGATTTTCAAAAATATGGCCAAGTCCTGACAAAAAATATACTATGTATTACAAGGTGGAAAATATATATTATGTAAGAAAAACAATGTTATGGATGAAAATATCTCTTAGGAGTGGTGTGTATAATATATTCAGGTCACCCTATGAAGTGATGAAAAAAGGGATAAGTGTTGGATGCATGAATTTTTTTTCTTTGTATAAGGTTTTTAATCTGAATCCTACTAAAATATAGCTAAGGTAAAAACCTTTCGCATGTATGTATTATTTTTAATAATATTATGTGATTGATCTTGGTAATTTGGTTAGATATTGTAAAACACCCTTTGAGAAGTTACTTTTATATATGTGTACCCATATGTAAGTGTCTTACCATTATAAATGGCCAAGTGTTTAGGACCCAGTATGCATAAGATTAAATATTTGGCAAAGGTTTGATACATGAAATTAAACATCTCATGCATAAGAGTATGTTTTGGTGCATAATAGTCACCCCATGGGAGTTGGAAAATGGATAAGTCATACATAAGGGAATCTTGGGAGAAACTCCATATATGTAATAATCATTTTTAGGTAAGGAATTATGTAATAGTAAAATCATTGATATGTGTGTGTCTTTTCTATCATGAATTTTATAAAGTGTTAGGGTTCCACTATGATATGTAAGGGTCACAGTGGTGATACTTATGGATCATTTTTGGGCCTTCCCCATTGTACATAAGTGTGTTAGTGTTTATGAAATGTTATGGAATATTTTTAATGTTATGGAATATGAATAAGAGTAAAACTATTTTTGAAATTTTAATATTTTAGTATTTATCCAAAAAAATCAGAAATGTATAAAATGAAAAATTAAATGGGAAATTCAATTATAATGGGTATTTAGGGAATTTATTGACCATAACATAATAGATTTGACCTCAATAGATATTTTATTCTTCTATTCTTCTTCAAGTGAGGTTGTAGATGAATAATTTTAGTTCATCATATTGTCTGATGTAGGGAGTATCCATGGATAAGTCTAGTGTTTTTTGTGTTTCTAATATTAAAATTTCCTATTATTACCATGCCTTTTTTTGAAGACCCTAATTTATTAGATTTTTTTAGATTCTGGTAAATATTATATAAATAATGTTTATTGGATTCTTTCAAACTCTAGGTAAGTTTTTCCTAGCTATTTTTAATTATATAAATGTTTTTATGCATTGTATGATAAATTTCATGGGTAGGTTTGTGTATGTGGGAACAAAATCACATTAAGATTTTTTTGTCTGTAAGTGATACTTGGTGGTAGTATCATATAGAAAATTGTATAAGTGATTTGGTATGAAATTCCTACTCAGTATTGGGGGTTCAAGGAATGAAGATCTTGATGTCATGTATTGAAAAGTGGTGATTCTAGGGTGGTTAGTGTGATTCAAATAGTGTTGATAGTTTCCATGAGGGCGACTAAGGTTTTCCAAGGTGAGGACCTAAGAATGATAATAGCCTATTATCGTAGGGTTGAGGCCATTGTAGAAAAGTGAACATAGGAATAGACCCATAAGGTGGTTTGATGAACTTATCATTAGAGGTATACTCTGTAGTTTTGTGGATTATGGACAATAGTGTTGACCATTGATGTGGAGAAGGGATATTCCATAGTTATCCAAGACAGGTGATGGTGATTACTATGTGTGATTGGGTAGCTCACTAGATATATGAGATATAAAAAGGTATATATTGTGGATGTATTGTTGGGGTGATATGGTTGGTATGAAAATTTGATGTGACTTGAGAACTAGTTGACATGCTTAGGTTAATTCTGGTATGATATATTATGGATGTATCATTCCACTCTGGGGCTGGTCGAGGAAGATAAAGTCTTTCTTGGGGTTAATCGATCATGAGTGGAGCTAGTTTTGTAATATGATTTAGTTGATTTTATTTTCTATTTTCATACACTAATATACTATATAGACATTAGTTAGGGTCACCATTGGTGGTATCTTGTTGAGCTCATACTCACAACCTACATGAACCCTCTCGAACACCTACATACTTTATGTCTCTTGTTAGGAAAGGGTAAAGGTTGAACATAGGGAACCTAGTAGAGATGTGAGTGTAGTTGAAAATGGTCTAAGTGGATCCTTGGTGTCAGGTTGGTAGTTATTTCAATTATTTTTTACACTTTTACATATATGATTAACCTATAGGAAATTATTTTTTTATGAGTGACATGGCATGTAAAATGTTTATTAAGTTAAACATATGAATTTTTGGATTTCCATTTCTTGTTATTTAAATTTTTTATGTTAAGTTGATATTATTATTATCTATATTCAAAGGGTATAGTCTCCCCACTATCACCCTATTGACCCTCGCTACTAGTCATTAACCTTTGGTGCATGTGGAGGTGTACTTAAGGGCAAGTGACACTCTAGTCTAGTTACTATGTAGTGAAACTATTTGGGGGATTAAAACATGATATAAAAGAATGTTTTGATAAAATCATATTGGTTAAGCCTTGTTTTTTTATTTGTTTTATAGTAGACTTGAGTTTTAGGAATGTGTTAGACCATAGGATGGAGTTCATGTTGTGTGCATGACTAGAACATGTATGGGTTGAAGTCTAAGTTTCTCGTAGAAGTGGGATTTCCATTTTGTGGTTATAGTTGGGTTTTCTATTTTGGATAAATTTTCATTTAATGTTATTTATTTATGGTTTATAATCTTAGTCCCTAGAAGAATAAGGTAGTACTCATGTGTCATTTTAGATTTTAAGGGTTCACATGAAATTTTCTTATTGCAATTTTAAATTTAGGTTTGGAATGTAAAGAGGTTCTAACTATTTAAATTGTAAACAAAAATCTAAATAGTGTTTTCCAACATGATCACTTAATGGAATTATTCTCATCTACCCTAAGGAAGATATGAAAATTACACTTGGGTTCTATAATGGAAGGTTATTAACTATTCAAAGTGTCACCAATAACCTATATAGTGTTTTCTATATAGCTTCTTGGTGGAATAATAATCATCTAGACTAGGGATGTGATTCATGGTACGTAAAATTATGTGAATCCTCTAGGTGTATAATATGTGTGGTACCAAAACATGATATGGGTAGGTAGGGATATAAGTCCAGATTGTATGGGTCTTGGTGTGGTATGTAGGTTTAAGCATAACATGACATGATTTCTATTATATTTTTCCATATTTGTGACATATAGACTATTATGTCTTTATTGAGAATTATTTTATGATGTAAGTGAGAATTTTTCATAAATAAAGGATATAATAAAGGAAGGTTATCCATCATTATTAGAGGAGTTTGGGTAGTAGTTGGATGAGAATCTCATGGAGATCATAGTCTAGGTTATCTATAGCATTGTTCAGGGAGATCAAAAAGTAGATCTATCCATATAATACCTGAAAAGGGATTTAATTCACTAGGTATAGGAAAATAATTCAAGTGTTGGGGGAGACATTATTCAGGTATAGTATATGATAGGCATTTTTGGAGGTTCATGGATTTGGTGAAGTTCTTACCTATGATCGCGGGAGATGAGATTGATAAGGCATGCCAATTTGAGGATGGTAAATGACATGCAATCAGAGTAAAGGTAAATATTTTTAGGTATGATTCTTTCTCAAAAGTAGTAAAACATGCACTAGTAGAGGATTGGAACTAGATCAAGGAAAAGAAACCAATTTGGATAGTGATATTGGAAATATTAGTTATTGGATCCCTGGGTATCCAAAAGTGGGGACATAAGGAGGGCCACAATAATAGTTAGTGAAAGGGTTTTATGATACCATTATGGATTTTGGCATCATTGTATTGTTTATAGTGTAGGTAGGTTGGTAATTATTGATCCCAGTGTGATTTTCCACCAAAAGTGTATTGGGAATGTGTCTAGATGGGACATCTAGAGTGGTTTATTCAGAAGAACTCGCAGTCAGATGAGGTTCATGGATTGAGATAGATTTAGGTGTCTGAGGTAGGACCAAGAGCAATACTGGGATCCAATAGCTATGATAAGAAATCATGTGTGAGAGGATAAAATATGTAGTATATCTAATAGTGTGTAAAGTGGATATTAGTGAGTATAACCCCATATAGATGATTTCCATGGGTTATTTAGGATTTGGCTTAGTTGTATATGTTATAGACATTGGATATGGAGTAGTCTAGAGATCAATTTTTATATAGAGCTAAGTTTTGATCATGTGACTATGGTTTTTTATCATGGGTATTAATTCATGAGGTGAATATATGATAAACATATTAACCATGTAATGGTTAATATATGAGGATAATATTTTATACATGATAAATGTATAATTCATTAGCATTCAGGGTAAAAGTGGAAATCTGGGGTGGTGTGGGATAAAAGTGGGAAGTGGGAGTGATTTGGGGTAAAACTTGGCATGAAGGGTAATATGTAATAAAATTTGGAATAATAATGATATAAGATCATTTTAATTCATTATTGGTGGCTATGTGTGGATATATAGTTCATGTAGAATTGATGGTTTTTATTTTATTATATTGGGTAGTCGGTTGAGGTGACACAGAATAAATGATTTCTATGGTGGGGAGTTTCTATGGAAGGGATATTTATGTTTGATTTAGGTAGTTGAGGTGATAAATAAGAGATGAATGTGTTCATCATCATCTTAGTGTTTCTGGTATTAATTGATTGGGACACTCTAGTTTTGATATGAATTGTTTATTGTGTGAATAAGAAGGATTTGGGGTGATCTATCACATGGTATGAAGGTTTTAAGGTCCTAAGTAATTATAGTGGACATTCAAGTAATACCTCAAGTGAGCCTTGGGATTTTAGACCCATTAGAGGGGTCAAGAGATTATTTTCAAAAAAAAAAAATTCCACCATTGGTGATATTTTAATATTTTTGTAGTTTTTTTATGTTTTTAGGTGAGTTTTTTTGTATTTTTATGTCTTGAGGTATTTTGGGATGGTTATTGGTGTTTGGAAAGTTATATAAATTTTTTAAAAATATGGTGAAGTCTCATAGAAAATTTATATTATGTATGAAAAGGTATAAATATATATTACCCATGAAAAAATATTACTCATAAAAATATTGATAATATATGGTAAGCATAATATATTTAGATCTCCATATGAAGGGGCATAAAAAAATGGATAAGTGTGGGATGAGTGTGTTTTTTATTTCTATTTTTATAAGGTTTTCATTGGGATCCCTAATGACATAATGATATTTTAAAAACCATATGCATATATGTATGATTTTTAAAATATTATACGAGGGATCATGGGAATTTAGCTAAGTCCTAGAAACACCATATAAGTAGTTACTTCTTAATATGGGTATCCATATGTAAGAGGGTAACATATAGAAATGAATAAGTGTTGAGGACCCTATATGTGTAAGAGTAAATATTTAGAAAAGGTTTGATACATAAAATTGAAATTCTCAGGCATAAGAGTAAGTTTTTAGTATGTAATATTCATCCTCTGGGAGTTGGAAAATAGATAAGTCATATATAAGGGTTGCTCAAAATTCACCCTATATACATAAGATTCATTTCTTGGGTAAGGAAATATATAAAAGAAAAATCCATGACACATGAGATTCTTTTATAGCATGAAATTTTTAATGTGTCGAGGGGCCACTATGATGAGTAAGGGTCATTGTGGTGATACATAAGGGTTATTTTGGGCCCTTCCCTATGGTACGTAAGGGTCCTAATGTTTGTGAAATTTTACATATAGTGTTTAAGGGAAATAAATTTGTATAAGTGTAAACTATTTTCAAAAACAGAATATTTTAAGAGTTTTCCATATTTTTTATGAATTTCTAAAATGTTAAATTTAATGGTAAATATGATTATAAAGGGTATTTAGTGATTTTCTCAACCATTACACATTTTCATCAACCTAAAAATATCTATCATTCTTTTATTTTTTTATGAGTGAGATTTTAATTAAATATTATCAGTTCTTCATGTGGTATGAATAAGGTAGTATCCATATATATGGCTAGTAGTCTATGTGTATTTGAATTTGTATTTCTTTTCAGTGCCTCATCTTTTATAAGAAACCCTAATTTCGGGGATTTTTTTATTTCAGTGAATCTTATGATAATAGCCAGATATTCCATAGTTTTTTTGTTAATTTTTTCATGTATACTCTATGTAACACCCCTAGATTCTGTGAAATGTTGTTTTCAAATTAATTTAATCTTTTTTATATTTTTCATTTCACGTAACACTAAAAATAGTAATATAATATATATTAATGAACAATGTTTTTATTTCATTATATTTAATTCCAATATAATCATGCACTACATGTAGTATAAAGGATATATTTTGTTATATGGAACACTGAGGTAAGCTTACATCTCATGCAAGACTGACTTCCATCGATGGCTTGCATAACACGCAAGACTGAGTGTTACTGAACAAAAATATATTAATAAAATATATATAATAATATATAACCTTTCAATTAAAATATATTTTATGAATATTATTATATAAATTATATAAATATATGGTTTTCATAAAATATAAAATGAATTAATTATTTATAAATGAATATAAGATCAAAATTGAATATAAAGAGAGTATTTTTATATAAAACTATTACTATGCTCAAAAGGTTGTTTTAATACTAATAAATTAAACTAATTACAATTTTAAAGTGATATTATTGTAATATATATTTTATATAATCAATAATTTATTTTTTATAATCATCCAATAGATTTGAATGACAAAATATAAGAACAATCCCAATTTTATACTTAAAAACCTGTATTTTTTATAAAGGTGGTTTTACCACCTTTTAATGATGAACCAATTTTAAATCCAATTTTTGGAAATAAAATTCATATTTTTAATTGAGACATAAAAAAAATTTAGGATAAATTTTTTGGTATTTTTCTGTAAGGTTTTATTTTTTAATGAATAGTTAAAAATACTGAATTTTAATTCAAAATTTCTTTTTCGTCTAATTTATTTATAAGGTTAAATTATATTTTAGATTGATTTAAAATTTAAATTAGATAATAATTTTACCAATTAATCCAATTTATTCCATTATAATCAATTTCACTTAGAAAATGAATATAAAAACATAGAAAAGTTTTGAAAGTTTTTACTTTAAAACCCCGCATTATCGACCCGACTACATGATTAAATTCAAATTAATTCATGACAATTCTGTGTTTGGAATTTGGAAAAATGGATTCTATATTTGGAATCAATAAAATTTATAATTTATAATGATTTCAACTTAGTTTTTGACAAAAACTATTAGTGAATAATTAAAATTAATTACAATGATTAAAGTTAAATTAAGTTTAACTAAGAACTAAACCTAAAATTAAAGACACAAAAAGTCCTTTAAAATTTTCATAAATCCATTTTATGGCCATATTTTGTCCCTATCTTACCTTGTTCTAAATTGGACCATTATTTATCCACTTGAAATAAAAAAAGATTGGTGGGGTTCCTTTCTTTTAAGATCAAGAGATTCCACTCCCCCTCCATTATAAAAGGCCTCCTTCACTTTCACATCCTCAAACCTATTAAGACACTTATGTTCGATAAATATTTTCAAAAATATCACCCTAACTTTCCTAAATTTTACCTTGAATCCTCCCCTATGGAATAAATCAATCCAATGGATCCTTTTGGCTCAAACCAAAAGGAGTTACCCGATTAAGAGGTAACACCCTCCCCAAACTTCTTTCTTTTATTTTATTTCTCTACTCCCTAAAATATTCTTATTCCATGCTTATATAACAAAAATAGTATCCTAAATATACTAGGATTTTTTTATGATAAGGATTATACCTACACTTACACACACATCCATCTAATGGGTAACGAACATAATGTTTACGTGTATGGCGGGCTACCACCTCACTAAATGATGATTCTTCATTTTTCTTTTATTGCCTCTCATGGCAGAAATTATGATCAAAACATTATTTAAATATGTTTTATATTATATATATTATGTCTTTAGGATTATTTAATTATTTTACAACACTTATATTTATACTTTCCATTTTGTGTTAATATGATAATTTCGTTTGAAGAAGTGCGGACTACCGCCCCCTCAAAGCGATGTGATTCATTCATACACTACATGGAATGTATTATGGATGGATGTAATAAATATATATTATATATTTGATATACTAAATCTAATTTAATAATTATATATATACATATATATTTCATTTAATTTCTTTCTTTTAACATGATAATTAAACAGAAATAGCGTTCATGAGTACGTATAGCTTATTGTATCCATAAATGTTGTATTATTTTTTATACTTATATATTCTATGTATTATTATAATATGAATATAATGAATATAAATGATATTTATATCATTTTTTACATTCTGGAATCATGATATAAGTATAAGGACCAAGGATATAACAAATTAAGACACATGCGAAGAACAAAAAGAATGTTATCTGAAGTGAAACCTTAACATAGGATGGTTAATAAGTGGGTAATACAAGGTCATAATCAAGAAATATATGGTATTATATATAATGATATGGTTTTTGAAAATATTTATAATAAATTTATATTTATTATACATGTGTTTTTAATCAGTACAATGAGAGTCAAGACTCAAGGTAGGGGGATTTTATCTCACTTTTTATTTCTATGAGATACAAGCTATGTTCACCACTCTTTCTTTTATTTGGTGTATGTAAGGCCCATGATTGTATTCAATTTTTATTATACTTAAATTTATGGGTATTAAAATATCCATTTTATGATATTTCTTGAATGGGTTTTAAATTTAAAAAGTTACCAAATTAGTAAAAATGTTTTGTCTCAATTTTACTTTATTGAGACTCATGTTTTGTTATTGCACCTAAAATCATTTTAAAGGTGTATATACTTTAATTTTACATGATATACCATGAACATAATTATTTCATGATATTTTAAGCTTCAGGTAATTTCCTTTTCTTACATGATGATTATTATTCCAAGTAATCAATTTGTAAGAGTTTATTGAAAAAATCTCATCGTTCTTCAAGATTGTTAATGATTATTTGTCTTTGATGAAATATTATGATCCATATCTCATGAATATTTATGATTTTTCTTATTCTATATTTTTTTAGGATATCCTAAATAATTACTACCATTTTCCACTTTTTGGTACTTAATACAATTAAGAAAATGTTTTTTATGAAAATATGATCTTACCTCTCTCTTTTGTCAGAAATATGTGTTCTATAAAAAACATGTTTTCCAAAAAGGTACTATAAGAATATTATATAAATAACCTATGATATTTAAAATAAATTTTTACCCTTTTTTATTTCACCAATTTTTTCAAAGGAATCTTCTTATCTTATTCCGATCGAATAATTTTTCTAAACATTTTACTGTGTAAAAGGGATATTATTTTACTTCTTAATGCATGTACCGATTTACCCTCCATCATTTCTTTGAATATTCCTTTTCACGTTTAAATTTTTAATTTTTAATAATTTTTTTTAAAATATATTTTCAAATAAATGGTTTTTAAATCATTTTCAAGATTTTTTTACAAGTCTTCAAGTAAAATGGTTTTTAAAACATTTTTAAGCTTTATTTACATGTTTTCAAAGTGTTTTCAAAGAAAATTTTTTTTAAAATGTTTTGAATCTTATTTTATATGTTTTCAAGGAAAATGGTTTTCAAAATGATTTCAAGTATTCTTTGTAAGCTTAAAATATATTTTCTATGAAAATGATTTTTAATTGGTTTTATGTATTAAAAAGACTTTTTCAAAGAAGAAACGATATTTTCCTCAAGGAATTTTTTTAAAATATCTTTTAAAATTATTTCCAATATAAGATAACATCCATTGGTATTACTCATGCATTTATGTAAAAATTATTAAATTTTTCATTCATATTATTTCTTTAAATGAACTATGTTTTGATGAAATTATTTTTATGAAACTCATTTCTCTTTCACGAGTTATATACTTTTGAAACCCGCTTCTTTTCACGGGTTATGTTTATGATGAAATGATTTTGAAACTTGTATATTTATCCAAAGGTTATGATATGATTACATTTTTGTGACACCCATTTCATTTCATGGGTTATGATATGATTGTTTATTATTTTTTGGCACAAGTATGTATGATTTCATTATGAGATGGGTGGGACCTATATCTCCCTCAAATGTGTTGGGTAAATATTCATATCTCTTTAGATAGAAATTGATGGAATGTGGATTTACCCAATTAAGTAATACAGGATGGAACAATGGTTTACCTAGTTCATTAAAGGACAATGTCCACTAAGATGGTCTTGGAATTTATGACTTGGATACTATGGTAAATCATATTATATGATTATGTGTCTACCACAATTCTGTGTTTTATTCCTTTTTATGCTTTTAGGGCTTATGTTCTTTATTTACTTATGACTCATGACTTATGAAATCTCATTATTTATTCCATGATTCATGCTTATTATCTTTGATATACAGGGTATGATCTTCTATTTACTTGTTCATGTTCTCATAACCTTTTTTCCCGTGATTATGCTTACATGGATCCCTTATTTACCCTTACTAAGTATCTTAGCTCACCCCTTTTTATGTTTCCTTTCCCCTAGGTTATAAAGATATGTATTATGTTTGATATGTCTAAGAAGGGTTCTAGTCATGAAGAACCTAGTTGAAGATAATATAGCCCGCTTATTTACTAATGTTTATGTTTTTGTGTTTCCAAAGGCACTAGACTAGTAAGGTATTTGGGAGTATGTTATTGTAATGTTGTAAGTATTCTGAAAATGTAATGTAATGTCTATGTATTTCAAGATTGGATTTTTATACTCTAGGTAGGTGGTGCTTGGTTATTTCATGTTTTATACATGCGTTTGTGTGTTGTGCGATAAATGAGTGTTTGTTGGGCTGTGTATGTGTGACTGTGAATAGAACAAATTGTGGTTTATGCTGTTATTAAGTGATAATTGGGGTTAGTATTATGTGGAAATTTGTGTATTTTATCTGTTATGGAATTCTTCCACAGTATTATGGGTTTAGGTAATGATGGGTTTGAGATCTTGTATTGTAATTTGGTGATTCTAGGGTTTCTATAGTGATGTAGATGGTGTTAACTATTTTAGTGGGGGGGGATAGGTTCCTTGAGGTGTGAACATAGAGATAGTTATGTCTTATCAGCATGGTTTGGTGGTCATTGGGGTCATGTGCACATAGTATAGGGCCCATGTGGTGTTTTAGTCCACTCATTGTGGGCGGCATACTCAATATTTTTGCGTCTTAGGGAAAATTTTATTGGCTATTAGCATAGAGGGGGATATTCCATAGATTTTCATAAAAGGAGATGTTGATAACTATAATTTTAATTACCCTAATTTTTTCTATTGTACCCATTGAATATTTTAAATAATATTTTTCAGATCTAATTACAGATTTTTCGTGGATTTTTAGGTAGTAAGGTTCTCTAATATTAATATATTAAATATATAAAATATATTATATCTCACACACACATTATTTCATAAAGTCGTATTTAATATCAAATTAATTCTTGGATGAAAAAATCTAGGCCATAGTTGAATCCCTAACACAGGTGTTACCCTAGGTGAAACATATTTTTCATTAAAATTAAGTCCAAGGATGATGTGTAGTCATGGGTAGATTAAAATGAATCAATTAAATAATAATATTTATTTCATTTTAGTTAAAACTTGAACTAATACTCTCAAATTTAAACCCATATTAGGTGATTCTCTAGGATTACCTGAATAACCCTAGAGAATCGAGAGGGTGGGAAGGCAGGGGAGATATTCTCATGGTGAAGATGGTTAGTGGGTAAATGTGAGAATTATAATCAACAAAAAATGAAATGGATCTTCAACATAATCATTTTGTGCATGTTCTTCACTAAAAAACTATCCAGTCCCAAAGTATGATATTTTTTATTGTTGGATTTTCTTGTCATTCTTGATATTTTTGTGATCATGGATTAGTTCATCAAGATTTAATCTATGACTTGGATAATTGCATGGAACTATCAATTTACATCTTTCCATGTTGAAACTTTTCTTTGGGGTGATAGAAAATATAAGATGTGAATATTTTATTTTTTTTATTTGATTTATGAAATCATATATGGTGTACTATCACACATTTTCATTTTTATCACACAATTTTCTATTTTTATAGATGTCTCCCTCCTTTATTTGTAAATTCACCAATTTTATTCACTTGGTCTAGTGGCTCGACCATTTCATGATCTGATTATAATTTGATATCAACCACCATAACAAAGCCCCTCATTTGGGTTTAACAAAGACGTTCATGAAATGAGGAGGGAGAATAGTCAAAGATGGAATCTATAGGAGTGATGGTTTTACAAGATTTCTTAAATGAATGTTTGTAAGCCATCGGTTATGTGATAGACTTCAACAAGGAACTTCAATCTAACAAGTGATGGCTGGAGATCATTTTATAGAGATAAAATCTTCACCAAGGATTGAACCAATGACAATATAGGTGAGATATAAGGTGAAAGTTATAGAATATGAAAATAATTAGGGGATTCATTTTGGATAAGGGTCATAGAAACTAACTAGAATAAGGGTAGTCATATGGAATACACACCCTATATTACGAGAGATGTAGAGATAGGGTTTCTTGGTTGGGTAAAGTATAAAACACTATGTGGAGTAGTCCACATACCATGTGGTCCTTAGTTATCATTCTCTACATGTACAAGTTGTATACTACCATTCAACTAGGGTGACTTATACATCATATTCCTAACCTACAATCCATGTAATTAGATCTTCACACACAATTTGGAATGGAAATTCACAACCATGGCCCATCTTTGATCTACACTTCATGTATCATAGTAGACACACCATGTAGTATTCCCAAGACTATCCATTTCTTTTTTCTCTATTCATGGGCTTGGATGAGGTCCTTGGAATAGTTCATTCCCTATATATGTCCACATGGATCATGATTGTGACTCTACTAATGAGAAAAAATATTGGGGAACAATATGCAGAGTACTTTAGGAGATGGTAACCCTTACCTTAGTCAATTGGAATGATTATATGTGAGTTTACCCTCATTATTCATAGGTAGGGTTGGAATTTCACCTACTGGGACTGTGATCCTCCTTTTTATTTTTTGTTTTCCCATGTATGTATGGGGTTTGGATCCTCTATCTAATGGATCAGATATAGTCAATATTTTACCCACTTTTAAAGGGCATGGATCCTCTAACTATGAAGTTAGTATTTCATCAATTTATAGAGATTGTATGGGACTGGGATCCTACATTGGAATTGGTATTTCATCTGTTATCATAGTCCATGGATTCTCTATCATAGTTTGATGTAGAGACTAACTATGTTGATTGAGACTACTAGGATTAGATTATAGTAATTTTAGACCTCATCTAAAACTAGCTATAAATTTTGAGACCATATTATATGACTTGTTATGAGAATATCCTGGTTTTTCTTTATTTACCATATTAATTTTGGTTTTTATCTAACTCTCCTTGATGCTTTACTTGTTTTTTTGAATTTTAGTGTGTCCTACTGGGTATATATATACTAACTCTTTCATGGTCTCTGCCTTCATGTGTTATGTTATATATAGATTATAGGCATTTCAATAGTGATATAGTTAGTCTTAGTGTAGGTGGTTTATAGAATTTATTGGTTTTAGTATTTTTGGGACTGTGGTTAGACTTTGGAAGTTGTGTGCATGGATAGTATTCTCACTGATTATTAGGTTGGACCTATTTTCTTGTTATTGGGCCTATATTTTTTCATTTTCACTATGTTTTTTTCGTACTCTATTTTAAGATGTTAGAGGTTATTCATCCACTTATTAATGTAGTTTCTACTGTTTATCATTATTCCGGAACGCATGGTGATGGTTATGTGTGTACAGATGCATTGAGCTAAGGCGTCCCATGTGTGTGATACACCTACTCAATTCTATTCACCATCCCTTGACCTATTAGAGGTGGGATATTGTGGTAAACTTGGCTCACTGCCGATCCAAGTGGGGTTTCAGGGGGCCTGATCAAGTCAGAGTGGTATTAGATTAGGTTTTCTTTGGGTTAAAGTTTGGAGATATATGAATTGTGAGGATTGGTTTGGAAAATTAGGGAATTGGTGTTGAGGTATCTTTAGTTTAGCTATCAGGACCAGGAACCCATTGATGGTGTAGAGGTCAATATTTACATACCATAGTCCTCTGATAACATACATGTCGACTCAGTACATGAAGACATAAATTGAAGAGAAAATAGTGGTACATGTATCATATGGGATTGGGTTTGTGATTTCTTTGACCTTTTTGAGTAATATCCCCATATAAACTCTACTAACCAGTGTATATATTGACTATTTAGATATCTATCCACATTTCAAATTTGATATGATTTTATAATAGGGTCATGATGATTACTAGTTAAGTGATGAGTCCTCAATCCAGTGTCATATGCATGAGTTTTTTCCTCTAGATGGAAAATGATTGATGTTTTCACCTTTTGAGAAATGAGTAAACCCGCATCTTATGATTCATGTGGATAACCTATTAATATTTTATCATCTATTCATTTTGGTATTTCATGATGAAGATATGCATATGATGGGTATGATACATGAGTTTTAGAAGTAGATTCCACAATGGTTTCTTGTTTAGCAAGATGATCAGGTAAAAGAGGATTGGATTGAGTTGATGTTTTTGGTATTTCACCTCATTCAAAATACTTTTGATCAAATAGTGGTACTCATTTTAGTCTCTTTCATGGATTAGTAGGTATTTGGTGGATCTTATTGACCCAAACACATGATTATGCAACCCTTCTATTGAATAAGACTAAGTATCTCATTTTAGAGAATTATTTTCCATTAATTGTGTCTTTGGTGTGTATTTAGGATCTCCAGGAGTTGAAATAGATAATAATGACCATGGATGACTATGTGTTGAGTTTTATTGACCTCACAAATTACTCCCTTAATATTGTTTATGATGAGTTGTTTTGAGAATGAAAGTTTGAGCGGGGACTTCATCATGATATTTAGGCTGGAATAATACCACTTTACATCTCTGCATTTTTAATAGTACCAGAGTGGGCCCTAGTGGTACATAGATTTTTGGTATAGGAGATTTAGGAAGTAGGTGTGGGTGGTGGTTCCCATAAATATAAGATATCAACATAAGGTAGTTGGATCTAGGATTCAAGATCATGACACATGAATAATTGATATTTTCTGGCTGAGACACAGGGTTCAATGGAACATGGATCTAGAAGGGAATCTAGTCAACCAGGAGATAAGTACTACATTACCAATGATAGGTGGGGACATATTATATAAAACTGTGTGAACTATCATGCGACAGAGCGAGGACACATAGTTGATGGACCACCATGTCAGTGAGAGACACGTGACCAAATATATCACAAGGGTGACCAAGGATATCCTTAATGAGGTGGATATGGAAGAGGATCCAAGGGTGTTATGAATGGTGGTAAACATCATGACCTGATACCACCATCGCTACCCCCAGGTGGTCCACACTGATAACAGAGAGATGGAAACTACAAGTGTGTGTAGTTAATCCTTATGAACAGAGTCTCCCAGTTTTATTCATGGTATAATCTATTCCTTATACACGTTATAATCATTTTTTGTTGACATAGGTTCAATCCATTCTTTCCTTGTTATATCTTCCATTAGAGAGCTTGAGATTCTAGTAGATCCTATAGATTGATCCTTTTGGATGAAGACTTTTATCAGAGAATATTCTAAAATAAAACTCATTATTTGGTATAATGATTTAACTCTTAGGGGACATATATTCACGTGGGATCTATTAGTGGTGGAAATGAAACTATATGATGTCATTATCAGTACGGTCTAGATATCAATAGCTAGTGGCCACATCAATTATCTCTATCAGTGAATAAGTTTTATATAATTAGATGGATTAGGATTTCTCTTTAGTGGAGAGATATATTTTTAGTATGGATGATTTTGGATTATATAAAATAAGTTTTATATGATTTACCATCAGTTGTATAGCATGACTCCAGGTGTGGCGGACTCTGTATACTCTCGATTTTTAGTAGTGGTAGAGGATTATGTGGATTTCATCCCCAAGGTCATACAAAGTCAACCCTCTCATTGGGATATTTAATTATACATTTACTATCACATAATAACTATCATGATATATTCTACACCATATAGAATGGCCCCTATTAAGTTTTGAGTTTTTATGATGCAGTTGGTGGATCTTTAGAGGAACGTATTTGTTAAGCCTAGTGTTTCCCCCTAGGTAGCTCTGATGTGTTTCATTAAGAATCTGGGTTGGATCATGAGGTTATGTGTCGACTATAATTGACTAAATTATTTTATGATCAAGGATAAGTACAATTTTATAATAATTTATGACCTCTTTGATCAGATTAATGGGGAAAAGTGGTTCTCGAAGATCAACCTCGGGCCCGACTATCACTAGTTATGAGTGTGTGATGAGGATATACTGAATATGGCATTCTAATGACACTATTTTCATTAAAATTTCTGATTAATTCCATTTGGCATAAAAAATACATATACAGTATTCATGGGAATCATGAACTAGATCTTCCTTACTTTCCTTGATAGGTTCATAGTGGCCTTTATTGATGACATCCTTATTTAATCGTCATCAAAATAAGAGTATGCAAAGTATTTTATTATGGATCTCAGTGTACTTCAAGAGTATAGTCTATTTGGGAAAATATCAAAGTTCTAGTTTTGGACTAAAAAGGTACACCTTCTATGAAATGTTATCTCAAAGGAAATAGTGGATGTGGACCCAACTAAGATCAATGTAGTGCTAGCTTGGGATCCACCTAACATTGTGATAAAGGTGATAAGTTTATGTGGATTAAATGGTTATTATAGGAGGTTTTCGGTATAATTATCTATTAATGAAACCCCTTGGAAGCCATAACCCATAAGGGGTATTAATTTGTTTGGTGAGAGAAATTTTAAAAGGATTTTGTGGATTTATGGAAGATATTAATAGGTGATCCTGTTCAGAGACTACCATAGGAAGGATTTGAAAATGTGGTGTTCTATAATTCTTTTGTAGCTAGGTTGGGTGTGTATTGATGAAGGGGAAGGGTGTGATTACTTATGGGTCCCAGTATATGATACCCCATGATTAGAATTATGAGACCCTAGATTTGGACCTAGTATCCATGGTGTTCACCCTGAAAACATGGTGACACTACCTACTTGGTGAATGGTTTTTTGTCTATTATTACCACAAGTGTATCAATTAAATTTTCACTTAGAAATATCAAAACCTAAAATAGAGGAAATATATTGAGTTCTTAAAAGAATATGACTTTGATATAGTCTCTAATATCAGGAAGTAGAATGTGGTAGTAGATTCCCTTAGTAAGAAATTTTGTTCCTAGTTTTTAGGTGATGTGTTAGAGTATTTTTCCTCATTAAAATTGTTCTTAGTAGACATAGGAGGAGTATCCCATCTTCAATAAATGTTATTAATGCCTCCACTTATTAATTGTGTGATGGAATCACACCAAAGATACATTAGTTTTGATTTATTGTGTGACCTAATATTCATAGAACATGCTCTTGAATGATTTTTTGAAGTTGGAGAGCACATCATCCTCTTTTGAGGATAGATGGTAGTGTCTATCATGTTGTGTGATGAGGTATTGAGGGAGTACTATAACTCCTCCATAGTGGTATATCTAGTAATGAAAAATATATACCAGAACCTTCATCCATAGTTCTAGTATCCAATTATGAAGGAGAGTTTGTCTATGATTGTTTGTTAATGTATTAAATGTCATCAAGTAAAGGCATCACATCAAGTTTTGGAGGGTTTATCCAAACCCATTGATTTTATAGAATGGATGTGGTATTACATATCCATGGGTTTTTTTATAATGATTCCAGGGATAGAATGAGGACACAACAATATCTAGGTGATTATTGACTGACTCACCAAGTCATCCCACTTCCTCACCATCAGAGAGCATAGTTTATTATAAATATTAGGATGATTCTATGTGCATGAGATCATATAAATTCATGGAGTAACATAGATGATTTTATAAATATGATTCCCAATTCACATTCTCATTATGGAGAGGGTTATAGGAGTCTTTCAATAATTGGTTATAGATGATCATGATGTTCCACTCCCAAATGGATGAGATGATCAAGAGG
The DNA here is from genome assembly GCA_963277665.1 of Viscum album. NCBI lineage: Eukaryota > Viridiplantae > Streptophyta > Magnoliopsida > Santalales > Viscaceae > Viscum > Viscum album. The sequence goes on from OY728164.1 coordinate 1,182,160,363, forward strand.
ACCATTTTGGTCTTTCCAGATAGGATACATACTTGTGTGTTCAACTTTGTCCATATCTTGGGTGATCACCCACCCATAGTGGATTTTTTCTACAAAAATAGCGATTACTACACCATTTTCATGGAACCATTTGAGGCTTCGTATGGGATAACCTATACTCCACCCATATATTTTTCATAGGAGGGAGAGTCATCACTCTTGGTACCCATGTTGGTGTAGGTGGTGACAGAGAAGGTGCAACTTAATTAGGAGTAAATGATGATATATTAGAGACATCAGATGTCCTACATGGACTATTGATGGTAGTCCTTGGAGTTTGAGGAGGGAGAACATGTATTTTTAAAGGTCACACCTCAATGTGGGTTACATAGGTTTGTATGAAGTGTAAATCTATCTTCAGGATTAATCAGTCTATTTTAGATACTACATAGGGTAGGCAAGGTTATGTACCACCTAGAGTTGCCACCATAGTTGATTTGATTTCATAACTTCTTCCATGTATCATAGTTTAGGAGATGTCTGCATGACCCATCAGATGTTATTAATTGGTATAAAATAGAAAATGAACATGATGACACCTTCTCATATTACCCAGTGATGTTTGAGGAATGGTGGGAGAGGATCCTTCATGAGTGATAAATTCCCCCTTTACACATTCTTTGAAAACATGGGAGTCTTTTGGAGATCTCATGGGAGCAGGATAGCTGGATGTGATCACATTTCCCTAATCTATTTTAGTAGGTCTTTCATTTTGAATGAAAATATTTAAATTTGGGGAGGGTGTAATTTATTTTTCTTTTTTCTTTTAAACACTTAAAATATTTTAAATAATATTTTTACAGCTAATTATAGAGTTGTAATGGAATTCTGGGTCTCATGAACCCTAATGTTAATATATTAAAAATATTAAAGATATTTTCTCATGTGGGTGATTTATTTTAGGAATAATGTATTTCATCTCAAATGAATTATCATATGATGAAACTAAGGACATAGTTAAATCTAGAATACAAGTATTACTCTTGTAATGATATAATTTTTGATCACATCAGGTCTCAAGATAATGCACAATCATGGACAGACTAAAATTAATTAATTAAATAATAAAATAGATTTTATTTTAATTCATCTTTAACCTAATACCCATATATTTAAAACCATATTAGAATATTCTCTAGGGTTAGCTGCATAATCCTTAAGAAATAAGATAGTTGTAGAGTGGTATAGAGTTTCCCATGATGAATATGATTGGTGGACAAACATGGGATTGAAAATCAGAAATGAACACGATGAATCATCAACATAATCACTAAGTGTATATTATTTCATTAAGAATGATCTAATCCATATGTAAGTAAATATTTATTCTTTTATTTTTCCACATTATTAGAGTTTTTTCAATCACGGATTAATTCCTCTAGATTTAATCCATGATTTAGATAATTTCATGGCCCTTCCAATTTACATCTTTCCTTAATGAAACTTTTATTTGGGGATGTGAGAATTTTTAGCATGTGATTTTTTTATTATTTATTAATTTTTTTCAATTATAGATGATATTTGATCATGCATGGTTATCATCTTAACATAATTATTTATTTTCATGGTTTCAACCCTTTATTCTTTGCACATTCATCAACAACATTTATTTTGGCCAATAGTGTGATTGTTTCATGATTTGATTATGGTTAAAATGGATTATCTGAACAACTTACTTCATTTTGGTTCAACATTAAGGTTCATTATATTAAGAGGTAAATTGTATAAGGATGGAATGAAAAAGATTTAATGTTTTGGGTAATTCCTGAATAGCAGTTCATGAGGTTTTGACTATGTGAGAGACTTTAAAGAGGAACATCATTCTGATGAATAGTGGATGGAGATTTCAAGATAAAGAATAAGAGGATTGAATTTTAAGTAGGTTCATAAAACCTGACTATAGGTCATGTAGTTCATAGGAACACATTCCATGTGATATAGGAGATGCAACACTAGGGTTTCATGGATGATTAATGTATAAAAAGATGTGTGGGGTGGTCTACACACTATGTGGGCCTTAGTTGGACAGCTCATTATGTATAGGGTGTACATGCCCCATGAACCTAAGTGGCTTAAATACCATGTACCCAACCTACAGACCATGTATTTGTATCTTCACACTTCATGTTGAATGGTAGTGCTTTTCCAGGGATTATCTTAGTAATACACATCATGTTTCATCAAGGGCACACCGTGTTTTCTTCCTAGGACTACCCACTACCCATTTCTCTATTTTTGGGCTTGGATGAGAAACTTTGAGTGGTTCTTTATGAGTATATTTATATATGAAATGGGGGTGTTGAATCTTCCATTTAAAACATAGATTAGGGAATGACATGAAAATTACTTCCATGGATGGAAACCCTTTCTATGGTCAACTAGTGTTTTTAGACATGGGTGTCCCATCATTATTATAATATAGTGTAATTATTTCACCTATTGGGACTAGGATACACCTTTGGAGTTGGTATTTCACCCATGTAAGTACGAGTATTAGATCCTCTATATGTGAGATTGAACATAGTCGGTATTTCACCTACTTTTATAGTGAAGGGATCCAATATCAGTAAAGTTGGTATTTTAACCATTTATAGAGCTAAAAAAAGACAAGTATTCTCTATTAGAGTTGGTATTTATCCTATTATTAGGGGCATAGATCCTCAATCATAGTTATAGGGAGAAAATGTATAGGATTATTTAGATTACTGGTATTATATAGTAGAAATGATGGACCTTATCTGGAACTGGCTTTAAAGACTGATATTATACTATGTAACTCTAGTGCCTCATATGATCATATATGGTTTCTTCTTTAATCAAACACTTTATTATGGTTTTGATTTGACTCTCTATTATGATTTAATTATTTGGTTATTTTAGTGTGTCTTACTTGGTATGTATATACTCACCCATGCATGGGATCTTCCCACATGTTCTATGTCTTATGAAGATGATAGATAGTTTGATGACGATCTTAGTGGTCCTAGTGTAGGTAGTGTATAGTAGTTCTTGGTGATGATGTTGTATAAACCGAGGTCAAAATCGGGATGTTGTGTGAAAGGATAATACTTTCACTGATTATTTGGTTGAACCTGTTTTCTAGTTTTTGGGGCTATATTTTTATATTTTTAATATGGATTTGTTATATCATACTCTTTTATGGGATTTTTGAGGTTATGCATTCATTTATTATTCCAGTATATTCTATTTTATAGGGTAATGGTTTTTTGTGTATATATGCATTATCTTTACACCTCACTTGTGCATGATATGCCTACTCGGTTCAAGTCACTATCCCCTATCCCATTGGATCTGGGCTTGGGGTTACATAGTCTAATCATTAGTAAACCTGGTGGGGCCTTAATGAGTCAGGTCATGTCAAGGCTATAGAATGTAGCTCACATATTGTGAAAAATATAATAAGGTATAAAATGTGAATGTTTCATTTGGGTATCATGTTCAATGTGTAATGATGGTTCCTTGTGATATGGATATTATTTAGGGACACCATTGGTAGTGGCCTACCAAATTCATACTTACACCCATAATTAGTCCATCAGGACATGTGAAAACTTTATTTCTCCTTGTTTAGTTATCAAAAAAGATTAAATTTCATGAACCTAATGGAGATAGGAATGTAGTTGGTGCATAAGCTGGATGGTATGGAGTTTCAGATGGGATTAGAGGTTTCTCGGTTCCAAGATGGTTTTTATATGAATAACATGACATGGAAAATGTATAATATGATGTCCATCTAAATTGTTTGATTGTTTTTAATTGTTTTATAAATTAATTTCATTATTTTGTATTATTATTATTATTATTATTATTATTATTATTATTATTATCAATCTTTAGGGGGTATATTCTTCCCATGATCACTCTATATACCCTCACTTTAGTTGGAAGCCTTCGGTGTATGGGGTGGTTCACCTAAGGTCAATTGATACTCTTGTATGATTACTATAGAGTGAAATGGTCCAGGGAATTACAACATCACTCTTTTCATCAATTAGTTATGTCTTTGGTGAATCATTGTTTATCATCCCAATAACCACTTCACCAAATTATTAATAATAATTAATGAATTGGTATATGATGTAAGGGAATAACATTGAACTCCTAAAATAATGGTAATGAAAATTATAAGGGAAATAGATCGTCAAAAATAAACCTCTCTATCATGTGTCCTTAGAATTTGGACCAGGTGTGTGTCCATGTTCATCCCTAAAGTGTAACCCAACTGGGCATCCCTCTTATGACTTCTTCCAATTGATTTCTGCATCAATTTTATAATCACAGTTTCAAATAGTATGAATGATCCCTTTATAGAGATATTTCATATCTTTATATCAACAATGGAAATCTAAACCAATCCATGTGTCATAGATATTTTCACTATATTCTATTAGAAATCATCATAAATATTGAGTTAATTTCATTCAATTGACTATTAATCTTTCCTATTTTGAGTCCCTATTTCATCCTTAAAATATAATGCATGTAGTTTTGAAAAATTATTTAAAAATCAAATTTATGACATGCCAACAAATAATAATGAAATAAAAAAATCAATGTGATATATTCCTTCACAACATAGTATTTGATCAAACTATAGTTCTAAAAATCATGGATGAAATATGTCTTCAAATATCTCATCACATATACTAAATCCACTTTTTTTTTGTGAAATCATGTAGCTTATAAAGTAGAATATCTCATCATGTTAGTAACATTTTTATTTGTTGAGACTTGACCTCCATGGAGAAATTAATCCATAATTTTCAGAATCACATTATCTTCATATTTTATCTATATAGGGTTTCGTGGTGTGGTGCCTTTAGAAATGAAATGATGAGTTTGATACTTTAAAAACTAGAAACCCAATGAACTCTTTTATCTAGACTCACTAAAGTGAGGATTCCTATATTATGATTTGGTATTATTTACTTCAGTAGGAGTTGTATCATGAATCATTGTTTTCTAGTGAAAGACCGCTAGGCTCCCAAACTAGCGATTCATCAACTTCTCTTGGATGGAATTCATAGAATAATTGAATTTACTTCAATTCATTAGATTATTTTTCATATTCAAATCTACATGAATATAGTTCGATTAATATCACATTAGATAAAATACATTCTATCATAAGATAAACCTAGCGATTCACCCCTCATATATAGGAATAACTCAAACATCAATAAAAATTATCATGGTGGCACTAGAAAGTCCAGAGTGTGGTCCTTATCATGTATAATTAAACTCATTTTTATATAAGATTATCTCAATATTGTTTCAACATGGTCATAATAATTAACGTCGTGGTTTAATCATTATTATCTAGACTTTATCTTAGCCTAAACATATTTACAATTCAATCAATACAACTACAGTGTGAGGATTCAACACATAAATAAAGTATTCTTCCTAATCAAATTATCATGGTGTAGTATTATCCCTTGTACCATGGTATTCTACAACTAATGGAATTATTCATGTCCAATCCACCACTTATGATACATTCACTAATGAAAAAAACACCTTTAACATTGGTTTTTTACCTTTAAACATCAGTTTACAACCGATGTTAATATAGGAAATGTTGAAAGTGGAGATTTCCATGTCAGTTTTCATAAACCATTATTGAAAACCCTTATAGAATAGGAATTATATAGGACTCTCTATGTCATTATTTTTTATAAAATAAACATTTAAATAATGATGATATCTAAAGGGAATTCAATGTTGGTTTTATAAAAAACCAACATGTAAACCCACCCTTCCAGGATTTCGACATCAGTTTTCAGTAAAAACCAACATATCAATCCTACCATGAGGATTTAAACATCATTTTTTTATAAAAAATACGATAAAAGTTGAAGAAAAAATTAAAATTACATAATCCCACACTTGAAATCTCAAAATAGTACTAAAAACAGCAAACATGTAGCAGAAATAGAAAAAATGTATCAAAACTCATTGATAACTTTTACAAAAAATCACAAATATATAGCTAAATGAAACTAAATATCAAAATTAGTCTAACTTAAAAAATATATTGCAAATAAATTTTGAAGGTGTCTCTGGTCTTTCGATGTATATGAAGAAATTTCATAAAAACCTACAAAATAAAGTGTTACCAATTTTAAAAATAATGTATATTTAAAATTACAAGTGTTATAATGAAACTAACGTTTTAAAAATACATTGTTTTTATGGTTGGTATTATATCATAAATGAATCATAAAACATAATATCCACATTCATAATTCCCTTATTGATGATGAAACTATGTTTATGAAACAATATTTTAAAAATAATAACTTCCTATATATTATAAAAACCATGTATTTATTGAGATAAAAGTTATTGACCAAAACTTTTACATAATCAATTTTTATGGTTCCACTATTTGATAGTTATCCCCAATGAACCCAATCCATGACCTATTTTAATTTCAAAAATTAATTATAAAAAATGGTTTAAATTGAAGAAATTAATTTTAATTAACTAATATCATGGAATAAAACTTACTTCTTTAACATTATGCTAAATCTTCTTTGAACACCACCTAATAAAGATCATAACCAATATGCTTTACTTTATTTTGGGAAAAATAAACATAACATCCAATTTCCACTTAAAAATAAAATATTCATAATTCATAATAGTATAATAAATATTCATTCAAAAAAATTTATTTGTTCTTACACATCAAGGAATGAAAAAAACCAATATGTGATGTCCATGTTTTTGAATCTTTCAGATACATAATCAATTATAGTTTCTTATTTCAAATAGTTCAATTTTAATGAAATGTATTATGGGTCGATAAAACTATAAAAAGAATTGAAATAATATTGGATGAAAATAATATGGATATAAATTATTAGAAAATTAATTAATTAAGTCAATATAAAATATGTTTACTTAATGGAAAATAAATTAATAATTAAAATTTACTTACATGGAAAATGACTACAACACAGGTATAATGAGATGAACACCATTTATAGCATCCATAATGTTAGTTTTAAAAATATTTTATGTATAATATATTCCATATATATGAGTACTCATCAGAAAAGTATAATAATTATTGTATCACCCCAAACATTTTATGGTATGTTTCTCTTAAATACATTCGAGTCATAGCCTATATTTTATAAAGCACTGAGTTTATTTAAAACAACACTTGTTTATTTAGGAGATAGTCATAGCCTATCCATTGAACTTAAATTTTCCACTTGTGTGTTTTGAATTTTGAAAATCTGATATACACGGTTGTGTTTAGGATGATATTTAGAGTCTGATAGAATTAACTTAATTTTTTGTGAATAGTAACATACCCCTATGAATAGTAATCTAACCTTATGAATATTAACTTACCCTTATGAATAGTAATATGACTCTTATGAATGGTATCCACACCCATGAATGTATAAATAAATCTAGGCACCTTAAAAATTAAGATGAATAATTTAAGTGTTTATATTTTTTGATTAAATAATGATTTTAATTAAATATTAAAATAATCATATATAAAAAATTCTTTTTGAAAAATTGAATTAATTTTTGGATTATACACATCAAAAAATGGTTAGGGTGAATTTTTGGGATTTTTCTGAAATACTTGAATTTTTTATAAATAGTAAAATGTGATAATTTACGATAAATGCTAAATAAGGGATTTATTGAGTCATTGATGATGATATGATGATGTAAACACAATTGGTTCAAAGTAACATGAATTTATTACTGTTATTGGTCATGGAATAATTACTATTACTTGTCTTGTAAAGAAATAATAAACTAACGATTGAAAAATTATGAAAACCCTCCTCTCCTCCACTATAACCCCCCCCCCCCCCTCCTCACTCCATCTTCTCTTCACTCCTCTCAAACCTTGTTCCTTGCTAATATTCTTCCCAAATCTCTCCCCAAGCTCCTCCCCCACGTCCAAAATCCCATAGCCTCTACAAAATACCAAAACCTCTCCCCTTAAGAGGTTCTCAAAGGAGGAAGTCTCAAGAGGTAAATTCCTCTTTCCAATTCCTTCTTTTCTTTTAAGTTCTTGTATTTTTGTTTATTTCTTCACCTCCCTTCACCCAAATAGTATGATAACTCCAGTAACATACATGTACTATAATTTTTTTATTCTAATGGTATATTTCATTATCTTCTCTCCTTTCCCCACCTTTTATTTGAAAGAAATGAAAGCACCGTTTGAGATGTGCAACTTTAGCACATTCGAGGACAACGGTTTATCAATTTCTATTATTATCTTTAATTATGGTCATGAAACCATTTGTGTTATTGTTTAACCATATTATTATATATGTAATATATCCTATTTTATTTTCTTTAATCCTTTTTTACAAATGGTATTAATTTATAAATCAAAACATGTTCTTTGTAATCAAACCCACCTATTAACAAAAACAGTTGTCACTATGGTTTTATATAGTAATTCGACTTCACTCTAAGTAACCAAATTAAATTTAAAAACATTTAATATTCTTTTTGTGCTATAATAGAATATAACTTCAATTATTTACAACCACTTTCATCTTACATGTTTATCCAAACATGAATATAAGCGAACCACTCATTAAAACCAAGTAAACAAATGAGATCGAACAGTGAAATTGAACCTCATAATCAATCAAAACAGTTATAAAAGAACTTAAAATTATTATACTAAACCAATTAAATATATAATAGGTTCATTAATTATTAATTAATAAACCTAATTTTCTTATTCAGGTCTTTAATAACAAGTGTAGAACATCAACATATCTAAGGTAAGGGATTCTCTCTCTCACTTTTGTTCAAGAATCTCCCTTATGTTGTACCCTTTTATTTTTAATACCTAATGATTTATTTTTTTTCATAACTCCACCATAATTCCATTATGAGATATAAATAATGGGATACCCCTTTACCTCTCATTAATCCCTCGCAAGAACACTTGTTACCATGCTGAAATGTTTGTAAGGGGTTTTCTCATTTCACATTCAATTCTGTAGGATTTCCATTGTTCGCCTCTTATTTCTTATATGTGGTATAGGTGTACTGACATTTAATATATATTATCATGATTCTATTTATATTCATGGTATTATATGATTCATTTGGTGGTTATTAACTTTGTTTCATACGAATCAATTGATTACAACATGGTAACGAGCTTTGTCTCAATTTTCACTTCATTGTGACTTGCTTAGTATTATGCACCTAATTTTTCTTATGTGGTGTACCTACTTCCCATTTGAGATCAATCTTCAATTAAAATTATATTCCATTTAAATTTCCATATTCTCATATCATGGATATGATTATTTTCTAATCCTTATACCATTTTATATATGGTATGTATTTTGAATGTTGTTTTGACTGTGGAAATATTGATAAATCTATATACTCTATTCTATACGGATAATGTAAAGGAATATTTATATTGTGGTGAATTAATGTATAAAAAATTATTTGGACATGAATTAGTGGGTGGGGCCTGCTACATCCCCTCGATGCATCGGTAGGTCTCATGAGACAAATCAGTTTGGCGACAAATTATTCGAGTTTGTTTCCAAAAATTAGACGGGTTTTTACCCACAGAACTAAACCGTTTTTAAAGATATTATGGTATAATGTGCCAGATACATGAAATCCAATTAATAATAATTCCCTTTATTCATTATTAGTTATTACTATTCATGAGGTTTTCACTATGAAAAAATCTATGGATGCAGTTTCATTATCAGTTTATTAATGGACTGAGTTTTTCATTTATTCACCATTCCATATTAATTATGTCAAATTGTTTAAAATTTAGTTATCATTGATTCATGATTCATCCATTTGTAACCCTTACTGATATTTTGAGCTCACCCCTTTCATTTTTTTACCTTCAAAAGGTTATGAAGAGGAGACTATTTATTGAGTTTTGTGGATGAAGTTCTTAGTTTTTGTTATGTATTTTATTTTGTAACCTTTTCCAATGTAATTTGAGTTACATCTATGTATCTAGTTTCTTCAAGACTACTAAACTGATCATTCCTTCAGGATTTTAATTTTTTCTAACCATGCCAATATAATAAGTAATTCACTGGATCCAGTCTAGAGGGTTCGGGGTGTTACAATTATCTAATATAGGGAAAAAATATGATAACTTTGTTACCCAATCAGTTTCCTGAGGAATATCTGAAGTTAGTGGAATCAAAAACTTTCTTTTCCATTTCATTGATTCTTATGATATAAAATACTCCAATATAAGGTAAGTGTAATAAAATATTATAAGTTATTTGAATTTAATGATAAATAAAAAATGAAATGTGACTCATACCACATATGTTATCTGATGGGAATGATCAACTTGACAAAGTAAAAAATGGTCAATACTCTATCCATCTTTGGACACCTCCTTAGTAGGTAGTGTCACTAGAGTAGTTGTATCAATAATATCATGTACTTATACTCTTACCAGAACCAATTTCATAAGATGATGATGTATATAATCCCATAGATGATGTAAAATTCCATTTTCTATAATACAAACATGGGGATCACCAACAAGAAACTTGTAGAACATCGTTGGGATTGAATGAGGAGGTGGAAGATCTGGGTAGGAAGGTTTTTTAGGCTATGATGTCTACGTCTGTCTCAATTATTCTACAAGAAGAGTCAATAAAGTTTATTTAATCCTATCCTCTATTGTCTCATTTAAGTTTCACACCTCATCATTCAAAGAATCTATTTCTTCCAGATATTCTACCCTCATCAATGTCTCACTAGGGGTGAAAACATTTTTTTCATAAATATAATACCCTCCTTATACCCTCTAATGTACTTAGGATGTTATAGATGTCTTAAAGCAGCTGTAAGAATATCCTTTCTACCCTTGTGTATAAATTTCCGCTTTTTCATTTTCTCTTAAAGGTCATCCTAAAGTAATATTTTCAAATATAATATTTGTAAGATAGTTTTACTAAATATTAATATTGATGAAAATTAAAAATTAATTACTTATAATTTTATCGGTTAATTCCTTTTCTAGATTATTAATATACATTATTTTTTTAAATTCTCTCCCTTTTTCATTTTTTATAATGAATGGGAGGAAATGGAGGGTTGAGTGAAACCTCTTTAGATCCACTACTTGACTTGGATCTTAATTCACTATGTTTTTCATCAATCATTTGTTCCTCTAATAAAGGATACCCTCTTTGTGAAAATATATGAGGGTATCAATTTTGAGGCTATCACTTGGTTAATATTCCTATAGGTCTACTACATATAAAAAAATAAATAAGTTATAAAGTAATAAAAATTAATTAAATAAATAAATTTTACAAAGAAAAAAACATACCATAAAATATTCCTCCTAACAACTGGAGAAAAACATATTCCACGTATCTCTATCTATAAACTCATACTTAAGGCATGGGTCTTTATCATTTTTACTCTTAAAGATATAAGTTGAAGTTAAAATTTTCTTAAAATATATCCATATTTTAAATCCAAAGGATAAATACTTACTTTTAAATTCCTTTTGTATCTTGAAATATAAATTCCATATGTAATTGAATACATAAAATATTAAGAAATGTATAATATTTAAACCATTATAGAACTAAATAAATATGTTTAGGAATTTTACTTTTAGAGACACCCATAAAATATCTTTCATTAATTAGTTGATGCTCCTCTAATTAGGGTATAAATGAATTATCCTAAAATGACTCTCTATATCCAGTTAATTCCTAAATTTTGTGGCATTTGGGCCATTTGGGATTTCATTCTCATCAAAGTTAATTATCACCCTTTTCTCTCCACATGCGAGTGTAAATTTTGGTAAACATGTAATCACATGCATACCATCATTAAGTATTGTCCTATATGGAGAATAAGAAGAGTTGAAAATAATTTTAAGAAATATAAGTTTAATTTCAATAATATAATTTAATTATTATAGATATATATTTAAATTAAATAATGTACATACCTATATTCCTCCATATCAATTTCTATCATTTTGAAAGATTTTTTTATTCCAAAAAAAGTATGTGTACCTGTAGTTGAATAAAATTAAATAATTGTAATAAAGAAAAATTGATTATTCATAATAGATTACAAAAACAATTAATAAATGAAAAAAAACTGACTAAAAATTTATTTCAAACAAAAAAATATTATAATGATAAACAATTTATAAATAATAAAAAATTATAAATACAAATAGTTTCAACAAAAAAAATTGCAGTAAAAAACAATTTATATTATTAAAAACATTATGACATATAAAAAAAATTAAAATAAATATAATTTATAATAAAATTTATAAAAAATGATTGGATGAATGAAATTAATAACTAACAGATAATTAATTTGTCTTCAAAAATAAAAAAAACATAAAAATTTTGGAAGTAAATTGATCTGGGATATCCTTGAACTCACTCAATGGTGGAAATAATATGAATAATGATTAAATATTGAAGTGAAATGCATAATAAAATATAAAAATTAATAATTTAATCGTGTATTTTTTTTACAAATAAACCATTTCTTAAAAAAATTAAAAATTAAAAAATATCACGACAAAATTTTTTTTATCAAAAGTCATTATAAAGACAAATACAATTAATAAATGAAAAAAATTGAAGAAAAAAATAACTTACAAAATTTGGAGGTTGATAATTAAAAATATATTATAAGTATTTAACTAAATAATTATGAGTGTAATTTAGTTTTTTCTCGTATCCCTTCAGGATGATTATTTCATACATAATGGACTATGTCTACATTATAGTCAATATTATTATCCCTAAATTGATTCATAGATGAAGAAACCTCACATAAATCCATAACAACATCATTATCCTCATCACTAAAATAAATTATTTTCCCTTGAAAAATTATATACCACTAATCATTAGATGGATCAATAACATAAAATATTTTCTTTTCATGTGTTCCCATTATAAATGGTTCCACTATGGAACTAAATATTTTCAAATCAATGACTATGAATCCATAATAATAATACTTCACACCACTGTTACTATCAAACTAGTTACACATAAACATTATTACATGAAATTTAATATAATTAATTTCCCATATATCCTCAAGAACTTCAAAATATGTTGTTGATGTAGAAACTATATTTTTATCTTTTTCACTCGAAAAATGATTTTCTTCACCAATTACCATTATCCCATTATTTTGAATAGTACTATTTTCATTCTAATTTCTTTTGTAAAATTTCTAACCAATAATATCAAAACCAAACCATGTGATAGCATTAATAGGTGGTCCCCATTTCAACCATTTTAATGTTTCTGATGCAGATAAATTATTGTTGAATTTCTCTTTAAACCATGTGAAGAAATGTCTTTTTATGCTCAATAATCAACCAATATTCATTTATTTTCAGATATTGTAAATTTAATCCAACAATATGTGATGATATATATGGTTTCACCTTATTTTTGTTGTTCAAAATGTATAAATTTTTCTATATAACTTTATCATGTGAATTGAACTTTACCTTCAATCCATGAATCAATCCACCTTCACTATTAAATATAAAATTTTGATATATAGTGTTTTCAATATGCTTTGCTTTATACAAATAATCCTTATAGAACTCAATCACCTAATATAATACAAATTTTTAAAAATACAGGCCTCTAGTCAATGAGTATTTTTAACATATACCTCCAAAATTTTGGTATATCTTTCAAAAGGATACATCCGATATAAATAAGAAGGACCACATAGTCTTATCTCATTCACCAAATAAATCACCAGATGAACCATTATATTGAAAAAAAATTAATGGGAAACACATTTATAGTTGAAAAATTATGAGAACAGATTTATTACCCAACACATATAACAAATTTTAATCAATGAATTTTCTATAAATAGATTTTAAAAAATAACATAACTTGATGATAGTATTTTTGATAGGTTCTAAAAATATACTACATAGTGAAACTTGTAGTAGTTGTTGCATCAATACACGACAATCATGATATTTCATACATATTAATTTAAAATCCATCAATTACACAAAAATATTTACATTTGAAGATTGTCCATTGGGTAATTTAATACCATGTATACATTGAAAATAATTCATCTTCTTGCTCTTAGTGAATATTTTACAATCTATATTTAAATATGTTCTATTTCCTCTTATGGTAGGAGGTAACTATAAACATATTCCCATGGATATCAAGTCTAATCTATCATATAATCCAAATTTTTTATTTATTTTTATATCAAACAAATTTCCAATAAAACTATCACATATGTTTTTATCAACATCCATAATGTCATTGTTATGTTTTATCTATAAAAATATCTAATAAGGTAGTTTGAATAAGATAAATTTTTTACTTCTAGATATTTTTTTGATAACCATAACTTTATTTCTTTCCAAATGTAAAATTGATATTTTTTCCCTTGTCATAATATTCTTTAGTTGAAAATGGTTGTGGGGAGATTATATTCATTTAAATTTTTAAATTATTTTTTCAATATATGATAAGGATGATCAATTCACAAAAATATTTTATGTCCCATTTATACTTTCTTTCTTCCATTCTAAAATTGATGTTATAATGTCTCTTCTACAAAAATTGGAAATGATTTATATCCCTTAAGATTGTATCTAGATAAGTTTCCATATTTAGAAAAATCTTTTATGGTGAAAATTATGATAACATGTAAAAGAAAATACTCTTTCTTATATTCATCAAAAATTATAACACCTATCTATCATAGAACTTTAAAATCATCATTGAATTGTGAAATATACACATTAATATATTTTCCTAACTATTTTGGTCCATAAATCATCAAGTTCAACATAGCATATTTTTCCTTCATACATATCTATGGGGAGAATTTGTAAATTACCAAAAAAAATAGTACACAAACTATGCTCTCTACTGAGTCTCCAATATAAATTCATTCCATCTGTATATAACCAAATTCTAAGATTTATATATTCACTTATAAAATTAGGAATTTTTTATCAAATATCATTTTCTGTGGTCAATTAGTAGGGTAACATAGGTTTCCATTAGAGATGTGCTCATTTGTATACCATAATAACCTTTTTTCATCATTTCAATTTGGAAATACATGCTTCAAACAAGGAATTATTAGAAGGTTCCAATTTTATTTAGTGTGAAGTTTGATTTCAGTATCATAGAATGAATCAGAGTTGAAATTGTCATCCATATTATATCATGTTGTCCCATATTTAAAACATTTTGAAAAATATTTATATTCCTTCCTATAAAAATAACAATCATTGGGGAAATTATGTATCTTTTTATACCCAAATCCCATTGTGAATAATATTTTTTTGCATCATAATTTGTATTTGGAATCTCATTTCCTTCTGGATATTTCTCTTTTAAAAGTTTAAGCAATTCAGAGAAACTTTTATCCCTCCACCCATTTCTTTCTTTCAAGTCAAATAATCTCAGAATTGCTAATAAGACTCAAAATTTAGTACAATCTGAGAAAAGTTGTTTCTCATAATCTCCAAAAAATCATTCATTCGTTGATGTTTTGTTGATGGTTTCAATTCCTATATCATTAATCAATTCTCCAATATGATCCTATGACTCATGGTGAATATTTTCATCAAAATTAGTTATTGAATTTTATGTTATCTCACCATGACAAATCCAAAGTGTATAATAATTGATGAAAACTCAAAAATGAGATGATATTTCATTTATTTGGAATTTAATTTTATCATATTCAATGACTTCACACATGGATAGAAAATCAGATCATTGTTTTGAAGATTTCATTTAACAAATTCCAAACAAATATCAACTCCTTTTTCATATTCATCAATAGTTCATAATAAATTTATCTAAGTATGATCCCTTAATAACCTAATATAAAAATATAAAATTTTAATATATTGAAACATATAAAAATTTTAAAATATATATAAACAAATTATTTTAAACAAAAAAAACATATTATAAAAAAAATCAATTATTGATAACAATTTGATCGTAACAAACAACTATACATTATGATCAAAAGATATCATTGAAAATTTTAAATACAAGTGACTAAAAATATATAAAATCATATAATTTAAAAACTAATAAATTTTCAAAATACAATTTATGTATTAATAATTAAAAATGTAAATAAAGTTAAAATAAAAAAATAATCAAAAGTCATTATGTCGAAAAAAACATTTCTAGATGAAAAAATAAATAAAAAATAATTTTAACCACAAAAAAAATATAATGATAAAACATTTATAAATTCAAAAAATTATTAATATAAATAGTTAAAACAAAAAAAATACATTAATAATAATTTATATTTAAAAAAATTTATAACATTAAAAAAATTGACAAAAAAATTTATAATTGGTAATAAAATATATACAAAAAATTGAATGGGTGAATAAAATTTATAACTAGCAGATAATAAATTTATCTTTAAAAATAAAAATAATAACTTATAATATTTTGAGGTTACTAATGAAAAATATATCCTCAATTATGATAAACACAATCAAAATCGGTAGAAGTAGGGTAAATGCTGCAAGATTAAAGAAAAATAAGTGCAAAATCAAAGTAAAAACACAAATAAAAACATTACACAATGGTAGTAGGTCGATTGGGATAACTCGAGGATTGTGAAAGAGGAATTAATGATAAAATATTGAGGCTAAAAACATTAAAAATGGATGAAAATCGAATATAATAGGTGATCAACTATCATTGAGAGGCATTGGGTTCAATTGAGTGATGTCCTTGGCCGAGATAATGGGTTTCGAGCGAAAGAAAATAAGGGGTTCAGGGTATCGATATATTTTTTTAAATAACTTTTAATGTTGGTTTACTTGAAAACCTAAGTTAAATATTTTTTAAGGAATTTTAATGTTATTTTTTATAAAAATGATGTTAAAATTAAAACATAATACCTTTTAACATTGGTTTTTTTATAAAACCCGCATTAAAAGTTTCCCTCAGCACTTTTAACATCGGTTTCTAAAAAATCAATATTAAAACCCTGACATTGAAGACTATATTTATACTATAGGTTTTTATGAATCATCCATAATTTTCTCTAATCCCGATCATGATGCTGCATGATAACCTCAATTTCCTACATCCACCTTGAGCCTTAAAGTTCATCTTCATTCTTATTTATCTATGTGATAAGAAATGTGATATGTCAAGCTTCATTTAAATCACAAGGATTTGTTCTCAAGAATACCAAAAAGGAAACACTAGAAAAAAATATGTGAAATATAATAGTTTATAATTAACTCCTTAATAATCAGGTAGAATCCATAGTTAGCTTCATTCAAAGGTTCATTCAACCACACCATCAGGCTGGATAGTGTTTTTGAGATCTCTATCCCTCGGTGAACAAGTAATCATATGGACAATGAAAACTTACTTGATCATCATAAAGAGTTATAAGATCAATTTTTTTATTTATACTCTAGGTGATTCTAAATTTATCTATGAATTATTCATGAGTTTTTTAAGGTATGTGATCTTCAGAAACTTTCTTTGAAAACATATTCATGTACCCTTTCATGAATCTCTTCAATGAGATAACCAATACAACCTGTAGACTCAAATATATTCAATGTTCTTTATAGGTATCATGTAATCTTATCCCATAGTCATCTCATAGTAGATTCTGTAAGCTTCTAATACAATTATTCCAAGGTATACTCTTTACCTAACCTATCTTCAACATATCTTACGATAATATTCTTCAAGCATCATCTTCCTTGAAAAATCCAATATGTCATCGATATTTAATTCTCATCTAAGTATATCATACTACTCAATGTATTACAAATTTATCATGTTCTAAATCATCATGTTTCAATGGTTCCATCAACTATTGATAAAAAATCCAACATGACATAACAATATGATTCATGTATGGACTTTGTCTTCATGATATACATGTCCACATATATCCACCCTTTTGGATTTTTTGGCAGTATGCCATCATAAATATTTTTTATAAAAACCTATATTTCTTTATGAAACATCATGAAAGAACTTGAACAAATGTTAGTATCAAAAATAAATCAATCCCTTTTAATTATTAAAACCCTCTTAGGAATTTTAGAAATGTAAATTTGGATTTATGAGTTTGTTATCTCCTATTTAAAAAATAGCCCAAAATTAAAATAGAGAATAAGTTATTGGGATTTTACTTCAGTCTCTCCCCTTTAAATGCTTGAGATTCATATCATCTATTTAACGATGGTAAAATCTCTAGCTTCATTTGTATCCAAGAATTTTTCCCCTATAAATTTACTCTATCTTTGATAAAGAATCATCACCACATTTCCAACATTTGGTATAAATATATTTTTAGTTGAAACGATTGAAAAGAGAAATTGTTTTTAAAAATATGAGTTTTAATACATCTCATGACTATCCTTGTACACTATCAACTATTTATAGTTCTAAAAAATAGATAAGAGAATACAATTCATTTCATACTTAATAATAGAAATATCAATTATTCTCTCTAAGCCTATGAGAAAAAAATAATAATGACATGCATCCCATAAGTGATCCTCCAACAAAATTCAACTTTTGAAATACCCACTTTTCATTTTCTAAATAAGGCACCCCCTTTTTAATCCAAAATCATCATTAATTAGTTAAATCATGAATAATAGAATAGGGTTCATAAACTCATAGATTATTTTTTTAATGGAGAAGGTTTCCCAACTTTTAAAAATATTTCCTTAAAAATATATAGTATTACCTATAAGCCTCTTCACCGCTCATTGTATATCTTCCTGATATACCGCTTATTTGATTCCCTAAAAAAATAAATAACATTTCAGTGTCCTCTATTTATCATTTAAGATTATTAATTTTTCTTACCAATCTCCTTGGTGTTATGAGGGATTATAATTTCACTCCCTTTGTGAGGAATTATACCATTCCTTTTAGATTATAAAGATAGGCAACCACTTGAAAAAAAATCTCTATTTATTCTTTAAATTGGATTATGGTGTTGAACCATGCGAAAAGTCTCAATAACACTTTTAATCTTTAACTTATTCTTATAATTAGGATTCATCATATGATTGGAAATATCTTCTTTATTTTTTTCAAATACCTTTGTGAGACCATCATTATAACTCCACTCCTTAAGTGGATTGGATTCATCATGTAACTCAAGTTTCTCTGGTATCCATGTGATCCAAGATTTGATGGTGTGTCTCAATATCTTTCATTATCCACAAGTCTCCTATGGTTCACCGTGATTCGTATACAATTTTTCACCCTCATATAACTACATAACTTTATTCCTATTCTGATATCTCACTACTAGAATTTTGGACCTACAATTCTTTGATTTGACACCAAAGAAACTAAACTATGAGAAACTACCTTATATTTTTATTCCTCCATGAAACAAATGTTTCCTTTTTATTTAAAGTTATGATTTATTTATATTTTATTATCTTTTATAGTAGTAAAAATATATTTTAACTAATCATTCAATGGCCACATCTTAACATGGGTGACTCTCCCCCTAAAATATTTCCCATCCTATTATGATAATATTTGTTTCCCAAAATTCAACACATTCTTCTACTACTCTTGTTAGAAATCAGTAAACCATATAAAATATTTTGTCTCATTTTTTTCATCACATTCACCCATGGGTTTCTTCTTCTTTAGGTTATCTAATTTATAATAAATCCCACATTCTATTGAAAATATTCAATTATTTTGAACCAAAAATTTTTTATTATGAGTTTCTCTTTAATAATTATTCTATTTCTTTTTCTAGATTTACTCTTAGTTTTTGTAACCAAAGATAATGTTTCTTTCATGTTTTTAAATTTATATAAAAAATATTATTATACAAAAAACATGAAAATTTAATGAGACACCATATTAAAAAGTTTTAGATCTATAATTTCAGTCTCTATGGTATTAGAGTGGACTAATTTTGCAGCATCATTTTTTAGAATCCTTGATATTTCTTATAATATCTTAATAATAGTTTTGGGATTAATAAATTCATATTAATAGGACTAAAATTAATAGTTAACTTTTGAGGCATATATACTCATGA
This sequence comes from Viscum album, assembly GCA_963277665.1. Lineage (NCBI taxonomy): Eukaryota > Viridiplantae > Streptophyta > Magnoliopsida > Santalales > Viscaceae > Viscum > Viscum album. The sequence continues at coordinate 1,182,180,538 of OY728164.1, forward strand.
AATTCATATATCATTGATTCAAATCATTCCTCTAATAAATAATGGATATCTTAGATATCTTTATTAAATCCAGAGTTGAAGTCATCTAGTTGACTCTGATGTTTTATAATTTGAGTCCTTGTTTCATCCCTAAATCATAGATAATATGGTTATGGGATATTATATAATTAAACAAATAGAAACATGTCTCAAAAAATCATGGCGCAATGCATGATGTTGCGATGTGATATATTCCTTCCAAATATATGTTTTGGTCAAACTTCAAATCAAAAAATCCTAGTTGAAATATCTCATAATATCCACAAAATATTCTTTTGACTTTATATGTGATCATGTAACATGTGGCTTGACATATGTATCTCCTCATATTTATCACCTCAAGTTGTGGTGTAACTTAAAATCCATGGTGTGGTGTCTCTAAAATTTTTAGAATCACTGTATCTTCTAATTCATTCCACTAAGAGTGTAATATCATAGTGGCTCTAGATATGGCATAACAAATTTGATACTTCATGACCTAGAAAAACAATTAACTTCTTCGTACATACTCATTATAACGTGATTTATTTTATTGCAATGAGGACATATTTACTACACCAATACCTATAGGGTAAACCATTTCATTGGGACCAAAGAATGCTTAGCCCTCAAATAAGTATTGAATTAACTTCTCTAAACTGGTATTCTAATAAATTATACTTCTCCTTAACTCCTTAGATGATTTTTAATGATTTAATCTATTTTTTATTCTGTGATTATCTTTATTTCATATCAATTTATTTCTCTCATAAGAGAAACCCAATGATACATCCCTCCCACAATGGAATAGCTCAACATTTTATCACCATCATTCAAGTAAGACTAAAATGTCCTTGATGTAATCCCTATCATTTCATATTAAACACATTCCCATGGAAGATTTAATAAATCTTGTTGTGGTATGGATATAATCTTTCTTGTTTTGATTTCATCCTTCTCATAAAGACTTCAGCTCAACCTCAGTATCTTAATTATGTGTCCAATACAACTATGGAATGGGGAGTCAACATAATAATAAGTTTTTATTCTGGTTTAATGGGTAAAAGCATAGTAATCTACCATACACCATGATATTACCCATCCTAGAGAATTCTTCAAGCCCACACCACAACTTTTACTACAATATTATCCAAAATCCATAATGTTCTATGACATCTCTCATGTGACTAAATGATCATGTCAAACTCCTCCACCAAACATGATACTTAAACATTATCTTCATTATTATTTATCCAAATTATATGACATGTGATATTTAAGGCATCATTTTAATCACAAGGATATCTTCTCAAGAATACTTGTAATACAACGCTATAAAACACACACACGCACACAGATGTGTGTGTGTGTGTGTGTACGCGCGCGTGTGCGTGTGTGTCTATGAAATATAATATTATATCATGAACTCCTTATTAATCAAGTAGAATCCATGGAAATATTTATTCTAAGGTTTATTCCACTACACCATTGGTTTTGGATAGTGTTTTCAGGAGACCATAATCCCTCAATAAACAATCATATGGGTATTGTAAAATTCCTTGATCATTATAGGAAGTCAAAAGATTTATTTTTTTCTTCATAATTCGTGTGATTATTCATTTATCCAAGAGTTTTATATGATCTGATAATGGTACATGATCAAGAATTACTTTATTCTAAAACAACTTTATGTACCCTTTCATGAATCTCTTCAATGAGACAACCAAGGTTACCAGTAAAATAAAAAATATTTATTTATATTCATAGCTAACATAGAATTTCATAATTATAGTCCTTTCATAGTAGATGTTATAATCTTCTAGTAATCTTCTTGGAATACTCATTACTTTATATGTCTTCAACTTATCTTATGATGATATTCTTAAAACTTCATCTTATTTGAAAACTCCAACATGCCATTCTCACATCAATCTCTCAAAATCATATCACACAAATCAATTCATTCCAAATCATGCATGTTATAAATTATCCTTTTTGAAAGGTTTCATCAACTATTGAAAAAAAATACAACATTGAATAATAATATGAGTCAGGAATATACTTTATCTTCAGGAAATATATATGTGCATCAAATACTACTAATAAAAACGTCCACTAAACAAATTAGGGGTAGTTTAATTTTTTATTTTTATATAAAATAAAACCACCATTAAATTAATTATAAATTACTCTAATTGTCTATTTTTGAATAAAATAATTTTACAATTAAATCAATCTATAAATGTAAAAAGAATACACTTCCACAAATAGTTTAAAAATATAACTAACTCTCTAAAAATATACTGTTGAAAATGATATATGAGAAAATTTAGTAAGATATTTATAAATGGTTTAAACCGCCACTAAAAACTCAAAAAACTAAAACTATTTCTGATATTGTGACTTGTTAAATGTACAAGGTATTTAAAATATGTTTTTATATCATGTTGACTTAATAATACAAAAAAATAAATTAACTTATACTTCACTGAAAATTATGGTCCATATAATTATATTATGAATTCGGTATGATGATTTTTAGGATTTTTTTCTTGAACACGTGTGGTAGAGAAACCAATGCATCTTAGTTTTTATTAGTTTTTTTCAATATAGGGGTTTGGATTTAGATATAATTTTCTCTCAAATACATTTATAATTTATTAAATAGTTATAACGTGTAATTTTAGATATCTTTGTGATTTAAATATTCCAAGACTTAGTTTTAACAATGAGAAAACAATTTTTTAATGTTATAATTATTTTAACATGTAAAATATATTTATTATAGAATTAATGCTTCAAAATATGTGTTTAACTTTACACAGGGAGTTGTGACTTGACTATTTAAATTGTAGATAAATGTTACATTGGTTACAAGTGATGTTAAATTCATCAAAGTATCCAAATGATGTAAACAAATTCCTTTGATGAAAAAAATTATACATAGACTTTTTTTTATTAGGACATGCATTTTTTATTTATGATAATAATAATTTCATCCCTATTTGTAAAAATCTGATTTTTTGGGGTAGATTAATGTGAATCAATATTCAATATCCCATGATATAAAATTTCTTAGATTCCAAAAAAATGAAGATTTTAATGTTTTATTTTGATGTTTATATTTCAAATACATAGAAAATTATTCAATTGAAATGTAAATATGAGGATTATTATACAATTACTAAATTGATTATTGTTCCCACTTAAGCTAAAGAGAGAGGTTTTATATGAACCTTCTCAAGAAGATTCCATTTTTAAGGACATGATATTTTTTGGAAACATTACATAATTAAAATACAGTATAAATCCCCTCATCTCACTCATTTAATATATGTTCATGAGGAAAATATTGAATAAAAACACATAAGAGATCAAGAGTTTTCCAATATTTTGACTAATAATCCTTATGTTATGATCTTTATGATTTAAAAATAATTTGGTGAATACATAGTGATTGTAAAATAAAAAGTGTCTAATTTTTTATGCCATTTAACTCATTTGATTTCTTTGAAAAATACTTGAAATATATTTTCAAATGTTATTCTTTTAGGATTTTGGTTAATTTTTACTGTGCATATTATTTTGATATCTTCTTCCATGAGAGTCTCTATGTTGCACTTAAAATTTTATAATGAATTGTTTTTTTAAACTAGCTCCCAATATAAAAAAACTATTTTAAAAACTACTCTTGAAAAATATGATTTAATTATTTGATGTGTTTTTACATCCCCTTCCCAACTTATATATCATAACAAAGAGATGTGATTATTGGAAAAATGAAATATTTTATTTTTTCAAAAATATTTGGTTTTTCAATATTAAAATAATATGATCACTCACATAAAAATGTTAATCATTCTATAAATGTATTTTAATTACTTATCCATTCATTTTATCTTTAATTTTAACCATAATTTTACATCTAAATGATTTCATCAAATATAACATGGATGTAGAGTTTTATTTGAACCATTATATTATTCTATTTTTAAATATTGTTATTTTTTATTAATATAACATTATTATTTGATAATAATTCCTTAATAAATCCATTTTATTATTATATTGACCATTAAATCAATTATATATATTCATGAGCCCAATATATAATTACCAAGATCCCACAATTACATCAGGCCCATATTTTAAAAATAAGCATGTTTAGAAATAAAAAAAACCTTGATGAACAGTTAAAAATATATTACATCATGGGTAATATAAAAAGACTTTATTAAAAATAATTTTTAAAAAAATTACAGAGAAACACTCAAAAAATGGAAATTTTTATAATAAATATTCAATAAAAAATTTTAAATATAACTCGATCTCACAAACAAATAGACTGTATGAGCAGAAATTTGGTTGGTAGAAATTAGACTAGAAAAAATTGAGATGCAAGAAACATCAATGTATTGATGAATTTGACTCATTGATTATAATTAATAATCATGGATTCATAATTAAAATGGATAATAAAAATAAACACAAGGCCACACATAATCCTACAAAATGATTCATGAGTAAATTGTGTCCTGTTAGAAATAACTAGTAGGGGAAACCACTAACACTGACCAAGTTTTTTGTAAAACAAGTAAGAAAAGAAATAATTGGAAGATAACCTATATGTAGTTTTATTGAGTAATGATTTTTAAATATTAATGGCAAGTTCATTGTAGTCAAAAAACCCATAAGCGACCATTCCAAGAAATGGGAGAGGAATACATGCAAGATAAGGAGAAAGTCCTTAAAAAAGATGCATCAATGTTTTAAAATATTTTACAATTTAAAAAATAATAATTATTATATCATAGTGAATGAAATGGTAATAAGTGGAGAAAATAATGTTTTTATAATGAAATGAGGAAGGGTGGGTAGATGATTTACAAGCTAAAAGGTGGCTAAAAATATGGTAGGTAGAGTATGTGCCAACCTTATTGAGATACTGATTGGAAAATGACTCTCATCTCCAAGTATGAGTAATGTCCACTAAAGAAACTTTTGAGAGAGAAAAACGCATTTATATTGATAAAAATATGATTTAATGAAAATAGAAGGATTAAAAAACTTTTGGTTCATTGAGAATAGCTTTAGTGGCTCTCAAATCACTTGATAATATAAAGTAAAAAACTTTTATAAAAGTTCGAATAAATTTACCTAAAACTCGCCTATAATATACCATAAGCCTTCACTAACACCATGATATATTGTATAAGTTAAGAAATTTTTAATGGAATGGTGGATTTATTTAGGTTCAAATTGAAATTTTATTTCAATATGATGATCTATGAAAATGAAAAAGAGTAAAGTTTATAAACAAGATGAGATTAAAAAAAGAAAAATCCTATATGTCAAAGAAATAACAAAAATAATATTAGATTGTGATCATGGATTCTAGCCTTAAATAAATCCTATATTCAACCATCCATATAAAATGTGATTTTAATAATTATATAAATTAAAAACAAAAAACTATATGTGTTAAGGAAGGCATCAAAATTGGTGTGTTGAAGAAAATTCAAATAGGTTGATTCATGAAACCCTATAACTCAGAGTGCTAAACATGATTTTTTTTGAAATATGTGTGACCCCCAACTTATGTTTCATAATAAAATCATGATAGACACATTTCATGGATAAACCCTCAATCACAGCCACATCCCATCATGGATCAAGAACCCCTTCCATGGTTGGATATCCCAAAACTCTAATTTTTTCATAATGTAAAAAATATTATACATGAATCCATTACATTGTGACCACCTATATAATAATGAAACAACTTTATACCTATTAAAGACTTATGAAAAAAAATTGGACTCATCCCTTCATGGTGTTTCATCCCTCAATCATGGTGTGAAGACCTTACCAAGCCGCAACTCCCAGTGTTACAACATGAATTCTTGATACTAAAAATCCCCCCCCCAAGCCTGAACAACCTGAAGGCCTATACATCACCCTTCATTAACACCCTTGATTACTCAATAGGGTATACTCACACTTGGTCAGTCTAATATCTGACCCAAATCACTATTCTAAACACCCATGGCTTTACACACTTAGTGGATGAACACATTAAACAATAGAAGAATAGTGGGATCCATCCCATAATAGAGTATAGTGTCTAATTATATTGAAACAGGACTCAAAGAACTAAGAATCTATACATTAGAGTTTATTACATAGATTTATATAAATTGGTCCCAAGGCTTGGAGGATCAGTAGAGAATTACAATTTATATAAAGTATATTTATAGTGAATCTATGTTAATATAATATTGATTCTGAGTGATCCAATTTGTAATATTTTTCTAATTGTTCTATGAAATACCATATATGAGGTTTTCTATATAAATATATTGGGTTTTCTATTATAATCTTTCATTGTATGATCCCTTGTGATTAAATATATTCTATGATGTGTAATGTGGATTTTATGATCTAGATGATTGAGGGATTTTGGGGATAGGAAGATATAACTATTTTGGTGGTTTTATAGTTGACGAAGATTATTTTTTTAGTGTGCTAAGTTTGATCAGTGTAAATGAGGGCTTCCTGGGAAGGGGATACAAAGTGTACAAGGATAGTAAACTGATTCCATCCAACAAGTTTATGGATGAGTATGTTTTAGGATTATAATAGGGATAACTTTATTAGGTTTATAAATCCTCCTAGTACTTCATATAAAATAAAATGCCTCTTTTTCATTAGAATAAAACTAGAAATAAATATCTTTCACAAGTGCGTAAGGATTTTTATCCTTAACTCCATCCATTATTGTTATATTTCTCCATTTTCTTTTTAATTTCCACTATAATTTTAGTGTTTTTAAAATACTAGTCTATCCTCCAAAATATTTATATTCCACTACATTTATACTTTTTATACTCTAATTTTTTTCAAAAGTTATATCATCAAATCAACAAAAACATTTTGTGGTGTAACGTTCCAGTCTGACTCACCACTTAGATGGTGGTCGGACCGGTAGTTCATAAGGCCTCTTGTGTACCTCCCCATACTATAGAGGCTATCAACTAGAAGTGAGGGTGTAAAGGTGGTTCAGTGGGGAGACTACACCATCACAATCAAATTTATACAGTGGTATAATTGTATATAAACAATAGATAATGGTGGAAGTAGTAAATAAGTGAAAGAAAAGTAGTGGGAGAATAATATAATATCCGAATAAAAATAAAATAGCAAATGCCAATTCCATAAAATGATGTATGTAATTTGACGTGTTATTACACGGTACAAGTAGTAAAAAATACCAAAGAAAATAATAATGAAATTTTTAACTCCTTTAGCATCCTGATCAAGAGCTCAGTCATGTGTTCCCTAGCTCCCATGTACATAGCACAGCACAAGAAATGAATCCAAAGACCTATGAGAAATAAGATCTACTTAGGTGACAAATAGAACTTTAGTAGGGTGTGAGATAATAATCTCAGTATACCAGCACCCATGGTGTCTAACCCAATCCATTACTTGGTATAAAATGTAAATCAGTGAGAAGGTATAGGCATAAAAATAAAACAAGTGGTGTTGAATAAATAACAAAACCTATCCAGGTTCATAAGGGACACCTAGAAACTATACCTAATTTGAAATCCTACTAGATAACTATGTTTGTGTGTATATCCTTTTACATAAGGATGTATCACCCAAATTGATGGAAGATTCTCCTATTAAGGATGAATCACTTAGAAAATACCATAAATATATGTCTTATTACCTTAGGCTAACCAAAATCTCACCATTAAGAATGACTAGAATCTCACCCTCAGGCATTGTGTGACTATGCATCTTTCCCTCGTGCATCCTACATAAACATATAATCTACACTACGCATTCAATACTAGTGTTCCTAACCCTCAAGTGGTATAAAAAATGCACTGATCCCTCGGGAATCATTAGAATATCACCCTTAGGCATTGTGTGACTATGAATCTAGCCCTTAGGCATCCGACATAAACATATAATCTACCCCATGCATTTAGTACCAGTGAACCCAGACCTCATGCGATATGAAAATCTTCACCATGCCCTCAAGCGTCAACAGCAAACATGAGTCCTCGGACTTTTAGAGTTGGTGTCCTAAAACCAACTATTTTTACTTTGATTACATGAATATTTGATGTATTAAATATTAAATTAAACATATTATTACTCATTTTTCATTGTTCTTCATGAACATAATGTAATAATTTTATAGAGTATTTATTACATTGATAATGTCATATTACTCCCCTGGTATGATGATAACATTGAAGTGTTATGACAATATTCTTAATATAGTTATGTGGTTGGATAACATACTATAATGTGACACATAGTATATATACCGTCAGGTGTCAGTACTCATAAGAATATGAGACTTATTCTCATGAAGTTTACACTTGGTAATCTCCAAGATGGGATATTATGAGAACAGACTCTCCAGTATAAATTCTTCATGTTTTGGTTTCATCATATATTACAATCTGTGAGCATGTGTAATGGTCCTTAGACATTAATATTATCATTAATACATGTCATGACTCACACTCTTAGATTTTTTGACTAAAACTATCACACTATATGTTGGTGAGAAGTGGGGTGTGTTAGGTGCCTCACAAATGATATGTTATTAATGGATAAGTCGATAAAGGATTTGTCCCTTCCATATTTATGAAAGTTGATATCTTATCCCTTTTATTGGAATAGAACCATCACCCTAGATTTCATGGCCATGGTGTAACGATGAGTTTATTTCAGATAGTCAAATAATGGTGTATCAAGCATATATGTTGATGACACCATCATCCAACATGCTTGATGAGATTATGTGACAAAAGTATTATATTACACAGTGAGTATTCGTATGTGGTTTTCTTCATTGATATTTTAAGTTCTTTCTCTGGGGTACCTTGACCAGTTACTATACAGTAATCTTGGACATTAGGAAACCCCGACTAATTCCAGTGATAAATAATCATAGAGGGTCACACACTAAGTGTTTCTGGTGGTCTCGATTAAATTCTATTTTAAATTAATTAATGAAATAAATATTATTCTCAAGACTGAGGAATAATTTTATTTAATTTATATTGATCGTATAAATTAAATAAATATTTATTCAATGGACTGTGAATAAAATATATTTATTTATTTATTGAATATTTAATAAATATTTATTTACTATTTTTTGTAAAAAAAATATTTATCTAAGAGAATAAAATATTTATTTGGGTGTTCAATAAATACAAGAGGAGTTCGAATGAACCAAGAGCATGTCTGGTGATAAAATAATTATTGATGAGTCAGTAAATATTATTTTTTCCATTTTGCGTAAGTTGGCACACCACAAAATAATGATACTTTTATTATTAATATGTGTCATGGGATTTCATTAATGTTTATAATTATATTTAATGGATGTTATGCAATTAAATTTTTTAACCAAAATCCCATCTCTACAAATAAATGGGTGCGTCTATTTTTTGATTCATTCAAAACCAATTCCAAGTTTGGGAATAGATAATTGTTCCACACAAAAAATTATATCTCAACACCTCCTCATCACTCCCTCTCAAGAATGAGAAACCCAAGAGAGAATTTCTTCAAGACCAAAGAATGATCAATCAATAACGAACAACGCAAGACATTTGATTTGTTGTGCTAGCACCCATAGAAAGAGTGGAATTGCTCAGAGACCATTGAAGCATGTGTGGATTATTGCTAGAGGGACTCTATCTTTGGATAATCACAATAGAAATGAAGGAAATTCATAAGGTCCTCTTTGGACAATCAAAAATTATCAAGTAGAAAGTTACTAATCTCGGCTATTTATTTATTCAGATATTAAATAAATTATTTATAAATTTGACATGAAAGATCCTACCTCTTTATTTCAGGAAAAAAATTATTAAAATAAATTTTAATATATCACCCACCATTTCATGATTCCTCTGCACCTAGAACCAACAAGTGGTGTCAGAGTGGTCATATTTAAATTTATAATTATTTATTTTATTTTTGATCTATTCTCAATTGTGGTCAGATTTTATTTCATGTTATTAATTATTTAATCTGATTTAAATTAGCATGTTACTGATATATTAATTATGTTCGTTCAGTGTTTCATTTTCTTAAAGGTTTAAGAAAAAATGAAGAATGAACAGAGATTCCATTAGGAAGTGTCAAATCATTAACTAGTTAAATTGGCTTACACGGTGTGCAGTCAAAGCACACACTGTATTCCCATACACAGTGTATCTAAATGAACTGAGTAATTAATTACACATGGTGCTTTTATTATACATTGTGTGTTGACCAGTCCAACCTGAAACACGACAATCAGATATTGGGTGTGCAATTGGCATGTACATACCATGTAGTCTAGCCGAGTCAATACACCGAAGCCCCGGGCATGTGACTTGGATATACAAAAACGGGGGTATATGTCATGTAGATGTATTTACACACCCTATAGTCTCCCATTAATGGGAAAAATTAAAATTACATTAAATTTTAAATTATATAATTAAAACCTTATTTTATTGATTAGCATACTATTTTTTTTGAAAATTTAATAATGGTTTTAAAGAATTTTAAAATGCTCAACTAATTTATTGTAATTAATATGTCATTTTTGGTTATTTAGTTTATTATCCATGAATTCCATTAATGATGGGTATCTCCAAATAAGATTTCATTATCATTAAGATGAAAATTAATTAATTAATTATGTAATTAATGAAAGTGTGTTTATCTTAAATAATAAAAGAACGAATAAATAAATACTATCCATTTACTTTCATGTATTTTTTGTATGTATGACCATTCATGAGATTGACCAAGAACTATGTATGTGTTGGAATTTATTTAATTAAATTTATTGCATGGTTATTCAATTATTTAATATTAAATTAAAATATGGCATGTGATTTATCCCTCCCCCCATTATTATGTATGACCTGCATGTCTAAGGATATTTATGTAATTCCTTTTAACCAATCCTTTGGTTCCCCTCACCTGCTTGTGAGTAATAAAAATTTGTAATTAATAGAGCATCCTAAGGCGTGTGGGGAATGTTTAAGATGGAACTATAATGACTCCAAATTGGTGATACATAGGTGGACACATGGAATTTTTTGGATCATTCCATGTCTGACATAAGGAGTTATTTCCCCTAGGTCATAGGTTGATTTAATTTCTACTCATTAAATCAACCATTAGATAAGCTCATGATCAGGTCATTTAATTAATTATTTATTTTCTATATAATGGATTAAAATTATATATATTGATGTAATACCACAATCACATAAATTAATTAATTAATTTTTAAAATACAGAATTTAAATAAAATTGATTAATCGTAAATGTTTTATCCAAACATGGTTAATTAATTAAGTAAACATCCACTTAAATATTAACAAGGTACGTAAAGGATAAAAGAAGATAAAATTTATGTATAATAAAATAAAATCCCTAATTATAATATTAAGTTATACTAAACCTTTCATTACTTGATTAGGAACAAAACTCAATAAAACTATGTGTTTGACCAACCCTTATTGATACATTTACTTTTATAAGGGGAGTTATTATGAAATTTTCAGGTTTAATTAACCATTTTATATCAAGATGAGTATCCCTTACTAGACTTGGTGTGATTTGGATTCAAGTGTTGAGAAAATACAATTAAGGATTTCTAGATTGGGGAGCCCACTCAATGGATCAAGGAGCTGCAAGCCCGCATTTGGAAAAGACTTTCCTACCTAAATACCTTCAAAATAGCTTGACCAAACCTTGTTGGGGTTATGATAAGGGGAATATGGATCCTTTCCATTGTAATGTCCTAGAAACTAGAAATTCCATGTTCAATGGTGAGGGATATAGGGACTTGATAAAATATCGAGAGATTTAATAAAATCAATTAATTATTTCTCACAAAATCTGTAATCAAGAAAAGTGCTAATAATCTTCTCTTTTAATTATAGAATAAAATTAAAATCACACTATCCCTACAACCAATATCGGATAAAGAAAGTATCCTTACTAGTAGTAACTTCAAAGAGTGGTTTATACTCCTTTGGGTTGTTATACACCATGAACGGAAATCCTACATGATAGAATCCTCAATGCCTGATCCACCTACTCTAGAGGCAAGTGATGAAGATTTCCTAGTCTATGAAAAACATATGAATGATCAAGATGATGTTAAATTTTTTATTATTTCATCTATTTCTAGTGAACTCATGAAGTCTCATGAAAATATGGATGTGTATAGCATGCTTGATCACCTCTGTGGACTTTAATAGGAGAGAGCTAGATCGGAATAGTCTGAGATTTTCAAGGTGATCTTTTAGAGTAAGCTTAGAGAGGGTTACCCAGCTGGGCCTCACATAGTCAATCTCATTGGATACATTGAGGGCCTAGAGGTTCTTGGGTTTAAACACCCTGAAGAAATAGACATTGATCTCATTATGGAATCACTCCCTCATAGCTTTTCAAATTTTATTGTGAATTTTAATATGAACAACATTGAGAAGTCTCTTCTAGATCTTCTTATCCTCCTTCGCCAAGTAGATAAAGATATGAAGCATGAAAATCCTTCTGTCCTTATGGTGAAAAAATATAAATGGAAAGAAGATAACTTTAATCCCAAAGCTTCTTTACACCCTTTCAAGAATAATAAGATCAAAGGGGAAGCAAGGGAACAAAATTATGTCTATTTCGCATGTGGCAAGAAGGGCCAATGGAAGAAAAAATGCACTAATCTAAAGAAGCAAGGGGAAGATTCATGTGCATTTTTTATCAAGTGAAATTTATATATTCCTAAAAATTGGGAATTAGATACAACTTTTGGTTCTCATGTATGTATGCAAATATAGGAACCAAGTAGATTCAGAAACATTGATCAAGGGTAGGTAGATCTATGAGCATCCAACGGAGATAAACTTGTTGTTGTAGCTATTGGGAACCACCACCTCACATTTCCAACTAGAATGATCTTGGTTTTAAGGGGTTTTTATTATGTGACTTCAGTTACCGAAAACATTATTTCTATATCCAGACTAAATACAAATGGATTAATTTTAAAATTTCGAAATAAATGTTTCTTCTTTTTTAAATATAGCATTTGTTATGGTAAGGCACATTTATATAATGGTATTTACATGTTGGATTACATCAACCAAGTAATTCCAATCGATAAAAAAGTTGTTTCACATGACTCATACCACACCCAACTTTGGAATCACTAACTAGGTCATGTAAATTAAAAAATCATGACAAAATTACATCAAGATATATATTTGGATTCTTTAAAACTAAAACCACTTGGTGTATGCCACACATGTTTACAAGGAAAAATAAACAAATCTCGTTTAGTGGGAAAGGTGAAAGGGATAAAGAGACTCTTGAATTAGTTCATACAGATGTGTGTGGACCATTTTCTATTGAAGCAAGGGGTGGGTACTCATACCCCATAACTTTTACTGACGATTTCAATAGATATGGATATATTTAATTAATGAGGTATAATTCAGATTCTTTTTATAAATTCAAGGAATACAAGAATTAATTTGAGAACCAGATTTGTAGGAATATTAAGAAACTCTACTCAGACTGAGGTGGGGAATATCTTAATCAATACTTCATTGATTACTTACGGGAGTTTGGGATCCTATCCCAAATCACTCCTCCTTGCATGACTCAGTGGAATGGTGTAAGTGAAAGGAGGAACCACACCTTGTTGGACACGGTGAGATCAATAATGAGTCATGAAATTCTTCCATTATCCTTTTGGGGATATGCATTACAAATAGCAGCACACATACTAAAAAAAGTACCAACTAAATCGATAAATGGTATTCCATGTGAATTTTGGAGTGGAAGAAAAACCATGTTATAGAATTTACATATGTGGGGAAGAGAAATGTTTTTTAAGGCCTATTCAGGTAAAAAACATTCACCCCAAGGCACAAAGTTTAACTTTATAGGATACCCCAAGGAAACAAGGGGATATTACCTATACAACCCCTCAAACAAAAGCGTTATAGTGTAAAGACACACTAAATTCCTTGAGAGGGAGAACATCTCCAAAATATATAGTTGGATTGAGATAAACTTTGATGAATTCAAGGCACAAGGAAATAAGATTTGGTACAGGATCAAATTCCAAAAATCCCCATGGAAGAAGAAAATATTCTAGAGACACAAGAACTATATAGGAGTACGAGATAGGTTAGAGAACCATAATATTATGGTTTTCTAATTACCAAGGATTGTGACTCGTTATTAGTTGATAATAATGATCCTATAACCTATAATGAAGCTTTAATTGGAATATATGTTTCCAAGTGGAAAAAATATATGAATTCTAAAATGGGTTCCATGTACCAAAACCAAGTCTGGATTTTGGTAGATCTTCCAGTGGATGTAAATATTATTAGTTTCAAATGTGTGTTCAAGAAGAAACTAGAAATGGAAGGACAATTTAGTACCTATAAGGTGCAACTGGTTGTAAAAGGGATTAAACGACATCAAGGTATTGACTACGATGAAACCTTTTCACCAGTTTCAATACTAAAATCCATCAGAATTCTAATTTCCATTATGGATTACCATGACTATGATATTCGGAAAATGGATGTCAAAACAGCCTTTCTTAATGGGAACCTTCAAGAAGATGTCTACATGATACAACTTGAAGGGTTTTTGACTCCAAAGTTTTCCAATAAGATATGAAAGTTTCAAAATTCCATTTATGGATTAAAGAAATAATCCAGGTCATATGACATTCATTTTGATGAATCTATAATGGAATTTGGTTTTATAAAGAATGAATGTGAACCTTGTTTCTACAAATTATTTAGTGGGAGTGCATTTGATTTATTAATAGTATATATTGATGACATATTACTTATTGGAAATGAAATACCAGTCTTAAAATATGTTAAGGCATGGTTAAATAAATTCTTTTCTATAAAAGACTTGTGCAGGGTACCATATATTCTTTGGATCAAAATCCATCATGATAGATTCAAGAGGTTTCTTGGCCTAAGTCAAATTACATACATTAACAAGATACTGAAGATATTGAGTATGGAATAATCCAAGAGGGGATTGTTTCTAGTGTCACATTGCATTCATCTTTCAAAGAAAATGTGTCCTCATACCCATGAGTAATTAAATATAATGGAAAGAATTCCATACGCATCAGCGATTGGGTTAATCATGTATGTTATTCTATGTATTAAGCTAGATTTTTCTAAAAAACTAATTGTGATAGGAATATATCAAGATGATTCAGAAGACTACCAATGGATGGTAGTCAAGACTATCCTTAAGTATCTAAGGTGTACTGAGGATATGTTCTTGGTTTATGGAGGAGATAAGGAACTAATCAGAGTATATGTGGATGATATTTTCCAGACTGATCAAGATGTCAAAAAGTCACAAACGGGATACATCTTCACTTTGAATGAAGGTGTTATGAGCTAGAAAATCTTAAAGAGGGTTGTGGTCGTAGATTCTATGGAAAAGTATGAGTATATTTCATCTTATGAGGCATCTAAAGAAGCAATTTAGATGTTCAATTTCTTCCAAGATCTTGATGTGGTGCCTAGCAGTAAAGATCCCATCATACTCTATTTTGATAATACTATAGAAGTGTTTCTCGCAAAATATCCCAGGTCACATCAGTGGATGAAGTACGTACTTTAGAAGTATCATCTATTGAGGGATTTTTATCATAGAGGTGGGGTTGAAGTGAGCAGTATTTCCATGGAAGACAATGTAGAGGACACCATTACTAGAGCCTTGACTCATCAAAAACATGATTATCATGTGAGGTCAAGTAAACTAAAAGTCATATGCAGTTGGCCCTAGTCCAAGTGGGAGTTTCTTAGATTTGGTATCCTAGAACCAACTGTTTGTATTTTTATTACATGAATATTTGATGTATTAAATATTAAATTAAACATCTTATTACATATTGTTCATTGTTATGCATAACCATAATGTAATAATGTACTATAGTATTTGTCGCATTGATAAGGTCATATTAGTACCCCACTACGATGAGAACCTTAAAGTTCTATGAAAATATTCTTAATATAATTTTATGGTTGGATAACATACTATGATGGGACACATAGTATATAGACCGTCAGGTGAGAGTACTCATAAGTAGATGAGACTTCTTCTCATAAATTTCTCACTTGGTAATCCCCAAGATAGGAGACTATGAGAATATATCCTCCAGTAGAAATTTTGCATGTTTTGGTGTCATCAAATATTTCTATTTTCAAGTTTTTGTAATGGTACTTATACTTTAAGATTATTATTAACACATTTCATGACTCGCGCACTTAGATTTTCTAACAAAAACTATCATGCCATATGTTGGTGGGAAGTATGGTGTGTTGGGTGCATCACAATTGGCATGTTATTAATGGATAAGTCAAGAAAGGATTTTTTTCCTTCCATATTTATGGAATTTTATATCTTGTCCCTTTGATTGAAATAGAACTGTCACCCTAAATTCCATGGACATGGTGTAATGATGAGTTTATTTCAGATAATCAAAGAACAACGTATCAAACAAATAGGTTGATGACACTTTCATAAAACCTTCTTGATAAGATTATGTGAAAAAGGTATTATATTACACATTTAGCATTTGTATGTTGTTGTCTTCATTTTGACCTTATGTTATTTCTCTTGGGTTCCTTGACCCATTTCTAGACTATAATATTTGACTTTAGGGAAGCTCTCCTAATGCCAACGAGAAATAATCCTCTGGGGTCACACACTAAGTGTTTCTAGTGGTCTCGATTAAATTCTATTTGAATTTAATTAATGGAATAAATATTATACTCAAGACTGAGGAATAATTTTATTTAAGTTATATTGATCACATAAATTAAATAAATATTTATTCACCAGATTGTGAATAAAATATATTTATTTATTTTATTGAATATTTAATAAATATTTATTTACTATTTTGTAAATAAAATATTTATTTAAGAGAATAAAAAAATTATTCAGGTGTTCAATAAATACAAGAGGAGTTCAAATGGACCACGACTGTGTCCGGTGATAAAATAATTATTTACGAGTCAATAAATATTTTTTATTCATTTTGTACAAGTTGGCACACAAAAAAATAATAATATTATTATTAATATTATGTGGAATGGGATTTAATTAATGGTTGTAATTATATTTAATGGCTATTATGTAATTGAACTTTTCAACCAAAATCCCAACTCTATAAATAGACGGTTACATCTATTGTGTAATTCATTCGAAACCAATTCCAAGTTTGGGAATAGAGAATTGTTTCACACAATGAATTATCTCTCGACTCCTCCTCCCCTATCCCTATCAAGAATGAGAAACCAAAGAGATAATTTCTTTAAGACCAAAGAAAAATCAATTAAGAACAGACAACTCAAGACATTCGATTTGCCGCGCTAGCACCTGGAGAATGAGTGGAATTACTCAGAGACCATTAAAGCACGTGTGGATCACCACTAGACGAATTCTACCCTTGGATCATCACAATCACAATGAAGGAAATCCTGAAGGACCATTTCAGATGATCAACAATCATCAACGAACAAAAGTTCCTAAGACCAACTATTTATTTCTTTATATATTAAACAAATTAATTATAAATTTTATGTGAAATATCCTCGCTCTTGGTTTTGGGAAATGATTATTAAAAGAAATTTTAATATATCACCCACCACCACATGCTTCCGCTACACCCTTAACCAACATAGACATCCCATATAATCATATACTCTAACATTGGGCATCAAGTACCTGTTCGCCTTGCCCTCAGGTGGTACAGAAGAACATGCACCAAGCCCTCGGGCATACACATTAAACATGAGTCATTTCCATACAAACTGAACATGCTAAACAGTATCAAACCCTCATGTATCAATCACATTGATATCACATAAGCTCAAAATCTAAGCAAGAAAAATCATAATTCTAGTATCAAACATACCAGATTTATCATCATAAAACACAACAATAAATTTATAAAAGTTACCATCTATCAAAAAAATCATTTCATTAATATAGCTTCTTAATTATCATCATAATTATATAAAACTAATTTAATTAATCATTCGACCCTATATTTGTTAATATATTAATTAATTATTTTTTCCAAGGTGATTCTACCACAAGAAATCACACAATTTATTATTATTCCAATTCAAAATTCTAAGCTAGAAATCAAGAGATTTATCCAATTATTGTAGGGATCAAAATTCAAATATATTGGGTCATAATTAAATCCAAATATGGCACACCTATTGGGTGGTTTCGAGTCTCATTATCCTTAACTATGGAACCAAATAAATTTAATTTCGGTTTAAAAATAAAATATTATAGTTTAATAGGGATTATCCAATTTATCTGTTCATGCCCACGGCATGCCGATGTGATCTCACATGTCTTAATTACTATAAATAAATGTATGAGATAAAAAAGGATTTATTTTAGACCACCCAAAAAAATTCCATTTAATATAAATCATTTAAAATATTTAAGGAAGGTAGGCTATCATGTTAATCCATTCCAATCAATTCATGCCATTTAATTAAACCAGTCAAGGAAATTCACTTATCAAGGATCAAGTTGTACTTAGAATGCACCATGGGTAAAATAGGGTAAATAGCTATAAGGTAATTCCCTTTTTATAAATCATTCCAAGTCATTCAAGAGGGTGTGATTTGGTTTAATAAACATTTATCAATTGCCTACAGGGACAATGTCATTTAAGAAAGTAATCCAATCCCTTAGGAGGATCTTCATTCATTAAACTTTTATATTAAGTAGGGCCTAACCATTTAATAGTATCAAGAGGTCAAGTCCCAAACATTCCATTTAAACTAATCAAACATGAAACATCAATTCATATTATTTAAAAATGGGTGAATTACTAACTTTCCAAAAAAAACACCAATAATAAGTAATATAGAAAAATCAAACCATAACTAAGAATCATATAAATAAATATCACTACTTTTTGGTTTAGAATATAGCGCACCTCCATTGTAGGGGTTTTATTATAAAATCATTACATCCTTCTTGAAATAATTAATTTATAATATTTTAATATTTATTCTATAATTATAATTCAATACTAATTAAATTCAAGATAAGTGTGTAAATCATTCAATAGAATCATTCTTTAATTTAAAGGAGCAAGGAAAGGGGTCCTACCTTGGGATGAAGACCAAACCTAACACTCAGCATTGATGATTTTGACTCTAAGTTACTCCAAGCTTGCATGCACATACATTACTATATATATATACCCCTTAATCCAATTTACATATTCCCCCATCCATGAGGGAATATATACAAGGAAGATATATATATATATATATATATATATTATTACCTATATATAAGAGTGAAAGAATTCAAGGAGCCACAAAACGCTCTCGAACCGATGACAACAAGTCAAAACCATCATAGTGAGGCCAAAACACTTACATAAAAATAGTAGGAACTCAGAAACTATGAAAACTCCAAAAATAAATAGTTCAACAATTAAGGAAGAAATAAAACCTTACCCCAAATCGATTATGGTGAACCAAATTGAACCAATCCACTTTTCCTTCAATGGTGGATGTCGAAACTTGAATAAGTTCAACCCAAGAGACCCTTCACATTCCCTAATACTAGAGAAGAAAACAAAAATCAGATTAAACACTAACCTGGGGTTTTGAAAATTTGAAATAGGGAAAGAAAGAGAGGAAAAACTACCAAACAAGGATAGAGATGAGAGTAGAAGGTCTTACCTCGAAGGATCAAGTGATATTCGTAATGGATCGAGGTGAAATCATTGAGCAGGGGTGGAGCTAGAGGAGAGGGGGTTGCGTTCTAGGGGGTTCAGCCATGGGAGGTCACGCACTGGAGATGAAGGGGAGGGGGTGCGTCGCACTGAGGGAGGAGGGGGAGACCCTTGGGTCTCTTAAAAAACTAACCTAATTAAAATAATAATAATAAATAATAATAATATTAATGATAATAATAATCATAATCATAATCATAATCATAATAATAAAAATAAAAAATATTATTATTATTATTAAAAAAA
The DNA here is from genome assembly GCA_963277665.1 of Viscum album. Taxonomy (NCBI): domain Eukaryota; kingdom Viridiplantae; phylum Streptophyta; class Magnoliopsida; order Santalales; family Viscaceae; genus Viscum; species Viscum album. The sequence goes on from OY728164.1 coordinate 1,182,200,684, forward strand.
TTATTTATTTTTACTCCCCATTTATTTTCATTAAACATTAATTTAAATAATTTTATTTCTTTTAAAAAACACATCGTAGTGTTCCAACTATTGAAATTAATATCTAAATCTTGGTTTATAAAATGGATCATCCTATAAAAGAAAAAATCAAATTTATTTGTTTTTTTCTTCGATTCAAAAACACAGTTTGTTACAACCTCCCCACCTTAGAACTTCTCATCCCCAAGAATCCTTCAGGAACAAAAAAACATTACCCAACCTACAAGGGTCATGAATTATCACTCATATGGTCATGTTTCATTTCCAAATGCTCAATTCACCTCTAAGCATTGATTAGCCAAGCGGCACTTAAGCCATTAAGATTTGATTCAATGACCATTTTTTCCCAACCAAAACATCGAGATGGTGCTTATCTGATCCCATTCAATTAGAGACACAACCATATCATTGTCTCTTGAAACAACTAACTATTATTTCTCCCCACCATAGGTCTAAATCATTAAAAAGGGGGATCAATTATGATCCATGGAACTTCCACTGTCGTAATTACCTATGAATCACACCTCAAGAGTTCTAGAGACACTATGGTGTGATTTTGAAATGGTCAGATGATCAATTCCCCACTGACCTTATTTACCTAAGTCAAGCCAGCTCCTCCGAAAATCCCTGGCCGAAAAACACTACACTCATCTCACCTGACAACGTGCTAGAAATGGTCCTTCATTGACCATTCCACAGAACAAAAGGGACAACTAGTCGAACAACTCTAGAAGACTATTCAAGAAGATTCTCAACTTAGAAGATCGAGATTTTACAAACTAAACTATGATGGATTCTTCCAAGGTATCTTGGATTCACCATAAACACTTCCACCGAAGTCCAAACCTGACTTCCAGTGATGTTTCTTGATTTAAGCAGCATCGAGCCTGAAAACAAGTCCGAGATAACCTTCGATCAGAATGACTGTAGTGTAAGTAACTAACCCAAGGTAGTCCATACTCAATGTTTATGAGTGACACTTTGGTATAAATCCAAGATTTCCAAATTAGAACATTGACTGAGCCCATAGCAGCATCAACCTGGAGATCAAATCAAAAGAAATGATGGGTGTACAAGAGTTTGTCCAAGGAATTCATACATGGGAATCCAAGGGTCTCTCAAGACTAACCAAGCCTCGATAATAACAACATGTTTAGTGTGAAACTTTATGAGAGAACTTAAACCACCCAATAACTTTAAAACTAAAATGTGGAGTAAGAACAATGCCCTATTAATGTATTAAGGGTGGTTTCCAGATATGGAAAATGCTCATCTCTTAATGAAGAGTATAATAGGAGGATTTTAAAGAGTACCATAAGTAAAATATTTGAACCACTATCAGTCGATACCATAGAAGAAACTCGGCTTCACCTGTCGACGCATCATCATTAAATAATCATTGATAATTTACCACAAGAGGCATCACGTGATTGGTCAAGCTTAACCAATGATGGCCACTTATGACCAATGTAATTTCTCAATGGTTTCATACACTTCTAACCACACCAAAGTCATGATGCCAAGAAATAACTAACATGATTTAAATTTCACAAGCCTCACATTCATTTAAGCAAGCCTGACCATTTTTTGATGGTCCTCTTTGGTTGTGTTCCATCTACCCTAAAGGACATGTATTTAAAATAACCTACATGACACTCCCTACATTAGGGGTGTCCCAATCATCAAAAAGAATATATAGACCATATGATCAAAATCACACTAAGTCACAACCCCCATAAATGAAAAATTTTAAACAAATGGCATGGAAACCAAAACTAAATAGATCGATAAGTCAAAACACCTATGTCACTAAAATTCATCCAAATCATTTTGATGAATTTTATTTCTTTACAGATAGGTCACTCTACTTTGAAGATGACCCAGGACCGTACTCAACAGCACAAGTCACAACGATTCCACCGAACTCGACCAATTTGTTACAACATTTAGAAACTTGATGGTACCGCATACGTGAACTTATACTACCTCGAAGTTTTATAATAAAATGGAAAATCCTAAATACTATTCAGAGGATTTTCAGTCCTATAAATTCAAGTATTAGATGGCTCGTGCAATAGATTTATCCCCAAGATGTATTACCCTATAAAACCATTAACATGGATGACAGTATACCAAGTCATCCATCATAGCAAAAGAATATAGGGTCAAGCGACCTATGAAATGTTCGACCATTCCCAAGGAATTTCTAACCAATTGAAACCGAACATTAATCAATGCTCACACCCATATTAAAGGCCATTAAATACATGATCACCTATCCAAAAAAGGTTTCATTAAAAAGTTAAGAGTAATATAAGGGAAAATGAAGCCCTAATAGCACCAATCATCAAAAAACACAAGGCATTGGCAAGGAATTTACATTCTAAGGGTGTTACCTTCTACATGATAGCCCCTTACGAAGAACAAGAATTGACCATGTCCATAAGTCATGCCTAACAACAGTCACTATGCTTAAGAGATCAACCTTTAAGCCATTTATAAAAGAGGGGAAGCCTAAATAAAATGCCTACGATTCAATTCCAAGGAACCTCAATGAAAATTTTTCACTACCCTTACATAAGGGTTTAAACGAAGGACACCTATATAGGTTCCATTTTCAATTCATTTCATTTATTCACATTTTAATTTTTAACCATTTAAAATATTTAACTAACACATCAAGGAAAAGAATGAAATACTCAAAAAATTTACTTTTAAAAACATTTTACACTTCTTGAGATTCAGTCATAATTAGGAAATTTATCAAAACAAATTCCTTTTAATAGATAATGTGACCTACGAGGGTCCCAAAAATCCAATATGGTTTAGTATGATGCAACCCAATAGCAGTTTCTTAACCATTGAAATTATAAATACCCATTAAGGGTTATATCATAAGAATCATGCCCCAACTGACCTAATTGGGTCTAATTGAGAATTTAGATGGTTAACTAGTTCATTAAAATTTAAAGTTGAACAAAATTTATATTTAAAACCATTTCATAATACAACATTGTCATTTATAATAGTTGGATTATATGTTTTTCCATTCCCCAACCTATAATGTTCCCATATTATTTATAAACCAAATTCTAGCTCATGTTTATTCATAACCCATATATATCCAGCCCATGAAACCAATTTCACATTAAAAAATGAAACTTGCATGTTATCATAAGCAATAAACATTGAGAAACATGCTATAGACATAGAAAAATTTCATATAAATAGGAAAGGCTTGCTAAGTAGTTAGGAAACATGGAATATAAATATCTAATCATGTTATACAATCAAACATGGAATAGTACTCAAAGCACGCAAATCAAATCAGTAAGTAGCCTACATATACAACTAATGGAATGGAATATACATGGCATGTGAATTATCTATGTGCCTAATATTATGCACATAATGATTCATCCTTAACATACTACTACTAGCGTAAAATTCCATAAATTCATAAATTAATAAATAGTGGAAAGTAAATCATTCACTGAAGGTGAAATCATATCAACTGTAATAGAAAAAATCAGGAACAACAATCCTGGCCCTGGAAACTTGCCCATTTCTCATGTGTGGGGTGATCAGTCCCAAGCACGACTATTTACCCAATACTGAAACATTCCTAGAATCTTGTCTACTAGCCCAAAATATTAATACAAAAGTAAAAAAAAGAGGCCTTGATACCTATTTGTAACATCCTGAACCGACTCACCACAAACACAGTGGTTGGACCGATGGGTCACATGGCCTCAAGCATGTCTCCCCATATGTAAGAGGCTTCTGAGTATTAGAGAGGGTGTAAAAAAATTTCATTAGGGATATTATACCCTCATAATCAAAGTTTCATAGTTTTATAATAGTATATAAACAATAGATAACAGCGGAAATAGTAAATAAGTGAAAGAGAAGTAGCATAAGAATAATATAATATCTAAATAAAAATAAAATGGACAATGCCAATTCCCTATAATGATGCATGTAATGTGAGGTGTTACTACATGGTAAAAGTAGTACAAAATAACAAAAAAAATTGAAAAAAATGACAATCAACTCCTCGAGAATCCTGAGCATGATCCCAATCTTGTGCTCCCTAGATCCCATGTATACAGCACAGCACAAGAAATGAATCTAAATAACTATGATAAAAAAGATATACTCAGGTGCCAAATGGTACTTGAGAAGGGTGTGAGATAATAATATCAGTAGTTCGGAACCCATGGTGTCTAACCCAATCCATTACTTGTTATAAAATGTAAATAAGTGATAAGTTATAAGAAGAAAAAGAAACAAGAAGTGTTGAATAAATAAACAACAACCAACCCAAGTTCATAAGGGACACTTGGCAGCTATACCTACTTTGGCACCCTTCTAGGTATTTATGTCTATGGGTAGATCCTACAACCTCATTATGGATTTCCCAAATCAGTGGAAGATTCTCCTTTCAAGGGTGAATCACTCAGAAAATACCATAAACATATAGCCTCTACCCTCAGGCTAACCAAAATTTCTCCCTTAGGAATAACTAGAATCTCTCCCTAAGGCATCGTGTGACTGTGCATATTTACCTTAGGCATTCTACATAAACATATAATCTACCATCATGCATTTATTACAAGTGTTTATATCCCTCAAGTAGTATGAAAACACATACCAATCCCTCATGCATCATTAAAATTCTGCCCTCAAGCATTGTGTGACTATGCATCTGGCCCTCAGGAATCCAACATAAACAAATAATCTACCCTTAGGCATTCAATAACAGTGTGCTTATCCCTCAATCCATATGACAACTACACCAAGGCCTCAGTCATCAACACCAAAAATGAATCCTCAGACATCCCATATAATCATATACTCTGAACTCAGGCATCAAGTACCTATGAGACTTGCCCTCAGGTGGTATGGAAAAACATGTACCAAGCTATCAGGCATCCACATTAAACATGGGTTGTATCCATACAAACTCAACATGTCAAATAGTATCAAACCCTCATGTATAAATCACAAATATATCACATAATCAAAAAATCTAAGAAAGAAATATCACAATTCTAGTATTAAACATACCAGATTTATCATCATTAGACACAATGATCAATTTATAAAAATTACCATCTATCAAACCAATTCATTTCATTAATATAGGTTTCTAATTATCATCATAATTATATCAAACCTTTTTAATTAATCATTTGACCCTAAAGTTGGTAATATATTAATTATCTAGTTTAGCCAAGGTGATTCTACCACAAGAAATCACACAATTTATTATTATGAAAATTTAAAATTTTGATCCATCAATCAATCAACTTACCCAATTATTATAGGTCTCAAAATTCAAATAGACTAGGTCATAATTAAATCCAAGGCTGTCACACCAATCAGGTTGTTTTAGGTCTCGGTCTTCTTACCTATAGACACAAAGGAATTTAATGGCAGTTCAAAAATAAAATATTATAGTTTAACAGGGATTATCCAATTTATCTAGTCATTCCTTCATCATGCTGACGTGATCTCATGTATTTCAATTACTATAAATAAATGTATCAGATAAAAAAGGGTTTTAGTTTAGACCACCTAAAACAATTCAATTTAATCTAATTCATTTAAAATATTAAGGAAGGAAAGCCATCAGTTCAAGTCATTCCATTCAATTCATGCCATTTAATTAAACCATTCAAGTAAATTCACTTATCAAGGTTCAAGTGGTACTTATAAGGTACCATGGGAAAATAGAGAAAATATCCACAAGGGCATTCCATTTTTATAAAGCATTCCAATTCATTTAAGAGGGGGTTATTTGGTTTAATAAACATTTATCAATTGCAAATGTGGGAAATTTCATTTATGAAAGAAAGTCAATCCCTTAGGAGGATCTTGGTTTATTAATATTTTATATTAAGGAGGGCCTAACCATTTAAGAGTATCAAGAATTTCAAGTCCCAAACATCCCATTTAAACTAATCAAGCATGACACATCAATTCATATTTTTTAAAAAGGGGGAAATTACTAACTTTCCATAAAAAAAGAACCAACAATAAGGAATATGGAAAACTCAAACCATAATTAATCGTGATATAAATAACTATCACAACTTTTTTATTTTGAAAATATTACACCTCCATTAGAGGGGTTTTATTATAAAATCATGACATTGATCTTGAAAAAATTCATTTATCATATTTAAATATTTATTCTAGAATCATCATTCATCACTAATTAAATGAAATATAAGTGTATAAAGCATTAAATAAAATTATTATTTAATTTAAAGGAGAAAATAAAGGGATCATACCTTGAGAAGAAGACCAATCTGAACACTCAACACTTGACGATTTTAACTCAAAGCGACTCCACACTTGTACACACATACATTACTATATATATACCCCTTAATCCAAGGTAAATATTCCCATTTTCATGTGGGAATATGTAAAAATAATATATATATATATATATATATATATATATATATATATATATATATACCTATATATATGAGTGCAATCATTCAAGGATCCACAAAACACTCTCAAAGCAACAACAGTAATCCAAAACCATCACGGCGAGGCCAATGCACTTGAGGAAAAATACTAAGAACTCAGAAACTATGAAAACCCAAAAAATAAATAGCACAAAAATGAATGATGAAGGAAAAACTTATCTAAAATTGATGACAGTGAACCAAATTGAACCAATCTGCTTCTCCTTCAGTAGGGAATTCTAGAACACAAACAAACTCGACCCGAGAGACCCTTCACATGCCATAATACCAGAGAAGAAACCAAAAATCATATTAAACCCTAACCTAGGGTTAATTAAATTTTAAATAGGGAAATAAATAGAGGTAAAACTTCCAACCAAGGATGGATATGAGATCATGCGGTCTTACCTTGAAGGATCAAGCGAGATTTGTGAAGGATTGAGGTGTAATCATCGAGCAGAGAGGGGGTCACGTGCTATGGGGGTTCATCCAAGGGGGTTACACAGTAGAGAGGAAGGGGAGGGGTTCATAATGATGGATGTGGAGGAGGATACCCCTTGGTTATCTTAAAAAAACTAGCATAATAATAATAATAATAATAATAATAATAACCATAATAATAATAATATTATTATTATTATTAAAACTTTTATTTTATTACTCCCCATTTATTTTCATTAAATTTTAATTTAAATAATTTAATTTATTTAAAACACACATCTTAGTGTTCCAACTCTTGAAATTAAGATCTGAATCTTAATTTATAAAATGGCTCGTCCAGTAAATGAAAATTTCAAATTTCTTTTGTTTTTCATCTGGTTCAAAAACATGGGTCATTTCATGTGGGGTAAAAATTTATATTCACATTTGAGACTATAATTCACCCTATATTATAGTGCCATATCCACCATATTTGGGAACAACACTTCTAATCAATGTCTAACTCTACTTGGCTCTGGAGTTTATTCAGATTTTTTTTCTAATACCAATACTTGGTATCAGAGCTAGACCCTACCAATTTTTGAAGCTAATTGATATTTTTTCCTAATAAAAACACTTGTATCAATTTTTTTCTCTATATTTGGTCTTTTCCCCATTAATTTTAAGATATATTATTCATTTTATATTTTATCATCAAATATTTTATTTTTATTTTCAGTCTATTTTATTGGAACTTATCAATATTTTATTAAACTAGTTTTATAGTAGAGAAAAGAAAGAATTTAAATTTAATTCAGCTACCTATCTTTGATAATGTGGACTATGAGTATTGGATAGACTTTATAAATACATATGTGATCTATATTTGTGTACAAAATTATATGATGCTTATTGAAAATTATAAATTTCATAAAAAAATGTACTGTTAGATTTACTTGAGTTAAATGGGAAGAATTATAAAACAACTTCCATGTGAGAAACACACTAGTACATTTATATTTATAGTCATGTATCCTTTTACTAAAATACTAATTGAATTTGGAAAAATATATAAGTAATACATTTCATAACATTAAAAATTATTGAAACTAAATGTGTTATGATCATAGATAATTATCAATGTTTCAAATTCCTACCTAGTAAAATTATGTCTCTATGCATCATAAATTTATGATTATTTAAAATATTCAATTGTTTTTTGGAGAGAATAAAATCTTCGATAAACTACCTATTGAGAAAATTGTTAATATTTTTTAAAAGAAATATGAATCCATATATATTATAATAAACAATAATAATTATATCACAAAACTAAGTATTGATGATTTAATCAGAACATTAATAAAATATAAAATTCATTTAAAGATATATGTTAAGAAAAATAAAAATAAAAATGGAGTTTCATTTACTCTAACTTCTGAAGTATCTAATTATAAGCCTATTCCTTCTAGAAAAACCTCTAATAATTGTTCTTATGGTAGTTGTATAGAAATTATAAAATATGAATTTTCTAAAATGAAATAAGACTATTTAAAAGCATAAACTTCTAGAGTGACTACCAAAATGATAGAAAATATATGAAATACATGTTATAAAGGAGAATCAATGAAAATTATCTATTATTAATGTATAAAACACAAATATATTTGACTAGATTGTTTGATATTTAAAATGGAAAATAATTTAAGAAAATTTTGAAGAGGAAATATAGATTAGTTTTTAGAATTAAAATTATACATGGAGTATAAGTGAACATATATTTATGTCTTATAGTTCATTGAATGAAAATGATGACATCCTAAAGAATATTAGATTTTATGATAATGTGAAATCACCAAAGAATGTTTAATGTAATATGGAATAAACAAGTGATGAAGAGGTATTATATCAATATTCCTTAAACAATAATTTGGATGCTTATTTTATTATGAGGAATTTTGGGATGATTAATGTTCATCTTCTTATGGTGAGAAGAGATTGAAATAAAATTATGAGTATATTTATGATGTTTAAGAATCTTATAATAAGTTATATATAAGATATACATAACTAAAAACTATAGTTTCTAAAGAGATTGAGGATAATTATAAGATATATTTAAATTTGTATAAGTCAATTAATAAAGTTTTTAATATATCCTCCAAGCTTAGTGTGAAGAATGTTTCATGTTATGAAGTGAATATTGAGGTTGATAACTCTTATAAAAAACTCTATAATAAATATTCATAACATTAAAATGAAACTTCAGAAAAGGAAGATGATATTTCTAAGATAACTGAGGAGTTAGTCAAGGAGAAAATTGAAAATTTTTTACTCATGAATTAATGTTTCAAACTCATATAATGGATGTCTATATATTTTATGGAAGATTATAGTGAAGTGGTGAAACATAAATTATAAGTTCAGTGCATAAATAAATTGGTAAATGACTTCCCCACTAGAATAAAACACATTGAGAAATTATATAAGTAGTTGATACCTTAAATAACACTTCTCAAATCTATCACAAAACCTATAGAAGTAATCATTATCAGAGAAATTATTTTATTCTATATAGTGCACATTTATATTCAAAATGAAAAAGTGATGAACATTGGAAAATTAAATTTTATTTTAACAAAGTTAAATAATTCATATAGAAATGAGAATATAATTTAAAGGAAATTTTAACTCATGAACATTATATAATTAGAAATATTCGGGTACCAATGGTACTCTTTGTGAATACTTTTAGACTTAGGAAAGTCTAGATGCCTCATAATTAAATTTCAACTGATGAATTCACTACATACTAAAAGATTTAATATTATATCTAGAACATGTTAACTTTTAGTTTTATCATCACTTTAATTATTTATAAATGATGTGATATTTATATATAAGTTTTAATCCTTATAAATTTTTACTTTAAATATTAATTATTATTTTAAGGGGGAGTTGGTTTTTGTTTGGATAACTTTTTTAAAGAGATTATTTTTTTATCTACTATTAATTTAAATATAATATAAGAATGTAAATTTTTATGTATTTTAAAACCATATACAAATGAATAATATCATTCTTTTATGATGGAATATAATTACTAAAATGGTTAATTTTTTCTTATCCTTATATTACATATTTTTTAAACAGATTTATTATCTTACCTTTCATGCCTTTGTAAATTATGGTGCAATAAATTTTATTTTGAAAATTTACTTTATCTGATTTTTAACTTTTATTATGTCTTAATTTATAGAGGATAAATTTTTTAAAACTAATAACGTTTGATTCAGTTTTTTCTCAAAGGGATAATTTAATCAGTTAGATGCATTACCCAGTGATTAAATTCTTAGGGGAGAATTTATGAAAATTTATTAATTAAACCTTTTCAATTAATATTTTCTGAAAAATATAATAGGGTAAAATATATTGGGGGTATGGAAAGATTAAATGGATTATTCCATTTCCTTAATATTTCTTTTTATTCCTTATATAAAGGGGGGAAGTTATAGGATAATAAGTTTTTCTTTCCTAAGGAAAGTTTTTTATTTTAAAAATTTATTTGTTAAGTTGAATTTCAAAGTAGTAGAAATGTGAATAATTGTGGGAAGAGTTTAATAAACTCATATTAGAGATAAAAATATAATAGATGATAAAATAAAAAGGTGGTTTAATTGGAAATTACACCATCAAACATTAAAAGGAGATAACTATCTTACTTTTAATTTTTTTACTCTTTTAACTTTTACCTAGTTTTATCCCTTATAGTACGTTTTTGATGATTTTGACTATCAAATAAGGGAATATTTTTTAGTACCTCATTAAGTTTCTATTTTTTTCAATCATGGGGATGATTCTGAAGAAGGGATGAAGAGATTAATTAAAATTATAGGGAGTATTTATGTTATATTCTACTCAAAATTACCTCATTTCATTTTTGTCTTATGATTGTTAAAAATAGGAAATTATTTGTTCCAATACTACTTTAGTAACCTTATTTAGAAAATCAAAATACACTCATTACATATTTGATTAACTATTGGGGATTTTTTTGGTGTTTCTCTTTGTATAGATTACATCATTTGATTATATGTTTATATATAATGATAAGTCCATTAGATTCCATGTGTTGAGTATTTTCATTAGGCATTGACACATTATAAGGGAATTTAGATGATGAAAACAATGGATGATTAAAGCAATTCTAGATCCATTGAATGACGGAGTACAGTGTTTGATGTTGCTGTGACTGAAGACGAATAACTCAAAATGTGAATATTAGAGTATTTTATATAGATATGTATAAATTGAACCCAATATTTTTAGGATTCGTAATTAATTATAAGTTCCAGAAATTTGATTTATGGTGAATCATTTCTAACATATAAATGCTTCAAAGTGCTCATGTTGGTAATATTTCTCCATGTGCGCTAAGATCTACCATATATGGGGATTAAATTTTAAATATCTTAGTTTTCTATTATAATCATTAATTGGCTTATACCTTGTGATTAAAGATGTTTAGAACAATAAAGGATGGATTTTCCAATCTAGATTATCAAGGGATTTTGTTTATTATAAGATATATCCCTTTTGATAACATTATTGTAGATCAATCTCAGAGTTCTTGAGATTTCTGATTCCAATCAGTATGATCAATAGATTATGTGGATAGGAATATAGGGTGTCTATATATAGGACACTATTACCATCTAATAGGTTTATAATTAAGGATGTTTCAAGCATGAAATGGGGATACCTAGATCAAGTTTATAGATCCTATTTCCACTTTTCATAGAAGTGAATAATTTCTATGAATTGAAAAAAATAGAAATTAATATGATTTACATGAGTGTAAGTATTGAAATCCTTAACTCTATGAATTATTGTAACATTATAGTGTTTTCTATTTAATTTTCATTATAAATTTTTGTGTTTTTGGGAAAATAGTTTCTCTTTTGATAGAGTTATATTACACTGCATTTGTAACAATCTGAGATTTCAAACGAATGGAATTATGTTTGATAATGTTCACAACATGAAACACTGAGCTTAAATGAACCAATAAATATTATTATATGACCATTATAAAAAATCCATTGAATTGGAGGGTATTAATAGTATTAACCACATTATGAAATATATATAATGCTTTTAATCAATACAAATGTATTTATTAATCTTGTAACATCATGTGCATTCCCAGCCCATTACTTTTCAATTTTTGGTGGTTGGATGTGTTTTCGAGAGGTTTATATAGTTTATGGCAGAGGATAGTATTTCAGGAGAGCATAAATTCACATCATGTAATGTTTTCACTACATGAACTAGTGTTTCACGGCTTTTGTAGCCAGATGGTTCATGGATATTCAATCGACTAAGGGTTATCCTAATAAATGACTATACATCATGTAAGTGGAATTCAAAACATTTAATAAATAAGTTCCTGGGAGAAATAATTTTCATCGAAAGCTATAAATTTTCAGAAACCCAATGATAACACATCATGTAATGGTTACACAATGTGAAATAGGTGGGTTTGCAAATTTTAATTTATTTTCTCATCCAATTTTTCTTATTCAACCATGTATTATCTCCCTCTCATTATGGTTGAATCCTAATCACCCTAAATAGTATTTCCATCCCTCTTATTCTTGCTTGGATCCATTGGTCCTAGTGTTTGTTTGTTATTTATATTTGGTGATTTCCTTCTCATTTCCCCATGGTTTTCTTTTCTTTATTTATTTAGTATTCACTATAGTGGTGTTGTTTTGGTTTGGGGTGTGACTTTGGATGCCTTTTATAGATATTTGGTGTGTTTTAGGTTCATATATGATCTTTTTTGTAGTTTTGGTTTTCAGACACTTCTTTCTTCCCCACTTGTATATAGTAAGTCAACAAAGATCTTTGAGGTAGGGAATCCCTTGTTTCTATTATATATCATGCGATAAGGGTTTATTATTGTCCATCTATGTTTTATGGTTATATCGTATTAATTAAATATAAATAATTGTCTAATTAAAATTGAAGGGGTAAAGGTAATGATTCACAAGCTTTTACATCTATGATATTATTATAAAATGATGGATTGTATGGGCTTGACGACCTACTAAAAGTTTCCTCCATTAGGGGGATTTTTTGTTTTGATTGATGTGTGTTCTGACTACCGTTTCTATTTTTATTATTGTTATATCACCCTAAAATAGAAATTTACTAACCACTTATATTTAAAAAATTAAATGGTTTCACCTAGATTTATGGATTGTGTGATAACACCACTAAAATAAAGTGAAATGTGATTAAACCCCATTTATTATATCTATGAAATGGTCTTTGATGTGTTATGATGTGTGGTCATTCTTGTGGGGTGGTGATGTGTGTTTGATATGTTATGAGGGGCTTATGGGAGATATGTGTCCATGTTTTTGGGGAAGTAAGGTGGTGGTTGTTTGGCCATGTTTTTTGGGTGGTGAGGTGGTTGTTTTTTGGACATTCTCATAGGGTAGTGAGGTGGTGTTTGTTTGGTCCTGATTTGGGGTGGTGAGGTGGTGGTTTTTTTCATTCTTTTGGGATGGTGTGGTTCCTATTTTTTGGATATGATTTTGGGGTGGTGAGGTGGTGGTTGTTTGGTTATGATTTTAGGGAAGCAAGGAGATGGTACAATGGAGGTGATATGATACTGGTGTCGTGTGGTTTCTTTGTTCAAGATGAATAGGTAGTGTTGGAATAATTATTTAATAATTATTATAATGGATGGGGTTTGGTTTGGTTAATGGTATGGAAATGATTAATGAAAAAATAAATGATGGTTTGTGTGGTTAAATGCGGTTGATGCTTAATAATGAAATGAATGAGATAGATAATGTAATTGGTAGGGATGTGAAATATGTCTTTTGAATTTTTTGGAATTATTCATTTAGAGGTGGCAGAAAAAGAGGGGATTTTTTGAGTTTTTTATGGTTTGGTTTTGAACCCATAGGTTTGGATTGTGTGTGGCTATATGTATATACATGAATATTATTTTGATTTCTATACTCACCCACTTGTGTCGTGCACTATGTCTCAACACCCATATCATCGCACGAGGGTGTTTTCCCAACATCTCGGTGATGAGGATGGTTTTATGGATACCCTCTCTTTCCCACTCTCTTTTCCAGGAAAGTATATATGCAAAGGTTGTGATGGTTAGAGGTCTATAAGTGCACTAGGTGATGGACCAGGTGTTTCCGTCCGAGATGTGATGTGATCGTGTTATAGGTTTTTGGCCCATGTGTTTTTAGATGAGATTTTATGTGACTGTATTGAGGGGCGGTTGACCATGTTTTTTTGGGTTAGATGTGATATGACCATGTTGTGAGAGGATTTTAGTGGGGGTCCTGCATAGTAGGAGGGAATGAGGTTGATGTACTTCATGTACAAGATACCCTAATACTGTGGTTATCACAATGGTTGTGATGCGATGGACCATGTATTTTTAGGCAATATTTTATGTGACCATTATATGGGTAGGTGGTATGTTATTTTAAAGATATAGTATATCCAAGACATACAATGTTGGGGTGTGAGAGCAACAAATCAATGGGAAAGTGGTGTGGGGTACTCTTTATCAATATGTTTCTTATTATGTTATTATACTTGGATTGTGTTATTTGGTTAGTCTTCTTTGGTGAGGCTATGATAGATAGTTGACATGTTTATGTGTTGTTGGTTCTTTTATTTAATCATGGGTGGATTAGTATGCTTCTTTCACATGTACATGAGAGACTTTGGATTTCCTACTAAGTATAATTATATTCTCACCATATGTATATGAAATGGTTTTTAGGTATCTAGGAGGATTTTTTGGACCTTTTTGGACATTACTATATCATACCTTTGGATAAATGTTGTGTCGCTACTTTATATTTTCTTTTGGGTATTTATTTTGGAGACTTTTACCTATATTGGTTTTATTTATAAATTCATGTGGGATGGTTTTGGTTTCTTTTTATATTATTTAATGGGGTTTTTTGTGTATGATTAATCTTATATACTAATATTATATTAATATAGAGTTTAATTACTCCCATTTCACAATATTTTTATACCCTTGATGCTAGTATCCAACTCAAGGCATACTAGAGGCGGGACTCAGGGGCTATTATCTCTCTCCCCTCAATTTGGTATATTTGGAGTGAGGAATAAATAAGGAGTGGTATCAAAGGTGATGGTTGAGAGATAAGATGGATTTTGGATTTAGGAACATTAAGGATTTCATGGGTTGGCATAGATGAAGTTATAGTTTACCTTGGTGAATGACATATGGTATGAAGACCACCAATGACACGAGATTTTAGGGTCCCTCATGATCTAGTGCATGGACTCTAATCTTATTGAATGACCAAGTGAGGTGGAACTATTTGTAGGGAAGAGATCTAGGATAGGTACATGCATCATGATGACTTTTGTTCTTGTTTTAATTGGGTTTTTTTAGAATTTTGAAATTAATAAATTAAATTAAAATGAATCTAAATTAAAATTCCATACTACCGAGATTAGGTAGTTCTTGATTTCATTTCATTTATGGATCATGTTCATCATCTGTGTGTGGCTTAAGTAATTGAGATTAGTGTTTTAGATGTGGAGACAGAGAAATGGATATAGTATCTCGATATCACTTTTAGTTTAATTTAGGCCTCAGTGGTATATTGGGTCCCTTTGGTGGTT
The DNA here is from genome assembly GCA_963277665.1 of Viscum album. Lineage (NCBI taxonomy): Eukaryota > Viridiplantae > Streptophyta > Magnoliopsida > Santalales > Viscaceae > Viscum > Viscum album. Next base: position 1,182,216,340 of record OY728164.1, read on the forward strand.
ATTCCAATGTATGGAGTTGAGCATCAGTGGGGGACAATATATCTAGGAGAGTAGAAGGAGATACATTTTCCATGGGCAAAATTAAAAAAGAGTTGTGGTCAGTGATCCTTTTATCAAGCATGAAGGTAGTAAAGAAGTAATATATTATTTCTCTTCATCATGGTATTATGTCTGTGTAGGATTTATGAATCAAGGTTATGGACCTTCTATTTTTTTTCAAGATCTTTTTCCAAATGAGTTGTGTCGTAAGACACATCTTGAGGAGGTGCTTCATCCTTCTATCTAGTATAAAGTCACTCCTTTTATGTTTCCAACATATTTGGAGTTTTATAAGAAGGTAGAGGAGATCAAGTGGATGCACTCTCAAGTATTTTTATTGTGAGAGGGGGACCAAAACTTTTCCTCGAGGAGTGGAGTTTTCAATGTCAGGTCATAGGCACCAGGACTGATGGAGAGTCACTTCAGTAGTTTCCCTTATGGACTTTTGGGGATAGTGTTTTCTGTTATTTTCCTATAGATATTAGGATAATGTTTTTTAGTTGTGGGTTTTATGGTCATCACCAGATCTTATGCTCAGTGGTTTCCCAATCTTGGTTTGGTGGATGTGGATAGGTTCATCACCAACCTTAGTAGTAGTTTCCAGTGAGATCGTTTCAATAACACGAGTATCAGGATTATGCTACATTGAGGGGAGATGGAGTGGGTAGGGGCTGACCACAAGATGTTCTTCATTTTTAGGGAACTCTACCTGAATGTGGTCGTGAAGGTGGTCATCAGCAAATAGGTATAGTTCTTAATCAAGGTAAGTTACATGCATTGGAGGCAGTAGTGCCATAGCGGCCAGAGATCTTCAAAGGTATGATTATTTTGTTTAGTACGCATTTTTGTTCTTGTATGATTCAGAATAATGAAACTCCTTTGTTGAACCCACTCTAGACCATGATATGGGATTAGATATAGAGAAGCTTCATGTGCCCTTAGTGTTGACTACGATATTTGGAGGCCAGACCATCTTATTTGATGTATGATGGGGGTGTGGACTGATGATGGGGCTGCATCATTCTTGTGGGGATATTTTATTGTTATAGATGCATCCATATGACGTTATCCTCAATATTTACTAGTTTTATTACATATTTTATGTTACCAAATGATTACAAAGGAAATATTTTTTCTCATATATGGATAAACAATGTGTGATTTTCGTTGGTGAGTGGGTATGTCAGGTGGGAAGTCAAGTTGTGGAGTCCCTTATTTATTTTATGGTTGATTTGTCTATGGAATTAGTGGTTGGTATGATAGTGGAGGTACCCATGGTTATTGGGGAGTTCCTGGATGTTTTTCTAGAGGATTTTGTGATTCTACCCCCTCGATGTGATGTTGAGTTTGGGATAGACTTGAAACCCAATGATTCTTTTATTTTTATGGATCCTCATCAAATGAAACCTTCTAAGATGTGGTAGTTTTGGATTCCATTCTGATGATATGATGAATAAGTGTTTCTTTTAGCCTAGTGTTTCATCATGGGGTGCTCTAGTTTTGTTCTCCCAAAATGTGTATGGTAGTACAAGTTTTTTTATAGACTACTATAGGTTGAATCAGATGAGGTTCAAGAACTGTTTCTCTCATCCAAAGATAGAAGAACTGTTTGACTAGCTAAGAGGGAAGATTTAGATTTCTAAGATTAATATATGATTTGGATATCATTAGTTGAAGGTGAAGAAGTATTATATCCTAAATACTACCTTCATATGCAGATATGGACACTTCAAGTTTTTAGTCATGATGTTTGGTGTCACAAATGCATCAACTATACTATTGGGACTTATAAACTCCATGTTTCATGAGTACCGAGATTGTTTCCTCATTTTATTCATCGATGATATCATGGTCTACTCAAAGTCATGGGAGGAGCATGCCAAGTATCTCAAGGTTCTTTTTTAGGTCATTCAACACCACCAAATTTATGGGAATTTTTCCAAGTGTAATTTTTATATGTGATAGGTGTGTTTCCATGAGTATTTTGTGTCTTGGTAGGGTTTGTAAATAGTCCCATTGATATTTGAGGTTGTTTTTCTTGGGAAGTACCCTTGAAAGTGGTATAGGTTTACTATTTTCTTAGTTTTGTAGGATATTATCAAATTTTTTTCATTATTTCTGTCCAGTTGAATCCCTATTGAAAGTGTTGAACAATAAGGATTATGATTTTGTGTAAAATTATCAGTTCTAGGTAGTGTTCAGTTACCTAAATAAAAAATGGTTAGTGCTCCAATGATTCAGTTTCCTAATGATGGTGTGATTTTTAAAGTGTTTTGTGACACTTCCCATCAAGGATTGGGATGAGTGTTGATGTATTATAGGGAAATGATCTATTATGGATATAGATATTTATTCCCCTATGAGTGTGACTATGCCACCCATGATCTAGAGATAGGATTGGTTATGTTTTCACTAAATTTGTGGCAACATTACCACATTTGGGAGTGCTTTGTGGTCTTCACAGATCATAAGATCTTGAAGTATATATTTTCTCAACATGATATGAACTTTTGGTGGTGGAGTTGGATATAGTTTTTTCAATGTTATGATTTTGAGATCTACTGCACCTCAGTAAAATGGAATTTTTTGTTCGATGCTTTGAGTAGGAATTCAGGAAAGGATGTTTTTTTATAGAATGGGTATTCTTAGAGATAAATGGAGGAGTTTTGAGGCTTGAAATTATATACAAGGGTGGATTATAGTAGAGGATTTTTTTAGATGATTATGTAGCCTTCTCTAATGTGGAAGGTGGAAGAGTCTTAGGGGGAGACGTGGAGGTATAGGTGATATGTGATGGTGTTATATATGGCGATTCTTTAGATAGATGGACAGATGATGGTCCAAATCAGATGTTATTTCATGGGAGTTTGTTTTTTCTAGTAGTGATTCACAAGTTATTAATTTGAGAGTTTCATATATCACCTTTTGAAGTAAACCCAGGAGTTTCCACAACGTACCATGGTTTGAGGATGCAAGTTTGGTGTCCTGGGATGAAACAGGTAGTGGTGAAGTTTGTGAAAAAGTGTTTGGTTTTATAGAAAATAAAGTATGAGCATTAGGTTCTTGGCAGTTTATTGTAGTCCTTGGATGTTCTTGAGTGTAAATGGGATTAAATATTTATGTATATTATCATAGGGTTACCCTGAGCTCATAGTTGTTGTGATTCCATTAGAAAGTAAAGGGTGAGCATTGTGTTCTTGGAAGTTTCTTGTAGTCCTTGGATGTTCTTTAGTGGAAATGGGATTAAATATTTATGGATATTATCATAGGGTTACCCTGAGCTCATAGATGTTGTGATTCCATTAGGGTGATCATGGATCAGATGAAGAAATCATCCCACTTCTTAGTGATCAAGGAGTTAGGCATAGTTAATGTTTTATCTAAGAGGTATGTGGATGAGGTAGTGAAGTTTCATAGAGTTATGGGTTCCATGGTATTGGATTAGGATGTATTTTTTATCTCATAATTCTAGAGGGGATTGCATCATTCTTTTTTCACTCAGTTACACCTCAGAACTTCTTTCCACCCTCAAAACAATGTGCATATAAAGAAAACTATCCATATGTTTGAGGATATGTTTTGGGCATGTGTCTTGGGATTTAGTGGATCTTGGGTATAACACATTTACTTGGTTGAGTTTTATTATAAAAATAGTTATCACTCATCCATCAACATGGACTAATTTGAGTAATTGTATGGGAGATTGTGTCATTATCTATTGTGATGGATGGAGGTTGGGGAGGAAGTAGTTCTTGGTCACGATGTGGTGTAGAGCATGATAGAAAAGGTTCATTTGGTTTGAGAGAGGATTAAAGAAGAGAAATATTATAATAAGTCTCATTTCAATCATATGAGGAGGCCCTTAGAATCCAATTTTTGGGATCACATGTTCTATAATGTTTCCCCTCAACATGGGAAGCAAAGGTTTGGTAGGGTTAGTAAGATTTATCCCTGATTTTTTGTTCTCTTTGATGTAGTGACCCCGACCCCAATATCCTAGAGTCAGTGCCTTACTTTATCACATTACATAGATAAAATGGTTTGAATCCCAAAATACCAATCAGTTTAGTATTTTTCTAGAACCATATACATGCATGATACCCATTTTACATTAGGAAAATAAAAGAAAACATAATACATAACAGCAGAAAATAAATTTCATCCTTGAAAACTCATTAAAATATCTCTTATTTATATCATGAGGAAAGGAAACAAAATAAGGGAGAGGTCATATTATAATTAAGGGTTAAGTGAATAAGAAACTATCATGAATCAATATAAATAATCAGCATGTCATAGTAAATAATTGGGAACACAAAAAATTTAAATAACATGACTGCCATGATAAGAAATGGAAAAATTAATATAGAAAGGTAAATAACTGATAACACATTCTATTTAATCAATAATATGAGAATGAAATGAATCCATAGATAATATCATAGATAAAATCTCATGTAAAATAATAATTGAATTATGAATAAATACAATGCTTAATTATTAGATGTAATTTCTCATGTGAATGATTCCACTATCATTAAGACCATTCGCAAGATGGTTTAAACTATACGTAAAAACTCGTTTAATTTAGACAAATGATTTCTATCATGATATATACTGATGCATCAAGGGAATATATAATGTTAGGACTGATCTATCACTGTAGGCCCAAATCTTTCATTGTGTATCAAATAATAGATTTAATTCAGCAATCAATATGCCTTATCATCAAATTTCTATATTGAGTAAAGGAAATAGATTTATCAATATTTTCTCAGTTAATCAAATCACATTCAAAATAACAATAGTATGTAAAAACAATATACAGTTTAGGAAATAATCATATCGATTTCATAATAATATATATATTTCATATAAATTTAATTTCTAGTGAAAATTTATTTTAGTAAATTGATTGTTTTAAGAGAAAGATAACAATCAAAAAAGGAAGTGAGTTTATACAATAACTTTTACCACTGGGTAATTTTCAAGTAAAATCCACTTGGATGAGATAAATAAATTTAAAGCTTAAAATATAATGAATTATTAATGATTCATGATATTACATGTAAAATGGTAATTATATACACCACACAAAAGTTAATTGGTGCATAGATATAAATAAGTCTCAATGGAATGTAAATTGAGACAAAATCCCTTACCTCAAGGTTACTTCTGATCATAAGTCATTTAACCTCATATATAGTGGTCTTAAAAATGTTATTAACTTATACCAGAACTATATTAATGATTATAATATCATATATGGTTTTTTATAACATCTTATCATTTTTTCATTAATAATAATTCATTATTTTCATTGTTTTGAGTGTTAATTGCCTTGTTATCTTATGCATGTTTTTTTATTAAAGATACAATTCTTGTAAATATTATAGATTTTTATAATATATAGATTAATAATCATGAAATAATTATAATATTTACACATTAATTATACTTTTAAGATCAATCATGAATGATTATTATGAAAAATAACGTATTTTACGATCATGGAGACGGTAGGTCGTATTTACGCATGAGTAACATTTCCATTTTTCGCCAATAATAATGGATAGAAGGTAAGTAATATTTTAAATTTAAATAATTATTATAACATCATTAATACCATATTATATACTTATATATATCATCTATGTGTTCTGGTGATGAAAAGAGAGTCGCATCACTTCATGAAGGTGGTAGTCCACACATACACAAACAATGTTATCATATTTACATGAGTGATAAGGAAAGAAAGAATGTGATATATATTATATTTAAATAATAATAAATATTTCATTAATATAATAATTATTTAGTTTATATCACATATAATCAACTTTACCTTTATCACCTTCCATGTAAATCATTAGTGAAAGACAAATCACATCGCTTCACGAGGAAGCAGTCCGTCATACACACGAGCGATGTTATCATGTATCCTACAAAATGGAAGGTAAAAATATATATGTAATATAGTGAATAAAATGGTATAAATATTTTATAAATATCATATATATATATATATATTATGTATTATCATACCCAACCTTTAAATGTGGAAATGTAAAAAAATGACATCGGTTCGCGATGTACTAGTCCTCCGTACACACGAACGATGATTTCATAACCCATTTGATAGAAGTGGAGATGGTTTTAGGTCATGAAATTATTAAAAAAATACAAGTATTTTTAATATACCAAGGTTAATATATCATCCTAGTATAATAAAAATTCAATCAAGTGGCTAAAGAAGTAAAATAAAGATGCTTGTTGAAGAACAATACCTCTTCTTCAGGTATCATCCTTATGTTTGTACTATAGCCATCGTAGGTTTAATTTATTCCTAAAATAAGTATTTAAGTATGAGGGGAGGGTATTTAGGAATTTATTTTGTTAGTTATTGTCTAAAACAATGTGTTTTAAAGGTGTGAAGAAGTTAGAAGATGGGGCGTCCTTTTATAAGTGGAAAACACACTTGATATTTTTTAAAAGAATTTAGTGCTACCATGTTTTTAATATGGAAAAAAGTTAAAAATGGTTAATTATATAACTTTATAGGTTTAGTGGTCTAAATATTTCCATAAAATAGTTTTTTGGAAAAAAATTTAGTCCATGTTTACCCATATCTTTTTAGTTTAACCCCCAGTAAATACATTTTTACCTTAACCGTGGTAATTAATTTTAACTGCATTCACTCTTCATTTTTCTCAAAAACTAATTTGACTATATTAGACATTATAAATTATTATGATTCCATGTAGGTAATACATTTTTATAAATTCAATTCACATAAGTGGAAATTTTTAATTTAAAATTAATCTCATATATGTGATGAGAAAGCAGGTTTTTAAAGTGAAAATGTGAAAAAGTTTACAAAGTTTTTATATCTAAATTAGATATAAAAATTATTAAAATGAAATATTTTATATTAATTGATATAAAATTGAACTAATTTTACTTTAATCCAAATTCAGAATATAATTTAACATTACAAATTATTTAAATGAAAAAACGGTTTTCAATTAAAATTCAGTATTTTTCACTATTCATCAAAAAATGAAAATTCTCATAAAAATACCAAAAATTAAACCTAATATAATTTTGGTATTATAATTTCTAAAATTAAGTTTATTATTTCATATAAATTTTATAAAATTGTTAAAAATTAATTTTAAATTAATTGTGAAAACCATGACTAAACACAATTTTGTTTCAACCTAGTGTGCATCACAAGTTATCAATGAAATTAAATGTATTCTAAAAGAAATATATTATAATGTATTTGGTTGTTACATTATTTCTTCCTAAAAAATTCACCCCTGAAATTTTAGAGAAATTTCCTTATAAACAGTTGAGGGTAATTCTTCTTCATGACATCATCTGGTTTCCATATTGCTTCCTCTATTTTGTAATTTCTCCAAAGTTCCTTTACCAATAGATTAGTTTGATTCATTAATAAATTATTTCTAGAATCAAGAACTTGATGTTTTATTCATAATAAGATAGATCATGTTATAATTATATTTCATCATATTTGAGAACATGCAATAGGTCTGGCATGTACTTTCTTAACAAAAATATATGGAACACATCGTGTGCTTTTGAGAGGATTGGTGGAATATCCAAATGATTAGAAACAAAATAATAATAATTTCAAAGGTTCTAATGTACCTGGGGAATATATTCTCTTTCTTAATGAACCTTATAATACCTTTCTATGAAAATAATTTTAATAAAACAAGATCTCCCACTTATAATTCCAAATCCTTCCTCTAATTATCAGCATAACTCTTTTTCATACTTTGGGATCACTTTAATGTGATCCTAAATATCCATTAACTTTATTGTTGTCTCTTGAAAAAGTTTTAATACTAAATGTTTCCTTTCACCAACTTCATATCAAAAAGATGGAGTGTGAAATATATTTCCATATAATGCTTAATACGGAACCATTTGAATCTTTGAATAGAAACTAAGGTTATAGTAAAACCCTACCATAGGTAAATATTGTTCCAACATACCTTTAAATTAGAGTAAGAATGACCTCAACATGTCTTACATTTTTTGAATCGTCATTTTAGATTGTCCATCATTTTGGTTATGGTATGTGGTGCTCAAATGAATCTTAGTATCATGAGCCTTCTAAAGACTTTGATGATTTTGATGAAAAACATGGATCTTGATCAGAAATAATTTATATAGGTGCACCATGAAGTATCAAAACTTTATTAATATATAGCCTTACAATGTAATCAAGAGGTAAATCTTCTCTTATAGAGAGGAAATGTACAGATTTGGTTAGGCAATCAATGATAACCCATATCGAATCATTATTTCTAGGAGTATTTGGTAGTCTTATAAAAAAGTCCATAATAATGTCATCCCATTTCCACATAAGAATAGAAATAAGTTTCTTGACTCCTCTAGGATTTTGTCTCACAGATTTCAATTGTTGAAAGACCAAACATCTTGACATATAATGAATAATTTCCAACAAAAAATGTTCCATAAAATCCCTATACATATTTTTGATACCATGGTGTATATAGAAATTATATCTATTAGAATTATCCAAAAAATCTCTTTCTATCACAGTTATAGATGGAACACACAATGTCTTTCCAAATTTCAGAACACTATATTCACAAAAGAAGTCTACTAATTTCTCATCATCCATAACTTTAATTTTCTTATGAAATTTCTCATGATTAGATTGAGAACTTTTTATATTTTATAATAAAGTTTGGTTTTAAATCATTTGAAAAATGATTTATGTCCCCCCTTCCTTAATGATTCTCATATCTATCTATATACTATATCCATGAAAATTTGATACCTCTAAATCCTAATTTAATTTATAACTCCATGATATTTCCTACTCAATGCATATGTAACGATATATGTTTTACTTGGGTGGTCATTTATTGATAAATAATAATCCTTGAGTAGCTTGATACATCACCTTTGTCTCATGTTGTGGTCTTTCTATGAAAATATGTATTTCAGGTTTTTATGATCTATGTATATCTCATATATTTCACCAAAGAGATAATGCCTCCATATATTTAATGAAAATATTACAGCTTCCAAATCAAGATCATGGGTTGGATAGTTCTGTTCATGGGTCTTCAATTTCCTTGATACATATGCAATAACTTTATCATTTTTCATTAGGACACAACCAAGTCCCTTTTTTTGATGCATCAATATATATCAAAAAACTATCACTTCCAGATAGTAGAGTCAAAATCAGAGCATTGACCAATATATTATTTAGTTCATCAAAACATTATTTACATTCCTTTTTTCTATAAAAACTTAAACTCTTTACATGTAATCTTGGTTAACAGGTTAGCCAATTAGGAAAAATTACCAATTTCTGATAATATACTACTAAACCAATAAAACTACATACCTTGGTTATTTTTATTGGTATAGACCATTCTATAAGTGCCTTTGTCTTTATAGTATCCACTAAGATTCCATACCTGGAGAAAATATAGACAAGAAAATAAACTTCTTGATTCCATAAATCACACTTACTAAATTTCTCATCTAACACATTTCTTCTAAGAGACTATATAATGATCTAAAATTGATTCTCATGGTCCTCATTTATTTTATAATACACCAAAATATCATTGATGAATACCAAAAAAATTGTCAAGATATTACTTTAATACTCTATTCATTATATCCATAAAATCTTAGGGAGAATTAATTAATCCAAGTAGAATTACTATAAACTCATAACGTCTATAGCTCATTTGAAAAGTTGTCTTTAGAATGTCTTCCTTAATCACATGCAATTAATGATACCCAGAACAAAGTTCAATCCTTGAATAATATTAGGCTTTGTGAAATTGATCGAATAAGTCATCAATGAGAGGTGGAGGATACATTTTGTTTATTATAAAAGCATCAATCTCTCTATAATCAATGTATAGCCTCATGGATATATCTTTATTCTTAATAAAGATAATAGGGGATACCTATGGTGAAATAATAGGGAAAATAAATCCCTTATCACCAAAATACAATAATTGTTTCTTCAACTCCACTAATTACATAGTGACCATTATATATGGAGTCTTTGATATTGGTCTTGCATCAGGGATTGAATCAATAGAAAACTCAACTTCATGCTCTGGGGAATTTCTGGGTAATTCCTCAGGAAATACATCAATATATTCTTATAAAATACGTATATACTATATTTGAGGATTAACTTATACATACCTAGATTTTTTTCTATTATTTATTGATAATCTCATTAAGTAGAGCTACTAGGGGTGGATCTATATATGAATTAGATGATGAAGTCTCTACTCTAGAGATAAGAAAATCCATATCTTCCTTACAAATTGTAATTTCCTTCTTCTTGTAATAAATTTTTTCATCATATATTGAAATCTAGTTCATACCAAGGACTATATCAAATTGAACCATATGTATGATAAAAAGGTAAGAAACTAAATCATGTTTCTATGTTATAATGGGGACTTCCCATCACATGTTCGTTAAAATGGGACTTCCTTTAAGAGTTTTGACTCACACCTCCCTTATTAAATAAAAAGATAAATGTTTAATTTTCATGGAAATTTTGGTAGATATAAAAGAGTGTGAGGATCCATACTCAAATAAAGTATTGGATTAATTTAAATATAGGATTAATGTACCTACCACCATGTCATTGGGTACTTACACCCATCTTAAGTGATTGAAATATCTTTACCTTCTCCCCTTAGACTCTTTTGTGGTGGATTCCCTTGACTCTTAGGGATTTTTTTGAATAATACCCCATTTATATATAGTTAAATCACTATAAATCATTGATTTGTTTCTTCCCCTTAAATTCATGAGACATATTCCCCTTATCGCTGCACTTATAACATACTCACATTCCCTTCAAGCACTCCCCAAGGTGAATCTTTCCACATTTCTCACATGATGGAAATTACTTCATATTATTCTTCTTCTTTGACTAATTAAATTTTTAATGGTGCTTAGATGACCTATTATTCTCTTAGTTTCCCTTGTATATGTATGATCTTGAGAATTCCTTCTTAGTTTGGATGGTACATAAAACTATTTCATCTTATGATGAAAAAGGCTAAGAAATTGGTTCCCTTTAGAGACTGTTGAGATGGTATGTGAGTATGATATACTCTATAATACCAAATATAGGATCGAATATGTAAATATGAGATGCTCAAATACAATAGGGGTTGAATTGTATACTTTAAAAATCTCTAAGGAAATTTTTCATAACCAAAATTCACAACACCTCTAAGTTCTAATAACTTGCTTGATTCATGAATTATAATTCCGAGAAAGCAATTTAGGAAAAATTATTCCAAAAATGAAACTTAATGAAAGTTTACAAATATGAATATTCTACCTTAAATCGTATAGAATCTAACTAAATTAGAGTACAAGTATGAGGAAGTATAATATAGTTAAACTTTCCTCAATAATACAAATGCAGCGGAAAACTTGTAAAAAAACAAGTAACAAGTAGTAAATATTTTAACCCAAAGAAAAGGGTATCTAATAACCTTTGATAAATTTCCCTTGATTTATAATTTCAAGAAATTCTATCTTACCCACACTAGGGTAAGCCCTCGATACGAAGATTTGAGTCTATCTTGCGATCCTCGCAAGCCCTCAACTTCAAGGTAGTCGGCACCTCTGTCTTCCTCAGCAAGGAAGACATCAACTTCAAGGTAGTTGGAACCTATGTCTTCCTATCCCTAGAATACCTCGATTGTACACAACAACAATCGGAGTCACACAAAAAAAATTCATAAAGAAACTTTTGAACAAGATGTTAAAACTTTCTGAACAAAGCCTGAGAGTTTATAAGAGCCTATCTCTCTAGAAATCACTTCTGAAAGTTCTGAGCTTCAAAAATTACAAAAGTACTGAGCTCTTTCAAATGATATCCTATTTATAGGCATGGCTTCAATGGTTGACTCCCTCCTCCAACGGTCATATTTTTCCTTGAATTTTGGAGGGAACAGTACACGTTTCACTCAAACAACGGTTAGTTAGTAACTGAAAGCATGACATCGTTTTATAATAAAACAAGTGTTAGAAAAAATATGGTTACATAACTAGAAATACAATATTCAGAATTTAAGAAAATATGAAAGTTTGGAGTCTAACCAAAATTAAATTCAGAGTCTATAATATAAGGATATTCGGATTCTGTTTTCTAGGAATTCAAAACCTGAATTCTATAGAATTCTAGAGTCTGGAGTTCAAGGAAATTTGGAATCTGGATTCACAAGAAGTCGGAACCTGAACTTACAAACTTCTGATTTGGAGTTTATGAGAATTTGGAGTTAGAACTCATAAGATTTTGGAGTATGAATTCAGAGAACTTGGATTCAGAACTCATAAGAGTTCATATCCAGAATTCGTAATCAGAATTCAGAGTCAGAACTCAAAAGAGTTCGTATCTTGAATTCGTAATCAGAATTCGGAGTCAGAACTTATAAGAGTTCGTATCCAGAATTCATAATCAGAATTCGGAGTCAGAAATCAGAAGAGTTCATATCCATAATTCGTAATCAGAATTCGGAGTCAGAACTCATAAGAGTTCATATCCAGAATTTGTAATCATAATTCTAAGTCCGAACTCAGAAGAGTTCGTATCCAGAATTCGTAATCAGAATTCTGAGAATTCGGATCCTAAAACAGAATTCTTCATATCTAGGTAATTATAGGATTCTGAGGTTTTGGTTTCAAACTGAATTTGATACTTAGAAAAATTATGATGTGAGCAATGAAAACAAGGTAAGGATAAATTTTCTTGAGGAAGGAAATTTTCCTTATAGATGTAAAACATAAGGTAAAAAGAGTTTTTCCTTGAGATAAGGTGTTTGTGATTTTCAAAACAAGAAGGAATTTTAAAGTCATAAGGAAACCTTATTGACTAAACAATCTCCCCCAAGAATGAAGGAATGGAAAATTCATAAGGAAAACTTTATTAACTCAACAGAGAATTGTCTTAAGACCTTCAAAGAAGTGGTAAATCTTATACTCTGTGTTTCAAATATAAAATGTGGCATGCCTATATTACCTTGTAAAGGTAGCCTCATACTCAACAAAAAAAATTCTTCCATTTTCTTTACACTAAGAAAAATTATCTTCATTTCAATTTGTTTCTCATGAGGGAATTATTTTTTGAATAATGTATCTTTAAAATATTTCTATTCAATGAGTTCTATTTCCTCTTCCTCCCTAATATTTTGGATCAATTACCACCATTGATCGGAATCTCATTTGAGAAAATAAACTGAAAGTGTTTCCTTTTTCTTTTCACCACATCCCAAGGATATACATATCTTATCTAGATACAAAATCCATTAATCTAATACATTGTATTAGTAGTATTAATAAATAGTGGGGGATTCTATTTCATAAAGTGATAAATTATAATAGAATCTCACTATGTAACAGGTTTCTTAATTCAGACAAGGTTATTTTTCATAACCTAATTATTTTATCCTAAAATAGTCATTTTTTTCTCCATTCCAATACCAGTTTTATTGGTTCCCTAAGTAGGGAAATCTCTACATTTTCCATGAGTGTTGATAGAATTTTTCCTTCCATGATCTGTTTATAAATAATGGCATATACTAGATTACCTCATAAAATTATGAATTTCAAATCATATTGTATAATTACAAATATGTTATAAAATTTTATATAAATTAAAATTCTATTCATTTTTAATATCAAAATCATAAAGTTTGGTTTATATAGGGATATATTTACTTTTAAATCCTTCATACTAGTTTTTAAAGAAAATGTTAATTATCCAAAGTGTATCCTCTGAGAGTTTCAAACTAGGTTCATAGTAAGGCCTATTTTTAGGTAACAGGTAACGCTCAAGTCAAGCCCAAAGGTCCTTTTTCAGAGTTATTACCCCTAGAAACCTTTGTGCTAGAGCCATGTCCACTTTTAGTATCCATAGAGGGATGTATTTATTTAAATACCCACATAATCTCTTCCTTAAAAAAACTTTATAATGTTCTTCTATACTTATCCTCAAAGTCTATCATAGGATTGTGTTACCCAATCTATGTTTTCCTAAATCTAGTTCCCAATGAATCCAATAAACTTCCTCTAATACCAACTATAGAAAACCCAACCCTAGTATCCTAGATCCAGTGCATTATATTATTACATTGTAATATATTAAATGGGTTGAATTCCAAATACCATATCAATTTAATAGTTTTGGAGAACCAGATACATGTATGATACCCATTTTACATTGGGAAAAGAAAGTAAAACATAATACATAACAATACAAAATAAAATGCATCATTTAAAACTCATTTAAATGTTTCTTCTTCATATCTTAGGGAAAGGAATCAAAATAAGGGTGATATTATATGATTAGTAAGGGTTAAGTACAGTGGAATATATCATGAATCAATAAGAATAATGAACATGGTAAGGTAAATAACTAAGAAGACATTCCATTTAAATAACATTACAATCATGATAAGATCAGGAAAAATCAATACAGAGATGTAAACAACTAATAACACATGTCATTTAATTAATAAGTTGAGAATTAAATGAATCCATAGATAATATCATTGAAAAAATATCATGGATAATAATAACTAAATTCTAAATCAAAGTAATGATTAATTATTGGATTTCATGTCTCAGGAACATGATACCTCTACCATCAAGACCTTTCACAAGATGGTTTTAACTACAAGTAAAAACCCATTTAATTTGGCCAGCTAATTTGGCTCGTGAGACCTACTGATGCATCAAGGGAATATATAATGTCAGGAACACCCTTCGCTATAGGTCCAAAGCATTCATCATATTTCAAATAATCAATTTAATTCCTTAAACAATATTCCTTTTCATCAAATATATGTATTGATAAAGGATATATATTTATCAGTATTTCCTCAGTTAAAAAAATTACTTTCGAAGTAAACACTATATGTAAAAATGGTATATGGTTTTGGAAATAATCATATCCATCATAAAAGAATATGTATAATTAATAGAAATTTAATTTCCATTGAAAATTTATTATAAGAAAGTGATTTTTTCAAGATAAAGTTAACAATCACAAAAGGAAGTGAGATTGTAAAATAACTTTTACCACTTGGTAATTTTCAAGTAAAATCCCCTTAGATGAGATAATTGAATTTTAAAATTAAAATATGATGAAGTATGAATGAATCATGATATTTTATTTCAAAGGGTAGGTATATACACTACATAAAAGTGAATTTGTTCATAGAAACAAATAAATTTCAATGAAATGTAAATTGAGATAAAATCCATTACCTTACACTTCCTTTTGATTTTAAATTTTTTAACATTGATTATAGTGGTTTTAATCATGTTATTAACTTATTCCAGAACTATATTATTATTTATAATATCATATATGACCTTTTTATAACATATTATCACCCGTTAATTAATAATTATTCATTATTTTCATTGTTTTGGGTGTTAATTTCCTTGTTTTCTTATGTGTGGTTTGTCATCAAAGATCTTATTCTCACGCATATTATAGATTTAAATAATATAAATATTAATAATCATGAAATAATTATCAGAATTTCATATCAAATATTCTTTTAATATCAATGAATAATGATAGTTATGAAAAATTACGTACGTTATGATCATGGACACGGTAGATCGTATGTATGCATGAGTTACGTTTCAATTTTTCACTGATAATTATGAAAAGGAGTTAAGTAATATTTTACATTTATTGAATGATAATAATTTCACTAATACCATATTATATCCTTATATATATCATCCATGTGTTTTGGTGATTAAAATAAGGTCACATCACTTTGTGAAGGCGGTATTCCACACGTACATGAATGATGTTATCATCTTTATGTGAGTGAAAAGGAAAGAAATAAAGTGATATATATTATATTTAAAGAATGATAAATATTTCATGAATTTCATAATTATGTCATTTATATCACTTATAATCATTAATTTTATCTTTATCACCTTCCATGTGGAGTGTTATTGAAAATGAATCACATCACTTCATGAGGCGGTAGTCCACTGTACACACGAGTGACGTAATCTTATCTTCTATGGAATAGAAGGTAAAAAAATATATATGTGATATATTGAATACATAGGTATAAATATTTTATAAATATAATATATAAAATTTATATCTATCATCATACCCAACCATGATAGGTGTAAATTGAAAAATGAACAACATCAGTTTGTGAGGCGGTAGTCCGCCATACCAATGAACAATGATTTCATAACCCATTTGACAGTGGTGGAGATGGTTTTAGATCATTTAATTATTATAAAAACATTAAAGTATATGGTAGATAATTATTTTATTATATCATCATGTTATAATAAATATTTAATGAGGTTCATAAAGAAGTAAAATAAAAAAGCTCATTGAAGAACGTTACCTCTTCTTCAGGTATCTTCTTTAGGTTTTCACTAAATACTTCTTAGGTTAGCTTTCCTCCCACATTAAGGATTCAAGTATTATAGGATGGATGTTTGGAATTTATTTGGATAGGTATTTTATGAACCAAAGTGTTTTTAAGTTGTAAAGAAGAGAGGATAGGGGGTTACCTTTTATAAGTGAGGGAGAGGGCACACTTGGTATTTTTTTAGAATAATTGAGTGCTCCCACATTTTACAGATGGAAAAAGGGTCACAAATGGGACATTATAGAACAATAGAGGTTTAATGGTCAAAATATGTCCATAAATTAGTTTTTTATGAGTTTATAGTCCATTTTTACCCTAATCATTTTAGTTTAAACCCCGGTAAAGATATTTTTACCTTAACCAAGGTAATTAATTTTTACTGCATTCACTATTAATTTGGGTAAAAAATTAAGTTAACTTGTTATAAATTATATATTATTATGTTTAAAAATATGGAATCCATTTTTTCAAATTCATTTTATATAAGTGGTAAATTTTAATTTAAAATTTATCCTACATATGTGATGAGAAAGTGAGTTTTTCAAGTGAAAATGTTCAAAAGTTTACAAAGTTTTTATATATAAATTAAAAATAAAAATGATTAAAATAAACTAAATTGTATTAATTGATATAAAATTGAACTAATTTTACTTTAATTAAAATTCAAAAAAATAATTTAACATTATAAATTAATTAAACAGAAAGGTATTTTTGAATTAACATTCAGTATTTTTCACTATTCATCAAAAATATGATACTTATCAAAAAAATCATAAAAATTAATCCTAATATAATTTTTGTATTATAATTTCAAAAATAAATTTTATTTTTTCAAATAAATTTTTAAAATTTTTAAAAATTATTTTAAAATTAAGTTTGCAAAGAATGACTAAATAGTGTTTTGTGTAAACATAGTGTGCATCACAAGCTATCGAGGAAATTAAATTTATTATAAAATAAATATATTGTAATGTATTAGAGTTTTAAAATTGAGTTTTTGGGGTGAGTTGGAAAGGTATAATATTGATTGGAATTTCCATCATAGTAGGAGAGGATTCATGATGTCTTCCACATCTCTCAACTTCATCAGTATCTTCACAATGACTCTCATGTCAATGATTGGGTAGAGTTGAATATCGAGGATGATTTGATGTTCATGGAGAGGACAATAGAGATCTAGGATCATAATTAGAATGTGTTTTAAGGATGAACTATTCCTTTGGTTTACATGTTGTGTAGTCATGGTGGCCTGGGGGAGAGTACTTGGGAACCAGAGACATAGATACATTCCCAGTACCCAGAGCTATTTTGAGTTTTATTTTTCTTTGTTTGTTTTTTCCTGGATAATGTGATTTTTTTATCTTATTGTGTTATGATATGTTCTATTTTTTTATGTATGATGTTTGATAAAGTCCCAAAATATGAAAATGGGGGGACCTAATTCCAAATATAGACACATTATACTATGATGTGATTAAAACCATGCATGAAAGTCAATTCCACACAGATCATATAGTTTCTTGACATGGAAGATGTAATTACCTGATTCTTATGTTTAGGGTGGTGCTTTTTATTGGTTGTAACTTCTATTGGTTTGGGATATATGGAGGTTGGATGATTGTGGTTATTTGGATGTGTGGTGATGAGGTTTTGTGAGATGTTTTATGGCCATTGGTTTAGCATGTTTGGTGTATGGTGTCATTTGAGGTATGATGAGATCCTTGAGAGGTATCTCATGGGGTGGTTTTTTGGACCCCTTTTCTTCTGGGATTGTTTTTGGATTATTGAAGGTGAGAATCATTTGAGAGGTACATAATGTAATAGCCCATGCCTTCCTGGCCTATTAATTTTTTATTTTTTTTGGTTGGAGGTGTTCAAGGGAGGTTTTGGGGGTTTCTACTAAAATCTAGGGCTACGGGAGTGTTGCAGTAGAAAATTCACATAGTGTGATGTTTACATGATGTGAATTGGTGTTTCATAGCTTGTGTATCCATCTAGTTCATAACTTTTAAAACAGCTAATGGGTATCCCATGAAACAATCACATGTCATGTAAGTGGAATTCACAGTAAGTAACTAATAAATGTTGAGGTGACTAAATTTTTTATGAAAGAATGAAATTTTTAGAAAGCCAAGTATTACACCCAGTGTAATAGTTACACAATGTGAAACCGACGGGCTTTTATATTTTAAGTCCTTTTCTCAACCTATTTTCCTCATTCATCCATGGTTTCTCTTCATATCATCCCAGATGAACCTTAACTGCCCCAAAGAGGATTTACATCCCCCTTCTCTTCACTTCAATACATTGGTTCTAGTGGTTTATGGTTGGAAATCCATGGGGTTACCTTCCCTTTTCCCCATGGTTTTCACTTTTTATTTTATTTGGGATTTGATGTGGTGATGTTTTCTTGATTTGTTATGTGATTTGTTATGAATTTTTATGGGTATTTGGTGTGTTGTAAGTTGATCTATGATCTCATGGTGCGGTTGTGGTTTGTAGGAATTTATTATTCACCTTGTTGTGTACGGTAAGTCAAAAGAGATCTCTAAGGTAGGGAATCCCTCTTTTCTCTTTATTATATATCATGAGGGAGGGGTTTTCTCTTGTTTATCTAGGGTTCATGGTTGTGATGTATTAATTAAATATATAAAATTTAAAAATTAAAATTGAAGTGTGAAAGGGTAATGATTCACATGATTTTACATCTTTGATGTTATTATGATATGATGGATTGTACGAGCTTGATGCTCTACTATTAATTATGGACATTAGGGGTTTATTTTCATTGGTTGATATGTTTTATGACTGTTGTGTCTATTGTTATTGTTTTGATATCACCCTAAAATATAAATTAGCCAACCACTTATATTTAGATAAGGAAATGATTTCCCCCAGGTTTATGGATTTTGTGATAACAACCCTAAAATAAAGGAAAATGTGACAAAATCACCTTTATTAAATCTGTAAAATGGTCTTTGATGTTTTGTAATGTGTTTTTGTGCTTATGGGGTGACGATGTGTGTTTTTTTGCAATGTCAGGATGATGGGTGATATGTGACCATGATTTTGGGGGGTGAGTTGGTGGTTATTTGGTCGTGATTTTGGGGTGGTGATGTGGTGGTTAATTGGTTGTGCTTTTGGGGCGATGAGGTGTTCATTGTTTTTTCATGTTTTTTGGGTAGTGAGGTGGTGTTTTTTTCATGATTTTGGGATGGTGGGTTGATTTTTTTTCATCTATGCTTTTGGGGTAGTGAGGTGGTTTTTTCCATGATTTTGGGGTGGTGAGGCGATGGTACGATAAAGGGAATGAGCTTCTTGTGATGTGTGGTTTCTTTGTGCTTTGTGCTAGATGCCCAAGCAGTAATGGAATAATTATTTAATAATGATTCAAATAGATGGTTCTTGGTTTGGTTAATGGGATGGAAATGATTAATTAACAAATAGATGATGGGTAAGTGGTTGATTGTGGTTGATTCTTAATAATTAAATGAATGGGATGGATAATGGAATTGGTTGGAAGTGTGAAATATTGTTTTTGGCATGTTTGGTGTTATGAATTTAGAGTTTTCAAAAAATGTGGGGATGTTGTGTGTTGGTTAGTGTTTGTTTGTGAACCAATAGGTTGGGATGTGTGTGGTTATATGTATATACATGTATATTATTTTTATTTCTACACACACCCCACCTGCATTGTTCCCTATGTGCTGACACCCATATCGTCACATGAAGGGGTATTTTTTCAACATCCTGGTGATAAGGATGTATGGATAAATACTCTCTCTTTCCCACTCTCTCTTCTAAGTGAGTAGATTTGAATAGGCTATGATGGTCAGAGGTCTATTAGTGAAATAGGTTATGTCTTAGGTTTTTTCAAGTGAAATTTTATGTAACCATGTTGTGGGGTGGTGGCCCAAGTTTTTTCCTACAATATGTGATGTGACCATGCTGTGGGGTGGTGACCCAAGTGTTTTTTAGTGAGATGTGATATGATGATATTTTGTGGTAGCTTCTGGTGGGGGGAATGTTTGTTTTGAGGAGAGAACATGGTTTATTTACTTCATGTTCATGATAACCTGTTACTATGGTTATGGTAGTGGTTATGATGTGATAGCCTAAGTGTTTTCGGGGGATATGTGATGTGATCATGTTTTGGGGAAGTGGTATGTTATTTCTAAGAGATGAAAGTTCCAAGACATATGATGTTGGGGTGTGAGAGTGGAAAATCAGTGGGAAAGTGTTGAAGGGTACCCTTCATTGATATGCTTCTTATTATATAATTATACATAGCCTACAATATTTTTTTAGCATTCCTTGGTGAGGTTGGGATGGATAGTTGAAATATTTGGGTGTTGTTAGTTATTTTGTTTTCTCATGGTTTCATTAGTATGCTTCTTTCACAAGTGTATGAGATAATTTTTTCCAACTGATTATATTTTTTCTCTCACCTTATGTATATGAACTTATTTTTAGGTTTCTAAGAGGAATATGTAGACTGTGATAGACATTACTAGCTCAGACCTTTGGGTAGCTACTTTATCGCTGCTTTATCTTTTCTTTTGTGTATTTACTTTGGAGACTATTATTTATATCATTTTTATTTATAAATTCATGTGGGATGTTTATGGTTTCTTTTTATATTTTTTCATGGGGTTATTTTGGGATGATTAATCTTATCTCTTGATCTTATATTATTATAGAGGGTAATGCCTCCCATTTCATGATATTTTTATACCCTCGGTGCTAGTCACCAACCAGAGGCCTTTTAAAGGAAGGACTCAGGGGTTATTTTCTATCACCCCTAATTTTAGTATCTTTGGTGGGATGTGGTCATGAGAAATTCTTAGGAAATAGTCACTCAATTTTTATAAAAGATGTTTTATTCTTCAAAGATATGTTTTCTTCAAAAATAGTATTTATTTATTTTTGTGAGCGAATATTGTAATTAATTTTGGAATATTTTATAATTTTATTTGATAAAGATGTTATCATTTTTTAATTCATCATATCAACATTATATTATGTTAAAATTTTAATATTTTTATGAAAAGTTTTATTTTTCAATGAATAGTGAAAATACTGATTTTTATAGAAGTTTTTATTATCTTTTAATGTATTTATAAAGTCAAATTATATTTTGGATTAGTTTTAAAATTTAATTTTCTAATTTTTATTAAAAATAATCCAATTATATTATTTGGAATTAATTTTATTCTTTAATTTAGTATTGAAACATTTTTATACTTAAAAAAGAATTTTTTCTAAAAAAAAATTTTGTCATCAAATTTTGTAGGTTTAATTTTTAATTAAATTATGCCACTTATTTGAATATAATCATGAAAAATGGATTACACATTTTTAATTTAGATGTCTAAATTTGGTAAATATGTCCCTTTTATTCTTATTCATTATGAAAAGAAATCTTAATAAATTTTTGTCACCATAGTAAGGGTAAATCATGTAATTAAGGGTTAAAATAATGCGATAAAGACTAAAAATAACCATAACAATTTTTATTATCCTATTTTGTGAGTTATTTTCATCCATTTCCATCCAAGTATCTAAAATATGTAAACCTTGTTCCATATTTAATTGATTTTGACCTTTATAATATTTAATTGAATATAAAGAAAAAAATTGACACTCTTTCTTTTAATAAATTTAATATTTTATGAAAATAATAAAAAATAGATTATATTTGTTTATAAATATTAATTTTAAAGATAAATTCTTTTTTATCATGTAAATTTATTTTTGATTTTTGGTGAAGAAATAATTATCTTAAATTCCTAGAGAGTGCAGATGCAATATTTATTTAATTAATAGAAAAATAAAATAAATAATTTTGAAAATGTTAAAAGTAATATGATTTGAAGGAATTAATGTGTTAAATAATTTTTTTAGATAAAAAATAAATATTATAGAGGTTTTAATCCATTATATTTTAATTCCTTTATTGTGTTGTAGATTTAAAAGTCAAATTAAATTAATAGCTTCAATATAGTCATTAATGATATTTTATAATAATTAATGTTTTATTAAATGATTTAAAATTCCTAAAAATATTATATTTGGAAAGTTTAATTTTATATGGTTAATTATATCAACCATGGTCTATTTATGGGATTTTATTCTTTTATAGTAAATATATTTACCCTTAAATGTTAAAAAAATTTGTTTCGTGGTAATAGTCAAAAGGGTTAACATGGGTTAAAACAAAAATATATGGGTAAAAAAATTACATAAAATTTTTAGAATTTTATTGGATGAGGTTATTTTACCCATAATCATTCTATACTATAAATAAATCTATTTGGATCCATTTGGACCTGAAAAATAATTTATATTAATTTAATATTTTATGTAATTCCAAGAGTGCCTCTGTTCTATCTTATAAATGGGAACCTTCTCTATTCCTTTCTTAAAAATGATAAAAACTTTTTTTTCTCCCAAAAACTACCCAAACACTTCCCTTACACCCCTTCCCATTTCCTAGAGTCTATTTTTGTATTAGAAAACCAACCTAGGAATGCTTTTGGTGTAAACCGTAAGAGGTTGTCTGAATTAGAGGTATAGTTCTTAACCAAGAGTCTTCATTTTATTTCTTCCTCTACCTCCTTTAAATATTATTCATCCATGATAAAAGAATAACACCAGTATATTCCATATACTTGTAAGCTATTATGATAATGGAATAATCAATATCCATCTCTTGTTCCAAAAAATGGGAAATGAAACCATCGTTTATGTGTACAGTGGACTACCTCCACGCCGATCGATGTATTTCATTTTCCATCACCACATATTATGTATAGTTATAATGATGAATACATTTTATATATATTATACTCATGACATATTTATCCTTATGAAATTATATTATATATTTTACTTTATTAACTTTCCATTCACTAAAAAATGATAATGTTGTTCATGTATACGTGTGAATTATTGCCTCCACGAAGCGATGTCATTTTTTTCATCACCATATCACATGGATGATATATATAATTATATTTAAAATAAATAATATTTTATTTACAATATAATATTACTTCTATAATTATAAGATAATACTTATCTTATTTCTATAATTATCGTTGAAAAATTGAAATGTTAGTCATCCGTATGTATGACCTACCGTCTCCATGATTATATGGTTGTTCATTTTTTATAACAATATTTCATGATTAGTTTTAGAAGTATAATTTATATAAAAAATAATAATTATGTTGTAATTACTATTCTGAAATTTTTTAAATAATAAACTCTTTGATAATAGTCAACCTACTGAAGTCATTTTGGGCATATAAATCAAATATCACAAAGACATCCAACATGAACTTAATTGATTAATTAATTATATATATAATTTTATGAAAGAAAATAAAAGGAATAATAAACTTGAAAATGTTTCTTAATAAATTAAACAATAAAAATAATTTTTTTATTCATGAAGATAACTAATGTATATGATGAGTCAGACTCAAGGTAAGGGGATTTTTTATAAAAAATCCAATTTTAATGTTTCACTTACAACTATTTTTCTTATATGTATATATTTTTAAAACTATTTTATGGATTTATTTATATGGACATAAAATAATTATGAAGGAATTTTTTTCTCTTTTGACTTTATTTCAATGGTTTTCAAAAGGAATTTTTTTTTGGAATGTTTTGACTTTCTTTACAAAAGACAAAAGGAATGTTCTATTTTAACATACTTGGAAACAACGACTTTCCCACTTCCATAACCATTATTTTATTTTTTTTATTCTATTACAATATTTCATTATTTATTCAAATAAAAAACATCTTTTCCTACTTTATATTTATTTCTAAAAATAGTTTTAAAATGTAAGGGATATTTAAATATCAAAAAATGTTTTCTTATGAGTGCAAATAATATTTTGAAAACTAAAATATTTTATGTGTTATGGTTATGTTATGGTTCTTGGGAATTTTTTATGATGATGGGTAGTTCTATTATAAACCAAGGACTAGTGGGTCTATGATGGCCCCCTAATTCATTAGGTGAGATTTATGTTTGGAAGTTGACTTTAATTGTTATTAAAAGTGTAACCGTAATGGTTATTCTAAGTGTAACCATGATGGTTATTCTATATGTAAACATTAGGGTTATTCCAATTGTAACTGTTATGGTTACACTTTTTTTAAGAGTGATGAAAATAATTTCTCAAGTTACCTACCTGAT
The DNA here is from genome assembly GCA_963277665.1 of Viscum album. Taxonomy (NCBI): domain Eukaryota; kingdom Viridiplantae; phylum Streptophyta; class Magnoliopsida; order Santalales; family Viscaceae; genus Viscum; species Viscum album. The sequence continues at coordinate 1,182,241,090 of OY728164.1, forward strand.
TTATTTATTCTTGCTATGGTTTTTATGAAAATCTTATTATTTTTTAAGCTATGTTAAAGAGTTTATGTTTAAATTAAAGTATTTTATACTTCTTATGGGTGAAAATAATAACTTTGAAAAAAAAATCATGAATTTAACATAATTAAAAAGAAACCATTATGAGTCTTATTTTTACTATAATATTTCTTATAAAAATTTTTATGAGAATATTTGGGTATATAAGATGATTTTGTGGGTAATAAAATGTTTGTTTTGAGTTCAATGTTTATTTTAAAAAAGGAAACTTTTTATTAGTGTCCATGTTTAATAGTTTTATATCTTTATTTTTATATCCCTTACTGATCCTTTTGTGCTCATCGCATGTTTTAAAATGATTTTCACATGTTTATATAGATGAGTAGGGATAATGATGAGGCCAATATTAAAATTTCATACATTTTTCATTAAAGTAAAACTTTTTATATCATAGAAGTTTTGTTTTGAAGAAAAAATGGATAATAATTGAAAGTTTCCACTTTGTGATGTAATATTTATTTAGGTAAGGGTGATGACCAAATTCTCTATAACTCTAAATAGTAAAGATTCTAAAATTTAAAAAAACGAATTATTGAATTAAATTCAAGATTATATAATGTTTAAGGTTGGATAATTACAATTTTTATAGTTTATATACTCTAATTTTATTAGAAATTATATCATCTAATCAACCTACACTTTGAGTGGGATGAAAATTGCTAGTTTCATTTTAGAATCTAATCCGCCCCCTATTTTAGTGTTATATCCACCTTATTTGTGACAAAATATTTATATTGGTTGTGATAGTTTTAGTTTATGGTGTATACATTCATCCAATATATCATGGTTTATAATTATTTCATGTGTATTTATTCATGAGTTGTAATGGATTAAGGTATAGTGTATACATGAACAAGAATATGGTGTCTTGATTTATGGAGGAAGTGGGAGAACTAGTTTATGTGAAATTGGGGTTTATGGTGACTAGTTCAGCAGAAAAGTGGATGTGGGGTACTTTCATATATATATATATATATATATATATCCTTTCAATATTATTTTACTTATTTTCAAGTGATATTTGGTGAGTGGACCATGGTGATAATGGGAACTTAGTTAGTGTGGTTTAGGTAATGAGTTGGTTTTTTTGTTTATTCACCTAGTCTTTGGTATGATTATTCCACCTAAGAAAGGGAGTATTAGAGGTGGATCCTATTGGGAATACTTTTATGATAAACCCTATATATATATATCTTCTTTTTATATCTATGGGAGGGAGTTGATGAATGATATTGACTTTACTAGCTCATGGGGGTTTTCAAAGTTATATAGATATTTGGGTGTTGTTGTCGAAGGAGGTCATATTTTGGTATTTATATTTAAAAATATTTGGTTATGAATTACATTAAATGCATATTTTATTAGTTTATTTAGTATATTTAAGGATTTTATTGGTGGTTTGAATTATTTTCTAACATTTATGAGGGTTATGTATCCTATGTTTTTTCACAAAACCATGGTGATAATCACTAACATGGGGTCTATTAGAGGCATGCCTTGGGGTTACACACATATTCACTATAAATACATAGGGTTACCAATGGGGATGAGTCATTTTTTATCCTAAATTTTGTGTTTTGTATTTATTTTCAAGGAATATTAATTATATTGAAGTTTTATGTCAATATATTGAAGGATAATTGGAGTATATAAGAGCTTGAAAGTTTGATGAAGAATTCCTATGAAAGTGTCACTTGATCTAAGTGAAATAAAATTCATAAGATATATCATGTAAGTTTTTTTTTAAGTTGTTTTCATTATGTTGAATGTAAAAGAGAATTTATTTTTTGTAGAAGTCTTTAAATATTCATTCATATAGAAATGAAAATTTTAGAATTCCCATGTAAAGTTTATAAAGGAAAATCTTGTAACTTTATGGTGATGTTGATGATGAATTGGTTTGAAGGAAGTGTGGAATATTTTTTATTTATAGACTACTATTATTTTGGTAAACTAATTGAAACAGGGTTATGAAAAAAAAATAAGTCCATCTCAAGGCCATCTAGGATTCAAGAATTCAGGTTATCATTGGGAAACTACCAACCAGGATTAAAGGAAATATAGCCTTGATTAGATGTGTGAATGTGATTACTAATTTAATTATTCACTAGAACATGTGAAGAAAAGGAGAAGGAAGTCATGTGGGGTGAAATGAGTTACTTTTTAGTGCATGGGGAGGACCTTTGGGATTTTATACATTTTCCATAGGGTTTCTATTATGATATAAAAGAATCCTCCTGAAAGTATTCTCAATGTTAGATCATGGAAATGTGATGTTTTTTGTTAAATTAAAACATGTGTTGTATTATTCTTAAATGACACCATTAATTGTATTCCTTGAGTAATAAAATACTTAGAATTTTATCAATATCTATGCCATGTGCCACCATTTAATCAGTATATAAATAATGGTGATTAATGAAGGGATTCTCAAAGATCATAAGAAAATTATGCCAGAAAGATAATATAATATCTAAAGATTTTGAATACTTTGTTATTATGAAAAGATACAAATACATTTCTTATTACATTAATGATAGTCCATGAATTAAAAATCTATTTTCATAATAAAATAAAATTGAGAAATCTCAAGGAGATAGATTGGTGTTCATATATACAAAAGATAATACTTCATATGGATCATTTTGGATCCTTGTAAGAATCATATAGTAAATCGCAAGGATGACTCCCGCACTACATAAACATCATTTTTATAAAAAATATCATATGTATGGTCCTATGATGGTGTAAAAATCATCATAAGAATCATCCTGAGAGAATAATTATATGATTACAAAGTTTCTAAATAATTAAGTTTTAGGATGAGGAAACTTCAATTAAGTTGATGTCAGGTACGGTTTTCTTCATTGAAATTAAATATCATGATGCTTGGTTTATATCGTGATGTAATAAAGACATGAAGAAAATATGTTTCAATGATCCTTGAGAGTGTTTTTTATTATAAATTAAGGATTTTCATCCATGAATGCATTACTAAATATAGATATGACACCTTCATAACTATGAAAGTATAGAAATTTTAGGGAGAATTTAAAATAATACCATGTGATATTTCCATATATCATGAAGTAAAAATATAGAAGAGGTCCAAGTCATCAGGAAATTTAAAATGGGAAGATATATGATTTCAATTCAAATATTTTTTGGGGATATTAAGTTTTAATATTATGAAAATAATATTCAAATTATGAATAAGAAAAATAAATTTATGCTATTGATGATGATATATATATATACACTTATTTTTAGGTCAATGTTTTTTGTAAGTTTTGACACTTTTAGTTTTACAATAAAGATCTTTTCATTGAGAGAAATGAAGAGATCCTACTTTGATACTCCTATATACTCAGTAAGTTGAAGAAGAATATGGAGTGAAGATCCAATTCTATTATTATGCATTGAAAAAGAAGATAGGATGAAGATTATCTAGTTCATTTTGGATGCACTTAAGAAAGAATAAGAAGATGATGAGGGAAAAAGAGAAGAGGTGTTGTGTAGAACTGTTGCATAGGAAGAAGAATATGAAGTGGATATTCGGATTTCTAATATGAATAAGAAAAAATTGTTTTCATTACTATGAAATTACATCTCAAAGGAAGAAGATAATGTGGGAACTAGTGAATGCACTATGTATGCATAGAGAATAAGTAACTTTCCATTAACCAAGTTGAAGAATTAGAATAAGGTTTACTTTCATGCTGATGTAAAAATATGTGAAGAAGGATAAGGAGAAGAATAAGAAGAAATATAATGAATTGAATCCTAAATTTTTTGTTCTGGGGCATAGAAGAATCATGTAATGGTGTGTGATATATTAAAATTTCTTTTAATATTGAGTTTTTCGAAACTCTGATCGAGGATCATACACATAAATGTTTTTATTAATTTATTTAATAATCGAAGAAATAAATACCTTATCTTAGGATATTTCTTTGACATAGATGTTGATCATCTGAAAAGTCCCTTTCAGATTTCCTTCATTGTGCTATGAGGATCCAAGGATAGAATCCCTCTAGAGGTGATCCACATGTTCTCCATTGATCTCAAAGAAATTTCAATTGATCTTTGGGTGATAGTGTGAAGAATTGATTATCTTGTTTTTTTATCAGTCATCCTTCAGTATTGAAGGAATCTCTATTATGTTTCTCTTTCTTGAGATGGAGAGATAATGAGGAGTCATGAGAGAATTCAGTGTTTGCAAAAATTCTCTATTTTCAATTATTGGATTCCATACACAATAGACATAGTTATCTATTTATAGAGGAAAGGTTTAGTTAAAATATCATTTTATTGCATGTTATCCCTTAAATAATATTATAATATTTAATAAACCTCATGCCACATTATATTATTATTATTATTATTTTGTGGTATGTGATAACATGCACAATAAAAAATATTATTTAACTATCTTATTAATTAATTTTGTCACCAGACATGGTCTTGGTCTATTCAAACCCCTTTATAATTTATTGAACACCGAAATAAATATTTAATTTAAATATTTCATCCATCAATAAATATTTTTTATCGATAAAACACTATTAAAATTATCCCTCAGTATTGAGAATAATATTTGTTTAATTAATTAAATTCAAATAGAATTTAATTGATATCATCAGAGACACTTAGTGTGTGACCTTATAGGATTATTTCTCATTGTAATTGTGTAGTCTTTCCTAATGTCTAAGATTACTATCTAAAAATGGGTCAAGGTACCCAATAGAATGAACTTAATGTAGAAATGACGATAACCGCATACAAATGCTCATTGTGTAATATAATCCTTTTGTCGTAATATCTCATCAAGTAGGTTGGACATCTATGTCACCAACCTATATGCTTGATACATATTTCTTTGACTATCTGAAATAAATGAATTTCTTCACCGTGGATATGGAATTTAATGTGATGATTCTATTCCAACCAAAGGAATGAGATATCATCTTCCATAATTATGGAAGGTAAAAATCCTTCCTTAACTTATCCATTAGTTACATGTCAATCGTGACGCACCCAATGTGCCCTACCTCACTGCATACATATGGCATCGTGGTTTTCATCAGAAAATATAAATGTGAATGTTATGAAATTAATTAATAATAATATTAATGTATATGGAACATTACACACACTTTCATATCGAAATATCCAATGACACCAAAACATGTAGAATTCCTACTAGTGGGGTTATTCGCATAATCTCTCATCTTGGTGATTAAAAAGTGAGAACAAAATTAGAATAAGGATCATCCACTTATGAGTAATCACACCTAAAATTATATGTATTATGTGTCCCATCATAGTAAGTTATCCAACCATATAACATTATTTATGAATATCATCACAGCATATCATGGTTCTCATCATAGAAAGGAACATATATGACTTTATCAATGAAACATACATTTTAGGACATTATTACATTAGATTAATGAATAATATTGAAAAATATGTAATAATAAGTTTTATTAATATTAAATAAATCAAATATTCATGTAATAAAAGTAAAGAAAGTTGGTTCTAAGACACCAACTCGAACAAACATCCACTTTGACTAGAGTCAACTGCCTACGACTTTCAGTCCGCTAGACCTCGCATGATAATAATGTTTCTAATGAGTTAAGTATTTAGTCAAGGGGTCTCTCACATTGTCTTATGTGGAAATAATGATCACTATAACTTCACCTCTCTTAAAAAAATACCTCACGATATGATGCTTTTGAAGTATGTGCTTTATCCACTTATGTGACTTTGGATATTTTGTGAGAGCCACCACTACATTATTATCACTATAGAGTGTGATAGGGTATTTACTACTAGGTACCATGTCATGATCCTGGATGAAGTTTTACATACATACTACTTCTTTAGCTTCCTCAAATGCCTCAATATACTCAGACTCTCATGTAGAATCTATTACCACAAACTTCTTTGAGTGTTTCCAAACCACAGTACCTCTATTCAAAGTGAATATGTATCCTGTTTGTGACATCATGTCATCTTGATTAGTTTGGAAACATGAATTTTAATATCCTTTGTTGACTATTTCCTCATCTCCTCCACAAACCAGGAATATATCCTTGGTATTCCTCTAATATTTAAGGATATTCTTGACTACTATCTAATGGAAGAAACCTACATCAGCTTGATATCTTCCTACTGCAATTAATGCATAGATGACATCTATCCTAGTATATAGCATTACATATATGACTTACCTAATCACTAATTCATATGGAATCCTTTCCATTATATTTCTTTCCTTATGTTTCTAAGGATACATTTACTTGGAATGATTAATGCCATGTAATGCTAGAAACAATACCCTCTTGTATTTTTTCATACTGAATTTCTTTAGTATCTTTTCAATGTATGTACTTTTACTTAGGATGAGAAACCTATTAGATCTATCACGATGGATCTTGATCCCAATAATATATGTTTACTTTCCCAATTTCTTCATAGAGAAGAATTTATTCAACCATGCATTAATAGACTCTAAGACTAGTATTTTTTTCCAATGGGTAATATGTCATTAACATATACTATTAATAAAATGACTCCACTCCCACTAAACCATTTTTAGATATAAGGATAACACTAATTATTTATGTAATAAAATTCTATTATGTATTCATCAAAATGAATATTCTATGCCCTAGATTCTTAATTTAATTCATAAATGGATTTTTTTCAATTTTCATATCATGTTGGAATCCTTTGGAGTTACAAACCCTTTGGGTTGTGTCATATAGACATCTTCCTGAAGGTTCCTGTTAAGGAAGGATATTTTTACATCCATTTTCCAAATCTCAATTTCATGGTAAGCCACAGTGAAAAGTAGAATTCTGAGGGATTTCAACATAGCAATTGGTGAAAAGGTTTCATCGTAATCAATGCCTTAATTATGTTTAAACCCTTTTGAAACTGATCATGTCTTATAGGTACTGACTTGTCCTTATGTATCTTGTTTTTTCATGAATACCCATTTTTAACCAATGGGATTTACATCCACTAGAGGATCTACCAAAATACAGGCTTGGATTTAGTACACGTAATCCATTTTATAATTAATTGATTCTTTCCACTTGGAAACATCAGTACCACTTATTATTTACTTGTAGGTTAGAGGATCATGTTTATTAACTAATAGTGAGTCACCATCCTCGATGACTATAAAACCATACCATTCTGGTTCTCTAACCTCTCTTTTACTCTTATGTAGTAATTTTGTCTCTATAATATTTTATTCTTCCATGGAGCATTATAGAATCTATTCCTATGAAAACTCATGTGTAACTTGACCCTCAACTTCATAAAACTCTATATTTCTCTCACATTCCCTTTTATAGATGTGATCCCTCTCAAGGAATATAGAATGACTTTCCACTATTACATTTTTTTCTAAGGGTCCATATATGTAATATTCCCTTTTTTCTTTGGGGTATCTTATAAAGATAGACTTTTTCCCTTAGTGTGAAAGTTAATTACTTGAAGAAGCCTTAATAAATACTTCACATCCCTCACGTATAAGTATAAAAACACAGGTTTATTTCCATTCCATAAATAGTTTGGTATAATGTTTACTGATTTAGTTGGAACTTGGATTAGTATTTGTGCTACTGTTCATAATTTGTAACCCCAAAAAGATAATGGGAGACTCGCATCACTCATCATTGATCTCATTATATCCAAATCCTTTCACATACACCATTATACTCAAGTTTATGAGGAGGAGTGAGTTGACATAGGATCAAAAACATCCATAACTAATCAATAAATTATTTGTTAAGATATTCACTACCACAGTATGAGTGGATTTTCATAATCTTCATACCAAGATGGTTTTCAACTTCATTATTGTATTCCTTGAATTTATCATAAGAATCTGAAATATACCTCACTAAGTAGACATATCTATATCTACTAAATTCATAAATTAAAGTTATGAATTATGAGTACCTGACCCTTTATTCAACATGAAATGGTCTACACACATTGTTATGAACTAATTCAAAGAGATATTTATCCCTTTAACCTATCCCACTAAATAGGGATTTGGTCATTTTTTCTTAAGACTTGTGTGACATGCACCAAGTGATTTTAGTTCAGAAGAATATAAATATCCCTCTTGATGTAATTTATTCAAGAATTTTTCATTTACATGACATATCTGGTGATGCCAAAGTTGGGTTTGGTATGAGTCATGTGAAGTTACTTCATTATCTATTACCATTACTTTTTTCATGTAATCCAACACATAAAGATCATTATTTAAATGTGACTTAACATAATAAATACTACCATTATAAAATAAGAAACATTTATTCTAAAATTTAAAAATGAATACATTCGTATCAAGTATGGATATAGAAATAATTTTTTTGGTAATGGATGTAACATAATAACAACCTTTTTATAACAAGATCATTCTGGTTTGTAACATGAGGTGGTAATCCCCGATAGCTACAATGGAAAGTTTAGTTCTGTTGGATACTCATAGATCTAACTCCCCTTGGTTAATCTTTCTTAATCTACATGGTTCTTATATTTGAATACATATTTGAGCACCACAAGATATATATAATACCCAATTTTTATAAATAGAGAAATTATAATTGATAACAAACACACATGAATCTTCCCCTTGATTCTTTGACTGGCTGTAGTTTTTCTTCTAGTGGAACTTCTTATAACATATGAAATATACAATATCTGATTCCCTTTCTTTCCCCTTGATATTACCTTTCTTGAAATGTCATAAAGAATCTTTGGTCTTATATATGTTTTCTTTCCCTTTTTATTTTTTCACGATAAGGACCAAAGGATTTTCAAACTTGGTATCTTTATCTATATGGACAAGACGAGTTTGATGATATGATAGAAACATCTCAATGTTGTTTATATTAAAATTTATAACTAAGCTAGATAATCTCTAAGGGAGTGATTATAGAATGAGATAGGTTCCCAGTTCATTGGGGAGTTTAAACCCTAGAACCTCTAGGAACTCAATATAGCCAATGGTCTTGACTATTTAAGTCCCAAATGGGAAACCTTCTCCATGATTTATTTGAAAAAGAACCTTAGAAGACTCAAATTTTTCATGTATAACTCACTCCTGGTAAATAACATGGAGTTTATAAAACATGATATATGTATCTACGTTTTAATGAGGCTTCATGATTTAACTATACCTAGAATAAAGTATTAAAAATTGAACATCGACCATGCCACTCAAATGGTTTTCATATATGAGTAACTCTGCATCACTCGTGTCTTGTACAGGCTGACTAGGAGTGAGGATTCTAGCATGTAAGATTTCTATTAATGGAACAAAACAACCTGAAGGAATATTAACCACTCCTAAAAGTTACTACCAATGAGAATATTATATTTCTCTAATATAGATTAAAGGGATAGTGTGGATGACAAATTTTAAATTTTATTCAATAATTAAAAGATAAAAATATTATTACTTTTCTTGATTACAAATTTTGTGAGAAATAATAAATTAATTTATTTTTATTTAATCTTCCACTATTTTAATGAGTCCAAATATCCCTCTCTATTAAAATTGGAATGCTTATTTTCTTAGAAATTTTAGTGGAAAGGATCCATATACCCCTTTGTATAACTCAAATGATAGTTGTTCAAGCTATTTAATGGTATTTAGGTAGGTAGATATTTTTTGGCATTGGGATTAAATATCCTTGATCCATTGATTGGAAACCCCTATCTTGAAATCATTACTTGGATTTACTCAATGTGTTCCTCTAATTTACATCATGTCTAGCGAGGGTTACCTCTCTTGAAGTAATATGGTGAATTTAACCCATAACCTTCATAATAACTCCATGTTAAAAGTAAGTTTCCCAACAAGGATTGGAAAAAAACATAGTTCTAAGGATTTTATTCCAAATAAAATGATGTAAAGACAATTCTAACTTAATATAGGTTTGATGTATTTTAATTTATTATTCATAAATTTTATCTTTTTTATAACTTACATGCCTTTTTAATATTAATTTGATGTTACTTAATTAATTAATCATTCTTGATAAAACATTTGTCGATAATCCATTTATTTAAATTTCCTCTTTTAACATTAATTCATTCACTTAAGTGATATTGGTCTTGAATTCATATAATTAAATAATTAGTAGACAGAAATAAATAATTAATTAAATGACTCATTCATAAGATTAATATAGTGGTTGATTTAATGAGAGTGCATTAAATCAACCTATGGACTATGGGAAATAAATCATATTTCTGGTCTTAGTATGAGTTATAACATTCCACCTGTCCACCTGTGTAACACCTAGGTTGGAGTCATTATGGTTCTTTCTTAAACTACCTCCATTCACCTTGGGAAACACTACTAATTATAAGTAATTATAACTCACATGCAGGTGATAAGATATAAAAGATTGGTAAAATATAAGGCCCCAGCCTTAAACTTTACTTAATCTTGAGTTATTACAAGATTACACATTGAGGATCTTTTCAGGTTTAGAGTTTTAGAGAATTAGATCATGAAACTTTCATTAAATTCCACATTTAAACAAAGTGGTTACATAAAAGACAGTATTCATTCTTCCCATCAACGGAAACATATTTAAAATAAAACATGGATTCTTTCTTGACACATCCTTGACACTATCATCACATCATGTACCTTTCCCTTGACCTGTGAAAAACATTTCAAAAACTTGGGATGAGCATAAAAATCTCAGTAAGGGTTATAAAAATATGGAAAGGAAACATGAGTTCATATATACATAAGAATGAAATCATACTTTACCCATAAAACATAGGCACTTTAACATACCTCATCAAATCATGAATAAATCATAGAAATCATAAGACATAAAATGTAACTTGAGGCATTCATAACATTCTTATGTAGGGAGTAACCCTCTTGGTTATGTTTGGAATACCCACCACAATATATTTCCTAAATATCTTCGGAGAAACCTTAAAGTTTCACTCCTCCGCATTACCCAATGCATTGGAGAGCTATATCGGGCTCATCCGCCCTTAGTTTATCACGAAACCACCCGTCTTCATAACAATGCCCAAGAACCATAACATAATCTTATCACATAAAACATGCATAAAGGAAACATAACATTTCCACCATTCAATAACAAGATATCAATACAACACATTGATATAAATACATTATGAAAACCATTTTCAATACAAAAATAAAATAAAAGTAAAACATGGTATTTATTTTTCTTTTAAAAAATAGGTATGGCTTGTAGTGGAAGCCGAAACTCAAATAATGGTCACGGCGGCGGAGAAGTCATTGTCGCCGCATACGTATGACAAAAACATTCCCTTTTGTCATTTTGTAAAATGATTCGTATAAAAAGATTCCTTTTGGATAAACTTAAAAGTAAAAGGGGTTTATACACCGTATAAAAGAAGGTTGTGTATAAAACAAAATATTCCTCAATGAATGGAGATTGAGACGAAGTCCCTTACAAAGATGGTATCCTTGGTTTAAGGATAAATCAATTACATAATTATGTGTGACAAACTAATACACCAAATATAAGTGGATATTAAGTGTAAAATAATAAAAGTTCATTCAAACATATTCAAAGTATGACATATTCAATAACTACATGTTGAACCCAAAGAAATCGAAATTGGGTTAAGAAGTTCCCTTGATAGCCTAACGACGTCACATCAAAATGAGTTGATGAGAGATAAAAAAAGGGTATCTCATCACTTGGAAATAAAATTTACATCAATAAGGATATATGAGGACATATCCCAACATAAGAATATGTAAATTAAAAGACTCAACAAAATAAGTCTTTTAAAAAGAGGAGGGTGAAAGGTTCCCTTACTGACATGGGTATCTTTCGAAACATACACCTCGTGAAAGAAGGACAATACAAAATTGATGTAAATACTCATAAAAGAAAGTATATTACACAATGAGTAAAATAATGGGAAGTATATACACCACTAAAAGGAAATTGTGGCAAATGTAGCATAAATCTCACGGGAATAAAAGTGAGATGAAAAATCCCTTATGAAAACTCGGCAGCCTAACGGCGCCACTTAAAACTTATGAAAATAGATTGATGAGATCAAATAGGGTCTCTCATCATATTAACATAAAGTTTAAAGAAAGAGTAATATAAAATAACATCCCCCAACATAACAAATAAGATCTTAAAAGAAGTGACATAAAAGAGAGTACTTAAAATGAAAGAGAGAGGATAGATCTCTTACGAAAATTCGGAAGCCTAACGGCGCCACTCAAAACTTCCAAAATTGATTGATGAGAGAAAATAGGGTCTCTCATAATATGAACATAAAAATTACAGTAATATTAATATAAAATAACATCCCAATAACAAGAAATATGATCTTTAAAAGGAATGACATAAAAGAGTGTACTTAAAAAGAAAGAGAGGAGTAGGATCCCTTACCTCGAGTCCAACTTGTCTTGTTCGTTTCTTTATATTCCTGAATAATAAACTTTACTAAATTAATAATTTCCTAAGTACCTACTTTATAGATTATTATTTAGTTCATATCACTTATTATAATGTTATAATGATTGTTTAATAATGTTAGTTCATATCAGACGTTTTTGCTGATGTTTGGTACATGAGTCAAAAATGAACTTGTTTGAAAAATGATTGCCCATGTAGTTATATGTAAATAATTTCCAGAATAGTATTAATGATTAAAATATCATATATATCCAGTAAATATTTATTTTATACTATTCCATATCATTTGGAGATGAAAAACGAAAAGCATCATTCATGGAGACGGTAGGCCGTACGTACGCATGAAGACTACTTTCATTTTTTTGTCATATTAATGGAATTAAAACAAAATGGGAGAGAGATATATATATGTTATAATTCCAGAATTATATCCATAATTTAGATTTAATATATTACATATATATCCATTATATATATGTACTTATAATATTACATAACATTATGAGATAAGAAATGAAATGTACCGTTCATGGAGACGGTAAGCCGTACGTACGCATGAACGCTACTTCCATTTCTATTTCATATTTAATGTAATTAAAACATAATGATACATAATATTATTTTAATTCCAGTATGGTATCATATATAATATCATTAAATATATCCTTTATACGTACCACATATGGTATTAACGAATCAAATCACTTTGAGGGGGCGGTAGTCCACACTTCCTTAAATGAAGATATCGCGTTTACCCATAATGGAAACCATAAAGGTATGCCATAAATGAAAAATACATAAGATTAAGTAAAACATAAACATATTAGATATCATATATAAATATAGGGTCATCTTAATGTCCACCTTTGAAGGTGTTAGAATAATGTTGAACAATCGTCGTTTCGGGAGGCAGAAATTCGCCATCCACGGAAACAGTATGTTCTTTAACCATTAGATGTAGTTGTGTGTAATTGTAGCTCAAATACTTCTTATAAAAACATCTTAGTATATTGAATATACTGTATTTGTTACAAAATAAATGAATAAAAAGAGTTTAGGGGGTTGGAGAATCAAAATAAAACAAAAGGACACAAGTGAAGACATTACCTTAAAATCGGGTAACTCCGTTTGGTTTGAGCTCAAAGGCTTCCTTGGGAAGACTTATTCCTAAAGTGAGGCTTCAAGGAGTAAGAGAGGGAAGTGGAGAGACAAAATGGGTAGGGTTTGGCCGAGCCAAAGGCTTTGGGAGTGTGGGTAAGGAGGTAGAGTTGGGGGCCTTTTATAAGAGGAGAGGAGGGGCACTCTTGTAATGTTACAAAATGTTACTTTATTTTCAAAAGCGTTTCGGATTTTAAAGGTCCCAAATTGATTTATTTCTAGGATAAGGTGATAAGGGTTAGAAATACACTCATCCAATAGGTTTTGGACATGTTTAGGTCTTAGATATTACATTATCTTTCCATTTTATTTAAATCGTTAAATAATGAGGTCATCGCTACATCATCATGATGTCATAAATAATTTAATTTATTTAATGTCTAAAAATTATAAAAAATTACTATGATGTAGGAAATCGTTTTATCTTTACAATGATCATTTATAGTCAAAAATATGACTTGTATAACCCCATTTAAAAATTTTTTTAGTAAAACATCTCATGTTTGTGTCATTTTTACTTTAACATTAAATAAAAAGATATTTACGTCATTTTCCAACCAAAGTGGCTCCATGGGGTCCCCAAGTTGACCCATGGATTTTATTGGTCTTCCATGATACATCCAATGATGGTAGGACATGTTTCTAGGTCATTTCATTTTATTAAAACATTAGTCTTACCATAAACTACACTAATTATCTCTTATCGCGATTAAAAACTTAATAAGTTACTATTCACCAAAAAAATATTTTTATCCCATTGAACCACATTTTACTTCTTAATTACAACCATGTATGTCGGATTTTTTGAAATCCAAAACACAAAGATGGAAAATTTTCATTTAAACGGAAAAATCAGTTTTTATAAGTACCACTTAGTGGTTTCGCTATTCATCAAAAATTGAAGTTTTTCAGAAAAATCCCAAAAATTCACCCTAAGCTATATTTGATATTCCAAATTCAAAAATGAATTCTATTTTACAAAATTCAAAACATACAAGTCACATTAATTAATTTAATAATTAATTCCCGCTGTCAGAGCAAATAGCGTGTTTTTATGAAACAATAAGTATCAAAAGATTGACACTAGTTTAAGGCTAATTTCAAAGTGAAATTAATTCCAACGACCACTATTGGATTTAATGGTAAAAATATATTCTAATTTCACTTTAAAACAAATTTAAAATATAATCTAATCATATAAATAAATTATATTAAAAAGAGGTTTTGAATTAAAATACAACATTTTACACTATTTATTAAAAAAATAAACTTTATCGGAAAGATACCAAAAATTTACACAAAGTAAATTTTGATGTCATGATTCTTAAGAAGAGTTTTATTTGGTCCAATAGAATTTATAAGATTGAACAAAACTATATTTAATGATGGTTCGCCATCAAAAGGCGATAAGTGAACCTTTAGTGAAAACTAGGGCATATACACCTAAAATTGAATTCTTTCCGTATTTTAAGCCTTTATCTTTTATTGGATAAATGTAAAAACATTTAATTCACATATAATCATATTTTAGTTATTTATATCCATTCCCGCCAATACAACGGCTACATGTTAACTACCATTTAAAATAATATTATTTTATTATTAGAGTGCAACGTAAGATTCCCAAGAAACTCGTTGTTGCGTGTTGGGTACGCCATCGAGCATAGCATCCCCTTTAAAGTCATATTAATATTTTATTCACAAATATGGATAAATATGAAATTTTCATATTCTTTATTTACCTGGGGTGTTACATCCTTCCCCCCTTTTGGGAATTGCGTCCTCGCAATTTTTAAAATTGAGCTTGGAAACATCCTTGAAAGTCCCACATCGGAACAAGAGTCGGTAAAAAAATCACTTTAAAATAAAGGAAGATAAGTACAGAGGTCACCCGAGTTAACCCATACTAGGATTCCATGTAGAAAAACATGGACATGGAAGAAAAAGCAAAGGGTCATGTTCTTGAGGGAGAGTGATAGTAAACATGTCTAGGAGAAAGTTAACCATAATAAAATCACAAACTTGTGATGGGTTAAACGGTATTCGATCCCCCGGTAAAAAACGTTAATAGAAAACATTTTTGTTTAAGTTACTTTTTATTGAGGAATTTATTCATAAGGAAACATAATCACTTATCATGTTGACTTTCAACTTTTACTAGATTCCTTAACCAAACTCATATTTTTTTCCAAAAGACGAGTATTTACGGAGACTTGTTCTCATTAAGAGTACTATAATCAACTTCTATAGAATCACCTAATCCACCAAAGAGAACTATATACTTCCCATGTCTTTAGACATTAACCAAAACCAAACCATAAAGGTTAGTACAAGATCAGATAATCCAGAAAAGGATAACCCTTTATAAAAAGAAAATCTATTCTTAATCTCCAAAATTTGTCCAACAAAACCCAAAGTTCAATAAGGACCATCCGATAAACAATTTGTCCATAAAATTATTTAAAGTAAACAAATCTAAGATTGAAACCCAAATATTTGAAGGATTTAGTCACATAGTCTTCCAAGTTAAATCGTAACATTTATCTCCAAACATTATCAGTTGCTCCTAAAGTCTCGTATTGAAAAGTAATTAACCTAATCACATATCCTCCATGATAGATTAATAAATTTCCATAGATAACCCAAAATCAACTTACTCTTAATTAATAAAATCATCTAACTAAAAAAATAATCAGTCAAACTAACCAGGGACTTCACGTAGTCCAGTGGTAGGCGATAAATACCAGTCGCACTTTGGTTGTGGGTTCGATTCCCGCAGCTTTGTCCGACGCGACGGGTAGTCACACGGTCTATGTGTTGTCCTTTTTCCAAAACTATATAATTCTCAAATCATTCCCCAAAAAGAGATAAAATCATAAAAAATAACCATAACATAATTTAACCTCAATTTTATCTCATGCTTTTCACTTCCATCATAACATATAGTAACCCATAATTACCTCAAAAGTAAGGATCATATAAACTCTAATGGTTACCTTTATAATTATTACCTTAACTTCCACATCGATTGGTCATCTCGTACATGATGCATTAAAGATCATACCATGGTTCAAGTGGTTGATCATGACTCCTTGATAGTTGGTTTAGAACAACCACGAGTTTCCTCATTGAATCCCCCATTTTATCTAGTATCTTAATCATAGAACCACCACAGTTTCCTTCAAACCTGTTTTCTCTTTGGTGCCTTCTATATCCATCCATTTACTAAAACCAAAAAGGTCATTGTGAGTATATCAATATAACCATCATGTACTAATGAGTAAGATAAACACTAAGATATACTTACTCGTTCACTTTATCTAAAAACTATGACACTTTCTAAAATCCTAGCCAATATGGTAATGTCACTTATGCTTAACGAATACCCTAACCTCTAAAGTTATCTAAACCGACCTTTGATACCAACTATAAGGCCCCAGACTTAAACCTTACTTAATCTTGAGTTATTACAAGATTACACATTGAGGATCTTTTCAGGTTTAGATTTTTAGAGAATTAGATCATGAAACTTGCATTACATTCCACATTTAAACAAAGTGGTTACATAAAAGACAGTATTCATTCTTCCCATCAACGGAAACATATTTAAAATAAAACATGGATTCTTTCTTGACACATCCTTGACACTATCATCACATCATGTACCTTTCCCTTGACCTGTGAAAAACATTTCAAAAACTTGGGATGAGCATAAAAAGCTCAGTAAGGGTTATAAAAATATGGAAAGGAAACATGAGGTCATATATACATAAGAATGAAATCATACTTTACCCATAAAACATAGGCACTTTAACATACCTCATCAAATCATGAATAAATCATAGAAATCATAAGACATAAAAGGTAACTTGAGGCATTCATAACATTCTTACGTAGGGAGTAACCCTCTTGGTTATGTTTGGAATACCCACCACAGTATATTCCCTAAATCTCTTCAGAGAAACCTTAACGTTTCACTCCTTCGCTTTACCCAATGCATTGGAGAGCTATATCGGGCTCACTTGCCCTTAGTTTATCACGGAACCACCCGTCTTCATAACAATTCCCAAGAACCATAACATAATCTTATCACATAAAACATGCATAAAGGAAACATAACATTTCCACCTTTCAATAACAAGATATCAATACAACACATTGATATAAATACATTATGAAAACCATTTTCAATACCAAAATAAAAGAAAAGTAAAATATGGTATTTATTTTTCTTTTAAAAAATAGGTATGGCTTGTAGTGGAATCCGAAACTCAAATAATGGTCACGGCGGCGGAGAAGTCATTGTCGCTGCATACGTATGACAAAAACATTCCCTTTTGTCGTTTTGTAAAACGCTTCTTATAAAAATATTCCTTTTGGATAAACGTAAAAGTCAAAGGGGTTTATACACTGTATAAAATAAGGTTGTGTATAAAAAAAATATGCCTCAATGAATGGAGATTGAGATGAAGTCCCTTACAAAGATGGTATCCTTGGTTTAAGGATAAATCAATTGCATAATTATGTGTGACAAACGAATACACCAAATATAAGTGAATATTAAGTGTAAAATAATCAAAGGTCATTCAAACATATTCAAAGGATTACATATTCAATAACTACATGTTTAACCCAAAGAAATCGAAATTGGGTTAAGAAGTTCCCTTGACTGCCTAACAACGTCACATCAAAATGAGTTGATGAGAGATAAAAAAAATGGTATCTCATCACTTGGAAATAAAATTTACATAAATAAGGATATATGAGGACATATACCAACATAACAATATGTAAATTAAAAGACCCAACAAAAGAAGTCTTTTAAAAAGAGGAGGGTGAAAGGTTCCCTTACCGACATGGGTATCTTTCGAAACATACACCTCGTGAAAGAAGGACAATACAACATTGATGTAAATACTCATAAAAGAAATTATATTACACAATGAGTAAAATAATGGGAAGTAAATACACCACTCAAAGGAAATTGTGGCAAATGTAGCATAAATCTAACGGGAATAAAAGTGAGATGAAAAATCCCTTACGAAAACTCGGCAGCCTAACGGTGCCACTTAAAACTTCCAAAAATGGATTGATGAGATCAAATAGGGTCTCTCATAATATTAACATAAAGTTTATAGAAATAGGAATATAAAATAACATCTTCCAACATAACAAAGAAGATCTTAAAATTAGTGACATAAAAGAGAGTACTTAAAATGAAAGAGAGAGGATAGATCTCTTACGAAAATTCGAAAGCCTAACGGCGCCACTCAAAACTTCCAAAATGGATTGATGAGAGAGAATAGGGTCACTCATCATATGAACATAAAAATTACAGTAAGAGTAATATAAAAGAACATACCAATAACAAGAAATATGATCTTTAAAAGGAATGACATAAAAGAGTGTACTTAAAAAGAAAGAGAGGAGTAGGATCCCTTACCTCCAGTCCAACTCGTCTTGTTCGTTTCTTTATATTCCTGAATAATAAACTTTGGTAAATTAATAATTGAATAAGTAACTCCTTTATAGATTATTATTCAGTTCATATCACATATTATAATGTTATAATAATTGTTTAATAATGTTAGTTCATATCAGACATTTTTGCCGATGTTTGGTACATGAGTCAAAAATGAACTTGTTTGAAAAATGATTGCCCATATAGTTATATGTAAATAATTTCCAGAATAGTATTAATGATTAAAATATCATATATATCCAGTAAATATTCATTTTATACTATTCCATATCATTTGGAGATGAAAAACGAAAAGCATCGTTCATGGAGACGGTAGGTCGTACGTACGCATGAACGCTACTTTCATTTTTTTGTCATATTAATGGAATTAAAACAAAATGAGAGAGATATAAATATGTTATAATTCCAGAATTATATCCATAATTTAGATGTAATATATTACATATATATCCATTATATATATGTACTTATAATATTACATAACATTATGAGATAAGAAATGAAATGTACCGTTCATGGAGACGGTAAGCCGTACGTACGCATGAATGCTACTTCCATTTCTATTTCATATTTAATGGAATTAAAACATAATGATACATAATAGTATTTTAATTACAGTATGTTATCATATATAATATCATTAAATATATCCTTTATACGTACCACCTATGGTATTAACGAATCAAATCACTTTGAGGGGGCGGTAGTCCGCACTTCCTTAAATGAAGATATCGCGTTTACCCATAATGGAAACCATAAAGGTACGCCATAAATGAAAAATAAAGAATCTTAAGTAAAACATAAACATATTAGATATAATATATAAATATAGTTTCATCTTAATGGCCACATTTTAAGGTGTTAGAAGAATGTTGAACAATCATCGTTTCAGGAGGCAGAAATTCGCCATCCACGGAAACAGTATGTTCTTTAACCATTAGATGTAGGTGTGTGTAATTTTAGCTCTAATAATTATTACAAAAACATCCTAGTATATTTAAGATACTTTATTTGTTACAAAATAAATGAATAAAAAGAGTTTAGGGGGTTGGAGAAGCAGAATAAAACAAAAGGACACAAGTGAAGACATTACCTTAAAATCGGGTAACTTCGTTTGGTTTGAGCTCAAAGGCTTCCTTGGGAAGACTTCTTCCCAAAGTGAGGCTTCAAGGAGTAATAGAGGGAAGTGTAGAGACAAAATGGGTAGGGTTTGGCCGAGCCAAAGGCTTTGGGAGTGTGGGTAAGGAGGTAGAGTTGGGGGCCTTTTATAAGAGGAGAGGAGGGGCACTCTTGTAAAGTTACAAAATGTTACTTTATTTTCAAAAGCGTTTCGGATTTTAAAGGTCCCAAATTGATTTATTTCTAGGATAAGGTGATAAGGGTTAGAAATAAACTCATCCAATAGGTTTTGGACATGTGTAGGTCTTAGATATTACATTATCTTTCCATTTTATTTAAATCGTTAAATAATGAGGTCATCGCTACATCATCATGATGTCATAAATAATTTAATTTATTTAATGTCTAAAAATTATAAAAAAATACTATGATGTAGTAAATAGTTTTATCTTTACAATGATAATTTATAGTCAAAAATATGACTTGTATAACCCCATTTAAAAAAAAAATTAGTAAAACATCTCATGTTTGTGTCATTTTTACTTTAACATTAAATAAAAAGATATTTATGTCATTTTCCAACCAAAGTGGCTCCATGGGGTCCCCAAGTTGACCCATTGATTTTCTTGGTCTTCCATGATACATCCAATGATGGTAGGACATTTGCCTAGGTCATTTCATTTTATTAAAACATTAGTCTTACCATAAACTACACTAATTACCTCTAATCGCGATTAAAAACTTAATAAGTTACTATTCACCAAAAAATTATTTTTATCCCATTGAACCACATTTTACTTCTTAATGACAACAATTTATGCCGGATTTTTTGAAATCCAAAACACAAAGATGGAAAATTTTCATTTAAACGGAAAAATCAGTTTTTATAAATACCACTTAGTGGTTTCACTATTCATCAAAAATTGAAGTTTTTCAGAAAAATCCCAAAAATTCACCCTAAGCTATATTTGATATTACAAATTCAAAAATGAAGTCTATTTTACAAAATTCAAAACATAAAAGTCACATTAATTAATTTAATAATTAATTCCCGCTGTCAGAGAAAATAGCGTGTTTTTATGAAACAATAAGTATCAAAAGATTGACACTAGTTTAAGTCTGATTTCAAAGTGAAATTAATTCCAACGACCACTATTGGATTTAATGGTAAAAATATATTCTAATTTCACTTTAAAACCAATTCAAAAGATTATATAATCATATAAATAAATTAGATTAAAAGGAGGTTTTGAATTAAAATACAACATTTTACAATATTCATTAAAAAAATGAACTTTATCGGAAAGATACCAAAAATTTACACAAAGTAAATTTTGATGTCATGATTCTTAAGAAGAGTTTTATTTAGTCCAATAGAATTTATAAGAGTGAACAAAACTATATTTAATGACGGTTCTCCATCAAAAGGCGATAAGTGAACCTTTAGTGAAAACTAGGGCATATACGCCTAAAATTGAATTCTTTCCGTATTTTAAGCCTTTATCTTTTATTGGATAAATTTAAAAACATTTAAAAACACATATAATCATATTTTAGTTATTTCTATCCATTCTCACCAATACAACGGCTACATGTTAACTACCATTTAAAATAATATTATTTTATTATTAGAGTGCAACGTAAGATTCCCAAGAAACTCGTTGTTGCATGTTGGGTACGCCATCGAGCATAGCGTCCCCTTTAAAGTCATATTAATATTTTATTCACAAATATGGATAAATATGAAAATTTCATATTCTTTATTTACCTGGGGTGTTACATTAAAGGTGGATTACATAAATGTACTTGGACACATAGGTCCTACATAATAGAGTTAGGGATGACTTGAAGACCATAAAATTTAATTTAATAACAAATAATTTAAAACCAATGCAACAAATAAAATTAGATAAATTCAAAAACATACATTGGTCTTTTTCTAGCTCATGAACGATCATACATGAAACGTATACGCAAAATTAAATGGAAAAATCATTTATTATTTATTATTTATTATTTAGATAAATGTTCTTAAATTAATTAATTAATTCACTTTTATCTTAATGACCATTCGAATCCTCTTGGATATAACCATCATAAAGGAATAAATGGAAAATGGATAGAAGAACCAATAGTTATAGATTTATTATAATAAATTAATTTATTATTTAATATTATTTAAAAACCTTATTAAATTATTAAACACTTAAATTTACAATCAAGGAAATAAAGATTTAATGCTACAATTTTCAAATTAATTTAATTTAATTCTTCTAATAATTGAGAGACTACACAGTGTGTACTATCCAGATACAAATCGTATACCTTGGTTTTCAGGTATCTAGGTTACTTGCATGGGGCTTCTGCGTGTTGACTCGGTCAGACTACATGGCGTTCACATTATAAAAGCACAATATATATCCTACTTTAGTATTCCAAAGATACTTCACCTAGGTCTTTGGTGTGTATCTCGGTGGGATCGCACGATGTGTACAAGCCAGCTACATGTTGTGTATTCCTTATGCCATGTGTCTGTTGCTCTTGATGAATGGACTGGTGTGTATTTCGGATGTGATAAATGATGAACTACATAATGTGTACACCACATACACATCATGTATATCATTAATGATCTAGATTTTTAGTCTCATACAGTTTGAACTAATATAACGACCACAAAAATTGTGTGATTTACTCCACTAACCTATGTCGACTATATGATATGTACACCATATACATGCCTTGTAATCTAAAAATTATGTGCTACATTTTCTAGTAAACATTCAATGTACACCGTGTGTACTGTATACATGGCATGTTGTGTATCCCATGGTATGGCCATGTGTAGTGTACTAGGGTACAATGCAGGTACTCCAGCTACATGTCATGTAACCCTATATTACCAGCCAAAAATTGGAAGTTCATAATGGAATCTATGGTTGTTCTTTATCTATTACTATACCTTTAAGAAAATGAAACACTAAACAACCATGTTTAATATATTGATAACATATTAATTCAAAATACATTAAATAATAAATAATATGAAATGAAAATTCAACCATGATTTTATATGGATAAAAAATCAAATAAAAAATTTAAATTTAAATGTGACCTCTCCAATACCGCTTGATGGTTCTAAGTGTAGTGAAAGAATGCGGTGGTGGGTGATATATTAAAATTTATTTTAATATTGTGTTTCCCAAAACCCTGAGTGAGGATATTTCACATCAAATTTATAATTAATTTATTTAATATTAGAATAAAAGAATACCTTTGATTAGGATATTTGATCGATGTAGATGTTGATCATCAGAAAAGAACCTTTCAGATTGCCTTCATTGCTCTATGAGGATACAAGGATAGAATGCCTCTTATGGTGATCCACATGTGCTCCTTTGATCTCCAAACAACACCAATCGATTTTCATGTGCTATCAAGAAAATTTGATTGTCTTTAATTGTTTGTGTTTATTTATCATCCTTCAGTCTTGAAGGAATATATCTTTAATTTTTCAATCTTGAGAGGGAGAGGGAAGGAGGAGTCAAGAGAGAATTTATCATGTGAAATAATTCTCTATTTTTAATTTTTGGATTCCATACACAATGAACATAACCATCTATATATAGAGCTAGAGTTTAGGTTAAAATATTATTTAATTACATATTAGCCATTAAATAATATTATAATCCTTAATAACCCCATGACACATATTATTATTATTATTATTATTATTATTATTTGGTGTGCACCAACTTGCGTAATAAAAAATATCATTTAATTATCTTGTTATTTAATATTTTTCACCAAACATGGTAAGGATCCGTTCAAACTCCTCTAGAAGTTATTAAACACCCAAATAAGTATTTAATTTAAATATTTCATTCATCAATAAATATTTTTAATTGATAAAAAATGAATAAAATTATCCCTTGGTCTTCAAAATAATATTTATCCAATTAATTAAATTCAAATAGAATTTAATCAAGATCACTAGAAACTGTTAGTGTGTGACCCCATAGGATTATTTCTCATTAAAATTAGGCAGACTTACCTAAAGTTCAAGATTACTATCTAGAAATAAGTCAAGGAACCCAATGTTTTAATGAAAAAAACCACATAATAATGATCATTGTGTAATATAATCTATTTTTTGAAATATCTCATCAGGTAGGTTGCACATCTATGTCACCAACCTACAATATTGAGAAATCTTTCTCTAAATATCTAAAATAAACACATAATTTCACCATGGTCATGGAATTTAATGTGAAAATTCTATTCCAATAAAGGGGCTGAGATATCAGCTACCATAATAATAAAAGGGAAAAATATTTCCTCAACTTATCCATTAATTATATGTCAATCGTGACACACCCAACATGCCTTACCTCTCTATGAACATATATTATCATGGTTTATATCATAAAATATAAGTACGTGAGTTATGAAATGAATTAATGACAGTTTTAAATTATAAGGACTATTACACATGCACATAGATAGGAATTTATGATAACACCAAAACATGCATAATTTCAACAGGTCGTTTTATTCTCATAATATCATGTCTTGGATATTACCAAGTGAAAAATTCATGAGAAGAAGCCTCATACACATGAAAGTACTCATACCAGATATTTTATGTACTATGTGTACCATCATAGTATGTTATCCAACCACAAAACATTATTTAAGAATATCATTATATCACTTCAAGGTTCTCATCATAGTGGTCAACAGTTATGACCTTATCAATGTGACATATACTCTAGGAAATTATTACATTATAGTCATGAAAAATAATGAACTATATGTAATAATAAGTTTTATTAACATTAATTATATTGAATATACATGTAATAAAAGTAAAAACATTTGGTATTAGGATACCAACTGGTTTCAGACTCATCTATTACTGTAAATCACATAAAGAAGTTTCACACTATCATGAGGAAGTATAAAGATTCAATGGGGGCATTCATTTGGGTTAGTATTTTTCCAAAACAATGGATTCATAATTATTTTTTCCCACTTATTAATTTTTGTGAATTACACTTCAGGTTTAGTTAACTCCATGGATGACCCACTATAACCGGTGTTTCATTATAATGGAAATCTAAGTATCGGATACTCTCAAACACAAAAAGGGATAGCTACCCTTATTGAGTATTGAACCTTGTAAAAATATCATATTCCATTTTTTTACTTTATTTTATCTTATTACATATAAAAAGGGAGATAAAACTAAGATTAATAGAATTTAGATCTTACCCAAGACAAGAGGTAAAAGGGAAAAAATTAAAATGATTAAAAATACACCAAAACTGATTCACATTTACCCTCTCGGTGTTAGAGACATCTTATATTGATCCTAATGTTATAAAAAATCATACCACTAGAATCCTATTTATATTCCATTAACCATAATAGCATGGGTTGGGTGGGGGTTCATTGGAATCTCGTTAGTCCACCAGTGTTTTAGTGGGGTTATGCTAGATTTCTAATGGAAAATTAGACGCCCCCCAATTAAGGGGTATTTTGGTAAATTATAACCTAGGTATTTTGTTAAAACATATTTCCCCTTGATTATTTCTAGGATACACATTCGAGATCCACTCTTCCTTGGTGCCTCTTTTTTCAATGTTTGGACCCTCTCTCAATTTTGGATCCAAATTACAAGCCATCTATTCTAGTGGATCACTAAATGAAAGTCAAAGGTTTCACCTTCCTCTTTTTATAATTTATTTCACTGTGTATATGATATTTTTAAAAATCCCTAAACCATGGATTTTTATTTAGAATGGTATTTTTTATGTTGAATCACTTAAGGATGTTTGATGAGCATGCATATATAAGTACAAGGTAGGTGGACCCTAAATTATTTTATTTTTATATATATATTCCATATGTTGTATGATATGTGGTTGTGTATGGGTGTGTGTGAATGACCTAGAGAGGAACTAAATAAAGGTTATTTAATTATCAAGATGTGATTATAAGCTATCTAACTCATGACAGACTTTCTGAAACCATTATCTTACATGATTGGTTAATGATGGTCATTCTTCAATGGGAATGTTTTGATTGATATGGGAATTGTAACTCATGATGGGTTTTATTTTATTTGTTTTAATTTATGGATCCTTGTGAGGTATTAATGAGTATCCTTTAGTAATTTTAATTACATGTTTAGGTTAACGCTAGTAGTGTGTTATCCTTTTTATGAGACTTTGATACTGAAACTACCCACTTTGGTATGACCCATGAGACATGGTTGTTTATTTAATATCTAAAGAAATTCCAAATAGAGTTCATAATTGTCATAAATGTTCTAAATATAGAACATAAAGGGAGTGGGTAGCCTAGTGAGTAATTTTTAAATGTGATACCAATTACTATGATGATATATTATTCACCATGTCTATGAATAATCTATTTTATGTTATGTTTATTGGTGATTATCCATTCACCCTTGATTTTTTTTAGAAATTTTAAGTCTATTAAAGTCACCAGATTTAGGTCACCAGATTTAGTTCACTAAAAATTTATCAACGGACATTGGTAAGCTTGGTATTCATTTAGAGGTAGTAGAATCTTTCCTGGAGGTTTTGAATTAATCAAAAGTTCATTTCTTCTAATGGTGTCATAGAGGTACATAATTTTTAGTGAACTAAAGGCTATAGAAAGGATTATTTTTAAGTATTTAATGGAATAAGTGATTTATGTCAAATGATTTATTGGAGGGAACCAGTCACATACCAAATGGATTAATCTCTATAAATATTGTAAGGTGGTAAAACCTATATGATTGACTTTGCATTCCTATAAAATAGAGTGGGGACCTTATGCATAGGGAATTTGAATCAAGTATGGTGTATCAGAGACTTGAATAGTGGACTAGATTTTTTACAGTGAACTAGACCTAATACTATTCATTGAATTATATAAGCATATTCTTTGTAATTTTTTATTCTAGATTATTTTTTAGTTGTGTAGAATTGTTTTACTTCTAGTAAATATAAATAATCCATAATTTTTTACCATATTAGTTTAGGACAACATGTATAAAGTATGTTAATAATTTGTGTTATTTCCAACATTATATCATTTTATTAGGTATATATATCCATTGGTTTTATATTCCATGTGTATACTTATGATATTTCTAGTATGTGTGTGAAATTATAGACTTTTTATGGTGGGTATGATGTATTGAATTATTAATTTTGGTATGCTTAGTCAAGGGAGGAAGTCCTATAGGATTATATCCCATTATGTTGAACCTACAATGTTCTTTATTTCATTGGATTTAAAGACCTATTTCTAGTGAATTCATGATGCCCCACCACCCAAAAAGTGGTATCAAAGCAATTGTTTCATTACCTCTTTCCCTCAATGGTTTCTTCATTTTTAGTTATAGTTAACTATAAAAAGAATGCAAGTAATTAGATAAAGGTAAGTTCTGAGTAAATAACTTTGATGGAATAGATTTTTGATTTTAGAGAATACTGATGAAGGATTGTCTAATTCAAAACTTAGATGATTCAATTACTTTCGTTTTTTTAGATAAAATTGAGAATTTGGAATGGGAATATATGGAAAGGAAGTCTCTTGGGTTATTATAGATGTCCTTAGTAATAAATGTTTCCTCCAACATCTATGAAATTAATAAAATTGTGGAGCTTCTAAAATCCTTGGAATATATGTATGAGAAACCCAAGACACTTAATTAAGAGTTTATGGTGAAAAGGTTGTTCATCATGAGGTTATCATAAGGAAGTATTTAAGTAGATTGAGTGAATGATTTCAATATGATCTGAAGGTATCTTGAATTAGTGAATGTAATGTCCATGGATGATGTATGGGTGTTTCTTATACTATATTTCTTATTAGAATGATGGAAAGTGATTGTGAAAGTTGTTAGAAATTATTATAGAAATACACTTAATATTTGATATAGTCTAGAATTTGATTCTCAATGAATAAATTCACCAAAGACAAGTCCAAGAACTATCTAATAGTGCTATTAATGTTGATGGATGAGGAAAGTTACCCATAAATAATTTTTTGGAAGAAACCATTGGAAGATAAGTCTTGGGATAGAATCTAGATAAATTCATCTAGCCCAAGTCATTTATGTTGGAGTTATAAGAAAAGAATAAATATCAAGTGAAATTGAAAAATTTGCAAATAGAACTACAAAAGGAAATCAACTTATGAAAGTTAAAATTTAATTAGGTCTACAGAAAGAGTCAAAAACTTTTTTCTCGGTGTTAATTCTCTAGTGAAATAATGGGTGGTTGATTATAGTGAATATTTCCACTAAATAATATAATGTGGATACATGGAAAATTATGAAACTATAATTTTTTTAAAATTCTATCTACAAGATTATTAAGTTCTATATGTTATTAAAAAGGGTGATGTGAATATTCGGATAAAAAATAGTGGGATCTTGAGACTCAATGAAGTTAGCCACATCCTAGGTCTGTAACACCCCGAGTTTCTATGAACCTTTTTTTAAAAAAAATAATTTTCTTTTAATTCTTTCATTATAATATACACCAAGTTACTCATTTTCTACATGCAACATCATCTTAGCTTGCGTTATGTGCAACATTGATTTTTTATGAAACAAAATTTTATTATTATAATTATTTAGATGACATAGTTATAAAATAGTCATTAAACTTAACAATATAAATATTAATAACTAATTTTTAAATATTATTTATAATGGTTTTATATAAATAAAACATATAATTTTTGGTAAAGTCTATATGTTTGAAAATACTATTTTCTCAAATGAACTGTTTTTCATGTACTTACACAAACAATAATAAAATTAATTTTAGAAAATTATAGAAACTGAATTTGATAAAATAAATTTAATTTTTTAATTCATAATTTCAAAATTTTCTTTGGGTGAAGTTTTAGGATTTTTCTAAAAAAAACTTTATTTTTGGATGAATAGTGAAAAATACCGAATTTCAATTCAAAAATGCATTTTTATCTAATTTATTTATATTTTTAAATTATATTTTAATTTGGTTTTAAAGTTTAATTAGATAAATTTTATATAAATTAATATAATTTAGTTCATTGGAACCAATTTCACAATTAAATTGAATATAAAAATATTTCAAAATTTTAAATAGTTTCACTTAAAAAACTCGTTGTCGCAACACATCTGCGTGATTAATTTTAAATTAATTTCTACCACTTAAGTGATAATAATTTGAAAAAAAAATTAATCCATATTTGGAATAAGAATAATTTATAATTTATAATATTTTTAACTTAGTTTTCATCAAAAATATTAGTGAAAGTGATTAAAATTCATTACATCGATTAAGAGAAAAATAGCTTAATAAAGGACTAAACCTTAAACTTAAGTCCCAAAATGACCAATATACTTGTAAAAAATTAATTTTATGTTCATATTTAAACCCTATCCACCCTTGTATCATATTTAGACCACTATTTTTACTAATTAACATGGGAGAACATCAGTAGAATTCCCTTTTAAAAAATTATAATAATGCCTCTCCTCCTCCACAATAAAAAGGAACTCAACCATCCCACATTTTCATGCCTCTCAAGAAATTTGGATCTAAAAAACTTTTCCCAAATATAATATAAACATACCTAAATTCATTCTATAATCCTTACTTTGGGAATAAATCCAATCAATGAAACCTTTTGATGAAAACCAAAAGGAGTTACCCAAAGAAGTGGTAACATCCTTCCATAGGCTCTTTTATTTTATTTTCATTCTACACCACCTCAACTATTATTATTACATTATTATATAATAAAATAATTATAAAAAATACACTGATATATTTTTATTATAATTGTTCATCCTACACTTACAAACACTTCCATCTAATGGTTAATGAACTTACCATCCTTGTGTACAGTAGACTACCACCTTGTGAAACGATGTTGTTTATATTTCCTTTATCACCTATCATGGTAGGAATTATGATTTAAATACTTTTTTTATATTATATATAATATATTTATTATTTATTTATTCTTATTTAATTATTTTTATAAAACATACCTTTATTCTTTACATTTTGTGTAAATATGATAACTTTGTTTGTGGATGTGTGGACTACCACCTCTTCAAAGCGATGTGATTCATTCACACTTTACGTGGGATGTATTAAGGATGGTTTTACTAAATTCATATGATATATATGAAATAATAATTCTAATTTAATAATATTATATATGTGTGTGTGTGTGTTTGTTTTTGTGACATTTATTTTCTTTATTTCAATACTATAAGAAAACAGAAACAACGTTCATGCGTACGTACGGCCTATCGTCTCCACGAAATATGTATTTAGTTTTCTATTTATATATTTCATATATTATTATAAATAAATATTTGATGAATTTATATGATATTTATATCATTATTTTCATTTTGGAAATCATTATATAAGTATTAGTACCAAAAATATAACAAATTAAGACACGTGTGAAAAACAAAGTGGATATTACCTGAAATGTAACCTTAACATGGAATTGTTAATAAATGGGTAATATAAAGTCATAAAAATAATATATGGTATTATATATAATAATATGGTTCTTTGGAATATTTAAAATAAACTTATATTCATTATACATGAGGTTTGAACAAGTACGAAGAGAGTCAAGACATAAGGTAAGGGGATTTCTAGTCTCACTTTTATTTTTGTGAGATTTATGCCTTATTAACCACTCATTTGTTTTATGTGGTGTATATAATACCCATGAATATATTATATGATTATTATCCTTAAATTTATGTTTATTTACATATCCATTTTATGACCTCTCTTTTATGGGGTTTATGTTTCAAAAGTTAACAAATCGGTAAAGTAATTTTGTCTCAATCTTACTTATTTGAGACACACGCCACGTTATACGCATATATTCTTCTAAAAGATGTATACAACACCATTTGACATGTTATATAATGAATATAATTATTTTAATTATATTTTAATCTTCATGAAATTTCATTTTCTTACATGGGGAGTCTGATTCAATGTTACCAAGTGATAAGATTTTATTGCAACAATCTCATCATTTATCAGGATTGTTTATGATTATTATTTCATTGATAAAATATTGTGATCAATATTTCAAGAAAAATTGTGAATTTTATTACCCCCTGGTTATTCATGATGTATTCATGTATTAGTACAATTTTTTAATGACCCAAAATATTATAAATAAAATTCCCCTTGCAAATTATTTAAATATCTTATTATGTAATATGGTTATTGAAAACACATGCACTTATTTGGTTTTATTATATCCTATTATATTTAATTGAACATTAAGAATCATTAATGTTGCTAATACAGTCATTGAACATTGATCACATGATTAGTATAAATATAGGTTTTTAACAAATCTAATCGACACAGACAAAGGAAGTGATGGCCTCAACCAGTAGGATCATACCCTATGAATCCCATTTATCAGAGATTATGAGGGAGATATTATATATGGTATTTGAATTTTTCCAAGACCAAGTTGAGATCCAACAACTTAATCATGATAGAAGCTATTTATAAGAGAAGTTTAAGCCCATCGAGATCACGACCCAAACCATGTTTGTCAAACCATTCCATGAATGTCCCACCATCGCGTACCTTGACCTTAGGGAATTTGCTAGTGTATTAAAGGGATGTGTATCAAGAACCTATAAATATTAGTATGTACATTATTTTTTATATAATAATTAATATATTTTCATCCTATTATTGTTACTTTATAAATGATTTTTATTTTGATTCAATAAAACAGAAATAGTATTTTTGGTTCATATTCAAATGTAATTAAGGAATTTATTTTGATGAATTAATGGATTATTGAAATAAATAATATTTTTATAAAATCTTATTATTAAATAATTTTTATTAAAAATAATTTATTATATAATTTGTATGAAGTCAAAAGTAATTTTTATAAGGGTTCCAAAATGTATTGTCAAAAAAACCCAATATTTATTAATAAATTTTGATTTTATTTTAAAAGTAAAAATTCACATATTTAGAAAATTATTTAGATAAAATGAATATAATTTTTGGAATCATAACGTAAAAATTTCTCATTGGTTAATTTTTCGTAATTTTCTAAGATAGTTGAATTTTTTAGTGAGAATTAATTACCATATAAATATACTTTATGTATTATGACATCATAATGACCCAAAAGTGATGTAATAAATACTATAAAGGGTATTAATGACCAAATATATGTTTTATATTTAAAATAATTATATTTTAGGTTTATTTTATTAATTTTATAAAGCCATTATGGATCTTCCAAAATCATTAATATATTTTAAGGTTTTAAAATAATTTCCTTAAGAGTATGACTCACCTCCACATAATAAAGGGAACTATTTTATTAATTTTGGACCCTTTCCTTATAAAATAAATAAAACCCCTCACATTTGGAAGAAATCATGGGTAAAAAACATGGTAAGGTTTGTGGTTTTGGTTATTTTATTATATAGTGTCCAAAACCTAAGTTTGAGAAATAATAAATAATTCTACTCTACTTTCCTATATAAATGCACCCAATATCCCATTTATCTTCACTAAAACTCCTTTTAGGACTTCCTTACTCTTACCTAACATCTATAGAGTCCTCTCAAGGTTCCCCAAAACTCACAAGAAGCTCCTCCCAATCATTTGGAGTCACACACTCAAGTAAGGGATCCTTTTCCTTATCTTATTTAATTCAAGTTTCTTTATTATCTTATGCCATATATTTACAATTACTTATATTTGGATATGTATTTCCATTTCCCTATTACTACATATTTTATTTCCAATTTATGATATTCTCCTTTCACTCTTATCAACCAATTTTATGAATTTTTAAGTGATGTTGTTATGTTGTTGAAATTTCACCATGATTTTCCATGCCAAAACAATTGTGTAGTGAATACCATACGCATTTCATATCAAGAGTGTTCACATTAATGCACATATTTTTTTTATTTTGGAAGTAAATATATTTATTCTACACTCCTTGATCTTCGAATAAATTATGATGATGAATGAATCCATGTTGTAGGATATATGTGGAACACTTAATCATGAGAATGAAATGAATGTGATGGGTGCGTCCAGAATTATATAGCACTCCAATGAATTGGGTAACATTTAGTATCATGATACATCATGTTGGGATAGGGAGTGAACCTGATTCCTTTATGGGACTTTTTCCATTAGGATGACTTGTCTGTTAGCCTTGATCTATGTTTATGATGTAGTGTTTTATGTTGTTTCCACATTTCCCATGTTATGATTAGCATGTTATATCATGTCTACTTTTTCATGTTTATGATTCTTAATCTTGTTATGACACATTGATATTCCTATTTTATAACATGTATTATTCTCTTCATGTTATTCCATGTTTATTACTTTATTGGTCTTTATAGCTCACATCTTTCTTATGTATGTTCCCAAGTTATCCCATGTATTTTTAAGTTCGATGGAATTTTATGATCATGTTAGGGAATTTTTCAATAAAGATGATGTATTAACCATTTTAAGTTTTTATGTAATGTACCTAATTCCCAATTAAACTATACTTCTTGATCTTTTGGTTTGTATTAAGTGTAATCTTATGTAATAAATTATGAATTAATGTGTAATAAAGAAAAGTCTTATTATAGTTGGTATCAGAGAAAATGTTTAGTTATTATTTGGATTAGGATTAGAAAATTCTAGTGAAATAATTAGGGATAAGACTATGTTTAATAAAACATCTCTAAATATTGGTAATTATAGAGTAGGTGGTTTATCAAGAAAATACATCCCTATCGGGATACTACAAGTGGATGTTGTTTGGGAAAAGATGTACCTAGGGGTAACAAATCTAAAAAGGTGTGTTGTGTATGAATTGGTGTAACCTAGTACATGATAATGGGCCTTAATATGCACCTAGTTTGACACTCCTTGGAGATATGGTTTGGTAAATTCATAATCTCATTACGAACCATTATTAAGGGAACAAAAAAAATACCCATAAGATTTTATATTGGGAAATAGATCATGGATAACATAGATTGAAGCCTATAAATTCATAAGTTAAGGAAATAAATGTAATTTATAAGTTGTCCCTTTAATTTCATTGGATTCTCCCTTTATAGGTTTAATATATTAAAAATAATAATCCCTAGTTTTTTATTTTATTATAACCAATGGCTGGAAATAGGAGGAATTGGGTAAACAATCAATGTGATGGGAAATGTGATGACTGCCCCAACAAGATTCCCAACCTGATGAGAGAAAAAATTGAAAACATTGTGATGATACTCTCTTATTTTACTCAAGTTATAAATATAAACCTAGATCAAGAGTTTACAAATCCCCCTAAGAGAGAATAAGATTCAATTTAGAGAATTATATGACAAAGGCCTCCGACTTTCAATAGGTCATCTAATCAATTAAATGCAGAACAATAGACCAATTTAATTGAGAATATCTTCTCCATCCTTCAATGTTAATAACAAGATAAGGTTCTACTAGTTGTTAATAATATGGAGGGATAATTTGATCAATGGTGTACATTGATCAATTATATAAAGGTTGGTGAATATATTAAAGTGATTGAGTAGAAGGAATTCCATAAAATGTTTTTTGATAAATATTTTCCTCACACTTTATTTATTAAAATGGAAAGGTATTTCCTTACCCTCAAAAAAAAAAGAATAATCTATTGGTGTGTACAAGGAAAACTTCATAATCCTTTAATGATATGACTCCATCTTTTTTGTTACCCCCGAATGAAAGGTTGACTGCTTCTTTGTTGGGATAAAACTTAGTCTATGAAAAGCTATGGTGATCCGTGACTTTGATATCTATGGTGAAATTTTCTAATGTGCCCTAAAATTCTAAATGGAGGCCAGTGAATCTCAAGGGTATCATGGGTATAAGAAGAAAAAACTAGAGTTTAATTATGGTGTTCTGATGGAGAAATCTAATGGTGCTATAAAATTTCATCATCCCACTTATCAAAGGTGCAGAAAGAAGCACCTTGTAAAATTCCTAAATAGAATAAGGAAATGATTTAGGTATGGGAAGGAAGGAAACCTAGCTAGAAATTTCCAAAAAGAGAAACCCACTAATGTGATGGAGGAAATTAATATTCTATTCAACCCTTGGTGCATTGTTCATTTCTTCAACTGCAAGGAACCAGGGCACTTTCCAAACCAATTCACTAAGAAAAGGATTTTTGAAGACAACCAAAAACTTCCAAGGAAGTAAGGGGAAGATTTTTCCATCAAAAATGATGAGGTGGATCCCAACAATGAAGTGGTGATAGGTACTCTAGTTATTCATTCAAGGATAGTGAATGTGTTTTTTTATTCTAGTTCTACGCATTATTTCATATCATGAAAGTTTAGTAGAAAAATTCAAACACCACCATAAATAATAGAAGTGGAGTTATCAGTGAAAATGAAAAATGGGGAAATTATTACATCTTGAGTATATAACTCCTCCCCAATCACAATTTTTGGGATGAAATTCCCATCGAACCTTATCATACTCTTGTTGGTAGAATTTGATGCAATTTTGGGTATGGATTGTCTTTACCTATATAGAGCCAACATAAATTTACATGAAAGGGAAATCACTCTTCACATTACAGTGCTCCTCCACGTGATATGGTATGATAAAAATTCCATTATTCACAAAAATCACTCATTCAGTCTTAATGTAGGTCGGACACGAATTATAATTGCTATTAAGAATGCTACTTAAATCCAGAAAGATTATTGTGACAACTCTGTTGGTGATTTCGAGATCCTTCATCTTCTTAGAGTTGATGCTATCTACAAGCAACTGAGGTGGACCTTAAAAGTGTTCTGGAAAAATCCGATTCTAGGATGGATTAAATTGAATGTTAATGGAGCTTCCAAAGGCAATTTGGGGCCTACTGGTTGTGGTGCTATCTTCAGAGATTTTATTGGGTAGTTCCATGGATGCTTCTTTGGCAGTTGTGGTACAGCCTCATACTTGTAGGTGGAAATGATGGTTGTGATTCATTCTATGGATTTCATCAAGAAAAATGGATGGAACAACATCTAGATTGAGAGTGACTCAACAACCATTATCCAGGCGATTTGGAACGGTGTAGTCTATATCACTTGGCCACTAACTACCCTCTAGATGAGATGCCTAAATTCACTTCTAGAGATCAACTATATTGTCACTCATACCTTTTGTGAATAGAACAAGTTTTTTGATGGTCTTTCCAACATGGGAATCAACCAGGGAATTATTTGGAAGGAGGATCTTCCTGTCGATATTCTCCCTTTTTATGAAAGGGGTTGTAATAAGATTATTTATTTCATACTCATGTAACTCCTTATTCCAATAAATTGTGTCTTGGTATTTGACTAAGACACAAACTTTTAAAAAATAATTGTAAAATATATGTGGATCACAAAAGTATCAAATATATATTCATACAGAAAGAGTTGAATATGTGCCAATGAAGATGGTTAGAGATAATCAAGGACTATGACTGCTCAATTCACAACCATCCTAGGAAATTGAATAAAGTGAAAGATGCTCCAAGTAGAAAGTATCTAGAAATTTTATCATTGATGATAATTAAGAAGGATCTAGTCTTCTTAAAAATGAATAAGATGTACATGGGAATCATAAAGAAAGGAATATCATCAATCCTTTCACAAATGATTTTTCATCCATATCTTTTGTAAAAGATAAAGGATGCTAAAAGGGATGATTTGGGAATTCCGAAGAAAGTGGAAACTATAATAAAAGTGAAATACTTAGAGTTAATTGTTAATGAAGAAGGATTAGTGAGATTTGGTTCATGACTATGAATACCATCAAATACTGAGTTAAATAGGGAACTGGTTGATGATGCGCATAGCTCAACCTTCTCCATCCACCCAGGAAGCACAAAGATGTATTGATATCTCTAAGAACACTATTGGTGGGACAATATGAAGAAGGGGATCATGAAGTATACATTAAGATGTATTGTATGCCAACAAGTTAAAAAATAAAGGAAAAATCTAAGGGGATGATGCAACCATTACCCATACCTATATAGAAATGGAAAACATCACCATGGACTTGTCATTGGTCTTCCAATGAAATCAAGAGGGAATAATTCTCTATGGGTTGTGGTGGATCCTCTTATAGAGACTACACACTTCATTGCGATACAAGAGGATTTCCCACTAGATCAATTTGCATGGATATACATTGGAAAAGTGGTAAGGATACATTGAGTACCACTATCGATTGTAACCAATAAAGATCCAATATTCACCTTTATGTTCTGGAAGAACCTTCAAAATGCTCTGAATATTAAGATGAACTTTAGAATGGATTATCACCCTCAAAATGATGGTCAATCTGAGTGGACTATACAAAAACCTGAGGAAATCTTGAGAGAATTCTCAACTAAATTAAAGAAGGATGGTACCAATATCTTCCTCTGGCCGAGTTATCTTACAACAATAGTTTCCACTTGAGTATCCTGATTTTCTCTATGAAGACCTTTATGGTAATAGATACAGAACACCTACATGTTTGTATGAATTTGGGGAATTAAAACTACTAGGTCTTGAAATGGTTAAGAAAATGGTGGTAAAGGTTAAGACCATTCAGTATCACATCAAGGCTTATTAGAGTCAACAGAAGAGCTATGATGATAATCATTGGGGATACCTAGAGTTTGATGTTGGAGACATGGTATTCCTCTACATATCTCTATGGAATAATGGGATGAGATTTTGGAATAAGGGAAAGGTTATTCCAAGATACATCATCCCTTTTGATATCCTTGATCACATTGGAGTGGTGGCCTGCCAACTTGCACTCACACCTAACCTATCTCAAGTGCATGATGTATTCCATGTACCCCTCTTAAGAAAGTAAATACCATACCCCTCACATGTACTCAATCCATAGATAGTACTATTGTAGAATTATCTCTCGTATGTGGAGAAACTAGTGAAGATATTAAATTGTAGAGACAAAGTTCTATGAAATAAGACAATGTATGTGGTAAAAGTGTTGTGGAGAAACCACAAGTTTGAAGAAGAAATGTGGGAACTGGAGGAGGAGATGAAACAGTGTTACCCCCATATGTTTTAGTGTGGAAAAAAATTGAGGTTCAAATTTTTTATGGGGTTAAGATTCTAATGACCCAAACTATTATAAATAAAATCCCCCTTGTAATTTATTTAAATGTATTATTATCTAATATGGTTATTGAAAACACATGAACTTATTTGGTCTTATTATATTATATCATATTTAATTGACCATTAATAATCATTAATATTAATAATATAGATATTGAATAGTAAACACATGATTAGTATAAATAAAGGATTTTAACAAATCCTATTGAAACGGAAAAAGGAAGTGATTTCCTCGACCAATAGAAGCATACCCTATGAATCCCATTTATCAGAGCTTTCGAGGGAGATAGAATCTTTGTAATTTTCCCTTGACCAATCCCAAGCTAAGATCTAACAACTTAAGCATGAGTGAAACCATTCATGGGAGAATTTCATGCTCATCGAGATCATAGCATAAACCATGTTCGTTGAACTACTCCATTAAAGTCCCACCATCGCGCACCTTAACCTTAAGGAATTTACTGGTGTATTAAATGGATATATATCAAGAACCTAAAAATATGAGTATGTACATTATTTTTTATATAATAATGAATATTTTTTCATCCAATTATTGTTACATTATAAATGATTTTTATTTTGATTCAATAAAAAAATATTATTTTTTATTAATATTCAAATTCAATTAAGGAATTTATTTTGATGAATTAATGGATTTTTAAAATAAATAATATTTTACTAAAATATTATTATTAAATAATTTTTATTAAATATAAATGATCATATTAATTTTATGAACTCAAATGTATTTTTATAAGGGTTTAAAAACTCTTACTGTCAAAAAACCCAGCATTACTTAATAAAAGTTGATTTTATTTTAAAATTGAAAATTAACATACTTATAAAATTATTTAGATACAATGATAATTATTTTTTGAATCATAAAATTAAAATTATCCAATGGTTAATTTTTCATAATTTTCTAAGATAGTCGAATTTTTAGGTAAAAATTAAATACCAAATAAATATACATTCTGTATTTTGACTTCATGATGACCCAAAAGTGATGTAATAAATACCATAAAGGGTATACACGACCAAATATATGTTTTATATTTAAAATAATTATATTTTAGGTTTATTTTATTAATTTTATAAATCCATTACGAATCCTCCAAAACCATTAACATATTTTAAGGTTTTAAAATCATTTCTTTAAGAGTATGACTCCCCTCCACATAAGAAAGGGAATTATTTTATTATTTTCTTCCCTTATCCTTATAAAATAATTAAAACCACTCCCATTTAGTAGAAAACATGTTTAAGGTTTATTTTTTTGGTTATTTTATTATACAGAGTCCAAAACCTAAGTTTGAGAAATAATAAAGAATTATTCTCTATTTTCCTATATAAACTCACCCAATATCCCATTGATCTTCACTAAAACTCCTTGGATCATGTCATTACTCTTCCTTGACATCTCTATAGTCCTCCCAAGTTTCCCCCAAGCTCTCAAGATTCTCCTCCCAAGCATTTGGAGTCACACACTCAAGTAAGGGGTCCTTTTCCTTCTCTTATTTAATTCAAGTTTCTTTATTATCCTATGCCTTATATTTACAATTTATTATATTAGGATATGTATTTAAATGTCCCTATTACTTAATATTTTATTTAAAAATGATGATATACCCCTTTAACTCTCATAAACTCATTTTATGAATTTTTAAGTGATGTCGTTATGCTGTTGAAATTTTACCGTGATTTTCCATGCCAAAACAATTGTGTAGTGAATACAATACTCATTTCTTATCAAGGGTGTTAACATTTATGCACACATAATTTTTTATTGGGTAATTACATATATTTACTCTACAATACTTTATTGTGGAATAAATTATAATGATTAATGAATCTATGTTGTATGATCTATGTGGAACACTTAAGCATGAGAATGAAATGAATGTGACGGGTGCACCCAGAATTATATAGAGCTCTAATGCATTGGGTAATATTTAGTATCATGATACATCATATTGTGATAAGGAGTGAACCTAATTATTTTATGGTAATTTTTCCATCAAGATGTCTTTGTGGTTAGTATTTACCTATGTTTATGATAAAGTGTTTTAAGTTGTTTCTACATTTCTCATGTTATGATTATCATGCTATATCATGTCTCATTATTCATGTTTATGATTCCTACTCCTGTTATTCCACCATTGATATGTCTATTCTATAACATGTATTATTACCTTTATGTTATGTCATGTTTCTTCCCATACTAGGATTTATAGCTCACCCATCTCTTATGTATGTCCTTAGGTTATCCCAAGCAGTTTTAAGTTCATTGGAATTTTATGATCATGTTAAGGAAGTTTTCAATAAAGATGTTACATTCCCCATTTTATATTTTTATGTAATGTACCTAATTCCCAAAGAAACTAGACTTATTGATATTTTGTGTTGTACTAAGTGTAATATTCTGTAATAAATCATGAATTAATGTGTAATAAATATTAGGTTTGTTATATTTTTTCACTCTTTAGTACTTAAGATATTTAAGAAAATGTTTATAAGAAAATATGACTTTATTTCTCTCCTAGATGAGATACCTATTTTATTCTTTCATGGATTATGATCTTTATTACCTTATTATTCATGTATTATGAACTATAAATTTTTATTCCATGATTCACATTTATGATCTTTCATGTGTAGGGTATGGTCTTCTAATACAATGATAACATTCCCATACCCTTATGCTCATATTTATGCTTATATATCTCCCTTGTTTACCCTTAATGAGCATCTTAGATCACCCATTTTTATATTTCCTTTCCCTAGTTTATGAAGATATATATTATGTATGATATTTATAAGAAGTTTTCTTTTCATGGTGGACCCATTGAGAGATAATGTATCTCACTTATGTATCAGTGTTTATGTTTCCATGTTTCCAAAAAAACTAATCTAATACAATATTTGGGAATATTTTTGCATAATGTATTAATTATTCTGTAAAAAATGGTTTAATTTTAATGTTTGTTAATATAGGGTCACTATATTTGGTATTAGAGTAAAATTTTAGTTAAAATTTGGAAACTAATATGAGAAAATTTTAGTGAGAACCCTAAGGACATGTCTAAGGATAAGTCTAAGGATAAGGAAAAGTATAGAAAAATGTCCTGGAATTTTTTTAAAGGATAGAGTGAGTGTTTTACTATAAATATATCCCTATTTGGATACTAAAAGTGGATGTGGCTTTGGAATATATGTACATAGGGGTAACAACCCTGAAAACATCATATTAAGCTAGACTCAATCGAGAACTGGTGCATGACAATCGACCTTTCTACACACCTAGTTTGACACTCCTAGAGGATATTCTTTAGGAATTCATAAACTCTTCATGAAACATCATGAAGGATTTAATTATACGTTTTCTATAAATAACCTAGTATAAACTTAAGGTGTCATATATTAAATAAGGTGTCATAATTTAGACATCCTATAAGTGGTTTTTCATCATTATGTGGTTTCTCACTATGGCAATTGTTTCTTACTCTATGATTTTTGGTTTTAGTAAATGGTTGGAACCTAAAGGAACCACCTTAATGGTGATTCAAAAGGAAAATGTAATGATTGTAATCATGATCAACTGAGTTCTATAGGA
Source organism: Viscum album (assembly GCA_963277665.1). Taxonomy (NCBI): domain Eukaryota; kingdom Viridiplantae; phylum Streptophyta; class Magnoliopsida; order Santalales; family Viscaceae; genus Viscum; species Viscum album. The sequence continues at coordinate 1,182,283,269 of OY728164.1, forward strand.
GCTAGAATGAAAAATCTCATTGGTATGCTCACCCAGCTTTCTCAAGTTCTGAATCATGATAAAATTCCAAATAAGAAGAGGGAATAACATTCTATTGAGTCCTTCATGAGGAAACATCCCACTTTTTTTAGTGGGTATTTTGATCCACTTATTGTTGAACAATGGATCTATACAACTAAAAATATATTCTCTATTATTCAGTGTTTGGAATAGGATAAATTCATTCTGGATGTTTATTGTTTAGAATGTGAAGCCTACTAGTGGTGGACTCTAATTAAGAATACAAGGAAGAAAGATTAAATTGAATCCATGGACTGGGATGAGTTCAAGAATATATTATTCAATAATTAATTTACCCATGTTATTTGTATGAATATGGAAATGAGTTCATTGAGATAAATAAAAAAGATGATGAATTTTTCAGTACCTATAAGCCTAATTTCAAAAGAATTGTGAGGTATTCTTATGGTATTACCATCCAACCAAAAAGTAAGGTTGACTAATTCTTTAATGGCTTAAATCCAATTATCATAATGGAATTATCTATAAAAGAATTTATTAGCTATGAAGATATTTTTTTGTATGCAATCAAAGTTGAAATAAAGGTTGTATTTAGGCATCAATCTCATGGTTTTAATAAGAAAAGAAATGTGGAGTTCAAAGAAAAATTGAAAAACCATGGAGAGAAGAATTTGATCCTTATTTTATTCTCTAAATGTGGAAAGAATCATGTAGGGAATTGTATTATGGGGTATAATAAATTTTTTTAAGTGAATAAAGGAAGTCCATCGAGCATTTTATTATCAAACTGATGGGAAGAAGTTGTCCAATGATGCAAATAAAGGGAAAGTTTTACAGAATGCACCTCCCACACTTCAGTGCTTCATGTGTAAGGGGGGGTGGGAATTATGATAAACAGTTTCCAAACCCAAGGGTTGATGATATGATCAGTTTCAAAAACCTCTTAAACTGAGGTATAAGGGGAAATCTCATGTGATCACTATTTCTGACAAGGGGTTCAATAATTATGTGGTGAAAAGTACACTTACCATCCACTTTGTAACTACTAAGGTCTTATTTGGTTTTGGATCTACCCACTCTTTCATATATAAATAATTTTCTAAGGGTATTACCCAAATTATTATATGTGATATTAGAATTGTAACCCCCTAATGGTACATTGATTTCATCCCAAGTTTATGATTCATCTTTGGTTGATGTTTGTGGGAATGTGCGTCCTGAAAATCTTGTCACCCATCCTTTGGTTGAATTTGATGTCATCTTTGGAATGAATTAGATTTCTATTCATAAATAACACATTAATTAATAAGGAAGGGAAGTTAAATTTTATATTTCAAACCAATCTATGATTTTATATCAATGTGATGATAAGTATTAAATTCCTATGGAGATTACATCCAGTTTATAGGTCCTAATTACCATTCAGAAGGGCTGTTTATCTCAAATGGTTGGGGAGAAAATAAATATCAATGATATTCCTATTGTTTAGGAATTTGGGGATGCCTCTTTTTTAAGAGTTTTTTAGCCTTCCACCAAACATGAAGTTGAATTATCAATAGATCTCATACCCTTCCACACCAATTTCAAAGACTCCCTATAGAATGGTCCCAATTTATCTGTATGAATTGAAGAAGAAACACCAAGAAAACCTTGATAAGGGATTTATTCATCCAACTATGTCACCTTGTGGTGAAACTATTCTCTTTTTGAAAAATAAATATGGATCAATGTGACTCTACATAGATTGTCAGTAATTGAACAAGATCACGATCAAGAATGAGTATCATCTTCCTCGTATTGATGACTTGTTTTATCAACTGTGTGGAGCTCAATACTTTTCCAAGATTTAATTCCATTATGGATATTGTCAATTGGGGGTAAATAAAGAGTATATACCCAATATAGTATTTTTTTAAAAGGTATAGACAATATGAATATATAGTGATGCCTTTTGGTCTTACTAATGTCCATGTTATCTTCATAGATTTTATGAATAGAGTCTTTAGAGATTACCTTGATCCGTTTTTTGTATTCTTTCTATATGATATTATTATCTATTCATAGAGAAAGGAAGAGAATTAATAAAACTTGATAATTGTACTAAATACTATAAATAAGGATAAATTATAGGGAAATTTTATAAAGTGTGAATTTTTTATGCAAAAGGTTTCATTTTGGGTTACATAATCTCAATAGATGGTATATAAGCAGATCCATCAAAGACAGAGGCTATTGAATGTCATCCTAGACCAACCATGGTGATTGATATCCATATATTTTTTGGTTTATTTGGATTTTATTAATGGATTTTGTAGAATTTATCATGACTTTCTGATCATATGGCCAAGTTAACTCAAAAGGGTGCCAAGTTCTTATGGACCAATGAATGTGAGGAAACTTTCTAGGAACTAAAGAGATGGTTGGTCAGCGCACCTGTGCTTACATTACCCTATAGTGGAGAAGGGTTTGTAATATATAGTGATGAATATAAGTGATTGGGATGTGTTCTTATGAATAATAACATGGTTATAGAATATTCCTTGTGATAGTTTAAGATTCATGAGCAAAATTACCCAACTCATGATTTGGAGTTATCAGCGGAAATTTTTGCATTAAAGATATGGAGGCATTATATTTATGTATAAAAGTGTAATATATATACCAATCATAAAAGTTTGAAATATATATTCACACAGAATTAGTTGAACATGTTCCAGAGAATATGGTTAGAGCTAAAAAAGGATTATGACTGCTCAATACATTACCACCCTGGGAAAGTGAACAAGGTGACTGGTGCTTTGAGTTGAAAGGATCATGCTAGATTATCTATGATGATTATCAGAAAATATTGAATATTTATGGATTTTAAAAGGATGGATTTGGAAATCTTGAAGGAAGGGGGGAAATATTATCTTTCTCAATTAAATGTTCAACCCTTTATCCAAGTGATGATTAAAGAGGAAAAGAAGGAAGATGCAGAGATGAAAAAGAAGGTTAGAAATGTTCCAGAGTTTAACCTTGATCAAGATGTAATGATAAGGTTCAGGAACCATGTATATGTTCTGTACATACCAGATTTGAAAAAGGATCTATTATAGGAAGCTCATAGTTTATCATTATCTATTCATCCTAGAAGTATGAAGATTTATAGAGACTTGAAAGAATACTTATGGTGGGATGGCATGAAGAGGGATATCATAGAGTTTGTATCTCGGTACTTAGTATTCTATCAATTTAAGGATGGAATACAAAATCCTGAGGGTATGTTGCTTCCACTACCCATAACATAGTAGAAATGGAAGAACATCACTATGTATTTTGTCATTGGAATCCCCAAAGCCTCTAAAGTATTTAATGCTATATGGGTGGTAGTCGATCACCTTACTAAGTTAGAACACTTCATTGTTGTCATAGAATACTTCTCTCTATATCATATTTCTAGGAAATAAATTATGAAAGAGATAATTTTTCATGGAGTACTACATTCCAATTTATTTGATCAGGATCCTAGGTTTGCCTCAATGTTCGGAAAGGTCTTCAATAAGAATTTTGTACTGAATTGAGTTTCAAAACTTCTTATCATCCTCATATGGATTCTTAGTCTAAAAGAACAATTCAAACCCTAGAGGATATGTTGATATCTTGTTCTTTAGATTTAAAAGGTGGTTTGGATCAAAATCATTCTCTAGTTGAGTTCTCTTACAATAGTATCTTTCACTCAATAATTCAGATGGATCCTTATGAAGCCCTATATGGGAAGAAATGTAGATCTACAATGTGTTGGGGTGAATTTGGAAAAGGAAAGATATTGAGAGTTGAGATCACTGAAGAAATGGTCAATAAGGTTTGAACCATTCGGTAATATATAAAGGAAACTCAAAGTCAAAAGAAAATTTATGTAGATAACCTTTGAAGTGATCTATAATTTGAAGTTAGTGAGAAGATGTTTCTTTGAATTTCTCAATTGAATAACGTTATGATATTCAAAAAGAAAGGGAAACTAATCCATAGGTATATCTATCCCTTAGAAATTATTGATCGTATCGGGGTGGTAGTCTATCACTTGGAACTTCCTCCAAATCACTTTCATGTCTATGATATGTTCCATATATATCTCCTGAGTAAGTACATGCCTGACCCTTCAGATGTACTAAACTCAAAGGTCATATTGCTGGAGCTGGATCTTTCTTACGAGGAATAACCAGTTAAAATTATAGATCATACAAAGAATGTTCTATGAAACAAGACCACTCACCTAGTAAATGTTTTGTTGAGAAACCTATAGATAGATTAACCTATGTGGGAACTTCAGGATATGATGAGGCAGAAGTATCCTTATTTATTTGTATCAAAATGATGAATTTTGAGGGAGAAATTAATTTTAAGGGGGTAGAATGTAACACCCAGAGTTTTTATGAATGTTTTTTTTTATAAATTAATTTTCCTTGATGTATTGAATTATAATCTAAACAATGTTAATCTTGTTCTATAAGAAACATTGGATTATCTTTCATTACATGCAACACTGAGTTTTTACGAAACAATATTTTATTATTATAATTAATTAGACGAGATGGTTATAACATAGACATTAAACTTAGTATTATGAATAGTAATAGCTACTTTTAAAAAATTATTTATAATGGTTTTATATAAATAAAACATATTTATGATAAAACATATAATGGTAAAGTCTTTATGTGTTTGAAAATGCTATTTTCTCAAATAAACTCCTTTTTATGTCCTTTTGTGAACAATAACAAAATTACTTTTAGACACTTTTAGAAATTTAATTTGACAAAATAAAATTTATTTTTGAATTTATAATGTAAAAATTATATTTTGGTGAATTTTTGGGATTTTTATGAAAAAAACTTCATTTTTGGATGAATAGTGAAAAATACTGAATTTTAATTCAAAATTGATTTTTTATAAAATTTATTTATATTTTTAAATTGGGTTTTAATTAGGTTTTAAAATTTAATTAGATATATTATACATAAATTAATAAAATTTAGGTCATTTTAACTAATTTCACATTGAAATTGGATATAAAAATATTTCAATCTTTTAAACATTTTTTCTTAAAAAACCCACTGTCGTGACACGTCTGCGGGATTAATTTTAAATTAATTTATTCCACTTATATGATTATAATTTGGAAAAATGGATTTAATATTTGGAATCAGAATAATTTATAATTTCTAATAATGTCAACTTAGTTTTTTTGACCAAAAATATCAGTGAAAGTGATTAAAATTATTTATAACGATTGAGAGAAAAAATAGCTTAACAAAGGATTGGACCATAAAATTGAGGCTAAAATGACCTAGAAACTAGTAAAAATACCTTTTATATTTATATTTTCACAGTATACTCCATTTTCTCAGATATGGACCATTATTGGAGCCACTTGACATGGGAAAAACATGGGTGGAATTCCCTTTTCAAAAATTTACAAGAATGTCACTCCTCCATTATAAAAATGAACTCATCCCTCCCACTTATTTACACATCTCAAACCCCTTATATTGACCAAACTATACCCAAATATCCTATAAAATTCCATAAATTCTTCCTAGAATCATCCCTTTGGGAATAAATCCAATCAAGGCAGCCCTTTGGTGCAAACCAAAATGAGTTACCCAAAGAAGAGGTAACATCCTTCCACAAGCTCTTTTGTTTTATTTTCATTATCCAACACCTAAAATATTATTATTACATGCTTATATAATAAACTTAGTGTCCTAAATATACTTATATTTTTTATGGGTTCGACCTACAATTATACACACTTTCATCTAATGGGTAACAGACTTACCGTTCGTGTGTACGGTGAACTACCGCCTCGTGAAGTGATGTTGTTCATTTTTACTTTTACCACCTATCATGGTGGTAATTATGATGTAAATACTGTTTTTATATTATATATATATTATATTTATGGTTTATTTATTTCTCTGGAATTTTTATATAAAAACATACCTTCATGCTTTTCATTTTATGTAAATACGATAACTTTGTTTGTGGATGAGTGGACTACCGCCTCCTCAAAGCAATGTGATTCGTTCACAATTTATATGAGATGTATTAAGGATGGGTTTATTAAAATTATATGATATATATGAAATAATAATTATAATATAATGATATTATATATATATATTTCATTTATTTTCATTCTTTCAATATGATAAGAAAACAGAAACATTGTTCATGCATACGTACGATCTACCGTCTCCATGAATGGTGTATTTCATTTTCTATTTATATATTTAATAGATTATTATAAATACTTATATAATGAATATATATGATATTTATATATCATTTTATATTTTTTAAATCATGATATAGTTATGAGGACCGATAATATAGAAAATTAAGACACGTGCGAAAAACAAAGCGGATATTACCTGAAACGTAACCTTAGCATGGAATTGTTAACAAACCGGTAATATAACGTCATAAGTAAAATAATATATGGTATTATATGTAAGAATATGGTTCTATGTTATATGTATAATAAATTTATATTTATTATATAGGAAGTTTTAAAGAGTACGAAGAGAGTTATACATAAGGTAAGTAGATTTCTAGTCTCACTTTTATTTCTATGAGATTTATGCCTTATTCACTACTCATTTCTTTTTTTGGTGTATATAATACCTATGAAAATATTATGTTATTATTATACTTAAATTTATGGTTATTTTCATATCTATTTTATTATCTCCCTTTAATGGGGTTTATGTTTCAAAATTTACCAAATCAGTAAAGTATTTTTGTCTCAATTTTCCTTCGTTGAGACACATGCCATGTTTTGCACCTATATTATTCTAAGAGGTGTATACACTTCCAATTGACATGTTATATAATGAATCTACTTCCTTTAATGATATTTTAATTTTCATGTAATTTCATTTTCTTACATGGGAATTCTGATTCAAAATTACCATGTGTTAAGATTTTTTTGCAACAATCTCATCGTTTATTATGATTATTTATGATTATGCTTTCATTGATGAAATATTATGATCCATATTTCAATAACACTCGTGAATTTTATTCTCCTCTGTTTATTCATTATTTCTTCATGTATTAGTACCATTTTTTCACTCTTTGGTACACAAGATAATTAAGAAAATGTTTTTAAGAAAATATGATGTTATTTCTCTCTTCAGTCGGATACCTGTTTTATTCAAAAACCATGTTTTCAAAAATGTTTTCAAAAATGTTTTTAAAATGATATTTTTATCTCATTTTAATGTAAATAGTATTTTAAATTTTTTATGGTTTTAATAGATTCCTTTATATTTTTTAAAGCTATTTTCAAAGGAAAATGTTTTCCAAAATATTTCATGTTTGAAAAATAATTTTTAAAAAAATGAAGGATATTTTCCCCAAGAAATGTTTTTAAAAGATATTTCAAAATTATTTTCTATCTATGATGAAATACATTGGTATTACTCATGCCTTTATGGGAAATTATCCAAAGGCTCCATTCATATCCTTTCTTTGAATGGTTTATGTTTTGATGGCATGATGTTTATGAAACCTGTTTCTATTACATGGGTTATATTCTTATGAAACCCACTTCATTTCATGGGTTGTGATTTGATGAAGATGATTATGAAACCAGTCTATTTTCTATAGTTTATGATATGATAACATTTTTATGATACCAATTTCATTTCATGGGTTATGATATGAATTTTTATGATCTATGGAACATGTATATATGATTTCATTATGAGATGGGTGGGACCTATATCTCTCTCCAATGAATTGGGTAAAGATTTATATCTCATCAGATAATGATGGTAATCAAGTTGGTGGGCTTGATCTACTATGGAAGATGGGGAAACCAGATCCACTATAGAAATATAGGGAAACCTGATCCCTTATAAGGAAAGGACTATGACTAGGGATGATGGTGTGTCCCGCCCAGTAGGTGTAGTCCCCATGAAGTTACTTGATAAGTTTTGGAAATGAACCATTACTTATAGGGAATGATGATAGATGTTTATGTGTCTACCACAATTCCATGTCTTATTCCTATGTTATGCTTTCATGGATTATGCTCTTGATTCCCTTAGGATTCATGTCTAATGATATTTCAATCTATATGTCATGATTCATTTTTATGATCATTGATATATAGGGTATGATCTTCTAATGTTATGATCACATTCTCATACCCTTATTCTCATGTTTAATCTTATATATCTCCCTTTTTTACTCTTACTAAGCATCTAATATCCCCCCCTTTTTATTTTTTCTTTCCCTAGGTTATAAATATATGTATTATGTATGATATATTTAAGATGGGTGATAGTCATGGAAAACCTAGTCAGAGATAATGTATCTCACTTATGTTCTAGTGTTTATGTTTCCATGTTTCCAAAGGCACTAAACTAATAAGGTCTTTGGGCATCTGTTTTTGTAATTTATTAAGTATGCTGCAAAAATGATTTAATGTTAGTTTTTGTTAAGAGATTCATTATAAGGTCTATATAAAATCTTATTTCTATTGGAAAACATGATGAGTAAGGATTTGGGATGAATTTTTCAAATAGATATTGGAATTTGAATTGAGGATCCATGGTGATTGTGAGAGGATTTATAGATGGGACCATGTATTTGACAAGAAGAACATGTAGAATTAAAATTGTTGAAACTGCGTCATTGAATAATCAAGACGATTAGAATTGTAGGCTCAGTCATCTATGTGAGAATAATATAAATTTTCTAATGGATAAATAAATACTAAAACATGATCACATAGAAATTAATAGGTGTGAAGGTTATGTGCTTGGTAAATAGACTAGGGTGTCCTTAAAATTAGATGGACGGAATCCCAGAGCTCATAATCTTGGATTATTTCACTCTAATATTTGGGTGCCTTCCCATGTCCAATCTCATTTTCGGTATATTTACTTTGTAACGTTCATAGGTGATGCTACTAAAAAATAATGGGTTTATTTTTTGAAGAATAATTATAATGTTTTCTAGAATTTTATTCAATGTAAATATGTGATATAAAGGGAATACAGATGAAATTTGAAATGTATTCATTTTGAAAATGGTGGTGATTTCACAAGATAATCCCTATGAAACTACTTTGGAAAGAAGGGGATAAGGCAAGATAATACAGTTCCTGGTACACCACAGTAAAATGGTGTGGATGAGTGGATGAATAAAACCTCATCTAAGAGGGATAAAAGCATAAAATTGAACTCTAGAATGCCTAAGAGAATTTGGATAGAGGCACTCTACACCACAACATACCTTATCAATATGATTCCAACATCATCAGTTGGTCGGGAAAATATGGAGGATATACGGTTTGGTAAATGACTTGAAGATGATAATATTAAATATTTTATAAGTAAACCATATGTTCAAATTGATTCGAATGATTGAAATAAGATCAAGGAAAAAATCCAAAGCCTATTTCTCATATGGTATGGAGATGAGAATTTTTTATTTCAGTCATGAGATGATAAAAGATAACAAATCATCTACAGCCAATATATTCTCTTTAATGAGAAGGTTTTATGGATGGACTGTAACTTGGTGAAAAAGGAATTTGAAAGAAATAAATCATTTATTGAAATCCCTATTAATCTGAGTATTAATATTGAAAGGGATAATTTTTTAGATAAATCAGGTGGAACTAATAAAGTTTGGAGTTGAGTCTAGTATATGTGTTATAATGTTAAAGGGTGGTTAAACCTTTTGTAAGATCACTGAAATTTAGGTATCCAAAAGTTAGAGAAATGAAGAATAGTATAGTATAACCAATTCAATTGAGGAGTTTAACTATAATTAGAATACCATTTCAAAGGTTTGGGGTAGATATGAACTTCCTAAATTTAATTTATGCAAGCAAACCCAAGTACTTAGAAGAATCAGAAACACTCAGTGACTCAAAACATTGGATGTTAGCAATGGAGGAATATTTTCCTTCCTTAAAATCCAAAAAACATTGGAATTGAAATATTTAAAATAAGAGAAATTATATTTTATGAATAATTTTTTTTACCAATTGAAGGAAAAGGATAAGGGAAATAATAATTTCAAGGAATGACTGATAGTAAAAGGATTTTAATAAAAGGAAAGATTTGAATTCATAGAGATTTTATCACTAGTAATTAAATATGAAACTATTAGGATGGTGTTGTGCATGGTATAATCATAAGGTTTTTACTTAGAATAGATGGATTTAAAAACAATATTACTTCCCAAAAAGTTGGAGGAAGAAATTTACATGAAGAAACCAAAGGGTTTTCCGAAAGAAGGAAATCGGAACATAGTTCATAATTTGAAGAAAAATCTTTATTAATTGAAGCAAGAACTATGAAAATGGAATCAAAATTTAAATAGTTTTATATCGAAAGAAGTATTTGAAAGTTTCAACACAAATAATTATTATTATCAAAAGTAATCTGATGATGGGAAATTCATTATACTACTCTTTTATGTTGATGAAATTTATCTAGCATGTTTATAGGTTTCATGAATTAAAGATATAAAGCGTAATTTTTTCAAAAGATTCAAAATAAAGGATCTTGGATATGCTATGAAAATCTTGATAAATAGGATTAAGAGGGATAAGAGATTTGTAACTTTAGTGTTATTCTAGAAGCTCTATATTTGGAATATCATTGAAAATCTTTGAATGTCTAGATGTAATTCTATCTCAACTCCTCTTTTCAGACACTTAAATCTTTCTAAGGAACATACACCAACATTGTAAATGTGATCCAACACATGGATAAATGTTCAATTGCATAATTGGTTATAAGTTTGATGTATGTGCCGAATTTTACATGAATAGATATTTCATTTGTAGTGGGATTTTTTAGTCATTTTATATCAAACATTAGAAGTTAACACTGGAGAGACTTTGAGTGGATTATTCATTACATGAAAGGAATAAAAGGATTTTATCTTTGTTTTAGGGAGTAAGATATGTTTCAAGGTTTTATGGATATAGATTTCATTGGTGATTCACCCAGAGGAGAAATATTGAATTTGTTTAACTATGGATGAATAATTATCAATTAGATGTCATGGATATAAAAGATTATTACTTTAAGTACAACAGATGCAATGTATGTGGCTGTAATCAAAGAAGGGGAGGATTTGGTCTAGTTGATGCAATTTCAGATGGATCTCAATGGATATTAGGATAGTAGAGTTTTATTTTTTGATAATCATGGCACAATTCATTTTTCTTGTTATACCATGTTTCATGAATGGATAAAGCACATTGAACTCAAGTACCAATTCATTAGAAACATAATAGAGGAGAAATTGTTAAATATATGGAAGATATATAGAAAAAAAATAGAAATGTTCATTAAAACTTTAGTTTGAGAAAGTATGAGGTAGGCTCATGTCACAGTAGGACTTCTATGAATGAGATGAGAATGGAGAAAACTGCATTTTTTAAAGAGGAATAAAGGAATTTCTTTCAAATGTTGGATAGTTTACAAAGGTTCCCTAGAATATTCTTTAAGTAGGGTATTGTTGGAATACAAAGTCTTTTGAGACCACCATATTTAGTTCATTGATAAGTTTTTAGCAGAATTTATCCAGCTCAATGATAATTCAATGGTAGTGGAATTTCTCTAGAAGGGATTGAATTGATTAGAAGTTCATTTCTTCTTATAGAGTCATGTAGGTCCATAATTTTCAAAAAATATAAGGCTCTATAATGGCGTATTGGGAAGAGTTTAGTGGAGTAAGAATTCAAGGTCAAAGGAGTTACTAGATATCACCAATCACTTTCCAAATGGATGCATCTCTATGAAAGTTGGAAGGTGGTGAAACCATGATGAACAACCATGAATTCCTATAAAATGGGGTGGGGACCTTCTTTATAGGGCATCTTGATCAATTATAGTGTATCAGAGACTTGAATAGTGGACCATATTATATATAGAGAATGAGATAAGATACTATTCACGTAATTACATAAGCATACTCTTAATGATGTTTTCTAACTAGCTGATTTGTAAGTTGTTTGGAATTATTGTACTACCAATAAATAGAAAGAAATAATTAGTGTTTCTATCTTTAATGTAGGAAAAATTGTCCAAATCATGTTAATACCTTGAGTTATTTCCCACTTTATATCCTTCTACTAGTTATAAATCTATTGGTTTTAATTTTCATGTGTATTCTTGTGATCTTTCTTGTTTGTGTGTGTGAGGATCAAATTTCTATGGTAGGTAGGGTGTATTGACTTCTTACTTTTATTATTATTAGATAAGGGGTTAAGTTCTAGAGTAATTGATTCCACTACACAAAAACTCTAATGTGTGTACTTATAATGGATTAAAGGTCCTAGTTTCAGTGAACGCATGATTCCCTGCCTCCCAATATATTTTTTTATGGCTGATTGGTGATTATTATTTCACCTTTACTTATGTTTCTACTTTTAATGATTATTCATTCGTCTAATATTATTTAGTGATAAACCATTCATAATGATTGTTTATTTTGTGAATAGTGATAAACCCTTCACTATATTTATGGTTTACCTGTATAGTGATTACTCATTCACTAGGTTTTTTATTATGTTATAGTGATAGTTCATTCATCCTCATTGTACTATGATATCAGTGATAACTCATTCAACCTATTTAATATTATAGTATTACTTGTGTTTTTTTCACCTTTATGTTTTGGTTTTGGTGATACCCAATTCACCTTGGTTGAGTTTGAGTGGTGATAGTCCATTCACCTATACTCGTTTGGATTATAGTGACAACCCATTCAATGACTCTTATGAGATTGGTGATGAATCATTCACCCATACTTGTGTGATAGTTGTAATAACTTATTTGACTTATTTTTAATTATAGTCATAACCCATTTAACATATGTGTGATTATGGTGATAGATCGTTCACCCATTCTTGTGATAGAGGTGATGACCCTTTCACCCTATTCATGTAATAGTGTTGGTAACCAGTTCATCTTATGCTTAATTATGGTTATAACCCATTCTCTTTGTGTGTGACTATGGTATTCACCTATTCTTGTGAGGGTGGAAATAACCCAACCACCCATACATGTGTGATAGTGGTAATAACTCATTCACTTTATTTTTAATTATAGAGATAACATGTTCACCTTGCATTTGATTATGGTGATACAATACAAAATTTTATATCATTTATGATGAGTGATTTATGAAGGATCACATCATAGATGATTATTTTTTACTAGATTCTTTCATAAATAACATGTCATGAAATATGGTATCTGGATTATTTGTATTTGCGGCGTTCCCCTGCTAAAAAAATTCAAACAAATATGTATTTTTCTCTATTAATATTTTGTGGTGGATTTGAATTATATTATGAAAAATATAAAGAATGTATTTTCAAGGGAAAGAATAATCCATCCAAAATAGTATTTACGACATTATCAAAAGTCCATCATAGAAAATATGTAATATTTTTTTGTGTTGGAAGTAACTTTACATAATAAAATATTATTTATGATTGAAATTACTATAAATAAAAAAAGAGTAAAAAACATAAAAAAAATAAAAACCTTTCATATAAAAAATAATATCCATTAAATAAATTACATGCCTATAATAAAATATCATAAATTCACTAAGGAGGAGGGGGTTATATGAAGGAAACTTCATCCCTAAACCATGCACAAGATATCTTATGTACTCAACTCTCTGCTCCTGCTATTGATATTGTTGCTCCTACTCCTGAAACTACTCTTGCTTCTCTATATTCTTGATCTATATAATCTGACTCTAAGATGGAAACTATTTCTCATACTCTAAGAAGAAGAGGACTCTGTATGATCTCCCTTTGACCTATTCATTGACATCTTGGCAGCACCATCATAACTGGAAGGCATCGATAGTAAACTAATAACAATCACATGGAAATTCTCAATACCATGCATGGTCACATGTATCCAAAACACAACATTGAAACCAAACTTATATGAGGTATCTCCCTCAATCTCAGCATGCCTCTCTCGCCTATGAGAAGTCGTAGCCTCATATGTCTCCTTCAAATTTAATTGTAAATTATAATAGTAAAAAAATTGTTAATTTTCAAAACCAGAGTAATACTAACCACAATATGAAATTTTCTATCACCAACAATCTCCCTTATAATAGGATTAGTGTACATCTTCTTGTAAACATCAAACTTCATATTAGTGGGATCGGAAATGTCCGACAAAAATATAACATAAACATTTAACATTAAAAGTATATATAAATTAATAAAAAATATTATTTACCATATATTGTAGATACTGAACATATGAATCCTAGATCTATGTGGGACTAACCACCCCCATCATTCTCTTTCCAAGGTTGTGTAAATATTGAGCAGAATTATCATGCATAAAAATATCTCATGTCTCTTAGATATATGGTCACTTTTTATCATTGATCAGAGACCATAAACTCTAAAAATAAATAATAATATAATTCTTGTAATTAAATAAATTTCAAATAAATATTTATTAAAAGTTTATTTGATTGAGGGGGTTATAAACCACAAAAAAACTCAAAAAACTGGGCACCCCAGAAATTCAAGACTCATCCATCCCCTCTAGGAATGGAAAGCACCAACTTGACCTATTTTATTATATATTATTAGGTTGAAGTCCCAATTTTTTTATGTTCCAAAGTCCTAGAAAAATTTGGACCAAAGTCCCTAAAATAAGATAACCCAAAGGCCCATCAGAATGTGTCATGAAGGCCCCTAAAGGACATGGCCTGAAGGAATGAGTGAGTAGTGTACATCACTCTGAGTCACTAGCCTTTAAGTCATGCCACCCCCTATCAGTATTTATCACACACTGTTACCAGTATAAAAAATTTTTCACCCCTACCATAAATTTTTTCATTATGCTAGACTCTAAAATGCCATTATAGGGCACATATTCATCCACTATGTGAGAGGATGTCCGGATGATATATTCCATCACAATCATCTCTCTTTCGATCCACCCACCTGATGATTCTTGTGTGGTGCACCACTGCATCACCATCCTATTATGTCACATCATCATACTGGTTCCACAGTGTAGATAGACATGTATCATGACCCCTCTATCACACATCAAAAATCCATGATAATGAAAGGTTGGTTGATAGAGTCAAACATGCCTATCCCTCTTTAGAGGCCACCCACCCAGTGGTTCCTGTGTGTTTCCATGCTGCACGGTTTTCCTATTGCACTGAGTCATTCACTTTGTTTCTCCATGCCTCCTTCTACCCACTGATGATTACCCAAAGGACCTGTGGCCCAAAGAACTTTTTTTGATGGCCAGAATTCCCAATTTCATGGACCATAAGCCCATATTTGAAAAATGGTATTTCTTAATACATTACCCCCACTATAATTCTACACTACTTCTATGGTACCGTTATAGTTCCAACACCTACCAAGATTTGAACCATAGTCATTTGGAAGTGGAGGTCTTGGTTGAGTATGTCATGAACCGGATCTGGTTGCCATCAAACCGGCACCAAACCCGGCACGTTCCAAGGCCCGAAAAGTATTCCCTATCCCCACGGGCTGGCACAAGTTCCCAGGTATCATTAATTTAGGTATGGGAATGATTTATTAGAGTATTAAAGCATAACACATTAAAACAATCCATAATATAAATCTGAAATTTTCAAGACAAACAAGTCTTAACCAAAAACCAGAACTTAATACCTTGTATTAAAGATAATAAAATAGGTACAAATACAAATAATGGAAACATCAAGACATCCCCAAGGACTCCACATGACAAGGGGGTCATCACCCGCAAGTCGTCTCCACAACTCCGCCCCAGCGATGGGGACTAACACCCTGAACCGCCATCACCCTTGGCCTTTCCTTTACCTGAGTCAAACATAACCAAGTATAATTATTCCCATGGGGTTTAAGTAGGGTGTTATCCTAATCCCAATATGATACCACCCACTGATTCCAAATATGATGCAATACAATGTGAAAAAGCAAGCAGTTTTAGTACGCAAAGAAAGACAGTGATAAAATCCAAGAAATACAACTTTCAATTGAAAACAGTTTTCAAGCTAACATTTTCATAATGTTCAAACATTTAAATATAAATGTTAGATAATGTAAATTACTTCCAAAAACAACCAAATACAATGGAAAATATCACAAACACAATGAGCAACAAAATCGGGAACACCCATAGGCACTAGATAGTCTCGAGCCCCATGTACCTCATGCCTCGGTGTAAAGTAACCATAGTAAAATCCATTCTCGTGCACGAGCCACTAGTATGAAACATACCCATAACCTAGTGGTCCCCAATAATCATCCACATAGTTTAGATATAGTTTTCATTATCCAAATTCTAGGTGAAATAGGGACAAAACTCATCTGGTCCACTAGTTGTACTAGTACACATCCGCCCCACCTAGGTACCCGGGCTTCCCCCTTTGTGATCAAACAAATTCAGCATACCACATGCATCCATTTTCATATAAAAACACCAATACTGGTCACTTACAAACAATAAAGTATCTATACACACTTTATACCATTTAAAACCCACAAAAAACACTTTGATTTTCCATAAAACAATTTCTCAAAAAAAAACGCATTGTTTTTCACCCAACACTCCCTGAAAACCCCACTTTGCACACTATATGCACACCTATAAGTTACCAAAATAGAAAATGAATCCTTATAAATTTCAATTAAACCAACAAATCAATTTTTAGGTCATCCCCATGTGAACCAAGAAATGTAATCTTTGTAAAACTTCTATTTTTAAACAAACATGACACTTAAAGTTCACAAGTTCCACAACACCATTAAAACCAACTTTCACAGCAACAAACAGAAGGGATAAACATTCAAAACAGTAATTTCATCCCTAGTATATCCCAATAAAATAAAATAAGTAGTGATAGGGTATCCCCAAAAGAACCAACAAGATAGTTCCATGAAAAAACCCCAACATCACCTAAAATTGGCATTAAAATTTCATTTTCATTACAAAAACCACTAAAACCATTTTTTGAAGCAACCATAAAATTAAATGAACATGAAAATTTCATAAAAACATCAATTCAATTCACATATATTGAATACATATGGAATCACCTACCAAATTAGTTAAAACCTTGAATCCTTTGTGCGAAAATCAAATCGCACCACCACTGCACCAAGAGGGGCCTAGATCAAACCTAAAACCACGAGAATTGGAAAAGAAAACCCAAGTTTAAAACTTAGGTTCAAAACCCTACCCCCTGTTCATTTGGTACTTTAAGGAAGATGGAATAAATCCTAATAAAAACAATTGAAACCCTAAGCAAATTGAAAGAGGAAAGAAATGGACTCACTTACTTGAAGTATCCTGAAGTAATCACTCCAAAACAACAGTAGATGAAATTTAAAACATGCAAACTTCAGGGGTTGTTCGAACAAGATTTAGGAGGTCATTTAGGAACTGTAATGGAGGAAAAAGACTAAGAATTTAGAGATTTAATATGGGATGAAGTTACCTCTTCAATTCTGTCCTATTTGAGACGCCATATGAAGTTCTGCCCTAAGTCTCGATTTCAAAGAGCTCTAAGGAGGGGGGGAAAGGCAATGGGAGAACGCCTCGGCTTCTTAGGGTCTATAGGGAGGTGGAATCACTAAAAAATCATTATAATTAATAAGATATTAAAATATTAAAGAAACAATTTAAAACTGGAAAATGGGATTTCGGGTTGGCCCAATTCTCAATAAAAACCCAAATCTCCCATGATTATGGATTTATAAAGGATCCAAATTTAAATGTTGGTGTTAATAGGTCAGGGGAGGAAAATTAAGAATTTTAATGGATAAAAAAAATTTAAAAATTAATGAGTTATAAAAGAAACAAAATTTATTTTAAATCTGGAATTGGGCTCACAGTTTGGCCAAATTCATGAAAACTCACTCATTCCTCCATAAAACTTGGGAAACCCCCAAAACAAAGCATGAATGGAAAATAAATTAAAAATAACTTTAAAATAAGTTATTTATGTGACAATTATCCTCACCTTGAAAACTTTCCGGCCTGCAAAGTCACAGCAAGGTCAAAGCAACAACCAAACCCAACTGAGAAACCAATAGGTACTCCCTTGCCAGGTTTCGCCCCAAAAGGCCAAGACATCTCCAGTGATCAATTAAGGAAGGATTACTATCACAAAAAAAACTTATACCACTTTACTGAAATTATAATCACATTCATACTTTATCCCAAAATAAAACTCCTCAAACACTATCCGAACAAGACTCAAGCAATTCACCCAAACGAACAACAACTTTGAACAAGGTTACACTTACCTTACTTTAACTAAATCATTGGGTGCTCTCCAGTCCAAATGTTTACTCAAGGAATATGTTGGTATCTATATAACTCTGAATGATACTATCTACACCAATCCAAGACCATGGATAAATCTAATTTACTGGTATGGGGGACACAAATACGCTCCCCACCATAAGAGACAACCAATAATTTTTTTTCCGAGACAGAATCAGGACACTAATAGGGGGAGGCCTGAACGGACTCCCTGATACATTGGGTAGACTTCCATTAAAAATTTCTGAAGGAACATTCATGAAAATCATAGTGGTTCTCCCCACCATAAGAACCAACCATCTTAACCGACCAGTATGGGCCGGCACAGAAAAACCCAAAAATTTCAAGATTTGGGAAGGTCGCACGGTTAATCCGCACAGTTTGTGAAACCGTGAACTAACTGTGCTGATCAATCTTCCCACATGGATTCCAGGAACACAGTCACTCTTAATCGTTCACAAACCATGTGCTCAACCTGTCTAGCCAAATTTCCAACCATTCTCCAAAGACTCAATGGAAACCAAAGGGGGAGGGAATGACATTGGGTGATGACATGGGTACAATACCTTCCACCTATTTCTTCTAAACGTGAACAATAGAAGAAAGATGATGATACCATAGTTTTAAACTCTTCCTATCTTTCATATTTAGGATAGGACTTTGTACAAGGGTTTAAATGACCCTGTGATTTCCCCTGACTACGAGCCAGCTTCTCTCCGAGACCTATGTCTGGAGCTCAAATGATTGAAGCATCTTCGGCCTCGCAGTTAGTCTTTAGAAACCCACTGAATGAGAATTCTTCTTTCGGGGCCACCAACAACTACACCGCAATCCCAGATAATTTTTCCAGACATAACACATTCCAAACTCACTTTACCCTATCATGATATTTCACTGAAACAAGGGCTAAGAAGATGCACACACATCACACCTTGTTTCTTCACGTGAAAAACAATAGAAGTAAAAAACACATACACTCACCTTCCTCTAAAATTGAATATTTTGAAGTTTTTTCAAGGGAGACATTCGCCCAACATAACAGGGACTCTCATAGGATTTCACGACTTTCACCTATACGGTCAATCGAGCACATGACATTATAAGTCATCACCGAACATGACCATTGTGACTGATATAAACAATGCATGGAGAGGGACCTTATACAACATCCCCAAAAAACACACAATTCTAAAAAGTGGCCACAATATCCTATCGTGACCATATTTCCCACACTGGTGGTATAACATGAACTCATGCTTCAAAGAAACTTTGAAGAACCCAAAGGCCCTCTTAGACACCATCGAGACACTCATCCACACTAACAACCCTAGACCACATCCACCTTCGACGAATCAAGAAACTTAAGAAACTAAGGTCTCTTTCAACCTTCCAAGAGAACTCTTCCATTACAAGAGGATCTAAAAATCAAAGAAAGGAATTGATGTAGACTCAATCTAAAGATCTCGAGAAAAAAAAATTCCTTATATTGATCAACTAGAGGATTTTCCAATGGAGAAACAATCTGGGTTGCACTTCAGTTATGCATTAACCCTTAATGGGGGAATACCTTATCCAAAAAGTGAACCTAAAGACCCAACCTAGATGGTACATTGGTCAAAAGGTGCCAAAAACCAGATCCAAACACGTGAAGGGATCCTCCATAAAGGTGTCCCAAAACATATCTTAGAGGAGACTACTAACCGGTCCTTCTACCCAGCTTACCAACCAAAC
Organism: Viscum album; assembly: GCA_963277665.1. Taxonomy (NCBI): domain Eukaryota; kingdom Viridiplantae; phylum Streptophyta; class Magnoliopsida; order Santalales; family Viscaceae; genus Viscum; species Viscum album. Next base: position 1,182,303,389 of record OY728164.1, read on the forward strand.
ACAAACCCAAAACACAGTTCGAACAGGAGGGGTTCTTGGACTCAAAACATCCCACAACATCAACATTTTCCAAAAACACATAATATAAACCATCCCAAACAATTCATCAATACACCAAGTTTTTCTTTAAAAACATTTCTTTGAAAACAAATGGTTCAGCGGTTAGCACATCCACCAATGGTACCCCATGGGCCTTACACATGCATGTTTCTGTGCCACACTGGGCACCCTCCCCATATCCATCCTGACACTCATCCAGTCATGTCATCAACCATCCATATTCCCATATAACCCCATGAATGTGGTTTCTCATGAAAATACCAAAGGTTAAAACAAAAATTCTATCCACTTTTCAAAACCAAAACGGTCAACCAACACATCCTTTTTCTCAAAACTGCTAACCATGAGATCAAAATCCCAACTCACATCTTACAAAACTTTTCAGAAAGACACAACCATTTAGAAAAGAACTCACATTCAAGATATTCACATCAATTTCAAAACATCTCATCCCATTAAAACACTCTTCGATTGTTTAGAAATCTCTATTGGAAACACTTTTCAAAACTAACTTCAATATAGTTCCTACTTTCAAAAGAGGTGTAATCACACCATTTTCCATTTCAAAAAAATTCTGAAAATTCAGTTTCGCCATTTCATAAACCAAAACATTCCCTATTTATTTGAAAATCATTTCAAAAAAACTCCACGCTTCTTAAAACCAAGTCACTTTAAAACCAAAGTGCCAAGATTTCAAAACTTAAGCACAAAACAATGCGAGAGGAAACTAGTTTCAGTGGGTGACTTGGAAATATGGTTGGCAGCCATATTCCAATAACTTCACCATCATAGAGAGTGTTCTAGGGAATATCCCCGGCTCCACATGGCTTTCCAGGCCCTGCGAGCTCACTGAGACCATTAACCCAACTCTCTTTTCATTTCCCCTAATCATCATCAAACCAAGAAAACCAAAGGACTTAGATAAATCCCGACTTCCGCTGGCGACTCGAATCCCATCATGAGGTGTGGTGATCAGGAACACTACTCATAACCAAACTACCAAGTCCCAATAATCCTAACTCTATATTATCCAGACTGTTTCCTAAATAACGTGACCCAAAGAGTTAACCAGAACCTCCTCTGATACCATTTTATCACGAACCGGATATGGTCTCCATCAAACTGGCACCAAACCTGGCATGTTTCAAGGCCCGAAGGGCGTTACCTATCCCCACAGGCTGACACAAGTGCCCGGGTATCATTAATTTAGGTATGGGAATGATTTACCATAGTATGAAAGCATAACACATTAAAACAATCCATAATATAAATCTGAAATTTTCAAGCCAAACAAGTCTTAAACAAAAACCATAACTGAATAAATTGGATTAAAGACAATAAAATAAGTCCAAATACAAATAATGGAAACAATAAGACATCCCCAAGGACTCCACATGACAATGGGGTCATCACCCGCAAGTCGTCTCCACAACTCTGCCCCAGCGATGGGGACTAACACCCTGAACCGCCATCACCCTTGTCCTTTCCTTTACCTGAGTCAAACATAGACAAGTATACTTACACCCACAGGGTTTAAGTAGGGTGTGATCCTAATCCCAATATGATACCACCCAATTATTCCAAATAGGATTCAATACAATGTGAAAAAACAAGCAGTTTTAGTACGCAAAGAAAGACAGTGATAAAATCCAAGAAATGCAACTTTCAATTGAAAACAGTTTTCAAGATAAAATTTTCATAATGTTCACACATTTAAATAGACATGTTATCTACTATAAATTACTTCCAAAAACACCCAAATACAATGGAAAATATCACAAACACAATGAGAAACAAAATCAGGAACACCCCTAGGCACTAGATAGTCTCGGGCCCCACATACCTCATACCTCGGTGTAAAGTAACCATAGTAAAATATGTTCTAGTGCACGAGCCACTAGTAGGGAACATACCCATAACCTAGTGGTCCCAAATCATTATCCACATAGTTTAGTTAGAGTTGTCATTATCCAAATGCTAGGTGAAACAGGGACAAAACCCATCTGATCCACCAGCCGTACTAGTACACATCTGCCCCACCTAGGTACCTGGGCTTCCCCCTTTGTGCTCAAACAAATTAAGCATGCCACATGCATCCATCTTCATATAAAAACACCAATACTGGTCACTTAAAAACAATACAGTATCTATACACACTTTATACCATTTAAAACCCACAAAAAACACTTTGATTCCCCATAAAACAATTTCTCAAAAAAACTGCATTGTTTTGCACCCAACACTCCCTAAAAACCCCAATTTTCACACTATATGCATACCTATAAGTTACCAAAACAGAAAATTCAGCCTTATACATTTCAATTAAACCAACAAATAAATTTTTAGGGCATCCCCATGTGAACCAAGAAATGTAATCTTTGTAAAACTTCCATTTTTAAACAAACATGACACTTAAAGTTCACAAGTTCCACAACACCATTAAAACAAAATTTCACAGCAACAAACAGAAGGTATAAACATTCAAAACATTAATTTTAGCCATAGTAAATCCCAATAAAATAAAATAATTAGTTATAGGGCAGCCCCAAAAGAACCAACAAGAGACTTCCACGAAAAAAACCCAATTTCACCTAAAATTGGCATTAAAAATTCATTTACATTACAAAAACCACTAAAACCATTTTTTGAAGCAACCATAAAATTAAATGAACATGAAAATTTCATAAAAACAGAAATTCAATTCACATAGATTTCATACATATGGAATCACCTACCAAATTAGTTAAAACCTTGAATCCTTTGTGTGAAAATCAAATCGCACCACCACCGCACCAAGAGGGACCTAGATCAAACCTAAAACCACAAGAATTGGAAAATAAAACCCAAGGTTAAACCTTAGGTTTGAAACCCTACCCACTGGTCATTTTTTACTTCAAGTAAGAGGGAATAAACCCTAATAAAAACAAATGAAACCCTAAGCAATTTGAAAGAGGAAAGAAATTGACTCACTTAGTTGAAGTATCCTGAATTAATCACTCCAAAAAAATAGTAGATGAAATTAAAAACAACCAAAATTCAGGGTTTCTTCGAAAAAGATTTAGGAGGTAATTTAGGAACTGGAATGGAGGAAAAATACTAATAATTGAGAGAGTTAAGAAGGGATGAATTTACCTCTTCAATTCTGGCCGATTTGAGACACCCTATGAAGTTCTTCCCTAAGTCGCAATTTCAAAGAGATCTAAGGAGGGGTAAAGGCAATGGGAGCGTGTCTGGGATTATTAGGGTCGATAGGGAGGTGGAATCACTGAAAAAATCATTATAATGAATAAGATATTAAAATATTAAAGAAACAATTTAAAACTGGAAAATAGGCTTTCGGGTTGGCCCAATTCTCAAATAAAAACCCAAATTCCCCCTGATTATGGAGTTATAAAGGCTCCAAATTTAAATTTTGGTGTTAATATGTCAGGGGAGGACAAGTAATAATTTGAATGGATAAAAAATGTTGAAAAATGAATGAGTTATAAAAGAAACAAAATTTATTTTAAATCTGGAATTGGGCTCATGGTTTGGCCCAATTCATGAAAACTCACCCATTCCTCCATAAAACATGGGAAACCCCCAAAACAAAGCATGAATGGAAAATAAATTAAAAATAAATTTAAAATAAGTTATTTATGTGACAGAGTACCACTTTATGGGAACCTGATCCCATGATACTCATCTTGTAAAAAAATAATTCTATAGAATCACACTAGGCCACCCAACAGCTATATGAAAAAAAATGCAGATAAGAACATATAATCAAACAATTATATATATATATATAATAAATAAATTACATAATTGAACATACCTCTGCAATAATGGATTAAAATTAAGAAATAGACACCACTCGTGAATTGGTTCAGGAATCATTAATCTAGCTAGGTTGCCACCCCTCCTAGTTGACAATGTAGTGGCAACGTTCTGCGGATCCGATGGTGAGTCATAGAGTTGATTAACAGGAAGTAAAATATTAGTGGGGGAATTAAAAATCTCGTCATAATCCTCTCCAACCATCTAAAACAAAAAAAATTATACTTGCAAATAATTGTTAATATAAATATCAAATATTAAAAACTAATAATTTTTTTAAAAAAACAAATAATATATATTGATCCTAACTATAAATGGAATGTAATACACCATTATTCATCTTAATCTCCCTATTAATCAATTTAAAGCTCTTCACCTTCCTCCCTAGTATCATTAATTTCCATATGAACTTTAGTTTTATCTTCCCTCGTTATTTCAAATTCATTGGTTGCATCATTGACATTATCAACAACATTATCCCTAAATTGTGGGGTCTCATCATTGATATCTGTATATCTTTGAGTAAGAGATGTATTAAGAAATGTTTCTTGAAAATTTTCAATATTTTTCACTTCTACATAATCACTTTCATTTTTTATAAACTGGATTTTAAGATATTTCATTTTCATTACACTCTACCAGTCATTTAAATCTCTCAAAGCAACATAATAACTTTCATAATAAACTTGATTTGATTGATGTGCCACCATAAATGATTTATTTATTATAAGAATAATTTTTTATTTAATTTTAAAGACTCCATATATTGGATTAATTTACAACTCTCGATCAATATCAAACAAATGAAATTTAAACATTGTCACATAATTCTTTCCCAAATAACATAACTCAATTATTTCATCCAACATGCCATAAAAGTCGGCATCACATTATTTATGATGGGATCCTTTAAAAAAACACCATTTTTCATTTATTTTTATTATTCACCGTATGTACTTGTATTAAATCAAAATCCATTAACCACGTATGCATTATAAGATTTGACCAATTTGGATTATAGGTTACACAGTGAACATAATAAACTAGCAATTTTATTTCCATGTCATGATAAGTGGAAAAAATAGAACATAAGTAATATATTAAATATCAAATTGATTTCATATGTTCTAATTTAATCAATTTAATTCACCAATCTTTGAAATTGGTAGGAAAATTTCATTTTTGATGTTCTTCAAGAGCAGTTGGGTTAATTTGAGTGATTTTTTTAATATGAAGATCATATAATCTACAATTCAATTCTTATAAATTTAATTTTAAAACATATTTAAGAAAATAGTTAAAAGTATCACTTACTATATAAATCATTTCATTTCTTCACGATTGATCATAACATATGTATGAGCTATATGTTGTTCATTATTTTAAAGTCGTCGTTCAAAATCACCACTGAAACTAAGCTCAGTCCAATTAAATAATGATAATAAATGGTCTATGACATCATCAACATTTCTCTCATTGTGATCCATTAGATTATTTTTTGAAATATATTAATATCAAAAATAATAAGAGCATAAATTTGAAATTTCCTCATGTAAGTATGTTTCTATAATTGACCTTTCAACTGATACTTTATTTCATACATTCTTCTTCAATTTTTTATGCATCTCTCATATGGGTACATCCATTAGAACTCTATCAACAGTACACATTTTTTATCAAAAGGAAACTATAATAATAAATTTTTCATTGAATCAAAAAAGGAAGAAGAAAATATTCTTTCCAATTTACATAAAATTAGAAAAATAAATTTTTTCCATGAACTCAGTGCAGCATAGTCTTTTCTTCTTGAAAACGAATCAGAAAAAATATGGTATTTCAGTCAACGCATCATAGATCGAAGAATACAAAAACCCTCTAAGACTAATGGAAAATAATTTTTCTATTATTACATTAGAGTGATTCCATTTTAACCTGGTAATATGTTCATTTCAGATATAGCATGAAAAGTTAAACGCATAGCCATCAGTTTACCTCAAATATGCAATCCACTAACAAAATAATTAATTAATTTCTTTATAAATTGCATAAGCTTCTTTTGTATTTATTAATGTTTGTGAAATTTCAATTTCATATAACTCAAGTTTGGGACACTAGAAAATTGGGACAAGATTTAACCATGCTTTTACAGTATCATTGGTCTTTCTAGGTTTGTCTAACATGGTATAAAATATATTATAAATTTTTTTCTCAATATTTATTAAATCTAACTTGTAATAGACCAAAAAATATAACCAAGGTAGAAGGTCCCAAAAAACCACTGCTTTATCCATTTGTGATCTCTCCTAAAGACCTATTTTTTATTGATTTATAGTTGATCCAAAAGTAATATGAGGTAATGAAGAGATGGTGGATTTTACTTGAATACGAGATAAAACTACTAGAGTCCCATCTCTTCCAATTCTACCTTTTGTAAAAAAAATCTATTCCTTTGGAAATGATGATCAGCTAGAATAAATATTCAATGGCAGTAAAAAAACATGTTTTCTTTCTATTAACAAGCATAAAATATATTTTTTTCACTCGTGCAGTATGCACAAGATTTTTTACCATGTGCACTCTATCAAGATTACATACCATGTGCTAGAAAGCAATTGATTTCCCACATTAATCTATCTTTGAGTGTAAAATTATGGTATGTGACTAAATCATATGTAGTTACACCATCACTCCATAATAAAATTAACTCATCAATCTATGGATTTAAATAAACATCGATATTATTCTTTGGATGTATTGTAATTAGAAACTTAAAATAGAAGTATGGGTCCTTCATCAATATTCTTGAAGGTATCTTGTACATATTTATGAAAATAGACTGATAAGAATATTGATTGTCGTAAGCACCAAATGGATAGAAACCATTAGTCAAAAGACCTAACCACACGTTATGAGGTTTCAATGTAAAATATTGATGATCTTGATAAAAGTTTTTCCACAAATCACAATCAGAAGGATGATTAAAGCTTATACTGACAGAAATATTGGATTTATGGTATGTCATCAATACAATTGTGTTGCGAGACATAAATAGACACCACAATCTAAGTGTTATTGGAAAACACCTCAACTTTTAAATAGGAACAAATACGGGCATTCCTTATTTTACCTCTTTGTTCCTTGATTGTCCACATATTGGAAAATTAACTAATGACTAATATTCAACATAATATAATATGAAATCATTTGAACATGCATAGATATCCGAATAACTGAGACCCAAATTATGAACCAACTATTTTTGATTTCTTAGAAATTTAGAGGAAGCTTATTTCCCTTGAGAAAAAATTATTTATCTAAAAAAATATATGATTAAAACAACTATTTGACAATCCAAAATCTGATTTAAAATCCATTCACTAGTGCAGAAAACGTTTTTTACGTCGGTTATTCTTCATTTTTTACGTGGTTTCTAGCCGAAGTTAATACGGGCGATGTTATAAATAAAGTTTTTGACGTCGGTTATTTTAAAACCGACGTCAAAAACATAAAATCGTGATGTTTATGACGTCGGTTATTTTAGAACCGACGTGATAAATAAAATGGGAAGGGTTTATCATGTCGGTTGTTTAACAACCTACGTGATAAAAGGCCTGGAAAATGGTTTATCATGTCGGTTCTTAAAAAACCGATGTGATAAAAGGATGGGGAAATAGTCTATCACGTTGGTTATTATAGAACCGCCGTGATAAACCGGGGGGGTTATCACGTCGGTTATTAAACAACCGACGTGATAAACCGGGGGGCAGGGGGTTTATCACGTTGTTTTTTTAATAACCGACGTGATAAACCGGGGGAGGGGGGTTTATCACGTCGGTTATTATATAACCTCCGTGATAAACTGGGGTGAGGGGGGTTTATCGCGTCGGTTATTATATAACCGCCATGATAAACCGGGGGGAGGGGGGTTTATCACGTCGTTTATTAAATAACCGATGTGATAAACCATTTTCCACGCCTTTTATCATGTCGGTTATTAAATAACTGACGTGATAAACCATTTCCCAAGCCTTTTATCACATCGGTTATTAAATAACCGACGTGATAAACCCGATTTTTTTTTAAATTGAATGCAGTCATCTGCTCTCCACCAGAATCAACCAGAAAACAAATCAAGAAATCGTACCACAAAAACAGAAGTAGATCAAAATTAAGCATGTACATTGATAACATATAAAACTTACCCCCTAGACAGCCCCCACCCTCATGTATACCCCATGGACAGCCCTCCCCCGCCCCGTTGGAGCCCTCACCCTCATGTATACCCCCTGGACAGCCCTCCCCCACCCCATTGGAGCTCCCACCCTCATGTATACCCCTTGGACAGCCCTCTCCCACCCCATTGGAGCCCCCACCACACTCCTGGACTGCCCCCAACCCCCGAATAGCCCTAAACACCCCTCGACAACCCCCCACCCACCTGAACAGCACCCCCTCACCCCCTCACCCCACTTGACAGTCCCCACCACACCCCTGGACAACCCCCCCACCCTCATGTATACCCCCCCCCACCCCTGGACAGCACTCCCGCACCCCTGGACCGCCTTCCCACACCCCTGGACAGCCCTGCCACCCCCCCTGGACTATCCCCCCACCCCACCGGACATCCCTCCCGGACCGCTGGACACCCCCCAACCCCACTGAACACACCCCCACACCCTTGGAACCCCTCCCCCACAGACCCAAATCCATACCAGAAAAACCATCATAAGTAAACCAAAACAAGAAGCAGAGAAAAATTAAACATTCACTTATATAACATTCAAAACTTACACTGTCAACTTCAAAAAAAACCAAATCCAACCTAAACAACTACCAAATACACAATTACAATGACAATATTTAAAATTACATTTTACATTACAAACAACTAAAAGTCAATCAAACCTGTAAAATAATTTGAACACTCCACTTGTAAGTGTTTGATGTCTTCAGCATTATAGGGTTTAGGGTCATCAAAAATCTACAAATGAAAAAGAAAGTAGTTAACGTGTATAATGAATAAATCAAATTGAAATATTATGGCAAAGTTTAAGAGGAAATCGTACCAGGTCAAAATTTACAACTGTCCCGGTTGTTATTATTTCATACATAAATCTTAATATATAATATCCGCATTCGATGAGGCCTTATTGTTCATGACAATTCTTTTTGAATGAGTGTAAATTCAATATATTATTTTTATGTAATAAATCAAAAAGTACAAATTATAAATGGATATTTACCTTCGCATTTACATATTTGATCTTTGCACCTCTTTTCTTTGTGTTTTTTCTAAAGTAGGCCCATGCACTGTTAGAAAATAATACGAATGGGGTAAATTTAAAATTCATTATAATATATAAAACTATTGATAAATTGAAACTTACTTTTCCAATATATTCTTAAAATTATCCCACACATCACCATGGACAGAGCATATCCAATAAAGGGATTTCTCCCTTGGGAAAAAAATCCCTAACATTCAATGATCACTGATAAAAGGAAATTTGACATTAGTGGTTTTTTATGTTAAAAGATAATTAACTCTTTGAGAGAAATGTGTTTCATACCTCTCACAAAAAGGCATCATCCAACATTGTGTGATTATATTCTTTTCAAATATTTCAGCAATATAAACCATTCTTTGTTCCTCATTCAATGAACATGCTTCAGGGGAAATCAATTGAGGGTCCATGAATCCATATACTTCTGTCATCTCATTCCTCTCACAAATTTTATAAAGATACCTAATACAAAACATACATAAGTATACATTTTTAATAAATATAACGCATGGAAAAGGTGTTAAGACTTACATGGAAAACATTTTCACTACGTTGATGCCCAACTTATCTCCAGTAACAAGCTCCATGATATCAGTTTTTATAATCCCCACTCTTATTTCACATCCACAAACATGAGCTTCCATTGGAAACTCATAATAACCCGACAACAAATGTGAATATCTTGACAATCTGTCAAGACCATTTTAATCTGTATCTGATGTCATAGCCATTTGTCTTTGTTGTTTTCTATACAGTATTTCTTTACCTTTGAAGTATTCCTGTAAAAAAAATTGAAAAATATATTATTTTTCAAATGATAAAACAACTTTAATAAAAAAAATAAAAGATATAACATTCATACCTCTATGGTAATGAGTCGAAGAAGTCTGGATGGACAAATTAAAAAATGGTTGATACTCTGTCCAACTTTCGTCACCTCATCTGTAGGTATTGGTACCCTAGCTGATCTATCTATAATATCCTGTATAGTGACCCTCTGATTCTCTACCTCTAATTGTTGATGATGAACTGTATCTCCTATACAATATACCAACCCATATGCTACTATATGATGTTGAGAATCATCAACATACAAGTCGCAATAAGTAGGAAGCTACGGCAGAGGCGTAGGATAAAAAATGGGGTCCGCAGGCTGAGGTGGGGGAGTGGGAGCTACTGGCGGAGGTGGAGGATAAATAATGGGGTCTGCAGGGGGAGGTGGAGGAGTGGGAGCTGCAATCTGAAATTGTCTTTTCATTTCTGCAAACATAGACTGCACCGACTCTCTAATCTTGTCCTCCATCGTCGCATTAATATTATGAACTTCATCCTCCAAGGATTCTATTTTTTTTTAAACCCCCTCAATGTTAGAAGTTGAAGAACGTGGAAACACTTTTCTTACCGATACACCTACCGGATATCCTCTTACACGACCAGGATGTTCGGGCCTTCCCAATACTGCAAATAAAATATCTTCCCTCCCAGTAGCTGTAAATGTCCCCCCTGAACTCTGATCACTAGTGCAAAAACACTTTTTCGCGTCGGTTTTTTTTTATTTTTAACGTCGGTTATAAACCGACGTCTTTATAGGCGACGTTAAAAATAGCGTTTTCGCGTCGGTTCATAGAAACCGACGCGAAAAATAATTCGCTTATGAGCTTCGGCGTCGGTTTTTTATAAAACCGACGCCGAAGCTACATGTAGACATTATTTTCCGCGTCGGTTCATTAAAAAACCGACGCGGAGAATATATTCGAATAGGTTTTCCGCGTCGGTTTTTAGAAAAACCGACGCGGAAAACCGATTGGAACAGGATTTTCCGCGTCGGTTTTTAGAAAAACCGACGCGGAAAACCGCATTCAACCGGATTTTCCGCGTCGGTTTTTCTAAAAACCGACGCGGAAACCCGACGCGGAGAATATATTCGAATAGGTTTTCCGCGTCGGTTTTTAGAAAAACCGACGCGGAAAACCGATTGGAACAGGATTTTCCGCGTCGGTTTTTAGAAAAACCGACGCGGAAAACCGCATTCAACCGGATTTTCCGCGTCGGTTTTTCTAAAAACCGACGCGGAAACCCGCTTTCAACCGCGTTTTCCGCGTCGGTTTTTCTAAAAACCGACGCGGAAAACCCTTTCGGCGTCGGTTTTTAAAAAAACCGACGCCGTAAATAATTTTTTTTTAAAATTATTCGGCGTCGGTTTTTAAAATAACCGACGCCGTAAATTTTTTTTTTTTTTTAAATAAAATACATATATTTTCTCCTCCAAACAAATCGGAACCCTGAAAAAAAATAACGAAGTATACAAAAACAATTAAACAGCTTTAACAGAAGTACTTCAGAAAACTCAAAGTAAAGCAGAATTAAAATACACGTACCTACATGGTGCATTTTCTTAATCTAACCATACTCAGTATCAATCATTGTAAGTTTCCTCCCATAGATAGCACCAATCCTGTCAAAACAGTAATGAAACGAGTGAAAAAATCAATCCAAGTTATTAGTGCAATGAATAAACATTAAATGAAAATGTGTAATTTATTTGAATCATTCATTTTTTCACAAAGTAAATTACCAAAATGAAATGATCAAAATTCCAGGAACACTCAGCCGATGCAACCTCTTCCTCACCTCCCCCACTGAAGATGTTGGGGGTGTCTTTTCACCATAGAATCCCCACCACCCCCAACCTCAGGTTTTTATATTTGCTCTGTATAGACGTACATTACCTATTCACTATTGTTATTTGTTTAAGTTATGGAATAACAGAGAAATAAATTTGAGTGCAAAAAATAGGTTAGAAAATTGAAATCAAATGCAGATTGAAGATACATAAAGAAACATACCTTAAAAATTGACGCCTTCTATTTTATCTTTGTGCAAACCCACTAAGCGTTGTTTCAGGTATTATGTGATATGCTTCTCGGCAATCATTTTTCGATATTTATTTGCATAAAAAATAAAAAGGCCTAGAAGATATTGCTGTGCATTCAAGGGAGACAATTTTTAGTGTTTGTGAATGTTATTTCGCTATACGAATCTCTATGTTCATGATCCAAGTACCACCCTACAGATTTGTCACTGTACAGACAAATGATTTTAAGAAATAACAATGAAAAGAAATATAATAACTAATTCTGAATTAAAATACACGTACCTGAAATATACGACATGCTTATTGTTGGTTATTGTTGAAGGATTCATTTGATTATTAGTAGATTCAATAAAACAGTTTTTGCAGAGGCACTTGAGAAAACTCAGTAAATCAGAATTAAAATACACGTACCTGAAATATATGACATGCTCATTGTTTGTTATTGTTGAAGCATTCATTTGATTATTAGTAGGTTCAAACACCTAATATATCATAAGAGTTAGTTTTTTAAACCCATATATAATATTATTTATAAATATTAGTATACATACCTCAAATCTTAATCAGACTTAACAAATAGTCCGCAAAAGTAGATTGAATATGAATCATATCAGATTGAGAATATGACTGTGAATCATTGAATACCTACAATAATATTGAATGATATGAAATTAATAAATAGAAGAAAGTGGATGAAAATATATAAAAAAGTTAATACAACTAACCTTATGAAAATCAGTAGTTTCCCCAGTTGTGATTATCTCGTACATAAATCGTAGAATATAATAACCACATTCAACGCTTCCATTTTGACGATGACACTGCAGTTATAAAACATTTAACTAATAATGAAACCCAATATATAACAAAAATATAAAAACTAATTACCTGTACTTCCACATATTTGATTTTCGTTGGTTTCTTTTCATTTGTAAAATGTTTCCATGAACTGCATTGTTTTATATAAGAACTAATAAAACTTGTGTAAACAATTAAAATTAAACATAACAAACTTCTAAAAATAAAAAAACAACTTACCTGTTTAATAAGTTGGAAAACGTTTTACGCACTTTTCCTAATAAAGAGCAAAACCAATATAAGGTGCATTCATTTGGGCAAAATACACCTAACATCCAATGCCCCCTATAATACAAAAAGTTCATAATTAATGACATTATAATGATCATGAGTTCAAAATTATGTTGATATTCTTACTTATCAACAAATGGCAAAAACCAGCACTGAATCTCTGTTTGTGATAATCTCTCGGATATATATTTAACTTTTTCATCATTTTTCACATGTTTGACTTCCGAGGAAATGTACTCTGGATCTATAAAGCTATAAATGCTTGTAGTTTCATTTTGTAAAAGAATCCTGTATAGATACCTAATTTAAAAAGAAAACATAGTTAGTCAATGACATAACAATATTTTAGTAAAGAAATAGCAATTCAGACGTCAATTTACTTACATGGAAAACAACTGCACCACATTCAGCCCGATCTCTTCAAAATTAACTAAATTCATGATATCTTCTTTCAATATTCTCAATTTATAATTTCTTCCACATATATCGGGCGTCATCCGAAACTCATAGATAAAATTCAAGGAAGAAGAGCACTGAGATAATCTTTTCAACCCAGAAGAAATATCAGAAGTATCTACAGCCGACTGTTTTTGAACATTTTGCTGCATTTGTACAGTTTCTTTTGCTTTCAGATATTCCTATATAAGTTAAATGTCAGAAAACATTATAAGTAATTTGGAATCATTTCTAATTACTAGTTAAAAAAACTCATACCTCATGTGAAATATAACGAAGAAGTGCAGTTGGCCAAAGTAAAAAATGGCCCATGCATTCCCCAACACTGGTGATCTCCGCAGTAGGAAATGGTAGTAGAGCAGTAGGATCTATAATAAAAAGTACTGATACTCTAACCTGACCCATCTGCATAGGCTGATGATGTACCGAGTCCCCCAAAAAATACACTTGTCCTAACGCAACAATATGTACATGAGGATCTCCCGCAAACAACTCACAATATAAGGTTTGATCCGATGGAGGAGGTGGAGGCTCAAAGTTAGCAGGTGGGGCAGGGTAGTCAGGGTGAGCAGGCTGAGAAGTCAGAAAAATGAAAAGGGTATATTAGTGTTTAAAATTTTTAACATAGAAAAATTGATTAAAAATTAAATTAAATAATATACCTCAAATGGTTGCGCAGACGGGGCAGGGTAAGCAGATGAGGCAGGGTAGTCCGGGTGAGTTGGCTGAGAATGTTGAAAAATGAAAAAGTTATATCAGTGTTTATAATTTATAAAATAGACAAATTGATGACATTAAATAATATACCTCGGAAGGCTGCCCAGACGGTGTTGGGTAAGCATATGAGGCATGATAGTCTGAGTGAGTAGGCTGAGAATGTTGAAAAATGAAAAAGTTATATCAGTGTTTATAATTTATAGAAAAGAAAAATTGTTAACAGTAAATAATATACCTCGGAAGGATGAGCAGACTGTGACTGTCTTGCCAAGTGTTCTAATAAAGCCTTCTGTACTGCTGCTTGAATTTGATCACCCATAGACCGTTTCATATCCTGCAGCTCTTCTTTTAAGGATTCAATTTCCGGGTCTCTTGGTTGCTTACTCTTACCAAAAACCTTCCGAATACTAACACCCGCCTGATATCCTCTAACACGGCCGGGGTGTTCAGTCTTTCCCAAAGCAGTGGCTAGGATATCCATCCTACCCTCAGGGATAAAAGAGGCCTGTGTCTCTTTCTCCTGAAGTTCATCCTGAAATGAAAAATAAAAAATTTATATTAGTGTTTATAAATTATAAAAAAGGAAAATTGTTAACAAAGAATTAATATTTACTTACAATTCTATCAGCCACTTGATGAGCTTCGTCTGTAAGATATTGTTCATTTTTTTTTCTTCTTGCTCGTTTCCATTTCTCATGGCGAGTGGGAGGAGATGGAGGACCATACTGGACCTCTTCTGAACCACTACTTGATCGAGCTCTTAATGCTTCAAATTTTTCTTCAATAATTTTCTGCTCCAAATACGAGTATCCTCCACGTGATAAAGTATGAGGGTATACGTTTTTCAACTGGATCTCCTGATGAGATCTTCTGGAGGCCTGTTACATAAAAATAAACACATTAGTAATAAGGAAAATATAGCATAAATTTTAAAATATAAAACAATTACAATACCTGAAATTTCTCTTCCTGACGACTGTCAACAAATCGCTTCCATGTTTCTTCATCTATATATGGATACTTAAGACATGGGCTTTCAAACCTTCTCTTTCCAAAAACATAATCTTTCGTCAGTTTGTTTTTAAAATCTCTCCATCGAACCGCCGCTAAAGAGAGATGTCTTTTCCTAATTTCTTTGGTTTCCTCAAAATTGAATGTCATCTGTAATTGAAAAAATAAAATATGTCATTTAAACTATATAATATTAAAAAAATGAGATAAAATAAATAAATAAAGATATTTTACCGTCACGGCCTCCCAAAGTTGTTGCTTCGCCGTCCTGTCCACTGACTTCCAATCAGGATATAAAATACTAATCCTGCAACGGCTCTGCATCGCTATATAACTGACAAACTGAACTGCATTTGGGCCAACTGCATTATTATTATCATCAAAACGGATGTGTAATTTGTTATCATCACGAGCGAGTGATAGTTTTGGTAAACGTGTAATACCACGTTTACCAACTAGAGAACTTGATTTTTCAGTAGTAACTGGAGAAGTCTCCTCCGCCGAGGACGCATCAGTAGTCCTGCAATTTTTTTTAATAAATTAACAGTTTTATTTCATTAAATATGTATATTACTGAATATTTAATAATATGTCAAAATAGATATACCTCGGTAACTGCTCATCTCTATCTGTATTTGACATTGCTACTAGAAAGTGTAATGAAATTTTGGGTACCTGCATATCATTAGAAAACTGAATAATTAGAAACAAGGAAATGAAAAATAAATATGTAAAAATAGAGGCATGCATTTGTAAGTTTTAAAAATAGACACAAAATATAAATATTTACCAGAAAAATTAGGAGACTAATTTAGTGTTTTCCCACGTCCCTTCATCATGATCGGTACGTACTGCATGCACTATGTCTGTCTTATATTCATTGTAATCATCTGAAAATTGCATAATAGATGAATAACGCTCATGTAAATCACTAGCATCATCAGAATCATCATCATCACCCAAATGATATCTTTTCCCTTGCAAAACAACTGACCACTGATCATTCGACGGATCAATGACATAAAATACTTGTTTTGCATGTGTCGCCAAGATAAATGGTTCCTCATTGTGATTAAATCTTTTCAAATCAACCAGTTTAAACCCATATTCATCATGTTTCACGCCACTATTACTATCAACCCAATTGCACTTAAAAATAGTGACTCGAAATTTAATATAATCAATTTCCCATATGTCTTCAATAACTCCAAAATATGATGTTGATGCAGAAATTGGGTTTTTATCTTTGGCACTCGAAAAATGCACTGCTTCAGCGAATACCATCACACCACTATTCTGAACGGTACTCTTGTCATCCAGGTTTTTTGTGTAAAATGTGTAGCCATTGATATCAAAACCAGACCAAGTGATCACATTAAAAGATGGTCCCCCTGATAACCACTTCAATGTTTCTGATACAGATATATCTGAGGTGACTTTCTCTTTAAACCATGAAACAAATGTCTTCTTATGCTCAATCATCAACCACTTTTCATTTCTTTTCTGATATCGTAACTTTAATTCAGCAATATGTGAGGATATATATGGTTGAACCTCATCTGTGTTGTTCAAAATGTATAAATGTGCTTGCATCACTTCATCACGTGGAATGAACTTTACCTTTAAGCCTCGAACCCCTCTACCTTCTCTGTCAACTGTCATATGTCGAGATAGAGGGAGACCAATATGCTCCACTTCATTCAAATAATCAGTACAGAACTCAATCACCTCTTCTGATACATATTTTTGAACAATAGAGGCCTCTGGTCGATAAGGATTTTTAACATATCCTTTCAAAATTTTCATATATCTTTCAAAAGGATACATCCATCTTAAATAAACAGGCCCACACATTCTTATCTCACGCACCAAATGAACCAATAGATGAACCATTATATCAAAAAATGTGGGTGGGAAATACATTTCTAGTTGACAAAGAATAAGAGTTGCTTCATTCTCCAACAAATCTAACAAATTTTGATCAACGACTTTGCTACAAATGGATTTAAAGAAATTACATAACCTGATGATTGTCTTCCTGACAGCTTTCGGTAATATACCACGCACTGCTACTGGTAGAATTTGTTGCATTAACACATGACAATCATGTGATTTCATACCTATTAATTTACAATCCTTCAATGACACAAAATTACTCACATTTGAAGAAAAACCACTGGGTACTTTAATACCATGAAGACACTGACAAAAATTCATCTTTTCAATCTTGCTTAATGTGTGACAAGCCGGAGGTAAATATGTTCTTTTTCCTTTCACAGCGGGAGCTAACTCCAAACGTATTCGCATTAACATCAAGTCCAATCTAGCATGTAATCCATCTTTTGTCTTTCCTTTTATGTCTAACAAAGTTCCAATCAAACTATCACATATGTTTTTCTCAACATGCATAACATCAATGTTATGTTTTATCTCTAAAAATCTCCAATAAGGTAGTTTGAAAAAAATAGACTGCTTCTTCCAGATATGTTTTTGTAAACCAGAACTTTTTCTCTTTCCGAATGTTGAATCAATATCTTTCACTCTGTCATAATATTCTTCAGCTGACAATGGTTGAGGGGGGAGGTTGTATTCTTGTAAACCGTTAAATGCTTTTCTCAATCTACGATAAGGATGATCAATTCGCAAAAATCTTCGATGTCCCATGTACACTGTCTTTCTTCCATTCTGCAATTGATAATATGAAGTTTGTTCTTCACAAATTGGACATGCTTTATGTCCCTTAACACTATATCCAGATAAGTTTCCATACGCAGGAAAGTCGTTTATAGTGAACATTATCATAGCACGCAAAAGAAAATACTCTTTCTTGTATGCATCGAAAACTGTAACACCTTTCTCCCATAGCAGTTTTAAATCCTCAATCAATGGTGTAAGATACACATCAATATCATTTCCTGGTTGTTTTGGTCCAGAAATCATCAAGCTCATCATAACATATTTTTTCTTCATACATAGATGTGGGGACAAGTTGTAAAGTACCAGCAAAACA
This sequence comes from Viscum album, assembly GCA_963277665.1. Classification (NCBI taxonomy): domain Eukaryota; kingdom Viridiplantae; phylum Streptophyta; class Magnoliopsida; order Santalales; family Viscaceae; genus Viscum; species Viscum album. The sequence goes on from OY728164.1 coordinate 1,182,321,711, forward strand.
GGCCATGAACTATGTTGGCTACTGAGGCTCCGATATGGATTCATTCCATCAGTACACAATCCCATTCTGAGATTTCTAACTTCACTTCCAAAATCATGAAATTTTTTATCAAAACTCTTCCACTGTGGTGAATCGGCCGGGTGACGTAAGTTACCATCAGAAATGCGCTCATCTGAATGCCATCTTAACCTTTTTGCATCATTTGAATTTGCAAATAGACGCTTCAAACGAGGAATAATTGGAAGGTACCAAAATGCTTTAGATGGAGTTTTGATTTTGGTACCTAAAAATAAACCAGAATTGAATTATCAGAATTGTTTGAAAAAAATATTGGATGATATCATTGGAAAGTAAAAAAATTGATTTTTCATAACGTTACATGACATCACCTGAAAATGAATCTGAGTTGACTTTCTCATCCATCTTATAGCGCGATGTTCCACATGTAGGACAACTTGATAAATGTTCATTTTCTTTCCTATATAGTACACAATCATTGGGGCAAGCATGTATCTTTTTATACCCCAATCTCATTGGGCATAATATTTTCTTCGCCTCATAATTGGAATCTGGAAGCCCATTGCCTTCTGGAAGAAGCTCTTTTAAAAGCTCAAGTAAACTGGAGAAACTTTTATCACTCCACCCATTTTTTGCTTTTAAGTTAACTAATCTCAAAACTGCTGATAACACTGTATATTTACTGCAACCTGGGAATAATGGTTTCTCAGAATCTCCATACAATCGTTCAACAGTTGGTGTTTTTTCGATGGTTTCAACACCTAAATCATGAATTAATTCTTCAATACGATCCTCTGCCTCATTATGAATATCGTCATCAACATTGGATGTTGAATTTTCAGTTCTTTCACCATGCAAGATCCAACGTGTATAATTAAGGCTAAAACCATAACAAATGAGATGATCTTTGATTTCTCTGAAGTTTAACTTTCTCATATTTACACACTTCACACATGGACAGAAAATCAAATCAATATTTTGATTATGCCGTTTAGCAAATTCCAAAAAATTGTCAACTCCTCTTTCATATTCACTAGTAGTTCTTTGTAGATAAATCCAATTATGATCCATTAATACCTGATATCACAATATAATTGATGAATATATTAAAACATAAAAACATTTAAATATCTATCAGATAAATTGTAAACAAAAACATATTCCATAAAAACTATTGATAATCAGATAAAAGACATCAAATATGAAACACGTTTACAAATATAGTAAACAGTTAATTTTAATATTATATACATGTGTGTTATATTGAAATACAAGGACAAAATGGTTAAATCAAAGGTTTCATTTTTTGAAAATAAAGTTCCATGATATAAATATTATATGAATGACATACAAGATAATATGATTTCTCACTATGACTACTATTGATCACACTATATTTATTTTTTTATTCATTTGATGTAACATGAATGAATCATGGAAAACTTAATGTGAAAAATAGTGCAATAACTATCCTTATTTAAAACAATGTGTATTAAAACACACATGTGGAACTCGATTAACAAAACTACTTGTGGGATTTGAAGAGTCATTAAAACTATTCAAAAGGGCTCCATATGGTTGGCCTAACTATGGGGGATAGACCTATAGCTACAAATCTTCATCCACCATCACCCCAATATTAAGTGAACCCCCAAATAGATTACACATCATTGGTAATTCAATCATCATTTTTATATCAAACACATAAAACCAATCAAAATCAATATCAAAATCCAACAATAAATCCTAGAATTACATAAACACTCAAGGATTCAAATGGAAAAGATATTATGACACTTTTCCCAATGTGTAGCACTAGATTTTTTATAACCTATATCCATAATAACATTATAATGCCAAATAACAAAGGGAACTTGGAAACCCAAACCCTCTGAAAAATCTTGGTTTTGATACCATTTTCATGAACCAACCCAAGATATCTATCCATTAAACACCTAAACTAGACCATGACATACTTGAGGGGAGTACCTAATCCTCATAGACTAACAATAAGCATTATAGGCATCTAAAACAATCACTAGGTATGATTTCACCCATTAATCATAGTGTAATTAACATCATATTTCTATCAGAAATCTGAAATGACCTATCCATAGGTTATACATCAACACAAAATTTGAATCAGTAGAAATAATATAAAGAATAACTATAAATAGATATAAACTAATTCCCTCAATACACTTCATCTCCTAAATCACCTAGTCCTCACAAAAGTAATTCAATACACTTTTAACCATAATTTTAAGTAGTAAAAACATCATTTAAATGGAAAAAATTTACACATATTCTATTTAAATAAATCCGTAAAAAACCTATAATAGGCACACTTGGGATAATTTGATAAGTAAAACAATAACTGAGCTCAAGTCCCCACTAATCACTAACCCAAACTGAAACAGAATGCATCCTAAGAGGGAAAAAGAACTGGATAAGATCCTAAAACTGAAATGTAGATAAACATGAGTATACAAATACTAATTAGGCCACTACTCACCTTACAAAATTTCTAACTTTTAATTAAAGCCCCTTTTAATCTAGTTTGAAATAAAATAAAATAAAATCTTACATAATTATTTAAAATCCAACATAATATAAAATCTTACATAATTATTCAACCCGAATTGAGATGTTAAATCCAAACTGCGACCGGTATAATTACTTCCAAAAACAAACAATATCAAATCTACACCAACAATGATAATACAAACAAAAAATAATGATAAATTACAACTAAAATCTAACCAATAATCCAAATCACGCAAAATAGGGTTATTGATAAAGAAATAAACAATGGGATATGAAACAAGAGATAAATAGGAAGAACACATACCCAAAATCGTGCAGACGACAAAAAACCTTCAACAATGGCCGTTCAAGATCGCAAATCAAGTTCGAAGGTCGTCGGGAGTCCGAAGCGCCGCAGCGGAACTCGATTTCGACGGACGAACAAAATGAGGGTTTCTGTCCGTGAATATTTTTAAAAGACTTTTCGCGTCGGTTTTCATTAAAACCGACGCGAAATATATTTTTTTTATGAGTTTCGGCGTCGGTTTTCATGAAAACCGACGCGGAAAATATAGTCGAAGAGGTTTTCCGCGTCGGTTTTTCTAAAAACCGACGCGGAAAACCGATTAAAACAGGATTTTCCGCGTCGGTTTTTAGAAAAACCGACGCGGAAAACCTCTTCGACTATATTTTCCGCGTCGGTTTTCATGAAAACCGACGCGGAAAATCCGGTCGAAGAGGTTTTCCGCGTCGGTTTTTAGAAAAACCGACGCGGAAAATCCTGTTTTAATCGGTTTTCCGCGTCGGTTTGTAGAAAAACCGACGCGGAAAATCCTGTTTTAAGAGGTTTTCCGCGTCGGTTTTTAGAAAAACCGACGCGGAAAACCTCTTCGACCGGATTTTCCGCGTCGGTTTTTCTAAAAACCGACGCGGAAAACCTCTTCAAACAGAATTTTCCGCGTCGGTTTTTAGAAAAACCGACGCGAAAAAAAAAAACATAATTATTTTTGGCGTCGGTTTTGTGTAAAACCGACGCCAAAAATTCCCCGCATATACTATTCGCGTCGGTTTTTAAAAAACCGACGTTATTACGACGACGTTAAAGCCCGTATTTCCACTAGTGGATCCTCAAGAGAGTCATGTATTAATTAATTGAACATTTCTGTAATGATTGAAATTATATGAAGAACATAGTTAACTTAAATAAATAAAATAGATATATTACAATCCTCTCAGCTATGATTTTCAATTCTTCCGAAAGATATTGCCCTTTTTTTCCTTCTGAGCTCTCTTCCATTTTTCATGTCTAGATGGAGGGGATGGAGGGGTCACCTCTCCAGAGCTTAAAGACTCAGCTCTTAGTTGTTGAAATTTTTCCGCCATCATTTGTTCTTCCAATAATGCATACCCTCCCCGAGATAAACAATGAGGGTATACATTTTTAGATTGGATCTCCTGATGAGCTTTCCTTGTTTGCTGTAATTTAAGAATAATAAATCCTTAACAAAACATTAATAAAATCATTTATATAAGAAAGTTTATAAAAGTTTACATTGCCCTTACCAGAAATGACTCTTTTCTTCTACTTTCAAAAAACTGTCTCCATGTGTCTTCATCTATAAAAGGATATATACGACATGGATTGTCATGAATCCTATGACCATAAATGAAATCAGATGAGAGGGTTGATTTGAAATCCCTCCATCTCCTGGCAGCCAATGATAAGCATTTCTTCCTGACTCCTCCAGTGTCAGGAATATCAAATATCATCTGATAAAGAAGAGGTTAAACATATTATATATACTAGAAACATTAAAAGAATATTCAAACAATGACAAAAGATCTTACCAAAATCGTCTCCCACAACTGAGAGATAATCGCTTTATCCACACTTCTCCAATCATCAAACAGAATGCTTACTTTGCTCTTAGCCTGAGTTGCTACAAAACTCTTAAAATCTTTTTCATTCAGACCTCTAGGAATATCATCATCATCAAACTCAACGACTATCCTCTGATCATGCGTACGGTCAAGTGATAATTTTGGTAAACGTGTGCACCCACGTTTACCAACCTTTGAACTCTTTGTCGTAATAGGAGCATGTGAATGTTCATCCCCAGAGGTATGACCAGTAATATGCTCCTCTCCAGAATCATGTGGTTGATCATCTGAATGATCTGTCATTATCCTTCACATCAAAAAAACAAACGTCAGTTCACAAATATACAAATTCAAAACCCATGGGGTGTAGGGTACTGTAGCAGTACTGTAGCGGTACTGTAGCAGTGGCGGCACTGTTCATCAGCGGGTACTGTAGCGGCGGCATGACACTGTAGCGGCGGCGATACTGTGCGATACTGTAGCAGGAGGTTACTATTCACATAATGTGAATTGGCCTTAGAATTTGGGCCTACGGGCTATGTAATGGGCTACAAGCCCACTGGGCCTTCGGGCTATGTTATGGGTTTCCCTCTACCCAGTTAAAAGAGGACTTTGCTTTGATTTAATAATAAAAATGAGGCTTCGGCCCCAACCTTTTAAAAAAAATAGTAAACATTGGTAATATGGTAAGCATGTTAAACAATGGTAAAGATGGTAAAGATGGTCAAGATGGTCAAGATGGTCAAGATGGTAAACATGGTAAAAATGGTAAACCTGGTAAACATGGTAAACATGGTAAAATAATTGTCAGTGAACAAAAATAATAGATATATAATTCATGTAATGGTTATAAACATGATAAAGTAAACTAAACAAACAAAAACATATACTTATTTTGTTTTAAAAAATGTTTTAATAAATAAAAAACTTACAATATCAAACATTTATGGAAAAAATAAATGTAAACAAGAAATAAACATATGTTACCTGTAATTTTAGGAATGTACAAATAGATTTTTTTTCCCAAATTCCTTCGTCATGATCGTTCCTTATGGCACAAACTATGTCTTCAACATGATCATCATTATGTTCTGTTAATCTTTCCATGGAAGTAGGGATCTCACATAAATCAGAATATTCATCAACTTTATCCTCACCAACATATTGTTTTTTCCCTTGTAAAACAACATCCCATTGCATATCTGATTGATCTACTACATAGAAAATTTGTTTTGCATGTGTTGCCATTATAAAAGAATCAGTTGTGTCTTCCAATCTATTCATATTAACAAGTGTCATTCCAAATTCATCGTGTCTGACACTGTTTTTACCGTTAAACCATTTACAGTTAAAAACGGGAACTTTAATTTTAAAGTAATTAACCTCTCATATGTCTTCAATCACTCCATAATATGAACTTGATGCAGAAATTGGGTTTTTGTCCTTAGCACTCGAAAAATGCATTGCTTCTGCAAACACCAATACACCACTATTTTGAACTGCACTTCTGTTGTCCTGAGCTTTCGTATGAAATGTATAACCATTAATGTCATAACCGGACCATGTTATCACATTTAAACGTAGACCACCCACTATCCATTTTAATGTCTCTGATACATATGATCTACCAAGAAAAGTCTTTTTAATCCATGACTAAAAATTTCTGTTGTGCTCATTCAAAATCCACATTTCTTTCTTCTTTGGATGACATTGTTTCAACTCATTAATATTCAATGTGATATACGGTTGAGCATCAGTTATGTTATTCAAGATGTATGATTCTAACTTCTTCATCTATTCAGCTGACAATGATTTGACTTTCAAGTTGTGAATCCTCTTTCCCTCATTATTAAATCGTTCATGGCGAGATGGAGGCAAACCTATGTGTTGCGCCGCAGGCAAGTAGCTCGTACAAAACTCTGCTACCTCCTCAGAAATATACTTTTCAATAATGGAGGCTTCAGGTCGATATAGATTTTTAACATACCCATTTAATATTTTCATATACCTTTCAAAAGGATACATCCAACGAAGATATACAGGTCCACAAATATTTATTTCTCGAACCAGATGAATCATTAAATGCACCATTATATCAAAAAAAATTGGAGGAAAATACATTTCTAATTGACAAAGTATAAAAATTGCATCCTTTTCCAAAATGTTCAAAGAATTCACATCAATCGCCTTGTTACAAATTGAATTGAAAAAATAACACAACTTCATTATAGTCTTTCTAACACGAATGGGCAATATTCCACACAATGCAACTGGTAGAATTTGTTGCATCATGACGTGACAATCATGTGATTTCATACCTATCAACTTCAAGTCCTTCAATGAGACAAAATTTTTTACATTATAAGAATAACCTTGAGGCACGTTGGTATCATGAAGACACTGACAGAAGCTAATTTTCTCCCTCTTCGATAATGTATGACAAGACGGGGGAAGAAATGTTCGTCTTCCTTTAGGAGTGGGAGCTAACTCCAAACGTATTCTCATTGATAGTAAGTCTAATATTGCATTCAACCCATCTTTAGTCTTTCCTTTAATATCTAACAATGTTCCAATCAAATAATCACAGATATTCTTCTCCACGTGCATGACATCAATATTATGTTTAACTTCATGATACCTCCAATACGGTAGCTCAAAAAAATTGACCTTTTCTTCCAAATATGTCTATCATTACCAGATTTCTGTGTCTTTCCCAATGTCACATCAAGGTTTTTCACCCTCTTAAAATACAGATCAGGGGAAAAAGGTTTTGGAGCAGTATCAAATTCTTGTGATCCATTGAATGCCTTTTTTAGTCTTCTATAAGGGTGTTCCATAGGCAAAAACTTTCAATGACCCATGTACACTGTTTTCCTCCCATGATGAAATTGAAAATATGATGTATGTTGTTCACAAATTGGACATGCTTTATGCCCTTTAACACTGTATCCAGACAAATTTCCATATGCTGGGAATTCATTTATAGTGAATAGAAGCACTGCATGCAGTTGAAAATATTCCATTTTATAAGAATCATACACCCTAATATCATCATCCCATAACAGTTTCAAATCATCAATCAACAGTGACAAGTAAACATCAATATCATTACCGGGTTGCTTTGGACCAGAGATCATTATACTCAACATGACATATTTGCGCTTCATACAAACTTCAGGAGAGAGGTTGTAAATTACCAATAAAACAGGCCATGAACTATGTGTGCTATTGAGGGTTTGGTATGGATTCATTCCATCTGTACACAACCCTAGTCTGAGATTTCTAATTTCATTTCCAAATGTAGAATATTGCGCATCAATTTTCTTCCATTGTGGACAATCAGCTGGATGATGTATTTTTCCATCACATACCCTCTCTTTAGCATGTCATCTTAACCTTTTTTCATCATGTGAATTAGCAAATAAACGTTTGAAACGATTAATTATAGGAAGATACCAAAATACCTTTAAAGGGAGCTTTGTAATCTCTACACCAGCCTGTGATTTTTCTTTCACCTTATACCTGATGTCCCACATTTAGGACACTCTGACAGAAATTCATATTCCTTCCTATATATAATGCAGTCATTCGGACAGGCATATATTTTCTTGTATCCCAATCCCAACGGTCATAATATTTTCTTGGCTTTGTAATGTGAATCTGGAAGATCGTTATCTTTTGGAAGAATGTCTTTCATCAATTGTAGCAGCTCTGTAAAACTTTTGTCACTCCATCCATGTTTCGCCTTAAGGTTAATCAATCTTAAAACCGCCGACAAAACCGTAAAATCTGTACAACTAGGATATAATGGTTTTTCAGCATCACCATATAGACGCGCAACTGTCAGTTCTATCTCAATTTGTTCTGCTACAATATCGCGAATCATTTCTTCAATTCCATCGGAGTTACCATCTTGCGAATCATCATCATCAGTGACATTCTGTCCAGTTTCACCATGCCAAATCCAAGGGCTGTAACTCGGATTAAAACCATGACAAATCAGATGATCTTTTATCTCTCTACTTTTCAACTTCTTCATATTCAAACATTTCAGGCATGGACAGAAAAAAATGTCACTACTTGGAACATTTCGTTTTGCAAATTCCAAAAAGGAATCAACACCTTCCTCAAATTCATTGTTCATTCGATGTGCCGTAATCCAACTTCGACTCATTATTACCTATAACAAATATCAACAAAAAATATATATTTTTAAGATAAGACAAATATATGTTTATATGAAAAAATCATAATTTGAATGTAAAACAATTTAAAATATAAAACAAATCTATGGGTATTTAAGAAAATATGCTTGAATATTATTTTTAAAACAAAATATAGTTAGATATAACAGTTTTAAATTTCATTGAATCAAAGAAATCCATGTCGCCTACATAGTTGATAGAAAATTGGAGATAATGGATTAAACCTGAGAATCACCCCCCCACCCCCCGGACAACCCCCAAAACCCTCTGGACAGGCCCCCACCCTCTTGGACAGCCCCCCACTCCCACCCACCCCCTTGGACCACCCCTGGACACCCCCCAACCCTCAGGACAGCCCCCCACCCCTCTAGACAGCACCCCCCACCCCTCCTAGACACCACCCCCACCCTACCCCTTCAACACCCCCTGGACACCCCCCAACCCTATGGACAGCCCCCCACCCCCCGGACAACCCCCAAAACCCTCTGGACAGGCCCCCACCCCCGTGGACAGCCACTCACACCCACCCACCCCCTTGGACACCCCCCGGACACCACCCATTTCCACATCTTTGATATAACATATTTTTTTTAAAAAACGTGACATTATTAAAAACGTTTCATGAAATATGATGAAGAGTCCAATCGCATTTCTTATGAAATTTTTCTTACTAGAAAGGGTCTTAGTATTGGATAGAATAATAAATAAAGTGGCATAAAACAGCAATATAATCCTAAAAAATGCATATAATCCAGCTTAAATATTTGAATAAATATGTTTGTAATCAACCATCAAATCCAAAAGGTGTATGAGAGAACAATTAGAGAAAAACTGGAAATGAGAGATCATAGTCATTGAGGGGGGATGGTGTCAAAGGAAACACAAAATCAAATGAACCGAGACCACTTTATGAAGTAATCCATGAAAAAGAAAAACCTACATCAAATAAAATCGTGAAACATCGAAAAACAAACAAATACCCATTTGAAATAGAATCTAGTATCTTGATTCAAAAACTCTAAAAAATAAATAAATCACAATCTCATTGATTGAATCTTGAATTTCTAAAATAGAACAATACACTGGTTTCACTTTGGTTGGTGGTGCAATTATTTGTTGTATTCGATCATCAATTAGTTATGTGACATAAAATCAAAAAATCTTGTGAAATACATATAAGTAACATTCATTATTCAAGTTCACATTCTTTTTGTAAAATTACCCATGTCTATATTATCATTAATAAAAAACATTATCATTATTCTCAACTAAAATCATGAGAATTGTGATATTCCCATTTTTATAAACATATATTAATGATGTTATGATAGAGTTTATCATAACTAATAATATAAAAAATGGTATACTTATCTATAGTAGAGTCCTATAAGACAAAATGGATGCACGATATTTCTGTGACATTTAGATTTTTTAAAGGGATATAATGATGTTTAATACTTCCCAGAAGGGTGAAATTATAAGGGAGTTTAGTGTCTTCTAAAAATAAAAAGTGGGTAAAAGTGAATTTGTTTCCATTAAAGAAAACAAATGGTTTATCATAGATTTATTAGACTCTATGAGGGTGAGTGATAAATATTTATTTTATTATGTTCCATTATAACTCATGTGTAAATATTTATTTTAGTTCAATTAATGAATGATAAATGGTTTACATTAATGGTTTTTGTTTTCTAAAAAAATGACATCTTCAATATGGATGATTGATTCCTATTCTATGATAAGACACTCAACAAGAATGATTCACTATATATGATGATAATTTCTTTTAATTCTCTATTCACATAAACATTATTGGTTATCCAACTACAAAATTGTTAGATGAACCTGAGCGTTAAATGAAATATAGGATAAAAGGAATGGATGAATCAACCATACCTCAAATTTCTTTTTGATAATGAAATTCAAACCAGTCAAATCAGGAAATATTCCAAATCTTTCCTTAATCGCGCCATAGTCCTTCAATAAATAACCCCAAATACGTTTCCAACATAGGAGGATTTTGAGTCATTAAATGAAAGGTAATATATCAAAATTTGTTTTATAAAGAAATACAAAAACAAGACACTCAAGATAAAAACGAATGTCCGGTGCCAACGATATTCAAAAAGATGTAATAGGGTTCGAAATGGAAGAATCTAACCCAGTTTAAACAAAAAAATCGCAAAACATAAATATAGACTATCCGGAAAAAAACGAACGAAATAAATTCGTGGTATGCTTACTTGAGTGTTGCGAGTTGGGATGATAGATCCGAGGAGACTAAAGATGATAAACGATGAAGCCAAAATGAGTTTAACGCAGGTCGATCGACGAGCCGATTAGGGTTTACCGCGCGAGAGAGACGAGCCGGCGGACTGTCGATCGAAAAAACGTAAATGACAGTCCACGGGGCTTAAAATTTTTAAATGTTTTATAACGTCGGTTATTATATAACCGACGTTATAAACTATTTTTAAATTTATAACGTCAGTTATTTGAAAACCGATGTAAAAAACCCCGCGCTTTGGTTTTTTACGTCGGTTATGAAATAACCGATGTAAAAACCGAACACGCGCGATTTGTAACGTCGGTTATAAAAATAACCGACGTTAAAAAGCTACTCAACGCATTTGTTACGTCTGTTATTAAATAACCGACGTAAAAAACCACGTTTCATAGATTCACACGTCGGTTATATATAACCGACATAAAAAATGGTGACGTAAATAACATTTTCTACACTAGTGATTAATTTTGCAACATCATTAAACTTTCTTATCTTGCATCCGGGATATATGACCACCTCAATAAATTTCAACAAATTTTAATATTGTGATGGTTCTAATTTTTCATTCTAATTTTCTTTATGAGCTTATGTTTCCTAAAAATATGGTCTAAAAACCTCATGTACTAAATTTTGAAACTATAAAGGGTCTGGTACCCATAAATTTATATCTTCTACTGAATTTTGATCACCATGTTGATACTAAAAGATATAATTTTTCTTAAAACCAAAACACAATAGATTTTTTTCAAAGGTAGGGGTCGAACCCTCATTTTATTATTAAAGCAAAGCAAAGACCTCTTTTTGACTAGGTAGAGGGAGACACATTACATAGCCCGAAGGCCCAGGAGCATGAAAGCCCATTTTTTGACCCAAAGGGCCCTCCGGTGAATAGTACTGCTACAGTACCATCTACAGTACCACTGTCGCTACAATACCTCCGCCGCTACAGTCTCATATCCGCTGCTACAGTCCAGCTACAGTGCCCTACTACAATACTACTATAGTATTACTACAGTACCCGAGAATTTCATCCCTACCCGGAATCGATCATGGATCTTTTGGATGCCAAGGAGAAGCTTTTAACACTTGGATACATGCTCGTTGACGCCAAAACACAATAGATGATCCCCAATATCATCAAACGTTTCAAATCTCATGAGATCAAATTTCATTCATGGAAACATAATTATACCTTTAGAGACAAATCCTGAATTTGATGATGCAAATGATATAAACTTTTTTACACTCTTAATTTAAACATGAATTGCACCAGAACCGTTTTGATTTATGGGGGTGAATCAGTCAATCACAATCCCAAAATAAAAACTGATATCAATTTACAATGTCTATAGTTTTCTAAAAAAATTAACAATTGGTTTATTATTTAAAAAAAATTATATAGCAATGTATTCACACAACAAAAACAATTATTTAATTTTTTAGTTAATTATTATTATTTTTTGTTTTATTAATTTTTAATTAATTAATATAAAATTAAAAATATTAGTTTTTTATTTATTGGCGCTATTTATTCAAATTTGTATTTTTATATTAATTATTATTTTTAATGAAATCTTAAAATTAAATATATTTTTTTCTAACTTTTCTGTCATAAATTAATCTCATTTATGTGGAACTATTTATCTTATCAGTCGACCTGGGAAAATTTTCTGATGGTTACGTTGATTACAGGGTGTGGTGTTTCCCCCTGGGCCTTTAAAATGTGAAATTACGAATGCGGCAAGGCCTAGATAATAATATAATAAGCATAATATATTATTTTTAGCATGCACACATACATTTCAGGAATTATGCTTTCCCTTCAAAACGGAGCCATGGATAGAAAATTAGTGATCATGGTCCCATCTGAAATGAGGGTGTTACCCTAGGGGAGGAAATAAACTTCATTCTCATTGGGTTCCCCTTGGAACGAATGTCTCATGTGGAAAAAATAATTGATCAGATTAATTGAATAAAATATTTTATATTTTTATAATTTTTTTAATCTATAAATAGATAATAAATATGTATAAATTTAAAATAAATTAACTTTCTAGCTATAGTTTAATATAGCTATTTTAACAATTTTAATCGAACGTTATTTTTTAATAATTTATACTAATATTATTATTTATTAATTAAACTATCTTCATAATAATAATAATTTTTATTATTTTTTAAATCAATAATTATTATTACACTATTACATATTTTATTTTTTATTTATTTAAATTAATTTTCTTAATTTATTACAAATTTGAAATGATTAATAACTATTCATTTTTTTAATATTAAATTTTTTATTTTTTTATTTTTTCATAATTATAACAAACATTTATTTGAATCAAACTGGGGTCAAGCCCCTTCATTAAAAATAAAAATGATACAAAGAAAAGATGGGGTCCAACAAGGCAAACCACCCTCAAAAGTAAAACAAAATAGAGCCAAAAAAATGACTAATATAAGCATCACCTCCCATGACCTCAATAGTCACCTCTACCATGTCAGTGTGACCTCTACCATGCGGGTGTTAGCCTCGCCTCCATGTCTTTTTTCTCTACCAAGTCTCACGATCTTCATCTGTGAAAGGAGTAGAAGACTCGCCATCATTGCCTTTACTCATAATCCATGGGTCATTCTTCCATGATAGGTTATGAATGTCCAACTTGGGGTTGGTTCCAATTTTATCCCTAACTAGTACTCGCTCGTGCATTTGCACGGTGATAAAACAAAATTCTTAGTTCATGCGTTCTCACGACGATATGGTTCACTGCTTTTATGAAGGCAATACAATATTTTGGAAAAATAAAAGAAACTGGGAAAGTAGTTAACTGTACAACGGGTAGTAATTAGAAACCATAATTAAGTGGAAATAATTTGTTGAAAAGAACAATAGTTTCATAAAAATTGTGGAAAAAACGTGTTAAGAATATCGGCATAATCTATTAACAATATAGATTATAGAGGAAATAAAAATTAAAAAACAATGTTGAAAATAACTGATTAATGCTTGATTTTCAATTACCACGCAATTACAACATGAAATATTCGTCTATTTGATCAGTCTTTTAGTTTATGCTATCCTTCAATCCGAGTTTCAGTTCAATGGCATAGAGTGTTGTAGTAGGGGAGTAACATTCTTACATATCTTCGTACGCACGACCTGTTGGTTTAATGGTGTTTATTTATTAAGAGAATATGTTTTGTATTAGTATAGAGGAAATACTAATGTTCATTTTTTTATCAGGAAGTGATGGTGCATAAAAATGGGATAGGAGTCCATAAAATATGGATACACCATTAAAATACTTGAAATAAGAATGGATATATAAAGAACAATTTTTAATTTTGAAAGGAGATTGCACTTATATATGAATGAGAAATAAAAATACATTAGTGTTGGTAATAATAAAAAAACGTAACTGAGTAGATGATTAATGGGAATACATAATGACAAAACACAATCAATAATTGTTGCTAATTTTTTGACCTTCATTTATGTAGAAGTTTTTCTGGTAGATCATGTTATACAGCCTGCTAGGAAGAAGGTATTGTTGAAATAAATCTACACCTTCAGATTCATCCAGCAACAACAATCTACAGATGTAATAATAATTATCAAGATTAATAAACAGTAAAGAATATTAAAATTTGAGAACTGATTCTAATAATTAAATAGATTAAATTGGCCATTCTGGAATTGTAAAGCATACCGAACATAGCATATAAACAACTGTTGCCCTATGTCATCATTGTACAGTATAACAAACTGTTAGAATTCAAATATGGTGTTGCAATATAAATGACTAATATGGATTTAAGGACCATAGATCACCAAAGACAAATGGGTTTTTTAAATGAGATAATGTAATATCCAAACAGATAACTGCAATAAATTGAGACCTATTTCATAATTGCACAATTTAACAAACATTTACCACTAAAACATGGCCTTGCAATAGAAATGGATATTTTGGTATTGAATAGTATACTAAATAAAGCATTGCAATCACTTGTTGCATTCCTCATCATTGTAGCATGTAATAAACAGTTATCTATCAAAGTTAATAAAGAACAGGAATATTCAATAGTACATTGTGGTTGCAGCAGAAAACTTTACTAAAAAGTTTCACTCCCTGTTGAAATTTTCCATCGTTGGCATGTCCAGGTGACTACGATGACTTGATGTTCCTGGGGTGACTCGACAAATCAACAGATTATGTTGAATCACTTCATCATTTTCAAAATCCTGCAGCAAGATTTTTTTCATAGACAAAAAAGTTAGAAGAATGTATAGGTAACATACTATGGCATGTGTAATCATTGAAGCACATATCATATAATTAATAGTAGACAGGTGAAATTGAAAAGAACTGTGCCTTGGAATATGTAACGAATATAAAACTCCCCTAATAGTAATGAATGTAATTAGATAATAGTGCAATGAATATAATAGTTATTGTAGTTATCATTTTTGTACCTGAGTAGTTTTCATGTCTGAGGTTGAAGCAACTATTCTCGAGCCAACGTACAAAGTAGAAGACCTATTAGTATGATGATGCTATCAGGAAAAGAAGAAAAGAATATTAGATTTCGGTGACTTTCGGTTGCGGAATATAGAAATTGGAAATGTTAAAGAACATTACACCTTGATATTTTCAACCCCACTGCTTACCTCTGAAGACCCACTACAATGATGTTCCTGCATTGTGTCAAACAAAACAAAAATGTAATGTGCATAATCAGTGTTATAGTATTGACAAATTTGTAAACATTATTACCTGTTTTTGGTCGAAGGTGTCAGTGAAGCTGCAAATGTAATGCTCATTATCATTGATAGAAGGAACTTTTTATGTGTTATGTTCAAAAGAATGAATACGGTTTTGAATATTAAAATTAGTTACATCAATTGAGAATTAAGAATTTTTTTTATTTGAGTATCTCCAACTGTGCAGGTAAACGAAACTCGTCATCATCATAATTTAAAAATGATAAAAAATGAACCATTGCTCAATAAAAAATCATGATCAACTAAATAAAACCATAATAATTTATCTAGGAACAATAAGAAGGTAGTACAGCAACGACGGAATGCAAGATGCAATAGACCACATGTACAGGCTAAAAAATGCTTTAACGAATCTGGAAAGAACATACAGATTTAACATCCTCATCTTCAAATGCTGGTTGAACAGTGGATTCATATATCTAGCCTCAAATGTGAAACCACAATGCAAAAAAAACCCACTTTGGTTCTACTGAATAAAGCAAACTCCCGTGAACCGTCTTCAATTCAGCTCAACCCCAACACAATCGCAGTATTCAAACTGGCAGTGGCAGTAGCAAACCACCAGCAGAAGCAGTGTATTCCTCTCGAAGCTTCGATATTGAGGTTTCACACTTCCAACCCTAACATGTACAACACCTGGTTTGGTCTTCCGGAACTAATCTTCCCAGCATGATCTAAAGGCCGAAAATAACCGGTAGACATCCATTTGCGAACATGCAATTATCCAACACAAGGCCCAGGCCCTATTGGTGTCTATCCCAGCTCAACCTAAAAATTGAAATTCACATTCAAAGAGAGTAAATGCACATGATCCAATACTCTAAAAAATCAGTCAGTCATGATTAGTATAATAAACTATAATTGAAATAGAATAAAACAAATCATTGCTCCAAAATATGTCATTGATCCATTCTTCCCTGATGTTGTATTTGTCCAAAATCTAATGTTACTCCACACAGTCACCATGAATGCAGGATCAAAATCCTACAATAATTTTGATTATATAGAATATATTTAATGCATAAATAAGTGGTACATAATATTGCAGTAAAAGTGTATTAAATATAGAGAAAGTTAAAATAGAAGAAAACATAAAGGATAGATTCGATAAATATTAGCAGTTTCATTAAGACTATAAAGGATAATTACAAATTGTTAGCCACATAATGCTGAACGAAATGTTGGCCATTTTTTTCTTCATCGTGTTCTTATCCGAGAACCTCTATATGTCAGTGTCTTGGTCATCTAAAGAGTTAAATATAATGGCATATATAGAGAACATTTTGGATAAAAAAACGTCAAATAAAATACACAAACATATATTGAAATGTCATAAAACAATTGATATATATACAAAGTGTCTGCCATAAACAGAATGGGTTAGTTGGAGTATCCGAATAGGATATGTATACATTGAAAATTTTGTTGCAACTATATCCATCCAACGGCCTGAAGACCTTCAAATTTTTTTATTATAAGATAAAGCCCCCTTTTAAAGGATAAAAGGGGTGAAAACCCAAAGACATCATGGACATAGGACAAACCACTCGAAGGATAGAAAGAATAACACCCAGAAAGACATAACTGAACACCTCCTCCCCAGCATTTGAACATGAAAAGGCGCTCCACCATTGCAAGGCTAATCAGCAAGCAAGTGTCATGTGTCAAGCACAGGCCCGATCCGATGGCTGACGTCATACCCTCTCAAACAACCAAATCCAAAAAACCCTGCAAAGATGAAGCGTCAGCTCTGAAACCTCTGAAGTTTGTTCATGAAGTCATCCGGATCACAAACTTCCCGCTTCGAACAACAAACCATTTAAACAGAGAAACCACCATGCTGCGACACTGATTCCCAGGACCGCAAGGGACCATTCCACCAAATCACCTCATCCAACTCCGATATGATACCTGATCAACGCAAAACCAAGCCAAGAGGACCCAAAAACCTTTGATCTGCAAAACCACCACAAAAATCAAAAACCAGTACCTCCCCCCCCCCCCTCTAATTTGCTCAAAAGCCAAATCTGAGCCCCTCCGGGGTGACAAAGCACGCTGAAGCTGTCGTCGGGCCACGCTGCCACGAACCGGAGATCCCGAAGTCGAATCCGCGTTGAAGCCATCGTCCAGTCGTCGCCAAGTCATCGCAAAACTGGATCCTTGGACCCCAAAACCGTAGTTGAACCAAGGTCAACGCCTGATCCAACGACGAACCAAGATCTGTTGAATCGCGTCGAGCAAGGTCGAGATGGCCGAACCCAATGCCACCCGAGTGAAGCCGATGCCGACGAGGAAGCAAGGGTATTTTCTTCCAATAATACTGAATGAACAGTTTAGCCTGAACACAACAAATGGAAAGATGAAATGATACTTGTGATAATTTATGCTCTGTCGGTTGGCATAGAACGACAATTTGCATTTGTTCCAACTCCTTATAGACTCCCTCAATTCAGTTGCTCTATTTCAAAAAAATTGGGTCGTGAACAATTACCAAAACAGCTCATAGTTATTTACGGCGCACAATGCACAACGACGACAGGGGCCCCCGGTGCAAAAGCGCACTGCGCGGCGCAAGGCGCGTGGCAATATTAACTTGCGGCGCATAGAAAGAATAAAAAACGTAGCAGAAAAAACAATAAACAAAAAAAAACAAATTCCTAAAATATTTAAAACAAACAATTAAATATTTTAAACCATATATCTTAAAAAAACAATAAACAAAAAAAACGTAGAAAAAAAAAAGTAAAGTGCCCCTCGACAGGCAAAGAGGCGGACAACATTAACTGGAAAAAAAAAGTGAAAACATAAATAAAATTGAATGATAAAAATTACTACTTAGGGTTCGGTTCGCACACAAGGTGTGCGTGCGTACGCCTGCCCTGGACGAGGAGGGTCGGGTCGTCGTCGTCGGTCGGTATGGAAGTAGTTGTCGAGGGAGATGACTAGGTCGCACCGCTCGACTTGGTCTGGCAGGGGCTGGGTTGCGGGGGTCGCGGGGAGAGGATAGTGTTGCGCGACGGTGGAAGTCGTCGTTTGAGGTTTTTTTGAGGTATTTTTTAATCGCGAACAAGTTGGCGCAGTTGCGCGCGCCACGCCACTGCGCGCCATTGCGCACAATAGCGCACGCCACTGAGCGCCTTTTCAGATGAGCCATTGCGAACCCATTGCGTGGCGCTCGGCTTCCTGGCGCACGTCATGGTGCGATGGCGTGCCATAGCGTGCGCCATGAATAACTATGAAACAACTATAATATTATCAAATTATTTGCATAATCTGTTGCACCCAGTCTACAGCAAACTGGAAAAGGTTCGAGATGGAGGGAGAGGAAAATGGTTATATAAGGGAGAAGAATGGGTTCTTTACAGACACAGATATTACTTGTCTTAGTATCAACCTGGGTCTTGGGCGGGAGAAAAGAGGCGGGAGAAAAGAGGCGGAATGTCGAGTAATTTTCTTCCCCACACATTCTTCTTCCTCCAATTACAATTCTGGTTAGTTAAGCTTCGATACAAAAAAAACACCCGACTCAAGGGGAACTAATGGTGTGAAGTTCTTATCAGTTGATCCAAACCGACAACCTCACCCAACTACTACGACTGAAAGTTGGTTGAGTTTGACATGAGGTTGTGTTTGTTTGCATGTAGCGTGCTTGTTAACAGAAGGTGATGTTTGTTTCTATGCACCATGATTGCACAAAAGTAGTACTTGTATATACTTTAAATAGTTTTAACTAAAATAGCATTGGTAAATCTGTCTATGCTAAAAAATGTCCGGTGGATGCTAAAGTTTGATGTCATGGCATTTAGAGATGCTCTAAGAAGTTTGAATTGTAGGTTGTTCAAGGAAAAGAATGTAGTTAAAAAAATGTATTCTAGTACATGGAAATCATGGAACAACTACAAAATGAAGCACAATGATAGTTACATCTACCACTCGTAATTATGATCTAATGGGCTTGTATTTAAATCAATAGTGAAAAAAAATTGAAGCGTTGACTACATGTACACACAAACGGATGATCAACGGGAAATAGGTTGATTCAAAATGACATCATAAGAATCAACTTATTCATGTTCAAGTGCTAAACAGTGATATAGGATACAACATTATGTGTATTTTTTCAGTAATCTGTAAATCTAATTAATATGGGTGGCTAGTTTGCAAGCAGTGAATAGATATATAGATGTTAAAAAATGTGAAACATCTTTAAGAAATTAGAAAGACCAAAAGACTTCTATGTTTAATGTAAATAAAAATGAAAATAAATGGTTAAATTGTAATGTGTGCAGTGGAGACATATTACATATGCCAAAATAAGGTGGTGTTTGTTTTTTATGCACCATGTGTTCAGAAATTATTACATGTATAGGCTTCAAATAGTTTTAACTAAATTAACCTTGGTAAATCTGCCTATATGCTGGAGAAGTTCCGTTGGATGCTAAAGTGGGATGTCATGGCATGTGGAGGTGCTCTAAGAAGTTTGAATTATAGATTGTTCAAGGAAGAAGAATGCAGTTAAAATCCAAAAATGTATTTCAGTACATGGAATGCATGGAATATCAACAAAATGAAACACAATGATAGTTATATTTGCGACCCTTAATTATGAAGTTAATGGGCTTGTATTTAAATCAACAGTGAAAATTTTCTATGAAGCAGTGAGTATATAGTAATGATGAGTGAAATACCAAAATCCCCATTAATGAGATGAGATGAATAGTTGAATAGCATACATAAAAACATTAGTATAATAAAACAGTCCAACTACAAATTTCATGGCATACCAATAGCGTAGACCATCAGTTTACTGCAAGCATATGATGTTCTAGTATTTTCATTATTGTGACATCTGATGCGGGGATTTATCGTTGAGGAGACTATTTATGAATATTATGAACTATTTTCCTTGCCTAGCACAAAAAACACTCAGGAGACACATCAATAATTTTTTAGAATGATAAAAACAAAAATCTCACAGTAAAATCAAGTTATTGTATACCACATCCAATCTCACGAGGTATTGTCATCAAATTAGAGATGAACAAAGAAGTAGAATCTAAATAGATAGATAAAACATTGATGAATAAATGGATCCCTGAAACAACTTTAATAAAATTTCTTAATGACGTAACAAAAAAAAAATTGAGCAATGCACAATTAGATAGATTAAACACTGCTGAAATGGAATGAGGATAATATACCATAATGAAATCAGCATCTCTGGATCACGAACCTGATGCCTAAAATGACTAAAGTGAAAAATAAAACATTGATTGAATCCAAATCCAAGAAAAGGTGAAATTCAAGAACATAACTCCATGTACTCGTCAAAGAATTAACCTACTATGAATAACCATGAATATATGGTACTGAAATAATTTTCAATAAAATCCTAAGAGGCACCGTTAATGTTGTAAAAATAGTTAAGATTTTGGGGATAGAATGCAATGTTGAATGAATAGTTCGCAGAAAATGCAACAGAAAAATCTCAACACAACAAAGGGTAAGGTGGGAGTGCATAATCGAGATGTATGAAGCTATACCTACGGTCTGCGTCGATAAACTGATCGGACGTCAGGGAAGGATGCATCTGGAGGAAGAACCGTAGGTAGCGGGGTCGACTGAAGATGGATTTGCGAGCTGCAAAAACCGGTAAAGGTAATGCGAGGAAGATAGGAAAAACGATGTAGACTTATGCTAAAAGCGAGATAAGGAGGAAGATGGATCACCAGCATGTCCGAATAGATAGATACCGGGAGGAGGAGATCGACGGAGTCGGGATTTTGCGGGAACCCTAACTCCGAAATAGGTTATTACGGACTTGTAACGGAAGAATGACAAACCCTAAGACTGTACTTCAGCCAGAGAGAAGTCGAATGTCGACGAAGGAGGGATACGGAAGGCGGGTTTAACAAGAGGAGTAGATCGAAGAAGCCTCTGGTCGAGGGAGATGCAGACCGCAACCCGCAAGGAGGTTTTCCAGGCCGGGGATGGTAAGCGCGATGAGGCTGTCAAGGCCGGGGACGGAATACGGGAGGAGATTGAGGGAATCGAGGACTGCTCAAACCCTAATCGCGGCTGGAGCAGAAGGGTTAGACGGGCAGGTGAATTTGTATATACGGGCGAAGGCGAAAAAATTGTGGAGGTGGGGCGCGATGGTCGGGGGGGTATAATAGGGAATGAGTGAGTCTTTTGGGTGACGTGGTTATTTGTGGAGGCGACACATCAGCTTGGAAACACCCAACTTTAGTATATATAGTGGATATTAATGGATAAAAAATCCAAACCTTGAAGATAGTCTCGGATTTTAAAGAAGCCATGATCCAATTTTGAAAAAAATACCTTCACTTGCAAGTGGAACCACTCCGCCATAGCCTGGCTAAGTCATTTAGATGACCTCTCACCCTCAATCTCTTCCGAGAGAATTGTTCTTTCTATATTAATCACCCTCGCTTTCTCACATTCTTCAATTGTGGACATGCCAAAGATGTCACAAACCTCATTAATAAAATCTAAAAAATATGGGGGGGAGGGGTATAGAATCACCTTCCCTGAAGGGGAATTCCCTTCTTCTACAGTCTCGATAAGCATGTGTGCAGCTAGAGCTGAGTTAGCAGGGACTGGAAAAACCTCCTCTCTATTCTCAGAATGCAGTTCGAAGGAGTTATAGGGATCAATCATAGGTAGAGGAGAAACTAAAGTAAGAGGGTCGTGCTTCATGACATCCAAAACAGCAGAACACCCCCGCTAGATTTAGTACCCTTCTTAGGTTTTTCCTTCAAGGAAGCATCTTGTCCATGTAACATCTCCCCTTCCGATCACCTGAGGCTAATAGTTTCCTCTCAAGAAGCAGCAGATTGTCAATTGCATCTTGGGCATCCATTTCACCAGCAGAATCTTCAGAGTCCACCTCACCACCTTTCCTATCAGAGTTACTAATAAGAGAATCCTTAAATGAGGCCCTTCTATCCTCATCATCAGCCCAGGCAGTGGGCTTGGAACTGGAGGAGAGAAAGACATTGTCTGCCACCATTACAGATTGATGGCTCTTCTCCAATCTATGATCCACCTACAAAGACCTCCCCCGGAGTGTTCAACAATGGGGTAGCTAAACCTTGATATGATCGAGGAGTTCCTATCAAACCTTAATTTACACCCTATGCTTCAATTCCAGATGGAGGTCTTCCCCTATGTCAGCTACCCCATACAGATGCTCAATAATCTGAGGAGACCCAACCAATCGGGCTAATTTCTCAACGGAGCTAGAAAAATCACACTGTACCTGATTAGCAGTGGAAGAGTCAGTAGACCTGTAACCAAGTTCGATCCCCTTCGAGGGAACCTGGAAAGGAACTTTTTTATTCCGAGGCAAATAGCCCTTGCCAGCACTAGGTTTCAGGGATTTGTTCTTTTAAAAAAAATGCTTTCATCATGTCCATGAGAAAAGTAGAAGGAACAGACAACGACCTTCTGCAATTCACTTCTCCATGTCAAAGGATTTTGCAATCTTTACAGAACCGAGGGATTCTCTCATATACTAGCCGTATCTCAAATTCATCATCATCAGTAGAGGGGAAGACTTTTTCAATTAATGGATCTCAGATTAACTTCAACCAGGATACGATCACTGTGCCCAAACCTAGTGACTTCTGTTTCCTTGTCAATTTTTATAAGGACCCCTAGAGCCAAATCAACATCATGCGGGATCCTTGGGTTCCAGAGAATCCAGTTTAATCCATAAACATTACCCCAAAATTAAACAGATGAATTACATGCCTCCATTAATTGAAATGTGGCTCCCATTCCCGAATGTGCACAAAACCAAGCTTGAGAGACACAAAGCGGAAGCCCCAATCCCTCGTCTTATGTTCTTCAGAGGGGAATATCACATGAAAGAAGCCGCAACCCAAAGAAACACACTTCTAGTTGGAGAAGCCCAGAAATCATGAAAGTTGTTCAACTATATCTATAGATTTCCCTGGCTTGAAACCCCTCGATAAGAAAGAAGTGGTGCACAATAATCAAATGCTTACCTAAATCCATTCGTTCGATGATTACGTCCTTATTTGCTTTCATGTGAGCATTGTTACCCTTCTGACGAAAGCCTTCAGTTAATGAGCCCTTGAATTTGGAGAGGGAGCGCTCAGATCCATTCGCATCTGCAGACTCACCACTAACGGCTGATCTCCCCTCATTATTCCCCCCACAAGCAAAACGATGGCTATCGAATAACCTTTTAGAGGAAAAATCTTCAACAAAAACATCAGCCATCACAAACAAAAACTGAAATCCCTAGCAGCCATGGTCTCCCAAGAGAACCTCCCGAGCGCGAGCTCTTCCCATCTTGATAAATTATCAATTATAACAAACATTTTTTCTTTTAAGTTATTTTTTATAATTTATACTAATTTATAATAATTATTAACAACCCTTTTTTCCTTTAGTATTTATTTATATTAAATTACCTAGAATTTTCTTACTTTTCATTAATGTAACCAACATTTATTATGTTATATTATTTTTTTATTACTAAATTGCATTTTTTTAAATTATTAAAAATTATTTTTAGATTAATTTATTAATAATAAATTAACTTTATGTATATTATTTCAAATTATTATAATAGTATTATTATTAATTAACCAAAATATTAATTTAACAATTTTATTAATAGCAACTTATGAAACGACCAATAACATGATATGCAAATGTAACTAAACTTTAATAGAATACATTAACTAATAAATCATATAATAAAAAACAAATAAAGCAATGAAACTGACTACTTAAAAAAATGTTTGAAAAGTACCGTAAAATTAAGTTTTGTACTGTATTTGAAAATTTTAGACTCCAACTAAGGTCTAAACCGAAAAATTTTATTGCAATGTAGAAACTTTTAACAGGATTGCATGTAATATACTGCAATCCAAAAAACTTAAACATGATTCTGAATTATAGATAATACATTACAATCCATAAACATTTAAAAGTGAGTCTAAATTATAATGATTGAAAGAATAAATGAGAAATATATTTGAGGAAGAGGTGGAGCATAAGTCTCGCACGCCTATTTATAAGTTATATTTTTTGTGATGGACATTTCCATTGTAAACAATTCTGTTTTTTTACGGTTTCCATCACCAATAATTTCCACTATAAAATTTTTTCTTGCTTATCCAAAAAGTATTTGTGAAGGATATGCCAATCTGTCTCAAAATATGCCCACTACATATATACCCGATGTTGAAAACCTAATTACGATGGACTAACAGGTCCAACACAAGTAGTAAACTATTAAGAAAATTCTTCAAATTCCTTTTCAAAAAATAGTACAAAAAAATAATTCTGATGAGATAAGTATGCCATCACTAATAATTATTCATGGTGGAATACACATCCCTTCATGAGTTCTTCATTATATAAAAAGTATTTGTGATAGATATGTGGAATCTATCACAAATAATTATTATCCACCACCATACACGTATTCTTATGGAAAAAATGTTTTGACAGAATCTGAATTGTTGATGAAAATACATCATCAGAAATACTATTTCTGAGAGTAAATTATCTATTGTTGAAAAACTGCATTTACTCGAACATTTGTGATGGACATGTTGCCTGTTGAAAATGATTTGTCACGAAAACTTGAATTTCCTATTGTGATAGCTCGTTCACCCTTATAAATGGGATTATGTTGATGACCCATTCACCTATTTGCATGAGATGAGTGGTACCCATTCTCACATACTCAATGTCGATGGTGATATCCCATTCACCTATTACATTTTTGTTAGAGATGTTAACCCATGAATTCTTTTTATTGAGGCTAGACTATGGGGATACCATTCCATTTCGGTACTATCCAAGGTAGGTATGCTTGTTCATGTGGGCAGTTTTTTAGTACCCTATGATATGACTATTGATATGCTTATTGTTATTTTATTATCATATCATTTTTTTCATGCACCCATGAATATTTTTCTGGAATTGGTTAGGGGAATAGTTGGTGGTGTCGTTCTAAGTATATTGCTTACGCCCTGCACATGCACCTTGGTGTACGTGTCAAAATATTGATAATAGATGTATGCAAAGGAAATGGACTTTCTATTGATGGGAGAGCTATGATGCATGGAAGGAATTGAATATGGGATTGGGTGGATGTGACACCCTGATATTTTATGATATATTTATTGAAGATGGGACTGGGCGGTTTTTTATTACAACGCACATGACAAGAAAACACGGTCCGGGGACCGACCCCGCGACCGGTGCCCCATACCCCAACCCCCCTCGCCACCCCAACCGCCTGCGGGGGGCATATTTTTAAATAAATTTAATCTCTTTGATAGATTACGATACACACAACCCCGAGTCTAAAAAAACCGTAATATAGAATATCGTTATATCATAGCCATTAAATTGGTAGGTATGAATAGGACTAACAAAATTACGAAAATTATATGGTTTACACATGTATAAAATAAATTCAGTGGTATCAATTGATTATAAATGAAAATAAAAATCATTAGCAAGTAAAAGAAATATTTTTCTAAAAAACAGTTTTTATGCACGCAATATGTTTTTATCTTAATAAATATAATTAGTCACCAGTGGTGAATTATTTGAATAAAATTTCTATATTATATATTTAATCAAATGTTATAAATTTCGTCTAATATTTTTTCTAAACATGAGATAAGAATAAATCCAGTTTTATGGTTAAAAACAATATTTTTCTAAAAATGGTTTTCATCGCATTTTGCACACTTATTTTAAAATTAATTTCTTCCACTTATAGGTATAAAATTTGATAAAATAGATTTCATATTAGGAATCATGAGTTTTATATTTGGTAAATATTTTTATTTCATTTTTAGGCATTATGAATAGAAACACGGTAAAATTTATAGCCTTGGTAAAGGGTTAATAAGGTTAATCTAGGTTAAAACTAAGTGTTAAGGTCACCGTCCTTCATCTTAATTCTTAACAGATGATGGTAATTATAGACTTATCACCTTAGTATCTAAATTTATTTGTTTATTGGGCACTCATCCATGAAAATAACAAATATAATATTTAAAGAAAAGAAAAATACAAAATGCCACACTCTTACTTTTAAATATCTCTTTTGTGTTCACATAGGGACAGAAGCAAGTGGTGAATGAAAATAAATGGTTATTTTGTACATAATTAAATTATCTCTATGATGGTAATTTATTTTTAATTTTTAGGGGTTAATTAATTACCTTAAATTCTAGGGAAACACTAAGACAATATATATTCAATTAATATAAAAATAAAATAAATGATTTTAAAAATGTTAAAAGTAATATAATTTCAGTTAGTTATAGTGTTCCACAAATTTTTTAGATGAATATGACATAATAGTGATGTTTAAAGGGATTATATTTTAATTTCACATTTTTTCTTATTGTATTTAAAGACAAATTAAATTAATAGTGTCAAAATTGAAATTAATGATATTTTATCAACATAATATTTTATTATTATTTTTTCTAAAAATCATAAAAATACTTTAAGAGCACAAAGAGGATAATATTTGGTCTAAAATTTCATCCCTTTTCCATTTATGAGTCAATAACTACCTTATAAGAAATATTATAAGTGACAAAATCATTTCCATGGTTAAGGGTAAAATAGGTTAACTAAGGGATTAAACTAAAATATAAGATATAAAGAACTGCTTAAACCTATAATTTTTTTTGATGTTATTTCAACCTAATCATAGCTTATCTTTTAATAT
Source organism: Viscum album (assembly GCA_963277665.1). Taxonomy (NCBI): domain Eukaryota; kingdom Viridiplantae; phylum Streptophyta; class Magnoliopsida; order Santalales; family Viscaceae; genus Viscum; species Viscum album. The sequence goes on from OY728164.1 coordinate 1,182,349,184, forward strand.
CTAGCCATTTGTAATCATTTTTGTAACACCCCAAGATTTTGTAAATAAATTTAATATTGAATACATGAAACACTAAGTCTCTACAAAACCCCACGTTGTTATAACCTAGCTAGTAAATATAATTTTACCACCCTTATGATTTGAATTTCGAAAATCTGACATACACAGTTGTGATCAATAAGTTATTTAGAGTCTGATATTACCAACTTAATTTTTGGTGAATAGTTACATACCCTTATGAATAGTAATGTTACCCTTATGAATAGTGTCATACCCTTATGAATAGTAACCTCACCTATGATAGTATATATATATACGATTTAAGTGAAAGTATGATGTACCTATGTTTTGGAATAAGTAAATAAATGTTTTGAAAACTGTATTTTTCAAGTAAATTATGATTTTAATTAAAAATTAAATTAATTATTTCTAGAAAATTATTTTTGAAAAATGGACTTCATTTTTGGATTCTACACATCAAAAAATGGTTAAGGTGATTTTTTGGGTTTTTTTTGAAATACTTGAATTTTGGTGAATAGTAAAATATGGCAATTTACCGTATATATACATTATCAGTTAAATTCACTATTCTCAGCATCATGGATGATGTAAGCACACTTGGTTCAAACTCACATGCCCTTATTACTATTCTTGGTTACAAGAATCAATGCTATTGGTTGTCTTTGGCAAAATAATAAAATAATGAGTAAAATAATGGGAAAACCCTCCTCTCCTCCAATATAACCCCCCCTCACTCCCTCTTCTCTTATCTCCTCTCATGCCTTGTGAATTCTCCAAATTCTTCCCAAATCTCCTCCCAAGCTCTTCCCCCATGACCACCAGCCCTTGGTCTCATAAAAAGACCAAATCCTTTTCCCTTAAGAGGCTCTCAAGAAAGGTTAATTCAAGAGGTAAAATTCCTCTTTTATTTTCTTTCATTTTCATGTTCCTTTGTTCTCTTTTCTTTCCTAACCTCTCCTCATCCAAATGGTATGAAAACTCCAGTACCATACATATACTGGAATTTTGTTATGCTAATGGGATAATTCATCTCCATATCTCCTTTCCCCATCATTTATGCTAAAAATGAAACATCATCTGAGATGTGTTGATTTATCACATTCAAGGACGAAGATGCTTTCAATTTGATTAAACTTCTTCAAATCTGGTCATGAAACTATTTTTATGTTTGAATCATACTATTATATATTTATTTTATCTTATGTAATGTTCTGGAATCCTTATGAACTCATGATGTAAAATAATAATACAAAACAAGGTAATTGTGAGCAAAATCGCTAAATTAATCCAAGCGTTTATCATCAATGTTTTATATAATGATTCACATTTACTCCAAATAACCAAATGAATTTTATAACCATGTAAAATTATAAATTTTCATTAATAACATATAAAATCAATTCTGAACTTCAACTTCCATCTTACATGAACTACCATACTCTTTTCTAAGTGAGCTGATCATGAATATTATGAAAACGAGCACTCCCGAACAATGAAATTGAATCCCTTAACTCATCTAAAAGGCCATGAATGAACTTAATAAAGTCATAATAAACCAAATAAATATATAAATGTTTATGGAATTTTTAATTAATGAACCTAATTTGGTTATTCATGTCATTAAGATCAAGCGAAGAACACCCTTGGATTTAAGGTAAGGGATCCTCTCTCTCACTTTTATTCAAGAACCCCCCTTATATTGTGTCCTTTTATTTTTAATTAAAAATGATGAGGTATGTTTTAGAACATCTCCCATAGTATCCTTATGATATATAAATGAAAGGATACCCATTTACCTCTCATTAATCCCTCACAAGAGCACTCATTACCATGCTGAAATGTTTGTAAGGGTTTCTTCATCACACTTCCATTTTTGTGAGATATTACGTATTCGCTAGTACTACTTGTGTATGGTGTATGTATACTTCCCATTAATGTTTCATATCATTAATATATTTATTTTAGTGATATTCAATGTATCATTTTATGATTATTAATTTTGGGGCATATGATTCCATTGATTACAAAGTTTTAAGTATTTTCTACCCGAACCTCCATTTTCATTCAGGTTGCTCTTATTCTCTACCCACCTCAATGAAATTATTATTTATTCTTATATAATACTCATAAATTCTGTGTGAATGTTCTATATATGTTTAATAATCATAATCCTTATTTATTTTATGGGTAGTTAAACGTTTTAAAAGAATCTTTCAAAAATTCTTTCGAAATGCAAGCCTGATTCAAAGGAATTTCTAAAATTATTACTTATTTTGAAGTTCAATATATAATCTATTTTAAGCCATATTTATCTTTCTAAAATCACACATTTTAATATGAAAAATTTATCTTGGTTCATTTCTGGTTTTATGAAATCAAACATGCCTTTACACATTAAAATATCTTTAATGAATTCCTTAAACCGCACTAAAATGTTTTAATTCCAAAGCTTCTTTAAAAACACTTTTTATATGATTTCACTTTAGTGGGACACCATTTATTCCTCAAATGTAATATCAATGTTACAACCTTTTTTTTTCTAGGACATACATGTTTAAAACTAGATTTATTCCAAATATAAATTATTTTCCAAAAAAACTCTTCTTTCTAAAGTAAAATAGATTTTTCTCACCTCACTTTAACTTTTAGAGATATATGCCCTTTTCACCACTTATTCCTTGCATGTGGTGTATGTGCTTATACTTGGTATATCATATCAAGAGTCTGTTTATTCTCATGATATTCTAAGGGATTATTATTTGAATGTTTTAAGGTGGTATGAGACACTTTGAAATGTTTAAGGATTATTTCCCCAAGGATTTTTCAGTGGTATCATTTAAAAGTAACTTCATCTATGTCAAAATCCTTTGTTTAATATTGTACTTAATTGAGTTTTATCTCATATGATATCATCCACCATGTTTTATTTAATGGTTTATGATTAGTTTGACCATAAATGTGCTATCTTGAAACCATTCACCATATTACTTCGAATGGTTAGTGTTTATGATTAATGATTGGGGAAAGTTATTTACATTTCATATGTTAGTTTCAATATGAATATATATGTTGTTTATGTTTATCCCCATTAATATGAGGAATTCATTGGACTTAATAAGTGTCGAGTGGGGATCACTATATCCCCTCGTTGCATTGGTAGGTCTAATGAGAAAAACTATGGTCTTGGCACGAGGCCTTGACAAAATGGATATTTATGGTCTTGGAACAAGGCCTTGATGGTATGGTTATGATGTATTGAATTATGAATTCCCTCATTATGAAAATAATATTGATAGTTCATGTGGTTATTTGACTATAATAATACCCATGATTATGTTTTATTATGGAATTATTTATTCAACTCTTATTCCTTCCATAATGTGTTCATGTTTATTTTTAAAGGCATGTGTTTTTAGTTATTCACTATGCCTAATGTTTATATTTATGATATCATCCGCTGTATTGATTACCCTTACTGAGCATTTGTGATCACCCCTTTCTTATGTTTTATCTTTCCAGGTACAATGATGATTATACTATCAATGAATTACAGGGTTAATCTAAGAGATTATGGTCTTTTCTATTGAGGTTATTATGTTGTTTTTAGTTTCGAGTTATAATTTTTAACTCTTGTATGTATCCTATTTCCAAAACTACTAAACCGAATGATCCTTTAGAATGCATTTCCTTGTATCTATGCCAATATAATAAAATAAGGCACTAAGTCCAAGCCTCTGGGGTCTGGTCAATATAGTTAGTATCAAAGGAAGTTTAGTAGAAAACTTGGAAACTAGATATAGAAAAAGTAAGGGCATGACACCTGCCATTGGGACAAGCCTATGCATGCACGGGAATGCCTAGCCGAACAGTCATGCGAAGGTGGAGAGCTGATTTCACGATGAAGATGCTGGGGAGGAGTAGTTCCAAGTAGTTAGTCTGGGTTGTATGTAATGTTTGAAGCCTACAGGAAAATGAATTCCTCTAAGGCCTACGGGCCATGTAATACTAATGCCTACGGGCCTTTTAAGGGTTCCACCTCACCCATTGAAAGGTGGATTATCAAAATAAATAAAAAATGAAGGCCTTCAGGCCATTGGAGGATAGATATAGAAAAAGTAGATTAATGAACAAAACCCTAAGATAGAATTTGGGGATAAGAATACAAAGACATACTATAATTTTGGTAAGGAATAGATTATGTGGTTTATCATGAAAATACATCCCTATATGGATACAAACAAGTAGAGGTGGCTTTGGTACATATGTATCTAGGGGTAAAACCTGAAAACACCACTTTGATCTAGACTCGAATAGGAATTGGTACATGACAATGATCCATGCTGCACTCTTGGTTCGACACTCCTAGGGGATATGCTTTGGTAAATTCATAATCTTATTACAGACCATTATGAATGATGTATTCCCCCAAAGTAACCAAAGTATATGGTTCATGGATTTATGATGTATAAATTTATGTTATGTGCTATATCATGTTTTGAGTTATATAGAGTTCATGATTTTATGAGATAATATAATATATGGAATTGATTAGAAATGGTTCCTAGTAGATGGAATGAGAACTTCACCAATGCACGTGATGAAAATAGTAAGAAAGATCATATTTCTTATGGTCTTAATCCATCATTTCGAAGGAAGATAGTATCCCAAGTATCCTCATCATATAAGGAAATAATATCACATGTTAACAAGATATGTAAATATTTCTCTAAGTCCTTTATCTTTGAAGGGAAGTAAGAAAATAAGAGGATTTTCAAGAAAAAGACAGATAAATGAAATAAGGGAAAGAAGGGTTTTCCCACATGTGTTTATTGTGGAAAGAATCACCCTGATAAATGCTTGAAGGAAATGAGAGTTTGTTATAAGTGCATAGAAAAAGGACACCAATTTCATGATTGAAAGGGAAAGAAAAAGGTATCCAATGTACAATGCTTCAACTGTAAGGAGATGAGACACTATGCAAATCAATATCCCAAGCATCAAAGGAATATGCCCCAAATGATGTTACTGGATAATGATCAAATCATGATACTGCCATAGATGAAGTGGATTGATTAATATGACTCTTCAAGAATAATGTCATTAGAATTTCTTATTAGAAATTTTCCGGTTATAACAATTATGAAATATATGAGTTTCTTTAAGGATTTGAGGTCGTATGATTAATGATACTAAGGAAAATTGACTAAGTATCAGGTCAAACTTTTGGAAAATATATGTCTGAGGGATAGAAAACCCTTATTATGTTCATAATACTGAGATTATAATTTCGGAATAGAGATATGATATATATGTATAAAGTAAATTGGATAGTACTAACTACCATGTGAATGATTCTAAAGTATTGGATCTTGATCTTTTGGATTGTTAAACCATTTATGAAATGGTTTAAATTGATAATTGTATGAGGTTTTAGAGGTTAATGACACCACATGATGTAACTTATGATAAGAGATGAAGTATAGGTAGTTCAAGGAACAATCAAAGGAAAATATCATGTTTATGAAATATAAACATACATTTATACACTTATAGAGTGGAATAATCCCTCCACTCTATGAAAAGAGTCTTAAATGTTGTTCTGTTATCATAATATTTGATAAGGTTAATGAATTTTTTCATAACTTTAGTTTATGGTTTTGTGGTAATATACTTTTATCTAAACCTATTTTCCATCACTAGAAATTCATAGTTTGGTTTTTCTTATATGCCCAGGTTTTCAATTCCAATCAATGTCACTCCATTCGAAAGAATAATTTATTAATTCATTTATTTATTATTATTATTATTTTTTAACCACCTATTTTCCCTTAACATTTTTAAGGAGGATATTCTATTAACCCTATTTCTGATATGGGGTTTTCATAAGGAAATTGTTAAGTAACAAACAATAACTTTCAAAGTGAAATATCAAATTTTGAGGATGAAATTTTTATAAGAAGGGGATAATGTAACACCCCAAGATTTTGAAAATAAATTTAATATTGAATGCATGAAACACTGAGTCTCTACAAAATACCACTTTATTATAACCTATCTAGTAAACATAATTTTACCAACCCTATGATTTGAATTTTAAAAATCTGACATACACGGTTGCGATCAGTAAGTTATTTAGAGTCTGATATGACCAACTTAATTTTTGGTGATTAGTAACATACCCTTATGAATAGTAATTTTACTCTTATGAATAGTGATATACCCTTATGAATAGTAACATCACCTATTATAGTATATATATAGGATTTAAGTGAAAGTAAGATGTGCCTATGTTTGAAAATAAGTAAATAAATGTTTTAAAAACTATATTTTTCAAGTAAATTATGATTTTAATTAAAAATTTAATTAATCATATCTAGAAAATTATTTTTGAAAAATGGACTTCATTTTTTGATTCTGCATGTCAAAAAATGGTTAGGGTGAATTTTTGGTATTTTTCTGAAATACTTGATTTTTTGTGAATAGTAAAATACGGTAATTTACCATATATACATATATATTATCAGTTAAATTCAATATTCCTAGCATCATGGATGATGTAAGAAAACTTGGTTCGAAATCACATTCAATTATTACTATTCTTGGTCACAAGAATAAATACTATTGGCTGTCTTTGGCAAAATAATAAAATAATGAGAAAACCCTCCTCTCCTCCACTATAAAACCTCCCTCACTCCTTATCTTCACTACTCTCAAGCCTTGTGCCTTCTCCAAATTCTACCCAAATATCCTCCCAAGATCCCCCCACGAACAAAATCCCTTGGTCTCATAAAAATACTAAATCCTCTTCCCTTAAGAGGCTCTCAAGGAAGGTTAATTCAAGAGATAAAATTCCTCTCTTCTTTTTCTTTCATTTTCATGTTCCTTTTGTTATCTTTTCTTTCCTAACCTATCCTTGTCCAAATGGTATAAAAAATCCAGTACCATACATGTACTATAATTTTGTTATTATAATGGGATAATTCATCTTCATCTCTCCTTTCCCTCTCATTTATGCTAAAAATGAAACATCGTCCTAGATGTGTTGATTTATCACATTCAAGGGCGACGATGCTTTCAATTTGATCTAACTTATTAAACACTGTTCCTTAAAACATTTTTATGGTTAAAACAAACTATTATATACATATTTTATCTTATTTAATATTATATAATCCTTATTAACTCATGATGTAAAATAATAATACAAAATAAGGTAATTGTGAGAAAAATCGCCAAATTAATCCAAGCGTTTATCATTGATGTTTTATATAATGATTCACATTCACTAAAAATAAACAAATTAATTTTAGAACCATGTAATGTTATTAATGTTCATTAATAGCATATAAAATCAATTCTGGATTTCAACTCCCATCTTACATGAACTACCATCCTCTTTTATAAGTGAGTTGATCATGAATATTATGAAAAAGAGCACTCATGAACAATGAAATTGAATACCTTAACCCATATAAAATTCCATGAATGAACTTAATAAAGTCATAATAAAACAAATAAATGTATAAAGGTTTCTGGAATTTTTAATTAATGAACCTAATTTGGTTATTCAGTTCATTAAGATCAAGCAAAGAACACCCTCAGATTTAAGGTAAGAGATCCTCTCTCTCACTTTCATTCAAGAATTACCCTATGTTGTGTCCTTTTATTTTTAATTTCTAATGATGGGGTATGTTTTTTAACCTCACACATACTGACCTTATGATATATAAATGATGTTATACCCATTTACCTCTCATTAAGCCCTCATAAGAACACATGTTACCATGCTGAAATGTTGGTAAGGATTTCTTCATCTCACTTCCATTTTTGTGAGATATTCTGTATTCAATACTAATAATTGTGTATGGTGTATGTATAATTCCCATTTAAGTTTCATATCAAAAATCTATTTATTTTAATAATATTAAATGTATAATTTTATGATTATTAATTTTGGGGCATACAATCCAATTGATTACAAAGTTTCAAGTATTTTCTACCCGAACCTCCATTTTCATTCGGGTTGCTCTTATTCTCTACTAACCTCAATGAAATTATTATTTATTATTATTTAATCCTTATAAATTTTATTTTAATGTTCTATATATTTTTACCAATCATAATACTTATTTATTTTATGGGTATTTACATGTTTTAAAAGAATCTTTCAAAAATTCTTCCGAAATGCAAGCCCGATTCAAGAGAATTTCTAAAATTCTTACCTATTTTGAAGTTTACTCTATAATCTGTTTTAAGCCATATTTATCTACCTAAAATCACAGATTTTAACATGAAAATATACTTTGGTTCATTTCTGGTTTTATGAAAGCAAACACGCCTTTACGCTTTAAAATCTTTTTAATGAATTCCTTAAACCACACTAAAATGTTTTAATTCCAAAGCTACTTTAAAAACACTTTTTACATGATTTCACTTCAGTGGGACATAATTTAGGCCTCAAATTTAATCTAAATGTTCCTCCCTTATCTTTTCTAGAATATACATTTTTAAAACCAGATTTATTCCAAATAGAAATTATTTTCCAAACAAACTCTTCTTTCCAAAGTAAAATAGATTTTTTCCACCTCACTTTAACTTTTATGAGATATATGCCTTGTTCGCCACTTATTACTTGCATGTGGTGTATGTAACTATACTTGGTATATCATATCAAGAGTATCATTATTATCATGACATTATAAGTTATTATTATTTGAATGTTTCAAGGTGGTATGGGACACTTTGAAATGTTTAAGGATTATTTCCTCAAGGATTTTTCAATGGTCTCATTTAAAAGTATCTTCATCTATGTCAATGTCATTTGTTGAATCTTGTAATTTATTGAGGTATATCTACTATGATATAATCCACCATGTTTTATTTAATGTTCTATGATAAGTTTGACTATAGATGTGCTATCATGAAACCATTCACCACATTACTTCGAATGGTTAGTGTTTATGATTAATGATTGGGGAAAGTTATTTACATTTCATATGTTTGTTTTAATATGAATGTGTATGTTTTTTATATTTATCACCATTCATATGAGGAATTAATTATACTTAGTAATTTTTGGGTGGGTCCCTATATAGCCCCTCAGTGCATCGGTAGGTCTCATGAGACAAACTATGGTCTTGGCACAAGGCCTTAAAAATGGATATTTATGGTCTTAGCACAAGGCCTTGACAATATGGTTATGATGTCCCACATTATGAATTCCCACATTATGAAAATAGTATTTATAGTTCATGTGGTTATTTGACTAGAAGAATACCCATGATTATGTTTTATTATTCCATTATTTATTCATCTCTTATTCCTACCATAATGTGTTCATGTTTATTTTTAAAGGCATGTGTTTTTAGTTATTCACCATGCCTAGTGTTTATGTTTATGCTATCATCTGATGTATTGATTGCCCTCACTAAGAGTTTGATCTCACCCCTTTCTTATTTTTTATCCTTCTAGGTACGAGGATGATTATACTATGAATTAATTGTAGGGTTAATCTAAGAGATATGGGTTTTTTATTGAAGTTATTATATTGTTTTTAGTTTTGAGTTGTAATTTTGAACACTTGTATGTATCTTGTTTCCAAAATTACTAAATTGATCAGTCCTTTAGGATGTATATTCCTTGTATATATTCCAATGTAATAAAATAGGGCACTAACTCTGAGCCTCTGGGGTTGAGTTATTACATTTTTTCTTGATAATGAACTTATTATATTTTAATCATTTAAGAAATTACAAGAATGATCTTCCCCACACTTATAAAAGTGAACCCCTACTTTCTATTCTCTAAACCACTTTGAGCCTTATATCTTATAAAATACCTGAATTAACACCTTTTAATTTTTATTAAATTCATCCAAGAGCTTCTAGTTTTTCCAAAAGACCATCCCTCTAAGGATTAAGGTGTAAGCCAAAAGAAGTTTCCCAACGAAGTGGTAATCGTCTTACCCAACCTCTTTGAATTTATTTATTCTCACACATCATTAAAATATTATTCAACCATGATGATATAATAATATAAATATATCAAATATACTGATATGTTATTATGTTAATGTCTCAACCTATATTCACCCCCTTCCATAAAATTGGAAACATAACTATCGCTTGTGTATATGGCAGACTATCGTCACACAAACCAATGTAATTCATTTTTCATTTCCTATTTACATGGATTGTAATAAGGATGGATTTAATAGAAATATATGATATATATGATATATTTTTTTATGGTTAATTATTAATTTTTTTCTTTTCTTGTATCCATCAAAAAATGAAAACAACGCTGATGTGTACGTACGACCTACCATCTCTGTGAGTGTTGTAATTCATTTTTACATCACTAAATTTTCTATATTAATATAAATATGAATATAATGTATATATATGATATTTATATAATTATTAAAATTATGTATTTTATCTAACCATGACCTATGTACAAGTACCATAACTACCAAATGAAAACATACATGAAAAAAATAAGCAGTTATCACTTAAAAAAATGATTTTGATAAAGAATAGTTTATAAAATAGTGATAAAATGTTATAATAAAATAATATATGGTATTATATATATGATTTTTTTCTTTAATATATTTATAAATCTATATTTATTATATAGCAGGTTTAAACATGTACAAAGGAAGTTGAACCCAAGGTAAGAGATTTTCATCTCACTTTTACTTCTATGAGACACATGTTGTATTCACCACTTGTTTCCTTTATATGGTTCATACAATGAAAATTAAAGTGTTTTATGATGATAATCATGAAAATTATGGGGATATAAATATCCATATAAGGTTATCTATTTCTTAAGGTTTTTATTTGAATGTCACAAAAGTGGTAAGGTTTTTCTGTTATAATCTCAATGTTTATTAGGATTATTTATGATTAAGATCCGTTGATGAAATATTATGATCCACCTCTTAATAAACTCATGAATTTTATTCTAAACTAGTTATTTTTTGAGAATATATATTTTCCTTTCATTTTCCTCTCTTTATATACTCACGAGACTAAAAGAACATTTTTATGTTAAACTGAATTTATTTTTCTCTTCGATCGAAAAATTGTTTTCTTCCATATTCATGTTTTCTAAAAATGTTTTAAATAATGTTTTGTTATTATAATATGATTTTTTAAATTAATTTTTACCCATGATTTAATTTTTAAAAAATGGTTTAAAATGAACATTCCCATCATTTTATAAATGAGATACTTTTTTTTTACTTTTTACAAAAAATGTGAATGTAATGTTTTCTTTTAACTTATACGACATAAATGGAATTTACTACCATCATGACCACTCAATACAATGAATATTACTTCCATGTTTATTTTAAAATAAATAGTTTTATTTAATATTTTGGGAAATTTTTATATTTTAAAGAATTTATTTCAAAGTGAATAGGATATTTTTGTTAAGAAATATTCCAAGTGATCTTTTAAAGAAATTTTTATCTAAGATGACATCCTTTAAAATTATGTATGCTTTTCTAGGGATATGATCTAATGATACCATCCTAATTATTTCAATTTATGTTTTATATTTATGATGAAAATATGTTTAAGATACTAATTTCTTTTCCATGGGTTATTTTATGATGAAATTTTTATAAAACCCATTTATTTTCAATGAGTTATGTTATAATAAAATATTCATGAAACCCATTTTATTTCATGGGTTATAATATAATTAATGTTTTTTAATCTTGTAAAACATATATGTATTATTTTCACTATGTGATATTTGGTTCTGAAATTATATATCCCTCCAATGAATTGGGTAATGATTGATATCTCATGAGATAAACATAACTGTAATGGGGAGTGAACCCAATACATTAAGGGAATCTATCCACTATGATATTATTGGGAGTGAAACTTGACTACTATGATGGTTTTAGGAGTGAACCCAATACACTATAATAGTCTTGAAAGTAATCCTTTATTACTATGAAAATTATTTTCTATGTTTACGTGTATTCCAAAAATCTGTGTATTATGCCAATGTTATAGTCTCATAGCTTATATTATTTGATTCCTTTATGATTCATGTCTTATGAACCATCAAGATTTATCCCATGGATCAAGATTAAGATCTTTAATATATAGGGAATTGTTTTCAAATGTTATTCTCATGTTCTCATACCCTTATGTTCATGTTATATTTTAGTGATTATTGATCACTCCCTTATTTACCCTTACTGAGAATTTTAGATCACCCTTTATTATGTTTTCTTTACCTGGGTTATTAAAAATTGTAATAATTATGATATGTCTAATAAGGGTGCTAGTTATAAAGATTTTAGAGGGATATGATTTAGTACACTTATGAACCTGTTGTTTATGTATCCAAGTTTCCAAAGATACTAGACCTATATGATTATGGAATGGATCATTATTTTATTTAAATAATATTCATCCATTAAGATTTGATATCTATATATGAAAATTATGGGTTGATATAGTTGGTATTAGAGAAAGGTTTAGTTACAGTTGGAAACTAGGATGGGAAAAATTTATTGAGAACTATGGAGATAAGTCTAAGTGTAGGATAATATCTTAAAGTCTTGGTAGTGATCATGGATGACCTAGGTTAAATCTAAGGTGTCATATATTGAATAATTTTATTAATTTATACATCCTATAAATGATTTTTTCATGATTATGTGGTTTTCCACTATGATTACTATTTTCTCACCATGCTTTTTGGTTTTAGTCAATGGCTGGAACCTGAAGGAATCATGTTAATGCTGAATGTGATGGATAATGCAATTATGCTCCTCTTATGAAACCAAATATTATAGGATTTAGAATATAAAATCTCATTTATATTCTTATGTAACTTTATCAATCCATGAATCATGCTGACCTTCGAAATGAGAAAAAGAGGGAAAAAAATTATGTTGATTCCTTCATGAGGAAACAACCACATTCTTTTAGTGGGTCTTCAGATCCACTCATTTATAAGAAATGGAACAATACCATTGAAAATATATTTTACATTCTCCAGTGTTTGGAACATGGAAAATTATTTTTGGTTGTTGATTTCTTAGATGGTGAAGAAGATCAATGGTGTACTCTTATTAAGAACATGAAGAAATGGGAAGAAATTGTATCCATGGAGTGTTATTAGTTTAAGATATTATTTTTAAATAAATAATTTCCTTTTATTCTTTGTATAAAAATATATAAGTATTTTCTTGATCTAATGAAAAAGGATGATGAATCCGTTGGTACCTATGAGGAAAATTTCACAAGATTTGTGAGGTATGATTATGATATTATCATTCAACCTAAAATTAAGGTTGATCAATTCATCAATGGATTAAAACTGAGTCTCCAATGGGAATTATCCATAAAATACTTTAGTAGATATAAAGAAATATTTTTTATGTTATATCAAGGTGGAGATAGATATTGGAGTTATATATCCATCTCATAGTTTTGAGAAGATAGAATGATTTGATTTAATGGAAATTCTTAAAATCATGGAGAGAAAAATATGAGATTTACATTATTCTCAAGGTGTTGAATGATACATAATGGAAATTATCTAAAGGGGATTGGTAAATGTTTTATGTGTTGAAAGTAAATTAATCAAGAAATCAAATGCAGAAGTTACAGGAAGAATAATTTAGCTAATGATGGAGATAAAGACTATAAAATACACCACCCACACTCAAAATTTTCAAATGTAAGGATTATGATAATTATGAAAACCAAAGCTCAAATCTTATGTTTAATGACTTTGATTTATATCAAAAAACCCGTAATCCCAAATACTATAAGATCATGAACTTTTTTGAAGTCACCCCGGACACGTTTTTCAGGTACTTTTGAGGGTTTTAAGTACCTTTGCTTTGGAGTTGTGGCTTGGGGTATGTTTGGGAGAGTTTTTAAGAAAAATTAATGAAAAAAGGGCTGTGTATGATTTGTTCACGATTTGAAAAAATATGCACCCCTACCAGGGAAAACCGTGTAAACCTAGACAGAGAGGTCTGTAAGGTTGGCGCATAGTTTACCCTAACCATGTGCCCCTACCTAGGAAACTGTGCGTGCGGGTTTTATTTCTCCAAAATTTAGTTTTTAAATCACACAAAACCCAAAAATACATCTATTTCAACCAAGTATCAAGCTTGAAAAATTCTAGGTGATCCTAGAGCCTTCTGGAGGGATTCCAAGGTGATTCAAATTTTTTTCTTCGAGATCTAAAGCTCAGATTGAAGATCCTCTTTCTCCTCGGTAAGTGTATTTCATCCTGATGATTCTCCCATTCTTTCCTATATCTTTGTTTAATATTTTCATGGAAGATCTCCACCGTTTCCATGGATCTAAAACTATGAGTTGAGATCTATATACAGGATTTTGGATATAGATCTAGAGTTTCAAGATCTTGATGCTTTTGATATTAATTTTGGGTTTAGGGATTTAGATCCGGATCATGATCGACGTCGTTGTGGCGCTCTAATTTTGTTGATTTCCATTGGGATAACATCCATCAAAAACAAAGGTTAGTGGTCTAAATAAAACTCTCATAGTCGTCGATTTAATATGTGTATATGATATTATTGATTTGATAGCTTCCCTTGATAAGTGATTTCGTAAATTGGAGTAATTAGGAATATGAAATTGACTTGTGGTTTTCCTTAATGATTAATTGATGATTTAATCTTGGAACTAAGGGGCTACCCAAATAGATAATTGATTTAGAGAATAATATTTGTGTTGATTTATTTATTAATTAATGAATTAATTAATGGGTTATGTGCTTAGTTAATTTTTATGTTAACTAATGGGCTACAAAATTTTTAACTAATCATTGGATTTGTAAGTTAATGATGTGGTTAATTCTTGTGAATTAATGAATGATTAAATTATTGAGAATGTGGGTGCTAGACATGGCATTCTAGACTAAGTTAGAAGTTGGGACTTGGACATGGTGTTCCTCCCCAGTAGTTATCCAAGCTTGAGATGTGGGGTGTTAGACATGGTGTTCAACACTGAATGAGATTTGGGGTGCATGACATGGTTTTCAACACCAAATGAATGAAAATAATGAATTATGATTTAAATGTGAGACATAAATTGAAACTGGGTCTAATGTGATGATTAAGGATTAAATGACAATGTGATAACTGTTTAATTATGTATTGTATTTATTACTTCATAGAATTGAATACACTTTATTTTTAATGGACTTGTTTTTGACACCGTTGGTGGTGGCCTACTGAGTCTCACTCAAACCCTATTCAGGCCGCATGATCAGCATCCGAGTAAACTTTTTTATTTTAGGACAGGATAAGGGAAATTCCCTAGGATAAGTTTCTGTCTGGGAATGGAGCATGGGTGAGGGAACCAGATGTGTTTTGGGGCCCACTTGGGTGTCGTTGTGTTTTTATTTTTTTTTCATTGTAAACACTTGACACTCGCATTGTCATAGTACGTTTCCTTTTCATTTGAGTATTGTATTTCATGTTTTGACTATCATGTGACATAATGTTGTTCTAGTTGTTTATATTCTTCCACACTTGTTTATTGTTATTTCTTCCATTGATTTCTTATTCTAATAAAAAGGGGGTATAGTCTCCCCATGAATGAATTACCAAACCCTCACTTCTAGTCAGCACCCTCTAGCATACAGGGAGGTGTGCTTGAGGGCATGTTACCGACTGGCTCGGGGCTCTGTTTAGTGGCACCCGAGTCAGGATGTGAAAAATTGGTATCAAAGGAGTTTTTTTCTTTATTCTTATTTTGTATTACTATTTTGGGAAAGGTATATAGGAGACTAGGAAGAGTTGGGGCTTGGTAATGAGCTCGTGCATAGGAGTTACAGACCCATGTATGAGGGAAAATTTGGGTACTCAGGGTGGGATTGTTGTGATTGCTGTTTGTTGTTACACTTGGATATTATTTCACCTTAGGTGACACACTTGTGGTGTGATGTGATATTTGTTTTTAAAATTGTTTAATTTTGATTCATGGGCTAAAGAGGCATGAGATTTGAGTTTTCATTCATCATTCTAGGCAATCAGGGTTATTCTGACATGCATCATTTTAGGCACCCCTAGGAAAATGGGTTATGGGTAGGTTGTTGAACTTGAACTGTTTTTCCTTATTGTGAAACTGAAACCTAAATAATAAGATGGATTTGATTAATTAATTGAAGAATTAATTAATTTGAAATGATGTAATTAATAAATTTTAGGAATTAATTAATGAGAATGTGTGTACCCTTGTTAACAAAGACCAAGGAGTAGTATGGTTAAGGGTAGTGATAATGCCTTAGTGTTGGCCGTGTGGAAAGAAATTGGGAAGGACATGTTGAAATTTTTTGTGTTTCTTTATCCTCTTATGTAAATTTTATAAGGTTGTGTTATGAGACCTAATATGCATTTTTGGATTTGTAGAGTTATGCCTCCACAATGCTTGTTGAGAGGGAGATTGAGTGGTATGGACTAGGATGAACTTTCAGATAGGTAACATGAGGCACCATTAGTTCTAGATGAGGATGAATTGGAGAAGTTCTGAGAGAAATTTTCTCAATTAATGCAGTTCATGGAGAGAGACCTAGGGTAGGTTTTGAAAAGCATGTCTGAGTTGACATGGGAGTTTTAGCTGCAGTACCCTCTAAATTTTACTGGAGAGGGTGGACCTGAGGGAGATGAATTCTGGATTGAATTCATAGAGATGATACTTGAAAATTTGGAGACTCCAACTGAGAGGAGGGTCAATTTGGCTACTTATATTCTACGAGGGTTAACAAAGTTCTAGTGGGACATTAAAGTACGATCTGGAAAGATTGATGATATGTTATGGAAGGACTTTCTCGAGAAGTTCTTAGAGCACTTCTATCTAGAGAAACCTAGACAAGAAAAGTCTTTAGAGTTTATGCATATGGCCCAGAGAATCATGTACATAATGTATTATGCTGAGTGTTTCAAAGATTTACAATGTTTTATCCAACATTGGCAGTAGATGAGTCTTCTTTGAAAAAATGATTTCAAGATGGGATTAGGTGTGAAATTAAGTCCTAGGAGAATATCTTTAGGCTGAATAAGTTCTCAAAAGTGGTTAATTATGCTCTCATTTCATAGGGGAACCTGAATGAGGATTCTAGTACTGGATAGGTAGATGTCACTGGATGATTAGGGAGTGTGCCTTCTGAGATAAGGAAGCACCGTTATGAGAACATTAGTTAGTATAGTGGACAACAAGGTGGAAAATCAGGAGGAACAGTTTCACCAGATCTTACTCATGTTCTTTTCCACCAATGTGGTAAGTCATGACACTATCTCACACATTTTCCTTGACCACTAGTGGAGTGCTAGTTTTGTGGAAAGATGGGCCACCTACAGAAGTTATGCAGAAAGCAACAACAGGCTGGTGCTGAGGGGGAAGTTTCTCAGAGTCAGAGTGTGGGAAGGGGGTCTTCTACACCATATAGGTCTGGTAGCTAGAGTTCTATTGGAAGAGGATATAGAGGTAGTGGACATGGTGCAGTAGGGTATGAGTGACCATATAAGCAGAGTGGTTCTACCCAGGGGAGTCATATGGTGCCATAGGTAAGAGGGGCAGGACAATTATATTCAGTACAACCTACAATTGTGGAGAGCAAGGCTGGTCCATCGACATTCAGAGGTACTGTTCTAGTAGCTTCTACTTTATCTAGTATCGTGTTTGACACTAGGGCATCTCATTCCTTTATATATATAAATCTTGTTAATGGTTTGAGCCTAGAGGTAGAGTCCATAAGTGGAGTGATGAATATTGATACATCGTTGGGAACACGGTCTAGAGATATTTGTTTATGCAATGGTTGTTTTCCAGAGATCGAAGAGTATCATTTTCTTTGGGATCACTATGTCCTTGATATGATGGGATTTGACCTGATTATAGGTATAGAATGGTTAGTCGCATACTGAGCCCACAAAAATTGTTACCGTAGGAGAGTGACATTTTTATCTCCTAAGGGTGACCAGTATGTTCATAATGGATAATGGTATATCTATACAAGTAGAGTAGGGCCTATTACTCGGAAACTAGGAGAACTCACAACCCAAGTTTATAGTCTTTTGTTGGATAATGGGGGTAGTTGGAAAGACATCCTTCCACCAATTCTGGAACAGTTCCATGATGTATTTCTTGAATACTTCTCAGGGTTTCCACCTGGGAGAGATATGGAATTCACTATTGAACTCATGCTAGGGGCGGATCTAGTGTCTATTCCACCTTACAGAATGACGCTGACTGATCTTCAAGTGCTCAAAATACAGTTGGAGTAGTTGGGGGATAAAGGTTTTATCCATCAACGTACGTCGCCTTGGGGATCACATGTCTTGTTTGCAAAGAAGGCTGATGGGGGTTTATACGTTTGTGTTTATTACCAAAAGTTGAATAAAATGACCATGAAGAACTGATATCCTCTTCCATGTATCAATGATCTATTTGAACAGATGAAGGGGGCTTGTGTATTCTCAATGATCGATCTAATATTAGGGTATCATCAAGTGAGATTTCAGACTTCTAATATACCAAGAACTTCTTTCAGAAGCATATATGGCCTTTACAAGTTTTTTCATAACGTCGTTTAGGTTGAAAAATGATCTAGCAGTGTTTATTTCCTTTATGAACAAGATATTTCATCCTTACCTTGATTAGTTTGTGGTGGTGTTTGTGTATGGCATATTAGTGTACTCTAATACTCATGAAGATCATGAACAAAATCTTGAAATCATCCTAGGTACATTGAGAGAGCATCGACTATACGACAAGCTATCTAAATGTCAGTTTTGTATTGACATGGTACACTTTTTAGGGAACATCATCTCAGAAGAAGGTGTGGAAGTGGACCTAAAGAAATTTTAGGTAGTGGTTTCTTGGGAGCAGCCCAAGAATTTTTTTTATATTCGAAGCTTTTTGGGATTAGATGGATATTACAGGAGGTTCATCCATGACTTTTCTAGATTGGAAGCACTACTTTCGAGTCTGAAAAAAAGTATAAAGTATGAGTGGATATAATCAAGTGAGAATGCTTTCTATGATTTGAATAAGCTCTTGACATCGACACCAATATTGATCTTACCTGAGTCGGGTGAGGAGTATACGGTGTACGGTGATTCTTCTGGGATTGGACTCGGAGTTGTGCTGATGAAAGGGGATTGAGTCATTGGTTATGGGTCTCGGTAGTTGAGGCAACATGAATAGAATTACCCCACACATGACCTCGAGTTAGAAGTGATGGTTTATGATCTTAAGTGTTGGAGACACTATCTTTTGGGTAAAAATTTTACAGTTTTTATGGATCACAAAAGCTCGAACTATATCTTTTCACAGCGTGACTTGAATCTTTGACAGCGAAGATGGTATAGTATATGAAGTCCTTTGATTTTGAGCTGTAATATATACTTGGACAAGGGAATAGTGTGGATGATGCCTTGAGTAGGAAAATTCAGACTCAGTTGGTACATGAGTTGAGTGCAGAGTGGAAGATGATGAATTTGCTGGTTGAAATACATGTGGTGGTTCAAGAGAGTTAGGAGATGATGAATCTAGTTTTAGTAGAAGTGGAGTCAATACTCTTGAGATGGATCAAAGGTAGAAAGTATTGGGATCTGGATTGTTTATCATTAAGGAAAAGCCTTGAAGTTGGGGAGGCACCTTCAGACTGGTTTATAGATGAGGATGAGGTCATCTATGTGATCAATCAAGTTGTGGTACAAACATGTATGTGAGAGGAACTCATGCGATAATTTCTTGCCTCAAGGTGGGCGGTACATCCTAGGGTTACAAAAATGTACCATGAACTGAAACTACAGTTTTGGTGGCCAAGCATGAAAAGAAGATAGCAGGGTTCATAACAAGATGTTTCACCTGTCAGCAAGTGAAGGTAGAGCATCAATGACCTGGAGGTCTTTTACAGCCGTTGCCTATTCCAAAATGAAAGTGGGGTGACGAAACTATGGATTTTTTGGTAGGTATTCCAAGTACACTTAGAAAGAATGATGCTATTTGGGTCATTGTGGATTGACTGATGAAGGTAGAATATTTCTTACCTATAAGGGAAACCTTTATAGTACAATAGTTGGGAGAACTATATGTTCACGAGATAGTTCATTTTCATGGGGTTCCATAGACTATAGTTTCAGATCACAATTAGAACTTTACTTCACACTTTTGGAAGGTCTTACAGAAGGTGCTTGGAACACAGGTTTTGTTAAGTATGACTTTCCACCCACAGGCAGATGGGTAGTTAGATTATACCATATATGTGTTAGAGTATATATTGCAGGCATGTGTACTAGACTTTGGTGGTTCTTGGGAGAAGCACTTGGCTTTAGTGGAGTTTGCCTAAAACAACAGTTCTCAAGAAAATATATAGATGGAACCATATGATTCACTTTATGGTAGACCTTGTAGATCACCGCTATGTTGAATAGATATGGGTGAGTCAGAGTTGTTGGAACCGAGTCTCGTGCAAGAGATGTCAGAGCTGGTGCAGTTGATTCAAAAACATATGTCTACGACTCAGAGTAGGAATAAATCATATGATGATATATGGAGATGACCCCTAAAGTTTACATAGGGTGATTGTGTGTTCCTTTTGGTGTTGGATAGGTTGGGTCATCACAGGATACGAAGGTAGGGCAAGTTGGAACCCAAGTTTGTAGGACCGTTTGAGGTAGTGGAGAGAATCAGGCCAGTGGCATACCGATTAGCCCTTCCACAGAAATTCAGTGTTATGCATGATGTTTTCCATGTATCAAAACTACGATGTTATAACCCTAAATCATATCACATGATTGATGTGGACGATTTTGACCTTGAGATAGATGCGTCCTTTGAGGAGAATTCGATACGTGTACTGGATCACAGTGAGAAATTGTTGTAGGGAAAGAAAATGCCAATAGTTTGTGTGTTATGGAAACATGGAAGTGTTCAATAGGAAACTTGGGAATGGTAAAAAGACATGAGGCATAAATGGCCCAATCTTTTTGGCTCACAATCATAGTGAATTTCGGAAGTTCATCTCTAGGATGAGATATTATAAGGTGGGGAGACTGTAAGATCCCGCCCTTTTCTGGAGTCACCCCGGGCACATTTTTCAGGTACTTTTGATGGTTTTATGTACCTTTTCTTTAGAGTTGTGGCTTGGGGTGCATTTGGGTGAGTTTTTTAGAAAAATTAATGGACATAGGGCTATGAACGGTTTGTACACAGTTTGAAAAATCATGCACCCCTTCCAGGGAAAACCGTTCAAACCTGGACAGAGAGGTCCGCACGGTTGGTGCATGATTTACCCTAACCGTGCACCCCTTCTCAAGAAACCATGAACATGGGTTTTATTTATTCAAAATTCAGTTTTTAAATCACCTGAACCCTCGAGACCCCCCTATTTCGACCTAGGATCGAGCTTGAAAAATTCTAGGTGATCCCAGAGCCTTTCGGAGGGATTCCAAGGTGATTCGAATGCCATTCTTCAAGATCTAAAGCCCGAATTGAAGATCCTCTTTCTCCTCGGTAAGTTGATTTCATCCCAATGATTCTCCCATCCATTACTCTATATTTCTTTAATATTTTCATGGAATATCTCCACCGTTTCCATGGATATAAACCTATGAGTTGATATCTAGATGTAGGAGTGTGAATATAGATCTAGATTTGCAAGATCTTGATGATTTTGATCTTAATTTTGGGTTTAGAGATTTAGATCCGGATCGTGATCAACATCATTGTGCCACTCAGATTTTAGGGATTTCTATTGGGATAACATCCATCAACAAACCAAGGTAGGTGGTCTAAATAAAACTCCCATATTCATGGATTTAATATGTGTATATGAGATTATTGATTTGATAGATTCCCTTGATATGTGATTTCCTAAATTAGAGTAATTAGGAATATGGAATTGAATTGTGGTTTTAATTTATGATTAATTAATGATTTAATCTTGGAACTAAGGGGCTTACTGAATAGATAATTGATTTAGGGAATAATATTTGTGTTTATTTATTAATTAATTGATGAATTAATTAATGGGTTATATGCTTAGTTAAGTGTTGGGTTAACTAATGGGCTATGAAATGTATAACTAATCATTGGATTAGTAAGGTAATGATGTGGTTAATTATTGTGAATTAATGAATGATTAAATGATTGAGAATGTGGGTGATAGACATGGAATTATATACCAAGTTAGAAGTTGGGACTTGGACATGGTGTTCCTCCCCAATAGTTATCCAAGATTGAGATGTGGGGTGTTAGTAATGGAGTTCAACACTGAATGAGATTTTGGGTGCTTGACATGGAGTTCAACACCAAATGAATGAAAATAATGAATTATGATTTAAATGTGAGACATGAATTGAAACTAGGTCTAATGAAATGATTAAGGATTAAATGAAAATGTGATAACTGTTTAATTATGCATTGTATTTATTGCTTTATAGAACTGCATAAAATTTCTTTTGAATGGACTTGTTTTAGAAACCATTGGTGGTGGCCTATTGAGTTGCACTCACACCCTATTTAGTCCTCCTGATTGACACCCGAGTAGACTTTTTTGTTGCAGGATAGGATAAGGGAAAGGCCCTGGGATAAGTTGTTGTTTGGGAATAGAGCATGGGTGAGGGAACCGGATGTGGTTTGGGGCCTTCTTGGGGGTTGTTGTGTATTTAATTTTAGTTTCATTGTAAAAAATGACACTTTCATTGTCATAGTACATTTTTTCATTTAAGTTGAGTATTGTATTTACTATTTTGACTATCATGTGATATAGTGTTGTTTTTGGTTGTTTATATGCTTCCACACTTATTTATTGTTGTTGCTTACATTGATGTATTATTATGATAAATAGGGGGTATAGTCTCCCCATGACTAACTTACCAGACCCTCACTTCTAGTTGGAACCCTCTAGTGTATGGGGAGGAGCTCTTGATGGCATGTTACCAATCGGATCGGGGATCCGTTTAGTGGAACTAAGGTTGGGATGTGAAAGAGACAAAGGGAAATATCATGAGAACATTATTTTTTATATGGATAAAAAATTGTTCAAAGGTATAATTACCATCTGGTCTAGATCTTATAATGTATCATTTTATTAAAGATCTACCAACTCTTTTATAAATGAGTAATTTTCTTAAGGGTATCATAGTACCACCACAATGATTGGATGATGAATTAGTAGTGAAAACCGTAAATGTTATGATGATCACATCTTAATTATATGATTCTTCTTTAGTTTATGTTTGTGGGAATGTGCTTCCTAAAAGTATTTTTATTCTCCCTCTGGTTGAATTTAAATTTATATTAGGCACGGGTTAGATTTATCTACATAAATCCCACATCAATTGCTGAGTAAGTGAAGTCACATTTGATATTTTGAACCAACCTATGATCATATATCATTGTGATGATAAATACGAACTATGAATGGAAATCGAATCCATTGTATAGGTATTGATTACTATTCAAAAAAAGTGTTTATCTCAGATGGTTGGGGATAAACTCTATAGCGACCCGGGATTTTCATACGTAGATATTACATGTTTTTAGATGAATATTCAATACATTACACAACACATTCTTAATGGTCATAATAATTTAGTGACTTTGAAGACTAGGTATATAATATTCTAATTCGGTGAAAGATCTTTAACATATCTCATAAAGATATCCCCCTTTATTACTCATCACAAACATACCCTACTTAAAACCTTTCTTTATGATGTGGAACCCAATGGGACCCACTAGGACACCTGGCCTAGGAACCCCACCGATACGGCCCCACATCCCTGCTGTAGTAGCAATCCCCCAACCCGTCTCCGCAACTGGGACCCACTGGGACACCTGGCCCAGGAACCCCACATATACGGCAGGTTTTGCGAATAGCCGGTTTCAAACCCAAGTTGCATTTAACACAGAGCCCATGGAACTTGATGCCAACCACTAAGCTGCGGCCTAGTGGTTGGCATGAAGTTCCATGGGCTCGGTGTTAAAGGTGACCTGGGTTCGAAACCAGCTATTCGTAACAACCTGCCGTATATGTGGGGTTCCTGGGCCAGGTGTCCCAGTGGGTCCTAGTTATAGAGACAAGTTGGGGGATTTCCACTGCAACGGGGTTGTGGGACTTTATCGGTGGGGTTTCTAGGCCAGGTGTCCTAGTGGGTCCCACTGGGTGCCACATCTATAATATAAATATAAGGGTATGAGAACACGAGTAAAACATTTGAAAACTATACCCTGTATATAAAAGATTTTAGTCTTGATTCATTTCATAAATATTGTAAGTTCATAATACATGAATCATAAATAAATCAATGAACATGAGCTATGAGAGTATAACATTAGCATAAGACATAAATTTGTGGTGTACACAGAAGCATATAAAATATTATTTCAATGCTTCCCACTAAGACCTTCATAACATGTTAGGATTATGAAAACCACCCATGTACCTACACCAGGCTTGGAATGACCTCCTGTGTACCCTCTTTTAGGCTTGGGATAACCTCCTATGTACCCTATTTCAAGCTTTGTATAACCTCCCATGTACCATTAGATATCATATAACATTAATAACTACCCAATTAATTAAAGGGAGATATTGGTCCCACCCATTACATAATCCATAAATTTATATTCCACAAGATCCTAGAACATTAATCATATCATGACCCATGAAAATAAATGGATTCCATAAACATTTCATTATATTATAACCCAAGTAAAAGAGACAGGTTTCATAATAATTTCATTGTTTCATCATAACATAAACCATGGAAAAAAGAAGTAGGTTTCATAATAATTTATCATGGTATAACCCATGGAATAGAAATAAGTTTCATAAAAATCTTGTCATCATAAACCATTCATAGAAAGAATAATAATGGTATTCTTGGTTCATATACCTAGTAAAGAATAAGTTACATCAAAGAATGTAATCTTACATGGAAAATTATTTTCAAATATAAATCACTTAGTGTATTTCATGAGGAAGATAAATTTTATTTTAAAATCAATTTTCAAAACTAAATTTTTTGAAAATCCTTTTCTTTGAAAATAACCCTAAAAATATAAAATGGAAGCTTTAAAAATTATTTAAAACATTTCATGTGGAAAATATACTTTCTACAATGATTTTTTTAAACATAAAACATTTTGAAAATAGTTTCCATTGAAAATAACCATTAAATTTTATAAAGGAGTCTTCAAAGAAAATAATGTCCATGATGGTGAGAAATTCCATTCATTCTATACACAAATATTTATTTCACATTTTTGATAAAATCCAAATGGGAATTGTTTAGAAAATAACATGAATATTATTTTAAAAATTATTTTAAAAAGTGAAAATTAGGTAAAAAATTATTTAATAAATCATTTGGATAATTTTAAAAATATTTTCAAAAACATTAGTTTAAAACATGGTTTTGGAAGAAAAAATATTTTCGACCAAAGAGAGAAATAAATATAATTTTTCTTAAAAACATTATTTTGAACTCTTAAATAAATAAAGAGAGTAAAATGAAAGGAAAACACGTATTATCATGCCATAACTATATTATAATAAAATACATGAGTTTATTGAGAGATTTATCATAATATTTCATCATTTGAAGCATAATCATGAACAATCCTGATAAACGATGATATTGTAACATAAAATGCTTACCACTTTGGTAACTTTGAATTGTAATACCCATGAAAGAATAAAGTTAAAAGTAACTTAAAATTTTATGAGAATAAAAAAATTCGTTATATTACATGTTAATTTGGTTGTATATAAATCTCATAAAATATGATAGGTTTATAACATAACTTATGTCTCAAAGAAGGTAAATTGAGACAAAACCCCTTACAGTTTTATTAATATTTTGAACTATAATCCTCAATAAATAATAACATAATATAAAACTTTAAATATCATTAAAATTAGGATTTTAATTACATAACTTTTCATATGTGTTTTATATACACCACAAAAAATAAATGAGTGGTGAATTTTCATATGTATCCCAGATATAAAAGAGAAACTATAAATCCCTACCTAAAGTATCAAATTCCTTTGTACATGTTTAAAACTCATGTAGAATAAATATAAGTTAATTATAAATATATTATATAACCATACTTATATATATCATATCACATATAATTTACTTTTGAACATTTTTTACCAATTTATTAACAATTCCTTGTTAAAATCACAATTCTAGTAATAACTGTTTTCTTTTTCATATATGTTTTGATTTTTAATTTTTGGTCCTCTTAATTTGAGCATGGTTCCATAATATCCTGAATAATAATAATGAAATAATTATTATATTTATATATCAATTATAATTTTAACACAAATTATAAATTATGTTTTTGAGAAATGAATTACATTATGATCATGGAGATGGTAGATCATACATACACATAAGTAACATTTCAATTTTTCAAAAATATTTAAGGAAATGAGGTAAAATATAATTTATATTTAAAAAATAATTATAATATCATATTATTTATTTAAATATACTTATACATATCATCTATGTTGTGTGGTTATTCAAATAGAGAGTTCCATCGCTTCATGAAGGTGGTAGTCCACACGTACACGAACGATGTTATCATCTTTCAATGAGTGAAAATGTAAGAAATAAAATGATATATTATCTTTTAATAATGATAAATATGTCATTAATATCATAATTATGTTAGGTGTATCACATATATTCATTAATTTTATCCTCATTATCTTCCATGTAAAGTGTTAGTGAAAAACGAATCACATCTCTTCGCGAGGTGGTAGTCCGTCATACACATGAGCGATGTTATCACATCCACCAAAGAATGGAAAGTAAAAAAATTATATATTATATAAGTAATATAGATATATAATTATTTTATAAATATCATATATATTCTTTATATCCATCATCATACCCTACCGTGAGGGGTGGTAGCGGAAAAATGAATGACATCAGTTCGTGAGGTGGTAGTCTGCCGTACACATGAATGATGATTTTGTGACCCATTTGATAAAAATTGAGATGGTTTTAGGATATTAAATTTCCATAAAAATATTATTATATCTAATATAATTATTTTATATTATCATAATGTTTTAATAAGAATTTAAGGAGGTGTAGAAATAAATAAAATAAAAACGCTCGTTGAAGAACATTACATCTTCTTCGGGTAACCTTCTTAGGTTTTCACCCAAAGCTTTAATAAGTTGGATTTACAAAAAAAATAAGGACTATAGGATGAGAGGAAAGAATTTTTGAAGTTAATTGGGTAGGTATTTTCATAACCAAAAGGTTTTAAAGTTGTAAAGAAGAGAGGATATGTGGTGGCCTTTTATAAGTCAGGTGAGTGACACAATTGTAATTTTTGAAAAAAAGGTACACCCATGTTTTTATCATACCACAAGGCTCTAAAATTAAGTATTATCGAAACTTAAACATGATAAGTTCCAAAAATATTTCCATAAAATAGATTTTATATATGTTTTATATCATTTTAACTCTTATCTTTTTAGTTTAACCCGTGATAAATCCATTTTTACTTTAACCGTGGTAAACATTTTTTTATTGTTTTTACTATTATTTATGGTAAAAGATTAAGTTGAACTCATTAGATAATATAAATTATTATTATTCCAAATATTTAATCCATTTTTTTCAAATTAAATTCACATAAGTTTTAAAATTTAATTTAAAATTAATCCCATAAACACAACGAGAAGGCGAGTTTTCAAAGAGAAAATGTTCAAAAGTTTACAAGGTTTTTATATAAAAATTTAATATTAAAATGATTAAAATAACCTAAATGGGTTATATATATATATATATTAATATAATGTAAATAGTTTTAATTTAAATAAAATTTTAAATATAATTTAACTTTATAAATAATTTAAATAAAAAGGTAGTTTTCAATTAAAATTCAATATTTCTCACTATTCATCAAAAAATTAATATTTTCAGAAAATTAAAAAAAAGCCACCCTGATATAATTATGATATTATGATTAAAAAAATTAAATTTATTTTTTCAAATATATTTTCTAAAATTTTCAAAAATTAGTTTTAAAAATAAGTGCTCAAAAAGGCGACAAAACAACTTTTAGGAAAATACAGTTTTTAAGTGTAAAATTAGATTTATTCCTATCTCTTATCTAGAAAACACTTAATATGGATGTTAAAAATTTTATTGAACATATAATACATAAATTCAATTAAAAATATAAAAAAAATTATTTATTTAATTTATTGAGATAAAACATGTTTGTGCACATATTTTTTTTCTAAAAAAGATTCCATTTATTTTTAAATGGTTTTATTTTCATTTATAAGTAATTTTTCACCATGGAATTAATTTTATAAATATGTTTAAACCATATAATTTCATAATTTATTTAATCCTATTCATACCCCCCATTCCAACGATTATATGATATTTATTATTAAATAATATTTTAATAATATTTCATCTTTTGTTTAAACTCAATGTTGTGTGTAACACAAGATAAAATCAGCGTTACATGTAAAGAAAATTATTGAAAAGATTAAATTAATTTGAAAAAAAATATTTCACAAAATTTTAGGGTGTTACCATCTATACCCCTTAAAAGGAATTTCAGCCTCAAAATTCATCTCGACCATCAAAGGCTTAATATTTGAAAATTCGACGTAGAAAAACACATCGTAAAAAGGGTTAATAAAACATTCTCAGGAAAAATATAAAGATATGTTTAAAATTAATCTGAAATGACACATAATAAGTTTCTAAATAGGATAACATAGGTGGGACGTGAAAACATGGACATATAAGAGAATACTAACACCCAAATACTGATGGATAGTGATAGAGAAAATGGTTAGGAGAAAGTTAACAACCACAATTACATAAACCAAAGAGGCATGGAAAAGGTCATTGATATCCTTAAAAATGATGATAACATGATTTTTTTTATTTTAATATATTTTTCATAATTTTTGAGAATTACTTTTTCCATCTATATTGAGAACATATGAAAATTTACTTACTTGATATCTTTTTATTTCATAAGAAAAATTTCATCCTTTGGTTGTGATTTGATCAATTTCCACTTCATATCGTACTCTAAGAGTTAATTTTTATTCATGTATAAAGCACTAAATAAAACCCATAAATGAATTATAAGTCATTCCATCTATCTCTAGTTAAAATAATTTAATTCTAGTTATCCAATATGGGTAAATCTTCATATGGTGAAGTAATACATTAATCTCTAAACACTCATCCAAAGTTCAACTTAAACCATTGAATAAATGATTAACCTTATGACCCTTAAAAATTTAAAAATTTATAAATAAGGTAACTAAATTTCCCAAACTAAACATTAATCCTCTATATATCATTAAGAATATCCTAATGTTCACATTCCAAATATGTGAGTACATTGGTCATATATTCTCTTAAAGCTTGGTAATAACCATAATTCCCATAAAACCTCAATGAAAACATGTATGATTCCTCATTAAATAAATAAAACCATATGTTATTGAACATATTCTATATATCTATTAATGTTTTAAACTCCATCAGTGATAACATAAACCAAATTTTCATCAAATCCTTTATTAGTTCTGAGGTCATCAATACTATCCAATTTACTTTATCTATATAAATCATCTCTTTATCCAAACTAAACACTATTTTCTCAACCTTAAGTACATATTAAAGGTTATATTCCCTTAATAACATGTTTTACATATAATATTACCTTAACATTAAATCAATTTTCTAGTTCATTAGTACTATTTAACATATTATGGAATATCCTTATCGAAAAACCTATACGAAACAATCCTTATATATTTCATGATTCATATAACATAATTATTGAATTATTATATACAATCCCTTCAGTAATTCAACTTAATTCTTAAACCAATGACTAGGATTAATCATATTATTCTTTAATAACTATTTTTTATAATATGGAACATGACTCATGACTTAACATTCATTAACCTCAATTTAATCATGTTTCTCATGTTTAATAAAAATAACACTATAAAACAATCCCATACCTTTCATATGTTGTTCATGGTCTATGCATCATTAGTAGTATAAACATTACTTGTATTATCTTGATGATTCTCTTAATGATATTTCCCTTGAGTGCATCAATATATATAATTCCCATACATTTTAAATTTAAAACATTCATTCGTTGATAATAGCTTATGTATACTAATATTCTAATCCATTATATTAACTGGACTATTCATTTTTACATGAAAAGTACAAGCTTTGTGTCCTTATTTTCCACACTCAAAACATCTTATTGTCCCTTTTAGACATTATCTCGAGTTCTTAATCCCATATTATTGACATATAGGACACTAAATATTCTTTCTTGTATGATCGCCACTACCTAAACTCTTAGCTAACTCTATCCTTCTCTTATTTGGTGAGTATGTTATTTGGTTAATGTGTACATTGTTATTCATGTTCTATGATAAATGATTAGGAATAATCAAAACACCCTTCACTCCAATCATTATCCCATTTGGTTTCTCAGTAGAAAATTTTCCATCACATTCAATGCTAACCCAATTCCTTCTGGTTCCCACCATTAAATAAAACTTAAAAGAATAGTGTGAGAAACAGTACTCATAGTGTAAAACCACATAGTCCAAAAAAGCATTCATAGGAGTTATAAATAAAGACACCTTATTTTTAATCCATGACACCTTATGTTTATTCTAGGTCATTCATATACATCATTTATTTAAATCCTTTATAATGGTTCATAAAAAACTTATGAATTTACAACAAATATCCCCTGAGAGTGTCAAACTAGGTGTGAAGCAAGACTCATTGTCTTGAACTAAGTGATGATTGAGTGCAGATCAATGAGACCTTTTCAGATTCATTACCCCTAGGTACCTCTATTCTTGAGTCACATCAAATTGTAGTATATAGGTAAGGATGAAACTTCCTGGAAACCACTTCCTCTAGAATTTAACAAAATTATAGGAAATGTTCCTATACTTTGACTCATCCTTAGACTTATCCTTAGAAAAATCCCTAGACATATCCTTATAAGTATCCCTAGGTATCTCACTAATGTTTTCTCATCCTAGTTTAAAAATTTTAACTAAAACTTTCTTCTGATACCAAATATAGTGAACCAGGATTTTCATACATAAATATTACATCTTTTTTGATTAATATTCAATACATTACACAACACATGCCTGAGGACTATAATAGTTTAGTGTATTTAGAGACTAGGTATACAATCTTCTAATTTGGTAAAATATCATCAAAATTTCCCATAAATATATCTACCTTTAGTAATCTTTACAAATATACCCTACCTAAAACATTTCTTCATAACCTGGGAAAGTAAACATAATAAAGGGTGAGATTAGATGATCAATAACTATAAATAATGTAAATGCATAAACATAATGTGAGAATAAGATTATGAGAATATGAGGATAAAATTGGAAAACCATACCATGTATATAA
This sequence comes from Viscum album, assembly GCA_963277665.1. Lineage (NCBI taxonomy): Eukaryota > Viridiplantae > Streptophyta > Magnoliopsida > Santalales > Viscaceae > Viscum > Viscum album. Next base: position 1,182,380,748 of record OY728164.1, read on the forward strand.
AAGATAATAACATTGAGTAATGATATAAATATTCATAGTCCATAAGACATGAATCATAAAGAAATCAAATAACATGGGCCATGAGATCATAACATTGGAAAAAGACATAATTTTTTTTATGTACACATAAACATGGAAAATATTATGTCAAGTATACCCACTAAGAAATTAATAATATGATAGTCTTGGGATAACCACCCACATACCTACTTTGAGCTTGGGATGACCTCTTGTGTACCCTCTTTTGGGCTTGGGATAACCTCCCATGTAACCTATTTTGGGATTGGAATAACCTCCCATGTACCCTTTAAGATCATATAACATTAATCATTACCCAATTAATTGGAGGGATATGTAGGTCTCACCAATCAGTTAATCCATACTTTATGTTCCATAAGATTATAGAAAAATTATCATATCAGAACCCATGAAAATAAATGGGTTTTATAAACATTTCATCATATTATAAACTATGTAAAAGAGATAGGTTTCATATTTTTTTCATTGTTTTATCATAGCATAACCCATGAAAAAATAAGTTGGTTTTATAACAATTTTATAACAGTATAAACCATGGAAGAAAAATGGGTTTCATAAACATATTGTCATAATAAAAAATTTAGATAATGAATAAGAATTTTATCCTTGGTTCATATCTATGTAAAATCAGAAGTTACATCAAATGATGTCATCTTAGATGGAAAATGATTTCTAAAGATAAATCACATGGAACATATCATGAGGAAGATAACTTTACTTTCAAAATCGCTTTTTAATTTTTTTTTTGAAAATAATTTTCTTTGAAATAAAATTGAAAACTTATAAAAGGAATATTTTAATTAAATAATGTAAATGATGGTGGGAAATTCCATTCATGCCGTACACAATGATTCATTTCACATTTTTAGTAAAAGCCAAGCGGGAATTTTTTAGAAAACAACATGAATATTCCATTCAATTTTTTTTAAATTAAACCATGAGAAAAAATGTATTTAATAAATAATTTTTATAATGTTAAAAACATTTTTGAAAACATTCTTAGAAAACATGGTTTTTAAATAAAAAGGGGTTTCAACCAAAGAGATAAATAAAGACAATTTTTCTTAAAAATGTTATTTTAAACTCTTGAGTACATAAAGAGAGGAAAACGAAAGGAAAACATGTATTCTAAATAAATTACCATAGTATAATAAACCATATGACTTTATTGAGAGATATATCATAAAATTTCATCATTGGAAGCATAATCATGAACAATCCTGATAAATGATAATATGTAACATAAAACCCTTACCACTTTGGTAACAATTAATCGTAAGACCCATAAAATAATAACATTTAAAAAACATAAAATATAACCAGAATAAATAAATTAATTAAATTACATTTCAATTGGGATTTAGAGACACCTCATAAAATAATACAAGTGCATAACATAATATATGTCTAGAAAAAGAAAAATTGATACAAAAATCCTTTACCGTTTTAGTAATATTTTGAACCATAATCCAAAATAAAGAATAAAATAAAATAAAACTTTGAATATCATGAAAATTAGGATATTCATGATATAAAATTTCAAAGGTGCAGTATATACACCACAAAAAATAAATAAACGATTTGTTCATTTTCATATGTCTTCTAGAAATAAAATATATACTATAAATCTCTTGCCTAAAGTATCCACTTACTTTAAACACATTAAAAAATCCATTATAATAAATATAAGTTTATTATAAATATATTATATAACCATTATTATTTATATTATATCATATATGATTTAATTATAACCATTTACTACCCATTTATTGACAATTCTTTGTTAAAATCATGTTTCGGGTAATAACCACCTTTTTTCATATATGTTTTGATTTGTTATTTTTGGTCCTATTACTTTTATCATAGTTCCATAATCTCAATAATAATAATAATAAAATAATTATAATATTTATATATCATTTATACTTTTAATACTAGTCTTGAGAGGTGGTTTTGAGAAATGAAGTACGTTAAGATGATGCAGACGATAGGTCATACGTACGCATAAGTAACGTTTCCATTTTTCAACGATCATTATAGAAAGGGGGTAAGTGATATTTTATATTTATATAATTATCATAATATCATATTATTTATTTAAATATACTTATAAATATCATCCATGTTGTTTGGTGATGAAAATAGAGTCACATTTCTTTGTGAAGATGGTAGTCCACATGTACATGAACGAAATTATCATCTTACAGTGACTGAAAAGGTAAGAAATAAAATGATATATTATCATTTAATAATGATATAAATTTAATAAATATAATATCTATTTCATTTATAACATATATATTCATTAAATTTATCCTTATTATCTTTAATGTAATGCGTTAGTGAAAAACGAATCACATCGCTTCGTGTGGCGATAGTCCGCTATACACACAAGCGACGTTATTGTATCAACTATGGAATGGAAAGTAAAAAATTTATATATGATATAATGACTAAATATGTATAATTAAGTTATAAATATCATATTTATACTTCATATCCATCATTATACCTAGCCGTGAGAGGTGGTGATGAAAAAATGAATGACATCAGTTTGTGAGGCAGTAGTCCACCGTACACACGAACGATGATATTGTAACTCATTTGATGGAATTAGAGAAGTTTTTATGTCATTAAATTAACCTAAAACATATCATTATATATGATATATTAAATTTATTATATAATCATGTTTTAATAATAATTTAATGATGTGGAGGAAGAAATAAAATAAAAACACTCACTGAAGAATGTTACCTATTATTTAGGTAACCTCCTTAGGTTCTCCACAAAATCCTTCCTAAGATGGATTTATATCCAAAATATGAATTATATTAAGAGAGGATAGAATTTTGGAAGTTATTTGGATAGTTATTGGTCAAACTAAAATATTTTTAATGTGATAAGAAGAGAGGACATGGGGTGTCCTTTTTTGGGTGAGGTGAGTGGCACACTTGTAGTTTTTGAAGATAAAATGGTTTAACCAAGTTTTTATCATGAAAAAAGGCTGAAAATTAGTGTATTATTAGGTATTAGATATTATAGAGTTGAAATATATCTATAAAATATATTTTATATATGTTTTTAGGCCATTTTAACCCTTATTATTTTAGTTTAACACCTTTAAAATCCATTTTTTAGATAATTGTGGAAAATATTTTTTACTTTTTTTACAATTAATTAGGGTAAAAAATAGGTTTAACTTATTATATAATATAAATTATCCTAATTAAAAATATTTAATCCATTTTCCAAATTAAATTCTTTTATTTGAAAAAATGTAATTTAAAATTAACCCCACAGACGCGATAAGAATGTTGGTTTTCAAAGAGAAAATGTTCAAACGTTTACAAGGTTGTTAATCAAAATTCAATAAAATGACCAAAATTAAATTAATAGATATATTATTGAACTAATTTTAATTTAAAACCAATTTAAAATATAATCTAACTTTATAAATAATTTAAATGAAAAGTTAGTTTTCAATTAAAATTCACTATTTTTCACTATTCATCTAAAAAATACTCTTTTCATAAAATTCCCAAAAATTAACTCTAATATAATTTTGATATTACGATTTTGAAAATGAAAATTATTTTTTCAAATTAATTTTATAAAAGTGTACAAAATTATTTTTAAAAATAAGTGAGTAAAAAGGCGACAAAATTGCTTTTAGAAAATACAGTTTTTAAGCATGAAATTGGATTCATTCTTGTCTCTTATATATAAAACACATATGATGAATATTGAAAATTTTATTGAATATATATTATGTAAATTTAATTAAAAACATTCACCAAAAGTTATTTATTTAATTTATTGAGATAAAACATGTTTCTACATATAAAAATATTTTTTTACAAAAAAGATTAACATTATTTTAAAATGGTTTATATTTTCATTTATAATTAATTAGTCACCAATGAAATAATTATATATACATGTGTAATATATATAAATTCATAATTTAGTTAATTCTATTCATACCCTTTATTCTAAAATCTAAGTTCACTAGTGGAAAAAACATTTAACACGTTGGCATTTCTCACGTCGGTTCTATATAACCAACGTGATATATCGACCAGGATCCATATTTTATGTCAATTATAAAATAACCTATGTAAAATATACGGAGATTAGCTTTTTTACGTCGGTTATTGTATAACCGACGTGAAAATCGAATCTGGCGCGCTTTATCACGTCAGTTATAAAATAACTGACGTGATAAAGGAAAGCTCGATGCTTTATCACGGTGGTTATTAAATAACCGAAGTGATAAAGGAAAGATCGGCACTTTACCACGTTGGTTATAAAGAAACTGATGTGATAAAGCCAATCTCAGCAATTTATCACGTCGGTATGAAGCGACATATATCACATCGGTCATAAAATAATCGACGAGATAAATTTTTTTCTACGTCAGTTATTAAATAACCGACCTTATAAACATTAAAAAATAGTTCATCAAGGAAGTTATTAAATAACAGACATGATAAATCTTTTAAATGATTTATCACACCCCGTATTCAGTCATTCTATTTTCTTCGATCGGGCGACATGCGACTCATCTCTCTCACGTGGAAAACCTAGAATCGATTCGTCGAAGTCGTGCCCTCCAGCCTCGTTTTGACAACATCATTCTTCATATTTATTATTATCAGATCTATCAGGTCAACTCACAACACTCAAGTAAGCCTCACACGACACCTTTTCAGTTTTTTTTCCGCGATGCCCTAAACGAATTTGTTGAGATGTTATTTTTCTTTGTTCTTGTAATCATGGTTAGTTTCATAGTGTTCATATATACCATGTTAAATTCTTTTCTGGTAAAATAAACCTATGTAAGTGATATCATGCAATTTTACGATTTTTGTGTGTTCTATCATGTGTGTGTGCACGTAAAGGGGGTTTCTAAGGGGGTGGGGGGCTATGCAAGTAGGTGGGGGTGTCCAGGGGGGTTGGGTGGGTTGTCCAGTTGGGTGGGGGTGTCCAGGGGTGTCAAAGGGGGTGGGGGGTGGTGTATAGGGGGGTGTGGGGGCTGTCCAAGGGGGTTGGGGGGTGTCCAAAGGGGGTGTGGGGGATGTCAAATGGGGTGGGGGTGGTGTCCAGGGGGGTGGGGGGCTGTCCAGAGGCTTCGGGGGGCTGTCCAGAGGGTTCGGGGGGGGGGGGGGGGGTCGAAGGGGGGTGGGGGGGGGGGGGCTATCCAAGGGGGTGGGTGGGTGGGTGGGTGGGGGGTGTCCAAGGGAGCGGGGGGCCTATCCAGAGGGTTTGGGGGGTTCTCCGGGGGTGGGGGGGGGGCTGTCTAGAGGGTTAGGGGGTGTCCAAGGGGGTAGGGGGTGGTGTCTATTAGGGGTGGGGATGTGAAAGGGGGTGGGGGGGGGTCTGTCTAGAGGTGTGGGGGGCTGTCCAGGGGGGTGGGGGGGGGATGTCCAGAGGGGTGGGGTACAAGGGGGTGGTGGTGTCCAGGGGGTGTACAAGGGTGTGGGGGGTGGTGTCCAGAGAATTCGGGGGGCTGTCCAGAGGGTTGGGGGGTGTCCAGGGTGTCCATGGTTGTGTGGGGGGGGGGCAGTCCAGGGGTGTGGGGGGGGGGGGGTCCAAGGGGGTGGGGGGTGTCGAAGGGGGTGGGGGGCTGTCCAAGGGGGGGGGGTGGGTGGGTGGGGGGGGGGGGGCTGTCCAAGGGGGTGGGGCCCAGTCCAGACGGGTTGGGGGGTTGTTCGGGGGGGGGGGGGGGTTCCAGAGGGTTGGGGGTGTCCAAGGGGGTTGGAGGTGGGGGTGGTGTCCAGGAGGGGTGGGGGTGTCCAAGGGGGTGGTGGTGGTGGTGGGGGGGGGGGTGTCTAGAGGTGTGGGGGGCTGTCCAAGGGGTTGGGGGTGTTCAGAGGGGTGGGGGTTTGTCCAAGGGGGTGGTGATGTCCAGGGGGTGTCCAAGGGGGTGGGGGGTGGTGTCCAGGGGGTGGGGGGGATGTCCAAGGGGGTGGTGGTGTCCAGGGGGTGTCCAAGGGGGTGGGGGATAAGTGTTAGTTGGGATTGACTATTGCATCGTGGTTTTTGAGATTATGATATGATGATTGTATTATTTCATGGATATTAGGCTATAATTTATTAGTGTTGTTTAAGGGGATGGAGGGTGTTGTCCAAAGTGATGGGGGGTGGTGTCCAAGGGGGTTGGTACAATCTATGTTTGAGGTTTCCACTCTGATTTTTAGGGATTCAAGAATTATGAAAAGTTTAGGGGTGTTGCAATATGATTCTATTTGGTTATATATATTTTGACCATTCATTGACTATGAGAAAATTATGGGTTATGGGGGATACCATGCCGTGGTTTTCAAAGATGCGTAGTTATCCTGACTCCATTGTTCTATGATGATAGGCTTTACACTGTGATTTTATCCATCTGAGTTTTTATTTTAAATTTGATTTGATTCTCAGGTTTACTCCATTTTCTCCAATTTTCTATCAACCATTAGAGGCCCCATGGTTTTCTTGGATTCCATGGAATTTCCTTAAATAAGTTACTTATTCCATGTTCTTCTTCCTTTATTCTTTTTTTCTTTTTTTCTTCTTCATACACTTATTCTTCTCCTTCATTCCTTCTATTATTAGGGATGTTTGGTCATTTTTAAATTGACAGTTTAATAGTAATCGATGTGTTCTAGGGTTATTAGGAGGGGTGGGGGTTTCCAAGGGGGTGGTGGTGGTGGGGGGGTGTCTAGAGGGGTGGGGGGCTGTCCAGGGGGTGGGGGGGGGGATGTCCAGAGGGGTGGGGGGCTGTCTAAGGGGGTGATGGTGTCCAGGGGGTGTCCAAGGGGGTGGGGTGGTGTCTAAGGGGTGGGGGTGTCTAGGGGTTTGGGGGGGGGGGGGTGTCTAGGGGGTGTCCAAGAGGGTAGGGGGTAGGGGGTGGGGGTGGTGTCCAAGAGGGGTGGGGGGGGGGGGCTATCCAAGGGGGTGGTGGTGTCCAGGGGGTGTCCAAGGGGGTGGGGGTGGTGTCCAGAGGGTGGGGGGCTGTCCAAGGAGGTGGTGGTGTCTAGGGGGTGTCCAAGGGGGTGGGGGGTGGTGTCCAAGGGGGTGGAGGGTGGTGTCCAAGGGGGTGGGGGTGTTGTCCAAGGGGGTAGGGGTGTCCCGGGGGTGTGGGGTGGTGTCCAAGGGGGTGGGGGTGATGTCTAGGGGGTGGGGGGGGGGGCTGTCCAGAGGTTTCAAATCGTTAGGATATGTGTAATTTTCAGTAGTGAATGAATACATATTTTAATATTTATACTTCATATTTGTTTTTTGTGGAAGGGTGAATTTGGTATCTATTTGAACCAGGATGTATTCTTTGTGAACCTTAAGAAGAAATGATCCAAGATGAATTTAAAACTATTATATCTAACTATATTTTCTTTTTAAAATCATATTCAAGCATATTATTTTAAATACGCATAGATTTGTTTTATATTTCAAAATTGTTTTACCTTCAAATTATGATTTTTTTCATATAAAAATATATTTGTCTTATCTTAAAAAGATGTATAATTTTGATATTTGTTATAGGTAATAATGAGTCGAAATTTGATTACGACGCATCGAATGAGAAATGAATATGAGGAAGGTGTTGATTCATTTTTGGAATTTTCTAAACAAAATTTTCCAAGATGTGAAATTTTTTTCTATCCATGTCTGAAATGTTTGAATATGAAGAAGTTGAAAAGTAGAGAGATAAAAGATCATCTGATTTGTCATGGTTTTAATCCGAGTTACAACCCTTGGATTTGGCCTGGTGAAACTGGACGGAATGTCACTGATGATTATGATTCTCAATATGGTGACTCCGATGAAATTGAAGAAATGATTCGCAATATTATAGCAGATCAAATTGAGATAGAACCGAAAATTGCACATATATATGGTGATACTGAAAAACCATTATATTCTGGTTGTACATAATTTACGGTTTTGTCGGTGGTGTTAAGATTTATTAACCTAAAAGTGAAACATGGATGGAGTGACAGATTTTTTATAGAGCTGCTATAATTAATGAAATACATTCTTCCAAAAGATAACGATCTTTCAGATTCACATTATAAGGCCAAGAAAATATTATGCCTGATGGGATTGGGATACAAGAAAATACATGCCTGTCCGAATTACTGTATGATATATAGGAAGGAATATGAATTTCTATCAGAGTTTCCTAAATGTGGGACATCACGGTATAAGGTGAAAGAAAAATCATAGTCTGATGTAGAGATTACAAAGATCCCTTCAATTGTATTTTGGTATCTTCATATAATTCATCATTTCAAACGTTTATTTTATAATTCACATGATGCAAAAAGGTTAAGATGACGTGCTGATGAGCGGTTATGTGATGGAAAAATACGTCATCCCGATGATTTTCCACAATGGAAGAAAATTGATGAGCAGTATCCTACATTTGGAAATGAAATTAGAAATCTCAGACTAGGGTTGTGCACAGATGGAATGAATCCATACCGAACCCTCAATAGCACACATAGTTCATGGCCTATTTTATTGGTAATTTACAACCTCTCTCCTGAAGTTTGTATGAATCAAAAATATATCATGTTGAGTATAATGATCTCTAGTCCAAAGAAACCTGACAATGATATTGATGTTTTCTTTTCACCGTTGATTGATGATTTGAAACTTTTATGGGAGGATGGTATTAGGGTGTATGATTATTATAAAATGGAATATTTTCAACTGCATGCAGTTCTTTTGTTTACTATAAATGACTTCCCAGTATATGGAAATTTGTCTGGATATAGTGTTAAAGGGAATAAAGCATGTCCAATTTACGAACAATAGATGTCATATTGTCAATTGCATCATGGGAAGAAAATAGTGTACATGGGTCATCGAAAGTTTTGGCCTATGGATCACTCTTATAGAAGACTAAAAAAAGGCATTCAATGGCTCACAAGAATTTGATATTGCTCCAAAACCTTTATCCCCTGATCTGTATTTTGAGAGGGTTAAAAACCTTGATGTGACATTGGAAAAGACACAGAAATCTGGTAATGATAGACATATTTGGAAGAAAAGGTCAATATTTTTTTAGATACCATATTGGAGATATCATGAGGTTAAACATAATATTGATGTCATGCACGTGGAGAAGAATATCTGTGATAGTTTGATTGGAACATTGTTAGATATTAAAGGAAAGAAAAAATATGGGTTGAATTCAAGATTAGACTTACTATCAATGGGAATACGTTTGGAGTTAGATCCCACTCCTAATGGAAGAAGAACATTTCTTCCCCCGGCTTGTCATACAATATCGAAGAGGGAGAAAATTAGATTTCTTCAGTGTCTTCATGATATCAAAGTTCCTCAAGGTTATTCTACAAATGTAAAAAGTTTTGTCTCATTGAAGGACTTAAAGTTGATAGGTATAAAATCTCATGATTGTCGCGTCATGATGCAACAACTTCTACCAGTTTCATTGCGTGGAATATTTCCCAGCCGTGTCAGAAAGACTATAATGAAGTTGTGTTATTTTTTCAATTCAATTTGTAATAAGGTGAATGATGTGAATACTTTTAACATTTTGGAAAAGGATGCAATTTGTATACTTTGTCAATTGGAAATGTATTTTCCTCAATTTTTTTTGATATAATGGTGCATTTATTGATTCATCTGGTTCGAGAAATAAAGCTTTGTGAACTTGTATATCTTCATTGGATGTATCCTTTTGAAAGGTATATGAAAATATTAAAGGGGTATGTTAAGAATATATATTGATCTAAAGCCTCCATTATTGAAAAGTATATTTCTGAGGAGGTTGTAGAGTTTTGTATGAGCTACTTGGCTACGACACAACACATAGGTTTGCCTCCATCTCACCATGAACGAGTTAATAATGAGGGAAAGGGGATTCGTGGTTTGAAAGTAAAATCGTTGTCAGCTAAACAGATGAGTAAGTTAGAATCATACATATTGAATAACATAGCTGATGCTCAACCATATATCACATTACATAATAATGAGTTGAAACAATGTCATCCAAAGAAGAATGAGATGTGGATTTTGAATGAGCACAACAAAACATTTTTTTCATGGTTTAAAAAGACCTTTCTTGGTAGATCAGATGTATCAGAGACATTTAAATGGATAGTGGGTGGTCTATGTTTAAATGTGATAACATGGTCTGGTTATGACATTAATGGCTATACATTTCATACGAAAGCTCAAGACAATAGAAGTGTAGTTCAGAATAGTGGTGTATTGGTGTTTGTAGAAGTAATGCATTTTTCGAGTGCTGAGGACAAAAACCCAATTTCTACATCAAGTGCATATTATGGAGTGACTGAAAACATATGGGAGGTTGATTAATTTAAAATTAAAGTTCATGTTTGTAACTATAAATGGTTAATCGGTAACAACAGTGTCAGACACGATGAATTTGGAATGATAGTTGTTAATTTGAATAGATTGGAAGACACAACTGATTATTTTATAATGGAAACACATGCAAAACAAATTTTCTATGTAGTAGATCAGTTAGATATGTAGTGGGCTGTTGTTTTACAAGTGAAAAAACAATATGTTGGTGATGATGAACTTGATGAAGATGCTGATTTATGTGAGATCCCTACTTACATGGAAAGATTAACAGAACATAATGATGATCATGTTGAAGACATGGTTTGTTCCATAAAGAATGATCACAATGAAGGAATTTGGGAAAACAATACATTTGTACATTCCTAAAATTAAAGGTAACATATGTTTATTTCTTGTTTACATTTATTATTTTCATAAAATGTTAGATATTATAAGTTTTTTCTTTATTAAAACATGTATTAAAACAAAATAAGTACAAGTTTTTGTTTGTTTTAATTTTGTTTAGTTTACTTTATCATGTTTACCATTATATAAATTATATATCTATTATTTTTGTTCAGTGACAATTACTTTACCATGTTTACTAGGTTTACCATGTTTTAATTTTGTTTAGTTTACTTTATCATGTTTACCATTACATAAATTATATATATATTATTTTTGTTCAGTGATAATTACTTTACCATGTTTACCATGTTTACCATGTTTACCATCTTGATCATCTTTACCATCTTTACCATTGTTTAACATGCTTACCATATTAACCATGTTTACTATTATGTAACTTATTAAAATTTTCTATTTTCTGATTACAATAGTATTAAAATATTTAAATTTGTATATTTGTGAACTAATGTTTGTTTTTTTGATTTGAAGGATAATGAAAGATCAACCAGTTGATCAACCACATGATTCTAGATATGAGAATAATGGTCATACCTCTGGGGAGGAACATTCACATGCTCCTCTTGATTTTTCCCAATCTTCCTCATGTGCTCCTATTACGACAAAGAGTTCAAGAGTTGGTAAATTTGGGTGCACATGTTTACTAAAATTATCACTTTCTCATACGTAGGATCAGAGGATAGTCGTTGATTTTGATGAAGATGATATTCCTAGAGGTCCAAATGCAAAGGATTTTAAGAGTTTTGTATCAAATCAGGGTAAGAGAAAAGTAAGCATTTTGTATGATGACTGGAGAAGTGTGGACAAAGCGATAATCTCTTAGTTGTGGGAGACGATTTTGGTAAGATATTTTGCTATTGTTTGCCTATTATTTAAATGTTTCTAGTATATATAATATGTTTAACCTCTTCTTTATCAGATAAAATTTGATATTCCTGACACTGGAGGAGTCAGGAAAAAATGCTTATCGATGGCTGCCAAGAGATAGAGGGATTTCAAATCAACCCTCACATCTTATTTCATTTTTGGTCATAGGAGTCATGAAAATCCATGTCATATATATCCTTTCATGGATGAAGACACATGGAGACAGTTTTTTGAAAGTATAAGAAAAGATTCATTTTTGGTAAGGGCAATGTAAAATTTTATAATATTTATTATATAAATGATCTTATTAATGTTTTGTTAATGATTTCTTATTCATAATTTACAACAAAAAATGAAATATCATCAAAATATCCAATCTAAAAATGTATACCCTCACAGTTTATCTCAGGGAGGGTATACATTATTGGAAGAACAAATGATGGTGGAAAAATTACAAAAACTAAGAGCTGAGTCTTCAAGATCTGGAGAGGGGGCCCCTCCATACCCTCCATATAGACATGAAAAATGGAAGAGAGTTCAGATGGGGAAAAAGGGCAATATCTATCGGAAGATTCAAGAATCTTAGCTGAGAGGATTGTAAGATATCTATTTTATTTATTTAAGTTAACTATTTTATTCATATAATTTCAATCATTACAGAAATGTTTAATTAATTAATACAGGATTCTCTTGAGGAGCAGAGATCATAGAGGGTATTTATAGCTGCTGGGAGGCAAGATATTTTATCTACAGCATTAGGAAAGCCTGAACATCCTGGTCATGTATGAGGATATCTGGAAGGTGTATCGGTAAGAAAAGTGGTCCCACATTCTTCAACTTCTTATATTGAGCATGTTTATAAAAAAAATAGAATCCTTGGAGGCTAAAGTTCACAATATTAATGCGGCGATGGAGGAAAAGATTAGAGAGTTGGTATAGTCTATGTTTTCAGACATGAAAATACAATTTCAGACTATAGCTCCCACTCCTCCACCTCCCCCTGCAGACCCCATTATTTATCCTCCACCTCCGCCAGTAGCTCCCACTCCCCCACCTCATCCTGTAAACCCCATTTTTTATCATACTCCTCCGTCGCAACTTTCTACTTATTGCAAGTTGTATGTTGATGATTCTCAACATCATATAGTTGCATATGAGTTGGTATATTGTATAGAAGATACAATTCATCATCAACAATTAGAGGTAGAGAATCATAGGGTCACTGTACAAGATATTATAGATAGATCAGCTCGAGTACCATTACCTACAGATGAGGTGACGGCAGTTGGACATAATATCGACCATTTTTAATTTGGCCATCCAGACTTCTTTGACTCATTACTATAGAGGTATGTATGTTATATCTTCTATTTTATTTTTTTATTAAAGTTTTTTTATCATTTTAAAACTAATATATTTTTATATTTATTTTTACAGGAATACTTCAAAGGTAAAGAAATACTGTATAGACAACAACAAAGAAAAATGGCTATGACATCAGATACAGATTCTAGTAGTTTTGACAGATTGTCAAGATATTCAAATTTTTTGGTGGATCATTATGAGTTTCCAATGGAAGATCATGTTTGTGGACGTGCAATTACTATAGGTATTGTGAAAACTGATATCATGGAGCTTGTTACTAGAGATAAGTTGGGCATCAACGTGGTGCAAATTTTTTCCATGTAAGTCTTAACACCTTTTCCCTGTATTATATTTATTAAAAATGTATACTTATGTCTATTTTGTATTAGGTATCTTTATAAAATTTGTGAGAAGAATGAGCGGACAGATGTATATGGGTTCATGGACCCACATTTGATTTCCCCTGAAGCATGTGCATTGGATGAGGAACAAAGAATGCTTTATATTACTGAAAGACTTGAATAGAATATAGTCACACAATGTTGGATGATGTCTTTTTAAAAGAGGTATGAAACACATCTCTCTCAAAGAGTTCATTATCTTTTAACATAAAAAACCACTAACCTTAAATTTTATTTTATCAGTGATCATTGGATGTTAGGGGTTTTTTGCCCAAAGGAGAAGACACTTCATTGGATATGCTATGTCCATGGTGATGTGCGGGAAAGTTTTAAGAAAATATTGGAAAAGTAAGTTTTAATTTCTCAATAGTTTTATATATTATAATGAATTTTAAATTTATCCCATTCGTATTATTTTCTAACAGGGGATGTGTATACTTTCGAAAAAACACAAAGAAAAGGAGTGCGAAGATCAAATATGTAAATATAAAGGTAAATATCCATTTATAATTTTTACTTTTTGATTTATTAAATAAAAAAAATATATTGAATTTAACTCATTCAAACATAATTTTCATGAACAACAAGGCGTCATAAAATACAGATATTATATGTTAAGATTTATGTATGAAATAATAACAACTGGGACAGTTGTGAACTTTGACCTGGTAAGATTTCCTTTTAAACTTTGCCATAATATTTCATTTGATTTATTCAATATACACATTAACTATTATCCTTTTAATTTGTATCTATTTGACGATCCTTAACCCTATAGTGCTCAAGACGTCAAACACTTACAAGTGGAATGGTCAAATTATTTTACAGGTTTGATTGAATTTTAGTTGTTTGTAGTGTAAAATGTAATTTTGAATATTATCATTGTAATTGTGTATTTGGTAGTCATTTAGGTTGGATTTAGTTTTTTTTAAGTTGACATTGTAAGTTTTGAATGTTATATATGTGAATGTTTAATTTTGCTCTACTTCTTGTTTTGGTCTACTTATGATGGTTTTTTTGGTATGGATTCTGGTCTGGGGGGAGGGGTTCCAAGGGTGTGGGGGGTTTTTCAGTGGGGTGTGGGGGGGGGGGGGTATCCAGGGGTGTGGGAGGGCTGTCAGGTGGGGTGTGGGGTATCCTGAGTGTCCATGAGAGTGGGGGGGGGGGGGCAGTCCAGGGGGTGAGAGTGTTTCCAAGAGGGTGGAAGGGCTGTCTAGGGGAGTGGGGGGCTGTCCAGGGTGTGTCCAGGGGTGTGGGGGTGTCCTGTGGGGTGAGAGTGGTTTCCAGGGGTGTGTGAGGGCTGTTAAGTGGGGTGGGGTGGGGGGGGAGGGGGTAGTCTAGGGGGGTGGGAGAGGAGGCGCCGCCATCCCTCGGGGGGCTGAACACTGCTGGAAGGTACTCATCACCCCCACATGCGAAGCTTGAGCTCTAAAAATGTTTCACCAATGATTTCTTACCTTATAACATTATTCATTCTATCACTTTGATGCCAGTATAACTAGGGGGGAACGCTTTCATGTGTGATGGTGTTTTCCCCATGGTTATACTGGAATCAAAGTGATAGAATGACTGATGTTTACAGGGGAAGAAAGCATTGGTGAAACATTTTGAGAGCTCAAGCTTTGCATGTGGGAGTGATGAGTACCTTCCAGCGACGTTTAGTCCCCTGAGGGATGGAAGCGCCTCCTCTCCCAACACCAGCTATCCAGGGACTGTCCAGGGGGTGGGGGGGGGGGTAGTCCAGGGTTGTGGGGAGGGGGGGGGGGTAGTCCAGGGGTGTGGTGGGGGCTGTCCAGCGGGGGGGGGGGGGGGGGGGGGTTATGGTCTGGTTTTGGTCTATTTTTGGTCTGGGGGTGTCCAGTGAGGTGGGGGGGGGGGGGTGTCCAGGGGTGTGGTGGGGTCTATCTAGTGAGGTGGGAGGGTGTCCAGGAGGGTGGGAGGGATATCTAGGTGAGTGGGGGGATGTCCAGAGGTGTGGGGGCATTCTCAGGGGTGGGGGCAATCTAGGGGTGTGGGGGGGGGGGTGTTCAGGAGGGTGGGGGGGGGGGGGTTGTCCAGGGGTGTGGGGGGATTTCCAGGGGGTGGGGGTAGTCTAGGGGTGTGGGGGGATGTCTAGGGGGTGTCCAGGAGGGTGGGGGCAGTCCCGAGGGTGGTGGTGGGGGAGTCCAAGGGTGTGTGTATGTGGGGGGGGGGTGTCCAGTAGGGTGGGGGTTTTCCAGGGGTGTGGGGGGCTATCTAGGGGGTGGGGGAAGTCCAGGGGTGGGGGGTGTCCAGGAGGGTGGGGGGCAATCCTGGGGGTGGGGGGGGGGACATTCTAGGGGTGTGGGGGGTGTCCGGGAGGGTGGGGGGTGGGCAGTCCAGTGGTGTGTGTGTGTGTGGGGGGGGGGGGGTGTCCAGAAGGGTGGGAGCAGTCCTGGGGGTGGGGGGGGGAAGTCCAGGGGTGTGGGGGGGGGGGGTGTCCAGGAGGGTGGGGGTTGTCCAGGGGTGTGGGGGGCTGTCCAGGGGGTGGGGGGGGGGGTAGTCCAGGGGTGTGGGAGGGTTGTCGAGGGGTCTGGGAATGCTGTCTAGGGGGTGGGGGGTATATAGGGGGTGGGGGGGGGGGGTTTCTAGGGGTGTGGGGGGTTTTCCAGGGGTTGAGGGGAAGTCCAGGGGGTGTCTAGGAGGGTGGGGGGTTATTCGGGGGTGGGGGGGGGGGTTTCCAGGGGTGGGGGAGTGCTGTCAAAGGGGTGGGGGGGGGGGTATACAGGAGGGTGGGGGTTGTCTAGGGGTGTGGGGGGCTTTATAGGGGATGTGAGGGAAGTCCAAGGGTGTGGGGGGTGTCTAAGAGGGTGGGGGTAGTCCTGGGGGTGGAGGGGGGCAGTCCAGGGGTGTGGGGGTGTCCAGGAGGGGGGGGGGGGGGGTGTATAGGGGTGTGGGGGGCAGTCCAGGGGTGTGGGGGGTGTCCAGGAGGGTGGGGGTAGTCCTGGGGGTGGGGGCTAGTCCAGGGGTGTGGGGGGGGGGTTGTCCAGGGGTGTGGGGGGCTTTCCAGGGGGTGGGGGGGGGGGGGGCAGTCTAGGGGGGTGTGTGTGTGTGGGGGGGGGGGGGGTGTCTAGGGGTGTGTGGTGGGGGCTGTCCAGTAGAGTGGGAGGGGGGTGGGGGGTTCTGGTCTGTTTTAGTATGCTTTTGGTAACTTTTTGGTCTGTTTCAGGGGTGTGGGAGGGCTGTCCAGGGGTTTGGGAGTGCTGTCCAGGGGGTGGGGGGGTATACAGAAGAGTGGGGGGGTTGTCCAGGGGTGTGGGGGGGATGTCTAGGGGGTGGGGGGAGTCCAGGGGTGTGTGTGTGTGTGTGGGGGGGTCCAGGAGGGTGGGGGGTTGTCCAGGGGTGGGCTGTCTAGGGGTGGGGGGTATACAGGAGTGTGGGGGGTTGTCTAGGGGTGTGGGGGGTTGTCTAGGGGGTGGTGGGGTAGTCGAGGGGTAGGGGTGGGGGGGTGTCTAGGAGGGTGAGGGTGGTGGTGGTGGGGGGGGGGGGTTTCCAGGGGTGTTGGGGGCTTTTCAGGGGGATGGGGGGCAGTCCAGGGGTGTGGGGGTGTCTAGGGGTGTGGTGGGGGCTGTCCAGTGGGGTAAGGGGGTTCTGATATGTTTTTGGTAACTTTTTGGTCTGTTTCAGGGGTGTGGGAGGGATATCCAGGGTTGTGGGAGTGCTGTCCAGGTGGTGGGGGGTATACAGAAGGGTGGGGGGGTTGTCCAGGGGTGTGGGGGGCTGTCCAGGGGGTGGTGGGGATGTCCAGGGGTGTGGGTGGCTGTCCAGGGGGTGGGGGGTTGTCCAGGGGTGTGTGTGTGGGGGGGGGGGGGGGTCCAGGGGTGTGTTGTGGGTGGGTGGGGGGGGGGGGGGTTCTGGTTTGTTCTGGTCTGTTTTTGGTAAGATTTTTCTCTATTTTAGGTGATTTGGTTGGGCATAGCAGTGGTTTAGTTTTATTTAAAAAAAATTGTTTTTTACGCCGGATATTTCATAACCGACGTAAAAAATGCATTGGTATTTGTTTTAACATAAGTTATTTGGAAACTGATGTAATAACTTCTTGGGAAATGGTTTTATGTCGGTTATAAAATAACCGACGTCTTAGATATGTTTTTACATCTGTTATTATATAACCGACGTTGAAAACTGCTTGGCAGACAGGTTTATCACATCGGTTATAAAAATAACCAACGTGATAAATGCTTCAGAAGAGTGCTTTATGACATCGGTTATTATATAACCGATGTGAAAGGGAATATACCACATCAGTTATTAAATAACTGACATAATAAAGCACTCCTCTGAAGCGTTTTCCACATCGGGTTTTTATCAACCAGCATGAAAAACGCTTCAGATTTGTGTTTTTTACGTCAGTTTTAAAATAACTAACATAAAAAACTATGTTTATATCGTCTCCTGTAATAACGTCGGCCAAAATCCGACATTAAAAATAAAAAATAACCACCATAAAAAACGTTTTCTGCACTAGTGGTGATATCTATCATATAATAATATTTTAATACTATTTCACATTTTGTTTAGAATCTATATTTCATATAATGAAAGATAAATTCAGTGTTACATGTAATGAAAAATATCAAGAAGATTAAATTCATTTGAAAAAAAATCACAAAATACCAAGGTGTTACAAACTCAACATCGAAAATATGCCTATTGTGTGGGATTTTTTTGATGTTTTTTTAGAAGAGTTTACTAATCTTCCACAAATCCATGAAGTGGAGTTTTCAATAGAACTCATTCCTAGTGTTATGCCTATTTTAGAGACTCCATATATAATATCCTTGATTGAGTTTCAATAATTGAAGAACAAACTCCAAGAGAATCTTGACAAGGGATCAATTCAACCAATTGCAACACCTTAGGGTGAACCTGTTCATTTTTTTAATAAGAAATATGGATCAATGTGACCTTATATTTATTATTGATAACCTGACAAGATCACAATCAAGATGAAGTATCCTATAACCCGTATTGATGACATGTCTGATCAACTAATAATAGATCAATAATTTTCCAAGATTAACCTTCATTCTGGATATCATCAATTAAGGGTCAAGAAGGAGGATATACCCAAGATAGTATTCCTTACAAGGTATGGACAATATGAATATATCATTATTACATTTGGTATTACTAATTCACCCACTATCTTTATGGATTTAAAGGATTAAACCTTTAGAGATTACGTTGATCAGCTTTTGGTAGTCTTTATAGAATATATTCTAATATATTCAAAGGCAAAGGAAGAGTATGAAGATCACCTAATAATTGTGATTAATACCCTGAGTAAGGAAAAGTTTCATGCAAAATTTACCAAGTGTGAATTTTGGCTACAAAAGGATTGATTTTTGGGTTATATAATCTCAAGAGAGGGTATATCTATGGATTCGTCAAAGGCTAAAGTTGTTGAACATTGGACCAGACCAACCAGTGTGATAGAGATCTATAGTTTTCTTGGTTTGGTTGGATATTATCAATTCTTTGTGAATAATTTCTCATTACTATCTAATACACTCACTATATTAATGTGGAAAAGAGCCAAGTTCCTTTGAAAAAATTAATGTGAAGAAAATTTCAAGGAACTAAAGAGAAGGTTAGTCAATACACCTATTCTTACATTAACCTACAATGAAGAAGATTTTATAATCTATAGAGATACATTGAAAAAGTGACTAATATGCATCCTCATAAAGAATTATATGGTGATATCTTATTCCTCACACCAATTTAAGGTTCATGAGAAAAATTACCCAACTCATGATTTGGAATTATCTGTAGTAAGTTTTGTATTAAAGATAGGAAGGTATTATATTTGTGGAGAATTGTGTGATATATATACATATCATATAATTTTAAATTATATATTCACATAGAAAGAGTTGAATATGTTCCAGATAATATGGTTAAAACTGATTAAATATTATGACTGTTTAATACATTACTACTTTGGGAAAGTGAACAAGGTGGAACATGCTCTAAGTCGAAAGGATCATGATAGCCTATCTACGATGAGAATAAAAAATGATCTAATTTTTATATATTTTCAAAGTATGGATCTTTAAATATTGAATTAAGGGGAGAAATATTATCTTTTCCAATTGAGTTTTTAACCATATATCCAAGTGAAGATTAAAAAGGTGTATAAGGAAGATATGGAACTATAGAAGAAGGTTAGAAATTTTATTGAGTTAAACCTTGATTTTGATATAATTATAAGGTTCAATAACCATGTATGTCTTCCTTACATACCATATTTGAAGAAGGGTTTATTGGATGAGGCTCATAGTTCATGATTCACTATTCATCCTAGAAGTACGATGATGTATAGTGATCTGAAAGAATGTTTTTGGTGGGATAGAATAAAGGGAAATATTTTTGAGTATGTATATCAGTGTTTGGTATGTCAATAATTTAAAGCTAAGAGACATATGTTTAAGGGGATGATACAACCTTTATCCATACCATAATGAAAATGGAAAAAAATCACCATGGATTTTTTCATTGGACTCCCCAAAAATATATTAAGGACCTAATGATATATGGGTTATATTTTATTTCCTTATGAAGTCAACACAATTTATTTCCATTAGATAAGACTTATATCTTTATAACCCTTCCAGAATATAAATTTATAAAATGGAAAGGTTACATGGAGTACCACATTCCATTATATTTGATTGATATATAAGGTTTACCTCGATGTTTTGGAAAAGTATTCAGCAATATCTTGATACAGATTTGAGTTTCATCATAGATTATCATCCTTAGATAGATAATCAGTTTGATAGAACCGTGCAAACCGTATAGGATATTTTGATATCTTGTTCTATGGATTTCAAAGGAGGTTGGGATCAATATCATCCTTTTTCCAATTTTATTACAATAATAGATTTCACTCGAGCATTCAGATGGATCCTTATGAAACCCTCTATGGAAAGAACTGTAGAACTCTAACATGATGAGATGAAGTTGGAGAAAGAAAGATATCAGGATCTAATCTTGTTAAGGAAATTTATGAGAATGTTAGAGCTATTCAACAGAACATTAAAAAAATAGAGAGTTAACAGAAAACTTATGCTGACAATCATTAGTGAGATATAGAGTTTTAAGCTGGTGAAAAGGTTTTACTAAAAATTTCTCCATGGAATAAGATTATAAGAATCAGTAAGAAAGGAAAGTTTATCCTAAGGTATATCTTCCCCTTCAATATTCTTGATCGAGTAGGTATGGTAGCTTATCACTTGATGCTTCCACCCAACCTCTCTCAATTTCATGACATGTTCTATGTACCTCTATAGAAGATGTATATACCTAACACTACTAGAAATATGACTTTTACCAACAGTTTTGGCCAAACCGTTGGTATAGTTCATTAATTTGGACCTATACCAACGGTTTGGCCAAAACCGTTGGTATAGGTCACTTATATAGACCTATACCAACAGTTTTGGAAAAACCGTTGGTATGGGGGGGGGACCTATAGGACCTATACCAAAAATTTTGGCCAAACCGTTGGTATAGGTCCTAAAATAAAAGGACCTATACCAATGGTTCTCAAAACCGTTTGTATAGGTCTATACCAACGGTTTTGAGAACCGTTGGTATAGGTCCTTCGATTTTTAATCAAATCTTCTTATCGAAAACATTATATAAATCAAAATTTAAAATTATTAAAACAATACATATACATATTTATGAAATTATGTTCACAAAAGTCATGTTAGGTTAGTGGTTAAGTCATACAATTATAAACTAGAGGTCCTGGGATCAAATCCCACTGAATGTTTTTTTTGAAATACATATACCAACGGTTTTGAGAACTGTTGGTATAGGTTTTCATATTACTTATACCAACGGTTTTGGGAAAACCGTTGGTATAGACCTATTGTCATGACTTAATTTCCAACGGTCCTCCAAACCATTGGTATAGCCTATACCAACGGTTTGAGGGCCTATACCAACAGTTCCAAACCATTGGTATAGGGTATTTTTCCAGTAGTGTAATCCTTCACATATATTGAACTATAAGTTTATATCATTTTAGAATCATATTTACTATGATAAAAAACATATATAAATCATGGATCATATAGATAAAGTTCTATTGAACAAGACTACTCACCCGGTTAAAGTTCTCTAGAGAAATAATAAATTCAATGAATCTACTTGTGTGCATGAGGATATTATGAGGTAGAGATATCCTAATTTGTTTATATTAGAGTAATATAATTTTTAGTTAAATATTAATTTAAGTGGGTAGAATGTAACACTAAAGTATTTTAGGATATATATATTTTAAATAAATTTAATCTCGTTGATGGCTTGTGATATACGCAACCCCAAGTCTAAAAGAATCGTAATATAGTATACCATAATAATCTAGCCATTAAATTGTTGGGTATGAATAGAAATACCTAAATTATAATAATCATATGATTCACACATGTATAAAATAAATTAATTTGTTATCAATTGATAATAAATGAAAATAGAAATCATTTGAAAGTAAAAGAAATGTTTTTCAGAAAAACTATTTTATGCGTGTAATATATTTTTATCTTAATAAATTAAATTAATCACTATTGGTGAATGATTTTAATGAAATTTATATATTATATATCCAATCATATGTTTTAATATTAATATAATATTTTCAATAGGCATGTAATAGGAATAAATCCAGTTTTATGCTTAAAACTATATTTTTATAAAAAGAAGTCTTCATCATGTTTTGAAAAATTATTTTAAAATTAATTAATGCGTATTATAATTTTTAAATTTGATAAAATAGATACCATATTTATATCTATGATGTTCAAATTTTGTAAATATTATCCTATCAATTTTAGGCATTATGAATAGTAAACGTGGTAAAAGTTATCACCTCAGTAAAGGGTCAATAAGGTTAATCTAGGTTAAAACTAAGTGTTAAGGTCACCATACTTCATCATAATTCATATTAGATGATAAAAATTTGACCCTTATCACCTTATTCTTGCACAAAATTTTTTATTGAACATATGTCCATGATAATGACCTATATAATATTTAAAATAAAGAAAAATACAAAATTCCACTCTCTTACTTTTAAATATCTATTATGTGTTCACATAGGGACAAAAAAAGTGGTGAATGAATCTAAATGGAAATTTTGTTAATAATGAAATTATATTCATTATGGTAATTTATTAATAAATCTTAGTGGTTAATTAATTACCATAAATTCTTATGAAACACTAATATAATATTTATTCAATTAATAGAAAAAAATTATTTTAAAAATATTAAAAGTAACATAATTTGAATGATTTATAGCATTTCATGATTTTTTAGATAAATATGACATATTTTTACCTTCATTTTTATTTATTTTTGATAACCCCCCTTTCAAGGGATGAGGGGGAACACTTACAAGGCCCGTAGGCTCAGAGATTACATGGCCAGTAGGCTTAGAAGATTACATGACCTGAAGGTCTTAGGGAATTCAACCAGACTATCTATAAGGAACTGCCCCTCCCCAACATCTGCATCATGATAGTAGCTCTCCACCTTCGCATGACCGTCAGGTTAGGCTTCTCGTGCAAGAGCAGGCTAGTCCCGATGGCATGGCCATACCCTATCATTCTGAAAAATCCATTTGTCTCTGCTCTGGTGAGTGAACCTACTCTGAATCCTCTTCTAGGGCTGCTCCTTTTTTTTTGTAGTGTGTCTGGGGCAATTGCATGTGGCCCGAAGGCCTTGAGGTGGTCCGAAGGCCTTAAAGGTGGTCCGAAAGCCCTACTGACCCAAAGGCCTGGGTGGCCCGAAGTCCTTAAGGACTCCAAGCCCAAACTGGTGGCCCAAGGTGAATAGTTCCAGCTGCTACAGTACCGAATAGTACCTGCTACAGTACTACTACAGTGCCTGCTACAGTACCACATAGTGTACAGTCCCTGTATAGTGTATAGTTCCGCTACAGTACCGCATAGTGTACAGTGCTGCCACAGTACCTGCTACAGTCTGCTGTAGTCCTGAAAATATTCCTTTACCTAGTGCCTGCTACACTACCCCTACAGTACCGCACAATGTACAGTCTCTGCTACAGTACCTGTATAGTGTATAGTCTACTACAGTACCATAAAATGTACAGTACTACTACAGTCTACTACACTACTAGTCCCTATAACATATTATTGATGTTTAAATGTATTATATTGAAATTCATCCTTTTTTTCTTATTGTCTTTAAAGTCAAATTAAATGAATAGTGTAAAAGTTGACATTAATGATATTTTATCAAAATAATAGTTTATTAAATTATTTAAAAATCATAAAAACATTATTATAGGAAAAGGGTAATATTTGGACTAAAATGTAACACCCTTTCCATTTCTAAGTTAATTTTTACCTTATAAGTAATATTATAACCCTTTAAGAGTGAAAAAGTTTATACCGTGGGTAAGGGTAAAATGGGTTAACTAAGGGGTTAAACTAAATGATAAGGTCTAAAAATTCACTAAAAACTATAATTTTTTTAATTTTTGATGGTATTTAAACCTCATAATATCCTATCTTTGAATCTTTATTAAATTGGAATCATTTTTATGGATAATGGCCTTATTTTATTTTAATCTTTTAATAAATTTCAAGAGTGTTATTACCCTCACTTATAAAAGGGCATCCCTCATTTCTCTTGTTTAAAACACTTTGACCCTTCTAGATCATATAATCACTAGAATAATACCTTATTAGATTCATTAAAAAAATAATATATCTTATTTTCTTTCTAAAATACCATCTATTAAAGGATTAAGGTGTAATCCAAAAGAAGTTTCACAATGAAGAGGTAATCATCTTACCTAACCTCTTTTAATTTATTTCTCCTCCCACATCCTTAAAATAATATTAAAAAATTATGACATAATAACATAAATATATTCTATATAATTATATTTTATTAAGTTAATGTATCAATCTATATATATCTCCCCTTCCATCAAATGGGAAATGAAACCACCGTTCGTGTGTACGACATACTACCGTCCCGCGAACCAATGTAATTCATTTTTTATTTTTTTTCTTTATATGGATTGTAATAAAGAAAAAATTTAATAAAAATATATTATATATATGTTATAATAATTAGTTTATAAAGATCAATTATTATTTACCTTTCTTTTGTTACATCTGTTAAAAAAAGGAAACAATATTCATGTGTACGTACAACCCATCGTCTCCATGAACGAAAAAATTCATTTTTCTATCTCTAACTTATATGGATGAATATAAATATGTATATAATGGATATATATTATATTTATTTCATGATTAAATTTTTTGATATGATTTAACCATGATAAATTTATAGGGACCAGAACTACTGAACCAAAACATACCTGAAAAACGAAGCAGTTAACACCTATAATATTATTTTTAATAAATAATTATTAATAAATAGGTGATAAAAGTTTATAATTAAATAATATATGGTATTATTTTATGTTTCTATAATGGATTTATAATAAATATATATTTATTATGTAGGAGGATCAAACACGTATGAAGTAAGTCAGACCTGTGGTAATGGATTTTCGTCTTAATTTTTCTTCTCTGAGAGACATGACATATTCACCACCTGTTTCTTTTATGTAGTGTATATAATTACCATTAATGTATTTTAAGATTATAATCATGAAAAATATGGTGATATACATATCCATATAAGATTCTATCTTTCTTGATGTTTTGATTTGAACGTTACCAAAGTAGTAAGGGTTTTATGTTACAATATCACTGCTTATCGGGATTGTTTATGATTAAGTTCCATTGATGAAATATTATGATATATATCTAAATAAACTAATGAATTTACTTATCCTAAGTTTATTCCTTGAGAATAAATTTTTTACATTAACTTTCCTCTCCTTAATTACTCAAGATACCAAAAGAACCCTTTTAAGGAAAACTGACTTTATTTTTCTCTTCAACCTAAAAAACCATTTCTTCCAAATATGTGTTTGATAAAAATATTTTAAATAACTTTTTGATATTTTAATATTATTTTTTAAATTATTTTTTCTAATTATTTATTTTTTACAAATTATTTTAATGTAATCTTCGTGTTATTTTCTGAAAGAGTTTTATTTTAACTTTTTAAAAAAATGTAAAAGGAATGTTTTCTTTTAATTGATAAGGCATGAATGAAATTTATTACCATCATGAACCATAAATAATTTGAATAATAATTTAAATTTTTCAAAGGTTATATTAAAATCAAGTTTTTTCATTAATATTTGGAAATTTTTTAGATTTTAAAGTAGTGGTTTCAAAGTGAAAAGTATATTTTCATCAAGAAATACTCCAAGTGATATTTTAATGGAATTTTTATGTAAGATAAAATCATTTGATGTTACTTATGATTTATTGGGGATGTGTTCCAATTATACCATACTAATTATTTCTCTATATGCTTTGTTATTATGATGAAAATATGTTTATGAAACCTATTTATTTTCCTTGGGGTCTGCTATGATAAAATATTTGTGAAGCCCATTTCTTTTCCCCAGGATTTGATTTTGTGAAAGGTTTGTGAAAAAAATTTATTTTCACAGGTTATGATATGATGAATGTTTTATGATCTTTTGGAAAACATATGTATTATTTTCATTATGTGGTTGGTGGGTCCGAAATTATATATCCCTCAAATGCATTCGGTAAATATTGATATCTCATGAGATAAACATAACCAGAATGGGGAGTGAAACCAGTTCAGTAAGGGATTATGTCTACTACATTAGTTTTGGGAGTTAACCTAGGGAGTGATCCCAATATACTATGATAGTATTAGAAGTTATCCTTGACTACTATGAACATAATTTTCTATGTTTATGTGTATGAAACAAATCTATGAATTATGCTAATGTTATGGTCTCATGGTTTATGTTATTTAATTCATTTATGATTTATGTATTAGGAATTTACAATATTTATTCCATGACTCAATATTAAGATATTTTATATTTAGGGTATGGTTTTAAAATGTTATTCTCATGTTCTCATACCCTTATGCTCATGTTATGTTTTAACAGTCATTGATCACTCCCTTTTTTACCCTTACCGAGCATCTGTGCTCACCCTATCTTATGTTTCCTTCCCACATGTTATAAAGAAAGGTAATAAGTATGATATGCATAAGAAGGGATGTAGTTATAAATATTTTAGTGGGAAATGATATAATACACTTATAAACTAGTTGTTTATGTATTGATGTTTCCAAAGATACTAGACTTATACGATTCTATCTTAGATTGCTATGTTATGTAATGAATATTCATATACTAAGATGTGATATCTATGTATGAAAAGTATGGGTCACTAAAGTGGAGCCTTAGGACAAGATTTTTTATATATAATTATTATTTTTTATATTTTTTCTTATTTTAATATAATCAAACCATTGTGTGATCATTATCTTGACATATTCATTGAATGACATTACAATGGATCATATTTTCTTATAGCATGTGATTGTTATTTATGTATGGTTCTAATCAAATTTTTTGTACATATTATTTTTTTCATTGTGGATAATTATTTATCTTTATTAATATTTTTATTTAGAGTTATCTGAATGACGGTATAATCTCCTCATAGTATTGTTAATCTCTAGGTACTAATCATAATCCTTTAGTGTATATAGAAACCTATTTGAGGTCTTGTAGGTATCTGATTTAGAGTTATTGAGACTAATTAGGTTGGGGATACTATAGGCATAGCTCTCATGGGTGGGTTAAAATGATGAATTAAACTTACCAATTGAGGTTGATAATAGTATGGACAATAAATATTAAGATAATTGAATATGTAAATTAGTAATTTAACAATATTACACCATTACACCATTATGTTTTTTTCTAAGGTATAAATGTTTAAATTGTAATATTTTTTATATCATATAACTTTTTTTGATGTGTTATTAATTATCATTTATATTATTATATTATCATCGAAGGTTTTTTTTTCTAACTTGATATGTATATAATATTTTTTAAAATTGTTCGTGACTTAGGTTACCTAGTTGGATGAACAGATCTGTGTTTTCACGTTCACTAGAAAATTCATCTCCCATTCATGAATGAACCTACCAAAGAAATTTGAGTAAATATTTTTCATTTTAATTTAATGTTATTTCATTACAATAAACTTGTGATAAATAAATATTAATTAATTATATAATATTATAAAGTTTATATAATTAAAAAAATATTTCTAATATTATTTTATTGGTTGTAAAAGTAGGTTCCACAGACCAAACATGAGTAGTACTTTTAAAATACCACAACATGAATACAATGAGTTATTCATTATTTTATCTTATTATAATAGTTTTGTTACCATTGCGAACAATTTTTACATGGTAATTTCCTTGGATTACCTATTGTATCAAAATTTTGTAATAATTACCATCTATAATGAGAACCTCAATATACTATGATGAAGTTACCAAACTTGTGATTGTTTGTATTTTTTGTCAATAGTTATCAATTATTATTTAAATATGAAAGTGGAGAAGTTGGGTGATGGAATGAGGTTCCACCGAACCAAAGGAAGACATGAAGGCTTCCCATGTATTGTGTATAATAGATTTGAATTTTTTTATAATTACGAATATATGTAAAAGTAAAAAAAATTGGCACTACTTGTAACACCATGAAAATTTTGTTTAAAATAATAATTTTCTCAATAGCTTGTTTAATATGTAACCTCAAGCTTTAAGTGAACTCCGATATACAATAAAAATAATATTATTTAAATGTGACCACTATAACCAAGCCATTAAATTAGAGGTATGAATAAGAATAACTAAATTATGAAAAATATTTATAAAGGTTTTATATAATAAAAATTTATTTATTAATTCATAATACATAATTACTCAATTTTTAGTAAATCCATTTTATGCTTCAAAAATATGTTTTTTGAAAAATGAATTTTATTTCATTTTGTGCACAAAAATTATAATTAATTTATGCCAATTTCAGATATTTTATATAGGGAAGTTAATATAAATTTTTAATTCATCATTTCAATATTATCTTAGGGTGAATTTTTGGGATTTTTCTAAAATATATTTATTTTTCAATGAATAGTAAAAAATATAGATTTTTGTAAAACCGTAATTTCATTTTATTTAATAAAGTAATTTTAAAGTCCCATTATGTTTTTAATTTGAACATAAAGTAAAATAAGTATCATATAATTAAAAATAATCAAATTAATTACATAGTAATCAATATTATACTTGATTTTCGTATAAGTTCATTTTTTGGCTTAAAAAATGCATTTTTATAAAAAATGTTTTTGGGAATATAATGTGTTTTTATCTTAATAAAATAAATAAATATATTTTTTTAATATTTTTAATGAAATTTATATATTATAAATCAAATAAAATATTTTAACATGAATTTTATGGTTTTTAAAATTCAATAAATGGAAGTAAATTTAGTTTTATGCTTGAAAATTCATTTATCAAAAAATGATTTTTCATTGCATTTTAATCACTTTTTTAAAATTAAATTATACCAATAGTAAAAATTTAATTTTTAAAAATAGTTTAAATAATTTTAATATTCATATTTATTATAATTTAATAGGTTTAACTTAATTTTTAGTCATAATGAATTGTAAAAATATTAAATTTATGTTACCACTGTTCCGGTTCAAATGAGTTTACTGGGGAGGGGGTTAAACTAGGATACAAGGGTAGAAATACCTCATAAAATTGTCTAATTATTATTGTTATAATTTATTTCAACTGTATAATATACTAACTAATAATTCATGTACATTTGGATCAAATTTCACATAAAAGTGTCCCTTTATTATTAAAATATTTTAAGTAATTCCATGTGTGTCCCTCCAGTCACTTATAAAAAGGCACCTCTTCTCCTCCATTATTCGCACAATTAGATCCTTATATATCAGAAAATATATGCTCAAAAACCTTCCAAGATTTTTTCCCTTAAACCTATATCTTCTTTTATTCTCTTAATACAAATATTTCAAGTCTTAATGTGTAAGACAAAGGAGGTCTTTCAAAAGTAGAGGTAATAATATTTTCCATGCTCTTTCAGTTTCATTTCCTTTTCCACCTTCTAAAAAATTATAGTATCTAATAAAAAAATGATTAATTAAGTATTGTAAATATAATTAGATGTTATTATGATGATGTAACAACTTTTTCCCATATAATCTTCATGAAATGGGATGTGAAAGTATCGCTCGCACGTATGTGTGGATTACCACCACCACGTAGCGATATGATTCATTTTCCATAACCAAATTTCATGGTTGGTTTTTATTATGGATTTAGTATATATATATATATATATATGTGATATTTATGTTATAATAATTACACTTTAAATTTGAATTATTATTTTCCTCTCTTTTGTTCCATCCATTGAAAAATGGAAACATAACCCATCGTATGCATAGACTACCATCTCCATGTATTGATGTAATTCATTTTTAATCACCAAATTATATGAATTGATATAAATATGTATATAAGGTATTTATATGATATATATATATATATAATTATTAAAATTATGGATATTAAGGAACCATGATCAATGTGTAGGGACCATAACCATCAAATCAAAATATATATGAAAAACGAAGTAGTAAACACCCAACATGACGATGATAATGAAAGATTGTTAAGGAATAAGTGAAAATATTTTATAAGTAATAAATTTATGGTATTATAGGTATGATTATTGTTATATTATATAATTATAATAAATGTAAATTTAATATATAGGAGTTTAGAGTTCTTATAGCAGGATGAACTTGAGGTAAGGGTTTTACATTACAATCTCAATTTTTTACTAGAATTGATTATGATTAAATTTATGATGATGAAATTACATGACCTATATATAAAAAATATTTTTTCTTATACTCTGGTCATTTATGAGTATTACATGTTTTCATATCATTTTCCCCTCTTTAAGTACCCACGACATTGAAATAATGGTTTTAAGGAAAACCAACTTTATTTCTCTCTTCGGTCAGAAATAGTTTTCTTCGATATATATATTAGATTTAAAATATTTTCAAAAATGTTTTCACTAATCAATAATTATTTTAAAATTAAATTTTACCCATGTTTTACTTTCTATAAAAAAATGGAAAAAAAATCTTTTTATTGCTTTCTAAATGAGTTACTTTTAACTATTTATGAAAAACATGAAAGGAATATTTATTTTAATATACAACATTTTAAAAAAAATTCCTACCATCATGAATTAAATTTTAATTGAATATTAATTTATAATTTTACATTTTTCTTTTGATTTTTTTAATATTTTAGATATTTCTATATTTTAAATATGTGATTTCAAAATAAAAAGAGTATTTTTCTCAAGAAATGTTCAAGTGACATTTTGAAGGTATTTTCATCTATAACAATATCATTTCATGTTTCTTATGATTTAATCGGGATATGATCCAATATTAATATCTTTATTCTTTCTTTGGATGTTTTATGATTATGATGATGAAATATTAATTAAACCCATTTTCTATTCCATGTGTTAAGCTATAATGAAGTAATAATTGTTTTCATGGTCTTTTGGAATAAATATAAATAGATTATGATTATGTGATAGTAAGGTATTTAATTTAACTCTATTGAATGGGTAAATATTAATGTTTTATGATATCAAAGGGTAAACATGAGTTTATACCAAATCTAAAAGAGGGTACATGAGGGATTATCCTAAGCCCAAAAGATGGTACTGTTGGAGTTGGTTCCCTAGAACCAACTTCTATGTACTTTATGATAACCTGTATTCACATTTTTTAATTTTAATAAACTACTTATCACATCATGATTGTTATTATGAATAACATATTATGCGATAATGTCCTAAGAGTAGCTGTCACACTAAAAGGTGATAGAAGTTTCCTGCTATAATGAGAACCCAAAAGTGCTATGAAACTATTCTTAAATATATTTTATATAGCTAGATGATATAATTTTAGGGACACAAATGATACAAGCTATTTGGGGTGGAGAATCATAGTTCTTTGAGGCACTTTCTCATGGTGTACACCATTGGTAATATCTAGTGTAGGGTATTATGATAACATGACTCACCAGTAGGAAATCCAAATTTACATGTGTCATTGAATGTTCTTATCTACGAACATGTGTATTGAGCCTTAGAATTTATGAATATTATTAATGATTATTATGAGTCACATAATTTGATGTATTGATAAAAACTATGACTATATATGTTCACAATGAGGTAGGACATGTTGGCTGCGTCACGAGTAATATTGCATTAATGAATAATGAGAGATAGGATTTTTTACTTCTGTTCTTTAAAGAAAGTTGATATATCAAGGCCTTTGATGGAAATTATATAACCTAAATTAATCAATGGCCATGGCGTCCTATAGGCAAGTTCAATTTCCAGGATTTCAAAGAAAGAGACATCAAGCACATATGTTGATGGAATCAGTATGAAACCTTCTTGATTGGAGATATCATATTAAAGGGATTATATTACACAGTAAGAATATGCACGATGTTTTATTTCGTTAGGAAATTAACTTCTTTTTCTATGGGTGCCTTGGCGTGTTGATAGAAGCTAACCTTGGACTTTAGGCTTTTTTGCCTAATGCCATTGAGAAAAAGGCTTAAAGGGTCATACACTAAGTGTATTCAGAATATCAATTAAATAATATATTATAATTTATTATTTATCAAGTTGAATAAATATTATTCTCACACATGGTTTAATAATTACTTATGTTTTGTTGATCACATATGTTTTATCACCAGTTATCCGAGATAATATAATGTGAGCTAAATATTTAATAAATATTTATTTTCTATTTAGTAAATATAATATTTATTTATTTATTAGAAAATAATGCAGTGATATTTATTTATTAAATAAATAGTCATTATTCAAGGCCTAATAAATATTATGAAGGAATGGAGGACCAAGTTTAATGGTCCGGTGAGAAATAATATATATTTAATATTATTTTAATAAATAATATTTAATTTTGATTCACAAGTTAAGTGCATATCGAGAAATAATAATAATAATAATAATAATAATAATAATAATAATATTTGACATTGGGTTCCATAGGGATTAAATAAATAATAAAGGGAACTTGTGTAATTATTTTATTTTAACCCTAGTGGTATATAAACCCAACTATATTATTTTCTATGATAGGAAATTCATTTGGTTGGTTGTGAACAATAAATTTAGAGAATCCTCCCAAGCCCCAGAGAGTTCCCTTCTTTAAGAATGCTCTAAAGAATAAATAGAGATCTTCTTACACCTCTCATTCTCAAGTCAAGAGATATCAAAGAGAATTATTTGGAAGTGATTCTTATGGTGATCAAAGGTGGATGACACAAGCAATAGGATCTGTTGTGCTAGCACCCAGATATTCCTATAATGACATCCATAGATTTATGGAACACGTGTGGATCATCACTAGAGGGAATATATTCTGAATACACTTAGTGTATGACCCTTCTTTATTGGAGATATCATATTAAAGGGATTATATTACACAGTAAGAATATGCATGATGTTTTATTTTGTTAGGAAATTAACTTCTTTTTCTATGGGTGCCTTGGCGTGTTGATAGAAGCTAACATTGGACTTTAGGCTTGTTTGCCTAATGCCATTGAGAAAAAGGCCTAGAGGGTCATACACTAAGTGTATTCAGAATATATTCCCTCTAGTGATGATCCACACGTGTTCCATAGATCTATGGATGTCATCATAGGAATATATAGGTGCTAGCACAACAGATCCTATTGCTTGTGTCATCCACCTTTGATCACCACAAGAATCACTTCCAAAGAATTCTCTTTGATCTCTCTTGACTTGAGAGTGAGAGGTGTAAGAAGATCTCTCTTTATTCTTTAGATCATTCTTAAATAAGGGAACTCTCTGGGGCTTGGGAGGATTCTCTAAATTTGTTGTTCACAACCAACCAAATGAATTTCCTATCATAGAAAATAATATAGTTGGGTTTATATACCACTAGGGTTAAAATAAAATAATTGCACAAGTTCCCTTTATTATTTATTTAATCCCTATGGAACCCAATGTCAAATAATAATAATAATAATAATAATATTATTATTATTATTTCTCGATATGCACTTAACTTGTGATTCAAAATTAAATATTATTTATTAAAATAATATTAAATATATATTATTTCTCACCGGACCATTAAAATTGGTCCTCCATTCCTTCATAATATTTATTAGGCCTTGAATAATGACTATTTATTTAATAAATAAATATCACTACATTATTTTCTAATAAATAAATAAATATTATATTTAATTCCATTGATCACAACATTTATCTTTGTGTAAATCTAAAATTTATCATCAATCATGATAGAAAGGAAAGTTGGGAATTACCCATCATATGCTTCTGCTGATACTAGAACCTACTAGTGGCATCAAAGGGTTCACATAATTATTTATAATTATTTTCTGATATTTGATTTGTTTACAAATTTTCATCTAGTTTTCAATTCATATTTAATCATTATTTTAATCTAAATTTTTAGATCTCATTCTTCCCCCTTCATTTCTCATAGATCTAATAAAAACAATTAATTTTATGAATGGAATAAAATTGAAGAACTCATCTAGAGGTTCCAAGGATTATGTAAGGATAACATAGAAGTACACACCATGTAACCAGAGTTACACACTATGCAATTGTGTTCAATATAACAGGAATTAGTTCAGAATTAATTCATACTATGTGCATTAATGACACATGGTGCATTTATTTCTTACACCACGTGTTGACCAGACCATCCTAAAGCACAATCAACTAGAGTACATGTCGTGTATCCCATGTACATGATGTGTAGTCCTTTAAGTCGTAGACGGGCCATGTAATTCCATACACGGCCTACTTGACTGGTGACTATGTAACTTGGAGACCACATGTCGTGTAGTCCTTTATACACACCATGTACTAAAATTTTACGAGGCACGATTTACACACCGAGTCCCTAGGCGTGTGCCTTAAATAGATGGTGAGATATGTATACACCATTTAGCTCATATATACATGCTATATACCTAAACCAAATTACACATAATTAAAATTAATTTATTATACTGATTAAACTTTATCAACATGTGATTTCATGTGGTCATTAAGTTTATAGGACACACCATGTGATTAGTTTTAATATATATATATATATGTGTGTGTGTGTTGTTTTTTATTTTTTAAATTAATTTATGCATAATTTTCAGATCTACATATCATGTGTGAGTCATATGACAGATATTACTCTATGTTCATTGAATCACAACACGTGACTAAAAAAATCATGTAATTCATGTAATCATTAAGTTGATAGTACATGTCATGAAATTATGTGATAAATCTTATATTCCATATGTCACAAAAGTAAATAGTATATGAGTATAATATATGTTGGTTAGATTCAGAAGAGTATTCACCATGCTACCTCCAAGGTAAATTTTTGTACACAGTTAATTTTAAATAAATTTATTGAATTTGTTTTAAATTATGATGGATGATAATATCAAGGAAAATTAGATATGAATTAAGATAAAATAATTGATTAATTAAATAATATAATTAACTAATTTGAGGTTGATTTATCTTAAATAACAAAGATTATGAATTGAATACTAGTTTTATTAAATGAGTAATTTGTTTCATGCATGTGGAGATCATGTGCATAGACCAGAACTGTTTATGTGATTGGTTTTATTTAATTTTTTATTAAATTAAATTTTTTGCATGTGTGCCTTCTCTCCTCTTATTATATAAGGGAATGTGTGCCCATGATTTTTTTTATTTAAACCCCTTATTTCCCTCACCTGCGTGTTTGTAAAAGAACATGTAATTGATGGGGATCCCAAGCTAGTAGAGGTGGTTTAATTTTGGATCCGAGGCGAAACCAATCCAAGATAGATAAATAGGTGGATAGGTGGAATGCTATAACAAGAACCTTAATTGGTTTAATGTGTTTTTCACCTCATTTAGCAATTATTTTATCAACCTCTAGATAAACTAATCATTAGTAAAATCTTATGATCATACCAATTTATTATTTTATTTATGTTGAATTTCATGGTTATTTAATTATAGATGTTTTTTTGTGATCACATGAATTAATGAAATTAATGAGGATTCAAGATATAACTAAAATAAATTTTATTATGTGTAAATATTATCTATGACATGGTTAATCACTTAAGTAAATCCACTTAATATTAATAAGCATGTGAAAAAGATAATAATTTTTAATTTTTTCATAATGGATGAAATCCCTCAATTATATATAGAAAGTTAGTATCGCCTTCCAATGATTCAGTTAAAATAGAACCATAATTCAAAGTGCATGACCAACCAAAACTAGGGTTATTTCAATTGTTGGTGAATTGTAACTTTATGTTTTGGGTTGACATAAATTATTTCACATTAAGAGTTGACTGTCAAAGCAAGAATTGTTGTAACTGAGAGGTAAGGGTTTAGGAAATCCAATTTAAGGATTTCAGGATTGGGGAGTCCAATCAAAAGATCAAGGAACTATGAGTTAATGCAGTTGGAATTTGGAATTCCTACCTGAAACTATTCAAGTTTCTTGAACAACAAAATTTCAGGTAATGAGAAGGGGAATATGGATCCTTACCACTATATTGTCCAAGAAACATGATATTCTAAAGCTAATGGTGAGGTATATTGGGTTTCGATAAAATAGTGGGATACTAATAAATATATTATTAATTTTTTTTTCTAAATTTTATTAGATAAAGTAATAAAATTATTCTCATCTTATTCTGTAGAAAAACCATTAAAATGACTTCAAAAATATCACTACAATCCATAATTGAGAAGGATAACCTTCTCACATGCACTAATTTCCAATAGTGGTGAATAAAATTATGAGTTATCCTTCACTATGAATGGAAAATATATCTGCTAGAAGAACCCATTCCTAAATCACCTAGTAAATAGGCTAGTTATGAAGAGTTATCTATCTATGAGAAACATCTGGATGATGCTATAGATGTTCTGTATTTCATTATATCATACATGACCAAGCTTTTTAAGCAACATGGGGACATGGATGCGTATAGCATGATGTATCACCTTTAGGATCTATATCAATAGAAGGAAAGTAAAGGGAGTTATAAGATCTCCATTGATTTTTTTACAACTAATCTTGAAGATTTTGTTCCAACTAGGCCTCATGTAGTCAAGCCTATTAACTACATTGAACTCTTGGACATCTTAGGGATTAAATTCCTGGATGAGTTGCATATGGATATCATAATTTTATCACTTACTAAGACCTTTTCTTGTTTTATTTTTAATTAAATATGATCAGAAATATAAATATACTTTTGTAACTTCTAACTTCGATTCGCCAAGTGGATAAGGACATGGGGCACGATAAATCCACAGTCCTTATGGTGAATAATAAAAGTAAGAATAATGAAAAGGGGTCTAAGACTCACAAAAATTCTAAAGAACCTGATCACCATCCTTACAAGAAGAGAAAGATCCATAGTAAGGGAAATAAAAATGAGGAAGTATGTTTTTCATGTGGAAATCTAGCCCACTGGAAGAAGAAATTCACCAAGAAGTAAGGGGAAACTAAAGGTGTATTCATTATCCAATGTAATCTTTCAATATCTACACATTAGGTATTAGATACATCTTTTGGTGCTCACATTTGTATCCAAATACAAGAACCAAGTATATTTTGAAACATTAATATAGGAGAATTGGATTTAAAAGATGATAATGGTGTGAGGTTGGATGTTCTGGCCATTGGTGAAAACCACCTGTCATTGCTAATGAGAATGATTTTAGTTTAAAAATATTGTTATTGTGTACGAATGGTAACCAAGAACATAATATATGCATCACACCTAGATATAGATGGGTCTATTTTAATGTTTGGAAATGAAAGTTTTTTCTTTTATAAAGACAACATATGTTATGATATGGAAAATTTAAACATAATTATTTATGTATTAAATTACAAAAAACAAGTATTGGAAATTGATAACAAATCATGTTCACATGACTCATATAACATCCAACTATAACATCACCATTATGGTCATTTAAACAATAATAATTTGACAAGGCTCTATCAAGATGATTATTTTGACTCTTTTGATCTAAAAACACTTTAAACATGTCATTCTTGTTTACAAGGAAAAATGACCAAACCACCATTCAGTGGAAAGGGTGAACGGGCCATAGAGATTCTAGGATTGGTACATACTGATGCATGTGGACCATTTCCATTAGAAGATATAGGTGGATATTCTTACTTGATAACTTTTATTGATGACCTAAGTAGACATGGATATATCTACTTGAATATGTTTAAGTCTGAGTCCTTTGAGAAATTAAAGGAATTCAAGAATGAACTAGAGAATCAAATTATAAATAAGATAAAGAATATTCTATCAGATCGAGGTGGTGAATATCTTAACTAAGAGTTTATCAACTTTCTGTAGGATTTTAGGATTCTATCTCATCTCACTCCAACTTACTCACTACAATGGAATGGTGTTAGTGAAAGGAGGAACTATACATTGTTAGACATGATAAGTTCAATGACGAGTCATTTATATCTTCCATTAAGCTTTTGGGGACATGTATTAAAAACTATAGCATACACATTAAATCATGTACCAACTAAAGCGTAAAATGGAATTCCATTTAAGTTATGGAATGGAAAGATACTTGTTTTGTTGCATACACATTCATGGGGTTGCGAGGAGTTTGTTAAGGCCTTCTTAGGAAACAAACTAGAACCCTAGGGTATAGAGTGTATCTTTATAGGGTATCCTAAGGAAACAATGGGATACTACCTATATAACCCCCAGATAAGAAAGTGACTGTTTCTATACAAGTTTTATTTCTTGAAAGGGAGAAACTACTCAAAAAGGATAGTGGGATAAATATTGACTTCAATGAAGTTAATGCTAAAGATAAATAAGAGTTGGTACGAGAACATATTCCACAGGTCCACGTGGAAGAAGAAGTTCCTAAAACACAAGTACTGTGTAGGTGTGAAAGATAGGTAAGAGAACTAGAGATATATGATTTCTAGTCACTAAAGATGGTGACTCATTATTGGTTGACAATGATAAACCTCTTCCCTACAAATAAGCATTTGAGAGCTCAGAAGATGCACGATGGAGATAAACCATGAATTCTAAAATGGATTCCATATATTAGAACCAAGTTTGGGTTCTAGTCAGTGTGCTAGTTTATGTAAATCACATTGTGTGAAAATGGGTATTCAAGAGAAAAATAGACAAGGAAGGTAAAGTAAATACATATAAATAAAGTCTAGTGGCTAAATGGTTTAAAAAGTGTCAAGGAATTGACTAAAATAAAACATTTTCACCACTTTCCATGTTTAAATACATCAAAATTATACTTTCTATAGCAGCTTACCATGACTATGAGATTTAAAAAATGGATTTCAAAACTAAATTACCTCAGGAAAATGTCTATATGAAACAACTAGAAGGGTTTGTGACTCCAAGTGATGCTGAAAATATTTTTATGTTGCAGAGATATATTTGTGGATTGAAGTAAGCATCCAACTCATGGAACATTCAATCCAATGAAGCTATAAAAGAATTTGGTTTCATTAAGAATGAATGTGATCAATTTATTTATAATAGGTTTAGTGGAAATTCAATTTTTATCCTAGAATTATATGTTGAGTACATATTACCTATTGGAAATAACATACCAGCCTTATAATATGTTAATGACTAGTTAAACAAAAATTTCTCCATGTAGGAATTAGGTGAATCGGCCTATATTCTAGGGATAAATATCATTCTTGATATATCCAAGAGGCTTATTGGACTAAGTCAAAGTACATATATTCACTGGATACTAAATATATTTAGTATGGAAAAACCCAAGAGGGGATTGGTTCTAGTGTCACATGGTTTAGATCTTTCTAATAAAATGTTTCCTCAAACACAATAGGAGAAAGAGAGAATGAGAAACATCCAATACAATTCAGTGATTGGATCGATCATGTATTCCACCTTATATACTAGATTTTATATTTTCCATGCATTGAGAATGGTAAGTTTATATCAAGAATATCTAGGATAAAAACATTGGTTTGTTGTTAATTATAACCTTAAGTATTTAATAATAACTAAGGATATCTTTTTGGTGTATGGAGGAGATGTGGAACTGGTCATCAGATGTTATACTGATGCTAGTTTTCAGATAGATCATAATGGTATAAAGTCCTAGTCAGGATATGTTTTCTGTCTCAATGGAGGAGCTGTGACCTGGAAGAGTTTAAATCATCTAGTTGATACTGATTCTATAGTGGAGATCGATTATATAGAAACTTATGATATAGTCAAGGAATCCATTTTTATATAGAACTTTTTCTAGGATCTTGATGTGGTACCTAGTAGTAAAGACCCTATCACATTGTATTTTGATAATACTACAATAGTGTCTCATGAAAAAGATCCAAGGTCACACCAACGGAAAAAGCACATTCTTTGAAAGTATCACATCTTAAGGGATTTTTATCAGAGGGGTGAAGTTGATGTAAGAAGATTACTCACATAATAGAATGCAGTAGTCCCCTAAACTAAAGGCTTATATCCACAAAAGCATGAGTATCATGTGATAGCTAGAGAATTGAAGGTCATTAGTAGTTGGATCTAGTGAAATTGTGAGTTTTCTGGAGTTGGTTCCCTAGAAAAAACTTTTTTATACTTTATGATAACCTATATTCATAGTTTTGAATATTAATAAACTACTTTTCACATCATGATTGTTCTTCTACGCAACATAGTATGTGATAATGTGTAAAGATCCGGATTTTTCATGTAATTTTTTTAATTATATGGAATTATTACGAGTATGTGAAAATTGAAGACACGTTATTCTGAGGCTCGATGTTCCCGAAATGAATTTCTGAACCTTTTTTAGGTACGTTCAGTAAACACATGAGCGGTGTTTTCTAACTTTTGAACTGGTGCTTAGATTAAAAATTTGAGGGCACTGTTGAATCCATAGCACCGAGATTCCCTTATGGGAGTCTTCACTATGACCGCAGTAGGTCTGGAGAAAAAGTTAAGTTTTGAGAATTTTTAAAGAATAATAAAAAAAACTTAGTTAATTTTTACTTTTCTTTCTTTTCCTCCAACGAACAAATGGAAACATGGGACCGGCGACGTGTCAAGACAATAAATGGATTGACCTTTTAATATTAAGTAACGATGTCATTGGGGAATTAGAAAGGTTCCTAATTAATGAGCCCTCATTAATTCACAACATCATTATTTATCCTCTCCCTCTCCTATTTATATAGATATTGGGGAGATGTGTTGGAATAGCTTCACCAAGAAGTGAAGTGTTGACAAAGTTCCGAGACGCCAAACCCTTGGAGGATGGAAACGGTTCCAGTGGGTGGTGATGAGAGACACCGAAACCCCAAACCCAAAATTGATGATTAAGCAACTTCATTAGAGGCTAGTTGCGGGGGACGAAAAATACTGTCCCGCTTCCATGAACGCATGCTCACCATCGTTCTTGAGGTAGGGTTTACTTTTGGTTTTAAATTCAAGAGTTGTATAATCATTTTTCCTCCCTTGTATTGTTTACAAGATAACGGGAAGGGCGCGGGCCTAAAGAACCTGGACCAGACCCTATGCTACCTTGCTACCCCATTCGTTCTCCATGGAAGACCACCGACGAGGCGGTACCAGCAACTGGTGCCGGCAGGGACCAAGGCGGCGACCGACACCAACTGACCATGAGGGAGGAGGCGGTGCACCCGCACCGCCGAAGGAACCGGTCACGGCTCATCATCCATGGTGGTTGGAGGAGGCGGTTAGCACACCGGACGACTGCATAAGGAGAGGGTGACATGACTAGCATGCCGTCGAAGGACTCAGGCCGTGGCTTGTCAGCCGTGGCAGACCGGAGGAAGGCGGTCGGCACACCGGCCGACCGCGGGTGGCAGAGCGGCGCGCCGTCGCGCACCGCTAGAGAAGTAATCCGGCACAACGTCTGTCCATGAAAGATTGGCAGGATCCACTTCAGTGGGTCCTGCAAGACACTTGGCGGTGCCACATGGCGCCTCCACTGTGAAGGAGTTGAATGGCCTCCAAGCCATTCGGAAGAATGGAAGTCTCACCCCCCGCACCAGCTAGGGCGGGCCCCAGCCAGCGGGGCCACCACACCAACCAAACAGCTTAGGCCATTCGGGAAATTAGAGGAGCCTCTCCCCCGTTCCACCTAGCATGAGCCCCCAGCGGGCCACGCTCCACTGTGGCTGGCCCACACCCTCGTGCGGGCCGGGCCACCTGCCCAGCGAGCCGCGCACCCTTGCAGGTCGGGCCGCTTGCCCAGCGGGACGTGCCCCATTACGGGCTAGGCCGGACTGCAGCCCAGTGGGCCAAGCCCCCCGCGACCTAGCGGGCCAAGCCCTCCATGGCCCATCCCAGCCTGGTCGGACCCAAAACGCATCGGACCAGACCCGGGCCCAACCGGACCCAAAAACACTTAAAGGACCATATCTTGAGAACCAGACGTCCGTTTGATGAACTGTCTTTGGTGTTTAGATCCTTGGATCGAGACGATCTTTTTTGTATACTCCACATGAGTTTTGGATATAGTGGGAGTGCGGCTAGGTTGGATCAAACCCGAATCCAACTGATCCCCCGGAACTAAAACACTTATAACTCACAGACCAGGCATCCGATTTACACACCGTCTGTCGCGTTGGAAACCTTACGACATGGAGGTCCTTTGGGTTAATACGTTATGGAGATTAGTGGTGGTAGAGGTACGACCGATATCTCAAGGGGAATATTCTACCAAACTTGAGCACACTGGGTGCAAGGAATCCTTTGGCAGTTTGTAATGTGAAGAAAGAACATCGATCCTGTGTGGGTCAGATCTTATGTGGCTCA
Source organism: Viscum album (assembly GCA_963277665.1). NCBI lineage: Eukaryota > Viridiplantae > Streptophyta > Magnoliopsida > Santalales > Viscaceae > Viscum > Viscum album. Next base: position 1,182,423,242 of record OY728164.1, read on the forward strand.
GATTCTATCATATCCTATGTGGGTCAATGCTCAGCGATCCTTTGTGGGTCAGCACATGTTGATCCTGTGTGGGTCAGATCCTATGTGGGTCAGTGGGGGTTAGTACCTATCAATCATGTGTGGGTCAGCAGTAATGATACTTAACAGAATAAGATGATCTAGATTGCGACTAATCATCTGTACTTCTGTACTTAAGTTATACCTGATTATGAGCTGAGTCTTTTCAAATTCATGGTGTTATCTTAATGGTGTTACCTGTGTGGTACTTCTATCTTCATGGTGTTACCTGGGTGATACTTATACCTTTGGGGTGTTGTCTTAGTGGTGTTGCCTATGTGGCACTTCTACCTTTATGGTGTTATCTTCATGGTGTTACCTATGTGGTACTTCTATCTCAGGGGTGTTACCTATGTAATATTTATACCTTCGTGGTGTTACCTTTGTGGTATTATTCCCTCATGTATGATATGAGAATGTATTGATAACTTAGTTATATGTATGGTAATATACCTAAGTAGAGTTTATATCTATCGCTTCGTGCTTGAGATGGAGGTCTTACTTTGTGGTTTTTACTTTATAGAACTTCAGGAGACCTATGGGGGTCTTGGGGTCCCTACTGAGTATCTTTATACTCACCCCTACATGGGCTATGCCTGCACCTTATTGTGTCTTATGCAGATGATGAACAATATTGATCGAGGCTGAGGGAGCTAGGACTGGATGATGCTCAGAGATGGACCATTTGGCGTGATGTGACGCATGGAATACTATTCGTGAGCTATACCTACCCTTCAGGTAGGATACATGGTGGGAAATATAGAAGATATTTTACCCTTTATAGTTTTATTGTAATTTTCAGTTGTACTTGTACATTTTCAGTTGGGCTTGTATTTTGACCCCTTTACTTTCAACACTCTTTTTACTATAGCAGTTTACTTCGTAGTTTCTTCTTGTTGCGTTATTAGAATGTGTGTTTGTACAGGTTAAAAATAAATGCCTTCCCATTTTAGGGATACAACTTTCTAGAGCTAGTTTACATCCCCTAGCCTATGTAAGGCGGTATTGGGGTAGTCATGGCATGGGCCTCGAGGGACGGGTCGTGACATAATGTCCTAAGAGTAGCTGTTGTACTAAAAGGTCATAACAGTTCCCTATTATGATGAGAACCCTGAAGTACTATAAAAATATTATTAAATATATGTTCTATAGTCATATGATATCATTTTAGGTACACCAATGATACAAGCTATCATTTGTGGAGACTCATAGGACTTTGAGGCACCTTTTCATGGTGTATGCCCTTGGTAATATCCAGTGTAGGATATTAAGAGAACAAGACCCACCAGTAGAAAATCCATATTTACATGTATCATTGGATTTTCCTATATATAAATGTTTGTATTTATCTTTATACTTTAATATTATTATTAATGAGTATTATCAGTCACGTACATTGATGAATTGAAGAAAACTGTGACGACATATGTTTGTAGTGAGATAAGATACATTGGGTGCATCATGAGTAATATTTCATTAATAAATAATGAGAGATATGATTTTACCTTATATTATTTAACATAATTTGATATCTTAGGCCCTTTTATGGAAATGATATAGCCTAAATAAATCCATTTCCATGGTATTCTATAAGAAATTTCAATTTCTGGGAAGTCAAATGAAGAGACATCGAGCACATAGGTGGATGTCACCAGCATGCAACCTGTTTGGTTATAGATACCACGTTAAAGGGATTATATTACATAATAATAATTTATATGAGGTTTTATTTCATTATAAAATTAAATTCTTTCTCTATGGGTGCCTTGGAATATTGCTAGATGCTAACCTTTGACTTTAGGCTAGTTCTCCTAATGCCGCTAAGAAAGAGACCTAGAGGGTCACACACTAAGTGTATCTAGAATATCAGTTAAATGAAATGTTATTATTTATTATTTATTAAGTTGAATAAATACTATTTCCTCATGTATTCTAACAATTATTTATGTTTTTCTGATCGTATATATTCCGTTACCACATATTTGAGAGAATATAATGTGATCATAATAATTAATAAATATTTATTTACTATTTAGTGAATATAATATTTATTCATTTATTGAAATATAATGTAGTGAAATTTATTTATTAAATAAATAGTTATTATTCAAGGCCTAATAATTATTGTAGAGGAATAGCGGACCGAGTTTAATTGTCCAATGAGAAATAATATATACTGAATATTATTTGAATAAATAATATTTAATTTTAATTTTCAAGTTAGGAACATATCTAGAAATAATAATAATAATATTATTATTATTAGAAATTAGGTTCCATAGGGATTAAATAAATAATAATGGTCACTTGTAAAATTATTTTATTTCAACCCTAGTAGTATATAAACCCAATTATATTATTTTATAAGATAGGAAATTCATTTGTTTTGTTGTGCACAAAAAATTTAGATAATCCTATTAAGCCCTAGAGAGATCCCTTCTCCAAGAACTCTCATAATAATATAGAGAGATTTTCCTCCAACTACCACCCTCAAGTCAAGAGAGATCAAGGAGAATTCTTTGGAAGCAATTCTCATGGCAATCAAAGGCAAACGATACAAGTGATAGGATCTATTGTACTAGCACCTAAATATTCCTACGATGACGTTCAGAGATTTATGGAACATGTGTGGATGACCACTAGAGGGAATCTTCTCTTGATTTCTATAACACAATGATGGTAAAATTCATATCTATTATCATATCCATAAATGAAGATATAATTACAATAAGGCAATTCATAAATTTATTAAATTAATTATAAAAATATGTGATGATTCTTCCTCTGGTTCATGCATATTATCCATTATCTATTTTATTTGATTCAATCACATTGATCATGGTGTTTATCACTATGTAGATCTTAGATTTATCATCAATCATGACAAAAATAAAAGTTAGGAACAACCCATCGACCACTTCTTTATGCCCGAAACCTATAGGTACATGGGAGGTTATCTAACTCCTAAAGAAGGTACACAAGTGTTTATCCCAATACCCACATGTGATTAATGTCTTGGTGGGTATCCTTGACATAATATTTTTATTATTATGATTATTCCACTATTTTATGACATTATCGTATTCCAATGTTATTCTCTCATGCATCATGTTATTTGATTCCTTTATTATTCATGTGTTGTGAAATTCTAATATTTATATCAGGACTCATGATTATATGAATTGTTAGGTATTAATTTAAAATGTTGAGATTATATTCTCATACCATTATTCTCATTATATGCTTTCATATGATCATTGATTGATATCTCCCTTATTTACCATTACTAAGCATCTGAACTCAATCTTTCTTATTTTTCATTTTTCCTAGGATATAAAGAATCTTGTCAAGTATTATATGTCTAAGAAAGGTTATATTTTTAAATAACTAACATAAATATGATGTATATCTTTTACACATTGGTTGTTTATGTATCCAAGTTTCTAAAGACACTAAACATTTATGATTGTGGAATTTATCATAATTATATATGATAAATATTCATTTAATAATATTTAATATTTATGTATGTAAATTTCATTTCACTATACTACTTCCTTTGAATATATATATTAGAAGGTTCTAGGTTAGTAGTTAATAAATATGGTGATTATTGAGATGGTCTTCATGTCTATGAAAAATGATGAAGTTAGTGAAGCCTTATATTCAATAGTTTTAATGAAAGATCTAAGAAAGGAAGAGGTGGATGTTGAACCTTGATGAAAATCTTATACAACTATGAATATAACGTTTAAAATAGCTTCAATTTTTTTGATAAAATATATCTTTAGATATGATAATAAAAACATCCCAATGTTCTTTATGTCCAAGGCCACTGAGATATGTGTTCAAGGATTTTGGATGAATGTTGAAAGTGATTTGAAGTGTTTTACAATGGTTGGAGTTTGTTTGAAAAAGATCTATATTAATTAAGAAAGAAGTATGGAATTATAAATATCATATGACTATGATATATGACTTTACCATATGATTTTTTCCCTTGAAACTTTGATCACATGACTTTCAGAAGATTATAGAACATTGATCATGATTGTAAATTTGAAGTTTGAATCATATGAAATTGAATATTGTATGACTTTAAGGCTATCATATGACTTCATTGTATGACTTTCGTATCATAAGACTTCATTGTTTGACTTAATTATCAGATATTATTCAAAAAATATCTCAACTTCAGTATGGAGTGAATGAATTCAGGACTATCATATAAATTAAAAATATTCCACTATATTACATTGATCTATTCCAAAATTTTCAATCATTGTATGAAATTCTAACCCCATATGACCACAAATTCATAAAAAAAGAAGTTTGGGAAAGCATATGAATTCAATAAATCATATTAATTTTAAAGTCATATGAAATACTATAAGTTATTGAATGTTCTAAAATTTATGATTCTAGAGAAAAATTTGATTTGGGATAATGCTTGGGATATTCTATGAAGATAAAAAATTCATGAATATTTGATTATACTTGATCTAATCTTGGTTTTATGATTTTTAAGGGAGATGATCATTGTTCTATCTCTATATCATTTTCAAATGAGAATATTAAAAAAATAATTAATTATTATTAAAATTAAAAATTAAATTGAGATGATTCTTAAGATTCTACTCATGGATTTAAATATCATAAACCATCAAATGAGTTATGATTCAATCATGTACATGGTTAGAATATGATCTTTATGCCAATGATAATAATGTTAAAGTTGAATGCATTTTATGATATTTTTAGTAAAAATTTAATATTTTCAAATGTAGAAATGAACAGAAAAATCCACAAATATTGGATATTATCTGAAATGTTTAAAATATCACAAGTTAATGTGTTTCAAGATGACATTATTGAGTTTGATAAAAAAGTAGTGTTCTCAAGTAATGAATGATTTTGTTTAATAAGTTATTTTGAAGATCTTCTATTTATTTCAAGATAAAAAAGAGGAAGAACTCAAGAATAATGATATAAGTATCTAGAATATCTATTGTATGACAAAAAAATTAGAAAGAGAATGAAAAATGAAAGGATATCCTTTCATTATACAGGAGACCAAGCTTGAGTAGAAAAAAATTTAGGATAATGGGGGAAATGCCACATAAGAAAAGGTAAGAGAATAAGTGAACAAGATTATGAGAAAAAATATTTTATGGGGTATTTTATATATTTGAAAATATAGAGAAATAAAATGTTGGTGAACTATATATAAAAATAAATGAAAATAGAGAGAAAATTGTTTTTTGTTTGAGTAATTAACTTTAAGAGGAGTGAGATGAAAAAAACTAGATAAATCTTAAGGAAGAACACAAATGAAAATTTGATACCAATATAAAAGGTAGATATATTGGTTAATGAATCTTAACAATTAATAAGATATTATGAAAACCAGTGTTGAAGAATTTGATAAGAAGAAATAGTTTCTGTGATTTTTTGTGTTGAAAAAATAGTGATAAGTAAAGAAGATAAAGAATAAGAGAATGATAATGACATCATTCATGTGGTTTCACTGATTATCTTCTGAAGTTTGAAGAATATGAAATTTTAGTGAGTACGGATATGAAAATATTCTAATAAAGATTTTGTGAATATGAGATATTTGTTGAGACTAAGTTTCATGCATTATTATTGAAGAACTATTGGCATTTATAGTCATATCTATTAAGTTAAAAAGATATCATTTTTTGGATGTTTCTAAATCCATGTGCTTATCATAGATTTAACTAAACAATGAGATAAAGGTAACAATTTTATATTCATGGTGAGCATCTATACAACATTTTTAGCTCAAGATATACACGGAAATCATAATGAGAATCTGTGAAAATAGTTAAAATGTTTTTTTGGAAGTATTTTTAGAAGAATATAAGTGTAATAATAGTGTGATGTTTTGAAGGTGTGTATATAAAAAACAATTATAGTGAATATTTGATTATAGTGTAGAATCTTTGATTGGGGTAAATTACCAATCAAGACAAGGAGTAGTTTTTAATATTAAACCTTGTAAATACTACATGATCTCTTTATTTTCCTTACATGCATTGAATGTGATATGATTTATTAGTTAAGTTTAAAATATATTAAACTATATTAATTGAAAAAAGAGGTTCAGAACCATAGGTGTTAGAGTTTAAAGAAATAATTGGTAGCTGGTAAAAAATAGGTAACACCTAATTCACCCTACCTATCAGGTGTCTACACCGATCTTAAGGGGAAATTCATATTACCATAATCTTAAACATATATCATATGGTCTAGATACATCATATTGATGGTACACAGATGGTGTTTGACTATCAGGTGATGGGGGCCCACAATCATTGATACTACTTTTAATTAAGTTCTCACATAATGATCTCAAGTAGAGGAGATCACAAGGAATGAACTTCCCATAGAAACCTATAAGTTTTTTGTGTAATTGGATGTTTCTATCTTTCAAAATAAGAATTGGTCTCTTGAATTGAATTCATTATCAATGTGCATCATTTTATCATGTACTTAGATGTGAAATGAAAACCATGATGTTTATGTTTATGGATAAATATCTTGTCTATACTGCTTTATTAGTGGTATGGAATTGATTGAATAAACAAGATAGATTTTGTCACTTTCTATAATAGGAAGAGATATCTAGGGCCCAATTGATAAGGACGAAGTATCTTTATTATATAAATATCCATGGTAGAAGAAGTTAAGATTATCTGTAATGGTTATTAAAAGAATAAATAAAGAAGGTATGAATGTTGACACAAATTATGAAACCTTCTTTATAATAAATCATGAGACAAATAGATTATATTACAAAGAGCATACTTATAGGTGTTTTTCTTATTTCTTTGACTAAAACTTATATCCTTAGGGGCCATGAAATGTTCCTAGATACCAATCCCAATATATGAGTATGAATCACTACTATCATGTTAGGGGACTAAGGGTCAAACATAAATCCTATTCAAAATCTTGTAAAATTATAATGATTTGGAGTTTAGGACATTTTAGGCCATACAATGGGGGTAGGGTTATGTCAAATTTTGAATGATCATAGGAAGAAAATAAATTCATTATTATTCATGTTTATAATAACAAGTTTAAAATTTATTTACTCTATGTATTCACACATTTTAAGTGAATACAAAAGAAAAACATTTTATGAATGAATATTTATTCATGGTTTATTTAATATTTTGTGGGAGATAATGGTGAGATAATGACTTTTATTTTATCATTTAACATATTTTAATGGTACAAGTATCTGATAAAATATTTTTTATGTTTTTGACATGTTCACTTGGTAATAAGTGTTTAATATGGTTTAAATTTGATGAGTTGACTTAATTAAGGGATAATGTGCAATTTTAATATGATAAAATACATATATAAGTAAACAAAATTAAACCATTTTCAAGGAACTATTACTCACCATTATTTTGAGAGAATATCTCTCATCTCTCTCAAGTTCTATAGAGAGAAAAAGAGTTTTTGAGCACCCCAATCTAAAAATTCCTTTTGGGGTCTAAGAAACAGTGCTCATAAAATCATATCGAAGTCTAAAGAGACTTTTATTCTCCATACTAGCACCTAGATTTATAATTTCAACTATCAATAAAGACTTTGAAGCATGTTTGGATGATCTAGAAGGTTCTGGATTTGGTTCCTTCTATAAACAATCTCTTATAGTGAGAGAAACATGCATTCAATCAAAATAAAACCAGGCATGCCTTAAATTTTTATTTATCATGATTATTTAATTCACATGAGATCCTTGGGTTGATAATTAGGTGGTGCTTCATCAAATTTGATATCATGAAAACAATCAAGTGGTAAATTTTTTAATCTCCCTTACTTTTATATTCATATTTCATGATTTGTACCATTATTATTTGTAGGATGAAATTCAAGAAGCCCAGTTTATGAACTGCACAAACACATAATTTTTTCCCAAAATGATTCAGTTCCACCAATTATAGGGAAGGATAATACTAGGAATGTATAGAGGATTAGTTCAGGACTAGACCTATAAAATGGTTTTTGTATCTCACAATCATAATTTACCCTTACACCGTCTATTGGGAGATCAAGCAATGTTTTTAACTGGGAAGCTCAAAAATAAATTTCATTGTTGGAAGAAAAGGTGAAAGAATACGACTCTTAGAAAAATATTAGATAATGGGTTATTTCTAATAAAGAGTGTCTTAGTTTTTATATTCTACAAGATGATAGAAACTATACTTGAGTGAATTTCTAGATTGATATCTCATTCTGCATACATAAATTTAGATCTCAATTCATGAAAATTGTGTTTGAAATGAAAGTATCATATGTATTAAATAAATTTATTTTCTTCATGCATATTTTTTATCTAGTTTTTGTTTCCAAAAATTTACTTTACTAAGTATAATTTACTATTTATATGACTTTGTTTCTCAATTATAAACTAATTTTTCTTTAGTTGGTTTATTTTCTCAACTTTTTTACATTGTGAGATAATGTTTATTATTTATATTTTTAGTTATTTTGTTCTATTTATATATAAAAAAGTGAGATATTGTTTTTTATTTTTTATTTGGTTTATTTTGATTCAATTGGTTCATTATTCCATGTAAAATAAATGAGATATTGTTTTTAATTTGTTGTTTTTTGATACGACATCACATTTCATTGTTCTTATAAGTCTTTTGTTGATATTAATTGACAATGTTTACAAAAAGTTAATATTTATTTATCATTTCTTATTTTTTTAAACATTAATATGATAGAATGAATAAATTTTATACTATGAATTTAGTATGTTGAAATGTAGGATGAAATTACATGGGTAATTTTTTATACGATCTATTATGATGATTGAAACATGAGGTTTCTTGGGGTATCATACAATGAGTTAGATTACTAACTTATTGTGCTTAATATGAATTGGAAAATAGTGATTTGTTTAAAATATATATTTCCATTATTAAAAAATAATTAATTTAACTGACCCTAACATGATATTGTTTAATTTTCATGCATTTTAACTTATCAATATATTAATAACATTTAATGGAATTACATATTCTAAAAAAAATTAAATTTGATGCCCTGATTTTTTTCCTTTTTTTTATTTTTTATATTTAGTGCATATATTTTATTTTTTGTTCCTTTTCATAAATTTTCTTGTTGTATTATATAAAATTATTGCTAGTAGTAGGCAGGGGTAAGCCTTTTAATCTATGACACTCATAAGAGGGTAGTTAGGATGAATTATAGTTTTTTGATATATTTAGTAAACATTCTCTTGGATTCAACTATAAATGTTGCTTATTTATTTCATTTTTTTGATTTATGTCTTGATTTTGCTTTAGTTACTTTGATGGTGATTTAATGGGTTCCATGTAGGTTGACACAAGAGACAGAGATAGTGTTAGTTGGATAGTGATGGAAATGTTGGAGTGATAGAGGTGGTTGATTGAGGGAGGATTCCTGTTGGACTTATGATACTATTTGAATACTGATGTCACCTGAATTTTTAATGGATAATTGTTGAATAATTTTGATATATATATATATATGTGTGTGTGTGTGTTTGTGTGTGTGTGTGTCATGTATATTATTTTTTTAAAATTGTTCTTGATGTTTTTTAATTTAATTATGTTTAATTAAATTATATCTTTCTAATTAAGTATTTTAATTTTTTAGTTTAGAATACTTGTAAACCAACCACAATTAATCAAAAAAACCACTAAAAATTTAAGGGGAGTTTCATTTGTAAATTTTTTTGAAAAATAAAACCACCACTAAATTGTTTAATAGTGATTTTGATTTATTTTATTATATATTAAAATATTTTTCAATTAAAAGCATCGCCAAATGGAAAAAATGACTCCTCTATAAATCTATGTTGAATAAGACTAAATTAATACAAATATTCTATCAATAAAATATATAGTGGTTCAGTATTCCATCACTATTTTTTTAATGACAGTTTAAAAAACCACTTACCACTCAAGAAACCTTAATTATATATTAAATTTCTTATAATTGAACTTGATAAACATATAGTGTGTTGAATATATATATATATATATATATAATGTTGACTTGAAAATCCAATAAAAATTCCATTCATTTAGACTTTATTGAAAATGATTCTCAACCTCATTATATTAGAAATTATTTATGATGTTTTTTAGTAATTTTCACTTAAACATATGTGGAGGAGAAACCAATTCTTTTTAGTTTTCATTAGATTTTATGTAACTCAGAAATTTGGAGTCAAAATCCATTTTCGCTAGAATCCATATAGAATGAAATGAATATTTACGAAGTGTAATTTTAGATACCACTGTAATTTATATTATATAAGACTTAATTTTAATAGTGAGAAACCAATTATTTTTTTTATAGTTATTTTAACATGGAACAATATATTGATTATGGAATGGATACTTCTAACTATGTATTTACCTTTAAAAAATTAGCTATGACTTGGAAATTTAAATTATAGACAAATTTTTCATTGGTTACAACTAATTCCAAATTCATTAAAGTAGACATACCTTATAAAAATTTTATTTTGATAAAAAATATTATACATGGGAAATGTTTTTATTAGGAAACATTTTTTTATCTATGATAATTAGAATTTCATTCCTCTATAAAAATAAATTTTTTATAGTAGATCGATGAACATCAATATTCAATATCACTTTATATGAAATGTAGTAGATTATAAACAATATAATATTTGAAAGAATTATATTGATGATTATATTTTAGATAGTTGGACTAATATTTAATTGAAATGTAAATATGAAAATTATTGGATAATTTAAAATTTTATTATCATTCCCACTTGAGTTGAAGGGAGAGTTTTATGGCCAACCTCCTAGAGTGGAGATCATGTGTTTTTATAGAAATGGTATTTTTTGTAAAATTTATGGATTTTAATATAGTTTAAATCCCTTTGTCTCTCTCTCTCTATATATGTGTGTATGTGTGTGTGTGTAAACATTATTGAAAAAAAACAACAAAAACATAAAGAGTTTGACCAATATTTTGACTGTTCTGATCAATAATATTTTTGTTATGATCTTGATGATTTCAAAATAATTTGGTCAAATAGAAATGTTTAAATCTACATGATACAATTTTTTATGAAACTTTATATATCATATTTATTTTAAAAAAACACGTGGAATATTATCAAATGTTATTTTCATATGATTTTAGTTAATCTATACTAAAAATATTATTTTGATATCTTTTATATCTCCAGAGTCCCTATATTTAAATTTCTAGTTTAAAACTATTCACGAAAAATATGATTTAATTATCCCCCATGTTTTTCACATCTCCTTACCAACTTGGAAAAATAAAAATTTGTTCTTATTGAAGATTTAAAAAATTGCTCTTCTGGACTCAATGATAATAACAATAAAATATCTACAATTGAAACAAGTATGTTATCTCAATTTTGAAGATCCATTTTTCTGATATAGCCTAAAAAATTGTTCATGGGGATCTACATGACATGTTTGGTATCATTTTGGACTAGTTTAACAGTGATAAGGGCCTTTGAAAGTAGAAAGGTACTATGGCGGCGTACCACCGATGAGATGTGTGAGGAAGAAAATGAATGTTTTGATCTTTTTCCCAAATATTTGATTTTTTAGTATTAAAATAATATGAAAATTCCATTAAAAAGTTTCTTGATGCTAAAAATATTTTTAAATTACTATTTTTATTCCTTTAACCATTCATTTTACATTTCCATTTACAATAATCTTCCTTTAAAATGATTTCATCATATCAAACACAACCTTAGTGTTTGAATTGAACCCTAATACTGGTCTCCTTGGAAAGACTCCTATTTTTTATTAATATATCATTATTATTTGATAAATTTTCTATAATAAATCTATATCATAATTATGAATAATATTCAATCAATTATATTCCTGAGTATAGTATGAGAAATACAAGAATTCTGAAAACAATTATCAAGAAACACTCATCATAAATGAAAGGTTTTATAATAACTTTACAATAAAAATTATAAAATATAACTCAATATCACAATCAAATAGATTTTATGAGTAGGAATTTGGTTGATAGAAATATGACTAGACACGATAAACATCAAAATATCATTGAACACCAAACATTTCTTATAATCTAGAATCATGAATTCATTATTATCATGGACATTAAAAAACCATAAGGTTTTACATTATACTAAAAAAAGATTAATGAGTAATTAGTGTCATGATAGAAACAAGTCGCAGGGGGAGGAAAAGTAAAATGAAAAGGAAACCACTTGCAGTGTCCTAGATAACTTTTTTTTCAAAATCCTAAAAAATAAATCAAAGGAAGAATCCCTCTAAGCTATGAAATTGAGTAATGCTTTTGTTAAATCTAAATATAAGGGTCATTATAGTCACCAAACCCATAAGTGTTCTTTTTAAGGAATTAGAGAGAAACAACTACAAGATAACGTGGAAGTACTTAAAAAATTATGGATCAATGTTTTAATAACTTTTACAAATTTAATTCCAATTCACACAGAGAATTAATATATCAGAGTGAATGAAGTTATAATAAGTGGAAAGAAAAATATATTTTATAATGAAAAATGGATGGGTAGGAAGATAGTTAACTGAAAAAATGGTAGATATAGTATGTGATGGCCTTGATGAGACACTGATTAGAAAATTACTCTCACACTTAAGTGAAGTAATTTCTAAACTCACATTTCCTTTTACACATCTGAGCCATGATGTAAGTAAATAGAGGTTCAATGATGAAGTCTATAGGTTTTTCAAAGTCTTCTAATTTTCTTTTGAAACATTCTACACAAATGTAATCATCAACCCATAATGATATACAAACTATAATGAAAAATGGATATCATATAAGTTATAGTATGAAAGAAATAATTTATTTAAAAAATAATGTTTTTAGAAGTAAATATTGTATTAATACTTAGTCGATAAAAAATCTTTCATCAAGAATAAAACAAAGCTCATATTTTTTTTATACCCAATTTTTTTTAAGGATATTGTATAAATCCATAAGATGGAATTATTATAGCCAAGTGAAATACTATATTTATACAAAAGGATATGAATTTCCATTTGAGATAGTGGGAAAAGTATACTTGGATAAATTCAAGGATTGAGATTCAAAAGTAGTTGGCATGGTAATAAGTTCCATAAGATCTTGTGGAAAGAGAATTTTACTGAGACATATACTTTATAAGAAATTATAAAAACCAATAGAGATATATTTATGATCATAGATTTAGGTGATATATTATTCATTAGAAAAAATAATTCCTTATCCTATAAGAAATCTGTAAATGATAATGATTGAAAAGTTGATATGAATTCAAAAATGGATTCTATATACCAAAATTCAATTTGGAATTTTGGTAATTTCTCTAATTAATGTAAAGTTGTTGGTGAGTATTTAAGAGAAATTATACATGGTTTGTACAATAATTCTACCAATGAGGCTCAATTAGTTATACCAAGTCATCATACTTAAATCCATTAGAATTATATTTGTCATAGAAAATTTCTATTATCATTATATTAGGAATCAGATTTCAGGACCACCTTCTTAAGAAGGTGTCAATATGACACAACCAAAAAGGGTTGGTGACAACATAGAATGCCTATAAATAATGAATGTTATAGAGATATATTAATGAATTAATGTAAGAATCATGTTCATAGAATATAAATTTATAATGAAAGTATTTATGTTTATTTATGAGGTTAGTTGGGGCATCATATTTTTCATAGACATATATGTCTGATAACATATGGAAAATAGTTATTGATCTTATAGTAAATTAAGATGAAGATAAAGGTAAATCTCCATAGAATGAATTAAAGTAGTAACTCATGTTATAGGGAACACTATATACTGAGGTATATATATGGGTTTATTAGAACAAGTTAAAGTACATATATTGATAAGGTATTGAAAAATATAAGTCAGAACAATCTAAGTGAGAATTTTTTACAATGCCACATGGCATAAATCACTCCAAGATGAGATGTATAATACATAAGAGGTTATTAATATAATGAATAGAACTCAATGTTATTTAGATATATATTTATCACATATATTATGCTATGTATTAGATAAAATATTACAAACACATACATTATTGGAGGAAAATATAAAATAAATCTACGAGAACTGAACATGAAAAAGGAAGAGCTATCAAATAGTTCTTGAAAAAGTGCAAGGGATATGTACCTGGTAATTGGAGAGGAAGAAATAAAATTTATCAAGGGTAGACAAACTAGTATTCCTATAGATCAATTTGATATTGTATCATAGTTAGGCTAAGGAAATGAGAAAGATAATCTCATTGGTGTCAATGGTATCCATATTTATAAAAAATAATTATGTCAAGGCTTCTAATGAGGTTAAAGATGCAGTATGAAATACACAATGATTTATTTATAGTTCTTGTAATTGTACCAAGGAAGTAAATTATTATTATAATATAAATTATTATAATATCATGACTTTGGTACTATCTAAGAAGTAAATTTTATGATAGAGGAAAAAAGGAATATACATGGGGAATCATCTCTTTCAAGAGTTTCATTCAAGGTGGTGAAGTCACAGATTACAGAGTTTCCATGTAAGAAAATGTGGTAGAACTAATGACTAAATCCACTAATTAGCAAAAGAATGATATAATCCTATGAGAGCTAATAGGTTGATAGTTATCAAGTTAGCTCTAATGCAAGTGGGACTATTTTAAAAGTGTATTCCCTAGACCCTACTTGAGCAGTACTTTTTGACTACCATATCATTTATACAAAGAGTTATAAATGATGTTATCTTACTATAATAATGTTTTTAATTCCAAATATAATTTTTTATATGATAATTTCCTTGGATTACTTATCATATCAAAATTTTATAGTAGTTACTATCTTTAATGAGAACCTCATGATACTATAATAGTAATCCTAAACATATGTCATATGGTCAAGATACATCATAATGATGAGAAATATAAGATATTTTACTATAATGTGATGGGGGATCATATTCATTAATACTTATTCTCATAAAGTTTTCACTTAGAGATATCGAGTAGAGAAAAATCATGAGAAGTGATCTTATAATAGGAACACCAAAAGTTTTGAGTGTCATTGGA
The DNA here is from genome assembly GCA_963277665.1 of Viscum album. Taxonomy (NCBI): domain Eukaryota; kingdom Viridiplantae; phylum Streptophyta; class Magnoliopsida; order Santalales; family Viscaceae; genus Viscum; species Viscum album. The sequence continues at coordinate 1,182,438,486 of OY728164.1, forward strand.
TATTCATATCTACGAACACAAGTATTAGACTCATGAAAAATAGTCATTAACATTTTTTTATCATTTTATCACATACATTGATGAAATAAAGAAACCATAAAACTTATGTTTTTGTGTAGTAGCATATTTTGGGTGAATCATTGGTGGTATGACATTGATTGAATGATCAATAAAGGGATTGTCATTTCCAAGTAGAGGAAGAGATATCTCAAGGATAGTTGATCAGGATGGTAGTACCTTTATTAAATCCATAACTATGGTAGAAGAAGGTAGGTTTATATATATTGGTCACTAAAATTATAATGAAAACATGTTAAGATGGTGACAAAAGATATACATCTTACTTTATGAGATATAATTTGAAACATATATTCTATTTCACAGAGTTTTCTCATATGAAGTTTTTGTTTCTATGAAAAAACTCTTATATAATTAAATTTGATTATGTGTTACTCAATACTCTTCTTGTTCTATGAGTACGACTCACTGCTATCAAGATAGGGGAATAAATAGTCACATACAAAGTTTATTCAGAATTTTGACCAATTCTAATGAATTGGAGCTTAGGATATAGTGGGCCCTACTATGGTGGTCAGGTTATGTATTAGTTTGAATGGTATCAAGAAATAAATAAATTCTTTATTTTTAAAGTTTAGAATAACAAGTGTTGAAATTATTTAATCTAGGTATTCACAGGTTTTAAGTGAATACAAAAGAAGAAGAATTTACAAATGAATATTTATTCACAATTCATTTAATATTTTATAGGATATATGGGTCAAGTTAATGGATTTTATTTAACAACATAACATATTTTAATGTGAAATATACATGATAAAATATGTATGATGCTTGTGACATGATCACTTGGCCATACACGTCGAATATGGTTTAATATGGAAGGGTTAAATTAAAAATGGGACAAAATGAAATTTTCATAAGTTAAACCTAACTATATAAGTAAAAATTAAACCATTATTTAAGGCACTATTCCTATAATGATTTTGAGAGAATCACTCTCATCTATCTTATATTATAGTGAGGGAAATAGATGTTTTTATCACCTTGATCTAATAACACCTTCTTAGATCAAAGAAAAAGTGCTCACATGATCAAGTTGATGTAAAAATCATTGTAGATATCCATGAAATAACCTAGATTTTGAAGTTTGATGATTGATAAAGCTTTTGAAGCATGTGTGGGTGATTTATAGAGTTCCATATTTAGTTCCTTTATTCTATTTTATCCATTAGTGATGAAAAAACACATTTGATCAAAATTAAAATAGGTATTGTTCCTAAGAGAGTTTATAGTTTGATATATCATTTAAAATACATAAATTAAAAGCTTAAATCAGTATAATTGTGAGTGAATTGAAATTATAAAATGTATTACAAGAATTTAATTGCTTCATGCATATCCTTTTATCTAATTTTGCTTGCAACATTGATACTTTACTAAGGATGATTTATTATTTGTATGAACTTGTTACACAATGATAGAAACCTTTTTATTTAGTTGATTTATTTACTTAAATTTACTATACTATAAGATATTGTTTACTATTTTTTTTAATTAGATTATTTTATTAACATATAAAAAAGTGAGATATCATTTTTTACTCTTTCTAGTTTTTTTGATGCAATTGGTTTAGTTTTCCATGTAGAATAAATGATATGTTGTTCTATATTTTTTTATGATTTAAAATATGTCACATTTCATTATTTTTATAAGTGTTTTGATGATATTAATTGGTCATTCTATCAAAAAATGAATATATATTTCATATTTCATACTATTTTTTTTTTCAAAAACACTAATATGATAACATGAATATATTTTATACTACGAATTAAGTATGTTGAAAATTAGGATTAAATTCTATGGATAATTAGTTATATGATAGAGTATTCTGATTAAAACAGGAGGTTTCATGAAGATATCATTTTATGACTTTGATTACTAACATTTCATGCTTAATTGGGATCAGAAATTCATGATTTGATTGAAATATATTTCTTTAATTAGAAAAGAATGAATTTTTCTGACTCTAACATGATATGGTGTAATTTTTAGTTCTTTTATCTTACTATTTTGTTATTAACAATTAATTACATTACATGATTTTAAAAAGTTTATTAAACTTGAATTCAATGTCATGGTTTTGTTGTCTATTTTGTTATTTTTTATATTTTTTTCACTTATTGTGTTTCGTGCTCATTTTATTAAATGTTTTGGTTTTATTACAGGTGAAAGATTATAGCAGTTGGTGGGGGTTAATACTTTCTATAAAAACACTCTTTAGATAGTAGTCATGATGAATTATAGTTTTTGGATATATTTGATAAATATTATCTTGGATTAAACTGTAAATGTTTTTTATTTATTTCATTTATTTTAATTTTTTTATTTCAATTTATTTTATGGTAAGTTGATGATGGATTCTATATAGGTTGAGACTGGATATATTGATTATGGTGGTGAGATAGCGATGGAAGTAGTGTATTGATGGAGATGGTGGGTTGAGGGTAAATGCTTATTATAATTACAATGTTGTTTGTATATTAATGATAATTGAATGTGTAATGGATTATTGTTTAATTCTTCTAATGTATGTATTTGTGTCATATATATTTTTATTGTATACTATCGTGGAATACATTGTTTATGTTTTTAATTGACTTATGTTTAATTAAATTATATTTTTTAATTAAGTTTTTATTTTTTTCATTTTTATTATTTAGCATCAATTTAATATAATCACTATTAATTAGAACAACCACTAAATTTAGGGGTAGTTTCATTTGTAAATTTTTATTGAAAAATAAAACCACCAAGAAATTATTTAGATTTTATTTTGATTATTTTATTAAATAAAATAATTTTATAGTATAAATGAAAAAAACTTTTTTTATAAACTACCAATTAATTAAGTTTTTAATTTTTTTTTTAATTTTTTATTATTAGATAATTGATAATTTGATTATTTCTACCACTTGAGTTGAATGGTGAGTTCGACAGTTGACCTCCTTGAGTGGAGGCTAAGTTTTTTATGGACATGGTATTTTTTGGAAACTCTACATGGATTTTAATATAGTTTAAATCCCTTCATATATATATATGCAAATATAATTGAAAAAACACCAAAATGTCATAAGTTTGACCAATATTTTGACTATTTTAATCAATGATCTTTGTGTTATGATCATGATGATTTGATAATAATTTGGTCATCAAATTATAATGTTAAAATATATATGTTTTTATTTTCTATGACACATCATTTATCATATTTCTTTTGAAAACACACATGAAACATTTTCAGGTTATTTTTATATTATTTCACTTAATTTGTACTAGGAATATTATTTTGATATATTTTATTTCTCTAGATTCTCTATGTTGTAATTTAAAATTTAAAAACTACACATATAAAATATGATTTAATTATTCCACATATTTTGAAAATCACCTTCCCAACTTGGGATAAGGGAAAAAAATTCTTATTAAAGATTTAAACAAATACTCTCCTAGTCACAATGATATTAACAATAAAATAGTGATGAATAAACCAAGTATTTTTTCTAAATGTTGAAGATCCATTTATCAAATACATCCTATAAATTTGTAAATGGATATCTACATGCCACATTTGGTATCATTTTGGACTCGATTAATAGAATAAAGAAGTTTTGAAAGCGACAAGGGACTATAGTGGCGTAGCACCAATGAGACGTGTGAGTAAGAAAATTAATTTCTTGATCTTTTTCAAAAATATTTTATTTTTAAGTATTAAAATAATATGAACATCCCATTAACAACTTTCATCATGTTAAACTTGTTTTTAAATTTCTTTTTTATTTTCTTTAACCATTCATTTTCCATTTTCAATTACATTCATCTTCTAAAAAATAATTTCATCATACCAAACACAACCTTAGAGTATGAATTAAACCATAGTATCATTATCCTTGGTAATATTACTATTTTTTTATTAAAATAACATTATTATATGGTAATATTACCTTAAAGAATCCATATCAGAATCCGAAAGACCATTAAATAAATTATATGCATGATTCTAGTATGATAATATCAAGAATTATGAAAAAAATTATTGAGAAACACACATCATATATGGCATGTTTTATAATAAATTTTTAATAAAAAAATATAAAATATAACTTTATATCACAAAAAAACATATTTTATGAGTATGTATTTGGTTGATAGAAATCTAACCAGATGTGAGCAACGTTGATGTGTCACTGAACGTTAGACAATGATTATAATTAAGAATCATGAATTCATAATTATTATCAACATTGAATAAACCCTAGGCTCACACATAATCTTATAAAATGATTCATGACTAAATAGTGTCATAAGAGAAACAACGAGTACAGGAGGAAAAGTAAAAGGAAGAGAAAACCACTGGCATCAACCTAGAAAAATTATTGTTAAAATTCATAAAAATAAATCACAGGAAGCAACATTCCAAGATGTGACATTGAGTACTTATTTTATTAAATCTGAATGATACGTTCATTATAGTCAGCAAACCCATAAGTGTCCATTCTATGGGATGGGAGATAAAAACATAAAATATAACATGGAAGTATTTAAAAAAAGTATGGATCAAGCTTTTAATAAATTTTACAATTTAAAAACCAATTCACTCAATGAATTAATATGTCACAGTGAATGAAATGATAAGTAGTAGAAATAATGAAAAGAGAAAGGGTATGAAGATAATGCACTAAAAACAGTAGAGATTATGGGTTTCCCTTTTGAATAGGTGAAAAAAATTTCAAATAGATGGATTCAAGAAAACCTAGAACTATAAATTCAAGAAACATATCTAATACACAATATGTCAAGAAAGATATTTCAAGGGTATGAACAGAAGAATAAAATAATAAAACATAAAAAATTAAATCTCATAAGGACCTAAGTAATTTTTATAAATATTTTTTGATTTCAAGTGGGTAAATAATACTATTATTAAACCCAACATTTGAACTACCAATTCTACAAAATCAGGTACTTGAAATATAAAAAAATTCAAATTTTAGAAGAAAATACGGTTCATCGCTATTTTTTTAAATGCAATCCATATCTAAAATCCAAAAAAAAAATGTTTTTTGATACAAATTTAGATGATTAATTACATGAAATAACTCAAAAACTATCAATCATCTACCAAAGGAAGATTTAGTGGAAAATCTTATTGAGCAAGAAGTTACATGTTAACAAACTCATGGTGGAATTATTCCCATCCAATAATAGAAAATATTAATTGAAAGCACAACCCAAAAACTAACCAAAAGGTGTACCTCTATTATTGTATCTCTAATTAGTCCTAAATACATTCAAGTATATTATAATCATAGTAAACATGGTACAATTTATTATTTTTTAGTTTAAATCCAGTTACTATATAATTGGGTAACAGAACAGTGTTCCCTTTCATTAAATTGATAGAGATCAACTTTCATTCCAATCCATAACACCTAGGGCCAACAAAAACAACACAAACGTAATTCCTCTTGGGGTTTTTCTTAGTGATAAAAATTTTAACATCGGTCTTGGAAGGTGGAAGAATCTTATACACAAGAAAATAATTAAATAAAAGGATCAATTTCTTTAGAATTTGATGTAAGAAAAAGATAAGGTAGGGTGTGGGATGAATATAATGATGTACTGTCTTGTGTTCTCAAGTTCAACACAATATTTATATGATAAGTGAATAAAATGGATCGGTTTGTAAATATAATTAATGAGTACTACTACATATAGGTGGAATCAAAGACAATTAATAATTTTTTGAAGAAATTGAAAAAAATGAGATTTTATTGGTCATTCCATTATATCTTATGCAATTTTTCTCAAAGTAAAGGGGAAGTTAATCAATGCATTGATAACCTATGATATTATCATATTAAGGAATTTTGAACCTCATGAGAGGTTGAAGAATGAACACAATTTATTTATCAATAGGATATCTCATATAGTGAATGTTTGTTCACTGTAAGAGGTAACACTATAAGAGGCATCACTACAAGAGGCATTTGAATCTATCAATCCTGAAGAAAAATATTTCAATCTGTGGTCAATGTTCACCATTGGGTATTTATTAAATAATATTAACCCTAAAATGCTAACATATACTAGCTATCATCCTAAAACTAAATATTGTGAAGGGAAAGTGGGTTTATATTATTTGAAAAAATCATCATGAAATAATATTATTGAAATAAGTTCAAGGAAGTATCAAATTAAGTGTTATGTTAATAAAGGTGAATTTTATCAATTATTTAAAGTATATGTAAATAGTTACCATGATGAAGTTCTTGAACTAAAGATAAAAAATACTATTCTTTTTGGTGTTTTATATATATTATAAAATTGATAATCATATCCCTCAAATAGAAAGACTATTCTTGGGATATGCTCATATAATGCACCTTTATTCTGACTGTGGCATAGTTTTCTATGGACTCATGCCTCAAGGTACATTTCAGGATGTTGTTAACTCCTATGTGGTTGTGTATAGGTTTATAAAAGAGGTTTTGGGTATTTATTATAGTATATATATTCTTTTCATGTTGGAAACTCTTCACTATGTGGGTAAATTTTATCACAATTCTAGGAATGATCTCAATAAAGAAAGGTTTTGTGAGCAGCATATCCCATGGCCTGATCTAAGACCACACCTTGTTGATTAAAGGAGAGTCATAGATCTAAATATATTCTGAAAAAAAATATAATGTTCATTTTTTTTAGTTTTTTATTTTGGTATATAAATATGTAAGAGAAAACAATGTTGAAAATTTAGGCAGACTCTTAAGCCCTCTATAGGGATGTCTATTTGAGGTTTAATAGATCAAACCTAAGGATCTAGAAGAAGAAATTGGCTAATTTTGGTTTAATTTATTAGTCCAGATCACATATACAATGGTATTATAATGTAGATCCATGGGGGATAATTTTACAGGGCTACTAAACTAGGATATTTGTGAGTGTCACATACAATTATTGTGGTGGTTGATAGAATCCTTCTATAATTATATTTTCTCAAACTTGATTTTGGTGAAAAAACTAAAGAAACTACTACTAAAGAAAAAGCACCTTCTTTTTCATGTCATGTTGCAACATCTATTAATTTATATTATACATTATTTTATGTGTAGTGTTCCTTGTTTTTTATTGGAAAATATGTGAATATTTTCTCACATATACATGCACACATGTAATCATTCATCTATGTTGTAAAGATTAATTTATCACTTTCTAGAAAATAAGTGTAGTGCACAATGTCAACTGATTGAAAATTTTTATTAGTATGATATTTTTGAATAGTCTTATCTATAGCTAATCGATCCAATGATTTTGGAAGTTTGAAAATATATTTTATTTGTTTATAACATGAAAGATGATATCAATTAACAAATTACTTTTAAATATATCTCTCATGCTTCAAATTTTATTTGGTAACATCCAAAACTGTAATATGAATTTGAATTAAAAAAATTGATACATACAAGTATGAAGGCTTTACATAGATAACCAGAGTGTCTCCATAGAATTATGCAATTAGAATCCTAAAATAACCAAAAAATAAACAAATTAAAAAACAATAAAATTCATTTCATCAAAATATCATTGAAATTCTAACTGAAATTCATTTCAAACACTCGATACCCATAATTTCATGTGCTTAAAATTTTAATAGAATAAAAATATACTCGATAAGAGGATCAAACATTGACCGATTGAATGATAAATTGTTTTATATCCCATCTTCTTCCAACACCTCATCTATATAGACAAAATAGGAAAAGAATAATCAATGATATGTATATAGATATATATAGGTAATCATGGAGCATTGAGGATATGGGTGTGAGAGATAGTGATAAAACAAGAATGTGAGTTTAGGAATAGATAACTGGTGAGGGGGAAGTCAGGAACCAAAGATGAGGTAATAATGGAGGAATGTAGAGAAAGCAGGGATGTACATGGAGAAGTAGGTTTTCATTTTTTTGAAAGGATTGATCATTAAATCTAATGAGAAAATTAAATTTTATTTTTATAATGCTCATAATTTTCCATTCTATTTTTGTTCAGGGGTTTTTAAAATCCTACTCATATATCATATCAAATAAAATATATCTAATATATAATTAAAATTCAGTTTCAAATAGAATATATCTTGAGTAAAATTTTTAATATATTCTAAATATTCTCTAATATTTTTTTGTTAAAGAAATATATATTTTTTGTTTAAATTAATATTTTGTTTTATAACCATTTTTTTTCTTAATAATAATATATTTTTTTAGTAAACAATTGATTGGTAGTAATAAAAAAATTATAGTTAAATGGTTTATTAGTAGTGAATAAATTATAGTAATAGATTTATATATTGAAAAAAAATTATAGTAATAATAATAAATAAAAATTGATTCATTTTTTGGTAATAAAAATGTTTGTTAATAATATTATAATGTAACATATTTCACTATTGATAATTTTTTTGGTGTTAAATAGATAATAAAAAAGATATATCTATTGAAAAAATTTAATGTCAGTTGTTAAATTTAATAATAAAAAGGATTAATATATGTTGGAGTTACTAATTTATACCAACAAATATATTATTTATCATTGAATTTCTATTAGTAAAAATAACTTTATTCATAGTGAAGTGATAGAAACCCAAAAAATACAAGCTTCCATTCATGACATGGAAAATAAATCAGGTTATATAGCTTCACAAATGAAATATAGGTAACAAAGCACAATACTAGGTAACACAGGGGTTAATCCAATTGAAGAGGCAAAAAGCGTCACATTACTTAGTGGTAAAAATTTTTAAAGTGAAAAATTATTGTTTATCAACTAATAAAAGTTAGTCATACACTTACTAATAATGATAATCATTCACTCCAAAAAGATATTAGAGATATATAAATGGATACGGAAGATCAAAGTGAAATTGATAAATCTGAAAAAGTGAGAAAAGAAAATGAAAAGTAAGTATTAAATAGAGGTGTAAATTCTTATAAACCACCTACTCCATTCCCAAAAATATTCAAGTAAAGAATATTGGATGTTTGGTTTGTAAAATTTAGAAAGATGTTCAAAAATATTCATATAATAATACACCTTTCTAAAGTTATCATAAAAAGTCCTCATTATGATAAATTTATCAAATTGATTTTATCTAATAGAAAGTTGATGGTGTGGGAACTATTTTAATACATGAGGAATGTTTAACAAGAATACCTAGATCTATACCTCTTAAACTTATATAACCTAGAAGTTTCATGAAATATTGAAATATTAGAGGTTTTGAGTTTGGGATAACCCTATGTGTCCTCAAAGTTAGAGTTAACTTAGTGCCATATGGAGTTCTTAAAGAATTGAGGATTATAGAATTAAAGCCTACCATCATTCCCTTATAAATGGAGGAATGAACATTAAAGCAGTTTTGGGGACATTTTCTTCAAAGTTCGTAAATTTTACTTCCCCCAAAACATCAATGTCTGTGATATGGAAGAAGATAAGGGAATCCAACTAATTCTGGGAAGATACCTATTTGATATATGCATTGTTCTTATTTATATCTAATTGGGGAAACTAATTTTTAGATTTGGGGAAGAAAATATAACATTTTATTTCATAAAAAGATATGGAAAAAACTTCAATGGTTGAATTTATTTTCTTAGATATTATTGAATAACCAGGTGAGTCAATAATAGAATCAATGAATCTTAAGGAATTACATAATTAAAAGGAGGAGTTAATTGAATCAGTAAAAGAAGTGGAATTTATCAAAAACAAAGTTGATCTAGTAGATAGAGAAGAGTTCACATCATTAGAACCATCACATGAAAAATCACCAACACATGAGTTTAAACAACTCCCATAAAACCTAATATACAACTACTTGGGATATTCAAACACTTTAGTAATCATCATCAATGATGATCTTTCAAGTAAATAAGAAATTAAATTATTCAATGTCTTATCATAGAGAAAATTAGTGATAGGTTATAAGATTATTGATTTTAAAGGTATAATAACCATCATATGTACTCAAATTATATATATGGAAGATAATTAACAACATTATAGGAAGCCTCTATAACACCCACATATTTTAAAATGAAAACCATATTTGATAGCGTATATGACACACAACACCGATCCTAAATGACACATGAAATATTATTATTTAAATATGATCATTATAAACTACCCATTAAATTAGTGTGTATGAATAGGATTAAATAATTTATTAAATATATATCAATTTCTTACTAAATAAAAATATATTAATAAATTATTAGTAAAGAATCAATTTTTTTTGAGTAAATTCATCTTATTCTTCAAAATAATTTTCCTTCAAAAAATATTTTTATTGATTTTTGTGTGAAAATACAATGTTTAATTTTTGGAAATTTTATAAATTTTATAAACATAATTTTTTAAATTAGAATATAAAAATTAACTTGTGGATTTTTTTTGAATTTTTCTGAAATGATTGACTTTTCGGTGAATAGTGAATATTACAGAATTTTCAAATACTATCATTTATTTTCATTAAATAAAGTAATTTAAAAGTCTCATTATATTATAGTTTTTTTATTCAAGTGAAAATAAGAACCATTATATTTATAATAATCTAATTAATTTCATTTTAATTATCAATTTTCATGAATTTTGTACAAGATTAATTTTATGCTTAAAACACAGTTTTCTAGAAATTATTTTTCAGTGCATAAAGTTTATCCATTTTAACTAATTAAAATAATCCATAATAAGAAATGATTTAAATGTATTTTAAATATTATATATATATATTTATAGTAATTAAATTCATATAATGATTATTTCTAGTCATATAGTTAACATAAGTACATTTATTTCTTGAAATATGTATATTTATGAAAAATTGTTTTTCATCATGTTTTGTCAGTTTGATATTAAATTAAATTATTCCACTTATATTTTTTAAATCTTGGAAAATGGATTTTTTAATCAGGTGGTTCAAAATTTTTAAATAGTTACCTTTTATTTTTTATTATTATGATTAGTTATCATAGTAAATATTTGTTACCACGGTAAAGGTAAAATGAGATAATTAAAGGTAAAAATATTTTGATAAGGAATGTAACATAACACTAATTCTTTCCTAATTTTTATTAGATGAGTGTATTTAATATATAATCATACAAAATTATAATATATGACTTTTTTCCATATGATGATGATTGTGACCTTTATAATGCTTTTTCTAAAGAAAAGCTAAAAATGTCACTTTCTTTCCTTTAATAACTATAATATTTTTTGAAAGGGATATAAATAACCTATGTTTGGTTATAAATATTATTCTCAAATATAATTTTTTTTATCATGGTAATTTATTTCTAAATTTTAGTAATGAAATAATTACCTTAAATGCTTATGAAATGCCGACATAATAATTATTTAATTAACAGGAAAATAAAATAAATGATTTAAAAAATATTAAAAGTTACATAATATGAATGAATTATCGTGTTAATTTTTTTAAAGATAAATATGACATTTTAGGGATTTTTAAAGGTATATATTCAAATTCCATATCTTTCATGATATTTTTAACGTCAGATTAAATGAATAGTGTCAAAATTTACAATAGTGATATTTTATAATAAATAATGATTAATTAAATGATAAAAAATTCCTAAAAACACTATATTAAAAATTTATCTTTATTTGTTTAAAAATATCATATAGGTTACATTTATAGACAATTTTTTTTATAATAACTATATTTACCCCTAAAGAGGAAAAATTTTGTTACCACAATAATTATCAAAAAGAGATAACACGAGTTAAAATAAAAAGATAAGGGTCAAAACATTATATAAACTTGTAAAATTTTTATTGGATAAGATTATTTTGAATCATACTTATATTATCATTGAATCATATCAATTTTGAGCCATTCAGACATAAATATTTATTTATGTTAATTTAATATTTTAAAATATTCCAACAGTGTCCCTCCCCTCTCTTATAAAATGAAACCTATTCTCCTCATTTATTCATACTTAAATAACCATTTGGTTTATATGATACCTCAAAAATACCTTCCTAACATACCTCTCAATATCCTATATTACTTTGGTTTATCATTAAACCAACCCATGAATGATTTTTGTATAAACCTTAAGAGGTTGTCAAAGAAGATATATAGTTCTTAATAAAGAATTTTCATTTAAGTACATATTCTACCTCTTTAAAATTTTTTTAAAAAATTATTTAATAATAAAAATAATATATTAAATATACTAATATGTTATCATTTTAATGGAATAACATATATCAATCTCCTCTTCCATTAAATTCAAAATAAAACCATCATTCGTGTGTATGACGAACTACTGCCTCACAAATTGATTTAATTAATTTTCCATCACCTATTATTATGACTGGTTGTAATGATGGATTTCATGTATATATATGATATTAATGACATATTTATCATTAATAAAATATAATATATCATTAATTTATTACCTTTTTATTCATTAAAAAATGATAACACCGTTCATGTGTATGTTTGGACTAACACCTCCATGAAGCGATGTGATTCATTCTTCAACACCACATAACATGGAAAATATATATAGGTATATTTATATAAATAATATGGTATTTATTATATGTTAATAATTATATAAAGTTAAAATAATACATAGCTTCTTTCTATATTGATCATTGAAAAATGGAATCATTACTCATGCGTACGTATGACCCACCGTCACCATGATTGTAACGTAGTTCATTTTTCATAACCATATTTCATGACTAGTTATAAAATTAAAATTGATGTATTATAATAATAATTATTTCATGATTATTATTTTGAATATGTTAGAATAATTACCTCTTTGACCATAGTCCACCCACTGAAGCCATCTTGGACATATAAGCTGAATATCGTTAAAATGTCCAGCATGAAATTAATTGATTAAGTGGTTATAAAATAGAAATAAAATTAATAATAAACATTAAAAATGTTCTTAAGAAAGTTTATAATTAACTCAAGATTATTATTTAGGGATATAAAGAATGTATGTAATGATTCAGATTCAAGCTAAGGGTCTTTATTTTAAAAACCATCTTTTAAAGTTTCCCTTCCAACTCTTTATCTCCAATGTCCATGTTCTTCTAAATGTCTTAAAAATTATAATTTATTATTTAAGGGATTTTAAAGGTCATTTTTAGCATATTTTACTTTCTTACCATTTTTTTTAAAAACTAATTGTTTTAAGGTTTTTTGGAGGGACACTTTACTTTAAAAACATCATTTTTAAGGTTTTAAAGATCTATTTTCTAAATCATTATCCTCCAAATAAATATGCTTAAAATTATTTTAGTAATATATTTATATGGACATAAATTAATTATAAATGAAATTTTATGACTATTTAGAATATATTTCAAAGGTTTTTAAAAGGAATCTTCTTACGCATTTTATATGGAACATTTTGAATTTATTTATAAAAGAAAAAGGGAATGTTTTTCAACATATATGACATCAATTTATTTTCAAAAAGGGTTTTCAATGGAATGGATATTTTGATATCTAGAATTGTTTTTCTTATGGGTGTAAGGTATCTCTCTAAACTACCATTTTTTTTGGGTAATGACCATTATATCTCTAACTCACTTTCTCTCACTCTTAAATTTTATTAAATGCTTCTAAATTATGTATATATATTCCTATTAAATATATAATTAGCTTATTATACCTTCCTTTGATAGGGTATATGTACCATAATTTATTTTCTCAAATGTAACAAATTTCTTTCCATGTGTAATATTTATGTTTATGCCTTAAGATTGACTTCCTTTTATGGAATAGATAATCATGTACATTTTATGATGGGTGAACCCAGATATAAATCCAATGAATTGGGTAAATATTTTGTCTCTTGATATGTTAATTATGGTATTAGGGAGTAAATATAACCCATTATTAGACTTTTCCCACCATGTTATATTGTGTAGGATGTTATCCATGACTCATTTTTATATTATGTTATATGTTTCTACCACATTTCCTATGTTGACATGATCGTTATGGCACCATGTTCTTTATGTCATTATTCTATGTGATTACTCATTAGCTTATATTTAATGGAAATTATATGATACTTTATTAGGGTGAAATATATTACTTTTTTTTGAAAAAAATCATTAGTTTTTCATGATTGAAAGGGAAACATTAAGAGTTTTATTTTTTCTTTAATATGTATTATGAAATGTTTTATGAAAATATTTGGGCATACAATTTTATTTCTTGGGTAATTAAAATTTTATTTTAATCCCAAATTTTTATTTTGAAAAATAAAAATCTTATGTAAGTATTCATGTACTAACATGTTTCTTTATTCCTTTTTATACATCCCTTACTATTATTTTTGTGCTCATACCACATTTTTTTGGAACCGAGCGTGTAGAGGAATCCCTAAACAGGTGGGTTTTTTAAAAAAATTTCACAGACGATGGATGTAAACTTGTCGGTGTTAGTGAATAGCAACCCGATCTTAGCCGAGGACCACACATGAAGGATTTTAAGCACAAAAATAAACTTTAAAGTACCTGGTTTAATTCCAATGTTGCGAAAAACATCTGCTTATCATTGGATATTGTTGCTTGAAGAATATAAATTTGAATTTTTCTAGATCTTTCGCACACACTTTAAGGAATCTATGGGAGCATCGTTCGTCGTAATCCAGGTGCTAGCGTGAAATACCAACGATGCCTTCAACACTCCAGCGATCACCACATCACTTTTCTAGTGATGCTCGAGAGAGAGCTCTATCTGAGCTCCTTATATCCATAGCATCTCTCTCTAGATCATGGGAGATAGAAGAGGAGAGATAATCCCCATGAATAATCTTTGGAAAAATACCCTCTTCTTCTATTTATAGTGCTTAATTAAAATACCTGGTATAGCCTCGCCGACCCCAGATACTTAATGCACTATCAATGAAATTTTATGACTACTAATCTGAGTCATAAATATTATTATCATTCAGATGTAATATATTAAAATAAATTACATGATAATAATTGATTCATTAACTCAACTCATCACTCCCATAAATATTAATTAAACCTTGAACAATTTAATATTCGTCAATTAATATTTTTCATGTATTTACTTAAAACTCCTAAATACATTTAATAAATAAATTCAGTGCTCATTATTCTAAACTCGAATAATATGAATTTATTTATTTCATTGGTGATCGCTTAACCTTGGAAAAATCCCAGAGCCCAGTGGTGGGGTCCACTATGTCCAAAACTCCAATTCAACTGAATAAGGAAGATTCTTGAATATGCTATTGTGTGTGACCCTCTAGGCCATCTTGACAATAGTGAATAGTATTCATAGACCAAGAGAGGGATCTAGAAACCCATCATGGCCCCTAAAGAGATAAAGATTTTTACAATAGAAACAACCAACCTACGAACACACACTGTGTAATATAATCTCTTTGTCTGTAATATCTCATAAAGCAGGACGTACTCACGTGTCATCACCCTTTTCTTGCTTTATAGTTTTTTGATTTAAATGGAAGGATTTACCCTTGACTGCCATGGAAATGGTCTTATAAAGGTACTTCCATCCATATCAACATGGCCTGAGCTATATTACTTCTATAACTCGGAAGTGAAAAATCCTTTCTTAACCATTAAACCAATGTCATTCCACCAATGAAGAACCCAACACAAACTACCTTGCCATGAATTCATTTCTATGGTTTTCATCTTGTAACAAAGTACGCAATCAATTGACATACATTGGAAATGATCTCAAGTTAGGAGACCATTACACATGATCATAGATAGAAACATCCAATGACACATGAAACATATGACGTTTTTATTGGCGGGTTAGTCCTCATGATCTCACTACTAGAGATCACAAAGTGCGAACTTCATGAGAATAAGTCTCAATGCTTATGAGCCCCCAACACCTGATAGTCAAACATATACTGTGTCCAATCAGTAAGATGTATCTAGACCATAGAATAAATATTTAAGATTAATGTCATAGTTTTTAGAGGTTCTCATTATATCCTAGGAACTGCTATAACCTTTCGATATGATAATTAATCTTTGAAAATTACCATTTCAATAGTGGATGAAGAAAATTATACACTATAATGGTAAGATAACATCATGTATAACTAACTGTATACACAATATAGTAATCAAAAGCACTGAATAGTTGGGTCTAGAGAACCCACTATTTCAACACTACCACTTGCACTAGAGACAACTTGATAACTAAACTTGTTATCTACTCACATGATTAACATCATGTTTCTGCTGAGTAATGGATTTAGCTATTGGGCCTGCCACGGTTCTACCGAGTGGCAATTCTGATATTGTGACCTTATATCCTTGATTAAAACCAATCAAGAGATGGTGTACTGAGTATATCTCATGTGTCCACTGTCATAACTTGACATCTTGGCCAGTAAGAATATGGTAATTTACATTATGATAATACTTTTCTCACCAGGTGTGATTCCAAGAACTGGAACAAATCATTTCATTTAACTGCTTCTTAGCTTCCTTAGAAGCTACAACATACTCGGTCTTGTAGGTATGGCCACCACTGGCTGATATGAGCTTGACTCCCTCATCGTCTTTAGACTAATTGCAATACTTGATCGCATTAATATATGTAATACTAGTTTGTATCCCCAAAAACTAGTATCCTTTCATCTCTATTTACCAGGTAGATATCTTTTGTACTTTCCAAAGTACAAATAGATAGTTCAGACTGCACCCCTTGTATTACTCCTAGATATAAATGATATCTGCCCAATATACCTTAGAAATATCAGTTCTTGTACATATTTTGGCATGCGTGATTGATCCATCGCTCTGACGTATAGATTTCAACTCACCATGTTTATCTATTCCCATGTCACAGACAGGTCAACATGGAGATATTATGCCCTGTGACATAGTCAAAAATTCATCTCTTGAATTGTTCCAAAATATATTTTTCAATAAAATGTCACTATATGTACGATTGACTAGGACCAAGAAACCTATAGATCTACCTTAGTAGATCCTATTCCCTAGAACTTAGGTTGCTACTTTAAGTCAATCACTAGAGATTAAATTTCATTTTGGTCTTAAATAACTGTGAGACCAATGTCTGTTTTCTATATGTTGCCGAAAATATTTCTTCTTGGAAAACATTGGCGCTCCCACTAACCTTTTGTATACACATGGAAAACATTTGTTGAAAATTTATATTCTATGATCTTGTTGCTTACTTTAATCCTAAAATAGATTTCAGTAAATTGCAACTTTTATTAGAATTTTGTGACAAGGACATCCCTTTATGGTTGCATCGTATAGACACCAACCATGATTGGTGGTCATGAAATCCAATGTTAAATAATTTGATCATAAATATTATCTATGACAAGTAAAATTCTAATGGATTTAGGCATAACGACTTGGTGAAACCAATCAAGCCTTGTTGGTACTATGCTTGTACCATCCATGTATCATCTCACTTGAATACCTGCCATAGTATTCAAAATAATAATCCCCTTTGTACTTTGATACATGGATTCCATTAATTGAATTTTAGTTGGTCTTATCAATTTTAGCTAATTTCCATACACTTCTTAATTGTAGGAAATATTATTCACATTGAATAATAGATCACCGACCATGGTGAATATAAAAACCATCACCATGGTTTTATCCTTCCTATGTAGTTTGTGTCTCTGGAACATACTCCGTTCCACATGCACTTGTGGAACTAGTTCCTATGACAACTACTTTTGCATTTTGAGCATTGCCTATACAAAAGTCAATATAGCTCCCACTATCTCTAATAGAGATGTGCACCCTTATATAGAAGTGTAGTTTATTACTTGAATACTAACTTTTCTATCTTAGGTATTTATGTAACATCCTAAAAAATTGTTAGGATAAGTACCTTAGATGCAAAATGTGTTTATATTGATGCATGTTTGTTTGTATCCAAACAAACTATTTGCATCCAAACACATTTCCTTATGAAATAATGGATTTACATCATACTATGACTTGTATGATATCCATTTTTCATTTTAGTTGGAATATGATTATGATATTATGCCGTTATTTGAAAAGAATTTCATGAAATATAATGGAAGTTTCTTCTAGTTGCAACATTGATATTACTTACATCAATACTTTGATGTATAACATATGCATTTATAAATTTCTCCATGCTACATGTTTTCTGATCAATGCTGACATGTAAGACTTTATCATTAATACTCCTCATTAAAATCAATATCGTGAAGTATATAAGGTAATGTTCATTTAGGAATTACTCCACGGTACATTATCATGATTGATGAATTCTTGGTCAAGATATTCTTCAGTATCCCAACCTGAAGCAACTCATATATCCTGACCATGCATATACGTCACTTTATTATACCTTAATTACTTAATGGAATCTTATGAAGTATATATACCTCTAGCTTATACTTGAAATAGTTTATGATTACTTAGAGAACTATTTCTAAAAGCTTTGTGATATACCTTTATTTCTAAAGGCTCCTTTGTCCAAACTAAATATATCGATAATACCAAAAGTATTTAGCTGTGTCGATCCTAAATACCATACTTGGTATATTTATGATGTAAAATTTTAGTATTACTTGAAAAATAATTATATTGTCACAACTGGGTATAAGTCTTACATTTATATTCATCACTCATTGCGTATGATTCATGTATCATTGAATTAGTGATTGAGTTTACCAAAAGCAACATTCAGTCCAAAACCTGAAAGAATGCCTCCTTGCATTCAAGGATACATGAGATTAATGTTTTTGGTTATACTGAATAATAGTTCTACATAAATCTTTCACTTGGAAATTAAAGAGGTCATGTACTTCTCACAACTGTCCTAGGTATCACCCTTTCACAGCCACTTGGAGAATACACCTAACTTCCAGTAAGGTTTCTATACTTACTTGGTAACTGTATTTAAATACACATATGTAAAAATCATATATTATTAAATACCCAATTAGTAAAAGGCAACACTACATTGATGAATATGCATAATTTAGAAGTAGAAACTCGCTTCTTTAAATCATTTTATTGCTTTTAAACTTCTATTGTTTTATTTTATAATATGCAATGAAAATAACCTTTTTTAATACCTCATTAATCGAAGGACATCAAGAATGTTCTATTGGAATTAAATGCCTTTGAACTTTTCACATTTTATTTCAATTTATTCGCCATAAAACATAATTGTCCTTTATTCATATTCACTTAGAGAACCTTACCTAAATAGGTAATGGAGAGTTTACTCAATACTTTCTCATTTTATAACTTAAAACGAGACTTGAGTAATGTGGTGAAAATGCTATGTTAAAGGGATCCATTTAAATATAATGATCTATCTTTCAATTTACACATACCAGTGTAATCATTGACTTATTCATATCATTGCTTCACTTTCTCCTTGAAAACATCCCGGAGATGAGACTTCATGTTATATCATCCATGTCCTGGTGTAGCGACCACAACTGACACCGAAATTTGATGAAATCATAATTATATAACTATCATATGATTTTTACATTAGCCTTATGTAATCAATTTCACCCTCTCTTCATGAGGTAGTTTAACAGAATTTGGGACACTAGCACTTTGAGTTTCCTATATCATAGTACTATGCGCATGGGCCTGTACTATTCATGGATACTCGTGTCAGTGTGGAAGTTTACTTTTCCCAATATTTATCACAGTTTAATCTTGTTGTATAACATTCCATTTTTCAACAAAAATGAATTTTAGTATATGAGTGACTTTTACCTGGATTACTGATTCATACATTTTGATTAATTACTTAAATCATTTAATGTCTCCCACTATTTTATCAGATTTTAGGAACCCTCTATGCTAGAATTGGAATACTCTGTCGCTTGATTATTCTAGTGGAAAGGATACCTGAACCACCCCTCATATTCTACAAGATATGGATACACCACTACTTAGAGGGTTCTAGGTGGGATTTTGGCTGGCTGACCGCTTCAACCAGTGGTTTCTTGATCTATTGAGTGAAGCCCCAACTTCTTAAAATCAGAGCTTTATTTAATCAATGCTTGCCTATAAAATTACACCAAGATAGCTATGGCTATTTTTTTCTTCAATTTTAGTTAAGTTGGCCCATCACTCTTATAAGGACTCCCCAGTAGTAAGAGACACCCTCAGCTAAGGAATGACCGACACCTCAAATAGCCGGTTTTTTCTGAATTTAAATGATGGAAGGCTGTTCAGACTTACTATATTTTTTAGGGTTTTATTATTTTTAGTGTGATGAAAGAAATAATTTTCTATTTTTATAATCACATACTATGTGATCGCACTCACAACTGACCATGTAAGAAATAGAAATTTCATCGCATCACATGTTCATTTTATCTTGCATGCTTATGTATTATTATTCTATGTGATTGCATTATAACTACATATCAACAAAATAATAAACCATGTAGAAATAAAATAAAAAACCTGATCATGAGTCAATTCTAATGGTTGATTCATTGATTGAATAATGGACCAACTAAAAACCTAGGGATAAGTACCTTTAGTCGCGTGGCTTGCAACTTGAACAACAACGTCTGCTCATCCAATGAAACCAACTGCTATCTGGTGTGCCGCTGTCACTTGGTGCGAAGTGTGTCATACCTCATATCATTATTATACAATTATACTCGCACACAGGAGAGGGGTATCAGGGTATAAAATATACAACTCAGAAAATGGGTGCGCATGCCCTTATACATATAATGACCCCTGAGACGACACAAAAATCACCATTTATTTAATTAAAATAATTATTACAAACCACATTCAATAATTAAATAAATAATTAAATTAACAATCAAGCATCAGACATGCATTGGTCGGTCTCCAGCTCATGATCAGTATATGCATTAACTTGCGTATAAAAAATAAATGCAGAATAAAAATTCAAATTGCATTAAAACAAATTTGAGGAATTTAATTGAATTAAAAACTTCACTCTTGTTTTTAATTCAATTTAATGTCGTTCGGTCCCGATTAATTAATTTAATTTTAAAAACTAAATATTGAATTAATTAATTAAATTAATTTAATATCCCAATTAAATTAATTACGCCGCATCTAAAATTTAATAACCAAAAATTAATATGAATTTAATTATCAACTGTAATTAAATTAATTAATTTAATTAAATTTTGATTCAAATAAATCACCTGGGCCCATAAAACTTCGGGCATGGCCTTGTGCGGGTTGGGGCGAAACTGCGCAGGACCTATCCGGGTGTAACCGACCCCATGTAGAGGAATTCTAGGGTGGGCTGGTCCATCCAAGCCTATTCTAGGCTGGGCCAACCCACCCAGACTTATTAAGGGACAGAGTGAGTTACCTTCTAGCTAAGAGGACCGAGCGACGACTAGAGTTTGAGCCAGTCGGCGATTGGGACCCAGAGAATGCGCACCAATGGTGTGGAGCTCGCAGTGTCTTAGAGGGGTCCAGTTACAGGTGAATTGACATGGAGGAACCCAACAGTGCTATCCGCAACCAACAGGGATGCTGGAGGAGGGTGGGGAACCTGGAACAGGGCTACACTGAGGGAGGAGGCGGTCTCACTGGGAGGCGATGCCAGCTAGGAGCGGGGCACTGAAGTTGCTGGTTCTATTGCTGTGGAAGGCGGCTGCCGGATGGGCCGCTTCTAGTTTGTCCGACGAAGGGAAGTTAGGGAGGAGCTTCCCTGGTAAGGATAGTGGCCAGCGGAGAAAGGGAGGAGGCGTGAAACCTGGTATGGAGTCCACGATGCCAGTATAGGGTGGTGCGGCCTGGATTCTAGGTGGAGTGGCACTGTGCACGATAGCGTGATGTGCCCAGTTCGACGACCTGGTCCAGAAAGGGGTGGCCTGGTGTTCTAGGTATAGAAGGGAGCTTCTGCTGCAGCAAGGTGGGTGCCACCGGCGTGGTTCTGCTTTCGTCTTGGGTAGTGTACTGGGTTCAGCTCCCCAAGAGAGGCGGGCGCTGATTGTACCATGATTCACTGTTTTATTTCACCCTTATACCAATGTATTAAACTAATTTTGTATTGAAAATTAAAAGTATAATAAAAAATTTCAATCCATTTTTGATTCAATTATTTTGTGTTTAACACTGTTAAAAAGGTCAATGTTACTTATTTTGATAATTATATTGTAGGTGGAGGTGATTTGAAGGACCCATGATGAAGTCCAAGAAAGATGGACCAATCTGCACATAATCCAAGAACACCAGTGGACTAAAACGATTGTTTCTACTTAACCGTGCATTAAAATGTTCTAAAGATTTGTGGTTAGGTCCTAAATTTCATTATATTCATTTCATATGATGGAATTGAAGCCCAATTCGTTCATTAAGATGCCCATACAAACAGATCTGTCCAATAAAGTGGATCTGCACGGGGTCAAAACTTTGCCTATGTATTTCGACAATATCACTTATTATATTCTATATACAGACTCCAAATTTGACACTAAGGTAGAAAAGGTGTCTTCCAACAACTTTTTAGTTTTTTCCAAATTGATTTATGACTATCTGACTTTCCAAAACCATGGACCAAGAGGATTATTGAAATCAGGGTGCCCAAAACCACCTCTTACTTTGCCTATAAATTGGCACCTTGGGCACCCCATTTGTGAGTTCAAACCAGAGGTAAGATGATACCATTTTGGAGTCCCAAAGAGGTATTTTCATCATCCCAATAAGTTATGGAGGCTATGGGAATTTCTACTTCAACATCTTCTTCTTCCTCCCCTCCCATGAATTTCTAAACCCCTTATGATCACCAGAGGAGGAACGTGATGTAAATCCCAAGCTTCATGTTTGTAATATTTGAATTATATTTTTAATTCCAGGTTTTTGTGTTGTTTTTCATCATCCTCTATTCTTATTTTATTGAGTTATGTACTGGTATGTCATGCTCAACTCATATGATCATGTTTGGGGGTACTCATTCATGTGATGTTTCACACACCATTCACCACTTTCTTTTCCCCCTTCCAATTGCGATGTTTGTGTGATTTATATTGGTCAATTAAACTAACATAATCACTTTCATGGTCATGTAAATTTATGTCATGGTATCAAAATTAAATAACATACAAACATGGACAGCACATCGAGTTCTTCGTGTGTTTCCTTGGTGAGTTTCGGTTATGATGTCGAACACAAATCACCCAATCATCAGCGGTGTCTGGTGAATCATTGTGTGTTTTCGACTGAAACCTAGGAGGTATCCTAGTATAAACTTAGTAAAATTTTGGTTCTAGGTGTTACAAACTAGAGATTAAAAGATCATAACCCTATATACTGAAGCGATGAATGATGGACATCATGAGAGTACCCCAGGTTGATCACACTTAATTAATCTTGTTCATTTCTACTTTGTTTTATCACTTCCATTTTCTATTTTCATCTTTAATCATCAAACCCCCAAGTTTTACAAAAAATAATTCCACTTCTAATTTTATAATCAAACCCACTTTTTAAATTAATTATTTAAGGCTCCATCAAGAGACGACCTAGGGTTGCTGCTATACTGTAGAAATTCTAGTCAAAATTAAACAACTAATTTGACGCGCTCAACAACATGATAAAATTTTGGTGCCGTTGATAGGGAGACAAGATCATTTAATTTAGTTATTTTATTTTATTTATTTATTTATTTTAATTCTTAATTATTACTCTTTTCAATACCCCACCCCCATTTGATTGTTTTTGTTTTGGGTTTTTTCTTTTTTTGTTTTTTTGTGTGTTCTCTCTCTCTATCTCTCTCTATTCTTCTTCTTCTCCATATCTCTCTCTCTATAATTATGTATTATAACATTATGTTATATTTTCACCCTTCTTAAGTGATTTTATCCATATTAAAAAAATCAAACTTCACAACTTTTTTGCATGACCCGATCTGGTAAAGAAACACTACGTAAATTTGACCCTGAAATTGAAAAGTCACTTCACACACAAATCAAGGCATCTAGAGAAGGTCAATCAAGTAACATTGAGGAACCAATTTTGGAACCTCAAGTGTTCCTAAACCAATCAAAAATTGAACCCAATCAAATCCAAGAAAACATGGCTGTAAATAATTGAACTTTAAAAGAACTGACCACCCCTGATGTGGAGTACCAACCTGCGTAAATCCAATATCCTAAGGAATAATCCAACTTTGAACTGAGATCAGGTCTCATCCACCTTCTTTTTAAATTATATGGTCTTCACGTTGAGGACTCTCATAAACAACTTAAGGAGTTTCATATAGTGTGCTCCACCATGAAACCCCAAAATGTGTCTGAGGACTTAATTAAGTTTAGGGCCTTCCCTTTCCCCCTTGATGGTGTAGCCAAAGACTGGATAAACTATCTGCCTACCACAATTGGGGGATAGAATGACCTTAAATGACTCTTTATAGAGAAGTTCTTCCCTGCCTCCCAAACTGATTCAATTAGGAAAGAAATATGTGCAATTAGGCAATCACAAGGAGAGACCCTTCATGAATACTGGGAGAGATTCAAGAGACTTTTCTCAAGCTTCCCCCACCACCAAATTAGTGAACAACTATTAATCCAATACTTCTATGAGGGACTTGTCCCCATGGATCGTGGAATGATAGATGCTGCAGCTGGTGGTTCCCTAGTTGATAAAACTCCTTCCGCTGCGCGCGACTTAATAGCTAACATGGCTCAAAATGCACAACAATTTGGTAGATGAGAAATTGCACCAACCCGATGAGTCCATGAGGTAAGTCATTAAGACCTAGAACAAAAGGTAGATAATAAACTTGATGAGATGAATACCCTTCTAAGGCAATTAGCTCAAGCACAAGGTAACTCATAATCTCCCCCTGTTCCATTACATTGTGGTATTTGTTCTGAAAATACTCATTTTTCTGACCAGTGCCCACAACTTCAAGATTCACCTGAGTCTTGTATAGTTGTGTTCCTAGGGCGTCCATTCCAATAAGCACCTCCTTTTAAGCAAGAAAAATTCAGGACAAATCCAAACAATGGGTGGAAAACACAACCCCAGTACCGACAAGGAGGAAACTCAAGCTACCCCAAGAAGAATTGGTATCCACAAGGCCAAGGTATGCAACATTCTTATCCTTAAAATTCTCAAAACAATCATCCTCTTCCTCCCAAATCTGAACCAAGCCTTAAGGATATGGTGAATAAAATGGAAACCCAGAACCAACAATTCCAACAAACCACATAGTCGGAAATTCAAGACCTACAAACTCAAGTGGGACAATTGGAAAACACCATCGATGAGATTAAGATGCAAGGTTCTGGAAAAATACCATCCCAACCCATTGAAAATCCTAAGGAAAGATGCAATGTATGTGAAGTTACTCTTCGTAGTGGTAATGAAGTCTCTCCTTCTACTGATTCTGCATGACAGGTATGTCCCCCTCTTGAAAACTCTCTTTCGCAACCCTAAAAAATTTCAAGTAATGAAATACAAGAAAAAAAGGGTAATCGAGTTATCATTTATGATTCAAATGATCAATAAATTCCTCTTCCTTTCCCCCAAAGACTCCCTAAATCTAAGAAAAATTCTGATAATGACATTGATAAAGAAATAATGGATACATTTAAAAAGGTGCAAGTTAACATTCCTTTATTGGATGCAGTTAAACAAATCCACCTATATGCAAAATTTCTTAAAGATCTTTGCACCCATAGAAGGACACTGAAGTGGAATGAGAGAGTCAACATGGGAAAGAATGTCTCAACCTTGATTAAACCAGCAATGCCAACCAAATTCAAGGATCCGGGCACATTCACGATACCGTGTACCATAAGGGAGACCTTATTTTCTGATGCTATTCTATATTTATGTGTTTCCATTAATGTAATGCCTCACTCCGTGTATACTTCTCTGTAGGTTAGAGAGCTTCAACCAACATTCATTGTTGTTCAAATTTCCAACCAGAGTACAACGCATCCAGAAGGAGTGATTGAGGATGTCCTTGTCAGAGTGAAGAATCTCATCTTCCCCGCTGATTTCTACATTATTAAGATGGAAGATACCCAAACCTAAGGACACACTCCTATCATACATGGGAGGAAATTCCTCAAAAACAACAAAGATGATCATCAACGTTCAAAATGGTACGCTTTCCATGGATTTTGGTTGAGAAAAGGTAATTTTTAAGCTATGAAACACCCCATTGAAGAGAACTCCACTCTTCTTGTCTATTCGATGGAAGTTCTCTCAAATGATGCACACACACACAACTCTCTCCTCAACCCATACTCTGATTCATTTTCCTCTTCTTCACCCTTGAATGATTTGAGTTTTTATTCATGTTTTGAGTGTTGTGTGGGTTCTGAAAAATGTAAATTTTGTGCTTTAATTGATTAGTGTGTTCATTCTGAGGTACCCATGACCGTCGGTGATTCTGTAAATCTCATTTCAATAGATTCTCTATCCTTAGAGAATAAACATGAGTAGATAGGCAGTTTAATGGACCTCACTCCCCCTAAATCCCATCCCTCAGTCCAAAACCCCCCAGAGTTGGAATTAAAACCACTTCCATCTAATTTAAAATATGCCTATCTTAAGGGTATTGACCAATTTCCCATCATTATTGCTAATAACCTGTCTCAGCAACAGGAATCAAAACTACTCAACCTTTTGAGAGAGTGTAAAAAAACAATAGGATGGACATTGGCTGATATTCTCAAGATTATACTACATATTTGTATACACCATATACTTTTGGATGATGAGGCTAATCCCGTAAGATAATCTCAACGCCGGTTGAATCCCACTCTCCTTGAAGTGGTAAAAAAGGAAGTCAATAAATTTCTTGCTGCTGGGATCATTTGTTTTATATCTGATAGTAAATGGGTTAGCCTAGTGAAAATTATGCCTGAAAAAATAGGAATAACAGCTGTGTCAAATAAAAGGAATGAATTGGTTCCAACATGTGTACACAATAGTTGGCGAGTCTGTATTGACTATCGTCAACTGAATCAAGCCACGCGGAAGGACCAATTTCCTCTACCTTTCATTGACCAAATTTTAGAATTATTGGCTGGTAAATCCCATTATTGTTTCCTTGATGGATATTAGGGTTATTTTCAAATCCATATATCCCATGAGGATCAAGAAAAGACAACATTTACCTGTCTATTTGGCACATTTTCATACAGAAGGATGCCATTTGATCTTTGTAATGCTCCTGGTACTTTCCACCATTGTATGTTGAGTATATTTTCATAGTACCTAGAGAACTACATGGAAGTTTTTATGGATGATTTCATAGTTTATGGAACTTCCTTTGATGATTTTTTGGCTCATCTAGGTTCTATCCTTCGTCATTGCATAGAAAAAGATCTTGTATTAAATTATGAGAATTTTCATTTCATGGTTGAACGGGGGATAGTTCTTGGGAAAGTTATTTCAAAATAGGGAATTCAAGTGAATAAATAAAAAATTGAATTAATTTCAACCCTTCCATATCCAAAATGTGTTCATGAGGTGCGATCTTTCTTGGGTCATGCTGGTTTTTACTGCCGATTCATTAAAGACTTCAGTAAGATCTCACTTCCCTTGTCCCGATTATTACAAAAGGATTCTGAGTTTGTGTTTGATAAAAATTGTGAGGATGCTTTCAATTCACTAAAAAGGAGTCTCACATCACCTCCCATCATCCAAACACCATGGTGGGATCTCCCCTTTTAACTTATGTGTGATGCCTCTAACTTTTCAGTTGGGTAAGTTTTATCACAAAGGGTTGAGAAGGCTCCTCATGTCATTGTGTATGCCTCATGTACCCTTGACCCTACCCATGAAAACTATAAAACCACTAAAAAATAGCTTATTTCTATTCTGTTTTCCTTGGAAAAATTCCGTCCATATCTTATTGGGTCAAATATCATTGTTTTCTCTGATCATGCTACCCTTTGTTTTCTCTTAAAGAAAACTAAAGCTAAACCCTGCCTCATTCGGTGGATGCTCCTCCTCCAAGAGTTTGACCTTGAGATTAGGGATAATAGATGAGTGTAAAATGTGGTAGCTGACCACATTAGTAGGATTTCCCCACAATTAGACCATCATGTTGACTCACCCCTCCCCATTGGAGAATTCTTTCCTCATGATAACCTTTGTGATGTTGTGGACCTTAACACCTGGTATGTGTACATTGTGAATTTTCTAGAAACAACTAGGGTCCCCACTGATTTCAGCACTTCACAATCCTAGAGGCTTAAGCATGATTCTAGGTGGTACATTTGGTATGACCCATATTTGTGGAGAATTTGTGGCGAACAAGTAGTTCGTCGGTGTTTCCCTAAACATGAGTTTACCTCTGTTTTGATATTTTGCCACACTTTGGCCTGTGGGGGCCACTTTGACTCTCAACGTACAGATTGAAAGGTCCTTGACTCAGGACTTTATTTTCCAACATTATATAGAGATTCCCATCGGTTTTGTAAGTCATGTAGTCATTTTCAATTCACAGGGAATATCTCCAAGAGGAATGAAATTCCCAAACAACCCATGTTATTCTGTGAAATTTTTGATGCATGGGGCATTGACTTCATGGGGCCTTTTACAAATTCATTTGGATTTTTGTACATATTATTGGATTTTGACTATGTATCTAAATGGGTGGAAGAAAAATCCACCAGGACCAATGACTCTTGAGTGGTAGTTGATTTTGTGAGGTCCCAAATTTTCAGTAGGTTTGGTTTACCTAGATTCATCATTAACGATTAGGGTTCACATTTTTGCTATCGCAACATGAACAATTTTCTTCGTAAGTATGGGGTTATTCATAAAGTATCTACATAATATCACCCCAAAACTAATGGAAAAGCAGAAATCTCAAATCAGGAAGTCAAGATAATCTTGGAAAAAACAGTACAACCCAATAGGAAAGATTGGTGTTTGCGTTAAGATGATGCACTTTGGGCATACCGTACAACTTTTACCTAGATTCATCATTAACGATCAGGGTTCACATTTTTTCTATCGCAACATGAAAAATTTTCTTTGTAAGTATGGGGTTATTCATAAAGTCTTTACATAATATCACCCCCAAACTAATGGACAAGCAGAAATCTCAAATCAGGAAGTCAAGATAATCTTGGAAAAAACAGTACAACCCAATAGGAAAGATTGGAGTTTGTGCTAAGATGATGCACTTTGGGCATACCGTACAACTTTTAAAACCCAAATCAAAATTTCACCATATATAACTATGTTTGGAAAGGCTTTTCACCTCCTGGTGGAGGTAGAACACCATGCATATTGGGATATTAAATAATGTAATATGAATCTTTCAGATGCAGGTGAGCATAGAAAGATGTAGATTCAAGAGTTAGAATAAATTCGATGTGATGCATATGACAACTCCTGAATATATAAAGAGAAGACAAAAGCTATCCATGACAGCATGATTCATCAGTGAAAGTTCCATATTGGTGAAAAGGTTCTTATGTATAATTCCTTGCTAAAGCTCCACCCAGGTAAGCTTCATTATCGATGGCTCGGTCCTTATACCATTACTAATGTTTACCCTTTTGATGCTATACAGGTTTTGCATGAGAAGAGTGTAAAAAGGATTACTGTCAATTGGAAGAGGCTAAAACACTTCTATGAGGATTTTACAAATCATGTCGTGGATGAAATCCAACTGATAGATGCCACATATGACACCACTTAGCAGGATATCCCTTCTCCCTACCTTTTATTTACTTGTCTATTTATTTAAAATAATTTCATTGAGGACAATGTAACTTTTAGGTGTGGGGGAGGGTAATAGGGTGACATGTCATAGTTAGGATACAAAAACAAAACAAAACAAAAAAAATTAAAATTAAACAAAACAAAAAAAGTGTTTTCATTTTTGATTTATTTTCCTTATTTTATGTTTTTATATAAAAAATGATATTAAAGGAATATCCAAAATCATTTTTCATTCTTGAGTCGATTGTGTTGAAAATTCCACTATTTTTGGAAAAATGTTTTTCAAATGAATGTTGATATGAAATCTTTTTCTATAATTTGTATTTTCAAATCATTATTATGTGTTTAATGGATTTTTGAAACCCATGCCTCATTAGCACTGCCCAATATTTTAATCCCTTACCTGAGAGACATTATAAGACCTTTATTGAATATTCTTTATTTTAATCACTTTCTTGAGAATCTTAGGTCATGTAGAGAAACTAAAACTTTCCATGATTCTGTTTGAAGCCATAAGATTCAGGTATACTACATTCATGATAGAGGCAATCGTTCATTGAAAATCCATTTGTACGATTATCCTCTATTTTTTGCCACCTTTACATTTTATTCTTATTAAGCCTTAGAGACCATGAAATGTCTGTTAGGTAGCCACATTACAAGCTAATTTATCCCTACCTGCCCATATCTTGTGTATATTCTTGTTTATTTTCAACAAGTGTGGGCGAGAGGGTGTTTCTGTGGGAATTTTGGGTAGAGAATCATCATTATGGGTTGATATAAAGGGTGCCTAAATTTTACTTGGGCAATGGGTTCACAAGCCATATTACATCATTGTTTTATACATGTTTCCCTCTTTACCTCCCAATGAAAAACTAAAAAAATATAGTTCTGTACATTGAAAAAAAAAGAAACAGAACAAAGGAAAAAAATGGAGAAAGAGGATGTTTACTCATTATTATTCATTATTTGGTTGTGACCCACAAAAAATGGACAATGGGGAGAGTGATTTGGAGGTGATAAACTTTGTGAGGTGTTGAGTGTGTAAATTAATTGAGAACACTTGCTGAATTTTGACATGTTTTGTACATAAGAGATGAAACACTCCTCTTCAGCCTCAGATTTTTAAACATTAAATCCCACCAACCCTTGAACCTCAGAACTACCTGTTGAAAGTCCTCTTGATTAGCGCACTAGTTTCTACTGGTAGAGAACTTAGAATCTATGCAAGCATATGGTAAGATCAGATGAACTCTGAGAAAAGAGAATAAATCCACTTTCATATGTTCCTTGAGTGAAGAGGGAAAATTTTTAGGTGAGGTAGGTTGCGACATGTTGCATGGGTTAACAAATGAAGTTGAACAAATTTGAATGTGAGAAAAGAAAAATGATAGGAAAATTGATTCCATAAATGAGACATGATGAATTTCATTTCAAAAGAATATTGGACGTTTTCACACATTTTATTTAGGAATGATACATGATTAGGATATTATACATTGCCCATGAGTGCAAATGTATAGGTGTGGGGGTGTGATCGTACTACGATTCACTGTTTTATTTCACCCTTATACCAATGTATTAAACTGGTTTTGTATTGAAAATTAAAAGTATAATAACATATTTCAATCAATTTTTGATTCAATTATTTTCTTTTTAACACTGTTAAAAAGAGAAATTTTACTTATTTTGATAATTATATTGTAGGTGGAGGTGATTTGAAGGACCCATGATGAAGTCTAAGAAAGATGTTCCAATCTGCACATGATCAAAGAACACCAGTGGACTAAAACTCATTTTTCTACATAAACGTGATGTAAAATGGACTGAAACTTTGTGAACCGGTCCTAAATTTCATTATATTCATTTCATATGAAGGAAAAAATCCAAATTCATTCATTAAGAGGCCCATACAAACCAATATGTCCAATAAAGTGGATCTGCACGGGGTCAAAACTTTGCCTATGTATTTTGACAATATATATTATTATATTCCATATCTGGACACAAAATTTGAAATGGAGGTATAAAAGGTATCAGAAAACAAATTTTTAGTTTTTTCCAAAGTGATTTATGACTTTATGACCGGTCAAAACCATGGACCAATCGGATTATTGAAATCAGGGTGCCCAAAACCACCTCCTACTTTGCCTATAAATTGGCACCTTGGGGAACCCATTTGTGAGTTATAACCAGAGGCATGGTTCTTCCATTTTGGAGTCCCAAAGAGGTCTTTTAATCCTCCTAAGAAGTTTTTGAGGCTATGGGAAGTGCTAATTCAACATATTCTTCTTCCTCCCCTCCCATGGATTTCTAAACCCCTTGTGATCACTCAGGGAGGAACATAATGTAAATCCCAAGCTTCATGTTTGTAATATTTGAATGATATTTTTAATTCCAGGTTGTTGTGTTGTTTTTCATCATCCTCTATTATTATTTTATTGAGTTATGTACTGGTATGTTATGTTCAACTCATATGATCATGTTTGGGGGTCCCCATTCATGTGATGTTTCACACACCGTTCGCCACTTTCTTTTCCCCTTTCCAGTTGCGGTGTTTGTGTGGTTCATATTGGTCAATTGAAATCACATTAGAATTTTTAAGGTCATGTCCATTTATTTCATGGTATCACAAGTAAATAACATGAAAACCTGGACAACACATCAAGTTCTTCATGTGTTGCCTTGGTCAGTTTCGGTTATGATGTTGAACACAAATCACCCAATCATCGATAGTGTCTGGTGAATCATTGTGTGTTTTAGACTGAACCCTAGGAGGTATCCTAGTATAAAATCAGTAACATTATAGTTCTAGGTGTTACAAACCAGGGATAAAAAGATCATAACCCTATATCATGAAGCGATGAAATATGAACATCATGAGAGTACCCCGGGTTAATCACACTTAATTACTCTTGTTTATTTCTACTTTGTTTTATCGCTTTCATTTTCTATTTTCATCTTTAATCATCAAACCCCCCAAGTTTTACAAAACCTCATTCCACTTCTAATTTCATAATAAAACCCCTCTTTTTAAATTAATTATCTAAGGCTCTGTTGAGAGACGACCTAGAGTTTCTGCTATACTACAGAAATTCTAGTCAAAATTAAACATCTAATTTGACGAGCTCGACAACGTGATCAAGCGAAGGAGGCTACTCTAGTAGGGAAACCAAGTGTGGTACTGGGTGTGGTGGCCTACCAAGTGTTGGGTGCTTCACGTCTCTCCGCCAGTGTGTGGGGCGCCCGCTGGTCTCAAAAGAGAGCAGACTAGAGGGAGGGGCAGCCATCACTGCCCCTAGTGTGTTGTCTGTGCACTGCTGCGACGCGGGGTGGGAGGAACCAGTGGGGGGCCGAGTGCTTTGCATGTCACCTTTGCACCTTTTTTTTCTTGATTTGAAAAAACAGGTCTTCTCCCTTTTTTTTGATAAACTTGACCCACTTTGGTCATCTCCCCCTTTTTAAAGTTTTTTCTTAAACCTATATAGGTTTAGGAAAATAATAATAATAATATAATATTAAAATATTATTATAATAAAATTATTATAATAATCAAATTATTATTATAATAGAACTATTATCATTACAATGAAATTATTATAATAATAATAATTATGAAAACTCACCAGAAAACACTATTCTAGTGGAAACAAGGGATTTGGATAAATGAAATTGAGGTTCATAGTTCTAATACCTCATATATATATATTAACTAGTGTTAAATCCGAATTAAATACTTTGGATGACCGCAAAATGGTTATGAAATCCTGGCTTTTATTACATAACTTTTCATTACATTTTACAAACAGGGGATCTTTAAAGTCTAGTGTCTTGGAAATCAGAAACATAATAAATGAAAACAACATAAAAAATTCTTCTAAACCAATAATAAGGATTAATCATAGGTTCATACTATGTAAAATTACTTCATCTCATATCCTAGAGTCATACATCAAAGAAAAGGGTGAGCAGAAGGCTCAATAAGGAAAAAAAGTGAAACAGTTGACATGTGATCTTGAGCAATATTAATAAGAACATGATTAAAGTCATAAAGGCATGAGCAATGGAAGAATAGGAATATAATAATAAAAAGAACTTGAATCATAACTTGAATATGTGTCTATAACACTTAATTTAGACATTCATGAACATATCACCAAGGTCCATCCCCGAGGTGTCATAAAAATTGCCAAGGTTATTCACCAAGGTATCATGAAACTTGTCATCCCTAGAGATTAATTATTTACCCAATTAATTGGAGTGCTATCAGGGCGCACCCTTAATATGTCTTTATTTTCATGTGATCCACATATATCATAATCAAACATTTCATAAATAACCCATAGTGAATAAAAGAAATGGGTTTCATTTCAAAACCGTGATGTTTTAAAAGTTCTTAAAAATAAGATCATTATATCATTTATAACCCATGGAAAGGGAATGAGGGTTATATGTATGTCCATTACAGAATAAAATATATAATTTTTATATATTTATGAATACCCATAGAAACAAAATAGGTCTGGGTATTCACATAAATAAACAAGGTAATTTCTTGAGAAAAAGGGATAGAAATTTTGAGACGAAATTTCTACAACACAACGACTATATAACATGGTTTTAGAAAATAATAAAAAGATAGGGTACAAGGGTAACCCACTCATAAATAACTCATATTACAATATACATACAGAATAACATGGATATAAGAACATGGTATGGATATTTTAATGACATACCACAAGAAAAGGAAACTTGAAAGGAAAGAAAAGATGCGATTTCTTTTACGAGAAATTCGGCAGCCTAACGACATCACTTAAAAATTCAGAAAAAAAATTGATGAGAGAGGAAAGGGTATCTAAACAATTATACATGAAATGTAAAGTAATGATAACATATAATAACATACCCTAAACATAAAGATATGGAAACTAGAAGACACAACATAAAGGAATTCACGACTTAAAAGAGGAGGGTGAAAGGATCCCTTACCTTGAAGAGTAACTTTGAAAGCTTGATGTTTGAGACCTTGGGTGGCTTGAGGGAACCTTGGGAGGACTCCTTGGGAGGTAAGGAGACCATAAATTCGTTTATGATGATTTTGGAATGAAATTAATGAGGTAAATGGCTTGGTATTTATAGGAAAAGTGAGTAAATAAATTATTAATTTCCAAGGGACACCTCATCGGTGGTATTTGAAAAACCATGGGCTTGCCCATGGTATTTTACCATGGTAATGGACACTTGGGACACCTAATAGAATATATCACTATTAATAAGTCGTCAAGAAATCTTACATCATTATTACATCATTAATGATGTCATTAAAGACCCGAAACTCAAAACTGCATTTTAACTATTCACTGATAATTCAACTATTTCAGAAAAATCTCAAAAATTCACCCTAACCTAGTATAGATGCTCTTAATTAAAAAATGAAATCCATTTTATGAAAATAATTTTCTAAATATTTTTAATTTAATTTTTAAATAAAATTATTATTTATTTCAAAAATACAACTTTAAAACTATAACTCATTTTATAACACCTTAAAAAAGTAATAAAGGTCCCATAAAAATATCGTATACCCATAAGAAAATATAGTAATAATTTATGATTAAATTTTATGAAAATAAATTTCCATTTTAAATTATTAAATTAATTATAAAATTGTAAATAAAATATTTATGCGTACAAAAATACCAAAACTTAAAATATGATCATTTTTTTCACTTTTAAGATGTCTAAAATGTATTTATACATTAATGGGTGAAGTTTCTATTTTTTTGGTCAAATTACTATTCATTACTATTCATATGGGTATGCTACTATTCCTACTTTACTATTCACTAAAAACAAGTTGATCTTATTAGACTCTAAATTTCTCACTGATCACAACTGTAGAAGACCATTTCTTGAAAATAATTTCACATTATTAATTATTTAATGTATACAAAAATATTTTAAAATACCATTTTTTCCTAAATTCATCAATAATACACATCCTATATTTATCCGGATATTTGAAATTCACAAACTTTTCCATAAGAAGAAATAACAATTTTATTTATATAAAATTTTTACTCAAAGAAGCTAAGGTCTCGTTACATAGCCCCTTATAACACCAGCATAGGACCTAAGTGTAAGGTGTGCTATGGTGATAGAACCTTGGGGTGGATTGGACAACATTTCCCGAGTGGTGATTTCTATCAGCTTGAACTTATCCCTTAGACGATTCCGTTCAAGCTTCATACGTTGAAGTTCCGCTTGGGCTTGGTCCAGAGCAAAGCCCAGTGATGCTACCTCCTTCCCAAGATCCAACAGATGGGCTTCATAAGGTTTGAGTCTACTGGATGTGGCCCTTCAATATTATTTCTATATTAATTAACCAAGATAACCGTATTTATAAAAACACAAAATTAAGATTATAGTTTCCAACAGTCATATTGACCAATGATCATATAACAGCTGAAACCCAATGGTCTCATTTTAATTATACCCACTTCATTAATTAAAGGATATATTTTTGTTGAGTATAAAATAAAATAACACACAAAATTAGGAAACAAATATAATTGACAAGTTTGGGTTGTTACAATGGTCATCCAATGTCGTATTAACACACGGTCTGTGGTGTTGGGACCGTATCAACACCATCTTCATAAATTAATTCAAATTTAATTTTTCTTGCCTTAAAATTGACATGCATCCATCTGATACCACTTGTTGGAATTGAGAGTGTAGCGAAAGCCCCAAATAGGTGGGGTATTTAAAAATTTTCCACTGACGATTGATGTAAACTTGAAGACATCGATGAACAGTATCCCAGTCTTAGCCGAGGACCATGCGTGATGGATTTTATGCACAAAAATAAACCGTAAAGTACCTGGTTTAATTCTGAAGCCACACATGACGTGTGCTCATCATTGGATATTGATGCTCAAAGAATCTTAAGTCAAATTCCTCTAGATCTTCCACACACACTTCAAGGAATCCATGGGAGTTCCGTTCGTCATAATCCGGGTGCTAGCGCGGAATACCGATGATGCCTTCGATGCTCCAACGATCACCATATCACTTCACAAGCGATGCCTGAGAGATAGCTCTATACAAGCTCTTTAGATCCAGAGAATCTTTCTCTAGATCATGGGAGAGAGGAGAGGAGAGAGAATCCCCATGAATAGTCTTTGGAAAAATATCCTCCTCTTTTATTTATAGTGCTTAATTAAAATACCTGGTATAGCCTCACCATCCCCAAATACATAACGCACTATCAAAGACATTTTATGACTACTAATCTGGGTCATAAATACTATTATTATTCACTTTAAATATATTAAAATACATTACATGATAATAATTCAGTCAGTAAATCGACTCGTCACACCCATAAATATTAATTGAACCTTGAATAATTTAATATTTGTCAATTAATATTTTTCATGTATTTACTTAAATCTTGTAAATACATTTAATAAATAAATTCAATTCTCATTATTCTAAACTCGAATAATATGAATTTATTTATTGCATTGGTGATAATTTAACCTTAGACAAATCCTGGACCCCAGTGGTGGGCCCCACTATGTCCAAAACTCCTATTCAACTGAATAGGGTAGATTATTGAATACGCTATTGTGTGTGACCCTCTAGGCCCTTATCTCGATAGCAATGAATAGTATTCACAGACCAAGAGCGGGATCTAGAAACCCATCATGGCCCCTAAAGAGATAAGGATTGTCACAGCAACGACAACCAACCTACGAACACACACTGTGTTATACAATCTCTTTGTCTCTAATATCTCATAAAGCAAGAATCACTCATGTGTCATCTCCCTTTTCTTAATTTATAGTTTGTTGATTTAACTGGATGGATTTACCCTTGAATGCCATGGCCATGGTCTTATAAAGGTACTACCATCCATATCAACCTGGCCTGAGATATATTACTTCTATAACTCGGAAGCAACAAATCTTTTCTTGACCATTCAATCAATGTCATGCCACCAATGACGCACCCAACACAAACTACCTCACCACAACTTTATGCCATGGTTTTCATCTTGTATCAAAGTATACAATCAAATGGAATACATTGGTAATGATCTCAAGTCATGAGACCATTACACATGATCATAGATAGGAGCATCCAATGACACTCAAAACATGTGGAATTACTATTGGTGAGTCAGTCCTCATGATCTCACTACTAGAGATCACCAAGTGCGAACTTCATGAGAAGAAGTCTCAATGCTTATGAGCCCCAAACACCTGATAGTAAAACATATACTATGTCTAATCGATAAGATGTGTCTAGACCATAGAACATATATTTAAGATTAATGTCATAGTATCTAGAGGTTGTCATTAGAGACTGGGAACTTCTATAACCTTTCAATATGACAATTAATCTTTGGACATTACCATTTCAATAGTGTATGCATAAAAATCTATAGTATAATGGTAAGATAACATCATGTATAACTAACTCTATACAAGATATGGTAATCAAAAGCACTAAATAGTTGGGTCTAGGGAACCCACTATTTCAATAGTTTTAAAATGTTTTTAAAATTTTTTAAGGATAAGTTGGGACAAGGATAAGGCAAAGATGAAAAATTATAATATGTGACATGAAAAGAGAACTTTTTATATCTAAAAAGTTTTGTTTTATGAAAAAAGGGATGCTAATTGGATTTTTCAACTTTGTGATGTCATATTTACTTATGTAATGTTGATGACATAATTCTCTTGAAATGTACACCTAAAATATATTTGGGAATGCAATAAAGTGAATTGTTGTCTCATGAAACTAGAATATGTATTTTTTAAGGCCATATCCTTATAGTTGGAATTAAAGAAATGGTTAAAATAAATTTGAATATTATGATGTTTTTATGTGAGGTTAACTTAAGAGTCATGGATACCATCATGGGTTTATGAATTTAATTTTGATCATAATATAAAAGTCTCAGATGACCCTTTTGAGGTTTTATGTGATGGTATTTTAAAGTGATTAATGAAATTTTGGGAGATGTTTTGTTGTGTTCAACAAGAGGTATTATTTAAGGAAGAATGATATTTTAATGAGTTTAATGATATTAATAACCACAAGGGTTTATATGATATTTTTTTTTGATTTAGGTTATCTTTATGGGGATGTTATAATAATTATATTAATATGTTTTTAGTAAAAAGGAAAACTTTTCAAATAGGGAAAGGTTGTAGGGCTTGAACCCATGACCGAAGTGAGACAAGGGAGTTATCATGACCCAACCTACCAGGGCCCTCCTGGCTGATGATAAGCTATTTGTGACACCCTAGTCCAACATCCAATCGGCTAGGGGATAGAATCAAGTGTTGAGAAGGCATAAAATAAGATGGAAGGTTTTTTCCTTAAGTACCTGAATGTATGCACACAACTATATCCATGAAAAGGTGTATAAAAATAATAAGAGGCCACAACATCCAAAGTATAACCATGAATGAAATTACTCTAGGGAATACATTAGAGCATGATAGTATAAAATCATATCATAAATGGGACAAATAAACACCCAACTAGAAATGAAGTCCCAACCTAATAATAATTGGAAAATGGGAAATCTAGAGAGTTTTCAGATCCTAATCTCCATGTTCTACCACCAAACATGGTCAATGAATCCATATACTTCAATGATTCACCAATGTCACCAACAATATTCTTATAATCTTTATATGATACAAAACATGTGGGAAAATCCCATGTACGGGTGAGTATAAACATACCTAGTAGGACACCCTAAAATCACCCAACACATAACATCAAGAGAGAGTATTCATCTCATCACCATGAGTGTATTTAAATAAAAATATGAGACAAAACCATAACAATAAGCAAGATATGATCAAAAATAATTCAAAATGAATAAGGAAAGGGGATATCCATATTTACATCCTAGCTAAGAGTAAATAGCCTGCCTGTAGCTCCAAGTTACATCTTTGATTCATGGTATTATACAAAATCACACAAGAATCTAAGTGGAGGGGACCAATCCTCAATACAATGCTACATGGATGAGGGAGAAATAACTCCCATTAAGGACCATATTATCACCAAAGATCAAGGATGAGGGAGTTCCACTTCATAGATAGAGGACCCACACACTGCTATAGTACGATGGGTACCGACTATACCTATGTATAGAGTACGAGGGACCTGCTATCTATTGTGATTAGTGATTTTCCAAACCCATTATCTCACATAACCTCAAAATATCATTTGTGGAGAGCCTGAACCTCACCACTGCACTCCACATCCGAGGAGAACTAAATCCATTGGAGGAACTGTGTCATCTAGATCTTGAATATTGGGGTGCCACTCAATAGACATTGGACTCGCACCCTAGTGTGTCATGGTGTGACACTTAGATGATAGAGTACCCACACCATAGTGTGATAAGGGGTGTCACTAAAATTGAGTTAATAGAATGGGGAGCCTCACCTTGGCGTGACATGGTTTTTTAACACCTAGATCTCTTTAATGAGCATACCTGATCACTATTATCGATCAAGCATCACCTGTAGAAGAATAAAGTTCATAACACCCATTGTTATAACTAAAAATACACTATTTGGGTTACCATCACATTATATGTGAAAAAAAAATTAGTATAGGGTACTCATGGGAAAACATATGAGTTCTAAAGGCGATAAAAAAGTAGAAGTTTCTAGGAGAAGTACATTGCATGTATGTGGGGTCACACGGCATGTGACCTCACCTATTCACCTGGGTGTGTTCTCCCCGAGACATGTAT
This sequence comes from Viscum album, assembly GCA_963277665.1. NCBI lineage: Eukaryota > Viridiplantae > Streptophyta > Magnoliopsida > Santalales > Viscaceae > Viscum > Viscum album. Next base: position 1,182,479,155 of record OY728164.1, read on the forward strand.
TGATATTTCATGTCATACTACATGGTGTCTACATGTGTTACATGGAATGTCTTTTCCACCCGAGGCCTTCTCGTGTTCTCTCAGCCCGTGCCTGGGTACACAGGTCATGCCATTGTACCCTAGTCATGTATGAGTACATGTTCATTCCCATGTACTATGGACCTTCTCATGTGAATGGTATTATCTATTACCATTTAATCCAATATTACATGTTGAGCTTCTAGGACCAGGTCACACAATGTATATAATTCCATACACGACATGTGATATTTATCTCCATCCAAAACCCTATCTGTTGTAGCGATGGGATTACACAACATGTGTTCCTCCGAGATACACGACCTATAGTCAAGAAATTTATATAAACCTAGTTTCTTAATGCATATCCCATATCCACTATTTTTTTCGTCATTCATTCATATTTTATCACTCAATTTCCCCAAATATAAAGGGAACATCATCAATCATCGATTCTTGGACTCCTGTGGCCAGAAATCATAAGTCCTATCACCTATGTGAAGTCTTCACACCTCCTGTAGTACCTATCACCAAAAATATGGATCCCAAATACAATTAACCATCATCTTCATCCCACTTTAGGCCTCTATCAATCTATAACCCATTGATATGTACATCGTTCATGTAACTTTCATTAATCCAGGGGTTCTATTGAGCTCAAACCAACCCCAGCAATATTAAACCACGACCCGGTGGTCCAATGGTGAAGAATGCAAAGAACACTATGGAAAAGAACAAGAACATGGTAAATCCAACATTGGATGATTAGATAATGGAAATGATCAAAATATGTAGAAATAAATAGTTAATCATGGAACAAAGAATATAATTGATAACCAGGATTCAATAAGATTTAATCTTGTTCATGCATTTCATGGGATTGAAGGTATATTAAGAATATAATCCAAAATCCAAAATCCATAATCAACAAGTGTGTAAAAAATAAAATAATTATTCATACCTTGATTATGGATTGATCATTAGTGAAGAATGAATTTTCCAGTGGTGAAGAAGAGAATTTCACTACGCTTTCTGTCTGTCTCACAATCCCACAATCATTCGTTATAGATCCATGCTCCCATTTTCAAACAAAGATCATCTCATATTGATCTCTAATATACCAGGGTTATGTATATAACACTATATATTTTCTATAACATGTTATTTATATATATAGGGTTATGTTTTTACATTAAAAATAAAATAAATAAATAAATTATTTATTTTACTAAACGCATCACCAACGACTACCTTCCATGAATCATCTGACACAAAAAAACCATAGATTATGCCTTAGGTAAACCATAAATTATAGAATCAAATATGGAAGAAAATTCCACATATGATTCTTAATTTTTCATTTATTACATTATTTATAAAAAACTAATCATTCATGATATATTATATTTATTATTTTTATTATATCATTACCGGGACACTCCGTGTCCCGAAAATCAAGGCTGACTCAACCTATAGATTTTAAAATATTCCTTAAAATATTAAAAATACTTACATGAAAAAAATTCATTATATTCCCTCCAACTTCAAGGATTTTAATCCCAAAAAAGTTAAAACCCACTCAAAAGTATGGATACCAAGATCTCATCGGGGTCTCCCACTCCCTCGAGATCTCATGAGGGTTACCATGGTGTCAACCATCACACACCCAAGAGAAACACTTTCCCATAATGGGTCTTCTCCTACCAGTTCTCAAAAATCATAGAGAAAATTGATTTTTTTTCTCTAACCTCAATGTAAATCTCACCCTGATTGACATCATGCAACGAGTCATTCACATGTATCCTCATTTACGAAACATGGAATAAATTGTATGCTCGGTCCAAATATGGTCACAGGGTCAAGTGGTATTCCACCTCACTAAACCAGAGTAGTAAATGGAATAAGGGCCTACAGACCTTAGAGATAGCCTGTCGTCTTTTCCAAATCCCCATAATCCTTGATGAGGGAAGGTCTCACTGAACACATTATGTCCTCATCGAACTCTGAAGGCTACTGTCATCAGTCCAAAAATAAATCATTACATTACTAGAAAATCCTCATCAACCTCTATATGATCTGTACCCTTTACAAGCATCATTAGAACCAAATCTAATCCCAAAATTGATGTCTCCCACTAGCTCTGACCAGTAAAATGGTGACTTGTAGGGTCTCTCATACATGGCGTCAAATGGTGCTACACCAATGGTGGAGTGGTAGCTGTTATGATACACAAACCCCACTGATGTTATATGATCCTCCTAGATATGTCCTAAAGCTAACATGAAATCCTAAATCATGTTCTCCAAAACTTGAATGGTCTTATTTATATGACCATCTATCTGGGGAATAAAATTCATACCCAACCACCATTGAGTCTCATGGGCCTCTAATATCCTCTCTATAATCAAAATGTGAATCATGCATCATGGTATGAAATGATTGTCGAGGGAACTCCATGAAGCCAAACTACCTCTTGTACCCAAAGGTGTCCCAAACTCATCACTAAGCTCTGTATAGGATGGATATGAAGTGGAACAACTTGGTGAATCATTCTATGATCACCCATATAGTTTCGTGACCTATCACTAATCATGGAAACCTCATCATGAGAACTATAAATATACCTTCCCATTTTCACTTCCATCCGAGAACCTTTCATTCCCCTATAGATGGGTGATACATCAAGAGCTAAAATCAGTAATGTAAAACAATAGCCTTTACTTCCAAATTTGTTTCCATAAGATCCTAGTATATCCTTAACTCTCCTAGATGTAATACTGAGGAAAAAAACCTCTTCAACACCTCTTATAATAGTATGAATGGTTTCATAATTTGTCCTTAAACAATGATTTCATGCTCTACACATTTAGAAAATCTAATAAGACCACATATAATGGATATCTCATCAAGCATGATCTCACAGTCCATAACTCCAAGACAAGCCTCACTAAAATGATGTAGAAGTGGTGGGGTGATAACGATAAATTGGATGTACATTGCACCATCCTCAACCTCATGGGTTAACTAAAAATAGATTAATTTATCCATCAATTCACTCAACAATAGTGAATGGGAAAATTATTTGTGGGAATTTTCTACCATGACTATGCCTTTGGGTGGACCTCAAGCTATAAAAACCTAAAATTTTTCTAGGTATACTATCACACCAATGTATAATAAGACATATCCTAATAAGTTGACATTTTATATCAAGAACTAACTCTAAGATATATCCCCATAGAGATGGTACCCCTATAGCACATCCTAAACCTTACTCAAGTATATCTCATTATCCACTAATGACACTGAGTATACAAGGATGTCACCACAGAATAATTCCATGTACTGATCCAAGTAGGATTATGGATCTGGTTCATAAGTCCCATAAACTCTTCTGGGGTGTCTAACACACTGAAGGGTATCACCAAGAACTCAAAGAAACTATAGTGGATCTAAGAATCCACACTAGGTACATCCTCCTATCGAACTAGGAACTTTTGATAACCTATCTTGGGGTAAAACTATGAGAACCCCTTAACCTCTAACTAAAGGTATAAGAAGTCATAGATTCTCAGGGGGTGTACACCCCTTCTCATGTTACCTTGTTTAGGAGATGCTAGTGCATTCAAAACCTCAAGCTCTTATCTACCTCCTAGGAGAACAACACAGTACTTACCAGAAGAACATACTATGTCTAATAATCCCCTACTCTACAGATTCCTCCAACTATACCTCTAGCTATCAAAACTACATAGGGTCATCAGATATGCTAGCATATATATCAGATCATCCCTGTTGAAAGGATAGGTAGAAAATAAACTCTATATGGGGAGGTAAACGAGGAACATCCCAATGGATTGTTTACTCATACTTCTCCCACATCACTAGAACTGAACACTCATAACATCTACTCCTCCAGGGGCCTACTAGCCAATTGATAGGGAATTAGTTATATCCTTCTGCACATGAGCTCATCTTTCTATACTTTGTATTCCTTCTTACCAATGAAGGGTAAACCCAATCAAACTAACTCATTTACACTGTAACCCCCACTAGTAATAATAAACTGATCATGAATTATGGAAAACTAGTCCATAGTGAGGAAAACATCGTAGGACCTCACCACCTACTGTAGAAGATTCTACACGAGGCTCTTTCTCCTCTCAATGTTTTCTCACACTTTTAGTAGAAGTTTTATCACCGATCCTCCACTAAAATATCTACTAAACAAAGGGGTTGAGATAAAATGATACAATAGTATCACTAATACTTGAAAAGAGGATATGAAAATGGAAAAGTTTATTGTTAACACATACCAAAACTAAAACTGGAGTAGAGAAGGAACATGTCATACCACTATCACACCCATATCCTCAGGGTAATAAGCCTAAAATTCTTGAAGCAATGTTTCCCCTTTCCCACCGTCCTATTTAACTAGGTCCCACTCTGAAACCATAAAACACCAAAACTACCTCAAACATACAAGTCAAAGGAACTCATCCACCACACCTTGGTACTATCTAATTTGGGAGACACTGACTCATTCACGGAGTTTTCGATTGTGTCATAAGAATTTGTCTCAGTGGAGGAGGTGTCCTTATTACTTTCATGTTTGAATCCATGTCAAGTGTCAGCAAAATAGTACATGACTTACACCACACATCACCCTGTAGAAGTCTCGCTACAAGGATCAATACCAAGAGGGGTCCTATCCAAGCCGGAATTTCACACCATAGGATCATATTAGTCCTCTACTTCCTAAGAAGGGGGATTGGCCCAACAAAAAACCTGGATGATCTCTATCTCTTTAAATCATGAGGAACACTCAACATAGTTGTGTCTTTCACTACTATTACTGGAACCATATACTTCTCCATAATATTTAGTTGTTGTGATCTCAACTTTTTAATCATTTTGGGTCTGCACATGCCAAAAAACCTAGACCACTACCTTGAGCCAATCCTCCATTACCTGAGGTTATGGATCACTATAAAAACTGAGTGGTATCTATTTATGAAACTGAAAAAAGTTATTATCCTATGTGTACCATATTTTTATATTTTTGTATCCATATAATTCTCAACATACAGATAATTATCCACCTAGACCATTGGTGGTGGGTCCATGTGCTACTCAATAAGTGGTAGAACTACTTGGTGCCCTCTGGAAGAAAACACATCATGAGTGGGTCTAGGAATTGTGGCCACATCTCTCAATAGTTCCTTGTCATGAAACTATCTTGAAATACTAATTATATATCATCATATATGAATCTTTATAATTATGAAGATGTACCATAGTCAAAGATCATATCTAGGTAAATGAATTAATAAGGACAGTAAAATACTCAATCCTATATGATTCATATAACATTTTTTCCCTATAATTAATGTCTCGATGTGATGAGATGACATGAAGTTATTCACAGTCTCGTTGAATGGATACATCAGCCAACACACCAACACTAGTTTCCTTGGCCTGAAATCCTCACTTAAAAAACTACAAAACCATTTCCCTAAGTCCCAAACCAATCCTCACCATGGGTCTAACTCCTACACCGACCTGAGGGAGAACCATCTTTGATACCACTCTATCATGAGCCGAACTAATGGTGCCTTCATAGATGGTGATAAGATAATTGTGACACCCCAATCCCACCTCCAATAGGCCAGGGGATGGTGACAAGTTCTTAGAAGTCATAAACTAAAATGGGAGGCCATTTACTTAAGTATATGTACACATGAACACAACCATATCCATGAAAAGGTACTGAGGAATAATAAATAGCTTCAACATCTATAGTATAATCATGCATGAAATAACCTATATAGAATTAATCCGAGTACGATAGTATAAAACCAAAGAATAAAGGGAAAAAATATACTCCCAAATAGAAATGAAGTCCCAACCCAATAGAAACTAGAAAAAGGGAAAGCTAGAGGGATCCTGTCTCCTAGTGTCTACTCCCTACCACCAAACATGATAAATAAATCCAAGTACCACTATGATCCACCAATGTCACTATCGATATTCTTGACATCTGTATAAGACACAACATTTTTGGGAAAATCCCATGAAGGGGTGAGTGTAAACATACCTAGTACGAAACCCCTAAATCAATAAAAACTAAGCATCATGGGAAAGTAGTTAGCTCATTACCACAGGGGAATTTCAATCAGAATATGAGACAAAAACCATAATAACAACCTAAATATGATCAACTAGAAGCCCAAACAAAGAGATAAAGGGGATCTCCATCTCCACAACCTATCTAAGAATGATGAGCCTACCCATAGATCTATGTTCCATCTTCGATGAATAGAATAACATGAAACCAAATGAGAATCTATGTATAGGATCCCAATCATCACTACTGCACTCCATATCCAAGAGACCACTCACTCCCATAGTGGACCCACTCACCACTGGATCTTGATGATGGGGGAGTTCCACTATGTAGACAGTTGAAACACACCCTTCTGTTGTATGGTGAGTATCGAATCTACCTATGTATGGGGTATGGGGGACCCATTCCATACTAAGATAGGGGGTTTCCAACCCCAATATCTCATGTAACATCTCAAGAGTATGTGGGGAGAACCCATACATCGCCACTGTGCTCCATAGCCAAGGGAGAATTAACTCTAGTGGAGGACCCACATTATCCAGAGCTCAAAGATAGGGGGTGGAACTCTATAGATAGAGGACCCATGAACTAGTGCATTAAGGGGGTTCCACATATAAGATAGAGGAACCATGACTTGGTCTGATGGGGGGTGGGGGTGGGGTGATACTCAAATTGACTATAGAGCATAAGGAACCTTGACCCTGGTGCAACATGAGGGTTTCAAACTCCGACATCTCTCTGATGATCCTACATGATCACTGCCATCGATAAAGAATATCCTAAAGAATCGTCATTATCGCAAAACCTCATTCCTTATCTAAAAATCCACTAAAAGGGAAACCATCACATTCTATGTGAAAAAATACTTAGGATAGGCTACTCATGATCCAACATTTGAGTTCTAAAGAAGAATATATGTAATATAGAAGTTCCTGGGAGAAGTACAAAGCATATTTAGGGGGTCACATAGCATATGGACACACCTTGTCACCTGGGATTGTTATATATTTGACATAGGTTCAGAATCCATTTCATATTACATTTCATGTAAAGGTGGAATAGGACATGGCTCGGCCACCTGAGGCCTTCCCGTGTTCTCCTGACCCGTGCCCTTATACACTAGTCATACCTATGTACCCTATCTGTTTCCAAGTACATGGTTGTTCCCATGTACTCCATCCATTACCAAGCATCTAGAAATGTTTTCTTATGTGTACTCCAAGATTCCATTTCATTTTTATAGCACCTAGTTCCACAATGTGTATAACAAAATACATGGAATGTGATATTTAACTCCGTCTGAAACCCTATCCACCATAGCCAAGAGACTACAAGGGATATGTTCCTCTGGGATACATGGAATGTTGTCGAGAAATATATAGAAACATATATTATTCATGTGGATACTATATACAATATTTATACCACTATTCACATATGTTTTACTACTATATTTCCCTAAAATCAAAGGAAACATCCCCAACCACCGATTTCCTGCCTTCGATAGCTAGAAATCAGAATTCTGATCACCTGTACGAAGCCGCTATTCCTCCAGTTTCCACTACAAATCCCAAACCCACAGATCCATCACTCACATCATTATTTGAAATTTTATCCATATTCAACCCATAAAACTATGAGTTTCACATATAACTTCCATGAATTTTGGGGTTCGATTGTGTTTGTACCCACCCTAATAATATTGAATCACAACCCCATGGGATAACGGAAAAGAATGCGACGAATGGTGTGGGAAACACAAAATAATCAGGTAAATAAATTTTTGGAAATTGTAATCATTTAAAATAATCATAATATAGGGAAATTAGGGGTGAATCATGGAACAATAAATAAAATTGATAATCTAGATTCAATAAGATTCAATCTTGTTTGTAAAATTAATAGGATCACGGGTAAATTAAGTGGATAATCCAAAATCCCTAATAAATAATAGAAAAGGGTAGAAACCATGAAAAAATGTGTCCTATATTGATGATATATCAATATTTGGTGAGGAATGAATTCTCCAATGATGAAGAATTGAATTTCACTATTCTTGTTGTTTGCCTCATAATCCCTCAATCATTCATCATCGATCCACACTATCAGTTTCCAATGGATCTATCCTATTCTCAATATCTAATATTCCATGGTCATATGAATAAACCTAGATATTTTTTCATAACACTTTATTTATATAGAGAGGTTTAGGTTTTGGCATTTAAAATAAAATAAATAAATTATTTATTTATTTTACTAAACACACTCCCAATGACTTTTTCCATGAAAATTCTAACATAAATGAACCTTAGGTCATGATTAGGGAAAAGACTATATTCTATAAGTAATCATGGACTCATATTTCCCAAATGAGGCTTTTTTGAGACTTATTCCTTTATTTCCAAAAATCTACTCACCCATGATATAATATATTTAGTATTTTTATTAAATCAATATCTAGCCTCTCCAGGTCTTGGAATTTTTCCCCAAAGTAGCTCATGGATTATAAAATATTCCTTAAATATTCCAAAATTTTATTAGGGTATCCCAATACCATGAGATCTCTTGAATGTTCCCATGCTATTAAGAACCATGAACCCAAGGGAAATACTTTCCCAAAAAGGCTCTTCTCCTGATGGTTCTCAAACCCCACTAGGGACCTTGAAAAGGTAACTCCAACATAGATGCCCAGATCACCCTAATATACATTATGAAATGAGTCATGCACATGTGTCCTCATATAAACTAAGTGGAATGAATTGCATACTTAGTCTAACTATGGTCATAGGGTTAAGTAGTATTCCACATCCCTAACCTAAAATAGTAACTCGAATAAGGGCCTATAAACCTTAGAGATATCTTATCATCCCATCCAAATGCTCACAATCCTCAACAAGGGGATATCTTATAGAACACATGATATACTCATAGAACTCAAAAGGATTCTATAATTATGCCACAAAGAACTTGTTATATTACTATGAAGTCCTCACCCACCTCTAGATAAACTGCACCCTTTCAACCATCTCTACAACCAAATATAGGCCCACAAGTGATTTCTCCCACTTTCTCTGACCATTACAGTGGTGTCTTGTAGGTTCTACCATACAAGGCCTCAAATAGTGAAACACTGATGGTGGATTTGTAGCTGTTATGATACAAAAAATATACTAATGGTAGATGATTATCACATATATATCCCAAAGATAACATGTGATATCAAAGCATGTTCTCCAAAACCTAGATGGTTCTCTTTATCTGGATATCCGTATGGTGTAGAAAATACATGATCAACCATAATAGATTCCCACAAAACTATTGTATCATCTCCGTAATCACAATTAGAAGTGTGTATATTATTCTAAAATGATCATTGAGGGAACACCACAAAGCCTCACATCCTCCTTCACACATAGAAATCCCAAACTCTCCACTAATCTTTTCTCTCATATGGTAATAAAGTTGGCCAACATGGTGAGTTAGTCTATGATCACTCGTATAGTTTTGTAACCTCTTGATAATCAAAGAAAACACATCATAAGAACTATAAATATACCATCCCATTTTAACTTCCATCCAAGTACCTCAGCCATCCCCTACAAATAGGTGAGACATCAAGAGCCAAACTCAGAAATATGATATAATATCCTTGGATTCCCACTCCGATTCCATATGATCCTAGTACATCCTTACATATCTCGGATGTACTTTAAATGGAAACCAACCTCCTCATCACCTCTTCTCATAGTATTAATGGTTTCATCATCTGTCCTTAAACAATGATGAAGTACTCCCCACCTTCAGATTATCCATCAGGACCATATCCAATGAATATTTGGTCATGCAATATCTCATAGTCACTATCTCAAAGATAAGCCTCCCTAACATGTTATAGAAGTGGTGGGATAAAAACCATCAACTCGTAGTATGTTTCACCATCAACACCATCAAGGGTCAACTGAAAAAAAGTCAACTACTTTGTTACCTCACTTAACAATAGTGAACGAAAAACTTTGCTGTGAGCATAAACTACCACAAACACACCTTTGGGAGGCCCACAAGCTAGCACAACATCAACTATTGTTGGTTACACTATCAAAACCATGTATAAGAAGATATATCCTAGGTAATTGGACCTCCTAAATCCACAAATGAATCTATGAGATCTCCCCATAGAGCTTCTAACAACACAAAATTTTATCAATGGAATTTCCCTTCTTTTAATTATGTCATGTAAGTATAAATCACAAACATCACATAGAGAAACCAAAAAATATTATTCTCATAAATTAATAGTGATAATTTATTCATAAAATAAACCAATAATAATTCTAAATAATATAATGAGTTAATATATAGAAAATAATATAATAAGAATGAGAAAATTTGGATGTGCTCGATCCACTAGAATGACTACAATAACGAACAAGGCTATATAAATAAAACATAATAATAAAATACTCATTTTAAAGATGAAAATATATAACCTTTAGATAATTTATAATTTAATGAAGAATTAATGAAATAAATGGTAATTATAGAAATTAAAGAACCTATATGAGTATTATAAATCTAATAGTTGTAATAGTAAACTGACTGTTAGGAATAAAAATATGGCTGTTATAATAGTAACATCACCTATGAAAGTATAAAATAAAATTTAGGTATATTAAAAATAAAAATATGAAATATTTATATCATGGAACAAGTAAATATTTTTTTTAAAAAATGATAAATTAAGTTTTGTTATTTTTGTAAAATGTAAATATTTAATTTTCAATTATATAATGAATATAATGATATAAAAGAACATTTATTTTCATAAAATGGTTTCATAAATTAATATTATGTTGTATTATAATTATTAAATAATTTTATTATACCATAAATAAATTGTCAAATGGTTATAAAATCGATCATACTATTAAAATCAACATATTTCAAATAAATGATGATTTTATTTAAAAATTAAATTTATCATACTTAGAAATTTATTTTCATAAAATGGATTACAATTTTTAATCTAAATGTTGAAAAATGGTTAGGGTGTTTTTTTTATTTTTCTAAAATAGTTGACTTTTTGGTGAATAGTGAAATACAACAATTTTCGGTATTTAACATTGTAAGCTAAATACATGAATTTTTTACTCATGGATAATGTAATAATGAAGTAAACACCCATTCGTTAAAAATATCATAAACTATTTACTTTATTTATTCATAAAAATCAACACTATTTATAGTCTTGATTCAAAATAATAAACTAATGAATATAATAATCAAATACACTCATATTCTCCCCTTATAAATACCATCCCTCACTACCCCTCTCTTCACAAATTCTAATACTTGTAGCTTGTAAATATTCTACCCAATTAGCTTACCAAGAATATTCCCCAAATACAAGAGCTAATGATCTCAAAAAATTACCAAACCCATGTTCCTTAAGCAAGTTCTCAAGGAGATGATATTCATGAGGTGAAATCCCTAATCTTTCTCCTTTAATCTATTTTCTTTTCTTATCCTCTCCTAAACTCTCATATCCAAAGAAGAATTATAACTCTAGTATCATTTATATATTGGAATATTATTTTTTAATGTAATATAAGTAATCAAATATTTTATATTCTCCTTTTATTCTAAAAATGAAAACATCGTCTATGATATGTTGGTTCACCACTTTCATGGGAGATGAGTTTTTATTTTCGATTACCACCTTCATGGCTGGTCATAAAACCATTATTATGGTTAAAATATATTTTAATATTTATATTATAGCTTTTTTCATGTTCTAGAACTAATATATAGAAATAATATTAAATAAAATGAAACTAGTTCATGGTGATTGTAAAAACCACCAAAACAAACTAAATAATTATCATTATTGTTTTATCAAATGAATCACCCTCATACCAAAAAACCAAATTATATATGGGACCATTTAAAAGTATTTAAGTCTATCAATACCATGTAATTTAACTTATGTAGTAATATTCCCATTTCAAAATAACTTCCATAACTATACACAAGTAAACCGACCATGAAATCATGAAAATGAACGCTCTAAGAACGATGAAATTAAACTCAATAACTAATTGAAATGGCCATAAATAAACTTAATAAAATTATAATAAATAAAATAAATCTATAATAGGATATAAATTAATTAATTAATGAATCTATTTTTATTATCTAGGACATTAAGTGGATGTTTAGAACAAATTCATACATAAGGTAAGGGATCTCTCCGAACCTCCATTTTCCCTTAGGGTTGCACTTTCTGTCTCCTTAACTCAATGTATATCTTATATATTCTTATATAATTCTCCTATATTATGTATATATGTACCAAAGATATATATCTTTCACAATTCATCTTTCTTTTATGGGTAATTACATGTTTTAAAATTTTCCCTTCTCAATTTCTCTCAATAAGCATGACCAATTAAAGGGAGCTTCTCCGTTTCTTACCCATTTTCAAGTACACTGCATAAATTGTTTTAATAAAAAAATATATTACTAAAATATATCATTTTATCATGAAAAACTATTTTAGTTCATTTATAATTTTATATAAACAACTATTACATTATCCTCTTTAAAGACTCTTTAATCTTTACCCTTAAACCACACTAAAGGAGCTCATTTCTAAAGATTCCTAAACACTCTTCTTCATGAAATGACTTCATTTGGAAATCATTATTCATGATATATTATTATTTTTCAATTTATAATTTTCCATAAATTATTTAATCTCTTCTTTCATGGAAACCATTTTGATACATTATTTGGTTATGTCTTATGACATGATTAAGAAACCCACTTCTTTCCATGAGTAACCCTTATGATTATTCCTTATATTGGATTTATTTATGTGAAAAAATATGCATGAACATGTTATTATGGGTGTTTCCAGATAGTTCTCTAATTTATTGGGTAATTTTTAGTCTCATGAGACGTCATATATGGGATTAAAGAGTAAATTCAATCCATTATGGGACTTTATCCACCATGTGATATAGTCTTAGTAGTTATCCTTAACTCATTTTTATGCCATGTTAAATGTTTCTACCACATTCTAATATTATCATGATCATATGTTTCTGTGTTCTATATTTTATGATTTCACATGTTTATTCATGATCTCTGCCTTTTATTTTATCATGTTATGTATTCTAACTCATGTGCTATGCTTTATTCCCATGTTTATTCCCTTAATGGGATTTTTAGCTCATACCTATTGTTTATGTATTCCCCAGGTTATACTATGTAGTTATAGTAGCTAAATGGGAGTTAGGATATCATTATAGATATTAATAAAATGATGTTTTTTTTCTTTTAGTTTCATGTTTTCTAATTGTGTACCTAGTCTTCCAAATACACTAGAATTTTTAATCCTTGGTTTTCATTTCATGGATATTTATGCTTAAAATCATGTAATAATATTTGTAAAAGGTTAGAATTATTATAGTTGGTATCAAAACATGGTCTAGTTTTTTGGGTATTAGGACTAGAAAACATTAGTAAGAACCCTATGGATGTTTCTATCACTATGGATAACCTATATTAAAATTTAGAGAATCAGAAGTTAGGATATAATTTTAATTTATAAGTTTATCCTTCTATGTTAAAATTATCCTTTTTATAAGCTCATTAGATAAGTATTTAAGCTCTATAATTTTATTTTATTTCCTTTTAGTAGTTAATGTAAGGAAATAAGATAACCTGTTCCAATAATCAATGTTATAGTCAATGTGATGATTTCCCTAATGAGATTCCAAATCTGATGGGAACGAGAGCCCAAAACTTTATAAAAGTACTATATCAACTCACTCAAGTTATGAATAATAACTTGAATCATGTGAATCACCCTCCTTATCCTAATAAATATCAAGTTTTAGTTGAATCATTTATGTGAAATATACCTCCTATCTTTAGTGGATCTTAAAATCCCCTCCTCATGGAATAAGGAATTAAATACATTGAGAAGATATTCTCTATTTTTCAATTCCCAAAAGAAGAGAAAGTAAAACTAGTGGTCTATCATTTATATAGGAAAGTTGATCAATGGTGTACATTGATAAAAAAATATCTAAAGAGAAAATTGATTCCATATATTGGGAAGGATTCAAGAAAATATTTTCAATAAATATTTTTTCTAAACACTCTATCTTAAGATGGAGAGGGAGTTACTTAGAAGGAAACAAAAGGAATACAAATATATTAGGGCCTATGAGGAAAGAATTACAAGTCTTTCATGATATGCCTATATCTTTTTCATGAACACTTAAATCAAGGAGAATCAATTATTTAGTGGATTAATTCCAAGTTTATGAAAAACCTTGGAGATTTGAAAAGTTTACATCTATGAGGAGACTATCTATTATTCCCCAAAGGAAGATATGGAAATTGGATAATCTTAGTGGTTTCATGGGTTCAAAGATTAAAAGATGAAAATGGAATTTAATATGGGATGATCATTAGATAAATCCCATGAAGAAAATAAAAAGAAACATCAAACATGTCAAAATTTTGGGAAGAAGCATATCATGAACTATCTAAAGGGAACCAAGAGATGCTTCAAATATATAAGAGAGGGGCATAAGCTAATTATTACCGAAGGGATTTTAAGAAACCCACTAATGCATAAGAATAAAGGAAGGTTATTGTTAACACTTAACCTATAGTGTAGTGTTTCAAATGAAAGGAACCTGGATATTATGTAAGACAATTCCCTAAGATAAGGGTTGTTAGAGACAATAGAAAAAAACCCTCCAAGGTAGCAAGGAAGGGAATAAGTTATCACTAATACTGAGGTGGATCCTGAAAATGATATGGTGATAGGTACACTAGTTATTCTTTCAAGAAAAACAAACATTCTATTTGATTACATTTCTACGTATTCTTTCATATCTTTCAAGTTTAGTAGGACTATTTAAAACCCCCCTCAAAATATAGAATTTGAGTTATCCATGAGAACAGTTAATGGGAAAATTATTGCATATAAAGTATATATCTCATCACTAGTTAATTTTTATGGATGGAACTTCCCATAAATTATCATCTTACTTCCTTTGGTGGAGTTTGATGTTATATTGGTCATGGATTGGCTATATTTATACAAATATAACATCATTTCTTGGGAAAGGGAGATCTCTCTTCACATCCTGAGGTATCCCCTAATTTCATACAAGTATAAGGAGGAGGATGAGTTGCCTTCAGATTCATCATATCAATTATGGATATTATTTCCTTATGAGAACTAATATTTTTCTCAAATTATTGAGACAAAGGATAGGGTCATTCTCAAAGACATGCCCATTATACGGGACAACACTAATGTATTCCATGAAGAATTGGCTAGTCTTCCTCCCAACCAAGAATTTGAGTTCTCAATTGATCTTATACCTATATCTCTACCTATATCAAAGAATCATTACATGATGTCCACCATTAAGTTTGAAGAACTGAAGAAGTAGTTACAATTTTTTTTTGAAAAGGGATTCGTATGATTGAGTGCTTTAAAATGTGGTGTGTCAATCCTCTTCATCAAGAAGAATGATGGATCAATATGCCTATACATTGATTATCATGAGCTCAATAAAATTAAAATAAATAACAAGTATCCTCTATCATAGATAGATGAATTTCTTGATCAACTATGTGGGGGAAATTATTTCTCTAAGGTGGATCTTCAGTCAGGATATCACCAATTAAAGGTGAAGAAGGAAGATATACCAAAAAATTTCTTTCAAATGAGGTATGGAAACTATGAGTTATTAGTGATTCCCTTCAGACTCACTAATGCTACCAAAATTTTCATGGACTTAATTAATAGAGTCTTTAGATATTACCTTTATATTTTTTGGTAGTCTTTATCAATGATATTATAATATACTCCAAGAGAATGGAGGAACATGAGGATTATTTGAATATTATGCTGAATAATTTTCAGAGGGAGAAACTATATTCAAAGTATAAAAAATGTGTGTTCTGGATAGAGAAAGTATCAATCTTTTGGAATTTTATCACCAGAAAAGGGATATTAGTGACCCCTTATACACTAAATGCAATCGAATTGTAGAAGATGCCAACATCTGTAATGGATATCCATATTTTCCTTAGTCTATCTGGGTACCGCCGATGATTTTTGAGGAACTTGTAGTTATTTACAAATTCATTTACCAATATTACTCGGAAGGGAGTAAATTATGTTTGGACTAGTGAATGTGAAAACTTCTTTGAAGAGTTGAAAAATAGGATTATCACTACACTAGTACTTGGACTACCGACATATGGTGAAATTCTTGTGGTATACCATGATGCTTAAAATAATGTATTAGGTTGTATATTGATGAAAAATGATAAAGTGATATACTAAGAATCAAGGAAGATGAAATTTCATGAGAAAAACTATCCTATGCATGAGTTGGAGTCAGAAGATGTGAACTTTGTGTTGAAAATATGGAAGCATTATCTCTATGGGGAGAAGTGTGAGATATAAAATAATCCTAATAGCCTCAAATATATATTCACACCGATGGATTTTAATATGAATCAGTGAATATGGTTGGATCTCATCAAGGATTATGAATTCTTAATCCACTATCATCTTGGTAAAGAAAATAAAGTGGCAGATACTCTATGTATAGGATCATAAACTTTATCAATGATGATAATTGATAAGGATACAATTTTATTAGACTTGAAAAGGATGGACATAGGAATCATAAAGGAAGGTACATTATCATTCCTTTCAAAAATTATTGCTCAACTATCCCTTTTAGAAAAGATAAAGGATGATTAAATAGATGATGTAGAAATTCAGAGGAAAGTGGAAGCTATCAGATGTGGGAAATCCTCAAAGTTCAAAATTGATGGGGAAGGAGTTGTAAGATTTGGGCCATGACTATATGTACCATCAAATTCTGAGATAAAGAAAGATATTTTGAATGATTCACATAGATCAACCTTCTATATTCACCCAAGGAGCAGAAATATGTACCAAGATCTCTGGGAGCACTATTGGTGGACAATATGAAGAATGAGATCACTTAATATACATCAAGTTTCATGGTATGTCAACAAGTGAATGTTGAAAAGAATTTTT
Source organism: Viscum album (assembly GCA_963277665.1). NCBI lineage: Eukaryota > Viridiplantae > Streptophyta > Magnoliopsida > Santalales > Viscaceae > Viscum > Viscum album. The sequence goes on from OY728164.1 coordinate 1,182,496,410, forward strand.
TTAAGGGGATTATGCAACCATTACCAATACCTACATGGAAATGGGAAAAAATAATTATATACTTTTTCACTGGACTTCCAAATACATCTAGAGTAAATAATTCTATATGGGTCACTGTGGATCATCTTACAAAGACTGGTCACTTTATTGAGATTTGAGATGACTTCTCACTTGACCAAATTGTAATGATAGGTTCTATAGATTACCATCATCGATTACATATGATCATGATCATATATTTACCTCTAAGTTATATTAAAGTCTCAAACATTCTCTAAACACTTAATTGAACTTCAATACAACTTATAATCGTCAAACTGATGTCTAGTTTGAGAAGACTATTTAGGTAGTGGAATACAAGTTGATAGAATGTAATATATAATTAAAAGGATTATGGGATCAACATATTCCACTGGTTGAGTTATCTTATAATAATAGTTTCTGTTAGGTCCAAAAGGGGCCTAAATACCCTCAGGGGGGGTGAATCAGGGTATGGATATTCTTTTCAAACTTATTCTTCCTGCCCCACTAGATATTGATATCTTTGTTATACGGGTCACTTTTTTTCAATTAAGTGTTTAGAAAGACTATATTCTTTCCTTCTTTTTCTTGTGTTGATACTTCAAATGTAATGCAGGAAATCAAGCAGGCAGACACATAGATATTTACTTGGTTCACCTTCACTGGGATACATCTAAAGAGCATACAATAGTGATGTGCCGATGTACCAAATCCACTAAAGATCACTACCAATTTACAATGTTTGGGATAGATCACTTCTATGCCTAGGCTCACTGCCTTTACAAAGTTCAGGGTCTTCTCACTTCATTCCCAAGGGTCACTCCCTATATATCTTCCTCTATCTCACTACCGGTGGGAAGGATCACCTACTTCCTCTTCCTTCACTCACTGCTCTTGGAAGGGATCCACTCAAAGTTTATGTACATGTAGGTCCTTTAATTATCTTTAATGAATGCATCCTCCACTATATGTAGATACTCTGTTGAAGTCCAATTTTCATCCAATGATGAATACCCCTTTACCGCAGGTGTACTAGAAAACATCTAACTTTCATACAACCCTAGGGTGACTTGTGTGCCACTTTAACTAGTGTGAAACCTCTACCTTTGTTAATGGGAAAACCAAATTGCACACCAATTTTATACTTGTGTGATACTTTATACTTGTTCTCTACTACTTGTGTGCCAATAATTACACGCCGCTGCTTGCACACCACTTCTTGCGAGCCATTACTTGCACGCCACTGCTTGTGCACTGCTTTCGTGCCACTAGTTGCATGCCACTACTTGCGCGCCACTGACTGCACAACTCACTACTTGCGCGCCACTCAGAACTTGCGTGCCACTTACACTTATGCAATCAAAGATTGTATTTTCCCTAAGTGTTGATCTACTTCGAAATTAAAAGGGTATCTGTCAATTTATAGGATTTTTGGAGAGCCTGCACATGAGGTTCATAACTTAAGTTGCATTCCACTTTGTGACTTGCGCACCGCTCCTTAACTTGAAAACTGCTTCTTGACTTACGCGCCGCTTAATGATCTGCATGCCACTTCTTTACTTGCGCACCACTTCATGACTTTCGCACCACTTCTCTTTCCTTTGTCATATTTTTCTATAATGATCTTGAAATATGAATTGTGTTCCTTTCATCACTTTCACGAAACTTAATGACTTGCGCACCAATTCTTAACTTGCACGTCGCTTAATGAATTGCATGCCACTTCATAAATTGCACGCCACTTTCTTTCCTTTGTCATATTTTGATGTTCTGATTTTGAAACATGCATGGTGAAAAATATTCCAATAAACCACTTTGTCAGTAAACACAATCACCTCAAAAATGCTTCAATGATACCTTGAGAGATTTTTTCCAAACAATATCCCCATTTGGGTTTGTTGACAACACTTTAATAATCTGATACCCCATTAAAGCTTCTTCCATCAGTAACTACCATTCACCTCTTTTGATTCTGATAGTGATCAATGATTTACTCAAAACATACTCTAAGACCACATGAGCAATTCTAAGTGTGAGAAATGAGATTATAATGAAAAGTTCATAAATGAATCACTTCATTATTGAAACCAATTATTTAAACCAATCAACTGATTTTATCACAAACCTCATCTATCATGATATATCTTCTTTGACCAATCAATACTAGGATCATTATATTTAAAACTATCCCCATATTTCATTGCTCTCCCCCTATCTTACTACTCCACCTGTTAGCTTCTCCCATTATCTTTGACTAAGATGTTTTCTCCCTTATTTAGCCATAGTTTATCCCCCTTTAGGAGTCACTATTTCTCCCCATTTTTCAATGAACCCATAGGGAACTCCTTTGTGGTCTGCAAAAAATTAGAGAATATAGATCAACACATTAGGAAAAAGTACACCATACCTCAGGGAGAGGGGGGTTTCACATCCACACTCTTTCAAGTGTGGGGATTTAACTGAACTCCTAGAGCTATTCAATGCCTCTCGAATTCTTACTTGGGTAAGGCCTTCATTATAATATCAGAAATCTATAGATTTATAGGCACATATTCTAACTTCACTAGCCCTTTATCCACCTTATCCTTAATAAAATGATATTTTATTTCAATGTTCTTAGTCCTCGAATAATGAATGAGATTTTTTCTAAGATTTATATCACTTGAGTTATCACATTGAATTGTGATTGGAGACTTCAATTCCATGCCCATATCATCGAGATTCTACTTAATCCAAAATAATTGTATGTATGCCCAAGTGGAGAAAATATGCTTAGCTTCTGCAATGCTCAATGAAATAAAATCTTTCTTCTTGCTTAGCCAAGAAATACACAATTTACCAAGATAGAAAGCACCTTCAGGCATTGACTTCATGTCATCTGCTGAACCAACCCAATATGAATCTGTATATCCCAGTAACCCTAGTTGTGATTTGTCATTATACATCAAACCAAAATCCATAGTTCCTGTGATATACCGAATTATCCTTTTTGCTGCTAGCTTGTGTCTTTCATTAGGATTTCATTGATATCGCACTTCTTGGCATGTGGCAAAGACAATATCAGGACTTGTTGCTATTGAGTATGATAATATTGCAATTATTTTCTTATAATCTATGATATTAGATTCCTTTACTCCATCAACCCATGATAACTTCATCCTGGTAGCCACTAGAGTCTTCATCTCCTTGTAATTTCCATTCCAAACCTTCTCAAAATCTCCATAGAATATTTAAATTGAAAATTGAATGTGACATTCCATCCTTATATCACCAGAACCATAATACTTTTATTATTTTCATTGTTCATATATAAATTGTTATCAACTCCACCACGCTGGAAATCGATCTTCTTAAAAAACTGATCTAGCCTTGAATACCATTCTCTTGGTGCTTGCTTCAACCCATATAAAGCCTTCTTTAGCAATAAAACTCTGTTCTCATCTTAATATACTTCCTCAAACTCATCATAAATATCTTCTTTTGAATCATCATTTTCCTCTTCAACTCAACTTGAGTTTATTACCTCCTCATTACTTCCATAAGGAAACTTTTCATTATTATGTTAGAGATTTTGTTCATTATCTACTATAGTGACATCATTTCTTTCAACTACTTTTGTAGCCTCATGTTGAAACATTTTTCCATTCTCTCAAAGAATCTTGGTATCCTGAAAATAGTCCGCTGATACCATGTTGTTAGAACACAACAAATAATCATGAAATACAAGAATGTTGTTACTTGTCCCCTTTTCAGTATTCTTAAACATAAACTCTTATCATTTCTGCACCATTGAGATATTTCATCTGATTAGGAGATAGAATTATCCCATTATGATATGCAACTCTTCTAGTTGTTAGGCCCATAAACAATTTTCTTCTCCTACATCATTTCATCACATGCGATTGTAGGTTTGATAAACTTCTCTAGCTCAATAAAATATTCCAATTTCATCTACTTTTAATGGGATTTCCATTGGATAAATATACCACTTAGTAATGATCCATCAAAAGAACCTCTATGCCTACTGAGTTGGGAATCAGTGTAGGAAACAAGAGATAAAGTTAATATCACCACTACTATCCATTACACCCAATTGATTCCATATGCCTCATGAAACTATAAACCATTAACTCCTTTTAAGTAATTCTTCTAGATTTATTCTTCAACTTTGGTAACTGACTTGAATTAGTTAACATTCTGGAGCACATTATTTCACTTCATTGAATCTTCTGACGCAAATTCCCCTTGGATCGTATCTCCCCAAAAACCTGAAAGACTTTAACATCAGTTAGTATCATTTAAACACATAGGGAAAAGGTATCTTCTAGAATATTCAAGAAGAGGATTGTGGTTGATCATGATGGTCCAACCATTCATTTCTTTCTTGAAAATCATGGCACTCTTTCCTTAACTGATCCAACTGACTAGCCAACTTCAACTATTCTTTCCATATGACTAGGAACTCTTTACCTATATTTTGAGTCTTCTTCTGATATTCAGATTCTAGATGCTTAGCCTTTTTTAGAATTTTGGAATTAATCCCATTAGTATAAATTTACTTCTTTGATGCTCCACCAATATGCCATTTTTCATGATTCTTTCTTAGAGTAGGAATCTCTCTACTAATCATATAATCTTGCTTATTTCTCCATTAATGAGCTCTTTCTGTTTCCTTTACTTCTTGTTGTGTGGCATGACATGTGAATTTTATATTGTATTCTTTAGTCGTATTTATTTTATCAATTTTTGAGTCATTCCACCTTTTCTTGTTGGGGTTGAGTCTTCCACTGACTTTAAATTATTCTTAATTACACTTAGGGTATCTCCACCCTTTTTATTATAGGATTGTACACATATATTACAGGGGTGTTTTTTGTGAATTTAACAGAGGAGGTGATTGATACACCTTTCATTGAGCTTTTTGTGATTCCCCTGAGACTGTACACCTATTTTTCATCTTACCATTTTGTTTTTCAGTATAAGCTTCTTCATTGTACACTACCTGTGATAGGGATATCCTTATGGGTTCCTTTTCCTTCCTCTATTTCTTCTTGATACAATGTCTTGACAAATTCATATGATTAGAACATATAAAACATATCCCATTAAATACATACCTCATGTAATTATTTCTCAGATGAGATGTTGATGCAGATTCAATTTTTCCTGACTGTGAGCTCCTAGGATTTTTGACAAATACTCATATTGTGTCCCATTATTCCACAACAGTAGCACTTAATGGAAACTATCTTCTGAGATATTATTATTTCAAATTTCTCATGACACTTCTTCTTATTCTAAGATTTAGAAAAATTTATATCTTCACAGCATGAGATGTATTCTTGAGACTTTTAACAAAAGATTTATGTATGACCATGAATCCCAAAAAAATAGCACATGATATCATTACATCCTGTAAAAGACTATTTAGGTCTATCTTTAGAAACTGCAAGACTTTCTCTATTTCTGGAACTGATCACAACTCTCTTCCTATCATGCATGGGAGTGGATTCATCAAATCTAATGCCGATTTTTACCAGGCTGTATGACATTTGAGATGAGAATATATGTTCTTTTTTCTCTTCATAAATAGCTTATTTTATTTTCATTTCATCATAACCTACTGAAGGATAATCAAATATTAAGTTCAGGGAATCCTTCATTTTAGGATTTCCTCTAGTATTGGATTTCTACACTTCTTTCTTTACTGATTCTAGCTCTTCTTCCAAATGTTGATTTTTCATATCCCTTGATTCAAGTTGGGTATCAAGTTCTCTCTTGAGATTCTTCCCTCAACTCATCTCATCTTCCATTTCACATGTTAGCTTATCCACCATGTTGCTTTTCTACTTTATTTTAAATTTCTCTTGAGAGATAGAATTAGAACAACACACATTCCCTTGTTGTAGCCTTTGATTCTTCTGAACTTGTTCAGAAAACTGTATAGCTAGATCATCATTTTGGGCTTTTAGATCCTGAACTTCATCGGACTTCTAATTATCTTCATGTTCATCAGACTTTTTTTTTCATTTCTTTCAAGACATCTTTTGTAGTTATTCTCCTTTAGAATCATTCTTCTCCCTCAAATTAGTAGCTAAGTCAATAAGCCTTTGATTTAACCCTCTTAGAATGTTAAAATGAATTTAAAATGCTTGGAATCGAATATCTTTAGATTTAATCTCTTCATCTAATTTCATATCCAATTCCCTTGCTTCATGGAAAACTTCAACTTTTCACCTTATGAGAGTTTTTTCATCATCTTTAGTTCCAACATAACTTGGAATATAAGGTTCTTAGCTCATTACTTAAACATCATTGAATAAGTATTTTCATTGTATGATTTATCCAAATCATTATTCTGTTCACTACTTGATTCCTTCAACTAAATCACACTCCTTATACTGACACTTCCACACCGAGGAATACCATCTGACTTTTTCTTCATCTTTGAAGTTTTTCCCTTTTCCATGAAACACCAAAATAAGAGAAGACTAAATCTTTAACTTAAAAAATAGACTAAATGAGGTCAGAGAAAACAAAGATAACAAAATAAAACATCCATATAATACCAATTTTTAGGTCCAAAAGGGGCCTAGATACCCTAAGAGGGGGGGGGGTGAATTGGGTTATGAATATTCTTTTCAAACTTATTCTTCCTGCCCAATAGATCTTGACATCTTTGTTATAAGGGTCACTTTGTTTGAAATTAAGTGTTTAGGTAGGCATATTATTTCCTTATTTATAAGGTAATTATACTTCAAATGTAATGTAGGAAAGCAAGTAGGTAGGAACATATATTTTTACTTGGTTCACCCTCACTAGGCTACGTCCAAGGAGCATACAACGACGATGTGCCAATATACCAAATCCACTAAATATCACTTCCAATTTACAATATTTGGTATATATCACTTATATGATTGACCTCACTAACTTTACAAAATTTAGGGTCTTCTCACTTCATTCCCAAGGGTCACTCCCTATATCTCTTCATTTGGCTAACTACCGGTGGGAAGGATCACTGTCTTCATGTTCCTTCGTTCAATGATCTTGTATGGGGTCTACTCACAGTTTATGGACTTGTAGGTCCTTTAATTATATCTAATGAATGAACCCTCCACTATATTTAGATGCTCTATTGAAGTAAAATTTTCATCCAATAATGAATACCCCTTTACCGCAGGTGTACCGGGAAACTTCCAACTTTCACACAACCCTAGGGTAACTTGTGTGACACTTTAACTAGTGCACAACGTTTGCCTTTGTTGCGGGAAAAACAACTTGCATGCCAATTTAATACTTACAAGACACTTTATACTTTCATGCCATTACTTGTGCAACACTTCTTGCACACCACTACTTATTCTCCGTTTCTTGCGCGCCACTGCTTGCGTGCCACTACTTATGTGCCACTACTTGTGCACCACTGACTACACAACTAACTGCTTGCGCACCACTCATAACTTGCAAACCACTTCCTCTTGCACGTTCATAGCTCATATTTTATCTAAGTGTTGAGATACTTTGAAATGAGTAGGGTATCTATATATTTACAGTCATTTTTGGAGACCCTGCATGTGTGAGGTGAAAAACTCACCTTGCGCACCACTTCGTGACTTGCATGCCGCTCCTTAACTTTTGTGCATCTTCCTGACTCGCAAACCACTTAATGACTAGCATGCCACTTCTTAACTTTCATGCCACTTCATGACTAGCATGCCACTTTCTTTCCTTCATCATATTTTTCTATGATGATCTTCAAATATGACTTGCTCACCCTTGTTAACTTGCGCACTAGTTAATGACTTGAACTCCAATTCATAACTTTCATGCCACTTAATGACTTGCACTCCACTTCTTCACTTGCATTCCACTTCAGGACTTTCATGCCACTTTATTTCCTTATTCATATTTTGATGTTCTGATTTTAAATCATGCCTGGTGTGCAATATTCCAATCGCTCATTTTGTCAACAAACACAATCACCTAAAAAATGCTTCATTGATACCTTGAGAGATTTTTCCCAAAATTTTCCACTCAATAATACAAATGGATCCATATGAATCCCTTTATGGAAAAAGTTAAAGAACAACATCATGTTGGGATGAATTTAGCGAACATAAGCTGTTGGAACCTAAAATAGTAGAAAAGATGAATACTATTCAGTCATTCATCAGGGTGTCCCAAATTCGACAAAAGTGATATACATACAATCATTGATGGGACCTAGAGTTTTATGTTAGATATATGGTATTAATCTATATATCTCCATGGAATAAAGTCATGATATTTGGGAATAAGGGAAAGCTAAGTCCCAGGTATATCAGCCCCTTTGAGATTCTTCATCGCATCAGAGTTGTGGAATATTGACTAGCACTTACACCAACCATGTCTCAAGTATATGATGTATTCCACATATCCTTATTAAGGAAATACATACCAGGTCCCTCACATGTACTAAATTCATAGTTGGTACAACTATAAAATGATTTCTCTTAAGAGGAGCATCTGGTGAAGATCTTAGACCATAAAGATAAAGTTCTATGCAACAGGACTACTTACCTAGTCAAATTACTATATAGGAACCATAAATATGAAGATGTGACATTATAACTAGAGAAAGTGATTAAGGATAATTACCCTAACCTATTTTCACCTTAATATGTAAAAAAAAAATTTAAGGGTGAAATTTCATAAGGGGGAAGAATGCAACAACCCACAATTTTTTCATTGGAATTTCACTTCTCATAATTATGTCATGTAAGTATAAATCCCAAAAATATCCTATAGAAATAAAAAAAATTATTATCATAAATAAATAATGATACTTTAGTGAGTAAATAAACCAATAATAATTATAAATATCACATCAGGGAAATAAATAGAAAATAAGATAATAAAAATGAGAAAATATAGATCTTCTCGATCCACTAGGATGACTACACTCAGAAACAAAGATATAGAAATAAAACATAATAATAAAATTCTCATTTTGAATATGAAAATTTAAAACCTTTAGATAAATTAGAAGTTAATGAAAAATGAATGAAATAAGTGGAATTTATAGAAATTAAGGAACCTATATGACTGTTATAAATCTAACCATTATAATAGTAATTTGATCATTTGGAATAGTAATCTAGCCATTAGAATTGCAACCTTTCCTATTAAAGTATAAAATAAAATTTAGGTATCTTATAAATGAAAATATTATATATCTATATCATGGTACAAGTAAATAAATGTTTTAAAAATGATAGATTATGTTTTGGTATTTTTGTAAAATGTAAATATTTTATTCGAATTTTATAATGAATATAATGATTTAAAATAAAATTATTTTCATAAAATTATTTCATAAATATATATTATGTTGTATCATAATTATTATATAATTTTATGATACCGTAAATAGTTTTTTAAAGGGTTATAAAATCTATTATAATATTAAAATCAATATTTTTTTAATAAATGATGATTTTATTTAAAAATTAAATTTCTCATACTTAGAAATTTATTTTCATAAAATTGATTTAATTTTTATAATATAAACATAAAAAAATGTTTAGGTTTAATTATTTATATTTTACTAAAATAGTTCAATTTTTGGTGAATATTGAAATATGATAATTTTTTATATTTAACATTATAAGCTAAATACATGATTTTTTGGGTCAGGGATAGTGTAAGCATGATTTAATAACCCATTGGTTAAAAATATCCTAAAATATTTACTATATATATTCATAGGAATCAACACTATTGATATTCTTGAGCCCAAATAATAAATTGATGAATATAATAATCAAAAACACTTCTCTCCTCCCTTTATAAATACCACCCCTCACTACCCCTTTCCCTCACACCTTCTAGACCTTGTAGATTTCCAATAATATAACAAATTTACTTCACAAGACTATTCTACATTTCCAAGAGCTTCTAGTCTCAACAAAAGACTAAACCTATGTTCCTTAAGGAGGTTCTCAAAGAGACGATATTCAAGAGGTAAAATCCTCAGTCCTTCTATTTTAATATCTATTCTTTTATTGTCCTCTCCTCACCTACCCTATCAAAAGAAACATGATAACTCAAATATCATATATATACCGTAATTTTATTATGTTAATGTAATATATATTATAAAATCTCTTCTCTTCTAATTTTATTCTAAAAATGAAAACATCGTTCGTGATATGTCGGTTCACCTTCTTCATGGTTGAATAGTTTTTTTCCATTACTGCCTTCAAGAATGGTCCTAAAACCATTATTATGGTTAAAAAATATTTTAATATGTTTATTATAACCTTTTTCATGTTCTATAACTAATATATATACATAACATTAAATAAAACAAGACTAGTTTGTGATGATCATAAAACCACAAAAAATAAACTAAAAAAATTATCATTAATGTTTTATGAAATGAATCATCCTCATACTAGAAAAAATGATATATGGGAGAATTTAAATTTCTAGAGGTGTATCAATACCATATAATTTCACTTTTTTAGTACTATTATAATTTGATAAGAAATTCCATAATTATTCGCAAGTAAACCAACCATGAAACCATGAATACGAAGGCTCCCAGAACAATGAAATTAAACTCTATAGATCTTTGAAATGGTCATAAATAAACTTAATAAAATAATGAAAAATCAAATAAAAATATAAGAGGTTATGAATTTATTAATTAATAAATCTAATTTTATTATCCATGACATTATGTGCAAGAGAAGAACGCATTCGAACATAAGGTAAGAGTGTAACGAACCAATATTTTTCAATAGAATTTTCTTTCTTATAAATATTTCAAAATCACATGAAATCACAAAATAATTAACTACTAAGTGCTATGTGACCATTAAAACATAAGTTTATCACTTTTGTGATGTAAATTTTGAAAATCTGACATACACGGTTTCTATCAGTAAGTTATTTGGAGTCCAATAAGGAAAACATAATTTTTGGTGAATAGTAACCTAACCTTATGAATAGTAACATACCCTTATTAATAGTGATATACCCTAATGAATAGTAACCTTACCTATTTTATTATATAAATAATATTCAAGTGGAAGTATGATATAACTATGCTTTGGAATAAGCAAATAAATGTTTTAAAACTGTTGTTTTTAGAATAAATTATGATTTTAATTAAATATTATATTAGTCATATTTATAAAATAATTTTTGAAAAATAGACTTCATTTTTGGATTCTACATGTTGAAAAATGGTTGGGGTGAAGTTTTGGTATTTTTCTGAAATACTTGAATTTTTGATGAATAGTGAAATATCATAAATTACAAAATAAGCTAAATAAGCTAATTATAGAGTCATGCATGATGTTCTACTGATGTAAGCCCAATTAGTTCAGTATAAAATTATAAAATTACTATTATTGGTGTAGGAAGACTAACTATTCCTTGTATTTAGGAGATATAATAAATAAATTAATTTTATATTAAGAAATCCCCTCACTCCTCCACTATAAAACCCCCCTCTCACTCCCTCTTCTCTGCACTTCTCTCAAACCTTGTGACTTCTCAAAATTCTGTCCAAATACCCTCCCAACCTCCTATCCCACGTCCAAAAAGCCTTGGTCTCATAAAAAGACCAAAACCTCTCCCTTAAAGAGGCTCTCAAGGAAGTTTGGTTCAAGAGGTAATTTCCTCTTTTCAATTCTTTGTCTTTCCTTTCAAGTTCATTTGTTTTCTTTTTTCTATTACCTATCCTTATACAAATTTGGTGATGAATCCAGTCTCTTATATGTACTATAATATTTTCATTATAGTGTAATATGTTATCATCATCTCCCACTTTTACCCTCTTTTATACTAGTAGCAAGAACACCATCCGAGAAGTGTCAATTTTCCACATTCAAGGAAGATGGGATTTCGATTTCTATTATCATTCTCAATTATAGTCATGAAACTATTATTTTTATGGTTGAACCAGATTATTATGTATGTAATATAAACTATGTAATATTATGCAATCCCTTTTTAAAAATGGTATTAATTTATAATGAAAAATGAGTGCATTGTAATCAAAACCCACAAATTAACCGAAACAATTATCATTAAGGTTCTATATAATAATCCATCATTTTTCCATGTAACCAACTTATATAAATGACCAATAACACCTATTTATGTTCATAAATAATATATAATTTCAATTATGGAGATTTAAATCTATTCCACATACTTAGAAAAAGTGAACCAAATATGAAAATAAAGAAAATGAACACTCTGGAACGATGGAATTCAATACAACAACTTATCAATAAAGACATAAATGAACTAACCAGAATTATGATAAAATAAATAAATTTCTAATATGTTATTAAATAAGTTATTAATAAATATAATTTCATATTCTAGGATCTTAAGTTCGATATAGGAACACGTTTGGAGTTAAGGTAAGGGTTTTTCCACCCGAATTCCCATTTTCATTCGGGTTACTTTCAATGTCTAATTACCTCAATGAAATTATCATTTATTTTTATGTACTCCTCATAAATTATGTATGATTGTTATATATATTATTACCAACCATAAACCTTCCTTATTTTATGTATTGTTACATGTTTTAAAAGGAACATTCAAAATTGGTTTTAAAATACAAGCCCGATTCAAAGGAATATCTCAACTTCTTACCTATTTTCAAGGGAATACCTCAACTTATTACCTATTTTCTAGGGAAATATCTAATATATTTTTGGAAACCATTATATTTATAAAATCACTCATTTTATTTTGAAAATAATATCTTACTTCACTTCTGGTTTTATAAAAATATTTTTCCAAAAGAACTCTTCTTTTAAAAATAAAAGAGTATTTATCTCAAGATTGCTTAATGATCTTATAAGAGTATCTTCGTTAGATTCAACACTCTCATTGTTTATTATGTATTATTGGGTCTAATAATTTATAAATTCATCTAAAATATTTGATTTAATGGTTTATTACTAACTCTATTGTGGATGAACTATCCTAAATCCATTCCCCATATTACTCGGAATGCTTAGTGTTTTATGTTTAATGATTGAGAAAAGTTAGTTACATTTCATATGATAGTTTCAATATGATTGTATATATTTTTTATGTTTATCCTCACTCATATGAGGAATTCATTGGAATTATTATGTGATGGGTGGGGCCCGCTATATCCCCTCGATGCATTGGTAGGTCTCATGAGACAAATAGATGTGGAATTGGCCGAGGTCTTTCCCAATGTGATATGGATTTTGGCCGAGGACTTAATCATTATTCATCTTGGATGAGGCCTTGACAAAATGTTTCAGAATGTATGGCATATGAACATCCCTCTTTATGAAGCTAGTAATTGAAATTTTATGTGGTTATTCAACTAGTAGAATACCCATGATTATGTTATATTATGACAATATTTACTCATCTCATATTCCTGCCATTTTATGTTCAAATTTATTTTTAAAGGCACGTGTTTTCAATTATTCACCATGTCTAATGTTTATATTATCTTCCACTATATTTCTTACTCTTACTAAGCATTGGAGATCACCCCTTTCTTATGTTCCATTTTCTCAGAACATGAAGAAGTTAATTATGAATGACTTGCAAGAATAATCTAGGAGTCATGGATGTTTCTAGTGGAATAAATTAGTGTTGTTTTTCCCTTTATGATGTAATGATAAAATTATGTATGTATCTTGTTTCTAATAATACTAAACTACTCAGTCCTTTAGGATACTTATTCATTGTATGTATGCCAATAAGGAACTAGCTCCGGGAAACTGGGGTCGGGTCCTTACTGTTGGTATCAGAGGAATTTTAGTAGAAAACTTGGAAACTGGATTTAGAAAATGTGGATTAGGGAAGCGTCCCTAAGATAGTTTTGAGGATAAACATACATAAACATCCTGGTATTTTGGTAAGGAATATATTATGTGGATATTTCAAGCAATACATCCCTGTCTGAATATGAGCATGTAGAGGTGGCTCTGGCACATATGCATCTTGGGGTAAAACCCGAAAACACCGATTTGAGCTAGACTCGAACGAGAATTGGTGCATGACAATGAGCCTTGCTGCACTCTTGGTTACAAGACTCCCAGGGGATATTATTAGGATAATTCACATTTTCTTTACAAGCCATTATGAAGGATTTAAATGTAAAATTTTTCTCAAAGAAACTATTTTTGTGGTTATGGGATTAACCATGCCTAGGATTTCAATTTTTGCGAAGTATTTTGTTAAGTTAAAGATTATGAATTATGATTCATAACCTAATTTATTGTATGACATTATCTAGAAATGGAACCTAGTGGAAGTAATGGAAATCGCACGAATGCACGTGTCCCCTGTAGGGATTTCCCTCCGATGCAAGATAATGATGTTGGATCTAGGGCTGTGATAGGTGAAGATCAACATATAACTATACTCGGACAACTTACTCAGGTTATGAATAATAACCTTACCCGTATGGAGAATCCGGATCCACCATGTGGAGGAGCTGTGTTAGATCGCTTTATGAGACAACAACCACCATCATTCAATGGGACTACAAACCCATTTGTAGCTAAGCAGTGAATATGTTCCCTAGAGAGAATATTTCTCGCTTTGGGATGTAATGAAAGAGAGAAGGTCATCATGGAAGTTTATCGTCTATCGGGAGATACATATCAATGGTGGTCATTAATCCAAAACACAAGGGAGGAGGAAGAAATAGAGGAGATGGAATGGAGGTAATTTAAGGAAATATTCCTAGATAAATACTTCCCTCAGGAACATAGAGAGGATATGGAGAGACAATTCTTGAATCTGAGGTAAAAGGAAGATGATAATGTTACAAAGTACGAATCCAACTTCACAAGGTTAGAAATATATGTTGTGGACTACATACTAAATCCAAGGAGAAAAATTGATCGATTATTTGATGGCCTAAATCCATTCCTACAGCAGGCACTAGTCTCTGAATGTTTTTCATCATATGAGGATATAGTTTCATGTTCTATCAAGATAGAAAAATAATTCTCTAAGTCTTATGACTTTAAGGGAAATCAAGAAAATAATAGGGATACTGAAAAATTAGGGAAAGGAAATAAGGAAATAGGGAAGAAGGGAAGAGTTGAATTTTCACCCTGTGATAATTGTGGAAGGAAACACCCTGGTGCGTGCTCAAAAGGGAAAAGAAGTATGCTATAATTGTGGTAAAAAAGGCCATCTTTCTGGTGATTTCAAGGGGAGGAAAGAAGACATTAATGTTTAATGCTATAATTTTTGGGAGATGGGACACTATTCTAATGATTTTCCAAAATGTCAAGGAAATATGCAATAGAAAAGGTCACAAGAGCAGGGACAAGCTTATGAAATCACAACTGTTGATATTGAAATTCCTAATGATGTGGTGGAAAGTAATTTAATAGTTTCCGAAAACATATCCAATACTTTATTTGATTCTGGATCATTGCATTCATTTATATCTTCCAAATTTTCCAAGAAAATTAGATATGTCCAATTTGATTTAATTAAAGAGTTATTAGTCAAAACTCCTAGTGGATGTATCATTGCAACAAAGGCGTGTCGATTAGTCCCCCTCATGACATATAAATGTGCTTTAGTTGCTAACCTTATCATCATACCAATGGTTGAATATGATATAATTCTTGGTATGGATTGGCTATCAAATTATGATGCGAAGATCTATTGCAAGAAGAAGGAAGTTACAATTTTTGAGAATGGTGTAGAATACCTTATTTTTAGAGCAAAAACCTCACCATGTGATTCTTATCTAGATCCACCCCAGTAGCTCTACTTAATTCAATTATTGGGGAGTAAGGGAATGAAATAAATATGGGTGAGGAGAAGAATATATAGATAGATGACATACCTATTATGAAAGAATATGTTGATGTCTTTCCAGAGGATTTACCTGGACATCCTCCAGAGCAGGAAATTGAGTTTTCCATTGACTTAATTCTTGGTTCAAAGCCCATATAAAAGACCCCTTATAGAATGGAAAATCTAGAGTTGGTAGAACTAAATAAAAAACTAGAGGAATTGAGTGATAATGGATTTATTCACCCTAACGTTTCTCCATGGGAATCCCCTATTCTTTTCGTAAAGAAGAAAGATGGGTCTATGAGGTTGTGCATTGACTACAGGGAGATAAATGATATTACAACAATGAATAAGTATCCTCTACCATGAATTGATGATTTATTTGATCAACTTCATGGTGTCCAATATTTTTCTAAGATTGATCTTCGATCTGGATATCATCAGTTGCTTGTGAGGAAGGAATACATTCTAAAAACAGCATTTCGAACCAGGTATGGGCATTAAGAGTTTATAGTAATGCCTTTTGTACTAACTAATGAACCATCTATCTTCATGGATCTAATTAACAGAGTTTTCAAGGATTATATTGATGACTTTATAGTGGTGTTTATTGATGATATCTTGGTATACTCTAAAAGCTATGAAGATCATGGAATTCACCTGTGCACTATTCAGAAGACACTTAGAAAAAATAAATTATATGGGAATTTTAGAAAGTGTGATTTTTGGATCCAATCAGTTTCCTTTCTAGGAAAAATTGTCTCTAAGGATGGAATATTTGTAGATCCTACAAAAACAAAGGCTGTGAAAGAATGGACCACTCCAACGAACATAATTGAGGTACGTAGTTTTATTGGTTTAGCAGGTTATTATCGACATTTCGTTCAAAACTTCACCTGTTTAGCCAACCCAATGACCAAGCTCACACTAAAAGGGGTTAAGGTCATATGGACAAAGTAATGTGAAGAATTTTTTGAAGAATTAAAGATATTAGTGAATGATTTGATCCTAAACCTACTGTCGGGGAATTATGGGTTTGTCATCTATAGTGATGCATCAAAGAAATGACTTATTTGTGTCCTTATGCAGAATGATCGAGTGATTGCCTATGCATCTTGGCATATAAAAATTCATGAACAAAACTACCCAACTCATGATCTTGATTTAGAAACGGTAATATTTTCTTTAAATATTTGGATACATTACCTCTATGGTGAAAAATGTGAGATATATACAGTCCATAAGAGTTTGAAATATATATTCTCACAGAAGGAACTCAGCACGAGACAAAGAAGATGGATTGAGCTACTCAAAGATTATGATTTCACAATACACTACCACTCGGAGAAGGAAAATAAGGTAGAAGATGCTTTGAGCAGAAAAGATCATGGAGTTTTGAACAAGATGAGGGTTGAAAGGGACCCTTTGTTCATGGATATAGTAAATATGGATATGGTAATTATCAAGGAAGGTAACACATCACAAATGTTTCAAATGGTTTACAAACATTCTTTACTGGAAAGGATAAAATATTCTTAGGCTGATTATGAGGAGTTTCAAAAGAAAATTAAAGCTATAAATGATGGGAAGTTGACTGACCTCTCATATGAAGGTGGCATTTTGAAATTCCGGAAGAGGCTTTGTGTTCCTGATATTCCTGAGCTAAAGAGGAAACTATTGGATGATTCTCATTGATCTAATTTCTCTATACACCCTGGTAGCACAATGATGTATCGATATCTCCAAGAAAACTTTTGGTGGGATAATATGAAAAGGGAGATTGCTGAATATACATCAAAGTGCCTGATATGTCAACAAGTGAAGGCTGAGAGACAAAAGTCTAAGGGGATGATGAAACCACTACCCACACCATCATGGAAGTGGGAGAACATTACCATTTCACTGGACTTACAAGAACATCTAGAGGAAATAATTCTATATGGGTCATTGTGGATCATCTTACAAAGACATCTCACTTTATCACGATTCGAGAGGACTTTTCATTGGATCAACTTGCACGGATTTACATAAAAGAAGTGGTAAGGATGTATGGAGTACCACTATCTATTGTATTTGACCGTGATCCTAGATTTATCTTGAAGTTCTGGAAAAGTATCCAACATGCTCTAAGCACTGAACTAAACTTCAGTACGGCCTATCATCCTCAAACTAATGGCCAATCTGAGTGGACTATTCAGACACTGGAAGACATGTTGAGAGCATGTTCTATGGAATTCAAAGGAGGATGGGACCAATATATTCCACTGGTTAAATTCTCCTACAACAACAGTTTCCACTCAAGCATCCGAATGGAAACATATGAAGCCCTTTATGGGAAAAGGTGCAGAACACCGGTGTGTTGGGATGAAGTTAGTGAGCGAAAGCTACTAGGACCTGAATTGGTTGAAGAAATGGCAGAGAAGGTGAAAACCATTCAGCAACATATCAAGGCAGCCCAAAGTCGAAAAAAGAGTTATGTAGATAACCGTCAACATGACATTAAATTCAAAGTTAGAGACCTTGTATTTCTATGCATATCTCCATGGAAAAAAAGTCATGAGGTTTGGGAAGAAAGGAAAGCTAAGTCCTAGGTATATCAGCCCCTTCAAGATCCTTGATCGAGTCGGAGTTGTGTCCTATCGACTGGAACTTCCATATACCATGTCGAAAGTACATGATTTCTTTCATGTATCCCTCTTAATGAAGTACATACCAGACCCTTGACATGTACTCTCTTCTGAGGTGGTACAGTTGGAGGATGATCTTTCCTATGAGGAGCAGCTAGTGAAGATCTTGGATCATAGAGGAAAAGTTCTACGCAACAAGACTACTCATATATTCAAGGTACTCTGGCGTAACCATAAGTACGAAGAGGAAATATGGGAACTAGAGGAAGAAATGAAGGAAAAGTACCCCCACCTATTTTTGGCCTAGTTTGTAAAATGAAATTTCAAGGGAGAAATTTCCGAAGGGGGGAAGAATATAATGACCCAATATTTTTCAATGGAAATTCCTTTATTATAAATATGTCAAAATCACATGAAATCACAAAATAATTAACTACTAAGTGCTATGTTAACCTTAAAATATAAGTTTATCACTTCTGTGATGTGAATTTCAAAAATCTGACATACACGGTTGTGATCAATAAGTTATTTGGAGTCTAATAAGAAAAACATAATTTTTGGTGAATAATAACCTACCCTTATGAATAGTAACATACCCTTATGAATAGTGATATACCCTAATGAATAGTAACCTTACCTATTATAGTATATAAATAATATTCAAGTGGAAGTATGATATACCTATGCTTTGGAATAAGAAAATAAATGTTTTAAAATGTTGTTTTTAGAATAAATTATGATTTTAATTAAATATTAAATTAATCATATTTAGAAAATTATTTTTGAAAAATAGACTTCATTTTTGGATTCTACACGTTGAAAAATGGTTGGGGTGAATTTTTGGGATTTTTCTAAAATACTTGCATTTTTGATTAATAGTGAAATATCATAAATTACAATATAAGCTAAATAAGCTAATTATAGAGTCATGCATGATGTTATGCTGATGTAAGACCAATTAGTTTGGGATCACATGATAAAATTACTATTCTTGGTCTAGGAATACTCATTATTCCTTTTCTTGAGGATATATGATAAATTAATGAATTTTATATTAAGAAATCCCCTCTCTCATCCACTATAAAACCCCCCTCTCACTCCCTCTACTCTTCACTTATCTCATTCCTTGTGCCTTCTTCAAATTATGTCAAAATACCCTACCAACCTCCTATCCCACGTCCATCAAGACTTGGTCTCATAAAAAGACCAAAACCTCTCCTTTAAGGAGGCTCTCAAGGAAGTTTGGTTCAAGAGGTAATTTCTTCTTTTCAATTCTTTGTCTTTCCTTTCAAGTTCATTTGTTTTCTTTTTCTATTATCTATCCTTATCCAAATTTTGTGATGAATCCAGTAACTTATATGTAATGGAATTTTTTCATGATAGTGGAATAATTTATCATCATCTCTCCCTTTTACCCTCTTTTATACTAGTACCAAGAACACCATCCGAGAAGTGTCAATTTTCCACATTCAAGGACAATGGGCTTTCGATCTCTATTATCATTCTCAATTATGGTCATGAAACCATTATTTTTATGGTTGAACTAGATTATTATGTATTTAATAAAACCTATGTAATATTCTATAATCCATTTTTACAAATGGTATTAAATTATAATGAAAAATGAGTTCATTGTAATCAAAACCCACAAATTAACCGAAACAATTATCATTAAGGTTCTATATAATAATTCATCCTCTTTCCATGTACCATGTTATATAAATGACCAATAAAAACTATTTATGTTCATAAATAATATATAATTTCAATTCTGGATATTTACATCTATTCAACATACTTAAAAACAAGTGAACCAAATATGAAAATAAAGAAAATGAACACTCCAGAACAATGGAATTCAATACAATAACTTATCAATAAATACATAAATGAACTAACCAGAATTATGATAAAATAAATACATGTATAATTGGTTCTTAAATAAGTTATTAATAAGTATAATTTCATATTCCAAGAGATTATGTTCTAGAGAGGAACATGTTTAGAGTTAAGGTAAGGGTTTTTTCCACCTGAATTCCCATTTTCATTTGGATTACTTTCACTGTCTAATTACCTCAATGAAATTCTTATTTATTGTTATATACTCCTCATAAATTCTGTGTGAGTATTATATATATTATTACCAACCACAACCCTTCCTTATTTTATGAATAGTTACATGTTTTAAAAGGAATTTTCAAAATTGATTTCAAAATATAAGCCTGATTCAAGGGAATATCTCAACTTCTTACCTATTTTCAAGGGAATATCTCAAATTCGTACCAATTATCAAGGGAAATCTCTAATATGTTTTTGTAAACCATTATATTTATAAAATAACTCATTTTATTATAAAAATAATATCTTACTTTACTTTAGGTTTTATACAAAGATTTTTTCAAAAGAACTCTTCTTTTCAAAATAAAAGAGTATTTATCTCAAGATTTCTTAATGATCTTATAAGAGTATTTTCGTTTGATTAAACACTCTCATTATTTCTTATGTTTATTGGGTTTAATAATTTATGAATTCATATTCCATATTTGATTTAATTTTTTACTACTAACTCTATTGTGGATGAACTATCCTAAATCCATTCACCATATTACTCAGAATGGTTAGTGTTTTATGTTTAATTATTGGGGAAAGTTAGTTACATTTCATATGATTATTTCAATATGAATGTATATGTTGTTTATGTTTATCCTCGCTCATATTAGGAATGTATTGGACTTATTATGTGATAGGTGGGGCCCGCTATAGCCCCTTGATGCATCAGTAGGTCTCATGAGACAAATAGATGTGGAATTGGCCGAGGCCTTTCCCAATGTGATATGGATTTTGGCTGAGGCCTTAATCATTAGACGTCTTGGCTGAGGCCTTGAAAAAATGTTTCAGAATGTCAGACATATGAACTTCCCTCTTTATGAAGCTAGTAATTGAAATTTCATGTGGTTATTCGACTAGTAGAATACCCATGATTATGTTATATTATGGAAATATTTACTCAGCTCATATTCCTACCATTTTATGTTCAAATTTATTTTTAAAGGCATGTGTTTTCAATTATTTACCATGTATAATGTTTATATTATCTTCCACTATATTGCTTAATCTTACTGAGCGCTTGAGCTCACCCCTTTCTTATGTTTCATTTTCTCAGGACATGAAGAAGTTAATTATGAATGACTTGCAAGAATAATCTATGATTCATGGATGTTTATAGTGGAATAAATTATTGTTTTTCTTCCAATGTATGCTTATTCCTTGTATGTATGCCAATAAGGCACCGAATCTGGGCAACTGGGGTCAGGTCCTTACAAAGAGATCTCTCCAAACCTCCATTTTTTCCTTTAGGTTTCTATTTATCCAACTTTTCCACAATTTATTTCATATTTATTCTTAAATACCTATATTCTGTTAATATATACAACACATATTTATGCATCACAATTCATCTTTATTTGAGGGGGAATTTCATTTTTTAAAAGGTTCCCTTCTCAATTACTCTCGATAAGTAAGCTCGATTAAAGGGAATTTCTCCATTTATTACCCATTTTCAAGTACACTTCATAAACTTTTGTAATCCAATTTTTTTTTTCTAAAATCACTCAATTTATAATTAAAAACTATTTTATTTCATTTCTAGTTTTATACAAACAACTATGTCATTGTCATCTTAAAGACTCTTTAACATTTTCCCTTAATCCACCCTAAAGAAGCTCATTTCTAAAGTTTCCTAAACACTATTTTTCATATAATCACTTCAATTAAAAATCATTATTCATTATCAATTCTTTTTTTACTTTATTATCTTCCTAAAATGATTTAATCCCTTCTTTCATGGATACTGTTTTAATTCACCCTTTGGTTATGCCTTATGACATGATTAGGAAAACCAATTTTTTCTATGGGCAACCCTTTTGAATATTCCTTGTATTTTATTTAATTATATGGAACACATAGCATAAAAATGTTATGATAGGTGTTCCTATATATCACTCCAATGCATTGGGAAATGTTTAGTTTCATGAGACGTCATGCATGGGATTAGGGAGTCAACCTAATTCATTATGGGACTTTGTCCTCCATGTGATATATTTTTGGAAGTTATTCTTGATTCATGTTTATTTCATGTTATATGTTTCTTTAAACTTAAAATATTTCCATGATCATATGTTTCCATGATCTATATGTTATGTTTCCACATGTTTATTTATGATCCATGCCATTAATTTTATCATGTTATGCCTTCTAACTCATGTGTTATAATTTATTCCCATGTTTATTCCATTAATAGGTATTTTAGCTCATCCCTTTTGTTTATGTATTCCCCTAGTAATCCCTATGCAGTTATAGGATCTAAAAGGGTGTTAGGAGATCAGTATAGAGATTAATAAAATTATTTTTTTTCATGTTTCATGTTTTCCAATTATGGGCCAAGTATTCTAAAGACACTAGATTTTTTTATCACTAGTTTTTATTTCATGGATAATTATTCATAAAATCATGTAATAATATGTGTAAAGAGATAGGTCCATTATAGAGCTAGTACCCTCGAAGAACATCCTGATCCATCCTCACATGTTTTGCGCACTACACTAATGACGCTGAGTACATATGAATGTCACCACATAAGACTACCATGAACTGATCCAAGAGTGGTTAAGTATTCAGTAAACTCTTCTAGTGCGTCCAATACACTAAAGGGTATCACCAAGAACTCAAAAAACCATATCATCTTTAGTAATCCATGCTCATTACATCCTCCTTATGAACTAGGAGCTGGTGAAATCATGTCTTGAGGCCAAACTCTAAGAACCCCTTCACCCCTAACAACTAGTCAAAGAAGTCATCAATTCTCAGGGGTGGAAACTCCTTCCCACATTATCTAGTTCAAGTAACCTCAGTCCATGCCTAATATAAATCTCTCACATGCCTCCTAGGATAATAAAACTGGTCTACCCAAAAGAACACATTGGGTCTAACAAGCCCATGCTCTCCAGATTCTTCTAACCACACCTCCATCTCCCACTACTACATGAAGTCATACAATAAGATAATACAAATATCAGGCCATACCTGGTAAAATACCATGCATAAAAAAATATTGATGAGGTGGTTTTTTATGCCCTCTAAACATGCATCAGCAAAATAAAAAGGGAAGAAACACCCAAACGTGTGTATTATCTTTCTCATGTGAGCAATGAGGAAGAGGGCAGTCGAAGACTTGCATAGCCTCTAAAAGACTTGCAATCGTGTGACTATCTCAAGGTCACATGATGTCTCTATGCATGGAGACTAGCCCATGGAAAGTTTCGCGTAACCCTCCTCAATGATCACCCTTTATCACTAGTGGCCGAACGGTGATAGCCGGATGGGAGCCTCCAAGGTCATGTGGTTTTTCATTGGAATGTTTTTGAAAAACCACCCAGATTACTTAAAAAATAAAAGGGAGTGACATTAAATTGTAGAGACCCCCAGTGGTCACATAAATCACATGAAAAGTCATTATTGAGAAGAATAATATCCCTAGATGATGTCCAAGCCATCTAACAAGATCTAAGAGCCTTCATCACAAAGAACAAAGGAGATAACTCATAGATGGTGATATGGGTACTCGGTCACTGGAAGATAGGTGGTGTGCCCCTGAAGACACAAGGCAGACCATGACCTGCCTGATGTTTCTTGAGAAACCCCTTTGGCTCATTAGTCGTGTCACAAGGAAGCCTCTGAGTGTGTCCGAACAACTTAGTGGAACCCTAAGGACAAACACATGGTTTTTTACACAATATACTTGCGTACTCTCATATTATTCAAATTAATCACACAATACACCATTGGGATATCAAGTAAAAATCATAGATATTACTCGAGAAAACTCACATACCTCCTAAAACTTGTTTCATAAAAAAGGGGAATCAAAATGGATGAGGTGAGTGGTATATAAAGTCTCTAAGATACATGTGACCCATGCCCTGAGTGACACAAGATGCACCATGAGTCCTTGATGACCTATCTAGTGCATCTCGTGAGGCCCCTCTAACTTGTCGGCCTCACTTCACGAAAGGCCTTGCACATGTCCGGACAACTTCACAACGCTCTAAGGACAAACATATATATTTTTCAATAAAATATCCATGCAATACCATGAGACCCATATTGTTCATGCAATGAACCTCCAAAAAATAGAGAAAATTACCTCAACACCATATGTGAAATCTCACTTGACTCCTGACCTTCTTCATATAAATAAAAAGAGATAATAAAGGAGGATATGAGCATGGTTTGTGGTTGTTGAAGGGAATGCGACGTGCCCAGTGAACCCACTACGTGGTCTCTCAAGACCCAAAGAATAACCATCCAAGCACTTGCGAATGCATTTTGACAATCATTTGGATCTCACGAAGACACTTTTACATGTAGACATGATGAAATGGAATCCCTTCGAAGCACAAGTCCAACAATAATCTGATAAAGGATGGATAGACCTGCGACCGCTAAAAATCAGGTGGCTCCCTTGATGCGGTCCATCGTAGAGACTCAAAAAACCACATAACGCCTAACCCTACATAGAATCTATCCTAAAATCACTACATATTACCTACACAAACTGGTGAGTATGAATATTAGTATACCTATAAATTATCTACTCCAACTTGAAGAAATGGTTGGTTGGTTGGACACTAGAAGTTTGGACCCTGGTCATCGCTATGCACATCGGTGTTCAGACTCTGGGCTTCTGTACACCACCGATCATGCAAAAATTTGACTTTATACTAGGTAATACACCTATGGACGGTCAGAGAAGTCATACACTAGACATAAATCCCTTTGCGTGATTGATCAAAGGTCACACAAAGGAATTTTGGAAATACATGTGAAGACCTTATCACATGTCTTCTAGATCATGTGATACCCAAACAAACTAACACTGAACTAAACTAAGGCACTCACAATACAATGGAAAAATTCATGATTCAAAGTGGAAGACTCAAGTGGAAGGTGTGATCTCATACCTCCATATTCTTTTAGGGTATCATTAAAAGATACACGACAGTACCAAGTCGCGTCACCCGGATCTCATGATAGCCCCTTTTACATATCACTGGGGATACGGGGAGCACTCCAAACATATCAGAGAAAGTATTGAAAACCTCCCTCGAACCATACCAATTGAATCCCACAAAACCTTTGGGTGTGTTCCCCTAGACCTGTGACATCCTTCAGATATATCACATGACTCATATAACGATGCCCACTCGTGTCAGTCGAGTCTCATCAACACATCTAGACATGACAACTCAGATCTCATAAAACCCCCTGTACAAATCACCTGAGACCCATGAAATCCCCTCGAAATGTCATCCTAGTCTCACGATGTCTCCTGGAGGTGTCATCCATGACATGAGACACTTTCCTGGACATGTCATCCTAGTATCGCGATGTCTGGCTGAGGTGTCAGCCAAGACATGCGACACCCCTAGGACCATGACACCATAGATCCCACAACACCCTCCACATGTGTTGAGATAAGTCACATGATGACTTCCTAGGAATACCAGCTAGTTCATGTGACACCTTCCTGATAAGAAGGCCCATTCATTAGGGAATCCTCAATGTGTAACCTCCAATATAAAAAGAACTACGAGAACTCTAATTCCTACCATAACCGAGATACCTAGGACACCTCCTTAAAGGTCGAAGATCCATATCAAACACCCCAAGGACTTCCCCAATATACATCCTCATAACCATAAACCATGAGGCTAATCATGTACCCCATTATTTATTACAATGGTTATAGATCACATGGGATTAGGGGGATGCAACGAACACCTCATTAGGCACTAGATCCCCACTCATCAGGACAGCCTTCGTGTGTAATCCCCAACACAAAAGGAACTATGAAAAATCTGATTCCTTCCATATTCAGGATACGTGGGATACCTCACATCTAGGATTGAGCTCCATATTGACTACCCAAGGTAATCCCGATATCTAAGCCCCCCCTCTACCCAAAGAAATGGTAGTGATCAAGTGACACCCCTTGTTTCTCAAAATGAGAATGGATCATGTGGGCTTAGGGATTCTCATTGGTCAATACATTTTCACTATTTAAACAAGGTTGCAAGGGTGGATTCAGAATATGATCCCTAGTATGACCGAACTATGATGACTCTGATTCCTGCCACAACCAGGACACGTAGGATGTATCCTCGAGACTCGAGCTCAAATACATGGTGTCTCAGTACCCAAACATAGTTTTTTCGCATGGAATTAAATTGTGTGAGACAAAAAAACTATGTGGGTTTTGATTCCTATAATAACTAGGATACCTAGGATGCCTCATAATGACTCAATCCCATAATTGAGATATTCTACACCTCTATATAGGGGATCATAGCCCGAATTTGTTTTTGATATGGTTTCAAAATATAAAAAACCACTCATTAATAAAAAATGATGAAGAAACAATGATACATATAGATGGGTTTCCCAGTGAAATCCTAGTATGTTTCATACAAAAGAGAATTAAACCACAGTCATTTTGTTAGGGTAATCAGTCCTGCACTGGGATTAGGAAGAGATTCACAAAAATATCTTAAATATATAAGAGAGATCCATATTAGGAAACAATTCCCCCTAAAAAGGGTGTGATGAGACTGACCTCACATCCTCTCGACCAATGCGAGTCCCAAAGAGTCCTGGGCATGAAAACCTAGATGACCACTAGCCTTTGGAAATTAAGTCTATATTTAGTTATGGATATGGGAACCATTGAGAGTTTTTAGGGGAGATGAGACAGATGGAGAACCCAATGCGTGTGATTGAGCGAGGCCTTAAAATATTCCCTGATAAAATCATCAAGGGGAAACCATTCCAGGTCCCGTAAAAAACCCTATGAAACAAAAATAGTAAACCTGATGTGAACCTCTGAAATAAAAAAATGACCAGGTTATAATCCGTCGATCCATGTTAATTTCCCTTCATATGAAAACAACATTGATAGGATCAACGGGGTCATCTTAGGACACTTTGTTTTGTAAACTGTACACAAACAAAGTAGTAAGACCATCATAAACCGAGATTTCTGTAAGTTTATCCTCGAACTGACAAGTCCACACAAGCAAAATGGCCAGAAAGGGAATACAAGAAAATTATGTTGACCATGCATATATGATTGATCATTATTATGCCTATGATATAACACTGATTGGTGGCCTTGTTCCTTTTTGTCTACATGATTTTATACTCTTGATCTGAGAGAATGTATTCATCCTCCGGCACTCATTCCAGTACTTAATCCACCGTCACAACCCTCATGGGTTGTAAAGAGATCTCACCTACCAAATGACTTCATAAGTTGGTAGAAAACATGATGATTAGGGAGTACCACCAATATGGTATGATCCAGGCTATGGAAACTTCCCACGAGATTCTATAAGAGAAACAGACGATGAGTTCATGTTTCTCAATGAAGGTTGCTACTAAACTGGTGGCCCCCATACCCATGACCAATCGATTCATGAACCTATCCCTAGAGCGTGACAACTGCCACCTTCTATACCCGATGAAGGTGGATCAGGGGACCAAATATAGATTCCCTGCGGTTCAGGCACCACCAAGGAGGGTGCCTACTAATTGTTATCACTAGCATCATCATACTGGTACCTATCAGCCGCCTGCTAAGGGTATCTCCTGAAAGACATCCACCTTGGATACCCATGAGGGCTCTCCACCGAGGAAGATTCATCGAATAAATAAGGCACTGGATACCCAAGAGAGGGTTAATATCCCTACTCCTACTGACAATGCCCACCGACATACTCTGCAGGGAACAACCAGTAGGCTCATATCCCTTCTCACTCAAAAAAAGTCTATGGGCAGATTCCCACAACAAACATGGGGGAGGCTCATACTCCTACCCCCATGCATGAAGCCCATCAAAATACCTGGATGGCACATTGGGGACAGAAGTGGGTGCATATGACCACTTCGATAGAATATATATGTCAACAATTTATGGTTATGGAAAACGTGTAGGCTTATATACCTTCACACACTTTGCTAAGATGCCAATACATTTTAGCGATAGTTGAAGAGATCCACCGACATATTCTGGCACTGTTGAAAATCAAGGTATAGGCGCATACTCCCATACCTACATCTTGGATGACTCAACACTCCGATCATAATGATGAAGTGGTCATGCTGGAGCATGCACACATTCTTGCTCATGCCTGAGAGGATTATTGGCATGTCTCGATGAAGGGTTAGATATTAGACTGGGCTCATAATCTCATTCCAACCAAAGACAACTAGGTGAGAGTGGAACATGCCTCGGGATAGGGGAACATACTTATCAAAAAAGTCATTTGGCATAATCCCAAGGCCTAGGATCAGGCCCATATCCCCATTCTAGGAAAGGCTAACCAGGTGAGAGTGGAAAAAGCCTTAGGACAAGCTCGTATTCCTACCAGTTAATCTAGTAGGTATAATCTAGAAGATCACGGAGGAAAGGCACATATTCTTACTTCCACCAATGAATGAATACGCCAATATTATTCCAAGGAAATACAGGAGGAGGCTCATATTCCTTCTCTCATTCCAAAGGTTTGTCGGCATATTCCAGTAGGGAATACATATTTGGACTAGGTGTTTATTACTAATACAACCAGGGCCAACTAGGTGAGAGTGGAACACACCTTAGGGTAGGCTCATACTCCTACCAACAAAGACTGGAAACATATCCCAACGGAACATTATCATGCCCATAACCTGATCTTGACTGAGGTTCACTAAGTGAGAGGGGCACATGCCTCAGTACAAGCTCGCATACCTATAAAAAATGAGTCATCTTATCAGAATATTCTAACATATCCTTAGTAGTGGGCTCATATAACCACAACACCATGTATTTATATAAAAATTATGGAAACCACCGTATAATAGACTCATATCCTTGCACAAAAAAGAAATATAGGTCAGAATATTCCATCCAAAACATAACACATGGATTATATTCCTAATCTTCTCAATTCCAGTGTCCTTGAGGTTATTCAAGACACATTATCAACATTACAAGGGTCCGTCATCTCTTCTATCGAAGTGGAATCATAAGGTGTTCATTACCATGATAATACTCCATGTGGTAGTGTGAATATGGGTCATAGGGACCCTACTCCCGATATCCACCACCGTCAAACTCCATGTGGTGATATCTGTCATGGGCAAGAAAATTATCCCTTTTCCCAGAAACCTCTGTATAGAGAGGTGAAAAAATCACTGAAACCTTCATATAGAGTGGTTCTTGAAAAAATAGGGTCAAATGTATATGGTTCCCCACAAGTATCCAACAAACCTCCATTCCAGTCAATGAGTGACCATTAGAGACATCTTCTATGGTCCGACCGGATGGAGGTGTGTAAGTATAACAAAGAAGAGCCCTACATTGACATATACAGAGAGTTAGCTAGAAAAAACATCCCCATCATGTTCTAGCCCCTTGATACTTCTATCTATGTGATACCCGACGTTCTAGATAGGGAATACATTCCTTATCTATGCCGAAATATGTGGGTGACTCATCAGTGGATAGAGGAAAGATATCTCTATTATCCAGGATATGAGTGTCACCTTCAGACTCTAAATATACTCCATTACCAGCTCAACCTAGCTGCTATTTCTATGGCGTGAGATCCAAAATCAAAAATCACAATGCAAATTTGCAACATGCTTACTGACATAGCATCATGAAACTTCAGAAGCAGATCTATGATGCCACATCAGGAATCAAAATTCAAGGATGCAGAAATTAGAGAGTGTTACACTTTACCACTCCCCTAGAATAGTATATCCCCTCATACACAACATCCTATAATGCTATAGATTCTGACGAGATTAGGGGCACGGGTAATGCTCGAGCCAGTTGGTCACTGCAATAGAATTCCCCCACTCCAGTGATTCCCAAAAACCATATATGAGAAGAGAGGATAAAAAACATGACTTAAAACCGGCCCCTTAAAGATAATAGAAGGATGTTCAAAACATGGAAATTGAATTCATGATCGCCCATACAACTTATCGCAAGGAATGATCCTTATCATGGGATGCCATTGCACCCAACTCCCATGCAAGAACAACTACACCGCATCATGAAGAACATAGTAGCAGCTTCCATAGCATCCTTCCAAGAGTGGAATCACCCCCCTATGCTAGGAGAACATTTACCACCACCTCCACACTTGGGTCATTAGCAACCAAGAAAACTCAGGATGTGCCTGCAACCGTCACATGAGAACCCCAACCCCCAGGGTTGGGGGCATTTATATCTCAGTTGCTATCTTCAAATTCATTATCCCATGAAAGGTCCTGGGAGACATTAAGGAATATTCTAGATCACCTCAACCCCAATAGGATGGGGGAATTTTCATCTTCATGCCTAATAACATCCCTAGATAAACCCCACCCCATAGGGTTGGAGGCATTTTAATCATCACCAACACCGTAAAGGGAATCAGTGTTTTCTAGGTTGGTAGGAAGAGATCAACGATCCGCATCCCACTAGTTTGTCCCATCTCAAGAAAAACTTCTATTGGTTAGCGCTCGTTTGGAAAACCTGACAGAAAATTCCCTCAAGGTCACTATTCATGAACCAAGAGAAGAGGAGTGTATGGTGAAGGAAATCAGGCCCTATTGGGATCACAAGACAAAACATCCCAATAAGGCCAAGGGTTTGAGTGACAACCCCAATAAAAACTAGGCGGAACTGAATTTACATTTGGAAAGCAATTTCACAACCACCATTGCTTGATACACATCTGTGAATGTCATCACTACAAACATGGTGGAAATAGATCAAGATCTAAACATAGAAGGTCATGTTATGAAAAAAATACCCCGGGAGGAGGGTGATGTGGACACACCAAATGAGGTTGTGCGCACATGGAACCAAATAAGGCTCCATAATTTGGAATCACCAAATAATGTGTTTCCCCCTCCTCAGCAGAACATATCCAAAGATAAATGGGAAGAAGCAACTGCATATGGGTTTCCATATTCACAAGAGAAATTATCGCAATATAAGAGTGAGATATGAGCTCTTCGGTAGCTCAATGAGGAACTAAATAGGGAAAATATTCCCTCTGGGTATCATCTCCACCTAGTGGAAAATATTCTCCCTCCTATGATTGATCTTCCAACCAGATTAGCATATGAGTACTAAATTGGCACCAGGTCTAAAAAAACCATCTATATAAATGAGGAAGCCATGAATTATCAGAACCTCCCTCTATTGTGTAAACAAAGTCTCCCTCACTAGGGTAACTCTTTAGTCATAGGAAAAATCAAGGATCAATGAGAGATGAAAGTGGGACTACCTCATCGGCCCCCACCCTCTCCCTATGTATGGGAGGTGATTCGAAAATCAGTGTCCTCAGTGTTTCCCACTACCATTGAATCCCTGGCTACTCGAATAGAAGACATGGAAGGAAAATACGCACCAGTGAAACCTAAGAATAATCCATACACTGAATGGTTAGATGATACCCCGCCTCCACCAAACTCTGTAAATCCTACCTTTTCCACCTTTAACGGTGCAAGATATCCTAAGAACCATCTCACACACTTTGTGTCTCGATGTGGACCGATGATGGGCCATCGAGATCAGTAGGATGAAACCAGGATAATGTGTTTTATACAAACCCTGATAGGGAAATCCTTTTTATGGTATAGTATTCTGCCTACAAGATCCATCAAGAGATGGGAAGACCTTTTTCATCAGTTACTTTTCCAATTTAGTTCCACATTGAGGAAGAAAATGATCATTAACCTGATGAACTGCAATTAGTGTGAGAATGAGAGGGTGTATGAATTCATATCCAAGTGGAAGGGTATGAACTATTAACTCAGTATCCCTCTCTTGAAGGAACAACTGCTGGATCTTTGTGCTGGAAATTTTAGGGATGAGCTGCAGACACCCTTAATCCCCATGAAATATCTATGCGAGTTCTGAGAGTTCTTTAAAATAGAATAACGTGTTGAAGATGATATTAAGAAAACCCAATCCAAGTCTTGACTTATGCTTGCAACATAAGGGAAAAATCCAGGAAGAGTAGAAGCTGCAGCTGTTTCCCTCAAGCCCGCTACAGTCCAAGCACCCAGGTAAGATCTTAACTTCCCAACAACTCTTGCTGGCCGACAACAACCACAAAACCACCCTTGGTCAGAAGCACAAAGAAAACATGGCCCCCTAGGCTTTTAAGAACATATGAACAAGGTGTAGTCCTTATAAAATGAGAAAGTCCTAGATACTTATTGGAATCAATGGACAACAACCTGCTCATGCTTTGACAGCCCAAGAAGCTCGATGAAGTCAACCTCACCAATCATCCTAATTACAGCCATTTCCATAGAAGGTTGGGTCACAATATCCAAAATTGTTTCATCTTTAAGGATGCGATTCAAGGAATGTTCGACTCTGGACATGTGACATTAAATGATCCTCTAGAAAAAGTGGATTACATAACCATTTCCTGGTCAGATAAAGAGGGAGGATGGAATAAATTTCCTACCATGCAAGCATAGAAGATTGAAAATGGATGACTTGTAAAATTGTTGATCGAGCTCATAGTTCCCTGAAGGAAAAATTACTCAAACTCATAAAATATCCACCACCCAAAAAGGAAAAGTATGATGTGCCTCATAGGGGTGGGAGTAACCATTAGAATTAGGAATAAATAGAAGAATAAGAGTCATATTCTACTCCAATGTAGACTCTAACTCTTACGAATTTCCTCCCTGAAACATCTACAACACGGTCACCACACCACCAAATGGAATCCTCATCAGATGAGAAGCACATATTTGGTTCTTTCAACAAAATACACTTGTATAACCCCTTCTCCAATAATGATCATGCCCCCAAATATGGTTTTACCATATATAAGAGTGGAACGAGGGGCCGCATGCACTGAAGTCGAGGATACACAGGACAATGGAAATATGGTCGGATTCAGTATCGTGATCAAATCCCCATAGAGGACACATATTCATCCAAGACTCATGGGAAAGCTTTCCAACAGGCTCAATGGAATTAAAGAGGTGCCTCAGAGCCCTCCAACAGTCGCATGTACCATATTTTCTTCCATGACCACTTGGAGGGAGTTCAACCTGATCAACTCAGGCAATAGGGAGGGCCAACACAACATGTTCCACGTGTAGTGAATACTCCCTCAACCTCTGCACAAGCCCCAGGTCCATCAACCTTAGCCTATCCAACTCATAATCCACACACCCCAGAGTAGCCCCATATCGAGAAGCAGTGACCTTTAGCGTAAGAAGTATGATGTTCTAAAATATCTATTTGTGGTCCCAACCAAGATATCAATCCTTGATGTGCTTAGTCATTCAAGATAACTTTGGAAGGAACTTGTTGAATTCCTCTAAATCCTAAAGGAGTTTGAGACAGAATTCACTGAAATTGAGGTCTATCGAGTAGAGATAATGTCCCTAGGATGTAATGTATCCATATCATTCACTGATCAAGATCAGGAAGAGGCCATTCCAGGACACATCATAACCTTTTACATCTCAAGAAGACTCAATAATGTTAATGTCTAAAGGATGATGATCGAAAATGGATCCGAGATCAATCTCATCCCAGCCCAAACTCTCTGACATTTAGGGTATAGTGAAGGAGACATATCCCGTACAAAGATGAACATACAAAGGTATGATAAGCATGAGAAAAGGCCCCTCAGGAAGATTAAGCTAGAGACCCAATTTGGTGAACTCACATCTAAGGCTGAGTACATGGTCAACCAACAAGACACCACATATAATGTCTTTATTTGATGGTCCTAGCTCCATATCCACTCAGTGGTACCATCAAAATTCCATCAATGTTTGAAGTACCCCATTAATGTAAAGGTCAGCATACTTCACAATGACAACACTCCCTTCAAGACTTTCAAAGCCATATATGCTGAAGCATACTTATACAAGAATGGAGGAAAACAAATGATGGAGGATGATGTTATATAGGTTTCCACCCCCAATAGTTTAGGGACCAGCATTGTAAATAACTAGATCATGCTCGATGAGGATTACATGCTCCCCATAAACATGGTTTAAATAGCATACCTAGTCCTAGAGGTCTAGGCCTCTCCTATCCTCAGTGAAAAACATCTTCAACATCTCTCTACCACAACTCAGATGACAAGAGATGATGATATTTTTTCTGATGACCTCACTGACCCTTATAGTGATGGAGATACCCCTAAACTTCCATTCTCATCTGAAATTGTCCCTATAGACTCATAAATAGAAGAATATGTGGATGATCTCAGAAAATCACCTCTAGCATTCGAGGAAGGTGTTTACACCACCATAGATGAGCTTCGATAGATAAACCTAGGGATAGAAGAAGACCCATGACTTACCTTGATTAGAGCCTCCACTCCTACCAAAGAATAGAAGATGTATATCACATTCCTAAAGCAACACTGATATGTGATTTCTTGGAACTATACAGAAATTCCTGGATTGAATCCATATGTGGATACACACTATCTCAGACTACTATAAGAGCATTGGGGCTTCAAATTGGCACCTAAGAGAATGCACCCCTCTCATGATACAAACATGGAGGTGGAATTAGACAAGTTGATCTAATAAAACTATGTTCAAGAAGTGAAATACCTAAAATGGATTTCCAACATCATCCTCATCAATAAAAAGAACAGATAGATTAGGGTATGCATTGATTTCAGAGACCTTAATCGACAATGCCCGAAAGACGATTTCCCATTTCCGATCATAGAACTCTTGATCGATGTGACTGCTGGTTTCCAAGCCCTTTCCTTTATGGATGGGTATTCTGGGTACAATCATATGAAGATGGCCCTGGGGGAACTTCTTCTACCAGGTCATGACCTTCAATTTAAAGAATTTCAGTGACACATATTAGCATGCCATGAATCTCATATTTAATCCATTCTTAGTAAGGGTAGCTGAGTGTTATGTTGATGAACTAGTCATCAAATATCGACAGAGATGTGATCACTTCATGGATCTACAAGAAATATTAAACAAGTTGTGACAACATAATCTAAAGATGAATCTTCTAAAGTCCACTTTTGGGGTAACATCAAGAAAATTTCTTGGTTTTGTGGTATGCCATCCCGATATTGAGGTGGACCCAGAGAAGAATAGTGCTATCCTAGAAATGTCTCCCCCTAGGAATTTGAAAGAACTAAGGGTAATCCAAGGGAACCTCACCTACATTATGAGATTTATAGCCAACCTGGCTAAAAAATATGTCCTCTTCATGAGGCTAATGAAGAAGGGAGTCACCTACCAACAGGATGATGAGTGTCAAAAATCCTTCAAAAACATCAATAAATACCTGATGCAACCACCAAGTTTTATGCCTTTGGTGGAAGGGAAGACACTAATCTTATATGTGGCCACCATGGAACACTCACTAGGTGCCCTCCTCCTATAGAATAATGATGTAGGGTGCGATAATAGTCTTTACTACATTATCCAAACTATGATGGGTACCAAGACCAGATATTATAATGTCAAAAATAACTTTCTCACACTCATCTTCACAGTGAAAAATATAAGGCATTAAATGTAGCACCACAGAGTCAACCCGGTCTCTCATATTGAACTACTCAAGTACATCAATATCCAACCTACATTGATTTGGCATTTGGCTCGATGGGTGGTAATTCTACAGTAGTATGACATCCAGTTCATATCACAGAAGTCAGTAAAAGGACAAGATATGGTTGAATTCCTGGCGGCACATCCCACTCTATAAAATACACTATAGGACACTGAACTCCCTGAAGAAGAGGTCTTCTATTCCCAAGACACTCATCAGACATGGAATATGTATTTGGATAGTGGCTCCCAGATTCCTATTAGCATAAGAATGGAAAACCCAAAGCTCAATTGGGTTGGTCTGGGGATTATATTTTTCTTTCCAGAAAAAATAGTTCTTCCCTACTCTTTATCAATGTACGAAGGCTACCTGAATAATTAGGCTGAGTATCAAGAGATCATCTCTAGGTTGCAACTAGTTCTACCGCTACACATAGCCTACCTGAACATCAAAGGGGATTCAAAACTGGTGATAAATAAGATCATTGGTGAATATTCCATCAAGAATGAAGAACTAGCCCCCTCAACGGCTAGGTTAGGGGATTAATGGAAGAGTTCCCTTTTGATCCCATACTGCATCATATCCCCCAATCATAGAATTCTTGTGTTGACGCATTGGCTAATGTAGTTTCCGTCTTGGCTAGCCCTGATTAGGAGAAGGCAACCTTCTGCATAGCACATTGAGGAATGGTCTCATTGATCATCGTATCTGATATGAAGGAGATTAATCAGGTCAGCACCACCCCAGAGCCGAATGAAATAGTGACCACCACCATATAGATGGATCCCATAATTATCTATCTTCAGGATGGGACTCTCCCAATTGATCATGCTGGAATGGAATATATTTGGCTTTGAGAAGAAAGCTTCACCTTACAAGATGGACCAAATGACCATAAAATCCTATACAAGCATGGTTTCGACAAAATTATCCATTGTTGAATAATAGAGGGATAAGTTCTTTCCGTTATAGAAGAAGTCCATATAGGCTCCTGCGACACCCACCAATATGGGATTAGGGTCTCCCACTAGATCAGATGGTTTGTATATTGCTGATAGACCATGATACAGGATGGTGTGGAATTCACTAAGAAATTTCATGCATTCTAGATTCATGAAAACTTCATCCATTATCCCTCATAATTACTACATACAACCAGATATTCCTAGACATTTTCCATTTGGGGGATGGATGTTGTGGGGACATATCCCCTAGCCAGCACAAAGCAGTTCAAGTACATACTTGATGCTATAGACTTCTTTTCCAAATGGTCTGAGGTGATACCCCTCAAGGAAATCAGAACAAAGAATATCATCAACATCATAAAATCCCATATCATCACCATGTTCGAAGTCCCTTACATGATCTTGATGGAAAATGGAACCGAATTTTGTTATGTGGAGTTGAAGAAGTTTTACCAGGAATATAACATTTAATCCAATCATTCATCTCACTATCATGTGGAGGAAAATGGACAGATAGACGCCTTCAATAAGACCTTATAAAATATACTCTAGAAGACAGTGGACAAGGATAAGAAGTCTTTTCTGGAAAAACTCTTACATTTTTTATGGGCCTACCATACCACCACATGTACTGCTACATAAGAAACTCCATACTCACTAGTGTACGGGATAAAGGTAGTGTTACCCATAGTGGTCTAGCTTCCTTCACTCTGAATAGCTGTTTGCAGGAAACTCTCAGATGATGAAAAAGTACAGAAAGGAATGGATGAGTTGGAGTGACTAGATGAGAAAATGTTGCACACATTGCACAACCTCAAGATCCACTATAATAGTATAGCACAAGCCTTTAATAAAAAGGTTCACCTCCATTTGTTCATCCAAGGAGAACTTGTACTAGATCTCAGAACCTCAATGATACCAGGGAATAAGCCCCCAAAATTGAAACCCAAGTGGGAGAGACCTTACATCATACATAAGTTCTATCATAATGGGGTCTATTCACTAGACACCATGGATTGGGAGTGTGTCACGCCACCCACCAATGCGATGCTCCTCAAGATATACTTTGTGTAGCCACCAGCAATAGGGCATCCACATTGGTGTAAGTCCCATATTTTTCCTTTCTGTATGATGTTAAACTTCATTATTCTATAATAACTACATATAGCTTGATTCTTGTTATCACATGATACATATTGATGCCCGAATTTCCAATCCTAGGCTTAGCTACAACTATCAACATGAGATAATGACCAACTCTATGTATGAGCCATGACTCTGTAGAGTATCTCCTTCTCTAGAACTATGTACATCTTGATTCTAATTTTAAATGATATATTTAGGGATGAATTGATCATATATCTTGGGAAAAATACCGCACGACATAAAATACTCCTATCATATCCTCTATTTCCTCTGAA
This sequence comes from Viscum album, assembly GCA_963277665.1. Taxonomy (NCBI): domain Eukaryota; kingdom Viridiplantae; phylum Streptophyta; class Magnoliopsida; order Santalales; family Viscaceae; genus Viscum; species Viscum album. The sequence goes on from OY728164.1 coordinate 1,182,534,949, forward strand.
TGGTGAAATGGACCCTTTTCATTCCTTGTTTCTCACACTAATCATAGCTCACACATGCTTAGGAATTTTGGTAAGGGTTTACCTATATAAAACAAGGCATGAAGGATTTGGATGAAATCATACAAGGAAATAAAAGGTATCTAATGTCCTTACTGCATGGAATAAAACTGCATAGATCTGTGATATCCACCTCCATTCACGTCGGGTCACCCACATCCTTACCGCAAGATGATAAACTGCACAGTAATTCTAGAACTATGTGTGTCTTAATTACTATCCTTGTGGGATACGTAGTAAGACCTGGACATTTATTCTTCTGGTCCATCCCCAGGTACCAAAAATCCTACCTTTTTTTTTCTGGCCTCTTTTACTGAGCCCATTTTAGGGATGAATGGCTTGGTGTGGATCTCTTTTGTCCTAATTCACACCACGTTTGATTTATCATGCCATGCACATCCCCTTAGGGACCTCATTCTCCCACATCTTTCCTTACCACATGAAATTAAAATACATGGAAGTACATCCTTACCACATGACATTAAACTGCATGGAAATATGTCCTTGACACATGACATTAACTGATACAGTCCTTCTAGAACTATGTGTGGTTTGATTCTCATCTTCATGAGATACATAGTGATGCATAAACCTATAATCTTGGGACCAACCATAATATCCTCATTAATTAATGTCGGTCAACCTTTTTACTTACCATATGATGTTAAACTATGTTGAAATACATCCTAACCACATGATGTTAAACTTCACAAAACTTGCAGAACTATATCTATCTTGATTATCATCCTCATGAGATACGTAGTGACACCCAAACATTTTATCTTCAGGACCAACCACGAGTGTAGCCTCCTCTGGTCCCTGGAAAAAGTTTTCTAGGAAAGGTGAATAGTTTGGTTGAGACCTCTTTGGTTTTCATTCATGTCAAGTTACTCCATGGAACCACACCGTGTATCCAAACGTTAGGTACTTTACCTTATGGTCTGAATCGGATGACCCTAAACTATCCACATATGTCCCTACAACATGAAATTAAATTTTTCCACATCATTCTCACTGTATAACGTTAAAATACATGGAATTAAGTCCTTACGACATGATGTTAAACTTCATAGAAGTACCTCCTTACCGCATGATGTTAAACTGCATGGAAGTACATCCATACAACATGATGTTAAACTGCATAGAAGTACGTTCTTACCGCATAACACTAAACTACATAGAATAACATCCTCACTACATGAAGATAAACTATGTAGGTCATCATCCATCACCCTTACTTATCAGATGATCGTAAGAGCCTTACCCTGAACTACCAGAGAATGTAGTTCTTCCATTATCTTTTTGAAAATCTCAATCCATAGTCCACACATCATGTCTCAAGCATCTCGAGTTGTCTCAAATATTTCATTTCCCTTGAAGAGGAAATAAGATCTCTCTATTTTTCAATGATATTGATGCGAGGGCTCAAACCAACCAACCAAAGACATATTGGCCTAGTATAAAGGGATTTATGATTCTTGTGATCCTGACATCGCCAAAGTGGAACCCAACACCCCATTGTGTTATAGGTTATCCCTAGAATTATGGTCCCATATTATCACTCATGACCTGAGAACCTTGATCCATGATTTACAGCATCTCCACCGCCTTCTCAGAGGGATGTTGGTGTGATCTTGGCCCTTTGTATCCTAATGAGCCTCTTGTGTAACATACCCATAATAGGTCCAAATGGCATAACCTTAAAATCCTCACACCTCAGTCAAATCTATACGACCTAAAACTCTAGCACATAATGGTTGAAATATCAAGACCCTAAAATACTAATGAAAGAGACACAAAACTCTTCAGGATGAAAACTTACAAAGAGAGACTTAAGAAAAATTAGATTAATAGCCCGCTAAACTTGTCATCTCTAGAGTTTAGGAAAAAATTAGGGCATAAGAAAATAAGGAATAAATATTGTAGGGTTTATTCTATAGATCAAGTAAATTCCAAGATATACTCACTGGACCCCCTAGTCAAGAAAAAAATTAGAGTAATGATTCTTCACATCTCCTTACCGTGAGAATATGTTAGACTGGTGGGGGTACAACTTTTAGGGTTTTTGAAACCTTCTTGGATATTACATTTTTCATATATTCCACTTCATGATTTAATTCATCTCATATCTTTATAAATCTTTCATTTACCATAAATAAGAAAAGAGATCTCTCTATTTGGACATGCCATTGACATGAGGGCTTTGACCCACCAACCTGGGACATCTTGGCCCAACATAATGGGATTTTCAATTCTTGTGAGCATGATGTCACCAAGGTGGAACCCATAACTCCATTTTGTTATAAGTATCCCCAAAATGACTATCCCATACCTTCTTAATGAACTGATCACTTTGGACTATGATTTATAGTCTCTATATCATACTATCCAAGCAAATATTTTATCACCTTGTTTTGTACTCATTCTCAAAGATGGAATGAGATCCTTCATTCTTGAACCTTTTTATGGCTCACACCATGTAATTTTAAACCACAAGGTATAGAGATTGAGCTATTCAATTAAGAGCTATGTTTCCCTAGGGTGCCAGAACCCTTCCTAAATAGACTCTCTTCCATACCCAACTTCATCATCTGAATGTTTGAGCCCACATAATATATCCCTTGGAAAGGAAAAGAGATCTCTACACTTGTCCATGCTACCAACACAGAAGGATGCATACCCACTGACTAGGGACATATTGTCCCAACATAAAGGGTCTTCTAATCCTTGTGAGACTCAACAACACCATGAAAAAACCTAACACCTCACAGGGTCAAGGAAAATATCCAAAATGTCTACCCTATTCCATATCACTTGGCTCAAGCTTCTAGGTTGTGATTTACATCACCTACATCCCAACTATCCATGTGGGACTAGCTTCCCTAGAATTTCACAATCAACCATATTCTCCCCATATATCTTCCATATCCCTTGGAAAAGAGTAGAGATCAGCTTTTCTTGGCCATGATATCGATGCATAAGGGACTTAACCCACTAGTTAAAGGCATATACACCTTTGTATATGAGGAAATATGATCCTCGTGATCCCTATTAGTATCATGCAAGAACGCATCAACCCATAATGTTTTCAGTCATCTATGTTATACCAGCCCCATATTTCATAAAGGTCCAAGATAAAGGCCCTAAAATAAAGAAAAAGATGGTATGAGCTAAATACCCTAAACTAAATCAAAGGATGTTCCGAGCTAAATACCCTAAACTAAATCATATGACAGTTGTCCCAAGGCCCACTATACAACCTTATCATGCTCGAGCTGCTTCCCACATATATGAAAATCACTCATCCTTTAGGAAATATCTCCTGCTCTGATGATCTCTTTGCACATCAAACATTCAAGCTCATATATGTCAATGAAAGAGATGGGCATCTACAACAAATCCTAATTCAAGAAAATTTCAAAGCATCACACAAAGAAGAAGATTGGGAGTAAGCTAAAATCATCCATTCATAAAATGGAAAGGAGGGTAGAATATCTACATTTTGGAATCTCTCTAAAAACCTTAGAAAACATGGGGTGTAGTGAAAAAGTATGGTATAAAGTGTAATAAAACTAAATTACAACAAAAAATGATTAGAAGTACTAGAAAGATCGAAAAGGGTTTGGCAGGATGATTCAATTAAATGTTGAAATGTTTCCCTCCCCGCTTCCTCCACCTCTTCCAATGGATAAATAATTTAGACAAAAGTAGTAAGATCCTCAACTCTCCTTTGAGTAGTGGTAAATGAAGTTAATGATGTTGAAAGATTGGACTTCAGTTGAGCAATCATCTCTTTATACCTCCAAATCTGTGTCGTCCAAGCATCCATCTAAGCTTTCAATTTATAACATAGCTAATGACCCTTCTCAAGTGCCTCTTTCATCTCTTTCAATTGTTTGGTGAGGGAGGCCTCATTCAAAAAATCATGCAAGCTCCCCTCTTATGCAGCCATGTATCTCTAGGTTAGGACGATCTATTTCATAAGTTTGAATAGAGGCTTCCAATAAAGAACATCTAACCCCAGATCATGGAATAATTGGTGAAGTTTCTCCCCTTAAATATAGAATGTCACTAGAGGGTCCTCAGTAATCAAGGCCTGGATATGCTCCCAGGACAACCTATGACATGAACAAGCCTCAGTAGATAATGAAGTAGGTATGGTAGAAGGATCTCCAACCAATCAAATCAGTAATGAAATAGGAGAGGCGGCCCCATACACCCTCTTTCAATAGGTGAATCATCTATAGCCTACATTGTAGGAATAATATCCTCAAAATAATTTGGTCCATTATCCGAACAACTATCATCTGAGCGAAGTAATTTTCAGGATGCCTCGACCAAATCCACAATCATATCCATCTATGCCATAGATAGAGTAATCGATAATTAAAGAGTCTTGTCCACATGATGGAAAAACTGTTCCAACACACCATCGGGATATGCCATCAACTATGCCCGAGCATAATCCTGGGTGATGCAAGCAGGAGTATCGACATGCAAGAATATAATCACAGACTCGGTGCCTTCATGAGATAACATCTTCCAAAATTGGCAGATAACACCAGGATTCCGTTCTCCCTGGACACTGGAAAAGAGAATTGGGGAAACCCTATGCACACAACCAAATTTTTGGGAAAACCAATGAGGTGAGTATGGCTTTTAGATAATAAGCTCGTCTACCTGATCCACAAGGGAACCATCCCAAAGGAAGACAATATAAGATCTTTTATTAAGAGAACCACTACCATCGTCAATGATTGAACCATATGGTATATGAAAGATAGAGATATCAAAACTGTCAAACCGACACATTGAACCTTTGACCTCTATAGGGGTTATGGACATAGGCCCAACTTCAGAAACATACAAAAATCTGGGATAGGATATGGGGTCTAGAATCTGGGAAATATTGCAGTAGTCATAGCAATTAAAGTGATCCCTTATCCAGCCAAATAGAAACTGAAGAGGACCTCTAATTCTGTAGGGAGTATTTCCTTGTTGGATATGGACCGACATCTAGTAATGACATGCAAGGATTGGTATGGCCAAGTTGATATGTCACCCCTTTATGAGTGCTGACACCATCAATAGGGTGCTAACATGGATGACAGATCATGTATCCCTAGTTGGGAAGAACCACCCGTTTAGAAACATAGTAAGAAAAACCACTAGGCTATGTTCTAGAGAAACCTTTGAGTTCACTTGATAACCCCATGAAGTATAATACCCAGCTTCCAGAATGGACCAATATGAGCTAGTATCATTGAAGACCTACTGCGAGGGACACTAAAGAGGGATAATGATTCTTGGTTTGACCCCACTTCTATATAGGAAAATTTTGATCTATTCAGTCAAAGAAACAAGCGATCACACTGTCAATTCTCTCCCCAGTTCATTCCTTACAAGGAAAATCATTTCCTTCACTAGAGCCAGTGTATACATAGGATCATCCCAAATGTTTTCATTAAGGAAAAACTCATCATACATATCTCCAAGAGGAGGGATTATACATAGCTGATGGATATTACACATGATGATACCCACCTCACCACGGGGAAGGTGGAATGTGTTGGTCCCAGGGCACCAAGAGATGATCATTTTCTGGAGGAGTTCAGGCTGGCAGTAGATGATGAACTGAGATATCCACATGTCCTCATGAAGATGAACCATATATAGATCATCAACAAATTTCAGTAAGCTTTGTCGTACCCATAATGGCCATGAAAATTCATTAGAGAAATTTACACCAGGGCAAAGGTCCCACTTCGAGTACCATACACCACCATGTGTTCCTAGGGAAGAGGAAAATATACTTGAATAGCTTTGAGCGATAGGCTATTGGGTGAGATCATGACCATCCGAGATCAGGGGGAATAGCCAAGTAGATAGGAAAAGCCCCATGATTGAGAAATTGTTAGCTGATCATCTTTGGTAATCATCATATGAACAGAGTCCAAGGAATTAAACACCCAATGAGATGAAAGATTAAAGTCTAGGGAGGGAATAACTACATCATCCATCAGTCCAAACTCATACAATGGAATCCATTCAGATATTGGATAATCCTAAATACTAGGTGAAATGAACCTCTATAAAATCTCGATATCAGTACGCATATGATAGCTAGGATTGATATTGCTATTCCTAGAAATCATGGACCTCTTATTAGCCTCAGTCGAGGAACCTTGATGGGATCCAAAATCCATTTGTAAAATAATTAAGTGGCACATGTTAGACAAGGAATATAAAGTTTGTATATGGTGAAAGGCATGAAAATTCACCAATGGCATCATGTGCATTGAATGACCCAACTAAGGGTTCACGAGCCACATCAAGGGTTCACGAACCACCTAGTCTCTAGAAGACCTGTGGTGCGCATAAACCTTATGAGGCCCCAATCACATCTCATGACCTCTTTAGAGACTCATGGTCGCATGACTTGTACATGGTCATTAAAATCAATGGGGAGGTCGAGAAAGTAGAACTTTCAAAGTCCTCATGACAACCGCCTAATTTTAAGGAATTACTGAAGATTAGTCTACGATTGAAACAAATGAGTGTCTATGTAGGAAGCAAACTTGTGCAAGATAAAGGCTCACAATTTGGACACATAGTGAAAACTCTTAGACAAGTCTCATGATCAAGGTTCACGGCAAGGTCTTACAACATGGTAGTAGCGGGAGAGCTCTACAGAAGGAGGTAGTTGGTGGAATGAAATTTCCTCCCTCCCTATATATAGGAATTTATCATAATACCAAAGCTCACACGATAGACCGAGCATCACCCGATATCAGAGGTTCGTGACACCACTAAGGAATCTGGTAGGCATTTAGTTTTCCTTAGTACGGAGTCTTGGTCCCCTCAGATGTTTCTCCTGAGGGGGGGGGGAGAGTTTTTTGATGCTCACTAAACACGCATTAGTAAAATCACAAGGGAAGAAGCACTCGAACAAGGGTATTATCTTTCCCATGAGATCAAGGAAGGAGAGGATGGTCTAAGACTTATAGAGCCTCTAAAATACTCGTGATTGTGTGACCATATCAAGGTCAAATGAAGTCTCTATGAATGGAACCTAGCACACGACAAGTCCTACAATACTCTCCTCCATGAGCACCATTTCTCACCAGTGGCCGAATGATGATAACCAAATGGGAGCCTCTCAACTCACGTAGTTTTTCATTGAAAATTTCATGACAAACCACCAAGATTACCTAAAAAATAAAAGGGAGTGACATTAAATGGTAGAGACCCCTGGTGGTCACATAGATCATGCGTAGAGTCATCACTAGGAAGAATAAAATCCCTAGATGATGTCCAAGACATCTTGCAATATCTATAAGCCTTCATCAAGAATATCAAAGGAGATAACTAGGGGAAGGATATAGGGGTTTGCGGTTGCTGGAAGACATGTGGTGCACCCCTAAAGACACACGATGCACTACAACCTATCCAGCAAGTCTTGCGAAACCCCTTAGGCTCATCAGTCATACCACATGGAAACCTTCAGGAATGTTCGGACAACTCCACAACTCCCTAAGGAAATACAAATGGTTTTTTCCACAATAAACTTGCACACTCTCATATGATCCATATTAATTACAGGAGAAACCACTGTAAAATCAAGTAAAAATTGAAGATATTACTATAGCATACTCGCATACTTTCCATCTATTATCGTATAAAAAAAAGGGAATCAAAATGGAGGAGGTGATTGGTTTTTTTGGTCACCGAAAGACATGCTACATGCCCCCAAGTGATACGAGATGCACCACGAGTCCCAAACATCCTGTCTAGTGCGTCTCATGAGGTCCCTCTGGCTTGTCAGCCTCGCTGCAAGGAAGTCCTTGCACATGTCTAGGAAACTTCACAGTTCTCTAAGGACAAACATATAGGTTTTTACATGGAATGTTCACACACCACCATGCGATCCATATTGGTCATGTGACATATCTCCAAAAAATAGAGGAAATACCATCAACACCATATGTGAAATCTTGTATGACTCCCGACCTTCTTTATATAAAAATAATGAGATAGGAAAGGAGATGACGAGAAGGGTTCACAGTCATTGAAGGGCATGAAATGCACCTAGAGCACCCTCAGTAGGGTCCCGTGAGACCTCGAGACAAGCCATACATGGACTTGAAAATGACTTCCGATAGTCTTTTGGATCTCGCTAAGACCCTTGGACATGTTGACATGACAAAATCAAAGTCCTTTTAAGTGCAAGTCTTAAATTGTCATCAATAATACAATAAAGGGTGGATGGAACTGCGACCACTGAAAATCAGGTGACACCCTTGATGTGGTCCACTATAGAGACTTGTGAAACCGTGTAACACCAGACCCCACATCGACACCAGCTTGGAAATGCGCTAGATTCCCTACACAAACCAGTGAGTATGTGGATGGATACACCTATAAATTCTATAATCAAACTTAAATAAATGGTTGGTTAGTTGGAAGCTATAATTTTGGACCCAGGCTACTACTACGCACATCAGCGTTCAGACTCTGGGCTTCTAAACACCACCGATCGTGTGGCCTGTTGACTTTCTGCCAGGTAATACACTAGTGGACCACCAAAACAGTCATGTGTCAAACATAAATCCCTTCGTATGATCGATCAAAGGTCACATGATGGACTTATGGCAGGACATACGAAGATCCTACCACATGTATTCTAGATCACACTAGACTCAAACAAACTAACATTGAACTGAGCCAAGGGACTTGCAATACAGGGGAAAGAGTCAAGATTCAAAGTGGAAGACTCAAGTGGAAGGTGTGATCAAAAAACTCCATATGCTTTGTGGGTTTCACTAAAAAATACACAATAGTACCAAGTCACATCACCTGTATCTCATGACAACCCCTTTGACACGTCACTGGGGACATGAAGAGAACTCTAGACATATTAGGACAAGTATCGTGAACCTCCCTCAGAACATACCTCTTGGATCTTGTGAACCCAATGGTTGTGTCCCCCTGGTCTTGTGAAGTCCTTAGGATATATCTTCTAAGTCATATAATGGGGCCCAATCATGTTAACAAAGTGATGCCAACACATCTGGACATGACAACCCAACTCTTGCGGCACCCTGTGGATAAATCACCTGAGACCCGCGGCGTCCCTTGGACATGTCAGAATGGTCTCACGATGTCTCATAGAGATGTTAGTCAAGACATGAAACACCCCCTATAAATTTTATCCTTGTCTTATGATGTCTACCAGAGGTGTTACCCAAGATATGTGACACCCCTCAGACCATGAAACCATGTCTCCCATGGAACCCTCCATATGAGTCGAGCCAAGTAATGCAATGACTTTTGAGGCATGCCAATTGGGTCATGTGACAACTTCTAGATAATAAGGCCCATTCATCAGGGAATCCTTAGTGTGTAATCACAAACACAAAAATAACTATGAGAACTCTGATTATCTCTATAACTGGGAAACATAGGATGCCTCCTTAAAGGCCTAAACTCCATAACAAACACCCCAAGGACTTCCCCAATACACATGTCTCATAACCATATTCCATGAGGCTGATCATGTACTACCTTTTGTTTCTCACAATGATAATTGATCATGTAAGCTTAGGGAGATGCAACAAACAACTCATCAGGAACTAGATCCCCACTAATCAGGGCAACCTCAATGTGTAAGCCCTAACACAAAAGGAACTACAAAAACTCTAATTCCTTCCATATTCAAGATACGTAGGCAACCTATCCTCGAGGTTTGAGACCCATATTGAATAATAAAGGAAATACAAATATCTAATCCCCCCTCTACCCAAAGAAATGGTAGTGATCAAGTGATACACCTTGTTTCTCACAATGAGTATGCCTCACATGGGCTTAAGATTCACATTAGTTAGGACAGTTCCACCATTTACCCACGGTTGTAAGAGATGATTCGGAATACAAACCCCAATATGAGTGAAATACAATGATTATGATTCCTACCACAACCAGGATACATATTATTCCTCCTCAAGACTCGAGATCAAATACATAGTGACTCAGTACCCAAACATAGTCTTCTCAGCATGGAATTAAACTATTAAAGACAAATGAACTACGTGGGTTTTCATTCATGAAATAACTAGTATACGTAGGACACCTCATAATGGATCAATCCCATCCTTGATATATTTATTGTCTCCATATCTGGGAGCATATCCCAACACACTTGGATATATGGTTTAAACATATAAGAAATCATTCATTACTGAAAAATGATAAAGAAACTCTGATACATACAGAAGGATTCTCCAAAGAATTCCCAATCTATTACATAAAAAAGGGAATTAACCCATATTCATTTTTAGGTTATATGGTCTCTCATTGGGATTAGGAAGAGATTCATGAACATGTCTTAAAACTATAATAGAGTACCTGAGTAGGAAAAAATTCCCCCTAAAAGGGTTTGATGATCCTGACCTCCCATCCTATCAACCAACATGAGTCCCCAAGAGTCGATGGGCCTAAAAACCAAGATGACCTCCAACCATTGGAAAGAAGTTCTATACTAAAATATGTATAAGGAAATCATTGAGAGTTTCTAGGGGAGATGAGGCAGATAGATAACCTGATGCATGTGATTGAGAGATGCCTTAAAATATTCCTTGGTCAAACCATTGAGGGGAAACCATTCCACATCTTGTAAAAAACCTGACAAAAAAGTGGTAAACCTAGAACATTCTCAAGGAATGTATCCTTAAACTTCTCCCACATCATAGAAAATTAAATATCATAGAATATATTGCTCTAAGCATCATAGTATCTATATTTTAAGGAATCAGTTGTATCCTCTTGCACATGATATCATCTTTCTCTATATGGGATTCCTTCTTAACAAAGAAGGGTAAAACATATCCCAGTAATTCAGGTACACTATAACCCCAACTGGTAATAGTCAACTAATCATGGATGGTAAGAAACCAATCAATTCTAAGGAAAACAATGTAGGTCCTCACCTTATACTATGGAATAATTCTACATGAGGATCTCTCCCCTGTTATAGCTAGGTCACATGGTTGATAGAATTGTGATCACCTATCCTCCTATGTAGGAACCTCCACACACAAGGTTAGAGAGAAAAGGATCCATTGGTATTTCTAGGCATTGAACTAGGGATATTTCCATGGAAAAGTGGGTTGAAAATAAAGGACCCCGGGACACCCTGAGAGGGGAGGGGTGAATCAGGGTGACCACTTTTTCTTTTAAAATGATGGATCTTGTTCCCACGTTGGTAGGAACTTGTTGAACATGTATGAAGATTATGATCAGAATGAAAACATTCACAAGCACAAAGAAGACACAGCCATTTTTACTTGGTTCACCACTAAGGGCTACGTCCAAGGAGCATACGCCGACAGGTTGTCGGTCGTACCAAAATCCACTATACTTCACTAGCTGTAGATTACAAAAGTTCGGGTACAGTCGCTCTGTCCCAGGCTCACTGCCTTTACAAAGGTTCAGGGATAGCTCACTACTTCCCTCGGGTCACTCCCGTTGACTCCCCCTGGCTCACTGCCGTTGGTGAAGTCCCACTCAGTTTATAGACGTGAGGGTCTCTTCAATAGATTTGCATTGAAGTCTTTGCCTCTGCTCAGCATGAGACTCTGCTTGCATCGAAGTCCGAAATAGATGCACTAGAACGCACAGAACCACTGAACCGGATAACCAGAACGTACAGACAAACCTTACTAACAATTGCGCGCAACACCAACCCTTTCCACGCAAAACCGTCCTATTGCACGCAAAATTTACTTTTCGCGCGGAAAAATATTTCGCGCAAAAATCTCCTTTTTCGCGCAACTCCGAATATATCGCGCAATCCCCTTTACGCTATCCTTTTTCGCGCATCATACCTCGGATCTTCTCGAAGTCTTCCACACCCGCGAATGAAGGGGGTCACCTCATATTTATAGGCGACTGAGACCCCTGCGCGAAAAATCCACTTCGGCGCGGAAAACCTCTCATCTGGCGCATAATATTTCACCCAGCTCAAGTATTTCGCGCACAACCCTTATTTTCCGCGCAGCCCATGCCTTTTCCATTTTTCACCAATCTGATTTCGAAACACTATTTGCGCGAAAAACTTTGATCCACTATTTCGCGCATCCCGCTGTTTTTCACGCCTAACTTAAGTATTTCGCGCAAGCCTCTTATATTTCGCGCACCACCTCCTTTTTGTGCGAACCACCTTTTGCAGACAATCCATGTCTTCATTTTCCGATTTTGAGGCCCAAAAAATTGGCAAACACTGGGAAACAACGCCACCTTCAATACTGTTGTCTGCTTGAACTGTATGATCACTTTGCTGGAACACATTCGGAAATTCCACTGAGGATTGACAACAAACACAAACCAAACTACAATTCTTGCATAGAACAACCATGGGTCCAACAATCTCCCCCTTTGGGTTTGTTGGCAATCACAAAATAAAATCAATAGATCACCATCCACATGCATACCAAAAATGAAAGGATCAACTCAGCCAGCACTCTAAGTCTACGTAAGCAATGCTCGGTGTAGAAAACAAGAGAGGAAGCTTGAATTGGGTTCCCATGTTTTGGAATGCTCAAAGTCGCTCAAGAAATTTTCTTACACTGAACTCTCATCATGTCACAGAAGCATTACATGTCCATAGACAATCCTGACTTCCTGAAATTATATTATACCTTTCCTTTCTCCCCCATTGACAATAAACCCAAAGGCCGGTAAATTAATCAATGTTCCTCTCAAACCATACTCCCCCTGGATAGTATCTCCCCCATAAACCTGCATCATATCCATAAACAGATAGAAAGAATTACCATAAACGGGGAGAGGGGACTTCCGGAGCCTCCTTATGCAGTAGGAGGTGGTCGAACACCGAGGTTCAACCGATGCTTCTCGAACACAGCCGCGGACAATGGCTTGGTTAGGATATCAGCCACTTGCTCATTAGTTCCAACATGAGCCATTTTAATCACGCCTTGTTCAACCTTTTCTTTGATAAAATGATACCGTATTTCAATATGTTTTGTACGAGAATGCTGAACCGGATTCTTCGTAAGATCAATTTCACTTTTGTTATCACAATAAATCACCATTGGTTGCTGCACCTTATCACCAATATCTGTTAGCTGCTGCTTCATCCAAAGAAGTTGAGTGCATGCTTTTGTGGCGGAGATATATTCAGCTTCAGCAGTACTAAGAGAAGTACTTTCTTGTTTCTTGCTCAACCAGCCAACACATTTCTGCCCAATATAGAAAGCTCCACCACTAGTGGACTTTCTATCTACAACATCACCAGCCCAGTCAGCATCAGAAAATGTTGATAATTCACTGTCCCTGCCTGCAGCAAAAAATAACCCGAAGTTATGCGTACCTTGAATGTACCTCATGATTCTTTTTACTGCTGCCATATGTTCCTCCTTCGGATTACTCTGAAAGCGGGCCGCAAGACATGTTGCAAAGACAATATCTGGCCTTGTCGCTTTCAGGTACAGTAGGCTTCCAATGATCCTCCTGTACATGGTGGGATCAACAGAGTTCCCATCCTCATGCTTTCCAAGTTTCGTTCCAACCGCAATCGGAGTTGACATTGGTTTGGAGTCTTGCATATTGAACTTTTTCAGCAGCTCTCTTGCATATTTTTCCTGAGAAATGAATGTGTATTCCTTCTTTTGAATCACTTGCAGCCCCAAGAAATATGTGAGCTCCCCAATCATAGACATTTCAAATTCTGATTTCATGTGGTTGGCAAATTCATCCACTGATTTCTTCCTACTGCCACCAAATATGATATCATCAACGTAGACAAGAACCATGAATTGATCTTTTGGAGAATTCTTCACATAGAGATTGTGATCAACTCCTCCTCTTTTGAATTCCAACTTCTTGAGATATGAATCTAGCCGTGAGTACCATGCCCGTGGTGCCTGCTTCAAACCATATAGAGCTTTCTTTAGTTTGCAGACCTTTGTTTCATCGGTACCCAAGACAAACCCCACCGGTTGTTCAATGTAGACTTCTTCTTCGAGTACACCATTCATGAATGCTGTCTTAACATCCATTTGATATACTTTATATCCTCTTTGGAGTGCCATGGCAAGGAAAAGCCTGATTGATTCCAGTCTAGCAACTGGAGCAAAGGTTTCTTCAACATCAATACCTTCAATCTGAGAGTATCCTTTACATACCAGTCGTGCCTTGTTTCTGATAACACTTCCATGCTCATCAAACTTATTTTTGAAGATCCATTTGGTACCAATCACATTGTGACCTTCGGGTCTCTGGACAAGATCCCATGTCTGATTCTTATCAATCTGATCTAATTCATCATTCATGGCTTTCACCCAAGATTCATCTTTTGCAGCTTCTTCGAATGAGGATGGCTCTACAACTGATAGAAATGAAGATTGCGTGGTATTCCTCATCCTTCTGGTTTGAGTGGGTGCACTCCTATCCCCAATTATGTTGGATGGATCAATCTCATCTCTTCGATTTCTCCTGTGAGATTCAGTAGTATTCTCTTCAGCCATAGTTTCTTCTTCAGATTCTTCTTCTGAGTCAACATCATTATGTGATTGATGAGTGTTTTGAACAACTTCCTCTATTTCTGCATTTGTAGTTTCTTCATGTCCACATTCGTCATGACTTTCTATCACATCAGCATATGACGTCCGTGAAGCATTTGTGGTTCTCTCTTCAATTATCTTAACATCATTTCTTTCCACAATCCTTCCCAAGTGATTGTTGAAACATTTGTAGGATTTGATGTTCATTGAGTAACCGAGGAAGATTCCTTCATCTGTGTTGTCACCATATTTCCCCTGATTTCCTTCTTTGTTCCTGATGAAGCACTTACTTACAAAGACACGAAAGTATTTTAGAGAAGGCTTCCGTCCATGCCACAATTCATATGGTGTCTTCGTCTCACCCATGTAAAGTTCTGTTCGATTCTGAATGTACACTGCAGCTTGAACAGCCTCTTTCTAGTAATGTCGTGGAATACGATTCTCAATCAGCATAGTTCGTGCCATGTTGTTCACCTGTCGATTCCGACGTTCAACAACTCCATTTTGTTGTGGAGTTCTCACAGAAGCTACCTCATGTTGTATCCCATGCTTCTCCAGATAATTTTCAAACTCAATGGACGTGTATTCTCCTCCATTGTCAGATCGCAACACTTTGATTGTTCGTCCAGTATCATTCTCGGCGATTCGCCGATATGTTTTCATGCAGTCAAGGACCTGTCGTTTCCGGTGAATGACCATCACACATGCCATTTGACTGTAATCATCTATGAAAAGGACAAAGTACCTTTCTCCATGAGTTCCGGCAACATTTATTGGACCACAAACATCTGTATGAATCAGATCAAGAAGGTGAGATGCCTTTTTCTTCTTTGGCCGATATGAACTGCAGACCAGCTTCCCACGAATACAAGCATCACAGGATTTTTCACGCTCACGCTTCAGATTGGGGATGTCCATGACAATTCTCAATTTTGATATTTTCTCCATGTCTTGTTGATTGATGTGTCCCAATCTCTGATGCCACAAATTGTTTTCTTCTTCAACAGTCATGTAACATACATTTTCTTCACTATCAACCTGATACAAGTTGCCTTCTGTTCTGCATCCTTTCATAAGTGAATTGCCGATTTTTCCCTTGATGGTGCAGCCTTTCTGATTAAAAGTAACTATAAGTCCTGAGTCACAGAGTTGACTCACGCTAAGGAGATTATGGCGTAGCCCATCTACGTAAAGGACTTCAGTCTTCTTTAGTTCTCCATTAGCTAATTGGGTACTTCCACTCCCTTTGATTTTCAGAGCCCCATCATTACCAAATCTTACTGTACCATCAACATTCTTTATGATATTCGTTAGTAGGCCGGCATTACCCGTCATATGAGATGAACAACCGCTATCCAGAATCCAGGTACTGTTGTTCTTTGTAGCTTTGAGGGCTACCTCTGCAAGGTTCGATTTCTCAATCTTCTTCCTTTCCTTCCATGAGAAATTAGATTGAGTATATAGGACTGATGGCCTTTCAACTATCTCTTCCGCATACCCAGGTTCTTCATAGTCAAAGTCTTCTGTGAGAGGTGAGAACCTGTTTAAAAGAGCAACACTGTCTTGCTGACGAGACTTGACTTGTATTGAACTTCGGTATGAGGTGTCTATGTCTCTTCTCTGCCTGCAATTAACAGCCTTATGACCAAAGTTAGAACAACAAAAACAATATCCATAGAAATTATTTCTTCTATGAGAATTAGGATATGAGATTTTTCTCCTTTTTTGAGCATCTACATCTTCTCTATTCAGATAGCTTCTTGCCTCTTCACAATAAGACATGGTATGGCCCAGATAGCCACAGAACTGACACTTCATGAGAGGAAATGTCTTCTCACTTGAATTTCTCCTTATAGATTCTTCCTTGGGAGAATAGTAAGATTGTCTGCCATTTTTGAAAGTTTGAGGATAATTTTCAGGTCTCCTTTTAGTTTGGATTGAGGGTTCCTTTTTCAGCACTCTAGGTAACATTTCATCATGTTCAACTTTCATCTTGTCTTTCTTTTGGATCTTTTCACTTCCAGCAGTTGATGACTCAGCCTCACAGCCAATTCCACTCTTTCCCATGGAAGCAGGTCTTTGATCACTCAAGACTTTTCCAACCCCATCTGAACCACACTTGGCTCTTGCAAGTAATTCTGCATCTGAGAATCTTCCGAACTGTATTTTCTTCCTCGATTCTTTTGGAACTGATTCTGTCTCCATTTTACTCCTTAGAGTAACTACTTCCTCCTCAAGACCCTCAACAGTCTTGGATTTTTCATCCAGTCTGGATGTGAGGTCATTGATGACCTTTGCCTGCTCTTCAATTCTCAGCTTCAGATCAACTGCATCATCATTGCTTTCAATTATTTTAGACTGTACCTTCACAAATTCTTCTAGTCATTCAATTTCAGCTTCAAGTTGATCAACATATTCAGTTGATTCTTCTACAATTGATTTCCACTTATTGCAGCTCTTACATTTAATCTTAAGCTTACTAACTGCATCCTTAAGTTGCACCTCAGGATCTACACAAGTTCTCAGTTGTTTTTCACCATCAGTATCTTCTGACTTTTCAACAGTGGCCATCATAGAAGCATGGTTCCAAGTTTTGAATTCTGGTTCTTCTTCATCACATAATTCATCGTCATCTTCTTCCTCTTCACAGACAAAACTCTTCCTTTGCATTTTCTTACCAGATTTGAAGTCTCCCTTTTTAAAGAACCTTCTTTGAGGCTTCTTGAAGTTTTCATCTTCAATGTCATCATCATTGATATTCTTCAAGCACTGAGAGGCAATATGCCCAACTTTTCCACAACGGAAACATGCGAGAGGTAACTTCCCTTTGAATTTCCCTTTCCCCTTCTGGAACTTCTTTGCAATGAGAGAAAGAATTTCTTTCTCTTCGTCATCATCACCGCTACTATCCTTTGAGATTTTCAATTTATCCATGGCCTTGAATTCCATTTCCTTGCTCACCCGAGTCGTAGCATCTTCTGGTTTGACTCTCATTTCATATGCTACCAAACTGCTCAGTAAGTCATCTAGAGAAAGTTTGGAAAGATCTCCTTCCTCGAGAGCGGACACCTTCGCATTATACAGAGTTGGAAGTCTTCTTAATATTTTCTTTACAATATCAATGTCTTTGATTTCTTCGCCTAGACCCCAAATTTATCCAACCACTTCAGTAATTCGATTGAAGAAAGAGTCTGCATTCTCGTCTGAATGCATCTTCAGATCATCAAACCGATTGTGTAGCACTTGTAGTTTCGCCTCCTTCACTTTGCTATCACCTTCATAAATATTCTCAAGTTTATCCCACATAGATTTTGCTGAGGTGCAGTTCATCACCTTCAGGTAAATCTGATCAGAAAGGGCTGCAGTGAGAGCATTCTGTGCTTTAGCATCTGCATCAAGAAGTTTCCTGTCTGTTTCAGTCATGGACAGACCTGTTGGATCAGTGACATGTATTCCTTGCACAGTAGAAAAAAGAACTTCCATTCCAAGAGATCTTAGATGAGATCTCATTCTGTTCTTCCAGATCTGAAAATTGCTTCCATCGAAGTGAGGGACTCCCCTGACATTGATCGCGTTTTCCATGACGAAGAAGGTCAGATTCAACGCCAGCAACCTCCCTCTGATACCACTTGAAGGACCCCGGGACACCCTGAGAGGGGAGGGGTGAATCAGGGTGACCACTTTTTCTTTTAAAATGATGGATCTTGTTCCCACGTTGGTAGGAACTTGTTGAACCTGTATGAAGATTATGATCAGAATGAAAACATTCACAAGCACAAAGAAGACACAGCCATTTTTACTTGGTTCACCACTAAGGGCTACGTCCAAGGAGCATACGCCGACAGGTTGTCGGTCGTACCAAAATCCACTATACTTCACTAGCTGTAGATTACAAAAGTTCGGGTACAGTCGCTCTGTCCCAGGCTCACTGCCTTTACAAAGGTTCAGGGATAGCTCACTACTTCCCTCGGGTCACTCCCGTTGACTCCCCCTGGCTCACTGCCGTTGGTGAAGTCCCACTCAGTTTATAGACGTGAGGGTCTCTTCAATAGATTTGCATTTAAGTCTTTGCCTCTGCTCAGCATGAGACTCTACTTGCATCGAAGTCCGAAATAGATGCACTAGAATGCACAGAACCACTGAACCGGATAACCAGAACGTGCAGACAAACCTTACTAACAATTGCGCGCAACACCAACCCTTTCCACGCAAAACCGTCCTATTGTGCGCAAAATTTACTTTTCGCGCGGAAAAATATTTCGCGCAAAAATCTCCTTTTTCGCGCAACTCCGAATATATCGCGCAAGCCCCTTTACGCTATCCTTTTTCGCGCATCAGACCTCGGATCTTCTCTAAGTCTTCCACACCCGCGAATGAAGGGGGTCACCTCATATTTATAGGCGACTGAGACCCCTGCGCGAAAAATCCACTTCGGCGCGGAAAACCTCTCATCTGGCGCGTAATATTTCGCCCAGCTCAAGTATTTCGCGCACAACCCTTATTTTCCGCGCAGCCCATGCCTTTGCCATTTTTCACCAATCTGATTTCGAAACACTATTTGCGCGAAAAACTTTGATCCAATATTTCGCGCATCCCGCTGTTTTTCGCGCCTAACTTAAGTATTTCGCGCAAGCCTCTTATATTTCGCGCACCACCTCCTTTTTGTGCGAACCACCTTTTGCAGACAATCCATGTCTTCATTTTCCGATTTTGAGGCCCAAAAAATTGGCAAACACTGGGAAACAACGCCACCTTCAATACTGTTGTCTGCTTGAACTGTATGATCACTTTGCTGGAACACATTCGGAACTTCCACTGAGGATTGAAAACAAACACAAACCAAACTACAATTCCTGCATAGAACAACCATGGGCCCAACAGAAAACTCATACCAAAACTGTAACTAGAGTAGAAAAGAAGCATGTAATACCTCGATCACACCTGGAGCCTCTAGGTTTCAAGCATCTAATACTTAAAATCCTTCTTTCCTCTTACATGCCTATATTACTTGACTAGTTCATGCTATGATGCCTTCTCACATAAAAATGACCTTAAACATACATGTTAAAGGAACTCATTCACCACAGCTCAACACTATCCACTTTATAAAACACTGAATCTTATGCACGATTTTTGATTTCATCACAAGAATGTGTCTTAGAGGGGGAAATTTTCATCTTCCTTGTGTATATAAAGATATGTGAAGAATCACCAATACATGTCTCAAATGATTCCCTGCGACACCCTAGAGAAGTATCTTCTCCAAGATCCCCACAGAGGGGTCCAATCAAATAAGGACATTCAAACCATTGGATTGTTCCAATCCTCTACCACCAGATATGGGGATCTTTCTCACCATGAATCCTAGTTGATCTCAATATTTTAAACTCATTATACACAGTCAGTATAGGTGAATCATTCACTGGTACTACCAGAACCAACTGATGCTCCATGAAGAATACTCTTTATGAGTGCAACAATCTAATCAGTTGGGAACTGGACAAGTTAAAAAACCTAAACCAAAACCTCAATCCAATCCTCCACTTCCTGAGGGTATTTCTCACCAAAGAACCTAAGTGGTCTCTACCAATGGAACTCACACAACACACTTATTTCACATGTACCATCATCCTATCCTTCTGAAGCTATTGACTACTCAACATGTGTATGATCATCTACATAGACCACTAGAGGTGGGTCCATTCACTACTCAATAGGTGGTAGCAGTACTTGAGGTATTTCCGGGGGATGTACCATATGAGTGTGTCCCCTAACTGAGGCCTCATCGCTCAATATGTCATCTTCATGACACAATATTTTAATACTTACATTTTTTCATTATAGATTTATCTTGAGAATTATTATTATATAACATGGTCAAAGAGAATATATAGGGAGATGAATCAAGGACAGTCAGATGACTCAATCTTATATGATGCATGTACCATATGTTCCCTACAACCGATATCTTAGTGTATAAAATTGAAAAGAAGGTATTCAAAATCCGGGTGAATGGATATGATAGACACCACAACGACACTAGATTCACTATCATAAAATCCACACTTGAAACACTACAATACCATTTACTGAATTCTCAAACCAATCCTCACCATGGGTTCAACTACAAGACCGACCTAAGGAAAAACCATCTCAGATAACGCTCTGTCACGACCCAACCTACTGGGGCCCACCTAGTCGATGATAAGATAGTTGTGACACCCCAAACACAACTATTATAGTATTGGGGCTAAATAAAAGCACCAGGAAGGAATTAACTAATATGGGAGGCCTTTTCCTTAAGTACCTGTATACATGCACACAACTACCTCCACAAAAAGGTAAAGAGGAATAATAAAATACTGTAACCTTTTGAGTATAACCATGAACTAAATAACTTCTAAGAGATACATCAGAGTATGAAAATATAAATTATAATCATAAACGGTAAAAATAAACTCCCAACTAGATATGAAGTCCCAAACTGATAACAACTTAAAAAGGTAAATCTAGAGAGTACCTATATCATGGTCTCCAGTTCCTTTCACTAAACATGATCAAAACATCCATATACCACTATGATCTACTGATTCCATCTATGATATTCATAAAATCATCATAATACATGAAACATGTTAGAAAATCCCATTAAGGGGTGATTATAAACATACCTAGTAGGATACCCCCAAATCACCAAACATTAATCTTTAAGAAAGAGTAGTCATATCCTCACCATGAGGGAATGCTAATTATAATATGAGACAATAACCATAATAATAAACAATATAGGCTAAAAAAGTATACTAAATTAATAGATAAATAGGATATCCATCTCCACATCCTAGCTAAGAGAAATAATCCTATATGTATCTCCAAGGTCAATCTACAATGCACAACATCATGTGAAACTAAACAAGAATCTTCATAGAGGGGTCCACTCCTCTCTACTATGATCCATAACCAAGGGATCAATCACTCCCATAGAGGACCAACTCTCCATTGAAGATCAATTATAAGGGAGTTCCACTCTGTAGATAGAGGACCCTCACCTTGGTATAGTATGGGGAGTATCGACTCTACCCATAAAAAGAGTAACGGGGACCCAAACCCTACTATGATAGGGTGTTTTCAACACCATCATCTTGAGTAACCTCTTAAGAATCATTGCGGAAATACTTTACATCAAAACTATACTCTACATCTGAGGGAACACTAACTCAGATAGAGGACCAACACTTGTTGGTTCTTGAAGATCGGTGGTGACACTTTGTAGATAGAGGACTCTCACCCTAGTGTTTCAGGGGGGTTCCACTTAGAAGATAGAGGATCTTCACCCTAGTGTAACATATAAGTTCCACTTAAAATGAATAGATATAATTGGGGACCTGCATGTTATTGTGATAGGGGGTTTCCAGCCATGATATCTCTCTGATAATTCTATACGATCATTTTTATCATTCAAGAATCGCTTGAAGAATAATTCTTCTCGCAACACCTCACGATTTATCTAAAAATAAAATAATAGGGATACCATCATGTTATAAAAGTAAAATTTCTTAGTATAGGATACTCATAGGCTAACATCTGAGTTTTGAATAAGAAGATACGAAAGGTAGAAGTTCTTAGGAGAAGTACATGACGTGTATGTGGGTTCACACAGTGTGTGACCTTGCCTCGTTATATGGGTGTGTTCTCCCTTGGAAATGGATTGGGAATTAATTTCATACTACATGACATGTGAATATATTAAATAGTGTGTCTTTTACACCTTCGTTCTACTCGTGTTCTCCCTACTTGTTCCCATGTACACTAGTCATGGTTGTCTACCCTATCCACGCCGGAGTACACGACTATGCCCATGTACTCTGGTCATTCCCATATTCTTGGTTTTTTCCATTCTTGTGTACTCCCTAAGTAAATTACAAGCATATAGAACTAGGTCACACAACATTTATAATTCCATACACAACATGTGATGTTTATGTCCTCCTAAAACCCTATCCACTATAACTAAAGGAATACATAGATTGTGTTCCTCTAGGAAATATGGAATCTAGTTAAGAAATTTCCATAAAACCAATTTATTCATGTGGATCATATATCCACAATTTATTCCATCATTAATTTTTTACTTTACCAATTTATTTCCCTAGAATTTAAGGAAACATGACTGACCATCAATTATTGTCCTCTAGTACCTGAAAATTAGAAGTTCGATCACTTGGGCAAAGCCACTGCGCCACCTGTAGCACCTACCATCACTGCTCCAAATACCAAATCCATGTATCCATCACCTGAAACCTACTTCAAACCTCGATCCATTTTCAACCCATCAATATGTATGCTATTTTTGTAACAAACATGAATTCAGGGGTTTGATCATTCTTGAACTCACGTTGATAATGTCAAACCATGGACTCATGGTCCAATGATGAAGAATGTGATGAACAGAGGTAGAAAACCATAAGAAAAAGTTAAATCCATTTTTTTATGATGTGATTATTGGAAATTGATCATAATATGTGGAAATCAAGGGTAATTAGTAGAACAAAAAAAATTGATAATTGGTATTCAACAAGATTTAATCCAATTCATGCAATTCATGGGATAAAAGGTAAATTAAAATAATAATAATAAATCTATGATAAAAAATCAAAAAATGTGGAAACCATAAAATAATACTACTGCCTTAATGACAGATCAATGTTTGGTAAAGAAGTCATTTTCTAGTGATGAATAAGGGAATTCTGCTATGATCACCATCCACCTCACAATCCTATGATTGTTCATCGTCAATCCACACTCTAAGTTTCCAACAGAGTTGTCCCCCTCTCAATATCTAATCTCCTAAGGTTATGCATCTATATAGAGGCCCTAATTTTTTTAATTTACTATTATATTATTTTAAAGATTAACTAAAAAATAGTGTTACAATCCAAGATCAAAGGTTTACTGTCTTGGAAAAATTAGGCACATCCACTACTTTTACATAACAAAACATAAAAATTTATTTAAAATATTCTTCCTTATAAATCTCACATTCTACTTAGTACATGTAGTCACTTGAGGATATACATCAGATAAATAGGTAAGCTAGAAGCCTAGTAAGAGGTAGAATAAGGGACATGAATCGATATCAGCTGGTGAGAAAAATCAACATCATAATATCATAAGCATAGGACCACAATAATAATTATGAAGGGAAACATTAGATAAAGTCATGAAAGGTGGAGATTCATAAAAATGAAACATCATGTCTTATTTTAGTTTTCAAATACCACACATAGTAGTGAACAAAGATAGAATCATGATCACGTATAACATATGTGCATAATTATAAAATCATCATTTTTAACATAGATAGAATCATGTTCATTCATAATACACATAATCTCATGAGATGCATCACATTACCCAATGCATTGGAGGGTTATATAATTCAAGTACCAACCGTTACATCCTAACATTTACATAATAATGCATGCCACATAGAATGTATATCAATCAAAGTGATGAATTAACCCATGTAAAGAAATGGGTTTCATAAGGATTTCATCAATAATAATTCATTAATAAACACAGTGTTCCCAAATAGAAAAGGTAAAAGAAAATATTTGGTTTAACAATCATCAGTTTTTTTGTGAAGAAGAAATAATTCAAGAGGAGTCAAGATATGTTTTGGAAAGAAGAGTTCATTTGGAAAATCTTGTATTGTTCATTAAACCAGATTAGAAACATGAATATCCTAGAAAATAAAATTAAATACCACTGAAATTATATTTTAGGAATATTAAAAGAATATACATACTAAATTTTGGCATGAAAGATGAATAACTCAAAAAAAGAGAGTTGGGTTCAAGAACCCCTTAACCTTATGTCTGGATGCATTCCGAATTTACACATAATATCCTGAATAATAAAACTTGTTTCATTAATTAATAAATCTAGAACCTCTCCTAAATTTATTCAATTTATTATACTTTTATTAAGTTTATTTATATCCATTTATATGAGTTATATATTTCAATTTATTCACTCCAGGAGTTTTCATTTCAAGGTTTATAGTCGGTTATATTGAGTATAAATATGAGAGTTCTTGTAAAATGGGAATAAATTCTACAGAAGTGAAATTATTTAGTATTTATGAAATTAAATACGTTGAAATGGTCTCATATATCATATTATTATAAGATATTAGGATGATTCATTATATGAAATTTTTATGAAAATGTTTTAATTTGTTTTGGTGGCTTTTACGACCATCATGAATTCATATAATTTTATTTAATATCATATTTATTTATTGGTTCAATAAACAATACTAGTTATTATATGTATATTAAAATATTATTTAACCATAATAATGGTTTTATGACAATTCTTGAAGGAGGTAATGGAAAACAAAAAATCGTTATCCATGAAGGTGGTGAATCGACAATTCGCGGACGATGTTTTTATTTTTTGAATAAAAGGAGAGGAGAAAAGATTTAATGATGAGTATAACATTCCAGTATATATAATTTACTTGATTTTTCATTCCACTTTGGATAGGGGAGGTAATTATAGTATTTGAAATGAAAATAAATTAAAATAGAGGGATTGAGGATTTTACCTCTTGAATGTTGTCTCCTTGAGAACCTCCTTAAGGAACTTGGGATTGGTCTTTTGTTTAGAACAGAAGACATTGGACATGATGAAGAGGACTGGGGAGTGAATTGGGAATAATTTAGACAATCTATATGGATTATAAGGTTTTAGGAGAAGAGGTGGGGAGGGGTGGTATTTATAGGGGAGGAGAAGGGTTTATTTTGATTATTCTATTCATTAGTTTATTATTTTGGCTCAAGAATATCAATACAATTGATTACCATGAATAAATATGGTAAATATATAAGTATATTTCTTTATAATGGTTCTTACATCATCCATAGATCTAAAGTGACTAAAAAATTCATGTATTTAGCTTATATAGTAAATTATCAAATTTCACTATTCACCAAAAATTCAACTATTTTAGAAAAATACTAAAATTAACCATAACCTTTTTTTTGATATGTAGAATTTAAAAAATGAACTCCATTTTATGAAAATAATTTTTTAAATTTGAGAAAGTTTATTTTTTATTTAAATCATTATTTATTTTGAAAAATACTGATTTTAATATTATAACCAATTTTATGATGATTTGAAAAATTAATTAAGGTATCATAAGATTATATTATAATTATAAAACATTGTAATATTACTTTATGAATCTATTTTATGAAAAAAAAAATTCTTTTAAATCATTTTATTAATTATAAAATTAAAAATAATTCTTTATTTTTTACAAAAATACCAACACTTAATTTATCATTTTTTTTAAAAAATATTTACTTATACTATGATATAATTATACAATATTTTCATTTAAAAGATACCTAAATTTTATTTATACATTCATAGGTGAGGTTAATATTCTATTTTTCAGATTAATATTCCCAATGGCCATGTTATTATTTCAATAATTAGGTTACTATTCCATCAATACAGGTTCCTTGATTTCTATAAATATCACTTATTTCATTATTCATTTATGAGAATGAGGTTTTTATTGGGATATCTATTTGATGTATTTGTTTTATAATATATAACATAAATATAAGAATGAAAAAACTTCATTGATAAAATTTTGGGTCGTTACATTATTCCCCCCTTTTGAAATTTCATCCTCAAATTTTTTACATACTAAGGTTAAAACAGGTGATGGTAATTCTCATTCATTACTTCCTCCAATTACCATGTCACCTCTTCATAATTATGGTTCCTCTATAACACTTTGAAAAGGTGATTCATCTTGTTGCGTAGTACCTTGTCTTTATGGTCTGAGATCTTCACCGGATACTCTTCATATGATAGGTCACTCTCCAACTATACCACATATGGATTAAGTACATGTGAGGGGTCTGGTATATACTTCTTCATGAGTGATATGATTAACATGTCATGAACTTGAGCCATACTTGGTGGAAATGTAAGCTGATAGTCCACTGCTCTTATACAATCAAGGATCTCATAGGGGCCAATATACCTTGGGATAAGTTTCCCTTTCTTTCCAAACTACCTGACTCTCTTTCATGGTGATATTCAATGGTGGACATTGTCTTAAAATTCAAACTCCAAATCCCTTCGATGTTTTTCGGCATAGATATTTTTCCAAATATGAGCATATTTTTTATGTTTTTGGATTGATTTAACCTTCTCTATCATCTCTTGCACAAGGGAATGCCCAATTATCTTTTTTTCACCAACTTCATCCCAAAAAATTCGATTTTTAAATTTATTCCCATACAGAGCTTCATATGGAGCCATATGAATACGTGATTAGATGTTATTATTGTATGAGAACTCAATCAATGGGAGATGTTGATCCCATACACCTTTGAATTCCATTGAGCAAGCTATCAACATGTCCTTGAGTTTCTGAATAGTAATTTTAGATTTTTCATCAATTTGGGGGTGATAAGACATGATGAAATTCAATCCAGTACTCAAATCATGTTTAAGAATTCTAGAAAATTTAGATGTCGAACTTGTATAACAATCATTGATGATCAAAAGTGTAACCCCATGTAGCCTCTCCACTTATTTAACATATATCTTAGAATTTTTTTCAAGTGATAGATCTTCCTAAGTAGTGATAAGGTGGGAAGTCATGGTGATTCGATCCACCACAACCCAAATCACAATGTTTCATTTGGATGTATTCAGGAGATCAGTGAAAAATTACATAGTGACATTCTCACATTTCCACATTGGTATAGAAAATGGCCGCATCATCCCTTTGGACTTCTATCACTATGATTTAACTTGTTGACATACCAAACACCTTGAGATATAATCTACAATATTCTTCTTTATGTTATCCCACCAAAGCATTCTTGAAGATATCAGAAGATCTTGGTACTTCCAGGATAGAGAGAGAAAGGTGAACTTTGTGAATTATCAAATAGATATTTATTTATCCTAGGTGATTAAGGCACAAAAATCCTCATTCCAAAATGAATCACACCATCATCAATGATGTAAAAATCATGTATATTTCCTTTATTTAATGCATTCACCTTCTTTTGTTACTCCAAATCACCCCTTTGTGCCTCCTTTATCTCCTCTTTGATAGATGACATGGTAATCATTTGGGAAAGGTAGGATTTATACCCTGCTATTATGATTTCCGAATCCATCCTTCGCATATCCATGAAGATAGGGTCTTTCTTAGTCTGCATCATGGATAGAGTAGAAGTTTCTTTTCTGCTAATAGAATTAGCTACCTTTTTCACCTTTCTTGGATGGTATTGAACTGAGAAATCATAGTACTCGATTATATCAATCATCTTCTTTGAAGAATTTTGATCTTATTCTCTGTTAATATATACTCTAGACTCTTTTTATTAGTATATATGTCACACTTCTCAAAATAGTGGTATTATCGCCATATTTTCAAGGAAAAAATCTCAGTTGATTTCTCTAGATCATGCTTTGGGTAGTTTTTCTTATGGATTGTGAATTTCCATGAGGTGTAGAATATTACTATATCATTATAAATGAGTAAAAAACCCAAAACTTTCTTTGAAGAATCACTATATATCACAAAACTTTCTCCACTTCTTGGTAGTGAGAGTATAGGTGAATTAATTAGCCTCTTATTTATATCCTTGAAGCATTCCTCAAATTCTTCCATCAATACATACTTTACCCCTTTCTTTGTTAACTTAGTTAGCTTGATATACAATCATGATAAATTTATCACAAAACGTTGTTAGTAACCTACAAATCCAATAATAATATGGATTTTAGTTACAAAAGTGGGTCCGAGTAATTCCTAAAATTCCTTTATTTACTAAGGTTCCATAGAAATTCCCTAACTTATGATCATGTGTCCCAAGAATGTGACTCGCTACATCCAAAAATCACACTTATTAAACTTTTCATACATTGTTTCCCTCCTTAATGTTTCCAGTACAATCCTTAGATGTTCGTCACATTCCTCCTTGATCTTGGAGTAAATAAAAAAATATTTAATAAAAACTACCACAAATTTTTTGAGGTAGTATCTAAATACTCTATTAATCAAATCTATAAATATTTTAGGGGAATTCTTAAGTCTTAAGGGGGTCACTAGAAACTCATAATGGCCATACCTTGTATGGAAAGAAGACTTTTGAATATATTTCTTCTTAACCTTTAATTAATGATATCCCGAATGAAGATCCACCTTTAAAAAGTATTGATATCCTTGTAGTTGATCAAAAAAGTCATAAATCCTTTGAATATGATACATGTTCTTTATGATGATCTTATTGAACTATTAGTAATCGATACACAGCTACATTGATCCATCCTTTTTCTTTATAGAAAACACTAGTGCACCCCTAGGTGATACACTAGGTCATATAAAACCCTTGTTTAAATGCACGTGAAGCTGGTTATTTAACTACACTAATCCGATCGAGGCCATCATGTAGGGGAATTTTGAGATAAGAGTGGCTCCAGATATAAGTTATATTGATAAATATACGTCACGATTTGGGGTAAGTCTAGGTAACTCATCGTTAAATACAACAGTGTATTCCCTATTAATGGGATTTTTTCCAAGTTGATACCTTCCTTTGACTTAACCATTTAAGTTAGGTATTCTTCTTCACAAGGAATCAACAACCACACTGTTGAATGGTTTTACAAATGAGATTCACGGTCTTCTTTACATTTTTATAGAATCATGGGATGGTTTGAAATATTAAAATATATTTCATTTTCTTTATATTTTATGTGTGCTCTATATAAATAGATCCAATCCATGCCCAGTATAGCATCAGATTCCACCAAAGAAAGAAAATTGTGATTCACTCAAAGAATCTTCCCACATATTCCAATAGAAGTAGAGTCCAAAACTTGGGTTAAAATGATCACACCACTAGATTTTTTTTACGGATATCTCTATTTTAAGGTATTAGGGATTTTATTCAATAGTTATAAAAACTTTCAAGATATATAGGAATACATAAAACCATAATAAAATAAGAAGTTTTCATTTCTGGAGTTAATTAAAAGTGTACCTTTATTGACTTCATTTTCTTTCTCCACTTCTGCAGTTGTGATGAAATAAGATTTCTCTTTATCCTTTTTCATTGGTGGTTTTTGATGTTTATTTCCCTCAAGGATTCAAGGTATAGTTCACTGGGTTGTATAGTTCCCTTTCTCCCTATAGTTAAAGCATTGAACTATTGGTAGTTCCTTTCTTTTCTCCATCATGTTGTCCTAATTCTTCATGTTTCACCAAAATTCAAGATTTTTTTCTCCCTCTCTCCCACACTTTAATAATTTCCCCTTACCTTTGAAGAAATCACCAATATGTGTTTTCCTATATTTTTGACATGTGGGTGGTTCGATCCTCTTTCCTTATTTTCCATTTAACCCACTAGCATGAAACTCCATTTTTATCTTTTTATCTCCATAATCATGGGTCCGTTATCTGAACTCCATATCTACTTTGATAGAATATCATAAAAATTATTCATAACTCTAAATAATCATATAGATAGATCCTTTCAAAAATTTTCGTTTTAAACCACTAAATAATCTATATATTTTTCTATCAATATTGATAAAAAAACATGTG
Organism: Viscum album; assembly: GCA_963277665.1. Taxonomy (NCBI): domain Eukaryota; kingdom Viridiplantae; phylum Streptophyta; class Magnoliopsida; order Santalales; family Viscaceae; genus Viscum; species Viscum album. The sequence goes on from OY728164.1 coordinate 1,182,565,243, forward strand.
GTGTACCTTGAAATTCTTGTGATGTTTTCTTTATAATCCATGATAGATTTACCTTACTTTTTCTTCAGCTTTATGAATTTTCTCTACATTATTTTATGAAGAGTTTGAGGTAAATACTTTTGAATAAATATTTTATTAAAGTCTTCTCACTCCATCTCTTTCACTTCTTCCTTTTTGGGTGTTTTTTATTAATTCCCACCATTGATCATCTTCTCCATGTAAATGATAGTCAGCCGAAGTAACCATCTCCTTCTCAGAATAGTGGAGTGTAGAAAAGATCTTATCTATTGAGTTAACCCATTGTTCTATAATTAGTGGATTATAATATCCACAAAATGTTGGTGGTAATTGTCTCATAAATAACTCAATGGATAACTACTCCTTCTTAGGTGAAGGTGGATATTTTATATGGTTAATGTTGTTGTTTATAGCCTGAGATAGCTGAGTAAGAATATCCATAATGTTTTCAAATACACATCTTATGGCATTGGGGATGTCATTAATAAAATAATTGCATTGTAACTCGCGTGATTTGTTAGGCTGTTTTCTCTTGGTTCCATTCATATTCTAAAATAGAAATGGATTGAACAAAAATAATTCAAAAAAACATGAATAATTTAACCTTTAATACTAAAAGAATATCTTATGGGATCCCTATGTTAATCATTTTTCAAAAAAAATTCATATAAATAGTCTTATACTAAAGTTTTCACAAACATTATATATTCATAATTCCAAAATTAACTATTCTATGCTCTGATACCAACTATAGTGACCCTACGTTTTGTTATATGACTATTACATAATTTTAAAGATAAACAAACTAATAGAGTTAAAATCTAGGATCAAAGTTTTAGTGTCTTGGAAAAATTTGGAACATCCATAACATGTACATAAAAAAACATAAAATTTTATTTAAAATATTCTTCTACATCCTTATAAATATCATATTATCCTTAGTAAATGTAGTCAATTGAGGATATACATCAATGAAAGGAGTGGGTTGAAATCCCAGAAAGTCGAAGAATAAAGGAAATGAATCAATATCACATGGGTGAGAATAATCATAATCATAATCATATCATAATCATAGGATAATCCTCATAATCATGACAAGAAACATTAGATAAATTTATGGAATGTTTCCATGTATAAAAATGAAACATCATGTCTCAGTGGTCAAATACCACACATAGTTGCGAAAAATCTAGCATAATGTTCACGTATAACATATGTGAATAATCATAAAATAATAATTGTGAAAAAATTTATCATCATGTTCATGCATAATAAAAATCATCTCATGAGATGCATCACATTATCCAATGCAATGGAGGGATATATAATTTTGGGCCCACCCGTAACATCATAACATTTACATAATCATGCATGCCACATAGAACATATATCAATCAAAGTCATGACTTAAAACATGAAAAGGAATGAATTTTATAAGGATTTCACAAATCACGATTCATTAATAAACATGGTTTTCCAAAATAGAAAAGGGAAAAGAAAATATTTGGTATAATAATGATAAATTTTTCTATGAAGAAGAAATAACTCAAGAGAATTCAAGATGTGTTTTGGAAAGAAGAGTTCTTTAGGAAAACATTTAATTGTCATAAAATCAGATTAGAAACATTTATATCCCTAAAAATAAATATAAATAACAATGAAATTGTATTTTAGGAATATTAAAAGAATATCTATACTGAAATTTGGCATGAAATAGGAATAACCCAAAGAAATGGAGTTGGGTTAGAAAATCCCCTTAACTTATGTCCAGATGCGTTCTAAAATTACACTTAATATCCTAAATAATCATATGATATTTATTAATTAATAAATATTGAACATATAATACAATTATTTTATTTATTATAAATTTATTAAGTTCATTTATGGATATTTTTATGAGTTATAGAGTTCAATTTTATCATTCAAGGGGCATTTGTTTCATGGTTTATGGTTGGTTCCCTTGAGTATAGATATGGGAGTTCTTGTAAAATTGGAATTAATTCTCCAAAAGTGAAATTATTTTTTATTAATGAAATTATATAAGTTTAAATGGTTTCATATATTATTTTATTTTATGGTATGAGGATGATTAATTAGATAAAACATTGATCAAAATGTTTTAATTTATTTTGGTAGTTTTTACGACCATCATGAACTCATATCATTTTATTTAATATCATGATCATAATTCGATTCCATTAAATGATAAAAGTTATAATATTTATATTAAAATCTTATTTAACCATAATAATGGTTTATGAACAGCCTTGAATGTGGTAATGGAAAAAGAAAACTCTTCGTCCATGAAGGTGGTGAATTGACACATCACGGATGATGTTTTCATTTTTAGAATAAAAGGAGAGGAGAAAATATTTAATGGTGAATATAAAATTACAGTATATATAATATAATGGATTTATAATTCCATTTTTTATATGTGAGTTAAGTATAGGACATGAAAAAAAATAAATTAAAAGAGAGGGATTGAGGATTTTACCACTGGAATGTTATCTCCTTGATAAACTTCGTAAGGCACTTGGGTTTGGTCTTTTGTTGAAACCAAAAGCCCTAAGACATGGGGAAGAGGCTTGGGTAGGTAATTGGGAATAATTTAGAAAATATGTAATGATTTGAAGTTATCAGGTGAAGAGGTTGTGAGGGGTGGTATTTATAGGATAAGAGAGGGGTGTTTATTTTATTTTATTAATTAGTATATTATTTTGGATCATGAATATAAATAGTTTTGATTAACATGAATAAATATAGTAAATATAGAAGGAGAGTTTTATATAATGGTTCTTACATCATCCATAAATAAACAATGAATCAAAAATTCTTGTATTTAGCATATATAGTAAATTAATGTATTTCACTATTCACAAAAAAATCAATGATTTTAGAAAAATTCCAAAAAAAATTTGATGTGTCGAATTAAAAAAATGAACTCCATTTTATGAAAATAATTTTCTAAATATGATAAATTTAATTTTTAATTAATATCATATTTTATTAAAAAAGTACATATTTTAATATTATAACCAATTTTATGAAACTTTGAAAATTTAATTAAGGTCTCATAAAATTATCTTATAATTATAAAAAATCAAAATATTTATTTAGGAATATATTTCATGAAAATAAATTTTCTTTTAAATCATTATATTAATTATAAAATTTTAAATAAACATTTATGTTTAACAAAAATACCAATACACAATTTATCATTTTTTTAAAAATTTATTTAATTATACTATGATATAATTACATCATATTTTTATTTATAAGATGCCTAATTTTTAATTATAATTTAATATGTGAGGTTAATATTTTATTTTATAGATTACTATTCCTAAGGGTCACATTACTATTATAATAGTCAGGTTTCTATTCTATTGGTATATGTTTCTTAATTTCTATAAATATCACTTATTTCATTCTTCATTTTTGAGAATGATGTTTTTATTAGTCTATATATGTTATGTATATGTTTTATACTATATAACATAATTATAAAAAAGGAAAAATTACATTGATAATTGTTTGGGTCATTACAATCTGACCCTGGGGATTTTCCATAGCATGATATTTATAGGGAGAGGGTTAGGTTTTGGAATTTAGAATTAAATATTATAGAAATTTTATTTATTTTACTAAACACACCAACAATGGATTCATTCTAAAAAAAAATTTATGTCAAAGATCCTTAGTTCATACATGAGGAAAACTCCACATTTTTGAATCAACTGTTGCCTTGGAATTCCCAAACAAGGATCTATTTGGGAGTTATTCCACTATTTTTGAGAATATAGTTGTGTGAGATATAATATATTAAATATTTTTGTTATATCAATTTTAAGCCTCTCTCGGTCTGAGAATTCTTCCCTGATACAACACTCGGCTTCAAAAAAATTCCTTAAAATATTCCCAATTCTTATAGGAAAATAAGGGTTGTTACAAGTGAAACTCCTAATAGCAACCTATATGATGCCTTGGTTAGTATGTTTTTTTTGAAAAATGATGTGATATATAATTATTAAGTTGATTTTGGGAACATATGTTTTATAATAGAGATAACCATGGGATTGAAAAGTGATTTGGTGGATGGGTGATTAATGTTATTTTAAAAAAAAGTTTACTATTTTAGGAACCTTATATGATTAAGGTAAAAAGAAAATTATGGTTTTTTATTTTAGGAATAAATGTTGAATTATATTTTGAAAGAATTTTTGATTTTAATGTGGATTTTTGGGGATTCAATTCATTTATGTAAATTATTAGAAAATCTTGGAGATTATATAACAATGGAATTTACATTTTTGGTATAAGACATTATGATTGATCGATGTTATTTAGAGATAAATGTTAAATTTATCTTGGAATAATATGTGATAAAATAATTATAATACTTGGGTTTTTTATATTAGTCTAGAATATTTTAAATAATTTTAAGGTTAGTTAATTATTCAATGATATAAGTTGAACTTTGGGTGTTATTGTCGAGGCCTTCATGATTAATTTTGTATTTCTTCATGTGAAGGTTTATTCATTTTGGGAATTAATTCACCTTGTAAAAACCATTTTGGTTTTGGTTAATGTTTAAATTTATGAGGAATATATTTTTATCTTTTTTTGGAATTATTTAATCCATTAGAAGTTTATTTTAGTGATTTAGGAATAAAAAATTCTTCTTGAATACTCATCATTTGGATAAAAAGATGAGATTGTGGTGGGCATTGATTACAAGATAACATTATACTAATAAAGTAAATATATTTTATTTATATTCTTAGTCTATATAGCAATTAATTCATCAACTCTAGGAAAAGGATCTTGAAATTAAAATATTAAAATATTACCTTTATTTATGATGAATCGATGTTTTTCACACCTCTTCAATTTATGATTTTATGGTTGTTAACTTTTTCATGATCATTCACTTTATGATCAATGATCTATGTCACTATACATCATTATTTTTGAATTATGATTTTCATAAATGTTAATAGTTTCACATCCTATCAATGCTCTCCTATTTTTAAACATAGTTATGTGTTATTCTAGACGAACTTCATATTTTACCCTCTCTCTTGTCAAGAGGATGTTTTATAAACTATTTTTATGATGTGTGAATTCAAGATATGTATTTTAAAAATTAAAACCTTTTATTACCAAGATAAATTTAAAATTATAAGGATACAATTTATTAAAAGATAGGAGAATTCAATAACCTTATATTTTGAAATGAAAACTATGTTTGATAGCGTATATGAAAAGCAATACTGAGCCTAAACGAACCATGAAATAATATTATTTAATTATGAATTGTATAAACCATCTGTTAAATTGGTAGGTATAGATATGATTAAATTATTTATAACATATATATAAAGGTCCTACTAGATATAAAAGTATTGATAAATTCTTATCAAATATTCACTTAAATTTTAGTAAAGTCATCTTATTATTCAAAAACATGTTTCCTTCACAAACTATTTTTATTTATTTTTGTCAAAAAATATTATAAACAATTTATATAACTTTTATAAATGTTATAAAAATTATTTTTAATATCAGCATATCAAAATTAACTTTGGGTAATTTTTTTGTTTTTCTGAAATGATTTATTTTCATTGAATAGTAAAAATTACCAAAATTTCTAATAAGGTCATTTCTTTCCATTAAATAAAATAATTTATGTAAAATTATATTTTTTATTTATTATTAAAGATAAATATAAATTTTTTTACTTGGAATAATATAATTAATTTCATTTGAATGATTAATTTTTATGTTTTTGGTATAAGTTCATTTTTATGCTTAAAACACAACTTTCTAAAAACAATTTTTACGTTCATAAAAATTTCCCATTTCAATTAATTAATATTACCCATAATAGGGAAATATTTAAATTATTTTATATTTTATATATCTGTTTATATTATTCTAAATTCATACAATGATTATTTTTACTAATAGAGTTAATATAAGATCATCTATTTCTTGAAAAATGATTTTTTGAAAACCCCTTTATTATCACATTTTTCAGTTTAATATTAAATTAAATTATTCCAATTCTATATTATGAATATTAAAAATTGGATTAAATATTTTTAATTATTATTTCAAAATTTTATAAATAGTTTTCATTTATTTTCGGTCATTAAAAATAGAAACTGAAGTAAATATTTTTCACAAAGGTAAAGGTAAAGTGAGTTCATTAAAGGTAAAAATTATTTGTTAAGGACTAAAACATAACCATAAAACTTTTCTTATTTTTAATTTATGATTATATATTGTAAAAAATCACCCAAAATTAGAATATATGTCATTTTGTTACCATATTTCCATAATTGTGACCTTTATAATAATTTATGTAAAGAAAATCTAAAAATGAAACTTTCTTTATTTTAATAAGATAATATTTTGTGGCCGGGATAAAAATAACCTATCTTCAGTTATAAATAGTAACTTGGAAAATAAATTATTTTATTTTATTTTCAATTTATTTTATATTTTTAGTAGTGAAATAATTACATTAAATTCTCTCAAAATGCCGAAAGAGTAATTATTTAATAAAAATAAAAATAAAATAAATGATATTAAAAATATTAAAAGTAATATAATATTAATGAATTATTATGATCCATTAAATTTTTAGATAAATTTAACATGTTTTGGAATTTTTAATGGTATATATTCTAATTACATCTTTGTCTTGATGTTTTTAAACTCAAATTAAATGAATAGTGTTAAAATTGACATTAAATATATTCTTTAATAAACAATGTTTTATTAAATGATTAAAAATTCATAAATATAATTTATTATAACAATTTATTTTAATTTATTTAAAAATATAATATATGTTCCATTTTTGGACTAATTTATCTTTTATAGTAACTATATTGACCCCTAAAATGTAAAAACATCATTACTACGGTAATTATCAAAAAGGGGTAACATGGGTTAAAATAAAGAGATAAGGTTGAAAAAATCACCTAAACTAGTCATTTTTTATTTAATTAGATTATTTATACTTATAAATTTTTTATCTTAAAATATTATAAATTTGGATCCATTTGGATCTGAAAATTAAATTAAATTAATTTAATACTTTAAAAAATTCCAAGAGAGCCCCCCTCTTATAAAAGGGAACCTCTTATCTACATCTTTCACACTTAAAGAACCATTTATTTTTTAGAAAATACCTTTCTAAAAACCTTCCTAAAATCTATAAACATACCCTAGTATCCTTTTTTTTATCATAAAACAAAAACTAGGGAAGCTTTGGTGTAAACCTTAAGAGGATTTCTGAAGAAGTGGCGTAGTTCTTAATCATGCATTTTTGGTTTTATTTCTCCTTCCACCTCCGTAAAATATTATCCATATATAATGAAATATTATCATGAAAATATTACATAAAATTAGTTGTTATTATTTTAATATAATAACCTATATCCATATCCTCTTACATCAAATGGGAAACAAAACCATCGTTCCTGTGTATGGAGGACTACGGCCACGTGAACCAATGTAATTCATTTTCTATTACGTCATTTTAAGGATACCTATATTGATGGATTTAACATATATATATATATATAATATTAATTAAATTTTAATAATTATTAAAATATAATATATAATTTAATTTTATACCTTTCTGTTCACTAAAAAATGATAATATCGTTCATGCGCACATGTAGACTACAATGTCTATGAAGTGATGTGATTCTTTCATCATAACCACATCACATGGATGATAAATATAGGTAAATTTAAATAAATAATATTTTACTTTTTATATTATTATCATTATTTAAGTATAAAATAATACTTACCTTCTTTCCATAATGATCATTGAAAAAATGAAGTGTTACTCATGTGTACATATAGCCTACTATCCTCATGATTGTAACATAGTTTATTTTTCATAACCATATTTCATGATTGGTTTAAAAATTATATTTAATATATTAAATTGATAATTATTTCATTATTATTAATCTATATATGTTGTAATAATTACTTCTTTGACCATAGTCAACCTACAAAAGTCATTTTGGACATATGAGACAAATATCATCAAAAAGACCGATACGAACTAAATTGATTAAGTAATATATTATAAAAAGGAAATAAAAGGAATAAAAAATATGAAAAAGGTTATTAATAAATTATATAATTAAAATATTTTAATTTTTGAGGAATATAACTAATGTACGAAGGGATTCAGACTCAAGGTAATGAACTTTCTTTTGAAAATCTTCTTTTAAATTTCCCCTTCAAACTCATTTTGTCTTATAGGTCCATGATCTTATAAATTTCTCATGAATTTTTTGTTTATTATTAAATTGATGATAAATTTAATTTTCACTATATTTTACTTTATTTACATTTTTCTAAAATATTAATCTTTTTATGGTTTTCATAAGTGACAATTTACTTTAAAAACCTCGTTTTGATGGTATTAAAGATTTATTTTCTAAATTATTCTCTTCCTTGTCCATATTCCTAAAATTAATTTATAATTAAATTTATATTTACTTAAATGAATTTTAAAGGTAATTTTATTTATCTTTATATATTATTTAATTTTTTTTCAAAAGAACCCATTTTTATGTATTTTATACATAACATTTTGAATTTCTTTACAAAGGTAAAAATGAATGTTTTATTTGAACATATAAAGCATCAATGTATTTTAAATAGTCTAAAAAATTATTTTATATTTGGATTTATTTATAATATTCCTTTTTTATTCAAATAAAAAACATCTTCCATATTTTATAAGTATTTTAAAAAAGGGTTTAAATGGAATGGATATTTTGATATCTGGAATTGTTTTTATTCTCGATGTAAGGGATCTCTATAAACTACCCTTTTCTTCTGGTTATGACCATTATATCTCTAAATCACACACACACACCTAATCTATATTAAATGTTATTAAATTATTCAAAATTATTCATATATGTCTCTCACATATATACCATGTTTATTCTCCATTACATTGATGAGGTAATATATACTATAAGTTCTTTTTCTCAAATGCATCCCATTTCTTTCCATGGGTAATTTTTATGTTTATACCTTAAAATTTATTTGATTTTATGGAAAACATAATCGTGTATAAGTTATAATGGGTTTACCCAAATAGTGATTCAATGCATTAGGTAAATATTTTGTCTTGTGAAAAGTAATGTATGAGATTAGGGGGTAGACCTAATTTATTATAGGATTTTCTACACCATATTATATTATCTAGATAGTTAGACTTGAATATTTTTTATATAATTTTATATGATACTTCCATACTTATAATTTTTATAAGATCTTATGACACCATGTTCTTTATGTTATGCTTCCATTCTATTAATCAAGAGCTTTTGTTTAATGGAAAGTATATGCTACTTTGTAAGGGTGAAATGTATAACAATTTTTCTTGAAAAAGTTTTCATAAGTTTTTCATGATTTCAAAATAAACTTTAAGAGTTATCTTTTAACTTGAAGATTTATTACTAAATGTTTTATGAAATAATTTTGGTATAAAAAAATATTTATTGTGTAGTAAATTTTTTATTTTAATCCCTAAGTCTAATTTTGAAAAATGAAAATCTTATGTATGTTTTCATGAACTAACAAGGTTCTTTATTTCTGTTTATATGTACCTTACTAATATTTTTGTATTCATGCACATTTAAAATTGATTTTCATTGGGTTTTAAATATTATTATGGATAAATATGAGGTCAAGATGAAAATTTTGAATATTTTTCATAAAAAAACATGTTATATCTTAAAAGTTTTGTTTTATAGGGAAAAATGGATACAAAGTGGAAGATTTCACTTTGTGTTGTGATATTTATTTATTTATGTGTGATTACCTAATTATATATAAACATAAACCTAAAATATCTTTGGGAACACAAGAAAGTAAATTTTTGTTTAAATACACTAGAATATGCATTGTTTAAGGTCAAGTCCTTAGAACCACAATATTAATTAACACCTCAGATGAAGGAAGTGTTCAAGAATGAAGTGAATGAACTTATTGAAACTGGATTAATATTTAATATATCATACTATTAGTGGATTATCCCATTATAAGTGGTTTCTAAAAATGTTGGATCTATAACGGTTAAAAATGATAAAGTAGAATTTATACCCAATAAAATAGTGACTGGATGGAGAGTGTGTGTTGACTACCAAAAATTGAACAAAAAAACTAGAAAGGATCACAAACCACCACCCTTCATTGATCAAATTCTCAAATAAATATCAACAACAAATTAATATTATTTTCTTGTTGGACTGTAGGGTATAATAGAATCTTGGTTACACTAGAAGATCAAGAGAAAAGAATGTTCACTTGTCCAAATGGTGTATTATCTTATTTTACTTTACCCTTTTCAATGTACAATGAACCATTAATGTTTAAATAATCTGTAATGTAAATATTATAGGTAATTCTTAAATATTTCTCGGAAATATTCATGTATGACTTATTGTTTTATAGAAATTCATTTTAGGGATATTCCAAACAATTAGAAAATGTTTTTTCAAGATGAGAAAAAAATTGGTGATTAATTGGGAGAATCATCACTTTGTGGTAAGGAGTAGGATTCTTTTAGGACATTATATTTCAAATAAAGTTATGGAAGTTGGATTATCCAAGATTGGTATAATTTCAGAGCTACCAATTCCTACATAAATTCTTGTTATCACATGTTTTCATGGAAATGTGGGATTCTACTAATGCTTTATTAAGGATTTCTCTATTATTTCATACTCTTAGACTACCCTGTTAGGAAAACTTTCCACCTTCTATTTTGGAACAAAGTCTAAGTAAGAATTTTAATTATTAAGGAAACACTTAATTAAATATCTAATTATGATTTCACCACATTGAGAACAATCATTTGAACTAATGTTTTATTCATGTGACTAAGTAGTTGAATATTCCTTAGGATAATGGAAAGAAAGATTCATCAAAATCATATATTATTCTAGTTGTATATAAATTATTCTCAATAAAACTATAAAATAATATAAAATGATAATTTAGTAGTTTTTTTAATTTTATTAATTTACTTTATACTTATTGTTCTCAAAAGTCACTATGAATATAGATCACTATGCTATTTGATATTTAATGACAAAGAAGGATACCAAGCCTAGACTCATTTAGTGGATATTACTACAACAAGAATTTTATGTTGAAATAAAAAATAAAATGGACACTAATAATTCCCTCGTTGATCAATTATCATTCCTATAAATAGATATTTTTGATATAAATGTCAATATGATCAAATAAACATTTCTAGATGAATAACTCTTTTCCATCGAGACTATCACACATTGGTATGTAAATTTTATTAATTACATAGGATTAAGTATTGTGTATCTAAATTTATCAAAGGGGTAGAGGATAAGATTTTTAAATATAGTCTTCTTTTACTACTATAATGATTTATTACCCCTTAAGTGTTGTACATATAGACTGATTATAAGATGTATCATGGAAGAAGAAGTTGATAGTGTTTTTCTTATAATTATATGAATATTTATGTTATAATATCTAATAATTATTATTAATATTATAATATATTATTATTTATATACATTTATAGTTATTAATGTTATGTATATCATGCGACCTAGTGGCAGTGTTCCGGTAGGGACTTGGGGATGCCTCATGTTCGAACCTATCTTTGTGCATGTGTGTGTAGATGTGTGATTTTCTTTGTATTTGTACCCCCATCCCTTAATATAGTAAAATTATTATTATTATTATTATTATTATTAATAATACTACTAATACTACTTATACTTCTACTACTAATGTTTTTACTTTTATAAATAATATTAATAAATGATAACATTTTTTTAATTTGAAAACCTAGTTTTGTGCATATAAGCACATGAGAGGAGAGATATTAAAGAAAGATTCACTCTTATTCTCAATATCTATATTATTCAAAGGGTCTACTCACCATAATATTTCAAGGAATATATATCTTCGTCTTACCACACATCCATCAATCATCTTACCATGATAAAATGGGGAATTGGGATCCCTACATCAATGAAAATAAACACACATGAATGTGGGGAAAAAATGAAAAAATGATGCCTCTTATAAAATTTCATGTAATGTAGAATAAAAAACAAGGGGAATACTAGATATATAGCTGCCAAGAGAGAATGAGTAATTGTGTGACGCCTTTATGGTAGCCTAAGAGTGGATGATGGCTCATACAGATATTTTGAACCACATTATTTTTGGTATTTTGACAGCTTTATGCTATGATGACACTCTATCCACAACTAACCAATCTCACATGGAGGTCATAGACCTACACCCCCTAATTTAAATTTATAACCCACAACCTTTACACTTCCCACCTTCCACCATGATAAAATCATGTATATTATATATCCATCTATCCATTATGATATCATCGCCAGCTCATATCCGTCTCTGCTAACCATATCATAGCCAACCCACATTCCTCTAAACCCTTCCTTAAACCCTTAACCACCCTTTATGAATCTTTATGTTGTACTCTTTCATCAATGTCACCTGATAATGGTATCATGTCCAATGTTTTATTCAAAGGTAATTCAAGTGTACAAAAATATACAATTAGAATTGGTGATGTTCTTTAACATGGTTCTTATCATATTTGTGATCAGTGATGGTCCAGGTGTGTGATCTATGTTAGTGTAATTACCTATGTGATGTTTGTGATTACATCTATTTTTTGTGGTAGTTCATGTTTGCTGATAACAATCAAAATGTTCACTTAGTATTTTGAATATTGATGATGTGATTTATCTTCACATGGTGGCATTTATTATTGGAACAACATTATTTTTGTAATGAAATTACATTTTTCAATATATATTATTATTTTTACAATCATGTTCATGTTTTTGTTATGATCTCAGGATAATTATTTCATATCTATATGTTATATGCATAATGAAGTTGTTTCCCAATTCATTTTAGTATTCTATTTTATGACTAAATTTTATAATTAAAATTATTTTAATTTTATTTTTTTGTTTAATTATATCTGTGATGAAATGAAATTTTAAAAATGAAATTTGATTATCTTAATTCTAATTTTATTAAGTAATATTGAATAGGTAATTTTTTTTCAATTGATTTTAGAAAAAATGGGTGGCTTAGCATTGTGAAAAACATGTCTCATCATTTTCCACATAAATTGGGTATTTAATATAGTCTTTTAATTTATTCATTACACTATATAATAGAGATTTAAATAAAGTAGGAGATAAAAATATGATAATTTTTAGTTGTGTTAATCAAATACAAGTGGCTTAAAATTAATTAGGTTATAATAAAGTATTAACTACACTTTACTTTATCCAAATTCTCTTACATGATCCATACCAGTGATCTTGATGAGTATGATCCATTAATATTTTCTTCACAAGAAAAAAATGGTATATTATGTGGATGATGAGGTACATAAATCCTAGAGTGTTATTGTAAACTTAAAACAAAGAGACTTTTATGATATGGGTAATGATGCTAAAGTTTTATTTTCTGATAGTGGACCTCATCAATAATAAAACATTCAAAATATTTTCATTGAAAATATTAAAATAGTACTATAATGGACCCATATAACAAGGTATGGATTTGATTGAGGTTTTATAAAAAAATGTGCATTTTAATGGTTTTTTACTATTGAAAGAGTTAGTGAAGTGTATGTATTGATTCTTCAGAAAGGGATCTTGGTGGTGAAAGTCTTCCCAAGATAAGAATTCCCATTAGAAGGGCGGTTGGAGGCCACTTACCCTGCTATTTATGGATTGGTGTGTTGGATTTGGAACCAATGATCATAAATAAGGCCATTAGAACTTAAATTTTAGCACAAAGTATTGAACTTTTTAGAATTATATAAAACCTACAAACTCAATGTACCAGAACATAAAAGAAAAATGTACCTTATTCACCACAATGAATTGCTCTCCCTTACACACTCAATAAAAAAAATTTGAACAGAAAACCCAAGAGGACTATGGACACACTTTTAGAACAACAACAAGATATTTCATGGTTAAAAAACATAGTCCCAATAAATAAGAGAACATTACTTATTTATTTATATTAACATAGGAAGAAATATTGATTACAATTTCATGTCACAAGTTACCCCAACCCACCAATTTATAGTGGTGCCTATCTAATGAAATTAGTTCCCCTACCTTCTTAATTTCTCACCGAATCAACCATTGAATCCATTCAAATAAAAGAATGTGAAGAGCCTTTCATGGGAAAGGGGATGTATACTAGTCAAATAAATGGGGCCTTGAAGATGAATCATTCATAAATATATCTTTGAGAATTTATTTCCCCTATCAATCATTATATTAAGTCAGTGAAGCCCACCCCATTGTGGGTTTCGCTATGAAACTTTATTCTTGATTCTTGAAGTCCTATTGTAGTTCCTAGGTGAGTTTCATCACACTGATTCTATTAGATTAGTTTTCTCAAACTATTAAATGCTTGGATTTAGAAAATCCCCCCTCATTAAGATCTTTAAGAAACAACCTATTGATCCTGAACTTTCTGGTTCTTTTAGTCCTAGTCCCTTTGACTCCCACACCAAACTAGTAATAAGGTTCTTATATGAGCCTTCTCTATCCATGTCGAACATCAGTTCCAATACCTTTTATAATGATGAAATAATAACCACTACTTCATCCATGTGTTTTTCATCAATGGTGTGAAGCAAGTACAAAAATTATTTTCATGTCGGCAACATTTCATTCATTGTATGGTGTCACCCCTTGTTCTATAAAAGGAGGGTATGGTGGTGGTAGATGAGGTGGGTGACTAGCCCCAAAAACTCATCCAGTGGGAGAGGTTAATTCTAGGCAATAAGAGGTCTATAAAAAGCCTATAAATGGAGGGATCCTACTCCCAGATCTCTCATCACTCACCCAACAACTTCACGGGTTTTCATATCCAAACGGAAGTCAGTGAGGCGGTTTCCCCACTTATTAAAGAGAGATATAATGAGGGTTTCTACTTATACTAGGTATGTAGTGTGTACCCAATTTTACCCATAGGGATACTTAAATTTTCCTATGGTTTTTTACCCCTTTCATTTGAGGGGTTTTCAAAATTACATCTCGCGTCCTTTTATTTCCTCATTTTCACTTTATTTTATCCCTGGATTAAAACTGCACTGGTGATCCCATCATTTTAGGTCCCAACAGGTGGTATTGGAGGGAAAGTTCTGGACCGGTGTTGTTCACTTTTTTGGGTATTAATAATTCTCGTAAATTTGAGTATGCTTTGTGGTTATGACTCTGGTTTATCTTTCACATTAGAAAAAAAATTAATGAAATTATTTAACACACTGTTGTGAAATCTAGGAGGTTCTATACTAACAGTGTGTCTAGATGGAATATAAATTCAATATTAAAAAATTCAATGGGAATAATTTTTAGTTGTAAAAAATGAAGATGTAGGTAGTGATACATAAGGATAATTACATACTGGCATTTGGTGAAAATATGATGAGTGTGATGGATGAGAAATGGAAGGATATGGATGGTAATACTATTTATAACATCCATTTGGATTTGAAAGAAAGGTTCCTATCAGGAATTGCGGAGAAAAATATGGCAAAGGACATATGAGATACTCTAACAAAGCTATATGAGGACAAGTCACTACACAAAAAAAGTTTCTTGAAGAAAAAATTGTACACTCTTTTAATGGAGGAGTCATCATCTATGATCAACCACTTCAACAAAATCAATACCTTGTTCACACAAATCAGAGTGTTGCGATATAAAATTATAGATACTAAACGTGTAGAGATTTTTCTCTAGAGTTTGATAGATTCTTATGACCAACTCACCATCAAAATCACCAACAAATCCTAACGTATATGTTTACCTTCAATGATATTATAGACACAGTTCTTGAAGAATAAAGTTGGTGAAAGAATAAGGAGGACATGCAGACAACATCTTACCAAGTAGAGGTTCTATCAATATAGAGAGGAAGGATGATGAAGCATGGTTCCAGTGGGAGACAAAACCATGGAAGGTCCAAATAAAAGAGTAAGAAGAAGAGTGTTACATGTTTTAATTGTGGAAATAAGGGTCATATCAAGAAGGATTGTTGGAATAAGAATAACAGTGAAAGGATCTCTTAGGAAAATGTGGAAAGTACTTCTGGAAAGGGATATGTTCTTTTCATTAAAGCGACGATGATTGCTGGAAGAAGAAAATATATCAACGGTGAAAGGATGATTGACTCAGGAGAAACATGGAACCTGAAATCTTGATGGGAATGGTTTGATCTGTATGAAACTATTATAGAAGGACTTTTGTACATGGTGAATGATCAAAACCTAAAGATCATTGGATTCGGTACCATCAAACTGGAGATGCATGATTGTATTGTTTGAACCATCCAAGGAGTATGCCATGTGAAAGGCCTGAAGAAGAACATATTTTTTTTGGGACAATTTTATGATATCAGATGCAATACTCACACTGAGAATGCAGTGATGAGAATTTTGTAGAGCGTTCTTATGGTGATGAAGTAAAAGAAGATCTCAAAGAACCTGTATGAATATATGGGTGAAATATACAAATAGATAGAGACAGTTGTTACATAAACATACCTAATATAAGAGTTGACAATGTTTTGTAATCGAATCTTGACCATATGTTAGAATGAGGCCTGAATATTCTTATGGATCAGAACTTGCATCCTGAGCTTACAAATGTATCCTTACCAATTTTTGAGCATTTTTTTGAGAAAGAAACATAGGTTAAAGTTTGGGACATCAATAGTAAAAAGTAAAGAGATCTTAGAGTTGATCCATTCTAACATTTTTCAAGAATCAATAATATACCTAGGAGGAGCAAGGTACTTTGTATCATTCATTGACACTTATTCTAGGATATTTTGGGTGTACCCAATCAAGATGAAGGAAAATGTTTTTGAAGTATTTAAAAAATTCAATGCACATAAGGAACTTGAATCTGGAATGAAGATCAAGTGTCTGAGGATTGAAAATGGCGGAGAATATACAGGTGAGGATTTTGATACATTTTTTCAATAATAAGGAATCAAGATACAATTAACGGTGGTGTAAACTCCTCAAAAAAATAGAGTGGAACATCAGATGAACATAACCCTATTGGATAGAACAAGGGTGATGTTGAAGACTACATGAATTGAAAAAACATTTTGGATAGAAGTAATGAATGCCTCATGTTATGTGATCAAAAAATATCCTTCAATGGCAATTGAACTGAAGACACAGATGGAGATGTGGGCTGGTAAACTTGTAGAATATTCTCAGTTAAATACATTTGGATGTCCTGTATATAAATTTTTTAAATAAAAAAATATCAAAGTTGGATTCAAGATCCATGAAATGTATCTTCTTGGGGTACGCTGATAGTGTGAAGGGGTATCGTTTGTGGGACCCCACTTCCCGAAAACATATCATCAGTAGAGATTTCATTTTTTTAGAATACATGGTAAAAATGAAAAACAATTGAGACATGTATAAAGAGAATATAGAACTACAACAGTTGAAGTAGAAGAAAAATCCACGAAAGAACAAGTTTTCTCTGAGACATTACCAAAGCACGAAGATCGAGTACTAGTTGAGTTTAGACCATGATGGTCAACTCAGAAGAAAAGAGAATCAATATAGAACTCAGAATATGTGATTAAGAGAAATATTACGTACTTCTTATTGATAGAGGATAATGATCCATATTATTTTTTGAAGGCGGACCATAGTCTAGATTTATCCTCATGAATGACGACGATGTAGGAGGAACTTGAAGCCCCACACAAGAACAAGACATGGGATCTTGTTCCATTACCTCATGGAAGGAAGGATATTGATAACAAATGGGTCTTTAAGATCAAATATGGTGGAAAGGACCAGGTGGAAAGATATCATGCATGAATGATGGTTAAAGGATATGCTCATAAGGAATGTATTTATTTCAATGAAATTTTTTATCTTGTTGTTAGACTGATGACTGCTCCGATAGTTCTGACTATGTGTGCTACATATAGATTACATCTAGAGTAGTTGGATGTAATGATTCTCTTCTCTATGGTGATCTTGATGAATAGATCTATATGATCTGACCAGATGGTTTTTTAGAATAAGTAAAAGAGAACTTGGTTTGTAGGTTGAAAAAATCTTTGTACGATCTCAAACAGGAACCAAGGTGTTGGTATAAGAGATTTGATTCCTATATCATGAACTTTAGATACAATATATATCATTCAGATACTTGTGCATATTTTAGGGGTTCAGATGGTAATGATTTCATCATTATTCTGTTTAGGTGGATGGCATGTTTGTTACAGGCCCCAAAAATGATCATATCCAAGAGATGAAGGAACAACTGTCTAGGGAGTTTGATATAAAGGACTTGGCACCTACAAACAAGATTCTTTGGATGCAGATTTACCGAGAAAGAAATAATGGGAATATTCAAATATCATAGAATAATTAATTAAGGAGATTCTTTAAATTATTCAATATGAAAGACTATATGCCAATCTCTACCCCCAGTTCTTATTAATGTCAAGTTATCCTCTATGATGTTTCTTAGCAGTGAAAAAAAGAGGACGAAGATGTATCGATTACCATATGCATCAGTAGTGGGTAGTCTGATGTTCTCTATGGTTTGTACTAGACCATACATTGTATATGCAATGGGAGTAGTTAGTTGGTACATAGAGAATATTGGACACGAGCATTGGAGAATAGTGAATAGGATCCTGAGATACATTGAGGAGGCCTAAAATGCTACATTATGTTATGGAGGATCAGATCTCAATATTAGAGGTTATTTTGATTTAGATTTGGAAAGAGATTCAGACTGGATGAAATCAACTACTCGCTGTGTGTTTACTCTTGTAGGGGGAGCTATGAGCTGGATTTCAAAGATACAGTCGGTTGTGGAATTATCCACGATATAGGAAAAGTATATGGAATATATATAGGCTTTCAAAGAGGCAATTTGGATAAAAATGTTGTTGGAGGATATTAATCATAGATAAGAGAAGATTCCATTATTTTTTTATAGTTATAGTTCCTTTCACATTACAAGGAATCCATATTTTTATTCTAGGATGAAGAAATTTGGGTACAATATAACTTTGTCCAAGATGTGGTGGAAAAAGGAAGTGTGGACGTGTAGAAAATTCACTCTAAAGAAAATATGGAAAATTTCCTGACAAAGGCAGTTGACTCTGATAAGTTCAGATAGTGCAGACCCTCGATCATCCTTGTAGATATATAAGAAACATGGTTTGACATATATAAAGGATGTGTAGAGATGTTTCAGCATCATTCCATTTTTTGGACTGTGTAGTCCCTAGATTTTTCAAAGGAGGGAATAAAGGCGGTATATAAGGTTGGGTGGACAACCCCACTAACTCATCTAGTTGGAGAGGGGAATTTTAGGTGGTAGAAGGGAAAGAAGATGCCTATAAATGGTAGGAGCCTCCTCCCAGATATCTCATCACTCAACCAACTGCTTCACGGGTTATCATATCTGAGTGGTAGTCGGTTAGGCAGTTTCTCCACTTATTGAAGAGACATATTATGATTTTTTTACCCTTATAATAGTGAGGAAGTGTGTACCCACTTTTACCAATAGAGATCCTTCTATTTTATCATGTTTTTTACCCCATTCATTTTGAGGGATTTTCCATGTTACATCTGGTGTCCTTTTATTTCCATATTTTTTCACTTTATTTTATCTTGTTATTATCACTACATAGGTGAGCCAATCATTTTTCATCCTAATATTTCATGACTCTGGGGGATTTTTGAGCCAATCTGTTTAGGAATTGGAAGACTATGCTATGTACAAGGCCATTGAAAAATCAAAATAGTCGACAACTTATTGAAGACCGCTAAGAATATGAGGGTGAACACTTCAAATACACTTGTCAATTTGAATCAATAGGGTGTGAAAATCACCCAGATGTATATGATGGCTGCAGATTTGAACCCAGATTTGATCCGAGGAGAGAAACTATTGGGAATCTTAGGGGGAATGTTTTATAGGACCTGGAAAGAAAATAATACGCATGAAATAACTATACCTAAGATTATAAGAGATTATCCAACAAAAAAAAGGTCTATAATGGAGTAGATGGAAAAGTTCATCATGATCCCAGCTCCAAAGCCACGATCAGCTGCTCAAACTATTCACACTAAACCCACTAATGCACTGTAGAAAGTAGATGTAGAGAAGGAAAGGCAATAGGATGCCCTCTTTGATCTTAGTAAAATCTTTAGTGATTTGAATAACATGGTTATGAACATGGGAACAAATATTAAAAGAAAAAATAAAGCTTTGGGTCATTTTGAGGATAATGTGGAGGATCTTAACATTCATGTTAGAAGTACCAATTAGCGTGTTTTCCATTTTATGGGAAAATGAAGGTGGGGAATGGATAATTTTCATGTTTTTTATATATCAAGTCTCATAGATTTATTGATTTTTTGGATAATTATTAACAAATATTTATTATATTGACTATTGATCATGGATGCCTTTAGTTTCCTATAGAATGCACTAAATTAATCAAAATATTATGGTGAAAAGTTAAATATTTCCTTATGTAGAATTTGGAAAACTCCAAGAACAACAATCCAAAGTCTTCCTCGACACACTCATTATCAAATATTTGTCGATTTTCATAACATCCAATGAATCTCATGTATTATTTTCCAATGTATGGTTATTTTAATATTCCACTCTAGTTATGATTCTATAAGTCCATATTTCATTGCTTTCCTATCCTAGTTTTGGGAATCCTTCCCCCATCGATATTGGCTACCGCAAGACTCCTTATGATCTAGAACCCTGTTATATTGTAACTCATTTTGTGCTTAAGGAACCTAAATCATGATAGATATATTCATATTTCATAAAATATCTCCCACTTGAAGATTTCTTTTGAAGGATTTAGGACTCCTCCAAAAATTTGTAAATTTTCAATTCACTTCCCTTCTAGAACAAAATTTATTGTCTCTATTTCCTCTTTTGGTCACCTAATTCCCACGGAGACATAATGTTTCCTCAAAATTTCCTATGGTAAGTCTATGGTGAACATGTTAGCTAGATTTTTTACTTTTTCCAATTTTCTATAGGCCCAAGACCCCACCCTCTTATGTCCACCATATGAAATGATACTTTATCTTAATGTGATTAATTAATGAGTGAAACAATAGATTTTATCCAAGTGTATTACACTTTGGCTATCAAATAATAAAAATATGTTTTTTCTATCTATTTTTGAGTTCCTATAATAAGAAATTCAAAAAGATAATTT
Organism: Viscum album; assembly: GCA_963277665.1. Taxonomy (NCBI): domain Eukaryota; kingdom Viridiplantae; phylum Streptophyta; class Magnoliopsida; order Santalales; family Viscaceae; genus Viscum; species Viscum album. The sequence goes on from OY728164.1 coordinate 1,182,586,660, forward strand.
TTTCCTTGATTTTATAATGACAAGATATTTTACTTCCTTTGTGAAAAATGCAACTATCAGATGCAATCTAAACATCCTACTTATGGTTGTTCCTATGAAGGTAAAAAAAATTCTGGTGGCACCCATTCATGCATACATATCTCCTATAAAGACTTAATCTACATACCCATATAATGTATTTTACATTCTAAAACATAGGGATAGTTCTTCCAAACATTTAAGATATTAGAATATCTACTTCACCCTTTCCAATTTCCATTTCCTATATTCTCTATGAATCTACACACAACTCCCACTAATTAAAAAATTTATAGAATTTTATAAATCATGACGTACATAAAAATTCTAGACACGAAGAAAAATGTAACTTTTTCCATGTACTTTAATTAATATTATATTTTCAATTATTTCTATTTAGATAAATTGAAGTGTGAGAACAATTTAGTGGACACAAGTTTATATCCACTCATCCAGAACATCTCCAAGATCTTTTGGATGTACTCATTTTGAGAGTAAACCAATGTTCTAGCATTCCTATCTCTTCCAGTCCATATACAAGAGAAGGATGATTTAACCAAATGATATATATTCTCTAAATCATTATATATATATATATATATGATATTGTGGATTTCATGAAAATTGTGTTTTTATTCACAATAAATAATATTATTCTATACTACCAATATTGGAAATATTAGCTAGACGTCGAAGCCTTCTTACCTCAAAGATATCATTTATTAAGAAATGATTTCATAAGAGAAAATTTATAATAGGTTATGCATTCACATGATGAATTCATATATATTATCTATAACATTAATTCACATATTTTAATATATGAATAATTGAGACAATAATAAATAAGTATCCTTTATTAACTATATAAACCACTTCCATGTGATTATATTGGTTTTTGGAGATTGTTTTATGCTTTATCAAAACCTATTATAGCCAAACATATCTTCTTCTACCTTCTTTAAACATGATATTCTAGAAAATCATAGAGGATAGATAATCCCACACATGTGATGTGTGATTATTCTTGACCAGTAGATACCTTTAGAGAGAGGATATATTTTGGAAGCTATTAGTGATCTTTATTAAACCCATATAATAGTGATCAAGATATTTTATATTCCCTTCTGTGTACATTACACCATATATATAGTATTTCTTCATTTATATCTTTGTGAATAATTTATATATCTTTCATGGGAGATCCTCAAAATGGGGTTTAAATTGCTTCTACATGATTTGATAAATGTTATGAGATTAATTTTAAACCCTTTAGTGGTATCAAATGTTATGATGTTTTATATCAATGAAAACTTTAATTGAAATGAATTAGAATGGAAAACAAAGCATCCCTTTTCATGTTTCTTAAAAATATTCAAAATATTACCCTTACATCGGTAGTAGGGGAACATAAAGGCAACTGAGGTGTTACCTTTATGTGTATGGGTTGTGAAAAGGTAATCAATGCCTTACCTATGCACAAGAGGATATATAAAAGTAGATGGATTTTTCTTAAGTCTACATAAAGGTAACCAGAGACTTACCTTTATGGGAAGGAGTTCAAGTAAAGGTAATTTCATGTTTTAAAGGCTTGTATAAAAGTAAATAAGGTTCTACATAATGGTATTTAATTTTTAGCTTTAAAAAATATAAGGATTTTTAAATTTACCCTTAAATATGAGTGTTCTAAAAAAGTTTCACTTGATTTACCTTTTGGAATTGGGTTTTAGCTGAATTGCATAATAGTATTAGTAAGTTTATAAAGATTGTATAAAGATAACTAATGTGTTACCATTACACAACTAGAGGTATACCCTTATAAAAAATTAACAAAACCAATTCTACCCTAATGTGAGGGTTTCATAATCAATTTAACCATACACATAGTGTCTATGTAAGGGTAGAGTGAGGTTACCCTTAAAAAAATATGGATTATGAATAAGGGTAAACGATATTGTTTTAAAATTTCTAAAAGTATTTTTGATAAATTATCTGATTTAAATGGTTTATAAATTTTTTATAAATAACTATAAAAGGTATTTTGGTGGTATTTATTAATTAATAATGGTTTTATTAATGAATTAATTATAAATGGTTTAAAATTAATTAATTAATGTTTATGAAACATATATTATTTAATATTATATAAATATTAAATTTTAGTATTTATTTTAAAACAAATTATAATGAATTGATTATGATCTAGAAATAAACATATTTATTGATAATCATAAGAGGAAATTTATAAAGGGTTATACATTATGGAATAACATAAAAATATAAACTATTTTATATTTATGAATCTTTCATAATTAATTATTTTGAATTTTTTAAAATAATAGGGGGCCTTATTTGGAGATTATGTAAGCCAAATTAAAAGTGTTTTAATGAATGATATTATCAAGTTTTAAATAATGATTAAGTATATGATATTTAGATTATATTAATTTTTTAAATAATATAAATTGAATCATAAAATTGTTTATAAATCATAAAATATGATATATTTGAAATAAATTTCAAATAATGATGAATATGAAAGGGTCCATATTAGTTTGAATATAGAGTGGTTATATTAAAAATTATAGAATTTTTGTAATGTTAAATATGAAATTATAAAAGGGTTTATAGTTAGATTTTACTTATGAATTATTTATGAATGGTTATCTCATGTTTAAATATTTTAATTATTTATTAATTTGAAAGATTATTCCATGATATATCCATACTTAGTAAGTTCTTTAATAAATGTAAATATTATATATGATTTAGTTTAATTGTTAAAATTATTCTAGATAGAACCTTTCATTTCATGTTAGGAATTAATCTATAATGAATATAGTTTTCCATCTACCATGACCATGGTTTGTAATAAATGTTATTTTCTTAATTTTGGTAGTTTGGAATAGTTTATTCATATTACATGTTAGAGTTATGATGAATTAAATTCTCACTTGGGTAATTAATCCTCGGTTAAAAGGACTTAGGGTCGGATAACCTACTTACCTGGAGGTTTCTGCTCAGCTAAGAAAGTGAATGGGGTTAGCTATTTTTTTCTCTAGTCTTAATCATGTAGATATTTTCAATATTATATAATTATAAACTTTTACATAAAGAGTTCATGTACATTATTCATATGATACATTTAGACGTGTATGAATATACATGACTTATATCTTTTTGTGAGTAACATAAACATGTGGGTTGTGTAAATAGTTACACATCAAAATGGTTTGAACATATTGGTTTGGTGGAGGGAGTAAGATTACAAAATAAATTACTTAGAGTATATATACATAAAAGGTAATAATTTGAGTTAATATGGTGAGACTAAAATCCCCATAAAACACTTAGTGTTAGATTCCTTCCAATGTGACACTTATCAAGACCTCAATCATCCAACTAGGTAGGTTATTCCATAGTTGGGTTACCCTATATTATCTTATGTCAAGTAAGTACAGATTAGTGACACTCAAACATCCTTGGGTAGGTCTTGATAAAGATGGTTGTTCTAGTATTGTCCTGTTTTAACATGTTTTTAGAATATTATTTGGGTTAAAATAGCTGGGAGACCCTAATATGATTTGGTTACTAGGGGAATATAGTTTAGTTTATCTATCTTATGGATTGTTAAAATATTAGTCTTCTCTAATATCCAAGGTTAATATATGATATGATTGGGATGATTCTCCAACTAAATAGATAATTGTTGAGGGGAAATCAAAATAGGACTCATTTAATAGTAGAATATGAAACCTATCCCACTAATTGGAATAATGAATATTAAAATGGGTCATCATTTTAGTGGGATCCCATTTAATAAAATTCCTTATAAAATGGTTAATAAAATATGATACTTATATGAGAAAAGTTTTATAGATGAATAAAATCCTCCTCATAAAATTAAACTTTAAGATCAATTGTTAAAAGTATAAGCTAAATTGAAGCCACTCCTAAGAATGGTAACTTATGAAAATTTCTTTATGAAGATTAATGACTTAAGAAAAGTTATTAAGGAAAATTTTATGTGGTAGAACAATTACTTCAGTGGTATCCAAGTATTGAAATTATTCAAAAAGTGAATCTAGATGCTTATGGAAGCATAAAGTGATTAATTTAAGGTTTCAAAATCTTTATATAAAAAATGACCAAAGGAATCTTAGACTTCACTCATGTCCTCAATATGATCGATTATATTAATTATTTAAGGAATTTTGGTCCCATATACTCAATATGATTGGGTATTCCAAATGATATTCAATATGGTTGAATATTTTAGGTGAGATAGGATTCCTCAATGCTTTATTGGTTATAGAAATCAATTCTATTATTATGATAGAAATATGATATCAACTGTATGGTTTATAAAAAAATTAAAATATAAAAAGGTTAGAAAATGAGAAATAATTAAAGTTTAGAGGTTAATGGTTTTCTTTAAAGTAATGGAGAAAAGGAATTGTTTCATTGATAAATTAGATGCTTCAAGCTTAGATAAACTTATCATAATATGTTTATTTATATATAATTTAGCTCTTGATAAGATCATATAAACAATATTTTTTTAAATGAAATGATATGGGTATTTTAAATACCCATGTTTAATGAATATTTTAATTTTATAACATGATATAAGCAAAGAATAAAAATGGATTGTTTTGGTCAGGGAATTTATCCTATTGTCATCAATGGAAATTTTATAAAAATATGATTGGATTCAAAGAATATATATATATATATATATATATATAAACTTGATACATTATTTTGAGGTTCTAAATTACTAGATATACAATTCTAGTAGGTAAAAGTTTACAATGAAAAAAAAACAATTGGTTTAAAAGTTCAACAATGTTTCTTCAATAATCCAATCTAGGTCATTGAAACCTACGGTTTTCAAGAAGTAGGATTAATAATTCAATATAATTTTATTATCCAAGATATACCTGAAGGTATTTGTGAAAATCTATGGAATTTCCATGTTAGGTATGGATGATATAGAAATTAATTCATTGATTTTGAATGGTATTTGATATGAAATTTATATTTTATAAAGTTTTATTAATATATTAGAGTTCAATATCAATAGATGAATTGATTATCATATAGTTTATATTCATGTGATGATGTAAATAATCAATACATCAATGATGTGATTGTAAATGATTTTATCAAGGTCAAATTAATCTATGTAAAATATGTGTATCTTCAATTCATTTATCTTATATGATAAGGGATTTTTTTTGAAAACAAAAATCATTGAGAAAAAGTATGAGATGATTAAATTTATATAAATGGTTTGTGATTTATCCTTATATATAACATGTTTTGAGAAACATATATGGATAAAAGTGTTTTATCTAGGATAATGTTTTTATCCAAATGTTTGATAACATATGAGGGGATGTGTTATCGCCACCCAATGATGGTATATTTTAATAAAGTATTATTTTGAAAATTAAATTTTCAAAACGCATATAATACTTTATCTGATAAAGAAACAATATTTTATTTTTTAAATGTTTTTACTAAATGTAAATAAGTGTTATTTCATAAACACAAAGTAGTTTTTGTTTAATCTTTGCTAGATATTCGGAAAAAAAATATAGTTTTTATGAGTATTGTGGGGTATGTTTGGGATTAGAGAATATAAAAGTTAAAAATAATTGATTACAATAATATTAAGTTAAATTTATTTAAAATTAATATCTAAAATACTTTTAGAGTATGGAAGTAAATATAAATTTAAGAGTTACATTTAGTTACTGTATTAAATCATTTTTCACTTTATCCTAAAAGAGTTTAGGAGTAATAGTAAACAATAATGTCCACATTTTCATTAACTCAAAGAATAATTATAATGGAATAGGTTCCCAAGGATAATTATGATGAACTTAAAAGTAGTTTTAATTAGACAACATAATATAACATCATAACATTTGATGTTGTGAAGTTAATAATTTTGAATATGTTAAAAGAGTTAAATAGTTAAGAATATGATTCCCAAATTTAAAAATTACTCAAATTAGCTTACTTTATAGATATTTATCACTAAATAATTTGGTGCGATGTTTTATCATATGATAATATAAATATTTGATTGGAATTACATATGACATAATAATTTAACAAAACCCAAAAAGTGCAACAAAAATAAGGCCTATATGAGAGTTTTTCATATATGATATGATAAACCAGTGCTTGTGTTGGGTTTGTTAAATATTATTAAAATGGTTTAATAGTATGAAATGTATAATATTATAAGTAAATATCCACTTTAACAATATTTCACATTGGTTATATATATATATGTATTCATTTTGTGAAGTGAAATGGTAATTGACCTCTTAAAGTATGACATTGATTTATCCCTAAATAATGTTTTTAATTGAATATTATATGTTATGATAAAATATAAAGGTTATAATGAGGAGGATTCTTGTATAGAGATAAAAAATATGACCATGTGGGACAAAATAAAGAATAATATTCTTTGTATCTACTTGATAACCTATTATTTATACTGCATAGAGTGTTATAAAGATGTATTTTGTACACTAGGGGTGCATGGATTATATTTGAGTCCCCACTACTAAATCTTGAAGAGATAGATAACACGAGAAACATCATATATTGATACCCTACTTATGAAAGTCTATATATTTACTTAGATAATATAGGGGTGGTTGGGTGTGTTGTTGATCATGTTATCAGGTAGAGCTCAACCAATATGGGATTTTCCTCTCCTATTATGAGTATGAAAATTTTGCCCTTTATTGAGATAGAATGTGGGAGTGTGTTCTCACACTGTGATATTTTATATTTATCTGAAGAAGGGACATGTGTGTGATTATCCATAAGTATGAATGAAATGTGATGTATTCATCAATCAGATTAGTCTATAATATGATATTTGAAAATAAATGAGGTGGCTATATGGGATTGTTGTACTCTATTACCCCTGGTCACTTGATTTCTTAGTCAAAGGTAAAATATGAGAATGCATGTTTTCATATGATACAAATAAGAGGAAATAGGTATAGAGATACATGAGTTTTATAGAGATCACTCCAAATCCATTTATTGATTGAGTAGAATTGATCCTATTCTAGAGGCCTCTCTTTTATTACATATAAGGATATGTTGATTCATATTTATTTTAAAGTAAATAAAGACCCATGGGGTCACACATTAGAGTTGACTAAATGGGGATTGATTTTGACTTACATAGAAACTCTAGAATTTGTTTAGAGTTAATCCAAAAGTGTTTTGGATGGGTATTCATAAGGTAATACATCTTATGTGATACAAGGTGAAATTAATGAAAACTTTCCAAAAGTGTTTTAGAATATATCGAAAAAACATTTTTTTGATATAGTTTCAAAAGTTATTTAATATAATCTAATATACGGTGAAATAAAAAAAATCTATTTGGATTTAGTGCAAGTGGGATATTAAAGGGGATATATGACCTAAAGTCTTATATATATATATATATGATATTAGGGATTGAAAGAAAATTATTATTCTCATGTATAATAAGGTATATTATTCTATACTACCTACATTGGTTGTATTGTCTAGATACCTAAGCCTTCTTACAATTAAGTTATCATTTATTAAGAAACCATTTCACTTGATGAAACATACAAGTGGTTATGAATTAATATGATGAATCAATATAGTGGACCTAACATTGATTCACACATTTTAACACATGAATAAATAAGACAATAATAAAGAAGTTTCCTTGATTACCTATACAAACCACTTCCATGTAATGGTAGTGGTTTCATGTGGTTATTGTGTGCTTAGAAAAAATACATCTACCCAAATATTTAATGAACCCACCCTATCCTAAGACTCTGCACAAGTGTCTCCACATAATCCAGAAACACTGGGCCTCAGCCCCATCCATATTGGAACCTTATCTCTAACCTAAAAGTTAACAATAGGTATACATGCACCCCGAGGTGCATGTATAGGGTGTGAGAAATAAATCTTAGAAGGTCACCCCTAATGATGAACCCATGCACTACATTCATAAAAAGTGTATGAAAACGTGATATTCCCAGCCTAGTAAAAAACTAATGGTAGCTAGTATAAATAAAAAACTACACTAAAATAAAAGGAAAAAAACCAAAATAAAGGAAAAAATGAAAATTGTGGGTTTGAACATGACACCTGATGTAAATATACTCTCTATATACACCCAATTAGAGGATTTAGAGCACACAGATTACCTACCACATGACAATCAATGTGTTTTCTAGATCTAAATATGATCTCCAAGACATTTAAGCAAAGTGGCATGAATTCCAAACACTAAGGAGTAACCATAGGCATTTACATGAACAACACACATCTATTTGGCACTTGGAATCTAATAGCATGATCTAAAATAGTGATGGGAACATCTAGGTTGACACAACTAGATTACCCATCATCCTTGAGAGTCATACAAAATAGATTGATCACAAGTTATGGACCAAAAAGGAGGGATTCATAAATAACCTGAGTGGGGTAACAATATCCATGTGCCCTGAAAGCATAACAAAATCCAATAAACATAAAAAATTACTCCATGAGTTTCTTAACACCTCACAAGCCTAAATATAATCTAACAGGGCATACACACAAATATAGGGGGCGACACTCATCCAAAATGTCCATAAGTTCCCTAAGCTTGTCTAACTATAGCCAACCAATAAAGGACAGAACAAGATAAAAACTCAAGGAAAATTTCCAATACAAGATATCCTAACGGTATTCTCCTAAAACCATAGTCCTAATAAAAAACTGACTTAAACACATGACCACTGGACAACTAAACACAAGATGATTTAAACACCAAGAAGTAACCATAAGATTTTACATCGACAACACACATCTATCGATAAGTAGAACTCTAATATCATTATCTAAACTAGTGATGAGAACATCTAGGTTGACACAAATAGTTTACACATCAGTGTTGAGAGTACTATAAAAAAAATTAGGAACAATTTATAGTCCCAACAAATAGGTATCCATAAATTACTTAGGGGGACAACATTCATGGGCCTTGAGAGCACAACTGAATCCACGAAACCTAAAAAATAACAAAATGAGTTACACAACACCTCACAAGCCTAAATCTACTCTAGAAGGGAATACACACAACTATAAGGGGGATGCACTCAACCAAATTATCCATTAGTTCCCTAAGCCCATCTAACCACAACCAACCAATAAAGGATAGAACAAGATCAAAACTCAGGGGCAATTCCGAATACAAGATATCCCAAATGTATTATCCTAAAACCATAGTCCTAAGTAGAAACTACCTTAAAAACCATGACCAATGGCCAAACAAACATGAGATAATCCAACCTCGACCCCACTATAAAAATAGTTGAAATACCAATGTCGATCCACTCTCAACCCAAAAAACATGGGGCCTCTCTCAACACCCTTGATGTCAACATCCAACAAAATAGACACAATGGGCTCTCTAAGACCCTCCTTAGGGCCAAACCAAACTCTAGTCTCCCATGGTCCTTAGGGTCAAAGAATATATTGATGTACTCTATAGGACCACCCTTATACTCCCAAAAACTTAGTCTATGCCCACAAAAACAACTTCAACTAGACAAAAGGCCATATAGAAAGAAGAAAAAACTATGAGGGGTTTCAGTAGATCATCCAAAATAATGGGACACACCCAATGTAGAGTATCCCAAATAGTTCTTAGTGGCCTCCAATCGATCCTCAATTAATAACACACCCAAAAAGGGACATCCAAATCACAAGACTTCTAATAAGAGAATTCTTAATGGTCCTCATGACCAACTAAAAATTAGGACCCTTAACAAGGTATCCTTGGTACATGCCATGCCTTAGGACAAAGCCCAAAGTATGAAAACCTCATCTGAACTTCCCAAAAAAAAACCCATCCATGGGAACCAACACTCCTCAAGGAAATCCAAACAATTCCATACCACATGATAATTTCCAATGGATAAATACAATTACCAATGATCACCCAATCAGTACACATCCCACATGGGGATCCATAAGAGTTCTTTACACTTTTCTCAATATCTCAAAAGAACCTATCCATAACTACCATACCTTTATGTCAACCCATCCCCAAGGATCTAATAGATTTGGTATCCTAAAACTCAATAGATAAACCTAAACAACTCAAACCTTAAGAAAACTATCATGAAATGAAGGAAAAAAATCAATATCTCTTAAGAGATACTACTCGATCCCACCTTCTAGGATCCATTTGAAATAACCTTGAACAAAACAAGTTAATATCCACAAGCCAGACCCACTAATGATCTCACAACCCTCACTTGGGTCTCATAGCTCACACCCAACCCACTAGAAGATTCTGAATCCAAACCTCAAGGAAATACTCCAACTGAAATCTCATAGTCCAAAAAACACTATTAAAATAGACTATAAATGATGAATTGATTACACCACTATGGTGTATGGAGAAAACACTCAGAATGGACTACTCACAAGTTCAATTCTAACATTAGAAACAAGGAAAAATGGAGAAAGGTACGAAAATTTAATTGTGTGTACTTAGGGGTAAATGGAATCTAACCCCACAGATACTCATAGTAAATGTGCATATGGACACTTTGTGAGTAATTTTAAAATTATATGTCATGTTATTCCTGGTATATGGCATGTACCCCCACATGGGCGCCAGCCCGTACACCTTAGCCCTAATCAGTGTGTAAAATGCTTGAGTACACATCATGTTCCACCTATATACAACATGTATCCCCACATGGGGAACCTACCCATGTACATAGACATGTGATCTTCCTGAGAGTACATGCCTACATGGCATGCACCCCACATGGGGACTGGTCGTGTACTCTTACACGACCAAGTACCTCCTCATAGGGTGTTTGGCCAAAAACTATGCCACACCCCCAAACCCACTACATGACATGTACCGTTCAAGTACATGGTGTGTAGTCCCAAAAACTTCATCTTCCCCAAATAGGGAGAACACATGACATTTTTTTATCTAAACTACACACTGTGTTCATGGATTTTCTCAAACAAAACCCCTTGAGTGGCATGAAACCCCCCGTTTCTCCCCAATTATCCCTCGATCAACACAATAGGGGTTCCGGAAAACTAAAAATAGGATTAAAACTTTAAAATAACCACACCATGGATATTTTAAATATAAAACATAAAATGGGATGGCATATGGGTAAAAACAACCAATGATTTAGTCCAATCTATAATTTGCAGCTACCGTACGATGATCTGGTGGGACCCTAGTTCTATAATATGGCCTCTTACTCTCCCTCTCACTCTCTTATATCCCTCTTAATCTCTTAGAATAATACATCAAAGGGGAATACCTAACATGTATATTCAATAATCCAGGGGTAAATTTAATTATAAAAATATAAAAAGTAAGAAAAAACAAATGAAAAAGAAAAGAAAAGAAGAGGGGCTTGGGCCCAACCCCGATGCCTGACACAAGCTTATACCTCACCTAGGAAAAATCTCTCATTCTAGAATCGATCACTAAGATGGAATCTCAATCCAAAAATATGTTAAAAAAATATGTATGAACAAACATGCATGAATAAATTAATAATTAATTAATTAAATGTTAAATATATCTTGAAAATTTAAATGGATCAGATTTCCACCAAACATCTGTAATAAGGTAAACACCATATTATAGAAAGAACAGAGTGTCCAAAAAAATTATATGAGATCATATTACAAAATAAATTACCATTTTCCACTAAAAACTCCCAGGAACAAGAGGTTTTAATTTCCCTTCATGTTTATATCTTGTGACATTGTGGGTCTTAAAAAAATCCCCACCAAAAATTCATCTCGCTCCTGGGAATCCTCGGTGGACAACTAGTAGCCATGATCTCCCCAAATCCCTATAACAACTGATGATGTCTTGACTATAGAATAACCAATATTATAGAGTCCCCAACTCTCTCCTAGTATGGGAGACATTCAACCATGACTGATCTGATCCCCCCACTATAGGAGTATCATTATTATCACCCTACTATAGAATGAAAAACCACACAATCCACACTACTTCCAACAATGAATTTAATGGATAGACATATCCAAACCACTCACACCTAAGCACTAGCATAAAAATTTCAACCTATGGGCTCAATGAACCACTTAAATGAGGATTATTACCTCCAACAACCTATGGTGGACTACCCACCACAATGCTATCTTTAAACTGCACTTGAAAAAGCAATAAAATTTGACCTCATGTAGGACAAGCCATAATGAATCTAGGCTAACATTCTTAAAACTATTGACCAAGATCATCATGAAGGTTAGTTCCAAAAAACCCGAGTACCCTCATCACACACATTCAACATCGAGGTATGTCTCTCATGTTTTGATCAAACACATGACCACCATCCACTCAAGCATTGATCTAATGAAACAAGAATCCAACCATGCTTCCATCACACTACCCAAAGAATAAAACAAAACATGTAGGGTTAGGGGTTTAACAAAACTTACCCTCTCAAGCTAGCCATGAGAGAGGAACCACTCACAACACTCCACTTATAAAACACCAATAATTCTGGAAACATCATACCTCAATGGCTCCACCAATGAAAAATAGCCATGTACACCCAAGCCATTAGTGATATAAGGAACACGTGATCCACTGAAAGACCCGATAGACAACACATGACAAGAAAAGATCCCTACCAAGGAACAAAACTTGAGACTTTATGGGAACCACCAACTCATGGAAACTCAATCCCAATATAAATATCACTCATCTATGCTTTCCCTCATCAAAACACCAAAATGGAACTCATATCCCACTACCAACCCACTAGGGTTCCCATGCATCCCTTGATGAAGGGAACATATCTCCAACACCAATGAAATTATTTCCACATGATCCACATGCCATATCATCAAAACAAAATAAAAAATAGCATAGACATACATATGTCATGTGAATCCCACATACCTAGAATGATGCATAAACGCTGCCCTCTTACCCATAGTCTTGGATATGAAAAATATAATAAACCATAAATCCAAAAACCTAAGTGCATCACACATAGTGAAATCACAAAATCATAAAAACAAATTAAATAATAGAAATACCATACCCTATAAACTTGGACTTTCTATCGGTAAATGTATTCACAACACAAGTGACTGATATCCATCACAAGTTCTGAAACATTCCTAGACCACCTCTCTACTAACTCCACAAATCATAAAACCAAAAGGCTTTGATACCATTTTGTAATGAACTGGCCCAGTTTTGAGAATCCATATGATTTAATCCACTCAATAAAGAAATACTGGCCCTTAACTCCATCCATTGTGCAACCTTTACTCTAACCTAAAAGAAGACAATATGTTTTCATGCACATTGAGGTGCACATACAAGTGGTGAAAAATAAATCTAAGTAGGTGACCGTAAATGATGAACCTATACTCTACTATAATTAAAATTGAATTTAGATGTGATATTCCCAACCAAGCTAGAAATTAACAGGAGCTAGCATAAAATAAAAAAATGCACAAAAAAGGGGAAAAACCAAAATAGGGGAAAATAGCCAACAACAGGTTCTAGCCTAACACCCGAGGTGAATATACCACTGTTCTATCCCCTACCAGAGGATTTATAGCATGTGAAACACCTATACACATTACATCTGACACATTTTCCAAATATATAAAGGTTCTCTAAATCATCTAAGAAAAGATAATGAATATCCGACCCTAGGGCATAACCATCGGAATCCAAAAGAAAAAAACACATCTACTTGGCTCTAGGACTCTAGTAGAATGATATAAACTGGAAAAGGAACATTTAGGTTGATACAACTTGAGAACCCATCAATCACGAGAGTCCTATAGAAGAAATTATAAACTAGATATGGACCCAACAAGGAGGGATTCAAAAATAACAAGGGATCAAGAATAGTATTCATGGACCCCAAGAGGAAAATGACATCCAAAAATCATAAAAACCCACTCTACAAGTTCCTCAAAACCATATGATCCCAAATCAACTACAGTAAGACATAAACAAAACTAGAGGGGACTAAACTCATCCAGATCATCCATTTTCTCCCTAATTCTGTCTAACCACAGTCAAATAATCATGGAGAGAACCAAATAAAAACTCACTAAAAATTCACAATCCAAGATATCCCAAAGGCCTCCTCCTCAAGGCATAGTCTCGAGAATAAACTATCTCAAACACCACAAAAATTGATGACTGAATGTGGGATGATTCAACCTCAACCCCAACATCTAAACAACTGAACTAGTAGCACTGATCAAATCTCAACCAAAAAAATACAGATCCTATCTTTGAACCTTGGATCTCAGCATTAAAAAAAAATAGCATCCATGAGATCTCCATGAACCGAATCAAGATCAAACCAAAATTTGGGCTCCCATGGTCCCTATGGTCATAGCATGAAGTGATGTGATCTATGGGACTCCCCTACTACACCAAAACCCTCACACTATACCTATAGATAAAAACTCACCTAGACTAAAGGCTATAGAAAAATCTTGAAAAACTATGAGGGGTTCCTTTGATCATACAAAATCATGGGAAACACCCAAAAAATAACATCCTAAATGACCCTCAGTGGCCTCCAGCTAATACCTGATCAACAATTCACCCAAAAATGGGAATCCAAAGCATAAGCCTTCCAATAAGGGTATTCTCAATGGTCCCCATGACCACCTTAAAAAAATGACCCTCCATAAGGGATACTTGGCACCATCCAAAATTCAAATATAATCCCAAAGAAATAAAACCTCATATGTTATTGCCATAAAATAACCCATCCATAAGAACAAACCCACCCACAAAAGCATCCAAATAATTCCATGCCACATGAGAATTCTCAACCACTGACCGTGTAAACTACTATTCGCTTGATTATTTATCAGTCCACTCGGGAATCCTCTAAAGTCCCTCAAAATATTCTAAAAATCTCAATAACACCTGACCATAAATACTATCCCTTGACATCAACCTAGCTCAATGGCTCCAACTACTTTGGTCTCCTCAAACCCAAGAGCTAAACCACAACTACTCTAACCACAAAAAATCAGTCTTGATATGTTAGGACAATCAAAGAAATCCTTAGAGATACTACTCAATCACACCGTCTAGGATATGTACATAAGAACCTCAAATAACTAGGACCACTAACGAGCTTACAACCCTTATTTGGGCCTCACAACTCACACCCAACCCACCAGAGGTTTCTGAATCCAAACCTAAAGGAAATGCTCCAGATGAAATCTAAAAATAAAAAACACTATAGAGACTTCCCCTAAACATAGAAAGGATTAAACCATCATGAACTACATGTAAAAAATATTTTAATGGAATACTCACAAGTCAAATACGAAACTGTGGAGAAAAAAAAGGAAAAATTGACTAAGGAAGGAAAAGTACATAGAGTGTACTTAGGGGTACACAACGTGTAAATCCCAAGATCATCCTTTTCCATGACCCTCTAGAAAATTATCACGTAATTTTTAGAGTACACAACTTGTTCCTCCAAGTACATAGTATGTACCCTCACATGGGTTCTGGCCCATGTACCTCAGCCCCACAAGCATGTAAAATGAATGAGTACATGTCATATACTGCCTATAAATGGTGTGCATCCCCAAATTGGTTAGCTTCATATGTACTTAGTCATTTACTCCACTAGGGTATGTATTCCTAGACAATTTTCACCCCATATAAGGACTGGTTGTGTACTCTTATATATCTAAGTACCACCACATGGGGTGTCTAGAAGAATACTCAGCCACACCCCAAACCCACTACACTATGTGTAATTTTCAATTATATGGTGTGTATTCCCCATAACATCATCTTCCCCCAAAATTAATAACATAATTTTTTTTCTCAAAACTACACACCATGTACAAAGGTTTTACCAAACAGAAAAAACCTTAAAACGGCCCGAAACCCTCATTTCTCCCTGATTATGCCTATATTAACCCACTATGGCACCCCCAACAAGAAAAAATGGGATTAAAACAGAAAAAACTATACTCTATGGATATTTTGGGAATTAAATATAAAAAAGGCCTATATTCAAGAAGAAATTTTTGATGATTTGGCTAGATCCACAGTCTACAACTATCGCACAATGATCTAGTGTGACCTAAGATATGTGAGGGTGCCTCCTCTCCTCCCCACCCCTCTCTCACTATTGGATAAGACCTGAAATGGAAATATCCCATGTTAATAATCATCAATACAAGGGATAAAATAAGTAAAAAAAATAAAAGGTAGGAAAAAAGAAAAAAAGAAAAGAAATGGGTCTAGGGGCCAGCCCCGGTGCTCCACACAAGGTTATGCCTCACCTAAGAAAAAAGTCCCTATTTATGAATCAACCCTGGAGATGAAATATCAATATAATATTATTTTTAGAAGATATGAATGAATGAACATATGAAAATAAATTAATAATTAATTAATTAATTATTAAATATTCTGTGAAAATTTGAACGATTTGGATTTTCAACTAACTTCTATTCTATGGTAAACACCTTACTCAAAGACCAACATAGTGGTCTAAAAAATCAACTAACATCATCTTCTTGGAGATATAACTATTTTTATCTAAACACACCCTAAAACAAATAGTTGAAATTTTCCTTTATTTTCATAACCCGTGATGATGTGGATTGTTACAAAAGATCTCTTCTTATACCCTATTTATGTATAAGATGCTAGAACATCATTGAGGATGGATAATAATGCATATGTTATGTGATATTCTTCTCAACCCATGAATTTATTTAGATAGAGGATATATTTTGATTTCAATTAGTGATATTTGTCAAATCCATGTGATAGTGATCAAGATGATGCATATGATCTTTGGTGTACGGTACACCATAATTATAACATTTCTTCATTTATAATTTTATACAAGTTTTATATAACATGCATGGGAGATACTTAGACTAGGTTTTAAATTACTTCTACATTATCTGACAAGTGTTATTAGATTCATTAAAATCCCTTTAGTAACCTCCATCCTTGAACACCTTCCAGTAAAAACCACAATCCATGTTTCTCCAAACAAATACATTCTAATCCATAAAGAAATCAAACCTCCAATTGTACTACCTTAGAAATTTATTCAATCCATAAAGCATCTGATTCAAATTTCACACCTTGAACTCATTATTTATTACTATTAAATCACCCAACAATATTTCCTCTACCAAATCACCATAAAGGAACACCATTTTCACATCTATTTATCCAAGATTTAAACTTTCGGAAGTAACTGAACTTAACATTTTTTGGATGGTTATATATCTATAAGCACGAGAAAATATTTTATAGAAATATATCATTTCCTTTTATTTAAACCCTTTTATATCTAACTTTTCCTTGTACCATTTTCTACCATATTTTTCCTCCATCAACTGAAAAAATCCTTTTTCAACATCTCTTTCTTCCCCTAGGGTGGTTCTATTAGCTCAAATGTTTTGTTTATATACATTTAATCCATTTAATTTTTTTAGTTAAATACCATTTTCTATAATCTCTTGGACTCATATCTTCTTCAGATATCCTCAATCCATAAGAGACAAGTAGTGAACATTAGTTATAAACCTTGGAACTAATCATTTGATCCTTGTAGAATTTTTTAACTTAACCCATGGATCTATCCTTTGAAAAATTTTCCCAAGGCTTATGCAAACTTTTAGAATTCTAGTACTTTTGGCCCTAAAATTTCTTCCATAAATTCTATGATTCTATACATTTATATTTTTTTTGAACATTTGGAACATCCATTTAGATAAATATGGATATGGTTAGTTGATTATTTTCCCTCAAATCCATATTCCACCTATTTATGATCTTTACATAATATCTTCTCATTGAAGAGAAAATTTTGGCTTATAATGATATTCTAATTATCATTTTCCAAAATCCAATAACCAATGTTTTCATCACCATACCAAATAAAGAAATATTCTTAAGACTTTCCTTCCAGATTGTCTCTATCCTTGGCATCAACATGGATGTAAATGATGTTGGAACAAAGGTTTCTTGTTGATAATAATTGAGTTTGTTTGTTTTTGTTGTCAATATTCACATGGATGATTAGGGAGTTTGTAAATAATAGGGTCATACGTTTGAGGCTGAAAGAAGTGTTGAATGTGGTGCAATTTCCCAGTGTTTGCCATATTTTTGGGCCTAAAAAATCGGGAGTTTGGTAACGGTTCGTAGCAACGATACGCGGTGAAGGCGTATGGTATGCGGTGAAGGCGCATGGTACGTGGTGAAAGAATGTGATACGTGGAATGGTGTGAAGAACTAAAAACAGTTCACAATGACGCTATGAAGTGAAGGCACGCGGTACACAAAATGCGGTTGAAAACAGTTCGCAGTGAAGAGATGCATTACGTGGACCGAATGACATACGGTATGTGGAAAGTTAATGATAAGAAATAAAGGTTCATTGTTTAGAGGATTGTAGTATGTGGTGGAGGCTAACCATATGTAGATGGAGTTCAGTTACAGTGAAGATTGTCCCACATTGAAAATTTGGGTAAATCATATTACCTAAATTTGTGGAGTTATGTGCCTATTTAAGGAGTAGTAATACCATTTGTTAAGGGATGAGATTGGATATTAAAATCTTAAGAAGAAATTCGGTTAAGTATGAAGTGTTATAAGGAGGAGGAGATGGTTTGCGGAGAGAATAATATGCATAAGGAAAACAGTTCGAAGAAGAGAGCGTGGTACACGCAGGAAGCTCTCACAGTACGCAACCGAGCAAGGTAGTACATGGAGTAGGATGATACATGGAGGAGTGAAGCAGCATTGGAAGTATGGTAGTATGTAGAGAAGGAAATTTCATGGAGGAGTTGGATGGTAGTGGAAATAGATATATGGTACGCGGAAAAAGCTAGATGGTATGTGGAAACAGTTGTATGGTATGCGGAAACAACAACGGTACGCGAAAACAACAGTAGTACGTGGAAATAGAAGTAGTACGCAGAACACCCATGGAAGCCTAAAAAATGACCAAATCAGTTTTCGAAATTAATTTCCATAACATATCAGTGTAGGGGAAAATAAATTACATCTATAGGTGATAACAAGACTTCAACAGAGCATCCATTTACAGTTGAGGATGCATGATCTAATGCTAAACCATTAAAGCAACCTTCAAGTTGTTAAACTAAGTGGATATTATTCTAACGCAGAGAGCAAGGGGGAGTTAGTGGAAGTGATATGAGGGACGCAATGTGCTATCCCTAAAACCTCGTAAAGGTTGTGTGCCTGACACAGAGTGACTGTGCTAAAATCTTGTAATCCAAAACTTGTGAAGATTAGTGGTTTCTGGTATGACTGACACACTTTCGGCATATGCTCCTTGGAAATAGGCCTTTGTGGTGAACCAAGTAAAATTGTTTGTGTCATTTCATTGCATGTGATTGTGTATTTTATACACTTCCTCTTCATACAGGTTTAATAGGTTCCTACCAACGTGGGAACAAGATCAATCAGTATAAAACAAAAACTTGACACCATGATTCACCCCTTTCCTCTTATGGTGTTCCGAGGTCCTTCAAGTGGTAACATAGGATAAAGGTTGCTGGTGTTAAATCAATATGTAATGGAGAATCCATTTAATGTTAGGGGAGTTCCCCTCTTTGATGGAAGTGATTTTCAAATATGGAAAACAGGATGAGATCTCACGTAATATCTCTTGGAATGGAATTCTTATTTGATACTGTGCAGGGAATACAAGTCATTGATCCTATTGGACTGTCGATGACAAATACAGGTAGGAAATTGCTTGATGCTGATGCAAAAGCATATAATGCTCTCACTACAGCCCTTTCTTATTAGATTTATCTAAAGGTAATGAGTCTCAAATCTTCTAAGTAAATGTGGGATAAGCTATAGAATATTTATGAAGGTGATAGAAATGTGAAGGATGAAAAACTTCAAATATAACACAACAGGTTTGATGATATGAAGATGCACCCAGATGAGAATGCAAAATCCTTTTTCAATTGAATTACTAAAGTTGTAGGAGAAATCTGAGGTCTAGAAAAAGAAATCAAAGACATTTACATAGTGAATAAAATCTTGAGAATACTTCAACCTATTTTCAATAAAAAGGTGTTATCCCTTGAGTAAATAGATCTCTCCAAACTCTCAGTGGATGATCTTCTCAGTAATATATTATCTTATGAAATGAGATTCGTACCATAAGAAGCAAAAACTCATCTGATCAAGGAAATGGAATTCAAATCAGTGCAAAAACTAAAAGTTTCATGAGATACCAAATATGGAGATGATGAGGAAAACAATAGTATTTATCTCATTTCCAAGAAGCTCTAGAAATGAACAGGTAAATTTGAAGGCAAGCTACTTTGGCTTTCTTTCACTATGGAAGAGTTGGGAACATTGCCTCTCAATGCTCAAGAATATTTGATGATGAAGAGAGTGAATTAGAAAACATGGATAAGCCTCATAAAAGATTATTCAAAAAGGAAAAATTAAAATTTGAAAAGAAATTACAGAAGAAGAGTTTTGTGTGTGAGGAGGAAGATGATGATAATGAATTATATAAGGAAGAAGAACCAAAATTTAAGACTAGAAACCATTCCTCCATGATAGCTACCATTGAAAAGTTAGAACCATTAATAGATAAAGTTAGATATTATTAATTAAATACAAATCCCGATCCCAAGTTGAAACTTAAGGATGCTTTTGGTAATATTGAGATTAAATGTAAGAGATGCAATAAGTGGAATGAAATGGTGGAGGAATCATCCGAATATATTGATCATCTAAAAGTGGAAATTGAATGACTGGAAGAACTAGTGAAAGTACAATCATCATTCCTTGAAATCACTGATGGTTTTGTGGATCTAAAACTCAGAATTGAAGAATAAGAAAAGGTCATAAATAACCTTACCTTGAGACTGGAGGAGAAGTCCAAGACCATTGAGGGACTCAAAGAAGAAGTTGTTACTCTGAGAAGTTAACTTGAAAGTGAATCAATTTCAAAAGAAGAAAAGAATAAAATACAAATTGGAAGGTTCTCATATGATGAGATTCTAGAGAGAGAAAAACGTGGTTCTGATGGAGTTGAAAAGATCTTGAGTAATCAAAGGCCACATGCATGGGAAATAGTGGAATTGGTTGTGATGATGAAATGTAAAATGCTTTAAATAAAGTGAGCCAGAATAAAGGAAAGATGAAATTTTATCATGTTGAAAATTCACCAGAAGTGATGAAAAAGAAACCCTTAAATCAAACTGAAAGGACAACTGAAGATTATCCTCAAGTTTCAAAAAATGATAGGTAGTCAAACTATTTTTCTGAGGAAGAAGGTATGATGGGAAATAGAAGTGAGAAGACATTTCCTTTCATTATGTGTCCGTTTTGTGGCTATCTGGGCCATACCATGTCATACTGTGAAGATGCAAGGATATATATGAATGGGGAAGAGTTAATAGTTCTACAAAGGAGAAAATAATTCTATCCTACTTCTTATAGAAGAAATAATTTCTATGGATATTGTTTTCATTATTCTAACATTGGATATAAATCTATGTATTGAAGGAAGAGGTATACCAGGAGAAATTATTTCAATGCTTAGAGACGAATCAATACTTGTCAACTAGACAGTGTTTCTTTTTCAAACTAGTTTTCTCTTATGGAAGAATAATTTTAACATGAATAACCCATGTACATGGAAGAGAGAATTGAAAGACCATCAGTTTCCCCCGCTCAATCTAATATCTCATGGAAAGAAAAGAGGAAAATTGAAAAGTCTAATTTTGTAGAAGTAGCCCTCAAAGGTACAAAGAAAAACAACACCTGGATTCTTGATAGTGTATGTTCATCCCACATGATGGGTAATGCAGAACTATTAACAAATTTCAAGAAAAAGGACAATGGAACAATGAGGTTCGGTAATGATGGTGCTTTGAAGATAAAAGGCAGTGGAAGTACTAAGATAGTTGATAGAGAGATGAAGAAAGATGAAGTCCTATTTGTGTATGTTCTATGTCACAATATTCTTAGTGTGATTCAACTCTGTGACTCTGGTATTATTGTGATATTCAATCAGAATGGTTTTACTATAAGAGGAAAGTCTATAAATTCTCTCATGAAATGCTGTAGAACAGAAGGAAAGTTATATAAGGTTGATAACAAAGAGAATATTTTCTACCTAATAGTTGGAGAGGAAAACAACTTATGGTGTCATATATTGGGCCAAATCAATAAGAAAGACATGGTTAAGGTATCTAAGATAAATATATTAATGGATATCTATAATCTAAATCATGAATGAGAAAATACTTGTAATGCTTGAATATGAAGGAAACTGGTCTGCAGTTCCTACTGGACAAAGAATAAAAGAGCGTCAAACCTCCTTGACCTCATCCATAAAGATGTATGTGGCCCGTTAAATGTTTCTAGAAAATATGGAGAGAGGTACATTGTTATTTTCATAGATGATTATAGTAGAATGTCATGTGTGATCGTTATACACAGGAAGCGACAAGTGCTTGATTGCATGAAAACCTATTGAGGAATCACCTAGAATGATACTGTATTGAAGATCAAAGTCCTACGGTCTGAAAATAGAGGGT
This sequence comes from Viscum album, assembly GCA_963277665.1. Lineage (NCBI taxonomy): Eukaryota > Viridiplantae > Streptophyta > Magnoliopsida > Santalales > Viscaceae > Viscum > Viscum album. The sequence goes on from OY728164.1 coordinate 1,182,609,367, forward strand.
AATACACGTCCATTAAATTTAAATATTACCTAGAGAAGCAAGGGATACAACATGAGGTGGAAGCTATGAGAACTCCATAGAAAAATGGAGTTGTTGAGCGCATGACTCAATATGTGAACAACATGGCTAGAACCATGCTAATTGAGACTCATATTCCTTGACATTATTGGAATGAGGTAGTAAAAACTATAGTGTATATTAAAAATCTAATAGATCTATATATGAGTGAAACAAAGACACCATATGAATTGGGGAATGTAAGGAATCCCTTTTTGTAATATTTTCATGTATTTGGAAGAAATTTTTTTATCCGAAACAAAGAAGAAAATAAAGGGAAGTATGGAGATAATGAAGACAAAGGAATATTTCTTGGATACTCAATGAACAAAAAAGCTTACAAGTGTTTCAATAAGCGCTTGGGAAGAATTATGGAAAGTAGTGATATAAAGATCATTGAAGAGAAAACCCCGAATGCTTCAAGGAATTCTTATGTTGATGTGATAGAAGAAGAGGAAGAATGTGAACATAGAAGAAATGATAAAATAGAGGTCGATGATGGTGTGAAAAACTCTTAGGAGTCACATCATGATGTTGACTATGAAGAATAATCAGAAGAGGAATCCATAGCTGGAGAGAATTCGGTCAAACCCCAAAAGAGAAATCAACGAGTAGAGATTGATCAGTCCAACTTTATTGGGGATTAGAATGAAACTATACAGACAAGGAGAATTTAGAATAATACAAAATCTTCATTTTTATTAGTTGTGGAACCATCCTCATTTGAAGAGGCTATAAAGGATGAGTCATGGGTGAAAGAAATGAATGAATATTTAGATCAGATTGGAAAAAATCAGACATTGTTTCTTGTTAAAAGACCTGAAGATCATAATGTGATTGGTGTGAAGTGGATTTTAAAGAACAAATTTGAAGAAAATGGAAATTTGATCAGATATAAGGTGCGCCTGGTCTATAAAGGATATTCAAAAATCGAAGGTGCTGATTTTATGGATACATTTACTCCTGTAGTGAGACTAGAGTCAATCAGGATATTATTTCTATGGTAATCCAAAGAGGTTATAAATTATTTCAAATGTATGTCAAGACAACATTCTTAAAAGAAGTATTGGAAGAAGAAGTCTAAATTGAACAACCCATAGGGTTCTTTCTTAGTAATGATGAACTAAAGGTTTGTAAATTAAAGAAATCTCTTTATGGCATGAAACATGCACTATGGGCGTGGTACTCTCAGTCGGACTCTTGTTTGAGAAATCTTGATTTTAAAAGAGGAGGAGTGGATCACACTCTATATGTGAAGAACTATCAACAAGATTAGTTCATGGTATTGGTATTCATGGATGAAATTATTTTTTGTGGAAGCAGACATGGATCAGTGGATGAATTTTCCAATCACATGAAATCATAATTAGAAATTCCCATGATTGGTGAACTCACATACTTTTTAGGGTTGTAGGTTCTTCATAAGAAGGATTAAACTTTAATTTCTCAAGAAAAGTATGCAAGAGATCTACTGAAAAAATTCAATATACATGATTCCAAACCAATGATGAATCTAATTGCAGTTGGATCAAATCTCGGAAAGCCTGAGTAAGGGAATTATGTACATCCCACCATGTACTGAAGAATCATTAGAATCCTACTATACCTGATGGAGACATGACCAGATATTGTCTTTTCAACTTTCCTTATGGACTTATTTTAGAGTAATTTAAAGGAAGAACATATGTTTGTAGTAAAAGAAATCACGAGATACATTCAAGGTACACATAATTATGGGATATACTTTGCTGCAGGAAGAGATAGTGAACTATCATAATTTTTTGATGCTGACTCAGATGGAGATATAGAGGACATAAAGTCTTCTAGTGGTGGAACATTCTATATTGGGAAGAAATGCGTGGGCTGGTTAAGAAAGAAATAGGAAATTACTTCACTTAGTACTTATGAAGTTGAATATATATATGCTACCAAGGTGTACACTAGGTTACTTTGGATGAAGCAACAATTGAGTGATATAGGTGGTGAGGTGAAATAACCAATGGTGATTTACTATGGTAACAAGAGCACAATTTATCTTACGAAGAATCATATTTAACATTATCATACAAAAAATATTGGGACTAGATATCACTTCATCAAGTAAAAAGTTGAACAAGGCATGATCATAATGGACAATGTGGGAACGAATGAGCAAGTGGCAGACATTATGACCAAGCCACTGTTAGCAGCTATGTTTGAGAAACATCGGTTGAACCTCAGTGTTCAGCCACCTCCCAGTGCATAAGGAGGTTATGATATTCCCCTCTCCCTAGTTGTTTTAACTATTTTTAATTTATTTTCACTACCACAAAATAGGTTTCCATAGCCCCACCCTTTATCAGCACCTTTTTTAGCATTGTTAAAGGGGACCCCTTTGTCAGCTCTTTTTTTAGTGGTGCTGATAGGGGGGGCTTTATCAGTACTTTTTCCTAGAGCTAATAAAGTATATATTTCAAAAAAAATATTTTTTCATGAAAAATTATATATTGATATATAAGTATATTTAAATTGATATAAATATAAATATATATTTTTAAATATATTTTAGATAAGTATAAATAGACTATTACATTTAATATATAATAAATTTAGTGAAAATTGGTTTAAAATATTTTTTAAAAAAATTATTAATTAATAATTTTCTAATTATCATCGACTAATAATCATTTAATAAAAATTTGAAGATAGAAAAAATCATAAAAATTAATAAAATATCTAAAATAAGTTGAAAATGTAACTCAAACTTCAAACGACTATAAATTTTGATCCGGGTGTCCGTTTGAGCTCTACAACATATCAAATCAAATCTTGCTATGATATCTACACACTAGTGACCCAAGGGAACCTTATTTAACATTTTTAGAGGCAAAAATAACCTATAAGGACTCCAAAACCAAGTTTTTAGTTGGGATACCCCGATTTTTTAACATTGAAATAGCTATAACTTCTGATCTAGATGTCCATTAGGCCTATACCACATATTATATCGAATATCGTTTCACTTTCTTTGATTTGACTGGTTTTGGAGTTGAAACAAACTTATAGATTAAAAGTTATAGTTTTTTTAACATTCTATGGATTTTCAGAGACACATATATATGTATTTATTCATAAATATGTATGTATATATCTGTGTGTGTGTTGTAAATATGTAGATATGTATGTATTTATTTATTTATAAACACACATAAAAAACATATTTTATAAATGAATTTAAAACTAATATTATAAATATATATTAATATACAAATAAATATACAGATATAAAATTATAGCTAAATATATATATATAAATAGATATAAATATATATTATTATAAGAATAAATAAATAAATAAATTAATATATTATTAAATATATATGTATTAATATAACTAAGTATATTTATATTAATATGAATCTATATTAATATACGAATAAATATAACTATATATATATATATATATATATATCATTAAATGGAGAAAAAAACTAAATGGATTAGTGGTAAAGGTGCTGGCGCACAAGGGGTGAGGTCTTAGGTTTGAGTTCTGGTGGAAGTAAAGGCATGCAGGCGCAAGTGGGAGGGGGTTGCATGGGCAAGGGCAACGTGCTGTGAGAGGGAGGGGCCTGCGCCTAGCTCTAATAGGGGGGGGGGTTAGGCACTATAAAAATCTCCCCCACATTATATATTCTTTTTATTTTTTTTATTTTTTTTACTTTTATCAATACTTAAAAAAGCACTGATAAAATAGGTCTTTTATCATCACTAAAAAAACGCTGATAAAGGACCTTTTTATCAGCACTTTTATTAGCACTGATAAAAGGGGCCTTTATCAGTGCTTTTCGGAGCGCTGATAAAAGGGACCCCCCTTATATTTTCTTGATTAACAGTGCTTTTCTAGCACTATTAATGCCCTTTTCTGGCACTGATAAAGGCCATATTTGCAGTAGTGTTGTGGAAATGATGCAGGTTTTTGGGGAGATACGATCCAGGTGGATTATGTTTTTTTAAATCTACAAGTCAAGATTCAATTCATTGGGTTTATTACCAATGGGGGAGAATGGAAAAATTCAATAGAGGGTTTTCTATTTCTTTCTTCTTGGTTATAGGATAGATGGAGAATAGAAAAATCCAGAAATGAAACTATGGGGGAAAAAGAAAAGGATGAGAACTAAATTCATGTCCTCTATCTTGTTTTCTAAACCATTAACTACTCATGTAGACTTAGAGTGATGGATGATTTCTTTATTGAAGGTTCATGTTTCGATTGTGGTTGGCGCATCAGTGAATTTATCTAGAGATTTCCAATAAACCCAAAGGGGGAGATTATTGGAAACAAGGATTCACATTGCTAATAATGGAGGCTGGTTTGTGTTTATTGTCAATATGCACATGGTTGACAAGGGTGTTTTCAAAGAATAGGGTCATATGTTTAAGGAAGAAATCATTATTGAAGGTGGCACAGTTTCAGAATGTTTTTAAAAATTTTGGGCTTAAAAAATCAAGAGTTTGGTAATGGTTCGCAACAACAATAAACAGTGAAGGCATACGGTACGCAGTGAAGGTGCACGGTATGTGGTGAAGGCATGAGGTATGCATAATGGTGTGAAGAACTAAAAACAGTTCGTAGTTATTGGATTTGGTGGTCTAGAACCAACTACTTTGTACTTTATTCATTAAATAAAAACCTTATCACATATTGATTGTTCTTCTGCATGACATGTCATGTGATAGTATCCTAAGGACAACTGTTGCATTAAAGGGTCATAGCGGATCCCTACTATGTTGAGAACCCGGAAGTGCCATAACACTATTCTTGAATGTATGTTCTATGACCGGATGATATTATTTTAGGGACACAAATAATACAGGTCATTAGGGGTGAGGACTCATAAAACTTTTAGGCACATTCTCATGGTGTGCGCCCTTGGTAATATCCAGGAGGATATTATGAGAACGATACCCGCTAGTAGGAAATCCACATTTCATAGTGTCATTGGATGTTCCTATCTGCGGACATGTGTATTGATCCTTAGACTTCAAGATTATTATTAATGGGTATTACAACTCGTGCACTTAGATTTATTGACGAAAACTGTGACGACACACTTTTCGCAGCGAGGTAGGATACACTGGGTGCGTCACGAGTAATACCGCATCAATAGATATTGCGAGAAAGGATTTGTCCCTTCCATTCCATAACGGAAGTAGATATCTCAGGCCCTTTGATGGAATTGATATAGCCTAAATAAATCCATGGCCATGGTAAGGTATGGGCAAGTTCAATTCCGGGAAGTCAAAGAAAGAATAATCAAGCACATGGGTTGATGGCACTACCATGCAACCCGCTTGATTGGAGATATCGAGACAAAGGGATTATATTACACGGTAAGCGTTTGTAGGAGGTGACACATCATTGCGGCGTTAACTTCTTTCTCTATGGGTGCCTTGGTATGTTGCTAGATGCTAACCATGGAATTTAGGCAGGCTCAGCCTAATGCCACTGAGAATGAGTCCTAGAGGGTCACACACTAAGTGTGTCCATGTATCTTAGTTGAATATTAATTTAACAAGTTAAATAAATATTATTCCCGACTGTGGTTTAATAATTATTTAAGGATGTCTAATCGCATTTATTTTGACACTAGTTATTCGAGAGAATATATTGTGGATGAAATAATATATTTATTATCGAGTAATGCAGTTACATTTATTTAATAAATAAATAGTCATTACTCAAGGTCTAATAAATGTGGTGGAGAAAAATGGAAAATAAAAGTACACAACGTTTATATTAAATATACACGCCGTGTAGTTTTATGGAAAACAAGTACACGCCGTGTAGTTTTCCAGTTGGGATTTTGAGGATTTAATATTGTTTTATTAAATGATATTTATTATAACCAGCATGGGCGCATGTCAAGGAATTAATAATTAGACATGGGGGTTTTCAATAAGAGTTAATGAAATAACTAAAACGCGTAATGCGTTTATTTATTGTCATAACTCTATTAACCTCAAACCTGATTATAAATATCCTCGCAACCCCAACATTCTGTAGAGCCATTGTTGTGCACAACCAATTTGGAAATACTCTCAAGCCAAGAGAGTATTCTCTTTCCACCAAGAACACCCTCAAGTTACGAGAGCAAGATCCTCCACCGGATCAAGGCGGTCGAAGGCGGACATCGCAAGTGAAGGTTCTTTCACGCTAGCACTCGGAGATCCCTTCGGCAATGTCCGGAGATACGTGACACACATGTGGATCACCGATAGAGGAATCCTACACTTGGATTCTACGACGCAACGACGGATCACCGAATCATGACCGGACACATCAATGAAGAAAGAATTCCAACGAGGTAATTCTTATGCATTAATTAAATTAATTATAATCAACATATGATGATCCTCCTCAAGGGTTCCGGGACTCTTATTTTCTTTTCATTCTTCGTTCTATTCCGAATATTCGGCATTTTATATCGTGATGGATCTAGGATTGAACATTGTTTAACGTTAAAATTAAAGTTGGGCTAACCCACCAACGCGCTTCCGCTGCTCCCGGAACCTACAAGTGGTATCAAAGTGAGGTCATATCATTGGTTATAATTATTTAGTTTTTCATTGGTGATTTACGCATTTAATAATTTAGTTATTTCAATTCATGTTTAATCATTCTGGAAATATGAATCTTGAGATATATTCCTCCTCCCTCGTTTCTCGTTCACCTCACAGAAACAAATATTTCTTTTAATTTTGATTAAAATAAAATATAGGAACTCATCCGGAGGAGCCAAACGTTTCTGGACATATAACACCAGAATACACGACGTGTATTCGGAAGTACACGCCGTGTAGTATAGGTTCAATGCATTGACTGATCCACCAAATCAGGCCATGTATTATATTCTTTCTAAGAATTTAAGACACCGTGTGTTGACCAGAAACAGGTGGAACACGGTTTCCAGAATACACGCTGTGTGGTCCAATGAAAACAGCGTGTAGTCCCTTCTGGTTAGGGTGGGGTCGTGTACTCCGTACACGGCCTGACCGGCTAGAAACCATGTAACGCAGAAACTACACGGCGTGTGTCCCACTGTACATGCCATGTACTCCGAAAATTTCTGAAGTACATTAACACACCCTATCCCCGGGCGTGTACTTCAGATGGACGATGAAGAAAAGTACACGCCATATAGTTGGAACTACACACCGTGTACTCACCCAAATTATGCGGATTTATTAAAATTTATTATTATATTATACAAACCCTTGAGACGTGTACCATGGTGCAGGCGTAAAGCTGAGGCACAACACATGATAGGTGTTTTATATATATGTGTTTAATTTAACATCTGCGTAATAAATGGGAATTAACCGAGTTGCCTCCAAGGTACAAGTTACGTACAAGGATAATTTTAAATGATTTATTTGTTTAAAATTATGATGGATGAGAATCTCAAGGAAATTTAGAAAAGGGATTTAAGATAAAATGATTGATTAATTAAAGATAATTAATTGATTCGAGTGTGATTTATCTTAAATAAGAATGATTAAAGAATTGAATGCTAGTTTTATTTATGCGTAAATATAGTTGCATGTATGGTTGATCATGAGCTAGACCGAGACCTTTGTATGTGAATGGTTTCTTTTAATTAATTTATTTAAATTAAATTTGTTGGCCTGCGAGCCATCTCCTCATTAATATATAGGGCCTGCGCACCCAAGGATTATTTTATGTAAAAACCCCTTTTACCCCTCACCTGTGTGTGAGATAAATGCATATGTAATGGATGGAGCTCCCAAGCTAGTGGAGGCAACTCAAGTCAGGAGCCAAGGTGAAACCAATCCAAGGAGATACAAAGGTGGATAGGTGGAAAGCTGTAAACACGAACCCCAAAGGTTCAAGGTGTTTCTCCCCTAGGTATTAGGTTAATTTATCAACCACTAGATAAACTAACCAATAGAAAAGCTCATGATCATACCATTTATTTTATTTCTGGCAGTTGCATGGTTTATTTATTGTGGGTGTGTTGTCACGATCACACAATTAATGAATTAAACGAGCATGCAAGATGGAACTAAAATAAAACTGGATTATACATAAATATTATCTTAGACATGGTTAATCACTTAAGTAAATCCCACTTAATATTAACAAGCATGTAATCAAAGATAATAAAATGGAAATTTACGTATAAGGATAAAATCCCTCAAAATAAATATTAAGTCGGCATAGCCTTCCATAATCTTGGTTAGAATCGAACCATAGTTCAAAGTGCTTGACCAACCCTATTTGGGGTGCTTTCAATTATCGAGGAATTATAATTCAAAGTTTTGGGTTGAATTGACTTGGTTAGAATCAAGGGTTGACTGCCACAACAGGACTTGGTGTGACCAAGAGGCAAAGGTTGAGGAAATCCAAAAAGGATTTCAGGATTGGGGAGTCCACTCAGCGGATCAAGGAGCTGCGAGTTAATGCAGTAGTAATTTGGAATTCCTACCTAAAACCCTTCAGGTTGCTTGACCAACCCTAGTTGGGGTAATGTGAAGGGAAATATGGATCCTTGCCACTAGAATATTCATGTAACAGAATATTCTAAATTCAATGGTGAGGGCTATTGGATTTCTATAAAATAGTGGGAGACTAATAAGTATTAATTTATTTATTAGTCTCAATTTTTGTAATAATGTACTAAACCTTTTCTCATCTTAATTTGTAGAAACGACAAAAAAATGAATTCGAATATACCATTTTGCACCATAATTGAAAAAGAAAAACTTCTCACTGGCACCAATTTCCAAGAGTGGCAGAGGCGTTTACGCGTCGTCCTTTGCCACGAAAAGAAATTATATGTACTGGAAGATCCTATTCCAGTTCCTCCTGGAAAAGAGACTAGTGATGAGGAATTATCTCTCTACATGAAACACATGGATGATGCCACAGATTTCCAGTGTTTCATGCTATCATCCATGTCTAATGAGCTCTTGAAGTAATATGAAAACATGGACGCTTATAGAATGATGTCTCACCTAAAAGATCTCTACCAAGAGAAGGCGAGACAAGAGAGGTATGAGATCTCCAATGATTTGTTTACCACGATTCTTGGAGAGTCTACCCCAGCTGGGACTCATGTATTCAAGCTTATTGGCTACATTGAACGCCTGGACATCTTAGGGATTAAATTCCCAGATGAGTTGCGTACAAATCTCATCCTATCATCACTGCCCAAGACCTTCTCTAGCTTCATTGTCAACTATAACATGAGTGGAAATGAGAAGAGTCTATCAGAGCTTCTGACCTTGATTTTCCAGGTAGATAAGGACATGAGGCGTGACAAACCCGCGGTCCTTATGGTGAACAAGAAAAGGAAGGACAAGGCAAAGGGGCCAAAGACTTAAAAACGGTCTGAATCCCCTGAGCAATTTCCCTCCAAGAAGGGGAAGATCCAGAGGCAAAGTAAGGAACTAGAGGTAGTGTGTTTTGCATGTGGCGAGTAGGGCCACTGGAAGAGGAACTGCACCCAGAAGCGTGGGGACGCTAAAGGTGCGTTTGTTATTGAGTGCAATCATTCTATTTCTACACATTGGGTATTAGATACACCTTGTGGGGTTCACATCTGTATTCAAATGCAGGAACCAAGTAGATTTAGAAAGATCGCTAGAGGAGAGGTGGATCTTCGAGATGCCAACAACGCAAGGCTGGATGCATTGGCTATTGGTGACTACCACCTCTCATTGCTGACTCAGATGATTTTGGTTTTACATAACTGTTATTATGTGCCTAGTGTTACCAAGAACATAATTTCTGTATCTTGTTTGGATATGGATGGATTTGTTTTCAAATTTAGAAATAAGGGTTGTCTCTTTTATAAGAACAATGTATGTTATGGTATGGCACATTTAAATAATGGTTTGTATGTATTGAATTACGAAAACCAAGTGTTGGGAATCGATAATGAATCAAACTCACATGACTCATACATCACCCAGTTATGGCATCACCGCCTTGGTCATGTGAAAAAGAAGCGTTTGACAAAGCTCTTCCAAGATGGCTATTTAGACTCTACTGAGATAAAACCACTTGAAAGATGTCACTCTTGTTTACAAGAAAAAATGACCAAGACGCCTTTTGGTGGACAAGGTGAAAGGGCCACAGAGATTCTAGGATTGGTACACATAGATGTGTGTAGACCATTTCCAGTAGAAGCTAAAGGTGGATATTCTTACTTCATTACTTTTACTGATGATTTGAGTAGATATGGATATGTCTACTTAATGAGGTATAAGTTAGAGTCCTTATAGAAATTTAAGGAATTCAAGAATGAAGTAGAGAATCATCTTGGTAAGAAGATAAAGAATCTTCGATCGGATCGAGGTGGAGAATATCTGAACCAAGAGTTCATCGATCTTCTACGGGAGTCTGGGATTCTATCTCAGCTCACTCCTCATTATACACCACAGTGGAATGGTGTTAGTGAAAGGAGGAACCACACCTTGTTGGACATGGTGAGGTCGATGATGAGTCATGTGAATCTTCCATTATCCTTTTGGGGATATGCATTACAAACTGCAGCATACACATTAAACCAAGTACCAACTAAGGCGGAAAATGGAATTCCATCTGAGTTATGGAATGGAAGGAAACCCACTTTGTCGAGACATTTGTTAAGGCCTTCTTAGGAAACAAACTAGCACCCCGGGGCATGAAGTGTATCTTTATAGGATATCCCAAGGAAACGAAAGGATATTACCTATATAACCCTCAAGACAAGAAAGTGACTGTTGCCAGACAAGCCGTCTTTCCTGAGAGGGAGCACATCCTCAAGAAGGATAGTGGGAGCAAGATTGACTTCGACGAAGTTGATGCTCAAGATACACAGGAGTTGGTATAGGAACAAGTTCCACAGGTCCCCGTGGAAGAGGTTCCAGAAACACAAGTATTGCATAGAAGCTCAAGAGAGGTAAGGTAACTAGAGAGATTTGGTTTCATAGTCACCGAGGATGGTGAATCATTATTATTGGACAATGATGAATCTCTCTCCTACAAGGAAGCAGTAGAAAGCTCAAAAGATACAAGATGGCTAGAAGCTATGAATTATGAGATGGATTCCATGTATGAGAACCAAGTTTGGGTTCTGGTCGATGAGCCAGTTGATGTAAAGCCTGTTGGATGCAAATGGGTATTCAAAAGAAAGCTGGACATGGAAGGTCAAGTTAGCACCTATAAAGCAAGTCTAGTGGCTAAAGGATTCAGATAGCGTCAAGTAATTGACTATGATGAAACCTTCTTTCCAGTTTCCATGTTTAAATACATAATAATCATACTTTACATAGAATCTTACCATGACTACGAGATTTGGCAGATGGATGTCAAAACAACATTCCTTAACGGGAACCTTCAGGAAGATGTCTATATGACACAAACAGAAGGGTTTGTGACACCAGTTGAAGCCAAACGGGTTTGCAAGTTGCAGAAATCCATTTATGGATTGAAGAAAGCATCCAGGTCATGGAACATTCGATTTGATGAATCCATAAAGGAATTTGGTTTCATTAAGAACGAATGTGAGCCATGTGTTTATAAGCGGTTTAATGGGAATGCGGTCTTCATCCTAGTGGTATATGTTTATGACATATTGCTTATTGGAAACGATGTACCAGCCTTACAGTCAGTTAAGGACTGGTTGAACAAGTGTTTCTCCATGAAGGACTTAGGAGAAGTAGCCTACATTCTAGGGATCAAGATCATTCGTGACAGATCTAAGAGGCTACTTGGACTAAGTTAGGATACATACATTGACCAGATACTAAAGAGATTTAGTATGGAAAAATCCAAGAGGAGATTGGTTCCAGTGTCACATGGCTTACATATTTCTAAGAAAATGTGTCCCCAAACACAACAGGAGAAAGATAGAATGAGCAAGATCCCATAAGATTCGGCTATAGGATCCATCATGTATGTCATGTTATGTACCAGGATTGATGTTGCCTATGCACTGAGCATGGTAGGAAGATATCAAGCAGATCCAGGAGAACAATATTGGACTGCTGTTGAGACTATCCTTAAGTATCTGAGAAGAACTAAGGATATATCCTAGTGTATGGAGGAGACGAAGATCTTATCATCAGAGGGTATGCTGATACTGGTTTTCAAATAGATCAGAATGATCTGAAGTCGCAATTTGGATATGTTTTCTGTCTCAATGGAGGATCTGTGAGCTGGAAGAGTTCAAAGCAGCCAATTGTCGCCGATTCTATAGCGGAGTCTGAGTATATAGCGGTTTTTGATGCTGCCAAGGAAGCCGTATGGATTTGGAACTTTATCCAGGATCTTGATGTGGTGCCTAGCAGTAAAGATCCCATTACATTGTATTGTGATAATACTGCAGTGGTGGATCTTGCAAAAGAACCAAGGTCACATCAACGGACAAATCACATACTCTGGAAGTATCACCTCTTGAGGGATTTCTATCAAAGGGGTGAAGTTGCAGTGAGCAGAGTGTCCACAGAAGAGAACGTGGAAGACCCCATGACTAAAGGCCTATCTCAGCAGAAGCATGAATATCATGTGAGAACTAGCGAGTTAAAGGTTGTTATCAGTTGGATCTAGTCCAAGTGGGAGTCTGTTGGAGTTGGTGGTCTAGAACCAACTACTTTGTACTTTATTCATTAAATAAAAACATTATCACATCTTGATTGTTCTTCTGCATGACATGTCATGTGATAATGTCCTAAGGACAGCTGTTGCATTAAAAAGTCATAGCAGATCCCTGCTATGATGAGAACCCGGAAGTGCCATAACACTGTTCTTGAATGTATGTTCTATGACCGGATGATATTATTTGAGGGACACAAATAATACAGGTCATTAGGGGTGAGGACTCATAAAACTTTGAGGAACCTTCTCATGGTGTGCGCCCTTGGTAACATCTAGGAGGATATTATGAGAATGAGACCCCCCAGTGGGAAATCCACATTTCATAGTGTCATTGGATGTTCCTATCTGCGGACGTATGTATTGATCCTTAGACTTTAAGATTATTATTAATGGGTATTAAAAATCGCGCACTTAGATGTATAGACAAAAACTATGAAGACACACTGTTTGCAGCGAGGTAGGATACATTGGGTGCATCACGAGTAATACTGCATTAATAGATAATGCGAGAAAGGATTTGTCCCTTTCTTTCCATAATGGAAGTAGATATCTCAGGCCCTTTGATGGAATTGATATAGCCTAAATAAATCCATGGCCATGTTAAGGTATGGGAAAGTTCAATTCCGGGAAGTCAAAGAAAGAATAATCAAGCACATGGGTTGATGGCACTAGCATGCAACCTGCTTGATTGGAGATATCAAGACAATGGGATTATATTACACGATAAGCATTCATAGGAGGTGACACGTCATTGCGGCGTTAACTTCTTTCTCTATGGGTGCCTTGGTGTGTTGCTAGATGCTAACCTTGGACTTTAGGCAGGCTTAACCTAATGCAACTGAGAAAAATGCCTAGAGGATCACACACTAAGTGTGTCCATGTATCTTAGTTAAATATTAATTTAACAAGTTAAATAAATATTATTCCCGACTGTGGTTTAATAATTATTTAAGGATACATGATCACATTTATTTTGACACTAGTTATTCGAGAGAATATATTGTGGACGAAATAATATATTTATTCGCGAGTAATGCAGTTACATTTATTTAAGAAATAAATAGTCATTACTCAAGGTCTAATAAATGTGGTGGAGAAAAATAGAAAATAAAAGTACACGCCGTGTATATTAAATATAAACGCTGTGTAGTTTTATGGAAAATAAGTACACACCGTGTATTAATTATTATACGCCGTGTAGTTTTCCAGTTGGGATTTTGAGGATTTAATATTTTTTATTAAATTATATTTATTATAATCAGAATGGGCCCATGTCAAGGAATTAATAATTCGACATGGGGGTTTTCAATAAGAGTTAATGAAATAAATAAAACACGTAACGCGTTTATTTATTGTCATAACTCTATTAACCTCAAACATGATTATAAATATCCTCGTAACCCCAACATTTTGTAGAGCCATTGTTGTGCACAACGGATTTGGAAATACTCTCAAGATAAGAGAGAATTCTCTTTCCACCAAGAATGCCTTCAAGTTACGAGAGCAAGATCTTCCACCGGATCAAGGTGGTCGAAGGTGGACATTGCAAGTGAAGGTTCTTCCGCGCTAGCACTCGGAGATCCCTTCGGCGACGTCCGGAGATACGTGACACACGTGTGGATCACTGCTAGAGGAATCCTACACTTGGATTATATGACGCAACGAAGAATCACCGAATCGTGACTAGACACATCAACGAAGAAAGAATTCCAACGAGGTAATTCTTATGCATTAATTAAATTAATTATAATCAACATATGATGATCCTCATCAAGGGTTCCAGGACTCTTCTTTTCTTTTCGTTCTTCGTTCTATTCCGAAGATTCAGCGTTTTATATCGTGACGTATCTCGGATTGAACGTTGTTTAATGTTAAAATTAAAGTTGGGCTAACCCACCAACGCGCTTCCGCTGCGCCCGGAACCTACAGTAGTGACGGTTCGTGGTGAAGGCATGCGGTATGAAAAATGCTGGAAAAATGGTTCGTAGCGACGATACACGGTGAAGAGATACAGTATGCGGACCAAAAGACATATAGTAAACGGAAGGTTAATGGTACTCAATAAATTTTTGCAGTTTAGAGGATTTTAGTATGCAGTGGAGGCTAACAGTGTGTATATGGAGTTCAGTTTACAGTGAAGATTTTTCCACATTGAAAATTTGGGTAAATCAGATTTCCAAAATTTGTGGAGTTATGCACCTATTTAAGGAGCTGTAATCCCATTTGTTAAAGAACAAGATTAGAGATCAGAATCTCAGGATGAAATTTGGTGAATTCTGAAGTGGTACGCGGAGGAGAAGATGGTACGTAGAGAGAATCATCTGCATAAGAAAAATATTTTGCAGAAGAGAGTGATATTCATGCAGGAAGCTCTCTCCATACGTGGACGAACAAGGTATTACACGGAGCAGGACGATATGCAAAGGAGTGGAGTAGTATGCGAAGTATGGTAGTACATAGAGAAGGAAAATTCATAGAGGAGTTGGACGGTACACAGAAAGAGTTGGACAGTATGCGAAAAAAGCTGGATGGTACGCGGAAATAGTTTGATGGTATGCATAAATAGCAACGATACGTGAAAAAAACATCGGTACGTGGAAACAGAAGCAGTACGCAGAACACCCAAGGAAGCCTAAAAATTTTCCAAATCTGTTTTCAAAATTAATTTCCATAACATATCAGTGTAGGGGAAAATAAATTACATATGTAGGTGATTACGAGACTTCAACAGAGCATCCATTTACAATTGGGGATTCATGATCTAATGCTAAACCATTGAAGCGACTTTCAAGTCATTAAAATGAGTGGAGACTCTTCTAACATAGTGAGAAATGGAGAGTTAGTGGATGGGATTCGTGGGACGCAATGTGATATCCCTAAAACCTTGTTAAGGCAGTGTTCCTGACACATAGTGACCATGCTAAACTCTTGTAATCCACAACTTGTGAAGATTAGTGGTTTTTGGTATGATCGACACACTATCGTCATATGCTCCTTGGATGTAGCCCTTTGTGGTGAACCAAGTTAAATTTATATTTCATTTCTTGGCATGTGATTGTTTATTTTTAGAACTTTCTCTTCATATAGGCTTAACAGTTTCCTACCAATGTGGAAACAAGATCCATCAGTATAAAAGGAAAATATGACACCCTGATTCAACCCTCCCATCTCAGGGTGTTCCGGGGTCCTCAAGTGGTATCAGAGCATAAAGGTTTCTGGTGTTGAATCTGTCTATCATGGATAATCTATTCGATTTTAGGAGAGTTCCCATCTATGATGGAATTAATTTTCAAATATGGAAAAAATAGGATGATATCTCACCTAACATCTATTGTAATAGAAGTCTTATTTTCTATTGTACAGGGAATAGAAGTCACTAATCCTAGTAAACTATCGATGACATATACAGATAAGAAATTTCTTGATGCTGATGAAAAAGCACATAATTCTCTCACTATAGCCCTTTTTGATTATATTTATCTAAAGGTGATGAGTCAAACATCTGCCAAATCAATATGGGATAAATTGGAGAATATTTATGAAGGAGATAGAAAAGTGAAGGAAGAAAAACTTTAATTTATACCCAACAGGTTTGATGATCTGAAGATGCACCCTGATGAGAATGCAGACTCTTTTTTCAATCGAATTACTGAAGTTTTAGGAGAAATCCGAGGTCTGGACGAAGAAATAAAAGACATTGACATAGTGAAGAAAATATTGAGAAGACTTCCTCCCATTTATAATGAAAAGGTGTCATCCCTTGAGGAAATAGATCTCTCTAAACTCTAAGTGGATGATCTTCACTCTTGGTGAAGAGATGAGATATGTGGACCAATAGACATAAGGTACGTGGAAGGTTAATGATACATGAAAAAGGTTCAAATTTTATAGGATTTTGGTACGTGGTGTAGGCTAATAGTACACAGATGGAGTTAAATTTATAGTGAATATTGTCCCACATTGAATATTTGGGTAAATTAGATTACCAAAATTTATTGAGTTATGTGCCTATTTATAGAGTTGTAATCCCATTTATTAAGGAACGATATTGGATATCAAAATCTTGGGAAGAAATTTGGTGATTTATAAAGTGGTACATAGAGGATAAGATGGTACACGTAGAGAATCATACTCATAAGGAAAATAGTTCATAGAAGAGAGCATGATTCGCGTAGGAAGCTCTCACAGTACGTGGCTGAGCAAGTTAGTACGCTGAGCAGGATGGTACATAGAAAAGTGAAGAAGTATGGATAGTATGTCAGTATGAATAGATGGACAGTTCATGAAGTAGTTGGATGGTACGTGGAAATAGTAGTGGTATGCCAAAACAACAGTGGCACGCGAAAACAACCACAATACACAGAACACCCAAGGAATCCTAAAAATTGACCAAATCAGTTTGCGAAATTAAATTCCATAACATATCAATGTATGATAAAATAAATTACATATGTAGGTAATTATGGGACTTCAATAGAGAATCCATTTATAATCTAGGATGCATGATCTAATGTTAAACCATTGAAGTGACCTTAAAGTTGTTAAACTGAGTGAAGATTATTCTAATAGAATGATCCACGGAGAGTCATCGAAAGTGATCAGAGGGATGCAATGTACTATTCCTAAAACCTTGTAAATGTAGTGTTCCAGAAACAGAGTGATTGTGTGAAACTCTCGTAATCCAAAACTTGTGAACATTAGTATTTTTTGGTACGACTGACACATTGTCGGTGTATGCTCCTTGAACATAGCACTTAGTGGTGAACCAAGTAAAATTGCAGTGTCATCTCTTTGCATGTGATTGTTTACTTTCTTAACATCCTCTTTAGACAGGTTTAACAGGTTCCTACCAATGTGGGAACAAGATCAATCAATTTTAAAGAAAAATTTGATACCTTGATTCGCCTCTCCCCTCTCAAGGTGTTCCAGGGTCCTTCAAATGATACTTTAAAAATGTTAAGATGGAAGACTTCTGCTGGTTTTTTGGACCATATTTGATATAAAATATTCTTCTAAAACAACATATATTGAATTATTATTCATGATATAAGTGATATAATTGATTTTTTCAAAAAATTCATTTAAATAACTAGAATGAAACCTCATACTTTGATCCTTCTTAGTCAAAATATGATTCATCTGATCCACTACACCGATATATTCTAATGTTTCTAGAATATTATTATCAAACATAATTTATTTTCTCTAAAAGAACCTATGAAATTTCCAACTACCATATTCTCCAACATTATCAAACCATAATAATTTAATATTATTTTCAATTTCTTTCAACACCACAAATCTTTATTGAAAAAACACTCCAAATAACTTTATTTTTTTAACAAATTAAGACCATAATTTCATCATTGAACCATTGATGAATGAAACAATTTATAATGACCCACCGTGAGAATGGACTAGAAAATTATTTAAAAATTCATATTCATGAGCTTAATCTTCCAAGACATAGGTGACCTTCTGATTGTGATAAATCTAACATTTTTTTTCATTCCAAGTATTTAACTCTCAAAAAATTCAATGTCCATGTGATTTATCATAAACATACCCATATACACTAATACTCACACATTCATCTTACTCATGCTACCAACACAAAAAATTTATAACTTCATACCTCTGGAAGTTATCATTTCACCTATCACTATTCCATCCAATATTCCTATAAAATATAATGTTCTATTTTTTACACCTCTATCCATAACCATAAAAATAGATGTGATATTCAAAACTCTTAAAAATACACTTTTGAAACATTTTTCATCAATATGACTTACAAAAATTATATTCTTCCATTACCGCAATATGTACTGAACTCCCTATAACTCTAGGAAGCTTCCATTCAACATTTTTACTTTAACATCACCTTTAAACATAATCTTGAGAGATTAAATAAAAGAAATATGGATCCTAAATAACCTTTAAAACCCATAATTCACTATAAACCCCCTATCAGTTGCAGAATGGAACAGAGACCCATAATCAATGATCAATGATTCCACTGAAATATTAACACTTAGAACTAAACTCCCAAAATCCTTAGATATAGTGTTTTCAAAACATCTAGAATATCCCCTTAAAAAATTTTAATTGAAACCCTTGTTAAAATTACATTTATTCCTATAAATTCAATATATGAGTCTATTCCATTATGAATTACTTAAATTTATTTCTCTATTCTCCTCGATCTTTTTCTAAACTTTTCATGAATTAAAATGTACTCTTCATTACTCATTGATAATGGTTTTATATGTTCATGTACTTCCCTAAATCTGATATATTTACTTAAAATAAGATCACAAGTATATTTAAAAACAATATCAATCATTCCATTAGAATTTATTATGATAGTCACCATTGCATCCCATGATTAAAAAATTGATCAGTGACATTGGAATTGAAACCTAAAAGGGGTGTTATTCTATATGTTTTAATTTAAGGATCCTTGTTAGGTATCCTTAACCATTCCATAGTAATTGGAAGTTCATATGGGGGTTAAGGATTGTAATTTATTATCCTTTTCAAGGGAAATTTATTGTGGAAGTGCCTAATTTAGTGTGACCCATGAGATATGGGTGTCTATTTAGGATCTAAAACCATAAAAATGAGAGGGGAAACCTATAAAAATGTTCTAGGAGTATAATTTCAAGGGAGTGGGTAGCCTATTGAGTAATTTGGATTAGTGAGACTAATTACTAAAGTGATATATTATTTACCATAATTATGATTTATCTATGTTATGTTATATTTATTTTTTATTATCCATTAACCCTTTATATTTTCATGATTAAGTGGTTATTATTAGTTCACCTTTTCTTATGTTTAGGATTTTGATGATTATTTATTAATGTATGATTATGTTGACGTTAATAGTGATAAATTATTCACTATGATTGTTGATTATGTAAATAGTGGCATCTCATTAACTATGTTTATGGTGTATGATTATAGTGATTACTTGTTAAATAGTTTATTTATTATGTCATGGTGATAATTCATTCACCCTCATTTTATTATGATATCAGTGATATCCCATTCACTTAATTTTTTATTGTGGTATTTGTGATATTATATTCACTACTATATTTATGTTATTATTGTGGTATATTAACCTTGGTTGGGAATGATTGTTGATAAAACAATTACCCAAACTCGCATAGATGACGGTGTTAATTCATTCACCTATTATTGTGAGAGTGGTGATGACCACTTCACCCATACTTATGTGATAGTAGTGATAACCCATTCAACTTATGTATGATTATGGTGATATCCCATTAACCCATTCTTATGAGATTATTGATAACCAATTCACCCATTTTCATATAATGGTGTTGGTAACTAGTTCACCTTATTCTTAATTAGAGTGATAACCCATTCACTTTATGTATGATTATAGGGATATATGGTTAACCTATTCTTTTGAGAGTGGAAATGAAAAATTCACCCATACTCATATGATAATGATAATAAATCATTCACATTATGTTTAATTATGGTGATGATGCATTCACCTTAGGTATTATTATGATGATAGCCTATTTAACCTTATTAGTGGGATTATGGTGATGAACGACTCACCTATTTGTATGAGATGAGTAGTGATGACCAATTTATCCATAATTGATGTTGATGGTGATATAAAATTCACCTATTATATTATTTATAGATATTTTAACCTATAAATCAACTTTTTTAAGATGATATGATGGGAATACCATCCCATTTGGAACTAGTTAAGGTAGGTATCCTCGTTCATATGGCTGGATGTTCAATACCTTATGATATGATAATAGATATATTTATGGATAACATATTATGAATGAAGCCATATATTTTTAGAGTTATTTAGGGGTACCACTGGTGGTGGCTAACATAGTATATTTTTTACATCATTCAAATTTACATTCATGAAAATATAGAATTCATAATTAGAGATAAAGTTAAGGGAAAGGTACCTAGTGATGATAGGTGATATGGGGTGCATTGTGGGATAAGGAGATGGGATTTGTAAGAGCCCTAGGTCATGATTTATATAGATTTAATTGTTAATTTACATATGTTGGATATTTTTTATATAATATCATCCTATCAGGTGATCTTACTCTTGATGTATTCCTTGTATGATAGTACAACAGAACAAATTTTGTTATAGCATGTGATGGTAATTTACATACATTTGTAATCTTTTTTTTAATTTAAATATTATATTATTGATTATGGTTGATTATTTATCTTTATTCCCACTATTATTTTCAATTAACTGATTGAGGGGATAATTTCCTCTTGGTATTGAAAATCTATCAATAATAATCGATAGCCTCTAGTGTAAAGGGAGGTGCATAAGAGATATTATGGTTCCCTAGTTTGGAGATGTTTAAACTAATCTATTTATGGAAGCTACAAATATAACATGCATGTGAGGGTGAGAATGTAATGTTATAAATGAATGTTGATGAAATTATGAAAAATTAGGATTAATATAATTGAATTTATAAATTAATAATTTCACTATATTAAGATTTTACAACATTAAGAGTTTTTTATTATAATATATATATTCTTAAACTATCATTTTATGTATATCATCTACATTTTTTTAATGTACACATGTTAAGGATAAAAAATTTTATAGAATAATTTACCATTAAAAAGTTTATTATAATTTATATATATATTGTTTTATATAGTAATTTTTATAGTATATAATTATTTTAAAACCACTTCATTATTTTATAAAGTTAATATGTTAACTAGTTTGTAATATTATAATGTTGAGAATAAAAATTTCCAAGAACCTAATCAATATATATCTTAGAGAACATCATTAAAACCATAAAATTATATATACCTAAGTGATTCAATTACTTTGAGGATCATTGGGAATCCATTAGCTTCCTCAGATGGTGTTTCAGGCCCACTATTAGTTGTATCTATTACCGGTGAGCATATGGTCCCTCCATTATCTAGGGGACATCTATGGGTTAACATCATTGGTAAGTATATCCCAATAAAATACTATATGTTTTTATAAAGTATTTCATGCAATTTTCAAATAAATAGAAATAATGATATAAGAGATGAAAATATAAATACAATATATGTATAGTAATTGAGATACTTTAAAATTAACATCCAATTTGATGATTTTGAGGTGTCTATGAGTGATGTGTTTGAAATTTATTTAACAATACTAAGGTAGAATATGTGTGAGATGGTGTTCCTTTCCACAAATTATAAATATTTAAGGATTATTACTATAATATAGAGGAATGACATGCTCAAAATCCAAATAGTGGTAATACTAATTTAATATTCCTTGATGATTAAATAGATAAATGTGAGTAAAATTATTAATATGCTTATAATTTGTCATGTTTTTTTATATCTAGATGTTTTTTCATTTTTATGTGCCTAATTACATTTCACACCCATGGTCCATAAAGAATTTAGTCTTGAAAATTTGAGACGTCAAATGGAGATTATGGAATTTGTTTAATGAAACAACTTCAATAATTAAATGAATATATAAAAAACTGACTGAAGTCATGTATTTCATGTAGTGAAAATTATTTTTTAATATAAACAAGGGTATATCTCTTGAGGTCTTAACATTATTATAGTAACTTACTAACAAAAAAAAACAAAAAAAATATTATTTATTAATGTAACATTTTTTATGATATGTTTAGAAAAAATACTACGATCCACGGAAAAAAATTAATTATTTATAAATTTGGTTTATAATTTTTTCTAGGAAAATATTTATTTTGGATGTATTTTATTAATTATTATTTATATTTTTATATTATACCCTAAAGGTTTCTATCTATCATGATATGTATATACTATTTTTTATGAAGGTTCGCGACATACGTCACCGGGTTGGATGAATGTAAATTTGGATTGAAATTGTTAATAAATTCATTATATTTTATTTATATTCAATTCATTTTATTTTAATATTTCATTATTTTATTGATTTCTTGAAATCTTTGAAATTAAAGTGTAAAATCATTTTATTTTGTTTATATTTTTTCAACTTTCCAAATCAAGAATTACATTAATTTATTTAAATTATATAATAAAATTGATGGATTTATATTTATTCTCATTTGTTTTAATATTTTTGGAATCTGGATACAACTTAGTGAAATCTGGCTAAGTGTTGGTTTAGATAAGTCATTAGTGACATCAGATTAGTTAGGAGAGACTTTAGAATAGTAAATTTCAACTTAATAATAGTGAATGGGGATTTCATAAGGGTGAAACTTGATTTATAATTATTTAAATGGGTGTATGGATGAGTAATACTTGACTTAAGATGAGTCTCAGGCTACTTCAGATGAGTCATACCTTTTCTAAATTCAACTATGAAGAGAAGGCACTCATGGAATTTATATAAATAAAATCAAAACTTTGTAAGGATCATTTATGCTATAAGCCAAGACCCTGGATCCAAATAAAAAATTATGCACAGTAATAGTAGGAGACCATATAAATTAGAATTAAGAGTATCAATCATGATACATGACTGATAATCCATTAGAAAAAAAAGATAGTTTTGTATTTTTAGGAGGATTAGATCGCAGCTATGAAGGAAACAATTCAAAATATAAAATGTGAAAAAAATTAAAATGGTTTGAACCTAGGATGATGAGGGAGGAAATTGAGGATTTATAGGAAGGGAATATGGTTGGAGGAGAGGAGGAATCGACCAAGTAATATTTTAACTTTCATCTTTTAGTTTTATTTTTACTACATTCTACCTTTTTGTAACATCTTCTTATTCAATATTTTCTACTGATCCCTCTAAAATGGAGGGGTATAAAATTATGTGTTTGAATAATATAAGAAAGTTTGATTGTAATGCTTGATTCACACAATTTAAGGAATAATTTATCTTTCTCTTGTTAAATGATTCTATTGTGCCTTAGCATTTCATAACTTCTAATTAGATTACGTTTGATTTAGTTATATTTAATTTATACTTCCTAGGTGAATGATCCATCCTCTTCCTCTATTTTTTCAATCCAATATATGATGGATTAAACTAGGCTACGTGTTGAAGTACATAACAATTATTTTCATGTGTTGAAGGGGTAATGGAAAAATTTGTATTTCTTAGAAGCATAATACCTAATTGGGGATTTATTGAGTAAACTAGGAGTGATTTACTCTATCAATTACACTCAAAATAATGAGAATAAACTAATTATATATTTCTATTAATTTAATCCTCACCAAATCCATTCATCCAAGGGTTATTGGTGTAGTGATTATATAACCCCTCATTCTTTAATTAAAAAGAAGAAAAGGCTAACTTTTGAAGATTGTGATAGAATTATAATTAGACAATTGAGATTGACCCAATAACTAATCATCAATTTTATTTTTAGTCCCTTTTTATCATACCACCTTTCAATATTTTTATTTCCTTTTCTTTCTATTTTATAAAACTAACCAAACTAAAACATCCTTTTTTAAAACATTAATTGAATACATGTTTTTATAATAAAACTCTAGATATAGCCCTACGTTTAGACTATACTATAATTAACCTAGGATATAAATTAATTTTTGTTACGCATGAAATAGTGGTGGTCAATAAATTCCCCCACACATAATCCAAATACCCTTAGACAAGTGAAATTTAAAAATATTACTAAAACAAAATTAAAAAAACTAGCCAATGTGTGCTTCCTTTTCCAACACCATGATTATAAATATACTCATGACTTCATAATTTTTTAATTCTATTTTATTTATGAAGTTTATTCAATTTGATTAAACTTATTTTATCATTATATGGTCATTTATACATATATTTCTAGGATATTTTAACTCAAAAATCAAGTATGAATTCAAAGAAATGTTCTTCTCAGTCTAAGTTCTTGAAAGGATCACCATATGTTTGATGAATTTATTTATATCAAACTGATAAGCCATGTATTTTTTTATATCATGAAGAATTTTTAGGGTTGTTATACATCATAAGAGTTGGTAGTTTCTATTAGGAAAACTCTGAGGAAAAATAGGAGGTGTGTCTCTATTTTGAATCATCATACATGATTTTCATATTCATTTAATAATGGAATCATCCTTATATACCACTTTCATTTATTTAGATATAAATTTTTTAATTCTGGTAGTATAGTCTATAAGATGGGAATTTCAATGGTAGAATCAACTATTTCCTTTGTTTCCTTCAGTATATTTTAGTATTCTTTATCTCGATGGTAGAGAGGTACTTTTGATTCTTGAATATGTGTGTAATCAAAATTAACCTAGATTATAGAAATAATTAACTTTATTTCCTTTATCCTTTTTTCTTTTAAGGTCCTTTCTTAAACTAAATTTAGAAATTCTTTAATGAATCAAGTACAGAATGGCTCATAATAGTATGTTTTAGTGTTTATATAACTTATATTTGAAACTATAAACATCAATTATTCACATATGGTAATTTTAAAGGGTATTTAGTTCATAATAAAATATTCATCCCTAAAATTAACTTCCTCTTAAAATATTTTTGTAGCTATATATTATATTTGTTTAGATTTTGAATTTATTTTAGTTTCTGGCTTTTTTGATGAAAATGGTCTCATTGACTTTAAAAAGTGGTAGTCTTCCATGATCAAATTTTAATGATATACTATAAATCCTACCATTAATCATAGTATTATATTATTCATAAAATTGAATGAAAAAAATGATGAAACACTTCTGCACTTTTGCAAAATAAGAATTTACAAAGCTGCTTGTTCCTGCTCACCTTTTCCCTCCCCCACACTTGAATTCAACCTAGACCATGAAACAACCTATAGAGAAAGGATGATAGAGATTTTTTTCTTATAATTTGGTTTCTTAACAATATAATTCATGGATTATGGGGTTACATGGGTTAAATTTCATGGTAGGATAGAATAGAGGTTCATTGTAAATGGGTATTTTTATTCAAAATAATGCATCAATCATGTAAACCACATGGTCCTCAATGCTCTTAGGTTTTCCCTTGATTACTCAAAAAATACTATTTATTCAAACATGAATTGGTTTTATTAATAAGTTAGGTCATTTTAAGAAGATGTCAAAGTAGTTTTATAAGCCTCTTTGGAAAGTGATTAAAATAAAAGACAATATTTTATAAAATTATATTCAAAAATCATTTTTTATGCATGAATTTTACTCACCTATAACGTGAAATCAAGTTTATTATAACATTAAAATCGGTTTCTCACTACTAGGATAAGTTAAAAAGTTTAAAGGGATGTTGAATTGGTCTTATTGGGTTTTAAAACACTTCAAAAATAAAAAAACACACACACATACACATTGTTAAAAAAAATAAAAAATAAAAAAGTTGAAAATATGAATCTATAAAGGTTTTTGATAGGTCCAAATGGTTATGAAAAAGACACATGAGGGGAGTTGAATTGTGATTATTTGAAACCTTCAATAATTTCAAAATAAATCTTTTTATATATATTGTATCTTTCCTTCCCTCTTAAATATGAGTGAGTAGTATAAATAAATAAAGAAAAAAAAATAATGATATATAGTGGTTTAGGGAAAAAATATCACTAAGTCCTATCCACTAATGCTCTACTCCATGATCTTGGTGATCTTCACTAATATGTCCTCTTATCCATAGATCTCTACAACTGAGTACAGGTAGTTGAAACCTTACAAGGATTTTATAGGTATTTTTCTTCTTTTATAGGGAATAAAAAAATCCAAAACTTAGTCTGAGAAGATGATACTCCTTCACCACAATGATTGAGTCAGAGTAGCTGATACTACAATAAATCAAAATAGATTTATTTGATTGAGAAAGAAGGTTTTTTAACAGTTGATGCATGAAACTAAAAGATGTTTTTGATCTTCAATAATGTAGAAAAAGAACAAATTAATCAATAATATTTTCATAGTATTTCTTTAAATAGGGATAGAGAAAACACCAAACATATGAATAAGCATGCATGTCTCTAAAGTGTAACTTTGACAAATGCTTTTTCAAAATTGTAGAAAAATATGTAAAAATAAGATACAGAATTATTGATAGAAAAAAACAAGTTGATCAGATAAATAAAAACATGTATGTCTCCAAAGTGTATCTATAAATATAACAACACACTATTATTTTATAAGTGCATAGGTTTTTCTTTTTTATGTATATACTCTTGTTTTTCAAATAATTAATATCTCAGTATTTATATGATTATTGAAAAGATCTAGGTCAAACCATATCCATAAATATATCATAATAAATCATATTTATCTAAATTCAAATCACTCAAATGATTAAAAGAGATTTATTACTCCATCTATAAATAAGAATAATTTAATCCATCAAGTAAAAGACTTTTTATCAGTCACAAAACAACTTTAAAGAGATATTTACTCCTAGAGAGACTATTGTAGAAAATACAAATAAAATATTAAATCTAAAACTCCATCATTGACCAGTCAAATGTAGGGTTCCTTCACAAAATGAAAATTCCAAAAGTAGGGTTTACAACATATGACTGTTTACAAAATTAGTATTGATGAACCGTATATTTATTCCTTAAATGTAGTGGTTCATCCAAACATGGGGTTATTGATCCATACTTTTCCAACAATGTTCGGTATAAGATCCATACATTTTATTCCAAATGTAGGGTAATAACAGTGTTTTCAAATTAATTTCAAACACATCCATAATGCTTACTCAAATACCTTCCCACATATTAATGACTTGTGAATGGTTCCCAAATAAATATTATAACGAATATCATCTTCCTTAAAATTCAATTAAAAGAAACTTTTTAATAACTTAAATGTGGGTGTTTGTGAGTATCAAAATCAAAAAAAATTAACAAAATTGATGAATAAATATATTATAAATAATCTCCCCCTTTTGGTGATAAAATAACCCACAAAATTAATATTAAAGTTAAAAAAATTTAGAAACTTTCACAAATATAAATAAATAAATTATAAGTACATTTATCAATTATAAGCACATTTATCAATTATAAGGACATTTATCCCCTTTCACCGAAATAATTTGTCATATAAAATTTTCCACCTTTTTGTGACATCAAAATATGAGAATTTGGGAATGTTATTTAAAATATATTCTGAATACATACAGTTATAAAAAATCTCCGAAAATTCATGATTCCTATTGAAAAAGGATAAAAATATATAATCAATGAGCCATGAAAACATTTAAAATATTATTTGATGAATAATAAGGGGTTGTAATGAGTGTATTAAACCATTTGATTCATCCCATAAAATATTTAAAATAACTCACCATACGAAATATAATAGTTGTAAAGTATTTTCATGAAATTAAATTTCATATGTCATAAGTGAGTAGAACATTGCAATTTATTAATAGAATTATTTATTACTTATAGTAAATGAATAATTTACCATGTGTAATGAATTTAAAGTATTAAAACATTAAGAATATTTTTACCCATAAGATAACTATATATTTAAAATTTAATAGAATATAAAAATTTGAAAAAAATCTATAACATAGATTTTTAATAATCAAAATATTTAAACATTAATATATATAAGATATTCACAATAGGTATATAAATAAATGTTTATATGTTAGGAACGATGAGATGAATCATAAAAAATTTCAAAACATTTAATTTTTTCACTTAAATATGTTAAAACTATTGATAGTAGTTCTATTCTAATTTGAACATCTGTAGATCATTGATACAATGAAGAGTATAAAAAAAATTTAACCATAAAATCTATTAGTTCATCAAGATATAGCTTAGTATCAACTTAACTTTTGAGTAACTCTATCTGTTTTAACATTTCTACTTTAAAGGATTCAAATTATTCTTTTAAAATTGAACTTCCTTTCACATTATAATACTCCCTTTATAGTGTAACAAAAACTATTTTTGAAACTGAAACTTTTCTTATTTATTCATATGACTATCTAGACATATTAAGATCAGTAGGTAGTTTCACCATTTCTTTATTTAAAGTATTAAACTTAAAAAAAATATCTTAAAAATAAATATCACCTTTAATCATTTAAGATGATGAAACTTATGATTCTTCATAATGATGAACTTTATTATCCTTTTAGAAGATTTTTTAAATAAATCCTTAACATACTATAAAAAATATTCTATAAATAGTTTAGGAAAAGGATTACCTTTTTTTTTCTTTTGAAATTTTTTTTATGAACTTGAAGTTCTTAATCACTCTATCCTTTTTAGACTAATTTCTTAAATTATTAAAAAATATATTCTGAATAATAATAATAATAAACAGTTTAAGAGGTTTTGAGAAGAAAACTCTAGTGTTCTAAATAGTTAGATGATACATTTTTTACTAAAAAATTCCATATGATTATACACATTCTCAAGCTGAAAATACAGAATAATTATTTCATATTTTAAATTTTGAAAATACAGTTTACGTAAGAAAACTATTTTATTTAAAAACATTACATAAATGGATAAATTTTTTTGAGAATGAAAAATTTGAGGATAATAACAAATTTTAAATATGAAACAAAGAATATAGTTTTTTATAATCCTATTTATAAATGATTAATATATTTTCTAAAAAGTTATTTATTAAAACAATGTTTCTTGAAATTTTTATTTTTGGAAATTCAATTTTGGAATTATATAGACTAAGTTTTAACAACTTGTTTCATAGAGTAATGAAAGATTTAACACTTAATCATAAGATATAAATCTTTCTCTATATAAAATAGTTAATGCGATAAAAACATATATGTGGAAATAGTATTGAAATACTTCATAGATTATTGGTTCTAGTTCTAATGCTTTTTCAATAAAAAAATACTTAAGATTTGACAACTCCTTTTTTAAGATAAAGATTTCCATATACTACTCATATGAAAACTTAATGATCTAACGTTGTATTTTAGAGGTGTATTCCTACAAAATAATAAATACAAGTGCTTTTTGTTACCCATAAGCTTTTGGGTCTAGTAGTGTTAGAAATTAAAGTTTTGGATAATCAAATCTGTTTATTTTGTGAAAAGATTATACTATTCAATGTAAATAATTGTAGAGACCCGTATCTTGACGTACATGGACATTACATTACTTTTGCGGAATACTTAGTACATAACAAAAACACACACACAAGGATCGTAATAGTTTAGTGTCTTTGGAAACTCGGAACGTAATCTTCTAATCGTGGTGAAAGATCTTCAATATCTCCCATAAAGATCTTCCCTTTTTTTTACCTAAAAACCTTTCTTTATATCCTGGGGAAAAGAAAACATAAAAGGGTGAGCTCAAATTCTCATTAAGGGTAAACAAAAGAAATATCAACCACATCATATACATAAGAACATAGCTTTTGGAAATCTTAACCTGCAAAAGAGCTCATAATATCATAACATGGGATAAATCATAGAAGTGAAAATGAGATCCCCATAATCATAACATAAAACTTGAAACTTTGTGGCATGCACACATAATCATGGAAAATCATTTCTTGTTAGTCATGACTCATTGCCAAGACTATCTTAGTGGACGAAGTCCCTTTCTGAACCGAGTTCACTCCTCGTTTCAGTCCTGTATCACTGAACCGAAATAACCTTCCGTTCCATCCATGTCTATCTCATGAGATATAAAATCTTTACCCAATTAATTGGAGGGATATATAGGTCCCACCCATCTCATAATGATACCATTCTTATGTGTGCCACAAAATCATAAATCATACATCATTTCATAACCCATGTAATAAAAATGGGATTCTTAAACAACATGACATCATAAAACAATTAATATAAGATAAAGGAATTCATAAAAAATATTTCCATCACAACATAATCAAACCTATGTAATAATAGGGATAAAAACAGAACCCTTTTATTATCTTAGATGGAAAATAATTTTGATAAAATACTTGAACTCCATTCTTGAGGAAAATATCCTTTCTTCTTCAAAAACATTTTTCCTTTCATAACATGTCATACGACTTTAAAATAAAAGAAGTTGATTAAAAATAAACATGAAAACTTGTAAATGAAGTTTCTTGGAAATAATGTTTTAAAAATCCATTCATGCCGTATAAGTTAAAAAAATACATTTTTCGTACTTTTGTCGGAAAAGTCAAAAAGTACCTCGTATGAAAAATGACAAAAGATTCCTTTCATATCTTTTACTAAAAACTCACAAAAAGGTAAAATTGAATTTAAAACATTGTAGGTGGATGGAAATAACATTGCATATTGAGGAAACATGGATGTGGATGATAAAATACAACCCAGTAAATTTCAAAGTATAAACAATCTCGGATAAAAATGAGATTGTGATATTTCCCCTTACCTTAGGTCCGACTTGCTTTGTAAGTGTCCGAACCTCCTGTATAATGATTTAAATCATGTTATTGACTTATTATAGAATCATATTCATTGTTATGATATCATATATGGTTCACTTATGACATTATATTACCCGTTCTTTTGTAAATTCCATGTTAAAGAAGCGTTTTGGGTAAAATCGTTTCATTTATCGTAGGTGTTTTGACTTGTTGTTCTTGACATCATTATTACTTATATAATGATTTACTCACTTCCAGAATATAAAATATGATTTATATATCATATATATTCAGTATATATATATATATAATAGGTAGATAAATAAAATGAAAAACACCGTTCATGGAGACGGTAGTCCGTACGTACGCATGAACGCTGTTTTCCTTTCCTTATTGTCTTGAAATGGAAGTAAGTAGATGACATACATATGTATATATATAAATAAATCCAGTAGCTTTATAATGTCATATATTTCATTATTATTTCTTACATATACATTATAATCATTCTTAAATGGTTAACATGGAGAATGAATCTCATCGCGTCGTGGAGACGGTAGTCCGTACGTACGCACGAGCGATGATATCATTTCTATAAATATTGAATTGAATTGGAGTGGATTATACAATATATCAGAATCAATATGATGTTGTAATAACTATGTATAGTTATTCTTTACACCATTATACCCATCCATGTAAGGTGGTGGTGGAAAATAGATTACACCACGGCGTGGAGACGGTATTCCGTACGTACGCACGCGCGGTGATTTCTTTTTCCGTAGGATGGATAGATGGTGAAATAGGGTTGTTTCATACTTATAATAACATATCAGTATATGAGTTATACTGATGTTATTACTTCATAATGAAACAACCTAAGAAGAAGAAGTGGAAGAAGAAATAAAGATGAAAGAATT
Source organism: Viscum album (assembly GCA_963277665.1). Classification (NCBI taxonomy): domain Eukaryota; kingdom Viridiplantae; phylum Streptophyta; class Magnoliopsida; order Santalales; family Viscaceae; genus Viscum; species Viscum album. Next base: position 1,182,641,347 of record OY728164.1, read on the forward strand.
GGTAACGGTAATTACCTCTTCTTTGAAGTGACTCTTTGAGACCTCCTCTTAGGGAACTAGAATTTGTCTTTGAGGAAGACCAGAACCTCTATTATGTTGCTAGGGAAGTGGAGAGGAGAAAATGGCAGGGGTTGGCCGAGCTTGAGTGCTCAAATTTGTGTGAGGAGGAGGGGGAGGAGGTGTCCTTTTATAAGGGAGGAGAGGGGCACCTTAGGAATACCTCAAAATATTATTTTATATTAATGTCAAAATCGGTTTATAATGGTTCCAAAGGGTCTTATTTCGAAGCTAAAGTGGGGATGGGTCGAAATCCTATCAACCAATAGAATTTAGACAAGTTTAGGTTATTATTTTAACCTTATCAATTAGATTTAACTCTAAGTTAAATAATTTAACTTTTACCGTGCCTTTTTGTTTTCTTACACTATATGGTTAATACACTTACTATAACATGCCAAACGAACCCCAAATTGTTTATTATTAATATATATATCCTTATCTAAGTCATTTGGCCGAACCTTAGATTTTTAGGAATAAAATAACAATTAATAATATAATATTTGATTTAAAAACTATTTTGTGTCAATTTTGACACTATTTGATATATGATTTTTGTGAAAGTCATAACAGAATTATATGTTCGAACCAAGTTGATTAAATAAACACTAATATATCATAGTAACCTAGAAAATTAGTGGAATTCATAAAAAGTCTCAAATTACATTTATTTTGGTGTTTATAACATCAATTATGTCAATATTTCATTAACAAGATAATTACTGCATCATCTTTGTGTCATAACTAAATTAAATTATTTGATTTCTAAAAATTACAAATAAAATACCATCATGTAGTAAATCTTTTTAGCTTTATAATTAATATTTACAATCTAATTTATCTTATGCATAACCCCATATTAAAAATGTTTTAGTAAATAAACTTTGATTTTAACTCTTTTAACTCTTCTTTGAATTAAATAATAATAAATGTCCTAATCTAATCCAAGTGGGCCTAAATGGTCATATTTTATTCCTAAGTTTGTTTTTGGTCGAATTACACTTGTCCAATAGAATTAGGACATGTGTTAGGGTAATAGTAATATCATATTTACCCTTAGTTACCCTGTTTACTATTAACCGCGGTAAAAAAAAGTAAAAAGTTACTATTCACCAAAAATTATTTTCATCTCATTGAACCACATTTTAGTCCTTGATATTAACCGTGTCTCTCGGAATTTCGAAATTCCATTCACAGAAGCGGTAAAATTAAGTTTTATGAAAAATTCAGTTTTTTAACTACCACTTAGTAGTTTCACTATTCATCAAAAATTGATGTTTTTCAGAACAATGTCAAAATTTCATCCTAAGCTATATTTCATATTCCGAATTCAAAAATGAAGTCTATTTTACCAAATTCATAACATAGAAGTTTCATTAATTATTTTTATAATTAAATCCCGCTGTTAAAACAAATAGCGTGTTTTTATGAAACAATATCTATCAAAAGATTGACACTTGATTATGTATGGTTTAAATGTGAAATTACAACCAATGACCAACATTGTGTTAAATTGTAAAAATATATTCTAAATATACTTTAAAACCACTCAAATTAATAATTTATCACTATTAATTATTTTGATTAAAAAAGTTGTTTTTAATTATAATTTAGTAATTTTCACTATTCATCAGAATATGAAAGTTATCTGAAAAGTACCAAAATTTCACCTTAGGCTAAATTCGATACTCCGAATCCAAAAATGAAGTCCATTTTGAGAGCTAACATTTCTAAAATTTTAAAAGGTGGTTATTACTATTCATAACGGCTAGTTATAATAATATTTTAATAGCATATCGTTGTTTAGGGAAACTTGGTGTTGCGTACAACACACGCTATCGAGGAAGGTCGCGATTGCGTGTAATGCAAGACAAGTCAAGGATGTGTGTTGTGCAAGCTCCTTTTGGTGTAGCGTACAACACCAGACAGAAATAAAATTAAAAAGAATATTTTTCATAAAATCTCGGGGTGTTACATTCTACCCCCCTTAAAATGAATTTCGCCCTCGAAATTCGTCGGGGTTATAAATGGTTTACTATTCGAAAGTTTCTTTAATAGAAACCCACATCGTAAAAGGGAATACCAAAACTTGGCTTTAAAAACTAAAGTATGAAATGTAACGATTACCCAAATAAACTAATCACTGGGTTTCCACATAGGTGAAAATATGGATATGGAAGAGAAATCTAACCATCATGTTCTGATGGAGAGTGGTAGAGAACATGGCTATGGAAAAGCCAGTAATCACAAATCCATAGATTTGTGATGATATAAGGTACCATCTGATTCATCAGGTATAAGATCACTAGGACAACATTTTTGGTTTTCAAGATCATTTCCCTAAAGTTGAAAATTTGCTTAGAATAAATACTTACTTTATTTTGGTACAATCTCACTTTTGTTCGTGCCTTGAACAATTTCTACTTCATCTCTTAAATAAATGAAGTTGAATTTGTTATTTGTGAAGTGTTAGAAGATCATGTGATAGAATGACTGTTCATTCCATCTGTCTCAAACAAAAGGTTAGCAAAAGTTATTAAATATACATAAGTCATTCTATAGTGAGATTAATCATATATGGTTCCTAAAATGGACTTATACTTCATATATCATGCTGCTTAATATAATAAAACTAGTTTCTACTAAACAGGGACTTCCTGTAGGCCAGTGGTAGGCAATAAAGGCCAGTCGCACTTCGGTTGTGGGTTCGATTCCTACAGCCTTGTCCGAAGCGATGGGTTGTCGCCCATCCTGCAGGTTGTCCTTTTTCTAAAACTACGTTACTATAACATCCCATCAATAATATCGAAAATCTTCTATCCTTAAACAATACTAACTTATGTCCAACATAATCCAGTCTAATCTTTAGGCTTATACATAATACTGCAGTCCACTCTCATAATATAGTGACAACGATTACCAGAGATTTAATACTATCGTTGATCCCCACATATCATAAGATATGTCTTGTTGGTCACATTCCAAACATTCAAAGTCCTTAATCGTGTATTCTCTTGAATACCTTAGTGAAAACATGAGTGCAGTTAAAAGTTAACACTTTCCACATACCAAAATCCTCAAAATTCTATATACTCAAACCATGATATCACTTAGTCCTTATATCAATCATGAGCTCATGAATACTATTAAACATTTCATTTTCTCGTCTTCATTATGCGCATATCATCTTATTTCCAAAAAATATCTCAATCACTTTGAATACCACATCAATAAATATTGCAATACTCAATGATACAACATTATTTTGGAATCCCATTACATAAACACTTAATCATTCCACCACATCGTTGTCATATTCAACATTGCCAATAGTGATCGCATGTGATTTCCCTTTGTCCTTTGCCTTCAGTGGTTGCTCATGTTGATCATCACTAACCCTTGTATTAGGGCAATTATTAGCATAATGCCCCATTTCCTTGCACTTGAATCATTGAAGTGTTGGCGGTGCGTTCTCTGCAGTGTTTGCTTTATTCACATCATTAGAAACCCTTTTTCTATTACTTTGACACTCAGCTGCTCGATGACCTTCTTTTCCACACTTAAAACATTTTCTAGTCCCTTTAAGACAATCTCCACCATGCTTCTTTCCACACTTTGTGCATAAGGAAACATTCATCTTCATTTCACCATTATTCTGAGATTTCTCCTTGAACTCCATCTTTCGTTTCTTGTCAAAACCATGAGATGGATATGTAACACCAACTTCCATTTCTACCTTGATAGCACAACGCACAATTTCTTCATAGCTACTGAAGTCTCTTATAGCTAATGCCCTTCGAAGACTTGGTTTTAAGCCACTGAAAAATCGATCAACTTTACTTTCAGGTTGGATGATAATTCCAGAAGCATACCTTGCAAGTCTTGTAAAATTTGCTTCATAGGTACCATCAGATTCATCGTCCCTTTTCTTCAGTTCAAGAAACTCTTTCTCCATATTTGTTCGAAGAATACGAGGGAAGTACTTACTGAAAAACAAGTTCTTGAACTCGTCCCATTCCATGGACTCAATTTCATCTCTTGGCCTCGTATTCTTGATAAGATTCCACCATTGATCAGCTTCACCTTCCAAACGATATACTGCTAAGATGACTTTATCATGTTCAGAACATTGAAGGACTGAAAATATCTTTTCAGTAGTACTGATCCATTGTTCATCCACAAGTGGATCAGAAGACCCACTGAAAGAAGGTGGACGTTTCCTCATGAAGGACTCAATAGAATATTGTTCCCTTATCTGCTCATTTGGAAGTCCAGAATGATTCATAGCTTGTGTAAGTATAGCAATAAGATTTTGCACTCCATCTCCCATAACATTTGTTTGTTCAGGAGGGAAATCATTGCATTGTCCAATGCATTGATCAACACGGTTCCTTCGTGTTCCATCCATCGTCTAAAACCCAAAAAGAATAGTGTGAGAGGAAAAAATCATGCTAGGTAAAACAACATAATAAAGGGGGAGTACCTTCAATATCCAACATCTTAGGTTTAATTTTATGATCGTTAGCATAGTTCTAGTACTATAACCTATACGTATACTTATCCCTAGGGACATCCCTAGACATACCTTAGAAATATCTCTAGGGATCTCACTAACGTTTTCGCATCCTAGTTTCCAAAGGTTGACTAAACCTTTCCTCTGATACCAACTGTAGAGACCCGTATCTTGACGTACATGGACATTACATTACTTTTGCGGAATACTTAGTACATAACAAAAACACACACACAAGGATCGTAATAGTTTAGTGTCTTTGGAAACTCGGAACGTAATCTTCTAATCGTGGTGAAAGATCTTCAATATCTCCCATAAAGATCTTCCCTTTTTTTTTACCTAAAAACCTTTCTTTATATCCTGGGGAAAAGAAAACATAAAAGGGTGAGCTCAAATGATCAGTAATGGTAAACAAAATAAATATCAACCACATCATATACATAAGAACATAGCTTTTGGAAATCTTAACCTGCAAAAGAGCTCATAATATCATAACATGGGATAAATCATAGAAGTGAAAATGAGATCCCCATAATCATAACATAAAACTTGAAAATTTGTGGCATGCACACATAATCATGGAAAATCATTTCTTGTTAGTCATGACTCATTGCCAAGACTATCTTAGTGGACGAAGTCCCTTTCTGAACCGAGTTCACTCCTCGTTTCAGTCCTGTATCACTGAACCGAAATAACCTTCCGTTCCAGCCATGTCTATCTCATGAGATATAAAATCTTTACCCAATGCATTGGAGGGAGATATAGGTCCCACCCATCTCATAATGATACCATTCTTATGTGTGCCACAAAATCATAAATCATACATCATTTCATAACCCATGTAATAAAAATGGGATTCTTAAACAACATGACATCATAAAACAATTCATATAAGATAAAGGAATTCATAAAAAATATTTCCATTACAACATAATCAAACCGATGTAATAATAGGGATAAAAACAGAACCCTTTTATTATCTTAGATGGAAAATAATTTTGATAAAATACTTGAACTCCATTCTTGAGGAAAATATCCTTTCTTCTTCAAAAACATTTTTCCTTTCATAACATGTCATACGACTTTAAAATAAAAGAAGTTGATTAAAAATAAACATGAAAACTTTTAAATGAAGTTTCTTGGAAATAATGTTTTAAAAATCCATTCATGCCGTATAAGTTTAAAAAACACATTTTTCGTACTTTTGTCGGAAAAGTCAAAAAGTACCTCGTATGAAAAATGACAAAAGATTCCTTTCATATCTTTTACTAAAAACTCACCAAAAGGTAAAATTGAATTTAAACCATTGTAGTTGGATGGAAATAACATTGCATATTGAGGAAACATGGATGTGGATGATAAAATACAACCCAGTAAATTTCAAAGTATAAACAATCTCGGATAAAAATGAGATTGTGATATTTCCCCTTACCTTAGGTCCGACTTGCTTTGTAAGTGTCCGAACCTCCTGTATAATGATTTAAATCATGTTATTGACTTATTACAGAATCATATTCATTGTTATGATATCATATATGGTTCACTTATGACATTATATTACCCGTTCTTTTGTAAATTCCATGTTAAAGAAGCGTTTTGGGTAAAATCGTTTCATTTATCGTAGGTGTTTTGACTTGTTGTTCTTGACATCATTATTACTTATATCATGATTTACTCACTTTCAGAATATAAAATATGATTTATATATCATATATATTCAGTATATATATATATATAATAGGTAGATAAATAAAATGAAAAACACCGTTCATGGAGACGGTAGTCCGTACGTACGCATGAACGCTGTTTTCCTTTCCTTATTGTCTTGAAATGGAAGTAAGTAGATGACATACATATGTATATATATACATAAATCCAGTATCTTTATAATGTCATATATTTCATTATTATTTCTTACATATACATTATAATCATTCTTAAATGGTTAACATGGAGAATGAATCTCATCGCGTCGTGGAGACGGTAGTCCGTACGTACGCACGAGCGATGATATCATTTCTATAAATATTGAATTGAATTGGAGTGGATTATACAATATATCAGAATAAATATGATGTTGTAATAACTATGTATAGTTATTCTTTACACCATTATACCCATCCATGTAAGGTGGTGGTGGAAAATAGATTACACCACGGCGTGGAGACGGTATTCCGTACGTACGCACGCGCGGTGATTTCTTTTTCCGTAGGATGGATAGATGGTGAAATAGGGTTGTTTCATACTTATAATAACATATCAGTATATGAGTGATACTGATGTTATTACTTCATAATGAAACAACCTAAGAAGAAGAAGTGGAAGAAGAAATAAAGATGAAAGAATTGGTAACGGTAATTACCTCTTCTTTGAAGTGCCTCTTTGAGACCTCCTCTTAGGGCACTAGAATTGGTCTTTGAGGAAGAAGAGAACCTCTATTATGTTGCTAGGGAAGTGGAGAGGAGAAAATGGCAGGGGTTGGCCGAGCTTGAGTGCTCAAATTTGTGTGAGGAGGAGGGGGAGGAGGTGTCCTTTTATAAGGGAGGAGAGGGGCACCTTAGGAATACCTCAAAATATTATTTTATATTAATGTCAAAATCGGTTTATAATGGTTCCAAAGGGTCTTATTTCGAAGCTAAAGTGGGGATGGGTCGAAAGCCTATCAACCAATAGAATTTAGACAAGTTTAGGTTATTATTTTAACCTTATCAATTAGATTTAACTCTAAGTTAAATAATTTAACTTTTACCGTGCCTTTTTGTTTTCTTACACTATATGGTTAATACACTTACTATAACATGCCAAACGAACCCCAAATTGTTTATTATTAATATATATATCCTTATCTAAGTCATTTGGCCGAACCTTAGATTTTTAGGAATAAAATAACAATTAATAATATAATATTTGATTTAAAAACTATTTTGTGTCAATTTTGACACTATTTGATATATGATTTTTGTGAAAGTCATAACAGAATTATATGTTCGAACCAAGTTGATTAAATCAACACTAATATATCATAGTAACCTAGAAAATTAGTGGAATTCATAAAAAGTCTCAAATTACATTTATTTTGGTGTTTATAACATCAATTATGTCAATATTTCATTAACAAGATAATTACTGCATCATCTTTGTGTCATAACTAAATTAAATTATTTGATTTCTAAAAATTACAAATAAAATACCATCATGTAGTAAATCTTTTTATATTTCTAATGAATATTTACAATCGAATTTATCTTATGCATAACCCCATATTAAAAATGTTTTAGTAAATAAACTTTGATTTTAACTCTTTTAACTCTTCTTTGAATTAAATAATAATAAATGTCCTAATCTAATCCAAGTGGGCCTAAATGGTCATATTTTATTCCTAAGTTTGTTTTTGGTCGAATTACACTTGTCCAATAGAATTAGGACATGTGTTAGGATAATAGTAATATCATATTTACCCTTAGTTACCCTATTTACTATTAACCGCGGTAAAAAAAAGTAAAAAGTTACTATTCACCAAAAATTATTTTCATCTCATTGAACCACATTTTAGTCCTTAATATTAACCGTGTCTCTCGGATTTTCGAAATTCCATTCACATAAGCGGTAAAATTAAGTTTTATGAAAAATTCAGTTTTTTAACTACCACTTAGTAGTTTCACTATTCATCAAAAATTGATGTTTTTCAGAACAATGTCAAAATTTCATCCTAAGATATATTTCATATTCCGAATTCAAAAATGAAGTCTATTTTACCAAATTCATAACATAGAAGTTGCATTAATTATTTTTATAATTAAATCCCGCTGTTAAAACAAATAGCGTGTTTTTATGAAACAATATCTATCAAAAGATTGACACTTGATTATGTATGGTTTAAATGTGAAATTACAACCAATGACCAACATTGTGTTAAATTGTAAAAATATATTTAAAATATACTTTAAAACCACTCAAATTAATAATTTATCACTATTAATTATTTCGATTAAAAAAGTTGTTTTTAATTATAATTTAGTAATTTTCACTATTCATCAGAATATGAAAGTTATCTGAAAAGTACCAAAATTTCACCTTAGGCTAAATTCGATACTCCGAATCCAAAAATGAAGTCCATTTTGAGAGCTAACATTTCTAAAATTTTAAAAGGTGGTTATTACTATTCATAACGGCTAGTTATAATAATATTTTAATAGCATATCGTTGTTTAGCGAAACTTGGTGTTGCGTACAACACACGCTATCGAGGAAGGTCGCGATTGCGTGTAATGCAAGACAAGTCAAGGATGTGTGTTGTGCAAGCTCCTTTTGGTGTAGCGTACAACACCAGACAGAAATAAAATTAAAAAGAATATTTTTCATAAAATCTCGGGGTGTTACAATAATTATTTTGAAAAATAAATATTCATAACACAAAAAATTTGAGTTATTCTAAAGAAAAAATAATTTTCATAATGTCCATTAATACCATAAAAAAATTTAATAGTTTACATGATCTTTCTATTCGAACTTGGAACAAAATAATTCCTTTATAATTTTGGTTGTTCACCATTCTTACCTATAATAACTTTTACTTTGTGAATTTTATTTTTACTAAGAATTTGATTTAAATAATTATATCCTTTGATAAAAAACACTATTGGCATGTTTTAATGTATCAAATTAAACCAATAATTATTTAATTTTAGATTTATGAAGAACATAAGAAGTATTAGATTTTAAATCTACTATTTTATTTGAAAAACTATCATTATTAATTAAAATAGAAATTATAATATTTTATACATTTTCTATAATATTTAATTAATTATTCCAATTTATCTTGAAGCATTAGGAAATAATTATTTAATTCATCATATTTTTTTTTCAGAATTAGATTTTTGTGAGTAATAATATATCACGTCCTCAGAATGAGTCATAAGACATACCATTCAATTTTTATGTTTAGGCTCATAGTTTGTAGAATATTCATCGTTTGAACTAGGATAATCACTCAAAGTGGCCTTCATAAGTTTCTTTACTTTTTTTTATAATCATCACTCCTTTGAGCTTTATGTGAATGATAATTAAGCTTTATATGAACTTTTTCTTTTCATTCACAACATCTATTTTCTTCATTATTTTTTCCATTTGTTGTAAATTTTTTCAAACCTTATGAAAATGTTTTATAATTATTTATTTGAATCTTATTGTCTTGAATCAGACTATTCATCCATATTAGTTTTGGAGAAGATTGCTTATATTTGATATGATTTTAAGATCTGGCCTACATCTCATCTTCATACATCATCAAGGATCCAATCATTTCATTCATTAGTAATTATTTAACTAGTGTAGATTGACATATAGAAATATATATTCTATTACAATTAAAGGGTAAACCCTATGTAATTTTAACGATTGATATGATTTATTAATTGGATCCTTCAAAGAAGAGAAATTGTTGAAAATTATTGTAAATATCACATTCATCTAAGTGATATTTGTATATTTATTCATTTTTAAAGTATCAAATTTTATCTGTGTAGTGTTTTATCTCAGTTTTCTAATAATTTTGGTTCCTTTATAGGAAACCAAAATATTTTTTCACATATCACATGCAATAGAACATTGAGAAACTTGATTAAACTCATTATTTCCTAAACCACAAATAATAGCATTCATTAATTTCAAATTAAGATCATATTATTTTCCTTGACCATTATCCCATTTCTCTAGATAGTATTTAGTAATTTCATAAGAATTTAAAAACATTAAATTAACTTGTATTCTAATATTTTTCAAATAAATAATCATGCTAATTTTCTAGAATCCATAGTTGTTACCATTAAAGTAAAGAGGACATATCATGGACACATATTATTTAAGATCAACCATTTTAATATTATTCTTCATCTGAATCATTAACTCAAGATTTTCATAGCAAAACTATACCTTTATTATTTCACAAGATTCCAAAATTTTTATGCACTTGATAGTATCATATAGAATAATCAAGGGATTTAGAAAAAGAACACAACCTAAGATATTACTTTTTGATATCATAGAGAAATAGAAGAATTTTAATGGATTTTAAAAAAGGGAAATATAAAAATAGATACCTCATATGATACCACTTGTTAGGTCAGGAAGGATATGATGAAAACACAAGAGGGGTTGGGGGGGGGGTAAATTATGATTCTTTAAAACATTCAACAAATTCAAAATATTTCTCTTGATATATATCCTATCTTTCCTTATCTCTTAAATATGAGTGAGCAACATAAATAAATAAAGAAAAGAACACATAGATATATAGTGGTTCAATGAAAAAATATCCCCCAGTACACTCCACTAATGCTCTATTCCATGAGATTGATGATTATCACTAGTAGTTACTCTTATTTGGATACCTCTATAGCCGAGAAAAGGTAGTTGACACCATACAAGTATTTTACTAGGGCTTATCATTCTTTTACAGGGAACTATAAATCCATATATTGGTCTAAGAACCTGATACTCCTTCACCACCATGACTAAATCCGATTAGTCGACACTCTAATAAATCAATAGAGATTTATTTGATGGAGAAAAATTTTTCTCACATAGTTTCAGAATGCAACTGAAAAATGTGTTTTATCTTCAATAATGAACAACAAAAGCAAAGTAGTTATAAATATTTTTATAGGATATCTTCAAAAAGTGATGGAGAATTCACCAAATAGAAGAATAAGAATTATATATCCAAAGTGTAAATCATAAAAATTATTTTTCAATGTTGAAGAAGAAAATATGACCATAAGATATAATAGTAGTGAAAACAATAATATAAAGTCTCTCAGATAGATCAAAACATGTATGTATGCAAAGTGTAGCTCTAAAGATAAAGACACTATTATTTTAAAAACACATAAAATTCTTTTTTCTATGTATATATTCTTGTTTTTTAAAAAATGAATCAAATAGATCTAGGTCAAACCAACTCCATAAGTACCACATAATAAATCACAAATATTTGAATTAAAATATTTCAAATCATTCAAAGAGAGTCATAAATTACCTTAGAAATTGGAACAATTTAATACATTGAGTAAGAGACTATAAATATATTGAGAAATAGCTTTAAAGAGTCATTTACTCCTGGAGAGACCATTGTAGAAAATGCAGATAATATCATAAATTTAAAACTCCATCATCATCCAGTAAAATGTAATGTTCCATTATATAACGAAAAATTTAAAAATTAGAGTTTAAAATGTATGATTATTTACAAAATTATGGTTGATGGACCATAAGTTTATTCATAAAACACATGATTTATTCCAAACATAGAGTTTTTGGTCCATACTTTTTCAATAGTATAGGGTATATAATATATACATTTTCTTCCAAATGTAAGGTATGAACAATGTTTCTAGGTTACTTCTAAATACATCTGGAATACTTAATCAAATATCATACCATGGATTAATTAATTGTGAATGTTTATATAATAAATATTCTAACAAATATCATCTTCATGAAATTCACTTAAAATTAAATTTATTAGTAACATAAATATGTGTATTTGTGAGCATCAAAATCAAAAAATAAATTAACGATATTGTTTAATAAACACATGATGAACAATTTCCTCCCTCATATTTAATTTATGTAGTTTCCTCAATTAATTCTGACATATTCATTAATTTTAATATATTTAAATTGAATCAAAAAATTCAATTAAGTTTCAAGGAGTGGTATGACCTGATGGGTCTCAATGATATATAGGTTAGAGAAGTTTGATCTCATCCACTAGTGTTTAGTGAAGATTTCCAATTAATTTATTCGTTTTGTTCCCATTAATATAAATTTTTCCCTTAACCTCTTATTTTACAAACCACGCAACACTAAAATGGCATAAATGAGTGATTATAAAGACAATTTCCCACATGTAACCTAATACAAAAGTACTTTTTTTTGAATTGATTTATCATGGGACACTTTGGTTTATTATTTATAAATATTTTATTTCTCATAATATTTTATTTTAGTTTCATAAATCTCCTTTAATTTTATTTTTCTCTATTTTCTAGCTATATTTAGATCATGTTTCATTTTCCTCACTACTCAATATGCCATATGCTCCAACTCCATAAGTAGGTGTCATCTCTTACCATAAATAAAATGTTTGGATTTATTACAATGGGTGTTTTATAGGAAATCCTATAATCCCATAAAGTGTATTCTAACCCATTCCATTAAATTTGAAAGTATTTTCTATAATTACTTTTATATAACTATTAGAAACATAGGCTCATCCTTTTTTCTGGGGGGAATGGTGTTTTTTTCTTATGATTCACTCTATATTTCCTCATCAAAATTTCTATAATACAATTAAAAAAAGTGTTCTATGATAACTGATGATGACCCTTAAAAATATAAAGCTACAAAAAAATGTTATCCCTAAGAAAAGTGAACAAAAATTTAGTATCATTAGTTTTGGTGGCCTTATCTTCCACCTATTTCAAGACATAATCAACTACTGAAAAAATATAAAAATTTACATAAGAAATGGGAAAGGTTCCGATGAATTATATTCCCTAAAATTTAATAATTTCAAAAAATATTATTTATATTTTAGGAATTTCTTATCTTTTGTATATGTTTCCAAAAAATTGAAAGTGTTTACATATTTTAGAAAACTCACATCCATCTTTAAAAAAAATTGACTACTTTATTCTTGATTCTAAAAATTTTACAATAGTCCTTTGAGGTCAAAAGTGGCATCCATGGGCTAAAATATAGAAAAATTCAAGCAAAAATTGTATCCCACTCTTAGGTAAACATCATCTTATAATTTAATCATTTTAATTATTCTATAAATTAGGATCTTTATAAATGTAAAATTTTGATTCAGATTTAATTTTAAAAATTTATTAGGGGTTGAAGTGAGATAAAACTAGATAAGTTACAAAAAAATAGCAATATCATAATACTAAGGCTCCTCTACCTCCAAAAAATACAATTTTTCTCCTAGAATTAATCCATCCTATGGTTCTTTTTCTATAATTTACATGTTAGTACTTTTGGGTAGCCTACTTAGGTGATCTGCCACCTAGTTCCCATCTTCTTTCTTATCCTTGATCTCTATGTTTACCTCTTTAAGTAGAAACATCAACCTAACCATCCTTGGTTTATATTTTTATTTATTTAGTAATTAATAGAGGCATTATTGATTAAAATAAATAATGACTCTAGTTCTATAAAAATAAGATTTTAATTTTTCCAAATAAAAGATGTATATTAAAAAATATTTTTCAATGGTTGTGTAGTGGTTTTTGGTAGCATTCAATATATTTGATCCATATTAAATTACTTTAGGTTTTCATTCAATTATTTATAATGAAACTACTAAAATATCATGGGTAAATGCATTACAAAGTAGTTCAAAGGGTTGGTCCCAGTTTGGTGGCTACATTACTCTAGATGTGATAAGCTTAGGATTTAGTTCATCAAAAGAATCCCTCCAATTATCATCAAATAAAAATTCCTAATCATTAAAATTTTACCTATAAAGGGGAATTGAAATCTTATTAAAATTATTAATGAAGGCTATGTAGAATCCTTCATATCCTAGTAAAAATCTAACATGTTTCACATAAGCTGGATAGGGTAATGATTTAATCATTTAAATTTTAGAATTTTTAACAATTCCTTTTTTTGAAATAACATCCCCAAGCACCATTCCAATGTATACAATGAAATATAACTTTTAAAAATTTAAAATAATATTTCTTTCATTGAAAATTTTCATAAATATCTCTATTTTTTTAAATAATGATCAAATTAATTTCAAAAATGTTTAAAGTCATCTAAAAACACTTTCATAAAGTATTCAATATGAACATAAAATATAATTACCATGCATTTTAAAAATGTACGTGGATAATTACATATGCTAAATATAATACTTCTATAAGGAATTGTTCTATAAGGACATGTAAATGTTGTCTTCTCTTGATACTTAGGTAAAATGGTGGCTTAAAATTAACCTAAAAGTCCATCTAAAAAATAATGGGTTCTTCCTTAAAACCTTTTATATATCTTTTAATAAAGGGAATGTTAAAATTATACTTTTTACTAACTTGATTGAAGTTTCTATAGTCATCAATTCTCAATTATAATGGGTATCAAAATATTTTATTCATTACTAATATAGTATACCAATTTATTTTAGGAAATATGTTAATAGGAAATAACAATTGTGATGTATAGATTTGGTAAATCTTTCTAGATTCTAATAAACTCTCTATATCCTTTTTAGTTCCTCTATCATAGTTGGATTTATCCAAATTTGGGATTTCTTGATAGGTTTTTAATTTTATTTAATAATAATTACATTCATGTAGATTTTGGGATTTATTTCTAGAATATCCCAAAATAATCAACCAATTACATATACATTATCCCTTAAAATTTCAATAAATTTGTGTTTTGGATATTAGGATAGGTTGGTAGTAATAATCACTATAATTTTTTCACCTTACATGAGGTACACATATTTATGTTTAGTTACTAATTATATTAATTCTAGATTAGGGGATACTATAAGGATGAAATTAGATATATAATTATTACCTATAGAGATAAAATTTATTATATATAAGACGAAGAAAAATATTCTTCATCATGAAAAAATAATAAAATTCACTAAATAATTTAAAATTTTGATCTTTTTCCAAACTATAAATAGATTTTCCATATTTATAGACATTAAAATTATCCATAGAATTATTAACCATAAATTGTTTACCTAGAACTAAAATTTCAAAAAACATACCTAGATATTCACTAGGCATATCCTCCTCAATGCGTGACCATGTAAAAAGTGAATGATATTATTAATGGTACTCATAGATTCAAATATTTTAAATTAGATTATTTTATCTCCAAAATATATGGTGAGCGTTTCTTCATGCACATTATTAATGTTATTTTTTTGTTTTTAGGGGTGGTCTACCCCATATGATGGGTAATTATGCTGGGGTTTTGTGATACAACATGTTAAGCTCATAGAGGTTATCTAGAAAAATTAGGGTATTAAATATTACAAGGACATCATACAATACTCCCATTGGAAAATAAATATAATTTTTTACAAGTTACACAACCACTCTTGTGGTATTTAATTACCCCATAAACAAAGAAGTGAAAACTAAATGAGTCATTATATTGGTCGAAGTAACTAAATCACATAAATAATCTAAAAATTCATTAAACCACTTTTTCATGGTATAGAATATGCCTCTATATCATGAATTTTTTTTTGGAATTTGTGGGGTTATCAAAGATAATTCAATTCTTCCAAAATTTATTCTTTAATTCCCTTGAAATTTTCTTTTCTTAGTGTGAAGTTCCTTAGAAAACCTAACATAATTTTGAATCCATTTTAGTGCTTCTAAAAGATGAATGGTGATATTAACTTTATTAAAAGTTTTCATAATTTCTCTTTGAAGTTATTCCTCTTTGATCTTCTTGGATGAGATAATTAATGATGGTAATGGAAGTGGGAAACATATTTTTTCCCTCTGCTAATTATGTAAGGGTGTTCTAGAATTATTTTTTCTTTCAAAACTATTTATCCTATAATTTCCACTCTTCTACCCTATATTTTTTTATAAATAGATCATGTTTTTTCATCATTGTTTTCTTTACTTAAGGTTTGATTCATTTCAAGTATTGTTTTAGATGGGGAATTAATTTCATTCCATCTTCATGTGGTCATCAAACTCACATTACCCTTTGCATTTTGGAATTTTTGGGATGGTATTTTCCCATGATTTTGGGATAAAATTTCTATAATACTTTTAAGTTGGTTCTTTATTTCTTATAATTCATTGATAAGGTCTTAAATGTCTTGGTGTGGAAAAATAAGACACAAATTCTTGAACCATTACCAATATTAATAAAGTGTCTACCCAAAAGCTTGTCTAATTATATAGATTTATTTATGGTTGTGCTTCTAGAAGTGGGAAATAATATTTAAATAAATATTATATAAAGACCATCCCAATCATGTACTTTCCCTAGTTATAGGATGTATAACCTCTCCTTATATTCTCATTCAAGTGAGAATGGTAATTCTCTAAACATGAAATGTTACTCATACATGCCTCTTTGTTTGACAGAAGAGAATACCAGTGTGAAATTATCTATATGCTTATTTGAGTCATCACCTATAAAACCACATAATTTTTCCAACAATTGGATTGTAATAGTTTTAAGTTCAAAATAATTCTATAATGTAGACATTGAAATATAATTATTATGATTTAAAAAGTGGTAGGAGGGATTGAATAATTATTTTAATGTTTGATTTGGTTTGGATACCATCAGGGTATAATCATAGTGAATGTTAGAAATATCACTAGATTATGTGATGTACAATTACTCAAACTCAAATTTTAAGTTTAAATATCAAAATCCATGTTAGTAGGGTTTTCTATATCTTGGGGTAAAGAGATATGAGTGGCTTATGAATAGACCTAGTTTTGAAATTTCTACTTAGTATTTTTTAGCACCAACTCCTTGGAAATGGTTCTAGGTTTTTGAAAACCACCATCAAAAGAAATATAAAATTCCATTTATACCCTAGGTTAAATACATTCAATATTAAATCTTGGTTTGTATCGATAATGGGTTTCCCAAAATTTTTTTTCCACTTGAAGTTAGAAAAGGGGTGTTTTATTCTGGTTGGTTTTAAAAAATAAAAGTATTGAAAATAATGGGGTTAAAGTGTAGTATGATAAAAAGTGACTAAAAATAAAGTTTATGGGAATTTATTAGGTCAGGGTTGTTTTTATAATTTTAATGTTATCTTATTCATCAAAAGGTTGGATATTTTTCTTATTAATTGATGAATGCGAAGTTTCTAAATAATTATACATATCACCCTTTATTAAATGGATTTGTTGAGGATTAAAATAATATATATCACTTCACAATATACCCTCCAATATATATGTATAAGTGATACAATAAATCACTCCGATTTTACTCAAGAAATTCCCAAGTAGGACCTGTGATCCCTAATAAACACAAGAGTTTTCACTCTCCCTTCCATACATTTTGGAAATCTCTAGGCACTTCACCACTCTACCAAATCTATTCTATTGTATATAGGATAAACTGATTCAATGGGGATGATGGATCATATACTAAGTAAGAATACAATAAATAGAAATAAATTAAACATGATCACATTAAATTTATAATTTTCTATGGTAAAATAAAATTATTTGACAGAAGAAAGAGCTTTTATTCAATCAAGTGTGTGAATCAATCATTAAAATTGGACATCCTTACCTTAATTGATCACCCAAGGTTCCACACATCTATTCATATGGTAGAATTGGTGAACTAAGAAAAATTAGGAATTATAGTAAGGTATAATTCATAAATAAAAACATTAAAAAATAAGTAGAAAGTTGATTCCTCATCTCTTTCAGCTTCATTCCCTTCTTATAGATCATCAGTTTCCTATTTTTTGGCCTACGATAAAAATTACCTAATTTTTATTATTATTTTAAAATATGAATTTTTACTTTAATATTCATGATCTAGTATTCCTAAAAATACATATATATATATATATATTTGAATTCATTACTAGTCATGTAACACTATTGAGATTCATCATTATAATCCCTATAGAAGATTGTTATTGGTGTGAATGAATGATAATGTGGATCTAGGGTTTTAGGTTATAGTATAGTTGATCCTTATGAATTTATAAATTAATTCATCTAATGTCACCCAATTCCCTCTCCTCATAACTGAATTCAGAAAAGGAATGAATCATCTGAAGAGGCTTGAGACTCATCTAAATTCGAGTTTTACAGATTTGAAATCCCATTTGACCTATTTGAAGCCATGATTCACCCTTCCAAAATCACCCTACACACTTATGAAGTGAAAATTGACTCTTATAAAGTCTCCCCTAACTAATTTGAGGTCAGTGATGACTCTTATAAGCTGACACTTAGCTATATTTTACTCAGTTGTTGCTAGATTCCCAAAATATTAAAATAAAGGAGAATCAAAAGAAATCCTACCATTTTTTTCTACAAATAATATAAATTAATACAATTAATAATTAGGAAATTTTAAACAGTATTCACAAAATTAAATGATTTGACACTTTAATTCTTAAACTCCCTACAACTAAATTAAATAAGAAACATGTGGGAATAAAATTATATGAATATAAATAATTTAATGAATTTATTGACTATGTAATGGAATCATGTTTATAAGATAATTAATTTATGTTTCATGAATGAACCAACAATATAAATTAGAATAAATATTATTTTTTGTAATTTATGGTCATTTCAATGTTATAAACAAAAAAATAATGAAATATTAATTAATTAGATAATATTATAAAGTTTATATAATTAATGAAATTATTTCCAACTTAGTTGTATTTAAAAGATTCAATAGAAGAATCCTAGGATGTTAACCATACACAATCATCATCAGTTTCCTAAAATGTCTCACTTATACTAGTTTTATAGCAGGCTTATATTGGGCATGTATGGGGGATGTGTTTTGGAATAACTTCATAAAATGTTTTTAGAATTTCATATTCATCCTATACTACTACTACATATTATAGGGGATTGTGGTACTAGAAAAGTTTCTTATTGTCAAGGTTCTATAGCCACGATTATAAAGATCATGTTCCTAGGTTTTTATATGGTTAAAGGAAAAGTATTCCCAAGGCCAAAAGATTCTCTTGAATTAAAACCCCCTTGGGTCCATGGAGCTCATGGTGGTAGCCAAGACTATGAAAATGTGAGATAAGACATATAGTCATAGACTAACATGTGAATGATGTGAATGATGCATGAAGTGTTTGGGAAGAACTTTATACCATGTACCAAATTTCATGTGGAAATAGGAAAACAAGAAGACCCCCTACCACTATAAGAAAGATAGCCCATGGTAGTACATATCATGGGAGAATTCCTTACTTCTTTGAGAAAATTGGCTCATAGAAATACACCTCAGGAAAACTATCTTGTGGAAATAGGTCCCCTTGATAGAACCCCTTCCACTATAAGAAAAATTTCTTGTAGAAATAGGTTCCTTAGGAGGAAATCTATAGAAATGGGCTATGTTTTCATTTAAATAAATCCCCTAAAGGACCCCCTACTCTCACAAACCATTTTTATTGTGGTAATATGTATCCTGGGGATACACCTATAGCCACAAGCCACCTAACATATGGTAATAAGTCCCTAGGGGATGCCCTATATAGCCACTATCTAGGTATCCCATTATCATATGTCTTATCCACATCGAATAGTAATTAATATAATAACAAAATAATAAATATTTAATATATATATATATATTTATAAAATTTTGTTTACATGAGTGGTAGAAGGCTTCAAGTTATAATGTGAAGGCCCCATGATCAAAACTTGTTATGTTTTTTTAAATTTACATAGGTTATCTCCATAGGTGGTGTTTGTAGTTATTCCATGTACATTTCTATATACGGCCATAGATTTATTTCTTGGGGAACTATCAATGGTTTTAGACCTATGAAAACTTGCTGAAATGATAATTGAAATATTTTTCATACAAGTTTCTCATGGAAATAACCCTATATCCATATACATAAACTAAATAATATAATATGTGGGTCTATTCCCATGATAATATCCCCCATGAACCGAGTGACCATGGTCGTAATCTAAAACAATGGTTATAGAACCTGTAACCATGATTTTTTCCTTTCATTGTAACATTTTTCTGTATTAGTGATAGGCAACATTGTTAATCAAGAATCACAAAGAAATAAAATTCAAGGTTGGAATAAAAGATAAAATAAATAGAATCCTATATGAAAGAATATTATCAATGGTGGTTGGTAAAAAAATGAATTAGTTTCTACATTACAGAGGATGATAGGAACTATGACTAAGGAAAGTGATAGTCTGATATATCATCCTACATAGGTAAATTCTGATCTCAATTCATGAAAATTTTGATTTAACTGAAAGTATCAAATACCTTATGTGAATTTATTTGATTCATGCATATATTTTTATCAAATTTTGATTATAATAGTGATACTTCACTAAGGATAATTTATTATTTTTGTGAATTTATCTCACCATGATTTAATTTTTTTTTGTAATTTTTCATTGCTTTATTTTAATAAAACTGGTTTTTTTTCAGGTATAAAAATTATGATATTGTTCACTATTTTTTATCTTTTATTTAATGGAAAATTTAATTGTTTTTATAATTTTTTGATGATATAAATTGACCATTATTTCAACAAGTGAA
This sequence comes from Viscum album, assembly GCA_963277665.1. Classification (NCBI taxonomy): domain Eukaryota; kingdom Viridiplantae; phylum Streptophyta; class Magnoliopsida; order Santalales; family Viscaceae; genus Viscum; species Viscum album. Next base: position 1,182,662,242 of record OY728164.1, read on the forward strand.
TATTTATTTCTCATTTCATGTTAAAATTTTACAAAAACATTAATATGATATCATGAATATATTTTATACATTGAATTTTATATGGTGAAAAATAGGATGAAATTACATAGTTAATTAGAGATATTATCTAGTATTTTGATTGAAACATGAGGTGCCATAGGGATATCATAGTATGAGTTGGATTACTAATTTTTTTTTCTTATTTGGGATTAGAAATTTATAATTTAATTGAAATATAAAACTATTCTATTCAATAATAATGACTTTTTTATGTTGTAATTTATAATTATTTTAAATTATTAGTATGTTATTATATTTTAATGACTTTAGCAGAATTTAAAAATTTTTAAAATTGAATTTAATATCATGATTTGATACATATTTTATTATTTTTGGTTTTTAATGAACCTATTGGGTTTTCTATTCCTTTTCTTAAATATTCTATTTTCAATATTGGTGATAGATGTTGGCAGTAGTTAGTGGGTAATCCAACTAACCCATGAAACTACTTGGAGGTAATTCATGACAAATTATATTTTTATGATATATTTCATAAACATTATCATTTATGTGATTGTAAATTATTATTTCTTCATTAAACTATTCATATTTCTATCTTTTTTGTAGTTTCTTTAATGGTGATGTGATGGATTTCATGTATGTTGAGGTTGGTGATAAATATATAGGTGATGGGATAATGATGGACGTGATAGAGTGATGGAGGTGGGGGGTTGAGGGAGGATTCACATTGCACTTATGATTTTTTATACTGATGATAACTAAATGCGTAAATTTTTTTTGTTGAATACTTTTTATATATGTATATTTTTTATTTAATTTTTTTATTATTAAATACATTATTTTTTATTTTTAATTGAATTTTTTTAATTAAATTATATTTTTTTAATTATTTTTTTCTCAGTTCATCAGTGGTTTAAGATAACTTGTGAAGCCCAATAAGAAGTTACCCAACCACTGGGGGTGGATCATTGGTCAAAACCTAATAGTTTCTTCACTTTTCCTCCTTTACATGCTAATTTAACATGTTTCTAGTTACTGTATAGATCATACAATGATCCCAAAAACAGTAATTATGTTAATGGAAATATGAGAGCGATAAAATACACACAGACATATGGGATTATAAATATCACAACATTAAGGTCCTCAGTATTTAATGTGGTAATTTGGGTTAGACCATGGGTTGACCTAGTGAGTTTAAAACCTTTCGAGGCACTAGAGATCTAATTTTTATGGAAATGATATTATGGGTTCTATTTTAATTGTTTTGTAGGTTTTTAATGATTTTTGAGTGAGTTTTGTTGAATTTTCATGTTTTCAAGTATTTTGGGATGATTTTGGGTGTTCTTCGAAGTTATAACATATTTTTGAAAATATGGTTTTATCTTGAAAAAAACATACTGTATGTATTATAAGAGAGAAAATATATATTATGTGTGGGAAAAAATGTTATGAATTAAAATATTTCTAAATCATGGAATGCGAAATATGTTCGGGTCATACTATGAAGTGATGAAAAGTATGGATAAGTGTTAGATTCATGAGATTTTTTGTTATACATAAGCTTTTTAATGAGAACCATACTATAATTAAACTATGTTAAAAACCTTATGTGTTAATGTAATATTTTTAAAAATGTTACTTGAAGGATCTTGGGAATTCTGCTATGTCCTGGAAAACATCCTATGAGAGGTTAATCTTATGTATTGGTATTCATATTTAAGGTTCCTACCAATTGAAATGGATAAGTATCTAGGACATAGTAATAATAATAGTAAATATTTGGAAATGGTTTTATACTTGAATGTGAATGTCTCATGTGTAATACTATGTTTTGGAATGTAAGATTTATCCTATGGTAGTTAGAAAATGGATAAGTCGTATTTATAGGAAATTATGGGGTCTCCTTGTATTTATAATATTCTTTTCATAGTTAAAGAAATGTGTTATAAGAAAACACATGATAAAAGATATTAATTTACTTCAAGAGATTTAAAAAAAATTTGGGGACCACTGTGATACATAAGGGTACCTATGCTGATATGTAAGGTCCATTTTTGGGCCTTCCCTATAGTGCATAAGGGTACCCATGTTTTTAAAATTTTATTGATGATGCATAAGCGTAAGGACCACGAATAAGAGTAAAAAATATATATGTAATTATAATATCATGGTATTTTTATAGTTTCTCCAAAAATTTCTAAATTTGATAAATTAAATGAGAAATATGATTATAGAGTGGATTTAGAGCATTTCTCAACCAGAACATAATGTATTTGAACTAAAAAACTTTATCATTCTTATTTTATTATCCTAGTGAGGTTCTAGATGAGTCAATTTTTTCTTCATGTAGTATAATGTAAGGAGTATCCATGGATAAGGCTAGTAGACTATGTTTTTTAGATATTGGGATTTCTTATTATTACCTAATCATTTGATGAAAACCCCAAATTTTAGGGATTTTGTTAGATTTTGGAGAATCTTATGATTGAAGCAAGATTAACCACGTTTCCATGTTTAGTGGAGTAATACATACTTTAGGTAAGTGGTTCATAGTTTTTTTCCTATGTTATACATGAATTTATTCATTGTGCGATAAATGGGCATGGGTAGGGTTGTGTATGTGTTACTGGGAATGGAACCCCAATGATTTTTCATTGTTAATAAATTTTTATTAGGGGTAGTATCTTATAGAAATTAGTTGATGTGATATGTATGTAATTATTTCCTAGTGTTTTAGGTTTAGGTCATGATGGGATTGATTTTATGTTTTGAAAAGTGTTGATTCTAGGGTTTCCAGCGTTATGTAGATGGCAGTGACCATTTTTGTTATGGTGAGGGAGGTTTTATAAGGTGTGGAATTATAAATGGTGATATAATATCACTATGGGGATGAGGTTGTTTGGGTCTAGTGAACATAAAATATGACCCATGATCTGATTTAGTGAACTCATCATAAGATGTATACTCCATAGTTTAGCAGCTTAGGGATAGTGGTGTCGACCATTGTTGTGGAGGAGGGATATGTTGTAGTTATCCATGAAAGGTGACAGTAATCACTAGAAAATAGTGGGTAGATTTATGAATATGTGAGATGTGAAGAGGCATAAGTTGTGGATGGTTCATTAGCGTGTTTTAGTTGGTCTAGGATGATGATACTTGGTGACTTTAGAGCTTATTGGGAGACTAAGGGCACTTCTGGTATGAAAAAATATGGATTTATTATTCCACTCTAGGAATTATTGAGGATGATAAAGGTTTTCTTGAGGTTGGTCGTGTATGAGTGGATCTGGTAGTGTAATATGTTATAGTTTCAATTTATTTCTATTTTCATACATCGGTAAATGATATGAATATTAGTCAAGGAAACCATTTTAGGCAGCCTATTGAGTTCATACTCACCCTACACAAGCCTTCTAGTACAAGTACATAATTTATGTATCTTAGTATAGGTAAGGGTAATGTTTTGACATTAGGAAAAAATTAGTGATTGGAGTGCTATTGGTTCATAATCTCAATGGAATAGGGTTACATATGGGTTGGGTGGTTCCTCAGTGTCAAGTTGGTAGTTATTTTGATCATTATTTTTATATGGGAATATATGATTAAACTTTAGGAAATTGGTTGCATTTTGTAAAACTAACATGGCATGGGAAATGTTTATTATATTGATCACATGTATTTTTGGATTGGTGTCTCTTATTATTTAAATTTCTTTTAATATGTTATGTTGATCTTATTATTATCTATCTTTGAAGGGTATAGTCACACCACTATCACCCCATAAAACCTTGTTGCTAGTCGGTAGACTTTTGGTGTATAAGGAGGTGCACCTAGGGACAAGTGAAACTCTTGTTCAGTTACTACGTAGTGAACTTAGTCATGGTATTAAAAATTTGTATCAGATAAGGTTTTGGTAAAATGATATCATGTGACTCTTGTTGTTTTATTTGGGTTGTGATATATTTAAGGCCAAATAATGTGCTTGAACTTGGGAAAGATGCCATGACATGTTTCTGGATATCATAAGTATGGGATAAATTCCATGTTACCAAGGAAAGTAGGATTTCTATTTTGGTTTTTATGGTTATAGTTGGGTTTTTAGTTTGGGGTAAAGTGGAATAGGTTTTTATTGATTTATATTTCATTCTATTAGCCTTGAGGGGTAAGTGGTATTACTCACACATCATTTTATACACACAAAGATATAATGAAATGTGTTTTTTTATTTTTAATATAGTTCTAAAATGGAAAGAGGATTTTACTATTTAAAGTGTTAATAATAGGGTAAAAAATGTTTTCTTTCATGGTCTCTTAGTGAAATTCTACTCAACTAACCTAGGATGGTTATGAAATTTACACTTGGGTTCTAGAATGGGAGGGTATTTTATATTTTAATTATAAAAAAACCAATATGGGTATTTTCATTATATCTTCTTGGTGGAATTAAACTAATCCATCCCAAGTATGTGATTCATGGATTGAAAAATTAAATGAATCCTATATGAGTATGATGTGTGTGGTACCTAACCTTAACATGGGTGGGTGTATCTATTATGACAAATTGTATGGGAATGGGTGTGGAAGGGAAGTGTAAGGGTAGTGGATCATGATGTCAATTATAGTTTTACTTATTTGAAACATATGTGTATTTATATCTATATTGAGAATGAGTTTAGGGTAGAGGTAAGCACAACCCACATAGAGTTAATCTAAGATATTTAGGTCAACCACTATGATTAGAGGAGTTTAGGTAGTGGTTGATTGAATAGATCAAAGAGATCTTAGTGTAGGTTATCTTGACCATTGATCTGAGAGCTCAAAGAGATGAGTTTTTATATGATACTTGTTAAGGGAGTGCGTGATATAATTCAAAGGAAAGTATTTGAGTGTATATTGAGACTTTTTAAAAAGGTTATAATCCATGACTGTCAACTTTAGAGGTTCATTGATTTTCCACAGTTTAGACCTACGTTGGCCGAAGATGATATATCTAAGGTGCAATGATTTGAAGATGGTTCACAATAGGTGATCAAGTATATGTAAATATTTTCATTATGACTTCTTTTTTAGAAGCATTAATCTAGGTTTTAATAGTGGTGTGGAACCCAGTGGAGGAAACAAAATGGATCCATATGGTGGTATCGAGAAATATATGTAGTGGAGCTATTAGTAGCTAAAAGAAGAGATATGAGGAGTCCTAATAATGAATTTAGTATAGGGGTTAGATGAATCAATAACTAAGTTTTTCTTTAATAAAGTTTCTCCAGTATATGTAGACTAAAAATATTTGAGCCCAATGTGATCATCCACCAAAAGAGCATTGGTCATGTGGCTAGATGAGACATTTTGGGTTGTTTTTTAGGACCTCAAAATCTATTTTAAGTAATATATTGAAATATATTTAGGTGTATGAGGTAGGATAAAGAGTATTATTGGAAGCCGGTGGCTATGATATGACAACATGTGTGGGGTGAGGTAGTGAATAGGATACCTAGAAGTGGGGAAAGTGGATTATAGTGATTAAAACTCTATAGGGAGAACATACAATGGGTAATTAGGTTTTGGGTTAGTTTATTATGATCAATTAAAGGGATATATATAGGTTTTAGAGCCATTAATATCTAAATATATACCATGATCATGAAACTATGGTTTTGTATAATGGGTATTAATAAAAGAGGTGTGTATATGATAAATATATTAACCAAGTTCTTGTTAGTATGTGAGAATTATATATGATTCATGATGAATTCTAGATATATTGGAATCATGGGTAAAAGTGGGAATCTAGGTTGTTGTAGGATAAAAGTAGACATTGGGAGTGATGTGGGGTAAAAGTGGACATCATGGGTGATGTGGGATAAAAGTGGTTCTCAGGATAATGGAGGATCATGTTAATTGATGATTGGTGGTTATGTGTAGATAGTTAGTGTGTGAAGAATAGAAGAGGGTGATGTGATTGTGTCAGTTAGTTACCTGAGGTGACATTGAGTAGGTGATTCTTCTTTTGGGGAGTTCCCACATAAGGCATCCTTTTATTTTAGTTGGTTAGTTGAGCTGATTTGGAAGAGATGTATGTGTTCCAAATTTTCTTACAATTTTGGGTATTAAGTGGTTATAAAACTCTAGTATTAATAATAATTGGCCAGTTTTTGGTTGAGATAGCTTGGGGATGAGCTATCACATGAGGGGGAGGTTGTAATGTCCTGAGAATTTAAAGTGTTAATTCAAATCAGACATTTGGTCAAAACTTTGGTCAACCTTATGATTTTGTACCCTTTATAGGTTTTGAGGGGGTTTTTTATAAAAAATTTATTATAGGTGTTATTTGAACACATATGTGAATTTTATATTATTTTTGGGCGAGTTTTGTTGAATTTTTAGTTTTAGAATTATTTTTAGATGATTATGGGTGTTCTAGGAAGTTTTAGAATATTTTTAAAAATATGGGTAAGTCTTGAAAATCAATTACATTACATACTACATAGGGAATATATATTACAAAATAAAATATGTCTATGTCATGGTGTGCATAATATGTTTGGGCTAACCAATTAGAGGATGAAGAAATGGATAAGTGTTGGATGTGTGAGTTTTTCGTATGCATAAGGTTTTCATTAGGGACACTACTAGTATGCAGATATGGTAAAAACTTATTTATATAGATATTTTTAAAAAATATTATATGAGGTATCATTGGAATTCAGTTAAGTCTTGGAAAACACCCTATGAGATGTTACACTTATTTATGGGTACCGATATATAAGTTTACTACTAATGGAAATGGACAAGTGTTGGCAACCCTTTATATATAAGAGTAAATATTTGGAAAATGGTGTATACATGAAATTATAACTTGATTGTGTAAGATTAGGTTTTGGTATGTAAGATTCATCCACTCGAAGTTAGAAAATTGTTAAGTCATATGTAAGGGTAACTTTGGATTGTCCCTGTTTACGTAAGCATCGTTTTGTAGGCAAGGAAATATGTAAGCATAAAATCTCTGATATGTGATTATTTTTCTTTAGAATTTTTTTAATGTAATACATGACCAGTGTGATGAGTAAGGGTTACTGTGGTGATATGTAAGGGTCATTTTTAGGCCTTCCCAATGGCACATAACTATCACAATGTTTGCGAAATTGTATGGATTATGTTTAAGGGTTAGTACCATGGATAATTGTAAAACAATTTGTAAAAAAATATATTTCAATATATTTCAATAATTTTTCAAAAATTTATAAAATGATAAATTAAATGTGAAATATTATTATAAATGGAGTATATGGATTTTATCTATTACAACACAGTGTATTCAACCTAAAAATATCTATTATTTTTGTCTTCTTCTCTTCTTCGATGAGTGGGATTCCAGAAAAATATTATCATCACTTTGTGTGGTATAAGGTACGAAGTATCCATAGGTAAGGATAGTATTTTTTGTGCATATAATATTAAAATTTATTACTTATACATCAAATTTTACTAAAAAATCCTAATTTCACGGGTTGTGTTAGATTTTAGTTAATATTTTAATCGAAGATGGATCAGCCATAGTTTCTTACTTAGAGGAGTCACATGTTCTCTAGGTAGGTTGTTTCTGGATATTTCTTATTTTATGAATGTTTTTATGTGTTTTTAGATAAATATATATGGTTAGGTTTTTGCATGCGTTGCGAGAAACATGACCACTTGTTGTTTTCATTATTAGTAAGTGATTCATAGGGGTAGTATCAATTGGAAAATGGTGGATATGATTTGGTATAACATGATTTTATAATGTTGCATGTTTATGTCATGAAAATATTGATTTAATGTATTGTAAAGTGGTGACTCCAGGGCATTCAGTGTGATGTGGATTCTGTAGATCATTTTTTTGTGGGGGGGGGATAGAGGTTCACTGAGGTGTGTCCTTAGGGATAATGATAATTTTTCACTATGTTGATGAGGATATCAGGATCATTTACACATAGGATATGGACCTAGAGGTAATCTACTCCATTCTCATGGGAGTTATACTCTATATTTTACCATCATATGGACAACAGTGTTAAAAATGGATGTTAATGGGGGTATATTTCATAGTTTTCCATGCAAGGTGATGGTGATCTATAGAATAGAGTGGGTAGATTTCCATTTTCATGAGATATAATGAGGTATAGGTTCTGGATGTGTCTTTGGGGACTCGTAGTTGGTTTGGGATGGCGACGTCAGGTGACATGAGAACTAGTTTGGAGGTTGAGGTATCTTCTTGTATGATAGACTGTGGATGTATCATTTCACTACATCACTAGTCTAGGAAGTTAAAGGATTTCTTTGGTCTAGATGATCTTGAGTGGAGTACGTTTTGTAATATGTTTTGGTTTTTTCTATTTTTATACCTTCATATAATATATCGATATTAGTTAGGGACACCATTGGTGGTGTCTTACTAAGTTCGTTATCACACCTTTAATAGTACCTCAAGGACACATGAATAATTTTTTCTCTTGGTTTAGGTAAATGTAATAGTTCAATATCAATAACCTAATAGATATAGAATTGTATTTTGTGAGTGATTCGAATTGCTTAGAGTTGTAGATGATCCAAGTGGTTTCTCAGTGTCAATCCAATAGTTATTTCGATTATTTTTTGTACTTACACATATGTGATTTTACGAAGTTCAATCAGTTGGGTTTTATATGACTAGCATGGAATGATAAATGTTTATTATGTTAACCAAATGTATTATTGTACTTTTTTCACTTTATATGTAATTTTTTTTATTATGGTACAACATTATTATTATTATCTATCTTTAGAGTGTATAGTCTCTCACTAAATCCAAATAGACCCTCATTACTAATTAGAAACATTTTTCATACGGATATATGATTCTAAGTTTAAGTGAAACTCTAGTATAGTTATAGTGGAGTGAATCAAGTTCAGGTTATACAAAAACACACCTTTCAACGAGTGTTACATCCTTTATGAATCATCATATATTATCAAAAAAAAACCACACAAGCACCTTATTATCAACGATGGATGACATTATGTATGGACTAAGAGGTTATAATTCAAATATTTCAAGAATTTTAAATAAATTAATAGGAGAAATAGATCAAAAATAAGAAAAATATTTAACATTTTTTATCCTTCCACCATCTTCCTGAAGTGTCTATCTAATTTAAAATAGATGTACATCAATGTTCTTCCCTCAACCCCAACTTGAATGATTAGTCCTCTTATAACATTTTCCAATAAATTATTGCATCATTTTTTTCATTATAGCTTCAAAAAGAATAAATGATCCTTTTATAGATATATTTCATGTATCTATATCATCAATAGAAAAACCAATCAATCCATGTGTAATGGATATCCTCACCTTTCACTATTATATATCTATATTAAATATCAAATCAAATTCACCCAGTTGACTACAAATATTTCCTATTTTTATTCCTTTAATTTATTGGTAAAATATAGGTCATATGGTTTTATAATATTCTGTATTTAAGAAGATTGTGAGATGACTCTACAAATCATGATGCAATGTATAGTGTTTCAATGTAATAAATTTCTTCATTGTGTATGGTTTAGTCAAACTCTAGTTCCAAAAATGATAAATCAAATATCTTTTTGAATCTCTCATCAGATCCACAATATACACATTTGAATTATGATGTGATCATATAGCTTGTGTGACATCTGTATCTCCTCATGTTGGCTACCTTTGTCTTTGGTATGACCTGGACTCTATGGTGTAGTGAATCCCGAATTTATAAAATCATGGTACCTTAAAAATCTCCCCCCATAGGATATCGTGGAATGGTTCCTCTAGCTATGATACAATAGGTTTAATAATTCCAAAACTAATAACCCTAGTAACTCATGTAGCCAGACTCATTATGGTGAGGCTTATTCTATTACGATGTGGCCTTATTTTCATCACTAGTCCCTAAAATATGAACCATTTAATTGTAGTATAATAAAATTTGTATCTAAAACCATAAATACCTAAAATTCTCTTAGTTATTTTTCATATAACAATCAATTTATCTTCACATTCTTAGATTTCTATTCAAGATGTAATCCCCACAACTACAGTGTGATCATTTTTATATGATGTAAACTTCTTTCTCTCAGAAGAGAAAACCAATGATATTTCCCTCCTAGGTAGGAATACATCATCCTACTATCAACATCATCATAGAGTGACTGTAATTTCCATTTTATAATCAATATCATGTTAGATTAAACTCATTATTATTGAAGAAAAACTCAATATTTTCATGGAATGATCATACTCAATCATTTTTTTATTTAATAATTTTTAGAACAACTTTATCCCAAACTTAATGAATTTATGGTAAAGGAAATAAATCTTACAAGTTGTGATTAAAATCATTTTGATTGAAAATAAAATCAATCTTATCATGAAATGGTCATACTCATTCATTTTGTTATTTAATAATTTTTAGAAGAAATTTATATCAAACTCCTCCATCCACCTTAATACTTAAACTTTATCTTCATTCTTATTTATCTATGTGACAAGACATGTGATATGTAAAACTTCAATCCAATCACAAGGTTGTCATCATTGAAATATCTTCAAGACAAAGGAATAATAAATTTATATATGAAATATAATATTAGGTAATGAAATTTTAGAAAATTATGTATAATACATGGATAACTTCATTTGAAGGTTAATTCCACCACTCCATTGGGTTGGATAGTTTTTTAGATACATCCATATAATGATGAATAGTAATTCACATGGCCAATGGAAGCTTCCTTGAAAAATCCAATGTATCATGCACATATCAAAATCTACAAAGTATATAACACAAATCAATGTATTATAAATCTAACATGTTACAATTCATCATATGTTAATGGTGTCATAAATTATTGATAAAAAATCCAATACGACATAAAAAATATGAATAATTCATGGACTTCATCTTTATGGCATACATGTGAACATCAATATACCATTTTTGATTTATTAGAAATACCATAATAATAAATACTATTTATAAAAAAATAGTTTTAATTTATGAAACATCATGAAAAAAGTTGAATAAATTTTAGTATCTCAAAGAAATAAATCCATTTTATTAATCAAAAACTTATTTAGAATTCGAACAAAGTAACTTTTTATTTATGTGTTCATTCTCCCCCATTTATAATATAATCAAAAAGTAAAATAAAGAAAGAGTGATTGAGATTATACTTCAACCACTACCCTTGATAGGCTTGATATTCATCTCCTCTGTTTAATGTGGGTAAATTCTTTGGTTTCATGGGGATCCAAAAATTTACCCACCTAAAAAATTACTCACTATTTGATAAAGAATCATCACCACATTCCCCCTTTTGATTCATTAAACAAATTTAAATAATTTTGGTGTCATCTATTGATCAATAAAAATACTAATATTTTCATAATAATATACTTGGACATTTTAGAGGTTATAATAGTACTCTCCATGTGTGAAATTATACCATTCCATTCATATTTTGAAGTTATGAATCCAATTGAAACATATCTCCATTTCTTCTTTAAAGTAGATTAAGCACATTGAACCACAAGGAAAGACATAAAAAATATTTTTGTGACCAACTTTTTAATCTCATTAGGATCCTCCATATTTTTGGTTAGATCTTATTTTATTTCCTCAACCATTTTTTCAAGACCTTCATTATTACTCTACTCATTATAGGGATTGGATTCATCATGTAACTATAATTTCTCTACCATCCATGTAAACCATGTTTTGGTGGTTTGTGAAAATAATTTTAACCATACACAAGTCTCCTTAGGTTTACCCTGATTGGTATACACATTTCCTCTCTAAGTTAATGATTGTGTATGCTTTTTACATCAAATTTTAGTACTATAATTTTGTATGAGTGGTTCCTAAATTTGAGACCAAAGAAACCACACCATGAGGAACAACCTCATATCATTGATTCATTCATCAGACAAATATCTAATTCTAATTACAAGTGTTTATTTATTTCTATTTGATTCTCCTTAGTAGTAACATACTTATATATTAATTAGTTAGTTAATTGTCCCTTTAAAATATGGGTGCGTTTCACCCTAGACTCTTTCCTATCCTCTTATGGTGAGATATTTTCCCAAAAATTCTATTTCAATTCATAATATAAATTAATATGTATTATCAAATATGTTGTCTATTTTTCTCATCATATTCACCCATGGGTTTCAACTTATTTTGGGTGTCAAATTTTTGAATCACAACCACTTTCCTCAAAAAATTTCCCACTATTTTGAACAATCAAAGGTTGTGTAAGAGTTTCCCTTTAAAATTATTTTCTTCCTTATTCTAGTGATCCTCTTTAATTTAACATCCAATAAAAAAATTCAGTTTTGAATTTTGAAATTTTATAACAATATCTTTCTGTAAAAAACATAAAAATATTATGAGTCTCTATAAATAAATGTTTTAGATCTAGAATATTGTTCTTCATGGAGTTATATTACACCAATTTTGTAACAAAATTTTGATATTTGATTAAAATTATATTTTCATCATTGAGTTATTACCATGAAACTCTAATGATAGTTCTATGATTCTTCAATTCATATTAATAGGAATAAAATTCATCTTTAATTTTTGAGGTGTATCAACTCATGAAATTTATATATTCTTGAGCCAAATCAAGACTCTACTGAAGAATTATGATATTATTATGAAATTTGTTTATTTTAATTCTCAAAAGACATAAAAGTTTTACATGTAACAAAATTATAATTGTTAATAAGTACACATCATTTTTATTAACTTATTTTACTACCTTTTCTGTTGATTTTTCAATTCCTTGATTTGAATAGCCTTCAATTCTACATTAGGAACATTCTTTGAAAAAATACTAGAAGACTCAATTAAATTTCACTTCTTGATATAGAAAATCAATGAGAATATTCTTGGAAAAATTTGAATAAATCTTTAAAAACAACACATCTCTAATAATAGATATATCAAAAATAAATCCTCTAGAGAAAATAAGGTTTTAAACATAACCTTGGTTTTTAAATTCCTCAAGTGAAAGTATATAATAATGAAAATATATAATTGATATATCCATACCCAAAGAAAAAGAGTACTATTCAAAATTGAGCATGTTCTAAATCATCATGTGTTAACATTGTCATTAACTATTTCCAATAAATATAATATGGAGTAATAATATGAGTCAAGCATGGAATTTATCTTTATGAAATACATATTCATATCAACAACTGCTAATAAAAATATCACTAATTTGGGAAAAAATACCCTTCCTTAAACTATTTCTAAATATAAATAACTCACTAAAAATATATTACTGACAGTGATAAATATGAGAATTTTTAAAAATATTTCAAAATGGTTTAATCCACCACAAAAAACTCAAAAAAATATAACTATATATTGGTTTTTCTATAGTGTGACTTGTTTAATGTGTAGTGTGTTGAAAATTATGTATATCATATTTAATTGAAAATTGAATCAAAATTTTATTTATTTGGACTTCATTAAAAATGGTGAGAAACCTCATTATATTAATATCTATTTATAATAATTGTTATAAATTTTTTATTGAACACACATTGAGGAGAAACAGATGATTCTTAGTTTGTATTAGGTTTTTTTATTCAGTAATTTAGATTTAGAATTAATTTAATCTTTAATCCATGTAGAATGCATTAAATAGTTATTAAATTTAATTTTTAGATGTCTCTGTGATTCCTGATCAAAGTCTTAGTTTTAAAATTGAAAAACCAATGTCCTTTTATGTTATAATAATTTTATAATGGAATAAGATGTATATTATAGAAATATAGATTCTAAATAAGTATATAACTTTACATAGGGAGATTCAACTTAAAAATTTAAAATTTAAAATAATTTGATATTGGTTAAAAGTGATGAAAATTTCATTAAAGCATCTAAACATTGGAAAAATCTCCTTTCGATGATTTTTTTACAAATACATTATTTTCATTAAGATATTAATTTTTTATTCATGATAATAAAAAATTCATTCTACATTGTAAAAATCCTATTTTTATGGTAGATTGATGTGAATCAGTAATAAACATCCCACGATATGAATGTCCTAGATTCCAAAAAATTAAATCTTTGAAAGATTTATATTGATGATTATATTTCAAATATATAGAATACAATTCAATTAAAATGTAAATATGATTATTTTCAAATAATTGATAATTTTATTATCATTTCTACTTCTGTTAAATGGAGTATTTAATAGTGAACCTCCTCAAGTAAATGTGTAGTCTTTTTAAAGACATGTTATTTTTTGGAAATTCCAAAATATTTTAATATAGTTTAAATACCTTTATCACTCTTGCTATCTTTATATGTGTGTAAAAATTATTGAAAAAAATAACCCAATAAATCAACATATTTCTCTAATACTTTGAATATCTTGATCAATAATCCCTATGTAATGATCAAGATGATTTCACTATAATATTTTCAAAAAATAGTGATTTTAAATTCTATATGATCAAATCCTTTATGTCACTTTATTTAAAATATTTATTTTACAAACATGTAAAAACTATTTTCAAAAGTTATTCTTTTATGATTTCAATGATATTTTATAGGTAATATTCTTTTAATATATTTTTCCTTTAGATTCATTATGATATAATTACCAATTTGTAATGAATTATTTTTTTGATCCAGGTCCCATGATCACCAAACTATTTTAAAAACTACTCATGAAAAAATTATTTAATTATTTGACGTGTTTTGTACATCCCTTTTACAACATTTTTAGAATAACAAAAATAAATTCTTATTAAAGAAAATTAGTTTTTTTATTTTTTCATAATTATTTGGATTTTAACATAAAATAATATGAACATGCCAAAAAATAAATAATCACTCTGACATTTTATTAGAATCATTATCAATTCATTTTATATTTCCTTTCATCAATCATTTTCCCTCAAGATGATTTCATCATACTAAACATTACCTTAGATTTTAAATTGAACTATAAAATCATTCTATTTATGAACATTCATATTTTCTTATTAATATAACACTATTATTTGATAATCATGTGTTAATGAATCCATATTATAATTAAAAAGACTATTCAATCAAGTATATGCACGAGTCTAGTATAAGAAAACCAATATCTAATAATGAAAGCAAGCCCATATTTTAAAAATAATCATATTTATAAATCCAGCAAACCTTTGAATAATTCTTCAAAATATGATCCTTATAGGGTATTATGAAAATAATTTATTAATAAGCATTATAAAAAAATTACATAGAAACAATAATAAAAATGGAAAATGTTTTTTGAAATTTTCAATTAAAACAATAAAATATAATACAATATCATAAATGAATGAATTTTATGAATAGGAATTTTGTTGATAGAAATCAATTGAAAAAACTTTGAGATATGTGAAACATTGTCATGTTCATGAATATCAATGATTTATTATAATTCAAAAACATTAATTTATAATTAGTATGGAAAGTATAAAAACCCACAATATCACACCCCGACTGTTTTTTTCATATTATTTTACTTATTTAATTATTTTTAATTTATTCATTGGGTTTTGGGTTGGCCTAGGTTAATTTTTTATTTTTTATGGATTTTAAGAATAAGCGCACGATTGGTGAATGATTAATAAAAACCATGCACAAACCATGTGAATGAAAATAAAATTATACAGATCCCAAACTTACTATTGGTTCATGATTTGTATAATTATGAATCCTATCTGTGTAGGGTTATCTAGGACCTGTAGTAGGAGGCACATGGTTGGTATCTAATTTATCCAACTGTGAGGCCAAATCATGCACAATGTCTAGGTTTTTTTTAATTTTTTTTAGTTTTTAACAAATTTATCATCATCTTTATTCCCTAGAAATCATGACCCCCTCCCTCCCTCCTTGATTGATGATCACCAACCAATAAGCCTTGGTCTTGTGACTCCCTCTCCACCTTCATTATGGATTCCAACCTGCTTATTACAATTTCAAGGGATATTTTTTAGGGTAAGAGTCTCATATCCTCCTTTCACTCCTTCCCCAAGAATTTTACCTCTCTCCTTAGTGTACTTCATCCTGAGCAGACCCTAGGTATGGGGTTTTTCTAATTTCATAGTGGATTTGTTTTTTAGGGTTTTTTTGGTCCGATAAGGTTAATTATTCCCTCATTTTAGGGTATTATCATCATACTTGGTGAAGGAAGATTGGTTCCACTGATTTGGGGTATTTTCCCCTCATTTTTTTTTTATTTTTTAGAACCTTGATTGCATATATTTTTAATTCACATTTTTTTATTCCCAGTGAATTTATTATACATGATTATAAGAATCTTTAAAAGTTAAGCTTCGTTTCACTTATTTTCCATTATGTGTGAAGGGATTTACTTATAAAATCATATAGTATTAAATTTCTCTGAAAACTACCTTTCACATAGAGAATTTGATAAAATTCCCTGATGGCCTTTTTTAATTCTATTCAATGTTTTAAGAGATATTTTGGATTTTAAAGTGTGTATTCTTTCTTTTTTCATTCTTATTTTAAACACTATCCATTTTTCATAGGACTTTTCATATAAATGGTTATACACATAAGTATGAGCATGTATATATATATGTATGCTTTGACACATTCACATGAGAATATGTAAATATATGTGTTGAGATATTTATATATAGATAAATGTATATGTGTATAAAAAATACATGGAAGTTCTAAATTTACTATTGATGTTTGAATTTAGTTTTTAAAATGAATTCAAAATTGTGAATTTTAGTAATAGTTTTCTAAAATATAATTCAAAAGCATAATTTTAATTTTTATAAAACTTTTTTTGGTTTAAAAAAAGATATTTTTTAATTAATGAAATCTATCATTTGATATCTATTAAGGTTGAATAATATTATTTTTGGTTTATTAAATGCATTCCTTTAATTTGATGAGAAAATGGTTTAAAGATTCATGTGCTGATTTTGATAAGTGCAATGGCTTGTGATGGTTTGATAAAAGGAACCTTATTTTAAATGTAATATGATGTCTTTAAAATGGGAAAATAACATGGGAATCTATGTATCTAATCAGGAATAATATATTAAGAATAATTTTTTAAATCACCACTCTAACAAAACACTTATAATTTAAAAATGATCATTGTGTCATGGAAGGGGGTCACCACACCATTAAGCCAAGGCATGTACTTCTTATTGGTTGATTAGATGTGGTGTCATGGATGGATGTCACCATGACACTAAACCACATTATGTTCTATTGAGTGGTAAAAAAATGATTTAGAATTTGACTAATTATATTATTATATAATACAATTACCTAGGGTGCCAGCTAACCATATATGACCCAAACCGTTTCACATGGTTCATATTGATGAAATAATTATTTTTATCATTTTTTATTTTCTTTTATTAAAATCATTATAGTATGGAAATTTCTTTCTTTTTTAAATTGATAAATTACATTTTTTCCTCACTTATTTAGTTGCTAAAAATTAATTAACAAATATATGTTACTAAAGTTTCTTGGAATGTGATTTTTAGATGTGTTTTTCAATAACAACGACATAGGCTGATAAAATATTTTCTAAGTGATTGTTTTTATTAAATAAATAAGTGTAATTTTATAAATGTTGATTTTGTGATACTGTATTTTCTTATCAAAATGAAAATATATATTTAATAATTTATTTCAAATTGGCTTGAAATTAATCTTTTATTAAAATACTTTACTTGGGGTGTGCCTATTTTTGATGCCTAATGACCACTTTTCTCATGCCAATTTATTATATTTCCATTTCAGGTTATGGAATTTTTTTACTACTCATGGATTATAGAGGTTTTAGTTTTTTTATGGTTACTCATAAAATCACATAGAGGCATGTCACTTATTTATTATATTTATATTTCGTTACCAAATAAGAAAATAGTAATTTCCAAGATTTCAGTTAGTATTATATGTGGGAATATTTTAGTTGTGGAGGTTTTGGTGGAACAAGGAATTGTTTCATGTGAAGACATTAGAGGGTGAGTGGTGGATTATTATTTTTAAATTATTTAAACTTATTACTCAATTTTAATCTTCTTATTTATTCCTTGAGTGTATGTCTGACTTATATATGGGTCATGTCCTTTTTTATGTTGTTTCTTAAATTTGATGTTATGGATGAAATCATCCCCAATGATTTCTTATGATTAATTTGATGCTTTTCATCAGCCCATGGGGATTTGGGACACCACTTGGGTATGTTACGGGATAAGCCATGCATTTTTTGATGGATGAATCTGGTTGGTTCATGTTGTAGCAACCCAAGCTTCCATGGTATGCTTCTCTTTGAATAATACAGTAGCGTGTGTTGTATGAAACTTTGAGTTCTAACACACACCACAACCAATCAAACTAGCCGTTATGAATAGTAATACCAACTTTTTGAAATTTTATAAATTTTATCTTTCAAAATAGACTTCATTTTTGGATTTGGAATATCGAAATTATCCTAGGGTGAAATTTTAGTATTTTTCTGAAAACTTTCAATTTTTGATAAATAGTGAAAAACATAGAGTCATGGTTTAAAACCGAATTTTTATTTAAATAATTATTTATTTTATTTAAATTTAATTATGGTAAAAATGGATACATAGTACCTATATAAGTTTAATGTAATTCATTAGAGTTGGTTTATAATCATTTTAGATATATAAAAATTTTATGGAACTTTTCACCATCTTTTACCCACATCCTATGAGAATTTGGAAATTCTCATAACACTTAATTTTATCACTTCTGTGAGTGGAATTTTGAAAAACATAGAGACAAGGTTAATATAAATGAGTAAAATGTTGTTCAATAAGATAAAAATAATTTTTGGCGAATAGTAACTTTTTACATTTATTTACCACGGTTAAAAGTAAATAGGGTAATTAAGAGTAAAAATGATATTAATATTACCCTAACACATGTCCAAATTCTATTGGACAAGTGTATCTTGACCAAAAATAACCTTATGAATAAAATATTATCATTTAGGTCCACCTGGATTAGATTAGGACATTTATTATTATTTAATTCAAAGAAGAGTTAAAAGAGTTAAAATCAAAGTTTAATAACTAAAACATTTTTAATATAGGGTTATAAATATAATAAATTAGATTATAAATATTCATTAGAAATATAAAACGATTTCCTACATAATTGTATTTTATTGATAATTTTTAGACACTAAATAATTTAATTTATTTATGACACACTGATGATGAAGTAATTACCTAATTAATGAAATATTAAAATAATTGATATTATAAATATCCAAATAAATGTAATTTTATACTTTTTATGAATTAAAATAATTTTATAGGTTAATATGACCTGTTAGTATTGATTTAATTATGTTTTTTAGAAGTAATCATGCTGTTATAGTTTTCACAAAAATCAAATACCAAATAGTGTCAAAATTGACATAAAAGAGTTTTTAAAACAAATATTATATTATTAATTGATATTAAATTCCTAAAAATCTAAGGTTCATACAAGAGACTTATATAATGATAGGTTTATCATTAATGGACCACTTTGGGGTTTCTTGGAAGTTTATAGTAAGTTTATTGACTATATAATATAAAAATACAAAGAGACATGGTAAGTGTCAAATTAATTAACTAAGAGCTAAAACTAAAAGATAAGGTTAATAAAGTGACCCAAAACTGTCTAAAACCTATTGTTTGAGTGGTTTTAGACCTATAACCACCTTAAAATTTAACTATTCCTCTTTGTATCCATTAGAAACCGAATATGAATTTATTATAAAATAATATTTCTAGCTTTTCCAAAGGTACCCCTCACCCCTCTTATAAAAGGGAACTCCCCCTTCTCTCAATTTCACACCATCAATGCCTTTTGGATCGGCCAACCTCTGCCCAAATATCCTCCCAACTTCTCTAACTACAACATATAGGACTTAGTTTGATCATAAAGCCAACCTAAGGATCCCTTTTGATCAAATCTAAAGGAAGAACCCGAAGAAGAGGTAATGATTTCACCACCATCTTTTAAGTTCCTTTCTTCTTCAACTTATTATTTACTTGTTATTTCCATTCTAAAATAATAACTTCAGTATATTATATATACTGTGATGTTATTAAAAATATGGAACAATCAAATTCATTATTCTATCCATCCTTTGAATGACATGTCAGCATACGTGCGTACGTACGACTTACCGTCTCCACGTTGTGGTGTAATTGTTATTCAATAAATTATTATTTGGATGGGTATAATAATGATGTGTAATTCAGTTAAATAATAAATATAACATGATAATGATTCTGTATATATGATTTACCATCCAATTATATATTATTTTAATATCAAAAGAATGATATTGTCGCTCGTGCATACGTACGGATTACCGCCTCTACGAACACGGTGAGATTCATTCCCCAACGTATCCATTCAAGACTAATACTCATTTAATGATTAAAAATAATGTTTAAGGACTCGATATCATTTTGGATATGAATAAGATACAACCTATACATAACAAACATGGCTTATGTAACAAAACATATAAAAGAAAACAAGTAAGTTAACACCCGAAACAACGATAATACTAAGATATTATTAACAAATCAATGTTAAAAGATCATATATGATATCAGATTAATTTAAATGATTCTTGTATAATTTAATAACAATTATTTAAACATTATACAGGAGGTTAACCTACCCTCGAACAAAAAAATTTACAAGTTAAGGGTTTATTTCACAATCTCTTCATTATCCGAGGTTGTTTATACGTAATTATCTACTGGGACCGCTTTATCATACACATCCATGTTTCTTAAAGATGTATTTAAAATCATTATTAATATTTTAAAGACTATGGGATAAAGTCATTTATACTCTTTTTTACTTTTTATAAGATGTTTATAAAGGAATCTTTCCGTCGTTTTCCATATAAGGTTCTTTTTAACTTTTTCGATAGAATTAAGGTAAGAATGTTTTTATTTAACTTATATAGAAGGTGCAGATATTTTCTACCATTATAAAATCTTCTAAGCTTCCCTTAAAATCTTATAAAGATATTTTTAAAGTAAATGTTTTATTTTATAATTATTTTACTTTTAAATGATTTCAGAAAAATAGATATTTCTCTCAAATAGTTTTGATTTCATCTATGTTAACATCCTTTGATGGATTTTAAGCTTATTTGAAGTTGATTTATTATGATACAAAACTTCCATATTGTATTGAAGGTTTTGTGATATGTTTGACTGTGGATGTGTTATTTTTATACCATTCATGGTTTATAGAGAAAGTATTGACATTTCGTATGCTAGTTTTAATACGAATATTTATGTTATGTTTAAACCGGTTCATATGAGGAATGCATTAGACTTAGTAAGTGACAGGTGAATCCCACTATATCTCCTAGATGCATCAGTAGGTCTCATGAGACAAACTAGTGTTTTGGCACAAGTCCTTGACAAAATCTTATTTTTAGTCTTTGCATGAGGCCTTGGATATGTGGTTATGATAGTCTGGAATTATGCATTCCATCATTATGAAAGTGGTTATAGATATTGCATGTGATTATTCGACTAGTAGAATATCCATGTGAATATGTAAATGGAATTATTTCATTTTATCTTTTCCATATTATTCTGAATTTCAAGTTTAAAAGGCTTTTGTTTTAGTTATACATTGCCTTAAATGTTTATGCTTATTTATGAAAGTTTCCGCTATATTGTTATCCTTACTGAGCATCTGAGATCACCCATTTCAATGTTTTATTTTTCTCAGGATGTGAAGAAGTAATTTATGAATGACCTATAGGTTTAGTATGAGGGGATATAAAGACAAGATGTTGTTGTAGTAGTTTCCACTTTATTATGTAATATAAACTTTATGAATGTATCTAGTTACTATAAGGATACTAAACTAACCGGTCTTTCGAGACTGGATATTTTGTGATCATGCCAATATTATGTAATAATGCACCGACTATGGGTAACTGGGGTCGGGGTGTTATAGTTGGTATCAGAGGAAGTTTAGTACAAACCTTGGAAGCTAGATTTAGATCAAATCTGATTAGAGCACATATCCCTAAGATATACTTCGAGGATTAGTATAGAAGAACTTCCTAGAATTTTGGTATTGTAGATATTTTGTGAGTTTTCCGAGAAATACATCTCTGTCTGGATACAAGTAGGTAGAGGCGGCTCTGGCACATATGTACCTAAGGGTAAAACTCAAAAACACCACTTTGTGCTAGACTCAAACAAGAACTGGTGCATGCCAACGAGCCTTACTGCACTCTTGGTTACGACACTCCCAGAGATATGCTTAGGATAAATATCATTTTCTTTAGAAACCATTATGAAGGGTTTATGAGTATATACCTCCTCAAAAAAAACTTTTTTATGATTATGGATTATATCCATAAATAGTTCAATTTATGTTAAGTGTTTTAAAAGTATGGAATTATATATTTTGATTCATAAACTAATCTAGTTTATGCCATTGTTTATAAATGGCGCCTAGTGGGAGAAATGGAAACCATATCAATGAACCACTCCATTTAGGGATTTACCTCCTGCTCAAGATAATTATAGTGGAGCTGGTGATGCAACTGGTGCTGATCATCTAATCACCATACTGGGACAACTCACTCAAGTTATGAATAATAACCTTACCCGTATAGAGCACCCTTATCCACAGTGTGGAGGATCAATGTTAGATATCTTCATGAGGAAACAACCACCAATGTTCAATGGGAGTAAAAATTCCTTAGTAGCTGAGCAATGGATAAATTCTCTAGAGAAAATATTTCAGGATTTGGGGAGTAGTGAAAGGAAAAAAGTTATCATGGCAGTTTACCGCCTAACTGGAGATGCTGATCAATGGTGGTCCTTGATTCAAAATATAAAGGATGATGAGGAAGTATTAAATATTTAATGGAGGGAGTTCAAAGAACCTTTCTTAGAAAAATACTTTCCTCGTGACCATCAAGCAAATATGGAAAGACAATTTCTAAGTCTGAGACAAAAGGAGGATGAGAATGTCACAAAGTATGAGGCTAACTTTACAAGGTTAGCAAGGTATTCTAAATATTATATAAGTAACCCAAGAATTAAGATTGATTGTTTCTTTGATGGGTAAAAAATGTTTCTCTGTCGATCATTAGTCTCACAAACCTTCTCGTTGTACAAAGATATTAACTCATGTGCTATCAAGACAGAAAATGAATTCTCTAAGTCTTATGACTTTAAAGAAAAGCAGGAGAAGAAGAGATCTGCTGATCACTCTGGGAATGGAAATAAGGGGAATAAGGGAAAAGTTGAATATTCAACCTGCAGTAAATGTGGGAAGAAACACCCTGGTACTTGCTTAAAAGGAATGGGAGTCTGTTACAAGTGTGGTGAAAAAGGCCACTAAGCTTGTGATTGCAAGGGGAAGAAGGAAGCTATCGATGTCCAATGATACAATTGCAGGGATATGGGACATTATGAAAATGAATGTCCTAAGCGCCAGGGGAACTTACCTTAGAAACAGCCAAGGGATCAAGGCCAAGCTTATGTTATCACTAATGCTGAGGTAGACGCTTAGAAAGACGTGGTGGCAGGTAATTTAATAGTTTACTCAAGTTTAGAAAATGCATTATTTGATTATCTCATTGCATTGTTTCATATCTTACTAGTTTTCTAAGAAAATTAGATATTTACAATTTGATTTAACAAGGGAGTTTTCAGTTAAAACTCCTAAGGTAAGTATCATTGCAACAAAGTTTTGTGAATCAGTACCCATTAGAGCACATAAATGTTCTTTATCCGCTGATCTCATCGTCATACCTATGATTGAATTTGATATAATCCTCGGTATGGATTGGATTTCAGACCATGATGCAAAAAATTTATTGTAAGAAGAAGGAGGTTACTATTTTTGATGAGGATGATAAGGAAGACCTTATCTTTTGAGCAGAATCATCACCACCTAATTCTTACCTAGATCCAACCCTAGTAGCTCAACTAAATTCAATTATTGGGGAGGAAGAGAATGAAATGACTGTGGGTGAGGAAAGGAATGTTCAAATAGAGGATGTACCTATTGTGAAAGAATAAGTAGATGTGTTTCCGTAAGATTTAACTGGACATCCTCTAGAACAATAAGTTGAGTTTTCCATTGATTTAATTCCTGGATCAAGGCCTATATCGAAGACCCCTTATAGAATGGCCACTGTGGAATTAGTTTAACTAAAGAAACAACTAGAGGAATTGAGTAATAAGGGATTTATTCGCCCTAGTGTTTCTCCATGGGGAGACCCTATTCTTTTTGTTAAAAAGAAAGATGGATCTATGAGGTTATGTATCGACTACAGGGAGATCAATGCTATAACAATAAAGAACAAGTATCCCCTACCTCGCATTGATGATTTATTTGACCAACTTCATGGATCTCAATACATTTCAAAGATTGAACTTCAATATGGATATCATCAGTTGTGTGTGAAGAAGGAAGACATTCCGAAGAAAACATTTCAAACCATGTAAAGGAATTATGAGTTTACAGTAATGAATTTTGGATTGACTAATGCACCCTCTGTATTCATGGATCTAATGAATAGAGTTTTCAAGCAATATCTTGATGAATTTGTGGTGGTATTTATTTATGATATCTTGGTATACTCCAAAAGCTATGAAGATCATGAAAATCACTTGAGCGTTATCCTGAAGACTCTGAGAAGACATGAATTATATGGGAAATTTAGCAAGTGTGAATTTTGGCTTCAAGAGATTTTTTTTCTTGGCTATATTGTCTCTAAAGATGGAATCTCTATTGATCCTTCTAAGACCAAGGTAATCCAAGAATGGTTTACACCGATGAGTATAACTAAGGTATGTAGTTTTATTAGTTTAGCAGGTTATTATTGACGTTTCGTCCAGAATTTTTCCCGGTTAGCTAACCCATTAACAAAGATCACACGTAAAGGGGTTAAATTTGTTTGGACAAAATAGTGTGAAGAATGTTTCAAATAACTGAAGAGAAGATTATTCAATGCTCCTATATTGACTCTACCATCGAGGAATGATGGGTTCGTTATTTATAGTGATGTAGCGAAGAAAGGACTTGGTTCTGTCCTTATGCAAAATGATAGGGTTATTGCATATGCATCACGATAGTTGAAAATTCATGAAGAAAAATATCCTAATCATGATCTCAAGTTAGAAGCTGTGATATTTTCTTTGAAGATATGGAGACACTACCTCTATGGTAAAAAATGTGAGATTTATACTGATCACAAGAGTTTGAAGTATATTTTCTCACAAAAAGAACTCAACATGAGGCAAAGGAGATGGCTTGAATTACTCAAGGATTATGATTACATGATACACTACCACCCGGGGAAGGAAAATAACATGGCATATGCTTTGAGCAGAAAAGATCATGGAGTTTTGGACAATATGAGAATTGAAAGGGATCCAATTTTCATGAATCTAGTGAAGATGGACATGGGAATAACCATGGAATGTGAAACATCAATGCTTTTTCAAATGGTTGCCAAACCATCTTTACTAGAAAGGATTAAGAGTTCACAAACCGATGATGAATAATTTCAAAAGAAGATTAAAGGTATGAATGATGGGATATTGAGAGAATTTGTGTATCAAGATGGAATTTTGAAATTTGGGAAGAGACTTTGTGTTCCCAATATACCTGATCTGAAAAGGGAATTGTTAGACGATGGTCATAGTTCCAATTTCTCTATACACCCTGGGACCACCAAAATGTATAGAGATTTGAAGGAACACTTTTGGTGGGACAACATGAAGAGGGAGATTGCTGATTTTTTATCAAAATTTATGGTTTATCAATAAGTTAAAGCTAGAAGGCAACATCCTGGAGGAGTCATAAAACCTCTTCCCATACCTGAGTAGAAATAGGATAATATCACAATGGAATTTTTCATGAGACTACCAAAGACTCCTAGAAGGAACGATGCAATATGGGTTATTATTGATCATCTTACAAAGTCAGCACATTTTCTTACTTTAAGAGAAGATCTACCACCAGAACGTCTAGAAAGACTATATATTAATGAAGTTGTGAGACATCATGGAGTAACCCTATTGATTGTTTCTGATCTTGATCCCCATTTTACTTTAAGATTCTAGAAGAGTCTTCAGAAGTACTTGGATACTGAACTTCATTTGAGCACTGTCTACCACCCTCAAATAGATGGACAATCAGAACAGACTATTCAAAACTTAGAAGACATGTTGAGATCATGCTCACTAGACTTTCAGGGTATGTGGGATCAATATTTACCTATGGTGGAGTTTTCCTATAACACTAGCATCCATTGAAGTATTCAGATGGCACCATATAAAGCGTTATATGGAAAGAGATGCCGCACACCAACTTGTTGGGATGACGTTGGTGAAAGAAAACTTGTAGGCCCAGAACTGGTGGAGGAAACAATGGAAAAGGTAAAGGTAATCCAAAACCACATCAAAGCAGCTCAAAGTAGGCAGAAGAGCTATGTCGATAACTGAAGGAAGGATTTGGAATTTCAGGTAGGAGATCATGTTTTCTTGAAGGTATCTCTATGGAAGGGAGTTATACGTTTCAGTAAGAAGGGTAAATTGAGTCCCAGGTACATCGGACCTTTCGAAATTCTAGAATGAATTGGGGCTGTAGCTTACCATTTAGAAATGCCGCCAAGTCTCTCCAAAGTTCATGATGTGTTCCACGTATCACTGTTGAGAAAATACAAGCCCGATTCAATGCATGTACTCACCTATAAGGAATTAGAACTGGAACCCGATCCATCTTATTGCAAAGATCCCATTAGGATTCTTGATATGAGAGAACAAGTACTGAGAAACCGGACGACTCATCTGGTAAAAGTTTTGTGGAGAAACCATAAGATGGAAGAAGCAACGTGGGAACCTGAGGAACATATGATGAAGAACCACCCGAGTCTTTTCATGTAGTAGTATTCTAGAAATTTTGAGGATGAAATTATTTAAATGAGGGGAGAATGTAACACTCCAAGCTTCCACGTTATGCTTCTCTTTGAATAATACAGCAACGTGTGTCATACGCAACTTCGAGTTCTAACACACACCACAACCAATCAAACTAGTCGTTATGAATAGTAATACCCACTTTTTGAAATTTTATAAATTTTATCTTTCAAAATAGACTTCATTTTTGGATTCGGAATATCAAAATTATCCTTGGATGAAATTTTAGTATTTTTTTGAAAACTTTCAATTTTTGATGAATAGTGAAAAACCCTAAGTAATGGTTTAAAACCAAATTTTTATTTAAATTTTTATTTATTTTATTTAAATTTTATTAAGGTCAAAATGGATACATAGTACCTATATAAGTTCAATGTAATTCATTGGAGTTGGTTTAGAATCATTTAAGATATATAAAAATTTTATGGAACTTTTCACCGTCTTTTACCCACCTCCTATGAGAATTTGGAAATTCTCATAAAACATAATTTTACCACTTATATGAGTGGAATTTCAAAAATCTGAGAGACATGGTTAATATCAAGGATTAAAATGTGGTTCAATAAGATAAAAATAATTTTTGATGAATAGTAACTTTTTACTTTTATTTCCCACGGTTAAAAGTAAATACGGAAATTAAGGGTAAAAATGATATTAATATTACCCTAACACATGTCCTAATTCTATTGGAAAAGTTTATCTCGACCAAAAACAACCGTATGAATAAAATATTATCATTTAGGTCCACTTGTATTAGATTCGGACATTTATTATTATTTAATTCAAAGAAGAGTTAAAAGAGTTAAAATCAATGTTTAATAACTAAAACATTTTTAATATATGGTTATACATAAGATAAATTCTATTATAAATATTCATTAGAAATATAAAAGGATTTCATACATAATTGTATTTTATTTATAATATTTATACACTAAATAATTTAATTTATTTATGACACAATGGTGATGTAGTAATTACCTAATTAATGAAATATTAAAATAATTGATACTATAAATATCCAAATAAATGTAATTTGACATTTTTATGAATTAAAATAATTTTATAGGTTAATATGGTATGTTAGTATTGATTTAATTATGTTTCTTAGAAGTAATCATTCTGTTATGATTTTCACAAAAATCAAATACCAAATAGTGTCAAAATTGACATAAAAGAGTTTTAAAAAAATATTATATTATTAATTGATATTAAATTCCTAAAAATGTAAGGTTCGGCCAAGAGACCTATATAATGATAGGTGTATCATTAATGGACCACTTGGGGGTCTGTTGGAAGTTTAGAGTAAGTTTATTTACTATATAATATAAAAATACAAAGAGACATGGTAAGTGTCAACTAAGAGTTAAAACTAAAAGATAAGGTTAATAAAGTGACCCAAACCTATCTAAAACCTATTGGTTGAGTGGTTTTCGACCTATATACACCTTATCCTTTAAATAATCCACTTTAGATCCATTAGAAACCGAATATTAATTTATTATAAAATAATACTTCTAGCTTTTCCAAAGGTGCCCCTCACCCCTCTTATAAAAGGGCACTCCCTATTTTCTCAATTCCACAACTTCAAAGCCTTTTGGATCAGCCAAAATCTGCCCAAATATCCTCCAAACTTACCCCAATACAACCTAGATTCCTTATTTTGATCAGAAATATAACCTAAGGATCCCTTTTGATCAAATCAAAAAGAAAAACCCGAAGAAGAGGTAATGATTTCACCACCCTCTTTCAAGTTCCTTTCTTCTTCAACTTCTTCTTTCCTTATTATTTACATTATAAAATAATAACTCCAGTATATTATATATACTCTGATTTTATTATAAATATGGAACAACCAAATTCATTATTCTATCCATCCTTTGAATGACATGTCACCATACATGCGTACGTACGACTTACCATCTCCACGTCGTGGTTTAATTCTTATTCAATAAATTATTATTTGGATGGGTATAATAATAATGTGTAATTCTTTTAAATAATAAATATAACATGATAATTATTATATATATATGATATACCATCCAATTATATATTATTTTAATATCAAAATAATGATATTGTCACTCGTGCATACGTACAAATTCCCGTTTCCACGAACGCAATGAGATTCATTCCCCATCATATCCATTCAAGACTAATTCTCATTTAATGATTAAAAATAATGTTTATGGACTTTATATCATTCTGGTTATGAATAAAATACAAACTATCCATAACAAACATGGCTTATGTAGCAAAAAATATAAAAGAAAACGAGTAAGTTAACACCTGAAACAATGATAATACTAAGATATTATTAACAAAGCAATGTTAAAAGATCATATATGATATCATATTAATTTAAATGATTATTGTATAATTTAATAACAATTATTTCACCATTATATAGGAGTTTAATCTACCCTCGACCATGGAAAAGTACAAGGTAAGGGTTTATTTCACAATCTCTTCATTATCCGAGGTTGTTTATACGTAATTATCTACTGGGGCCTCTTTATCATCCACATCCACGTTTCTTAAAAATATATTTAAAATCATTCTTAATATTTTAAAGAATATGGGATAAATTAATTTATACCTTTTTTGAATTTTTATAAGAATTTTATAAAGGAATCTTTCTGTCGTTTTCCAAACAAGGTCCTTTTTAACCTTTTTGACAGAATTAAGGTATGAATGTTTTTATTTAACTTATACGAAGGGTGAAACTATTTTCCACCATTATAAAATCTTCAAAGCTTATCTTACAAGATTATAATGATATTTTCAAAGTAAATGTTTTATTTTATAGTTATGTGACTTTTAAATGATTTCAAAAAAAGAGATATTTCTCTTAAATAGTTTTGATTTCATCTATGTCAACATCCTTTGATGGATTTTAAGCTTATTTGAAGTTGATTTATTGTGATAAAAAACTTCCATATTGTATTGAAGGTTTTTTGATATGTTTTACTATGGATGTGTTATTTTTATACCATTCATGGTTTATGGATAAAGTATTGACATTTCGTATGCTAGTTTTAATACGAATATTTATGTTATGTTTAAACATGTTCATATGAGGAATGAATTAGACTTAATAAGTGAGAGGTGGAGCCTGATATAGCTCCTCGATGCATCCGTAGGTCTCATGAGACAAACTAGTGTCTTGGAACAAGGCCTTGAAAAAATATTATTTGTAGTCTTGGCATAAGGCCTTGGCTATGTGGTTATGATAGTCTGTCATTATGCATTCCATCATTATGAAAGTGGTTATTAATATTGCATGTGATTATTCGACTATTTTAATATACATGTGAATAATTAAATGAAATTATTTCATTTTATCTTTTCCATATTATTCTGAAGTTCAAGTTTAAAAGGTTTTTGTTTTAGTTATACATTGCCTTAAATGTTTATGCTTATTTATGAAAGTTTTCACTATATTGTTATCCTTACTGAGCATCTAAGCTCACCCCTTTCAATGTTTTATTTTTCATAGGATGTGAAGAAGTAATTTATGAATGAACTACAGGGGTAGTATCAGGGGATATGAAGACAAGATGTTGTTGTAGTAGTTTTCACTTTATGATGTAATGTAAACTTTATGAATGTATCTAGTTATTACAAGGCTAATAAACTAATCGGTATTTCGAGACTTGATCTTTTGTGATCATGCCAATATTATGTAATAATGCACCAACTCTGGGTAACTGGGGTCGGGGCGTTACACATGTAAAGTCCCTAAACCTATTAGCCCAAATCTTTTGGTTACTTTATTACAATAGCACTAGATATAACCAATTGAATCCTAAAGGAGAAAATATTTTAGTAGTCTTGGTGAACTATATACAAACTTGAATTTCATATTTAAATTTGAAAACAAAAAATACAACATAGTATTTTCTTTGATAAAATCACTAAACCCCTTTGCATATCTATTGGTATTAATCATAAAAAACTTCTTGGTATCCTAGGGAAATGAAATGTAATATAGGGGTGAGATTAGATAACCAATAAGGGTATGAATACAGTTGAATCTAAATATGGAATGAATAATATGGCATGAAATAAATGATAATTAAATAATGCTATATAAAAAATCACATAAGCTATAAATTATCCATGGATAAAAAACTAATTAAATAATCACATTAATATCAATAAATTAATTAATAATTAAGTAATTCATAACTAAAGACATCTAAAACATACTATTGAGACCTCATTCCAAGACATCTATACCATCAAGTCCTCATGACAAGACATATTACACAAATGGGTAAGGCCTTGGCCAAATACCCCAGCTAGTTTGTCTCACGATACCAACATATGCATCAAGGGGATAAGCAATTCCAGTACAAACCTATCACATCATATGTCTAATGAATTAATCATGTAAATAAATAAAGAAACATAATAAACTGCCTTAAAAATATGTAACTGTCCATACTAGAAGAACAAACATTCAGAATTTTAGTACTTTACCTTGTAAAATTGATTATAAACCATCCATAAAAATATAGTGGATGGTATCATAAGATAATAAACTCATTAAATTTTAAGATTATAAAAATATTTTTACATTGATAAAAATACTTTAAAAATATCATTGGAGCATTCTTGATAAAAATACCCTTTTCACTTTGAAATCACTTATTTAAAAAAATTACAAATATGAAGGAAAAAAAATTTATTTGAAAATAAAATTCTAAATTTATAAAAGAAAATTCAAATAAAATATTATTCATGATGGTGGAAAAATTCATTCATTTTTTATAAGTTAAAAAATAATTCCTTTTAGATTGTTATAAAAATATTAAAAAGTTCCTCATTCATAAAATGATAAGAATATTCCTTTCAAACAATTTTGTAAAAAGGTAAAACATGGTTAAAATTTTCATTTATAAATAGTTTTATAGTAATATATTTTTTTTAAGGATAATATGGATATGGAATAAAAATATTCTCCCTGTGGGGACTTAAATATAAACAATCTTTAATAATGATGAGATTGTGAAATAAACCCTTAAACTCAAGTTCAACTTCCCTCGTATGTGTCATAACATCCTATATAATAATTATATATTTATTATAAATCAATTATAGAAATCTAAAAAAACGTATCAACTCATAAATTATTTACTTTAAATGTTTTATAACCAATTTATTAACAATTTTTTTGTTAAAATCATTGTTTCAGGTAAACAATGCTTTGTTT
Organism: Viscum album; assembly: GCA_963277665.1. Taxonomy (NCBI): domain Eukaryota; kingdom Viridiplantae; phylum Streptophyta; class Magnoliopsida; order Santalales; family Viscaceae; genus Viscum; species Viscum album. The sequence goes on from OY728164.1 coordinate 1,182,694,569, forward strand.
TTCATGTATGTTTTTGTTCAGTAGTTTCAATCCTTATAAATTGATCATGGTTCCATAAACTATATAATTTTTAAAATTAAATAAATATAATATATTAATTATATATATATATATATATATCCAAAAAAGTTACAAGGATAAAAATGAATTACATCGTTCATAGATACGGTTGGTCTTACGTACGAATGAACGTTGTTTTCATTTTTTGAAAGATGGAATGAAGGAAAGGTAAATAATAATTCAAATATCCATAATAGTAATTAAATAATATAAATAATAAATATTTATCAAACCTATCCTTATGACCATCCATGTAAAATATGAACAAAAAAACAAATCCCAATGTTGTGTAGAGGTGGTAGCTCACACGTACATATGAGCAATAATATCAATTCCAAACAGTTTCGAAGGTAAGAAATTAGATATGATATTATCATTAAAGAATTATAATTATTTTATAAATATCATATATAAAAATTATAACCATCATAATTCCTAGCCATAAAATATGTTAACGAAAAATGAATTGTATCGCTATGTGGAGACGGTAAGTCATACATACGCAAGAGCGATACTTTCACTTTCCATTTTATAGGAAATAAGGTGAATAATTATGGTTTAACTATAATTATAAATTTAAGTATATTTATAATAATTATTTTATAATTTTATGATAAATAAATAATATTTATAGGAGATAAAATAAGAATTAAAAAAGAAAGTGATCGGTTATGGCGATTACCTCTTCATTGGAAGAACTCCTTGGGATATCCTCATAAGGATCCGAGGTTAGTATTTTAGGATGATAATAACCTCTATAATTCATATAAGGAAGTTAATATGGGATTTTGGTAGGGTTTGGTCGAGCTATAAGGCTCAATATTATGTTAATAAGTGATGGAGGAGGTTCCCCTTTATAAATGAGGTGTGTCACACTTTTGGATTTTCTAAAAATATTATATTATAATAAAGTAATTCTCATAGAAAAATGAATAAAAATGGATATATATTTTAATATAGGAAAATATATGATTTAAATCTCATGAAATAATAAAATTTTGATAGGTTTTTATAAATTTTAAACCCTATTTTTCATTTAACCCCTTATTTAAACTATTTTAAAATTAACCATGATAACTTATTTTCCACTCTTAAAGGGTTATAATTTTAAATATAAGGTAACTATTGATTTTTAAATGGGAAAGGGGTGATATTTAGACCATATAATACCCCATTTGTCCTCTTTAAATATTTTAATGATTTTTAAATAATTAAATAAAATATCATTTTAATAAATTACCATTAATGTCAATTTTGATACGATTCATTTAATTTGACTTCAAAACATCAATAAAATGTTGTATTTTGAATGTAATGAATATAAAAAACACTAGTATTTAATATTTATCTAAAAAATTCGTTTACCAATATAAATCACTCAAATTATATTAATTTTAATATTTATAATATCATTTATTTTATTTTCTAATTAATTGGATAAATATTGGTTTAGCATTGTATAAGAATTTAGGGTAATTATATAATCAATAAAAATTATAAGTAAATTATCATCATGAATATAAATTAATTATTCATAAAATTGACATTTATACTAGTTCATAATTTGTTTTTTCTCTTCGAGGTGACATAATATATATTTATAACTTAGAGAATGACATTTTGTAACTTTATTTGATTTAAATATTATATTGGTCATTTTCAAGGAAAAGTGTCCATTAAAAATATTAATTTTTTGTATAAGGTAATAATATAAAAATTACCTTCATCTGATAATGATTAATATGAAATAGTATTACCTTATCACTTAGTTTTGACCTCAATTAACCTGATTTACCATTTATCAAGGTTATAATTTTTACCACAATTACTATTCATATTGACCAAAAATAAAAAGGACCTATTTTTGAAATTTTAACAGACTAATTAAAAATATGGAATATGTTTTATCAAATTCAATTTATATCACTGGAAAAAATTAAAATTAAAATAAATGTAAAAAATGTTATGAAAAACAATTTTTCTGAAAAATTCATTTTACCTAAAAACTATTTTTATTCTAAATTCAATCATGAAATTGATTAAAATGAACTTAATTGGGTAATTAATTATAAAATATAACTAATTTAAGTTTTAAATCATTATAAAACAAAAATTGTAACTTTTTTAATATTTGAAACAAAAATACATTTTTCAATAAAATCATAATTTTTCACTATTCACTTGAAAATGAATATTTTTGGAAAAATATGAAAATTTCACCCTAAGAAATTTTTTTATACTGTTTTAAAAATCGATAGTATTTTTATAAAATAATATATATATATATATATATTATAAATTAATTATAATATTTTCTGAAAAAATAAATGCAAATCATTTTTAAAGAAAACGTATTTCTAAAGAATAAAATAACCTTACAGAAAACCGAGTACTTATTTCCTAAGAACTAATAAATGAAATTGTATTGAGTAGTACCTTTATATATATTTCATAATTAATTTAATATTATTCTTACCCATCAATTCAATTTCTATGATAGAATAGTACTATTAACTAAAATTATTAAAATTGTATATTGTAGTTTGTTTTGACTCTATGTTACGTATTGTGTATGTTAATAAACATAATGCTCTTTTAAAATCTAAAAGTGTTTCATTATCCCCCCAAAAATAAAATTCAACCCTAAAATTTGAACTTATGCTTGATTATCAAGGATTTATGTATGAAAATTCTTTTGTGGAAAAATCACATCATAAAATGGGTTAATAAATCATCCTCTTGAAAAGAGGGAAAGAGAAATACAAAGTGCGTCTTGAATAACACATAATTCGGTTTCCAAATATTATAGAATTATTGGTAATTGAAATATATTCATGTAATATAAATCTAACACAAAAGTATTAATTTAGAGTGATAGAGTGAATGATTATGAGAAAGTTAACCATAAAAAACATTAAATCTATGATGGGTAAAAATGCCATTGATTTATATATAAAAAAGTAAATATATAAAAATTTTATTTCAATTATATTTTCCTAAAGTATAGGGATTATTTTAATATCTAGATAAAGCACTCAAGAAAATAAAGTTACTTGATTTATTTCATGCCATATTAAAAATATCATCCCTCGATTGTGCTTCGATAAATTTTCACTTTATCTCTTATGCCATAAAATGAATATTCAAGATGAATTTGTTTATTCCTAATCCAATAAAATAATATTTTATTGAATAAGAAGATCTATAAATCAATATTTTGGACTATAACTATTTTTCAAACCAAAAATTTTTCTCACAGGCTATCCAATATGATAAATCATACTTTAACGTCAAATAATAATATCCAAAGTACAAATTGATCCATTCCATGAGTAGTTATTCTTAAGTATCCTACAAAATATGTCAAACCAAATTAAAAAATCTAAAAATTTTGGAATAAGGTTACAAAATTTTCAAAAAAAACTTATCATTAATCCCCTATAATTTAACTCTTAATATCACATGTAAATACCTTAATCACATGGTAATAACATAAATCACCATAAACCATTAATTAAAACATGAATGCTTCCAAGAATTAACTCTATCTTTATAAAATATCATATTATTGAATATAAATCAAAAAATTAAGTATACTCCATCATGAATTTCTTTTTCATCAAATAACTTACCATTTTCAGGGCCACTAATTCAATACCATTTACTTATTCAATGTCATTATTCTACTTATCCCAACTAAATATTATTAACTCAACATAAAAAAAATATTAATGGTTATCTTTCCCTTATTAATTTATCCTCCAAAAATATCACCTTACCACTAAATCACTTTTCTTGGTTATCAGTATCATTCAACATATGCTTTCAAATAATTAAAGAAAAGTACTATAGTATAATTATTATACTTTTCATTATTATTTTAACAATAATATCATTGATAAAATACATCAAAAACATAATTATTGAATCCAAATATATGATTACTTTAATCATTCCACTTCATCAGTATTAATACCATAAGCTTGACCATTATCCCGTAACTTCTTCTAAGGCATATTCCCTTGATGCTTGGGGAATTCATGTGCATAGTGACCCATATCATTACAATTGAAACACTAAAATTATAGAATTATTTATTAACCTTTAATTCACATTCTTGATAGCCTTTCACTGCAAACTTTAAGAAAACTTCCATTCTTTTAAATAAAGTACTAGGTTGTTTCTTTCTATAATTATCAGATGTTGGAAAATCCTTCTTTATCTTCTTCCCCCTATCTATTTTTTTATCTCTTGTAAATTGTTCTCTTTCATTACTTCAAATATATAATACATTTATAGATATTTATTTGTATTGATACCACATGATATTATATCATCATATGATGATAATGTCTAAGAGAATATTTCCCTTATAAGGATTGGATTTAGCCCATCAAAGAAATGGTTAATATTTCTCTTTGGATTAAATATTCAGTCCACAAAACAACTTTCTAACCATGTCAAGTTAGCTTCATATGTTGAAAAATTTTCTTATTACTTTTGTCTTAGACGTAATAATTTCTTTTACATATCCATTTGATGTTCATGAGAAGAATATTTTTCCAATAATAGTTCCTTAAAATCCCCCCATTCCATGATCTTTATTTCCTCTTCTTCGTTATTATTTTGTATTAATGACCACCATTGATCTGTATCCCTTGTGAGATAATAAATTTACATAATAATAGTATCCCTTTAATTACATCCCAAAGTGAGAAATGTATTATCTAAGGAACTTATCCATTTCTCAGATTCAAATAGATTTATAGTTTTATTTAATGATAGAGGTTTTTGACACATAAAGTTGTATAACATTGTTACACCATGTTGTGGATCATCAGGATGCTCCATACAAGAATGGTTATTGGTCATAAACTAATTCATCTACCCCAATCTATTTATAATTTGTTCAGCTCCAACTAAATCACCATCTCTATCTTTATTATCTTTCTAAGGAGGGTACTCCCAACATGAATTACATGCATTGATACAGTTTCCATTACATTCGCTAGGAATAATTTCTAAATAATGGAATATAATAGATAGATATTAACATTTTAAATTATAATTTATAATTTCAAAATTAGTGAAACACTTAAAATTAGTTGAAAATTGTATTCATAGCTAATATCAGAATCATATGCTTGGTTTCTTTGAGAATATTCTCAAAGTAAGTCATAAGGTTATGTTCCATAATCTATGCTTTAAAAAATCTTTTTCCCATAATTTCTAATAAAATTGATCTACTAAAAACTATAAATAATTAAACCCTAGTAGCCTAGATCGAGTGGTGACTTTATTATAATATAACTGAATATAAGAAATTGCATCCCAAAGGACCAGATAGTTTAGTATTTTTGACGAACTAGATACACACCTGAATTTCACATTTACATTTGAAAACATAAAATACAGCATAGTATTTTCTTCAAGAAAATAACTTTAATATTTATAATTTACCTATATATTTATCATAAAGAACTTCCTAGAATCCTGGGGAAAAGAAACATAAGAAAGGGGTGAGATCAAATTATTTGTTCAGGTATGTGTACAATGAAAGCTAGATTTGACCTCAATAATATGGTAAGAAATAAATTATAATAAAATAATTTTATAATAATAATAAAATGATATTAAACATATCCATGGATATAAATACTATTCAAATAATCACATAGAAATCAATAAATGAGTTTATAATAAAGTAATTCATAATTTAGAACATCTAAAACATACCATCGAGGCCTCATTCTAAGACATCTATACCATCAAGTCCTCATCCTAAGAAATATTACATAAATTGTTAAGGCCTAATCCAAATAACCAAGATGGTTTGTCTCATGAGATCTATGAATTCCTGAAGGGGATATGTAATTTTTGGCTCCACCTATCACTTAATAAGTCCAATTCATTCTTCAAAAGAATTAATAACACACAAAAAAATCAGCTATCTTAGAAATAAATAATTTTCTATATTTGAAGAAATAGCCTACATAATATCAATAAATTCCCCAGTGTAATATCCCAACCTAGGTGTCACATGTCGGTACCCTATGCTAGTTGGTCACATGACCTTAGGTGTGCCTCCCCATAGGACAGAGGCTACTTAATAGCAACAAGGGTCTAATATTTATTGTGAGGAGACTATAGCCTCTTTATCAAAGTTTCACAATAAAGGAAATAAATAACCAATATCCAAATGATAATATAAAATAACCATAATAATACCATAACCAATACGGACCAGTATCACATAATAAATCAAAATAAGAAAACAATATCCAAACCAAACAAGAATATATTTCATGCTATATATGTGTCATGTGTCAAATGAAAAACCAAAAACAAAGACACTGAAAACTCCCAAGAGGGTCTCGACATCATGCCAAGTTCCCTCATCCATGATCAATCCTAGATAATCCATCCCACATAGGGGTATTTCCCTTATACTATCCTACAAACATAAAGTCTATTTGGGTACCGATTAGGTAGCCTGAGTAGGATGTGAGTATAACCTAGTAGGCCACCACCAATGGTGTCTAAATAAATATCCAGTCTGTAATAGTGTATGAAATTTTATAAATAATAAATTATAAATGATGAGGTAAAAATTTTTATCATTAAATTATTTTTTAAATAAATACATAAACCCCCAGTTCATAATGACACTCAATCCATCAATACCTCCTTCAGCCCATGTCGAAGTCTGAACCATACCAAAAGGGATATCACATTTTATTTGATTATGGGTTTTGATTAATCACATCATTCTAATTTCATATTCAAACAATGGGGGCCTAGATTAGTAGTATGGAAACCTGTGCGTATTTAGAGTAACAATCAATGTCCCAAAACTAAGTGATCACATATAATACATAAATATTTCAGGATCCTAGAGAATCAATATATAACCCCATGAGTATTTAGATCACAATTACTTATCCCACAACTCAATCACAAATATCACGTCTCATGGTTCCATATTTCCAACCATTTATCATCCATTAGCATAATTCATTACTCAACTCATTTCAAAATTTCATCTATCAACCAATCATAATTTATAAATCATCTTTTAAATTATTTTGACACACCCAAAGGGTCTATACTAATTTAAATCATATCAGGACACCCATGGGTTTCTAACACCTTCATAATCCATTATTTACCAATTTCATAATTCTAATTATTCACTATATTCACAATCCAATTATTTATCAATTTTATTATCACATGGGAAAATCAATAAATCAATTAATTAAATTTAGAATGAAATTTCCCAACATGGAAATTTCAATTTCAAAATCGCATACACACATTTGTAATCAAGACTATGGTATTTGAAAGTTAGACCACCTACCTCAATGTTGTTGACCAATGTTAGCTAATCCAAAATACACAAATTAAAGTTGAAATATCAAGATCACAATGGTGAAGATGGTCTAGGATAAATACCTAAGATCAATATCTAAAGAAATAAGATCCATTAAAACCTAGATCTAAACTATCTCCAATAGAGGAAAATCATTCCAATTAATATTAAAAGAGAGTCAAGATAGAGATAGAACCAAAAGGGGAAGAATTCACTTACTGGAGGATAAATGATTCTTCAGTCAAATAATTAATTCATCAAGAATGGGGTTCTATGAACCTTGGAATCCTCCCAAGAGATTCCAAAATCAAAGGAAATAGGTTAGGGATGATTTGGGTCAAATAGGGTTTAAAGGAGGTGGGGGGGGGGGGTCGATCATTTTAAATAAATTTTATAGGGATTAAAAATCCATGCTCCCAATTTCATGGGATAAGATGCACAGTTTTCCAAACCGTGCATTTTAATTGTGCACCTATTCTTAGGGGTGTACAGTTTCTACTAAGTGGGTACATGGTATGAAAAACCATGAGACAACCATGAAAATTCCCTCTTCCTTGTGTTTCATAGTTTTGTGAGGGTAGTCAAATGGTTTTTTCAAACTGTGATCCAACCATGTTCTATATATCGTCTCTCCAAAATAGGGCACACAGTTTCCTGGGCCAAACTATATGGTTTTCCCTAACCATGAACGAACCATCAATACTCCTTTGGCTATCAAAATTTACTAATTATCACCATAAACATCCCTAAAGTCAAATAAAACCAAGAAGTAACTAAAATAAGGTAATGGAGAACCTGAAAACAAGTACTGGACATCCCTAAAAAGGTCGGGATCTTACAATCTCCCCACCTTATAATAGCTCATCCTCGAGCTGTACTCCCAAGCATACCTAAGATCCCAATGTAAAAATATTAGTAGATCGAGCATGAATATTGATTTATATATCCCATGTTTCCTCCTGAACATGGACATGTTTCCATAATACTCGAACTACTCGCACAGTCTTTTCTCGTAGTACTTTCTCACTACAATCCACAAAACGAATCATATGCTCCTTAAAGGACACATCCGCCTCAATCTCAACATTATCAACATCAATAACATGATAAGTGTCAGGTGGATACTTTCAAAGTGTTGACACTTGAAAAACATTATGTATATCACTATACCTATATGGAAACACCAATCGGTATGCCACCGTCCTGATTCATTCCACAATCTCAAAAGGTCCAATGAACCCAGGTGTCAAATATCCCTGCCTCTATATCCTACAGTATCCAAATGTAAGTTACACTTGAAGGAATACATGATCACCCTCTATAAACTCTAGGGTTTATTGAAATCGACCATCATATTAATTCTTCCTACTCTGAGATATAGACAAAATTTTTCAAATCAGTTAAACCTACTCTGACGTCTCTTACATGAGACACAATTGAAACAACTCTAACTCACCTACCACCATCAAATATTGAGGTGATACAAATGGCCTACCATAAATTTCCTCACATAGAACCATCTTAATATTATATTGATAATTATTTTTATAGGAGAACTCAATGAGCGCAAAGTACTTCTCCTAAGACCCACCAAAGTCTTGGACACACGCTCATAGCATATCCTCCAAAACCTATATAGTATGTTTCGATTACCAATATGTCTGTGGGTGGAAAGTCATACTTAGCAATGCCTATGTACCGAGAATCTTCTATAATCTATTCCAAAAGGAAAAAGTGAAACATGAGTCTTGGTATGAAACTACACGATGTGGCTCCCTGTATAGATGAACTATCTCCGGAACCTACAAGTATCTCAACTGATCCACTGAGAAAGTCTTTTGGATTGGAATAAAATGAGATACTTTTATCAATAAATCAATAATAACCCAAATAGTATCATTATTTCGAATCATCTTTGGATTTCACACCATGAATTCCATTGTAATGTCATCCCATTTTAATTTCGGAATGGAAAACAGCTATATTAAACCACTAGGTTATTGATGCTCGACCTTCACTTGCTGAAAGTTTTAGCATCATGTCACAAACCCTAAAATCTCCCTTTTCATGCCCAACCACCAATACTATTGAAGTTGGTCATGGTAAATTTTATCCAAAACAGGATGCACCTCCCACTTTGAACCATGCAATTCACACCTCATACCCACTCATATATGCATAGTCACAACAACACAGATCCATACATATATGATATTATCCTCATCTATAGTCCCATTGGAAGGTGAATCCCCACATCTAAGTATTTCCCTAAAGGCCAAAAACTTTGGATATTCATACGAACTTTCCCTAATATAGCTTAGAAGTTTTGATTCAACTAATATTGACATGAGGGTCATTTACTCCTGGCCTTCTTTCACCACAATATGTATCTCATCTAGAAAAGTCATAATTTTTCACTCAAAACATGAATTCCAAACTGTATAAGTCTATATCTTCCTACTCAAAGTATTAGCAACATTGTTTCATTTCTGGGATATATATAATATCTAAAAATAAAATGACTCCATAAACTCAATCCACCTCTACTACTAGATATTCTAATATTGATAAGAAAATATATATTTTAAGATTTTATGGTCAATATATAAAGTAAAAATTTCACCCAAAAGATATTTCCACCAACAATTCTAGGAATAAAATGCTACATATAACTCAAGATCATGAGTAAGGTAATTCCATTTATGTATCCTCAACTTCCATGACCCATACACCACAAATCAATCTCTCTGCATCAACAAAAATCCAATTATAATATCTGATGCATCACAAGACATTGTGTACATCTCAAACAGATTGGGTAGGATAAAAATTGATGTGGTAGTCAGACGATTCTTCAAAACCTAGATAACTCTCCCACATGATCCAAACCATTAAAAATTTAATCCCTTTATTGTTCAAGCTCGAAATTAGTGCAGAAAAGTAGGAAAATTTATCAATTAACAATTGATAATAACCCTCTAAACCCTGAAATATTCATATATCTAAAAAATTCTTAGGTTCCTCCCAAGAAAAACCTACCTGAACATTCTATGGGTCCACTAACATACCTTCCTCTGAGATGATTTGGCCCAAGTAATGTACCATGTGGATCCAAAATTTACACTTAAATAGATTGGAATATAGATGATTATCTCTTAGTGTACCCAGGATGATGCCAAGATATTGGGTAGGATCATTGTGATTCTTGGAGGTCCCAAATATTTCATCCACCAAAAAACCACAAATTGATCCAAGTACGGGTGTAAGATTTAGTTCATCAAGTCTATAAACACAACTAAAGTGTTCTTCCTCCCAAATACAATCATGAATAACTCGTATAAACCATACCTACTTCTAAAATCATTATGCAGTATATCATAATTTAGAACTCTCAATTGATGATACCTTGATCTCAAGTCAATATTAGAGAAAACACATGCTTCTATCAACAAGTAAAAGATATCATCAATACACAAAAGAGGATATCGTTTCTTCACTATCATTTAGTTCAACTTCTAGTATTCAACACATATGCACAAAGTCCCATTAACCTTTTTAGAAAACAAGATTGGAGAACCCCAAGGTGACATACTCGAATGGATAAATCCATTATCCAACAAATCTTCCAGGTGAGTTTTAGGCTCTTGAAGTTATATTGGTGCCATTTTATAAGGTGGAATAGAAACTGGTTCAGCTCCTGGAATGAACTCAATTGTAAACTCAACATCCCTCTCAGGTGGCAGACTGGATAATTCCTTAGGAGACACATAATGGAATCGATCCACTATGGGTAGAAAAACATCATTGTTTACCCCCCCTTTATCTAAAAAAATACTTGAAACCTAGGTGGTGAGGTCCCCTAGTTGCTAATGATATAGATTTATAGCACCATCTGGGATATCCCACTATTCATGATGAACATAACTATTACCCGCAGGAGATGTAAAGTTTACTCTCTTATAGTAAAAATCCACATGGGATCTATATGTCACTAACCAACCCATACCCAAAATCATGTCAAAACCTGAAATTTCAATTATATAAATATCCCAATGAAAAGGACACTCCCCAACCTCAAGAGAATACCCCTTATATAAACATATGTCCCTCGACCATACTCCTAAAATTGTGTCAATCATAATAACCCCACTCATGAGATCCACTTCCAAACTCAAACCATTCACAAGTTGTGTAGATATAAAATAACAAGAAGCTTCTGTATCAGATAAGGCAATATAAAGCATAGAATATATAATAATTAAATTTCTAACTATCGATGATACAACCTATTTGTCCCCAAATATAGGTTAAAATACATAGAAATTTCTTTCCCATATTCCTTGTGTTTCAGTCTGAGTCTGTTGAGATGCACCACTCCGCTGATACGTGCACTCTTGCATAGAAGCTCCACATCCACTACATTGACTTCCAAGGGCCAATAGAGCTCAAACTACCAAACTGATATGGGGCAGAATATCCCCTTCTAGTGTTATAACTAATCATGGATCCTCCATCACTACCCATAGGTCTAAGGTTTCTTCAATACCTATGAAATTGACCCATTCTCCCACAATATCAGTACTCCACTAGTGGTCGCGGACACTGGGTATGAATATGTCCCAACCTACCACCCTGGTTGCAGTATATTCAAATACTTCTCTAAGTAATTGACCCTTATCCATAGCTAATTTTTTTTCCATCTCCCTGGTTGAAATTTTCATATCGTCACTTCTAACTATTATAAGATATACCTTCTACTCATCCAACAGATACCACTTGAATTCCACTAGAAGTCTCTTTTAGGTTTACCTTATAAATGAGAGCCTAATTCACCACCTCAAAAAACTTCTTCAGCTTAAATATGTTAACTTGAGACTTAATCTCATATTTATGCCCATCATAAAACTATTTTACCATAGTAGTCTCATATCTTTCCAACACTAGATCAAATCACTACAAATCTTTAAATAAATGAGTATAATCCATTATAAGAAAAATCCCCTAATACAACCTCATAAAATCAATTTTTCCCTCATTATAGAGTGTCTCAAGGTAAAAGTGATCCAAAAACTTCTCCAGGAATTCCTTCAATACCATGTTCTCCAGCCATCCATCCAGAGTTTGGATGACCCGCCAATTCTTCGCTTGACCACATAACACATAAGACTCCAGTTTTACTATCTTCTCCATGGGAGACTCCAATTGTCCTAGGATAATCTGGATAAACATAATCTAGAACTAAATAGCCTTCAGTCCACCTTATTCTGTGAATGTCAGAGGTTACTGCAACTGGAACTCACTTTTCAAGTCAAATATAATCTACACAACACACTTTGTATTTCTTTCCATAAACTTCATAAGTGAGAAATGTTCTTACAGAACTTCTCTCCCATCCCTTTACCTAGAACTATCATGGCCTCATGTTCCACTACTGGAGGTACATTTCTATTCATGTCCTCCTGTCATCCCATCAACAAGCATAGTCATGTAGGAATATCTTTACAATACCAACCACACATAATAGGACACATAACACATTATTAATACATTTACATAATAGTGATTCACATAAATCCATAAAAATTCATTCCCCTTACTCACTATGTGGTCAATACAGAGGAAATATCACTACCCTTAACCATCCCTCATTTGGGTCATGGATGAAATGGTGTACAAACTTCCACGTTTCAAAGTTTTCCATTAAATACCCATTTATCCATTTAAATTTACCAAATTTGACATCATTTAATGTTTTCAAGTTCATATTAAGAACCCTGTTATCTTATATTTACACATACAAATGAAACATTTTATTTTAAAAACTCTCCCCAAAACCTTCTTTTCCTTGCATACCTAAAATGATGCATGTCACAATAAGTCCTGAGTTCCTAGAATGTAGCATGTATACCCAACTCTCATGACATATCAGTCCATGAATAAAAATATCAGTAAAATAATAAAATCAAAAAACAAGTGCATCACTCAAGGTGAAATAACATTAAATAATAGAAGAAAACATCATGAATATCAATCCCACCTAGGGTACTTGGGGTTTTACCCCATAAATGGGTTAGATACTCCCATACATTATCTCATGAACATGGAACAACTCATACTAGTCTCCTTTTTACCTTTCCCAAATATTAAGATAAAATAAAAAAATTAAAACTATTCTGATACAACTTTGTAACATCCCAGACCTGGTGCCCTGAGCCGATTGGTCACATGACCACATGCATGTCTCCCCATATGCCATAGGTTACAGACTAGTAGAAAGGGTCTAATATTGATCATGGGGAGCTATAACCTCTTTATCAAAGTAACACAAAATTTTAAATAAAGAACCAATATCCAAAAGATAATAGACAACAACTAGAATAATACCATAACCAATACAGATCGGTATCACATGATAAACCAAAATAGAAAAACAAAATCCAAAACAAAGTAGTAGATATATCATTCCATATATTTGTCAAGTATCAAATTAATAACCCAAAATAAAGACACCAAAAACTCACAAGAGTGTCATGATATCATGCCTAGTTACTTCATCGATGATACATCCAAACTTATTCATTTAACATAGGGATCTTTCCAATATCCTATCCTACAAACATAAATTTTATCCAGGTACTGATCATGTATTTGGAGTAGGATGTGAGTTCAACTTAGCAGGCCACCACCAATGACATCTATAAAAATATCTTGTATATCATAGTGTATATAGTTTTATAAAAAATAAAGTACAGATGATAAGGTAAATAGTTTTCTCATTAAGTGATTCTCTAAATAACTACATCAACATTGACTTCACGATGACACCCAAACCATCAATAACTTCTTTGGACTATGCAGGATTCTGAACCATCCCCAAAGGGATATCACATTTTATTTAATTATGGGTTTTCATTAACCATATCATTCAAAATTTACATTTAATCAGTGGGGGCCTAGAGCAGCGGTCTGGAACCTCATGTGTATTTGTGGTAGCATTCTCCATTCCAAAACTCAGTGATCATAATATATATATATATATATATATATGGGTCCTAAAGTACAAATCCAATACCCTGTGGTTATTTAGAGCAGTAGTATTTATCCAAAAACTCGATCACAAATATTACATTTCATGGTTCCATATTTCTAACCATTTACCATCCATTAGAATAAATCATTATTCAACCCATTCCACAATTTCAAACCATGAATAATTTAAAAATCATCATTTAAATCATTTCAACACACACCAAGGGTCACTATTAATTTTAATCATATCCGTACACCCCATGGTTCACTAACACATTAAAAATAAATTACTTTCTAATTTCAAAATTCCAATTATTCACCATTTTCATAATCCAATTATTCATCAATTTCATTATCTCATGAGAAAATAAATTAATAAATTAATCAGATTTAGAATGAAATTTCCTAATATGGAAATTGAAATTTCCCAATCACATTCACACATTCATAATCAAGACTATGGGATTTCACAATTATACCATATATCTCAAGGTCATAGAGGGACATTCTCTAATTAAAAATCCCCAAATTGAAACAAAAAAATCAAGATCACAACGAAATAGAAGATATAGGACCAATACCTAAGATCGAGATATAAAAGAATAAAATACATTAAAACCTATATTTAAACCATCATTAATGGAGAAAAAACAATTCCTATTCATCTAGATATAGAGGAAGGAGAGAGAGAAAATCAAATAGGGAAGAAATATCATACTGAAGTAGACATGATCCTCCAATCATATTTTTATTTAATCAAGAAAAGGGTTCGAGGAACCTTGGAATACTCCTAGGAGATTCCAAAATAATAGAAAATATATTATTTTTTAGTGGGATCAAATAGGGGTTAAAACTAGGGGTTCATCTATTTTAAATAAATTTTTAGTTGATTAAAAACCTGAAAGGATGGTTTCCTAGGTTGAGTTTCACGGTTTTCTAAACTGTTCCCGTTAACCATGAACACATCCTTAGGGGTGTATGGTTTCTACCAAATGGTCACGGGGTTTAAAAAAATGTGTGAAAACCATTCAAATCCCTTATGCCTCGTGTTTTACAATTTGGGGAGGGTAGCTGTACAATTCGAGAAAATCGTGCACCAACTGTGCACCACCTCTTATATCTCCAAAATAGGGAACATAGTTTCCTGGTACAAACTACACAACTTCCTCTAACCATGAACCGACCATGTAAAGAACCTTTTGAATAAAATATTCTCCAATTTTCACCAAAAACATCACTAATGTAAACTCCAACTAATACATAACCAAAAAAGGTAAAAGGGTACCTGAAAAGTAGTACGATACATCCCCAGAAAGGTCGAGATCTTACACCCAGTCAAACTAATAATAAACCATCCACAAAAATATGGTGGATGGTATCATAATATAATAACCTTAGTAAATTATAATATTCAACAAAGGTTTTTGACATAGATGGAAATACTTCAAAATGATCATTGCAAAATTATTAAGGAAAACACCCCTTTAACTTTGAAATGACTTTTTTAAAAACATCACAAATATGAAGGAAAATATTTTCTTTGAAGAGAACATTAAAAACTTATAAAATAAGATTCAAATAAAATATTAGTCATGATGTTGGAAAAAATCATTCATGATGTATAAGTTAAAAAAACATTCATTTCACACTATTGTAAAAAGGTTAAAAAGTAACTCATTCAGAAAATGACAAAAAAGACTCCTTTCAAAATATTTTGGTAAAAATAGTCAAAAATTTGTAAAAAAGTCATTAATAAATTACTCAACATTAATATAAATATTCATTAAAACATTTTATGGAAAATATGAATTTTGAAGAAAACTATTTTGTAGTGATCCTATCCCAAGTATCATGGATATATTGTCTACTTTATTACATTGAAATAATATACACAGAATCACATCTCAAAGGACATAATAGTATATTAGTCTTTGTAAACTAGATACATACTTGAAATTATTATTATAAGTAAAAACATAAAATAACCATAGTATCTTATTTGAGAACACTATTATTCCTCATACTGTATCCCTACATATCAATCAAAAAACACTTTTTGGTATCCTAGGGAAAATAAATAATAACAAAGGGGTGATCTTAGATTCTCAGTAAGGGTAAGAACGTAATAAATTCTATAAATAAGTAAAGAATAATAAATATGAAAAGTTAAACAAATAAAACATCTTTAATTAAATCAATAACATGAGCATAATATGGTAGGAATATATGATGACCAAATAATTCCATATAAATAATCACATGATCATGAAAACATAACCATGGTTATTATAACTAATAAAATAATCATAGGAAATATCAATAACTGAATTCATAATGATTCAATGCAAAATTCTAGAAATCTAAAATATACCATTGAGGACCTGTGTCGATACATCTAATACCATTGGGGCCTTATGACAAGACATCTATATAAATGGGTAAGGCCTAGGCCAAAATCCAATCTATTTTGTCACATGAGACCTATCAATGCATTGAGGGGGTATAGTAGGACCCAACACACACTTACAAAGTCTGATGAATTCATTATATGAAAAAGGTAAATAATAATCAACATAAACATTTATATTGAAAAATTAACACATGAAATGTGATTACTTTCCCCAATCAATAAATATAATCATAAACCATCCTAAGTAAAATTTTGAATTTTAATAAAAACATACATCCTCAATAAAAATAATCATAAAACATCCAAATACAAAATAAGTATGATATCAATAAAACATATCCATAGTGAATTATAAGTATAACTAATGTTTTATGATGTTGAAAAATAGAAATACCATGAAAGGATCCTCAATTTTTTTTGAGAAAAATAAACATTGAATTTTAAAAATCACATTTAAAAAAAAGTCCAGAAAAAATATTGAAAATAATTTTCATTGAAAATAACTTTTATTTTTTTAAATAATCATTAAAAAATTTATTGTTCATGACTCTAAAAACTACCATTCATGTCTTACACATTGAAATAATGATTTCTTTCACATTTTTGATAAAATCCAAATAGTAATTATTTTGAAAATGACATAAAGATTATTTTATAAAAATTATTAAAAATTAAAAAGGGTTAAAAAATTTATTTAAAAAATAATTTTTAAATGTTTAAAAACATTTTTGAATTTTTTTTACAAAAAAAGGTTTTCGATGAAAAATCATTTCTGACCGAAGAGAGAAATAATGTTGTATTTTCTTAAAAACATTTCCTTAATAAATTTAAGTAAAAAAGAGTTGAAAATTATAAAACTATTTTAAAATTTTAATTAATAACTAGAGTTGAAGAAAATATATTTATTTTATCATGTAAATATAAAATAATTTACCAAAGGGAGATGTGAACATAATCAATCTTGAATAATGATGAGATTATAAAATACACCCTTACCACTTTGTAACTTCTAAATAATAAAACCCATAAAAGAAATGAAAACAAATAAAACATTAAAGACCATGAATATAAATATATTAATTATATAACATATCAAGGGGGAATTATATATACCAAACAAAGGAAAAAAGTGGTGAATATGGCATATACCTAACTGAAGTATATGTGAGACGAAAAACCCTTACATTGAGTTCGACTTGCCACATACGTTCTTTATCTTATTGGATAACATACTTATGTTAGTTATTAAATTTCTTAAGAACCTTTTTCAAGTTTTTTATTCATTTTATTTCACTTATTATCATGTTATATACGATTACTTAATCAATTAATTTTACATCAGATGTTTTGATGATATTTGGATTATGTGTCAAAAATGGATTTGGTAGTTTGACTATGGTCAAAGAGTTAATAATTTAAACATATAAATAATAATAAAAAAGAAATAATTATCATATTTATACCTCATTTATACTTTTAATATAAATCATGAAATATTTTTAGGAAAATTAAATATGTTACAATCATAGAGACGGTAGGTCATATGTACGCATAAGTAACGTTTCCATTTTTCAATGGTCATAATCAAAAGAAGTTAAGTAATATTTTATCCTTAAATATTGATCATAATATCATATATAAGACATAATTTATTTTAATATACTTATATATATCATCCATGAGGTGTGGTGATAAAAATAGATTCACATCGCTCTGTGAAGGTGGTAGTCCACACATACACGAACGACATTATCATTTTATAGTGTAAGAAAGAAAATAATATATAATCCTTTCAGAATGATAATTATGTAATAAATATCTCAATTATTTCATTTATATAACATATATTAATTAAAATTACCCTTATTACCTTCCATGTAAAGAGTTAGTGAAAAATAAATCATATCACTTCACGAGGAAGTAGTTCATCGTACACACGAGCAACATTATTGTATCCCCTATAGAATGGAAATTAAAACATTTATATATGATATAGTGATTATATAGGTATAATTATCTTATAAACATCATATATAAACTTTATATACATCATCATATCCAACCATGTTATGTGTTTACGGAAAACATGTCACATCAGTTCGTGAGACGGTAGTCCGTCGTACACATGAGCGACGTTATCATTTCACATTTGAGGGAATAAGAGTAATATATAGGTAATTAACTTAACATAATAACATATTAATATATGTTAGATACCTTTTTTGTTATATAATTATAAATAAATTATATTTTAAGGAGGTGAAAGAATAAATAAAATGAAAATGCATAGTTATGAATTTTACCTCTTCTTATACCACCTCTGTAGGATTATACCTAAAGTATTCTGAGAATTTATTTATAACAAAAATGATTATAGGATGATTATATGAAATGTTTTAAGTTAGTTTTTAGGGATTTTATAAACCCAAAGGGCTTTAAGGTGTGAATAAGAGAGGATAGGGTGACCTTTTATAAGTGAGGTGAGTGGTACGTTTGAAATTTTTGAAAAGAACAAGGTTTAACCAAGCTTTTCACATGAAAAATGGGACAAAAATGGATTATTATCGAGCCTTATATATTATAAGGTATAAATATGTCCATTAAATATATTTTAGAAAATTTTTATGTTATTTTACCCCATAGTAAATCATATTTTATCTTAACTATGGTAATAGTTTTTACTATTTTCACTACTCATTATGATAAATAATTAATATTTACTTATTAATTAATATAAACTATTATTATTTTAAAATTGAATCAATGTTTCCAAATTTCATTCACATAAATGTAAAATTTAAATTTAAAATTAATATCGTAAACATGATGAGAAAGAGGGTTTTCAAATAGAAAATGTTTAAAATTTTACAAAGTTTATATATCAAAATTCCATATGGAAATGATTAAAATTAGCCAAATTAGGATAATTTATATATAATTGAACTAATTATACTTTAAAATAAATTTAAAATATAATTTATCTTTATAAATAAATTAAATAAAGTTTAGTTTTCAATTAAAATTTAGCATTTTTCACTATTCATAAAAAATGAATCTTTTCAGCAAAATCCCTAAAAATAAATCTTAGCTAATTTTGACATGTAGATTTAAAAAAAGAATTTTATTTTTTAAAATAACTTTTATAAAAATTTTAAAAACTAATTATAAATTATGCATTCAAAGAAAGATTTAACCACTTTTTTGAAACATAAAATTTTACAGAATACATTTCTTTTTCTTTCAAATGGTTATAATTTTATCTCTAATAAGTAGATATCCATTTTATTTATTTTATATGTGTGTAAAAAATTTATTTTTCATAATTTAGTTATTTATATTCATTCAATTCAATTTAAGTGAAATGTTAAAATGGTAATGTTTAAATAATAATATTTTAATAGAGTATTGTGTTTTGTTCAAACCCAGTGTTATGTGTATTTTAGGAAATCATAGTGGTTAAATTTATTTTAAAAAATAAAGATATAATAAATAACTAAGATGTTACATTCCATTATATGTTTGGTGTTTTGTTTCATACACACTATAAAATATTATTTTCATATTTTAAAATATTTCGGTATTGGATTATACCCCTTAAATAAATTTCAACCTCATAATTTAATATTGATCTTGGTAATAAATGGTTTGTTATTTGAACATAACCATCCTGAAATCCCAGTTCATGATAAGGGTTAATAAAACATCCTCTAGGTTAGTGATAATGTTAATATAAAGTTCCCATGTAACAACAGATAACTAAGTTTCTATGTATGAGAAAATTGGAGAAAAATAAAGATATGAACATGGAAGAAAATCATAAACTATTATAAAGAGTGATATAGGTCATTTATCACAAGAAAGTGAATGATCAATGGAAATTCAGGGACCTTAAAACCATATATTTTTATTGATTTAAAAGACCATTGTTTCGACATTAATAAATTTTTTAGGATAGAAATTTGTTTCGATATCCTTTTCCTAGAGATGATGAATTATTTTACCATATAGAATGAGAATATATGAAAATATATGTACCTGATATATCTCTATTTCATGAGAACCATTTTATATTTTGGTGGTTCTTTAATCATTTTCCACTTGATTTCTTACTATAATAAATGAATATCTAAGATGATTTTTTTATGAATTAAGTACTAAAATTAACTTTTAAGGGACTATAAGATCAATAAAATAGTGAAATGTCTTTCCATATATTTTTAAATATTCTCCAAAACCAATATGGTTATCACAAGTTATCAATATAATACATTAATCTCTAAACCTCAATAGTAACTCCATTGGTTTAACATAAATATTTATCTATCAAATCATTTAACTAAAAACAATGACATATTAACCATCACATCACATGGGTTAGTGGTAGGTGCTAAACCCTTATCATCCTTCCAGTTATGGGTTCAAACCTCATGACCTTTCCATATTTGATAAGTTTTAACCCATCATGTGACTTTTCCTTTTTCTAAAACCATATTAATATAAATCCTATAATGTCATAAATTGTAATATCCCCTAATTTCCTCAACAAAAAAGATTAGATAAACCTTAAAGGCTACTAATACCTTCATAAAAATAACTTTATCATTATTATCTCAAAACTAGGAACATATTAATTGTTACCCTTCCTAAATCATGTGTTTTATAGGCGGTTCAACTTGTCATTGAATTGATTTTCTTGGTAATCAGTACCATTAAACATATTCTCTAAAATACTTTAAGAAATTGTACTGCAGTAAAATCCTTATATGTTTAATGATTCTTATAAAAATAATTTCATTAATAAAATTATTTTACAATATATTTCATGGATCCAAATAAACAATAAATTCTAATCATTCAACTTTGGCTATATCAATAGAATAATATTTACCTTGATCCTTTATCTTATTATAAGGTATATTCCCTTGATTATTTGAGAAATCATTTGCATATTTTGTCATATCATTATAGTGGAATTATTTCACATTGTAATATTCTTTATTTCCCTTGAAATCATGATCATGGTGTCATTTTACCCCACACATGAGGAAAAATCCTTTTCATTTTATGAACGTACCAAAGTTTTTCCTTCCACAAGTATCACATGTTGGAAAATCACTCTTTACCTTCATACCATTATCCATATTTTTCTACCTACCTCTTCTTATCTTACTTGTCATGAACCAAACCCGGTCAACCCTAAACCGGTCACCCAAGAATATCCATGAAAAGGAACGAAGGGAATTCCTGATAACCATTGGAAGGAAACTAGTGCTGGCCATCAAGTTAAAACTGTTGGGAATGTTTTTTCCCATTAACAAAAGATAAATAAATAATTAAAAATCAAGCCGAGCAATAAGAATAAGCACTCAGAGAAAATAAATAAACTGCTACACGTACCTCAATGTGACCTCAAGGGTCACCACCAAACTCATTACTAAGCTTTCTCTGAGAGTGATGTAAAACTGAGAGAACCTGAAACTAAAAAGATAAAGTATGAGTGAGAACTGATATGCTCAGTAGGAATGCCAAAAATAAACCATGTCTGATGCCCTACCTTTAAATTGAAATCCTTTATTACTAGTTTTAAAATAGGACATGTAAAAATATGTTTTTAACTATTTTATAAAAATAAGTAAAGAATTGATATTTTTAAGAAAAACTCCTTTTTATTTAACTCTCCAAAACAATTCTAGAAACCTAATTCATTTCAAAAAATTCATTTAAAAACCAACTAGTGCTAGTACATGTACTTTAATATAAAAACAAGGAAAAGGTGTCCTGAGATGAAATAAGGAAAAGTGCCACAAAATAAAATAGAAATGTACAAGTATGTAATCATGGGTATTTTTTAAACACCCCTAGAGATATCCCTAGACTTACTTGGTTCGGAACCACCTATCAGCGTATGGTGAAGCTCTTAAGTCGATAAAAAACTAGCCTCCCTCAACTGAACAATCCAGTGAAACATCCCACCTGGCATAACTATAAATCCAAGGGGTACTAACCCGTCTAAACGGTGATGATCAGAAACCATCATTAAACCCTCTAGAAGACTCCCAAGAAACCTATGATAATAATATACTATGTAAGTAGGAAGCCCATGCATTCATGATTCACCCTACCTACCATCACCGCACTTGCCTACCCCAAACATAGACATCCCCTATACAATAACCCATAAAGGGAAATCCTAGACATAGGTGACTATTATATACATATAAATAATTCACATTTTTGAAGGTGACAATTGGGATGTCACATCACTTAAGAATTCAACACTTTCTTTAAAAACATGAAAGTTTCCAGCTGGGCCATCATTTCACATAAACATTCAAACCATTTCCTAAAATACTTTAGGTTTCCAATTTGGTGTTTACACTTTCAAAACCATTTCAAAAAAAAAATTCCACTTCCAAAAATGACATAAGGTTCCAACCAAGCCTTTAATACTATCACATAAATATATCATAAAAATATTCCCAACCATTTATATAAAAATGTAAAACACCACTTCCAAAAACACTTTCCATAAGGGCCCTTTAAATTCTCCAAACCATATTCAGTTTCCAAAGCCATTTCTAATTCTAGGTTAAAAATTCACAACACTTAAAAAGGTTCCAAAAGGGATTTCATGTCATTTAATTGTCAAACTACATTTCAAGGTGTTATACAAGCTAAGTTTTATATAACGCATTTAAGTAATACCTTGTATTCTCAAAAATCACATTTCACATGCTAGGAATATTTTAGGAAGCTATTCTAAAACACTTAGTAGACTTCACATTTAAAAACAACTTGTAAGCAGGTGTAGTTACATAAATAAATGAAAACTAAGTCTAAAAAAAAATCTCAATCAATTTTACCGAATACATAGATATTTATATATATATATATATACACCACATAAATATAAAAACAAACATTTAAAATGCTATGAAATCAAGAAGTTCAAATTAAAGGTGCGGGCATAGGGAACCTACCTCAACAAGCGAGCAGACCAAGACGAGACGCTTTGGTACTTGACAAATTGGGAAGCAACCACTCGTAACCAGCCTGCACTCACACACACATTCCTATATATATATATATATATATATATTCATAATCCAATGTATGCATTAATTTCACCCTGAGGGAATACATATATGGTGGACATATATATACACATATATATATATATATATATATTATATACTCCTTAATTATATGTGTGCATACCCTTAATCGTTGACCAAAACACACTATAACATCAACAGGTACACAATATTAAGGCAGAAAAGACAAAATCACCTCTGATTAAATACTAGATAATCATAAACACCATAAGACTCTAAATTGGATGTTGAAAAACTAGGAAACAAGAATTAAACCTCACCTTAGATGGCGGCAGCGAACTGAAACAACCCGAAACACCTCACCTTCAGCAGTGAACACCGAAACAAACATGAAGGTGATCCAAGGAAGCCTTCACACACCATAAAAACAAGAGGAGCATTGAAAATCAACCCATCTAAAACCCTAAGGTTCAGTCGAGATACACCAGGAGATGGAGAGAAGGAAAATTCAGCTAAATATAAGAGGAAGAGGGAGAGAAGGGCATACCTTGGGGTTTCAACAAGGAAACCAAAAGAAATCTGGAAGGAGGGGGCAACACAGCCATGGGAGGGGAGGGAGGTGCACCTCATGCAACACATAGAGATGAAGGGAAATGAGGGGAAGGAAATAAAAAATAAAGAAGAAAAATAAAATAAAGAAAAAATAATAAAACCCTAAAAACATAAATATAATTATAATAATAATGATAATAATAAATATCTTAATATTATCAATAATAATAATAATTATTATTATATCAATAATAATAATAATATAAACAATAATAATAATACAAATAATAATAATATCAATAATAATAATTTTTATTATTATTATTAAAATTCTTTTTTAATCATTATTTTATTTCTATATTTTATTTTCATTTAATTAATTTTATTTTTGAATTTGAGCAGCCTGCACAGTTACCTACAGGCAGAAGCAAGGTTGAGAAAACTGTGCTCCAACCATGCCAAATTGCACCGACTGATGACATACTCTCACACACGATTGTCGCATGGTTATTCTTAACCGTGCACAACATGTGCGCAAGACCCCACTTTGCTTGAAAATTATATAATTTAACCTAGAACGGCCTAAAAAATTCAAGGATATAAATAATTAAAATAATTAAAATTTTGAGGTTAGGGTGTGACAATTCTCCCCACCATAAAAACTTTCTACCCCAGAAAGTCACCCAACCGAATGATACACCAAACTAATTTTTGTGCCCGATCAAAACTGAGAGAAACCATGAACCTCGGGGTGACCTTTCATTTCACAAGTCACACCCAACTAATCAAGAATAAACCACAACAAAAGAATTATGGGAGAACATAAGGGGGGTTCTCCCCACCATAAGAACTCAACTAGAATATGAACTTTTAAAAAGGTAAACAACACCACCAGGACTTAAACAAAAAAACACTATAGAGCGACCTGGAAAACCGAAACCTCATGAACTGACTCAATCTCTCCACACTAGCCAAACAACACCTTCACGCAACCGTGAACTAGGGAACTCCTAACATGAACATATCTCACTTCCTCAGAACAAGCGAAATAACACCACAACTGGCACTGAGAATTCCCCATACCATCTAGAGATTCCAACACAAGGGGATAAATACAAAAAAATAAGAACTCAAATCAATTAGAAAACTCAAACCAAAACCACATACAAAATTTTTCTCAAGCACATACATCTCCAAATGAGAAAAAATAAAACTGAAACTAACCCACATGAGAGATAAAGAAACTTTTAAGAAAGGTGGAAGATTTAAAGATCCACACTCAAAACAAAAAGAATATATTATGAGAAGATAGGATTTCTATGTCTCTTATATAGATAAAATAAACTCACAAAAAGAAGAAAACTAAAATAGGAGACTGGATTTGTCTCCCCTCTAACACTAGAGACCAAAAATCAGGCCAAGGTTTTTTTGATCCCCTGTCATTTGCTTAACTGTGCACAAGCTTCACTCTAAGGCATGTGGCTGGAGCCTGGATGACAGAAGCATCTCCTACCTCATAGTCAGGTGCTAACATCCTCCAACCAAGAATTTATCTTCTAAATGAATCCACTTGTAGAAAATCCCCAAGTGACCTAGACAGAAACATCATCAGCATGAATCTCGAGTATTTTCATAAGACGACACTCAAATGCCGAAACTAGCCACACTAGAAGCACACAAGCGGTCAATCTAGGGAATGAAACATTGGGACCAAAAAATAGATTTATCAGGGATAGGTTCCTCTAGTATATACCCTCCACCTGATAAGAAACTTTCATGGGAACCAAGAAGATTCTTAACTTTGAAATGCCCACATTTCAAGAACCCACTCAACTAAAAAACACCTCATCCACTAACTTACCAAACTGATATTCTGACTTTACCTTTGAAAAAAGGAAACCATCTCCTTAATTTGGCCAACATATCTCTTCATCATCTGTTTACCTAGTTGAGCACCCATGAGCTTAGGCACTTTCCTCTCTTTCACTTACTCAAGAATAGGGTATTGAGTGAAAATGGCCTTGAAGATGGACCAAGACATCCCAACTCACAAAGATAATGTAAGTACCACCTTACTCTGATCTAACCATGGAACCTTAAACAAATTCAAAAAATCTTGAGCCCTTACTACTTTGGGAGTACATGAAAACACTTTTAACTTCCCCGAGACACTCCATTACCTCTAAAAAACCTCAACCACCCAAAAAATAGGAAAAAACCAAAACAAACTTGATCCAACCACTCCATTTGGAGTCTAGGCAAGGAAAAAGATTGAGAGACACAAGAAACATCCATGACCTTTCTGGGAAACATAATACAAATAACAAAATAATACAAAACCAAATCAACTCCCAACCAAAACACAACCACAAAGGAAAACTCCAACCAAACTCCAAACTCATAGACCAACATATCACAAACCAAATCGAAGCTGAACCAAATCTCAAACAAAAACAAACCACAACAACCTTACAAAACAATCCAATAATCCACTTTTTAAAATCACTATTTTCCATATTTACCCACTTTCAAATTTAATCCCATTTTAAAATAAAAGGAAATTTTTTATTTCAAAAATAATTTCAGCACATCCGCTTAAAAATTAAAAACACCATCACATTTTTTCCCTTAAAACCAAAAATTTCTTTAGAAAAGAAGCCTGTTTTTATTAGGAACCATTTTACTTTTCAAAAAAACTTTGGAAAACCTAGATCAATATTTGATTTTCAAATACTAACCCACGGTATCCTCTAAACCTTCACATATGTGTTCTTCCCCACTTCTTCTTACATCATCCACACATACATTCCAACATGCACTTTACCTACACACATTCACATATGTGAACGTCCATAAAGAACACCAAGGGTCACACATCCCTTTTGACCAGGAAAACCAAGACTTTACATATTAATTCTCATTTCATATTTTATAAAAAATTTCAAAATTAAAAACAGTTTCCCTTCCATTATCAAAAATACCAAAGGTTTTAATTTTTTAAATTCAACCTTTAAAAATCAAGCCTCATTTCATAAATCAAGAAATCACCCCAAAACCAATTCAAAATACTACCAAGAAAACACAAAATCAACCCAAAACCATTTTAAATTTCCACCAACCAAAACCAAACCAAAAAAAAACATTCTCACTGAAGAGCCTAGATGGGGAACTAGTGGTCATGCTTAACCCAACAACTTGTTTTAACAGACCATGATCCAAGAAAGCACCAACCACTAAGAGTGTCTCAAACCATACCCTAGGGATCCAAATGTGTCACTACTCCATGAAAGTATTTATTGAAACACTGACTCACTCTCATGATTATATCCCATTAATAAAACCGAAAACAAAGAATCGAATCCCAGACTACCCATGAAAAATCAAGGATCAGAACAAGAAAGATTTTATGACTCTCTTTGCATAACTACCTCCTGAGTCTCTATGGTCATAGCCTCCAACTACCTAATATCCCTAATAACAAAGGTCTCAGCTCCGATACCATTTTGTTACGAACCAACCCAGGTCAACCCTAAACCAGTCACCTGATCCGATCTGCGACAAGGCCTGAAGGGCATTCCCGATCCTCACGGGCTGGCAACTAGTGTCGGGCATCAAGTTCAAACTGTTGGGAATGATTTGGACCATGAAAAAATGAAAAAAAACCAAACTGAACAATAATAATAACAACCCGTTGAGGAAATAAATAAACTATTGAATGTACCTTCATGTGATCTCATGGGTCACCCCCAAACACAGAACAAAACTTTCTCTAAGAGCACTGTAAAACTGGGAGAACTTTTGTAACTCCCCGACCCCTCTAGACTGGAGATGGTGCATTACTAAGTACATTGGAATGTTTAGAAGGAACTAAAAATCCCGAAGGAATGATCAGTTTAGTATTCTTGAAGAAACTAGATACATATATGTAACTTTAATTATATTGGAAAAGGTTACCAAATACAAAACATAACGAAAACTAAAAACTGCAACCACAAGAAGTCAATAAATGATCTCCTCTTTATCACCTGTTGAAAGTAAAAAATGAAAGAGGTGAGCTCAAACGCTAATTAAGGGTTACAAATGGCGGAATTTTGAATCAATAATAACTGAATTGTAAACAATTTGACATAATCAATATGGAATGGTGAATAAATGAAAAACTCCCACCATTAATAAACTAAGAATGAAACTGCATCCATAGATTTTTTCATAGTGAAGACCTCATGGATAGTAATAACTAATAATGCATAAATAGAGTGCTTATTAATTAGACGTCATGTATCTGACACATGATACTATAATACCGTAAAAATGGTTTAGTTCTATGGGTAGAAACCCATCTAATTTTTGGAAACAAACTTGTGGCATCCCGCCTTTTTAATACATGACTTTTCATTACATTTTACATATAGAGGTTATTTAAAGTCTAGTGTCTTGGAAATCAGGAACAATAAAACTTGAATAAAATATAAAAAACTCTTCTAATCCACTTGTAAGGATTCATCATAAGATCATACTAAGTACAATTACTACCTTTCATATCCTGGAGACATACATCAAAAGAAAGGGTGAGCAGAAGGCCCAGTAAGGGTAAACAAGGGAATCAGTGTACGTGTGAAATCAATAAGAACTTGAATAACAACATAAATATATGAGAAATAGAAGTATATGAATATCATAATGAAAATAACTTGAAACATAAATTGAATATGTGGCTACAAAATTTCATTTAAACATTCATGAACATATCACCAAGTTCCATCCCCAAGGTGTCATAAAAATTACCAAGGTTATTCACCAAGGTATCGTGAAACTTGTCATCTCTAGAGATTAAATCTTTACCCAATGAATTGGAGCGCTATCAGGGAACACCCTTAATATGTCTTTAATATCATGTGATACACATAGATCATAATCAAAAGTTTCATAAATAACCCATAGATAATAAAAGAAATGGGTTTCATTTCAAATTTCGATGTTTTAAAAGCTCTTAAAAATAAGATCATTATATCATTTATAACCCATGGAAAAGGCGTGAGGGTTATATGTATGTAAATTACAGAATTAAATATCTCATATTTATATATTTATGAACATCCATATAAATTAAATAGGTCTGGTTATTCACATAAATAAACAAGGGGGTTTCTTGAGAGAAAGAGATAGAAATTTTCAGACGAAATTTCTGTAGCCTAATGGTTATATAACATGGTTTTAGAAAACATTGAAAAGAGAGGGGAAAAGGGTCAAACACTCATAAATAATTTATAATACATTATGGTTACTGAATAATATCCTGTTATGGATATTTTAATGACATACCACATGAAAAGGAAATATGAAATAAAAGAGAAGATGCGATTTCTTTTACGAGATATTCGGCAGCCTAACGACGTGACATACAAATTCAGAAAACAAATTGATGAGAGAAGAAAGGGTCTCTCATAATTTGGAAATGAAATGGGAAGTAATAAGAACATATAAGAACTTGCCCTCAACATAAAGATATGAAAAATATAAGACACAACATAAAGGAAGTCATGACTTAAAAGAGGAGGGTGGAAGAATCCCTTACCTTGAAGAGTAACTTTGAAAGCTTGAAGGTCAGGACCCTGGGAGGCTTGAGGGAACCTTGGGAGGACTAATTGGGAGGTAAGGACACCAGAAATTTGTTGAGGAGTATTTGGAAATGAAAATAATGAGGGAAAGGCTTGGTATTTATAAAATAAGTGAGGGGACAAGTCATTAATGGCCAAGGGACACCTCATCGGTGGTATTGGCGAAACCATGGGCTTGCCCATGGTATTGGCCACTTGGAACACCTCATAACTTATATTACTAATAATAAGTTGACTAGAATTATTACATAATTATTACATCCTTAATGATTTCATTAAACACTTGAAACTAAAAACTTTATTTTCACTATTCACCAAAAATTCATTTTTCTCAGAAAAATCCCCAAAAATCACCTTAACCGAATATCGATGCTCTGAATTCAAAAATGAACACCATTTTATAAAAATAATTTTCTAAATATTTTTAATTTAATTTATAATTAAAAAACACTATTCACTAGAAAAAACTAATACCTGACTAATAATTTCTGAAACAGTTATTTACCTATTTTATTGAATCACATTACTTAATCAAGGTGCCTAAATTATATTAATACTTTCTTTAAGTGAGATTAATAATATATTTGGTCACATTACTAATCCTAAGCATAAAATCACTATTCATAAATTACTATTCACAAATAATTAAGTTGATCTTATTAGATTTTAAATTTCTTATTGAACACATTTCCAGAAGACCATTTTTTGAAAATCATTACACACCATTAATTATTTAATGTGGACATAAATATTTTAAAATATTCTCTTTTTCCAAAATTCATAAATATACATCCTATATTTATTCGAACATCTAAAACAACACAATCTTCACCATAGGAAGAAATCACAATTTTATTTATCTCAAAGGATTACACAAAGTAGCTATGGTCTCATTACATAGCCCCATATAACCCCATCATAGGACCTAAGTGTAAGGTGTGCTAAGATGAGAGAATCTGATGGTGGCTCGGCCAACATTTCCCAAGTAGTGATTTCTATAAGCTTGAACTTCTCCCAAAGGCGATTCATCTCCAGCTTCACACGATGAAGTTCCGCTTGGGTTTTGTCCAGAGAAAAGCCCAGTGGTGCTACCCCCTTCTCAAGTTTCATCAGATGAGCTTTGATCAGCTCGAGAATACTAGATGAGGCCATAAAATCTTCTTTCTGTATTAATTAACAAAGATCACTTGTATTTAGAGACAACAATCACAACATTTAGTTTCCGACAGTCATATTGACCAAAATTCATATAACAGTTGAAACCCAATGATATCATTTTAATTATACTCACATAATTAATTAAATAATATAGTTCTGTTGAGTATAAACTAAAACAACACACAAAAAAAGGAAACAAAAATTCATCCAAAATTTCGGGTTGTTACATTCTTCCCCCATTAAGAAATTTTGTCCCTGAAATTTTAACTCGTATCCTCAGAAAAGAAAAGGTGTGGGTACTTATGCCTCATATAATTCTCTGGTTCCCATGTGGCTTCTTCATAATTGTGGTTTCTCTACAACGCATTAACAAGGTGGGTAGTCTTGTTGCGTAGAACCTTGTCTCTACGATCCAAGATCTCCACCAGCTGCTCCTCATAAGAGAGGTCATGTTCTAGTTTTACCACCTCTGGGTTTAGTACATGTGAAGGGTCAGGTATGTACTTCCTCAAGAGGGATACGTGGAAGACATCATGAACTTGTGCTATATTTGGAGGAAGTGCAAGCCGATAGACCACTGCTCCCACGTGATCAATGATTTCATAGGGGCCAATGTACCTAGGGATAAGCTTCCCTTTATTTCAAAACCACATGACTCTCTTCCAAGGTGAAATTCGAAGAAAGACCTTGTCACCGACATCAAACTCCAAGTCCCTTCAACGATTGTCAACATATCTCTTTTACCAACTCTGACAATCCTTAATGTGTTTTTGGATGGAAGGGACTTTTTCTGTCATCTCTTGTACAAGATCAGAACCAAGAAGCTTTCTCTCACCAGCTTCATCCCAACAAGTAGGAGTTCTACATCGCTTCCAATATAGAGCTTCATAGGGTGTCATTTGAATGCTCGAGTAGAAGATGTTGTTGTAAGAGAACTCAAATAAAGGGAGATGTTGATCCCATCCACCCTTAAATTCCATTGAGAATGTTCTCAGCATGTCCTCAAGTGTTTGAATATTCCTTTCATATTGGCCATCCGTTTGGGGGTGATAGGCCGTACTAAAAATCAATTCAGTGCTCAGATCTTGTTGAAGACTTACCCATAATTTTGATGTGAACCTTGGATCATGATCAAATACTATAGAAAGTGGACCTCCAGGCATCCTTACCACTTCCTTCACGTAAATCTTGGAAAGTTGATCAAGATAGAAATCTTCCCGAATAGAGATAAAATGGGAAGTCTTGGTGAGATGGTCCACAATAACCCATATCACATTGTTTTATTTGGAAGTTCTCATAAGACCAGTGATGAAGTCCATAGTGATATTGTCCCACTTCCATGCTAGTATGGGTAGTGGTTGCAATACCCCTTTAGGATGTTGTCGCTCTGCCTTCACTTGCTGACATACTAGGCACCTTGAAGTGTAGTCTGCAATCTCCCTTTTCATATTATCCCACCATATTTATCACGAAGGTCCCTACACATTTTTGTGCTTCCTGGATGTATAGAAAAAGTAGATCTATGAGCTTCATCCATCATCTCCTTCTTTATTTATGGAATAGATGGAACACATAGTCTTGTATGAAATCTCAGTATACCTTCTTGATCAATATTAAACTCAAGAAACTTTCCATCCTTTACAGCCTCAATCTTCTCTTGTAACAAAGGATATTATTTCTAAGCCTTCTTGATCTTATCTAGTAATGATGGCTGAGAAATAATTTGGGTTAGGGTTGATGATGTCCATTTCCTTATAATTCCCATGTCTAGATTTACTAGTTCATTGACCAAAGGATATTTTTTAATCCTCATCATGGAAAGAAAAATTTGGTCTTTTCTGCTTAATGCATCAACAACTTTGTTTGCTCTTCTAGGGTGACAATGAATTGAACAATAAAATTCTTTAAGAAGTTCCAACCATCTCCTTTGTCTCATGTTCAATTCCTTTTGTGTGAAAATATACTTCAAACTTTGATGGTCCGTGTATATATCACATTTCTCCCCATAAATATATTTCATCTATATCTTCAGAGAGAAAACGACAACAACCAGCTCCAAATCATGTGTATGATAATTCTGCTCATGAATCTTTAACTGTCAAGATGCATAAGAAATGACCTTTTCATTTTTCATGAGGACGCACCAGCCATTTTAGATATGAATCACTAAAAATAATGAATCCTTCTCCACTTGAGGGTAGAGTAAACATGGGTGCAGTAACCAATCTCTTCTTCAGCTCTTGGAAACCTTCCTCACAATCCTTTTTTCAGATGAACTTGACCCATTTTCGAGTTAACTTGGTTAATGGATTATAAATTCATGAAAAGTTTTTCACAAAACTCCTATAATATCCTGATAATCCAAGAAAATTATTAATCTTAGTTATTGTTGTAGGTTGAGGCCACTCCTCTACAAATTTTGTCTTTGCAGGGTCAACTGTGATTCCTTCATTGGTTACATTGTTCCCTAAGAAAGTGACTTGTTGTAACCAAAAATCATAGTTACTGAACTTTCCAAAAAGCCTCTACTTCCATAGAGTTTGAAAAATAACCCTTAGACGATCTTCATGCTCCTCGTGAATTTTGGAATATATCATAATATCATCAATAAAAACTACCACAAAGTTATCAAGGAACTCCTTAATGACTATATTCATCAAATCCATAAAAATAGAAGGTGAATTAGTCAGTCTGAAGTGTATAACAACAAACTCATAATGCCCATATTTTGATTAGAAGGTAGTTTTTGGAATATCTTCTTTCTTCACCCTCAATTGATGATAACCTGATCGAAGATCAATCTTAGAGAATAATTGAGCCCCACGAAGTTGGTCAAATAAGTCATCAATTTTTGGAAGATGGTATTTGTTCTTCACTGTGATCCCATTCAGTTCTCTATAATTAATGCATAGCCACATCAATCCATCCTTATTCTTCACAAAGAGAATAGGTTCTCCCCAAGGAGACACACTTGGTTGGATAAACCCCTTCTACAAAAGATCTTGGAGTTGTTTCTTTAATTCCTACAGCTCCACATTTGGCATCCTATACGGGGTATTTGATATCAGATGAGATACAGGTATGAGTTCGATGGAGAACTCTACCTCTCTTTCTCGGGGAGGTCCGGGAAACTCCTCTAGAAATACATCAACGTATTCTTGGATGATGGTGAAATTTTATATCATCAAATTCTCATCTCCTTCTTCTTTTTCACAAATCAAATCCATAAAGAAGGATATAAGGGGTTCTTTTAGACAAATATGAGGTTGAGATATCTCTCCTTGGAAGATAACTTTAGGTTTTCCATTCAAGACTACTGATATTTCCTTGCTTCTGCAATTGATCTTAGCATTATACTTTGAGAGCCAGTCCAAACCTAGTATAATGTCAAATTCTAGCATGGGAATGACTACTAGATTTGTGATAAGATTGTGCTCAATAATGTAAATACTAGATTTTATAAACACCGACGATTCTTGGATAGTCCCATGAGGAGTCCTGACTGACAACTCTACTTTTAGAAATTCGAGGTTTGATTCTAAATTCCTTGCAAACTTAGAGGAAATAAAGTAATGTGTAGAACTAGAATCAAACAAAGTACTTGATAGCTTTTAGAGGACAACAAGTGTACCTTCTACCACATATTTCGGAGCATCAACTTCAGCAATCACGATAGAAAAAGCACGACCTTGATCCCTTGGCCTTTGCTAAGGATGATGGTGGTTCCCCTCCACTACCCTCGGATTTGGAAAATGATTGGAAAAGTGCCCATGTTGTCTACACTTGAAGCACTGTACATTATGTAGGCCTGCACCATATTTCCCTTTCTGTTTGTGTTTGGAAGTTTAGGTTTCACCTCACTATGACAATTCCTCACAATGTGGCCATCTCTTACACAGTTGCAGCACTTCCCACTCCCGAGCAGGCAGTTCCCCAAATGCTTCTTCCCACATTTATTACACGTGGGAAGTTTCACTTGCTTTCCTCCTCTTCCCTGATCAAAATTTCTCCCTAAGCTGGGCTCCATCAATCTCTTCTTGTCATTGGATTTATGATACCACTACGTCTTACCAAACTCTATCTCAACTTTCATCACACTCCGCACGATCTCCTCATAGCTATCATAATCTCGTTTGGCTAGATTATTCCACAGATGAGGCCTTAATCCACTGAAGAATCTATCAACCGTACCATTTGGATCCATGAAAAAGCTAGAGGTATATCATGAAAGCCTTGTGAAGTTTATCTCACAGCTTCCCACAGATTCATTCTCCTTCTTCTTCAGCTCAAGAAACTCCTTCTCCATTCTTGTTCTCATGGAACAAGGGAAATAATTACTAAAAAAAGATCCCTCTGAACTCTTACCACTCCACATATTCAACTTCCACTCTTTACCTCATGTTTTCTATCAATTCCCACCACTGATCAGCTTCTCCCTCTAAGCGATAGACAGCCAGGGTGACCTTCTCTTACTCTGAACAACATAGAACAAAAAAGATCTTCTCTATAGAGATGATCCATTGCTCCGCAATCAATGGGTCCATCGATCAACTGAAATTTGGTGGTCTTTGGTGCATAAAGGACTCAACAAAATGTTGTTCCCTTCATGGTGAGATCGGCCTCTTAGTTTGATTCAAGTTATTACTCATAACTTGAGTCAGTTGGTTAATCATTCACCTGAATGTTTCTATTCCAGCTTCCATCAGAGGTCCGTCAGTGCATGGTCCATTGCGGTCACCATTTACTCGGTTCCTCCTATTTCCCACCATTTTCTAAAATAATAAAATCTTAGTGAGAAAGTTGTATCGTTTACAAATCTTTTAACTATAAAGGATTCTACATCTTAAAATTTCATGATTAAACAATTATATTTCTCTATAATTCCTTCATAATGATTCATAAAAAGCTTGTGATTAACCAAACATATCCCCCGGGAGTGTCTTAACCAAGAGTACAGCAAGGCCCATTGTTGTTCACCAGTTCCCGTTCAATTCTAGCTCAAAGCGGTGTTTTCAGGTTTTACCCCTATGTACATCTGTTCCAGAGCCGCCTCTATCTGCTCGTATCTAGACATGGATGTATTTATTTGACAAACCACTTACTAAATACTCACCAAAATACCAGGAATTTTTTCCTATATTTAAAATTTTATATAGGGTTATTACTAAAGTTTTCATAGCCTAATTTCCATAAATAACTAAACTATCCTTTGATACAAACTGTGGAATCCCTCCTTTTTAATATATAACTTTTCATTACATTTTACATACAGAGGATCTTTAAAGTCTATTGTCTTGGAAATAAGGAACAATAAAACATGAGTACAATATAAACAATTATTCTAATACACTTGTAAAGATTCATCATAAGATTATCCTAAGTAAAATTACTACCTTTCATATCCTGGAGACATACATCAAAGGAAAGGGTGAGCAGAAGGCCCAGTAAGGGTAGACAAGGGAATCAGTGTACTTGTGAAATCAATAAGAACTTGAATAAAAACATAAATATATGAGAAATGGAAGTATATGCATATCATAATGAAAAGAACTTGAAACACAACTTTATTATGTGGCTAAAAAATTTCATTTATACATTCATGAACATATCACCAAGGTCCATCCCCAAGGTGTCATAAAAATTACCAAGGTTATTCACCAAGGTATCGTGAAACTTGTCATCTCTAGAGATTAAATCTTTATCTAATGCATTAGAGAACTATCATGGAACTCCCTTAATATTTATTTAATTTCATGTGATCCACATAGATCATAATCAAACGTTTCATAAATAACCCACAGAGAATAAAATAAATGGGTTTCATTTCAAATCGTGACGTTTTAAAAGATCTTGAAAATAAGATCATTATATCATTTATAACCCACGGAAAGGGAGTGAGGGTTATATGTATGTAAATTTAAGAATTAAATATTCCATCTTAATATATTTATGAACACCCATATAAGTGAAATAGGTCGGGGTATTCACATAAATAAACAAGGTGATTTCTTGAGAGAAAGAGATATAAATTTTGAGATGAAATTTCTACAGCCTAATGGTTATATAACATGGTTTTAGAAAACATTGAAAAGAGAGGGGAAAAGGGTAAACCAATAATAAAAAATTCATAATAAATTATGGTTACTGAATCAGATTATGGTATGGATATTTTAATGACATACAACATGAAAAAAACATGAAAGAAAAGAGAA
Source organism: Viscum album (assembly GCA_963277665.1). Taxonomy (NCBI): domain Eukaryota; kingdom Viridiplantae; phylum Streptophyta; class Magnoliopsida; order Santalales; family Viscaceae; genus Viscum; species Viscum album. The sequence continues at coordinate 1,182,732,035 of OY728164.1, forward strand.
GATGCGATTTCTTTTACGAGAAATTCAGCAGCCTAACGGCGTCACATAAAAAATCAAAAAACAAATTGATGAGAGAAGAAAGGTTCTCTCATCATTTGGACATGAAATGGGAAGTAATAATAACATATAATAACATACCATAAATATAAAGAGATGGAAAATATAAGACACAACATAAAAGAAGTCATGACTTAAAAGAGGAGGGTGAAAGAATCCCTTACCTTGAAGAGTAACTTCGAAAGCTTGAAGGTCAAGACCTTGGGAGGCTTGTGGGAACCTTGGGAGGACTCCTTGGGAGGTAAGGAGACCGTAAATTCATTGATAAGGATTTGGAAATGAAAATAATGAGGGAAAGGCTTGGTATTTATAGAAGAAGTGAGGGACAAGTCATTAATGGCCAAGGGACACCTCATCGGTGGTATTCCAAAAACCATGGGCTTTCCCATGGTATTTTATCACGGTATTGGCCACTTCGGTCACCTCATAACTTATCGTACTATTCATAAGTCGACCATAATGATTATATAATCATTACATCCTTAATGATGCCATTAAACACTCGAAACTAAAAACTGTATTTTCACTATTCATCGAAAATTCATCTTTTTCAGAAAAATCACCAAAAATAAACTTAACCTAACATCGATGATCAGAATTCCAAAATGAACTCCATTTTATAAAAATATTTTTATAAATATTTTTAATTTAATTTTTAATTAAAAAACACTATTTACCCAAAAAAACTAATACTTGACTAATAATTTCTCAAACAGTTATTTACCTATTTTATTGAATCACATTACTTAATCAAGGTGCCTAAATTATATTAATACTTTCTTTAAGTGGTACTACTAATCCATTTGGTCACATTATTAAACATTAGTGTAAAATCACTCTTCATTATTTACTATTCAAAAAGAATTAAGTTGATCTTATTAGATTCTAAATTTCTTACTGAACACATTTCCAGGAGACCATTTTTTTAAAATCATTACACATCATTAATTATTCCTGGTTTACATAAATATTTTAAAATATCCCCTTTTTCCAAAATTCATCAATATACATCCTATATTTATTCGAACATCTGAAAAACACACAAACTTCATCATAGGAAGAAATCAAAATTTTATTTATATCAAAGGATTACACAAAGTAGCTATGGTCTCGTTACATAGACCCGTATAACCCCAGTATAGGACCTAAGTGTAAGGTGTGCTAAGGTGAGAGAATCCAAGGGTGGCTCAGCCAACATTGCTCGAGTTATGATTTCTATAAGCTTGAACTTATCTCGAAGGAGATTCCACTCCAGCTTCACATGATGACATTTGGCTTGGGTTTTGTCTAGAGCAAAGCCCAGTGGTGCTAACTCCTTACCATGTTTTTTAAGATGGGATTCGATCGGCCTGAGACTACTGTATTAGGCCATCAAATCTTCTTTATGAATTAATTAACCAAGATCACTTGTATTTAGAGACAACAATCGCAACATTTAGTTTCCAACGGTCATATTGACCAATGGTCATATAACAGTTGAAAATAAATGGTATGATTTTAATTATACTAACATCATTAATTAAAGAATATAATTTTGTTGAGTATAAACTAAAACAACCCACACAAAAAAGGAAACAAAAATTCATCCAAAATTTCGGGTCTTTACAAAACTCAAAGGGTTTGTCGCCAACTGATTTGTCTCATGAGACCAACTAATGCATCGAGGGGCTGTAGAAAGCCCCACCCACCTCTACATCCAAATAATTATTTATAAATTAACTCAACTCAAGAGAAACACTAATTTACATTATCCGTATAGAATAGAGGATACAAATTCATCAATATTTTCACAGTCAAAACAACATTCAAAATAAATAATGTATTTAAAATGGTATAAAACTTAACCATAATCATATACATGATATGAGAATATGGATATTTAAATGGAATATAATTTCAATTGAAAATTTATCTCAAATGGTCATTATGTACACCACATAAGAAATAGTAGGTGCAAAATACTAAGCAAGTCACAATGATGTGAAAATTGAGACAAAGCTCGTTACCACGTTGTAATCAATTGAGTTGTATGACCAAAAGTTAATAACCAAAAAATGAATCCTATAATACCATGAATATCATGATAATATATATAAAATTTTAGTACAACTATACCACATATAATAAATAAGAGGCAAATAATGGAAATCCCACAGAATTGAAAGTGAGATGAGAAAACCCCTTACAAACATTTCAGCATGGTAATGAGTGTTCATACGAGGTATTAATGAGAGGTAAAGGGGGTATCCCATTATTTATATGTCATAAGGTAAGTATGGGTGATTTTAGAAAACATACCCCATCATTAGTCATTAAAAATAAAAGATCACAGGATAGGGGAGATTCTTGAACAAAAGTGAGAGAGAGGATCCCTTACCTTATGCTTGAAGGTGTTCTTTGTTGTTCTTAATGAAATGAATAATAAAATTTATATTCATTAATTAATAATTAAATAACCTCATAAACATTTAATTGATATTTTCTGACCTTATTATTTTCATTAATGGCCTTTTTTATTGTTTAATAGATTCAATTTTATTGTTTTGGTAGCATTTTCTTCTTTGGTTTTCATGATATGTTTACTTGTATTAATGAATGGATGTTTGTTTGAAATATGGTTAAACATCCAGAATTGTTAAAATATATTATTATTGACATTAAATATATATAAATAATCTTATAATTATTCTAGTTATATACCATTAGGATGACTGATTCGCTAGGTTAAAAATAAACGGTTGGATTTGGCTTGGCAGTTTTTTGCACAATAAACTTGTTTTTGTATTATTATTCAATATTATGAATGTGTAAGGATTCCAAAAAATTAATCAAGATAAAATACATATATTATGAACTGGTTAAACCATTTAAAAGGTTTTATGACCAGTATTGAAGATAGTAATGCAAATTGAAAACATATCTTCCTTGAGTGTGATAAATTAACACATCTCAGACGGTGTTTTCATTTTTTGTATAAAAGGTGGGAAAAAGAGAGATTATTATGAAATATTAAATTAGCACAATAAAAATAAATTAAATATAAGGTAATGGAACTATCATGGAATTTTGATGAGGGGAGGTGATAAGGGAGAACAAAATAATGGAACTTTGTAAAAGAAATTGAAAGAAAATAGAAGAAAGGTTCACCTCTTGAGTACTCCTCTTTGAGAATCTCCTTAAGGCCTTTTATTTTTGGCCTTTTAGTGAGACCAGTAGGTCTTGGAAGTGGGGAGAGGGATTGAGAAGATTATTTTTCAGAATTTAGGCAAGTCTTGAAGCTTGAGTGGTATGGGAGGAAGAGGGGGTGAGGGGTGGTTTATATAGAGGAGGGGAGAAGAGTTTTCTTAAAATTATAATAATGAATTTATTATTTTCTTTCAAGACAATAAATAGTGAGTGTTCTATGACCAAGAATAGTAATATATACATGTGAGTTCTATATTTGGGTGCTTACATCACTCATGATGCTATAAATAGTTAATTAAAATTATAATGTATTTATATGGTAAATTAATGTATTTTACTATTCACCAAAAATTCAAGTATTTCAGAAAAATCCCAAAATTTCACCCTAACCATTTTTCAACATGTAGAATCCAAAAATGAAGTCCATTTTTCAAAAATAATTTTCTATGTATGATTAATTAAATATTTAATTAAATCATTATTTAATCGAAATATATCAACACTTAAAATATTCATCTTTTTTTAACGGTGCCTAAATTTATTTATACATTCATGGTTATGGATACCATTCATAAGAGTCATACTAATATTCATAAGGGTAAGTTACTATTTATAAGGGTAGGTTAATATTCATAAGGGTAGGTTACTATTCACTGAAAATTAATTTAATTCTATCAAACTATAAATATCATCCTGAACACAAATGTGTATGTAATATTTTTAAAATTCGAATCACAGAGTGGGAAAATTTAAGTATAATGGATAGGTTTGGGCTATCTCCTATAAGTAACCAAGTGTCGTTTCAAATAAACATACTGCTTTATGAAATATTTTCTATGAATAGAAGGTATTTAAGAGAAGCATACCATAAAATGTTTGATGTGTTTTATTATTCCCTCCTTTAGAAATTTTGTCCTTGAAATTTAATGTATAAAGCCCACCAAGAAAATGTGGGTGTTTCTTCTTCATAACATCCTCAGGTTCCTATGTTGCTTCCTCTATATTCTGGTTTTTCCAAAGAAACTTTACTAGACAAGTCATCCAGTTTCTCAATACCTGTTCCCTTGTGTCAAGGATCCCGATAGGCTCTTCACAATATGACAAATTAGCTTCCAATTCTATTTCTTCATAGGTGAGTACATGCATTGAGTCTGGCATGTATTTCTTTAACAATGACACGTGGAACACATCATGGGATTTATAGAGACTTGGTGTCATTGCTAAATGGTAAGCTATCACTTCGATTCTTTCCAGAATTTGAAATGGTTCAATGTACCTGGGGCTTAGATTCCCTTTCTTACCGAACCTTAAGACACCCTTCCATGGAGATACTTTCAGAAAGACATGATTTCCCACTTGGAATTCCAAATCCTTTCTCTGGTTTCTAGCATAACTCTTCTGCCTACTTTGGGCTACTTTAATATGGGCTCGGATTGTCTTCACCTTTTCTGTGGTCTCTTCAATATGTTTTGGGCCTATAAGTTTCCTCTTACCAACTTCTTCCAACAAGTTGGAGTTCGACATCTATTTCCATATAATGCTTCATATGGATCCATTTGAATACTAAAATAGAAACTATTATTCTATGAAAATTCCACCAAAGGCAAGTATTGATCCCACATACCTTAGATGTCAAGAGAGAATGACCTCAACATGTCTTCTAGAGTTTTAATAGTCCTTTCAGACTGTCTGTCAGTTTGGGAGTGATAAGCAGTACTCATACAAAGCTAAGTATTCAAAGCATTATGGAGACTTTTCTAGAATTTTGATGTAAACTAGGGATCTTGATCAGACACAATCGATAGAGGTACACTATGAAGTATTACAAATTCATTAATATAAATTTTTTCCAAGCGCTCAAGTGGTAAATCCTCTCTTATAGGAAAGAAATGTGATGATTTTGTGAGACGATCAAAAATTACCCATATTGCATCATTATTTCAAGGTTTCCTCATTAGTTCAGTGAAAAAATCCATCGTAATGTTATCCAACTTCCACATAGGAATAGGTGGAGGTTTCATCACTCCTCTAGGATGTTTTCTCTCTTCCTTCACTTGTTGACAAACTAGACACCTTGACACGTAGTCAGCAATTTCCTGCTTCATATTATCCCACCAAAAATATTCCTTCAGATATCTATACATATTTGTTCTACCTAATTGTATAGAGAAATTTGAGCTATGAGCATCATCTAATAGTTCCCTTTTTATCTCAGGTACTGATGGGACACATAATCTCTTCCCAAACTTCAGAGCTCCTTCCTCATACACGAAGTCTTCCAATCTCCCATCCTTAATAGCAATAATTTTCTTATAAATATTATCATCATCAGATTGAGATATTTTTATCTTCTCTAACAAATATGGTTTAGAAATTATTTTAAAGAGGAAATATTTTCCCCTTCCTTAACAATTCTTATATCCATGTATAGTAGATCCATGAATATATGATCTCTTTCAATCCTGATTTGGTTCAGGAGTCCGTGATCTTTCCTTCTTAATGCATCTGCCACCTTATTTTCCTTTCTTGGGTGGTAGTGTATTGAACAATCATAATCTTTGAGTAACTTGAGCCATATCCTTTTCCTCATACTGAGTTCTTTTTGAGTGAAAATGTACTTCAAACTATTGTGGTTCGTATAAATCACACATCTTTCTCCGTAGAGATAATTTCTCTATATTTTCAAAGAAAATATTATGGCTGCTAACTCAAGATCATGAGTTGGATAATTTTTCTCATGATTTTTCAACTGTCTTAATCCATAAGAAATAACTTTATCATTTTTAATAAGGGCGCAACCCAATCCATTCTTGGATTCATCGTTGTATATCACAAATCTCTCATTTCCAGTTGGAAGAATCAAAATTAGAGAATTAACTAGTCTTATTTTCAAATTTTTGAAGCATTCTGAAAATTCTATTTTCCACACAAACTTAACTTATTTACGTGTGAGATTGGTTAGTGGGTTAGCCAGTCAGGCAAAATTATGAACGAAACGCCCATAGTAACCTACTAAGCCAATAAAACTGCGTACCTTAGTTATATTTGTTGGTGTGGGCCATTCCTGGATTGCCTTTGTCTTTGTAGGATAAACTAGTATTCCATCCTTAGGGAAAATATGGCCTAGAAAAGAAATTAATTTTAGCCAGAATTCGCACTTTCTAAACTTCCCATATAATTCATTTCTTATAAGAGTTTTCAAAATAATCCGCAAGTGACCCTCATGGTCTTCATAGATTTTTGTGTATACTAGGATATCATCGATGAATACCACAACAATGTTATCAAGATATTCCTTGAAATATATACTCATTAAATCCATGAAAATAGAGGGTGCATTAGTCAGTCCAAAATGCATCACTATAAACTCGAAATGCCCATACCTGGTTCAAAAAATTGTCTTAGGAATATCTTCCTTCCTCACACATAGCTGATGATATCCAGATCGAAGGTCGATCTTTGAAAAGTATTGAGATCCATGAAGATGATCAAATAAATCATCAATCCGGGGAAGAAGATAATTATTTTTTATTGTAATAGCATTGATTTCCCTATAATCAAGGAATAGCCTCATGGATCCATCTATCTTTTTGTAAAACAAGACCAGGTCTCCCCATGGAGAAAAACTAGGCCAAATAAATCATTTTTCACTCAAATCCTCTAGTTTTTTCTTTAACTCCACTAACTCCACAGTGGAAATTCTATAGGGGGTTTTTTATATAGGTCTTGCACCAATAATTAATTCAATGGAAAGCTCAATTTATTATTCTATAGGATGTCCAGGTAAATCCTCTGGAAACCCATCGATGTATTCTTTCACTATATGAACATCTTTAATTTGAAGATTTCTTTCCTCACCCATAGGTATTGGGTTCTCTTCCTCTCCAAAAATTTCATTAAACAGAGCTACTGGGGGTGGGTCTAGATAAGAATCTTATGGCGAGGTCTCTACTCTAAAGATAAGAGATTCTACACCATTTTCAAAAAATTTAACTTCCTTCTTCTTGTAATAAATCTCCACATCATTGTTTGAAATCCAATTAATACTGAGAATTATATCAAATTCAGTCATTAGTATAATGATAAGGTAAGAAACTAAAGCATGTTTATGTGTCATGAGGGGGACTAGTTGGCATGCCTTTATTGCAATGATGCACCCCCTAGGAGTTTGACTGATAACTCCTTTATTAAATCAAAATGGGCATGTCTAATTTTCTTGGAAAACTGGGAAGATATAAATGAATGTGATGATCCAGAATCAAATAAAGTGTTGGCTAATTTTGAGGAAACAATTAAAGTACATGCCACCACATCATAAGAAACTTCAACTTCCACGGTTGTAATCGTATAAGCTCTCCCTTGCTCTCTTGGATTTTTCAGAGGGAAGTTTACTTGGTGCTTAGGACACTCATTTACAAAGTGTTCCATATATCTACTGTTATAGCACTGAACATCATCAAATTGTTTCTTCCCCTTGAATTTATGAGATAAATGACCATTTTCTCCACACTTATAGCAGACTCCCATGCCTTTCAAGCATTTCTCGATATGATTCTTTCCACAGTTCTCGCATAATGGGAATTTTTTTGTTCCTTTGTTCTTATTTAGTGCTTCAACTTTCCCTTGGTTATTAGAGTACTTCTTTTTTATCTTGGGTTCCCTTGAACAAATTTGATCTAGCAAATTCCTTCTCTGTTTTGATGGCACTTGATACAATTTCATCATATGATGAAATTTTTTGAGAAGTTAATGCCCTTTGAATACTTGGCTTAATACCTTCAAATAAATGATCAATCTTGTCTGTTGATTCATGTACGTAATCAACGGAATACCTGACTAGCCTTGTGAAGGTGGCCTCATACTCTGCAACATTGTCTTCTTCCCTTTGATTTAAGTTAAGGAATTTCATCTTCATTTCGGTTTGTTTCTCACTAGGGAAATATTTTTTGAATAATACTTCCTTAAAAATCCCCCATTCCATATCTTCTATTTCTTCTTCCTCTGTGGTATTTTTAATCAACGAACTCCATTGATCAGCATTGCCCTTGAGATAATATATGTCCAGTATTACCTTTTCATTTTCATTGCATCTTAATTCCATGAATATATTTTCAAGGGACTTGATCCATTGCTCAGAAACCATTGAATTAGTAGTCTCGCTAGATGATGGGGGATTTTTCCTCATGAAACGATCTAACACAGGTGTGGAATGGTTATTTTTTATAACCTGAGTAAGTTTTCCCAATAAGGTCATGATCTGATCTGCTCCAACATTGACTGTGTTGACTTGCTCAGTGGAGAGATCCCTACATTTCCCATGAGTATTGATTTCCCTTATTCCATTAGAAACCATTTCTAAATACTAGCACACACTATATTAGGGTATGAATCAAAATGTATAATCCTAATTTAACAAAATACTTAGCAAAAATTGAGATCCTACGCATGGAAAATCCCATAATCAGAAAAATGGTTTTTTGAGGAATAATTTACATTTCAATCCTTCATAATGACTTGTAAAGAAAATATGAATTATCCTAATCATATACCCCAAGAGTTTCATAACCAAGAGTGCAGTAAGGCCTGTTGTTGTGTACCAGGATACACCGGGTCAAACCCGAAACTCCTTGTCAGAGCTTTCACTACTAGGTACATCTATGCTAGAGCCACCTCCACCTGCTCGTATCCAGAGAGGGATGTATTACTTAAAAAATCCACATAATATTTTCTTTACCAAAATACCAGGATGTTCTTGTATGTATATCTTCAAAAAATACCTTAGGGATTTGTTCCCTAATCTACGTTTTCTAATCTAGTTTCCAAGTTTCCTACTAAACTTCCTTTCATACAAACTGTAATGCCCCGACACCTTTAGACTAGAGCCAGTGCATTACTAAGTACATTGGAATGGTTAAAAAGAACTAAAAATCTTGAAGGAATGATTAGTTTATTAGTCTTGAAGAAACTAGATACATAGAGTTAACTCAAATTACATTGGAAAAGGTTACAAAATATAAAACATAACAAAAACTAATAACTGCATCCAAAAGAACTCAATAAATGATCTCATCTTCATCTCCTGTTGAAAGTAAACAATGAAAGTGGTGAGCTAAAATTATTATTAAGGGTTAGAAATGGAAGAATAATTAATCAATAATAAATGAATTGTAAACAATTTGAAATAATCAATATGGCATGGTGAATAAATGAAAAACTCACGCCATTAATAAACTGAGAATGAAACTCCATCCATAGATTTTGTCATAGTGAAAACCTCATGGATAATAATAACTGATAATGAATAAAGAGAATAATTATTAATTGGATTTCATGTATTTGACACATGATACCATAATACAGTAAAAACGGTTTAGTTCTATGGGTAGAAACCCGACTGATTTCTTGAAACAAACACGAAGGGTTTGTCGCCAACTGATTTGAATCACGAGACCTACCGATGCATCGAGGGTCTGTAGTAGGCCCCACCCACCTCTACATCCAAATAATTCTTTATAAATTGATTCAAAACAAGAGCAACATGACATTACATTATTTTTATAGAATAGAGGATACTGATTCATCAATATTTCAATAGTCAAAACAACATTCAAAATCAATACAGTAAGTAAAATGGTATACAGATTGGAAAATAATCATATCCATGCTATGAGAATAAGTATATTTAAATGGAATTTAATTTCAATTTAAAAGTGATCTCAAATGGGAATTAGGTACACCACATAAAAAATATTAGCTGCAAAATAGTAAGCAAGTCACAAGGATGTGAAAATTGAGACAAACCTCGTTACCGCGTTGTAATCAATTGAGTTGTATGAACAAAAGTTAATAACCACCAAATGAATAACAAAATACCATGAATATCATGATAATATATATCAAATGTCAGTACAACTATACCAAATAGAAGAAATAAGAGGCAAATAATGGAAATCCCATAGAATTGAAAGTGAGATGAGAAAACCCCTTACAAATATTTCAGTATGGTAACAAGTGTTCTTACGAGGGATTAATGAGAGGTAAAAGGGTATCCCATTATTTCTATGTCATAAGGGAAGTATGGGGAGGTTCGGAAACATACCCCATCATTACAAATTAAAAATAAAAGAGAACAACATAGGGGAGATTCTTGAACAAAAGTGAGAGAGAGGATCCCTTACCTTATGCTTGAAGGTCTTCTTGATTGTTCTTAATAACCTGAATAATCAAATTTTGCTTCATTAATTAATAATTCCATAACCTCATAAACATTTAATTGATATGTTATGACCTTATTGGGTTCATTAATTTCCTTTTTGATGGTTTAATAGATTCAATTTTATTGTTTTGGTAGCATTTTCTTCTTTGGTTTTCATGATCTATTTACTTGTATTCATGAATGGATGTTTGTTTAAAATATGGTTAAACATATAGAATTGTTAATATACATTATTAGTGACATTAAATAGATATAAATTATCTTATAATTATTCTGGTTATATACCATGAGGATGACTCATTCGACGAGTTAAAAATAAACGGTTGGATTTGGTTTGGCGGTTTTGTGCACAATAAACTTGTTTTTTATTATTATCCATATTATGAATGTGTAAGGATTCCAGAACATTAATCAAGATAAAATACATATATAATGGCCAATTAAAACCATTTAAAAGGTTTCATGACCAGTATTGAAGATATTAATTCAAATTGGAAACCTGTCTTCCTTGAGTGTGATAAGTTAACACATCTCCGATGGTGTTTGCAATTATTGTATAAAAGGAGGGCAAAATAGAGATTATGATGAAATATTCCATTAGAACAATGAAAATACTGTACATGTAATTTACTGGAATTATAATGGAATTTGGATGAGGTGAGGTGAGAAGGGAGAACAAAATAATGGAACTTTGTTAAATAAATTGAAAGAAAAGAGAAGAAAGGTTCACCTCTTGAGTACTCCTCCTTGAGAATCTGCTTAAAGCCTTTGTTTTTGGCCTTTTGGTGAGAATAGAAGATCTTGGATATGGGGAGAGGGCTTGTGAAGAGTATTTAGCATAATTTAGGAAAGTCTTGAATCTTGAGTGGTGTAGAGGAAGAGGGGGTGATGGGTGGTTTATATAGTGGAGGGGAGAGGAGTTTTCTTAATATTATAATCGTTAATTTATTATTTCCTCCCAAGACAAGAAATAGCGAGTATCACTTGAACAATAATAGTAATATATTCATGTTAGTTTGATATTTGGGTTCTTATATCACTCATGATGCTTGGAATAGTTAATTTAAATTATAATGTATTTATACAGTAAATTAATGTATTTTACTATTCACCAAAAATTCAAGTATTTCAGAAAAATCCCAAAATTTCACCCTAAACATTTTTCGATGTTTAGAATCTAAAAATGAAGTCCATTTTTAAAAAATAGTTTTATAAATATGATTAATTAAATATTTAATTAAATCATTATTTAATCGAAATATATAAACACTTAAAATATTATTCTTTTTTTAAAGGTCCCTAAATTTATTTATACATTCATGGGTATGGATACCATTCATAAGAGTCATATTACTATTCATAAGGGTAAGTTACTATTCATAAGGTTAGGATACTATTCATAAGGGTAGGTTACTATTCATTAAATATTAAGTTAATTCTATCAAACTCTGAATATCATCCTGAACAAAATCGTGTATGTCATATTTTTAAAATTCGAATCATAGAGATGGAAAATTTAAGTTTAATGGATAGGTTTTAGCTATCTCCTATAAGTAACCAAGTGTTGTTTCAAATAAACATAGTACTTTATGAAATATAGGCTATGAATAGAATATATTTAAGAGAAGAATACCATAAAATGTTTGGGGTGTTATAACTTGAAACTGAAAAGATTAAGTAGGTGTGAGTACTAAGATTCTTAGTAGAAAACCCACAAATAAACCAGGCCTGATGACCCACCTCTAAAGTTAAATCCTTTCTTGCTAGTTTGAAAATATGATTTTTAAAAATAATTTTTTTTCACCCATTTAACAAAATAAATAATGGGTTTCTATTTTTAAGAAAAACTCCATTTTATTTCACTCTCTAAAACAATTCCTGAAACACAAGTCATTTCAATATTTTTAAAAAACCAACTAGTTCTAGTATAGGTACTTTATTATAAAAATAAAGGTAAAGGTGTTATGAGATAAAACAACCAAAAGTTCCACACACAAAATGGGAACATATAAGTTTGTAATCATGGGAGTTTCCTAAACATCCCTATAGAGATCCCTAGATATACTTGGTTTAGAACCACCTACCGGTGTATGGTGAAGGTTCTAAGTCTATAAACAACTAGACACCCTCAAATAACCAATCTAGTACCACAACTTTCCTGACCTAACATAAAATCAAGGGGGTACCAACCTGTCTAATCAGGGCTGACCATTAATCGTCATTAAACCCTCTAAAAGACTCCCATTAATCCCATGATAATAATATACTGTGTATGTAAGAGGCTGCTGCACGTGTGGCTCACCGTACCTACCATCACCACACTTGCCTACCCCAAACACAAACATCCCCTATACGATAACCCATAAAGGGAAATCCTAGATAGGGGTTTCCATTACATACATATACCTAATTCGTATCCTTAAAGGCGACAAGAAGGTTATCACATCACTTAAGCATTCAATACTTCATAGAAACATGAAAGTTTCCAGTTGCGTCGTTATTTCACATAAACATTCATGCAATTTCATAAAATAATCTAGGTTTTCAATCAGGCATTCACACTTTCAAAAAAAAATTCAAAACCAAATTTCTCTTCCAAAAAATACATAAGGTGCCAACTACGACTTTAATACTATCACTCAAATATGTAATAAAAAAATTAACAACCATTTTTATAACAATGTGAAACAGTACTTATATAAGCACTTTCCACATGGTCCCTTTACATTTTCTAATCCAAATTCAGTTCCCAAATCCATTTCTAATTCTATGTTATAAATTTCCAACACTTAAAAAGGTATCGTATGAGCCTTCATGTCCTTTAATTGTCAAATTACATTTCAAGGTGCTAAACAGAACAATTTTTACATAACAAATTTAAGTAATACCTTTTTGTTTCAAAAAACACATTTCACAGGATAAGAGTCTTTTAGGAAGCTATTCTAAAACACTTAGTGTACTTCACATTTAAAAGAAACTTGTAAGTATGATTAGTTATATAAATATATGAGAAACCAAATCCAAAAGAAACACAATCAATTTTACTAAATATATATATATATATATATATATATGTATATATATAACATATAAATATAAAAACACACATTTATAAAACTAAGAAATTAATAAATTAAAATTAATGTTACTAGCATAGGGAACCTACCTCAATAAGGGAGAAGACCAAACCGATACACTTCAGTGCTTGACAAATTAGGCGATGACCACTCATAACCATCCCACACTCACACACACATACCTATATATATATATCCATAATCCAATGAAAACATTCCCCATGACATGAGGGAATACATACATGGAGGATATATATATATATATATATATATATATATTATACATACCATAAGTATATGTGTGTGTGCCCTAAATCATTGACCCAAACTCAATATAATATCAATAAGTACCCAAAATTAAGGCAGAAAAGACCGAGACACCTCTAATTAAATACCAACGACTCATAAACACCATAATAATCTAAATTGGATAGTGAAAAACCAAGAAAAAATAATAAAACCTCACCTTAGATGGTGGTGGAGAACCGAAACACCTCACATTTGGCGGTTAAAACCGAAACACACCTAAAGATGACTTGAGAATGTCTTCACACACCATTAAAACAAGAGGAGCACCAAAAAACACCCCATTAGAAACTATAGGGTTTATCTGAGACATATCGAGTGATGGAGAGAAGGAAAATTAGGCCAAATATAGGAGAAAGAGGGAGAGAAGGGATTACCTCGTGGTTTCAACCAAGAAACTAGAATAAATCTCATTATTTTACTGAAATAAGTGAGGGTCAAAAGAGGGGAGAGATGTGACAATGGGAGGGGAGGGAGGCACACCTGGAATGATGCATAGAGAGGAAGAGATACGAGGGTAAGAAGAGAAAAAAGAAAGAATAAAATGAAAATAAATAAAAAGGAAGAAAAAACTAAATAAACTTAAATATAATTATGATGATAATGATAATAATAATAATCTTAACTTAATAATAACAATATAAAAAATAATAGTAATATAAATAATAATAATAATAATAATAATAATAATAATATCAATAATAATAATAATAATCACTATTATTATTTTTATTAAAACACTTTATTAAACATTATTTTATTTCTATATTTTATTTCCATTTAATTTATTTTATTTTTGAACAAAAGAAGCTCGTATGATTACCTATAAGCAGATGAAAGGTTAAGAAAATTGTTCTCTAACCATGCCAAATATCACTGATCGATGACAGACCCTCACACCTGATTATCACACGGTTATTCTTAATCTTGTGCAACCCATGCACAAGACCCCACTTCACTTGAAAATTTTAAAATTTAACCCAAAATGGGCCCAAAAAGGTGAGGATATAAATAATTGAAATAATTAAATTAATCAAAGTATTGACGTTTTTATGTGATATTAATTCCCTTAAAATTCATAAAACATGGAGAATTCATTCCCTACCTTTATAGAACATGATATTATATCATTTTATGATGAGAAATTTTAGGAGACTAGTGCCCTTCATAGAATTGTCTTAAGCCCATCAAAGAAATGGTCAATATCTCTCTTTGGATTACGTATGTATTATTTAGCATGCCGTTATAACCATGTAAATATATATTCATAATTAGAAACATTTTCCTATTCTTTATTAGACTCGAGAATTTTCTTTCCATATCTTCTCAAATCTTACGAGGAAAATATTTTTCCAAGAAGAGTACCGTGAAATCCTTCCACTCATTGATTTATATTTCCCCCTCATTCATAGTATATTCAATATATAACCACCAATAATCTGTATCTCCTTAGAGATGTTCAATTACCATGAAAAATTTATCCCTTTCACTATTTCCCAAAGTGACCAATACCTTCTCCAATAAACCTATCCATTTCTCAACTAAAAATGGATTTGCAGTTCCACTGAATGATGGAGGTTAGTGATGTAAGAAGTAGTCTAACATCATTAAATTTCATGGTGAATTAGTAGGATTCTCCATATGGGAAACATTATTACTGGTATCCTTAGTCATCTTCCCTAATATGGTTATAATTTGATCACTTCCTACTCCAACTCCAGCTCTAACTTCACTATCTTGCCTATGGGGGAATCCATAAATGGGGTACATGCATTGATACAGTTCTCATTCCTTCTGTTAAGTTCCATTTATATATAATATAATACACTACATAATATCGTAACATTATAAAACATAATATATAATACCAAAACTAGTGAAACACTTAACAAAAATTGAAAAAAATCATTCATAGCTAATCTCATAATCATAAACATGGTTTCCTTAGGGATATCCTAATTTTTAAATCCTTCAAATTTTTTTTAAATACAATGTGAATTATTCTAATAATATCCCCTGAGAGTGTCAAACTTGTTTCACAATAATGCATGTTTTCATGCACTATGTGATGATTTGGTCAAGAACAAGGAACACTTTTTTGAGTTATTACCCCTAGGTAAATCTATTTGAGAACCATGTACACTTGTAGTATACATACACAGATGTATTTTATAGGAAAAACCACATAATTTATTCCATACCAAAACTTTAGGATATTCTTCTATACTTATCCTTGAATTACCTGAATGAACTCAATGAATTATTTTTATTTTATTATGTATAATATCTATTTTAAGGGTTGAAGGGGAACCCTTACATGGGTAATTCCTCAGCCAAAACCCAATCTAGTTTGTCTCATGAGACCTACTAATGTATAGAAGGGATATATAAGGCCCAAAAAATTAAATAATAAGTCCAATTCACTCCTCGTATGAAGGGGGTGAAACATAATAAAAATAAACATTGGTATTGAGAAAATAACATTCAAAAGTTTAATACATACCCCAATCAATAAACATAAGCATAAACCATCCAGTTTAAATTGTTAAATGGTAATAAAATTATACATACTTAGTAAAAATGATCCTAAAACATCTTGATAAATAATAAAGATGATATCAATACAAAATATCCCCATTGGACTATAAAAACAATTAATTTTTGATGACATTGGTGAATAGAAATACCATGAAAATATCTTCAAAAACATTTTTGAGAAAAATAAACATTTATTTTTGAAAATAACCTTCTAAAAAAAGTTAACAAAACATTTTAAAGACAATTTTAATTTAAAACAACCATTTAATAAATCTGAAATAATAATTAAAACATTTATTGTTCTTGACGGTGGAAGATGCTGGTCATGCCATACACATTAAAACAAAGATTCATTTCACATATTTTTGTAAAATTCAAATGGGAATTGTTTCGAAAATGGTTTAAAGATTATTTTTTTAAAATTAAAAATGGGTAAATATTTCATTAATAAATAATTTTTAATAGGTTAAAAACATTTTTTATTTTTTTAGAAAACATGTGTATTGATGAAAAAATATTTTTAACCAAAGAGATAAATAAAGTTGTATTTTCTTAAAAACAATTTCTCAATAATTTTTAGTACGAATGACTGGAAAATGGTTATATTACTTGAAAAATTTCATGAATAACCATAGGTGAATAATTTATATTTATTTTTAGATATTAACTAAAAATAATTCCCCCAAATGATTTGTAAACATAAACAATCCTAAATAATTATGAGATTGTGAAATAAACCATTACACCTTTGGTAACATCAGAATCATAAGCCCCATAAAATAGTTACATAAAATGTAACATTAAATACAAAGAATATAAATATATTATATATATAACATATCAAAGTTTCATTATATAAAACAAAAAATTAAATTAGTGGTGAACATGGAATTTGTCTCATGGAAGTAAAAGTTAGATGAAAAACCATTACCGTGAGTATGAATCATCATGTACATTATTTACCTTCTGAAATAATAATCTTATGATAATTATTTACTTTATTAATAACAAATTTCAAGTTCATTATTAATTTTATTTCACTTATTACCATGTTACATATTATTACTCAATCTATTAAGTTTACATTGTCTGTTTCATTGATATCTAGCTTATCTGTCAAAAATAACATTGGTAGGTTGAATATGGTAAAAGATGTCATTATTTAAAAATATAAAGAATAATAAAAATGAAATAATTATCATATTAATATGTCAATTATACTTTTAAATCCAATATTGATTTATATTTATGAAAAATGAACTATGTTACAATCATGGAGACTATAGGTCATACGTACACATGAGTAACGTTTCCATTTTTCAATGATCATTAAAGAAATATGTTAAGAAATATTTTATCTTTATATAATGATAATGATATAATATATAAAATATTATTTATTTAAATATTCTTTTATATATCATCCATATGGTGTGGTTATGCAAAGATATTCACATCACTTTGGGAAGGTGGTAGTCCACATATATATGAACCACATTACAGTTTTTCAGAGTAAAAAAGAAAATGATATATAAAATTTTAATAATGATAAATATTTCTTAAATATAATAATTATGTAATTTAAATCTCATATATTAATTAAAATTAAAATTATTACCTTCCATGTAAAGCGTTAGTGAAAAATGAATCACATCATTTCAGTAGGCGATAGTCCACTATACACACAAGTGACGTTATCGTATCCACTACAGAATGGAAATTAAAAAAGATATATACGAAAATGTGAATAAATAGATATAATTATGTTATAAAAATCACATATATAAAAATATATACGTTAAATCCATCATCATACCCAACCTTGAGAGGTGTTCATGGAAAACATTTCACATTAATTAGTGAGTAGGTAGTCCGTTGTACGCACGAGAACCATTATCTTTTTGCATTTGAGTGAAGAGGAGATGGATATAGGTCATTATATTAACATAATAACATATCAGTGTAATTTATATACTATTTTTATTATATAATCATAAATTAATAATATTTTATTTAGGTGAAACAATAAATAAAAGAAAAACATATAGTTAGGAAGTTTTTCTCTTTTCAGACCACCTCTTTAGTATTATACATAAAGTGTTCCTAAAATGGATTTTCGAAAAAAACAAGGATTATAGGATTATGGTATGTAATTTTGGAAGTTATTTTTATATTTATTTTATTAACCAAAATGTTTTAAGGTGTGAATAATAGAGTAGAGGTGGTGGCCTTCTATAAGTGAGGTGAGTGGTACACTTGTAATTTTTGAAAATGAAAAGGTTTACCCACATTTTTCACATGAAAAAAGGGTCCAAAATTTAGTATTATGTAGCATTATAAATTATAAGTTATAAATATTTATATAATATATATTTTATAAAAGTTTTTAGGTCATTTTAATCCTTATCATTTTAGTTTAACCCCCATGTAAATCAGTTTTTTCCTTAATCATAGTAAATAATTTTTACTATTTTTTCTATTTATTATTGTAAAAAATAAAGATACCCATATTAGATAATATAAATTATACTGATTCAAAATATATAATCCTTTATTCCATATTAAAATTATATAATCATAAAATTTAATTTATAATTAATCCTGCAGATGTGATGAGAAAGCGGGTTTTCAAAGAGAAAATGTTCAAAAGTTTATGATGTTTTTACATAAACATTCATTATGAAAATGCCTCCAAATAAATAAATTGGATTAATAGATATATAAATAAATTAATTTTACTTTAAAAATAATTTGATATATAATTTAACTTTATATATAATTTTAAAAAAATGGAATTTTTCAACTAAAAATTATTATTTTTTACTATTCATCAAAAAATAATGCTTTTCAAAAAATCCCAAAAATTCACCACAATATAATTTTTAAAATTAGATTTTCATTTTTTTTTCAAATAAATTTTCAAAATGTGGTAAAACTTTATTGTAAATTATGAGTGAAAATCATGACTAAACCACCTATTATAAATATATAGTTTTTCAGAAAATATTTATTTCTTTTAAATAGTTATAATTTTATCCTTAATCGATAGATATCAAATATATTTATTTTATACATGTGTAAACCATATAAGTTTTATAATTTAGTAATTACTATTCATACCCTCCAATTTAACTACTAGGTTTTAATGATAATGTTTAAATAATAATATTTTAATAGATTATCTTTTTTCGTTCAAACCTGGTGTTGCGTACATTGCAAGATATCAAAGAGATTAGATTTATTTAAAAATAAATATATCATAAAGTATCAAGATTTTATATTACCTTAAATTCTTGGTGTTTCATGTCATATACACTATTGAATATTATGTTCAGATTTTAATATCTGAGGATGTTACATATTCTCCTAGAGGGAACTAAACAAAAGAAATCCCAAATAATTATGAGATTGTAAAATAAACCCTTACCTCAGGTTCAACATCCCTGGTATGTTTATGATCCTCATGTATTATAAATATAATTTTATTGTAAATATATCTTAGAAACATATGGGTATTTATTAACCCATATATGATTTACTTAAAATGATTTATCACCCATTTGTTAATAATTCTTTTTCAAAATCATTGTTTTGTGTAAAAACTACTTCATTTTTCATATATGTTTTTATTTGGTAGGTTTGGTCCTTGTACAATGATCATTGTTACATAAAATCCGTAATTTTAATAATTATATAAATATAATATATATTAAATATATATTTATTTATAGTAATCCATAAAAGTTGTAGATTAAAAATCAATTACAACTTTCATGAAGATAGTAGGCCGTATGTACGCATAAACAATATTTTCATTTTTTGACCGATACAATGAAATAACGTTAAATGATAATTCACCTATATTGAATCATATTTAAATCATATAAATGATATATATTTATAAAACTCATACTTATTACCATCAAATTAAAATATAAATGAAAAAATAATCAAATCGCTTCGTATAGGTGGTAGTCCACGCATATGCACGAGCAATGTTATCGTTTCCCAACAGTTTGAAAGGTAAGAAGGGGGATATGATATTATAAATTAATAATCATAATTATTTTATAAATATCATATATAAATATTAAACCCATCATAATTCACATTTATAAAATATGGTAATGAAAAATTATTTTCATCACTACGTGGAGATGGTAAAGTGTACATACACATAAGTGATGCTTTCACTTCCCATTTAATGGGAAAGAGAGTGGATAATGGTGGTTTCATTATCATGATAAAATTTTAGTATATTTAGGATACTGATAATTAAATTGTATGATAAATACCATATTTTTAGAGTAGGTTAAAGAATAATTAAAAAGAAGGTGATCAATTAAGTCTATTACCTCATCTTTGGAAGAACTCCCTTGGATATTCACTTTAGTATCCTAGGTTTAGTATTTTAGGATTGAAATAAACTCTATAATTTTTATAAATATTTTTATAAGTTATTTTCATGGGATTTTTCTGTGTTATAAGGCTCAAAGTGGTGTTAAAAAGTGAGGGAGGAGGTGCGCTTTTGTAATTGAGGTGAGGGGTACTTTTGAAATTTCCTAAATTATTAAATTATAATAATATAATTATCCAAAAAATGCACCAAAATGTCCAGGTATTAGAACCTATTATCTGATATGGTTTAAATATTAGTAACCAACAAAATTTGGATAGGTTTTTTTGGTGTTTCAAACCTTATCTTTTGGTTTGACCCCCTAATTAACCAATTTTAACATTAATAGTAGTAACATATTTTTCTCTGTTAAAGGGTTATTATTTTTTCATATAAGGTAAATATTTACCGAAAAATAGAAAATGGGTAGAATATTAGACCATATCTTAACAATTTTTCAACTTTCAATAATTTAATGATTATTATATAATTTAATAATTTATTATTTTGATAAAAAAAAATTATTGTCAATTTTGACTCTATTCATTTAACTTGACACCAAATACAAGAAAAAAACATTACATTTAAAATATAATTCATTTAAAAATCACTAATATTTAATATTAATCTAAAAAATATTATAAAACTACAAATCAATTAAATTATTTTATTTTATAATATTTAATATCATTTATTTTATTTTTCTATTAATTGAATAAATACTATATTTTCATTACACAAGAATTTAAGGTAATTATATAATCACTAAAAATAATAAATAAATTATAATAATGAATATAATTTCATTATAAAAATATTTTACACGTATATTCGTTTGTAACTTGTTTTTTTCTATGTGTACACATAATAGATATTTAAACCAAGAGAGTGACATTTTGTAACTTTCTTTGATTTAAATATTATATTTATCATTTTTGTGGAAAAGTTCCCATTAAACATGTTAAGTTAGAGGATAAAGTGATAAAGGTGTAATTAAATTATTCCAATGAGAATTAATATGAAATTTTAAGATCCCATCCCTTAGTTTTAACCTAGATTATCCCAATTTACCCTTCCCCGAGGTGATAAATACAACCACAATTACTATTCGTATTGAAAATAATAAAATGAACTATTTAAAAAATATAAAACTATTAATTATAAATATGTATTTTTTTCAAATTTAGTTTAAATAAGTTGAATAATTTAAAATTAAAATTAAAATTCAAAACATGATGCTTTTTTTTAAAAAATGGCTTTTATGTATAAATAAATTTTTATACTGAATTCAATAATTAAATTGATTCCAATGAACTTAATTTTATTATTAATAATATAATATAACTAATTTTAGTATTAAATCATTCAAAAAAAATATGTAACTTTGTAAATATTTGAAACAAAAATACAATTTTTAATAAAAATTGGTATTTATCACTATTCAATTGAAAATCAATCTTATCAAAAAATTGGAAATTTTAGCTGTAAGATAATTTTAATATTATGATTTTTAAAATTATATTATTTTTTTAAAATAAAATTTATATAATTTTAAGAAATTAATTATTATATTTTCTCACAAAATAATAAAAATCAAGTTTGAAAAAACCTATTTCTAAAGCATAAAATAACCTTACTAAAAATTGAGTAATTATTTCATAAGAATTAATAAATTAATTTTTTTTGAGTAGGTACTTTATATATATATATATCATAATTTATTTAATACTTTATTTACCATCCAATTCAATGTCTTGAAGATAATTATTGCATTAAATAATAATATTTTAATTGTATATTGTGGTTTGTTTAGACTTGGTTATATTTATTATGTATTCTGTCAAATATAGAGTTATTTTAAAATATCAATGTGTTATAGTTTGTAACAAATTATTATCAGATCCTTGGTTCTTAGTATGACCTTGGTTTAAAATCACACTTTTTTATTTTGGTATATCTGATAGATTGATGTTAGGACTATTGGAAATTTGGAGGTTGCTGCAGGGGATCCTCATGAGCTATTTCTTACATGGAGGCTCAATTTTCTGTGAAAAGAAAGGTTCCATGTATTTTTTATTTCTAGTTTTTTTTCATTTTGTTTATGTTTAAATTTTATTGATTATTTGAAAATTTCTTACACGATTCCTATCTTTTGAGGGATGATAATGGGAGTGAACTGGAATCACGTGGTGAGCTCAGATGGCCTAGAAACCAATGTAGAGCCTACGTGTATGGTTCAATATAACTTCTAATGGTGGTTTCATGATTAGGAAATGTTCTGTTTAATTATGTGTCTAAATCATAAAAAACCACTAGTACATCATGAGGTTGTTTTGGGGTTATTTGATATTACATGCTTGTTTTTTTTATTAGAGTGTGCTAGTTTTGAAAACAATATTTGTGATTTGAAAACTAATGAAGAGGTTTTATGATGGGGAATTGATTTTAAATTTATTCTTAGTAATTTAATAAATTAAAATGATTAGATTTAAACATTAAATGTCTATTTTGAAATGTTCAATTTTCATTCGGAAGTGATAAATTATTTTTTCAAAAAAAATTGACATAAAAAAAGTTAAAAATGTGGATTTTAAAAACGTATCAATAGTGGTTTAATTAAAATGAAAATTTATTTTAAATAAAATTTTAATACAAATTGAAATAAACATATTATGATTTTTTTTCAAATAAAATTACATTAAATATGGGGTTTTAGATTTGTTAGTGGATTATCAAATAAAATTAAATTTTCTGAAACTAATAGGAACTTTCTTTAAATTTTTATGTGTTAAATTGGTTTTTAATAATTTACTGATGGATTTAAAACTTTATTCTGGGTGAAATTTCATGTTTTTTGAATGATTTTGAAAAAATATACTTTAAAATTTTATTTTGGTATTTTAATTTGGAATTGATTTTTTGAAGTGATTGATTTCTCTAGCTAATGGTATTTGTGATTTTTTTTAGTTTTTATTCGTGCCTATGATGTACCTAGTTTGGAATCAGTTAATCTTTGTTGTGTCTTGATTGGATTTATGTTTCTTTATTGATTATAATACCCCCTGAAAAGTTCAGTTGGGTCATGGAAATCTCATGTTTTCGGAAGTTATTAGGATTTGTCTCTTGTAGTTGGGAAGTATGAGGCTTTGGTTAATGGTTTTTTCCAAGAGTTCTTTTTTGGTTTATATTTCCTTTTGTTGAGGGGGGATCTTCTTCTTTATTCAATTCCTAAGAATTCATTAAAATTTTGTTTTTTCATAGAGGCCTCTATCCAGACCTTAATTTATAAGTATTCTTATCTAAACTAGTTCAATTCAAGGATGTGATCAATTTGATCATGTTATTGGGTTTCATTTTGAGGTACCATCCAAAAATGGTTGGTGACCCTTATCTTTTTGGTCTTGTTGAATTTACACTACCTTGAGAGGAACAAATCCCTAGTATGCTCTTGTGTATTGGGATTAGGAAGTTTGGTTCCCATTCTTTCAAGTTTATAAATATAGTTCTCTCTTGATCTATCGTATGTGATATGTAAATAATATTTTACACATGTTTTGGAGACCTAGATGTTTTATTATATGGAAATTATGAATGTTTTATCGATTGAGAATTTCGGTTGAGCTTCTTGGATTTGAATCCCTTTCCTAGTTACAGTATTTATCTTGGAGTGTTCCCCAACTCTGTTGAAAATTCATGTTAGTGGAGTATTTATAGTGGGGAGAATGAGTAGTGGTATTAGTTCCCATTTTTATTATCATTTAAGGGTTTTGGAATTCATTATTTGGTTATAAATGTGATTTTATATTTAAGGATGTTCATTATTTTGGAGACATGTTTTGATCATGATGAGTATTTTGACTTAGGTATAATTGAGGATGGATATTTTAAATAAATTGTAATATGGGGGGAAACCACCATATTTTTTTGGTCTTGGAACTTTTGGTGATTCTATTTAGAACCCATAATGGGTTCTCATTTTGGTGGGAGAGAATTTGATAATGGGTTATGGTTTTACAGGTTCTTTGGGAAAGTAATTGAGTTTAGGATGTGAGTATAATTCATTTCAATTAGTTTCATTGGTCTTGTATTAGAGAGATTCATAGTGTTCCATGGTTTTAGATATTCAGTCATATTGAGGAGGAAAACTATTTTTAGTTATTTTGATCAATTTAATATACTAATATTTTTTGGGGCAAGATTGTTTTATTGTGGGGAGTGATATCATACCTCTACCATTATTTTATAAGTTATTTTATTTATTTAATTATTTTATATTTTTACCCTATTTTTTTCTGGGTTGGGTTATGCTTTTTAAAAATTGGGAATTTCAGAAAAGTTGTACAATTGGAACACAATTTGTAGAAACCATGTGCCAACCATGTTAATGCATAAGAATTTAATAGATCTAAAATGTATGGTTGATACAAGTTTTTTCTAACCATTCATATTTTTTGTGTTGGGTATTCAAGGACCTTATGTAGGGGGTTCATGGTTATAATATAGTTTTCTTAACCATAAAAAATGTCTTGTATTTTAAATTTTTGATTTTTTAACAAATTATCCCTCTTCTTTTTTGTCTAAAAAACATGCCTCACCCCACCTTTCTTACTCCTTTCTCAAAATATACTATTGAGGGAGCCTCATCTGTGAGACTTACCCTCCTCATTTTACATGGATTTTAACCTCCTTATTCTTGTGATTTAAAGGGATATTCTCCTAGGTAGGAGTCTCTTATCCTCCTTCATCTACTTCTTCTCTTGAGAATTTTATCCTCTCCCCTCATTATACTTCATACTAACCAAACCTGAGGTATGGGTTTTGTATAATTTCTATGTGGATTTAGATTTTAGGGTTCAGTTTGGTCATATAAGGATCATTCTTTCCCCCTCATAGTGGATTATCATCACACTTAGTGAAGGCAGATTGGTTTTATTGATTTTAGGTAGGTTTCCCCTCATTTTTGGTTGGTAAATTATATAAAATTTACTACATGTACTTTTATTAAATGTTTTTATGCCTAATGAATTTATTATGCACAATAAAAATCCTCTTTAAATGGAACCCCAAGTTCCACTTGGTTTCCATTATGTTTAATGAAAATTACTTATTAAAACATATAGTTTTGAATCTATCAGACAATTTCCTTATAAGTCGATAATTATAGAAAAATACCAAATATAATTTTTAGTGAATTTAAATGATTTGAGATATGTTTGGTTTTTAAAGTGGGTTTCCCCTCTCAGTTTCAAGTATATTTTAAAGGTAATCTAGTTTTCAAATTTCTTTTCTTTATGTTGGTGTTTATACACATAAGTACGAGTTTATATATATCTATTTATTTATGTTTG
The DNA here is from genome assembly GCA_963277665.1 of Viscum album. Classification (NCBI taxonomy): domain Eukaryota; kingdom Viridiplantae; phylum Streptophyta; class Magnoliopsida; order Santalales; family Viscaceae; genus Viscum; species Viscum album. Next base: position 1,182,758,159 of record OY728164.1, read on the forward strand.
TTTACACATGTTCAGATGACAATATATGAATATATTCATTTAGATATTTACATATATATAAATTAATATTTTTAAAATAAAAAAAGGGATCTGTTAAATTTTTTCTTGATGATTGAATTCAATTTCCAAAATTAATTGAAAATAGGGAATTTTGGTATTAGTTTCTAAAATATAATTTAATGGATCGATGGTAATGGTTTGAAACTATGTTGATGTTTTAAAAAGTATATTTTAATTAATTAAAGAAATTATTTGGTATTTTTAAAATTTAAATCATATGCCTCATGGGTTTTAAATGTTTTTCCATGAATTTGTTAAGAAAATGGTTTAAAATTGAATGTGATGATTTTGATAAGTGAAATGGATGGTGATGGGTTAACAAAAGTCCCTTTGTTTTAAATAGAATGTGATTTATTTGAAATGGTTCAATCACATGTGATTCCAATTATCTATGACAAAATACAATATTAATTATCATTTTTGAATTCACCACACTAACAAAACACTTAGATTAGAAAATGGTTATTGTTGCATTGTAGTGTTCCACCACACCAATAGGACATGGAATATTGTTCTTAGTGGTTGATTAGATGTGGTGTCATGTTCATACATCACTATTCTACTAGGCCATGACATGTTCTCCTTAGTCGTAAACATTCAAATTATATTTTTACCAATTAGATCATGAGAGGATACAAAGATCTAGGGCTCCCACTAACCTTAAATAACCTATGGTTTCTTCTATAGTATATATTTATAAAATTATTATTTTTTATTGTTATTAATTTACTTTTATTAAAATCATTAATGTATTTCCCTTACCCCCTTTTATATATTTTAAAGTATATTGTTCATTTCATTACTTCTTTTGAGGTTTAAAATGCATCTAAAAATGATTATTTCTAAATTATCTTTTAAAGTGTTTCCTAATTGTTTTCTAATAAAAGAAGTGTAGGATGGAAAAGTTTTTTATAGGTGACCATTTTAATTTAAATAAAAATTGAATGAAATTTATGAATATTTATTTTGTGATACTAAAGAAAAAAAATTAAATAATTTATTTTAAAATATTATAAAATGGATCTTTTATTTAAATAATTTACTTGGGGCATGGTTATTTTAAATTTCTATTAATCTCATTGACCATACCTATTTATTACATTTCATTTTTTATGTTCTAGCTTATTTATTTCAACTCAGGGAGTGTATAGGTTCTAGTATTTGATGTTCACTCATGGAGTCACATAGAGGTATGTTAGTTTCTTTTTATTTAGATTTCTTTATCAAATAATCTAAATAGTCTTTTTTAGATTTGAATTTTGGTTATTGGTGGGAAAATTATATCTATGGAGGTTTCAGTGGAATAAGGGGTTCTTTCATGTGAGGGAATTGATGGGCGAGTGAGGGATTGTCTTGTTTAAATTATTTAAAATTTTTATTCTATTTTATTTTTCTTATTTTTTTCTGGTGTGGGAATATTAATTACAGATGGGTATTTTTAGTTTTTATGTTGCTTGTTAGCTATGGTTTTAGGGGAAAAATAATCCTTAATGGTTTCTTATGATGCATTTGATTCTTATTGTAAAACAAAGGTGATCGGTAACACCTAAAAGGTATATCATGGGATGGATCAGTCATCCAGTGGATAGAAGGATCAAGTTGGTGCATGACATAAAAGGTCACACATAATCCTACAAAATGATTACTAAGTAAACAATGTTATTATAGAAACAAAAATTAGTGGAGGTAAAGGAAATTGAAACCATATACAAAGGTCATGAAAACATTTTTTCTAAGATGTAAAAATAAATAAATTTCATGAAATAACCCTCTAAGCTGTGATATTGAGTAATTATTTTTTAAAAAATATAAGTGGTAGGTTTATTCTTGTCAAAAAACCCATAAGTGGCCATTCCAAGAAATGGGAGAGAAACACCAAAAAGATAAGGTGGCAGTCCTTAAAAAAGATGGATATAGGTTTTAAAATCTATTATAATTTTAAATCCAATTCACAAGAGGAATTAATTTATCTAAGTGAATGAAATAATAATAAGTGGAGGAAAAAAATTATTTTTTAAGGAATATTTGAATGGATGAATGATAATGTACTAACTAGAAGACAACTGAAAAACTGGTTGATAGATTATGTGCATGGTCACTTCCTACACATAAAAGACTTAACCAAAAAAATTCAACCCTTGACCCTTTATGAAACATCACCCATCAACCACAGTGTGAAGACCATGCCACAATTTTACTCCCAATTCAATGGTATAAATTTTTTACAACCAACCCCAAGGATCATTCCCCATCCTAAAATGAAAACCCTAACACCTCATCATGGACTACACACACCTAGGAGATCCAACATTTGACATAAATCACTACTAAAAATACTTGGGGCCTTACACCCATAGAGGATGAACACATAAAATGATATAATAAGAGTTTAATCTATGAGATGACAGATTATATTTTCTTATATTGTTGAAAATGGACCCAAATAACTCAGAATATGACCATTGAAGTTTGTTATGTAAGTGTTTATAAATTTAATTGGAGACATTGAGGATTAGTAGTTAGTTAAAATTTCTATAATATTGATTATTTGTGAATCATTTATAACATATCATTTATTTTTGAGTTATCACATTTGTACTATTTTTATAAATGTTTTAAGAGCTTCTATCTATGAGTTTTCCATTATAAAGATCTTAGTTTTTATATTTCAATAATTCTTTTATTGATCCCTTATGATGGAAGATATTCTATGTCGTGGAAGCAAGATTATATGATTTGGTTGATCAAGAGATTTGGGGGATATGAACACGAATCCATTTTAATTGGGTTATAGATATTAAATCTTATTGTATTTCATCTTACTAAGTTTGATCCATGTGATCAAGGGATTCCAAGGATTAGAAGATATAGTTCATGAGGATAGGATACTAATAAAATCTGATGGGTTTATAGTTTAGGATTTTTGGTTCTAAGAATTAGAATACCTAGATTAGATTTATATATCCCTCTACCAATGTCGATAAAAGAGAAGTATTTATGTGCATTGGAAGAAAATTGGTAATAAATATCATTTACAATAGTGTAAGGATTGTCATCTTTAACTCTAGACTTTGTTGTTACTTTTTTTTGTTTTATTTTTAATTAATATAAAACATTTTTTGGTTCTTAATATAAAAGTATAGCTTCCAAAAGTTTATTATTCCACTGAATTTATACTTTTTATGCTTTGATTTGATTGAAATTTATATTGTCTGATCAACCTACACATTGAGCAGGATGAAAATTTCTAGTTTTGTTTCAAACAATAATTCACCCCCTCCCCTCAAGTAGTGAAACTTCCACTTTAATTGGGACCAACACATGGTATCGATGCCTAAATCTTCATGGACTTGCATCCTGTTCATATTTCTTTCTAATTTGAGCACTTGGTATAAAAAAGGACTCTTCCTAGTTTTAAATTTGTTTGTTATTTTTTATGATACCCACACTTTCTATCAAGGTTAATCTCTATATTTGATCTTGTATTGTTACATTTAAAAGAACTTATATATTTTTTTTTATTAGATATTATATTTTTATTTTATGTATATTTTATTATAAATTATCAAAGTTTTATTACACTACTTATATAGTATATAAAACATATTTTTTTAACATGGAAGGACTTCCAATCAGAACCTTTGAAAATTTAAATCCAATTAGGCTGTTAACTCTGATGATGTGGAATAATTGTTAGAGAGACCTCATAGATATATATGTGATCATTAATGGTGCATAAAATTATATAATAGACATTATCAATTTTAAAATTTCTAAAAAATATATTATTGTATTTAATCAAGGTGAATGAGAATAAATTATATTCAATTTCCTTATGATAAATACTCTACTCCATGTAATTTTTTTAATACCAATATTCACGAATCCTCTGACTAAATTACTAATGGAATTTATAATAATATATAAGTAACTCATTTAGGAACTTAAAAATTTCATGAAACTAAACATGCTAGGATTAGTCCTAATTCACAAAGTTTCAACTTTATACTTGGTGAAACTATAGATTAGATGCATTAAAAATTTATAATGATTTTAAATAGTCCATGGACACTTAGAGAGAAAGAAATATTAGTTGAATTTTTCATTAATAAAATTATTAATATTATTCCAAATTAATTGGAGTCCACATTAATGGAAAAAGATGATATGAATAATATTACAAAGATCACTCTTGGTGATTTAATCATAACATTAATTTAATATTAAAATATTTTGAAGGGAGATGATGAGAAATAGAAAAATAATAATGTATTTTCATTTACTCCAAATTATTGATCCTTTCCTTTAGAGGTTATTACTTCTATAATAACTTATAATAATTTTTCAAATGGTTGTTGTCCAAAAATTATAGATGGTGAATTCTTTCATATGGAAAAGGACTATTTAGAAGTGGAAAATTCTAGAATAACTATCTAAATGATAGAAAATATAGGAAATATATAATAGAAAAGAAAGAATAAATAAAAACTATGTCATGAATGTAATGAATCCAAACACATTCAAACAAATTGTCATATATTTAAAAGTAATAGAATATAATCTAAGATAAGTTTGTAGAAGAAAGATAGAAAATATTTTAGAATGACAAAAAATACGTGGATTCTAATTAAGGATCTATTTATTTATGAAAGTTCATCAGATTAATGTGATGAAAACTCAAAGAATATTGGATTTCATTCTGACGTAAAAGTACTAAAAATGTGAACTATTTTATAGGAAAATATGTAATACATAAGTTTTATCTTAATATTCCTTGTACAATAATAAGTAATTATTTTCATATGATGTCAAAGATAATAATAATGAAAGATCATCTTTTTATTGTGATAAGAGAGGTAAATCAAATAAATATTATATTTAAAAAGGTTAAGAATCTTATAATAATTTATACATAAGATATACAAAACATAAAACTATAGTTTCTAATGAAATGGAGGAGAATTATATGTTATTTAAATACAGTACTAATATGAGTAATAAGGTTTCTAATATAACCTCATAGCTTAGTGTGAATAATTTTCCATGTTCTAAATCTAAGAGTTCGGTGGATAAGTCTTACAAAAATCTCTCTAAAAAGTACCCAGAATATAAAAATGAAGTCATTAAGAAGGAATATGACATTGTTAAGATAATATATGAGTTGTTTAAGGTGAATAATGATAATTTTAAAATCATGATAGAGTTTTATACAATTATAATTAATGTTTAAAATGAATATTTTTAAAATAAAGGTAAGTATGTATCTTTTGTGGAATATAATAGTGAAGTGGTGAAATGTAAACCAAATATTGGAACTATGAAGAAATTGATAAGTAACATCACCAATATAATGAAATTATTTTAGAAATTATATAAGTAGATGAGACCAAAAATAACCCTTCTGGAATCCAATATAAAACCAATAGATTCTTTCATTACTAGGGAAATTATAATATTCAATATAGTGTTCAATTCTATTCAAAATGATAAAGAGGAGAAAATTGGAAAAGTCAGTATTCTTTTAACAAAGTTCAATCCTTAAAATAACATCGATCATATAATTAAATAGATATTTAGATCCTAAAATAATATAATTAGATTGATTTGGGTACTCAAGGTATTATCTGAAAATACTTATGGGCTTAATAAATTATGGACACCTCATACTAAAATTTTGAATGATGAACCTTCTATGTACCAACAAATAAAACATTATATATGATACCTTATGACTTTTAGTTTTATCATAACTTTAATTATTTATATATTATATTCTATTTATGTGTAAGATACAATCTATAGAATGTTTTTCTTTAAATATTAATTATCTTTTCTAAGGGTGTTAGTCTTTGTTTGATGAATTTTTTTACAGATTTTATTTTTTATCTACAGTTAATTTCGATGGAAGATAGGTACATGAATTTTGATATTGTCCAGTTTGATATTCAAAAGAATAAGATCCAACGGTCAATATAGAATATAACTTCTAAATGGACAAAATTTTCAAATAATTATATTAATTTTTTTAAATTGGTTGATTAATAGAATGTTTTTTCTTAAATATTAATTCAATTTTCTAGGGGGGTGGACTTTGTTTGATGGAATTTTTTACAGAGTTTATTTTTTATATATCATTATTTTCAATGGAAGATAGGAACATTAATTTTGATATCTTCCATAACCATCTTCAAAATAATAAGATCTAGCTCTTAAGATAGAATATGACATCTAAATGGTTCAATTTTTCTGATCCTTATATTGATTTTTTTTAAAAATTGAGTTTTTATTTTACCTTTTATACATTTTTAAATATAAGTACAATAGGTATTATGTTGATAATTTACTTTACTAAAGACTGGACTTGTATATTATAGTAATTTATAGAGAATATATTTTTCCACTAATAATGTTTATTTATGTTGTGTCTCAAAGAGATAATTTAAGTAGTCAGATGCTATACCCAGAGAGTAAATTCTTCAAGGATAATTTATGAACATTATTTAAGTGAACACTTTTAATTTATGATTTATTAAAAATATAATAGGGAGAAATATCATATAGTTATAGTATCAAATTATTAAAGGTATTATTACATTTACTTAATATTTATTCTTATACCTTATAAAAAGGGGATTAGTTTTAGGATAATAAGTTTTTATTTCCTAAGGGAAGTTTTTTATTTTATTAAAGTGTTTATTGAGTTGAATTTAAAAAGGGGTATAAATTTGAATCCTCAGGGGAATAGTTTTAATAAAATTTAATAATATGTGAAAATATAATGGATGATAAACTCATAAGGTTTTTTCATAAAAAATTACACAATATTACATTAAAAAGAGTTAAATATCTTGATTTTAATTTTTTAACCTTTTCTCTATGACCTAGTTTTATACCTTGTAGTACTTTTTTGATTAATTTTTACAATAAAAAGGGGGAATAATTTTTTGGACCTTAGTAATTTTCCATTTTCAAATTTCAAGAGAGAGAGTCTAAGGAATAGATTAATAGATTAAATGAAATTAAAGGGATTATTTATTTATATTCTAGTCTAACTTTCCTTGTTCTGTTTACGAATTTTGATTTTCAAGAAGGGGGTATTTTTTGTTCCAAAACCTACTTTTGTTACCTTTTTAAGAAAATTTAAATTAAATTCAAGATGTATTTGATTAACTACTTGGAAATTTTGTTGGAGTTTCTCTTTTTTATGATTTCACTATCTAATTATGTGTTTTGATTTGATGATAAGTCCATCAGACGACATGCACTGTGTGTTTTCATCAAACATTTGTGCATTGTAATGGCACACTAAGGATGAGAATATTATATGATGAAAACAAAGTTAGATCTATCAAATTATGGATTATGGTGTTTTATGTTGTTTCAACTAAAACTTAATAAGTCATAATATGAATTTTGGAGTTTGTTACATGGATATCTATAAATTGTACCTGAGGATTTGAGGACCTGTGGCTAATAACAAGTTCTGGAAATTTTATTTTTAGTTTATTAATTATAACTTCTCATTGCTTCTAAGTGATCATGTTTTTAATATTTTTCCAAGTGTGCAAAGAGCTACCATCTGTGAGGCTTTAATTACAAAAACCTTATTTTTAATCAATCTCTATCATATCCTTTGTGATCAAAGAGCTTATGAGCTATGAAAACTATATTTTTTGATCTGGTTGATCAATAGATTATCAAGATACTAAGTAATATCCTTTAAGATAGGGTTAAATTCAATAAATATCAGGGTTCTTTATCTTTCTTAGTTTTATTAGAATGATCATGTTATTATTGTGATAGGAAGAAAGAGTGTCCTAAGACATGACATTAATACCATCTATTGGGTGTATAGTTGATGGTGTTATGGGCTTGGAATGGGGATACCAAGATTAAGTTTATGTATTATCCATCCTATTTGGATAAAATTAAAATTTTCCTATGAATTACATGAAAATTTGTAGTAAATATCCTTTACATGAGTGTTAGGATTGTTATCATTAACTAAACACATTGTTGTCAAATTGTTTTTTGTTCCTTTTAATTTCCATTTTACCATCTCATGATCTTCAAAAATAATTTTATCTTTTTAAAAAATAATATTCTATTATGTTTATACCTTGTATACTTAGATGCGATCAAAAAAAATATTGATCAATCAACCTACACATTGAGTGGGATGAAAATTTCTAGTCACAATTTATAATAAAATTACCCCTCCCCCCAAAAGTTCCATATCATCCTTATTTGGGACCAATATTTATTGTATCTTTGAGTTAGGGTATAATGAAAATTAATATGTAGACATGTAGGTTCAAAACTAATACCTCCTCAACTCACCCCATGGGTACAATAGGGGCGTAACCACAAAGCTATACCCCATAGGTGACCTTATTTGGGACTAATAGTTTATATAGATTCTGACAATATTGTGTTATAGTGTATACATGTATATGGGTTATAATGGATCACATTTATGACATGTGTATTTATCCATGAGATATAATGGATTAAGATATAGTGTATACATACATGGGATGTAATGGATATTGGTTATATTATGTTATGGTGGGGATGTGGTTATGTTCATGCTATGTTATACAATCGTGACTATGATGTGGAAACATAGATATATATTATGTGGTGGCTTGATGTATGGAGGGGATTAAAGAACCTTGAAATATGACGTTGGGGTATAGAGTAACCAGTTTAGTGGAAAAATGAAAGTGGGGTACTTTATTTTATATATATCTATATATATATCCTTTTAATATTATGTTACTTATTTACATGTGATATTTGGTGATAAAACCTTGGTGAAAAAGATAACTTATTTAACCTTTTTTAGGTAATGATTTGGTTTCATTATTTATTCCCTAAGGCTATAATATGATTCTTCCACCCATATATGATTTGTTTTGAGGTGGATCGCACTAAGTATACTTGTATTCCTACCCATATATATATATATATATACATATATCTATTTTTTAGTTATGTGGGAGAGAGTTGGTGAATGATCTAGACATTAATAGATCTTGGAGGTTGTTAAAGTTAGAGAGAGATTAGGGGGTTATTCTCATAGGAGGTCACATCTAAGTATTTATATTTTGGATTTTTTGGTTATGTATGACATTACATGCATTTTATATTGGTTTATTTATAATATTTAATGGGTTTATTAGTGGTTTATTTTATTTTCTATCAATTATGAGGGAAATGGATATCATGTTTTTATTCCTAAACCCTCTCTGTTGGTCACCAACACAAGGCCTATTAGAGGCATTCCTTGAGGCGCCATAATTATCTTCACTTTCAAGTTAGGGGGGTTCCCAGGGAGGATGAGTTGTGAAAACACATCCCATAGAATTATTGGTTGGAGTCAACTATTCAAGATATTAAGGGTTTTGTGAGGGTACGTCAGAACCACAAAGGTCCACCATAGTTTCAATGTGGTTAACTAGTGTTCTAATGGGAACCTAGACCCCCTCCCCACAAATTAAGGAATTATTTTGGTCAATCATGTATTATGTTTTTTTTGTTAAAATATATTTCCCCTCTCTTATTTCTAGGACACATGTATGAGGCCCCCTCCTCTATAGTGACTCATTTATATAAGTTCATATCATCTCTCAGTTGGGATCTAAATCGCAAATCATTTGTCTCAGCGGATCACTAAAACAAATTTTATGGCTTCTCTATCCTCTATTCATGTTTTCTTTCACTATTTTATTGTTCTTCATATAAAATCCATGGACTATTATTTTTTTTCTACATTAGGGATTTATTTCATTCTTGGTTGAATGATTTCAGGATATTTGATAAGTATTTATCATTGAGGACATTATTCCAATGTTTTATATATATTCTTTGTATTGTATGATTTGTGGTGGTGAAAGGGTGTATGATAATGTTATATAATGTAATTAAATATTGGTTAATTGGTTCTTGAGACAATATTAAATGTTATATAACTCACGATGGACACTCTGAAACCATTTCTGCATATCCATGGTTACTAATGGTCATGCATCCGTGGGAATGTTTTGAGTGAGATGGGAATTTGAACCCATGATGGGTGTCCTTCTATATATTTTAATTTATGGAGCCTTATAATTACTCCTCAAGTGTTAATTAGTAATTAAAATTACATGTTTAGGTTAATGCTAAAAGTGTATTTTCCTTGTCATGGGACTCTGATAGAGGAACTTATGAAATTGGTATCAACCATGAGGGATGAGTGTTATTTAGGATCTAATATTTTTTAATGAGAGTTAAATATTTTTATAAATGTTCTAGGTTTGTAATATCAAGGGACTGGGTATCCTATTGCTCAATGTGGATTGGCGATACTAATTATTAATGTTATAAATTATTCACCATGCATTTTATTAATCTATATTATATTATGTTTATTAATTATTAACTATTCACCCTTAATTTTGATGGAATGTAAATTCTGTTTAACTCACCTGATTCAGTTCACTAAACAATTTCAATGGATGTTGGACAGATTGGGTTATATTTAGTGACAACAGAATATCTACAAGAGGTAGTGAATTGACTAGATATTCATTTATCCTGAATGGTTCATGGAGGTCCATAATTTTCAAAGAACAAAATTATTTACAATGAAGTATCTAGAAGTGTTCACTTGAGTAATTGGTCATGGTCAATAAAGTTACTAGAGATCACTAGTCACATGCCAATTAAATTCATCTCTATGAAATTTTTAAGGAAGTGGAACCTGGAAGTCCAGCAATTAATTCTTAAAAAAGGTAGTCTGAAACTTATATACAAGGAAGATTAATTAATTATAGTGAATTAGAGATATGGTCTATTAATACAAGGCACTCAACACATCGTCATACCTTTTCAATATTTTTCTAGCATCAGTAGTTGGGAATGAACTTATAGAAGAGACTTGGTCTATTAAATGAACAGAATTTAACCATGTTAAATATTTGTATGTTTGGAATATGTAGATTTTGATTCTAAGTATTGATATAAGATTGATGAAAAATATAATGTGTGATTTCTTGTTTGGTATGGAGATGAGAATTTTGGATTTCAGTTATGGGGTGATTAAAGGTGAAAAATAATCTAGAGACTAGATGTTCTCTTCAATGATATGTTTTTGTGTAAGAAACATAACATAGAAGAAAGAACGTTTAGGGAAATAAATCAACTATCAAAGTCCAAGTTTACCTAAGCAAGAACAATAGAAGGGAACAAGTTCTAGAGAACTCGTATAGATGTATGAAAATTATAGAGGTGAGGCCTGTTGAAAATATGTTAGAAAGTTCAATGGTTGATGAAACTCAAGTAAGGGCACTATAATTTTGATATCTAAAAGTCAATTAAGATCTATGTAATATAGTTAAACCAATTTAGTTGAGGAGGTCAACCATAATTAGAATAAGGATTTAAAGTTTTTAGATTATATTAACTTTCAACTTTTAATGGATGCATGTGAACCTGAATACATGGAATAAGTAGAAACACTCATTGACTCAAAACATTATAAGTTATAAATAGATAAAGATATATATTAATTAAAATATAATGGAACCTTAGAATTGATTTATTTATTGTAATGGAAATGAGAACTTGATATTAATTCTTTTTTTCTTTTAAAGAAGGTGGGTGATGGTATGACACATTTCAATATTTTTCTGTTAGTAAAGGGATTTAAAAAAAGGAAGGAGTTGACTTCTCAAATAATTTATCACTGATAGATAAACATTAAAATATTTATATGATGATGAGAATGATAGAATAAGAGGGAATTCACTTAAGATAAATGGATGTGAAGATAGATTTACTTTATGGTAGGTTGGAGGAAGAAATTTACATGAATAAACCAATAGGTTGTTTTAGAATAATGAAATTAGAAATTAGACTATTAAATAAATTTTGTATGTCTTTAGGAAAGAACCACAATAATGTGATTGAAATTTTTATGGTTTTATGTTGGAAGAAGTAATTGAAATATAGAATGTAGATCATTTTTTTACCAGAATAAATGGGATTATGGTACATTAATCATGATACTTTTTTATGATGATGATATATTGTTGGTGTGTCCAGAGGTTTAACAGATTTAGGAGATTAATTGTAAGTTATAAAAAATATTTTAAATGAAGGATCTTGTATATGCCAAAATAATATTGGGAATGATTATTGAGAGGGATATGAGAGTCATAACTTTCATTTTATCCCCTAAGGACTACATTTAGAATATCCTTGGAATGTTTTAAATGATCGAATGCAATCCTGTCTGAACTCTATTTATAAGAAACATTAATTTTACTAATAATCATGCACTTGTAATGGAATAAGAGAGTAATTATATTTATAAAGTGATGTTTGTATGAATGTTTTTAAGATTTATGCATGTGATTGTTTATAAAAAAATGATACATTTCATTTTTAGTGGGTTTTTTGAGTATTTTTATGTAGAACCCCAAAAGGTAGAACTGAGAATCCATCAATTAGATTATCCATTACTTGAAGAATATAAGGAGTTGCTCTTATTTTTCTTAGGAGGAAGATACATTGTATGTTTTTTTGGGTGAAGATCTTTCTAGATATTCAGACACACGAAAGAGAAAAATTATCTTTGTTTTTTCTTATGGAGGATCAGTGATCAGTTAGATTTCATAGTTGTAGAATATTTTCCAATTATGTACAGAAGAAGTATAGTATGTAGATGAAATGGAACCAAAAAAGGAGTTGTTATAGATGATGCATTTACAGAAGAAGATTGGGAGATGTCTGGAATGGGTATTTTAATTCTTTGATAATCAAAATTTAAATCATTTGTCTAGGAATTTCATGTTTCATTCAATGATAAAGCACATCGACCTCAAGTAACACTTATTTAGAAATATCCAGGAGGATAATGTGTTAGATCTCAAAAAGATATCTAAAATACAAAATCTATAGGACATGTTCACTAAAACTTTAGTTCTACAAATTATGAGGCAATATCATGCCTTTGTGGGACTTGGGTGAATTAAATGATAATGAAGAAAATTATATGTTATAAAGAGAAATAAAGTATTTTTTCAAGTGTCCGAGATTTTCCAAAGGTTCAATAGAATTTTATACATGTGGGAAACTATTGGAATGTAAAGTATATTCATTTCAATAGATTCAGGTCACCAGATTTAGTTTATTTGAAATTTTCCAGTGAAACTTTTTCATCTTAACATACATTTAGTGAAAACATAATTTATCCATGAGGTGGTGAATTGATCAGTATATCATTTCCTCCTACGGTGTCAGGGAGTTCTATAATGTTCAACAAATAGATGGCTCTAAAATTGAGTCTCTGGAAGTGCTCCCTAAGAAAGTGGTAGAGGTCAAACGAGTTTCTAGAGACCACCAGTCACTTACCAAATAAAGGAGTCTTCATAAAATTTGGAAGGAAATGAAACATATATAGTTATGAATTCCTATAAAAGAGAGTGGGGAACTTCTATACAGGTCATCCTAATCAAGTACAGTGTAGTTGCGACTTGAATAGTGGACAAGATTCTATATATTAAATTGGAACTTATGTTGTTTAGTGAATTATATAAGAATATTCTATGTAATGTTTTATTACTAAGTAATTTTTCAGTTGTATAAAATTCTTTCACTTCTAGTAAATATAAATAAGGTAGAAGTTTTTCTTCCATTTTTGTTGGATAACTTTTCTGAAGAATATAAATCCCTTATGTTATTTAATAATTTTTATCCATTTATAGGTTGTATATCTATTTATTTTACATTCCGTTTATATATTTTTTATCTTTTTTATATGTGTTTGAAAGGATAAACTTTGTGTGGGGGGAGGCTGATTTGAATTCCTAATTATGTTATACTTAGTGGAGGGAGGATGTTTCAGAGCATCTGATACTACTATGCATAACCCCTGATGTTCATACTCTAGGTGGATTAACGGTTCGGCTTCTAGTGAACTCGTGATGCCCCACCTCCCAACATATTTTTTTATGACTGATTAGTGATTATTAGTTCACCAATACTTGTTCTTATGATTTTTATGAATATCCATTATTCTATTTTTTGTATTGATAAATTTATCACTATGATTTTTGATTATATAAATAGTGATAAACTATTCACCATGTTTATGGTTTACCTATATTATTATTACTCATTCACTATGTTATTTATTATGTTATGGTGGTAGATTTTTCATCCTAATTATATTATAATATCAGTGATAACCCATTAACCATATTTAGGATTATTTTATTGCTGATGTTTCGTTCACCTCAATGTTTATGTTATGGTGAATTCTCATTCACCTTGGTTGAGTATTAGTGGTGAAACCCAATTCAATAATAATCATGTGGATTATAGTGATATCTCATTCACTTATTCTATTGAGAGTGGTGATAACCCATTCACCCATACTTGTGTGATAGTGGTGATAATTATTTTACCTTATATTTAATTATAGTGATAACCCATTTACATTATGTAATATTATGGTGATAGCGTTTTCACCCATTCTTATGAGAGTGATGATGACCATTTCACCAATACTCATTTAATAGTGTTGGTAAGCATATTACTTTATGCTTAATTATTCTCATAACCCATTAACTTTATTCATCATTATGGAATTCAAATATTATTATGAGGGTGGAAATAACCCATTCGCCCATAATTGTTTAATAGTGGTGATAACCCAGACACCTTATTTTTAATTATATAGATTACTCATTCACCTTTGATATGATTATGGTGAAAAATTACAAAATTTTATATCATTTTTATGGGTTATTTTTGTTATATTCCCATAATAAATTATTATTTGTGGTGGGATATAAACTTAAATAACATATTGTAAAATATGTAATTGAAATTAATTTTATTTGCGATGAGTCATAACTAAAAAACTACAACAAAAATATCTATCAGTCGCGAATATTATCTTGGTGAGGAATGGAATTCCATCATGAAAAAATAAACTATTTGTGATGGAATGAATAATCTATCTTAAATAGTATTTTTAATAGTAATAAGAGTCTGCCTTGGAAAATACATAACATTTTTTAATACGATGGGAGTAATAGTCTATCACAAGAGAAAAAAAAATTCTATATAAAAATAATAACCATTTAACACATTATATATTTATCAAAAAATATAATAAATACACTATGAGGGGTCAGGTAAAGGGTCTGGCGGAGTGAAATCCTTCCCTAAACCTTATAAAATTCATTGAATATACTCCATCATCTAATCATGTTATTGAAAAATTTTCTTATACTATTGATGATTCAATTAATACTCTTTATCTATTCATACTACATGTAATCTAATCATAATCTTGCAAACTCTCATAATAATTTGAAGTTAAAGACAACTCAGTTTGATCTCCCTTCAATCTCAACAACAAAATCATTGCAATATTGTAATAGCTAGAATGCATTGGTCATGAACCAATACTGACCACCTAGACATTCTCGATACCATGAATGGTCACATGTATCCAAGTTGTATCATTAAAATCTGACTCTCATGAGTCTTCACCATCATTATAGATCAAACTCTCTCATGTGTGAGAAGTATTGACCTCATACACCTCCTTCAAATGTAATTAGAAATTAAAATATTAAAAAAAATTAATTTATGTTAATTTTAAAAACAAAAATAATACTAAACAAAATTTAAAAATATCACTTGAAACCTATCCTATAATAGTATATGTGTACATATTCTTGTAAATATAAAACTTTGTAATAGTTGGATAAAAAACGAGCCACATAAATATTACATAAACATTTCACCTAGAAAGTTAATTTAAATTGATAAACAATATTACTTACCTTATGTTTTTTTATTAATTCTAAAAATAAAACTCCCAACTCTATGTGTGACTTCCTTCCCCCACCACTCTCTTTCAGAGGTTATGTAAAAAAGTATAAAAACACTCACCCAAGTAAATATCCCATTCCTCTTAGATAGAATGTCTCATTCTATCATTAATCAGAGACCATACAACTATAAATAATTAATAATAGAGCGTTAGTAATTAAATAAATTTAAAATAAATATTTATTAACATACAATACTATGATAAAACATAAGATATCAAACATTGATGGGAACCCAATACCCTAAAAACCATTGTGAAAAAAATAATTTTTCATAATCACATGAGCCTTCCCAAAATCCATATGAAAAAACAATGAAAATAAGAATAGATAATCAGATAATTATCTATAAAAAATATAGGAAAAAATAAATAACATAATTGAACATACATCTATAAGAATAGATCAAAATTAAGAGATAGACACCACTCAAGAATAGGGTATGGAATCATTAATATAGTTAGGTCATGACCCATCCTAGTCAATGGTTAAATGATTGTATCCTATGAGTTAGATGGTAATTCATTGAGCTGATCATCGAGAAGCACATCAACGGTGATGGAATGAAACATCTCGTTGTAATCCTTTCCATCCATCTAAAACATAAAAATAATGTTACTTTTGAATAATTTTTAGTACTGATGTCAAATATAAAAAACTAATAATTTTTTATTAATATATATATATATATATATATTGATTATGACTATAACTAGAATGTAATAAAACTTTCTCAATCTTTATATAATTATTAATTAATTTAAATGTCTTAATCTTCCTCCTTAGCATCATTAATTCCCATATGATCTTCAATTTCATTATACCACGTTAATTAAAATTCTTTGGTTACATAATCAACATTATCAAAAACATCAGCCCTTAACTACAGGCTCTCATTAATAATATTTTAGTCAACACATCCTAGATCGAAGAATTCAACAACCCTGTAAGATCAATGAGAAATAATATTTCAATTATGACATGATAATGACGACTTTTTAAGCTTTTCATATGACTATTTATGATATAGAGTGATGAATTAAACATATATAAATTAGGTAACCTCAAATATATAATCTACTGATAGAATAATAAATGAAATTTTTTAGAAAGTGTATGTGATACTTTTGGATTCATTAAAGTTTTTGATCTAGAATTTTCAAATAAATCAAGTTCATGATGCTTGAAAATTTGGAAATTTTTTGACAATCCTTTTACAGTAACATTGGTATTGTTAGGAATGTATAAATTGGTATAAAATATGTTATCAAAAAATTTATTCTCAATATGAAAAACATCTATCATGTGATGAACCAACAAATCAAAAAAATATGGAATGTCCCAAAAAATACTTTTGGTTTATCCCATTATGATCTCTCCCAAATCCACCTATTTTTATTGATTTATAGTTAATATAAAATTAATATGAAGTAATAAAGAGATTATAGATTTTTCTGGAATCCCAAATTTCATTTTTGATGGTCCATCTCTCCCAATTCCACATTTTTTAAAATTATTTCAAGTCCTTCAAGAAGTATTATCTTTAGGAGTAAATATTAACTGGTAGTAAAAAACATTCCATTAATATGATTAAAAGCTTTGTTTTCACTCATACAGTACACAAAATATTTTAGACAAGGTGTAATTAATCAAGATAACAAACCATATGATGGAAATCTACTTATTGCCTTCATTAGTACAATTTTGTGTGTAAAATTTGGTTCTGTAACTATATAATATATAGTAACACCATTACTCCACAATAAAATTAACTCAATAATTAGTGGATTTAAATAAACATCAATATTATTTTTTGGATGTCTTTGAATTAGTATCTCAAAATAGATATATGATTTCATCATTAACATCCAAGGACGTAAGTTGTACAGAGAGATGAAAATAGACCAATAAGAATATTGAAACCAATAATCACCAAATGGATAAAAAATTGTTAGTAGAAAAACCTAACAACATGTTATGAGGTTCTGAAGATAAATATGGATGAACCAGATCAAATAATTTCCATGAATCAACATAACAATGATGATATAATATTTTACTAATATAAATATTAGATAAAAGTTATGGTGTGAATACAACTATTTTGTGAGATAGAAACTAACAATGAAATCTAGGTGTTATTAGAAAATAGCCCAGATACTTCATTGGAACAAATCTAGACTATCCTTGATGGACATATTTGTACATAAATTCTCAACATGTTGAACAATTAACTAATTAATAATATTCACAATAATATAATATGTGGTCATTTGAATAGGGATTGATCTTCTCATAACTAATCCCCAAATTATAGACCAAATTTTTTATTTACAAGAAATTTATTCAAATCATATTTTCCTTGGGAAAAAATTATTCAAAAAATTAAATATATGTTTAAAATATAAATTTGGCATTCCAAAATATAATTTAATGGCCATTAATTTTGTAACATCTTGCATTCAGGATATAAGTCATCCTCATAAAATTTCAATAAATTATAAAATTGATATGGTTCCAAATTGTGATTTAAACTATCATTTGGAGAATTTGTTCCCTGAAATTACATTCTAGCAGCCTCATATACTAAATTTTAAAACTATGATGGATCTAGAACCCAAATGCCTTTATCTTTTACTAAATCGTGTTCACTATGTTGATACCAAAAGACACAATCTTTTCAAAAACCAAAATGAAATAGTCAAACTAAAACACAATCAAAAGTTTAAAATCTCTTAAAATCACACTTCGTACTTGGACACTTCATTATCTGTTTGGAAATAAATTTTTAAGTTAATGATGAAAATGATATAAATTTTTAAACACCCCCAATATAGATATGAATTGTACCAAAACCATTTGGATTTATGCATTTATTTATTCAATCATGATATCAAAGTAAATAAAGATATATATTTATAGGTTCTGCTGTTTAAAAAAAATTGGTTTATTATATAAAGTGTCAAAAAATATAAATTAGTGTATTCCCACTCTATAAAAAATTAATTAATTTTTATAATTCGTAATTATTATTTTTTATTTTATTAGTATTTATATAATTAGTATAAATTTAAAAATATTATTTTTCTACTTTATTGGTTATTATTTCTTCAATTTATTATATTTTTATATTAATTATTATTTTTATTGAAATCTTAATATTTATTACTTTTCTATTAACTTCTCCATCATAAAGTAATCTTATCTACACTGAACTATTTGTAGCAAAACATCACAATAATTAATTATGATGGTTTTATAAATTCATAATATATAATAAATATTATTACAAGTTATTTCATGACCTGAGTTTTTCATCTGAGTGAGACTTAGCTCTATTTTTAGTTTCAGAGTCTCAAGACCTCCACATGGATAAAACAATAATGTTACCCCAAAAGATGACCTGAAATAAATTTCTCATAGTTCCATTTATTCTTGGGTGTAGTGTTTACACCCCCAAGTTGAGATAGCATGAAAATACAGGCACAAATAGGTTTTGATAATAATTTATTAATCATAATATATTATTTTTGGCAAGAATGACCATGTTTCATGAATTATTCTTTTCCTTCCAAACAAGGCATCGAGAAAAAAATTGAGATCATGGTTGTATTTGGAATAAGGGTGTTACACTTGGAGTGAAAATAAACAATTTTATCATTAGGATCCCCAAGTGTAGGATGTCATAGGAGGAATAAATAAGTTATTAAATTAATTGAATAAAATATTTTTTAATATTTTAATGTTTTATAATAATATAGTTTTTCTTCGTAAATATATAAAAAAATATTTATTAATATATAATAAATGTATTATCAAGTTATGGTTTTATATATAAATTTTTAATAATTGTAATAGTGTGTTATTCTTTATCAATTTATAATAATATTACAATTTATTAAATAAATTATCTTAATAAAAAATAATAATTAATTTTTAAGTTTTAAAATCACTAATTAGTATTACATGATTATATTTTTCATTTTTAATTATTTAAATTAATTTTATCAATTTATTACTAATTTATAATGATTTATAACTATTCATTCTTTAATATTAACTAATATATATTTTTATTATATTCTCATAATTACATAAAAAATTTATTATTTCAAATTAATTATAATAATTTATACTAATTTATAATAATTAATAACTATACATTGTTATTTTTTATTTATTAATATTAAATTTATTATAAATTTATTAGTTTTTTCTAATAGTAGCCAACATTTATTACTTTATATTGATTTTTTATTACTAAATGACAATTTTTTAAATTATTGAAAAAATTTTTAGAAATTTTTTTAATACTAAATTAACTTTTAGTATGTTATTATAAATATTTATAATAATAATAATAATGAACCAAAATATTAATTTAACAATTTAAACTAACAACAACTTACAAAAAAATTAATAACATGGTTTTCATATGTAACTAAACTCTAATCGATTAAATTAACAAATAAGTCCTATAATAAAAAACCAAATAAATTAATGAAGTCTAAATGAAAATAATTTTATTGTAATATAGAAACACTTTGAAAGATATTTTTAATTACAGATTATGTATTTCAGTCTCGAAACTTCTAAAAGAGAGTCTGAATTTCTAATAATACATTACAAACAAGAATCCTTTAAAAATGAATCTAAGTTATAATGATTGAAAGAATAAATCAGAAGGATATTTGGGGAAGTGGAGGATGAGAAGTCATGTAAAACTATTTATATGTTAGATTATTTATGACTGACTTTTTATGATGGAAATTTTGATCACAACATGTTCTATTTTTTATCGATACCATTGCAAATACCTATCACCCTAAAATCTTTTCCCACCTTTCATAAAAGTATTTGTGATATATATTTCAATCTATTGAAAAATTTACCCACCATATTTTTTACTCGATATCGATAACCTAATTTTTATAGACTAATAGGTCTATCACAAAAAAATATATTAGGAAAAAACTATTTGTGGAGAGATAAGTATTTTTTCTATAGTAATTATTCATGATGGAAAACATATTTCATTAAAAATATTCATTAGATGAAAATTATTTGTTTTAGATATGTGGAATCAGTCATAAATAATTATTAACCACTACCATGAATGAATTCCTACAATAAATATGGAATCCAAATATATCTTGAAAATAAATTATAGAAGATATTATCTGTGACAAAGTAAATTATCCATAAAAAAACTTTATATATTCAAACATTTATTATGAACATGTTACCCATCACAAAAACTCAAATTTCATATAGTGATAGATCATTCATCCTTATAAATGGGATTATGTTGATGATTTATTCACATATTTGTATGAGATGTGTGGTGATTGCACATTCAACAATACTCAATATTTATTGTGATATCCCATTCACCCATTACATTGTTTCTAGATATTTTTAACCCATGACTATTCCCTCTTTGAGACCATACTATGGAATACCATCCAATTTCTATACAGACCAGGATAGTTTTTCTCATTCATGTGGGTGGCTATTTAATAACCTATGATACTATAGTTGATATGTCTATGGATATTTTATTATCATATTATATTATGAATGAATCCATATATCTATGGAGTTATTTAGGGGGAAAATCAGCCATGTCTTACTAATTATATTTCTTACCCCTTCCACATACACCTTACTAGATGTGCCGAATTCATGATCACATATGTAGGTATGTGAAATAAACCTCCTATTGGTAAGAGAGCTGTGACTCATGGTGGGACTGTGAGATGGGAATGGGTGGATCCTTGGCTCTAGATTTATTTATGTTTTTATTATTTTTTATATTTTTTATCTTTTTGGTATAGGATCATCCCATTGGAAAATCTTTATCCTCATTCATGTCTTTCATGACATTACAATGTATCATATTTTCATCTATCATGGGATTATTATTTATATAAGGTTTAAATACCACTATAAATTACATATTATATTATTCATTATGGATGATTATTTATCTTTATTCCCAACGATATTTATAATTATCTTAATAATAGTATATTTTCCTCATAGTATTGGAAATCACTCACTACTAATCAGAATCCTTTGGTGTATAAGGAGGCATGCCTGAGTTCTAGCGGCTCTCCAATTTAGTGTTGTTTAGACTGACTGGGTCAGGATTTCTAAAATTATAACTCATATGGAAGGTTGAAAATAAATAAGTAATGTTGTCAATGGAGGTTGATAAATGTATATGCAATGAATATTAATATAATTGAATATATACATTATTAATGTTGCTATATTACACTGTTACATCATCATGAATTTTTTATTCCTAATTTACAAATGATTAAATTATAATATTTTTTATATCATATAACTTTTTTTAATGTTTTATTGTCAAGGATACTACATTTTATAGAATAATTCATCATCAATAGGGTAATTATAATTTTATACATATATTGTTCTATTTTTTTATTTTTAGAGAATATAATTTTTTTACATTTCCTTTTTTTATCCATTAAATATGTTTCAACAAGTTTATAATACTAGAACATAGAGAATAAAAAAAATTGAGACCCTAGAAGATCTGTATCTTAGAGAATATTTTTTCTACAATAACATTCGGGGGATGAAACATGCCTATCATGGGGCATGGAAAAACCAAATTTATAAATATTTTCTTAGTGAAGAACCATGGATTTCTAAGGTCATCTAATTAAAGAAGTCTCTCAATTCATTTACTCACTTAATCTAATTCACCTTAACTATTTATTTTTATTTATTTTATTAATTTTGAAAGAAATTATTTTTTTGGGTTTTTCTTATTTAATTTTTAAAATATTTAAATCACATGGATAATGAAAATTTAAACATAAAATAACCTGAAATAATAAAAGAATGAAATTATAAAGATAGAACTCAGTCCTATGTTTGGTTTTTGGGTTCCATCATAATTATCCTTTATTTTTTTAATTTTTTGTTGATAATACTATCGGGAAATATCATGATGAATTTTTATCCTTTTGTTTAGAAATTGTGACATATTGAATGCCCTAAGAAATATAAATTCCACCTCCTCCTATAATCATGTCAAGAACCACCCCCTGGGGCCCGTGCTGTGACTACCTAAGCCCACCTTCCATAGGTCAGGGGCTGGCGACTAGCACCAAAGGTGTTATTCCCTAAAACTGGGAAGGAATAGACTTTATAACCTATAAATGCACACAACAGAGAATACAGTTAAATACAAAACACTAAGTAAATTGTATGACAAAAGAGTGCTGAAAATTAAAAGGGGTAGAAATACAAGCCCAATTATAAAGTACAAGGAACTGGAAGTACAAGTACAACTAAAGAAAGGAAAATTGATGTTGGGTCATCCTCCAGGATTCCTAACTGAAGGGTAGGTACAGATAGCCTCCTAAGTACTCCACGTCTTTCATTCTCCTCCGTGTATCGACTCGTTGTAAGTTCCACCTCTGGGTACCGTCCAGTCCTGGTACTCTCAGCCTCGGTCAATGCTGTGCATCGTCTGCATCTAACACAACAAGGTGCGGGAATAACCCATGCAGGGGTGAGTATAACGATACTCAATATGGACCCCGAGACCCTCAAGGTCTCAAAAATCCACCAAGGATAAACCATAAAGTAAGGAATCAATAGATAACCCTACTTAGGTATATGCCCATACATATACCTAAGTTATTAAGTAATTTTTCTCAATCATGAGGAAAACACAAAAGTACTGACTCGGCTCAACCAGGATTTTATTCTTGGGGTAATATCAAGTAACATCCCAACACATTATCGAAACCACATCTGTTGGAGAAGTCCTCCTCTATCGAGTACAGTGGGTCTACCACGACACCAAGCACGCTTCCCACTAACCTTGGACTGCTGAGGTACCCCTCCTATTGAGTACTGTGGGTCTGCTGCGTCACATAGAGGCGCTCCCCACCGCGGGTCTGCCGCCACACCCAGATGCTCCTCCTTATAGCCTACAGAGGTACTCCTCTTGTTGAGTACCATGAGTCTAATGTGTCACTAAGAACTCACCTCCATCGTGGGTCTACCTTCACACCTAGGTGCTCCCCACTGGTCTATTAGAGTAACTCTGAGTCAAATGGTCAGCAGTCATCAGGTCTCAGCCAGCTACTAGGTCTCCACACTCTGCTCACTCATCACCAGAAGGATCCACTCCATGAGATACTGGTCGATACTCCAACTGTCACAAAGTCCCACGATTAAGTATCTCAAAGGTCTGTCACATCATAAGGGTGTCAATGAAACAGACAGCGCGTCAATCAGACGCTCAGTCTGTGAGTTATTAGCCTTTTAGTCTAGGGGGCCTGGTTGGATTCGTGCATGATCTAACGTGACAGTATCTCAACTGTACCCCAACTCCAGTGGGGTTTACTCAAAGGGACCTCCATGCTCCAGGATTACTAGGTCCGCTGACGGTTCATCAAATGGACGCCCAGTGCCAATGATATGGCCAAAAGAAAGTAAAGGGTCATAGTGGGCCCATTTATGGTCCGACCCAGTCGGACCGACCCTGTCAGGGTCGACTCGGCCTGACAAGTTTGGTCTGGCCTGACCAATTGGGCAAGACATCCCGTTAGGTTCGGCCCAGCCTCTTGGGCCCAGCCCAGTAGACTGCGAGGGGTCGCGGAGGGCCACGAGGGCACGGACCGGTCACGAGGGCGCGAACCGGCCACGGTTTAGCACGAGAAAGGCTTGGTCCAGAGGGCAGATCGGCCTGGAGGGTTTCGTGAGGGGCAAGTTCATCTCGGAGAATCACGGGGCGCTGCTCGGGGTGGCTCGGCCCGGGGACGAGGTGGCGCGGTTGGGGCCGGTTCGGCCGGGGGCTCGGGAAGCCAGCAGGCCAGGGTGGTGCAGCTAGGGCGCGACACAGCCAGGTCTAGTTCGGCTGGTGGCAGCGCGTGGCTGGCAGGCTGGAACGACCATGGAGGCTTGGGGGTTAGTGTGGTTGGGAGCTGGTTCGGCTGGGAAGCCAGGGTGGCCGGGGCCGGTTCAGCCAGCGGACGGCGTGGCCAGGGCAGCTCGACTCGTCCCGTGGTGGTTTGGCAGAAATGGAGGAGACCACAGGGGTGGTTTGGATGGGGTGCCATGAGGGGGCGTGACCGGTGTGGCTGGTAGCAGAGTGGAACACCACGGGGGCGGCACGAACACCACGGGGGTGGCACGAACACCGTGGGGGCGACACGGGTCACGGAGGCCACGAGTGGCACGACTGTTGCCTTCGTCGCCGGTGTCTCCTTCCACCATTTCGAAGAACACTGCAAAATAGAACAACGGAGGGGTCGGGCCATGTTGGTTTGGTCTGCACCCTCCGTGTTTAGGGTGGTATCATTTGGCTCACAAGAACGAAGCACAACAAACCCTCCCGCAATTATTAATCCCAAAACCTGCAAAAAGAAAAACATATGTCGATCAACTAGTTAGAATTTGATTCGTGTTCTTTGTTTTATAAGGAAAGAATCATGGGAATATAAAATCAATCACAAAAAAATTTACATGGAAATTTCGTGTCTTTTCATTCTCCCCACTTTAAGCTTTACGTCCCCATAAGACACAACTCAAACTAAAGGAACAAGTGAGGTTATTGTGCATGCATCTGAGCCTCCCACTCTCATGTGCTCTCCTGGAGGTTCCCATGCTTCCAACGAACGTGCTCCAGAGGTATCGACCTTCCATGAAGGACCCACTCATGTCGATCCTCAATCTCTACTAGAACATTTGTAAAAGTTTCCCCATCATTAACATCCACCTCGCTATGGTCGATCATGTGAGAAGGGTTATGCATGTATCTCCTCATCTGGGATACGTGGAAGACGACATGCACCTGATGCAACTAAGGTGGAATATCTAAGAGGCAATCCACCTCGCCAACTCTAATGAGGACCTGAAAAGGTCCGATGAATCTCAGAGATAACTTGATGCCTCAGCCAAATCTACGTAGACCTCAATGGGGTGAGACCTGTAGAAAGATGTGGTCTCCATCGTCGAACTCCATAGGTCTCCATCTCTTGTTAGAATATGACTTCTGCCTGCTATGTACAGTCTTCATATGCTCCTAGATGATCTGCACCTTTTTTGTGGTAGCCCGTACCATCTCTGGTCCCACTAGTGCTGACTCCCCTGGGTCAGTCCAACACAATGGTGATCTACAAGGTCACTCGTATAATTCCTTAAAAGGTGTCATCCCAATGGTAGAGTGATAGATGTTGTTTTATGAAAACTCCACCAAAGGTAAGTGATCCTCCCAGCTGTGACCAAAGTTGAGGACACAAGCACGCAACATGTCCTCGAGGGTCTTAATGGTCCACTCAGTCTGGCCATCCGTATAAGGATGGAAGGCGGTGCTCAAATGAAGATGTTTTCTAAAATCCTCCTCCAACCCCTTCCATATATGGGAAGTAAAACGTGTATCACAATCGAAGACAATCATCAAAGGTACTCCATGTAGCCACACAATCTCTTGAACATAGAGGCGTCCCATGCTCTCTACTGAACCCTGCTCTCAGATCGGTAGGAAGTGAGCCGACTTGGTGAGTCGATCACCGATCACCCAAATAGATTCATGTCCCATGGATGTACGTGGAATTCATGTCATGAAGTCCATGGATATCCCATACCACTTCCACTCTGAGACCTCTAAAGGCTCAACCAAGACTGCTAGTACCTAGAGCTCCACCTTCACTTGCTGATAAGTGAGGCACTGAGAGACAAACTCTGCAGCTGCCTTCTTCATTCTTGGCCACCAATGCTATCGTCAGAGATCCTAGTACAAATTTGTCACTCCTAGATGTACCACTAGAGGGGATGTGTGGAACTCCCTCAACACTTCCTCCTAAAGTGACACTGGTACCATAGTACGTCCTCTGAAGAGTATGAAATGCTCCCCACCTTCAGAAAATCCATCAGGTGCCTGCCCTGTGGATATCTGAGCATGTTGTGTCTCGTAGTCAGTTTCCCCATGTTGTGCCTCCATGACTCACTGAAGAAGTGGGGGAGTGATTGTAAGAGACTGAAGGAAGGCTACTCCATCTCTATCCACAAAAGATATCTGTAAAGAAGCCAGCTACTTCATCACCTCACCTAGCAGTTGCATACCAAACCTCTTGCCGAGTGAATCTACAACAACATTACCCTTCCCAGGAGTATAGACTATCTCAAAGTCATAGTTCTAGAGGAAGTCAAGCCAACATCGTTGTCTCAGATTCAGGTCCTTCTGATAGAAGATATAACTGAGACTCTTGTGATCAGAGTACATGATAAAACGCTGACCCATCAGATAGTGTCACCACATCGTCAAGGGGAATACCACTACTGCTAACTCCAGGTCATGGGTAGTGTAGTTCTACTCATGTTGTATCAGCTGTCATGAACCATATGTGATCACTACTCACTCCTACATTTGGACACATCTGAGCCCAGTCCCTGATGCGTCACAATATACTATGTACCCTATGCCTTCCTCTGGAAGCCACAAGATGGGGGAACTAGTCATCCTATGCCTCAGCTCCTGAAAGCTCTACTAGCATCTCTCCAACCACACAAAGGGTTTCCCCTTCTTTGTTAAGGCTGATAGTGGTGATGTAAATCTGGAGAAGTCTGGTATAAACCTCTGGTAACAACTAGCCAAACCCAGGAAACTCAGTACCTTTGTCACACTCCTGTGTGGCTCACAAGAAAGTACCACCTCAATCTTCACTGGATCCACTACAACTCCAGCCTCTGAGATGACATGTCCCAGAAAGTGAACCTCTTGGATCTAGAACTAGCACATAGAGAGATTATCATAAATCTAGTGCTCTCAGAGTGTGTCCAGTACTGCCTGTAAATAATAGGAATTCTACTCCTTAGTAGTCGAGTAGATCAGAATGTCTTCGATGAAGACTACAACAAAGCGATCGAGGTATGGCTGAAAAACCCTATTCATGAGCCCCATGAACACTACTGGTGCATTGGTTACACCGAATGGCATAACCAAGAACTCATAGTGGTCATACTGAAATCTGATGGTTGTCTTCTGCACATCCTCATATTGAACTCTGAGCTGGTGATAGCCTGATCTGAGGTCTATCTTCGAGAACCACCTTGCTTCCTTCAACTGATCAAAGAGGTTTTCAATCCTCGAGAGTGGGTACTTGTTCTTCACGGTCACCTGGTTCAAGCACCGATAGTCAACAAAAAGCCTCAATATTCCATCCACATTCTTAGAGAATAGAATTAGGGCTGCCCAGGGAGAAACACTAGGCCGGATGAATCCCTTCCCCTATAATTCCTCTAGCTTTACCCACAACTCGCGAAGCTCTGCGGGAGCCATCTAATACACTGGTGTAGATATCAATGTCTTCCTGAGGTACAAGTCAATATAAAAGTATACCTCTCTACGAGGGGATAGACCTGGAATATCATCAGGGAAGACATCTGCATACATGTCCACCACTGCAGGATAGCTCAGACTCTCCACATCAACTACTCTAACGATAAGGCTAGCCAACTGACGAGGGATCAGTTGTACTCTCCTCTGAGTAAGTCCATCCTGTGCTGAAAAGTCTCTCTTCTTGCCAGTGAAGGTAAACCTGGTCCCATCCATGCGAAAACACCACACTTTGTGCCTAATACATTCAATCTCAGCATGGACTGTAGATAACCAGTTCATACCCAATATGACATCATAAGTCCTCGACGTCGCTACTAGGAGATCCCAGCTGAAGCTCTCGCCTCCTAGAGTAAGCTAACACTGCCGGAAATAGTGCGTAATTATCGAATCCACTACCTTAGGAGTCTCTATCTGCATCCGTCAGAATCTCTGAGATCCAAACGGGGGAAGTGGAAATAAAAGAGTGACTGGCACCTGTGTCTATAAGTACTGCAGCTATGGTGGTGTAGACACAGATCGTACCTCGAATCATCTCCAGAGGACCATGATCGTATGCCTCAGCTTCCTGGAACTGAGATCTACCTTGTAAACCTACTCCCTATGGTCGGAGAGGACCTCCTGGTGGTGGTGGAAGTAACACCTTTAATCGTCTTCCACCACCAGCTGTAAGGCCAGCTCCTCTGCCATGTCCGCCTTCTCCCTACGGACCGCCTCGATCAAATCTCTGTCTCCGCCTGGGCAGTCCTTCAACCATATACTGATCATCTAAATGATGGGTCGGGAAGTCACAAGCCATGTGACCCTACCCGCTGCATTCATAACACTACCCTCTCCTGGCATGTCTGTCTCTGCTTCAGGTGCCCCGCACAACCAATCCTGAGTCATGAGGTCGTCCACCTGTAGGTCTGGTCCTCTGGGACCTATGCGACATCTGTCTGCTGCCAGCTGCAGAAGACTCCGCTATGTGTCGACTAGTGGTGGATCTCGCTGCTGGAGACTGCTCAGCAAGGAATATCTCCACTAGGATGGATATCTCTAACACCCCCGCCTATGTCAGGATGCTGAGTGAGATCACCGAAGCCCTGATCTCCCGCTTGAGTAACTGCTCGAAGGTCTGGGCCCTGAAGAATGGGTCCTGCACCATATCGGTGACACAGAGTGAGAGGGCTATGAACCTCACTGAGTACTAAGCTATAGTCATGCTACCCTGCTGCAGATGAAGTAGCTCCTGTATATGAACTGTGCAAATAGTTGCTGGAACAAAATCTACCCGAAACAGGCTCTCAAAGTTTGCACTAAGAATCGTCACCTCGTCATGAACCTGGAGCATCAACCTCCACCATCTGCCTGCTATTTCCTATAGTAGGCTAGTAGCAAGGATCACCATGAAGTTTTTTAGTGTACCTACCAGTCAGAAAACTATCACCACAACCTCCAGCCAATCCTGAACTGCCTATGGGTCCATCTCTTCCCTGAACCTGGGTGGCCTCTGGCGCTGGAACTCATGCAATGTGCTCAAGAAGCGTGCACTATCTGTTGCTGGGGATGGTGGCATCGGTGGCTCAACAAGGAGTGGTACCACTGTTGCCTCTACTAGGAAAGGGCCCTGCATTGAGGCCTCGTCGCTCGGTGGGCTATTAGTGCGTATGACTCTCGGAACTCTAGCTAGCTGTCAACATGGAGGAATCCTGAAAATAAATAGGTTCACTATGGTTAAAAAGGTATACCTGGTGATCTAACCTAGTGAGATGACATAAAGAAAACTTTTTAAAACACACACGCAATCAGTGTTTTTGTGCAATGAGTCAGAAATCAGAAGTATGGGTCCTGGTGTATGGATACATCGGCTGCCGCACCAACACTGGACTCCCTAAACTGAAAACCACACTCAGTACACTTAACACTATTTCTTCAAAGAAAAGATCAGAGTCCTACGTTCTGCGACAGAACCAACTCCTCTGATACCAATTTTTCATGACCCATCCCTCAGGGCCTGTGTCATGACTACCCCATGCCCGCCTTCCATAGGCCAGGGGCTGGCTACTAGAACCAAAGGAGTTATTCCCTAAAAATGGGAAGGCATTTCCTTTATAACCTGTAAACGCCCACAACAGAGCACACACCTGGATAAAAAACACTAAGGAAACTATATAACAAAAGAGTACTAAAAAGAAAAAGGGGCCAAAAATACAAGTCTAACTGTAAAGTACAAGAAACTAGAAGTACAAGTACAAATGAAGAAAGAAAAAACATTTTTTGGGTCATCCTCTGGGATTCCTACCTAAAGGATAGGTAAAAATGCCTCCTCAATACTCCACGTCCATCAGTCTCCTCTGTGTACCGACTCATCATAAGGTCTACCTCTGGGTACCGTCCAGTCCTGGTACTCTCAGCCTCAGTCAGCGTTGTCCGTCATCTGCATCCAACACAACAAGGTGTAGGCATAGCCCGTGTAGGGGTGAGTATAACGATACTCTATAGGGACCCTGAGACCCTCAAGGTCTCACAAATACACCAAGGATAAACCACAAAGTAATAAATCAACAGATAATCCAACTTAGGTATATTCCCATACATATACCTAAGTTATTAAGTAATCTGTCTCAATCATGAGGAAAACACAAAAGTACTAACTCAGATCAACCAGGATTTTATTTCTAGGGGTAATATCAAGTAATATCCCCAACACATTATTGAAACCTTGGCTGTTGGAGAACTCTTCCTCTATCGAGTACAGTTGCACTGCCGCGACACCAAGCGCGCTTCTTACTAACCTTGGACAGTTGAGGTAGACCTCTTATCGAGTACCGTGGTTCTTCTGTGTCACATAGTGGCCCTCCCCACCGTGGGTCTACTGCCACACCCAGGTGCTCCCCCTCGTATCCTACTGAGATACTCCTCCTATCGTGTACCGTGGGTCTGCCGCATCACCTAGAATGCTCCTCAACCGTGGGTCTACCTCCACACCCAGGCACTCCCCACTAGGCTAGTAGAGTTACTCTGAGTCAAACGGTCAGCAGTCATCAGGTCTTAGCCAGCTACTAGGTCTACGTACTCTGCTCGATCATCACTGGAATGGTCCACTCAATGAGCTAATAGTCGATAATCCAAATGTCACAAAGTCCTATGATGAAGTATCTCAAAGGTCTACCATGTCATAGAGGTTTTATCGCAACAGACGACGTGTCAATCAGATGTCCGGTCTGTGAGTTATTAGCCTTTTAAGCCCGGGGGCCCGATTGTATTCGTGTACGATCCAACATGACTGTATCTCAACTATACCCCAGCTCCAGTGGGGTTTACTCAAAGGGACCTCCATGCTCCAAGATTACTAGGGTCACTGACGGTTCGTCAAACGGACGCCCGGTGCCAATGATATGGCCAAAAGAATGTAAAGGGTCGTAGTGGGCCAGGGTCCTGTCCAACCCGGTTGGATCGAACCAGCTCGACCCAATCTGGGCTGACCCGTCCTAATCCGTTGGGTCTAGACCGGCCTGTTGGGCGGGCCATCCCGTTAGGTTCGGCTTGGCCCGCTGGGCCTAGCTCAGCTAGCTGCGGCGAGTCGCGGAGGGCCGCAAGGGCACGGACCGGTCATGAGGGTGAAGACCGACCATGAGTTGGCACGAGGGTGGCTCGGCCTGGAGGGCACTGGTAGGGGTTGGTTTAGCCCGGAGGGTCACGAGGTGCGGCTCGGGGTGGCTCAGCCCGAGGCCGAGGTGGCATGACCGGGGTCGGTTCGGCCGGTGGCGGCGCAGGGCCGGCGGGCTGGCGCAGTCGGGGCGGCTTGGGAGGCTAGCGTGGCCGGGAGCCAGTTTGGCCGGGAGGATAGTGTGGTCGAGGTCGGTTCGTCCAGTGGGAGACGCGGACAGGGTGGCTCAGCCCAGCCTGGGGCAGCTCGGCCAGAAGGGTAGAGACTGAAGGGGTGGTTCGGCCGGGGCGCCGCGAGAGGGCACATCCTATTCAGCCGGCGGTGGCACGGAATGTCACAGGGATGGCACGGGTCACAGAGCCCATGGGTGGCGCGACCTTTTCCTTAATCACCTTCGTCGCTATTGTCTCCTTCCCCCATTTCAAAGAACACCAAAAAAGAGAACGGTGGAGGGGTCAGGCCATGTTGGTTTGGTCCACACCCTCCGTGTTTAGGGTGGTAGCATTTGGCTCACAAGAACAAAGCATAACAAACCCTCCCGCAATGATTAATCCCAAAACCCACAAAAAAAACATATACGGATCAACTAGTTAGAGGTTGATCCATGTTCTTTGTTTTATAAGGAAAGAATCACGGGATTGTAAAATCAATAACAAAAAAAAGTTACATTTAATTTTTAGGTCTTTACAAATCATGGTTGATGAAACACCTTGGTTGAGGGTGTGAGATTTTCTAAGACCCGACCCCATCGTATGTTGTTTCAACCATTGATCAGATCAACTCCATCATGTTAAGATCTAATCAATGGAAGAGGGAGAAAAAGAAATAAAATAAAATAATAGAAACAAATTTGAGTTTCATTACATGGGGTAAACTATCTATACTCGTACATGCCATTCATATTTATCACAAACAAAAAATTAACTTTAAGAAATAATTCAAGAATACGTTAACCTCCCCCAGGACTAACCTCGGTTCAACCCCTCAATTTTCAGGGGTGATAGATCACAATTGTTGAAAATATGGGAAGAAAAGAATAATAATAAATAAAATAAAAAAATATAAGAGATAGACATATAAAGAGAGAAAATAAAATAAAATATAATAAGAATGAATTAAAATAAAAGATAAAATGTAAAAAGAATAAGAATAAGAACAAGAATAAGAAAATAAAAGAATGAGAAGATAAAAGAAATAAAGAAGAATAAATGAGATTGATGGTGGAACACTTCGAGTAAAAAAATGCATGGATTCTATTTTATAAAATAAATTAAATTAAAGCTTCATAAATAATAAAATTTAACTGAATTAAAGTAAAATGAAAAAAAAGAAAAAGAAAAGTGCAGCAGTATGGATGAGCAGTGGCCTCTCCTCTACGTGTGGTTTCAAATACCCACATGGTAGGTAAGCCCCTCTATTTATAGATGTGGGTAATCATCCTTAGTGTTTTACCCCATATCTATGGGGATCTCCCTTCATAGATACACCCACAAGAATCGAGGTGTATCACATAAAATTTATGGAAACACCAGAATTATTCCGGTGTTAAAAAACCCCCATCATGGATTGGTTATTTTTATGGTAGCATGAGGCCTCATACTTCTACGTTTCACGGAATACATGGTGTTTTGGTGAGTGGAAGTGGAATTTGAGTGCTGTAGAGGAGGTCAATTCCTCCTCAACCCCTCAAGCCTTCATAGTTTCTAGAGGGAGTTCAAAATGCATTACATGGGGTTTTTCCTAGATGTAGAGAATGGTCTTTGGTGGTTGAAGGTCTCAGTAATGGGGGATGACTTGAGTTAGATATCTCCCAACTACATAAACTGAATTTCCTAGTGAATACAACTATAACCTATAAAGATGAGGGTGAAAATGTATAAGAGCATGGTGGCGTAGGGTGTTTGGGCATGAGGTAGCAAGATGGCATGAGATAATGTTTTTTGGATTAAAGGGTGAAAAGTAATCTCCAATAAGGTTCCCAAAATATAAATGGCTATGAATGAGATGATTTTATAAAATAAATCCATTACCATGATTTAGTATGAAGCTTAAAAAGGGGATGATATATAATATTCACATGCACACAGACCAGGATATAACGTCCCATGTGGGCATTAGACTAGGCTATACTCCCTATAAGCTTCACTCTTTAAGGTACAAATCTATATGGGACTAATTCTCCATGAACATCCTTTTCTAAAGTAGGCCTTCCCTCAGGGTTGGTTTGGTCGACCATCCCAAATTGACTGGCTTAATGGCTGGTTGTTCACTTGAGGTTGAGGACTATCCCTTGTGTGGCTAATTTTTTGGTAAAAAAACTCTTGAAAAATATGATAACATTATAAGTAAAATTTCAATCACTTTAAGAATGACACCAACAATTTCATAAATAAAATAAACTTCCCAAAATTCTACATCACATTATTCAAATAAACCAATTTCAATTATTTATTTATAAAACCCTACTTTTTAATATAACATTGAATTTCAGGCAATGTTTCATTAAAAAACATGAAAAAA
Organism: Viscum album; assembly: GCA_963277665.1. Lineage (NCBI taxonomy): Eukaryota > Viridiplantae > Streptophyta > Magnoliopsida > Santalales > Viscaceae > Viscum > Viscum album. The sequence goes on from OY728164.1 coordinate 1,182,792,678, forward strand.
TAATTAGAATATATTTAAAAATAAGTATAAAATTTATTTCTATAAAATACCCCCACACTTAAACTATGCTTTTCCTCAAGAATAAAATCTCAACATATAATTAATAGGGAACCGATGTTATCATTATTCAAATTCCAAAGAAATAAAATTAAATAATTATCAATGTAAAATCATAATTTCATGTTCCATAAAAATATCACTTAAATTTATCAATTTTCAAATAAACAATCAAATCATGTATTTTACATTTTACCATTTGAAAATTATGTAACTTATTCATTCACCCAATCCAGATCCCAAATTCATTATTATTAAACATGCTAAATCAGTTTTTACTTCTTCTTTGAATCTTTTCTCTCATTACTCATGATTCAATTAAAATATATTTATGCTCATATAATTAGAACATGTTCTTTACCCATAGTATTTTAAAGGAAATAATTTTCTCCACTTTTTGAATATGAAAGGAACATAAAATCATCAGTAGTTTGAAATTAGTGATCAAATGACTCTAAGGATTTAAGGTAGATTGGAATTAATGTTTCAAAATCATGGCTCAAGGATGAGGTTTATCTCTAAAGTATAAATCATGATATTTAAAATGAAATATCAATTACATTCTCCCCTTCAAAGTATCAATTTACACTTTTCCTAAATCAATGTAATGCCATGATCAGAATAAAGAATAATGAATAATGTGGACCATCTTGAATTTTTTTTTTACTTTTTATACTCTTTTTTTATTTTTCTAATTACCCTTTTATAAATTTCTTTAGAAATTTATTCTTGGAATTAAACTCAAATCCACCAACTAACAACATATTATAAAAATAATTGGTCTAGAGATGAAAATTTTTGATACTTCTAAGCCACAACCAATTCATTTTATCATTTTTTTAAGAAGTGAGAAAAGAGAAAATTAAATGACTGAATTAACAACCATTATTAACACCCACAATAGCATCCAAACACTTTTTACTAATAATTAATTTCATCCCTTTTACCATGAATTCCCTTACACCCACAAATCCACTTTAAAATATGATGAAAAATACTTAGTGGATGGTAGGAATGGATAAAAATAGCTCATTCCCAGTAAGGGAATTCATGGTATCTATGGGATAAAAAAGTATTAATTTAAAGGTGGTACTAAAAGATAAGGAATTTTGAGAATATGAATCAATAATTTTAAATGTTTTTTTTCATAGTCATAGCTTTGACAAGTTCAAATGAATATTCTAGTATGTGACTTTCCCCAATATCACTAAATAAATATGTTTAAGATAAAATAGAAAGAACATGGTTTAAAACACCTCTCTATAATTAAAATATGATATTGGAAAATCACTCAATGAATGAATAATAATAAAAAACCAATTTACCTGAATTTCAAAAACTCAAAGAATTACAAACAGATAGAGAAATTTATTTTTTGTGAATCAATTAATTCCCTCAAATCATGGGTCCTCATTTTAATATCCATGCTTCACATTAATAATTAAATTATCCATTTTACTATTTAAATTTAATTAATATTGAAATCTAAAATGTTACATCATAGGATTCCTAAGAAACCCATGTATCCTAGATATGTTAAGTAAAGTAATTATTCATGAATGGGCATGAAATTACATTTTTAATGCACAAATCGGGTTGTTGGACAAAAAAATGTTGAGAGTTTGAACATAATGAATGTAAGAATAAACTTTCTATATCATAAGGATTTGTTCTTATTCTCCATTATTTTGGGGATTCCTTGTTATATCATGGTCCAAAAAAGATTATTACTTAATTAAGCACAATGATCATTCCAGCAAAGATCAAAAAATGTTAGAGGGAGTGGATCTATATGATGAACTAATTCATAAGAATAAAAATTTAAATTTCAAAAAATAATGCAATGATAAATCTTGGTATAATCTTTCAAGTGGCACCTGGATTTTTTCTAACTTCATCGGATAGTACCAGATGTTATCTATAATATAATGGTGGGTGGATCTTCTTGGATTTGAACCACTAAATGTGGATTTTCCAAACATATATATATTTCTTCTTGGTGAGTAATGATCCATGGATAGAGTATTCTAGATTCATCCTCTTAAAATTAGGTACATATTTCATGGAGGGGGTAGGATGAAGTATGGATCATCCCCCTTCTTTATTACTAATTGTAAAACCTCCTCCCTATTATCCAGTGTTGTCTCAACTTTGGATGTAGTGATTCAATGATCAAAGGTAAGGTAAGAAGGTATTTTTACTTGAATAAAATTCATATTTGAATTATTAAAAATAAATTTCTCCCTTTCAATATGAGAAGACTCTATCTTGATTTCCTCAAGATTGGATACTTAGATCTAATTAGGGGCTTCCTTAAATGAATTTTCAATAAAACCAGAGCTCTCCATGTGTTCCTTGATAGGTTCATGTGTTGTTCCTTTATCTTCCTCTAAGATAAAGAAAGGATTATATGAATAGAAAAATTCAATACAGTGGGAATTAATACTAAATTAATATTTAACAAATTAAAATAAAATAGAGTTTGAGATAATATCAACTTCCTAAATTAGTTCAACTCTAATCTCTTCTTCAGTGGTGAGTGCCTCTTGATGTTGGATGGTGGAAAGTGGATACTCATCAAGTTTGGCATCAAATTGTTTGATCTCTTCTAAAAAATCAAGGAAGACTACATGGAAATATTTCTATACCTTATACAATAAATAAAATTTAGGAGAGTAATGGGAGAACTTAGTTAGTACCATGTACAGGGATTCATGACTTTGTTTCTTCAGGTCCTCCCTTAGGCCAGCTATTAATTCTTTGAATTCATATTCCCAATTATTTTATTTCTATAATATTCTCACTTATTTGAAAATAATATAATAACCATACTTTATAGAATATGGCGACTCAAAAATTGGTTCTTGCACCTATGAGTTACCAGTCCGTGAAGAATAATAATCATTTGAATACATCATGGAAAAAAATTCGAAAATATTTGACTAGTGAAACATAGTGGATGACTTGGGTTATCTCACTTGAGGATCCTCTCAGTTCATTTACTCACTTAATATGATTCAACTAAAATATTATTTTTTGTTTTATTTATTTATGAAACCAATAACAAATGTTTGGGTTTTTTATTTTATAAAATATTAAAATGAAATAAAAATGAAAACTTAAACTTAAAATAACATGGAATGATAATATAATGATTAGAACCAAATAAATTGGTTTTGAGATTATTTTTTGGGTTCCATAATCATTATCCTTTATTTGTTTAATTTTAGTTTGACAATCCAATCCTGAAATATCATGATGAATTACTGTCCTTTTATTAAAAAATTGTGAAATCTTGAATTCCTTAATAAATATAAATTCCACCTCCTCCAATAATCTAGGTTGATGTCACACCTCATTCAAGGGTGTGACATTTTCTAAGACTTAACTACATTGTTTGTCGTTTCGTCCATTGATTGTCTCAACTTCAGTGTGTGAAGATCTAATCAGTGGAGGAGAGTGATAATAAATAAAATAAACTAATAGAAACAAATTTGATTTTCATTTCATGGGGGATAATCTCCACACTCATGAATTACACTCATATCTATCACAAATATAAAATAAAATTTAATAGAAAAAATTAAAAACACTTTAACCATCATTGGGAATGTCTCAGGTCAACCCCTCATTATAGAGGGTAGGAGATATAAATTGTAAAAAAGAGGAGAAAGATATAATAATAAGAAAAAAAAAATATAAGAGTGAGAGAGATATAGAGAAAAAATATAATATAATATAATAAGAAAAACATAAAATAAAAGATTCAATGTTAAAATAATAAGAAGGAGAAAAATAAGAATAAGAATAAGGATAATAATAAAATAAGGAGAAGAGAAAATAAAAAAGAAGAAGAAATGAGATGGGAGGTGGAAAAATTTGAGTAAAAAAGTCCTGAATTCTATTTTATAAAATAAAACAAATTAAAGAAACATAAATAACAAAACTAAACATAATTAAAGTAAAATTAATAAAAAAAGTGTAGCAGCATGGCTGAGAAGTGGCCTCTCCTCAGTGGGTGGGGTTGACTCCCCTTGATAGGTAAAACCCACTATTTATAGAGGGGGGAAAGCATCATCAGTGGTGCACCCCCTATCTGGGGGGATCTCCCTTCATAGCTACACCTGTGAGTATCTGGGTGTATCACATAAAATTTTGGAAACACCCAAATTGTTTGGGAGTTTAAAATATCCCAGCATGCACTGGGTATTTGTGTGGCAGTGTGGGGGAACATTATTTGGTGGTTCATAGAATTCATGGAGGTTTGGAGAGTGGAAGGGGAGTTTGAGTGTAGCAGAAGAGCTCGATTCCTTCTCAACCCCTTAGACATTCATAGTGGATGGAGGGAGATCAAAATGTGTTTCGTAGGTTTCATCCTAGACTACTAGGGTGATCAATGATGGTGGAAGGTCTCAATAGTGGAAGATGAGTGTGGTGGCATGGGGTGTCTAAGAACAAGTTAGTGAGATGTTGTGGAATAACATCGTTAAAATTAATGGGTGAACAATAACCCGTAAGAATATCCCCAGATTGAAAATGGTTATGGATGAGATGATTATTTAAATTGATTCACCTCCCATGAGATGGGTAGAAGATCACAATGGGGATGGGCTCCATTATTCACATGCAGACATACATAGACATAACAGCCCATGAAGGCCTTATCCCAAGCTATAATCCCTATAAGATTCCCTCCCCATGGGCCATGTCTATATAGGAATGATCCCTCATGAAAATCCTACCACATATCCGACCTTCCCTCAGATTTGGCTTGGCCAACTAGACCAAATGGACTTGTTAGTGTCTTTTTGTGCCCTTGAGTTTAAGGGCTAGACCTTGTGTGTCTAATTTTTTTGGTAAACAAACTCTTGAAAAATATGATAAATTTATAAGTAAAGTTTCAAACACTTGAATAATAACACCCAAAATTTTATAAATGAAATCAACATCTAAAAATTCAACATTAATTTATAAAAAATAAAATAATTTCAATTATTTATTTTTTAAAACCCACTTTTTAAAAGAAAAATTGAATTTAATGGGAATTTTCATTAATAACAATCAATATATCATTGGAATAAATTTAAAAATATTCATAAAATTTAATTCTATCATGAAAAATAAGTGATCCAATTAAATTGGAGATCATTATAAATCTATAAACTTCCCAAACCAATATTTTTTTCCTACAATATGATGCATCTTTGATGTGTGAACAATTAGTGACTCTGATATTTAGGGGTCACTGGATGGTTACCATCATTGGTTGTATCATTGTAAAAACTACATATTTCTATTATTTATTCCATTAAATTATTAAATAGATATAAATAATATAAAAATAGGTATAAATCTAAATTAAATAGATCTATGGTCTTGAGGGGATTTAAAATTATCATCTTGTTTTATGAGTTTGGGGTTCCTACTAATGATGATCCTAACATTTATAAACAAATACTCTAGTAGATTACATGTAAGATAGTGATCCTTCTCATTAATTATAAATATTGGAATAATATAATACTATATTACAATATATACGTGTATAATTAATAAATAATGTTAATACTAATTTAATATTTGTAAGAACCCGGTTCCTATTCTTGATGTACGGGTTTCTTCTTTTCTCTTTTCCTTAAGTGTTTTTGAGAAAATAAGGAAAATGGAGAAAAATCCTAAATTTTGGGACTACACGCCATGTACTTCACCACACGCCATGTAATTTGGTCATGTGGGATGAGTACACAGGGTGTGTAGCCCTGTCGGCGACGAAAGGTGTAAAAACTGACTACACGCCGTGTAGTTTGTATTTAAATGCTATGTAGTCAGTCGGCAAGAAAATAGTAAGGCGGTGGAGGTAGCCGCCAGCTGAGCATTAGTACATGCCGTGTACTCATGGATTACATGTTGTGTACTCATGTCGACTGATGAATAGTTCCACGCAGGCGAGAAGCTTCCAGAGGAAAAGTTAAAAAATGGAAAGTACACGTCGTGTACTCAATAGTACACACCATGTAGTCTGTTTGTTTTTTGTGCATAAAATTGGAATCAACCTCCCCTGTTCACAGAGAAGTCTTAGAACTAGTGGTGGAGTTGGGAGAGAGGGGAGAACCTTCGAGGAGCACCAGATCGCATGCCGAGAATCCGTTTCCGCCTCTAACGGTCTCATTAGAATTGTACAGGTAAGACTCTCCTTCTCATTAATCTGTTCTTACCAATTATTTCCTGAGGGAAAGCTATTTAAGTTTGAATGGGTTTTCTTTTAACTTAGATCTACATTGTTCGTGGGCAATTCGAGGAGTGTTGTTCGTGTATACCGATTATGGGCGATCAAGGTTGGTAGATTAGTGTTTAAATTCCAACTGTTGTGCATTTTTGTGTACCGTTGAGCAACGAACCCATGTTAGGGTGTTGTGTGGATGAGGCCTTGGCTGTTTTAAATACCTAGAATTGTATAGGTAGTTAAATGTGATAATAAACTGTTTTTTGGGATCGCTTCTTGGATCCAGGACCACCACAGGGGTGCGTTCCTCTGTTTAGTCATTTGGCCAGGATACCCGAGGGAATGCCATTGTAAGAATATTTATTAAATTTCCTTGAGAGTAATTGTATGTGAATTTCTTATTTACATGTTGGGAATGGTACGGTTACTTGCGTCGGAGGGCAGTGTTCTTTTTATCCTGAGGCCATTGTTTGTTTCGCCTGAGGTCAAGGTACTGCTTAGCCTGAGGGAAACGTTCTATTTCGCATGAGGGAAACTTTTCGTATGACTGAGGGAAGTGACTTATGTTCCTGACGGCGACACTTTGTACACTTGTGGGAAATATCTGTTATGCCTAAGGGAAATGCCTGAGGGAAATATTCTGATTACCTAAGGGTAAGGGTTTGCGTGACTAAGGACACTGACTGTTCACATAGAAAATTCACTATGGTGATTTCCTTATATTGAATTATTAAATGAATATTAAAATGGCAATATAACTGGTAGGTTAGTTACTTTTGAGTACTGCTTAGTTTATTGCATTTACTTTTGCACATTGTTGTTGCATATTTACACACAGTTGAGCACGGGTCTTTGGTGGGTGCCTATTTGGATTTATTTCTCACACCCTGTTTGGGTCATGTCTTTGGCCCAAAAAAACTATGTTGTTGCAGGTATGGATAAGGGAAAGAGTCACTATATAGGTACTTTATTGTTGCTAAGGAGTAGGAGAGCATGGGACCGAGCTTAGGCTTGCGATGCCACTGGCTGTTCTGTTTTGATTTTCTGTACTTGTACTTCAGTTGTATTATATTGTAGTGTAACATGTTTTGGATATTTTTATTGAATAGTGACATGCTGGATCTTCATATATATATGACTGTTGGTTTCCTTTTACATCAGTTATGTATGTTTTACTTCTTCCGCTATTGTTGTATGTTTGGTTCTTGTATTCTGTTGCGCTACACTTTGAAAAATGAGGGCATAGTTTCCCCACTTTCATACATGGGCCCTCACTGCTAGTCGGTAGCCATTGGCATTTGGGGAAATGTGCTTGAGGTCATGTGACCAACCGGGTTTGGGGCACCCGTGGAGTGGCACCTGGATCCGGGACGTTACAAAGTGGTATCAAAGGGGTTATTTTCTTTGACTTACTATTTGGATCCTTAGTCAGGGATAGGACAGAAAAGATAGTTGGTAATAAGCTATGCCCGGGAGTAGCTAACCTGCGTATAGGGAAAAGTCAGTCTACCTCGGTGATTGCATTTTTTTTTTCTGATTTTTCAAATTTTACAGTTGATTCGATTTCACCGTTGGGTGACGCACTTGATATTGTTCTGTTTATATTTTATCCATGGGTTCTATTTAGTTACAACCTGATGAGATGAGGTTATTCCATCTCATGCATAATTTAGGCACATTCTAGAAATCACATGCCATGAATAGTTCAATGTCATGTAGGTGCATTAGAAATTTCATGTTGTTGTGATAGTCGGTGTATTAGAAAAGCATGTTATTGTGATAGCTACTTTGATAAATACCTACTATGGGATAGGGTATGTTTGTATGAGCCCTCGATATAATGAACCCAAAACTTTGGTTACTGGGGAGTATGGGCCCTCATTAACCGGAATTTTGTGGATAATTAACTTCTTTACCACATTTATAACGAATATAAGATGTCAAGATTTGATTCGCAGGGAGCATGGGCCCTCACATATTGAAATTTGGCACTTAGGTGTTGTTTTTCCGTATTTTCTGGGATCCGAAGTAGTTTCAGAGGCCTACAGTCCGGAAAACCTAGTATACACGCCGTGTAGTTCCTTGGACACACACTGTGTGTTCTTATGTTTGTAAAGAAAAGAAAAAATTTTAGGTACACGCGGTGTAGACTCTTCTCGTGTCATAGACCGTGTGGGCAGGGACATGGGGAAGGGAAATGGTTGGGGAAAACACACCGTGTGCGGGATGTACACACCGTTTAGTGTTGACCCGGAGTCCGCCCGTGTAACTAACAACACAGATAGAAGATACCTTAAGAAATACACGTCATGTCCATTGTAGAACAAGCCGTTTGGCCTGACCTGGGGACCCGGCCATGTAACTAACAAACACGGGTCGGTGTTACCTCTTTCTGAACACGCCATGTACCTAAGGGACACACCGTGTAGTCTTGACCGGTGACAGACCATGTGGAACTGTCCATGTGGCTGGGGAAATGGGGTGGTGTATACACTGTGTGAAGGTGTAACACGTCGTGTGGTATCAAGCCGAGTAGTCGTCCATGTCACAAACGACACAGGAAGTTGGAAAATTAAACCATACACACCGTGTAGATTATATACACACCGTGTATTCGTGTGAAAATGGGTGCTATGTGGCTTAGCCATGTAGAAGGACTCAGGAAGGGGAAGAGAAGTCCGGTACATGCCATGTAGTCAGTATACACATTGTGTAGTATTGTTTTGCAATCTTGAATGACTCCTTCCTTCTGTTCCCCTTTTGGTCCCTTTGTTTTTAGATTGTGATAATCTTTATCTAAGGTGCGCGTTTGACCTTGTAGAGTCATGCCTCCAAGACAACCACGTGTTGTTAGGCAGGAGAGCAGCAATGATTACACTCCAGAGATGGTGCGATATGGGATACTAGTGGATCCTCCAGTAGAGCCAGATGCGGCGCCGACCATTATACCAAACACAGGCGCGGATGCGCAGTTCTGTGAAGGATTCATGCGGTTCATGCAGACCTTTCAGGGAGCACTGCTGGATGCCACATCTATGGCTAAGCTGACACATATATTCCAGCAGTAGCATCTGCCTATGTTTTTAAGGGATGGTGGACCAGAAGCTATGGAGTCATGGATGGATTTAGTGTAGACTATTTTCGACCATCTTGAGATGCCTTTTGGACGGAGGGTCAAGCTCGCGAATTATATACTGCGTCATTCCACCAAGAGGTTGTGGGATGTTACCACCCAATATAAGAATCACTGCGACATGTCATGGGAAGATTTTCAGGCAGCTTTCTATGACTTCTTCTTCCCTGAGACGCTGAGGGTAGATCGAGCTCGAGAGTTCATGAATCTACAGCAAGGCGCCATGTTAGTGATGAATTACTCTTCTCGCTTCACCGAGCTTCGGCGTTTTTCACCTGTATTGGTGGGTGATGAGACGTTGAGGGCCAGACGATTTAAGGATGGTCTTTGATATGACATTTGAGCTTTGGTGGATGTTTTCAGGTTGCCTACAGTGCACGCTATTGTGAACCAGACACTGATTTCTGAACGGAACCTGCGGGAAGCTAGTGGTGTGGGCCAGGGCGGTTCGACACCAGTTTCTGGTACTATTTCTACTGGAAAGAGGAAGCAACAGATGAGTTTCTATCATGGTGTCAGTACTAGCCAGAATATTACTTTAGGTGACCCGGTCATATGCTACCAGTGTGGTAGATAGGGGAACAAGAGACCTCAGTGTACCCGTGACCTGGTGGAGTGCCGAGCTTGCGGCAAGATGGGTCATCTACAACGCTTTTGCAGGGTGTTCTCACCAGTGTCTAGTGAGAGGGGTTCTGTGCAAACTCTGTGTGTGGGAGCAGGACCAGCAGCTTCTTACCATTCGGGCAACTGGCATACGTCAGGACGTATAGGAAGAGGTGGTGGTCATGGTCGTGGTATCCAGACACCAGGATCTCAGAGGCAGCAGAGCGGGACAGCTCAGGGTAGCCATGTTGTGTTGCAGGGCCGCGACACTGGGTAGGCATATGCAGTACAAAGACCCAATAGGATCAGGATCCCGGACCTTCTACTATCAGAGGTACTATTCTAGCAGCTACTGTTTTATCTTCAGTACTTTTTGATACGGGTTATACACATAGTTTCATATCTGTTCCCGTTGTGGAGAGCCTTGGGAACTGTTTTTCTTTTTATTCTACTATTATGATGCTAGAAACTCCGTTGGGAACTAGAACAGCTAGTGTGTGTCAGTGCAGGGAGTGCCCCCTAGAGGTTGGTGGGTGTCACTTTTTTTGGGACCTCTATGTCTTAGATATGACGAGCTATGATTTCATTCTCGGGATGGAATGGTTGGTTCCCTTTCGAGCCTTTATAGACTTCTATCATCACTGGGTGCGTTTCACGTCACTAGAGGGAAGAGAGTTTCAATACAAGGGCGAGTGGGATGTTCAGACGAGTCGAGCTGGACCAAAGCATCATGGGCGAGGTGAAGTCACGGCTCATATTGTGAGTTTATATCTGGATGAACAGGGAACTTGTCAGAAGGATTTCCCTCCAGTGGTTGATCATTATAGTGATGTCTTCTTGGACAAATTTCCAGGTCTACCTCCAGAGCGAGAGGTGGATTTCTCTATTGAGCTAGTGCCAGGAGCGGCACCAGTATCCATTCCTCCTTATAGGATAGATACACCTGAGTTGCAGGAGCTCAAGAGACATTTATAGGAGTTACAGTCAAAGGGTTTTATCCGACCCAGTACTTCTCCATGGGGTTCACCGGTCCTTTTTGTGAAGAATTCGGATGGTACCCTCAGACTCTGTGTAGAATATTGAATGTTAAACCAGCTAACGGTAAAGAAATGATATACCTTGCTGAGGATTGATGATATTTTTGATCAAATTCTAGGTGCATGAGTGTTCTTGAAGATTGACTTGATATCAGGATATCATCAGTTACACGTTAGACCATCGGATATACTGCTTACTGCTTTTTAGAGCTGATATGGTATGTACGAGTACTTGGTTATGTCGTTCGGACTCACGAACACGCCAACAGTTTTCATTGATCTGATGAATCGAGTGTTCCATACTTATTTGGATTCTTTCGTGGTAGTATTCATGGATGAAATCTTAGTGTAATATCACACTCGACCCGACCATGCTACCCATCTTGAGATTGTTTTGAGTACACTGAGAGAGCATCAGCTATATGCTAAGTTCTCAAAGTGCCAATTTTGGATGGACTAGATTCACTTCCTGGGTCATATCATCTCAGAGGAAGGAGTTTCAGTAGACCCAGATAAGGTGAGATCAGTAGTTTCCTGGGAGCAGCCTAAGAACTTGTTTGAGATACGGAGTTTCTTAGGGCTGGTTGGTTACTACAGATGCTTCATACAGGACTTCTCTCGCTTAGCAGCATCGTTTATGGGTTTGACTAAGAAGGGTGTGAAGTTCGTTTGATAGGAGGCTTGTGAGGAATCCTTTTAGGACTTCAAGGAAGGTTGACATCAGCACCAGTCCTGATACTTCCAGAGGAAGGGAAGAGCTACACAGTTTACTATGATGCATTAGGTATTGGTCTGGGATCTGTGTTGATGTAGGGTAATCGAGTTTTTTCTTACGGGTCTCGACAGTTGAGGCCTCATGAGAGGAATTACCTGACGCATGACCTCGATTTGGCCATATTTGTTCATGCGTTATGCTGTTGGAGACACTATCTTTTGGGATAGCATTTTGTGGTTTTCACCGACCATAGTCTCAAGTATATCTTTACTCAGCGTGACTTGAATATGAGGTAGAAAAGGTGGGTCTAATACCTTTAGTCCCTTGATTTTGAGCTTGCTTATACACCTGGTAAAGGTAATGCGGTAGCTGATGCACTGATCAGGAAGACTTAGATACAGGAAGTTCATGAGGCCAGTAGTGAATAGAAGCTTACGGTTTTGTTCTCTGAGATGCATTTGGAGGTGCATGATAGTCAGGGGAAAACCTATCTTTCATCTTTAGCTGTGACTTCTACCCTCCTGGATAGAGTGAGGATGAGACAACTATCTGATTCGGAAGGCCTAGCTCGATGGGATTCGGTGGTAAGTGAGGACCCTCCTCCTGGTTGGACGATAGGCGATGATGAGGTACTTCGTTTCCATGGACGAGTGTGGGTTCCAGGGGATAAACGTGAGGAGTTGATGTAGGAGTTTCATGATTCATCTTGGGCAGTTCATCCCAGGGTTACCAAGTTGTACCATGACTTGAGATGTCAGTACTGGTGGTCGGGTATGAAGAGAGAGATAGCTGGTTTTGTTATGAGATGTTCCACCTGTCAGTAGATGAAGGTAGAGCCACAGAGGCCAGCCAGATTTTTACAGCAGTTAACCATCCCAGAATGGAAATGGGATGATTTCAAGATGGACTTCATGTCTAGGTTGTTGAGTTCACCTCGAGGCAATGATTCTGTGTGGGTCATTATGGACAGACTCACGAATGTAGCTCACTTTTTTCCAATCAAGGATACCTTCGGTGTTGACGAGCTCAGAAAGTTTTATATCCGAGAGATCGTACATCTTCATGGGGTCCCTCGTTCTATAGTTTCAGATAGGGATGCCCATTTTACTTCTTGTTTCTGGAAGAGTTTTTAGAGGTCACTGGGCATACAGGTGCTTCTGAGCACAGCTTACCACCCTCAAACCGATGGCCAGTTAGACCGTATGATACAGGTTCTTGAGGACATGTTGCATGCATGCATTCTAGACTTTTGGGGCTCTTGGGAGAATCATATACCCTTAGTCGATTTTTCCTACAATAACAATTTTTAGGAAACTATTGAAATGGAACCTTATGAGGATTTATATGGTAGGCCATGCCGATCAACCTTGTGATGGTTAGAGGTAGGTGAGGCAGCATTACTGGGACCACGTCTCATGTTGGAGACTTCTTAACAGGTCCAGTTGATTCATAAGCAGATGGCTACCACACAGTCTCATCATAAATCTTATGATGATCGTTGCAAACGACCCTTGGAGTTCACGGTCGGGGATCAGGTTTTCTTGCGTGTTTCACCAAGGTTGGGACACAGGCGGATCAGGAGACAGGGTAAACTTTCACCAAGGTATGTGGGGCCATTTGAGATTCTTGGGATAGTCGGGCCGGTTGCCTATCGGTTGTAGTTACCACAGAGGTACCAGGCCATCCACGACGTCTTCCATATATCTCAGCTACACCGTTATCATTCAGACCCATATCACATATTTCATCCAGAGGAGGTTGAGCTGTAGATAGATGAATCCTTTGAGGAGCATCTGATTCGTATCGTGGATAGGAGCACGAAGGTTCATTGAGGTCGGTCAGTTCCTCTCATATGGGTGCTATGGCAGCATGGCTGAGTGCAGGGCGAAACCTAGGAGCGGGAGACCGACGTACGTGCTAAGTGGCCGGAGTTGTTCACAGATTTATCTTCGCCACCCTTGGAAGGGCAATTCGGGGATGAATTGATTTAAGGGGGGAATTTTGTAAGAACCCGGTTCTTATTCTTGAGGTACAAGTTTCTTCTCTTCTCTTTTCCTTAATTGTTTTTGAGAAAATAAGGAAAATGGGGGAAAATCCTAAATTTTGGGACTACACGTCGTGTACTTCTCCACATGCCATGTACTTTGGCCGTGTGGGATGAGTACACAGGGTGTGTTGCCCTGTCGGCGATGAAAGGTGTAAAAACCAACTACATGCCATGTAGTTTGTATTTACATGTCGTGTAGTCAGTCAGCAGGAAAATAGTAAGGAAGTGGAGGAAGCTACCGGCTGAGCATTAGTACACACCGTGTACTCATGGATTAAATGTTGTGTACTCATGTCGACTGATGAATAGTGCCACACTGGCAAGAAGCCGCCAGAGGAATAGTTAAAAAATGGAATTACATGTCGTGTACTCAATAGTACATGCCATGTAGTATGTTTTTTTCTCTTAAAATGGGAACTAGACTCCCCTATTTGTAGGGAAGTCTTAGAACTAGAGGAGGAGTCAGGAGAGAGGGTCAAACCTTTGAGGAGCTCTAGATCGCACGCCGGGAATCCGTTTTCGCCTCTAACGATCTCATTGGAATAGTACGGGTAAGCCTCTCCTTCTCGTTAAGACGTTCGTTCCAATTATTTCCTGAGGTAAATTTATTTACGTTTGAATGGGTTTTATTTTACCTCAGATATACATTGTTCATGGATGATTCGAGGAGCGTCATTCGCGTATACCTATCAGGGGAGATCGAGGTAGGTGGCTTAGTGTTTAAATTCCAACTGCTATGCATTTTTGTGTACCGTAGAGCAACGAACCCATGTTGGGGTGTCGTGTGGATGAGGAATTGGCTGTTTTAAATACCTGGAATTGTATAGGTAGTTAAATGTGACAATAAACTATTGTTTGGGATCACTACTTGGATCCAGGACCACCCCTGGGGTGCGTTCCTCTGTTTAGCTGTTTGTCAAGGATACCCGAGGGTATTCCATTGTAAGAATGTTTATTAAATTGCCTTTAGAGGAATTTTATGTGAATTGATTATTTACATGTTGGGCATGGCCCAGTTACTTGCGCCTGAGGGTAGTGTTCTTTTCAGCCTGAGGGCATTGTTTGTTTAGCCTGAGGGTAAGGTACTGCTTAGCCTGAGGGAAATGTTCTATTTTTCCTGAGGGAAACTTTTCGTATGCTTGAGGGTAGTGACTTCTGTGCATGAGGGCGACACTTCTTACACCTGAGGGAAATATTTTTTATGCCTGAGGGAAATGATTGAGGGCAAGATTCTGATTACCTGAGGGTAAGGGTTTGTGTGTATGAGGACACTGACTGTTCACATAGAAAATTCACTATGGTGATTTCCTTATATTGAATGATTAAATGAATATTAAAATGGAAATATAACTGCTATGTTAGTTACTTTTGAGTACTTCTTAGTTTATTTCATTTACTTTCACACACTGCTGTTGCATCTTTACACACAGTTGAGCACAAGCCTTTTCTGGGTGCCTACTGAGATTTATTTCTCACACCCTGTTTGGGTCATGTCTTCGGCCCAAACAGACAATGTTGTTGTAGGTATGGATATGGGAAAGAGTCCCTATACAGGTACTTGATTGTTGCTAAGGAGTAAGAGATCATGGGACCGAGCTTAGGCTCGCGATGCTGCTGCCTGTTCTGTTTTTCTTTTCTGTACTTGTACTTCAGTTGTATTATATTGCAGTGTAACATGTTTTGGATGTTTTTATAGAATAGTGGCATTCTACATCTTCATATATATATGTCTGTTGGTTTCCTTTTACATTATTTATGTATGTTTTACTTCTTCCACTGTTCTTGTATGTTTTTTTCTTATATTCCGTTGTGCTACACTTTGACAAATGAGGGCATAGTTTCCCCACTATCAGACCTGGGCCCTCGATGCTAGTCGGAAACCTCTAGCATTTGGGGAAATGCGCTTGAGGTAATGTGACCAACCGAGTTCGGGGCACCCATGGAGTGGCACCCGGATCCGGTATGTTATAATATTCCTTAGGGATTAATTTAAAATATGTGAGTATAATTATTAATATAATTAAAAAAATATGTATTTTATTTATAGATGTCTAAACATTTTTATATTCCTAGTTACATCTAATTACCATTTAACATGAATAATTTAGTTATGAAATTGGGATACTTTAAACAAATATTATGGAACAAGTTCTATGAAAAATCTTTAAGCATTCAACATATGCATGAAAAGTGTCTGAAGGTGTCACTCATGACTGTGGAAGTTGTTTATAAATACTAATAGGGGTACATCTTATGAGGTGTTAACATTTTTTAAGTAACTTTATATCATAAAAATATAAAAATTATTAGTTTTATTAATATTTTTTAGGAGATGGTTAAAAAATACAGGGATTCATGAAAAACAAACAATTCATTATACAGTTGGTTCTTAAATTATTTCCTAGAAAATATTTATTTTGGATTCACTTTTTTCATTTTTATTTCTATTCATATATAATCTCAAAAGTTTTTTTTTCTAACATGATACCTATGTACTATTTTTTAAAAGTTTCATGTCTTAGGTCACTTGGTTTGATGAGAGGAGATGTGGTTTCATGTCCACTGGAAAATTAATAGCACTATCATGAATGAACCTACCAAAAACATTTGAGTAAATGTTTTTCATTGTAATTTAATTTTTATTATTACGATAAAAAATTAATAATGAAATATTAGTTAATTAGATAAAATTATTTGGTTCATATAATTAAAAAATATTTCATATATTATGGTGTTTTTTCTAAAATTGGGTTCCCTAGACCCAACTTGAGTAGTATATTTTGATTACTATGTAATGTATACAGAGAGTTGTGCATGATGTTATCTTACCATAATAGTTTTGTTACTTCTCCATACACTTTTTAAATGGTAATGTACTTGTATTACTTATTGAATCAATAAGTGATTACATATCCCAACTATAATGAGAACCTTGTGATACTATGAAATTAATAATAAAAATATGTCCAATGGTATAGATACATCATATTGATATAACAAAAATGATATTTGACTATCAGGTGTTAAGGAATCATAATCATTGAGACTTATTCTCATTATGTTTTCACATGGTTGTCTTGGGTATAAGAGATCAAGAGGATTGTATCGCTAATAGGATCACCACATGTTTCCAGTGTCAATGGATGTTCCTATCTATGAACATGTGTATTGATCTCAAGACATGATTTCATTATCAATGTGTATCATTTGATCATGTAATTTCATGAAATAAAAAAACCATAAAATTTATGTTTGAGTTATGCAGCCTGTGTCAGGTGCATCATTGGGGGTATGCCATTAATTGAATGATCAAGACTAGATTTTTCACATTCAAGTTGAGAAAGTGAAATCTGGGGCCTAGTTGATCGGGATGAAAATACCTTTATTAAATCCATATTAATGGTAATAGAAGTTAAGTACATCCAGAATGGTCATTAAATAAATCAATAAAGAAAGGATGGTGACTCAAGTGATATATCCTACTTTATAAGATATCATGAGACAAAGAGATTATATTGCTGAGAACATGCTCATAGGATGTTGTTGTTGCTATGGGTAAACCTTATCTCCAAAGGATTCATTATGGTTTTATAGATACCAATATTAATTTGTGAGTATGATCCACAAGTATTTAGATAGGGGATTGGAGTTCCACACACAAATCTTGTTCAAAAGCTTGGCCATTTCAAACGAATTGGAGCTTAGGACATGGTTGACCCCATGGAGGGGGATGCATTATGTCCCAGTTTGAACTATCATAAGAAATAAATAAATTCATTATTATTTAGTTTTTTAATAATTTGAATTGAATTTATTTACACTAGGTATTCACAAGTTTGAATTAAATAAAAAAGAAAAATATTTTATGAATGAATATTTTATTCAAGGTTCAGTTAATATTTCATGGGAGAGACAGGTTGAGTTAATGACTCTTTTTTTATCATGTAACATATTTTAATGTTACAAGTACATAAAAAATATTTATTATGTCTGTGAAATGTTAGCATGGTAATAATTGCTGAATATGGTTTAGTTAGGAACAAATTACTTGATAAACGACCAAGGTGTAATTTTTTTAATTTAAACCTATATATATATTAGTAAAAGTTAATCCTTAATTCATGGATCTATTCCTACCATTATTATGATAGAATCACTCTCATCTATCTCATGTTCTAGAGAGAGAGAGAAAATGGTTTTTAGCACCCTTTACTAAGAATGCCTTTCTGGATCAAAGTAATTATACTTATGGGAATGAGTTGAGGTCAAAATAACCTTCAATTCTCCATGCTAGCACCTAGATTTTGAAGTTTGATGATTAAGAAATATTTTGATGCATGTGTGTATGATCTAGAGTGTTATGGATTTAGTTCCATCAAGCTATGATCTACAATAGTAAGAAGAACATGTGTTTAGTCAAAATATAACTAGTTATGTTTTTTATTTTGATTTATAATACTTATTTAATTCACACAAGATCCTCTAGGTGATAACTGGGTGTCGATTCATCGGATATGACATTACAATGTTGATCTGGTGATAAATTTTTTAATTTCCCCTATTTTTATGCTCTTATTGAGTTCCCATTACTAAAAACCAGTATCATAGAGATTTTTTTATTGATTTAATAAAATTAAAAATAAATTTGTTTGAATTTGAGAATAGGGCGTCCTAATGGTTCAAACTTTTTTCCCAAGTGGACTTCACGATGACTCAATAGGGGGTGAACTGAGTTTTAAAAATTTTATTCACATGAAAAAACCACCCACTTTTAGAGATAAATAACTTCTAAACTTTTCATTAACAAAATAAGTAGTGGAAATAATATCACAAAATAGAAATATTGTACATAGATATTTATAGTGGGTTTGGGAAGAAAAATACCCTAGTCTACTCTACAAACACTCTTCAAAATGAGTTTTGTGATTTTCACTAGACTAATACTTTTTCGGGGAATTCCAGTCCATTTTTTCAAGGATTTCATGACTAAGTGAAGGAATCCAATACTTATTACAACAGTAAAATAGTGTTCATATGGGCTCTAGAAAGGATTTACAAATAATATAATTCAGTTTCTTTCACCATGAATCTTTAAAAAGAAAGATATGATAGACATAGTGTTTATATATGTAGTTCATAGTTATAAAATAAAACTGATAGAAGGAATAAATATCAAGGAGTGATGATAAAAATAGAATACAAATCAAGGAGAGTCTTATGAAATGACATCAAGGATGATCTATATTGTACATCTGAAAATTGAAAATATTTTTTCTTCTTGTGTAAAATAGAGTAGCGCATGAGAACTTCTAGAGAGAGATAGAGTTCTTCTTTAAATTGTTTAGACACTTATGTTCTTATAAATTTTTTTACCTTCATAGATATTTTTAAAATTCATCAAAAACATATCTTTTAACCACACAACTCTCTTCCAAAAAATCTACATCTCTTTAATCTAAAAATGAACATCCTTTTCTTAGAAATACCATATAAATAGTAAAAAACAATAAATTATCCTTGTAATTGGTTAATTTCTCAATATTTTTCTCTTATTATAATATTTTTTTTAAAAAATAGGGATAATCCCAAATTTAAATATTTTATGAAAACAATAATTTCTCACCCAATTGCTTCAACAACATTAAATACTATGTTTCATATCGATGTAGTTGATTATTGATCATCAAATAGCTACAATCTATACATTTTAATTCACATATCAATGTTTATCCATATAGTCAATTTGATCAATGTATCCAATTTATAACATATATTAATTCATATAGGCCTTCTTCACATATCCTATTTTCCTCTCGTAACCAATTTTTCCATATAACCAAATTTACTTCACATAGCTAAATTGATTCACATACGATTTGTACACACGTATCCAAAAATAACATATTAAATTTGGACCATGTAGAATATTTCACCACATATATGAATCATGTAAGAGTTTAATCCACATAACCAATTAATGTATCAGTTTAATCTATGTAGACAATTTCTCATGTGAGCGACATATTGAAACTTTCAATTTTCATGTAAGTGATTTCATGATGTAGAAAATTTATGTAGGTAAATCCTTCATGTAGTAAATTTACATAGATTAATGATCATGTAGCCATTTTTACAAGTTTCTAAATTCATCTCCAATATTTTTTTTTCTATACTTATGAAAATTTCAAAAAACGTTCCTAGAATTGAAAATTTAATGAATTTAAAATATGAAACATTTAGAATAACATAAAACCTGATGACCACAATTAAAAATATAATCATCGATATTATATGAAAGATTATTTTAGATCATCAAAACCTAAATTACATGGGATATTTTGGAAGAGAATTAGTAGTCCAACAATCTCCCACTTTTTGATGAACACAAAACTTATAAGACATAAAGCATGAATTTTGAACAGAGTTAATATAATTTTACTAAATCTCATATAAAAAATAAATTGAATTTAAAATGTAGTGTTTCTCCCCATTATTGAGACAATTATCCCATTTGTATGAATTAATGAGTTCTAACCATTTTTTAACCTTATGGTAACTATTTATAACTTTTCACCCTTTTGTTTTATTAAAAAGGAAGAGTGAAGAGAAGAAAACAATGTGGAAGTAGCACATAGATTTTTGAAATAACAAATTATAGTGATGAAACTGAATATAGAATAATGGAATGAAAAAAATCAATTAACAATGGAAAGTTAAAATAAAAAAACATTAAATGAAAAGAATATCTAATAAAACAAGACAAATGAACAAAGATGACTTTCATTAATTTTCTACATGTATAAAGACATATCCACTTAACACCCAAAAAAACAATACAATAAATCACTCAGAAATACCAAGTTTATGGATAGGTTCAAACTAATAAGGTTTTCTGGGTGGAGGTAGTTTGAATTTAGGTTCAAATATATAGGTAGTTGGAGGGTAAATTGCAGAAGGCCTTGTAACCTTTCCAAGTTATAAAAAAATCCTTATTCACTACAAATAGCTAACTTGAAACGCAGCCTTTGAACATGGGTTCTTAGAACTCATTAAATATTTCATTCCTCTATACTAAAATCATAGGTTTTAGCAGCATTAGAATAAACTTTTTTATATGTTCATAGGATGAGTCTACTTCTCAAGATCGCTCATCAGCTAGATCAGTATCCACTTTGGCTTGTACTTTCTGAAAGATTAGAGATGTTTTATAAAAAGAATCCACTTTATTTTTGGTACCTATATAGGTATTTGGAGAAGTATAGACTATATTTATTCTTAATATTATATAATACTGAGAATATATACACATGTTGATCCTATCGAGGATATATGACTTGAAAAAATCAAGAATAAGAATTTATTCTTGTTTATGAATTCATGCATCAAAGTAAAGACCATTTCTCATGATCTCTGTAAAGGAATATAACTAACCATATGAAAAAAATGGAGGAGCACTAGGAAAAGGATAAATTCCAATAGTAAATAGACTATATGGATCTTCCAATAATAGATTCTTTAGAATCTGGTCCACTAAAATTTTAATATTGACCATTCTCCTATTCACATATTGTAACTTTCTATCCATAATTTCCACCTTCTCTATAAAAATTTTAACTAATTCCTAAAGAGAACTGAACTGGGGTTGAGGATTTAGATCACTTATAGATGTAAGTGAAACAATAATAGATATAAGTTTTAGAGAAATAACATGAGTAATTGAAACAGGAAGGATATCCCCTAGAGGTCCATAGATAACCAACTCCTTACCTATAGCTGAAACTGGCACAACTAGAGACTTTTCAGATTATGCAATTGATGATTCCAATAAATATTATGAAAATATACCTTGAACTTCTTTATATACCCTATAAATAATGGTTAAAAACACTTGTTTTTTATAGAAACTAGATCAAGATACCTAAAAATAAAACCTGGAATGTCTTTATAAACATATAGGATATCTTTCATCTTCCCACTAATAGATTTCCCCAGATATCCCATGGTGTCATTCAGAGACACATTCATTCCTACACTAAGATTCCTAAATTCTTATATAGTGTCTTGGAACTTAGTAATAAGATACCTCTTTTACTCTTGTGTATGAACTGGTGTGAACATATCAAACTGCATGAATTGGATCTGTAAAGATACAAAATTTAAATCTAATATAAACTGATTAACTCCACTCTAAAAATAAAGATCAACTGAAGGATTTCAGGTGTAAAATACATAATGATGAAACTTCTTAATTAATTTTAATTTGTATATTACAACACTTTGTAAAGTGTGTAACATTTCATTTATTTTATTTTTGAAATATTTTATCTGATCAAGAAAATATTGAGACGATTCTAATTTCATTGTCAAAATAATTTAGGACATATCTCTATGTGATGAAATCTTTACACCATGATCATTAAACTCGTACATTATAGGAAAAACATCCTTCAAATATATAACAAGATATTTTATCTCCTAAATCAATTTTTCACATACTTTAGAAACAACCTGCGTCATAGGAGGGACTGATTAGAGATTCCTAATCAGATCTGTTTGGGTTTACATTAACCTAAAAAACTTATAAAAATCATCCTTTGAAATAGAGGACTCCTTGAGTTCTCTGATATCATCCTTAGAAGATTTCAACTCCTATTTCACCTCATAATAATCTCCTTAAAATTTATCAAAATCATTCATTATAAAAAAATGAAAAAAATTCATATCATAACATTCATAACTTTAGCTGACTAAGGGTATATCTTCATACACAATAGAAGTTTATGATGGTATGGGAGGTGTAATAGAATTATTAGAGGATTACCTAACCACGTTATCATCCATTTATCCATAAATATGTGGTCAAGGGAGAATCGGATCCAATATCTAAGATTTAACCTCATCCCCTAATCTTTCTTGGGCATCAGAACCCACAGGAACCGTCTGCACTCTCTTCATAAACTAGAACAATTGTCTTCGTAACGGGTTTGTCATGTTGATCTACTGTGGAAACTTTAGAAACTATACTATGAATATCATTAATAATTACATATATTACTACAGAAAAATTAGAATCTAATCTAGATTTCATTATCTCCTATAATTCCCTAGTAGACACCTTCTCAGTAGGTGTTTCATCCCTAGGTAGTGACGTTTGGTATGGATCCACCTAAGGCATACTATCCTGAAAAAAAGGTTTCAAGTAACATGAATCCAAACACTAAAAGTAGAAAATAGTATTAAAAAATAAAATATAAAATTTATTACTTTTGTTGAATTTTACTACCTCTACCTCATTCAAATCAACCTCCTTAAAAAAATAGGGAGATCAATCTACCATAAGAATAATAATTTAGCTTGCCTTTTCCTTTAAAGAAATGATGCATAAAGCACATAATTTACCTTTAATGATTGATATTTAAATTATTGATTATGGTTTGTAAGAAATACATATCTTAAAACTATACCTTCTCCATATCTTTAACTTTTTGAGAAATTTTTTTTTGAAAAACTTTCACAAAACCTTCCACCCAAGTTCTAAATCTTTCATTGTTTTATTTTTAAAATTATATTTTCCAAATATAAATTTGAACACATTTTTTATTATAAAAGAACCATTAGTTACCAATTTATTACTAAAAATATACTCCCCCTCATGGGGACAATAAAATATCTAATCCATTTCAAAAGAAGAAACCAGCAAAACCTTACCATTTAAACATGAGCAAAGGACATCCTCTATTCTAGTGAAATGGAACTCATTATTCCTAATAAACTTGTTTAACTCTTCTGAAAAAATAAAAATGGAATTAATCTCATAAAAAATGAAAACCCAACCTTGAAATTAAAAAACCTTATTTATAATAATTTCGATTGAATTCAACCAACTCAAGTTGACTACCTTCCTAGTGAGAACTCTATGCAATGCACTTCCTCTTGCTTTCCTAGAAGAACCAGAGCTTCCTTCATTCACATTCTTAGCTTTTACAATGGTAGATAGGTCATCTTGAGGTCAAGAGAAGATCAAGAGGTTTAGGGATATGGTTTATCTTTTAGAAGATGATACATATGAGAATGAAAAAAGGATCATGGGTCAATTTTTTTTAGGTCATGAACCTGAATCCCAAAATTCTAACATACACAAAATGTTTTAGGTAAATTATAACTAATAATAACTAAAATAAAATAAATAATAAAATAAATAAATTCCATTTTAAAAAACTAAACATTAAAATTTTGAAATATAATAAACTAAATTAATTTATATAAAGAATAAAAAAATTATTAATATATCACAAATTAAATTTTAAATAAATAAGATAAATTATATTCATTTAAATTTGAATAATTCACATTATCTTTTCATAAAATCAAATTATTCACATGTAATGGGTTTTTTAAAAATATATGCCAATTGGTTTTTATTAGAGATAAATTCAAGAGTAATATCACCTTTTTTAGCATGATCTCTCAAAAAAGGATTCATTATATCTATATGATTTATTATATTCTTTGAAATGTTGATAGAACTTGTGTTATCATGTTTAATTTATACTCGATTATAATTTCATCCAAAATCCATTTAGGTGTGTTTCATCCATAATACTTGTTCACAATAATTACAAGCAACAATGTATTCTACTTCAACAGTAGATAATGCAACAAATTTTTGTTTCTTACAAGACTGGGAAACTAGGGATTGACCAAAAAAATGGTAGGTTCCTGAAATAATCTTTATATATAGTCTATAACAACCAAATTCATCATTATAATATTAATTTTGATTAAAATAATATGTTTTTGGAAAAATTAAGGAGATAGAAATTGTTTATTTTAAATAGCTTCAAATTATTTTGGAAGATTTAAATTAGATTCTTTAGGGTTTTCATGGAATTTATCAAAAATACATACTAAAAACATAATATATAGTCTAATATAATTAAAATGTAATAGGATCCTAATTATTCCTATGTATCTCTTATTTTCAAATGGTTTCCCAGCTTCATCCAAGTCAAGTTTTTCATTTGAACTCATAGGAATTGTATATACTTTACCACTTTGAAGTTAAAACATTTTAAGTAAGTCAAATATATATTTTAATTTATTTAGAAAATTTTCAATGTCTTTTTTATAAATATTAAATCCTAGAAAAAAATGTAAATAACCCATAATTCTCATTTCAAATTCTTTTTTCATGATTTTTTTAAAATTTATTACACTTTTTTATTTCAGGAACAAAAAATCACATCATCAACATATATCTAAAATAGAAAAATATATGTACCTAAATTTTTCTTAAATATAGTAGGATCTTCCTTACATAATAAAATAACAATTTATAAAATAATTGAACTTAAATTTTCATATAAAGCTCTAGGTTCTTATTTATGTTTATAAAGATATTTGGTATATTTAAAAGGTGAATTTGTAAAAAGAGGATTTTCAAAACCCTAGGTTTTTTCAATATAAAATTCCTCCATAAGAAAATCAATTAGAAAATTAGATTTTAGATCCATATAATAAAAGTTGGAATTCATATGTGATGCATATGATATAATAATTATAATGACTTCTAGTCTAGCTACAGGTGCAAGTGTTTCTTCATGATTTATACCTTCTTCTTGATTATAAACTTTGGAAACTTGTCTAGACTTAATCTTAGTGATCACACCATGATCAGATTTTTTATTCTTATAAACCCTTTTTGTTCCAATAATTAGATAGTAAGAGGGTCTATGAACTTATACCCAAACCTTATTCCTCTTGAACTGGTTTAATTCATATTACATTGCTACAACCCAACTCTCATCTACTAAATCTTCTTCAATAGTATTAGGTTCTAATTGATATAGAAATATGGAAAACTATAAAAAAATTCCTACACTCTTTATAGTCATAATCCCTTTATCTATGCTTCCAATAATTGCTTCTAAGGTATGGTTCTTAAGGGTTCAAGGATTTCTAGGTAGCACACATCTGGGTTCACCGATATCCAACCTTTCGGGATTTGGTTATAGAAAATCAGTTTCCAACTCTTCATCCATTTTCATTTCAAAGAGATTTTAAGGTCTCATGTTTTCAAAAAAATCACTTAACTCATCAATTTGATTCATTTTGTGATCAAAAGGATCACTTTCATCAAATTTCAATCGAGATGATTCTTAAAAAATATTTGACCTTTTATTGAAAGATGTATATACCTTGGAAGTAGTATAACTACCAAGTAAGATTCATTCATCAACATTTTAATCAAATTTACTAAGATCATCCTTTTTGTTTAAAATATAAACCTTGTATCCAAACACATTAATGTAACCAAATTTGGGCTTTCTATTATTCCCTAGCTTTTATAGTGTTTTCTTCAAAATATGTCTTATTAGAACATAGTTTATATAGTACCCCCAATTTCTGGTATGTAACACTTAATTGATTCTTTTCATGGTTATAATGTTTAAGGGTGATGTATGATAGAGTTGGGAGAAGTTTGGAAGTGGTTTTGGGAAAAAATGGAAGTCAGACAGGTGGTGCACGGTTTGCCTAACCATGCGGCCAAACCATGCACAATGATTCTCTTAAGACTGTAGCTTCAGCATGGTTGGAGCATGGTTAGGGATACTGTGTGAGGAATCTATGCGAGGGTCTTCCTAGGCAGTATCTAATGCACGGTTAGTGCACAGTTTGTCTAACTGTGTGAACTAACCGTGTGGAAGGTTTAAGTGAGATCCTAAAAAAGTGGATCTCATAAATTTTTTCCTTTAAGTGGGCCCTTTTTTATCCTAAGTGGCCATAACTTGGGATTACTCACAATTAAAGGTGGTAGAACCTCTCCCAAACATTTTGGAGGCGATTTGATGGCTTCCCTTGGTGCATCGAAGCTGAATTCTTGGGGTATGTGATTGTTCTTCTTTGTTCTTAATCGATTTCCTATATCTACTTAGATATACTTCTTATCTTCTCTTTGTGTCTTAGATCTATGCCTGTTATGGGTAGATATAGGTGTTTGGATTCCAAGTATTATGAGATTAGGTCTTTATCTTTCTAGGAGAAGATATCTAAGGCAAATTCTTGGAGAATCGACCTGGTTTTCTTGTTCATTCTTTGTTCATTGTGGTTTTCATCAAAACATTAGAGGTAGGAGGATTTTTTCTCAACTCCACTTAATAAAAATGAATATAATGATTTAAAATTGAATGTGGGTGTGAATTTATTTTGATTTTGTTGTTGAAATTTTGTTGGAAACCTTCTTGAGTGATGGTTGTGAAATCTGGAAAATTTGAGATTTTGAATGAATGCATTGGTTCTTGGTTTTAAAATGTGGATTTTAAAAAGGGAATTTTCCTGGATTTTTGGAACATGATTAGGATAGATGTTTTTTAATAAAAAGTAATGTTATATTTAAATTAAATGTTGCTTTGAAATTGGTTGTGCTTTGATTTTCAATAAAAGTTCATTTTTAATGAAATGGTTTATTGTGGAAATGGAAACATTTGGCATAATTGTTGTTGGTGTGAGTTCATGCATAATATTCCCTTAATAAGGGATTATTACCATTAGGGTACAATGGACGTGACCCTGTATTAGGGGTGTGTGACATTGGGACACAAGGCGATTGGACGAGAGACCGCTAATGAGTATGGAACTGTCAAACGAATCATGCATGTGTGGGTGTGTTGTGAACTATGGAAATGGGAATGACAAATGATAGGAAGAATGGGTTTTAAATAATTGATTAGTTATTTTTTCTGAGAAAATAACTTTCTAGAAATTGGTTTCATTTGGTTTTGTTTTCACTTGGTTTCAAACGGTTTTTGGAACTTGTTTATATTTGGTTTTAAATTGTTTTGGTAAAAAATAGTTATTAACAATTTTATATAAATGTGCCTAACTTTTCTATCCTAGTGGTGTGAGTAGGGAAGTCATTGGGGAAAACCTACTAAGTTTTATACTCACCCCTACTTTGGAACTTTGTTTCTTTTGTAGATGCTATCTTCCGGGATAGGGGAAAAGGTAATGTTTCACATATGTTTCGCACTACCTTGTGATGTTTGGGCTATTCATTGATGGTGAAGCTCGGATCGTGTGAAGCATGATGTCTTATAGTATTTTTAGTGTCTTTATTTTTTATCTTCTATGTTATTTGATACTTGTTTGTTCTTCCATTTTTGTGCACTTTGGTGTGGTTTTGAGATACATGAAGTTGTTTAGTTGTCTTTCATGTTCATACATCATTAGTGAATGGTTTGGTTGTTGGCTTGTTGGTTTATTTATTGAAGGGTAAATCGTCCCCCACTTGTATTTGAAACCCTTTAGCATTTATTTCTAGACTTTGGAATCTTGGGGATGTCTCTTAAGGCCAATTAATGACTTGTTGTGCTCTCAAGACAATGAGAATTTGAGGTTCATTACAAATGGTATCAGTATGGTCCTTCCTCTGTGGTACACATGTTATCAGCTTGTTTGGTCCTTGTATAACAAGTTTTCATCAGTGTTCTTGGTCTTGGAGTTGAAATTATTTCTTTTATATTCCTTGGGTGGAAATCTTAGATAGGAGTATTATTTTCAAAACATGAAATGTATAGCATAAAAGGACATAGCTGACCCTTTTATGTTGAACTTAAAGTTACTAGGGAGTTGGGTACATAAGTGTTTCAAGACACTTTTAGGAAATAGGAATCTCATTGTCATTGGTTTATCCAATGAGATGAGCATGAAATTCATTGTAGAGGAATTAATTCCCACTAGGAGTGCATACATCATTTTGAGGAATGATTCATGTGGTGAAAAAGTGTTCATTTTTGAAAAAGTATGAAATTGTTTTTCAAATAAAAGATTTTGAAAAACGAAATTCTTATGGTATTTTGAAAATGGTTTAATTTCAAAAAGAATACTGAATGTTTTCAAAAATGGATGAACATGGAAAAAGGTTTCTTTTGGAAAACAATGTTGTGATATTTGATGTGATATAATTTGAAATGCTAAGCCATAAGTTTCTAGAGAGTGAAATTGATGGAGTTTGTTGTTGGTTTAGAAAATGGAACCCAATAGGCGTCTTCAAACCCAACTCGAAGAAGCTATGGAGAATGTGGTTTCACCTGAACCACGATTGAACCATGAGATGGTTCAGAGTATCATCCAGGATTTTAAGCTATGGATACGGGGAACCACATGAATTATCCAAGGCATGTTGATCATACCATCCGGTTCATGAAGCAGAATCCACTGAATTTCTGGTGTGATGTTGAACCCAAGAAAGCAGAGGTGTGGTTCAGTAGGATGAATCATATCTTTGACTTAATTAGAACACCTGTAGAGCTAAATGTCAAGCTTGAAATGTGCATTCTTGATTATCTTGCACGCCAGTGGTTGTATTTATCAGTAAAGGATAAATTGGATGAAGGCATCACATGGGAGTATTTTGAGGAATTTTTCAACAAAAAATTATATCCTCACATGTTCAAGATCCAGAAAATAATAGAATTCTTCAGTATGAAACAAGAGAGTCTATCTATCATAGAGTATGTATCTAAGTTCATGAATTTAGTACATTTATTACCAGAAGTTGTGGAAAGTGAGTCCTCGAAGGCACAAATCTTGGAATCGGGGCTATGAAAAGAGATTCAATCAAATATTACAGTACTCTATATTACGGATTATATGGATATGGTAAAAAAAGATACTGTGGTTGAATATGATATCTCAGGGTCTATGGGAGGAGTTATGATGATACCCAAAGGGAATGGTGGGAACTCAAACACTGGGAGTAAGCGAAAAAGGGAAACCTATTTCCAAGGTGGAAGTGAAAATCAGATGGTTGGATCAGCGAACCTTCCTCCATGACCCAGAGCAATGTAGGTTTCTTTCAATGTGGTTCGCTCGACCACATAAACACAGAGTGTATGATACAACCTCGATTATTTCATAATTACAACAATATAGGTCATATTCAGTTCTATTGTCATTTTTCTCCAAGGTCAGGTGCTTGAGACACTTCTCAGGCATTGCAAGCATCGTATGCTTTGACAGGACGAGGACAACAGAATCAGCCTCATTATCAGAGAAGCTATATCCATGATGATTCTAGAAATACCATGACTCATCAACCGGGTAAATCTCAGTAAGGAAACAAGGAGAATAATGCAGCAACGAAACAATTGTATGGAGCCAAGAAAATTATTACCGATGATTAGGCTAGACCATCAACGGTGAGAGGTACAATTTTTTTTGAATTCTACACTTGTGAAAATTCTATTTGATACTGGTGCATTGAATTATTTCATTTCTTTTAGTTCTGTTGAATTTCTATGTTTAAAGTTGTAAATGACACCTTCTGTTTTAAAATTGCAAACTCTTCTTGGAGAAAGAGAATTTCAAGACCTTGTGTGTTGAGCATGTGTTATAACTGTTGATGAAGATGAGAAGAAATGGAACTTCTCAATGTTGGACATGGATTTCAATGATGTAATCCTAGGTATGGATTGGTTGAAAAAATTTAAGGAACACATCAACTATTATAGGATAACATTCAGTTTCATAACTGAGGATGGCATCGAGCATATCTTCATAGAAGAGAGGATGGCAACAAAAGGGAAAAAGAGATTATTGGCACCAACGGTGGTAACAGAATCTTATCAATTGGCAACGTTGACTTTGGAATCAATGGAAGGGATATAGGAAATTATTTTTCCAGTAGTTTTGGATTGCTTTCTAGATGTATTTACTAAGAACTTCTCAAGGTTACCACCTATAAGGGAAGTAGATTTTATGATTGATCTCTTTCTGGGGACTAGTCCTATTTATCTTCTATATTATAGGATGGAGCCAATAGAGTTAAGGGAATTTAAATTGCTGTTGTATGATCTAGAAAGAAAGGGTTTAATTTGGCCAAGTACATCTATGTGGGAATCATCAATCTTGTTCGTGAAGAAATAAGATGGAACTCTTCAGCTGTGTGTTGATTATAATAAGCCTAACCAAGTTAAGATAATGAATAAATATCCACTTCCATGCATTGATGATCTATTTTATCAATTATGGGGAGTTCAGTGGTTCTCCAAGATTGAATTGTGATCTGGATATCACCAATTGAGAGTTTGGAAGAAGGATATTCTAATGATAGCTTTCAGAAGCAGATATGGACACTATGAATATGTATTCATTCCTTTTGGTCAAACGAATGTACCAATGGTTTTCATGGCTTTGATGAATCAGATTTTTAGTGATATCTGGATTATTTTTTTTTGTGTTTTTTTTGGATAAAATATTGGTGTATTCAAATACAAGGGCTGACCATGAGGATAACCTTGAAATAATGTTACAAATCTCGAGAGATCACTATTTGTTTTTTAAATTATCAAAGTGTGATTTCTGGATAAAGGAAGTACGTTTTCTTGTCCATGTAATTTTTAAAAAAGGTGTTTCTATTGATCCTGAAAAGATAGAAGTTGTTATCTTCTGGAAACCACTAAATAATTTTTTCAAGATACGAAGTTTTCTTGGTCTAGATGGTTATTATAGACACTTTGTGTGTGACTTCTCAAGACTATATTCACCAATGGCATCTTTGAAAAAGAAAAATACTCCATTCCAATGGACTAAGGAATGCCAAAAATCATTTAGGAACTAAAATTCCATCTTACATCGGCACCTATCTTGATCTTTTCAGAATAAGGATAGGGGTATGTGGTGTATTGTGATGCTTCAAGATCAGGGTTGGGATGGTTTCTCATGCAAGGAGACCATGTGGTTGGTTATAGTTCAAGGAAATTGAGGGTACATGAGAAGAATTACCCAACACAAAATTTGGAGTTAGCTGCAGTCTTCCATGCCTTGAAAACATGGATACACTATCTCTTTGGTGAGAAATTCACTGTGTTCACGGACCACAAAAGCTTGAAACACATTTTCTCACAACGAGATTTGAATCTGAGACAAAGGAGAAGGATGGAGTACCTCCAAATGTTTGACTTTGACTTAATTTATACAGTAGGGAAAGAGAATTTAGTGGAGGATGCATTGAGTAGAAATTCATATGCTCTATTAGAAAAAGAAGCTTCAGATGGATGGCAGTCGATGTCGGTCCTAGCTAACATGCATGTAGAATGTGAAAACTGAGGTGATGTTGC
Organism: Viscum album; assembly: GCA_963277665.1. Lineage (NCBI taxonomy): Eukaryota > Viridiplantae > Streptophyta > Magnoliopsida > Santalales > Viscaceae > Viscum > Viscum album. The sequence goes on from OY728164.1 coordinate 1,182,824,612, forward strand.
AGTTTTATTCGAAGCTATTCTTATTCCAAATTTGGTAAATATGGTCAAATAGGCACAAACACTTGATGAAGAATGTCTGGTTATGAGTTCAAAACTCAATTGTGGGGAGACCATTGAGGGTTGGAAACATGATGGGAGTTCAGTTTTGTGATTTAGAAATTGAATGGTTGTGCCTATGGCTTATCAGGAACAACTCTTTCATGCTTAACACCATTCAATATGGGTTGTACATCTAGGTACATAGAATATGTATAAGGAATTAAAGGCACAGTTTTGGTGGAGCGGCATGAAAAGGAAAGTGGATGAGGTTTTCTAGCGGTGCTTAACTTGTCAGAAAGTTAAAGTAGAGCATCAGAGGCCGACATGAATATTGCAGTCTTTACCTATACTAGTATGTAAATAGGAGAAGATATCAATGAATTTTGTTACAGGTCTTCCAGGAATGGTTCAGAAACATGATTCAATATGGTTGATAGTGGATCGTCTTACCAAGTCGGCCCATTTCATCCCTATTCGTGAAACTCATACAGCGAAGGATCTATAAAATATCAATATATGAGAAGTGGTAAAGAGGCATGGTGTACCAGTTTCAATAGTCTCAGATAGACATCCAAGGTTCATGTCTCATTTTTGGAAATCCTTACAACAGGCTCTTGGGACTCAGTTGACTATGAGCACAGCGTATCATCTTCAGACGGATGGGCAATCCAATTGGATGATACGGATGTTGGAAGATATATTGCAGGCTTGTGTAATGGATTTTGGTGGCTCATGGGAGGATTATATACCCTTGGAGGAGTTCTCATACAATAAAAACTATCACTCCTCGATACACATGGTTCTGTTTGAACCAATGTATGGGCGTCCTTGTCGTTCTCCACTATGATTGGTGGAAACAGGTTAAAATTCACTAGTTGGGCTGAGGCTTGTCCAAGAAATAATGGAGAAAACCTAGTTGTTTAGAAAGAGGATGGAGACGGCTTAGAGGCATCATAAATATTATGCATATCACCATCTAAGGTCATTGTCATTTTCCGCGAGTGATCATGTTTTCTTAAGGATCTCTCCAAGACATGGACATCGACATTTCAGAAAGTAGGGAAATTTATCTCCTAGATACATTCCCATTTTGAGATACTAGAATGGGTCAGATAGGTGGAATAACAATTGAAATTACCACTATGATTCAGTTTGGTTTATAATGTGTTCCATGTATCTCAGTTGAAATAGTATCAACCTGATCCTGACCATGTGATCAAATGTGATTACGTTGACCTAGAGTTGGATGTTTCGTTGATATACATCCCGATATGGATTGTGGATAGGAAATAGAAAGTCTTGCATGGAATGATCATCAGTCTAGTGTGGGTTTTATGGAATCGTGGTCAGATTCTGGAAGAGACTTTAGAACTTCAGAAGAAAATGAAATATCAGTGGCCAAAACTCTTTCACATCAGCGAATGTTTTCGACTTTCTAAGGACGGAAAGACCAATGGTGGGGAGAATTTAGTACCCCTGGTTTCTATTATGTAACCCTTACTTGATGATTTTCATGTTTATAAAGTTTAAGGGTGGTTGATGAGAGAGTTGGGAGAACTTTGTATGTGGTTTTGGGGGAAAATGGAAGTTTCACGGGCGATGCACAATTTGCCAAACGATGCGGCCAAACCGTGCGTAATGATCCTCTTGAGTAAGTAGCTCCAGTACGATTGGAGAATAGTTATGGATACCATGCTAGGAAGTCGTGCGAGGTTCTTCCTAGGCAGTATCTAACACACTGTTTGCACATGGTTTTTCTAACCGTGTGAACTAACATTGCGAATGGTTTAAGTAAAATCCTAAAAAAGTGGATCTCACATGTTTTTGCCTTTAAGTGGGTATTTTTGGATCATATGTGGTTATAACTCTAGATTACTCTTAATTGAAGGTAGGATAACCTCTCCCAATCATTTTGGAGGTGATCTAAAGGCTTCCCGTGGTTAATTGAAGCCAAATTTTTGAGGTAAGTGATCGTTCTTCTTCATTCTTGATTGATTTCTTAGATCTACTTCTTCTCTTCTCTTGGTTTCAAGTATATATTCCTGTTATGGGTAGATCTAGGTGTGTGGATGAAAATTATGATGATATTTGGTCTTGATATTTCTAGGAGAAGATATCTAAGTTGGATTCTTGTAGAATCGACCCAGTTTTCTTGTTCAATGTTTGTTCGTTGTAGTTTTCATCAAAACCTTTGAGGTAGTAAGATTTTTTCTCGAATCAAGTTAGAATAAATGATTTTAATGATTTGAAATTGAATTTGGGGTGTTAATTTATTGTGATTTGGTTGTTGAACTCTTTTTAGAAACCTTCTTGAGTAATGGTTGTGAAATTTGGAAAATTGGATATTTTGAATGAATGCTTTTGTTATTGGCTTTAAAATGTAGATTTTAAAAATGGGATTTTCATGGATTTTTTGTAAAATATTGGGAAATATGTTTTCAACAAAAAAGGAATGTTTATTGAAATTAAATGTTTCTTTGAAATTTTTTCTTCTTTGGTTTTCAATAAAAGTTCAATTTTATTGAAATGGTTTATTGTGGAAATGGAAACATTTGGCATAAATGGTGTTGGTCTGAGTTCATGATTAATATGCCTTAATAAGGGATTATTACTATTGGGGTACAAGGGAAATGACCTTGGATCAGGGGAATGTGTCATTGGGACACAAGGTGATTGGACGAGAGGCCGCTCATTAGTATGGAACTGGAAAACGAAGAATTCATGTGTGTGTGTTGTCAACTATGGAAATGGGTATTCCAAATGATAAGAAACATGGGGTCAAATATTGGATTAGTTATTTAATGGAAAACACTTGCTATAAATTGGTTTCATTTGGTTTTGTTTTTACTTCGTTGCAAATGGTTTTTGGAACTTGTTTATATTTCGTTATAAACTGTTTTGGTAAATTTTTTTATATAAATAGTTTTATATAAATATGGAAACCTTTTCTATCCTAGTAGCATGAGTAGGGAAGTCATTGGAGAAAACCTAATGAGTTTTATACTCACCCTTTCTTTGTAAATTTGGTGATTTTGTAGATTCTATATTCTGGGATAGGGGCGAAGGTAATGTTGCACACGTGTTTAGCACTACCTCATGATATTTGGGCTGTTCGGTGATGGTGGAGCTCAAATATTGTAGAGAATGAAGTCTTGTAGTCTTTTGTGGGTCTTTAGTTGTTATACTCTGTGTACTTTGATAATTTTTTGGTCTTTCGATGTTGTGAAATTTGGTGTGGTTTTGAGATACATGAAGTTGTTTAGTTGTCTTTCTTATTCACGCATCATCAGTGAAAGGATTGGTGGTTGGCTTGTTGGTTTATTTCTTAAAGGGTAAATCATCCCCCACTTGTATTTGAAACCCTTTGGCATTTACTTCCAGACTTTGGCATCCTGGGCATGTCGCTTAAGGCCATGTAATGACTCATTGGGATGTCAAGACAATTAGAATTAACAGGTCATTACAATTTATGGCATAATATATTGTATTCATATAATCATCCCAAAAAATGAGTAGGCAAGATATATTCACATTACATTATTTTTTGAAATTTTAGGCAAAGTCTTATCTCTTCTCTCAACAACACCATTCTATTGAGGTTCCCTATGGGAAAAAGTGTGTTTGATAACACGTTTTGAATAATGGGAATTGAACTCATTATTTTCAAATTATCTTTGATGGTGTAGAGACCTAGTTTTTCCCTTGTAATACTTTGACATATTTCTACATATATTTCCAAATCTAGGAGATGAGACGACATGCGATTCTAAGGCCCAGTGTGATTGGAATTGATTTTATAAAAATATTAAATATATTTTATATTACATGAACACAATTTTTTAATGAAAATGTGACAAATTTTAAAATTAATCTAGGATGATAAATCCAAGATGACCTTTAATTCTGGAATGTAATTTTTACCCTAGGCACGACCTAAGATAAGTCGAAGTGGGGCGTTCCTACATCTCACTTATTAGCGGTATATTCAGTTGGTTAATGAATTAAATTGATTAAATTAATATAGTATTTTAACCTAATTAGGATCCTATAAGAATACTGTCATGGTGAATTGACAAGGGTAAGCCTCATAACCCTGTGACCTTTGAGATCTTCTTCCTCCTCTCCTTCTCTTGGAAAGTTTCATCTGATGATGATGAAATTGTGGATAAAAGCATAGAAGAGTGTTAAAAATGCAATTAATTTTTCCATTCATTGGAGGGAATATTATTTGATGAATAACGGTCCAATATTTAGTCAGTACTTTTCATTTTTTGTATTATTCCCATTTTGATTAAATTAATTGAGCAGATCAATCCCCTCCTTTGATCTGCGCCAATTGTGACCTTTGAATGTACTCGTGTAATGGTTATTTAATTAATATTTGTTTTTATAACCTTATTTATCCCTATTCTTGATAATTAAACAATAATTATTAAAAAAATTGATAAAAATTTATATTGTTCCTTCACCCCCCCCCTCCCCACCCTCAATTGCTCCGCGTTCTTCACTGGTTAGACCCTGCTGTCCTGGTTCGACATTGTCAAGTGGTACCATGCCTGATCAAAAACCCAAAATCATGATGAAACGATGCATGAGGGATTGATCAAATAATATAAGATAAATATATAATGAATATATGACGTGGTTTATCGTTTTGATGATTAGAGATCAATCTTTTGATGAAAGAAGGACCAGAGGTGTGTGGGGCCTGCGATGAACATCTAAGGACCGAAAAAACTGATTTTCATCCACTGGATGGAAAAAATGATAGATATAAAATAGATATACCAATTTTGTATGGTTTTTAAGTGATATTTTTAGTGGTATGGTACGATTAAAAATGTTGAGAACAAATCTATATTTCTATACAAAATCCTAACAACAAGCCATGTAATTCGAAGAACGCACGACATGTTAGGCCCTAGCTACATCAGATAGATTTTTGGAAGATTATAAGTATCACACACCATTTGAGACCCCTAAAAACAATGTGGCCTCATTCTAGTGTAATCATCATGTACTCTGAGAGTAGACAACCATAAGCACTAGCAGGCACATCGTGTACAAAAGTACACGGGCACGAGGTAAAGTACACAAACATGGGATAGAAACATGTACATAGTAAAGCACACAAGCCAAAACTTGAATGTCATGGTCATTCCATGTATATCCTCTATGCTCCATGTATCCCTATATGGTTGGAAATATGTGTACCTCTAGGGACACGACCAAGACCACACTTTGTGTGGGTTCACTCACACGTTGTGTACCCCTTGGATCCTTTTGAGGAAACTCTAATATTCTATATCTCTTTATTTTGAACTCGGGTTTTTTTCTATGAGTGTATTATCTTGAGTTTTTTCATGTAGAACATGATTCCCCCCATTCTAGATTTTGTGATACGATATGAAATGTTACAGGAATGATTCTTATTTAGGTAATGCTCGATGATGACAGTGATCAGACAGAGGAACACCAGAGTCTCTAGAGTAGAACCCCCCACCCATATGGTATTAGGTCCTCTACCTATTGAGTTGAACCCACTTATACAATAGGTTTGTTCCACTAGGTAGTTAGAGGACCCGTGGCTAAGCTTATGGTGGTTTTTACCCTATAGGTCAAGGACCTAAACCTTAGTGTAACTAGGGGTTCCACTCTAGTCATCGAGGACTAATTCTCTATCCAATAGTGGGTTCAACTCAATAGGTCGAGGAACCATTCCCATTATTGTGGGGGTTCCACTTTATTGTCTCTGAAGATCCTCTTCATGATCACTATAATTGTTGAGCATCACCAAATTAAGAATTGTGCCTAAAACATATGACATCATATCCTAAAATCCAAAACAGAGGGAACCAACATGTTTTACATAAAAAACTTAGGATAGGATACTCATGGGACAAAATATGAGTTAAAACAAAGGATATACATAGGATTAAAGTTTCTTTAATGAGTTAAGGGGTACACATTGTGTGATGGAAACCACATAGTGTGTGGTCCGGTTCCATAACCTAGTATTATCCCTAGAGGTACACATCTCTCCAACCATTTAGGGATACATGATGCTTATGGTATTTAAACAGCATGACCGTGCCACTTAGGGTCCCACCCATTTGTTTGGTCATGTCTGTGAATCCATTCTATGTCTATGTACTTTACCTCGTGTTTGTGTACTTTGGTACAAGGAATTCCTAGCCACGCCTATGCTCGTGTACTCTTAGAGTACGAGATGAGTCTTCCAGCACTAGGTCACATAGTGTGTCGGGGTATCACATTATAGAAACCCTATCCTTTTACACATAACATTACATGATTTTTAGAATTATCATACATCAGAGTACAAGCCAAGTATTGTGAAGTCTAGTGTCTTGGAAGACTAGGTAAATAAAACTGAAAACAAGGAACCAATGAAAACATTTATTTATTTAATATTCATATTGAGCTTCTAACTTTTATTTTTCTCATACATCTGCATAGGGTACCTTAGAGAACACATGAAAAAAGGTATGAGTTAAATATCCAAGTTAGGGAAAAAATATATGAACAAAGCCTTAACATATGGGATAGAAGGCATGACATGGTGATATAAAAAGACATGTAACATATGGAATCACAACATATAAACATGGAATCATAATAAATATGGAGTAATAATAATGTAGAATGAACATAAAACATGAATTTATCATGAGTTAAGGATAACTTCCAAGACCGTTTCACTTGGTAGCACAAGCCAAGGCTAACCACCAAGATTGTCACACATGGTAGGGCAAGCCAAGTCTAACAGCCAAGACCATCACACATAACTTCTCATGTGACTCAAATTTATCCAATACATTGGAGAACTATCTAGGATCACCCATATTAACTTTTCATAAATATTTTTTCCACATAAAGAATAATACATAATCACTCTTACAAAAACATAAGGGTTACCCATGGAAAGAATAGGGTACCACAGTAATGTCATAAATCATAACAAATAGGTGTACTATTAAAGTGTCTATGAAGGAAAGGAACTAAAATATTAATAGAAATTCATAAGTGAAAACAATCATGTATCATGGTAAGTGGTTTCAAGTATAAGTTACAACATGTAAGATAATTATTTAAGAAATTTTAGCATTAAAACATTTTTTTGCGGTTTTAAGGAAAATACTATAGAGCCTTTAAAAAAAAGAGAACAATCCTTTATATAAAACAAGAAGTGAACCAAAAATGTTTTAATAAATAAAAAATACTTATTTTAAAAAGATAATGGCATATTAAAACAGAAGATAGTGTCCACTTGAAATAAGGTAGGAATTCAGGAAGTTCCCTCAAGACAGGTTTTCTTACCGGGAAGTATAGACGAGGGAATCACTAAAAAACATGTATATACCCAAAAGATAATGATGAGTGGATATTGATAAATGAATTTGGTATAAATACACATAATTTATAATATTCACATAAAAATATAAGAAAAATTAATTTTTGTAATAATAAAGGTGAGGCAACCCGAGGGAATAAAGTAGGTTCGGGTAGAATCCCTTACGGATTATCAGCATGGTATCGGGTGTACTTAAGAGGGATTAATGAGAGGAAAAAGAGTTTATCATAACTTATAAATCATCATTTAAGTGTGGGGTGGTGAAAAATAATGTTATAGTCAGTGTCCTAAGAACCAACTATTTTTAATTTGATTACGTGAATGTACACTTATTATATATTGTTCATTGTTCTGCATGATTTTAATATTATTATGTCCTGGAATATTTGTTGCATAAATAAGTTCATGGAAGATCCTGAGTATGATGAGAACCTTGAAATGATATAACAATATTCTTAAATAAAGTTCTATGGTTAGATGACATACTATGATAGGACACATAGTATACAGACCATCATGTGCGAGTACTTGTAAGAAGACGAGACACTCTCTCATAGAGTTCACACTTGGTAATATCCAATATAAGAGATTATGAGAACAGATCCACCAGTTGTAATTCTACATATCATGGTGTCATCTGACATTACTATCCACGAGCGTGTGTAATGGTCCTTAGATGGGAATATTATCATTAACTCATGTAATGACTCGCGCACTTAGATTTGCTGATGAAAACCGTCACGAAGATAGTTGGTGGGAAGTAGGGTACGTTGGGTGCGTCATGAATGACATGTTTTTAATGGATAAATAGAGGAAGGATTTGTCCCTTCCATATTTATGTAAGTAGAAATCTTGGTCCCTTTGATTTAAAAAAGAACTGTCACCCAAATTCCATGGTCATGGTGTAACGGCAAGTTTATTTCTGGAAGTCAAAGAATTACAGATCAAGAATATAGGTTTATGACACTACCATGAAACCTGCTCGACGAGATATTGAGAAAAAGGGTTTAAATTACATAGTAAGTGTTTGTATGAGGTGACACATCAGTACGACGTCAAATTATTTCTCTTGGGTGCCTTGTCCCATAGCTAGACAGTAATCTTGGACTTTAGGCAAGCCCATTGAATTCCAATGAGAAAGAGGCCTAGAGGGTCACACACTAAGTGTATCCAAGTATATCAAGTAGAATAAAGATTATTATCATACATGGTTTAATAATTATTCAAATAATCCTAAATCGTTTTTACTTATGGAGGAAGAATAAAATAAAAACAAGATATACACGCCCTGTATTAATGATTACACGCTTTGTAGTTTTTATGAAAAAACAAGTACACTCCATGTATTAAAGATTACACGCTGTATAGTTTTTTCAGTCAGGATTTTGAGGATATAATATTTTTTATTAAATGATATTTATTATAATCAGTGTGGGCGCATGTCAAGGAATTAATTATTCTACATGGGGGTTTTCAATAAGAGTTAATGAAATAAATAAAACACATAACACGTTTATTTATTTTCATAACTCTAAAACCTCAAACTTGATTATAAATATCCTCACAACCCCAACACTTTTCCCCAATCATTGTGCACAACAATTCTGGGGAATTATTTCAAGGCCGAAAGAACTACTTCCCCCAAGAACTCTCTCAATACTGAGATAGATCTTCCTCCATCGGATCTAGATGATCTAAAGTGGAAAACGCAATCAAATGTTTCTCTATGCTAGCACCTGGATAATCCTTTGGCGACATCTAGATATACGTGGTGCATGTGTGGATCACTGCTTGAGGAAGTCTATCCTTGGCTTCTGCGACGCAATGACAAATCACATTAAAACATGATCAAAAATATCAACTAAGAAATAACACCAAAAAGGTACCTCTTGTAAATTAATTAAATTAATTATAATCAACTTATGACAATCCTCAATTGTTGTTATGGGAATATCCTTTTTCATTGTCTATTTTTAAGATTCGATTCGTGGAGGCTGGCGTTTATCATCATATTGATCACGGATTGATCAATACTAATGACAAAAAGCCAAGTGGTCACATCCACCTACGAGCTTCTACTACACTCGGAACCATCAAATGGTATCGGAGGGAGGATACAATGTTGATTATAGTTATTTAATTTTCTTTGATAATTTACACATTTATATTTGATTAAATTCAATATAAATCATTCTATAAAAATGAATGAACGAGTTCTATTCTTCCTCTTTCATTTCTCGATTCACATCATAGAAATGACATTTTAATTTTAATTTTTATTAAAATAAAAATGAGGAACTCATCCGGAGGAGCCTCTCTTTCTGTCTGTACAACACAAGAATACACGGCATGTAGTGAAAACTACACGCCGTGTACTTAGGTTCAATGAACCGGTACTGGTTCACCAAAACACTCTGTGTGAATTGATAATGCCTAAGTATTTATTACACCACGTTGAACAGAATTGAATGGATCGTGGAAATCGGAATACATGGTGTGTATGTTGAATCAACACGTCGTGTAGTCTGATCCGGCCCAGGTGAAATCGTGTACAAGGAGAATCCATGTACCATGTACATGGGATTTCTAGGCCGGTAACTGCATAATAAGGAAGTACATGCCATTTTAGATTAATCTACACGCCGTGTACTCCAAAATTTCCAATGTACAGAAAATACGTCAAATCCCCCAGCGTGTACTTTGGATAAAGGGTGAAAAATATACACCATGTAATATATCCTAAAGGCTGTGTACTTTCTAGAAATGGAATTTCACCAGGTTTCCTACAAAGTACAAAGACTTGTACAATGAATATGGATGAGAAGAATCTCAAGGAAATTCATAAATGAATTTAAGATAAATAATTGATTAATTATAAGAACATAATTGATTGAATTCAAGAACGACTTATCTTAAATGAAAGAATGATTAAAAGAATTTGAATTCTAAATATTCATAAATGTCTTTGCATGCTATGGATGATTAGGAGCTAGACCAAAGACCCTTTTTGTGTGTATGATTTCATTTAAATTTATTTAATTTTAATTCGTTAGCCTGCGAGCCTTCTTCCAATAATATGTAGGGAATGTGTGACCACGTTTTCTTTAATGTAAATCCCATGTAATGAAGGATCTCTCAAGTTAGAGGAGACGGTTCAAAACCTGAAGCTGAGGTGAAACCAACCCAAGAAGATACAAAGGTGGAAAGGTGGTAGCTGAAAAACACGAACCATCAGGTTCAAGGGGTTTTTCCCTAGGTTAGGGTTAGCTTATCAAAACTGCTATATAAGATAACCAATAGAAGCTCATGATCATGCCATATTATTTTATTTTTTTCTAATTTCTTGGTTTATTTCTTATGTATGTATTGTCACGATCAGATAATTAATGAAATAAACAAACATGAAAAGATGGAATAAAATAAAAACTAGACTATATGTAAACATTATCAGAATATGGTTAATCACTTAAGCTAGCATCACTTAATATTAACATACTTGTGATAATGCAAAACTAAGAATAAAGAATAAAATCCCTCAAATACAATATTAAGTCAGACCAAGTCTTCCATTACTTGATTAAGGGTAAGAATCAATAAAACTATGTGTTTGACCAACCCTTGTTGGGACACTTACTTTTATAAAAGAAGCTCTTATGAAAGTTTTGGGCTGACTTAAACATTTTACATCAAGAGGAGTAGCCCTTTCTAGACTTGTTGTAAAATGGAGGCAAGTGTTGAGAAAATCCAAGTTAGGATTTTAGGATTGGGGAGTCCACTCAACAGATCAAGGAACTATAAGCTCACAGTTGTCAAAGACCTGCCTACTTAAATACCTTCAAATAGATTGACCAACCCTTGTTGGGGTTATGCGAAGGGGAATATGGATCCTTTCCACTAGAATGTCATGGCAACTGGAAATTCCAAGTTCAATGGCGAGGGCCATTAGGACTTAATAAAATAGTGGGAGAATTAATAAATTTATTTATTATTTTTCACAAAATGTAATCAAAAGGTACTAATAAATATGATCTTTTAATTTGTTGAATCAATATGAAAAACTTGTCAACCACATTTCCTCTGCGATCAATTCTGGATAAAGACAATATCCTCACTGGCAGTAACTTTTAGGAATGGTTTGGGTGACTTCAGGTTATCCTATGCCATGAATGAAAGTTTTACGTTCTGGAGTCCTCACTTCTGGATTCACCCTCCCAAGGGGTGATTGATGAAGATTCCCTGGTCTATGATCAACATTTCAATGATGCACTCGATGTTCAATTTTTGATTCTATCATCAATGTCTAGTGATCTCATGAAGTCTCATGAAGACATGGATGCCTATAGTATGCTCGAGCACCTATGTAGTCTATACTTGGAGTTAGAAAGACAGGAAAGGTTTGAGATCTCCAAGGCTCTATTCCAGAGCAATCTTGGAGAGGGTGCCCCAGCTGGGCCTCATGTAGTCAAAATCATTGGATACATTGAGCACTTGGAGGTTCTAGGGTTTAAACTCCCTAAAGAACTGGGTACCGATCTCATTCTTGCATCACTCCCCCAAAGATTCTCTAACTTTGTTGTAAATTTCAACATGAACAACATTGAGAAGTCTCTATCTGATCTCTTTATCCTCATTCGCCAAGTGGACAATGATATGAAGCATGAAAAGCATTATGTCCTTATATTGAATAAAATGAAATGTAAGGAGAATATCTTTAAACCTAAATCTTCTTCAAGTCCTTCCAATAAAAGGAAGATCAAAGGGGAGGCAGGATAATAAGAGGTTGTTTGTTTCGCATGTGGCAAGAAGGGCCACTGGAAGAAAAACTGCACCCAGCCAAGGAAGCAAGGGGAAGCTTCAGGTGCGTTTATTATCGAATGAAATCTATCTGTTTCTACTAATTGAGTATTAGATACTACTTTTGGTGCTCACATATGTATCCAAATAGAAGAATCAAGTATATTCAAAAATATTGACCGAGGTTAGGTGAATCTGCAAGCAGCCAATGGAGCTAGACTCGCTATTGTAGCTGTTGGAGACTACCACCTCACATTGCCTACTAGGATGGTCTTGGTATTAAAAGGATGTTATTATGTACCCTCTGTAACCAAAAAAATTATTTCAGTATCCATATTAGATACTGATGGATTCATATTCATGTTTGGAAATGAATTTTTCTAATTTTATAAAGATAACATTTGTTTTGGTAGGGCACATTTATATAACGGCCTTTATGTGTTAGATTACACAAACCAAGTAATGGAAATCGATGACAAAGATAATTCACATGACTCATACCACACCCAACTTTGGCTTCACCGGCTAGGTCATGTCAATGAGAAAAGTTTGACAAAAGTACATCAATATGGTTATTTAGATTTTTTCTAACTAAAACCACTTGGTTTATGTCATGCGTGTCTACAAGGAAAAATGGCCAATGCCCCATTTAGTGGGAAAGGTGAAAGGGCTAAACAACTTCTAGAATTAGTTCACACATATGTGTGTGGACCATTTACAGTTGAAGCAAGGGGTGGGTTATTGTACTTTATATCTTTTACTAATGATTTTAGTAGATATGGATATATTTAATTAATGATGTATAAGTCAGATTCATTTGATTGGTTCAAAGAATACAAGAATTATGTTGAGTACCAGCTTGGTAAGAAGATTAAGAAACTCCACTCAGACAGAGGAGGAGAATATCTTAATCAGGACATCATTGATTTCTTACGGGAGTTTGGGATTCTATCTCAATGCACTCCTCCTTACACACCTTAGTGGAATGGTGTAAGTGAAAGGAGGAACCTCACCCTATTGGACATGGTGAGATCAATGATGAGTCATGTGAGTCTTCCATTATCCTTTTGGGGATATGCATTACAAACAGCAACACACATACTAATCCAAGTACCAACTAAATTGATAAATGGTATTCCATATGATTTATGGAGTGGAAGCAAATCCATGTTATCGAATTTACATGTGTGGGGTAGCGAAGCATTTTTTAAGGCCTCTTCAGGTAACAAACTTGCACCCCGAGGAACAATGTGTACATTTATTGGATATCCCAAAGAAACAAGGGGATATTACCTATACAAACCCTCAAATAAAAAGGTTACAGTGGAAAGACACGCCATATTCCTTGAGAGGGATCACATCTACAAAAGAGATAGTGGGAGAGAGATAAAATTTGATTAATTCGAGGCTCAAGATATACAAGAGTTGGTATAAGAACAGATTCCACAAAGCCCAGTGGAAGAACAATATATTCTAGAGACACAAGAACTGTGTAGGGGAACGAGAGAGATGAGAGAACCAGAATGATATGGTTTTATTATCACCAAGGATGGTGACTCATTATTGGTTGACAATGATGATCCTATTACCTACAAGGAAGTAGTTGAAGGCACAAATGTTGCCAAGTGGAAAGAAGCCATGAATTCTGAAATAGATTCTATGTACCAAAACCAAGTCTGAATTTTGGTAGATCCTCAAGTTGATGTAAAGCCTATTGGTAATAAGTGGTTATTCCAGAAGAAACTAGACATGGATGGACAAGTCAGCACCTATAAGGCACAACTGGTCACAAAAGGTTTTAGACAGCATCAAGGAATTGATTATGATGAAACCTTTTCACCGGTTGTAATTCTGAAATCCATCAGAATCTTATTGGCCATTACTGCTTACTATGACTATGAAATTTGGTAAATGGATTTCAAAACATCATTCCTTAATGGGAACCTCCAGGAAGATTTCTATGTGACACAACCTGAAGGGTTTGTGACTCCAAAGGATGGCAACAAAGTATAGAAGTTTCATAAATCCATTTATGGATTAAAGAAAGCATCAAGGTCATGGAACATTCGCTTTGATGAAGCCGTTAAAGAATTTGGATTTATTAAGAACGAATTTGAGCCTTGTGTCTACAAAATATTTGGTGTAAGTGCAGTCGTTTTCCTAATAGTATATGTTGATGACATATTACTAATTGGAAATGAATTACTTGTCTTATAGTAAGTTAAGGCATGGTTGGATAAATGCTTCTCTATAAAAGACTTGGGTGAGGAAACATATATTCCTGGGATCAAGATTCATCGTGATAGATTCAAGAGAATGCTGGGCCTGAGTCAAACTACATACATTGACAAGATACTGAATAGATTCAGTATGAAATAATCCAAGATTGGATTGTTGCCAGTGTCACATGGATTTCATATTTCCAATAAAATGTTTCCTTAGACACATGAGGAAAGAAATAAAATGGCAAGGATCCCTTACACATCTGTGATTGGGTCAGTCATATATGTTATTCTATGTACAAGGCTAGATGTTTCTTATGCATTAAGTGCGGTTGGCGGATATCAAGATGATACAAGAGACCGCTATTGGATGGCAATAAAGACTATCCTTAAGTATCTGAGGCGTACTAAGGATATGTTCCTGTTTTATGGAGGAGATGAGGAACTAGTCATCAGAGGACATGTAGATGTTAGTTTCCAGACTGATGAAGATGACATGAAGTTGCAGACTGGTTATATCTTCAGTTTGAATGGAGGTTCAGTGAGCTGGAAAAGATCAAAGCAAGGTGTGGTCGCAGATTCTACAGGAGAGTCCAAGTATATCACAGCTTCTGGGGTAGCTAAAGAAGTAGTATTAATGCGAAGCTTTGTCCAAGATCTAGATGTAGTACCTAACAGTAAAGATCCTATCACACTCTATTGTGATAATACTATAGCGGTGGCACTTGCAAAAGAGACAAGGTCACATCAACAGAAAAAGAACATACTTTGGAAGTACCATCTCTTGAGGTATTTTTATTAGAGAGGTGAAGTTACAGTGAGTATTATTTCCACGGAAGACAACGTGGCGGACCCCTTGACTAAAGACTTAACTCAGCAGAAACATGATCACCATGTGAGGTCTAGCGGACTAAAAGTCGTAGGCGGTTGGATCTTGCCCAAGTGGGAGTTTGTTAGAGTTGGTGTCCTAAGAACCAACTGTTTGTACATTGATTATGTGAATGTACACTTATTATATATTGTTTATTGTTCTGCATGACTATAATATAACAATGTCCTGGAATATTCATTGCATTAATAAGGTCATGGTAGATCCCCGCTATGACGAGAACCTTGAAATGCTATAACAATATTCTTAAATAAAGTTCTACAGTTGTATGACATACTATGATTGGACACATAGTATACAGACCATCATGTGCGAGTACTCTTAAGAATACGAGACTCTCTCTCATGGAGTTCACACTTGGTAATCTCCAAGATGGGAGATTCTGAGAATAGACCCGCTAGTAGTAATTTCGCATGTCTTGGTGTCATTGGACATTACTATCTATGAGCATGTGTAATGGTCCTTAGACTGGAAGAATATCATTAACTCATGTCATGACTCATGCACTTAGATTTGCTGACAAAAATTGTCACGAAGACAGTTGGTGGAAAGTAGGGTACGTTGGGTGCGTCACGAATGACACGTTGTTAATGGATAAGACGGGGAAGGATTTGTCCCTTCCATATTTATGGAAGTAGATATCTTGGGACCTTTGATTGAAATATAATTGTTGCCCAAATTCTATGTCCATGGTGTAACGACGAGTTTATTTCTGGAAGTCAAAGAATGACAGATCAAGCATATAGGTTTATGACGCTGCTGTGAAACCTTCTTGATAAGATATTGAGACAAAGGGATTAAATTACACGATAAGCGTTCATATGAGGTGACACATCAATGAGGCATCAACTTCTTTCTCTTGGGTTCCTTGACCCATTGCTAGATAGTAATCTTGGAATTTAGGCAAGCTCGCCTAATGCCAATGAGAAAGAGGCCTAGAGGGTCACACACTAAGTGTATCCAAGTATCTCAAGTAGAATAAAGATTATTACCATATGTGGTTTAATAATTATTCAAGGAAGCCTAAATCTTTTTTAATGATGGAGGAAGAATAAAATGAAAATACGATATACATGCCGTGTATTAATGATTACACACTGTGTAGTTTTCATTTTGGAAAGGAAATTAAAAACAAGTACATGTTGTGTATTAATGATTACACGCTGTGATTTTTTTATGATAAAACAAATACATGCCGTGTATTAATGATTACATGCTGTGAAGTTTTTACAGTCGGGATTTTGAGGATATAATACTGTTTTTTTAAATGATATTTATTATAATTAGCATGGGCGCATGTCAAGAAATTAATTATTCGACATGGGGGTTTTCAATAAGAGTTAATGAAAAAAATAAAACATGTAACACATTTATTTATTGTCATAACTCTATAAACTCAAATTTGATTATAAATATACTCACAACTCCAACACTTTTCCCCAATTGTTGTGCACAACAATTCTGGAGAATTCTTTCAAGGCTGAAAGAAATATTTCCTCCAAGAACGCTCTCAAGACCGAGAGAGATCCTCCTCTATCAGATCTAGATGATCTAATTAGGACAATGTAAGAAAATATTTCTCCATACTAGAACCCGTAGAATCCTTTGGCGATGTCTAGAGATACGTGGTGCATGTTTGGATCACCGCTAGAGGAAGTCTATCATTGGCTTCTTCGATGCAACGAAGAATCACATCGGAACATGATCAGAAATATCAACGAAGAAAGAACACCAAAAAGGTACTTCTTGTCAATTAATTAAATTAATTATAATAAACCTATGACAATCATCATTTTTGGTTCTGAGACTATCCTTCTTATTTTTCTATTTCTGCGATTCGGTCCGTGGAGGCTAGCGTTTATCATCGTATTTATCCCGGATTGATCACTGCTAATGACAAAAATCCTAGTGGGCACATCCACCCACGAGCTTCCAATGCGCTCGGAACCATAAAATAATACCACATCATTATGGATTACACATAATAGGGTATAAAATAGAGTACATTCTTGTATAAAAGTGAAATAGAGAGGATCTCATACATTAAGTCCGATGGTGTTCTCTACTTGATATTAATGACCTGAATAGTAAAATTAGGTTCATTAATTAATAATTACATAACATATTTTATATTTAAAATATTTATTATAACATTTTTAAGTTCATTTATAACCAATTTGATTGGTTATGAGGTTCAATTTTATTGTTCGGGTCCATTTGCTTCCTTGGTTTTAATGACCGATTTACTTATTTTCATGAATGGAGAGTCAGGTAAAATGGGGATGGTTGTCCATAATTGGAGTTATATTTTATTATTGAACATATATAAGGTTACATGGTTGCAAATTTAATTTGGTTACTTGGAGTGATGTAGAATCATTATATAAAACAATAATGTTAAACACTTGAATTAATTTGACGATTATGCTCATAATTAACTTGTTTTGTATTATTATTTTACATCATGTGTGAAAAATTATTCCATAACAAAAAATGAGATTAAATATATATTTAATAGTCTTTTTCAACCATAAAAATGGTTTCATTATGGTAATAGAAATTGAATACCCATCGTCCTTGAATGTTGTAAATTAACAGATCTCTGATGGTGTCTTTACTTATAGTATAAAAGAATAGTAAAGGAGAGATGATAATAACTTATTAAATTATAATAATAACATTAAATTAACATTTTTATGATTAGAGGTAAGGATATAAAAATAAAACAAATGAACTTGAAAAGAAAATGAAAGAAAATATAAGAGGAATTTACCTATTGATTCAATCTTCCTTGAGAGCCTCTTAAGGGGAGAGGATTTGGTCTTTTGAGGAGACCAAGGGAGGATAGAAGTGGAGGAAGATATTGGGGAGAAATTTGGGCAGAATTTAGTTAGGGAACAAGGCTAGAGAGGAGTGAAGAGAAGAGGGGAGTGTGGGTATTTTTTATAATGGAGGGGAGGAGAGGTTTTTTAATAGTTTAATCATTAGTTTATTATTTTTACATAAGACAAGCATTAGTAAAGATTCCTATGACCAAAAATAGTAATATGTGAATTTGAATTCTAAAAAATGGCCATTTTCATAAACTATGACTCAAGAATGATGTATAAAATCCTCTTTTAGCATTTATTGTGAATTATTCTATTTTACTATTCATAAAAATTCAAGTATTTTAGAAAAATACCAAAAATTCATCCTAACCATTTTTTGATGTGTAGAATCCCAAAATGAACTCTATTTTTCAAACATAATTTTCTAAATATAATTAATTTAATTTTTAATTAAAATAATAATTTACTTGAAAAATACAGATTTTTAAACTATAACTGATTTTATAGTTCTTTTAAAAATTATATAAGGTCTTAAAAAATTATCTTTAAACTAGGAGACATAAATTTATTAATTTATGAACACCTTTAAGGAAAATAAATTTTATTTTAAATTATTTATTTATTTATGACTTAAAAAAGTACCAATACTTTTACTATAATCATATTATCACTTATAAGATGCTTAAATTTTATTTATACATTAATGGATGAGATTACTATTCTATTGAATTATTTACTATTCATAAGGTTCATATTACTATTTATAAGGGTAGGTTAATATTCAAAATGGTATGTTACTATTCACTAAAAATTATGTTTGTTCCATTAGACTCCAAACATCTTACTGAATGAAACTGCAACAATCAGATTTTCAAAATTCAAATCACAGAAGTGAAAATATTGTGTTTAAAGGTCACATAGTAATTAAAATTTCATTGTGTTGCAATTTCATGTGATTATATGACATAATTATAAGAATCCAATTTCCATCGATAAAACATTAGTTCATTACATTATTCCCCCCTTAAAAAATTTTTCCCTCAAAATTTCATTTTACATTCTAAGCCATAAATAGGTGCGAGTAATTTTTCTTTATTGGATCAATGATGTATTCATTATTTCCTATTATCATTTCCTTCATGTAGAAATGGTTCTTATTCCACCATGTTACCTCAGGATATTTTCAAAATAATCTACTTCCTTTTCCCCCAAACACCTCAAGAATCATGGTTTATATCAATGGAAGCATCGACAAGTCATTAAAAAGGTATTTCATATATATATTTTTGAAATACCTTCTTGAACTTCTTTTTATAAAACATTCTTACTGAATAATCTTCAAATATTTCAAAATAGGATTTTGGTAAATCAGTATTGGTATTTCCCCAAATACAAAAATCTGTAATTATATATATATATATATATGCTGCTCGGAGGTCTCCCTCTTTTACAGCATCTAGAAAATCTTTTAGTGCTTCATAATTTTCAAATAAAGAGAAGAATTTGAAAATACCCTGATTGTTCTTCCCACACATAGAATGGTAAGAAAGTTGAGAGTGTAATATTCCCCAATAGATTTTACTTGATACTTGAAAGAATCATGCAATTCTAGAGGTATTGGATGCCTCATAATGTTGTTTGTAGGTAACTTTGATATTTGAAAATGTTTCAAAGTCATCTGAACATGACTTCAGGATGATCTTTCCAAGTAGTTATTCAAGAATAGAGAGAAGAGTTGTTCATGATCTTGCTCCTTCCATATTTTAACTATGAAAAATTGAATACAATTAGGGGGTTTATATACGTAGCTAATAATAATGTAAAAAGAGAAACATTCAACATTGAAGGATAAACTTATATGTGAATAGTATATCCTTACTTGTGATACCCTAAGTTTCAATCTTGGTTATCCTTGATCTATTTATTAACTTATATTCATATGGTATCATTTTTTTATTCCCTTAACAATGGTTTGTACTAAACTTAGGAATTTACCAAAGCATATCCCCCAGGAGTATCAAACCAAGAGTGAAACAGGGCCCGTTTTAATGGGCCAATTCCCATTCGAGTCTAACTCAAAGTAGTGTTTTTGGGTTTTACCTCAAGATACATATATTCTAAATCCACCTATACCTTTTTGTATGCAGATTTGGATACATTTTCATGATAAACTTCATACTCAATACTTACCAAATTTTAGGGGTGTTTTCTTATATTTAGTCTCATCCTTATGGTTCTTACTAAAGTTCTCTATTCCTAATATCCAAAAATAACTAGACTATCCTTTGATACCAACTATAGAAATCCTAGAATTTTACACATAACATTACAAGATTTTAAGCATAATTATACACAAGAGTACAAGTCAAGGATCTTGAAGTCTGGCTTTTTGGAAGACTAGGTACATAAAAATAAAAAAACATGGAACAAAATAAAACATTTCCTTATTTAATCCTAAAATTTATATTATAACTTTTATTGTGCTCATACATCTTCATAGGGTACCTTAGGGAACACATGAACAAAGGGATGAGCTAAATAGCCCAATAAGGAAAAACCATATGAATAAATCATTAACATATGGGATAGAAGTCATGACATGATAATATAAAAAGACACGTAACATATGGAATCATAACATATAAAAATGGAATAATAATAATCATGGAGTCATAATAATGTGGCCGAAACATAAAACATGACTATATAAGGAGTCAAGGATAACTTCCAAGACTATTTCACATGGTAGCACAATCCAAGGCTAACCGCCAAGACTGTCACACATGGTAGCGCAAGCCAAGGCTAACCGCCAAGACCATCCCACATAATGTCTCATGAGACTCAACTTTACCCAATGCATTTGAGCTCTATCTGGGAACACCCATATTAACATTTCATGAATATGTTTTCAATATAAATAATCATACATAATCAATCTTACATAAATATAAGGGTTACTCATGGAAAGAATTGGGTACCACAATCATGTCATAAATCATAAAAAATTGGTGTATCATAAAAGTGTCCATTAAAGAATGGAACTAAAATATACATGGAAATTAATAAGGTAAAATAGGTATGTATCCTGGTAATTGGTGTCAAGTAGATTTGATAACATGTATGAAAAATATTTAAGAAATTTTATCATTAAAATATTTTTGTGCGGTTTTAAGAAAAATACTATAGAGCCATTAAAATAAAAAAGATATAAATACTTTATATAAAATCTGAATTAAACCAATAAGGTTTGCATAATGAAAATACTGATTTTATAAAGAAAATATTTTCTTAAAACATAATATAGATTTCACTTGAAATCAAGTAAGAATTCAAAAAGTTCTTTCAAAATATGTTTTCTTATTGGGAAGTATTGAGGAGGGAATCACTAAAAAACATGTATATCAGAAAAAGTGAATGATAAAAGGGTATTGATAAATTAATTAGGTAAATATACATAGAATTTATAATATTCAAATAAAAAGCTAAGATAAATTTATTTTGTTAATAAGAAATATGAGGCAACCCGGGGGAATAGAGGAGGTTCAAGTAGAATACCTTACAGATTATTTGTATGGTATCAGATGTACTTAAGAGGGATTAATGAGAGAAAAAGGGGATAATCCTCAATTATAAATCATGAGATAATTGTGGGGTGGTGGAAAATAATATTTCAACATTATGGATTACACATAAAAGGGAATATCATAGAGGACATTCTTGAATAAAAGTAAAATAGAGAGGATCCCTTACCTTAAGTCTGATGGTGTTCTCCACTTGATATTAATGACCTAAATAGTCAAATTAGGTTCATTAATTAATAATTCCATAACCTATTATAAATTAAAAAGATTTAGTATAACCTTTTTAAGTTCATTTATAACCATTTTGATGGGTTATGAGGTTCAATTTTATTGTTCGGGTCTGTTTGCTTTGTTGGTTTTAATGATCGGTTTACTTATTTTTATGAATGAAGAATAAAGTAAAATGGGGATGGTTGTCCAGAATTGGAGATGTTTTTTTATTATTGAACATAAAGAAGTTTATATGGTTTTAAATTTAGTTTTTTTTACTTTGAGTGAATTTGAATCATTATATAAAACATTAATGATAAATACTTGAATTAATTTGGTGATTTTGCTAATAATTAGCTTGTTTTGAATTATTATTATTTTAAATCATGTCTGAAAAAGGATTCCAAAACAACACATAATATAAAATAATTATTTAATAATATGGTTAAACCATAAAAATTGTTTCATGACCAGAATTTAATATGGTAATAGAAAGTGAATACCCATCTTCCTTGAATGTGGTAAATTAACACATCTCGGGTGGTGTCTTTACTACTAGTATAAAAGAAGAGTAAAGGAGATATGATAATAACTTATTAAATTATCATAAAAAATATTAAATGTAAGGTACTAGAGATTTCATAACATTTGTATGAGGAGAGATAAGGACAGAAAAGAAAACAAATGAACTTGAAAAGACAGTGAAAGAAAAGAAAAGAGGAATTTTCCTCTTGGTTCAATCTTCCTTGAGAGACTCTTAAGGGGAGAGGATTTTGTCTTTTGAGGAGAAAAAAATCTCATAGACGTGGGGTAGAATCTTGGGGAGACATTTTTGATGAATTTATGTAAGACACAAGGCTTGAGAGGAGTGAATAGAAGAGGGGAGTGTGGGTGTTTTTTCTAGTGGAGGGGAGGAGAGTTTTCTTAATATTTTAATCATTAGTATATTATTTTTCTATAAGGCAAGTAGTAGTAATAGTTATTGTGAACAAAAACAATAATATGTTCATGTTAGTTCTAACCAATGGAAATTTTAATCATCCATGACTCAAGAATGATGTAGAAAATCCGGTTTTAGCATTTATTGTAAATTATCGTATTTTACTAGTCATAAAAAATTCAAGTATTTTAGAAAAATCCCAAAAATTCACTCTAACCATTTTTTGACACGTAGAATAAAAAAATGAACTCCATTTCTCAAAAATGTATTACTAAATATAATTAATTTAATTTTTAATTAAAATCATAATTTACTTGAAAAATACAGATTTTAAAACTATAACTAATTTTTTAATGCTTTTAAAAATTACATAAGGTCTTATAAAATTATCTTTAAACTATAATACATAAAATTATTAATTTATGAACAAAGTTTAGGGAAATAAATTTTAATTTAAATTAATTAACTATTTATTTATTTATTACTTATAAAAGTACCAATACTTTTACTATGATGATATTATCACTTATAATATGCCTAAATTTTATTTATACATTCATGGGTTAAGCTAATATTCTTTTGGATGATATAATATTAATAAGAGTCACGTTAATATTAATAAGGGTGGGTTACTATTCATAATAGTAGGTTTCTATTCACCAAAAATTAAGTTTGTTCCATTAGACTCCAAACATCTTACTGATTGCAACCGTGTATGTCAGATTTTAAAAATTAAAATCACCAAGGTGACAATATTATGTTTAAAGGTCACATAGTAATTAATAGTTCATTGTGTTGTAATTTCATTTGATTATATGACATGATTATAAGAAGAATATCTCCATTTGATAAAATATTGGTTCATTACACACAAGGCATATGATACATATAATCCACTAAAATAATAATCGCCACAGCCAGGGTCTAACATGTTGTGTGTTCTTCAAACTACATGGCATGTAGTTAGGATTTTCTAGAAATCCAGATCTATTCTTTGTACTTCTAATTCGTCTATCCCACCTCAAATCTAACCTCCGCACCATCTAAAATTAGTGGATCCTATCTGGATCTGTCATTTCTGGACATCTAGTGGCTGAAAATCAATTTTTTAGTCCTTGGAGGTTCGTCACACATCCTGAATGCCTCGAATCCTTCCACCATCGAAGGTTTGATCACCAATAGTCAAAACAATCACCCACATCCATTAACCATTACAGACATATTCTTAATTAATTTATCCATCCTTCATGCACTATTTATTCATTATTCTAGGGTTTTTATTGGGATTAGTACCACCCGGTAGTGTCGAACTGGGACTGTGGGGTCCAACCGGTGATGAATGTGAAGCGATTGGGGGGGAAAAAGAAAAAACTTATTATAAATCTTTGTTAAGAATTATTTTCCATTGATTAATAAAGTGGATAACCAAGGTTATAAAACCAAATAATAATTAAATAACTAGTACATGAGAATATGCAAGGCCACAATTGGCGCAGATCAAGGGAGGGGGTTGATCTCACTACTATAGAATATGCCTTAAAGAGTGCTAGAATAGGAATTTATTAGCGCTAAAGAAGTGGTGACTACATTAGCTTGTTTAAAAGTCCTATTATTTTATCATTACTATAAAAGAACTCATAAAATACCCCATTTATTATAACTTTTATTTAGCACTGAAAAAGGGACCCTTTATTAGTGCTCTCAGAAGTATTGTTAAAGTATTCCTTTATTAGTGCATTTTGTAGTGATGATAAAAGATAATACTGTAGTGTGATGTTAAAAAGCATGTCAAGAACTAGACTGAGTACCCTGGTAACCTAATAACTGAGCAAGACCTGATGTAACCCGAATGGAATTCTTGATCCCTATAGGCTGGCGACTAGCACCTAGCATCATACAACATACAAGTGGGAATGATTTTTCAACAAGAATGCGGAAGAAAAAGATAAAAGACAGTATGCATATCAATAAGAAAACTCCAAAGGGTATAAGGGTAAAAGAATACAATGAGGAATAAAAGCCAAAGTACTACAACCCAAATCACTAAACATGAAAATAGCCCTAAGGTCCCTAAGGACACAACTCACCAAGTCCAAAGCTCACCATCTGGATCCACCTCAAAGAGATCCATTCCATTTTCTCAAGCCTTGGAGAAGAAAGTATACAAAAACCTGAAGAAAAAATTAGGGTGTGAGCCTAAGCCTAGTAGGATTCCACCAATTATTCCATAATAGATTCCAAATATAGATTATCCAAATAAAAGTTTTCAATTTTCAAAACAAATATGTTTAGAAATTTAAAAGTATATTTAAACAGATAATGCTATACATTTTTTCAAATGATGGATATTAAATTCAAATCACATGATTTACTTTAAAAGATATGGAATATTTCTAAACAATGGATTATGTAAAAAATTTATATAAAACATTTTATATAAATTCAGCAGTCATGTAAATCAGTTCAAACAAACATCAGCATACATTTATATCTCAAATATAAATAGAAAAGAGAGAAACATTGTCATCTTCTAAAAGGTAAAATAGTATTAACTAGCTATAAGATTTCACACTCTCTATGTGAACTCAGAAAAATGTGTATACACATGTCCCTATGACACTAGCCAAAGGAGACTCGTCACCAACCCATTGGGGATATGACCCACAACAAGTATGTTTTAGAACATTGTCATAGCATATATTGTATCCAAATAAATCACTAACTACCTAATGCTTTTATGTGCTCTTACATGACGGGTTAACTATTTTAAGACAACTTAAAATACGATCAAACACATTCTTCCATTTCAAAAATTCCAATTTCTATTCATGTAAAACCAAAACTAGTTTTATTAAAAAACATGACTTTCTCACATGATAAACCATTGGGTTTCTATAAAATCATTTTGATCCATTTTCATGAGTTTGAAATACATTAAAAACCAATTCTATCCTATTCAAAATTCATTCTCATAGTTAAAAATAACAATTTTATTGAAAAATTTTACATCAAAATCCACCATTTAAATTTAACAATTTAAATTGGTTAACTTTCCAAAAACCCACCCCAATTCAATGGGATTGGGGGTTTTCCAAATTCCGTACCAAAACCATTTCAAATCACCCAATTCAGTAGAATTAGGTTTTATCAAATACTTAGAAATCAAGATTGATAATTTGAATTTACATACACTGTTGAAATAAATAAATAAATACTATTGTAATCAATTTAGTAAATCGGGAAGGAACCACATACATATTTCCTGAAGATTGACACTCCCAATGGCACCCATTAACGAGAACAAAGGTTAAGGATTCCTTATAAAAAAACCTAGAAGCAATATCCGACACCACATGACATAGATCAATAAATACCTAGATGATCCATCGAAATCCCAAGAGGAGGGAAGGAGAGAAACTCAAAGAACAAGGGAGAGAACTTACTTAAGAATCACACCACAGATGCAACAAAGATCATAAGCTGATCATATCAAAAAAGAAGGTGGGGAACCTTTGAAAATTTCATAGGGAGATTCTAGGGTCAGGAGCCAATAGTTCTGGGAATAATAGCCCGAGCGATACTGCAAAATGCAAGACTTTATGATGGGTGCGGGCTGAGTCACGACGTGTACTAAGGGGTCATAATGTATAGGCCCCACTAGATAAGTAAGCCAAAAAAACCCATCACCTCGGGTTAAAAATCCTATATTTAGCCACTACACGACATGTTATTCAGGTATACGGTGTGTACCAACTCACGGTATGACCTCCCCATTCATGACATGAATTCCAGAACTAAGTACATGGAATATACCTATTATACAGTCTCTAGTAAACCTAGAAAAATTACATAAAAAGATTTTTAACCGAACGGGGACTTAGAAAATGTATAAAATTACCTGACCAAGGTAACATGATGTTACAACCTTCCCACCATAAAAACGTTTTGTCCCAAAAAATCCTATGATGAAGCTTTCCTGACAAACATATGAGGCCACTGATCTCTCATCAATGCCTCTCGTTCCCACATCTCAAGACTATCAGATCCATTTGGCCATAATAAAAGAACCAAAGGTACTATCTTACCATGGAGAACCTTAGTCTCAGAATCAACTAACCCAACTGGTTTCTAAGAAAAAGATAAATCAGGATCGATCTCAATATCCCTCCAACTCAAATTGTGATATGGATAAGATAGATACTTTCTCAGCTGTGATACATGGAACACTTTATGTATCGATGTCAGCTATGGTGGAAGTGCCAAGTGGTATGCAACTTTCCCCACCTTCTCAACTACCAAAAAAGGTCCCACAAAGAAAGGAGAAAGCTTCCCTTTATTGCCAAGATGTTGATGACCCAAATGGGGTGAAACTTTCAAGAACACCTGATCACCAACTGAAGAATCCAAAGTTCTACGATGTCGATCAACATAATACTTATATCAGATCTGTGTTGTCAACATGTGACATCCCGACTTGGGTTCCACTAAACAGTGCCCCGATCTGGTTGTCCACATGCCCTCAAGTGCGCCTCCCCATATGCTAGAGGGTGCTGACTAGCAGCGAGGTTCTAGTAGCTCTGTCTTGGGGAGACTATACCCTCTTTTATTAAAATAAAACACAAACAGAAGCAAACAAAAATAACCAAGTGTGGAAGTGTATAAATAACCAGAACAATACCATGAAATATGATATTAAAAATAATAAAAATACAATACTAAACTAAAAGGTAAAACATGATATAAAAATGAAAATTCCAAGTGTTTAGAATGAAACTAAAAGTAAAGTCCCAATAACTCCCAAGAAGGTCCCGAACCATGTCTGGTTCCATCTCCAATGCTCTAATCCCAAACAAAAACCTATCCCTGGGCTTTTCCCTTATCCTTTCCTACTACAAAAAAGTCTACTTGGGTTCTGATTAGGTGGCCCAAATAGGGTGTGAGTATAACTCAGAAGGCCACCACCAATGGTGTCTAAAACAAGTCCAGTCAAAAGATAGTTTAAGCAGTTTTATTAAGCAATAAATACAATGAATAATTAAAACAGTAATCACATTGTCATTTAATATTTAATCATCATATTCGGCCCAATTTCAATTCATGTTTTCCATTTGAATCACCATTCATCATTATCATTCATTTGGTGTTGAATTTCATGTCAAGTACCCCAAATATCATTGAGTATAGGTCTCAATGCCTATCACTCCATATCTCATTCGGTGTAGGTCATCATACCTAGCACCCCAAAATCTCAAGCATGGATAACTATTGTGGAGGAACTCCAAGTCCAAGTCCCAACTTCTAATTTTTATAGAATACCATGTCTAGAACCATAAAAATATCATCCATTTAATCATTTTTTAATTCAAAATAATTAGAAATATCATTCCATTACTAGTCCAACAATTAATAAAACATTTTAAAAGCCATTAGTTAATTCAACAATTAACTAAGCACAAAACCCATTAATTAATTAATTCATTAATTAATAAATCAGCAGAATTATCATTTAATTATTAATTATTCAAAATTAATTATCCATATCAAATATAAACTTGTCATAATTAATTATCATAATTAATTATGTTTGATCAAGATCATGGAAACTAATTAATTCTCACAGGTAATTATCTTTCATAGCCAACATCATTTCATAATTAATTTTCACCAATTAATTATATTAACACAATAAATTCAATATCTCAATTATATTATCTCAACCCATAACCAATATTCAAAACCAATATCTATTTGGGCACCCCCACCCCTTTATTTGTTCCATTATTCATTTATCAATTAACCAACAAGGAAATCACAAGTCAATTACACATTCCTAATTACTCCAATTTAGGAAATAAATTATAAAAGGAAGATACGAATTCATAAAATCACATTAAAATATAAAAATCATGACTATGGGAGTTTTATTTAGACTACCTACCTTGGTTTATTGATGGAAGTAATCCTGATGGAAATCCCTAAAATCTAAGTGGCACAACATCATCGATCAAGCTTCGGATCTAAATCCCTAAACTAAAATTAAGATCAAAGGCATTGTGATCTTTCAAATCTAGATCTAGATCCAAAATCCTAGATCTAGATCTAAATTAATAGGTTTAGATCCATGTAAATGGTAGATATATTCCATGAAAAGATCAAGGAAAGATAGACGAAAGAACAAAAGAAGCAACGAGATGAAATCCACAAACTGGGAAGAGAGAGGATCTTCAATCTGGGCATTTGATCTCAAAAAATGATGTTCGGATCACCTTAGAATCCATCTATAAGTCTCTAATATCACATATAATTTTTCAATCCCATGAAAAGGTTTAAATATGTGATTCTCAAGGGGTTTGGGTGGTTTTAAAATTTATTTTCAGATATTTAATTTTGTGCGCATGGTTTCCTATGCAGTTGTGCGCAATTAGGGAAAATCATGTTCCCATCATGAAGACCTCTATTTATAGGTCTGCACAGTTGGAATGGTTTGGTCGTATGGTTTTTCAAATAGTGTGCAAACCATGTGGGCCTCACTGTCTAGTTTTGCATGCCTGGAACGATTTAGTTGCATGGTTAGTCAAACCGTGCGCAAATCATGCATAGACCATTATCCTTTAGTTTTCCTTAAATGTTCACCCAAAAGAACCCCAATATACTAACCCAAAACAAAGGTACTTAAAAACTTTAAAAAGTACCTGAAAACGTACCCAAAATTACTCTAAAAAAGATTGGAATCTTACAATCTCCCCACCTTATAACATCTCATCCTCGAGCTTCTCTCTCAAACTTCTCTAATATTCTGAGTCAAAAAGATTGGACCATTAGGAATTCATGTATAATTCCCATTCACATGTTTCCTCTTGATCACTTCCTTGTTTCCATAACATATGTACTAATGGCACGATCTTTCCCTATAACACTTTATCACTGTGACCTAGCACGCATATCAGATGCTCCTCAAAGGACGCATCTAACATGAGGTCAACCTATTCCAAATAAATATTATGATAAGGGTTGGGGTGATACCTCCAGAGTTGTGACACATGGAAAACATCATTCATAGCGCTGAATTTCTATGGAAGGGCCATTTGGTATGCCACCGGCCCGATTCTCTCCATCACCTTAAACGGTCCTATAAACCTGGGTGCTAACTTTCCCTGCTTACATATCATGTGGTGACCCAATCTAGGTGAAACCAGAAGGAATACATGATCATACTCTATAAACTATAGGGTTAATCTCCTTCTATCATCATATGACTTATTCCGACTCTGATCCATAGCCATACATTTACGAATCAACTGCACCTGGTCCGATGGATCCTGAATGAGACTCGATCCCAACAGCTCTAACTCACCCCCATCTAACCAACATAGTGGTGATCAACAAGGTCTTCCATAAAGTGACTCATATGGTTTCATCTGTATAGTTTCCTGATAACTGTTGTTATTGGATAACTCCACTAAATCCAAGTGTTTCTCCCAAGAACCACCAAAGTCTAGCACACATGCTCGCAGTATATCCTTCAACACCTATATGGTACACTCTGACTTCCCATCTATCTGTTGGTGGAAGGCTATAATTAACAA
Organism: Viscum album; assembly: GCA_963277665.1. Classification (NCBI taxonomy): domain Eukaryota; kingdom Viridiplantae; phylum Streptophyta; class Magnoliopsida; order Santalales; family Viscaceae; genus Viscum; species Viscum album. The sequence continues at coordinate 1,182,855,076 of OY728164.1, forward strand.
AACCTATGTACTAAGTGACTTCTATAAGACCTTATAGAAGCATGATGTAAAGCAAAAATCGCAATCTAAAACTATAGTCCATGGAACCCCTTGTAAATGAACTATCTCTCATGCATACAGTTCTCGCAACTGTTCTATAGTAAATGTTTCCCTGATAGGAAAGAAATGTGCTACCTTCATTAGTCCATCCATAATGAACAAAATAACACCATCCTTCCAAAGATTATTTTGAAGTCCTACCAAAAAATCTATATTCATGTCATCTTACTTCTAATATGGAATATGAAATGACTACAATAGGCCTCCAGGTCGTTGATGCACTACCTTCACCTGCTGATAGGTGAAACATCTTGTTACAAACCCTGTTATCTCCTTTTTCATTCCTGGTCACCAAAACTATCTTCGTAGGTCACAATACATTTTTTTACCCCAGGATGTACCTCCCACTTTTAGGGATGAAATTATAACATGAGTTCCTCTCGCATAGTCATTGGCACAACAACCCAATTTTTCACATAGATGATCTCATTCTCATATATTATCTAGTATGAAGCTATCTCCCCACATTCAAGGCTTTCCCTTAAGTATAAACACTCCGGATCTTCATAATTTCTCTCCATGATCCATCTCAAGAGTGTATAATCCACTGATATAGAAACCAGAGTCATCCTTTCTTGACTCTCCTGAACTAGAACATGCATTTCCACCAGCTAGGTCATCGTCTTCCACTCTGCACTCAACTAATGTACTAACTGAGTCTGAGTTTTCCTACTCAAGGAATCAACCACATTATTCCCCTTTTTTAGGTGTATATACCAGCTCAAAATCAAAGGACTGCATATACTCTACCCATCTTCACTGCCGAAGATTCATGTTGCGCTATGAAAAGATATGCTTCAAGATTTTGTGATCCATAAAAACTGTAATCTTTTCACCCAAAATATAGTGTCTCTAACACTTAATATCATAAACCATTACTACCAACTCAAGGTCATGTGCAGGGTAATTCCTTTCATGTGGCCTCAAATGAAAATACATTTAAGAAATTACTGGATCCCCTTACATTAACACTGCTTCGAGTCCGATTCCAGAAGTGTCACAATACACCATGTAATCCTCACCTAACTCAGGTAATATCAAAATAGGTGCTGATGTCAAGCACTTATTAAACATCTAGAAAGCATTATTATATTCTTCTATCCAATAAAACTTTATCCCTTTCATTGTAATACCTAAAAGTGGTGTTGTCAATTGGAAAAAGTCATGGATGAACCTCCTGTAATAAAAAGATTATCCCAAAAATCTTAGGATATCAAAAAAATTCTTGGGATGCTCCCAAGAAATCACTACCTACACTTTTTCTAGGTCCACTGCCACACATTCTTCCAAGATGATATTCCCCAAAAAGTGTACCCTATCAATCCAAAAGTAACATTTAGATAGCTTGTCATATAGACAATGATTTCTTAGTGTACCCAGGATAATGTAAAGTTTTTGTGCATGATTGTCATGAGTCTTAGAGTACACTAGAATGTCATCCAAAAACACCACCATAAACTGATCTAAGTACAGATGAAAGAACATGTTCATCAAATCCATAAATACTGCTGGAGCTTTTGTCAACCCAACAGCATTACAACACACTCATAAAGGCTATACCTACTTCTGAATGCATTTCCTAGTATATCAGTGGTCATAACTCTAACCTAATGATACCCTGATCTCAGATCGATATTTGAGAACACAAAATTCCCCATCAGTTGGTCAAAAAGGTCGTCGATACACAGAAGGGGATATTGGTTCTTCACGGTCCTCTTATTCAACTTACAGTAATCGACACCCAAGTATAAAACCCTGTTGGCCTTATTTGCAAAAAATATTTGTGATCCCCAAGTCGACGTACTTGAACAGATAAACCCTTTATCCTCCAAATCATCCAATTATGTTTTGATCTCTTGAAGCTCAGTTGGTTCCATTCTTTAAGGTGGAATAGATACTGGATCAACCCCCGACATGATATCAATAGTGAATTCCAAATCTCTCTCTAGTGGAAACCCTAAAAAGTCTGAAGGAAATATATCTTGAAATAGTTTTACTACTGGTGGAAGGACATCTTGCCTACCACTACCATCATCCCGCAAAAGACTAAAAACCCGGGTTGTGAGGTCTACTAGATGATGAGTAATTTTCCCATATCGACCTGCATGGATATCCCATTCTCCACGATGAACATACCGGTCACCCTCAGAAGATACAAAGGTCACTCTCCCATGGTAAAATCTATGTGGGCTCAGTATGTGACTAGACAATACATACCCATAATTAGGTCAAATCCCATTATATTAAAGAGATAGATATCCTAAAGAAAATGATACTCTCTGATCTCTAGAGAACATTCATTTCATAAACAGATATCCCTAGACCGTGTTCCCAAAGGTGTGTCAATAGTCATCACCCCAATTACAAACCCCACCTCCAAGATCAATCCATTAACAAGATTTGTGGATATAAAGCAATGAGAGGCACATGTATCAAACAAGGAAGTATCTAAAGTAGAATCAACTAGAATAGCACCTCTAACTATCGATGGACTAGCCTTGCATTCCACAAGTGTAGGCTGCACTGAATCTAATTTTCCTTCCCATATTCCCTATGGCGTCGTCTGACAGCCTTGAGTAGCACCACTTTGATGATATGAGTGCCCATACCATGAATCACCATGTCCACTACCTCTAATGCCTCAGCCAGTAGAACTATAGATTCCATACCAATTTTGTGTGGAAGACCCCCTTCCCAAACCATGACTTTGATCAACTGCTCCCTCAGCACCAGCCTACCACGAATTCCAACAGAACTTATGTAGGTGCCCCATCTTTCCACAAAACTGGCACTCCACTGGTGGTCTAGGATAATGTATACGGTAGTTTCCTTGTCTACCGAACTGGTGTAAAATCACATGAGTAAGATCAGATGAAACTGTTCCTCCTGACTTTCCACCTTTCTTTCCATTATCCTTAAAAAGGTTCTTTTAATGGAGCTTCCTGTTCTCATAAGGAACAGTCCCTGATCATCTAGTGATAGCTACCTTTCCATTACATGAAGCCTCCTTCAGGTTCCCCTATGAAATGAGATCCTGATTAACCACTTATGAGAATATCTTTATCCAAAAGATATTCACTTGGGACTTAATTTCACCCCTCCATCTGTCCAAAAATCGTTTTTCCATAGAAGCCTCATCTTCCACCAAATCTAGAGAAAAAACTATAAATATTTGAAAAATTCAGAGTAATTAATTATGGTCATTCTTCTTTGGGTCAGATGCATAAACTCTAAATACTTCTATTATCTTGGAATCTCTTGATAGAAGGGATCCAAGAACTTCTCCAAAAAGTCATTCCATAATATATCATCCGCCTTTCCAGATCATACCTAAATGTCCCACCAGCGCTTCGCTGAGCCCCATAGAATATAAGCATCTAACTTGACCCTCCTCCTAGCCGGAGACTTCAAATGGGAAAGTATCATCTTTATGGATTCAATCCAGAATTCATCTCCCTCAGGTCCACACTCTCAATTAAAAGTAGGAGGGTGCTACAGCTGAAATTTCTTTGTCAAATCAAACATAATTTTCTAAACCCTCCTTGGGTCTCTCTCCATGAACTGCATGAAATGAGTAAAGTTCTCTGAGGACTGTTCCCCTTCCTCATCAGCTTTCACCACCGGTGCATCAAGATCCCTATTTGGAAGTTTCTTATTGGCCCATAACCCATAGGTTCCAGGATTGAAATACAAAATAAGATGAAAGAAAATAAAACCCCCTATAATACCACTTTGTGATGTCCCGACCCAGGTTCCACTAAATGGTTCCCCGAGCTGGTTGGTCACATGCCCTCAAGCATGCCTCCCCATATGCCAGAGGGTGTCGACTAGCAGCGAGGGTCTGTTAAGTCAGTCTTGGGGATACTATAACCTCTTTTATCAGAATAAAACACCAACAAAAGTAAACAACAATAACCAATCACAGAATCTTATAAATAAACATAACCATACCATGATATATGATATTCAAAATAAGAAAATAAAATAATCAACTAAAAGGTAAAACATTATATGACAATGAAAATGTCAAATGTCTACAATGCAACTAAAAGTAAAGGCACAACGACTCCCATGAGAATCCCAAACCATGTATGGTTCCCTCTCCCATGTTCCAATCCCAAATAGCAACCCATCCCAGGGCCATGCCCTTATCTTGTCTTGCAACAACAAAGTCTACTTTGGTGTCGATTAGGCATCCTGAATAGGGTGTGAGAAAAAATCAATAGGCCACCACCAATAGTGTCTAAAACAAGTCCAATCAAAAGATAGTGTGTTCAATTTTATGAAGCAATAAATACAATACATAATTAAACCAGTTATTACATTGTCATTTAATCTTTAATCATCATATTAGGCCCAATTTCAATTCATTATTTATATTTGAGTAATCATTCATCATTATCATTCATTTGGTGTTGAATTTCATGTCATGCACCCCAAATATCATTGAGTTGAGGTCACCATTACTATCACTCCATATCTCATTCGGTGTAGGTCTTCATACCTATAACCCCAAAATCTCAAGCTTGGATAATCATTGGAGAGGAACTCCATGTCCAAGTCCAAAATTCTAATTGGTCTAGAACTCCATATCTAGCACTATAAAAATCTCATCCATTTAATCATTATTTAATTCAAAATAATTATCCATATCATTCCATTACTAATCCAGTGATTAGTTAAACATTTCAAAATTCTTTATTTAACTCAACAATTAACTAAGAACATAACCCATTAATTAATTCATCAATTAATTAATAAATAAACAAAATTCTCATTCCATAATTAATTATTCAAAATTAATTATCCATATAAAATCTCAACTTGTCATAATTAATTCTCACAATTAATTATCTTTGATCAATATCATGGTTTATAATTAAATCTCAGAATTAATTATCTTTCATATCCAACATCATTTCATAATTAATTTTACCCAATTAATAATCTCAACACAATCAATTCAATATTTGAATTATAGTATCTCAACCCATAAACAATATCCAAAACAAATATCTCTTTGGGACCCCCTCCTTCATTTGTTATGTGATTTAATTATCAATTAATCACCAAGGAAATCAAAGTCAATTCCACATTCCTAATTACTCTAATTTAAGAAATAAATTATCAAGGGAAGAAAGAAATTCATAAACTCACATTCACATATCAAAACCAACAATATTGGAGTTTTATTTAGACCACATACCTCAGTTTATTAATGGATGATAGAATTATGGAAATCCCCAACATCTGAGTGGCACAACGTCTTCGATCAAGATCTAGATCTAAATCCCAAAACAATAATTAAGATCAAAGACATCAATATCATGAAAATATAGATCTATATCCACAATTCTAGATATTGATCTCAATTAATAGGTTTAGATCCATGGAAATGATAGAGATATTACATGAAAATATCAAAGAAAGATAGAGGAAAGAACATGAGAAGCAACGGGATGAAATCTACTTACCAGAAAGAGAGGGGATCTTCAATCTCATCTTTCGATCTCAATGAACAATGTTCAGATCACCTTGAAATCCATCAGGAAGCCTCTAGGATCACCTAGAATTTGTCAAAACCAAGACATTGTCAAAATACTAGATTCTATGGGGGTTCAGGTTGTTTTAAAATAGATTTTTTGATATTTAATTAAGAGTGCATGATTTCCTGGGCAGAGACACACAATTAGGGAAAACCGTGCGCCAACCATGCAAACCTCTATATCCAGGTTTTTGTGGTTAACACAGTTTGGTCACATAGTTTTTCATACTTTGTGAAAACCGTGAGGGTCTCTATGTCGAGTTTGGCACTCTTGGCATGGTCTAGTTGCATGGTTTTTTAAACCATGCGCAAACAGTGCACAACCCACTATCATTTATTTTTCCTTAAACGTTCACCCAAACGCACCCCAAGCCACTAATCCAAAACAAAGTTACTTAAAAAATTCAAAAAGTACCTAAAAATGCACTCGAGATGACTCTAGAAAAGGCTAGGATCTTACACAATATCCACTAATGTATTAGATGAGTCTTTTTTTTATCTCTTGCACCGGGCTTGGTCCAAACAAAGAACTTTAACCAACCTCTGACCAACACAACAGAGATTTACAAGTATTGCCATACAAGGCCTTAAAACATGCCATTCTGATCATGGATTGGTAACTGTTGTCATAATAAAACTCAACCATCCCTAAGTGATCATCCCAAGACCAACTGAAGTCGAGGACACATGCATGAATCATATACTGAAGAATCTATATAGCTTCTTCTGTCTCACCATCTGACTGTGGATGATAGGCCACGATCAAATGAACCTGAGATCCCAGTGCCTCTTGAAGTCCTCTCTAAAATTGAGAAGTGATCCAATAATCTCTATCTGAGACTATAGCAGATGGAATTCCATGAAAATAGACAATCTCTTTCACATAGAGATTTCACAACTCCTCAACTTTGGCCATATCCTGAATAGGTATAAAGTGATCTGACTCAGTTAGCCTATCGATCACATCCCATATTTCATTCTTATTTCTCTTGGTAAAATAAAACCTAACCCTAATGTCCATAGATATCTCATCCCACTTCCAAGTAGGGACTGGAAGTGGTTGAAGAAAACCTAAATGTTTATAGTGCTCGACTTTCATCTATTGGCATGTATATACATGAGAGACAAACTCAGTAATGTCTCATCTCATACCTGGCCACCAGAACTACCGCATCATGTTGTAGAACATTTTTTTTGTTTCTTGGGTGAAAACCCCATTGAGAGAAATGATAATCTACTCTCACATCCTTCCTTTAGATAAGATCATAACTAAGAGGTTCTGATATAATAGAATACCCTCTTAGGAGAACGAACAAAGAGAAACTATCTCCCCACAATAAAAGGATTCTCTAATTCTATGGAACTCATCAAAAATATATTGATCTTGAAGAATCATCTTGAGAATACCATATTTGAACTGAATGCTGCCTAAATAAACCTCACCCCCTTCCTCCAAAACTCTAATATGAAACTGTGCAAAAAGAGCCATCAAATTCCACTCTTATGAAGATTCTTTCAGTGCTTGGGTATGAAGTTTTCTTCTCAAATCATCGACAATAACATTCCCTTTCCCTGGGGTATAGGTGATGTCAAAGTTGAAAGACTACAGGTATTCCACCCATCACCTCTGCCAAAGATTCAAATATTTGTGGGAGAAGATATAACTCAGGATTTTGTGGTCTGAATACACTGTAAACCTTTCGCCAAAAAGACAGTGCCACCAACTTTTAAGCATTTGCAACACAGCTTCATGTTACATATTGTTGGTAGGATAATTATGCTCATGTGGCCTAAGCTGATGAGATTCATATGCTACCACATGATCACCCTGCATAAGAATACAGCCAAAGCCTGAACCTAATGCATAACAAAAGACTACATAGCCCTAGCCGACTTCTAGAAGTGTGAAAACCGGCGCAATAGTCCACAAATGTTTCATCTCAAAAAAAAAGAACTCGGAAATTTATCATCCCACAAAAACTTCACCCCCTTCTGAGTCAGAGTAGTCATCAATGAATCCAACTTTGAGAAGTTATTCAAAAACTTGCAGTAATATCCAGCTAATCCCATGAAGCTCTGGATCTTCAAGACATTTCATGGTTTCTCCAACTTAATAATAGCCTTCACCTTCTCAGGATCAACTAGTACACCCTGTTTAGACAACACATGTACCATGAATTTCACTTCCCGAATCCATAAATCACACTTTGAAAGCTTTCCATAAAGGCGGTGATTACTTAGCAGATTCAGAACTATTCTCAGATGTTGCACATGACCTCCCCAGACATTGAATATAAAAGAATTTCATCGATAAAGACTACCACAAATGTATCTAGTTACTCATGGAAAAACGTTTTCATTAGGGAAATGAAAACTATAGGATAATTTTTCAAACCAATGGGTATAACAAGGTACTCAAAGTGATTGTACCTTTTCTGAAAGGTGATCTTCTGAACGTCAGATTGTTTTATTCTCAACTGATGGTAACCACATCGAATTTGGATCTTTGAAAACCACTTTTTCTCTTTCATATGATCAAATAGATTGTCTATATGTGGTAATGGGTAATTTTTCTTTATCATTACTCAATTGATATTTCAATAATAAACACATAAAAGAAGAGAACCATCACCCTTATTTGCAAAGAGAACTGGTGTTGCCTAGGGGACCCACTTGGATGAATAAATTCTTTCTCAAGAAGATCATCCAACTGAGACATCAGCTCTTTTAGCTCAGCTGGTGCATGCGGTGGGAGGGGATAAAGACTAGTTGAGTACCAAGCATTAAGTTAATAGAAAAAGTAACCTCTCTCACTAGTGACAGAATAAATAAATTCAAAGTGAACAGATCAGGAAACTCAGTGACAGATGGAGGAAGATCATCACCCATTGAATATTACTTTGGGTCAAAAGAAAACATTGATATAACTTTCCCCAACTCTGGATAAGAATGTCTGGCTCTGCTCGACCTTGGGTCCCATTCACCTTGAAAAACAAGGGTCACACCACTTGGTGTAGTAATATAGACCCATCTAAGATAACAATCAATTTAAACATTGTTGGAAATGATCCAATCCATCCCGAATATGATGTTAAAATTTTTCATATCAAGAATAATAAAACTCCAATATAGTTTGATATCAGATAGAGAGAAGACACATGTATGACTATAGATACAATGATCCCTCTTTGTACCAAGGGGTTTAGTAATATCCATTACACAAGATAATTTCTAATAGTAAGATTTATCATATTAACGATACAGGTTAAAATAAAAGATAGAGATTCACCAGTATCAAAAAGAGAAGTCAATAATGACGAATCAGTGGTAAGGTACCTCTAACAGTTGTTGGACCAATGTATTCTACCTCTAGAGACTCTTCTAATTCATGAATAAGATTTATTCTAGATGCATGTGGCTTGAACCCTTTTGAACATGAATCATTTGATTGTCCCACAGTGTTAAGAGGAGATAATGATCCTATCCCACCATGCGGAGTAGATAAGTAATGGAAGAACCTCTGTAAGTGTCTCGAACCTCTATATGAGATATAGTATTGGGTGCCTCAGTGAAAACCCTCTTAGAATGTCCTGGATTTCCACACTAATATCAAGTCAATGAACTTCCTCTTAGATCTATAGGAGGTCTGGAATGACTCTACTATTGAGGAATTAAATGAGGATCTTCACACTTCAATTTTCCTTTTAACTAATGCTTCCACTAGGAGAAAAAGGAACTCCCATCAACCATGACTTTCCAGAAAATTCAATCTCAACCATCATCACCTTATCCATCACATCAGCATAAGTGGACAACTTCAGCAAGAAAACATGACAACAAATATCTTATTGAAGTCCCAACTCAAAATTTTAAGCTTCCATACTCTCATTAGATAAAATCTTAGGAGAAGACTATACCAACTCAAAAAATAGATTTGAATACTCAGTCACAGTTTTGTCGGCTTGCTCAAGCTTGAAAAACTCCACAACCTTGGCCAACACCATTGAATCTGGATGGAACTAATTAGTGAAGATAACCTTGAAGTATTTATACTTTAAGACCTCTTATTTCCCTCCCTTCACCATCATGTACCACTATATCCTACTCGCTCCCTCCAAAATAAAGGTGAAAAACTTTACACTGATCACTTCTGGTTTCTCCAAGAACTCAAACATACATTCTATCTTTCCCAACCATGCCCCAACATGTTGAGGATAAGTGGAGACTTAGATAACCAGTGGCTTTTGGTGAAGGAACTCTTGAGAATGACTCTAAAGAACATCCCCCCGATGATCAAAAGATAGATCCTGAGTAGGAATTAGAGGTGGTTCCTATCCCAGAGCTTGGACAGCGTGCATAATCACCTCAACCATATTCGGATCAACAACATGATTTTATTGCTGAGGTTCAACAGTATACTTTTCCTATATCTGATTTGAACGACTTCTCGGAGGCATGATGCTACACAATATCAACCAATAATAGGAGAACATTATATTAACACTCAAATTGGGTAACAAGAGAAATTATTCTCAATTTAAGGGACAAACAAAATTTGGATTTCAAATTATCCAAATATCTACAGGGAAAAGAATAGAACCACTCCACAAGTTGCCTTTTCCAAACCAGCCCTTGCGGCTTAAGGTTCATTGTGGGGAGAAATGACTATGAAATAAATAACAACTACCTCCTAAGTCTCAACAAGATTTCAAAAACGCATACTGACTTCCAGAGAAAGGAAGATCAACAACCTCCTCTGATACAAATTTTTCACGAACCAGCCTGGGTACCTTGGTAACCCAATAATCGAGATGGACCTAACATAATTCAAAGGTAATTACCGATCCCTATGGGTTTGCAACTAGCACCTGGCAACGTAGAACATAAAAGTGGGAATTATTTTTCCACAATAATGCAAAAGAAAAACATAAAAGACAATATGTATATCAATAAGAAAACTCCATAGGGAGTAAAGGTACAAAAATAAAACGAGGCATAAAATACAGAGTAATACAACCCAAAGTACTAAATAATAAAATATCCCTAAGGTCTCTAAGGACACAACTCACCAACTCCATATCTCAATAGTTGGATCCACCTCCAAGAGATCCCATCCCTTTTCTCAAGACTGGAAGAAGAAAGTCTACAAACACTAGAAGAAAAAGGTAGGGTGTGAGCCTAAGGCCAGTAGAATACCACCAAATATTCCATAACATATTCCAAATATATATTATCCAAATAAAAGATTTCAATTTTTAAAATAAATAGTTTTGTCAATTTAAAATCATATTTAACCAGAACATGCTATACATTTTCACAATGATGGATATTATATTCAAATCACAATCTTTACTTTAAAAGATATGGAATATTTATAAATAATGAATTATGTAAAAAATTTATTCAAAACAGTGTATATAAATTCCAAATGCATGTAAATTAGTTCAAATAAACATTGGCATACATTTATATCACAAATATAAATAAAGCGACCAACATGGTCATCTACCAAAAGGTATGATTGTATTTACCAGATACAGGATTCCAAACTCTCTATGTAAAATCAAAAAAATGTGTATACACACATCCCTTTAACACTGGCCAAAGGGGAATCATCACCACCCCATCAGGGATGTGACCCACTACATGTATGTTTTAGAATGTTTTCATAACATAGAGTGTATCCAAATAACTCAATAACTACCCAAGGCTTGCATGCGCTCTTACATGATGGGAGAACCATTTTAAGGCTACTTAAAATATGATCAATCCCATTATTCCATTTCAAAAAATACCAATTTATTTTCATGTAAAACAAAAATAGGTTTTATTAAAAAACATTCCATTTTCACATGATAATACCATTGGGTTTCTATCAAATCATTTTATGCCATTTTCATGAGTTCAAAATCCATTCAAAACTAATTCAATATTTTTCACAATTCATTCTCAAAATTAAACACAAAATTTTAATGGAAAAAATTTCCATAAAAATACCCCTTTTAAATTCAACAATTTAAATCAGTTAACTTTCCACAAACCCACCCCAATTCAATGGAATTTGGGGTTTTCCAAATTCTGTGCCAAAACCATTTCAAATATTTCAATTCACTAAAATTGGGTTTTATCAAAGAAATTGAAAGAAATATTGGGTATTTGAATTTAAATAAAAAATTGAAATAAATCAATAAATTTTATGATAATCAATTTGGAAAATCAGGATAAAACCACCTACCTCTTTTCTGAATAACAACACTCGTAACAGCACCTGTCAATGAGAATGATGGTGAAGGAGTCCTTGAAACACAACCTAGAAGCAGGATCCAACACCATGTGACATTGACACATCAATCCATAGATGATCCATTGATTTAACAAGATGAGGTAAGGGGAGAAACTCAAATAACAATGGGGTGAACTTACTCGGGAATCACACCATAGATGCAAGGAAGATTCGAAGCCGATCAGATCAAACTGGAAGGTGGGGCGCCTCTTAAAACCACTTAGGGAGAGTATAGGGTCATGAGACAAGAGGTTTGGGAATAATAGCCTAATTGATACTACCAAACACATGAACTTATTTTTTGTGTGGGCTGGGTCATGAATTCTACAAAGGGGTCATGACGTATAGGCCACACTGGATAAGTATGCCGAAAAACCCATCGCCTCGGGTAAAAAAACTGATATTTATCCCCTACACGATGTGAAATTTAGGTGAATGACATGTAACAGATCACAGCATGACCTCCCCATTCACGACCTAAAACCAACACCAAGTACATGTTGTGTACTTTAGGTACACAACTTGTACTAGTTCTACAGTCTGGAGTAAACCCATAAAAATCACATAAAATTATTTTTAACCGAATGGGGACATAGAAAAGGTAGAAAATTACCTGATCAAGGTAAGGAGACGTTACAAAACACCATTATACCAGAAAGAAGACATACTATAGTGTATTGTAACAACAAACTATAGAACTACAAATTAGAAAAACTAGATACAAATAGATAATTTAAATGAAATAAAATTTGTAACACAACTAAAAGAAAAAACCCTGTAATAGTGAAAAAGAACTCACCAGTATAAATTAACAATCCTCCCCTAATCGAACAAAAGAAAACACCTATATAATAAGGAAATTATTATTTTAGTAATAATATAAATAAATTAAATATATAGAAAGTGTAAATTTTTTAAAAAAACTTTGAGTTATACCCGGAACACTGTGTATCAGATTGTGCAGTAATTGTTTTTTTCATGTCACACCATTTACTGTTCATCCTCAAGTATTATCTCTATGAAAATTAATTAAATAAGTATAAGATAAAAATGATAAGGAAACTAATTACGTAAAATAATATAGAATGATTAGAAAATAATCTAGGCTTATTTTCATGGTTCTGGTGATGTGATGCACGTTTTAAACTAAAACAACACTTATATATTGAAAAGATACAATTGGAGTCATACCAGTCACACCATGCATCAGATTACGGTTAATTTTATTCCTACACATCCCAAATGACTTATGGATCAATTTGATTAAGTATTAAAATAATTTGAATGTGTTTCCTCAGTTTTGAGTGCACCACTTTTGTTTTTTTACTAAAATGCCATTTTAAACTGGAAACACACAATTTTAGTCATACTAGTCACATAATGTGTGGGTTTGATGTGAAACCAATTCATATAAGTAATAAATGAATTATGAATTACTTTACTAAATTATTAAGGCAATCAAAAAAAGTTTTCTTGGTTTTTAGTGAGCCATAATTGTTTATATTAAAATATCAATTTTAAAATAAGAACAGACACTTTGAGTCCTACCAAGGAAATAATGTTTTATATTGAGGTGGGGATGATTCCTACACTTGAAAAATGTCTTATGGATTGTTTAAAAAATTATCAAAAAATCCCAAATGTATTTTCTCAATTTTGAGTATGTCAGTTGTCTTTTTTACTAAAATTAATGTCAATTTTGAATAAAATTATGCTCTTGGACTCATACCAATCACACTATGAATCAGATTGAGGTTAGTACAATTCATTCAAATCCCAAATGACATATGGATCATTACCAAAAGTATCAAAACAATTCTAATTTTTTTCCTTTTTTTAGAATTCCACTTGGGTTTTCTACTAAAATGTCATTTTAAACTAGAAACATGTACTTTGAGCCATAATGGTCACATCATGTGCGGGTTTGATGTGTGAATAATGTATACAAATAAAAAATTAATTATTAATAATTTTTAAAAATTATCATGAAAATATGAGTCTGTTTGATTGGTTTTTAGTGAGTGGCACTTTGTTATATTAAATTGTCAATTATAAACTGATAACAAACACTTAGAGTCATAACACAGACATAGTGTATCTTATTAATGTGACGTTGATTCCTACATGTTGAAAATGACTTATAGATCATTTTCTTAAAGTACCAAAATAATTTGAATTCGTCTCCGTTTTGAGTATGTCAATTTCTGTTTTTTACTAAAACTAATGTCAATTTTAAATAAAAATATGAACTTGGATTCATACGGGTCACACCATGTGTTAGATTAAGGCACGACTAATTTATAAACATCCCAAAATACCAATAAATAATTTTACTAAAGTAAAAAATCAATATAATTGTGTGTTTTTTTTTAATTTTGTGTATGTCATCTGTCTTTTTTACTAAAATCAATGTCAATTTTAAATAAAAAGATACACTTGGAGTTATACCGGACACACCGTGTGTTGAATTGAGGTGTGGTTGATTCATAAACGTCCCAAATGACTTATGTATGGTTTTCCTAAATTATAAAAACAAACTTAATGTGTTTCCATGATTTTTAATATGCCACTTTTGTTTTTTACTAAAATGTCATTTAAAATATGAAACATGCACTTTGAGTCATACTAATCACATCGTGCGTGTATTTGATGTGAGACTGATTTGAAAAAATCATAAATTAATTATGAATCATTTTAACAAATTATCAAGACAATATGATAATTCTTTCTTGGTTTTTTTTGAGTAATTTTTTTTTAAAATGTCAATTTAAACTGATAATAGACACTTTGAGTCATACTAGGAACATCGAGTATCAAATTGAGATGGGTATGATTCCTACATGTATGGATTGAATTGTGGATCATTATATTAAAGTATCAAAACAATATAAATACATTTTATCATTTTAGAGTATGTTAGTTGTCTTTCTTACTAAAATTAATGACAATTTTGAATAAAAAGACATATTTGGATTAATACCAGTCACACTATACATCAGATTGAGCTTCAGATGATTCTTACATGTCCCAAATGAATTATGAATTATTTTTCAAAAGTATCAAATTAATATGAATGTTTTTTTCTAAATTTTGAGTACTCCATTTGTGTTTTTTAGTATAATTTCATTTTAAAATGGAAATGTGCACTTTGAGTCATACCGGTCACATCTTGTGTGTCTGTTTAATGTGAGAAAAATTCCAACACATAGGAAATGAATTATGAATTTTTTTCCTAAATTATCAATTGAATATGAGCATGTTTTTCTGGTTTTCATTGAGTAAATTTTTTTGAAATAAAATGAAAATTTTAAACTGATAACTGACACTTTAAGTCATACCGGTTACATTGTGTTTTATATTGAGGTTCGGTTGATTACTACACATCAAAAATTACTTATGGATCATTTTACTAAAGTACAAAAATAATATGAATGTGTTTTCTCAATATTGAGTATTTCAGTAGTATTTTTTACTAAAATTAATGTCAATTTTAAATAAAAAGACACACTTTGAGTCATACTAGTAACACCATGAGTCAGATTGAGGTAAGGATGATTCCTACACATCCCAAATGACTTGTGGATAATTTTTAGATAGTAAAAAACAATAATAATGAATTTTATTAGTTTTTAGTATCTTAATTGTCTTTTTACTAAAATTAATTTCAATTTTAAATACAATGGTACCCTTGGATTCATATAGATCACACCATTAGTCAGATTGAAGTGATGTTTATTCTTATAAATCCAAAATGACTTATAAATCAAATTCCTAAAGTATCAAAACAATCTAAATGTGTTTACTTGTTTTTGAGTATTCCACTTGTGTTTTTTACTAAAATTTCATTTTAAATTGTAAATGTGTACTTTGAGTCATACCGGTCACATCATGGGTGGGTTTGAAATGAGACAGATTCATACACATCACAAGTGAATTATGAATCATTTTCCTAAATTATCATGACAACTTGAGTGTGTTTTATTATTTTTCAGTGGGTGACACTTTTTTGTATTAAAATGTTAATTTTAAACTGATAATGGACACATTGAGTTATATCGGGAACATCATGTATCAGATTGAGGTGTTTAGGATTCCAACACATCACATACGACTTATGGATCATTTTTCTAAAGTATTAAAACAATCTGATTGTGTTTTCTCAATTTTGTGTATGTCCGTTTTCTTTTTAAATAAAATTATTGTCAATTTCAAAACAATTTGAATGTGTTTTATGTGTGATGATTAAATCTATCATAACATCATAATTATTTGTTCATAAAAATGGAAATATCCCTATTCTCATGCATTTTTATTGATAATGATAATGGTTTTTTTATTAATGAGATTTTAAACATTGATCATTTTACATAACGAATGCACACATTCATAATGGAGGTTACTTATATGAATTTCACAAGAATTTGTGGTATTATATCATTCATTTAATTGATGATATAATATCCTAAATAATTTCACAAAACACCAAATTAAAACCACTATATTTTTATTTTCTGAAAATTCATGAATCAATCGATGAAATTTTGTATTTATTTTTTATAGGGTTTGGATCAAGCTTCTAGCTTCTTTTTTCAAAGGGGGTGTTTGTTTTTATTTTCAGTTCTTCATGATTTCATTTTAAGAGGGTTTTTCATTTTTATGTATTTATTTATAATGTTATTTCTTTTCATTTGAATTCATGTTTCCTTTGACACTATCCGTCCTCAATGACCATGATCTCTCAAAGCTGGTTGTCCTCCAATAGTTCTCCCATACACCTACTGGATTTGGTGGTTGATTACACACATATTTATTAAAACATTTAATTTGGATAATATAATTTTTTGATGATTGGATTGGTGTTTTATGACTCTCAAGTGACTATTGGATCCCCTACTAAAATCCTTTCTTTGAAGTGTAGAGAATTCATGTGCAAGTAACTACATTTGCTTTTTAGTTTGGTCTTGGTGAGGAGTTTCTTTCATAATACAGTAATATTTTATATTTTCTGGAAGTTTATAACAGAAATTTTATCCTATGATAATCATTTTGAAAAAATAAGTGGGGTTATTTTGTTTCTAAAAAAACCATAAACATAAATTCCTATATAAAATCACTTAAATAGGTGGTGATGTCATTTTTTCAATAAGAAACCTGAAACACTTAAACAATGGATCTTATCTTATGTGACAAGTGTTTTGCACAATTTTAAATAATTGTTCTCAAACAAAAACATGGTATTATCCTCATTATACACCATTTCCCAATAATCTTATTATTTTTTAGTTAGAAATTCGTCATCTCCTCCTCCTCGGTCTCTACCTTCGACTCCACCTCTAACTTCACCTACTCCATTTCCTAATAATTTTATTTTTTGCAGGTCATGGAGTCTAAATAAATTATTTACACTATTATAATTCTCCTTGGAAAGGAGATAAAAAAATTATATACAACCATTAAGACACTAATTCTTCACACCCGAAATATATTTCTAGGATCATAAATCATATTAGATCACAAAATAGTAGGTAATAATCTAAATTTTCCATCATCATTCATTATGACAACATGTATGCTACCCACTCATCTCTACATAACTATACTTCTTCTTTTGAGTATGAAGTTTATCATCAATATTGATAGTAATGAGAAAATATATATGAACAAATTGTTATGAAATAAATTTATTGATATTGTGATTACCTTCAGAAATTACTTGTTGGGGGTGTATGTAATTTCATACCTTATGATCTCTCTAATAAATTTTTAATCATAATTTACACAATTGATGTTGCTATCTTTCTTCAGACACTACAAAAACATTGACCAAAATCAGTAAATTGTTTTTAAATATTTTGATAGATAAATATTTATATATATATAGCTTAATTGGTCTTAATTTATAGTAATCTATAGGCTTTATCTCATTAGACACCGACTTCAATCCATGATTTAGCCTATATTTAGTGATCGCTCTATCATTAAAAAATTCTCATTAAAACATAGATCGAAACATATAATTTGAAGTTTATCTATAAAATTTTGAATACAGTGTATTGAAAATTCCCAATATACACCTTGTGTGGTCAGTTTTTCGGATATCTATGAATTGGATTAATAAAATAAAAATTTGGGGTATCTTGATTGGTTATGATCATCATCTAGTTCTACCTAAAAAACAAGTAAAAAAATTAGAAATATATTTTATGTAATAAGATTGTAGAGTTTTACTTATTCATTATAGGTATAAAAAGGGTCTTTTATCTAATAATTTTTTCCAAACTCTTTGATTAGATCATTTTTCTCTTATTAATTTCATCATTATCCAAAGTAATTTTTTTGTAGAAATGATATAGGGATTAATGAATCCAAATCATTCTTCACACAGTTTTCCCTTAATATAGTATTAATACAAACATGTGTAGAAAAAATGAATATTTATTAACTTTAATAAACTTATTATCTCACTATTGGGACATACGTATTATGAAAATATACCTTAGGTATGTATTCACAAGTGATATTCGTAACCATTAATGCTTAAGAATCTCATTTATATACACAACACCAATTAGGTCTATCATGGAAGTTCCATAAATTTATTTTTTATATGGAATTAAATTTATATTTTCATCTTTAAATGTGGTCTCTTCATGAAGTTTTATTGATAATAAATGTTTCTATGGAACTGGTGGGGAGAAGATACTCTCGGTAAGTTTATTTTATTTCTTAGTCATTTCAGTATATTTTATTTGATCCCAACTAATGTTTCCCCACTTCTTTATCCCTATGTAATATCATACCTCTATTCAGACCTTTGTTCATCAACCATTTAGAGTTTTCATATAAAAACATTTGTTAAATACATACCTCATGTATATTTATAAGATTAGACATCTATGATATGAAATATCAAATAACATCAATGACCATTGTAATATCTGGATCATTAAGTGGAACATGAAACTCAGCAGTCGGCTAACAAGCTACCTCAATCCACACTCTCATGTGATCTTTTTGGAGGTATTTATTGTGTTATATTATATCTAGAGATATTATACACTTTATCCATCATAACAAGGTGGAGTGTGGGTGTTTAAAGATTCAAATCACATACAACTATACCTGGTAGAATTTTAGTAAGATAAAGTTATCAGAAGTTGTTCGATCCGAATTTAGGAGAAAGAGTAATGAAAAAATAGATTAACTCGGGTAAGTTATGCAGTTGGGGATAATGAATAGCCTTAGTTCCAGTGGGATCATTTATTTCATCTGTGGATCATTGTTCCACTACTGGTTCGCTTTGATCCTTTCTTATACATTGGTTTTCTAAACCAGACCAAATAATAATATCTTATAGTGAGTATATTTGTGTCTAAAATTATCTAACTATTTTATATATATCCTCATGTTGTTTTATCTTATTGAAATATGTTTTAGGAGAGACTCAAAAACCTAATACCCTAATACGAACATATTTTTCTAGACTCTTTAAAGCTACTAAAAGTAGTTTTTGTTCCAGTATAGTCACTGCAGATTCTAGTGTCAAAAACATATAAAAAATATTAACATAAGTAGATATTTTTATGTAATGATATTATCAATAATACCAAATTAAAAATATATAATACTTAAATATGTTTCCCATACTGTTTTTGTGTTTTCATCAACTATTTTACCCTCTTTATTTACACGAGCCTCCTTCCATAGCACAAGATGTGTGATGGAAGTTGATTTAGATTTCGATTCATCAATCTCCATATAAATAAAGGAATATATTTAGATTTATATCACATAATGAAAATTTTATTTTTGATTTAAAATACATACCAATTTATTCTATAATGAATCATACCCATCCTTTCTATTCGATAGGGGTGCATTAGTTTTGATTCACTTACTTTATTTTTAGCACTTTTTCTCTGTTTCATAAATTAAAAATTTTGAATCATGTTGTATAAACTAAATAATTTCACATACTATATTATCAATTGTGAAAAACCTAAAATTATTTATAATTGTGATAATTGATGAAACCAATCTATGTTTCCAATTTTATAATGTGTTCATAACTAACTGGTGGGTGGGGTTTTAATTTCCTCTCAGTATCCCTAAGATGTAACTTCATAAGATAAGTCTGGGAGTCTCTATGGAATTTTTAAATGTCCATTAAGACGAATTTATTATATAAATATTCTAAAATAAATTAACTATTCATGGAATAATGAAAATTAAATCAATGATTTATTATATATTTTTTAGTAAAATAGAGAAAGTATATAGAAACATTACTATTATATCTTTCGAAAATATTTTTTTTATTACTAGATGGACATGGTTACATGAATCAATATCAATTAGCACATTCACCTCATTGTGACTCCAACATAACTAATGAAAATTGAATTGTTGGGGTCAACAGATTGGCCATGTTGATTCCAACTGACCCCAAATTTTATACCCCAACTTATTATATTGATAATTTTATTCAAAATTGTGATGCATCATTTTTGTTGTTTTTTTCATCAACTTTTTTTGTTGCCCTAATAATTGTACAGTCTCATCATCAAATTTCTCTTCATACTTGAGATTGGAAACATCATCATGTGCAGAATAAATTTTATGTATGATTAGTAAATTTTTTAATATATCTCGAATAAAAACAAGGTAAACACGGAAAAGGATTTGAGAAGGGTCTCATACATGCACTATTGAAAACTTGATGGACTATTTTACTCCATATTCATACTCTTTTTTCAATCGATTAACATGCATCCAATTTGAAGGAAATGGATAATTTCATTTAAATCCATCATAATACTCTCAAATATAGGATCTCTATATCTACAAAAGTTCATGTGTAGGGTGTGGGTATAAAATTAAACATGTTAATACTAATAGGGCCCCTAAAATTTACAATTCATATATGTCGGTATATGTTTAAAGTAGTAACACTCAAAATACACATGTAAGTCAAGTCATTGTGTACTAACCAGGACACAATGATAATCAAATATAATGACTTCATTTCATACCAGTGAATTATTCTAATCACATCATAAGTTTATACCATGAATTTTTCTTGACATAAAAATTATTTCACTAATAAGAGTTACATTATAATCATAGGAGGAGAAAAAACTATTTATCTTCCTTTAGAAATAATTATATCATAAGTACCATGAGATTCAACCTCAGATCCCTAGCATCCAAGACTATTGGTCAGGGATAACTATCACATTTAAATATTGTATAAAAATCATGAAATGGGTTTAACATAGCTATTTTTTATGGAAGTTCATTTGAAATTGGGGAAGTCTTAAAATAACGTGTTCCCTTAAGAAATAATCACACAATGGGTTGCACAATACATTATTTAAACATCACCTATGAAAAACCATAAATAATAAAAAACAATATAAATATCATATCAACCAAACACTCTCCCATAATGAATCAATAACATGTATATAGTAACTCGCATTCTAACATACCATACCTATTCCCCACATAAAACCTAGAACTTATTATTTTTTAAATATATGTTTATCCCATTTATACTCTAAACCCAATAATATTAAAAATTGAAATAAATGAAATTTTAATTATGGTTTCTAACATATTAATTTTCAAAATTTAAGGAATTAACATTCAAATCAAAATTGAAATAAATTTTGATTCCCTTAATCTAAAAATTGTCTACTCTCTAATCCATTATTTTTCTAAATAATTTTTTTCTCCCCTAACATAGCCTAAATTCTAGATTCTATTATCCTTTTTTGGAAACATTTCTCATCTAATTATAGGTCCACATGACTACCACTCACATTCATTTAGTTTTACTCATGATCATTTAACATTTTACACTTCCTCTAAAATGTTTCTTTTTTGGGGAATTTCCTCCCCAATAGAGAGTTTTAACACGTTTGAACTATTTTATCTATATTTTATTTCTATCAATAGAAGGTTTTTAAGAAAAATTCATTTTATTTCCTTTTAGTAATGTTTTAAGAATTTTTTACAAATATTGGCATCTTTTGAGGGAAAAGGTGATGAAAATGTATTCAAAATTTACTAAAGATAAGAAGGTTAGATGCTATTTTTTTCTTTTGAGTGTTAATTTTTTTATTTCTTTGGCCAAATTTTACCCTTGTATTTTTTACAGAGGTAAAAAGAGAGGATTATTCATATAATAATTAAACTAGAAACATAACTTGATATAAAACAAGTATTTGAGTTAGAAATTGAGGGGTAAACAGAGAAATTAAATTTCATGAAGCACATGGAAGATGATTTTGATTTTGATTTTATAAAAAATATGGATGTAATCCTATAGATGTTGAGAGAAAATAAGAAATACCTTGATATCCTGGAATCATTGAACCAAAAATGAAATATATTGTAATTATTTAAGGATTTTATAATACACTGTATTAAACCCATTATGTCAATCATCCACTATATTTTATTATCCTTAAATAATATCTATATATTTAAAGTTTGGTTTAATGAATCTATTCTATCAAGGGATTCCTTATTTTATCTCAAAAACTCTAGGATTTACTCCATATATTTAATAACTTCCATGTCACCTTTATCTTCCATGTGATTCATGAATTTTAATGCCCCATTTAGCCCTACAATTTCCAACTCCAATGCCTTATTTCTATTAATTTGTGTTTCTACTTGAATTATTCTATGTGGAAGCCTCTCCTTTTTCATCAGGAAACAATTTACAAGGGTAAAATTTGAACAAATTAATACAAAAAATTGATACTCAAAAGAAACAAAATGAAATCTTACCATAGGATATTCAGTTAATTTGAATACAATTTCATCAAAATTATTTGTCTCCAAATATGCTAATTACAGAGAACAATTTCTTGAAACATTCTAAAAAGTCAAAATGATGCTTTTTTTCATAAAAAATATCTCTTTATATAAATAAAATACTTATAAAATAGTTCAAACATGTCATTTAAATGTATAGTCATTATTCAAGGATCGATAAATATTTTTTTCTTTACATTCTACCTTTTTATATTTTATATTACCCTTCTATCCACTAAGTTTTTTACTCTCTTTGAAGTGCCTTTGGCTTAATTTGGAAACATATATTCAAATATACTTGAAGAAATTAGGCTCAGTTTAGAGTCACTTACAGAGACCTAATTATAACACCTATAATAAGTTCTTATTTATAAGTTTTTTTAGATTCATTATTAAAAATTGCTTTAAGGTAACTTGTGATATATTTATGCTATTCATGGCTTAGATGATATACAATCTTGTTGTCATATTGGTGTGAGGTGGATGGGAGAGCCTAACAACCATCCATTTCTCCAAACTGCTAAGAGAATGTATCCAGAAGATGAATCTGAAAGCAGGTCTGGAGATCTCTTCTTGTTTTGGGAGGAATACCTTCAAGAGTCATATTTGCACTGTTTTAAATTTATCAAGGTTGAAGGGGAATAGAATCAAAAGGTGTGCTAGGAATTTTTTTTCAAAAATAAATGTGCAACATGAGTATTTTCAGATTTCACCCATCGTAGTAGTATTCTCATTCAACTATGCTTAACTGCTGAGTTCTAATAGGATCCATTGTGACTACACACAAATTAAAGGTAATTTTTGATAAAGAGTTTACAAAAGTAACTGAGTGAGTCACATAACAAAATGAATATCAAGAAACCAAAAAAAAAAATTATTCATTAGGTTCTGATTAATTTGTAGGTGTCATTTTTAGTGTTCACAGGAAGTAATAAATGAGGAGGATGAAAGGATGAAAGGGTTTTAGAATGGGTTGGGAGATTATGTATTCAATGTCATGCCAATGGACTTGATGAAGATTGACAAATACAATCTAGGCAGGAGGTATGTCATCAAGGAACATTGCAACCACAATGATGGGAGGAAGGCTATTTTTAAAGATGGAGTCAAAACCATCATCAATAGATTGAAGGAAATAAATCATCTGAGGATGGATTAAATAAAGGTAGTAAATGTTAGTTCTACTGGAGTATTGAGTTACTATATCTCTCTTCAAGATACCAACATTTTTCATTTAAGATGCATGAAAATGTGGACTTTTATGCATGAATTGTATTTTATTTTATATATCTTTCCAAAATGAATCCTTATTTAAAAACGATATTTGTGAAACCCTTGGTCCTTTGTAGCATTAAAAATGATTATGAATTATTCATCCATAATCCTAATCAGAGAACAATATCAAACAACACATCAGTGTTACTCACATTGTAATGGTTTTATGTCCTCCATCAATAATATAATTCAATTTCCATCATATAATACCTCCAACCATAATTTAATCCTAGTAAAAAAATTTACTTTTAACTAGATTGAATTTATCAATTCATCTATGGTAAAAATTAATGTAATCATAAATATAATATAATAGTGCGATGAACTAAATTTTCTAATATTTCACACAATTTTAACTTAACACCTCTAATAATTCTTACATGTGATATATCATCATCTCATTATTCAATAATATATTCATCATGTGAAATTATATTCATATTTATATTCAAATTGTGCATGAACCACTTAAAATTATCAAATGATAGAAAATATATAGGAACCAACATAAAATTATATCCTTTTTTGACATAGGAACAAACATCATTTATTCATTATACTACATAACCCATGCGACACTAATCATCCAATATTAATTAAGAGAAAATATGCGCCCATCATTCTATGAAATTTTATGAAGATGATTTTCTTAATGGATACACATATATTCATAATTCTTCTTATTTTCTTAAACTTTTTTTCATCTTCATGTGCATGTCATGCTGTGAAAAATGACTCAAATTATGATAATCCAAATTATCTAAAAGGTTAAAAGAAATGACATAATGTAAACATTAAGAGAGTCACCATCAGTTGCAACAATGAATGGAGATACAATTCACAATGGCCTAGAATAAATTTGGAATGAGTTTACAGAGTAGGGGTCGCGTTGTGTAGGTATTGGTAAGTGAGAGAGAGAGATGATATATAGGGGTTGTTATGGTTAAGAAAAATAGAAAAAATGCAAACAACAGAACCCAAAAAATCGAACAATGAGATAAAAAAAGGAGAAAATAACATACCTTAGATTCTAACCTTGATTCTCCAAAGAGAATATAGAGGAGTAGCATTGGCAGTAGGGGAGTTCCAAAAGAGCTTGAGAACCGCAACTGAATGATTCATAGTTAAGGTTCTTTTAAATAGGTCAGGGACACTTTTATCAGTGCTTTCAAAAAATCATTGATAAAGATCCCTTTTTTGAATGTTTAATTGATAATCACTAATAAAAGGAATCTTTATCTGTGCTTTTCTAGCATTGATAATGATCGAGCTTTATCAGTGCTAAAAAAGAACTAATACAATTCATCTTTTTTAGTGCTAAAGTTTTTGCACTGATAAATATTTCATTTTTCAGTGTTTTTTCAAGATAATAAATGATTTATAATTATCATTACAAATAAAAAAATTGAAAAAATATTTATATGATTATATAAATTTTTATTATAATTTTATGATAATTTAAATATTTAGTTATTTATTTATAATTACATTAATACTTTTTAAAAAAATTATATTTTTATTTATAATTATAAATATATCATTTTATAAATATAGTAAATATACATTTATAAATATATTTATAATTATTTACTTATAGTTATAAATATTTTCATATCATTAGATATATTTATATAATTATATATATATATATAAATATATTCATTATTTAAATATATTTATTATAATTTTATAATTATTTAAAAATATAATTATTTTTTATAAATATATGAATATTTATTTAAAAATATATTTATATATTTATATATTTATATTTATAATTATATATATATATTCCTCAGGGTGCAGCTCAGTAGTAGCTTCCCCTGTGGGTATCAGCGATGCCTTGAGTTCAATTTCGGTTGAGTACATCCCTCGATTGTATGTTGTTTGCTTTTCTTTATAATGTAGCCTCTTTCCCTGAATAAAATGAGGCTTCGACATAAACTTATATATATATATATATTATAAATATAAATATAGTATAGTCATTATTTAAATAAATTTATTATAAATTTATAATTATTTAGATATAAATAAAGATTTATTTATAATTATATAAATAATTTTTAAAAAATTAATAGTTATTTTTCGTACATGCATTTTAAAAATTGGTGAAATTGAATAATTAAAAATGAGTACCCTTTAAAAATATTGAAAAAATTGATAAGTTTTATTAAATAAATATAAATAATTAAAAATATATGGATATATATATATATTGACGTAAAGATGAATACATATTGATAATACTAAAATATAGTGAATAAATATAAATAAATAAATAATAGAAAATGATTAAATTCAAAAATAAAATAAAAAAGATTAAAATTGAATAAATAACAACGAACTGTAATAATAATAAAAATAAATAAATAAAATTGATTGAGTAAAAACATAATATATTAAATGTATCATCTTATAAAAAATATTTAAAATATATTAAAATTTGTATGAATTATATAAATATTAGGTGTATATGTTTCTATTTAAAATTTAATAATAGCATAAATATTTGTGTGTGGGCATTGTATATAAAATTCATTAATTATGTATACGTATGTGAAATCAATTTAACACATGTTTGATAAATATCAAATTGAAAAATCAAACGACATTAAAAACGAATAAGTCATAAATATGTTTTCAATTATTACATTTTATTCATTTTCGATATATTTATAATAAATATATATTATTTATTATTATTTATAATTAATATATATTAGAATTATTCATTTTTATTAATAATTTTTTAATTAATAATTTTTTAAATAATTTTATAATTTATTCTTTTTTTGTTTAATTATTACAATTTATTCATTATATATATATATATTTAATATATATAATTTATTGATATTTATTATAAATAAATGTATATTAAATTTATTCATTTTTATCAATAATTATTTAATTAATAAAATGTTCAATATTTTTCTTAATTTACTCTTTCTTATTTTTTTATTTAATTTTATTCATTTTACATATCGATATATTTAATATAAACTATTTATTAAATTTTATAATTAATATATACCTATATTCATTTTATTCATTTTTCTAAGTAATTATTTAATTAATAAAAATGATAATATTTTTTAAAAATTTTATTTTTTAATTATTTCATTTTATTCTAAACCTTTATCAATGCTAAAAAAAATGCTGATAATGTCTACACATTATCAGTGCTAAAATTAAATCTCTAATAAAGGGTACTATTTATCAGTGATAAATTAAACCACTAATAAAGGGTACCCTTTATTAGAGCTAAAAGAAGAGAGGATAAAGGTTGCCTTTTATTAGCACTTTTTTTAGCACTCATAAAATGTATCCTTTATGAGAGCTGTTTTTAGCGATGATAAAAGTCAGCGCTGTGAAAGTTCAATTTTGTAGTGGTGTCTTCTGAATCAATTTAATAAAAATAGGAATAATCCACAAATTGACGATTCCTTCCTAGAAATTGGGTCATTCATCGTTGAAGAATGCACCTGCCATTGAATGGAAGAATTTTTTGTGTTCGTTGTGCTCTGATATGATCCGATCTAGAGTTTAATCATCGTCGGATGTGATTCTCCAACAAAAGGATAGGAGGACGAAGCTCTCGATGGTCCCAGGCTTATGGGGCTAACCCTGGGAAATTTTCCATGAAGATATTCTTATAGGACATCGATTAGGTTAAAATAATAAATTAATTAATTAATTTACCATATGAAAGTACCACCAACGATAGACATGTCTAAACACCTGGTGTCGAATTATCTTAGGATACACCTAGAGTAAAAATTATATTCTTGATTCAATAGCGATATCAGATTTCTGATCTGAGTTTTCGTTTAAGAGTTACCCTTTTTTATGAAACTGCGTGCAGGTAATATAAAATATTTTTAATATTTTTTAAAAATTAATTCTGAGCACACCGGGCCTTTGAATATCACTCCCTATCCATGCCTGGATCTCTAAATATATGTATAAATATTTCAAAGTACTAAAAGAAAAAAATGGGTCTCTATATCATTACCTCCTTCAATATTTACACCCAGAAAAGAAAAACTAAAAAAACAACTTAGGATAATGAGCCTGCCTCTAGTTCTCTTGATCTCAGGAGCTCTCCTACATGTTCCCATGCTACCACAACCCATGAACCAAGGGTGTGGTCTATCCATACAGGGTTCTCTCATGTGTATCCTCAATCATCACCAAGAGCTCTGCTAACATGGATACTTGATGTCCATCTCACCCTAGTCGATGATGGAAATTGGTTCATGCATGTATCTCCTCAATTGAGACACTTGGAAAATGTCATGCACCTACTCTAGCTATGAGGGTAGGGAGATGTGGTAAATAACCTCACCAACCCTCTGCTCGATCTTGAATGGACTAATGAATCTCGGGGGTAGCTTTCCTCCCCTACCAAACCTCCACAATCCTCATTGTGGGGAGACTCTCAAGAAAATTTTGTCTCCCTATTAGAACTACGAGGGGACTACGACATCAATCTATGTAAGATTTATAAATACTCTAGGTCATCCTCAATCGTACAAGGATGACCCTAATCTTTTTTGTTGTCACCTACACCAACTCTGGACCCACAAGATAAGTCACTACAATCTCTGTTTAGAACAAGGGTGACCTGTAAGGTATTCCATATAGGGTCTCAAAAGGATCCATGTCAATGATATAGTAGTAGATATTGTTTTACAAGAAATATACCATTGGAAAGTGATCCTACCAACTCCATACAAAGTCTAACACACAATCCCTAAACATATCCTCCAACACCTAGATAATGTGCTCGGTCTTCCCATCTATCCACGAGTGAAAGGTTTTACTCATCCTCATAAGGCTCTCAAATTCCTTCTATAGTCCTCTCCAAAACTGTGATATAAACCATGTTTCATGATCAAAGAAAATCATATAGGGACCCCCATAGAGGTGAACAATCTCTCATACGTACAACCGCCCCAAACTCTTCACCGAACTTTTCTCCCTGATCACAAGGATGTGTGTCGACTTTATGAGTCAGTAAACTATTACCCAGATGGAATCATGGACCTTCACTAAACATGTAATCCTTGTAACAAATTCTATGTATATGTCATCCCACTTCCACTCTAGAATCTCAAGGTGCTGAAAAGAACCTACCAAAACCAAGTTCTCAGCCTTCACCTATGGATAGGTGAGGCACCGAGAGACAAACCCAGCTATGCTTCATCTCATGATGGACCACCAAAACTACCACAGAATTTATTGGTACATCTTCTCTACCCCTTGATGTACATCCAGAGGATATGTATAAAACTCTCACATCCCCTCCTCCTGCATCGTGACTTAGATCATCATACATCCCAGGAAAATTATGATGTGAGTCCCTCCTTCATAATATCCATCTAATGAGTCCCCCAAGGATATTTAGTCACGTAAAACCTCATAATTGTTGTCTCCCTACTTGGACTCTCTCATATTATTGAGATGTAGATGAGTCAACACCATCATTTATAGAAAATAGGTTCCATCATGCTCAACCACGGTCAGTTTCACAGAATCTAGCTACTCAGAAGCCTCCGACACTAATAAATCCTATGAATTCCCACTAAGGAAAAATATTTTGACGTTTCACTTACTTGGAATATATACTATATCAAAGTCATAGTCCTATATCAAAGTTATAGTCCTATAAGAACTCCAAAAGATAATGCCTCCATATCCTTAGGGAAAATAATATCATTTCCTACTATAGGTCATGTGTTTCATAGTTATTCTTGTGGGGTCTCAATTTCCTCGACCTGTATATGATAACTACCTACCATTACATCAACACACATCTGAGCCCACCTCTTGAGGCACTGTAATACACTAATAACTCCACACCCTCCTCGGATAGTCTCAACAGAGGAGCACTCATCAACCTTATACTATATTATTCAAATTCCCTCAATGATTGTTTAGTCTAGGTAAAAGACTTTCCTTTCTATGTTAGGGTGGTCAAAGGGGCTGAAATTATAAAGAAGTCTTCTACATACCTCTTGTTGTGCCCTGCCAAGCAAAGAAATATTTTCACCTCTGATACGCTCTTGGGTGGATCCAAAGTAATCACTGCATCAATATCCATTGGGTCTATGGATAAAACATGATCATAAATGACATTCCAATGAAATTGAACCTCATGAATCCAAAACTAAAACTTTGAGAGCTTACCACTGAGATAGTGCTCCGAAAGAAAATCTAGAACCAACCTCATGTGCTCTGCATGTTCCTCCTATAATGTAGAGTAGATGAGTATGTCATAAATGAAGAAAACCACAAAATTGTCAAAGTATGGATGGAAACCCAGGATTATCAAATCCATGAACATGGTGAGGGGACTCATCACACCAAGGGAATTACCAGGAAATCATAGTCTCTGTAGTGACATCATAATGCCTTCTTTGGAATATCAGCCTCATAAACCTTAAATTGGTGATTTTTGAACCTGAGATCAACGTTCAAGAAATATCTTTCACCACAAAAATGGTCGAAGAGGTCATCAAAACTTGGTAAGGGCTACTTATTCTTTATCATGTCCTGGTTCAGGTGATGATAATCCATAAAAATATACAAGATCATATTTTCCTTTTTCACAAACTCTGAAGATTCCTAGGGGACAAACTAGGCCTGATGAAAACCTTCTTTAGAAGGTCCCACAACAAAAACCATACCTCCCAAAGCTCTTTAGGGGCCATCTGATATGCTGAAAAATATATCATAGTAGTACCAATATGTAATTCAATGCCAAAATATATCTCTTACCTTTTAGGTAGTCTTGAAACATCCTTGGGGAATACTTCCATGAAATACTCCACAACTGAAGGAATCTATATGTCTGAAGATCCATATACACTAAGGGATATACTCTCCAACTGATTGGTTATGGGATTCAGCTTCTTGATTACAACACCCAATCACACTTCTATCAGCTCACTCTCACCCTTAAAGGTGAATCTCATCTTATTAGTGTATAAGCATCTGAATTTCCTGTGGTGTCATTAAATCTTGGATCGGACCATGGAAAACCAATCCCTACCCATGATGAAGTCATAAGGTTTCATCATGAAGACCAAATGTTCCCCCATGAACCTATCTATACAAAGAAATAGCTTTCATTACCGAAAAATAAAAGATATAGAAGAAGTGTTCTCTGTAGGAACCTCAAGATGAAGCTTCAAGGATAGTACCGCATCCAAGAGCTCCATATCTCGTACTAGGAGTATAAATATCAAGTAATGACTGGTAGATATTTCTTCTGATACTGAAGAAATAGTAGAATAAACATATATCTACCAATAATCATCTCATGCACTACAGGTTCATATGTCTCAAATGCATGAAGCTCTATGCAGCACAAACTACCAACTACCTGATCCTGATGTGGGATGCCTAGTGGTGGTGGTGGAAGGATCTCATAGCATCGTCCACCACCCATAGCTCCTCCTTCTCCTCTGTCGGCTCCACCTCCCTGGGGACCACCATGCCCTCTCTTAAGAGATCCCTAATCACAATGATGCCTCTATCATGGTTTTCTATAAACTATATTCATTTGTTCCTTAGAATTCATTGATAGGAAAATTCGTTCCATGTGACATAACCCATCATAATAACAACATGGGCCCTCTCAGGGATGCCTTGTGCCTCTAAGATTCCCCGGACCACGTGCCTGAGTCTAATCATGGGGAGGTCTTCTATGTTGATATCCTATCATCTGGTGTTTACTAGCTGATACAGATGAATCAGTCCTATGATACCCACTACTGGATCTATTTTTCTGGTGTCCCTCTAATAGTAATCTCTCTATCCCCACTACCCACTCCAACACCTCTTTATATGTTGGGATTCAAAAGTGTACTATGCTAGCTTAGATTTCTCTATCGAGTCCCTTCTCAAAATTCTATGTCTAGAAGTAGCTATCCATGATCATGTAAAGGGAGTACTAGGTAAGTTATTTGAAAATAATAGAGTTCTCATCCACTATCATTCCTCCCTATTATAGCTTCATAATATCATAAAACTAAAATGAGAGAAAACCAGAGGGGTAGTACTCCTCATAGAACAATAGTTGTAAATATATCCAAGAGAGTGTCGACTCATCGTGCATCTAGGTAATAAGGCACCCCCAGCACCCAACTGCTCCATGGAAAAGTCTAGATATAAACACAACCACCTGATCTATTGGTGTCTAGATGATCCTAAAGTCACTGACCATCAAATCTAGTCAATCCTCTACTGTATGAGGATTTGGCTCTCCATGAACCCTCAGCGGCCTCTAGCACTGGAACTCATATAGTGCACTAATCCTATGTGCATCCTCATCCTACTCAGTTGGTATAACCTAATACTCAACAGGTGGATACACTGCTACCTTCCCACCTCTAGGAATAATCTTATGGGGTGGACCCTAAACTAAGGCCTTGTTGATCACCAATTCTTCTTAATTATATTAAATGGGTATCCAGGCTAGCTAGTATCACAGAGGTATCCTGAAATTTAATCAAGACGTACCACGGTCATATGAGAATATATATATGTATAACAACAATGGGAAGATGTATCAATAAGGATAGTCAAAGACTTGAACCTATATTATGCATGTACCATCGACCCCTACAACCAATGTCTCGGTATGACGAGTCAGCAAATAGGTAGTTAATGTCTAGGTGAATGGATACGTATAATTATCATACCAACAATAGGTTCCGTAGAATGAGAGCCTCTCTTGAGAAACTTTCACATTGTTTCCCTAATCCCAACCACATCATCATAAAGGGAATAATAAAAAAAATAACCCAAGGATTGAAACTCCTTTGATACAAATATTTTATCACCCGACCCTAGTTGTGCACGACCCCTAGTTTGGGTTGAGTCTTCAAAACTAGGGCTCGAGCTGCAACTACCCCAAGGCCACCTCCACAAGACAAGGGATGGTGACTAGCACTGAAGGCATAACTAACACAGGGAGACTTTCCCAATATAACTGTATTAACACACGCTATCATGTCAATGAAAAAGTGTATAAGAATAATAGTAAAATATTAAAAAATTCTTGGTGAAACACCATTAATGTAAAACCTATAGATAGTACAAGAGTATGGTATTGTAAACTGAAAAGTAAAAGGAAAAAATACACACCCAACTAGAAATATGTCTCAACCTAAAAAAATTGGATAGTAAAACACTGAGAGATCTTAGATCCTAATCTCCAAGATGAAACCATCGTATGTAGTCCAAAGTACTAGGTATCCTTAATCTTCTCTGTAGTCACCACCGACCTATCTATCATCTGCATAAGACATGACACGTGTGGGAAAATCCATGCAGGGGTGAGTATATACATACCCAGTAAGACACCCTGAAAACTTAAGTGGGGGGGGGGGCAGTAAGATATACAATAGGAATATAAAGATATTAGATAGAAAAATGGATATATTTCAACCCAATACAAGAGAAGGAGTGACCTCTTCTAAGAAAAATGGGATCAAAACACTGTATACATGAGCCATACATCGATTCTTTACCTCCGATAATAGGAGGGTAACCTCATCCAACCATGAGAAGCTAAACACAGAAAGCATGTGGCATAACCCATGCATCTTCACAACCCATGATTGAAGAGTAACCAAATCAAATGTTATATATACATATGTATATATATTCTCAGTTAAAGATGCCCAAAAATGGTAGAAAATGGGATCTTCATCTCATAGCTCAGCCTAGGAAAAGAGTCATCACCAGTCCTAAAAGACAATTAATAATGCCCATCATTTCATGCATCTTATCAAAAGTAACCATGTAAAAGGACCTTTCCTCACCATTGTGTATCACAAACGAGGGGGAAAAAACTCCAAGTAGAGGACTTATGCCCTAATGTGTCAGGGGGGTTCCACTCTGTATGTATCCATAGAGGAATCGTTCTAATGTTGATGGGGGGTGGGGTCAACTCTAGTGTCATGAGGACACATAACCTATCCAATAGTGGTGATCCAATAGGTAGGTATATATAATGACCCATACTTTATATACATGGTTATTACTTCAAAATTGAAGTACACTTATTAAAACATATAAGAAAACCATGAAAGGACCGTATAGGTATAGTGTCTTTAGAAACTGGGAAACATAAACAACTGGTTCATAAAGCATCTACATTGTCTCCCATTTATTTCATCATATCTAGAGTCCCTTTTGGCATATCCTACTTAATACCCTTCTTCCTGACCTGGGGAAAGAAAACATACAAAAGGGTGATCTCAAATTCTCAGTAAGGGTAAACAAAAGAAATATCAATCACAACATATTCATAAGAACATAACATTTTGGAAATCATAACCTGCAAAAGAGATAATAATTTCATAACATGGGATAAATCATAGTAGTAAAATTCAATCCCAATAATCATAACTTAAAACATAAAACATTGTGGCATACACACATAATCATAGAGAATCATTTCTTAGTAGTCAAGACTCATAGCCAAGACTATCCTAGCGGACAAAGTCCATTTCTGAACCGAGTTCACTCCTCGTTTCAGTCCTGTTTCACTGAACCGGTTTAACCTGCCATTCCATCCATGTCTATCTCATGAGATATAAATCTTTACCCAATGAATTGGAGGTAGATATATGTCCCACCCATCTCATAATTATACCAATCATATGTGTGCTACAAGATCATAAATCATACATCATAACATTACTCATGTAATAAAAATGGGATTCTTAAACATCATGCCGTCATAACACAATCCATATAAGATAGAAGGACATCATAAAAATAATTTCATCATAACATAATCAAAACAATGTAAAAATTGGGATAGAAACAGAACTCTATATTATCTTAGATGGAAAATAATTTTGATAAAATGCTTGAACTCCATTCTTGAGGAAAATATCCTTTCTACTTCAAAAACATTTTTCCTTTCTTAACATGTCATAAAATTTTAAACTAAAATAATTTGATTAAAAATAAACTTGAAAACTTGTAAAGTAAGATTCTTGGAAATAATGTTAAAAAAATCCATTCATGCCGTATAAGTTAAAAAAACATTCTTCCCGTACATTGGCCGAAAAAGTCAAAAAGTACCTCGTACGAAAAATGAAAAAATATTCCATTCATATCTTTTACTAAAAACTCACCGAAGGGTAAAATTGGATTTAAAAAATTGTAGGTGGATGGAAATTGAGGAAACATGGATGTGGATGATAAATATTCCCCAGTAAATTCTGAAGTATAAACAATCTCAGATAAAAAAATGAGATTGTGAGATTTTCCCTTACCTTTGGTCCGATTTTCTTTGTAAGTGTCCGAACCTCCTGTATAATAATTTAAATAATGTCATTGACTTATTACAGAATCATACTTATTTTTATGATATCATATATAGTCATATTCTTAGCTTCTTATTAGTAATATTTCATTGCTACTTGTTATTCGGGTGTTTATTACTTTTTGTTCTTATGCGTGTTTTGTCGAATAAATTCTTATTCTTATTTTTAGATTATAGATACCTAATTTCAATAATGATATTATTGTAATATATATCATATTAATTCATTCAATTAATTTATATAATCATTATTCAATGAAGATCATGTAGAACGAGTCGCATCACATCGTGGAGACGGTATTCCGTACGTACGCACGAGCGGTGATATCGTTCCCATGATCGTGGAATTGTATTGGAGTGTATGTATACTATTTCAGAATAAATATCACTTTAAAATAATCAAATATATTTATTCTTTACACCATTATACCCATCCAAGTAAGGTGGTGGTGGAAAATAGATTACACCACGACGTGGAGACGGTATTCTGTACGTACGCACGCGCAGTGATTTCATTTTCCGTAGGACGGATAGATGGTGAAATAGGGGTGTTTAATACTTATAATAACATATAAGTATATTATTGATACTTATTTTATTACTTCATAATGAAAAAACTAAATAAGAATAAGTGGAATAAGTAATAAAGTTGAAAGAATCAGTAACGGACATTACCTCTTCTTTGAAGCACCTCTTTGAGACCTCCTTTTAGGGCACTAAAATTGGTCTTTGAAAAAGACCAGGACTTCTAGGTTGTTTCTAGGGAAGTGGAGAAGAGAATTTGGCAGGGTTTTTCCGATCTTGAAGGCTCAAAGTGGTGTGAGGAAGAGAGGTATGAGGTTCCCTTTTATAAGGGAGGAGAGGGGCACCTTTGGAAAAACAAAAAATATTATTTTATTATAAATTCATATTCAGTTTTTAATAGCTCCAAATTGATTTATTTTGAAGCTAAGGTAGGTATGGGTCAAAATACTCTCATCCAATAGAATTTAGACAAGTTTAGGTATCTATTTTAACCTTATCATTTAGATTTAACTTTAAGTTAGATAATTTAACTTTTACCGTGTCTTCTTATTTTCTTACATTATTAGGTTAATAAACTTACTATAACAAGCCAAACGAACCCCAAGTTGTTTATTATTAATATATATAACCTTATATAATTCATTTGGCTGAACCTTAGATTTTTAGGAATATAATAACAATTAATAATATAATATTTGTTTTAAAAACTATTTTCTATCAATTTTGACACTATTTGGTAATTGATTTTTGTGAAAATCATAACAGAAATATTAGTTCGAAAAAAGTTACTTAAATTAATAATAGCATGTCATATTAACCTAGAAAATTATTTAAATTCATAAAAAGTCTCAAATTACATTTATTTGTGAATTTATAACATCATTTATGTCAATATTTCATTAATAATATAATCACGGCATCATCATTGTGTCATAAATACATTAAATTATTTAAAGTATAAAAATTACAAATAAGATACCATTATATAGGAAATCGTTTTGGATTTATAATGAATATTTATAGTCTAATTTATCTTATGTATAACCCTATATTAAAAATGATTTACTTATTAAACTTTGATTTTAACTATTTTAACCCTTCTTTAAATAAATTAATATTAAATGTCCTAATCTAATCCAAGTGGGCCTAAATGGTCATATTTTATTCCTAAGGTTGTTTTTCGTCAAATTACACTTATCCGATAGAATTAGGACATGTGTTAGGGTAATAATAATATCATTTTTACCCTTAATTACCCTATTTACTTTTAATCGTGGTAAAAAAAACGTAAAAAGTTACTATTTACCAAAAAATATTTTCCTCTCATTGAACCACATTTTACTTACTGAAATCAACTGTGTCTCTCGGATTTTTGAAATTCCACTCACAGAAGCAGTAAAATTAAGCTTTATGTGAATTTGGAAATTCTCCTAGGAGGTGGGTAAAAGACGGTGAAAAGTTCAATAAATTTTTTTATATATCTAAAATTATTATAAAATGACTCCAATGAATTGCATTGAACTTATATAGGTATTATGTATCAATTTTTAGCTAAAATAAATTTAAATAAAATAAATAATTATTTAAATAAAAAGTCGGTTTTTAAATAGTAACCCAGTGTTTTCACTGTTCATCAAAAATTGAAAATTTTCAGAAAAATACCAAAATTTTACCCTAGGCTAATTTCGATATTCTGAATCCAAAAATGAAGTCCATTTTGAAAAATGAAATTTATAAAATTTCAAAAAGTGGTTATTATTATTCATAACGGCTAGTTTTAATAATATTTTAATAGCATATCGTTGTTTAGTGAAACTCGGTATTGCGTACGACACAAGCTATCGGGGAAGGTCGCGATTACGTATAAAGAAATCCAAGCTAGTGTTGTGTGTAGTGAAAGATCCCTTTGATGATTTATATAACATAAAAACAAAATATTTCTCATAAAATTCTTGGGTGTTACATTCTACCCCCCTTAAAATGAATTTTGCCCTCGAAATTCGTCACTTCATTACAAACAGATAAGGATAACTCTCCCTCATCATATCCTCAAGTTCCCATGTATCTTCTTATAATTAGTGGTTCCTCCATAAAACTTTCACCAAGCGAGGGATCTTGTTCCGTAGGACTTTTTTTCTACGATCCAGAATCTCTATCGGTTGTTCTTCATAAGAAAGATCTTGCTCCAGCGGTACAACTTCTAAGATGAGTACATGTGAAGGATCAGGTATATACTTTCTCAGAAGATATACATGGAACACATCGTGAACTTGAGAGAGATTCGGTGGAAGCGCCAATCGGTAAGCTACCTTAACAAAACGATCCAGAATTTCAAAAGGACCGATATACCTATGGCTAAGCTTTCCCTTCTTTGCAAATCTCATTACTCTCTTCCAAGGAGATATTCGTAAGAACACTTTATCACCCACTTCAAACTCTAGGTCTTTTCTTCGGTTTTCGGCATAACCTTTTTGTCGACTCTGAGCAGCTCTAATGTGTTGTTGAATAGATCTGACCTTTTCTGCCATCTCATCAACAAGATCAGGTCCTAATAGCTTTCTTTCCCCAACTTCATCCCAACAAGTGGGAGTCCTGCATTTCTTTCCATAGAGAGATTCATAAGGAGCCATCTGAATACTGTAGTGAAATCTATTATTATAAAAAAAATCCACCAAAGGAAGGTGTTGATCCCAACCACCTTTGAAATCCATAGAGAAAGCTCTCAACATATCTTCTAGAGTTTGAATTGTCCTCTCAGACTGACCGTCTGTCTGAGGATGATAAGAAGTGCTGAAACTCAACTCTGTATCCAGAGTATGCTGAAGACTTCACCAGAACTTCGAGGTAAATCTCGGATCCCAATCAGATATAATGGAAAGTGGTACTCCATGCAATCTTACCACTTCCTTTACATATATCTTGGCAAGCTGATCTAGAGATAAATATTCTCTAATAGCAATGAAGTGTGCGGACTTTGTAAGATGATCAATTATGACCCAGATAGCATTATTGCCTTTGGATGTTTTAGGAAGTCCAGTGACAAAATCCATAGTGATGTTTTCCCATTTCCATTCAGGTATGGGTAATGGTTGTAACATCCCCTTAGACTTCTATCTCTCAGCTTTAACTTGCTGACACACCAAGCATCGATAGACATATTCAGCAACATCTCGTTTCATGTCATCCCACAAGAAGTACTCTTTCAGGTCCCTATACATCTTCGTGCTTCCAGGATGAATAGAGAATGAATAACTATGAGCCTCATCCAACAGCTCCTTCTTTAATTTGGGTATGGGAGGAACACAAACCCGATTCCTGAACTTTATTATCCCATCACAAACAAGGTTGAATTCAAGAACATTTCTCACCTTATTTTGTAACTCGGCATCTTCTTTCTGCGCCTCTTTAATCTTCACATGTATAGATGGTTGAACATTCATTTGAGAAAGATACAATTTTCCCCTTTCATTATAATTCCAAGATCCATCCTTTGTAAATCCATAAATATTGGATCTTTTGTGATCCTCATCATGGATAAGCTAGCATGGTCTTGTCGACTTAATGCATCTTCCACCTTGTTTGATTTCCCAGGGTGGTAATGAATTGAGAAGTCGTAATCCTTAATCAGCTCCAACCATCTTCTTTGGAGCATATTCATCTCCTTTTGTATGAAAATATACTTTAAACTTTTATGATCAGTATAAATGTCACACCTTTCTCCATAAAAATACTGCCTCCAAATCATTAATGCAAAGATTACCTCAGCTAACTCTAAATCATGAGTTGGGTAATTTTTCTCATAGATTTTCAACTATCGTGAGGCATAAGCTATCACCATATCATTTTGCATGAGAACACACCCCAATCCCTTCTTGGATGAATCACTGTAGATCACAAACCTTTCTCCACTACAAGGAAGTGTGAACACAGGTGCACTAGATAACCTTCTTTTCAACTCCTTGGAATTCTCTTCACATTCCTCCGTCCACACGAACTTAACTCCTTTTCGAGTCAACCTGGTGAGTGGATTAGATAATCATGAAAAAAATTTCACAAAACGTCGATAATATCCAGCCAAACCAAGAAAACTTCAGATCTTAGTTACTATTGTTGGTCTTGACCATCTTTCGATAACCTCTATTTTTTTATGGATCCACAGATATCCCCTCTTTTGAGATTATGTGACCCAACAATGAAACTTTTTGAATCCAAAATTCACACTTGGTAAATTTGGCATAAAGCTTCTCCTTTCTCAGGGTCTTCAATATAATTCTCAAGTGATCTTCATGTTCTTCCTTGATCTTTGAATAGACAAGAATATTGTCTATAAAGACTACCACAAACTGATCAAGATAGTCTCTAAAGACTCTATTCATCATATCCCTGAAGATAGCAGGGGAATTAGTAAGACCAAATGGCATCACTATAAATCCATAGTGTCCATACCTTGTACGGAAAGATGCCTTTGGTATATCCTCCCTTTTGACCCATAATTAATGATACCCTAAACGAAGATCAATCTTGGAAAAGTATTGAGCTCCACGTAGTTGGTCAAATAAGTCATCAATGCACGGGAGAGGATATTTGTTCTTGATAGTGATCTTGTTAAGTTCTCGATAATCAATGCAGAGTCTCCTTGATCCATCCCTCTTCTTAACAAACAGAACATGAGCTCCCCAAGGTGACACACTTGGGCGTATGAATACCTTATCAAGATTCTCTTGGAGTTGCTTATTCAATTACTGCTACTCAATTGGGGTCATTCAATAAGGTGTCTTTGAAATAGGAAAAGCACCCGGTACGAGTTCTATTCAAAACTCAACTTCACAATTTGGTGGAAGACCCAGAAATTTATCTAGAAAGACATCATAAAACTCTTGTACAATGGGAATATTCTTAATCATGAGTTTATCACCAACCATTTGAGATAAATAACCTTCATTTAGTGGAATCAAGACCCATAAGATGGAAGAAATTTCCACTGGAAGGTTATATTCATCCTTGCATCGATAGACAATCATAGATTGATCTAGAATATGAAATGTGGCTTCCCTTATTTAGAAATTGATATGAGCTCCATATAGAGAAAGCCAATCCATGCCAAGAATCACATCAAATTCCACTATAGGAAGGATCATAAGATTTTCAGGAAGCACTTTCTCACAAACTTCAATCAGATAATAATTATAAACTTTTGATGTGACTGTTGTGCCATTAGGGGTTGTCACAGCTAACTCAACATCTAATTGTTGAGGTAATACGGTGATACCCTTAGAAAATTCTTCAGAAATAAAAGAGTGGGTGGATCTAGAATAAAATAAAACATTTTCTACTTTAGAGTGGATGGTAAGTGTACCTTTCACCACTTCATTATCGTACTCCACATTGCTGAAAGAAATTGCATGTGACTTTCCTTTGTCCTTAGCCTTAAGAGTTTGTTGTCGTTGATCATCATCAACAACCCTTGGATTAGGGAATTTATTGTCATAATTCCCCATTTCCTTGCACTTGTAACATTGAAGTGTAGGAGGTGCACTCTGTGTAGCCTTTTCTTTGTTTTCATCACTAGACATCTTCTTCCCATCATTGCGGCATTCAAATGACCAATGACCTTCCTTTACACATTTGAAACATTTACTTGTCCCTTTAAGACAACTCACTCCATGTTTCTTTCCACACTTTGAGAATAAGTGAAAACTCATTTTCTTTTCAGTGTGCTCTTTAGATTTTCCTTTGAATTCCATTTTCC
This sequence comes from Viscum album, assembly GCA_963277665.1. Taxonomy (NCBI): domain Eukaryota; kingdom Viridiplantae; phylum Streptophyta; class Magnoliopsida; order Santalales; family Viscaceae; genus Viscum; species Viscum album. Next base: position 1,182,896,735 of record OY728164.1, read on the forward strand.
TCTTCTTATCAAACCCATATGACTGATGGGTTACTCTAATCTCCATCTCAACTTTGAGAGCACATCGAACGATTTCCTTGTAGCTATTGAAGTACCTTATGGCTAATGCCCTTCAAATACTTGTTTTTAAGCCACTAAAGAATCGATCGATCTTACTCTCAGGTTGGATAATAATACCAGAAGCGTACCTTTCAAGTCTTGTAAAATTTTCTTCATAGGTACCAACAGATTCATCATCCTTTTGCTTTAGTTCAAGAAACTCCTTCTCCATATTTTTTCGAAGAATACGGGGGAAGTACTTATTGAAAAATAAGTTCTTGAACTCGTCCCATTCCATGGACTCAATTTCATATCTTTGCCTCGTATTCTTGACAAGATTCCACCATTGATCAGCATCACCTTCCAAATGATACACTGCTAACATGAGTTTATCATGTTCAGAACATTGAAGAACTGAAAATATCTTGTCAGTGGTACTGATCCATTTTTCAGCCACTAATGGATTAGAAGACCTACTGAATGAAGGTGGACGCTACCTCATGAAGGATTCAATAGAATGTTGCTCCTTCCTTTGCTCATTTGGAAGTCCTGCATGATTCATAGCTTGAGAAAGTTGTGTGAGCATGGATACAAGACTTTGCATTCTAGATCCCATAACGTTTGGTTGCTCAGGGGGACAATCATTGCATTTCCCGTCGCATTCCGCATTAACACGGTTCCTTCAGGTTCCAGAAATTGACTAAAACCAAGAAGAATAGTGTGAGAAACACTAATTATAATAGGAAAGCCACATAATCAAGAATAAAATTTCACACTTAAGGTCTTATCATAGGTCGTTCATGGCCATTTCTAAAACACTAAGATTGTGTTCTATGCTTAGACTTATCCTTAGGGTTATTACTAAGGCTTTCACATCCTAGTTTCTAAAGGTTGACTATACCTTTCCTCTGATACCAACTATAACGACCCATACTTTACATACATTTTAATTACTTCAAAATTGAAGTACACTTATTACAACATATAACAAAACCATGAAAGGATCGTATAGGTATAGTGTCTTTAGAAACTGGGAAACATAAACAACTGGTTCATAAAGAATCTACACTGTCTCCCATTTATTTCATCATATCTAAAGTCCCTTTTGGAATATCCTACTTAATAACCTTCTTCCTGACCTGGGGAAAGAAAACATACAAAAGGGTGATCTCAAATTCTCAGTAAAGGTAAACAAAAGAAATATCAATCATATCATATTCATAAGAACATAACATTTTGGAAATCTTAACCTGCAAAAGAGATCATAATTTCATAACATGGGATAAATCATAGTAATAAAATGTAATCCCAATAATCATAAATTAAAACATGAAACTTTGTGGAATACACACATAATCATAGAGAATCATTTCCTAGTAGTCAAGACTCATAGCCAAGACTATCTTAGCGGACAAAATCCATTTCTGAACCGATTTCACTCCTCGTTTCAGTCCTGTTTCACTGAACTGGTTTAACCTGCCGTTCCAGCCATGTCTATATCATGAGATATAAATCTTTACCCAATGCATTGGAGGGAGATATAGGTCCCACCCATCTCATAATGATACCTTTCATATGTGTTCCACAAGATCAAAAATCATACATCATAACATAACCCATGTAATAAAAATGGGATTCTTAAACATCATGCCATCATAACAAAATCCATATAAGATAGAAGGACATCATAAAAATAATTTCATCACAACATAATCAAAACAATGTAAAAATAGGGATAGAAACAAAACTCTATATTATCTTAGATGGAAAATAATTTTGATAGAATGCTTGAACTCCATTCTTGAAGAAAATATCCTTTCTACTTCAAAAAAAAATTTCCTTTCTTAACATGTCATACAATTTTAAACTAAAAGAAGTCGATTAAAAAATAAACATGAAAACTTGTAAAGGATACTTTTGGAAATAAATTTTTTAAAAAAATCCATTCATACTGTATAAGTTAAAAAAATATTCTTCCCGTACTTTGGCCGGAAAAGTCAAAAAGTACCTCGTACGAAAAATGACAAAAGATTCCTTTCATATCTTTTACTAAAAACTCACAGAAGTGTAAAATTGGATTTAAACAATTGTAGGTGGATGGAAATTGAGGAAACATGGATGTGGATGATAAATATTCCCTAGTAAATTCTGAAGTATAAAGAATCTCGGATAAAAAAATGAGATTGTGAGATTTTCCCTTACCTTAGGTCTGATTTTCTTCGTAAGTGTCCGAACCTCCTGTATAATGATTTAAATAATGACATTGACTTATTCCAGAATCATTCATAATTATATGATATCATATATGGTCATATTCTTAGCTTCTTATTAGTAATATTTCATTGCTACTTTTTATTCGGGTGTTTATTACTTTTTGTTCTTATGCGTGTTTTGTTGAATAAATTCTTATTATTATTTTTATATTATAGATACCTAATTTCCAGAATGGTATTAGTGTAATATATATCATATTCATTCATTAAATTCATTTATATAATCATTATGCAATGAATATCATGTAGAACGAGTCACATCACATCGTGGAGACGGTATTCCGTACGTACGCACGAGCGATGATATTGTCCCCATGATCGTGGAATTATATTAGAGTGTATGCATAATATTTCAGAATTGATATCACTTTACAATAATCATATATATTTATTCTTTACACCATTATACCCATCCAAGTAAGGTGGTGGAGGAAAATAGATTACACCATGGCGTGGAGACAGTATTCTGTACGTACGCGCGTGCGATGATTTCGTTTTCCGTAGGATGGATAGATGGTGAAATAGAGTTGTTTCATACTTATAATAACATATTATTATATTAGTGATACTGATGTTATTACTTCATAATGAAGCAACTAAAGAAGAAGAAGTGGAAGAAGAAATAAAGTTGAAAGAATCGGTAACGGACATTACCACTTCTTTAAAGCACCTCTTTGAGACCTCCTTTTAGGGAACTAAAATTGGTCTTTGAAGAAGACCAGGACCTCTAGGATGTATATAGGTAATTGGAGAAGAGAATTTTTCAGGTTTTGGCCGATATTTAAGGCTCAAAGTGGTGTGAGTAAGAGAGGGAGGAGGTGCCCTTTTATAAGGGAGGAGAGGGGCACCTTTGGAAAAACTAAAAATATTATTTTATTATAAAGTCATATTCGGTTTTTAATAGCTCAAAATTTATTTATTTCGAATCTAAGTTGGGTATGGGTCTAAATCCTCACATCCAATATAATTTAGACAATTTTAGGTATCTATTTTAACCTTATCATTTAGATTTAACTTTAATTTAGATAATTTAACTTTTATTGTGTCTTCTTGTTTTATTACACTATAAGGTTAATAAACATACTATAACAAGCCAAAAGAAACCCAATTTGTTTATTATTAATATATATAACCTTATCTAAGTCATTTGGCCTAACCTTATATTTTTAGGAATAAAATAACAATTAATATTATAATATTTGTTTTAAAAACTTTTTTATGTCAATTTTGACACTATTTTGTAATTGATTTTTGTGAAAATCATAACAGAAAGATTAGTTCTAAAAAAGTTACTTAAATTAATAATAACATTTAATATTAACCTAAAAATTATTGTAATTCATAAAAAATCTCAAATTATATTTTTTGGGTATTTATAACATCATTTATGTCAATATTTCATTAATAATATAATTACTGCATCATCATTGTGTTATAAATACATTAACTTATTTAAAGTCTAAAAATTAAAAATAAAATACCATTATGTAAGAAATATTTTTATATTTCTAATGAATATTTATAGTCTAATTTATCTTATGTATAACCCTATATTAAAAATGATTTACTTATTAAACTTTGATTTTAACTATTTTAACCCTTCTTTAAATAAATTAATATTAAATGTCCTAATCTAATACAAGGGGGTCTAAATGGTCATATTTAATTCCTAAGGTTGTTTTTTGTCGAATTACACTTATAAAATAGAATTAGGACATGTGTTAGGGTAATAATAATATCATTTTTACCCTTAATTACCCTATTTACTTTTAATCATGGTAAAAAAAAGTAAAAAGTTACTATTCACCAAAAATTATTTTCATCTCATTGAACCAAATTTTACTTACTGACACCAACCGTGTATCTCAGATTTTTGAAATTTCACTCACATAAGAGGTAAAATTAAGTTTTATGTGAATTTGGAAATTCTCCTAGGAGGTGGGTAAAAGACGGTGAAAAGTTCAATAAATTTTTTTATATATCTAGAATTATTATAAAATGACTCCAATGAATTGAATTGAACTTATATAGGTATTATGTATCAATTTTAACCTAAATTTTATTTAAATAAAATAAATAATAATTTAAATAAAAAGTCGGTTTTTAAATAGTAACCTAGTGTTTTCACTATTCATCAAAAATTGAAAGTTTTCAGAAAAATTACAAAATTTCACTCTAGGATAATTTCGATATTCCAGATCCAAAAATGAAGTCCATTTTGAAAAATGAAATTTATAAATTTTCAAAAAGTGGTTATTATTATTCATAACTGCTAGTTTTAATAATATTTTTGTAGTATTTCGTTGTTTTGTGAAACTTGGTATTGCGTACGACGCAAGCTATCGAGGAAGGTCACGATTGCGTGTAATGCAATCCAAGATAGTGTTTTGTGTAGTGAATGATCCCTTTGATGATTTATATAACATAAAAACAAAATATTTCTCATAAAAGTATCAGGTGTTACAGTAGAGGAACCGCATTCAAAATGATGGGGGTTTCACTCTATAGGTCAAGGACCCGCACCCTAGAGTGATAAGGGAGTTACACTTTAGTTATCGAGGACCTACACCCTATCCAATAGGGGGTTCAACTCGATAGGTTTAAGACCCAAATATATACTGATGGGGGGGGTCCACCCTAGGGTCATGAGGACCCACAACCCCTATCAGATAGGGCGTGGGTCCTCCTAAAACTGGAGTAGAACCCACCATTATCATGGGTGAAAGTTCTATATAGATACATACAGAGTGGACCCCCCTGATACACTAGGGTTCAAGTCCCCTACTTGGAGTTTTTCCCCTTAGCTATGTGGAATAATGTCAAGGCATGGGAATTTAAATGGCTACTTCAAAGACATGTGAGATGTTGGGCATCATTGATGGACTTTTGGAACTGATAATGACTCTTTTCCAAGGCAATGATGTGAGATAGAGATCTTCTTTTCTCTATCATTGGGTATTCTTTGACTTAGCATATATATACATCTATATCAATACCTTTGTATTTGGTTACTCTCTTTCCATGGGTTGTGAAGATGCATGGGGTATGCCATGTTCTTTATATGTTTATATTATCATGGGTGGATGAGTTTACCCTCTTACTATGGGTGGAAAATAATCAACATGTATTTCATCTAGACACTGTGTTGATCCCCTTGTGCTTAGATGAGGTCACTCTTTCTCTTTCTTTGGTTGAGATGCATCCTATTTTCTATCTGTTTTTATATTCTTATTTCATCTCTTTCTAACCCCGTTTTATCTTTGGGGGAATCCGACTAGGTATGTATATACTCTCCCTAAAATGGGTTTTCTAGCACGTGTCATGTCTTATTCAAACAACAAATAGGTCGGTAGTTACTATATAATAGCTTAGGGATACCTGGTACATTAGACCACATATGGTGGCCATAGCTTAGAGATCAGGTGTTGGGATCTCTAAGTATTTTACTATCCAGTTTTGTTAGGTTGAGGCATCTTTCTGGTTGGGATTGTATTTTTTCCATTTTCTTTTAGTTTTCATTATCATACTTCTATACTATCTAGAGGTTTTACAAGCATGGTTGTTCCCTTGGTATTTTTTCATACTTTACTATTATTAATCAAAAAATTTATATCAATATGGATGTGTGTGTGCATATAGGTACTTAGAAAAAGGCCTCCCCATTCTAGTTATGCCTTAATCACTAGTTTCATCACCTGATATATGCATTCAGTCTTGGGGTAGTTGCAGATTGATCCCCGGTTAGGGTTAGGTTGTGACTGATGGTCACTTATTAAAGAAATAATTTTTTTATATTTCTCTTTTTTACCCAAATTTCAAAAACAGATAAAAATAGAACACAATTTACTCTTAAAACTTTCAAAAAACCCCAAGTAAATATAGATAAATCACCAACTAATACATAAACAAAATATTTCCCTCTTAGGATTTCATTTATAAATGGACAAAAAAATCCATTTGAATTAGTTATAGGGGTATATAAGTAGAAACCACTAAATTTTTTTAATATGTGAATTTTGTTGTTTTCCCATTTTTCATGCATCACATAGCTTCTTTTTATTAAATTTATGTTCAGTTAAATCTAATACTAGATTGTTCTTACATAATTTTCTCAAAAAATAGACATTATAATGTACCCATATTCTATTTCAAATAAAATATTCATTTGTTTTAGTATTTAAATGGTTCATTTCTTGTCTAATTGAAGAATTAATATCTAGAGTATATACATTCTCTATTCTAGGTTCCATAAATTTAGGAATTTTATCTTCAAAACACTGAACCTGCATTATTTGAAAAATCAACAAAATAACCTTCATCAAAATTTGAAAAATACTTATAATATTATGCTTTAATCCTTCCACATAAATAAAGTTTTTATGTATACCAATATTTTATTATCAACTAACCTAAATCCCATAATTGTTTCTTTACCGTTGTAACCCAGACTGACACAACCTCCATCAACTTTTGATAAGAAGTAGAAGTTAAGGAAATCAAAATTCATATGCCTTGAACATCAACTATCCATGTAACATTTTTTATTTATACCTTTGGATATTTTCCATTAAAAATAAAAGTAAAATGATAAATTATTTTGGTACCCATATTTTCTTATGTCCAACAGTGTTAGCAATTAAATATTTGGGATTCTAAGTCTGTTTATACCATCCATAAAATCTAGCACTGTGTTTTCAAACAAAAATTGAAAGAAAAGAATCTTTGACTCCAAAAAATTGTAATTTATTAAAACTGTAATTTTTTTATAATTTCCAAAATCTATTCAATGGAAAAAATATTTTTGGAGAGGTTTTTTCTTAGAACTGATCATAAGATAGTTTTTGAAATGCTTTTGCTTCTCACCATGGATTATGATACCAATTTTATTTTTATGAGTTTTTTTTGCTTCTAATTATTTTATTTAAATAATTTTCACCTTTTTTAAAATAAATTGAAACATATTTGAAGTCTTGAACTTATTTTTTTAATTTTTTCAATCATGTTTCCATGTCCAATACATGACGTAACAAAATTTTTATCTTGGTTTTTAAAATTAATTTTTTTTATTTTGGTCCAATTTTTTAATTCCTATATAATGATTGGAATTTTTAAGATATTTTTTTTCTTTTTCAAAGATTTATAATTCTTTTCCAACATAGTAAAATATTCATTTCATTCCTTATATAAGAAATTTTTATTGTTATATTCAGACTCATGCTTAGAAAAATAATATGAATTTACCTCATTAGGGTGTGCCATAAAGCACATGTTGACCTTCTAATTAAAATATTAATCTTTTGATTCTGAATATGTAACATCATTATAATCATTTGAATCAATCCATGTGTATTTAAAGGCTTTATTGTATTTCCTTCTGTTTCCAAAATTCTTAATATAGTTTTTCTATGACTTTTTTTATCTTGTATATTCGGAAAATCTGGTTTGATGGGTCCATGATTTTTAAATTCATACCATATTAATTATTTATAATTACCATCAGAACACTTATAAATGTTTAAGAGTTTATTAAAACCTCTTATATAGTTTTATAACTTTCTTAAATTTCTAGAAAAGTGATAAATCTCATAGTTTGTATCAGAACTATTATATGTTTCTTCATCAGATGACTCAACCTATTATATGTGTTTACAATTACTATAATCATTTGAAGTTTAAACCTTTAAACAATAATTATCATTATTAACTAAAATATAATATAAATCTTCATATTCCATGTCTACCTCATATGTCTAAAGAGTTCTAATGAGATATTTTATTTTGAATTTTTTTTTAAATTGACTAATAGAAATTGATATCTCACTCCATCTTGGTGGTTGAATTATGTGAATTTTTAATGCTTAATAAAGACCAGAAGTAGGTTCTCATAAAGAAGAAATTTTTTTAAAAAATTTATTAATTCTTCTATTCTATAGTTTTCTGCTTTTTTCCTTCCATCATTTTAAACGTATCAAACTTCATTTTAGTGGTATTATATCAAACTGCTCTCACATTATTTGTACCTTCATAAGAAACCACTATAGTAGTGCACTATTAATGGGTTTTTTGATAGTAGGAGACTCAGTTGAACTCATATAGACTTATTCAAAAAATAATATATTTCATTTCTTTGAAATTTAAATCATAGTTTTTTTGGTGTCTACATCCCATGTTTCAAGTTGTGTTGTTGTAATTTCATAAGGATTAATGGCTTTGAGATAAACCTTCATGCTAAGGTTCTTTAGATAGATAATCATAAAAACCTTCTAGAAACCATAAATATCACCATTAAAACATGGATCTCTAACCATTGACATAACTTATTTATTATCAATCATCACATCCATTTGATATAATATATGTAGACTTTAAACTTTGACAACTAAGAAAACATGATTCACAAGACATGATACAAATTGTTGTCTAGATATGAAAACATCAAGAATCAAGATGGCGGATAATTGAGTTATTAAAAATTTATTCACTTGGAAAACCACCCTATTTTAGAGATGACTACTTCTGAAATTTTCTTTAAAATAAGTAGTAAACAAAAATCATAGAATAGAAAGATCAAACACTAAGATTTATAATGATTTGGGGAACAAAAATCCACTAATCCACTTCAACACAACTATTCTACATGAGTTTTTGATATTTACTAGATTATTCCTTTTGTTGGGGACTTCTAGTCCTTTTTTCAGGGACTCCAAAACTAAGTTAAAGTAGTTGATACTTGTTACAACAGCATAACAGCTTTCAACTAGGCCTTATAAATGATTTATAAACAATATCCATCATGATATTTTATGAGGAACCTTAAAAATGAAAGAGATGATAAAAAAAATTTATAGATGTATCTCATAGTTGTAAAATAAAACTGATTGAAGGAATTAATCTCCAGAAGAGATGATAAAAAAGATAATAAATCTCAAGGAGATTCTTCTAGAATGGCAGCAAGGTTGATCAATGTAGCACATCTGAAGATCATAAAGCTTATTCTTCTTATTGTGTAAAATAAATCAACATATGAGGAATTTTAGATAATGAGAGTTTTCTTCTTCAAATTGTGAAGGAACTTCATTTATTCTAAATATATTTCTTTTTCACTTCATATATCTTTATAAAATGCATGAAAAATCAATTTTTTAATCGCAAATATCTCCTACAAAAAAATCTATGACTATTAATTGAAAAATGCACATCTATTTCTTAGTAATTCCTAAAAAATAGTAAAAACCAATAAATTATCCTTGAATTTGTTTCCTTTATCAGTACTTGTCTCTTAATATAATCATTTTTTTACCAAAAATAAGTAATCTAGAATTTACATGTTTCATAGTAGTATTAAAATATAACTCAAGTGCTCCAATAGTATTAAATACCATATTACAGATTGACGTAGATGATTGAAGACCATCTTGTAGCCAAACTCAACACATTTGAATTCATGTAGGTGAGTTGATCCATGTAACTGATTTGATCCACATATCTAAATTATCTAGGTATCAAAATTCATGTAGGCCTTCTTCGCATAGTCAATTTTCTTCACATAAAATTTTTTTTCATGTAGATAAATTTTATTCACATAGGATTTTTACTCACATATAAAAAATTGAAATACTTTATGGGAACCACATAGTTAATTTCACCATGTATTCGAATCACATATCTAATTGATCCACACCACCAATTTACATTGTCGTTTGATCTATGTAGTTGATTACTGACATTTGTGACTTATAAATGTTGGAGACTTTAACATAAGTGATTTCATGATGTATCTAATTTATATAGGTGAATACATCATGTAGGTAATTTACATATCTGAATGCTCACATAGTCATTTACATGTGTCTCCAAATGTCTCACATAGATGATATTTTCAGATTTAGGTAAACTTTATCCAAAGTGTCTAAAATTTGAAATTTGATGAATTTAATAGCTAAAACATAAATTAAAATATATCCTAATGAATACACTTAAAAAATAATATGTAATATATTAAAGATTATTCGATATCATCTAAACATAAAGTAAAAGGGATATATTGAAACACCATTAGTATTCCAATATAAATTCCATTGATGGAACTTCAATCTATAGTTAAATGGTTGATAAATAGTCATCTGAGGATAAGAATTAAATTTTTTGGATAAAATTAAGAATCCAAATGTACTATACCCCCCCCCCCGTTTATAGTATTTTGGATCCTTTTTTATCAGTGGGGAAGTGTATCTACGATGTTGGTATGGTGGTCGATGAGTATTAGAATAAAGGGGAGACTATATGTCAATGAAAATAATAAAATTAAAAAAAAATTAAATGTGGGTTTGGTGTGTCTATCCATGTAGAAAAAAAGAAAATTAAGACATACAAAAATATTTAAAAGAAGGGAGTGTCCTTCATTGCATGTAAGACAAAAAATGGTGCTAAAGTGGCTGTAAAACCACCCATGTTTCCTCCTTTATCCCCAATATATTGGTAGGGATATATTTTTAATCCACTGAAATCATTGTAGGCATTTCATAGAATTTTTTTTTATTTTTTTAAGAGAGGTGGAACTTTGAACCTCCAAACCTTCCCATGTGCCCTATGAGGCGCCCTTCTCCTATGACCTAGCTACACAAGTAGTTCATTCTGACCCATTAGGGACAAGTTGGTTCCACCTAGCCCAACTATTCCTAACCAAGATATAACCCCTCTAAGGGATTTTTAAATACCTGAGATACCCTGAAATTATTAAAAAATTAAAATTTATTTTAAAAATATTTTTAATTTAGTAAAATTAATTCTTATAATGTGGGATTAAAAAATTAAAAATTAAAATTGGTTAATTTATTTTAATTCAAAATTAATTCCCTTAAATGAAATTAATTAAAAAATTAATTTAATTTTTCAAGTTTAATGTTTTTCGTTTGATCATGAGCATAAACGTGCATGTTTGATATTTTTTTATTTTTTTATTTACTTATTGAAATGTACGCTGTTTGTAATAAGTACTTAACAAATGATGGTTTGTGTATCGTTCATCGACCCCATTATATATATAAGGGTCTCCAGTCCACAAGTTATTTATTCATTCATATATAGCAATCCTGAGATCCCCTCACCTATATGTGGGTATATTTTTATAGTGAAGATAATAAAATGATATGTAATTCACACTGAGATGATGTGAAGTACCCAATGAAAGATGGATACAATACACAATGTAAAATCTGCAACTTGGGTCGGATGTGGCTTAAGGAGTTACCCCTAGGGTCTAGGTTTGTACATATTCTTCTCGTTGGATCAACCATTAAAAATTATCATGATCATTCCATTTATTTATTTATTTATGAATTTTTTATTTTCATGTGATTGTGTATAATATAAGTGATCACATAAAATAATAAACAAATATGAATAGGTAAATTGTATTAATGCATGGTGAATGTTTTCTATTTAATGCATGGTTATATTTTCTATGCGATCACATGGAATAAGCATGTTAAATAAAAAATTATTTCATTCCCCAAGAATAACTTAATATCTCTAAAAGTGAATATTAAGTAGAAAACACCTTCCATCACATAATTATGAATAAAACCATAGTACAAGGTGATCCTTATCCATAGATGAGGGTGCCTCCACCTATTAGGAAGTTTTGAAAAGATTTGGGGATTAAGTTAACTAAAATTGAAGTCAAATAAATAGAAATAATTATATTGGTGAAATTTTACTGTCAGTCATTACACTACTACAAAAACGGGCAAGGGAAGCACCCCTTTATATCAATGCTAAGAAAAAGAGTTGATAAAGGTTACCTTGTATCAGCGCTAAAATTTTAACGCTGATAAAATGACCCTTTATCAGTGCTGAAATGTTAGCTCTTATAAAGGTAGTCTTTAACAGTGCTTTGTTAGCTCTGATAAAACCTTAGTCCATTTTTTTATAAATTTGGTCGCACAGTGCCCTCGTTTTATCACGACCTAAAGCTTTCGCGATATTGGAACCTAGAGACTCCCCTCTGCCGCCTGCTGAGTTCGTGTTGCCGGAACTTTGGCACCCTCGATTATCGTTTCCAAACCTCCGCCACCCTCGTTTATCATTTCCGAACCTCCGCTACCCTCGCTTCTCATTGTCAGACCTCCGCCGCCCGCAACGCCCTCGCTTCTCGTTGTTGGACCTCCACCGCCCTCAATGCCCTATTAGGTTTTCCAGACCTCCACCACCTGCAACACCCTCTTCTTGTTGCCGGACCTAGGTTGGCTTTAATCTCATTTATTTGGGTTAAATATTTATGGTTATGGTGTTTAATTGCATCCTTAGGGACTTTCCTTTGTTCAGTTTGTGGTTTAATTCTAGTTTTGTGAAGATATCAAGAAATAGGTAGGTTTTTCCATTATTTGACCTTGTTTTAGGTGTTTAATATGATTTATTTGGTTGTAAAATGGTTTTATAAATTTTCTGGGTTGTGGGAAACATGTTTTCTAATTTTGTTGTTGTTCATAAGGGTTTGATAGTGATTTTACTATTGTAAATGGTTGTTTGTCATGTGTGTTTCTATTATTGGATGTATGATTGTATAAAATAGATATATTTTTATATAGGTTGTGGAATTGAGCATAATGGAATCCTAGTTATCTAGGTGGGTAGACTAGGTCTAGTATATTAGGTGAATTAGTCAGGCCGATGATTGGTCTCCTTAATAAGGATATACATAACAACACTAACTAAAAATTCATGTTCTAGGGATTGGAGGCTCAAATAATACCTTCATGTCTAAGATATGTGATCACCAAGAGTACGAGGATCCTAGGACCCTAGTAACCCTAATACCTTATAGATTTTCTATAGTGCTCATACTATTCTTACCATTATCTTGTCACGTTTACTTTCTCTTTCATTTCAAAGAATGTTTTATTTAAATTTTATCTTTCTTTTTCTTAAAAAATAACATGTTAATTTTTATCATAATTTCATTACATGGACTCTATTTTTGTTGTGTCCTACTAGGTATATTGGCTCACACCTTATATACACCCTCAGGTTTATGTAGACCTTATTATGTTTTACCCAGTTAAAGGCTAGGTTCCCTTGGTGGTGATGGTGGATATATGTTCTAGTAGTTCCCCTTTTGGTGACTGTTATTGGTTGTGGAATGGAGATTTTGACCCTCATGTTTCATGGAGGCTTGGTTGTATTGTTGGTTCCCTTACCTTTTTTTTTTGTTATTTTGGTTTTGGTTGAAATTTTTAAATTCTTATCACCTATTGCAGTGTTATCTTTTGGTATATTATATTTTGAAATTTGGTTATGATATGGTGTTTGATTATTAGGTAATATTTATTGGTTTTTACATGAAAAAAACATTCCCAAAGGTGTTACTCAATGCCTAGTCACTAGTTACAACCCATGGGGATTGGTAATTCCCTTTGGTCCTTCCCACTAGTTGGGTCAGGGGTCAAGTGGGATGGCAACCTGGCCTAGTTCATGAAAAGACGTCTACACCATAGTATGGTTGTCTTAATCTTTTATGTATCATGTCCATGGGAGGTTGCAACGTGGTATCGTTTTTTATAGTCTTAAATTCCATGATCCCCATTTTATATTATTTTTTCTCCTACACAACTCTCATTTGAAATATTGATTTTTTAAGGCTTAAAAGAGTCATTATAACTCCTCCAAACTCCCTTCTTCTCAGATAGAACCTCCAGTGGATGCGTTTGGTTTCTCTCTGATAAGGGGATCTCTCATTGATTGGAAATCCTCTATCTCCTCTTATATCCTCCTTATAGAGTGATAGATAATCATCTTTTTAGTGAATCTAATATTATTTTTTATGAATCTTGATTATAGGTTAGACTACTTTATCTAATTCACCTTCATTATTCATTGACAAATCCCATTATGGGTCTTAAGTTGGGTTGATCACTAATTAAAGGCAGGTGGTTTCACAATGTTTCTTCCACACAATTGAAACTTTTTTATTGATTTATTCAATATGAATTATAAAAAATAATTTAATATGATTTGAATTAAAGTGGATTTTATTTGTGATTTTAGAGGCATGTATTTTTGAAATAAATCCCCTTCTTAGTTGTTTTTTGTGTCATGGAATGATTTGAGAAACTATATATTTTAGTGGGAATATTTTATAAAATAATTAGCATTGATTTTAAAGAAATATGATTAGAATATAATATGATTTGAAAAGGGAATAGATTTTATGAAAACCTATGATTTGGTTTTGAAATGAAAATTCATGTTGAAAACTAAAATTGGGTATTTGAATGTAATAAATGAAATTATTTGTAATGATTGATTTTCCCATGTTTGGTTGATTATTTGATTTGAAGTATATGAAGCCAGGGTATTTAGAGGTAATTTGGATAATAATGTTAGGATATAATCTCCTAGCACAAGATTTATGATGAAAATACTAACTTAAACATACTATGACATGAGTTTTCCCCCAATGGGAATTTGAGTCCCGATGACCTGAGTAGTGGGATGTGTTCACACATTGAGCCAAGATCACTGATTGAGTTGTGTGAGGATCATATTACTAGAAACTAACATATCATAGGGTTTGATACATGTTACTATGATATAATGTTTTTTATTATTACATGAAATTGATTATAGAACTATTTTGTTCATGCCAACTAATTTATATAAGAGTTTTATATACATTGTTCATTTAAGTCAGTTTTTATATATCATCCATCTTTTTGATTATGAAAGTATGTGATGTTGGAAATATGTAAATACTAAGATACCATATTGGTACATGTTACTAAGATTTATGTGTGACTATATACTTATTATATTTTCTAATTATTTCTTACACACCACCACTTGAGTCGAGTAACCTGATTGAAATCCATATTGGTACTTTTGTTCTGATGTGGATATGGTTTTTTATGTGTTTGTGACATATGTATGTGTGGATATATGGGTACTTAGGCATGATGATATTGAATGTAGGGCAGAGACCTAGGAGTGGTAGATGTATAATTCTTGATTATTCTTGTGTTTTCTCTGGGGTGATTTGAGGAAACTATAATGAATCTAGAGTAATTATATTTAATGAAGACGAATAAATACTAATGGTTAGGCTCTATTAATCAATATTTTTATAAGGAAGTGGTTCTATTATACTGTATTTGGAAGTCTTGTTTTGTGTACTTGAACCATAAATACTAATATTTGAAATTCAAATAGTAATAAGATGAATAAAGATTTTATGGATGCTAATCGTTTAACAATAGAGTACGAGAACGGAGTGAAAGAGTTCATCAAGTTTGTAAAGGATAACTCAAAGGATACTTCTCAAATCCTTTTTCCATGTTTATGTTGTTTTTATTATATACTACTTACTCCAGAGGAGTTGGAAGAACATTTGATATGTCATGGAATAGATCGGAGTTATAAATGTTGGAATAAACACGAATAAAAAGCGAATGTAGCTACTGGCTGGGGTAAAACTGTGTTTTATGAATTGTCAGATATGAATACAAATATGGATAATGAAGAAGACCGTATGGAGGATGTGATTACAGATGTCAATGATGATGAATATTGTATTGGGAAAATGACAAATACAATTCAAGATGAACTCCATGATTTCCCAAAATTGTTTGAGAAGTTAAAGATTTGTGCAATGACACCATTGTATGCTACTTCCACTAAGTATACAACATTGTCAGCTAAACTGAAGTTGTATAAATTGAAATAAGGCAACGGGTGGTGTGATGTCAGTTTTATGGAACAAATTTATCCCTTGAATGACATGCTCCCAGAAGATAATGAGCTCCCAAGCCGTACATATGAAGCTAGATGAATGCTACGCTCGATGGGAATGATTTATGAAAGAATACATGCCTGCCTGAAAGACTGTGTATTGTTTCGCAAGGAGAAAAAATCACTTACAGAATGCCCAAAGTGTGGTGCTTCTCGATACATGAAAGATAAATCCAATCCTAAGAATGTTTTATGGTACTTTCCAATATTTCCAAGGTTTAGGCTTCTCTATGGAAGTGAAGAAACTGCAAGACAATTGTCCTGGGGATGAGAAGTTTCAGGTACATTGTGGGTGATAATACGTTGTTTGAGGATACTTGTATTCATCACTTTGATTGTCAATAATTTATTTATGAAATAGAAACTCTGTACTGAAAATAAGGAACGTGCATCAAAACCAACAAACCCCTATTGTAAAGCAAGGATGGGGTATGCTTCATTAGATAAGAAAATGGTACGTATTTTAAATTTACAGTAATATTTTTAGGTGCCAATAAACAACATCATAATTATCTTTCTATGTTTATATGTAGATTGATGAGTCTAAAACCAAATGCACTTCCATTCCACATCATGTACTATGGAAGGAGGCACGTGTGAACAAATAATGGAAGTTATTAGATGAGAACACACAGAAAGTGTGGGAAATATGTGTAAGTATAACATGACGATAAAAATATTTGTTTAAAATTACTATTACATAAAGATAATGAGTTATTTTCCTATATCCGACAGTCACATGAATTAGCTACTCTTATAGCGGATACAGACCTATTATTGATGGCTTTGAAGCAGCTAGAGAAATACGGTCATGTCAGAGGTGCAGAGTTTGGGGTGACACCCTGAGTATATTTTGAGAAGAAGAAAAAAATGGATGATACAGATGAAAAATTGGAACAAATGAGCGAAAAAATAGCAACCCTTGAAGAATAATTGCAACGACTGGGAGAGATTCCAACAACTTTTATGGGTGGGAAGCAAAGGGAAGACACAACTCAGGAAAAACCAGCACATGAACGTCCTGCCCCACCCCCCACCAGCTTTAAGGCGAGCCCTTCGCCTCAAAGAAATGTCTTAGTCGTGGTAATCAATATTCTAATTATTGTTCCCATGAAATGTGAATCAGACAAACACTGATAATTTTTCTGTATTGATATTTTACATGGTGATAATGCTTGTGATTTATATCTGTCAACACCCACCTATCACCTTGTAGCAAGGGCTACAATGTTCAATATCCCAGATACCACACTACATAATAGACCACTTCTGAAAGATCATCTGAAAGTGATGATTATTGTAGCTCATGATCCAAATTCAGAGTTACCTATTCCACTTGATGACTATGATATTCATATGGTCCAAAAGGCTATTGGTACATTCATTGCATGGTCGTCACAACTTGTAAGAGTACATGCGGAAAAAGAGGTATTTATTTCCTTTTTTTTTCAAGCTAAACCCTTAACAATTAATAAAAAAAGGGTATGAACCAATGATTCCTGTTATAGGCAGAGAAAGGGAAGGGGGTGACAAACGTCAGCTCAAAACCATCTAAAGGATCGACCAACCGATCCCAAGGAGCTAATGAAAGCACAATAACACCACATGTTCTCTATCCACATTTACTAGCATTGAAGAATCATGTGGATATGAAGCTAAAAGATGGTAATAGTCATCTAGTGGTTTTCAAAGAGAATATATACGGAGAGGAATGTTAAGATTTCATTGCTACTGAAAATTTAAATGAAAACCTTGAAAACGGTTGGCTAGGCATCATAGTTGTAAATGTATATATGATGTATGTTTGCATGAATTGATTTTCTAAAAGCTGATCTACTGTGAAAATTATGACTAAATGCATTTTATATTGTCGACAGACGCATTTATGAAAAATAGTTAAATGAATTTTCCCATGAGCCAAGATTTGGACTCGTTAGTCCCCATATCACATCAACACACCTAACAAAAATAGAGCCATAAAAAAGGGATGAAATAGTGAATGGCTTGCGGAAAACATTTGAAAGTAAGATTACAGATGACAGAATTTTCCTAATACCAACCATGCAGGGTAATACTCTACGATTAAAGAATATCAATTATATTTTCAATTATTTTATTACTTATTACTTTTTTTGTTTTTAGGAAACATTAGTTGCTAATTACGGTGAACTTGGAAACTCCAAAGATTTATTTTTAGGATTCAAAGCAAGGATATCCATCAAACCAACCACACATGATGGAGTTTGTGAATCTGTAAGACACTACATCTTACGTTTTAGGTCTAAACATCAAGTAATATAATTTATATTATCTTTTACTGAGGATTCTATTATGATAGGGTGGTGTATCATTATCGTCTAAAAAAAGGAATGAGGATAGGGGCTAAGCATAGGGAGGAAAGCAAGTACTACGTCTGGACAAATATCAGGGTATATATAATAAATTTCACTATCCAAACACATCTCAACACAAGTTACTTATTCTCCTAATGATCAATTTTTTTGCAGTGTCCAAAACAAACAAACGATAATGATTGCGGTTATTATTTTTGTAAATTTATGAAAGAGATTGTTTTTCATCAGCAAACTAGCATCCCTAAAGAGGTATTTTCAAAAACAACTACTAGTTCGTTTAAGTTATTTATTAATTATTTATTTTTATATTTTGCAGTACTAATCTGACTGCCAAAAAGCCTCATACTCACAAGACGATATAGATGTGTTCAGAAATGAGTGGTTCACATACCTAATGGCAGATTGTACACAAATTCAATGAAGATCTGATTTGGGGACATGTATAATTGGTGGTCATTTTTGAGAAGGGTTAAGGGGATCAAAAGATGAAACATTGTTGTATGTAAATGTTTGTAAGAAAATTGTAATTGTTTTTAAATAAAACATCCTTCCTTCAATGAGTCATTTTCCCATTTTAATATATGATATGCACCAACAACATGCAAGAATGCTGAACCACTCAAAGGGTCTCTCTTTTGTTTAAAATGGACACGAATTTAAGTGAAAACGACAACTGACCTACGGAAATCTGACCAAACGCATTTCGATTGTGTTGATCTTTTAGGAGAACAATCCACGGATTTTTGGTGACATGTACGAGTCATCCCCGCCTCAATCTGGGGCACTGTGTGGCCGGTACCACTCAAAGGGTCTCTCTTTTGTTTAAAATGGACACGATTTTAAGTGAAAACAACAACTAACCTACATAAATCCAACCAAGTGCATTTGAATTGCCTTGATCATTTATAAGAACGATCCAAGGGTCCTTGGTGACATGTAAAAACCATCCCTGCCTCAATCCGATGTACAGTGTGTCCAGTAACACTCAAAGTGTGTCTCTTTTGTTTAAAATGGACACGATTGTAAGTGAAAAAAAACAACTGACCTATGAAAATCTGACCAAACGCATTTGGATTGTGTTGATCATTTATGAGAACAATACACAGGTATTTTGTGACATGTAAGAGTCAACCCCTCCTCAATCTGAGGCACAATGTGACCGCCATCACTCAAAGGGTCTCTCTTTGGTTTAAAATGAACACAATTTTAATTAAAAACAACAACTGACCTACGGAAATATGAACAAAAACATTCTGATTGTGTTGATCCTTTAGGAGAACAATCCAAGGGTCCTTGGTGATGTGCACGAGTCATCCCCACCTCAATCCGAGACATGGTGTGGCCGGTACCACTCAAAGAGTCTCTCTTTTGTTAAAAATGGACACGATTTTAAATGAAAACAACAACTAACCTATGGAAATCCAACCAAATGCATTCAAATTGTGTTGATCTTTTAGGATAACGATACATAGGTCCTTTGTGACATGTAAGAGTCAACCTTTCCTCAATCTGAGTCACGGTGTGACTGCTACCACTCAAAGGGTCTCTCTTGTTTAAAATGGACACAATTTTAATTGAAAACAACAACTGACCTATGAAAATATGACCAAACGCATTCATATTTACTTGAACTTTTCTAAGAACAATCCAAGGGTCCTTGGTGACGTGTATGAGTCATCCCCGCATGAATATGAGGCACAGTGTGGCCGGTACCACTCAAAGGGTCTCTTTTTTGTTTAAAATGGACATGATTTTAAGTGAAAACAACAACTGACCTACAAAAATCTAACAAAAAACATTAATATTGTGTTGATCCTTTATGAGAAAGATACAAGGGTCTTTTTTGATGTGTAAAAGTCATCCCCACCTCAATTCAAGGCACGGTGTGACCGCTATCACTCAAAGGGTCTCTCTTTTGTTTAAAATGGACACGATTTTAAGTGAAAACAACAACTGACCTACATAAATATGACCAAACACATTCAGATTGTGTTTATACTTTATGAAAACAATCCAAAATTCCTTTGCGACGTTTAATAGTCAACCCCGCTTCAATCTGATGCACGGTGTGACCGCTATCACTCAAAGGGTCTCTATTTTGTTTAAAATGGACACGATTTTAATTGAAAACAACAACTAACCTATGTAAATCCAACCAAACACATTTGGATTGTTTTTATCCTTTAGGAGAACGATCAACGGGTCCATTGTGACATGTAAGAGTCAACCCCGCCTCAATCTGAGGCATGGTGTGACCGCTATCACTCAAAGGGTCTCTCTTTTGTTTAAAATGGACACGATTTTAATTGAAAACAACAACTGACCTACAAAAATCTAACCAAACGCATTAAGATTGCCTTTATCTTTTATAATAATGATCCATGGGTCCTTGGTGACATTTAAGAGCCATCCTCTCCCCAATCCGAGGCACGGTGTGGCCAGTACCACTCATAGGGTTTCTCTTTTGTCTAAAATAGACACGATTTTAATTGAAAACAACAACTGACCTACAGAAATCTGACCAAACGGATTGTTATTGTGTTTATACTTTAGTAGAACTATCCAAGGGTCCTTGGTGACATATAAGAGTCATCCCCTCCTAAATTTGAGGCACGATGTGGCCGGTACCACTCAAAGGGTCTCTCTTTTGATTAAAATGGACACGATTTTAAGTGAAAAAAACAACTGACCTACGGAAATCCAACCAAATGTATTAGAATTGTTTATATACTTTATTATAATGATCCAGGGGTCATTTTTGATGTTTAAGAGTCAACCCTGTCTCAATCTGAGGCACGTTGTTACCTCTATCACTCAAAGGGTCTCTCTTGTTTAAAATGGACACAATTTTAATGGAAAACAACAACTGACCTACGAAAATCTAACCAAACGCATTCGGATTGCCTTGATATTTTATAATAACGATACAAGGGTCCTTGGTGACGTGTATGAGTCATCCCCACTTCAATCCGAGGCACGGTGTGGCCGGTACCACTCAAAGGGTCTCTCTTTTGTTTAAAATGGACACGATTTTAAGTGAAAACAACAACTGACCTATGGAAATCTGAAAAAAAAACATTAGTATTGTGTTGATACTTTAGTAGAATTATCCATGGGTCCTTTGTGACATGTAAGAGTCAACCTTGCCTCAATCCGTGTCATGGTGTGACCGCTATCACTCAAAGGGTCTCTCTTTTGTTTAAAATGAAAACGATTTTAAGTGAAAACAACAATTGACCTACAGAAATCTGACCAAACGCATTTGGATTGTGTTGATAATTTATGATAATGATACAAGGGTCCTTTATGATGTTTAAGATTCAACCCCACCTCAATCAGAGGCATGGTGTTCTTGCTAAGACTCAAAGGGTCTCTCTTGTTTAAAATGGACACAATTTTAATTGAAAACAACAACTGACCTACGAAAATCTGACCAAACATATTAGGATTGCCTTTATCTTTTATAAGAATGATCCAAGGCTCCTTGGTGATGTGTATGAGTCATCCCTACCCCAATCCGAGGAATGGTGTGGCCGGTACCACTCAAAGGGTCTCTCTTTTGTTTAAAATGAACACGATTTTAAGTGAAAACAACAACTGACCTACGAAAATCCGACCAAATGAATTCGGATTGTGTTGATCCTATATTAGAAAGATCCACGGGTCCTTGGTGACGTCTAAAATTAATCCCCACCTCAATCCGAGGTACGGTGTGACCAATATCACTCAAAGGGTCTCTCTTTTGTTTAAAATGGACACGATTTTTAGTGAAAACAATAATTGACCTACGGAAATCCAACCAAAATCATTCAGATTGTGTTGATCCTTTAGGAGAATGATACACGGGTCCTTTTTGATGTGTACGAGTTAACCCTGCCTCAATCCAAGGCATGGTCTAACCACTATCACTCAAATGGTCTCTCTTTTGTTTAAAATGGACACGATTTTAAGTGAAAACAAAAACTGACCTACGGAAATCTGACCAAATGCATTAAAAATGTGTTGATCCTTTAGGAGAATAATCCATGGGTCCTTGTTGTTGTGTATGAGCTATCCCGTCCTCAATCAGAGGCACGGTGTGGCCGGTACCACTCAAAGGGTCTCTCTTTTGTTTAAAATGGACACGATTTTAAGTGAAAACAACAAATGACCTATGGAAATATGACCAAAAACATTCAGATTGTGTTGATCCTTTAGGAGAATGATAAACGGGTCCTTTTTGATGTGTATGAGTCAACCCTACCTCAATCCGAGGCATGGTGTGACCGCTATCACGTAAAGGGTCTCTCTTTTGTTTAAAATGGACACGATTTTAAGTGAAAACAACAACTGACCTATGGAAATCTGACCAAACGCATTCATATTGTGTTGATACTTTAGGAAAAAAATCCAAAATTATTTTGTGATGTTTAAGAGTCAAACACACTTTAATCCGAGTCATGGTGTGACCGCTATCACTCAAAGGGTCTCTATTTTGTTTAAAATGGACACAATTTTAATTGAAAACAACAACTGACCTATGAAAATCTAACAAAACACATTCAGATTGATTAGATATTTTATAATAACGATCCAAGTCTCCTTGGTGATGTGTATGAGTCATCCCCGCCTCAATCATATGCATAGTGTGGCTGGTACCACTCAAAGGGTCTCTCTTTTGTTTAAAATGGACACGATTTTAAGTGAAAACAACAACTGACCTATGGAAATCCGACCAAAAACATTAGGATTCTGTTGATCCTTTAGGAGAATGATCCAAGGGTCCTTTTTGACATGTAAGAGTCAACCCCAACTCAATCTGAGGCACGGTGTGACCGATATCACTCAAAGGGTTTCTCTTTTTTTTTAAATGGACACGATTTTAAGTGAAAGCAACAACTGACCTACGGAAATCTGACCAAATGCATTCAGATTGTGTTGATCCTTCAGGAGAATGATTCACGAGTCCTTTTTGATGTGTAAGAGTCAACCCCACCTCAATCTGAGGTATGGTGTGACCGCTATCACTCAAAGGGTCTCTATTTTGTTTAAAATGGACACGATTTTAAGTGAAAACAACAACTGACCTACAGAAATCTGACCAAATGCATTCAGATTACCTTTATCTTTTATAAGAACTATCCAAGGGTCCTTGGTGATGTGTAAGAGCCATCTATACCGCAATACGAGGCATAGTGTGGCTGGTACTACTCAAAGTGTCTCTCTTTTGTTTAAAATGGACACGATTTTAAGTGAAAACAACAACTGATCTATGAAAATCTGACCAAACGAATTAGTATTATGTTGATCCTTTAGGAGAATGATCCACAGGTCCTTTGTTACGTGTGAGAGTAAACCCCGCCTCAATCCGAGGCATGGTGTGACCGTTATCACTCAAAGGGTCTCTCTTTTGTTTAAAATGGGCACAATTTTAATTAAAAACAACAACTAACCTATAGAAATCTGACCAAACACAATCAGATTGCCTTGATATTTTATAAGAACCATACAAGGGTCCTTGGTGACATGTACGATTCAACCCCTCCAACCCCCTAGACCTCCCCCGCCCCCTGTAAAGCCCCTCGACTCCTTGGACACCAGCCCACCCCCTGGAAAGCCCTCCTCGGACACCAATCCACCCCTGGACTACCCCCACCCCCTGGAAACCAATCCACCCCCACTCCTCTAGACACCCCCACCCCCTATAAAGCCCCCCCCCCCCCCCGACACCTTGGACACCAGCCCACCCCCTGGAAAGCCCCCCCGGACACCAATCCACCCCCTGGATCACCCCCACCCCCCTGGACACCAATCCACCCCTCTGGACACCCCCACCCCCTGTAAAGCCCCCCCCCCCCCCCCGACACCTTACACACCAACCCACCCCCTAGAAATCCCCCCACCCCCGGACACCAATCCACACCCTAGACTGCCCCCACCCCCTGGACACCAATCCACCCCCTGGACACCCCCACCCCCTGTAAAGCCCCCCCCCTGACACCTTGGAAACCAGCCCACCCCCTGTAAATCCCCCAGGACACCCCCTACCCCCCCTTAGACAGCCACCCCAAACCCTTGAACAGCCCCGCAACCCCCTAAATTCTGAATTGAATTCTTTATGTACTTAATTAACTTATGAATTATGTGTTAATGGTGTATGGGTATACTTGTTGTATGGGTAAACTTTGTCTAATTATCTTATGATTTATGATTTAATTTTGTATGGGTATATTGATTTAATTATCTTATTGAGATTCTGATTTTTTTTGCAGGTGTTCGGGTGTTCTGCTATAGATTTTTTCAAAGCAACAGAGAGGGAATTTATCAGTGCCAAAAAAACACTGATAAATCGTGATTTTATCCGCACTAAAGGAGTGCTGATAAAACACTCATTTATCGTCACTCTTTTAGCGCTGATAAAGGGTTGTTTTATTAGAACTCTTTTAGCACAAATAAAGTCTACCTTTATCAACGCGTGTTTAGCGCTGATAAAGGTTTCATTTATCAGCACTTTTTTAGCGCTGATAAAGTACCCCTTTATCAGCACTGAGCTTTACAGCACTTTTTTAGCACTGTTAAAGCCCGTTTTTAGCGCTGTTAATGCCTGTATTTGTAGTAGTGTTAAGTAATACAATGTAAATATTTACATAATTTGAGACTTCACTCAAAAAAATCAAGTATCCACAAGTTAATGTGATTGAACAGTCAATATCCCAATTTCGAACTATTCTGTGACCATATATTTGACTATGAGGAGAGGTTTAAAGGATTATTTCTTCTATAATACTCATGAAACTAAGTATTATAAATCTATTAGTTGAGGGATACTTGGATTTGATAAAACAGTGAGAGTCAATTAATATTAAAAAATATAAAATTTCTCATAATCCATAATCAAGATAAAATTACTAATAAAATAAAGTTTCATTTTGTAGAAAAATTGAAAGCAATCCCACATAAATGTCGAGGTAGATTCTCGATCCAAGGAATAAAGTCTCTTATGATGGAATTATAAGATATTTATCTAATAATTGAAGTGAAAAATAGTAGAAAAGCATGAAATTTATTTCAATGTGAAAACCCTCTAATTCAAAGTATTAAAAACCATGGGGATACTCAAAAAAATACACTAATAATCATAGAGTAAAAATCATGTACATTATCAAACAATAATTTCCAAAATAGTGTAGAAGAACTTGAGTGAAAAACACACCCCAATACACTTTTTCCCCTCTTTGAAATTATTCTTAATGGAAAACTCCATCCTTCCAAGACAAAATGTCACCCTCAAATATCCACATGTGACAAACTTCACCCTTCTATAATGAAACTCCACTACCTTGGATTACTTTATCCAAACATGTGTTATCAATGACCTACTATTATATTACCTATTTGGTGTATTATTCTTGATCTATTAATCAAGGGACCAATTCCTTGCATTGATATCTTACCATCTTATTGAAGTCAATATCTCATGGTTACTCTCCAATGGATGGAACTACTGGAACCTTATCACATCACTAGCACATCACACCCACTTCAATGGCCATTTGACTTATCATTTCTCCTTGAAAATTTGTCACCCATGTTACTCCAAACTTGACATGACATTGTAGATACACCATCAACACTTCATTCTCTATCATCTTAGTGCTTCACATTCTACCAAAAACTCGATTTACCCTTTTCCCCTCTCGATGGAATATATCTTTAGGAACTCTACCATAGAAAAAATATTCCACCACATCATTTTATATAGACACCAATTCTATATCTAAAATTTATATGGTTAATAATCCTTTTTTTATCTCCACTAACATTGGGAAAAAAACTCCCCATTAAGGATTAGAATCATTCCTCTATTAATGTTGACAAAATATATCTGTAAATTAATTTTCTTTCTTCAATATGTTGGTTAAACCACATCAATATCCCTCTTTATCCCAAAAAATAAGGAGGTAACATCCCACAATGTCAATTAGAAATAAACCCAATTAGTATCTCACAAACCATCACCCAAAATAGATAATATTATGGTTCTATTTTATAACTAAGATAAAAAATTGATAGCTCCCACTGTAAAATATATCTAAACACTAGAGACTTTTCATGACTATATCTTATATTTCCCATTAAATATGACTATAACAAATTACATATGGTTCCCCCATAATAGTGATCTCCCAAAAATCTAAAAAACACATAAAAATTTACTTCTCCTTATTCTCCCTCTTAGAGCTTCACCTCGATCTTTAATTTTTAATTATTTCTTCACAAATGGAAATCTTTGAATAAAAAAGAATTACTTAGAATACAAGTAACAACTCTCTCATACTGCTTCAGATTTCAAACTATTTCCATCCTAATCGATGGTCTTTGAATCATGTGCAGTGTTTCATAAATAGGATAAATCCATATATGAAGCAGCATTCACAATACACCTTTACCTTAGTCTTATAATGAATATCAATCATTATGCCTCACACATTTTCCATAAATTATATTGAAATATTCAATTATTATGATGAAAAATTTCAAGCATGAACCATCAACTTTGACACCATTATTGAGGGAGATTCTTGATCCCGAAAAGAGAAATTCTTGTGATCGAATTATGAGAAACTCGATATAATAATAGAAGTGAAAAATAGTAGAAAATCATAAAAATTTATTAACATTGAAAAACCATAAAATGAAAAGGATTAAAAACCATGGGGAAACTCTTAAAAACCACTAATAATCAGAGAGTAAAAAATTCAAGAAAATTCTTGTAATTCAATTTCTAATATAGTATAGAAGAACCTATGAAAAACCACACACCAATAAACTTCTATCACATATTCAAAAAAATTATTTAAAATGACACCCATTTAGAAAAAAATCACCCTAAAATATCCATTTATGAAAAAACAACACCATTATATAAAAACATTCTACAACCTCGATGATCTTTATCAAAAAAATGTGTTATCATCGATGGTTTTTGTCTTTTCTCTTTAATGTTTTCTCTTTGATAAGTCCATTAAGGTAAAAAATAATCACACTAATAACATATCATCTCCATGAAGTATATATTTCAATTTTATTATCCATTTGATATAACTTCTCAAACTTTATCAAGCCATTTCCACATCACACACACTTCAGTGATATTTTGACTTGGCACTTCTCTTTATCGATGTGTCTCTTATGTAATCACAAATATGGCATACCGATACATCTTAGATCTATCATTGAAACTTTTTTCTCTATAATTGATATTATATACATGCTACCTCAAATACAGTATCTCCCTTTCTCTTCCAGGTGGAAAATATCACGAGGAACTCCACCACACAAAAAATACCATTGCATCCTTTTATTTAGATACCAATTCCATATCTCCAATTAATTCATTAAAAATTCATTTTTTAAATCCATTAATATTGATAAAAACTCATCATTAATGTTGAGAAAAAAATACTCTATTGATGTTGAGAAAATCTCTCAATTAATAGATTTTTCAATCTTCAATAAATGGGATAAAACCCATCAATCACCTCTCCATCCCTTCAAATAAGGACATAACTTCCAAGAAAATTAGTTAGACATAAAACCAATTGGTATACTTACAAATATCTCCCCTTATGGATAATATGACAATACATATTCACAACATAAAAAAAATCTAACATCGCACCCTGTAAAATAAATTCAAACACCAAAGTCTTTGTCATACTTGTATATGTCATGACCTATCAAACAAGACCATAGCCAAAAACATCTATATCCCCATAATAATGTTTACCACAAAATCTTGGGCACCCATAAAGATAACTACTCCTCTTTCTCTCTCTTAGCACATTTTATTTATCATTAATTTTTAATTCTATCATCAATAGTTTCACTATTTTATAAAAAAGAACTTTGTGTAAGACCTTGAACACCTCTCTTATCCTACTTCAACTTCCAAAATATCTCCATAGCATATTATTTTCATTGACTCGTATGGGGAATGACAAAATATGATGAATCCATATTCATATATATATATATATATATATTACACCTTTACCTTGGTCTTTTAAGGTTTTTTAGTCATCATGTCTCATGCATGCACCATTGATCCACTGTTGGTGGGGATTCCTAATCCTGTGAATATAATATCTTGTAATGAAATTATGGGAAACTTGATGAAATAATAGAATAGAGAAATATTATAAATAATCATATATTTTTTAACCTGGAAAACCCCTCTAATGAATGGGATTAAAAAAAATATGGTAACTTTAAAAAATCCGATAATAATCAGAGAGTACAAAATTCAAGTAAATGCCCAAACATGTATTTATAAAATAGCATAGATTAAATTGTGTGACAACTACACCCTGATACTCATTTTCACCTCTCTAAAAATTATCTTGATGGAAACTTCCACTCTTCCATGATAAAACATCACCCTTAGAGATGCATGTATGAAAAAAATCACCCATATACGAATAAACTCCAAAACCTCTAAGATCTTAATCAGATTATGTGTCATCGATGACTGACTATCGTGATCCATATTTGATTACTTCTCGTTGATCTATCAATCAAGGTTCCCAAGCCTCGCACCAATGACCCTCCATCTCCCTGAAGTATATATCTCAAGGTTTCCCACAATTGGATGGAAATTCTTGAACCTTGTAATGATGTTTCCGTGTCATATCCACTTCAATTATTTCTACACCTTGTCAACATGCCTCCCTTATTACCAAAAATATAACATCCCAACACATCCAAGATCTATCATTTATTCTTTTTTCACCATATTCAACATGTTACACATGCAACCAAAATTCAAAATCCCCCTTTCTTTTCTTGAGGACATATATATTGACAAACTCTACTTCAAAAAAATGTCATCACATCCTTTTATATAGAAACCAAGCCCATATCACCAATTAAAGTGTTTAATATTCCCATTTCATATCTAATAATGTTTTAAAGACTATCCATTAATTTTGAGAAAAATTCCTCTATTAATGTTGAGAAAATATATCCATTAATTAATTTTTCTCTCTCCATTAAATGTGTTAAACCCCGTCTAGAAAAAATATGGTCAATATTTGAAAAAAAATGTTTTATATGTCACTAATTTTAAAGAGCATTATAAGAACTTTCACATAATACTATGATATGAAAGGAAATTAAATTTTCTTCAGTCCCCACTACCTGATGAGCCGCATTATGAAGAAAGTAAGGGTGAAAAGGAAGGTTAAAGAAGACTCATGGATGATGCATTTAATGTTATAATCATAATGTTATCATCAATTTTTGATGAGTTGTAAAAGAAACATGAGAACATGTATGGTTATATCATGTTGTCTCATCTCTAATAAGTTTATAAGGAAATAGTGAAGTAAGAAATCAAGGAGATTATGGTTACACCAATCAAGTGGATATTAAAATATAAAACTCACACTAGCCCTTATCTAACCAAGATGATATAGTAAATCAATCAATTAAAATAATTAGGATTTAAGATGAATAATAAAATTTAAATACATCTCATTCTCTCATATGTATCACCCAGTTAGTCTAGTTTCATTAAGAATATTGAGAAACTGGTTCAATGCCTTTTTGAGTAAGGTTTACAAATAAGATAATATTTTTATGAAATATAAAACCTTAGTTCTTATCGTGAAGAATTAGGCAGACATTGAGAAAATCACAATGAAAAGTGGGGTTCCAAAGGCACCTTCACAATATACTTCTAAGAAACCGTTGAAAAAGAATTAAAACATTAAAAATAAATCTATTTTTGTTTAATGTTTCAAGAAAAGGTTACTGGAATATAAATTGAAATGAACTAGAGAAATGGTGACTCATGTGTTAGTTGTGATAAGAACATGACTTTCATTTTTCAAATCTGATTTATTCTAGGTGAACTATTATTTTTTACTGATTATTACCAAACCATTTATCTCATGTGTCAAATAGATATAATGGTAAATTATTTCAATTTGGAATTATTTTTTTGTGATGTTTCATACTCAACTAATAGTCCAGTGATAGTTTAATTGTCAGTAATATATGATGAATATAATATATAAAACTCATACCCATTTGTGGTAACATAATTCTTTATCAAGTAAAATAAAAATTATTTGTCTATAATCCACCTGATATAATTTTTTGACACTTTGGAGCTAAAAACGTTAAGTATAATTGAAATAATAAATTATTAAGTTTTATAAAAAACATATTGAAATAATTATAGCCATAAAAGATTCTAGAGTTTTTTCTTCTTGACTCTGTAAACTATTCTAAGAAAAATTTTGAGCTAAATTAATATAATTAATCATATTCCTTTAAGAAATTTAAGGAATGAAAATTTGAAGGAATAAATATTAATGGTTTGAAGATATGAGGTGATTCAGGATGGTGAGACAAAGAATATCATAACTTAGAATTTATTGATCATGATAATGTAGAGTGGATTTATCCTAAAACTGACATTTCCTTATACACATCAGATCCATGATTTTAGTACATAAAAGATCATTGATGAGTCCTAAAAGTGTTTATTAGTCACTAAAGTGTATATTTAAGTAATTCATAAACACACATTTTCTTACACACATCAGATCCATGATTTAAGTTAAAGGAGGATCAAGGATGAGTCCAATAATTTTAACAAATTCTTTCAATTTTCTTTAGAGACATGATTCCCAAATAATTTCATTAACCCATAACTATATACCAACTATAATGAAAAATTTATATATGAAAGAAAACATTTACATAAAAAAATCATGTTTTTAGATGAAAAGTGTTTGTTAAGACTTATTTGATTAAAACCCCTTCATCAATAATAACACAAAGTACATCTTAGTTTTATATACTAATTTTTTTTAAGGATTTTTCATAAATCCCAAACATTGAATTGTTATAGTAAATTGAAATATTTCATTTATACAATAGGATAAACATGTCCATTTGAGATGTTGGTACATAGGTATACTTTCATAAAGTCAAGGGTTGATATTCACAAAAAAATGGAATGGTAACAAGTTACATAAGAGCTCATGGAAAGGGAATATTCCAGAGACAAATACTACACATGAAGTTCTAAAACCAAGAGATCTAGTATTTTGATCCCTGATTTAGCTGATATATTATTAATTATGAAAAATAATTCCTTATCTTACAATAAATTAGTAAATGAAAATTATTGAAAAGTTCATATGAATTTATAATGGATTCCATGTACCAAAATTTAGTTTTAAATTTTTGTAGTTTCACTAATTGATATAAATACATTGGTGGTCATTCGAGAGAAATTATACATGGGTGGAACAAGCATGATATCAATGAGGATCAATTGTTTTTACAAGTTTATCATACATAAATCCACTAGAATTATAATTTCTATAGAAACTCTATATGATAATTATATTCAGCATCAGATGTTAGGACTACCTTCTTAAGAAGGTTTTTATAGGACAAAACCAAAAAGGGTTGGTGACACTATTGAATTTAAGTATAGAATAAAAGTTATAAAGATCCATTTCTCAATTTATGAAAGCATCATGGTCATATAATATTCATTTTTAATGAAAGTATTCCATGTTTCTATAAGAGTATAGCGGGATCATCATTTTTTTAGGAATATATGTTTGATAACATATGGAAAACAATTATTAGTCTTATAGTAAATTAAGACTAGGATGAAAGTAAATTAGCATAGAATGACTTTAAATAGTAAGAAATGTTCAAGTGAAAAATATCTACAAGAGTAGATATATGGGTTTCTTTGACCAAGTTAAAGTAAATATACTCACAAGGAATTAAAAAATATAAGTTGGAACAATTTCAGAGTGAATTGATTCCAATGTCACGTGGAAAAAATATCTCCAAGAATAAATGTATAAGACATATAAGAATATTGATATAGTGAATAGAAATCCATATTCTTTAGTGATGGATTTATCACATATATCATGAAATTTACTTGATATTATATTCCCTATGCATAAATTATAGTAGGAAAATATCAAATATATCTAAGTGAATTTCCTGTGAAACAGTAAGAGTTATCAAAAAGTTCTTGAAAAAGTGCAAGGGATATGTACCTAGTAATATGAGAGTAAGGAAAACTAGTTATAAATGGGATAAAAACTAACAATCCTATATATAAATTTGATATTGTATCATAATTAGGCTAAGGAAATGAGAAAGAGAAACTCATTGGAGCTAGCGGTATCCATATCTACAAAACCTGAGTATGTTATGGATTCTAATGCAGCAAAAGATATAGTTCGAAATATAAAATTATTATTTTTATAGTTCATGGAATTTTAACAATAAAATAAATTGTTATCATAATTTAAATAATAATAATCTCGTGATTTTGGTACTATTGAATAATAAAATGTTATGGATGGGGGGAAAGGAATATAATTGAGGATGTAATCATTTTTTATAGTTTTACTCAAGGAGGTGAAGCTGTAAATAATAGGGTTTCAATGTCAAAATACTTGGTAGGACCAATGAAAAATGTCATTACTCAGTAAAATAATGATCTTATCATGTGAGAGCTAATAAGTTGATAGTTATCAAGGTGTATCTATTGAAAGTGGGAGTGATTTAAAAGTGGGTTCCATAAACCTAACATGGGAAATACTTTTTTACTACTATATCAAGTATACAGAGAGTTATATAAGATTTTATCTTACTATAACCGGTTTTTTACTAATGAATACACTTTTTACATGGTAATTTCCTTGTATTACTTATCATATAAATATCTTATAGTAGTTCCCAACTCTAATGAGAACCTTAAGATACTATAATTATAATCCTAAACTTATATATTATAATCAAGATACATAATACAGATGGGAAAAATGATGTATTTCTATCAGGTTTTGGGGTTCATAATAATTTAGATTTCTTCTCATAATGTTCTCATATAGTGATATCGAGTCGCTAGATCATGAAGAGTGACTCAATAATAGTAATGTGATTAGTTTCAAGTATCATTGGATGTTTATACATACAATCATGGTTATTTTTCTCATTAATTGAGGTCATTATCAAGGTGTATCATTTTATCCCATTCTTTGATGCAAAATGGAAACCTTAAAACTTAGGTTTGTGACAAAGTATCTTTGTTTTTTGAGTTTCATTGGTGGTATGACATTGATTAAATGATCAAGATGGGACTTGTCAATTTCAAGTAGAGGAAGAGATATCTCAGGCCTAATTGATCAGGATAGTAATAACTTTATTAAATATATTAAAACTATAGAAGAAGGTAAGTCGATCTAGAATGGTCATTAATATAATAAATAAATAAATAAAGGATAATGACACAAGTGATGTACCTTTCTTTATGGGATATCATGATACAAATAGATTCTATGAAGTGGATCATTCTTTTAGGAGGTTGTTGTTTCTATGAATTTCCCTTATATCCTTAAAAGTGATGATGTTTTACTAGATACTATGCTTGGTCTATGAGTATGAATAACTACTATTAAGATAGGGTCCTAGAGGGTCACATAAAAAGTGTATTTAGAAGTTTGGTTAATTCTAAGGAATTAGAGCTGGTACATGGTGGGACTTATAGTGGGGGTTGGGTTTTGTCCAAGTTTGAATGATTTCAAGATATAAATAAATTATTTATTATTCAATATTATAATAACAAGTTTTTAATTTATTTACTCTAGTTATTCACAAGTTTAATGTGAATAAAGAAGAAAAATATTTTATGAAAAAATATTTATTCAAGGTTTATTTAATATTTTAAAAGAGATACGAGTTGTGTTAATGGCCTGTATTTTATCACATAACATATTTTAATGTTACATGTACATGATAAAATATTTATTATTCTTGTGAAATGTTCAATTGGCTATAAGTGTCAAATATAGTTTAATCTAGAAGGGATAAATTAAATAAGGGCCAAAGTGAAATTTTCATATGTTAATCTACATATATAAGTACAAATTAATCCCCAATTCAAGGCACTATTACTCACATTATTATGAGAGCATTTATCTTATATCAATTAAATTATATTGAGGGAAAGTGAGGTTCTAAGAACCCAAATCAAAAAATGGCTTCCTCAAACAAAGAAATGGTCCTCACATGATCAAGTAAACGTGGAAAGTGTGTTAGATTCTATGACCTATCATCCAAATTTTGATAGTTAATGATCGAGAAATATTTTGATGCATGTGTGGAAGATTTTGAGGGTTATGAATTCAGTTCTCTTATGTAATGATATCATATAGAAAGAAGAACACACATTGGATCAAAATAAACCTAGGTATAATTTCAAATTTTATTTATCTTTATTATTTATTTTACATAATATTTTTGGGTTGATAATCGAGCGACACTTCATTGGAGTGAATGTTATGATGTTGATATAGCGGTAAAAAATTTAATTTCTCTTTGTTTTACTCTCACATTACATGCCTGATTAAAACAATATTTATAGATTTATATTGATTAAAATATGATTGAATGAAAGTACATTTATCTTGATCAGAACACGGTGTGAATTGTGAATAGATATAATGTCTCTAAAATCAATTAATATAATAGAGAGTGAAGATTTGTAATCTCCAAACAGCCACCAATAATTTCCTTGTACACCAAAGAGGGTGAAAGTGGATGGGTGAAAGAGATTAATTTTTTATGTAGGTATGATGAAGGTGGAGGCTACTGCTGATGAATCATCGAGGTATAAATTGTAGTGGGCAATTCCCCACATCGAATAACTGATGATGGATGAAGGACAAGGATTCCTATTAAAGGGATTAAAAAACTATAGCATAACTCACACCTTTATCATCCTTTTGGATAAGATCAATTTTAGTATCTTTTCTTTTCAGTTTAATATCAAATACATGGCCCAATGGGTCACTCTATATTAAATTAATTTTTAATGGGGTTTTTAGCTGGTGTCTTTTTGCAGTTGCTTTCACATGTCTCCCTTTCATTAAACTAATATAATGGCCTAGCACACCCACCAGTGATTCCAATTATTCATTATTTTTTTACATGATTCCTATCTTACCGTGAAAATTTTTAATAATCATATCCCTTAAACAAAAACAAAAAGTTTTTTGCAAAAAATTTATTGATATTAAGAAGAAAATATATGGTTAAATTATTTGTTTTTAGTGAAAAAGTTATCGCAATATTTTGAAAAAAATTATGGTAGTAATAGTAAATAATAATATATTAATTTATTTATAATGAAACTATTGTTATTAATATGATAAACAAACAGATTTAATTATTGATAAAACATTTTTTGGTGTTAAATAGATAATAATAAAAGAAATATCTATTTATAAAAATGAATGTTAGTACATAAATTTAATACCAAAAAGACTTTATATTTGTTGTAATTACTCATTTATACTATTCCATATATTATCTATCATTGAATTTCAATTAGAATAAGTCATTTTATTTACAGTGAAGAGATAGAAACCAAAAAATTACTAGATTTCATGCATGACATGGAAAATCAATCAGGTTAGATAGATTCACAAATGAAATATTGAAGAAAAGGCACTCTACTAGGTTACACAAGAGTTAACACAATAGAAGAGGAAAATTTTGTTGCATTACATAACGGTACAAAATTTAAAAAGTGAAACTTTATAGTTTCTAAACAAATATAAATGAGACATGTAGCTACTAATAATGATAATAATTCACCTAAAAATTATATAAGTGCTACAGAAAAGGAAAAGTAAGATCAAATCAAAAATGATAAATATGAAAAAGTGGAAAAATAAAATGGAAAGTAATTATTTAATAAAAGTGTAAATGTTTATGCACTACTAACTCCATTACATAGAATAATGAAGTAAATAAATCTAGATGCTCAGTTTTTAAAAATTAGATAGATGTTAAAAAAGATTCATTTAAGAATTCAATTTAATAATTCTATTATGAAAATGAACCATTTTGATAAATTTATCAAATTTATTATTTCTAATGGAAAATTAAATGACATGGGAACTATTTTAATACATGAGGAATTTTCAATGGTCATACCATGATTTTTACCTCCTAAACTAAAATAACTTGGAGGTTTCATGATACCCAATAATATTTGAGGTTTTCAGTTTGGGATAACCCTATGTGACCTCTAATCTTGAGTTAACCTACTTCTATCTATAGTTCTTGAAGAATTGAAGATTTTATAATTAAATCTTATTAGTTTTCCCTTATAAATAGAGGAGTGGTGAAGAAATTTTTGGTACTTTCTCCTCAAAGTTGATAAGTTTTACTTCCTCACTAAATTCAATGTATGTGATATAGAAGAAGATAAAGGCATCTGACTCATTCTTATAAGACCCCTATTAGAAATATCTAGTGTTCTTGTTTAGGTCTAATATGAGAAACTAATTTTTAGATTTGGGGAATAAAACCTAATATTTGATGTCTTAAAAGATATGGAATACCCTTTAGTGGTTTATTGTATTTTCATATATATTATTAAAGAATCAGATGAGTTAATAATGGAAGCTCTGAATCATTACTAATTTCATAAGGAAAATTTTAAGTTAATTGAATCAATAAAAGAAGTGTAATTCATCCAAAACATAGTTGATCCACTAGATATATAATATTTCACATCATTATTCCCATCACCTAAAAAATCACCAACACTTGAGCTTAAACCTCTCCCCCAAACTTAGATACAACTAATTGGGAGATTCAAAAACATCTCCAATCATAATCAATTATGATCTTTCAAGTGAATATGAAAGTAAATTTTATAATATCTTATTATAGAGGAAACCATCGATGGGATGGGAGATAAATAATTTAAAAGTTATAATCCACACCATTTTTAATCACGTTATACATATAAAATATAATTCAAAGCCTTGTAAAAATCCACTGTAATGTCCAAATATTTTAAAAATAAAACTATTTTTTATTACATATATGATATATAACACCGAGCCTAAAAGAACCATGAAATATTATAATTTAAATATTACCATTATAACCTAGACATTATATTAGTGGGGTATAAATTAGATTAGATAAATTATGAAATATATATATATATATTTACTACTAAATATAAATGTTTTGATAAATTCTTAGTAAATAATCAAAAAATCTTTAGTAAATTCATCTTATTCTTCAAAAATGTGTTTCCCTTAAAAATGATTTTTATTTATATTTTTTAGAAACTATTATAATTAATTTATGGATATTTTTTAAATTTTATCAAATTAATTTTTTTAGTCACTATCAAAATTAAATTGGAGTGAAATTTGGGGATGTTTTGGAAAAGATTGACTTTTCAGTGAATAGTGAAATTTTTTGATTTTTCATATATTTTCATGTATTTCCATTAAATTAATAAATTTAAAAGTATATTTATATTTTTTATTTAGACTTAAATTTAAATATGAACCATTTTATTTATAATAACAAAATTAATTTCATTTTAATCAGTAATTTTCATGACTTTGGTATATGTTTATTTTTATGCTTAAAACATAGTTTTCTAAAAATTAATTTTCAGTGCATAAAGCTTATCCATTTTTATTAATTAAAATAAATCATAATAAGGAAATATTTAAATTAATATATATATATATATATTATCTATTTTATTGATTTAAAATCCTATAATTATGATTTTTAGTACTAGAGTTAATATAAGATCATCTACTACTTTAAAAATAATTTTTTCAAAAAACACGTTTTTCATCACATTTTTTTAGTTTATTATTAAATTAAGTTATACTACTTATGTGTTTTGAGTATTGGAAAATGTATTAAATATTTATAATCATTAGTTCCAAATTTTATAATATTTCCCTTTTATTTTAGGTCATTACAAATAGTAACTGTAGTAAGTATTTGTTCCCATGATAAAGGTAAAATGAGATAATTAAAGGTAAAAATAATTTGATAAAGACTGAAAAGTAACCCTAAAACATAGATTATTTTTATTTTATGAATATATTTCATAAATAATCTTAAAAAATTCTAATATATCTCCTTTTCTTCTATGGTCATGATTTTGACCTTTATAATACATTATATAAAGAAAATTACAAATTTCACTTTATTTCTTTTAATAACTATAATATTTTGGGATAGGGATAAAAATAAACTATGATAAGTTAAAAATAGTTATTTTAAAGAGAAAATATTTTTTATCATGGTAATTTATTTATAATTTTTAGTAATGAAGTAATTACCATAAATTCTTATGCAACACTTACACGGTAATTATTTGATTAAAATAAATATAAAATAAATGATTTTATAAATATTAAAAGTAATATAATATGAAAAAATTATTATATTATACAAATTTTTCAGAAAAAATATAAAATTTTATGGAATTTTTATAAGTATATATTTGAATTCCATATTTTTATTAATGGTATTAAAGTCAAATAAAATGAATAGTATCAAAATTGACATTAGTGATATTTTAAAAAAAAATAATGTTTTTTTAATTGATTAAAAATTCTTAAAAATATTATCTTCAAACAATTTATTCTTATTTTTTAAAAATATCATCTATGTTCCATTTATCAACCAATTTTCCTTTTATAAAATTCATATTGAACCCTAAAGATTAAAAACTTTATTATCATAGTAATTTTCAAAAAGGGGTAACTCGGGTTTAAAAAAAAGATAAGGGTGAAAAATCATCTAAACTAGTCCAATTTTTATTTTGTTATATGATTCAGACTAATAATTATATTATCTTTGAATATT
Source organism: Viscum album (assembly GCA_963277665.1). Taxonomy (NCBI): domain Eukaryota; kingdom Viridiplantae; phylum Streptophyta; class Magnoliopsida; order Santalales; family Viscaceae; genus Viscum; species Viscum album. Next base: position 1,182,935,925 of record OY728164.1, read on the forward strand.
TCAAATTTTATCCATTTGTATATGAAAATTAATTTATATTAATTTAATACTTTAATAAATTCCAAGAGTGCCCCTCCCCTCTCTTATAAAAGGATGCCTCTTATCCAATTTTCTTCACACATAAAGAATCATTTGGATCATAAAATACCTGAAAAAATACCTTAACAACTTCTATTCCCATATCCAAGAGGCCTTTTTATGAGAAAGAAAACCTAGGAAATATTTTTGTGTAAATCTTAAGAGGGTGTCCGAAGAAGAGGTATGTTCTTAATCACGCCTTTTCACTTTATTTATTCGTATAAATCCTTAAAATGTTATTTAAAAATGATTAAATGATAATAAAACATATATTAAATATACTAGTATTATATTATGTGAATTTAATAACCTATATCCATCTTCTCTTCTATCAAGTGGGAAACAAAACCATCGTTCCTGTGTACGGTGGACTACCACTTCTTGAATCGATGTAATTCATTTTATATCATCTTCTATTATAACTACTTATAATTATGGATTTAATGTAAATATATATTATATTAATTAAATATTTATCATTATGAAAAAATAATATGTGACTTAATTTCTACCCTTTTTTTCACTAAAAATTGATAACATTACTCATGCGTACAAGCGAACTACCACCTTCACAAAACAGTGTGATTCATTATTCAACACCACATCACATAGATGATATATATAAGTATATTTAAAGAAATAATATGTTATTTATGATATTATTATCATTATATATATATAAAATAATATTTACCTTCTTTTCTTAATGATTATTGAAAATTGGAAATGTTTCTCATGTGTTTGTACGCCCTATTCTCTCTATTATCATAACACAGTTAATTTTTCATTATAATATTTCATGATTTGTTTTGAGAGTAAAATTTATTTATTATAAGATAATTATTTCTTGAATATTATTATTTATATGTTTTAATAATGACCCCTTTGACCATAGTCAACCTACATAAGTCATTTTGGTCATATGAGACAAATATCGTCAAAACGGTCGATGTGAACATAATTGATTAAGTAATTGATAATACAATGGAAATAAAAGTAATAATAAACTTGAAAATTATTATTAATCAAGTATATAATTAACATAGATTATTATTCACTAATATAAATAATGTATGTGATGATTTTGACTGAAGGTAAGGGACTTTCTTTTAAAAAACCTCATTTAAAGTTTCCCTTCCAACTCCTTCTTTCCATGTCCATGTTCTTCTAAATGTCTCAAGAAAATCCTTATTTACGATTAAATTGATGATAAAGTTAATTTTTTACCATATTTTACTTTCTTTATAATATTTTAAAAAAAAATTGGTTTTAAGGTTTTCGTCAGGGGTAGTTTACTTTTGAGACCTCGTTTGGACATTTTTAAAGATTTATTTTCTAAATTGTTATATTCAAAATATATATTCCTAAAATTATTGAATTAATGTAATTATATAGAAATTAATTAATTATAAATAAAATTTTATGTCTTTTTCAGATTTCATTCAAAGTCATTTAAAAGGAATATTTTCATGTATTTTATATAAAATGTTTTGAATTTATTTACAAAAGTCAAATTGAATGTTTAATTTTAATATATACGGTGTCAATGCCTTTTATTTACACCACAAAAATTATTTTATATTTGGATTTCATTATAATCATACTTATTTTCTTCAATGAAAACCCTTATTTTCTATTTTTCAATGTATTTTTAAAAATAATTTTAAATAGAATGGATATTTTGATATCTATAAATAATTTACTTATGGGTGTAAAGGATATCTCTAAACCACCCTTTTCTTTGGGATATAAAAAATATCTATAACTCACTTTCTATCTATCATAAATGTTATTTAAAACTTAAAAATTTTATATTTAGGTCTCTCTCATATATACCTAGCTTATTCTCCCTTTTTTTGATAGTGTGATACTTTCCATAAGATCTTTTCTAAAATCAACCACTTTTCTTTCCATTGGTAATTTTAATGTTTATACCTTAAGATTAATTTCCTTTTGTATCTTACATAATCATGTACATGTTATTATGGGTGTATCCATATAGTTTTATAATGCATTGGGTAAATATTTTTTCTTATGAGATGTTATGTATGGGATTAGAGAGTACACCTAATCTATTATTAGACTTTTCCCACCATGTGATATTGTCTAGGCAGTTTCCTTGAATCATGTTTATTTCATGTTATATGTTTTTGCCACATTTCCTTTATTTATATGATCTTATAAAACCATGTTATTAATGTTATGTGTCCATGTGATTACTCATGAGCTTATGTTCATCAGAAAGTATATGGTACTTTATAAGGGTGAAATGTAATACTATTTTTTGAAAGGTTTTCATAAGTTTTTAATGATTGTAAAGGAATAATTAACACTTTTATTTTTTCCTTTAAGATTTATTATGAAATTTTTTATGAAAATATTTGGGTATAAAATTTTATTTCTTGGGTAATAAATTGTTTATTTTAATCCCAAAGTTTAATTTTGAAAAGGGAAAATCATGTGTATATATTCATGAATTAACAGGTCCCGTTATTTATTTTTAGACAAACCTTACTAATCTTTTTGTGCCCATCCCACATTTAAAAAAACATTGGGCTTTAAAGAATATTAAGGAAAATCATGAGGTCAAGATTAAAATTGTGAAGATTTTCCATGAAAATAAAACATGTTATATATTATAAGTTTTTATAGAAAAATGGATACTAAGTGGATGATTCCACTTTGTGAGATAATATTTATGTATGTAAGGGTGATAAACAAATTCTATAGAAATTTAAAACTTAAAGATATTTGGTAATTCAAGAAAGTGAATTATTGTCTAAAGACACAAAAATATTGTATACGATTGGTATTGTATAGTTAGTATTAGATAAAAGGTTTAGATAAATTCAGAGATTATGATGTTTCAAGTGAGGTTAACTTAAGAGTTATCGATACCATCATGGGATTATGATTTTATGTTTAATCAAAAGTTGAAAGTCTTCAACACCCCTTTTGAGGTTTTAAGTGATAGGATTTTAATGTGATCAAGGACATTTTAGGAGATTTTTTATCAGGGTCAACATGAATTAATATTTTAGGAAGAATTATATTTTCATAAGTTTAATCGTATTGATAAAATTCAAGGTTTATATGATATTTTATGATTAGGGTTTTATTTATGGGGACCTTATAAGAATTATATTAATATAATTTTAGTAAAAAGGACAACATGTCACATCAGGGGCCAACATAGCTGATGGTAAGCTAAGTGTGGCCCCCCAAGACCACCTCCAATGTACTAGGGTATAACACAAGAATTAAGAAGGCCTAAACTAAAATAGGAAGTCATTCCCCTAAATACCTACACACACAACCATCTCCTTGAAAATTTGTGGAGGTATAATAAAATATTTCAACATATAGAGTATAAACACGCATGCAATAACCTCTAAGGAATATGTCGAAGTACGACATTATAAAACCAAATAATAAAGGGTAAAAATACAATCACAACATCAAAATAACTTGAAAAACAAAAATCTAGGGAGATATCGACTCTTTATCTCCAAATACTACAATTGAACATGGTCAATACATCCAAGTACCGCTGTGCTCCATCGATGTCATCATCAATCAGCCTTCCATTTATAAAAGACAAGGAATGTGTAGGAAAATACCATGAAATTGTGAGTATAAACATACAATGTAGGACACCATGAAATCACCAAACATAAAGAATCAAGAGGGAGTAGTCAAATCAACACCACAAGGGAATGTTAATCAAAATATGAGACAAAACCATATAAAAACCCAGATATGATCAATAAAAACCCCAAAAAATAGTAAAAGGGGATATCCATATCCATAACTAAACTAAGAATAAAGGTGTTGCCTACAACTCCAAGTTCCATCATTGATTCCAAACATCATGCAAAACTGCACAAGAATGTGAGTGGAGTGGCATGATATTCCCTACTACACACCACAGACAAGGGAGAACTCACTCACGTGGAGGAATTTCTCACCACTAGAGCTCAATGGAGTTCGAGTTCACTCCCTAGAGACAGTACCATCATAGTACTATAGTATGGGGAGTTTTGAATATAACTATATAAAAAGTATGTGGTACATGTGAAGTGATGTAAAAGGGGGTAACATCTCCCATAACCACTCAAGAGTGTGTGTGGAAAGCCTATACCTTTCCAATTTCTTCCATAGTTGAGGGAGAAATAACTCTAGTGGTGGACCCATTCCTACCAGAGCCCGAAGATAGGGGTGCCACTCCATTGATAGAGGACCCATGACCAAGTTTTTCAAGGGGTTCCACTCAGAATATTGAGGACCCACAACCTATTGTAATAGGGGGTTCCACTCAAACTGACTAGATATCATAGGGGAACTGGAACCCTAGTGTGACAGGGGTTTTGTCAACCCTAACATCACTAGGATGATCCTACCCAATCATTACTATTAGTCAAGCATATCTTGATGAAGCTTTATGCTCAAAACACTTCATACCATATCTCAAAAAAACTATAATGGATTCAATCATGTTCTACATGGAAAACTACTTAGGATGGGATACATGACAAATAACATCACTAACACCAATTCTAGGCCCACAAGAGGTGACTCCCACTAGCTCTGACCAGTACATCAGTGACTTGTAGAGTCTCTCATATGAGGAATGAAATGGTGATACACTAATGGTGGTGTTTTATCTATTATGCTTTTAAAACTCCACTGATGGTATATGAAACTCATAGCTATGGGCCAAATCTAACCTGAAATTCTGAAGTATCTTCTCCAAAACATGAATGATCCGCTTTTTATGGCCATCTATATAGGGTTTAGAATTCATTCTCAACCACAAATGATTCACATTAGACTCTTGTATCCTCTCTATAATTTCAATGTAAAGCATGCATCATGGTATGAAATTAATATCAAGAGAATACCATGAAATTATACTACCTACCACATGCATTGGCATTCACAACTCTCCACAAATCTCTACTATCAAATGGTTCAAATTCATCCAACTTGGAGGGTCAGTCTATAATCACTCAGATAGTGTATTTACCTCTCATTAAAAAAGTAAAACCCATCACTATAACTACAAAGATACCATCCCATTTCCAATTTAATCTGGGCTCCACAGTCGTCCCCTACGAGTGGGAGAGACATCAAAATCTAAAATCAACAACGTGATACAACATCTTTAGCTACCCAATCTAATTCCACATGATCCTAGTACATCCTTACCTCTTCTATATGTATAACCATAGGAAAAAACCTATTAATTACCACCACACATGGTATTCTTGGTTTCATCATTCTTCTTAAAAAAGTATGGTGTTCTCCTCATATTCATAAAATTCCTTAATACAATAGCATAGGGAAATTTGGTTATGAAATATCTCACAGTAAGTATCTCTAAGATGATCCTCCCTAAAATTATATAGAAGTGTTGTGGTAATAACCATAGACAATAGGTATGTTACACCATTCTCACCCTCATGGGACAATTATAAAGAGTTAAACTTCTATGTCACCTTTCTCAATGACAACGAATGAAAAACATCACTCTAAGAACCTTCTTATATAGTCATGAATTTTGGATTTCCTCAATTTAGAGTAGCCTCAACTATTACTAGGTTCATTGTTTCACTCATGTATGAGAATACATATCTCTGGTAAGTAGACCTCATAAATCCAAAACTGACTCTACAAGATCTCCCCATAGAGCCAATACCCTCAGAGCACATCTTGAACCATCCTAAATTGTCTCGCATGCTCCACCACTAACATTTAGTACACAAGGATGTCACTATAGGAGACTACCAGGAATAGATCCAAGAGGGGTTAAGGACCTGGTTCATAATTCCCAAAAACTCTTTTGGGGAATTCAACCCACCGAAGGGTATTGCCAAGAACAAAAAAATCATAGAAACGATAGGAAGTCAAGCTTAGTACGTTTTCATCTCGAATTAGGATCTGGTGGTAACCTTTCTAAAGTTCAAACTCCTAGAACCCCTTTTCACCAAATTACTAGTCAAATAAATCATTGATTATTATGGGTGGAAACTCCTTCCCATATTACTTGGTTCAAGAAATTTCTTTCCAAACCGAACCTCAACCTCTCATCTGACTCATCAGAAGATAACACTTTCCTTCCTAGGAGAACACATTGGGTCTAAAAATCCCCTTCTTTATAGATTAATCCAATCGTGCCTTTATCTATCATAGTGACATAGGGTCCTATGATATTTTATCATAGATATCAGGCTATCCCAAGTGAAATTCCATATAGAAAAAAAACATTAAATGGGGAATTAAGCATAGAACATCCCTAGGGAATACATCCTCATACCTCTCCCACGTAAGTAAAAAACTAAAAGATCATAGTCTTTAATATTTAAAGGGTCATACTGGCCAGTTGATAAGGAATCAGTTTTATCCCCCTTCACATGAGCTCATCCTACTCTACCAAGGATTCCTTCTTAACAAAGAAGGGTACACCCTATCCCACTAACTTAGGTACACTACAACCCCCAGTAGTAATATTCAATTGAGAATAGATGATAGGAAACTAGTCTATACTTAGGAAAAATCATAGGGCATCACTTCCTACTATAGAAACATTCCACATGATGTTATTTCTCTCCTCCTAGTGTTAGTTCACACTATTGGTAGAAGTGTGATCACTGATACTTTCCTACAGGAGACTCTAAACAAAAGGGGAAAGCTGAAAGGCTACACTAGTATTTCTAGGCCTCAAACATTGTTAATGTGTAAGGAAAATTGTCTTGCGATCACATACCAAAACTAAAAATGTAGAAGAGAAGGCATAAGTTATACATCGATCACACCCAGAGCCTCAAGGTCACAAGCCTATTCTACTTGAATCCTTATTTACCATTATTCACTTTTCCTCCTTAACCAGGTCTCACTATGACACCTTATCACATCAAAAAAACTGAAACCTATAAATAAAATGAACACATCCACCACACCACGACACTATCTACTTTGGGAAACACTAAATCGCAAACATGGTTTTGGATCGCATCACAAAAATGTGTCTTGGTGGAGGAATTATCCCTCTTACTTTCATGTCTAAAGCCACGTCAAGTGTCACATACATAGGGCTCTAACATTTCCCCAAATCACTCTAGAGAAGTATTTCTTCCAAGATCACCACCAAGAGGGGTCCTATCCAAGTGGTATATTTGTACAATAGGCTTGTTCTAGTCCTCTACCATCTTAGAAGGGATTCTAGATCACCATGATCCCTATGTGATCTCTATCTCTTCAACTCACGGAGCACACTTAGCATAGTTACATCATTCATTGAAACAATCAAAACCAGCTGCTGATCCATGAAGAATACCAGTTACGGGTGAAACCATATAATCACTACGGGAAAAATGGTTAATAGCGACGAGGTATTTGGGATGGGAATTATTTCCGTCGCAAATACCCTACGCAAAGGATTATTTGCGACGGGCAACTATTCCTGTCGCATATAATCTGTTATTTGTGATGGGTTTTTTTACCCGTCGCAAATAGTTTGGCACGAAATGCGCGCCAAACCGTGCGAAGTTTATTTGCGACGGGGTTCTATCCTCGTCGCAAATAACCGGCGGCGGTTAAAAACTATTTGCGACGGGACTGCAGTCCCATCGCAAATACCCCGGCGGCAGGGGTTATTTGCGACGGGACCCGTCACAAATAACTGTTTTAATGCCGCCAATAATTAAATGCGGTCATGGTTATTTGTGACAGGGTTCTATCCCCGTCGCAAATAACCGGCGGTGGTTAAAGACTATTTGCGACGGGGCTTCAGTCCCGTTGCAAATACCCCGGTGGTAGGGGTTATTTGCGACGGGGTCCGTCGCAAATAACCATTTTAATGCCGCCCATAATTAAATGCGGTCAGGGTAATTTGCGACGGGTCCCGTTGCAAATAATGATATTTGCGACGGGTTTTCCTTCGCAAAAAAGCCCGTCGCAATTAATCTAATCTATAAATACTGTCAACCATTACAATTTCCCCACTCTCAACCGTTACAATTTCCCCACTCTGAACCTTTTACGACTATCAGTTGTAAAAAAACAATTCCGACTTCGAGGATTCAGTTGGTGGTGTTCTACAATTACAGCGGCTCGACATTGACATCAAGTTTAAGGTTTTTATCTGAATTTTAATTTAATATATATTTTATTTATTTTATTTATTTATTTTAAATTTTTATAATTTTTTTTTTCTGATTTCTAATTAGAAATAATTATGAATAAGTATTGATAATTAACAGTAATTAGAGACAATTAAACACTAATTAATTTAAAATAGTTAGCTGTAATTACAATTAATTAGCAGTAATTATGAAAAATTAAAATTAATTTGAATTAATTAATAATAATTAGAAATAATTAACATTAATTAATAATAATTTATAATAATTACCAATAATTCGTAATAATTAGTAATAATTAGTAATAATTCCCAATATTTAATAATTGCCAATATTTTTCAATATTTTTCAATATGTTTTCTAATAATTACCAATATTTACCAATATTTACCAATACTTGCAAATAATTGTCAATATTTACCAATAATTAGGAATAATTACCAATAATTAGGAATAATTACCAATAATTAAGAATAATTACCAATAATTAGGAATAATTACCAATAATTAGGAATAATTACCAATAATTAGGAATAATTACCAATAATTAGTAATAATTACCAATAATTAGTAATAATTACCAATAATTATGAATAATTACCAACAATTACCAATAATTAGAAATAATTAGTAATAATTAGTAATAATTACCAATAATTAGTAATGATTACCAATAATTAGTAATAATTACCAATAATTACCAATAATTACCAATAATTAGTAATAATTTCCAATAATTGGTAATAATTACCAATAATTAGTAATAATTAGTAATAATTAGTAATAATTACCAATAATTTGGAATAAGTAGTATTAATTGGTAATAATTACCAATAATTACCAATAATTACCAATAATTAGTAATAATTAGTAATAATTAGTAATAATTACCAATAATTAGCAATAATTAGTAATAATTACCAATAATTAGTAATAATTACCAATAATTACCAATAATTATCAATAATTAGTAATAATTACCAATAATTAGTAATAATTACCAATAATTAGTAATAATTACAAATAATTAGTAATAATTACTAATAATTAGTAATAATTAGAAATAATTACCAATAATTACCAATAATTAGTAATAATTAATAATAATTACCAATAATTTGTAATAATTAGTAATAATTACCAATAATTACCAATAATTACCAATAATTAGTAATAATTAGTAATAATTACCAATAATTAGTAATAATTACCAATAATTAGTAATAATTACCAATAATTAGTAATAATTAGTAATAATTAGTAATAATTAGTAATAATTAGTAATAATTAGTAATAATTACCAATAATTACCAATAATTAGTAATAATTAGTAATAATTACCAATAATTAGTAATAATTACCAATAATTAGTAATAATTAGAAATAATTACCATTAATTACCATTAATTAGAAATAATTACCAATAATTACCATTAATTAGTAATAATTACCAATAATTACCAATAATTACCAAGAATTGGTAATAATTACCAATAATTACCAATAATTACTAATAATTACCAATAATTTGTAATAATTACCAATAATTAGTAATAATTACAAATAATTAGTAATAATTACTATTAATTACCAATAATTACCAATAATTATTAATAATTAGTAATAATTAGTAATAATTACCAATAATTAGTAATAATTACCCATAATTACCAATAATTACCAATAATTAGTAATAATTAGTAATAATTAGTAATAATTAGTAAAAATTGGTAATAATTAGTAATAATTACCAATAATTAGTAATAATTAACAATAATTACCAATAATTAGTAATAATTACTAATAATAACCAATAATTACCAATAATGATCATTTGCGGCATCAAATCCAGAATTTGTTTCTGTAGGCAAAAAAATGCCCTTGTAGAAAATGTGCATTGAGAACATTTGACACGTTTGACAAAGTGGGGGGACATCTCTTGCATTTTGGGTTTCAACCAAATTATGTTTTTTGGTATGAACACGGTGAATGCAGTTCCAGAGTAGGTGATACCAACTTGATTCTGGATCTATCCCGGTTTCAAGATTTAGTACATGATGTTGCAGGTTCATCTATTCAATATACAGTAGATTATGATACTCTATGAAAACTTGAAGAAGATGTTGTTGTAATTATATGTAAATTGGAAAAAATATTTTCGCCATCTTTCTTCGACTCAATGTAACATTTGATGTTACATTTTCCATATGAAGCCAAATGTGGGGGTCCAGTACAGTTTCGATGGATGTAACCATTTGAATGATGCATGAAAAAAATGAAAATAAAAGTACGTAACAAAGCATCTGTTGAAGGATCTATTCCAGAAGCTTATTTGCAAGTGGAAATATCTTTTTTCTACTCCCATTATTTTGAATCTGAGTATCCTTCAAAGAAAAACCGAATGGGAAAGAACGAGAGGAATATTGATGAAATTGACAATCAATTATCTGTTTTCAACCAGCCAGAGCTTGGTTTTGGTGGAGTTTATGAACGCTGGTTTTCACCTGATGAACATCACAGAGCTCATACGTATGTTCTGCTCAACTCTGAAGAGATGACATCAGTTGTACTGTAAGTGTTTATAGCACTTATTCCATTATTTATGTTATAGTAAATAACTTTGTTTTTTATAGGTTGTATGATAATCATATCAAGAAACAAATTCCACAAATTACAGTAGCTTCTCTCGAAGAACGCTGACAGAAAAATTTCTCTCAGTGGTTTTAAAAACTGGTAACATAAATTCTTTATCTTTTAGAAACTCATTCAATGTATAGTTTACTATATTGATAATTATTTCACAAATTTTCAGGTGTCTCTACATGATGATAAAATTGAAAAATGGCTGTGTATATTGAGTAACCCACCTTCCAAACTTGTTAAAACTTATAATTCATATGTGGTGAATGGATTTATATTTCATACACATGCATATGGGGAATCAAAAAAAACAATGAACAGTGGATTTAGCTTGAGAGGATCTCATCATCGAGAAAATGAAGTTGACTTTTATGGCATACTTGATGAAATCATTGAACTCTTTTATCTTGGACAAAATTACATAACCATGTTCAAATGTCAGTAGTTGGATACAGAGAGAGGCATGCGTGTTCATCCGACTCATGGAATCATCAATATTAAATGTAAAAGTGTTCTCGCAGTAAATGAACCATTCTTATTGGCTCAACAGGCACATCAAGTTTGTTACGCAAAGTACTGTGCTACGTCAAGAGACTTGACTGATTAGTGGAGCATAATAAAAATCAAAATTCGAGAAAATCAGTTTAGTCAAAGTGAATGTTCTTTCACTGATGTGCAAAGAATTGAAGTTTTTCAAGAGATTACTCAAAATCAATCTTTTTTACAAAGAGACATGAGTATCGATGACGACACCCCACATTTAAGAGTCAGTGATGACGATGATGTTAATGATGTCACATATGAATTTGAAATGGTAAGAGATGAAGTAACTGGAACTCGAATGGATATCGATGATGTTGAGGAGGAATATGAAGATGACATTGACATATATGAAGATGATGATGAACATGAACACTGATAGAATTCCATGGTAGTTATATATAATCATAACTAATATATATGTATATATAATAGTAATTATAAATTATTTTCTAACAACATTAACATTTTATGTTTCAGATGGACGATGATGCATTTTGTGAGTTGACGGATGTTGACCTGCCTTTCGATGCGGATGAGTTTCTGACAGATGACCCTCAGCCTGCAGGTGCTTCAGGGAGTACGCGGAGGGGGCGCGGTCTTGCCCGATTGATGATTCCTGACCCCGTCCCCGAGCGACGTCCACGTCTTGGGTTTGATCCATGCACACGGAGGTGTGATAACCTATGTGATAACCTATGGATTTGACTAAGATTTCATTAATCTATTCACATAATAAATGTTTACTATTTTTACATTTTTCTTCATATAGCAGTCGGACAGGGCAGCGCTATTTTGCGCAACTATTTCTCTCAGCATTGGACCACATGGGAGCAGATTCCCATTGATATACAGCAGGCCATGTTCGACCATTGGTTGGTACGTACGTAAATAAATAATTTTTATTTTGAAAATTATTTCATTTCTAACTTGATATTTTGATTTATTTGTAGGGTTTATGGTATCTGATCGAGGATACCATGTGTAGCGCCATCCACGAGGAATGGGAGGTGGTCATGCGTGATCGCTTTCGTCAGTTTTTCACAACATGAGGAGAGCGGCCATGAAGAAAGCAGAAGTATCCGTTTTTGATGACTCCTGTAGAGCGCATAGACCACAGTACATTTCATCCCACGTATGGGATGGATTATGTGCACACTGGTTGAGTGATGCCTTTCAGAGGAGATCATCGGTGGGGAGGCAGAATCGGGGGAGACAGGAGGTGACTCATCGAGCTGGGAGTTGTACTTTAAGTACTCATAGATAGCATCTAGTACGTACATTATTTATAAATATTTTATATAACTATAAATATTAACAGTTTATTTTTTATTCTTATAGGATGTCGAGCACCCCGATATTACGGATTACGATGTATATCGGAGGATGTATAGTGATCCTGCTACTGGGGAGCTCAGAGGTGATCGTCAGCGTCACATCGTGGTCAGTATTATTTGTTTTCATGTTTAAAAATTAACTGCATATAATATATTCACAATTTTAATTTTAAATTGCAACTACAGGAGTCATATGAGGCCGCATCATCACAGACCTAGCCTGAGAGTCAGGCCGAGTCATCAGATCAGACCACTAGCCGTCAGTTTGATGAGGCGGTATGGATGTAGGACACCCAGTATGCCTTCGAGAAGGGTCGGGTAGTTGGTATCATCTCTCAACTGACTCCCGGAGATTATTATGGAAGTGCTGCGATGTCGGCGTCCAGCTCGAGAGGAGCCCGTGCATCTTCTTCTGCTATACAGTATGAGGATCAGTTGCGATCTTAGACTGCACTGATAGAGAGTCTCTGACAGGAGCAGGAGCAGATGCGTCAGCAGCAGCAGCAGCATGAGGAGGAGCATCGACGCCAGCAGGAGCTGTACGAGGAGAAGATGGGTCGGTGGCATCAGCAGCAGGAGCAGATGGAGTACATGCGCCGACTCACTCATGCTTTAGGGATGGAGTTTCCTCCACCAGCATCTGCAGATCCCCCCTCCCCCCTCCCCCCCCCTCCTTCAGATTATAGCTTGTTTTTATGTTATAAAGTTTGTTAAATCAAAATATGAATTTTTTTCTATTCGTAGTTTCTGTTTCATTATAAAATATAAATAATATTATATTTTGAAATAATAATATTAATATAAATAATATTATTATTTATATTTTATAATATTAAATTTTATATATATATTAAAATTTTATAATATTATAATTTAATTATATTTTTTTGTAATATTTGAATTATTTTAATATTTGAATGTAAAATAATTCTATTATTTTTATTTTAATTAAAATAAATTATTAATATTTTTTTTATTTATGAATTATAATTCTAATATTATTATATTTATTAAAATCATTTATTAATATTTTATTATTTTTTATTTTTGAATTATAATTCTATTATTATTATATTAATTAAAATAATTTATTAATAATCTATTATTTTTATTTGTGAATTATAATTCTATTATTATATTTATTAAAATCATTTATTAATATTTTTTTATTTTTTTTATTTTTGAATTATAATTGGATTATTATTATATTAATTAAAATAATTTATTAATAATTTATTTTTTTTATTTTTTTATAGTATTTGCGACGGGATACTATACCCGTCGATAATAGTATTATTATTATATTAATTAAAATAATTTATTAATATTTTTTTTAATTTTTTTTAAAATAGTAATTGCGACGGGCCCGTCGCAAATAGTATTTTAAAAAGTTTTTATAAGTATACGGACTAATATTTGCGACGGTAAGTATCACTGTCGCAAATAATACTTTTAGCGATGGTCCTGTCGCAAATAATTGTTGTTGCGACGCCGTTTTCCGCAACGGGCTATTTGCGACGGACCCCCGTCGCAAAATCCTATTAGCGACGGGTTCCCGACGCAAATGCCCCATCGCAAATGTCATTATTTCTAGTAGTGAATCGTTCGGGGTCTACAAAATCTATAAAACTAGGACCACCACCTTAAGATAATTCTACACTACCCGAGGGACAATCTCACCACAAATTCTGAGTGGTTTTCATCACTAAAACTCATAAAATGTATCTTACCTTTGTTTACCATCATTTTATCCTACTAGAGCCCTCAATTTCCCAACATGTGGATGATCTACTTCCTAAACTACTAGAGGTGGGTCCATACACTACTCAATAGGTGGTCTCACTACTTGGTGCCCACTTAGAGTAAACACATCATGGGTGGTTCCTTGAACTGAGGCCTCATATCTCAATAGGTTGCAATCATGACAAAGTCTCAAAATACTAAATAGATTTCATCATAGAGGAATCTTGAGAATTGTGAAAATGTACTATGATCAAAGAAAATATCCAGGGAGCTAACTCAAGAAGGAAAACCAAAGGTCTCAATCCTATTGTATGAATGTACTATTTTTTCCTTGTAATCAATGTCATGGTGTGATGAGTCAAAAAGATGGTAGTTAGAGTCTTAGGAAATGGATATGTCAGCTTCCATAACAACACTGTGTTCATAGGCCTCGAATCCATATTCAAACACTACAATATTATTTCACTATGTCCCAAAACAATCCTCATTATGGGTATAACTACAACCCCAAACCATGTAAAAACTAGCTCTGAAAATACTCTTTCACGACCCAAAATACTGAGGCCCTCTTGCCTAGTGATAAGCTAAGTGTAACACCAAAAACCCAACACCAATAGTTCTGGGGCTCATGAAAAGCACCGAAAAGGCACAAACTAAAATGGGATTCCTTTTTTAAGTACATGTACCTATGAACACAATCATATCTATGAAAATTTTCAATGGAATAATAAATAACTACAACATCAAGAATATATCCAAGCATGTAGTAACCTAGAGGGAATACATCAAAGTATGATAGTATAAAACCAAATTATAAAGGGGGAAAATATATTACCAACCATAAATGAAGTCCCAACATGAAAAAAACTTGAAAAAGGGAATCTAGAGGGATCCCAACTCCTGATTTACATGTCATACCACCGAACTTCGTCAATGCATCTATGTATTATTATGCTCTACCTATGTCACCTTATATCTACCTTCCTCCTATTTAATACCTGACACATGTTGGAAAATCCCATGTAGGGGTGAGTATAAACATACCTAGTCGGACTCCCTAAAAAAACCAAACGTGAATCATATTGAGAGAGAAGTTAGCTCATTACCATGAAGGAATATCAATTATAATATGAGATGAAAACCATAAAAATTTCTTAGATATTCTCAATAATAATCCCAAACAAAGAGACAAAGGGTATCTCCATCTCCACGACCTATATAAGAACAAATAACATTCCTACAAATCCATGTTTCATCTCTAATGCCTAACATCATTCAAAAATGCAGAAGAATATGAGTGGATGGTGAACACCTAAATACTATTCTCAATATCCAAGGGAGAACTCACTCCCATGGATAACCTACAAATCGATGGAGCTTGATTATGGTGGATTTATAGTCTATAGATAGAGGAACTGAACCCTACTATAGTATAGGGATTATCGAATCGAATAATGTACAGAATATGGGGGGACCAAAACCCTACTATGATAGGGGGTTTCCCACCCCATCATCTCACATAACCTCTCAATAGTCTATGTGAAGAGCCTAAACATCGCCATTGAACTCCATAAATGAGGGAGAACAAACTCCAGTGGAGGACCCACATCCACTAGATCTCGAATATTGTTGGGTTCCACTCCATAGAAAGAGAAACTATGCCCTAGTGAATCAGGGTGGGGTACCACTCAGAAGATAGATAAATCATGTCCTGATGGAACCGTGGGGTTCCACCCAAGCAGAGTAGAGAGAATGGGAGGACCCACACTCTGACGTAGAAGAGGTTGTTCCAAACCTGGAATCTCTTTGATGATCTTTCACGAAAATTGTTATTGGTCGAGTTTCACAAGAGTAATCATCATGATTGCAACACCTCATTTCATATCTTAGATACCACTATAAAAGATATCATCAAATTTTAGGCAGAAAACTACTTAGGATAACCTACTCATGAAAAAATATTTGGATTCTGAATAAGGTGGTATTGAAGATAGATGTTCCTTGGATAAGTACATGGTTTTTATGTGGGGTCACAAGGAGTTTCACAATGCCTCATCACCTTGGAGTGTTCTCCCTTGGAAATGTCTTGGGAAGCCATGTCATACTACATAGTCTGGACATGTGGTTCATGGTAAGTCTTGGTCACCAGAGGTCTGATCATGTTCTCCATTAAAAATGGCTTGGGAAGCCATGTCATACTACATAGTGCATACATGTGGTACACAGAATGTCTCAGTCACTAGAGGTCATCTTGTGTTCTCTCGACCCATGCTTGTGTAAACTAGTTGTGTATGTGTACTCTGGTCATGTATGGGTATACAATTTTGCTCATGTACTCTTGATGTTCCCATGTTTAGGGTTGTGCCTCTTTCCGTGTACTCCCTAAGAATATACACTGAGCCTCCAAAACCAGGTCACCTGGTGTGTATAACACCATACGTTGTGTGTGATATTTATCTCCTCTATAAACCCAAGAAACCATAGCCATGGGACTACACATCTTGTGTTACTTTGGGATACATGTCCTCTAGTTGGGAAATTTTCAAAAACCCAATTTCTTCTTTTGGATCCATGATCTACCAAATCTACCACCATTCATGCCTATTTGACCACTCAATTTACCCAAAATCAAATAAAACATCATCAGTCATCAATTCCCATCCAATGATGGTTAGAAATTGGATATCCAATCACCTGTCCAAAGATGTTATGCCTCCCATCACTACTCTGAATCTCATATCCTCAAATCCAACACCATTACACTATTTCAAACCTCTATCTATCTATAACCCAATAATCTGTATGTTTAATATGTAATCACCATGGATTTTAGGGTTTAATCTCACTTGAACACACCTTAACCATGTTGAATCATGACATTGTGGGCCAATAGGGAATAATGCGTTGAACAGTGGGGTAAAATCACAAGAATGAGGTAAATCCATAATTGGATGATGTGATCATATCCAATTATCATATGATGGTGAGATAAAGGGAAAATACGGGCACAAGGAATAAAATTTATAATTATGATTCAATAAAATTTTATTTGATTCATGAAATTCACAGGATCAAAGGTAAATTAAGTAAATGATCTAAAATTCATGCTCAACAATCAAAAAGGGAGTAAACTATAAAACAGAAAATATACCGTGATGATGGATCAATCGTTAGTGAAGAATTAATTTTCTAGCGATGAAGAAGAGAATTTCATTGGGCTCATTGTCCACCTCAAAATCCCATGATTGTTCATCGTCTATACATGCTCTTGGTTACCAATGGAGCTCTCTTACTATCAAAATCAAATCACCCAGGGTTATGTGGCTAACCTAGAGGGTATTCCAAAACTTGGTATTTATTGAGATAGGGTTAGGTTTTGGAATTTAAAATAAAATAAATATATAAATTATTTATTTTACTAAATGCACCACCAATAGCTTCCTTTCATGAAACATCCAACATCAACAAACCTTAGGTCATGAAAAGGGTAAACCCCTCATTTTGGAATCAACCATATCCTCATATTTTCCATCCAAGAATCCATTTTGGATTTATTCCATTATTTTTTAAAATATGTTCACAGATGATATAAAATATTTAATATTTTTATTATATCAATATTGGGCTTATCCAAGTCCCATGATTCTATACCAACTCAGTGCCTAGATTTGAAAATATTCCTTAAAATATTATAAATTATTAAAGAGTAAAAACCTATTCATTATAGGTGAAAAACCTACAACTTCCATATGTGATGTCTTGGTTTGTTTGTCTTTTTTTAATGATGTGATAGATAAAAGTTAATTCTAACTTTAGGAACGTATGTTCTATTATAAATATAACCGTGGATTTTAAAATCGATTTGGTAATTAGGTGATTAATGTTATTTTAAAATACTTCTACTATTTTGAGAACCTTATATGATTACGGTAAATATAACATTATGGTATTTTATTTTATGACTAAAGGTTAAATTATCTTTTGGAAACATATATGATTGTAATGTGGATTTATGGTGATTCAAGACATTTATGGAAATTATTATCATATCTTGGATATTATTTAACTATGGAATATAAATTTTGGGTATAATAATTTAATAGTGATTGATGTTATTTAGAGATAAATATTAAATTTATATTAGAATAATATGTGATCAAATCATTATAATATCTAGATTTCAATCATAGTATAAAATATTTTAAAGAAAATTAAGGTTAGTTATTTATCAAATTATCTAATTTAATCTTTGTGTGTTATTTTTGAGGTTTTGGTGGTTAATGTTATATTTCATTGTGATGGTTTATTCATTCTGGGAATTATCTTAAATTTTTCTTACCATTTTTGTTTTGGGTAATTTATAAATATATGAGGAATAACTATTTATTATTTTATGGAATTATGTGTTCCTTTAGAAGTTTATTGTAATATTTCAGGCATAAAAAATAATATTAAATCATCATAGTTTTGAGGAAACAATGATATTGTGGTAGAAATTGATTACAGTATGAAATTTTACTTATCAAGTAAGAATATTTTCCTTATGTTCTTATTCAATATGGTAAACAATTCCCCAACTCTAAGAAAAATTTCTTGAAATGAAAATTTTATACTATTAGCTTCATTTCTGATGAATTGAAGGTCTTTTTTACACCTCTCCAGTTTATGGTTTTGTGGTCATTAACATTCTCATGATCATACACCTTCTTGTGATCAACTATCTTTATCACTCTCCATAATTATTTGGGAATTATAATTTTCTTCCTTGTCTATATTTTTACTTCCCACCAACTTTATCCTATTTAAAAATCTAGTTATGTGTTATTCTATATGACTTTCATCTTTTCCTTTCTCACTTATGAAGAGGACGTTTTATTAACCCTTTTTATAACGTGGTATTTAAAGAAAGTTATTTTAAAATTTCAAACCTTTGATTATCAAGATCAATTTCAAATTTCAAGGATGAAGTTTATTAAAATGGGGGACAACGTAACACCCAGGTATTTGTAAAACGAAAACTATGTTAGCTAACGTATATGACATGCAACAACAAGCCTAAATGAACCATAATAGATTATTATTTAAATATGAAAATTATAACCTAGCCATTAAATTTGTGGGTATAAATAGGATATACCATATTATAAAATATGTATAAAGGTACTACTAAATATAAATTTATTGATAAATTATTAGTAAATAATCACTTAATTTATAGTAAAGTCTTCTTATTCTTAAAAAATATGTTTCCATCAAAAAAGAGTTTTTATAAATTTTTGAGAGAAAATATTTAAAATAACTTCGAGAATTTTTTATTAATGGTATAAATATTTTTTTTGAAATAAAAATATCAAAATTAACTTAGGGTGAAAATTTTGAAATTTTATGAAATGATTGATTTTTCAGTAAATAGAGATAATTATTGATTTTTTAAATGCTGAAATTTATTTACATTAAATCAAGTAATTTAACTGTACCATTATATTTTGGACTTATTCTTAAAGTGACATATAAAATTTTTTATTTATAATATTCTAATTAAATTCATTTTAATTATTAATTTTTGTGATTTTTAGAATAAGTTTATTTTTATGCTTAAAACAAGATTTTCTGAAAAATATTTTTAAGTGTACAAAGTTTGTCTATTTTAAATAATTAAAGTATCCCATAATAATGAAAGATTTAAATTAAGTGAATTGATTTATATATCTATTTATATTAACTAAAATTCATATAATGATGATTTTTAGTCATGTAATTTATATAAGATCGTCTATTTCTTGAAAAATGCATTTTTTTGAAAAACCATTTTTCCTCATGTTTTTTTGGTTTAATATTAAATTAAATTATTCAGATTATAGGTATTGAATCTTGGAAAATAGATTCCATATTTTATATTAGGAGTTATAAATTTAATAAATATTTATCTTTTATTTTTTCTTTTTATGAATAGTAACCGTAGTAAATATATGTTCTTGTCGTAGAGGTAAAATGGGTTAATTATAGGAAAACATAATTTGATAAAGACTAAAATATAACCCTAACACTTTAATTTTTTTATTTTATGAGTATATTTTTGCCATAATATTCTTAAATTCTAATATTTAACCTTTTTCATATGACCATGATTGTGACCTTTATAATACTTTATGTGAAAATAGATAAAAAAGTCACTTTCTTTCTTTTAATAACTATAATATTTTGTGACAGAGATAAAAATAACCTATATTTTTATGTAAATATTAATTTTAAATATGAATTATTTTATTTTATAAATTTAAATTATTTATTATTTTTATTAATGAAATAATTGAATTAAATGCTTACACAATGCCGACATAGTAATTATTTAATTAATAGAAAAATAAAATAAATAAATTTTTAAAAAATAAATTTAATATAATATGAACTAATTATTATCTTACAAAAAAATTAGATAAATATAACATTCTAGGGTTGTTATGATGGTATATATTCAAATTCCACCATTTTCTTGATGTTTTAAATTCAAATTAAATGAATAGTTTCAAAATTGGAATTAATCATATTTTATAATAAATAATGTTTTATCAAATGATTAAAAATTACTAAAAATAATATGTTTAAAAACATTATAGTTATTTGTTTAAAAATATCATATATAGACTATTTATGGACCAATATTGAATTTATAGTAACTATATTGACACTTAAAGAGAAAAAAATTTGTTATTGTGGTAATTGTCAAAAAGGGGTAATATAGGTTAAAAAATGATAAGGGTGAAAACATATCCTAAACTTTCCAAATATTTATTTTATGAGATTATTTAGACTCATAATTATCTCATATTAAAATATTATCAACTTGGTGATATTTGGATGAGAAAATAAATTTATATTAATTTAATACATTATGAAATTCCAAGGGTTCCACCCTCCTCTCTTATAAAACAGCATATCTTCTCTTATTTTATTAAAACTTCAAGAACCATTTGGTTTGTAAAATACCTACCAAAATACCTCCTCCTATCATATAGTCCTTTTCTATCATAAAACAAGACTAATAAAGCATTGGGTGTAAACCTTAAGAGGTTTCCCAAATAAGAGGTATAGTTCTTAATCAAGCGCTTTCATTTTATTTCTTCTACTACCTTATAAAAATATTATTCAACAATAATGAAATAATAAAACAAGTATCGTACATATAATTATATTTTATTATGTTAATTTAATAACCAATATCCATATCCTATTCCATCAAATGAGAAATGAAACCATCATTCATGTGTATGGCTGACTACTGCCACACAAGCTGATGTAATATGTTTTCCATCACTTACACTTAAGAATGTTTGTAATAATGGTTTTAATGTATTTATATATTATTCATGAAATATTTATCATTCTGAAAATATAATCTATCATTTAATTTCTTAAATTTCAATTTACAAAAAAAAATGATAACATCGTTCGTGCGTACGTGTAGACTACCACCTTCATAGAGTGATGTGATTCATTCTTCATAACAAAATCACATGGATGATATAAATATTTAATTATATTGAAATAAATAATATTTTATTTAAGATATTATTATAATTGTATAAAGATAAAATAATACCTACATTCTTTCCATAATGATTTTTGAAAACTGGAGATGTTACTCATGCGTGCGAATGACCTACCATCTTTATGATTATAACATAATTCATTTTTCATAACCATATTTCATGATTGTTTTTAGAAGTATAATTTAAGTTTTATAATGATAATAACTTTATGATTATTATTATTTATATGTTGTAATAATGACATATTTTACCACAGTCAGCCTACCAAAATCATTTTGGACATGTGAGCCAGATATCATCAAAACAACCAACGTGAACTTAATTTATTGAGTAATTTATTATAAAATGGAAATTAAATGAAAATAAACTTTTTAAAGGTTATTAAGAATGTATATAATCAACCTAATTTAATTCTTTATGAAGACAAATAACATAAATGAGGATTTTGACTCAATGTAACAGACATTCTTTTCAAAATCCTCTTTTAACATTTCCCTTATAACTTCTTGACTTCCACATACATGTTATTATAAATGCCTCAAGAAAATATTTAGTTATGATAAAAATTATTATAAAGGTAATTTTCTACAATATTTGACATTATTTATTATTTTTTGAAATTTTAATCATTTTATGTTTTTTGTAAGGGACATTATACTTTAAAAACCTTATTTTGAAGGTTTTAGAGATTTAATTTCTAAATCATTCTCTTCCAAGTTCTTATTCTTAAAATTATTTTATTAATTTATTTATATGGATATAAATTAATTATAAAGGAAATTTTATGTTTATTTACACTTTCTTTATAATTTGTTCTAAAGGAATATTTTTATGTATTATATATAAAATGTTTTGACTTTATTTACAAAAAAAGGAATGATTTATTTTAACATATATGGATTCAATATAATTTCACACTACCAAAACCATTATTTAATATTTTTATTTATTTATAATATCACTTTTTTTTTCAAATAAAACCCCATTTTTCATTTTTTTCCCAATTATTTTCAAAAAAAAATTAAACGGAATGGATATTTTGATATATGGAAATATTTTGTTATATGTGTAAGGGATCTCCCTAAACCACCATTTTCTTCAGGTCATAACCATTAACTGTATAACTCTCTCTCTCTATTACATTTTATGGAATTTTTATATATTATGCATATATGTATCTCATATATATACCAAGCTTATTCTCCCTTCCTTTGATGGTGTAATACATGCCATAAGTTATTTTCTCAAATGAAATCCATTTCTTTTCATGGGTAATATGTATTTTTATGCCTTAATATTGATTTAATTTTATATAACACATAATTATTTACATTTTATGATGGGTATTCCCAGATATTTTTCTAATGAATTGGGTAAAGCTTTTGTCTCATGATACTTTATGTTTGGAATTGGTGAGTAAACCTAATCCATTAGGGGAATTTTTCCACCATGTGGTGTTATCTAAAAACTTATCCTTGACTCGTGTTTATGTCTTATTATATATTACTACCATATTTTCTATATTTATATGATCTTATGACACCAACCACATTATGTTATGATTCCATGTGATTATTCATTAGCTTATGTTTAAAGGAAGTATATGTTACTTCATAAGGGTAAAATGTATAGTTTTTTTTAAAATATTTTCAAAAGTTTTTCATGATTGTAATGAAAATTTTAAGAGTTTTATTTTTTCATTTAATTTTCCTTATGAAAATTTTTATAAAAATATTTGGGTAGAAAAGTTTATATCTTGGGTAATAAAATGATTTTCAATCTCAATGATTAATTTTGAAAATGTCAAATCTTGTCTAAGTATTCATGAACTAATAGGTTTATTTATTACTTTTAATATTTACATTTATGATCATTTTATGCTCATCCCACATTTTAAAATAATTTTCATAGGGGTTTAATGTTGATTAGGTGCAAAGAAGAGGTTAATATTAAGATTGTGAAGATGTTTCATGAAAATAATTATGTTATATCTTAAAAGATTTATTTTATGGTAAAATGGATACTAAGTGGAAGTGTCCACTTTTTTATGTAATATTTATTTATATAAGGGATATGAAATAATTCTCTAGAAATTTAAACCTAAAAGAAATTTAGGAATGAAATATGAAGAAACTTGAATATGTATTGTTTGAGTTTGGGTCTTTATGTCCATAGGGTTTCTTAACACCTATAATGAAGGAATTCTTCAATAATGAACTAATTCACCATCTTGAAATTGGATTATTATTTTCTACATAATAATATCAATGGTTCATCCCATTATAAGTGGTTTTTAAAAAGTGTGTGGACACAATTATTGAAAATGATAATGTAGAATTCAATCCCAATAGAATATTAAATGGATGGATAGTGTGTGTTGACTTTTAAAAATTGGATGATTCAACTAGAAAGTATCACATATCATTACCCTTCATTTATAAAATTCTCAAATAACCATTAATAATAAATTAATATTTTTTTATTTTTGTATTGTATGGTATAATAGAATCATGGTTACACTAGAAGATCAAGATAAAATCATGTTCACTTTTCCACTTAGTGTATTCACTTATTAGAAATTTCCCTTTTCAATGGACAATGTACCATACATGTTTAAATTATACATGATGGAAATATTCTAGGGCATGTTTCAATATTTCTGAGAAATATTAATGGATGAATTATTCATTTATGGAAATTACATTGATGGATATTTAAAACATTTAGAAACTATTTTGTCAAGATGTGAAGTAAATAATTTAGCACATAATTGGGAAACATATCACTTCATGGATTATATTGGAATAGTTTTAGGCCATTTTATTTCAAAGAAAGTTATTTAAGTTGACTTATCCAAGATTGGTATAATTTATAAGTGACCAATACCTACATCAGTTCTTTTTATCATAGGTTTTTAAAGGAATATGGGATATCACAAATGATTTATTATGGATTTATCTATTATTACATTCCCCCTGACTACCCTATTAGGAAAAATGATGCCTTCCATATTTGAACAAAATCTTAAGAAGCATTTTAATTGTTAAGAAAACACTTTTTAAAATATCTAAGTATAAATTCACCACATTGGGAATAATATTTTTAACTAATATGTTATGCATGTGATTGAGTAGTTGACACTTCCTTTGGATAAAGGAAATAAAGTATCTTCAGACTCATCTATTACGCTAGTTATACATAAACTATTATCAATAAAAATATAAAACAATGGAAAATATAGACCTTGTAGTTATTTTTCATTTGATAATTTTCCTTCATACTAGTTGTTATAATAAGTCACATGTGTATATGTATAACTCTAATTTGTGATAGTTTATGATAAATAAGGATTATAAGCCTAGACTCAGTGGTGGGTATTACTACAGAAATAATTTTAGGTTGAAATAAAGAATAAAAAAGGACACTAATGATGTCAATGCTAATCAATTATCATGATTAGAAATAGATATTAGTGGAATAAATTTCAAAATTATTAATTAAACATTTCTATATGAATAACTCTATGACATTAAGACTATCACACCATGGTATTTCAATTTTGTGAGTTACTTAGGTTTATTTGTTGTGTATCTAGATTTATCTAAGGATTAGAGGATAATATTTTGAAATATAAGATTTCATTACTAATGGGATGATATGTTACCCCTTATGTGTTGTGTCGATGGAATTATTAGAATATGTATCTAGGAAGAAGAAGTTGATAGTGTTTTTATTTTAATATTATATCCATTTTTATCTCTTAGTATCTAATTATTATTAATAATATTATCATATCTTATTATAGTTATACTTTAATAATTACTATTATTATCTATCTCACATAGCCTAGTGGTAGCATCCTTGTGGGGACTCCGAGAGACCTCATGCTTAATCCTCTCTTTGTGCATGCATGTATTCATGTGATATTTTATTTGTATTTGTATCCCCTTACATTAATATAGTAATATTATTATTATTATTATTATTATTAATACTACTACTACTAATATCGTTTCTACTACTACTACTACTACGAATACTAGTACTCTTATTAATAGTATTCATAATGGACAATATTTATTTTATAAATAAATTGAAAACCTAATTTTTTTCATGAAAGAATATTAGAGGAGAGATATTCAGGTGATATTCCCTCTTCTTCTCCATCTCTATCTTCTTCAAAGGTAGATTTCTCGAATATCTTTCAAGGATTTTCCATATTCAAATTCCCACACATCCATCATTCATCTACCTGAGAGAGAATGGGAAATTGGGTTCCCCATATGAATGAGAATGGGCACACATGCAGATGAGAAGAAAGGAAAAAAAGATAACTCTTATAAAAGGTCATTACATAGAGAATATAAAAATGAATAAGAATAGAGATATAGCTATTGAGATGGAATAAGGATTTGGGTGTCGCCTTTTTGGTAAACCAAGTGTAGATGATGGTTTGTATGGACATTTTTAACCACATTATTTTTTGGAATTTTGTAACTACTTTTAACGTGAGTATAGTCTCTCCTACAACACACCAGATTATCCTAGAGGTCACCAGCCTAAACCCCGTAACATTTCATTTCAAACCTAAAGCCACCAAAAATCCCACTATCCACCAGGACAATGTCATGTGTAGAATCTAATTATCTACCCATTATGCTCCCATAACCAAGCCATATACATCCTTGTGAACAATATTGTATCCAACCTAAATTTCTCTAAACCCTACCTTGAACTCTTCACCATGCTCTAGGAATCCTCTAGTCATACTCTGTAATTTAATTCACCTGAGAATGGTATCACATTCTATGTTTTCTTTTAAGGCAATCTATGTTGTAAAAATATATACTATTGGTATTTGTGATGTTCTTTAACATGGTTCATTTATCATTCATGATCAGTGATAGTTCAAGTGTGTGACCTGTGTTAGTCAAATTCCTTGTGTGATGATTCTAATTGTGTCCATGTTTCGTACTATTTTTTATGTGTTGATGAAATGAACAATGTTCACTTTCCATTTCAAAGATTAATTATGTTATTTCTCTTCATGTGGGATCATTTTAGATTATAACAACTTTGTTTCATATAGGAATTTTGGTTGTGTAAGGAAATTGTTTCCCATTTCATTTTTGTATTCTATTTATGGGATTGAATTTTCTAATTAAAATTATTTTATTTGGGGTTTTGTTCTGATTAACAATATTTGTACAAAAATTAAATTTAAAAAATTAATTTTTTTTTCATTTTTATTATAATTTGATATTGAATATGTTAACTTTTTTCACAGACTCTAGAAAAAATAGGTGGATTAACTTTGTGACAAATGATCCTCATTGTTTTGACACATAAATTTGGTATTTAATTTATTCTTTTAATTTATTTATTACGCCAGATTACAAGGTTTTGAAGAAATTAGAAGATAAAAATACAATAATTTTAATTTCTTTATTCAAATACAAATGGATTAACAAGCATAAGGGTTTAAAAAAATTCATTACACTTTAAATTAGAAAACTTATCTCACATGATCCATATAAGTGAGCTTTTATTATTATGATCTATAGATTCTTTTTCACAAGAAAAAATGGTATATTTTGTGAATGATGAAGTACATAAAGCTTGGAATATTATTTTACACTTAAAACAAAGAGACTTATATGATATTTGTAATGAAGAAAAAGTTATATTTTGTGATAGTGGACCTTTTCAATAAAACAATTAACCCCTTTTCCCTTAACAATATTAAAATTTCATTGTAATGGTCACATATATCATGGTATAAATTTGATAAAAAATTCATAAAACAATGTGTGTTTTAATGGACTGAAGTATTTATTGAAGGATTAGTATCGAGTCTCAAGGAATCATGTTGGTTGTTAGAACTCATCTTGAGATCAAAATTTCCATCGAAAAACTAGTTGTAGGCCACTAGCCCTACTATCAAGGGTTTGGTGTGTTAGATTTGGAACCATCGATCATGAAGAAAACCACTAGAAATTTAGTTGTGGAACAAAGTAAAAAACTTCTGATAATCATATAAACCCTACAAAATCGATGTACCAAAAATGAGAGGAAAAATACACCCCATCCACCACATTGAATTACCCTCCCTCACACACTCAATAAAAGGAAATTTCTGAACAAAAAACCAATTATATTTATCACACACTTTTATAAATACAACAATATATTACATGGTTAAAACCTTATTCCTAATCCATGGGGAAACATTACTTATTTATTTATATTAATAGAATAATAATAGGAAAGAGTGATTACAAGTATATATCACAAGTGACCCCACCACCACCAATTTATAGGAGGGCTTATTCGGTGAAACTGGTTCCATTGATTTTTAAATTTCTCAGGGGAGATGACCATTGATCTTGGATGCCTTCATTTTCCTATATAATGTACTATATTAATAGAAATATTTTAATGAATAGTGTATTATATCCTTACATAGCCTTTGGAAACGTATAAGAACACTTATCCAAAGTATTCCTCTTTACTTCCATCATTAATAATTTTTCATTTGACCTAGACCCCATTGAATCTTATATATCCTCTTCCAATTCTAAGTTATTTTACATGTCACTCTAGTTATTCTTCCATAAGTCCATCTTTCAATGTTTTCTTCTACTGTATTCAAACATCCTACATTCTTCAATCTTATCTATAATAATATTGCTTATGATCTAGAACCCAAGTGTCGGAGTCACTCCATCTAGACTCAATGATCCATAATCATGAAAGGAGTCTTCGTATTCCTTAAAATCTTCCACTTGAAGATTTATTTCAATAATTTAGTACCCCTCCAAAAATTAATAAATTTTCTATTCACTTCCCTTCTGTAATAGTATTTAGTGTCTCCATTTCATCTTTAAATCCCCATAGTCCCACTGGTGTATAATTTTTCCTCTGAATTTCCCAAACTATGACCTTGGTGAAAATGATAGATGGATTTTTACTTCTTCCAAATTTCTTGAGGTTTAACACCCCATCTTCTATCATCTTCCATGTGAAATTATACTTTAGCTTGATGTTCTTCTTTTATGAGTGAAACATTGGATTTTTAGCCAATTGGATTACCCTTTGGCTATCAAATAATAACACCATATTTTTCTTCCTCATACTGAGTTCCTTTAACAATAACATCAACCAGATCATTTACTTACTTGATTATATAATGAAAACTTATTTTTCTTCTATTATCAACAATGCAACTATCAGTTGCAATATCAACATCCTACTTATGGTTGTTCCTCTAAAGGTAAACACAAATATTGTGGAACTCTTTCATGAAAACATATCTTCACTAAAGTATGAGTATACATACCCTTATAATAAATATTTCATTATAAAATATTGTGATATTTTTTTAACCATTAAGATATCATAATATCCACTTCACTGCTTCCCAATTCCCCTTTCCTAGATTCTCCAAGAATCTACTCACAAATCCCACTGCTTGACCAATGTCTGTCATTTTACAAACCATGACATACATAAAAATTATAATCACTAATGAAAATGTAACTTTTACCATGTACTTGACTTAATATTATATTTTAAATTATTTCAATTTTGATAACATGATGTGTCTAAACAATGTAGTTGACATGGGTTTACATTTACTCATTCTGAACCTCTTTGGGGTCTTTTGAATGTACTACTTTTTAGAATAAATGAATTTTATGGTATTCCTATATATTTTAATCCATATAAAAGAGAAAGATTATGTAAATAAATGATATATTTTCCACAAATACTTATATATATATATGTGTGTGATATTGGGGATTCCATGAAAATTTTAATTTTTATACATAATGAGGAATATTATTCTATACTACCAACAATGGATGTATTGGTTAGATACTCGAGCCTTCTTAAAATTAATCTATCATTTATTCAAAAACCATTTCAAATGGTGAAATGAATAGGAGTTTATGGATTTATAACATGAATTCTTATATTTTCCATAATATTTATTCATATGTTGTAATGTATGAATAAATGAGACAACAAGTAATGATCATCCTTGATTACCTATATAAACAACTAGCATGTGATGGAAGTTGTTAAATTTGATTGTTTCATGCTCTACTGAAACTCCATATACCCAAATATCACCTCTTATACCTATTTTATGCATGAGATTCTAGCACATCATGGAGGATAGAGAATCCCACACATATGATGTGTGATATTGAATTACCTGTAGATATCTTCAGAGAGAGGATGTATTTTGGATGCTCTTAGTGATCTCTCTCAAACCCATATAATGGTGATCAGAATGACGTAGATTGTCTTTGGTGTATGGTGGACCATATATATAGTATTTCTTAATTTCTAATTTTATTCATGTTTAATATGTCAATTGTGGGAGATCCTAAAACTATGTATTAAATTACCTCTGTATGATTTGATAATTGTTCTTATATTAGTTTAAAACCCTTAAGTTATATAAAAGGTTACCATGGTTAGATATGTGATAAATTATGTTGAAACGAAGAAAAAGAAGAAACTGTATCATTTTTTGGGATTCTTAAAAATATAGAAAAATGGTTTACCCCTACGTAGAAAGGAAATGTAAATGAGTAACTGAGGTGTTACCTTTATGCAGATGGGTTGCGTAAAGGTAACTAATGCATTACCAATGAACCAAAGGCAATGTAAAAGTAGATGATTTTTTCTCATGGATACATAAAGGTAACCAAGGAAAAACCTGTACATGAAGGAGTTCATGTAAAGGTAATTTCATGTTTTAAAGGATTTTTTTAAATGTAAATAAGGTGTTGTATAAGGGTCTTTAATGTTTAACTTTACAAAACAAAAGTATTTTTAAGGTTACACTTACATATAAGTGTTATAAGAAAGGGTCGCCTAATTAACCAATACACAGTGGGTTTAATCTAAATTGCATAAAAGTAGTATCAAGTTTTTAAGGCTTGCATAAAGGTAACTAATTTGTTAACTTGACACAACTAGAGGTGTACCCTTAAATAATATTAACAAAACCAGTTCTATCTTGACTTGAGGGTTCTAGAATAAGATTACCCATACACAAGGTGTCTATGTAAGGGTATAAAGAGGTTACCCCTCTGCAAAATAGGGATTATACTAAGTGTAAACAGAATTGGTTTCAAATTTCTAAAAATGTTTTTAGCATATAAAATTATTTAAATATTTTATAAAATTTTTATAAATAATTGTAAAAGGTATATTTTTGATATATATTAATTAATAAAGGGTAAATTAATTAATTAATTAATTATAAATGGTTTACAATTAATTAATAATTTTTTATGAAACATATAATATTAAATATTCATTAAATGTTATTTTTTTAAAAGTGGTGACATGAATTGATCACCCAATTCATGACCTAAGAGAATTTATTAAATCCAAAAGAGTCAGTACAAACGCGAGGTGTAAATAGATTACACCAGCAGGGAGTGAAAGAATACAAATCAAGAAAATAAAGGAGACTATTTTGACACCAACCAGCTCCTATACTCCATGCAGACATAGACCAGCACTGTTGGGATACTCATGGAAGGCTTCAGCAGGACACTTTGAAAGAGGGAGACAATCCATTGTGTCACAAATTATATGGCATGACTTATGATCAAGAAATAAAAGTTTTTATTTATAAATAATAAGAGATAATTTATAAAGTGTTATAAATTGTGATATAAGTTCAAAATAAAAACTAGTTTGAATTTATGAATTATACATAATTAATTATTTTTTGAATTTTTCAAAATAAGGAAAGCCTGATTTGGATATTTTTAAAGCCGCATGATATTTTTATGAATTATATGATAAAAATTTAAATAATGACTTTGTATATGTTATTTATATTATATAAAATTTTTACATTATAAAAATTGAATTATAAATTTTTTATAATTCATAAAATATTATATATTTAAAATAAAATTTCATTTGATGAAGAATATTAAAGAATTAATATTATATTGAATATTTAGTATTTATATTCAAAATTATGGAATTTTAATAATGTTAAATATGAAATTATAAAAAGGTTTTATAGTTATATTTTATTTATGAATTATTTGTGAATGGTTATCTAATGATTTAAAATTTTAATTATACTTCTTTTAAGTTTATTCCCTTCTATATTAATTCTTAGTAATTTCTTTTGGAAATTTAAATATTTTTAATTATTTACTTTAATGGTAAAACTACTACTAGATATGATCTTTCATTTCATGATACAAATTTATATATAATGAATTTATTTTTTCATCTATATGGACCTTAGTTTGTAATCAAAGTTATTTCATTGAATTTAGTTGTTATTTTATTCATATTAGGTATTTGAGTTATGATGAATTAAATTCTCACTTGGGTAAAGTATCCTCAGGTAGAGGTACTTAGGGCTCTATAACCTACTTACTTAGAGGTTTGTTCTTATTCTAAGAAAGTGAATGGGGTTATCTATTTTTCTCTCCAGGATTGTTCATTTGGATATTTTCAATATTATATAATTCTAAAACATTAAATTATGAGTTCATTTACCCTATGCATATGATTCATTTATATATGTATAAATATACTTGAATTTTATTTTTTGGTGAGTAACACAAACTTGCGGGATGTGTAAAGAGTTACACATCAATATAGTTTGGACATTTTGGTTTGGTGTAGGGAATAATATTTTAAAATAAATTAATAAAAGAATAGATATATAAAATGTAATAATATGAGATAATATGGTGAGATTAAAATACCCTTTAAATATTAAGTGCTCGATTCTGTCTAAAGTAGTATTTATAAAGACCTCGACCATCTAACTTGGTTGGTCATTCCCTAGTTGGGTGCTCCTAGATTATCTTGGGTATGTTAAGTAAGGATATGTGACACTAGAATGTCTTTGGGTAGGCCATTCCAAATCTGGGTACACCTATATTGTCCTGTTTTAACTTCTTTTTTATGTTTTCTTTGGGTTACAAAATACGACATACCCTAATAGGATTAGTTTTTCAGAGGAATATAGTTTAGTTTTCCATCTGATGGATTAGAAAAATAGTTGTACAATTGAGTATACAAGATTATTATATGATATGATTTGGATGATTCTCGCACTAAATAGGTATGTGGTGAGAGGATCTTTAATGAGGAATTATTTTATTGTAAAATATGGATCTTCTTTGACTAAAATATATGAATATAAAAACAGTTCATCATTTTAGTGGGAACTTGTTTAATAAAATTACTTATTAAATTGTTAATAAAACATGATACACATATGACAAAAGTGTTTTTTAGATGAATTACATCATCATCAACAAAATAATGTTTCAGATCAATCCTTTGAAGGATAATCCTAATTTAAGACACCCATAAGACTAGTGACTTAACAAAATTTATTGAGAAATATAGGTAATTTAATAAACATTCTTAAGGAAAATTTTACGTGTCAAAGAATTTCCTTCCACAGTAAGAATGTGTTGAAAATGTTTAACAAGTTAATATAGATTCTTATAGATGTATAGAGTTATTAATTTAAGGTTTCAACGTCATTATATAAAAAAATGAATCGAGGAATTTTTATCTTTAATCATGTACTCAATATTATTGGGTACATTGATGATTTAAGGAATTTTGGCCTCATTTACTCAATATTATTGGACATACCAAATGATATTCAATATTATTGAATATTTTTGTGAGACAATTAGTTTACTTAAATCTTTATTGGTTATAGAAATCAATTCTATTATTCTAATTGATATATGATATCAACTATAGTTATACAAAAAAATTAAATATGTATAAAGGTTAAAAGATTATAATAATTAAAGTGTAGATTTTGAAGGTTTTCTTTCAAGTAATGGAGTTAAATATTTGTTGCACTGATAAATTGAATGCTTCAATATTGGATAAAATTGTCATAATGAGTGTATTTTTATCTTATTTATCTCTTGAGTAGAGTATATAAAAATAGTTATTTAAATGAAATTAGATGGATGTTTTAATACACATGGTTTAGGATTTGATTAATTTTGTAACATGATATAAGGGGAGGCTAAAGATAGATTGTTATGGTTATGAAATTTATACTATTTTCATCTATAGAATGTTTCTAAAAATATTTTTGAATTAAGAGAATGTTTTTATATATATTAACTATGTACGTGATGTTCTGTTTATAAATTACTGTATAGATAGTTAAAGTAGGTAAAATTTCGATTTGGAAGAAGAATAATTGGTTGAAAAGTTCAACAATATATCTTCAAGAATCCAATAAAGGATAAAAAACCTATGGTTTTTCAGAAGTATGAGTAATAATTCAATATAATTTGAATATTTATGATATAACGAAAGGTAATTTTGAAAATCGATGGAATTTCCATGAAATATATGGAAGTTATAGAAATCAATTATTTTATTTTGAAAGCTATGTGATATCAAATATACATTTTACAATGTGTTTTAAATATCTCAGAGTTCAATATTAATAGATGAATTGATTGCCAACAAGTCCGTACTCGAGTAGTAAGGGCTCCTGCTTGGCATCCAAGAGACCCAGGTTCAAAACTGGGTGGAGGCGAATTTCTAGGGTAGTGTAGTCGTACTGTAGTAGGTACTGTTCGGTACTTTAGAAGTCGGAACTATTCACCTGATTTGGGCCTTCAGGCCACCAGTTTGGGCCTACGGGTCTCAAGGGCATTCAGGCCACGTAGACCATGGAGTAACCCAGTTCACATAGAATAGGCCCTGGAAGAGGATCATAGCAACAAGAGTAGCAACCACCAAAAGCATAGCTAACTGGATTGGAATAATGTGAGGGTATGGCAGCCGCCATCAGGACCAGGCACCGTGCAGCTTTGTATGGGGCAGTTCCAGCTGATCAGTAATGCAAGGTGGGGAGCTTTCTGATCAATGACACAGAAGATGGGGAGGGGCATACGGGTCATGTATTGGGCATGGTATGCCTCTGGGCCTTCGGGTCATGTATTGCAGGTCAGTCGGACCATATTCCTTGGGCCTAAGAGTCTTGTACAGGTTTCCCTTCAACCCTTAAAAGAGGGATTATCTATAATAAAATAAAAAATAAGGCATTAGGGCCATTCGGGCTAATAGATGAATTTATTATCATGTAGTTTAAATTCATGTGATGAAGTAAAAGAATCACTACCTCAAGGGTTTTAATGTAAAGGATTTTATCAAGTTCAAATGAATCTATGTGAATTTTGTGTATCTTCATTTAATTTCTCTTATATGATAAGAGAATTTGTTCGAGAATAGAAGTTATTTAAAACAATAATGAGGAGATTAAATTTATATACATGGTTTATGATTCATGATTTTCTGTAAAAAAAATTGAGAAAGATATATCGATAAAAGTATTTTATCTAGGATAAAGTTTTTATCCAATTTTTTTTAAAATATGATGGAATGTGTTCCCACCTCATATCAATTATATATTTTAATAAGGAATTATTTTAAAAATTAAATTTTATAAACACATAGAATAGTATATATGATATTGAAACAAAATTTTATTTGTTAAATGTTATTACTAAAAGGAAATAAGTGTTATTTCTTAAAAATAAATTCATTTTTGTTGAATCTTACCAAGATATTCTAAAAAATAGTTTCTAAGAGGATAGTGGGAGTGGGTTTAGACTTAGAGAAGTTCAAAGCTAAAAAAAATGGATGAAATATATATTAAGGTAAATTTATTTCAACTTAATATCCTAAATATTTTTGAGTATGGTTGTAAATATAAATGTAAGAGGTATATTTAGTTATTGTAATAAAGTGTTTGTCACTTTATCCTGAAAGTGTATAGGAGGACTGGTGAGAAATAATGTAAATATTTACATTAATTCGAGGAAAATTCTGATGGAATAGGGTTTCAAGGATGATGATTATGAACTTAGAATGGGTTTTAAGTAGAAAAAATAAACTGACATCATAACATTTGATGATGTAAAGTTAATAAGTTTGAATATGTTCAAAGAGATGAACAGTTGGAAATATGATTCCAAAATCTCAACATTATTCAAACTAGATTACTTCATAGATGTTTATCACTAAATAATTTAGTGAGAGTTTTTTATCATATGGTCGCATAGATATGTGAAAGGAATTACATATGATGTAATGATTTAACAAAACCCATAATGTCAAACAAACATATGTCTGATATGGTATTTTTTCATATATGATAATATAAACTTGTTCTTTTATTAGGTTTGTTAAATATTCATAAAATGGTTTAAGAGTATGAAATGTATCAAGTTAAAATGAAATATCAACTTTACTATTATTTCACATTGGTTTCATAAATTTAAATATAGATATATGTTTCATGAAGTGTAATGATAATTGACCTCTCAAGGTAGGACTTTGAGTTATCCATAACCAAGGTTTTTCATTGACCATTATAGGTTATGATGAAATGTTAAGTTTAAAATGTGAAGGATTATTGTATAGAGATACAAAAAACATTTATGTGGAACAAAAAAAATAATTAGATTCCATGTATATACTATATGACCTTATAGTTACACCACATTGAGTTCCATACAAATGTCTTTGGTATAATTGGGGTGCTTAAATCATATTTGAGTCCCCGATACCTGATCATGTTGAGATACCTTGAATAAGGACCACCAAACTCTGATACCCTATGTACGCATGTCTATATATTTACTTAGCTAATATGGGGATGGTTGGTTGTGTTTCTAATCATGTTATCAGCAAGAGATTAGCCGAGATGGAATTTTTCCTCTCATATAATGAGTATGAAATTTGGGACCTTGGTTGAGATAGACTAAAAGAATGAGTTTTTTCACCAATATATTGTATATTTATCTAGATAAGGTATATTTGATGTGTACATCAATCAAATTAATCTACAATATAAGAATAGAGAATAGTTGAGTTGGATATGTGGGATTAGAGTACTCTATGCCCCATGGTTACTCGATGTCTTAGAGAAAGGAAGAATATGAGAATTCATGTTTGAATATGATGCAAAAAATTGGACACAAGTATAGATATTTATGTGTTTGATAGAGATCACTATAGATCTATTTATAGATTGAGAAACATTGATTATTTTCTAGATACCTCTCTCCAATTACATATATCGATCTATAGATTCAAATTTATTGGAAATGCTATAAATTCTCATGGGTTACACTTTATAGTCGACTAAATGGGGATTACTTTTGACAAATATAGCTACTCTAAAAGTGTTTTAGAGTGAATAAAAAAATATTTTGTATGGGTATTCCCAAGGTATGAAATAAGATTTGATACAAGGTGATGTTAATGATAGTTTTAGAAAAAAAATTGGAAGATATCCAAAAAGAATTTTCGAATATGGTTTCACAAGTTATTGTATATGATAAAATATATGGTGAAATGGAAAAATGTACATCAGGCTTTAGTGCAAGTGGTAGATAGAAGGATATATATGCCCTAAACCCTTATATATTTATATATATGATATTTGGGACTATATGAAAATTATGGTTTGCATGCCTAATAAGGATTATTATTCTATACTACCAATTTTGGAAGTATTGGATGAGTACCTGATCCATCTTCCACCTAAGTTATCTTATATTCAAAAATCATTTTATAAGATGAAACATATACAAGGTTATACATTCATATGATTAATACAGATATTTTCCATATATAATATTCATATATTATAACATATGAATAAATGAGACAGTAATTAATGGGAATCCTTATATATATAAACCACTTATATGAATTGGTAGTGGTTTCACATGATAATTGTATTCTTAGAAAAAACTCATTTTACACAAAGATGTCTTATTATACCTCATTTATGCATAACATGTTATCACATCATGGAGGATGGATAGTCGTGCACATGTGATGTGAGATTCTTCTCATCCCATGGATACCTTTAGAGATAGGATGTATTTTGGTTTCTCTTGGTGATCTATCTAAAACCCATGTGATGGTGATAGAGATGATGTAGATGCTCTTTTGTGCGTGGTACACCATATTTATAGTATCTATTCATTTCTATTTTATACATGTTTCATATATCATTAGTGGTTGATCCTCATACTAGGTTTTAAATTACATCCATGTGATCTGATAAATGTTATTATATTCGTTAAATACCCTTCAGTAACCTCCATCATTGAACACATTCTAGTAGAAACAATGCTATAAGTTTTTCTAGATATACCCCTTCCCATCCATAATGGAATATAACTTTTTATTCAACTACTTTATAAATTTTGTAAATACATAATGGTTATGATTTAGCTTGCACACCATATAACATCCTAGGTAAAAAGGTACATCTCATTTAATGTTAAGATCTTTTTTCTTGGGTTTGTAGGGCTTTAGAGTTAGTTTGAGGATTTTCCAAAAAACATGTACAGTGAACTGCCCGATGGACACATTCACAACATGAAATGGATACATCACACAAATCTATTTTCTGTAAGACATCATGATTCTTGTTCAAAGCATGAAAACTTTACAGGCTGGTAAATGTTTTCACATTTTGATAACATTGATCAGAAAATTTTTACCTTAGGTGATTTTGTTTTTAGAGTATATATAACTCATGGAATTCACACTATGAAACAATGATTCATTACATGAATATGTCTTGTCTAATAGTTTTTATTACATTTCATGCCTAATTCTTTCTTTATTTGATGTGAAAGACTCTTATTCAAAACCTAGGATCTTTCTGGGTTATTTTTGGTGATCTATCTCCTTCTAGGTCAATCCATTCAGTGTTCTATATCTAGAATGGTTTCAATAATTCTCTTTTTCCCCCTAATTCCTTATCTTTTGGAGGCCAATCTACTTGTTTTTTATCTCTATTTTTGAACGTGACTATGTTTCCCCCATTATTGAGGTAGGTGTCTCTATAAAAAGAGTTAAATATCTAATTGTTTTAATTTTCTAAAAATTACTTTGGTTTATGAAATTAAAATTAATGATTTGATATTGTAATTGAAGTTTGGGAAGATATACGTTTTTTAAAATAGGTCTTCTTTAAAATGGATCTAGGCACACCAAGTGTTTGATAAAATGCTTGAGAGGTGGTTTTTGTTTTAAAATGGGTCTTCTAGACCAATGGTTGAAAGGATTTTATGTTAAACTTTCTTATTAAATGTGAGAATGGTTATAAAATGTATTTTGACAAACTTAACACATTAGGTAATCTTGGGTGCGTCAAGAAATATACTTTTCACTATTAGTGTGTGTAATACCACAATAGGTTTCATGTAACTTTAGTATTTGTAATAACAAACAAAGGTTATCATGGTTGGATCAAATTTAGGCCTAGATTGTTGATTTTATTTTAGGTCTAGAATTTATTCCCATAGGTTAAATCCCAAATGGTGTTTTTTCATTTATGATTGGGTTATCACATGATGATATATTTCATGGTTATTTTCTCACATTCTTATTATATGTTGTATCTACGGTTGATTTTTCTGAGGATTACATGTTTTCTTTTGTACATTAAATATTCCATGATTTGGTGAATATGATATGTTTTTATTAAATCCAAAGTAATTTTTTAAAAATTGGTTTTATTTTATGAAAATTCAATGAAAACTGGATTTGATTTAAAATTAGAGCTAATTGATTCTTAATATTGGAACATGTATATATTCTTTGGTTTTATCATAATGGGAATTGTGATTAAA
Source organism: Viscum album (assembly GCA_963277665.1). NCBI lineage: Eukaryota > Viridiplantae > Streptophyta > Magnoliopsida > Santalales > Viscaceae > Viscum > Viscum album. Next base: position 1,182,975,668 of record OY728164.1, read on the forward strand.
ACATAATTTTTCCTTTGTACTGTTATATATGTAGTTTTTTAGGAATCTGGTAAAGGTAAGGGCATTATATTGTAGGTTGGTTTCTCTTGTGGTCATTGTCTTTATAGTGGGATGGTTTGGAGGTAACATATGGTCACATATGGGCCTGTTTAGTCTGGTCATGTTTTATATTTATGGTTTTTTTGTTTGGATTGACTTTGAATATCTCATGGATAATTTTATCTTTCTTCTTTTTGTTACCTTGTTTTTTTAAAAAAAATTTACATGAGACATGTTGCTTCATTTTTATTATACTTGACCATGTAGTGAACCACCTTGGATGACCTATTTAGTTAAATCTGTTTGGTTATTTTCAAATTGTAATTAGAGGGAATAATCAGCCTGAAGTTTTGTGACACTTCCTATATTTGTTTGGGTGTATTTGGTATACTGAAGTTAGGATTATAGTAACTCCTACAGTAAGTGCAGGAGGGTTCCGAGTTAGCTCAATTCTATGTCTGGATCCAAGTTAACATGGGTGGTTAGGTATTTTTTTCAAGATTATAACTTAGTCTTTTAGGCTTTTTGAATAAATAGGGTATGAGATTTAATTTAGTGAAAATTTTTCTTCTTAAGGTTTTTTATTATGTTCGTTTAATTCATATTTACTTTAAATTTGTTTAAGACATAAATATGGATTTATAGAAGTTGATCTTTTGATTTTGGAATTTCTCTTAAGATGATTAGTTTTTTTCTTATTTTTAATTTAAAATGACTTCAATAATATATATTCAAAATAAAATAGAGGAATATTCAAGATATGTTCCATAAAAAAATACTATAGTGGACCCTTATTTGGTGGAAGTTGTGATCTACACCATTCAGACTCTCGATCAAGTGGGTGTCGGTAACCTGAGATGAGTGGTAGACTATAACCAAAAATTTACTTAGAACAATCCACCCATATTCCATGGGGAGAAAGTTCCCAAGGAATTAGAGTAATGGTTTGAGTGGATTGAGAGGATCATTAATTTTATAAAGTCTCCTAAGGAATATAAGGTGATTTTCCACATACATTATTGAGGGACAATGAAGGAGATGGTGGGACTCTATTATGAAAGATAAGTTTCACAAGGATCCTACCAGGTCTTACTTCAAGAAAATCATCAACCATTGGTTTTATCCTAAGATGTTACATGTGGAAAATACTCATTATTTTTTTACCTTAGAGAAATGGGATCATACCATATTGTAGGATTCAACCTTCTTTGTTGATTTGGTTCACTTGGCACCATATGTTGTTATAAATGATTACATAAAAGATCATAGGATTGAGATGGGGTTGAGGGAAAATATTCATTTAATGTTGGTTCTCGTGTGTCTTCTAACTGTTGAGGATGTTTTTAATAAAGTGGCTATGATAGTAGTAGACATTTCTAGGGGAACTGTCTTAGATGGATCTTTAGTTGTTGCAGTTGTCATCTAAGGTGTGTCTTCTAGCTAGAAAAGGAACCGTAAAGGTAGCCAGTTTTATTTATGACCATTTTAATGGATTATTCAGGAAAATAGAATGTTTTATTATATTAGTGTAGAATATATGTTCATACCAATCCTAATTTTATGGTGGCTCTTAATACTTTTCATCATTGTTGAAAATCTATCTATCTTAGATGATTTTGTGGAAGGATATCTCAAGGTAGTATTGTTGGATCCACTCTAACCAAGGGTTCAAAGGTTCCTTCTGATTCTTCTAGGGGTAGTGGGTCATATATTTAAATAAATAGGTATTTCTATTTGTCATAGAATTATCAGGTAGGATATAAGACTAATAATCTTTACATATCAGAGTATGAACTGGAGGAATTTAAGGTAGGGCCAACTACTATTATATTTATGGTGTTTATTTGTCTTCTATGGTTCAATATTTATTTAATACATTTTTTGCTCATTTTTTTTATATCATAAAATTTATTCTTCATGTTCATATTTTTTTAGATCTTATTTTGTTTTTGTTGTATCATTTTAAACATTTTGGAAAGTGTTATGAATAAGGTTTCAAGTGTCCCATATGTTGGGTGATGATAGATGACCATGAGGTGGAGTGGGACATCTTGGTGATTAATCTTGATATTTTTTACTAGATTATTAGCATGTAATAGGTGATTATCATTAAGTCCGATATTGTATATTTTCATCATCTAGTTTAGTTTTAATATCCTGAGGGATACACTCATATCTTTTAGGGTGAATGGGATTCTAGGTCTGGGAGAGCAAGGAATGTTGTTCCATGTGATGGAGTGATCGCATGGCAATTTTTAGAGATGTTACTTGATGGTGTTTTTTGATGTTGTTGATCCTTTTTTTTAGAATTCTACTTCCTTTGGTTGTGTGTGTGTACCATGATGTATTATTGGATGATTTTTCTAGTTTACCACAATAGAGAGAGTTTGATTTTACCATTGAATTTCCTCATGGTATGAAATATATTTCTATTCCATCAAATCATATGTCACCTACTAATTTAGAAAAACTTAAATTTCAGCATGAAGATCTTTGGGATAAGGTATTTATTCATCCTATAATGTCATTATGGGATTAGCTTTTACTCTTTCATAATAAGGTTGATGAGATTATTAGACTTTTCATGGATTATAGAAAGTTAAATTAGATGATAGTTAAGAACAAAAATCTTTTTCTGAGGATTGATGATCTCTTTGATCATCTCAAGGGTGTTCATTGGTTTTCAAGGATCGACCTTCATTCAGGGTACCACCACTTGAGAGTTTGAGAACATGATATACCTAATATAGTGTTTTGGAGTTGGTATGGAATTTTAGAGTTTTTGGTTATTCCATTTAGTCTCACTAATGCTCCTATCGTATTTATGGATTTAAGGAACTAGATATTTCATCAGTTTATGGAACCATTCATTATTTTGTTAATGTATGATATTTTGGTGTACTCCAATTAAGATGAGGAATACATGGACCATTTAGATATCTGTCTTATAAAAATTAGGTAACATCTCTTGTATGGTAATATTTCCAAGTGTGAATTATAGATTCAAGAATTAAAGTTTTGGGGGCATGTTATATCTGATATGGGAGTCTTGTTGGATCCAGAAAAGATATAGGTGGTAATGTCTTGGGAGTGACCCAGAAATGTGTTTGAGATCCATAGGTTCTTGGGGAACTAAATCTGAGTTTGAATTTATCTCTAATTTTGATTCTTCTATAACGAGGTTCAAGTTACGATGTTTTCCTTATAGCTTATGCTGTAGGTTTAAGGTGTTTCGTGATGTAAGTGAAACAAGTGGTGTCTTAAAACTCTCACTAGTTATTCCCTCATGAGAACAACTATCCTACCCATAATCTTGATTTGGTTTTGTTTATACACACACTCAAAATGTAGAACCAATTTATCCTTGGATAGTAGTTTATGGTATATTCTGATCATAAAATCCTAAATTATATTTTCACTCAGAGGGATCTAAACTTGTGATAGATTAAATAGACCGAGTATCACTAGACTTTTGATTTTTATATTAATTATACTAACAGGAAAAGTAATGGGGTCAATTTTGTGTTGAGTAGTAAATTATAGACTCATGAAATGAAGGAATTCGTAAAAGAGTGGTCTCTGGTGAGTTTTTTTACTTATATGATCTTGGTAATGGAAGCCACTTGTGGGAAAGTGTTCTTAGCTTCATTAAAGGATGAATAATAATTTGATGAATGGTTTCTGATCAATTATGTATCATACTTTGATTTTAGGTGATTTAGGGAAATCATAAATGGTGGGGAGACCGTGGGTGAGTGGTATGAGTTTCCTAGTAGTGCTTTGTCTTCCTATAGTAGGTTGGTTTTTCCTATTTATCTGATGTGGGGGATTATGGATAGTGGAAACCAATATTTATGTTTCGTACACCATAGTAATAACAATATGTATCATTATTTGAGACCTTGGTATTTTTTTCTAGGGATGGGATGGTTGATTTTAGAATTTTTATCATGATGTATTAATTTTCTGGGAATTAAGGAAGAGCAGAAAAGACCTATAGGTTTTTTAAAACCTGTGACCATTCTGCGATATGAAAGTGGGATAATATTTACATGGTATTTTTAATTGGTTTACCATGGAGTCTTAGATGGTATTATTTAACTTTGAGTGACCATGGATCAAATCATAACTTTTCTTCTCTATGAAGTATATAGTGAAGGTGGAGTAGTTCATGCACGTGTAAATCTAAGAGGTTGTGAGACTTCATGGTGTTCCCATTGTGATTGTTTCTGATAGGGACCGATGGTTCACATATAGGTTTAAGAAAGTCTGTAAAGAGGTAATGGGTTACCATTTGAAATTAATAATGGAATATCATTTGTAGATGGGTGGATAGAAAGAGAGAGATATATATGTTCTTGAGGATATTCTTTAGGCATACACACTTGACAATGTTGGTTCTTAGAAAAATAATCTTCATCTAGTCGAGTATACCTATAGTAATAGTTATTAGGAATTGATTAATATGGGTACCATTGAGGATTTTTATGGGAGACCATGTAGATATCCCTAATATTGGGAATAGTTGGGATATTTGTCCATGGTTGGGCTGATTCTTATTTTGGAAATGATGGAAGAAGTGTAGTTGATCCGAAATAGATTCATCATAGAACAAATTCATACAATATCCTATACAGACCAACAGTAGTGGCTTCAATATTTTTAGGTTTTTGATTGGTTTATTTTTATAGTTTCACCTCACTTGGGACACCATTTGTTGGGTAAGAAAGGTAAGTTAGCACCGATGTTTTCGGGCCCATTAGAGATCATTGGATGACTTGTAAAGGTGTCATATCATTTGGAATTACCATCTCATTTGACCTCAATTCATGACATGTTTCATGTTTCCTACATGAGGAGGTATCAACTGGATATTTTCCATGTTATTGAATGGTAGAATGTTGATCTTCATCCTAAAACCATTGTTGTCGAGCAACCAATTCAGATTTTGGATCTCTGGGGTAAGACACAGCATGGTAAAACAATTCCATTGGTCTATATACTATGGAAGTGTATATAGTATATCTTTAATGACTCATATTTTCATTTTTTTTATTTTTAGAAATTATTTGTGAAAATTCTGAGACCAGGAATTGAGACGGCGTTCAATTTCGTGGCCCGATGTGCTTGAAACAATTCATCGAAAATTGTACATTTTTTAATAAAATGAGTGAGTGATTTTCATGAAAAATTGAAATAACTCGTAAATGGGTGCCCAGATTATGAAATATGAGGTCATTGTTGTGTTCAAAGAAGAATATTTACCTTAGGTGAGGCCTAACATTGGCCGGCACGGGTCGTCTGTGAATGATAGTTTTTGTACGTAACCGAAAATAAAATAATTAAATAAAAATAATTTATTTTCAAATCCCTATGACTCATAAATGCGGACTCTAATTGGAAATCTGAGACCATCAATGATATGGTGTTTTCCCTAGGTATAATTAACTTTACATGGAACTATCCTTCTATGGAAAAACCCAAGAAGGACATAATCATCATTAAAAAAATTAAAGATAAATTATTTTGTTGACATAGAAAAGATTTACTTTACAATCATACTTATAATGAAATCCCATTGTTAGTAACATAACCCTATGAACACCATAGAATCGTTAGGGAGATCTTGGAGGATTTTCCCTTGGCTAATGATAACCGGATCGTGGATAGATGATTGACGCACAATGAAATCAAAGTATCTCTCCAACAATCACGGTGAAACTTCATTCTTCATTGGAGTTTGGGGTGTGTTGTTTTGATTATTATTTTCCCCATTCTTAGATTCAATGATGAACATAGGGAAACCTACGAACATGTTGATCTACAGTTCACTCATTCTTCCGGGATGTGATTTTCTTGTAGGTTTTTATGTGAGGATGATTATGATTATGTTATTTTTTTTTTGTTATATTGATCATTATTATAGAATTGATTGATTCTGGAATAAACAATGGACAAGGTTTATTCCTTGGGTTGTTCAATTGTGCTTTTTACCCCTATGTTTTTCGCATTCTTCTCGTTCTTCATGGGATATGAACGGATGATCATTGCGCCTATGATTATTGGAAAAATGATATAAAATTAGAGATCCAACCTCATGACAACCTAGAGGAGGTGCGACGATGATGGTGGTAGACATATCAAAGTATTTTTCTAGTTATCATTCTTTAGGGTGACTTTCATGCAGATGATTGGAATCAGTTTTTAGAGCTGTAAAAAGGTATGAAACCTACCGATTTGGTGTTGTAATGGAGAGACGACCCTAGATATTAAGTTTCAAGGTGAATGGATTATTGGAACGGACACCGGAGGATCAACTGAGGCATGTAGAGGAAGAACTGGCATTCTAGAAAATTCTAAGGAACACAGCATGTAGTCCGGACTATATAGGGTGTGGCCCTCACTAAGCGATGACTAGGGTTTTGGGAGGAATTCAAGTGTAACATGGCATGTGACCCCTATCAAACAGAATGTGAGACCTTCCTTGAGACTTGGCATGTACTCTAGGAGTACACAAACATGGGGTGGAATAAATATATTTCATACAAAGTGTGTAACCTTCCACATGACTTTGTTAAGATAGTTATGTGGACAACCTTGTGTAATTGTACATGAGAAAATGACACAGGTTAATGTCGTGTACTGTAACATGTCCAACAAACATGGATCAGACCATGAATAGTTTTACATGGTGTGTGAACCATTCTACATGTTGTTTATACCACTTCTACATGACATGTAAAACTGACACTGGTCATTGTACATGGGAAGTACCGAGGGTCAAGGGATACAGTGTGTGACTCTACTACACATTGTGTACTCTATTCTACATGGATTGGTGTCATTTCATACTCACACGAGCATGATCCCTTCAATAAGACTTTCTAGATAGAGTAGTTGGAATTCCCTTTAAGAGGCCCAAAGAAGGATCCTATATCTATTCTTGTTACCTAACTAGAGTCTTGGTATTGGCATGAAAAATCCTACCAATCATCAATCCTCTACTTAGTTGGTTATTCTAGATGAGTCATGGTATCACCCCATGGCCTGGAAGTGATCCTCATTTGTGTATCGTCATCTTCCCCACGCATGGAGTGAGTTCTCCCAAAGTGAGTGTGTCGTATCTCTCTTCATATCTATCTGTTTATCTCTCTAATGATGGTTTCTCATGAGTAGCACCTCTCAGACCAACGCCATCAGTGCTATTAGACTCATATGTATGTTCTCTTGAATGAGTGATTTGTGTAATCTTTAGACTGAATCTATAGTGTTGGTATATGATAATTGTGACTTAACTCTAGACTATGAGTATGGGTTTGAGAATATCTAGATATCTTTGTTATATGTTCTATAGACACATACTTGTGTATAGATTATTAGATATTTACTTTATTTATTTCTTTGTGTTTTTAGTGTGTCCTACTAAGTATTTTTAAACTCACCCCCACACGTGATTTTACCGCATGTGTCATGTCTTGTGTAGACATGCGAACTTTTTGATAGTCCTAGGTGGACCAGGAATAGGACCTGGCGGTTCTTTGTGATTTCAGAAATTTTGTGGTGTTTTTATAGCTACAAACAACATTCCCAATACATTTTGTTTTTAAGTTGGACTTTTTAGTTTACAGACTCTTTCTTTTGATGGTCTTTTATTCTGGCCTAGTTTACTTTAAGGAACTTTACTTTCCCTATTGTACACTGTTGGTTGGGTTTAGTGGTATGCATGAATTTTTTTCCTTAGTGTTTTTTACATTTCAACATTTTTGGGCTTGGAGATGTGTGTGTGTGTGTGTTTCTGGGTACTTAGTTAATGCATCCCATGTTAGTGATATGCATAATCGATTCTAGTCACCAGCCCATAGCCTATTAGAGGTGGGATTGGGGAGTCGTAGTACAGGCCCCATTGGGACAGGTCATGACAGAGTGGTATCAGAGGTGGTTGGTTCTACCTTAGGACCAAGAGTATATGAGGTTGGTTTGGGGAAACATTGTTTAGTGTCTCGAGTTTGTATTTTAGTCCAGAGACTCCAGTGTTGGTGTAGGGACCGATGTATCCATACACTAGGACTCTGATAACCTACTTTTTGACTCAATATATGAGAACACTGGTTACAGGGAAAAAATAATGGTACATGCATAATATATTAATGGGTTTTGGTTTCCATTTCCTTCCTGAGTTATCTCTCTAAATATAATCATTGATCGTGGTACATCTTATTCTCTTGCAGGATGTATTCACAACATATACCATCTAAGATTCAGCAGTTTGATCATGAGGATGACCCCCTAAGTGGTAAGGCTTTGATACATGGATGGGTTCCCCATATGTTACCTCCAGGTGGGGAACTATCCATACCTCCACTTGTAGAGAAGCACATGGTACTCATAGTACCAATGGATGAAGAGCATAGGATGAGTGTGATTCATGTGTTTAAGCAGCAGATACCCCTCAGGTTCCAAGGAAAACCTAACACACAAGTGGATGAGGACTACCTTTAGGTGGTGAACCATGTTTTCCGTCTATTTAGGACACCAGCAGATCAGATGGTGGTTCTAGTGGCGAGCCTTCTCTTTGGATCAGTAGGGAGATAGTGGGGTATAGATACCTAATCTTATGATGAGGTGACCCTTCCGTGGGAAGTGCTTGGGGACGTTTTTAGAGAAGAGTTCTCACCTAATAAGTTGAGGGTTATGCATATCCAAGAGCTTCTATAGCTCCAATAGGACAACATGTTAGTGTCTGAGTATGCATCGATGCATACCTACCTCTCCATGTACTCAATGGATATGAAACACGATCAACACTATAGGGATCATGACTTATAATGAGGTTTTCATAGAGAAATCTAAGCCAGTGTATCCCCTTTGTGCATTCCTACCTATATTGGGGTGATAGAGAAGGCTTTGGTGATTTATATTTACTTGGATAGACAAATACATCCGGTGGTAGTCAGAAATGTCTAAGAAAGAGTAGATACCTCAGCATCAAGAAGCTGACATCATCCTTAGAAATATAGACATGGAAGACATCACAATAGAAAGACCTATAACATGGATTCTACCATTCATGACTCACATGGGGGGTCCAGTCAGCCTAGAGCAAGTCAAATCTATTCTTTTGGAAGTATAGGACATATCTCTAGAGATTTTCCAATCCATCGAGCTACTAACAGGGAGATAGTGGATGGTCTACTGAGTTAGAGTTAGAAATAGGAGTAGGCAGATCCATAGGGTGGAGGAAATAGAAGAGAATCTGGGAGAGAAGCTGGATGTGGTGTAAATTTAGGCATGTTACCACCACCACCCATAGGTAGTCCGTAAGAGGCTCAAGGAGATGAAGGACAGAGGTAGGGACAACTGCATTCGGTTGAGGTGTATGACCTAGAGGATCCAAGAATGATTCAAGGTATGATATGTGTCTTTTATAATTTAGCTTCCATAATGATAAACACTAATACTATTCATTATATTCTTGTCACAATATTTGAGACCTTGATATTATGATTAGACCATTGACTAGACCCTTACGCTTAGATACACCTACTGGAGGAGATTTTATGATCACACTTATGTTGATAGTGTGATCTGATGTTTAGAGACAAGAGTTTTATTTGGAACCTCTTGGTGGCAGTGTTGAGGCCATACGACATCATTATTTTTATGGATTGGTAATCTTTTGTCCATGCTCAGATAGACTATTTTAGGTGAAGGGTGTGGTATGTCTGCAATTATTGAATGAGGTTTTCCTTTATCAGAGAAAAGTAAACCCATGCATCATTATATGGAATCAAGCATAAGAGGGTGCAACCTATTACTCATCATTTGGCTAGCCTGACCCTCATAGAAATAGATGTTATGAGATTTCAGTTCCTAGTAGTAGTGGTGGAGTATGAGGACATCTTTCCAAAAGATGTTTTAGGATTACTTCCCCATCAGGAGATAGAATTCTATATTATTTTACACCTCAGTAAGACACCGATATTAGCACCAACATATCATATATCTCCCACAAATCTTCAAAATATAAGGGTGCAGTTAATGGACTTTCAGATGAAGGGATAAGTAAGACCCAATGTTTCACCTTGGGTAGCCCCAGTTTTGTTTACAAAAATAGGATACATAAGCTTAGGGTTGTGTGTGGATTTTCAGCACATAAACCATGTGATCGTGGAGAATGAGTATCCAATACCAAGAATTGATGACCTATTGAAGTATTTGAGAGGGTCACAATCACTAAAAAATATTTCACATTCTCCAACAGAGACATATCTGTTTGTAAAAGTACATTTTTTGTTTGTAAAACGTTTTACCAACATATATGTCCCTATCACTAAAATGTTTGTAAAAACTCTATCACTAAATGTTTTTACAATAGATTAAATCATTTTTTTACAATTATAATAACACCAATAGATAATATATATGTTGGTTAAAATGTTTAGCAACAGGTTCTAGTGACAAATTATTCTGTTGGTAAAAATATTACCAACATATAATATTTGGTATTAAAGTACATTTGAATAAAAATTATAAATTTTTATTTATTGTAAAATTTCATATTATATTTATTAATTAATCATATATAATACATATGTTTTAATTATTAAAAAGAAACGATTTTCACATGAGTTCAAAATTAGAAAAAATAGTAATTAAATTAATAAAAAAATTATACCTCCCAATAGGATCCATCACACATCCTACCAACCCACAATGCCCCCCCCCCTCCCAATGCCAACGAGCCAACACCATCTCATCCATGTCAGCGATCCAACAACAATTCATCCATGCCACACCAGGAACTAGCGATCACTAGCCACCCATCCATGTCTCAGGACCAGTGAGTTAGCAGCAGCCCATCCATGCCACACTAGGGACCAGGGAGCACCATTAACCCATCCATACCACACCAAGGGTCAGTGATCACCAATAACCCATCAGTTCCCCAAGACTAGCGAGTCAGCTCCAACTCAAATCAATGCAAACCATGACTATTACAAAGTTAACAAACCCAAAAATTACCCTGAAAGCACAGGACCTGACCAATATTGGTCCTCAAAAGTATTAAATAAAAAGTAAAAGAAGTTCATGCATTACATGTGGATTTATAAATACAAGTGTAAATCACTCCCCGCATATATGTCTTCACCAATAGTGTACTATATTCAGGTGTTGTGAAAGACCACATGTTGCTCATATTTGTGACCACCTTATTTGAAAACGATCCACCATCAGATTGCCTTCCCAGTATACATATGAAAAAATCAGGTTGATATGCTTTACCTGGTTCATGCACTAGATCCAATGACCAAGATCTTCTAAGGAACATCTCTGGTTCTTTGCTTTAATTCCCCCGCTACAATTTTAGATTCATACTTCAACCATAAATAATTACAGTTATGTTGGACATCATATTTAATAGCATGGATAATGGCCCATAATTTATAGTCATAGTCAAATCCAATCCCAATAAAATGATAAAAGCAATGCTTGACAAACCCACAGTGGGTCTGAAAAACACTTACACAATGTGATGACTCTGTAATACCCAATGCAGCTCTATCAACATTGATTTTGATCCAAAAATTAATAGGAGGAATCCAGGTTACATATTTAAATGTAAGTGGTTGTTTTGATATGCCCACAGCATCTAGAAATCTCAAGCCATTTAGGACATAAAAAGTGTTATATATTACCCCAATCTAAACCCTCGAAGCATCAAAATTTTCCCTATGAATGACATTAATAACATTGGGCATTGAAGGTGCAATATTGTCAAAGGCCTATGCATTATGTGCCTGTGAAACAGTAGAAAATAAAAAGGCCACAACTACTAAAATAAAATTGGAAACCATCTCACTCAGGCCGAAAGATCCAATGTGCAGCATGTGTTGTCCCCTACTAGTTAGAGCAAAGCTGCAATCCAAAGAGATCACCAAAATACCTCTAAAGGACCTATGCGAAACCACTTTCCATGAAGACATGCTATGTATTTTCTTCATTCCTCAAGTATAGGTGGCATGCAAAGACTAAATACTACCCAGCCCTCCTTAATTGACCATGTATTGGCAGCCTGATCTTCCATATCCTCCAAAGAAGAATATATCTATAGGGTTGAATAAAATGTACCTTAAATTTTGAGATCCATGTTGGTTGGGGAGAATAATTATCACACTGTATCTTGTAAAAGTCTTTCACATTGGATTTACCATGCCTGTTGGGTTTCCAGACCAAGGTACCCACATCCATAAAGCAGAAGTTTTGAATCTCCATCCTTATTTGAGGAGGAACAAAACAGTCTAGAGTATTAACATAAAGAAATAGATCAGTAAAATACATCATGGACCTGTCTATTGGAATAGTGATGATATCATTAATAGGGCTACTTAGCAATGAGGTAATTCAACAGTTGATCTTGGACTGTTGAGCCACCATCTGGAAAGTATTCTGCATAATGTGATTGAATTCTTGCTAAAGAGATGTCAAAATATAAGAATTAAGGTGATGAGAGTGGCCATTCAACAATTTCATCTTGAACCTATTTGAGAGAAAACCACACAACAGGTCATTAGAGCTTAGGAGAATCCATGTGAATTTTCCAATAAGCCCTTCATTAAAATATCATTCCTTCATTATATCTATATCCGTACAAAAATCATGAAATGAACATAACTCATACCATAAAAAACAAGTGAATAAATAGAATAAGGAACATGGTTTTATTTTTATTTAGTATTCTTAGATGGATATTCATGTGGTGGATTAGGGGGATGTGATTTAATTTTGGATTCTATGGCATTTAAAACCCAAATTTTTTATTATTAATGCTTTGATAGAAAATGATTTTAAATTTTTATGATAGGATAATTGATTCTATGGTGAGGGTGAAAAAATAGGAGTTAAAACCTTAACCGTGCACTAAAGAATCGATCGGTGCATCCTAAATAATGAGAGTTCAAGGGGTGTGGTGACAGAAAAATCATAGAAATTTCACTTAACCACCACTTCTATAAGACAAGAGTAGCCTCATAGGGACTCTTTATTATAGTAGTAATCTCTTTAATACCATGAGAGTGTATTTTAGGGACTTTGTAATGTTTATTGTCAGTTTTTATTGATAATTCACTTGATATGCTTTACATGGTCAATTACTAACCTAATTTCCTCACACACCACTCATTGGATTTGGCCTCCTTGTTGTAGATTTTGGTTTTCTCTCACTTCCCTATACCATACACTCATACACTAGCTTTAAATATATAAAAAATTAAAACATATATATTTCTTACTTATCACACACAAAACACCACTATTTAATACTATTTCTTCCACCACACCTAAGTTAATTAGTCAATTATCCAAAACCTATCTTTGTACAAATGACCCAGTTCTAACTGATATTTAAGATCATAATTTCTACAACTAGAAATTGGTATCATTATTAGGGATAGTTGAAATTATTTAATTGATTTATATCTATTTTTAGATTAAAAAACAAAAAAACAATATATATACTCAAATTGGAATTCACAGCATTTACACATTTTCAAACAGAATTGACTTTCTATAATTCTAACAATAGAAATCTTATATTCAGATGCATATTGAGGCGTTAAAGAAGCTCTATATAATCCACTTTTAAGCCCCTAAATTAAGTAATTAAATTTCACATACAAGGGAAAAATTCATATACACTATCAAGGTATGTAAAGTGGAGAAACACAACATTCTATGTGAAATAAAATTGGCAGACAACACCGCTATCATGTGCCCAAGCATACTGGAATCAAGCTCTACCGAGGTTGAGAGGCCTGTAAATTACCCAAGTGAGGGGATTGCTCAAACATTATGATATCACCAATATAATGGGATCATATTCTCAAAAAACATCAATTAGAAGCTCTAGGAAATTTTCATGGTGATCAAGGAGATGATGCCTACACATTCATCAAGGATTTTATAATAGCAGTGAATACTTTCCCTCTCAAGGTATTGATTGAAAAGAAGTAATGATTAAAACTATTCCCATGTTACTTAGGGGAGGCAATTGGATGGATACTCCAATATAAAGAATACACATTTTACAATTGGGAGTCCACCTATAGTGATTTTTTAAGAAGGTATTACCAAATGGAGAAAACCAAGGGAATGAGGAGGGGAATAAGCATAAATATTTATGTGGTTCTCTTAAATGGTTAAAGAAACAAGAATAAAATTTAGTGAGTGAGAAATTTGTTGGAATCCTTGAAAAACCAGTCCAATCACTGACTTCACACATGTCTACAATAACATGTTTGTGACATTTTCTTCCTAATCCATGATACCCAGATAAACAGAAAAGGATGAAATCAGATGAGAGGGATTATATGAGGGGTGAAACACTAAATCATTATTAATAAAACAAGACTTTAAGAATTAAATGACACAGGATTACAAAATAGAACATAATTCTAATACTATAATTCTTGAAAAAGTTCTAATAAAAACCAATTGACAAAATTTTCTTCATTATTTTGTATCTCCTTATGATCAAAAAACAAAAAACATAAAAAAATGAAAATAAGAAATAAGCATAAGTATTTTATGTGATTTTCTCAAATGGTTGAAAGAAACAAGAATAAAATTCAATAAGTAAGAATGTTTTCAGAATCCTTGAAAAATAGTAAATTCAATAGAGTTAATATTTGCCTTCCCTTACATAGAAATATAATAATTGCAATAAGTAGAAATGTATGACAATAAGTATAAAACCTTGTAGTTAAAGTTAAAAAAATCTGGAAATTTGAAACTCTTTAATCACCCAGATCGTCTATGATTTTTCTACTCAATCCATCCTATTCAATTCTTCAAAACTCAAATGCTTTTAAAAGTCTATGCATTTTATATAAGAACAAAAATTAACATGAATCATAGAAAAATTTCCCACAAACTAATAGGAATAATACAAGGAACAACCTTTGGTGAAACTGTGAAACTGAAACATATAAATTGCACCCACAAGATCCATAGCACACCTTAAAAAGATAAGTCCATCGCAATGACATGAACATCACAATTAGGTTCCATTTGATAAAGATTTATAAAAACAATTATAAGACATAATAAGTACTTATGTATACTATAACTTATTTAATAGAGGAAATTGGATGTACCTAGTTTATGCATGCCCCAATGACAAGTCCGACATTTCTTCCAAATTCAATGCACAACTTCCAAAAAGTGCTTTATCAGTAAGTTGATGAATAGTCTGTAATATAATATTGCTCAACAATGAATAAAAGGTCATGCGATAAATGTAATTAACATGGGAACTAAGACTAAAGGATCACAATTAACAAAGAAAATATTAGTATTGTATTATCAAAGAAACTAAATACAAATAATGCATAAAATAATTAATTTTAAATACTAAAATAATCTATGATTCATGAGCATGGAATACTACTAATTTAAAATTACATAAAAATATCACTGTGATGCTCAAAATATAAATGAAATTCAATGAATATATCAACTTTTGTCTATAGTTCAACTAATTAAATCTTTGAACACAAGGCATGATTATAAAAACTCTTGGAAGTGTAGACATTCATTTTTAAATTCAATGGTACACTAGATGATTAGTGAAATAAAATGAATATATTGAATTTACACACCACAAAAAATGATAATCAAACATTAATCATGAAAAAACACAACATTGAGTCATTCCACACAACAAATCAAAAAATGAAATTTAACCAAACATTATTCACAAAAGTAAGAATGAATATCTTTCTAAGTAGATTATTGGTGGTACATTCAAATGTAAAACATTCAATCTCTACAAATTTATGGTGTGAAGTTTTTATGTGCATTTTATATTATACTACATTCTATAAAATGAAAACATTTGAGTTCAATTAAAATGATAATCATACTTTATAATGAAACATGCATGGATCCTGGTCAAACTTTTTTTCAAAAAATTGTCTATTCATCATCATAGGTCCCTTGATATTTCCAAAATCAAAATAGGGTGAAACAATTAATTATCAAGTATAAAGAGTCGGGTTCTTTTCGGTATAACCAATGTATTTGCATTAACTAGATTAAATTAACCCATTAATAACTACTATTTATAAGTGGTTCATCCATTTTATGATGACAAACATGGTTTTTTAATCCATGAAATATGAAATGTAAAATATATGCATTCACTTAACATTCACAGCAAAAAATTCAGATATAGTGACAAAAAATTCACATTTTTTCGCATCCAATAAGTTCTTCATAATCAAATTCATTTATTTTTTAGCTCAAATTAAATTTTCACCTTGTCTTGTCAATATTTTGAGTAAAGTGGAATAAAATTATCATAGAAATAAATATTTCCACCTAATTACAATCACTTTTGTGGAGAAAGTGGAAAATATGTGAGCTAGGGAAGCATGGATGAGAATACACAGTAGACGGAGGATGAACAACATCAGCGAACTGAAGGGATGGTTGGAGAAGGTAAATGTACCTGGTGATTAGTGGTGTGGAATCGACCAGGTAGATGAATTTGGGGGAACAAGGGAGGAGGGAAGGAGGAGAGGCTGTTGGGGGGCAAGCGTGATGGGTAGCTGGGGAGTTTTGGAGCCGAGGAGGCACGACCGTAATTGAGGTGGTGGAGACGACGTCGGTGGGGAGGTCGATGGGAGAAATCAGCGTCAATGATCGGGAGAGGGGGGCATGTGGCGATGGAGTGGAAGCACGAAGGGGAGGAGAATTCGATGCAGTGGAAGGGAATCATGGATGATTAGGGACCCGGTGGTGCTAGGGTTATTTTTAAATAAAAAAATTATATATTTTACTAATAAATAACCTATTGGATTCAAATAAATACATATTATTTTTTAATGATATGTTTCAAAATATTCTTATGGTAAACAATTTATAGTTAATAATTATTTTTAAATGTTGGTTTTGATCTATTTCAATATATTTTTGAATGATCTATATTTCAACATATTTAAAAAAATGTTGGTATTATTTTTGAATCATCCATTTGAACCTATTTTTTAATATGTTTATAAATTTGTTTATTGGTTATCATGTTTTTATTTAATATATTTGTTCAATTAAAATATCGTAATAATTTATATTTTTTATAAAAAAGTATTTAAATGTTTATTAAATGAAAATAATTATAAATATATGCACTATTTATAGATAAAATTAAAAATTTGAATCAATTAATGAGATATTTTTATTAAAACCTCTAAGATTATATTGAATTTGATCATAAAAATAATAATCTATATAAAAAATTTGGTATCTCTTAATTGGTTATTATCATGGAATGAATTATTGTAACTAATTTTTTTAATGGTACAAGATTTGTTGGTAATAGTTATTATTAACAAAATATTCAAGTGTTAGTAAAAAATGTTTGTATTAGTATGATAAAACAATAAATTTAATTGTTGGTAAAATATTTTTTGGTGTTAAATGATTAACACCAACAAATATATATGTTGATAAAAATAAGTATTGTTACTTTAAATTAATACCAATAAAACTTAATATCTATTGGAATTGCTCATTTTAACCAACATATATATTATCTGTCAATAAATTTCTATTGGTATAAATCATTTTTTGTAGTGAATAGCTCTCGAATGTTGACCCCATGTCAATGATTTCATAAGTTGAGGTAGATCTTGATGATTGCCCAGATCTGGAGTTTACTGGAGAAGGGTGTCGATTATGTAGTGTTTTGTGTTGCATCAGGGACCGGACCTTGTTATGTCCTAGTGCAGAGGAAAGTAGTGGTTGACTATGGCTTATTCATGTTGAGTCTACAATAGCATAACTATTCCACCCATGATCTTGAGTTGTTAGTGGTAGTCTTTGCATTTATGATGAGGTGAAACAACCTGGTGGGCGAGCAGTTTATTGACTACTCCAATCAAAGGAGTCTCAAGTATATCTTCTCCCATAAGGATCTGAACTTGAGATAGAGGAAATGGATAGAGTTCTTCGAGGACTATGACTTTGATATTTTCTATACTTTTGGGAAGGGGAACATGTTGTAAGATACTCTCAATGAGAGAACTAGTTTGAAGTTGTTGAATGAGGCGTCAGAGTAGTTGACCTCGTTGTAGTTATTATTTGTGGATAGAGATGATGTAGCTTACCTTTTGTCGATGGTTTTCACCCCTACACTCTTGCAGCGAGTTAGGGAGGCATAAATTGGGGATACCCATTTCAATACCTTATATGATCAGATTTCTATAGGGAATGCCCCTAATAGATATTCCCAAGGTGGGTAGCGCATCATAATTTTCATAGGATGCACAGTTGTACTAGTGTAATTGTGAGAGGAGGTTCCATGGGAGTTTCATAAATCCCCTTGGGTGGTACACCCCAGTGTGTTGAAGATGTATAGGACCTCCGATGTTCGTTTTGGTGTACAAGGATGAAGAAGGAAATGACAGAGTTTATTTCTCGATGCCTTACATGCCAGCAGGAGAAGGTCGAGCACCAGGTTTTAGTGGGTGTAGCTCAATCCCTTGAGGTACCGAAAAGGAAGTGGGATGAAATATCGATGGAATTAATGAAAAGTTTACCAATTATTTCTAAAATACATAATTTAATTTGGGTGATCGTTGAACGACTCACCATTTCGGCCGACTTTTTAGCTCTTTGAGAGAAGAGTTCAGTAGAGATATTGGGATTCCTCACATGTAAGAGATAGTTTGAATCCATAGAGTCCCATAAATGATAGTTTCAGATCATGATGCTTGTTTCACATCCCTATTTTTGAAGGGATTACAGGAGGTTTTTGGGACTCAGTTTTACTTGATCACAGTGTGTCACCCAAAAATAGATGGCTAGACGGAGTGGGCCATTCAGGTCCCAGAGGACATGTTGTGGGCTTGCATGTTGGACTTAGGTCGTAGTTGGGAGGATCACCTAACACTGATGGAGTTTTCATGAAAAACAGATTACCCTTCCACCAATGGTATGACACCATTTAAGTCCTTTTAAGGGTGACCCTGTTGGTCACCACTTTGTTGGACTAAACCCAAAGATTCATCACTAATGGGCCCAAAGATGGGGCTAGCTACTACCGTGATAGTGAAGATCATCCAGTAGAGGATGAAGACTACACAGATCCTGAAAAATTCTTATCATGATAGGAGATGGAGGCCTTTGGAGTTTTAGGAAGGAGACCAGGTCTTCCTTCGGGTCTCACGTCGATGACGGTTGTGGATATTTGGTTGGGGAAGCAAGTTATCTCTGAGTTTTGTCATCCCTTTTCAGATACTTCATAGAGTTGGAGAGGTGGAGTATCTCTTAGCTCTACCCATATAGTTGAATAGGGTACATGATGTATTCCATGTGTTTCAGTTGAGAAGGTACGTGCATGACCCATCGCATGTCATCGACTGGGGCGATATGGATATCAAGGATGGAATGACTTTTTCTGAGTACCCAGTGAATATTGAGGATCGAATGAAGAGAATCCTTTGTGGGTGGTCAATTCCTTTCATGTGTGTTCATTGAAGCACTGGAATTTCTAGGAGAGCACATGGGAGATAGGGGCTCATATTCATGCATAGTACCCACATTTTTTGAGTAGAATTGTTTTTGGCTTTCAAATGACATAAAACCTTATGGTGGGTAGAATTTAACGACTCATATTTTCCCGATTTTTAGTTTTAGAAATTATTTAGAAAAATTCTAAGACCAGACGCTAAGATAGAATGTGATTTTGAGGCCCAGTGTTCCCAAAACAATTCATTGAATTTTTTTTTGTTTTTAATAAAGCGAGTGAGTAGTTTTCCTAAAAAATATAATAACTCTTCAATGGGTTCCCATATCAAAAATATGAGGTCACCATTGTGTTCGAGGAAGTGGTTTTACCTTAGTTGAGGCCCAACCTTGGCTGTCATAGGTCAGCTGTGAAAGATAGTTTTTGGATGTAACTATAAATAAAATAATTAAATAAAAATTATTTTATTTTCAAATATTAATAACTCATGAATGGGGACTCATATTAAAAATCTGAGACCATTGTTTAGTTTATAATGTATTGTTTTCCCTATAAATGAATTGACTTTATTTAGAATGGGTCTTATATGGAAAAACATGAGAACGAAATAGTCATCATTAAATAATTTAAAGATAAATTACTTTGTTGGCGTAGTGATGATTTTCTTTAAAATCATCCTTATGAATAAATAATAGGGTTATCTGTATAACCTTGGTAACATCGAAGAATACCTACGGAGAGGTTGGACGATTTTCCCTTGGTGAATAATGATCGACATGCAATGAAATCAATGGTTCTCTCCAACGATCACAGCACAACTTCGTTCTGGATCGGAATTTGAACCCAATGAGGTAGGTCATTTTGTTCTAATTATTATTTTCACCATTCTTAGATTAAATAATGAACGCGGAATAACCTATGAACATGTCTATCCACGATTCGCTCGTTCTTGTGGGATGGAAATTTCTTGTGGGTTTTTATTAGGGGTGATTATGTTTGTTAATGTTTTGTTATCCTGGTCATTCTTATGAAATAGATCAAGGACAGAATGAAAAATGGCTAAGGTTCATTCCATGCATTGGTCAATTGTGTTTTTCTCCCCCCAATGTTCTCTGTGTTCTTCTGTTCATTGCAGGATATGAATGGATGATCATTACACCTCCAATTTTTTGTGCAAAGATCTGAAATCAAATATCTAACCTCATGAAAGCCTAGTGTAGGTGCAAAGATTATGGGATTGGATAGATAAAATTATTTTGGGAGACATTGTTCTTCAGGCGAATTTTGTGCGAATAATAAGAATCATTTTTTGGAGCTAATCGAAGGCCCAAAACTGAATGATCCAGTGTATCAATGGAGAGATGACCCTAGATCATTAGTTTCAAGGAGAACAGATCATCAAATAAAACACTAGAGGATCAACCAAAGTTCATAGAGGAAGAACTTGTGTTCTGGAAAATTCTAAAGAAAACGACATGTAGTCCGGACTACACGGCGTGTGCCCCCCACTGAGTGGTGGAAAGGGTTTCAGGAGGTAGTAAAGTGTCACATGGAATGTGACCCCTATCAAATAGCATTTGGGACCTTTCTCAAGACTAAGCATGTACTGTAATTCCCCGACCCCAGAAGCCCAGAGTCGGTGCATTATGAAGTATCATTGTCATGATCATAAAAGACCAAGTCTCGAAAGACCGATTAGTTTAGTAGCCTGGGATGTACTAGATACATTCATAAGGTTTAAATTACATCATAAAATGGAAAACTACAACAATATTGTCTCCATAGACAACACTGAGATACATAGACTATCCCTGGAGGTCAGTCATAATATACTTTTTTGCATCCTGGGAAAAATAAAACATAGAAAGGGGTGAGCTCAGATGCTCAGTAAGGATAACATTATAGTCGAAACATTTATAAATAAGCATAAACATTTAAGGCAGTGTATAAGACTATAACAAAAGCCTTTTTAAACTTTAACTTAAGCATAATATGGAAAAGATAAAATCAAATAATGCCATTTACATATTCACATGGATATTATACTAGTCAAATGATCACATGAAATATCAATAACCACTTTCATAATGATGGAATGCATAATTCCAGACTATCATAACCACATAGTCAAGGGCTTGTGCCAAGATTACAAATAATATTTTGTCAAGGCCTTGTGCCAAGATACTAGTTTGTCTCATGAGACCTACCGATGCATCGAGGAACTATAGAAGGCTCCACCCATCACTTACTAAGTCCAATGAATTCCTCATATGAAGAGTTTGAAACATAACATAAAAATCCATAATAAAACTAGCATATGAAATGTCAATACTTTATCCATAAACCATGAATGGTATAAAAATAACACATCCACAGTCAAACATAACTCATTCGATACAATATGAAAAATTTTATTGTATCATATTAACCTAAATCGATAATAATGAAGGATATTGACATAGATGAAAATAATCATCAAAACTATTAGAGAGAAATATCCCCCTTTTTCTTGAAATCATTTAAAAGTCACACTATTTTTCAAGAAGCCATTTAAAAATTGATTTTTGAATAAAAGTGTCCCATACCACTTTGAAACTTTAAAAAGTAATTTTAATTTTAAAACTTTAATTTCCATATAAATAAATCCTTAAAACCATTTTTAAAACATGGACATTAATGAGAAAGATTTAGAATATTAAATCTTTAAAACATTTAAAATGATATTTTAGTTAGAGTTTCTAACCAAAAGAGAGACACCTGAATAAAATTAATTGAGGTAATAAAAACTTTTTAATATCATGAGAATAAAGGTATTCATTATATACTATGTCAAATAAGATTATATACACCATATAAAAGTGATTTGGTGTATAACAACAAAGAAGTCTCAATGGAATGTAAATTGAGATGAAATCTCTTATAAAGACTGTATCCTTAGGTTAAGGATAATTCGATGACATAATTATGTGTTACAAATATAAATACACTCAATATGATTGGATATTTAGTGTAAATCAATCAGAGGACATTCACACATATTCTTGTAAAAACAACACCAATGAATTGGATATTTAACTCCACAAATAGAGATTGAGTTAAAATTACACTTACCAAGTTCATATAGATGACTTAGAAATTTATCAATGGAGTGATTATGTGTATCATAAGTATATCCACAGAAAGGGAAGTGGAAGTTATGACATAAGAAAATGAATAGTGATTCCACACATAATCTTGGAGTAAAATAATCAATGAAGTATGTGTAAAGCCGAATGAGTGGAAATTGAAATTTCAAATTCCCTTATCGATTTGGTAACTTAAAAAACATACACCCATGAAACAATGATCATAAAATGATGATGTAAATATAAATAAATTAAAATATATTACAAAATGAATACAATCATGGGCAGTACACACACCACATGCAATAAATAAGTGGCAAACAATGGGAATCTCACGGAATTAAAAGTGAGATAAGAAACCCCTTACTTTGTAATTTTTCCTTGATCAAGGGTAGGTTAAACTCCTCTATAATGGTGAAATAATTTTTATTTAATTATAAAATAATAATATACATTAATATGATATCATATATTATCTTTTAACATTGATTTGTTAATAATATCTTAGTATTATCGTCGTTTCGGGTGTTAATAGATTCGTTTTCCTTTATATTATTTGTTATGTGAGCCATATTGTTTATGGATGGGATGTATATTATTCATATACAGAATTATATTAAGTCTTTAAACATTATTTTTAACCATAAAATGAAAATTACTCTTGAATGGATACTATGGGGAATGAATCTTATCATGTTCGTGGAGATGGTAGTCCGTACGTATGCACGAGCGACAATATCATTATTTTGATATTAAAATAATATATAATTGGATGTTATATCATATATAAAGAATCATTATCATTTTATATTTATTATTTACCTGAATTAAACATCATTATTATACCCATCCAAATAATAATGTATTGAATAACAATTACACCACGACGTGGAGACGGTAATCCGTCCGTACGCACGTATGGTGACATGTCATTCAAAGGATAGATAGAATAATGAAGATGGCTGTAACATATTTATAATAACAACATATTATAGATAAGATACTGGAGTTTTTATTTTATAATATAAATAACAAAGAAAGAAGAAGTGTAGGAAGAAAAGAACTTGAAAGAGGGTGGTGAAATTATTACCTCTTCTTTGGGTTCTTCCATTTGATTTGATCAAAAGGGATCATTTGGAATTATGATCAAACTAAGGCCTATAGGTTGAATTGAGGGAAGTTAGGAGGATATTTGGTCAGGGGTTGG
Organism: Viscum album; assembly: GCA_963277665.1. NCBI lineage: Eukaryota > Viridiplantae > Streptophyta > Magnoliopsida > Santalales > Viscaceae > Viscum > Viscum album. The sequence goes on from OY728164.1 coordinate 1,182,999,564, forward strand.
CTGAGACAAATGTCTTTGAAGGTGTGAATTAGAGATAAGGGAGAGTTCCCTTTTATAAGAGGGGTGAGGGGAACCATAGGAAAAGATAGAAATATTATTTTATAATAAAATCATTTTTGGTTTCTAATGGATCCAAACTGATTTATTTCGAGGATAAGGTGGGTATAGGTTGAAAAAAATTCAACCAATAGTTTTTATATAGGTTTGGGTCACTTTATCAACCTTATCTTTTATTTTTAAATCTTATTTAATTTGTTTGACATTTACCATGTCTCTTTGTATTTTTATATTATATGATTAATAAACTTACTATAAACTTCCAAGAGACTGCCAAGTGGTTCAGTAATGATACACCTATCATTATATAAGTCCTTTGGCCGAACCTTAGATTTTTAGGAATATTATATCAATTTATAATATAATAATTGTTTTAAAAACTCCTTTATGTCAGTTTTGACACTATTTAATAATTGATTTTTTTAAGTCTTAAAAACTTTATTAATTCTAAAAAAATCATTTAATAAATACTAACATGTCATATTAACCAATAAAATTCGTTTATGTCATCAAAACTTTCAAATTATATTTATTTTAACATTTATAATTCTAATTATTTGATTCTTTCATTAATAAGGAAAATACTGCATCATTATTGTGTCATAAATAAATGTAATTATTCAATTTTTAAAAATTATAAATAAAATACAATTATGTACAAAATATTTTTATCTTTCTATTTAATATTTATAGTCTAAAATATAACATATATAACCCTATGTAAAAAAAATTCTAAAAGATAAATGCTTACGTCATTTTTGTATTTACTTTAACTTAATTAATATAAAGTATCATTATCACTTACAAGTGGTGCCAGGGGGTCCCAAAATCGACCCAAAGATGACCATGGTCGGACTTGTGTCAACCAATAGGGTTAGGACACATTTTAGGGTAATTTAATATTACTATATTATTTTTGTTTGACCCTTATTTACCAGATTTACCCTTTAACCATGGTAAATAAAATATTTACCGAAGTAATTATTCCTAATTCCTAAAAAGAAAAGTTACCTATTTACACAATTTGGACCTCCTGATTATAAATATGGAATATATTATTCTAAATTCAAAACACAGAAGTGGTAGAAATTAATTTAAAATTAATTCTCGTTGTGAAAACAAAAAGTGTGTTTTTAAGAAGTAATAACTATCAAAAGATTGGCACTTGCTTATGTCCAGTTTAAATGTGAAATTATGTCCAATGACCAAAATTGGATTAAATGGTAAAATTATAATCTAATTATACTTTAAAATCACTCAAATTCATAATTTATCACTATTAATTATTTCGATTAAAAAATTTGTTTTTAATTAAAATTTAGTAATTTTCACTATTCATCAAAATATAAAAGTTATCAGAAAAGTAACAAAAAATCACCCTAATATAATTTCTATATTATAAATCCAAAAATGAAGTCCATTTTGAAAGATAAATTTTATAAAATTTGAAAAAGTGGGTATTACTATTCATAACGGCTTGTTTGATTGGTTGTGGTGTGTTAGAACTCGAAGTTGCGTACAACACACACTACTGTATTATTCAAAGAGAATCGTACCGTGGAAGCTTGGGGTGTTACATTTTCCCCTCCTTCAATAAATTTTGTCCTCACAATTTTTAAAATTGGTCTTTGGAATATAATGGAATGTCCCACATCGGAAAAGAGTTAATAAAACTATCATTTTAAAAGAAAGAAAGAGATGTACAATGGTCACCTGAGATAACCTATACTAGGATTACATGTAGAAAAAATGGATATTGATGATAAAATAAGTGTCAAGTTCTGATGGATAGGGATATAAAACATGATTAGTTGAAAGTTAACAATAAGAAAACCACAAACTTGTGAAGGGACAAACAGTCAATAGTTTCCTAGTGGGAAAACTAAACAGACAACGTTTTTTTAAGTTACATTTAATAAAGATAAGAAATTTATTTATGAGATTGACCAAGAACATAAATAGATATACTTACTTTTTATGTAGAGTTTCATTCTTTAATAAATTTCTACTACTAACTCATTTTTTTAAATAATGAGTATTCAAGATGACTTGGTCGCACCGAAATAGCTAGAATCAACTTCTAGAGAATCACATGATTCACAAAGGATAAACTATATATTTACCTTGTCTATAGAGATTAATCCAAACCAAAATAGTTATTAAAATATCATATGATCTTCCAAAAGGATATTCCTTTAGAGAAAGAAACAGTTATTTTAATTTCTAAAATTAAACCAACAATACCACAAAGTTAAATAAATACCAATCAATAAACAATTGTCCTTAAAATCCTTCAATATAGTCCAAAGTAATATTGAAACCCAAAACTTAGAATAATTTGGTTACGTAGTCTTCGACGTAAAATTGTATCTCCAAATGACATTGACTACCCTTAAAATCACATACTTAAAAGTAATTAACCTAATCACATATTCTCTATTATAGGTTAATCCTTTCCATAAATAACCCAAATCACTATAAATCCAAAATAAAAACATAGATAAAAATCCACCATTACTCCTCAAATTAAATCTCATAGTATTCTATTTTCCTTAGGCATATAGTGTTCCCAAAAGAGCGAACGTCTTCCAAAATAAAATTTATCACTTAATCACCAAATCATTTTTCTATACTAAGGGTATTAGTTTGATAAGACATAAGATACCGAATAAAATTATTATTGAACAATAAAATCATTTAACTAATAATAATTAGTCACACTAACCAGGGACTTCACATAGTGATTTCTCCTAAACACTATATCTTTTACGCCTATCAACATTCCATTTTTTTCTCATTTCCACCACAGTTACCACCTTGTACATCATTCTCAAAGTTACTATTACTTCCTTGGAATCCAACCATTGAATAAAACTAGAAAGCATTGTGTGAGTAAGAGTAGTCATAAAATCATTTAGAGAATATCATGACAACATATTATTAATTTGAAACACCTTAGGATTAACCAAGGTCATTTATTCTCATCTTATATTAAAATACTTCAAATTGGTTTGTAAAGAAAATGTAAATTATCCTAAGAATATCCCCTAGGAGTTTCATAACCAAGAGTGCAACAAGGCTCGTTGTTGTGCACCAGTTCCTGTTCGAGTCTAGCTCAAAGTGGTGTTTTTGGGTTTTACCCCTAGGAACATCTGTGTCAGAGCCGCCTCTACCTGCTCGTATCCAGATAGGGATGTATTTCTTGTAAAACTCAAAAAATATATACAATACCAAAATTCTAGGAAGTTATTCTATACTAATCCTCAAAGTCTATCTTAGGGAAATGTGCTCTAATTAGAGTTTATCTAAATCTAGTTTTCAAGGTTTGTACTAAACCGCCCTCTGATACCAACTATAACGCCCCGACCCCAGAAGCCCAGAGTCGGTGCATTATTACGTATCATGGAATTGATCATAAAAGATCAAGTCTCGAAATACCAATTAGTTTAGTAGCCTTAAAATTACTAGATACATTCATAAGGTTTACATTACATCATGAAATGGAAAACTACAACAATATTGTCTCCACAGACAACACTGAGATCCCATAGACTATCCCTGAAGGTCATTCATAATATACTTCATTGCATCTTGGGAAAAATAAAAAATAGAAAGGGGTGAGATCAGATGCTCAGTAAGGACAACATCATAGTGGAAACATTCATAAATAATCATATACATTTAAGGTAGTGTATAAGACTAGAACAAAAGCCTTTTTAAACTTGAACTTCAGCATAATATGGAATAGAGAAAATAAAATAATGTCATTTACTTTTTCACATGGATATTATACTATTTGAATGATCACATGAAATATAAATAACCACTTTCATAATGATGGAATGCATACTGTCAGACTATCATAACCACATAGTCAAGGCCTTGAGCCAAGACTACAAATAAGATTTTGTCAAGGCCTTGTGCCAAGACACTAGTTTGTCTCATGAGACCTACCGATGCATTGAGGAGCTATATCGGGCTCCACCCATCACTTACTAAGTCCAATTCATTCCTCATATGAAGAGTTTGAAACATAACATAAACATTCATATTAAAACTATAATATGAAATGTCAATATTTTATCCACAAACAGTGAATGGTATAAAAACAGCACATCCACAGTCAAACATAACTCATTCGATAGAATATGAAAGATTGTATTGTATCAGATTAACCTCAATCGATAATAATGAAGGATATTGACATAGATGAAAATAATCATCAAAACTATTAGAGATAAATATCCCCCTTTTTCTTGAAATCATTTAAAAGTCACACTATTTGTCAAAAATCCATTTAAAATTGATTTTTGAATCAAAGTGTCCCATACCACTTTGAAACTTTTAAAAGGAATTTTAATTTTAAAACATTAATGTCCATATAAATAAATCCTTAAAACCATTTTTAAAACATGGAAATTAATGAGAAAGATTTAGAATAACAAATCTTTAAAATATTTAAAATGATATTTTAGTTAGAGTTCCTAACAAAAAGAGATACACTTGAATACAAATAATTGAGGTAATAAAAACTTTGTAATATCATGATAATAAATAGATTCATGATATACTATGTCAAAGTACATTATATACACCATATAAAAGTGATTTGGTGTATAACAACAAAGAAGTCTGAATGGAATGTAAATTGAGATGAAATCCCTTATAAAGACTGTATCCTTATGTTAAGGATAAATCAATGACATAATTATGTGTGAAAAATATAAATATACTCAATATTATTGGATATTAAGTGTAAATCAATCAGAGGACATTAACATATATTCTTGTAAAAACAACACCATTGAATTGGATATTTAACTCAACAAATGGAGATTGAGTTAAAATTACTCTTACCAAGTTCATATCGATGAATTGAGAATTTATCAATGGAGTGATTATGTGTATAAAAATTATATCCATAGAAAGGGAAGTGGAAATTTTGATATAAGCAAATAAAAAGTTATTCCACACATAATCTTGGAGTAAAATAATCAATGAAGTATGTGTAAAGCCGAATGAGTGGAAATTGAAATTTCAAATTCCCTTATCGATTTGCTAACTTACGAAACATACACCCATGAAATAAGGATCATACAACGATGATGTAAATATCCATAAACTAAAATATATTACAAAATTTATACAATTATGGGCAGTACACACACCACATGAAATAAATAAGTGGCGAATAATGGAAATATCACAGAATTAAAAGTGAGATAAGAAACCCATTACTTTGTAATTTTTCCTTGGTCAAGGGTAGGTTAACCTCCGGTATAATGGTGAAATAATATATATTTAATTATAAAATAATCATATTCATTAATATTATATCATATATGATCTTTCAACATTGATTTGTTAATAATATCTTAGTATTATCGTCGTTTCAGGTGTTAACGGATTTGTTTTCCTTTATATTCTTTGTTATGTGAGCCATATTTGTTATGGATGGGATTTATATTATTAATATCCAGAATTATATTAAGTATTTAAACTTTATTTTTAACCATCAAATGAAAATTATTCTTGAATGGATACGATGGTGAATGAATCTCATCGCGTTCGTGGAGACGGTAGTCCGTACGTACGCACGAGCGACAATATCATTATTTTGATATTAAAATAATATATAATTGGATGTTATATCATATATAAATAATAATTATCATGTTATATTTATTATTTACATGAATTAAACATCATTATTATACCCATCCAAATAATAATGTATTGAATAACAATTACACCATGACGTGGAGACGGTAATCCGTATGGTGACTGTCATTCAAAGGATGGATAGTATAATGAATATGGTTGTACCATATTTATAATAACATAACAGTATATAGAAGATATTGGATTTATTATTTTATAATGTAAATAAAAAAGAAAGAAGAAGTGGAAGAAGAAAAGAACTTGAAATAGGGTGGTGAAATTATTACCTCTTCTTTGGGTTCTTCCTTTTTATTTGATCAAAAGGGATCCTTAGGTTGGCTTTATGATCAAACTAATGCCTCTAGGTTGAATTGAGGAAATTTTTTATGATATTTTGGTAGTTATTGTCCAACCCAAATGGATTTGAAGGTGTGAATTAGAGATAAGGGAGAGTGCCCTTTTATTAGAGGGGTGAGGGGCACCTTAGGAAAAGCTATAAATATTATTTTATAATAAAATCATTTTAGGTTTCTAATGGCTCCAAACTGATTTATTTTAAGGCTAAGGTGGGGATGGGTCAAAAAAACTCAACCAATAGCTTTTATACATGTTTGGGTCGCTTTAATAACCTTATCTTTTAGTTTTAAATCTTAGTTAATTAGTTTGACATTTACCATGTCTCTTGGTATTTTTATATTATATGGTTAATAAACTTACTATAAACATCCAAGAGACCCCCAAGTGGTTCATTAATGATAAACATATCATTATATAAGTCCTTTTTCTGATCCATTGATTTTTAGGAATATTATATGAATTTATAATATAATATTTGTTTAAAAAACTCCTTTATGTCAGATTTGACACTATTTAATAATTGATTTTTGTTAAAGTCTTAAAAACTTTATTAATTCTAAAAAAATAATTTAAGAATTAATAACATGTCATATTAACCAATAAAAGTCTTTTATGTAATAAAAACTTTCAAATTATATTTATTTTAACATTTATAATACTAATTATTTGATTCTTTCATTAATAAGGAAAATACTTCATCATTATTGTGTCATAAATAAATTTAATTATTAAATGTTTAAAAATTATAATTAAAATACCATTATGTAGGAAATATTTTTAGATTTCTAATTAATATTTATATTCTAAATTATAACATATATAAATCTATGTAAAAATTGTATTTCTAAAAGATATATGCTTATGTCATTTTTGTATTTACTTTAACTTAATTAATATAAAGTATCATTATCAATTACAAGTGGCTCTATGGGGTCCCAAAATCTACCCAAAGATAAAAATGGTTGGAAATGTGTCAACCAATAGGGTTAGGACACGTTTTAGGATAATTTAATATTATTATAATATTATTTTGTTTACGCTTATTTACCAGATTTACCCTTTAACCGTGGTAAATAAAATATTTACCGAAGTAATTATTCCAAATGTCTAAAAATAAAATTTACCTATTTACACAATTTTTACCCCATGATTATAAATATGTAATCCATTTTTCTAAATTCAAAACACATAAGTGTCAGAAATTAATTTAAAAATAATTCCCGTTTTCAAAACAAAAAGCATGTTTTTAAGAAGTAATAACTATCAAAAGATTGGCACTTGCTTATGTCCAGTTTAAATGTGACATTATGTACAATGACCAAAATTGGATTAAATGGTAAAAATATAATATAATTATACTTTAAAATCACTCAAATTCATAATTTATAACTATTAATTATTTTGATTAAAAAAGTTGTTTTTAATTAAAATTTAGTAATTTTCACTATTCATCAAAATATGAAAGTTATCAGAAAAGTACCAAAAATTCACCCTAAGATAATTTAGATATTAAGAATCCAAAAATGAAGTCCATTTTGAAATATAAAATTTATAAAATTTCAAAAAGTGGGTATTTCTATTCATAACGGCTAGTTTGATTGGTTGTGGTGTGTTGGAACTCGAATTTGCGTACAACACATGCTACTGTATTATTCAAAGAGAAGCGTACTGTGGAATTTTGGGGTGTTACATGTACTCTAGGATTACATATACATGTGTTGGAGTACACATCTTTCCTACACGATGTTTACCCCACCACACATCTTTGTTAAGCTAATTATGCGGATAAACCTGTGTACTTGTACATGGGTAAAGGAAACAGGATGAATCCATGTACTAGAACATGGCTAGAATACACGAAGTGGACCTTGAATAGTAGGAAAAATTGTGTGAACCTTTATACACTCCATGTATACCTCTTCTACACGACATGTACTTTTGACATGGTCCATTGTACATGGGAAGTACCCGGGGTCAAGGGACACAATGTGTGACTACTAAATGTTGTGTACTATATTCTACATGGATTTATATAATTTTCCATTGTATCATGGACAAGTTTTGTTAGGTTTGGTTTCCTTGATCATTCCCCTAAAGGTTAGTTGGGGTCATTTCTTACTCACATGAGTTTGATCCCTTCAGCATGAATTCTTATATAGAGTAATTGGAATCCCATCTAAGAGGATCAGAGTAGGATCCTCTATCCATTTTTGTTCCCTAATTATAATCATGGTATCGGTGAAACCAATACTATCGGATGTTGATCATCTACTTAAGAGGTAAATCTGGAATAGTTCTGGTATCACCCCATGGCCCTGGTAGTGATCCTCATTTGTGTATCATGACCTTCCCCACTCGTGGAGTGAGTTCTACTAGAGCTGGTGTATAATATCTCTCTTTAGATCTTTCATTGTAACTTTCTCATGATGTTTTCTGATGAGTAACACCTCTCAGGTATATGTCATCAGTGTTATCAGACTCAAGAGTATGTTCTACTGGATGAATGCTTTGTGGAATCTTCGGACTGAATCTCTAGTGTTGGTATATAGTAGTTGTGACTTACCTTTAGACTATGGTTCTGGGTTTGAATATATCTGGATATCTTTTTTATATGTGTTGTAGACACATACTTTTGTAGAGCTAAGAATACCTTTACTTTTTTTATTGCTTTTTTGTTTTAGTGTTTCTTACTAAGTATTGTTATACTCACCCATACATAGGATTTTTCCAATGTGCCATGTCTTGTACAAGCAAGAAACCTTTTTGACAGATTCATGGGTGGACCAGGACTAGGACCAGGACCAGATGGTGCTTCATGAGTTCTGACAGTCTAGGGTGTTCCTACAACTATAGATAGCAGTCCCAATAAATTTCGTTTATAGGTTGGACTTTGTATTTTATAGACTCTTTATTTTGGTGGGATTGTATTCTATCCTAGTTTACTTTACTACACTTTACTTTCCCTATTAAACTCTTTTGGATGGATTTAGTGGTATGCATGAACTTTGTTCCTTATTGGTTTTACATTTCATCATTTTTGGGAATGGAGATGTGTGTGTGAATACATGTACTTAAGAAATGACTCTCAGGTTAGTGATATTCCTACTCAATGTTTGCCAACATCCTCTGGCCTATTAAAGGTGGGATTGGGGAGTTGTGGTACGAGCCCCATCGAGATGTGTCATGATAATATCTATGATATGTGGGAGAGGGAATTGTTAATGAGGCAGCATTGGACTTCATTTTTTTCAATTCTAGGATCTTGAGGAATTTTTGGGGATATAAATCTCATTTGGTGGGGATAATTTTAGCATACTATGTAATGTTACATATATTTTAATTTTAAGAGTTTGTTTCTTAGTTTCAGATGAATTTCAAGTTGGTTAGGGAATTTTCTATAGGACTTGGAATATGAACTACCTTTTGGACATATTTACATCATGAACTAGGTGTATGGCATGAATTTGTTTCTATAAATATGTCATTAGTCTGTTTCAGAGAATGAAAATTTTATAATCAATGAAATGTTTCCAAATTATGAAAATTTTGATCAAGAAAACATTTCAATTTACCCTAATTAAGAATTTACAAGAACTAAAAATGAATCTCTATCTTTTCAACTAATCCTCAGCCTATTGAGGATTATTAGAGCCACAGAAAGCTGATGGATTCTAGGGAATAAACTCTTGAGTATTATGTCTAGATTCATCCCTTTGAGGTTCTTCTATGGGGTCCTAAATAGGAATGGTTTTTGTTACCTATCCCAGATATTGGACAACACACACCACTATCTTAACAAGATTCTGTTCCACTAGAGTATTTCTTTGCTATGGTACACCTGAATCTTCCTCCCATGTCCTATCCAAATTTATTCTCAGTGGAATGATCCTACACATCATCAACTATCAAAACTAAAACATTATCAAGGATACACTGATCAAGTATACATAGATCAAGGATAAAAAGATCAAGGATACAAGAATATTCAATTACACCATGGATAATTAAAGATTGGTATCTCAATAAACTCAAATAAAATGTAGGTAAAGGAATATAATATGATTAATTTGTTCCTTAAATGCACTTTTCCTAAACACCCATGGTGGCTTAGGGCTCATTAAGATGAGACATGGGAAAAAACTCACCTGAAACTACTTCCTATGTCACATAAATCCTACCTCCTATCTACCAGGAAAACAAAAATTGCATACCAACATTAGAGAAAGATTCATAACTTCCATCTAATACCACTTTCTCATGAACTGTCCCACTTACCTTACTATACAAATACTTGATCCGGATCTAAGATATCATGAAGGGTGTTCCCAATCACCATGGGTTGGAGACTTGTATCTAGCATTATACAAGAAAAATAAATAATGATTTTTTCACAAAACAGCAGAAGACAAAAGATAGAAGTTGGTATGTCAACACTCTTCAAGAAGAAAATACCAAAATCAAACATGTAAAAAACCCAAAAAAAATTACATCATAAAGTGACACAACATCTTCCAAGATAAATTCTCAAACATATACCATATAATAGTTGGATCATATCTCTATCAGTCGCCTTTATCAATATGGATCCTTAGGATCAATAAAATCAACCACCTCCAAGTGGTACTTTCCCTTAGCATGGACCTAGAAAAAGATAATATAAAAATGCCTAAAGGAAAAGTTAAGGTGACAATTAGATAATCCAGTAGGTCTTAATAAGTGTTTTATAATCATTTACATAACAATTAAACCAATTGTAATTTTAATTTAAATAAAATAAGAAATGGTAATTCATTTACATATTTTCAAAAAAACATACTTGTAATTAAAAATTATATAAGATATATCAAAATAATTTTAAATGAAAATTTTATATAAATCATTTATTTAAATAGTTGGAATTAATAAATTAGTTCTATAATCAATGGAATGCATAATCAAACAAAACACAACAATACAATGTGATAATAATACTTATGGTACATTAGTTTTAGGAAACAGGATCCTTGCACTTTTAATTTATAAACATGGGTCAATATATGTGTGAAAAATCAAATAAACAACACATTAGGGGATCCCATTATGAGAAATCAATCTACACCTCATTAGGTAATCCCAATAAGTTAAATCATTTCGAACATGGTTTAGTTATCTTTGTAATTGTTAGGGAGTCAGAGTCCTTGATTTCTTGTCCCAGTTTCTAACTAACTATCTAGGATTATATATTATTCAATAAATAAATCAATAAATCATGTAAAAATAAACCATTTCAAATTAGTTCAAAATATAATTAACTAATTTTAATTTTCAACATGACTTTCTCATTTCAAAAACCAAATCATAGGATTGCATCAATTCATGAATTTTAAAATAAACATTAAATTTGATAAATTTATCTCAAGGTTAAACATTAAATAATTTCATCAAATCAATTCTCATATCAAACCATTAATTTTCTCAAATCTACCCAAAAATTTAAATTCCATTGAAATTAGAGGTTTTGAAAATTTACAAACACCTTATTAAAATAAAATATTAATCATCTCAAATATGGGTTTTAAAATATTTTAAAAACTCATCCAAATCAATTAAGAAAATAAAGTTTTTAATTATAGGAAAAGTAATATGGGACTACCTAACTTTTATGATAGAAATAAATCAACACAAACCCCACAAAAGGGTCCACCAACATAGAAAGATGGAATATGGGATCAAGAAATAAAACATAGAATAAAGATCCATCAAAATAGATATTAGATCCATCAATGATGATATATCAATATCTAAAAATGATATAGGATGAGATTGGAATATCCACATAAGAGGAGATTCACTTATCAGAAGGAGATATAATGATATCACTAGTAATTATATTTAATAATAGAAAAGTTTTGAGAGCCAAGGAATCTTATGGAGAGCCTCCAAAAGAAAGGAACATCCAATTAGGGTTGAATGGGAATTTTAGGAATATTAAATAAGGGTCATAATATTTTTAATTAAATTTTAAATGGTTTAAAATCCCACATGAATAGTTTTCTAGAGAGGCCACGTGGTTATTAATAATTGTAAGCCTTAACTCTATGCCTCTACTAGAAATCTAAATAGGATGCATGGTTTGGAAGCAAAGTTAAATTACCTATTAACCAACCATTTAAAATTAATTTTTCCAAGGGGACATGGTTTGTAGGGGTGGATTCATGGTTTATACAAACCACATGCCCCCTTCCAAAGAACCATCATCTGGTGCATAGTACACTGGTCCAAACTGTGTGGTTTTCCCAAACCATGCACAAACCTTGCATGGATCCATGGGCTTCCAAAAAAAGTAATCTCTCAAAATGACACCAAATAAAGACCCAATCAGATTATGATCAAAAAAATATTCAAGGTATATATGAATGAATTAAACTGTATGTTACAGTTAATCCTCACCAAATTCATTCATCCAAGGGTGAGTAGTGTAGCATTTGTAGAACCTCTCATTCATTAATTAATAAGAATAAACGAAAAAAAATTTAAGACTATTAAAGAATTATAATTATATAACTAAAATTAACTCAATCACTTCTCATCAATTTTAATTTCTCTTCTTTTTTTAATACTACCATTTAATATTTTGTTACCTTTTCTTTCACTTGTTTTCAAAACCAACCAAAATAAACTCTCCCTTTTTCTAACATTAATTGAAAACATGTATCTAAGAATACAACTCTCTATATATACCATGTTTTCAACTATAAAATAATTAACTATGTATATAAATGGCCTTTTGTGACACTCGCAATAATGGTGTTCAAAAAATTCCCCCACACTTAATTCCAGGACTCCTAGATAATTGAACTTCAAAAATATTGCCCAGGAAAAATTCAAAACACTAGACAATGTGAGATTCATTTTCCAAAACCATGATTATAAATCTCATCATATCTCTTTAATTTTATTAATTCTATTTTATTTATGAATTTCATTCAATTCAATTCCACTTATTTAATACTCTTATGCTCAATTATACCTACATTTATAGGATTATTTCATTTAACACTAAAATATGAATTTGAAGAAAATTTATTCTCAATCTATGTTCATGAAAGGGTTACCATATGATTCATGAATTTATATATATACACCCAATAAATCATGTATTTATTTATATAATGACTATTTTTTAGGGTTTTTATGTTTCTTAAGGGTTGGTAGTTTCTATTGAGAAAAATCCGAAGAAGAATAGGAGGTGTTACTCTATTTTAAATACTAACATGATATTTTCAGTTAATTTTATGATTGGAATCAATATTATCTCCTTATTCCATTGATTTATCGCTCCAACTTTGAATTTTTGTAGGGTAGTCCATTACTATGGAATTTCAATGATAGTATCAAGTATTCTCTCTATATCCTTCAGAAGATTTTAGTTTTTCCTTTCTCAAATGAGGAGATATAATTTTGATTCTTGAATAAGTCTAAAATTTACCTTGAATTAAATTAGGGAGATATTTTACTTCATTAATTTTATCCTTTATTATTTTAAATAACTTTATTCTAATAGATTTATAAATTCTTCATGGAAGAAATTTCATAATAGCATGTAACAATAGGTGTTAGTGTTTACACAAATTATATTTCAAACAGTCAACTTCTTTTCTTCACACATGGTAATTTTATTGGGTAGTTAGCACTTAAGAAAAGTTCAAGTACAAAAATTCCCTTTCAATTTACTCATTTTATTATCAATTATATATACATTTTGATAGATTTTAAATTTAGTTTAAATTTGGTATTTTTAGAGGAAAATGGTATCATTCGCTTTAAAAAAAAGTAGGATTTTATAATCATCTTTGAATGATATCCTATAAATCATCCCATTATTCCAAGTATGATTTCACTAACAAAATAATAGTAAAAATAATGCAATAATTCATTACTTAATCTCAATAATAATTTAAAAAACATCATATTCTTACACACCATTTCTATCCCCCGCACTTGAATTCAATCGAGATCATGAATCAACTTCTAGAGCAAGGTAAATGAATATTTTTTACCTTATAATTTGGTTTCCTAACAAGATATTTTATGTATTATAAGTGTAGCATGGGTTAATCTTCAAGTTGGTCCATAATAGAGTTTCATTGTAAAATGGTATTTTTATTACAAATAATGAGTCAAAAATTCAAAGCACAAGGTCCTAAATGCTCTTAGATTTTATCTCGATTACTCATCAAATTATATTTATTCAAACATGAATTGGTTATCTCAGGAAATTAGGCAATTGTAATAAGATTTCAAAGTGGGTTTAAGATCCTCCCTGATAAGTGACTAAAATTCATGGCAATATGTCATGACATTAGATTAAAAAAAGTGGGTTTTATATGAATTTTAATAAATTGTAATTTTAAAACAAGCTCATTTTAGAATTAAAATTAGTTTCTCACGACCATAATAGGTTTAAAAGTGTCAAGGGACTTTAAATTATGCTCAATGGGTTTTAAAACACACAAAAAATAAATAATAATCACACACATATACAAATTTGAAAAATATAAAAAATAAAAAAATTGAAAATACTAAACTATAAAGGTTACCTCCCAAATATTTAAATGATTCAGTATCCTCAAATAAATTTTATAGATTCAATAATTTTAAATTATTTAAATAGAATAAAAATTATCAATTATGTGTTAAGGAGAGGTATGACCTAGTGGGTCTCATTGATATATCGGTTGGAGGAGTTTTATCTCCTCCGCTAGTGTTTGGTGAATATTTCCATAGAATTCATTCAACCTGTTACTATTAAAAGTAATTGGGCCTTTACCCCATATTTTACAAGCTGAATAGCACTAAAAGGATACATATAAGGGATAATAATTAGTCACTCACATCTAGAATGAATTTTACCTTTCATTATCTTGAGTCTATAATTTTAATGTAACACTTGTCCCTCATGATCAATTGTATCGGTTTATCTCAGGCTTCTCTGGTTCATTCTTTATAAATATTTTAGTAAAAAAATTTGTATAATAATTTCATCAAGATCATAAAATTTTAGTTTTCTTATTTTTCCAACTATATTTAGATTCAGATTCATTTCTCTCACTGCACGATATGCCTTATTCTCCAACTCCATAAGTAGGTGAAAGATCTTCCCCTAAATAAAATGCATGGACTCATTCCAATATGTGTCTTATATGCTTTCCTATAAGACCATAAGGCTCATTCTAACCTTTTTATATACTCTTTTATATTTATTTTAATATTATTTTCAATAATTACTTTGATATACCAATTCAAAACATTATCTTGTCCAATTTTTAAAGGGTGGTAGCCAGTTTTTATCTTGTGATTCACTCCATACTTACTCATCAAAACCTTCATAATCCTATCAAAAAAATGTATTTTTTCACCACTAAAGATGATTATTGGAACATCAAACCTAGAAAAAATTTTATCCCAAGAAAATCTCAAACAACTAAATCATCATCAGTTTTGGTGGCCTTATCTTTCACCGATTTCAATATACAATAAATTTTTAGTTGAATATAAGAATTTCAATAATACATGGTAAATATTCAAATGAAGTCTATTTAAAAAAAATTCACAAAAGCTTGTGGGTATTTAATCATTTATTATCTCTTATATATTTTTAAAAAAATGAGTTTTTTTACATATTTTACAAAACTCATGTGAATATTTAAACTAATTATTCTAATATATTCTTCATTATAAGAATTTTACAATAGTCATTTAAGGTCAAAAGTGTCCTCCACATGCTAAAATATAGAAAAATTCAACAAAAAATGTATCTCTTTCTTAGGTAAACATATTTTTATCATTTAACCATTATGAATTTTCTATAGATAAGGATATTCCAAATATAAAATTTTGACTCACTTCCAGTTTGAAATTTTATTAGAGGTTTATATTATAAATTACATGAGAAGTTACCAAAATGTTAGTCGTATAAATATACTATGGTTCAACTCCCTCAACCAAATAAAATTTTTCTCCTAGAAATAATTTATCCACTGGTTCTTGGTCTAGAATTTACACTTTAGTAATGTTGTATTGCCACCTTAATTGATCTTACACCCAGTTCGCATCTCCTTTCTTATCCATGATCTCTATGATGAACTCTTGAAGTAGTAACATCAATCTAATTAGCCTTGTTTTAGCATATTATTTCCTCATTAATGATATTAGGGTTGTATGATTAGAAAAAAATTACTTTAGTTCCAAATAAAAATTTTCTGAATTTTCCCAAAGAAAAAATGACTATTAAAACCTATTTTAGTGGTTTTTTTAGTGATTTGGGGTAGCATCCAATGTCCTTGATGCATATGAAATGAATCTAGGTGTTTAGTTAATTATTTATAATAGAACTACTCTAATATAATCATTAAAGTCATCACAAAGCAGTTTAAAGGGTTGCTCTCAGTTTGGTGGTTGCGTTACTAGGGATGTGATAACCTTAATATTTTGTTCATAAAATTATTCCCTTCAATTATCATCAGATATAAATTCCAAATATTTTACAAGTAACTTGGAAAGGGGAAAAATCATACTAAAATACTTGATGAATGTTCTTTAGAATCCTATATCTCCTAGGAAATATCTAACAAGTTTTACATTAGATGGATAGGTAAATGTGATTATCATGTCAATTTTAGACTTATCCACAATTTATTTTTCTAAAATAACATTACCAATCCCCATTCCTCTCTACACTATGAAATATTACTTTTAAAACATAAAATAAGTTTTATTTAAAAGAAATATTTCACAATTTTCTCCAAATTTATAAAATAATGATCAAAATAATTTCCAAAAAGATTAAAGAAGTATAAAACCACTTCTAAACTATTCTCAATATGGTTAAAAAATATAATCACCATGCATGTTTGAAATGTACCCGAGGAATTACATAGGCTAAATATAATATTTATATAATCAAAGGTTCCATGGTTATTGAAAAAGGTTGTCTTCTTTTCATCCTCATGTGTAATGGTCACATGAATGTTACCTAAAAATCCATCTAAAAGTAATAATGGGTTCTTATTTCCAAACTTTTTCACATATATTAAATAAAAAGAATGGGAATATGATCCTTTTTAGTAACCTAATTAAACTTCATATAATATATACAAGATATCTATAAATTCTAAATTCTAATAGGTATAAATTCATGTTTTTTATTCCTCACTATGTTATACCTAGTTTTTTAGGATTTTTGTGAATAGGATAGACCCCTTTGACGTAAAATATTGGGTAAATCATTTTATATTGTGACCACTTATCTAACTAATTTCTTAGTAACTCTATAATGGTTTGATTCATCCTCCCTCATGTCTTTCTAATTGGTTTTTAATTTTCTTCAAGAATAAATCCATGCATATATATTTTTGGATTTATTAGTATAATATCCCCTAAAATTCAACCTATTATTTAAACATTTTCCCATAAAATTTCAATATTTTTTTTCTAGATTTCAAGATAGGTTGCTAGAAATAATTATTGGAATCTTTTCTCCTTCCATGAGGCACACATATTGAAGTTAAGTTGGTAATGGTTTTAATTCTAGATTATGAGATTTTCTTAAGATAAAATTAGATCTATATTTTTTACCTCCGTAGATTTAATTTTCTACATATAATATGCATAATTAAATTTTTCAACATGAACTAATAATCAAATGCATTAAATAATAAAAAAGTTTAATCTTCTTTCAAACTGAAAATAGATTTTCTAGATTTCCATACATCCTACTTCTCAATAGAGTTTTTAATCTTCAATTATTTCCTTATAATTATTATTTCCTATAACATACATAGTTGTTGACTAAGAATATCCGCCTCAATGTGTGACAGTGTAATAAAATAATTATCTTATTGTTGGTATCTCATGGATTCAATGATTTTGAAGTTGATTGTGTTTTCTCCAAACATCATGGGGAGATTTTATTCATGTACATTGTTGATGGTCTTTATTATTTTTAGGAATGGTCTACCCAATATTATGGGTAACTATAATGGGGTTCTATCATCCTCCATGTTGAGCACATATAAGTTTGCAAGAAAAATCATATTTTTCATTCTAGCCAGGACATCCTCCAAGGCTGTAGGAATAAAATAAATTTATTTTTTTACATGTTGCACAACCACACTTGGGGATTTAATTATCCCATAAAAAAAATTAAAAACTAAATTATGAATTATATTTGTATAAGTAACTAAAAAACATAAATCATCTAAAAAGTCATTGAACCTCTTGTGAAAGGGATATAAGATATCTCTATATCATGAAATTTTGTGGGAATTTTTGGGGTTATAAAAGATGATATACTCATTCCCTTGAAATTTTATTTTCTTTGTGTAAATTTACATAAATAATTTTTCATACATTGGAATATGTTTGAGATCTTCTAAAAGAGGAATGATTATATCAACTTTCTTAATACTTTCCAGAATTTCTATTTGATTTTATTCCTCTTAGATCTTCTTGGATGAGATCATTATTGATGGGAATGGAGTGGAAGATATTTTTCTCCCACTTATACTTCTATAAGTTTACTCTTGGTTTCCTTTTAATTTTTCCAAAACTATTCCTCATCTACTTTATCCAATTCTATAACATATTAATTTTTAGAAATGTATCAATATTTTTTAGATTTATTTTATTTAATATTGAGTATATTCATTTTTGGTTTAAGTGTTTATAGGGAATTAATTTTGTTTCCACTTAATATGTTAAAAAATATCAAAATACCCTTTTTATTTTGAAATGTTTAAGATGGTATCTTCCTTGTGTTTTTTGATAGAATTTATATAAGGATTCTAATTTGGTTCTTTATTTCCTTGACTTCATTACTAAGTACCTTAATTTCATATATATATTTATATAGTAAAAGGTATATCACAATGTTTAAGGTTTATTAAAAATATATTTTTTGATGGAATGGTAGTGATGGGTAGGCTGGTTGAATGAAAGGTTATTTATTTAGCTATTGAAAAGGAAGTTCTTCCTAGAATGTTGGTGGTTATTGGAACTGGTTTTGATAGGTTTGTTTGGACTAGTTTTGTGTATGTTGAAATCCATATTGGATATGATAAATTTCTCACCATCCTTGGGTAGGTTGCTAAAATGTTATTTTCTAGTATGATGTTTCACAACTTTTTATATCCTATATATCAATATACTGATCTATATAGTGTTTAATAGATGACTATAAACCACATGCCTTAATTGGAATTTTCTACTCATAGGATTGATTTAGTGTCACTTTTCTGAAAAGACTAGTTAGTTAATCAAGTTTATATTCTAATAAGGGGGATTATTCAAAATCCCTCACCTCACATAAACCTTTGGTACTTATACCTATAACACTAAACTGCAACGAGTTTTGGGTTATCTTCTTAATAAATATTTTTTCCTTAAATAGTCATTTATCTATGACATATTCTTCTATAGATTCATCTAGTATGTTCCCATAAATGTTAGGTAATTCTTGATAAAATAATACAAGAAAATAGTTATGCTTAATGTCTTGGTGTGGGAAACTAGAACACAAATTCCTTAACCACTCCTAATACTAATAAAGAGTCTCTCTAGATGTTTGATTGAATGTGTAAATATCAATCCTTATAGTCGTGCTTCTGGAAGTTGGAAATAATATTTGATGAAATATTATTTAGATGTCACCCCCAATCATGCAATTATCCAAGTTATAGACTATATAGCCACTCCTCAGTTTCCCCTTCAAGTGAGAAAGGGAAATATCTCAACTTGACTTGTTCCTCAACCACTCCTCTTGGTTTGATAGTAGATAATAGTACTGTGAAATCCTCTATATTCTTATATTATTCATCACCTATAAGACCATGTAATTTGGGTAGTAATTGGTTTGGATCAATTTTAATTTATAAATAATTCTATAAAGAAAATAGGTAAATTTAATTATTATGATTTAAAAAGTGGGGGTGCACAAGTCCTTTTGTTTTTTAGTTGGATTGGATACTATAGGGGTAGGATCATTGTTAATACTGTAAATCTCACTAGATTATGTGGTGGAAAATTCCTCAAACTCAGATTGTATGTTCAATTTTCTAATCCTTGTTAGTATGATTCTCTCTATCTTGGGGTCAAGAGAGGTGAGTGGCTTATGAATATACTTAGTCATGAAATTTCAAGTTAGTATTTTTTAGCACCACCTCCCAAGAAATGGTTCAAGGTTTTTGACAACCTTTGTAGCAGGTTTTGTAACAATCCATTTATATCCTAGGTTAAATATGGTATGGTGGAAACCTAGTTTTGTTATCCATAAAGGGTTTCTCTAAATACTAGTTCCACTTCAAGATAGAAAAAAGGGTATTTTTGTTTGGTTGGATTTTAAAGCAAGTAAAAGTAGATGAAATAAAAGGATTAAAAGTATTATGATAAAAAATGACTAAAAATAAATTTTAGGGTAATTGATTTATTTAAGGTTATTTGTCTAATTATAATTTTATCCTTGTCATCAAAGGGTTAAATATTTTTCTTATTAATTAATGAATGAGAGGTTACATAATCCTTACACCTATTACCCTTGATTGAATGGATTTAGTGAGGATTAACATAATAGATATCACCGCCTAGTCTACCTTACTTCCTATATGTGTAATTAATATAGTAAATCACTCTGAGTTTACTCAAGTAATTCTCAATCACTTATTGTGATCATTAAGAAATAAAAGAGTGTATACTGCCCCATTCCAAGTGTTCTAGTAATATTTAATAATTACACTAATCAGCATTGTTTATTCTATTATATATAGGATAGAATGAGTTAAGGGAGATGATTTATCATTGACTAAGTAAGTATATAGTAAATATAAATAAATCAAACATGGCCACATTACATTTATAAGTTTTTATGGTACACTGAAATCATTTTTCAAAATAAAGAGTTTTTATTCATTCAAGTGTGGGCCTCAAGAATTATATTTATAATTCCTTCTCATCCATGGTTAACTAAGTTTTGACCCCATTATGTGAAAGTTAGATGTAATAAACTAAGAAAAATAAAAAATTTACAAAAAAATATAATGTTGAAAAAAACATAAAAAACTAAAAATAGAAGTCATAACCAGTCGATTCCTCCCCTCCTTCATCCTCATTTGCTTCTTATAGATCCATGGTTTCCTATTTCTTTGGCTTATAATTAAACCTCAAAAAAATATTTTTTTTAATTTAAATTTTATTCTTTAAATTCCTAATTTATTCCTCCTAAAAATAAAAATCTTTCACAATTTTTTTGAATGGATTATTAATAATTTATCCCTATTGAGATTCTTAATTATAATCAATGGGGAAGCTTGTTATTGGTGGGAATGAATGATAATGTGGTCCTTAGGTTTTTGGTTGTAGTGTAGATGACCCTTATGAATTTTTAATGTACACATATAAAGTCACCCAATTCACTCTCCTAATAACAAAATTGAGAAATTCAGGACTCATATGAAGTGGATCAGGACTCATTTGAAGTCAATTTTTACTCATCCAAAATCTCCTTTGACTCTTCTGAAGTCATGGTTCACCCTTCCAAAATCACCCTACACTCTCTAGAATTTTAAATTAACTCCTTAAATGTCCCCCTAACACATTTTAGGTCACTACAGACTCATATAAACTGACACTTAGCTATATTTAACTCAGCTATAGCTAGATTCCCAAAATATTAAAATAATAGTGAATCAAAATCAATCAGTCCAATTTATTCTAGAATTCAAATAAATTAATTAAATTCATAATTATGAAATTTTAAATAGTATTCAAAAAATCAGATGATTTGACATATTAATTAAAATACTCCCTTTAACTCAATAAATTAAAAAATATGTAGAAATAATATGAATTGAATATAAAAAAATATAAGGAATTTATTGAGTAAGTCATGGATTCATGTTTATAATAAAATTAATGGAAGTTCCAAGAATGAACCTACGAGACACATTAGAATAAATATTATTTTTTGTAATTTAATATTATTTCAATGTTATAAACACAAAATAAAAAAATATTAATTAATTAGATGATATTATAAAGTTTAGATAATTAATTAAATCATTACCAATTTTCTTATTTATATGATTGAATTCAAGCAGTTTAGGATGTGAACCCTACACAATCATCATTAGTTTCCGAAAATGATTCACTTGCACTAGTTTTAGGGAAACTCCATCTTGAGAATGTATGGGGAATGGGTTATAGACTAAACCCATCAAATGTTTTTGGTGGGTCATATTCATACTTTACTACTACTCCATATACCAAGGGATCACAATATTATAAAATTTCCCAATGTTCATGGTTTTATAGCCATGATCAGAACGATCATGCTCTTATGTTTGTATATTGCCACAAACCAAGTTTTCCCAAACCCAAAAGATTGGATTAAATGAAAAACCACTGGGGGATATACAAACCATGGTGGTAAAAAATCCTACGACCATGGGAGATGAAGCATGTGTCTGTACACTAACACATGAATGATGTGGTAGATGTGTGAACTTTTTGGGAAGGACTTACAACCATAATAAAAATTTCATGTGGACATAGTACCCCAAGTTGACCACATACCACCATAAAAAACTATAAAATGCTTATATATCCTCTTAGGGGATGACTTACTGCCATGAGAAAACTAGACCATAGAAATACACCTTGGAAAAAATTTACTTTTGTAAATAGGTTTCCTAGGGAGAACCCCTACTGCTATAGGAAAACGATCTCATAGAAATAGGCACCCTAGGGATACCTCTATAGCCATGGGCTATGTGGTCTATGGAAATAGGTCCCCAAGGGACCCCCTACATCCACATAACATTTTTCTTATGGTAATAAGTACCCTAACGATACACTGATAGCAATGGGACACCTAAATTGAGGTAATAAGTCCCTGGGGATGACATCTATATCCATGGGCCTAGTATCCCATCTTCATAAGCCCCATCCACATGGAACAATAATTTTGATAATAAATAGTTAATATAATATATGTATATATTAAATATATTTATAAAATTTTGTATACATGTGTGGTAAAGGATTTAAGGTATAATGAGAAGGTTCCAGGATTGAAACTCATTGCATGAGATTTTTTAAAATTTTACATAGGCTACGACCATAGGAGGTACCCATGGTTATATCTCTATTTCCATGGGAATTTTTTTCTATGGTCATAGACTTATTTCTAAGGGTGTCTCCCATAGATATAGACCTATGAACATGAGTTCAAATACCTATATCAATATGTTGCATATGGGTTTCTTATGTAAATATCCCAATATCCATAGACACCTACCCATGAATATAGTCCTAGGATCTATTTTCATGTTAATACCCCCCCCCCAGATGGAGTTACCATGGTCATAGGATACAACAATGATCATTGAGCCTACACCCATAGTATTTTCCTTTGACCATAATCCTTTTCTATATTAGTGATAGGAATTTTTTTTAATTAGGAAGAACAGAGGAAAAATTCAATGTTGGAAGAAAAGGTGAAATAAAAGGAAACATGTAGGAAATAATAGTATTAGTGTTGGTGGGTAATTGAAAATTAATTAGTTTCTACATTCTAGAAGATGATAGGCATTGTGCCTAAGGAAAGTGATAGTTTTATATCTCATCCTACATAGGTAAATTCTATTATCAATTCCTAATATTTATGATTAAAATAAAATTATAAAATAACTTATATGATTTTTTTTCTTCATGCATACCTTTTTATCAATTTTTTTGTGATGTTTATACTGTCACAAACTAACCTAGATCAACCTTGAACTGATCACCCATGCAATCCCATGAAAACTTTTGAGAGGCGTTCCTGATCTTCTCGAGTTTGAAACTAGTATCGGGCATTAAGGATAACATAATTGGAAATAATTTATCCAATAAAATAACAAATAAATAATAATTAATGGAAAAAATAATACAAAATAAAAAAACTAGTAGTGAAAAAATAGAATAAAAGCTATTAAATACCTCCATGTGACCACTGCGTCACCAACGGGCTCAAGACCAGCCCACTCCATAAGTGAACTTGGATGATAAACTCGACCTATAAAACATATTGAGTCTACCAACGCCAAGTGACATACGTAGGGTGTGAGCATAAACATCTTAGTAAGTAAGCATTAAATAATCCATATATTTACTTCTTGAAATAGTCCAGAATTCTGGTTTGAAATTATAGATATAAAATAATATTTTAATGTTAAAAGAAACTAGACACAAATTTTCACAAAATACCTTTCAAAAACAAAATTAAAATCTTCTTTTAAAAGAAAAGTTTTACATTTTAAAACATAGTTTTGAAAACCAATTCTAGGAAGAATATCCACAACCTATGAATGAGCATAACTAAAATTAAAATAACTATACACAAGAAGAAGGTTATATCAAAATCATAATTCCAACAGAAAAGTAGTTCAAATAGAAGAAAGTATATACAAACAGAGAAAGGAGATATAGTGATATAAAATCATAGATAAAACATAAATATATATATAATCATGGGAATTTATAAAACATCTCTATATAATACCATGTTCATACTCAGTTTAGATCCGTATTACGATGCATGATGCAACTCTATACTCAATAACCAACAAGGATGCTCTACACTAGACTCACTAATGGAACAACCCAAAATACTTATATCTAAAAAGTGGATCTAGTTCTTCTAATCGATAAATAGATAGATACTATATCTGATCACACTAGTTGACATCCAGGAATCCCATAATAATAGAACAATGTAAAGTGAGGAGGTCATCACACACTTGGCCTAGGCCATAACCCTTATATGCCAATGTGCATGCCTTGCACACTCTCGATACCATATATGCATAGACCATCTCAATGGAAGACACCCATAGGGGTATCCATCACATATAAAACATTTTACATGTTCCAACTAGGCCTACAAATTATAAAGGTTCAAATTATTTTCCAAGAAACACCGTAAATTACCAAACAAGCCTTAGAATTTAAAATCCAAAATTGTTTCCTCAACTAAGGATCCAAAAAGGAAAATCATTTTAAATAAAATATTAAAACTATATTTAAATTAATTTGATATTCAAAGATCCATTAGGAAAATATTTGGTGTTTTTAGAAAAATATTTGGATTTTTTCAAAAAAAACATTTGATGAAGTCGAGGTTTACAAAACAACCATTCAATGAAATCTATAATTTATATGCATGTGTATCTCTTAGTGAACACCTAGTATGCATATAGAGTTTCACATATCACACTATAATATATATGTACATCCATGTAAATCCCTAAAGTTCATTTTCAAGAAACAGAAGAGGCAGCACAATCAATCCTAAGGGTTATCACACTAAATAAAAAGAGTTGATAAACACCAAACCAGAAAAATGCTCCTCACACCCACCCAATTCACAATTACACATGTAACAAAATTTTACCAAAGTTAAAATAGGGGAAAACATTAAAAAATACCCAAATCCAATTTAAAATCCACTTTAGTCAAACTACCATTAAAAAATCCATAAAAAAATTATACTAATACACCATAAGAATTAATAACACATTTAAAAATTATTTAGAAAAGCTAAACAATCTAATGGAAAGCTTAAAAAACAAGTACATGGAAACACCTACCTCAATGTCATGATAACGTGATGAAACTCCAAGCATGGTGTGAGGAGAACCCAAGGACCAAGTTGCACACCCTTAACACGTATACACCATGATATATATATGTATATATACCCTTGTATGATGTATATATTCCTCATTCCATAAAAAAAATATTCAAAGTGGGTATATATATACATATACATATATATACATACCTGTGTATATATATGTGTGTAGTTCACACCCAAGAATTCAACATTTTCTACCTCTGACAAACACCGCAAAAAAGGCCTCAAAATTGAACCTCATAGACCCTAGGGACTAAGAAACAATCAAAACAAACACACTATTTGGGTTAGGGTTTTTCAAAGATGTGGGAACCACAAGGGGAAGAATGGAACCAAAAATGGGGATAAAATAGGAAGGAAATGAGAATATAATCCTACTAGATGAGGTCGCACCAATAATTGGCAACAAAATCGGCTGACCCGAGGGAGTGGGGAGGCAAGGTGTCATGCACACGAGGATTTACATTTGTGTTGGGGTGTCATGAATGAGGGGGTAGGGGAAATGAGAAAGGATAGGTTAAGGGGGAGGTAAGGGTATTTAGAATAATAATAACACTAATAGTAATAATAAAATAATTAAATATTTTATTTTTTAAGTATAGGAACTATGCATAGTTTGGCCTCATAGTTGGCCAAACTATGCTCTAACTGTACACCCCTCACTAGGCCCCTACATCACCTAGAACAGGCATGACACATAGTTTGAAAAAACATGCACCAATCATTTGATTTGGCTCTATCAAAAATTATAGACAACTCTCACGGTTTGTACACAAATTCTATTAATTGTGCGTCAAACGTGTGCCTATGATAAAAACACAAAATTTTAAAATTCAAACTATGACTATCCTAAAACTAAAAAGAGAGGCTAGAAATAATTAAATAATTAAAATCATTATTATTTCATGGTTTATGTGTGAAAATTCTCCCCACAATGACACTTTATACCCCCAAAAATTATCCCAGCCTAAATGAGGAACAAGGTCAAAATCAAACGCAAAAGGGACCTCAAGAATAAAACTTTGAGACCGAAACTGAAATCAAAGAAAAACTCCAAACTAAATTAGGAACTAAAGAAAACTAGAAACCCTAATTTGACCATTAAAAATCAAAATTCACACCAAGATAACTCTATACAAAACCAAAACAATTATAGACCCATGCCAGGTCTACCCATCATTTAAGAAACTAGAAATCATGATATCACCAACCCCCCAACACATGGAGGGACCAAGGAATAAAATTCAAGTAGAACACCAAACCAAACCTTGATTCATACAATCCATAAAATAAAAGAATCTACAAATGAGCACCACTCAAAGATAAAATCATTTTATAAAAAAAATAACTACTTAAAATTTCTTATCCACAATTTACAACAATGAAAATATTAGGAAAATAGGGCCACCAAGATTTATAAAGAAATTCAATTTCAAGAATAAAAAATCTAAATATTGGAAAATTTTAAATGGTTTTCACTCTGATATTGAAAACTATAAGCTATAATTACATCCCCTAAACTCAGAATCCCCACTGTGTAAAAACATTCACTCTGAGACTGATTTATAGAGCCCCGATGTCATGAAGCATCTGCTCCACCATAGTGAAGAGATAGTAATCCCAAACCGATACTTCTTCTTGAAGAGATGAAACTTATGAAACTTATTCAAGTAACACAAAAATCCACACCGATGAAATTTCTTCATAGGATTATGGGAACATGGATTAGAATTCCCAAACTAATAAACAGATATTATTCTGGGATAGGTTCCTCTGATTAAGACTCCTCGCCAGATGGGGAACCTTAATGAGGACCAAAAGAAACAAGACTATCAACAACCAAGAGCTTCCCTCTAAGGATGTCTAAGATAAAAGAACATGATCCTTAATCCCTATATTAAAACCCAACATGAAAAGAGGATATTTTAACTGATAGATTGACACTATCACTAGAGAAAATAAAACTAGCTCATTGAAATGTTCAACATACCCCTTTACTATTTATTTACCTTGTCGAACGTCAATGAGATCTTACGCTTTCTTCTATTTAACTTTCATAAGAATAAACCATTGGATGAATGTGGTATTGAGGATTTTCTAAGTTATCCTAAATTGAAATGAGGATGGAACAATCATCTTCCACTGGTTGAGTCCCGGACCATCAAACATACCCAAGATAAATCACATTCTCATGGAATTTAGAGTTACCAAAGACCTAAAAACACAATCAACTTCCTCAAGACACTCCATATCCTCAACACACCATGATTAATATGAACAATAGAAAAATATTTAAGAGGGTTTGGTTTCCCCACTTTTCTAAGAGTTTGGGAAGAGTCAATAACTAGAATAAACTCCTTATAAATATCCTAGGTCATTCTAGGTGGCATACTCTAAACAACGTAAAACATAAAACCAAATCAACAACAAACCAAAACTCAACCAATAAACATTTTAAACCAAAAAAAACAATCTCATAAATCATAATATCACAAATCAAAACCAAAATCATATTCAAAGAAACGTTGTTTCAATTCCAAATTCCAAAACCATTGAAAGTTCCAAAATCTCTTTTCTATTCAAAAAACCAAATTACTTTTAAAGGCCACACCCTTTACAAAAAAATCACTATCATTTCAAAATACTCTAATGAAAACAAAAATCAACCAATAGAATCATTGAAATCAAATCCTCTAAAATGGTTAATTGGAAGTCATGTATAAACTAGCCACATGGTTTAAAATACCATTTTCTAAGCATACACCAACCACTAGAATCTTATTAAACCTTGTATTTGAGCTCTAGATGGTTCACTATGCCATATAATATCATTATATGACATCATATCACTACCTTTTTTATCACTAAAACCACAAAAACCAAAGAAGAACCAATGAAATCAACCCAAACCCCCCCCCCCCAAAAAAATACCCAAGTATTGGACTAACCCATGCAACCTAAGTCTCTTGATGAGTAAGAGTTCCTGAAACTCTTCCCACACTTGCCTCTCGAGTCCTAACGATCCTATCTCCATTCTACCTGAAACCGAATATAACTAAGGCTACTTTGATACAATTTTTTCCTGAACCAACCCAGATCAGCCAGAAACCGATCTCCTAAGCTATCCTGTAAAAAATCCGGAGAGGCATTCCCAATCCTCACGAGC
This sequence comes from Viscum album, assembly GCA_963277665.1. Taxonomy (NCBI): domain Eukaryota; kingdom Viridiplantae; phylum Streptophyta; class Magnoliopsida; order Santalales; family Viscaceae; genus Viscum; species Viscum album. Next base: position 1,183,028,513 of record OY728164.1, read on the forward strand.
TTTCAACTAGTGTCAGACATCAATGATAACACAATTAGGAATGATTTATCCCATAAAAATCATATAAATGAACATGAAAATAAAAAAAAAACTATAGTGGTAAAAAGTAATAAAAACTATTACATACCTTCATATGACCATTGGGTCACCACCACCCAAAATACTAACCCACTCAACGAGTGAACCTGGATGAAAACCCTAACCTATAAAACAGCTCGGGTCTTTGAGCGGTACATGTATGGTGTGACCATAAAAAACTCAATTGGTAACCACCATAGAATCCTTAAATTTCCTTTCAAGAAATAGTCCATAAACACTAGTTTGAAAATATAGATATAAAATAGGTTTTTAACTTTAAAAACAACCACACACATTTTTTCTCAAAAACCCATTTGAAGAAAAAATAAATCTTCCTTTGAAAGTATATTTTTTCATTTCAAAAACTAGTTTTGAAAATAAATATGAGGAATAATAACCACAACCTTGAAATGATCTTAATTAAAATGAAACTAATTATACACAAGTAAAAGGTTATATCAAAAGAATAATGCAGAATGAAAAAGCAATAAAAATAAGGGAAATAATATATAAACATGGGAAGAAACTAGAGTTATATAAAATAATACATAAAACATAAATATATATATAATAATAAAAAATTCCTAAATATCTCTAGATAAGAACCTAGACGTACTCAGTTTGGATTCATCTTCTGATATATGATCCAACTCCATAGTCAATAACCAATCTGGTTGCTCAATACTAGCCTCACTAGTGGAACATCCCACAAGGCTTATCTCTACCAAGGGGATATAGTCCATAAAATCAAGACATATATGGCAACCATATCTCAACACCCCAGTTGTCTTATAGAATTCACAAGTTAATGGAACAAGGGAAATAGAGCAGGTGATCACATGCTTGGCCTAGACCATAACCCTGAAATACCAATATGCATGCCTTTACAACCCCCAACACTGTCTATGTAGAGACCCTCTCAATGGAGTATAACCATAGGGTCTCCCATCACACATAAAACATTTCATAAGTTCTAACTGGGCCTACACATCATGAAGGTTCAAATCATTTTCCAAGAAACACCTCAATGTACCAAATGGGCCTTAACATTTAAAATCAATATTTTTTCCCCAACAAAGGTTCCAAACATTCCAAGCATTAAAAAGATAACTTTAAAAATACATTTTAAATCATTTTAAATTCAAATATCAATTTGGAAAGAATTTGGTGTTTTCAAGGAATACATTTGGAGTTTTAAAAAAACATTTGATGAGTCAAGGTTTATAAAATGTGCATTCAATGGAATATACCATTTATATGCATGTGTATGTCTATATGCACACCTTGTGTACATATAGAGTTACCCACATAGAAGAATCATATATATATACATCCACTTAAATGCACAAATTTCATTTTATAGAAACAAAACAGGCATCACAATGAATCATAAGGGGTGTCACACCAAATCACAGGAGTTGATAAGAACTAGACCATACAAAGGAACCCAAAACCCACTAAATCCACAATTATACATGTAACCCAATTTTAAAAAACTTAAAACAGGTCCAAAAAACATTTAAAAATACCAAAATCCAATTTAAATACCAATTTTAGAAAACTAACAATAAGGAAAAATCCATAAAAAATTATACTAACACACCAAAATCATGAATAACACATTTAAAATTTAATTAGGAAAGGTAAAGAATTTAATAGAATTCTTTGAAAATGAATTGTATAGAAAAACATACCTCAATCTTGTGTGAACATGATGAAACTCTAAGCATGGTGTGATAATAACCTAAGGACCAGGTGTCACACCCTTAACACATATAAATTAGGATATATATGCATATATCCCCTTTTCAGATGTATATGTTCCATAATCCGTGAGGTAAAATATACAAATTGGGTATATATAGATATATATATATATACATGTGTATGTATATGTTTTTATTTTTCACCCAAGAATTCACACGCCACTGAAGTTGATGAATGCCCCAAAACAGCCTCAAACTAGCCCTCACAACCCTTAGCGACCAAGAAACAACCAGGAAAATCACCCAACTTCAGTTAGGGTTTGTCTAAGATGCATGAAACACACAGGGAAGAAGGAAACCGATGAAATAAGGATAAAATAGAAAGTATTCAGAGATGATAATCCTACCGAAGGAGGTCACAACAATAATCAGTATAAAAATTAGCTGACCAGAGGGAGTGGGAAGTAGGGGTGTCAAGTGTGTGGGGATCCCCCTTTGGGCTGGGGGTTTTTGAACCTAGTGGGATCAATCATGGAGAGGGGAAGGTGGAGGTAAGGGTCTTTGGAATAATAATAATTATTTTTTTAATCCCAAGCACTATGCATGGTTTGGATACACAGTTGGGAAAATTGGGCGCCAACTATGTGCACCTCACTAGGCCCCTAAAGAACCTTGAAATTGAAGGCTTCATGATTTGGAAATACATCCACCAACCATGTGATTATGATCTACTAAAAACTACATATGTCTCACATAAATTTCACATGTTCTTTGACAACCGTGCTCCAATCATTCACCAATGATAAAAAACAAAAAAATAAAATTTAAACCCTAGTTGGCCTAAAACTCAAAACTAAGGCTATAAATAATTAAATAATTAATATAATTAATATTTCAATGTTAGGGTATGAAAAATAATATACTAATTTTGGTTTATTATTTCTATAAATATATTGAAAAATGATTGAAAAATATTTGTTTTATTTTTTAATTGGTTTATTTTAATGAAATTGGTTTATTTTTTCATGTAGAATAAATGAGATATTGTTTACTATATTTTAATATTTGATACGATGGAACATTCTATTGTTTTTATAAGTGTTTTTATTATATTGATTTATAATTATTTCAATAAGGGAATATTTATTTCTCATTTCAAATTAATGTTTTTCCAAATCATTTATGAAATATCATGAATATATTTTAAACTATGAATTTAGTATTCCTAAAATTATGCTGAAATTACATGGTTAATTGGTTATATAATAAGTATTTTTATTGAAACATGAGGTATCATAGGGATATCATAGTATGATTTGGATTAATAAATTTCCATACTTAATTGGGATTAGAAAATTTATAGTTTAAATGAAATATATAGTTATTCTACTAAATGTGAATAAATTTATCATATTTTTAGATTTTATAGTGTAATTTATTTATCTTTTAACTTATTAATATGTTATTAGAATTTAATTAAATTAGATTATTTTAAAAAAATTAAATTTTAATTTTATTTCATGATTTGTTCTCTAATTTTTTATTTTTTATTTTTAGTAAAACTATTGGGTTTCCTATTCCTTTTCATAAATGTTCTATTTGTATTATAGGTGATAGATTTTGGTAGTGGTTAGTGGGTAATACAACTGATCCATGACACTCTTTGGAGGGAATTCATGATGAATTATTGTTTTTATGATATATATCATAACCATTATCATTGATTCGACTATAAATGATTTTTTTGCATTAAATTATTCAAATTTACATCTTTTTTTAAGTTTCTTTGAAGGTGATGTGATGGGTTTCATGTATTTTGAGATTAGAGATAGCATCAGAGGTGGTGGGATAATGATGGAAGAGGTGGGGTGATGGAGGTGGTGGGTTGAGGGAGGATTCCTATTGAACTTATAATGTTGTTTGAATACTGGTCATAACTAAATGTGTATCATATAGTTTCTGAATACGTTTTATGTATATATAAGTTTTTTATATTATTATGAAATTAATTATTTGTGTCCTTTAATTCAATTTTGTTTAATTAAATTATATGTTAAGAAATAGGTTTTTAGTATTTTATATTTTCAGTTTATTAGTAGTTTAAGCTAACTTTAGGTTTTTTGTGTTTCCTCATTTACATGTTAATTTCCCATGTAACAAGTTAGTGCATGGATCATAAGATAATCCCAACAATAATAAGGATGTTAATGGAGGAAGAAGATAGACAAAAAACTCATAGACACAAAGGGATTATAAAGATCATAACTTTATTGTCCAAAGTATTTAATATCACAATTTAGGTCATAACTCAGAATGAACTTGTGATTTTAAACCCTTTTGATGTGGCAGGGGTTTAATTTTTATGGAAATTCTACTATGCATTATTATTTTAATAGTTTTTTATTTTTTCAATTATTTTTCAGTGATTTTTGTTGAATTTTATGGTTTTGAAGTATTTTGGGATGGTTTTGGGTGTTTTTAGAAGTTATAGAAGATTTTTAAAAATATGGTTAGGTCTTGAAAAATATTTATATTATGTATTATAAGTGGGGATATATATATTATGCATGGAAAAAAATTATGAATTATGATATGTCTAAGGCATGGCGTGAATAATATATTTAGGTCACCCTATGAAGTAATGAAAAAAATGGCTAAGTGTTTGTTGTGTGAGTTTTTTTTGGTATAGATAAGTTTTTTTTGGAAACCCTACTAAAATTCAACTAAGTTAAAAACCTTAAATGTGTATGTAAGATTTTTAAAAATATTATTTGAGGGATTTTGGTAATTTGGCTAAATCCAATAAGACATCCTCTGAGAAGTTACTCTTATGTATTGGTACCCATATGTAAGGGTCCTACCTATACAAACAGATAAGTGTCGAGGAACTATTTTGCATAAAAGTAAGTATTTAGAAATGTTTTGATACTTTATATTGAACCTATCATGTGTAATACTATGTTTTTGTTTGTAAGATTCATCTTATAGGAGTTAAAAAATGGATAAGTCATGCGTAAGGATGACTGTAAAGTCTCCATGTATTCGTAAGATTCATTTTTTAGGTAAGACAATAAATAAGAATAAAATCATTGATACATGAGGGTATTTTACTTTAATATATTTATAAATTTTGGGGACCACTATGATATATAAGGGTAACTATTCTGATTTGTAAGTGTCATTTTTTGGGCCTTCCCTGTAGTGTGTAAGGGTTCTAGTGTTTTTCAAATTTTGTAGATGATGCATAAGGGTATTAACCATGCATAAGAGTAAAAATATTTATGAAATTTTAATATTTTAGGTATTTTTATATATTTTCCAAAATTTTATAAAATGATAAAATAAATGGTAAATTCTATTATATATGGTATTTAGATCATTTCTCGATCAGAACACAATAGCTTCAACCAAAAAAATCTCTCTCATTCTTCTTTTTCTCTTTGAGTTAGATTCTAGCTGAATCATGTTGGTTCTTCATCAAACATAATATAGGGAGTATCCATGTGTGAGGATAGTAGTTTTAATGTGTTATATATTTAGATTTTGTTTTGTTACCTCATCATTTTTGAAAAACCCCCTAATTCTAGGGATTTTGTAAGATTTTGGTGGATCTTATTATTGAAGTGATATTGTTCAAATTTTCATGTCTAGTGGATTTTTACATACTCCATGTAAGTGGTACACGGTTTTTTATTATATTATACATGTTCTTATGTGTTGTGCACTAAATTATAATGGGTAGGGTTGTGTATATGTGACTGGGAATGAAACCACTTGTATTTTTTATTGTTCATAAATGATACATTGTGGTAGTATCATATAGAAAATGGAGGATGTGATATGGTTTGGTTTTTTATCACTATTTTGGGTTCATTCCATGATGGTCTTGATGTAATTTATTGAACATTGTTGATTCTAGGGTTTCTAGTGTGATGCAGTTGGTTTTTCCCATTTTCATGATGGCGAGAGAAGTTTTTTGAGGTGTGAAGTTAGGAATGGTGATCGCTGGTAACTATGGAATTAAGGTTGTTGGGGTCTATTTCACATAGAACAACACCCATATGGTGATTTATTCCACTCATCATGATAGTTATACTCCATATTTTATCATCTTAGTTATAATGGTGTTGACCAATGATGTGAAGGATGGATACACCATAGTTGGCTATGAAAGGTAATGGTGATCACTGGAAAGGAGTGGGTAACTTTCTAGATATGTAAGATATAAAGGGTTATAGGTTGTAGATGTGTTATTGAATAGGTATGGTTGGTCTACAATGACAATTATAGATGACTTGAAATATTATTAGGAGGATGAATTCACTTTTTATATGACATATTATGGATGTATTTTTCCACTCTGAGACTTGTTGATGTTGATAAAGGTTTCCTCAAGGTTGGTCGACAATGAGTGGATTTAGTTGTGTAATTTTTTTTATTTTATATTTTTTTCTATTCTCATACACTAGTAAATGATATTGATACTATTTTGGTACATCGTTGGTGGTGACCTTATGATTTCTTACTCACACCCTACACAGGCCTGGCAGGACACGTGTAGACTTTACGTTTCTTTTTTCAAGTAATGGTAAATGTTTAACATTAGGAACCTAGTGCAGATGAGAGTGTAGTTGGTTCATGAAATAGGTGTCATGTAGTTGTGTATGGTCTAGGTGGTTCCTTGGTGTCAAGATGGTGATTATTTGTTTTAATTTACTTGTAGATATATGATTTCCTTTTGGGAAATTAGTTGGGTTTTTTTAATTAATATGGCATGGTAAATATTGATTATATTGACATTATGTAGTGTTGCATTAGAGTCACTTATTATTTAATTTTATTCTATTGTGTTATGTTGATATTATTATTATCTATCTTCAAAGGGTATAATATCACCATTATAACCCCATATACCCTCACTACTAGTTGGTAGACTTTAGCATGAAAGGAGTTGCACCTAATGACAAGTGACACTTCGGTCCAGATACTGTGTGATGAACTTGGATAGGGTATTAAAAATTGGTATCAAAGAATGTTGTGGTAAAAATATATCATTTTATTCTTCTTTTGTAATTTTAGTTATTATAAAATTTAGGTCTAGGAATCTGTTCGAACATGGGATGGATTTCATGATGTTTGTTTGGCTTCATAAGTACAAGATGAATTCTCAATTACCATGGGAAACGAGATATCTAGTTCGGTTTTTATGGTTATATTTGGATTATTTGTTTAGGATAAATTATTATTTATGTTATTTATTTATGGTTCATACTCTTAACCTTGATGGGTAAGTGGCATTACCCATGCATTATATTAGACGCAATAGGATCTAATGAAATGTTTTTGTTGTTTTTAATTATTATTTAGTTATAGAATGGAAAGAGGGTTTAACTATTTAAATTGTTACCAATAGGATAAAAAATGTTTTCCAAAATGGTCTCTTAGTAACATTAAACATATCTAACCCATGAAGGGTACGAAATTACCACTTATGTTCTATAATGGGAGTGTCTTGGAAATTTAAAGTGTCAACAACAACCAATATAGAGATTTTCTGAATAGATTCTTTGTGAAATTATACTAATTCCTCTCAGGTATGTGATTCATGGTATGAAAAAGTATATGAATCATATCTGTGTACAGAGTGTGTGGTACCTGACCCTGACATGGGTAGGTGGATCTTTTAGGTAAAATGGTGTGGCATGGGTTTGGTAGGGAAGTGTAAGGGTAGTGATTCAGGTTTACTATTACAGATTTTCTTATTTTAAACATATATATGTTTATATATTTATTGAGAATAAGTTTTGGATGGTGGTGAGAAAAGGTCACATTTAGTGTATCCAATATAAGAAAGTCAACCACTATGATTAGAGGAGTTTGGGTAGTGGTTGAATAAGTAGATCAAGGAGATTCTAGTGTTGGTTATCTATATAATTGATTAAGGAGCTCAAGGATATGAGGTATTTATATCATACTAGATAAGGGAGTTCATATAATAGGTCAAGGGAAATACTATAGGTGCATGAAGATACTTAAGACATTGGGAATAATCCAAGACATATGAGTTGAGAGGTACACTAGTTTTCTATAGTTTTCACCGATGTTGGTGAGATATGATATCTCTAAGGTGAAATGATTTAAGGATGGTTTGTGGAATTCAATCAGGGTACATGTAAATATTTTAAGTTTGATTTCTTTTTTAGAGGTAATAAACTAGGTTCTAATAGTGTATTTAAACCCAGTGGAGGAAAGAAAATCAACCTAGATGGTGGTATCAAGGAGGATAGTTAGTGGATATCTCGGTAGCTTAAAGTAAGGATATGAGGGGTCCCAATTGGTAAATCAGTGTAGGTGTATGATGATATAACCACTTAGTTGGTCTTCAATGAAGTGTTTCTAGTGGAGATAGATTGGGAATGTTTGATCCCAGTGTGATCGACCACTAAAAGAGAATCAGGCATGTGTATAGATGATAAATATGGGTTTGTTTTTTTAGGGGACCTCATATTCAGTTGTAATTTAGGGATTGGGATAGACTTAGGCATATCAAGTAGGACCATGAGAGGTACTGGATGCTTGTAGCTGGGATATGAATGCACTTGTGGGGTGAGGTAGTGATAAAGATATCTAGTAGTGGGGACAATAATCAGTAGTGAGTACAAAACTACTGGGAAAATATAAAATGTGTAATCATTCTTTGGGTTAATTGGTTATGATCGAGCTATTGGATGTAATGCAAGTTTGGGATACATTGATAGATTTAGGTACACTGTGATCTTAAAACTATGGTTTTGTATGGTAGATATAGATGAATAAGGTGTGAATACTATAAATATAATAATTAAGTTATGGTCAATATGTGATAATCATATATAATTCATGATGAATATGGGATGCATTGGAATCAGGGGTAAAAGTGGGCATCATGGGCGTCGTGAGATAAAAGTGGGCATTGGGAGTGATGCGGGGTAAAAGTGGGCATCATAGGGGATGTGTGATAAAAGTAGACATCAAGATGATGCAGGATGATGTTAATTGATAATTGGTGGTTTTTTGTACATATCTATTATGTGAAAAATAAACAAGTGTAATGTGATTGTTTCATGTAGTTGGTCGAGGTAGAACTGAGTAGGTGATTCTTATGGTGGCGAGTTCACATAAAAGGGATATTTTTATTTTAGTTTCATAGTTGATGTGATTGGGAATATATGTATGTGTTCAACATTATCTTACCAATTTGGGTATTAAGTAAGAATGATGATCTACTTTTAAAAATAATTGGTTAGTGTATAGTTGTGATAGCTTGGAGATGAGAAATAATTTGATGGGGAGATTGTAAGGTCCTAGGTATTTAAAGTTGTAATTCATGTAAGACCTTTGGTCAACCTTGTGATTTTAGATCCTTTAGAGGTTTTTAGGGTTATTTTTTTATAAAAATACTATTTTATGTATTATTTTAACATTTTTATGTATTTTTTGTGATTTTTTGTTGAGTTTTTCTTTAATTTTTAGGTGTGGATGTATTTTAAGTTGATTTTGGGTTTTAAAAGAAGTTGTATAATATTTTCAAAAATATTGGTATGTCTTAAAAATAAATTAAATTATATATTATAGGGGGAATATATATCATAAATAAAATAAGAATAATTCATGGTATGTATAATATATTCAGGTTACCCTATAAAGAGAAAAAAAATGGCTAAGTGTTGTATTTGTGAGGTTTTTTATATGTGTAACATTTTCATTAGGAACCTTAATGGAATTATGGTATAGTAAAATCCTTATGCATATACATTATTTTTTAAAATATTATATGAGGGATCTTGGGAATTTAGTTAATCCTTGGAAAACATCCTATGAGAAGTTACTCAAATGTTTGGGTTCCCATATATAAGTTTACTACCTATTTAAATAGATGAGTATTGAAGACCTTGTATATGTAGGAGTAAATATTTAGAAAAGGGTTGATATGTTAAAGTGAAAATTTCTTGTATACATGTATGTTTTGGTATGTAATATTCATCCTCTCACATAGAGGGCTCAAACCATGGGTGATTGATTAAGGAAAGGAAGTTTGATTGTAATGCTTGAGTCACACAATTTAATGAATAAATCCTATTTATCCTATTAAATGATTGAAGTGTAACGTAGTAGTTTATAACTTAAAATTTGATTACATTTGATTTGTTTATTTTTATTTTATAATTACTTATATGGAGAACCATTATCTCCCTCTACTCATTCATGCCTATATATGATGGAATAAACTTGGATGAGTGCTAAAGTACTTAGTGATTATTGGCATGTGTGGAAGGGGAAATGTACACTCTCAAATTTCTTAAAATCATAAGACCTAATTTTGAATTTACCAAGTAAAATATGAGTGATTTATTTTACTACATAAACACATAAGATGCATTATAAACCAATCAATGATATCTGTTAAGTTAATCCTTACCAAATCCTTCATCCGATGGTTAGAGGTGTAGAGATTTTAGAACCACCGATTTGTCCATTAATATAAATAAATGACAACATTTTAAAGACTTTGATAGAATTATAATTATAAAAATAATCTTCACACAATCACATATTGTCAATTTTAATTTTAGTCACTTTTTATCATATATACTTTTTATATTTTTATCACCTTTTCATTCACTGATTTTCAAAACCAACCTAAGTAAAACATCTATTTTTAAAAAATTAAGTGAAAATAAGTTTTTTAGAATCCATATCTAGATATTTCCCTAGGTTTACACTATAATATATTTAAATTTGGATATAAATGTAATTTTGAAACACTTGAAATAGTGGTGGTCAAAAAAATTTACCCACATGTAATCATTGGACTCCTAAAAAAGTGAACTTCAAAAATATTATATGAGAAAAATTTAAAGCACTAGAAAATGTGAGTTTCATTTTCCAACACCATGATTATAAATCTCATCATGCCTCATAAATTTTATTAATTCCATTTTATTTATTAACTTTATTCAATTCAATTCCACTTATTTCATCTTCCAAATCTCACATATACCTATATTTTCAGGATTATTTCACTCAAAACTCCAATATGAATTTGAAGAAAAGTTCTTCTCATACAATGTTCATGAAAAGGTCTCTATATATATGATTAATTTATTCATATCCAATCAATAAGTCAATAATTCTTTCATATCATTAGGACTTTTAGGGTTGTTATGTTGCTTAATGCTTCGTGATTTCTATTGAGAAAACATTGAGGTACAATAAGAGGTTTGGATCTATTATGAATCATAATACATGTTTTTTAGTTTACTTTGAGAATGGAATAATTATTATATCCCTATTTTATTGATTCAGATATATATATTTGAATTATATTAGGGAAATCTATAAATTTTTTATTTCAATGGTAGCATCAGATCTTCATTCTTTTTCTTTCATCAAATTTCAGGTTTTTTATCTTGAAGGTAGAGATGTAATTTTGATTCCTGAATAGGTGTGTAATAGATCGTGCCCCATATTACAGAGATATTTACCTTCAACCTCATTATATTTGAGGATTTTAAATACCTTTACTTAAATAAATTTATAAATTCTTCCAAGCATTAATTTTAGAATAGCTCATAACATGTTTCTTTAGTTTTTATATAGCTTATGTTTAAAACAATAAACTTCCTTTATTCACACTTGGTAATTTTATTAGGTAGTAAGAAATTAATAAATGTTTTATCATCAACTTTCCATTCCTATTTACCCATTTTTTTATAAATACTATATAAGTTTTTATATATTTTGAATTTAGTTTATATTTTTGAATTTTTAGAAGAAATAGTATTTTTCACTTTAAAAAAGGTAGAATTCAATCCTCAGATTTGAATAATATATTATACATCCTACCATTATTCCTAGTATTATTTTCCTCACAAAAATTAGCAAAAATTATCCAACACTTCTTCACTTCAACTTAATAATAATTTGTAATACAAATTTTTCTAACTCACCTTTTCACTCCCTCATACTTGAATTTAATCGATATCATGAACCGGTTTCTAGAGTGAGGTATATTTTTTTTGTAATTTTTTCCCTAATTATATCATTCAGAGATTTTAAGGGATACATTGTTTAAATATAAATATAGGATAGAATATAGGTTCATTTTAAAAGTGGTTTTTTATTAAAAAGAATGCCTGAATCATGTTAAGCATGAGGTTCTCAATAATCTTAGGTTTTGTCCTAATTACTCAAAAAATCAATTTATTGAAACATTAATTGGTTATCTCAAGAATTTTGGTCATTTTAAAAAGATTTAATCGTAATTATAGAAATATCTCAAGTAAATGATTAAAATATAGGAAAATATTTCCTATAATTTGATTCATAAATCAATTTTTTTTGCATGAATTGTACTCACTTAAAATTTGAAAATAATTTAATTTTATCATTAAAATTAGTTTATCACTACTATAATAAGTTCAAAATTTATAAGAGAATTAAAATTTGTCTTAGAGGGTTTCAACACACTCAACAAATGAAAGAGACACACACACATACGCTATTTTAAAAAAGATAAAAATTTAAAAAAGAAAAAAAATTAAAAATCCTAATCAATAATGGTTTAATCCCCAACGTTTAAATGATTAATTAACCTCAATTAATTCTAAATGGTTCATTAATTTTAAAATATTAAAATGATATCAAAATAATCAATTAAGTTTCAAGTAGAGGTATGTCCAGATGGGTATCATTGATAGGTAGGTTGAAAAAGGGTAATCTCCTCCATTATTTTTTGGTAAATATTTCCATAGAATTTCCTCAACCTATTATATTAATAGAAATTGGGTCCTTGTAACCTCTTTTAAAAATTTCAAAATACTAAAAGGGTATACATGAGTGATAATAAATAGTTTTTCCCATTCAGAATGAAATTTAACTTTTATTATACTGATTATAATATTTTAAAATATCACTTGGTCCTTGGGATATAAGTATTTCTATTGGATTAGTTTATCATGGTCCACTTTGGTTCATTATTTATAAAAGATTTAAATCTCACAAGTTTTTATCTTAGTTTCATCAAGATCATCACGTCGTAGTTTCATATATTTTCTAGCTATATTCAAATCCAGATTCATTTCCCTCTTTACCTAGTATGGTTTTTTCTCTAGCTACATAAGTAGGTGAAAACTTTTCCCATAAATAAAATGTATGGGCTCATTCCAATTGGTGTTATATAGGTTTTCCTATAATCCCATAAGGTGTATTCTAAAATTTGGATATAATCCTTTCTATTTAGTTTAATAAAATTTTGAAGAATTACATTGATATACTTGTCCCAAACATCATCTTGTCCATTTTTTAGGGTGGTATGGTGTATTTGTATTTTAATGCACTCCATAATTACTCATCAAAACCTTCATACTCCTATTATGAAAAGGTTTTATTTGAGTAATCTCTAATCTTTTTTATATGTTTTAAATAAATTTACATTATTCACATATCTTAAAAACTCATTTTCATCTTTAAACGAATTATTATAATATATTATTGATCCTATAACTTTTATAACTGTATTTTGAGGTCAAAATTGTCCTCTAAAGGCCAAAATGTAGAAAAAATAAAAAAAAATTATATCTATATCTTAGGTAAACATCTTCTTATCATTTCATCATTTTAAATTTTCTATAGATATGGACCACCCCAAATGTAAAATTTTGATTCATATTTTAGTTTGCAAATTTATTAGGGGTTTAAATGAGATGTTACTTAAGAAGTTACCAAAAAGTAGACCATATGATCATAACAAGGTTACTCTTACTCTAAAAAATACAATTTTTCTCCTAGAATTAAGTCATCCTTCGATTCTTGGTATGGAATTTCAACCTTAGTAGTGTTGGGAAGCCTACTTTGGTGATCCTCCACCTAGTTCTCAACTCATTTATTTTCCTTGATCTCTAAGTTGAACTCTTGAAGTATAAACATAAATCTTAACATCCTTGGTTTATCCTATTATTTCTTTATTAAATACCTTAGGGATACATGATTAGAAAAAACAATGAATTTATTTCCCAATAAATAGGATTTTAATTTTTTTTCAAAGAAAAAATTACTACTAAAAACACTTTTTCAGAGGTTGTGTAGTGGTTCTAGGTAGCATCCAATTTTCTTGATTCATATGAAATAACTCAAGGTTTTTATTCAATTATTTATAATAAAACTACTCTTAGAGCTTGGTAAAAATAATCACAAAGTATTTCCAAGGGTTTCTCCATGTTTGGTGTCTATATTATTAGCGATGTGATAAGCTTATGATTTATTTAATAAAAATATTCCATTAAATTGTCATTAAAAATAAATTTAAAATATCTCAAAAGTAACCTAAAAAATGGAAGTGAAATCATACTAAAATATTGGATGAACTTTTATTATAATCCTACATATAATATAAAAATTATAACATGATTCACATGAGTTGATAGGTAAATTATTTTATCGCTTAAATTTTAACTTATCCATAATTTCTTTTTGTGAAATAACATTCCCAAGAACCATTACTCTCTCCACCATGAAATTGAACTTTTAAAAATTTAAAATAAGGTTCCTTTCAATGAATTTTTTCATAACTTTTACAATATTTTTTTAAAAATGTCTAAATAATTCATAAAAATAGTAAATTCATCTAAAAACACTTCCATTTAATTTTTAATATGGTTAGAAAACATATTTTCCACACATTTTTGAAATGTACTTGGTGAATTGAATAGGTTTAATGGAATCATTATCTAATGTCTCAGAATTTCAATGTATTTTTTTTATTTATATGGAATTATTTCGAGACTGAGAAATTTGATGGCATGTAATTCTGAGGTCTAGAGATCCTGGAACAAAATTTTGATCTTTTTTTAAGGTACATTCAGAAAATGTGCAAGACGTATTTTCAATCATTTGAACCATCGCTCAGATCAAAAATATTATGGAATTGTTGAATTCAAAATACTAGGATTCTCCTAGAAATGACTTAACTTTGGCCGGAAAGGGCAGAGTGGAGAAGTTATTTTTCAGACTTTTTGAGAAAAATAATAAAATAATTTAAATGAGTTATTTTATTTTCTTTCTCACTTTGGAGTGGCAGATGGAGACGTTGCAGTGTAGCAACATGGTGGTGACGATGTGCATCTGTAATGTCCCAGACCTCTCCGGTCCATTCCTTTTCTAAAAGTCGAATGTGGTCAACATGGCGCGTGTAATAATGATAATTATTAATGATAACAATGAAGAATTTTTAATAAAATTAAAGTTGTTTTCGTTATTATTATTATGTAAAATAATAATAATAATGGTGGCGTAAAAATATGTAAGTTTTATTAAATTGAATGGTTTTAATTTAATAAAAGTGGTTTAAATTTAATCAGTGTGAAATAAAAGAAATAGAATTAAATAATTAAATAGACGGATGTTACACGACATTGACGTGGCATGGTCAGATTCAGATATCCAATGGGGTGGTTTAACGTGGTCAATGCGACGAGCATAAATATTATTGTTATTAAAAACAATAACGTCGGTGAGTTAATAAAATAAGTTTATGAAATTTTATTGTTATTGAAAATCAATAAATAACAATGATGGCGTAAAACTATGTGTGAGAGGTTAATGAAATTAAATGTATTAAAAAAAGGGTTTGAATATGTAAGTTAAATTAATTTTATTGTCATTTAATTCAATTAAATGAAATGTTTTTGAGTCACATGGAATGGTTGTGCATAGGTTCTCCCTAAATTGAAATATGAAATTAATAATATTACTAGTATAATAATATGATAATACAATTAAATTAATAATGGATAAAAGACAAGGGAATTAATATTATTTCTATTATGCTTGAGTCGCATGAAGAATACTTGCTTTTTATATACTATATAACTTATATAATATTTATATAATATAATATTAAAACAATCAATGGATGCGAATGGGAGGGGAGGTGCACCTCTTTATGCACGTGAGGGGTGATTATATTGAACATGAGGTGTTCCATTATTATAATAATAATAATATATGTAATATATTTATTATATTAATGATGCATGTGCATGTAAATGATGTATGGGAGAATGAGGAGCATGAGGCGCCTTGAAGAGGGTGAGGTGCTGTACATGGATCTTCCCATGTATAATATAATAATAAATCCTATGGATTAAATGAGATAATAAATGAAAATAAATAAATGGAAAAAATAAAGGGGGGCGTGATGTGTGTGTAAAGGAGGTGTAAGGGGTTCTTTTTTTCCCCTTAAATGAATAATATTCATATAATAATATTATTATCATAATAAAATGAAAATAAGGGTGATTAATGGGTGGTGGTGAGATATGGGCGTGAAAGCAAAAGAGAGAGACAATTTTGAGCGTATAAGCTTCAAGGAAAACAAATAAATAATAATAATTTAAAATGTTATTATTATTTTGGGTTATATAATCTTAATTCGACCATAACTTCTTCATATGGTGTTGGAAGGACGAACTGTCAGTGACTGCGTAACCTTGAAATTATAACTGTCATTTTAATACTAGTGATGAATACCTTTTTATGACTCATGTCTTGGGTTAACGGAACACTTATTATTAATAGAAGTTGTTATTAACGTTATTATTAAAATGCGTGGAAATTGTATGAAGTGTCGTGTGTTGACCAGTCAAGTAGCATAACTGTTGTATGGTTACGACGCGTATTCATTAATTCATGCTGAATGTGGTTTTTATTTCCTTTGCCTATGTAAGAGATGGTAATATATTATTTGAGGACCCTTCTTCTCTACACAACAACACTCTTGGACGACTGAGAAGTCATCCTCCTAACTTCTTCATCCGGACTCCGATCGTCAATCCATTAGTGACTGCAGGATCATGTCAATGAGGAGAACATCGTACACTCTATTTTGTTCCCTCTTCTTCGACTTCCCCTCCAAAGTTTTCAACCGAGGAGACTGCAGATAATTGATGGGAATGACAGTCTTTGATGAACGACTCTAAAAAGGTATGTTAAACCTTTTTTCTTGTATTCTCTTTCCGATCCTACTTCTCCCATTTTCTTTCAATGCTACGGCATGTGATCTCCATTTTGAGGGAGTTTTTTGTGTTGTTGATTCGGTGGTGTTGCGACGTCCTTTGTGGGTGCGGTCACTCTGGGAGAAGCCTTGTGATCGTGGTGGTCATGTTCATAGAAGGAAATTGGAAACTGTTGAGGTAGAAATATTACCTTCGTCTCTCTAGATTGTGCATCATGTGGGGTGGGTGTCCTCTTGTTTACGTGAAACACATTTGAACCGGTTTAATAAAGATAATAACTGACTTATATAATGGGGATGGGAAGTTTTTGAATGTAGTTACATTATTTATATCTTGTGATATTATGTTGTGAATTGAATGATCTTCTGCCTACTGAAGATCATGGTCGTTGGGGGCCTTTGCTTACGCAATTAAATGTTGCCCTCTCCTTCAGGATTTTATTATCGATGAAAATTTTATTGAATGTGGAAATTGGTTAATCACGTAAAGTTGGCTGATTAAATACTCAGAACCCTTGTGTGATCACCTCGGTTCAACAAAACGGAATAATGAACATGTTGGTGTTGGGTTGGTTTTGTTATGGGATGTGTGAAGTGGTAATTTCTGGGTTGTTGTGTGATATGATGTTTGGCAGCGGGGCAGCAATGATGGGTGGTGAATATTATTAAAGTGGTTATTAGTGGATTATATACGGGGGAAAAGTAATGGAAATGTGGAATGTGGAAAATTAATTTATATGTGGAACTTGGGAATAAATAAATGGTGGGGTATTGTGATGGAAATGAATTAAAGATGGATATGATAATAAAATTGTAGAGGATTTGGTATGTGATTGCTTGTGTTTTCCCTAACTGTTATTGTGGTTGGCAGGGATATGTTTTATGAACACTCGATTTGGTTTGGTTGTTGATAGTTTTCCAATATTTAAATGAATTGAAAACTAAAGTTGTTGAACATAAAAACATAAATGGGGTTTCGGGATTGCTTGTTGGGTGCATACTCTTGAGGTAGTAGTGCTAAGGCATGTGCTCAGATCTTTTGTGTAGAATCCTTAAGATGGTATGAGTGGTTTATATAATTATATAAATCTGTATATTTATATGTTTCTTTACGCACCCCACCCACGTTGATCACTACGTGTCGAACACCCGTGGGATGGGGGGTGTTATTCCCAACATCCAAAGGACATTGTAGATGGCTGGTTACTGTTCTTCCCTATGCTCCCTCTTCTAGGTTCTATATCCCAAGATCCTTCGGGCAAGTTCCGATAGATGTTTCCCAAGAATCTTCGGGATGAGATGTGATGTGGTTCCCAGGTGTTTTTGGGTAAGATGCGGTGAAGGCCGAGGATTGTGTGTCGGTGGGTTACTATGAGCTTCGTATGGCCCGGTTGCGGCACTAGCTCGAGCTTTGTATGGCCAAGTTGCGGCACTAACTCAGGAATAAGGGGAAGAATCAGAGCGTTAGGTGTGAGGGCTTGAGCAGTATCCAGTGGGAAGGTGGTGTGGGGTACCCATACTTTGATAAAATTACTACTATACTCTATTAACTTGTGTTACTTGGTGAGTGTGACTGGTGAGGCTGGGTGGATAGATTCCTTGCTAGGTTTTGGTTCTTCTGTTTTCTCACGGGGCATTAGGATATCTCCCCACTTGTGCACAAGAGCTTTAGGTTTCCCTACTGAGTATACTTGTATGCTCACCCTACATTTGATTTCATGTTTTCAGGAGGACTACAGGGATTGTGCGGGACCTTACTAGTCAGGTAGGGGGAGTTGCTGCTGTTTGTTGTTGTTGTTTTCCTTTACTTTTTGGTACAGTACTTTGGAGATTTTCTGTACTTGTACTTTTTTTTCACTATTTTATAAAGCATGCATATGGGATTGGTTTTGGGCTATTTCTATACTTGTTCCTTTTCTTCTTCTTGGTGTTTGACTCATCCTATTTCCTGATCTTAAATAAATAAAAAGGGTAATGCCTCCCATATTTGTGAAGTACTCAAACCCTTGGTGCTAGTTGCCACTCCGGTGCCTACTGGAGGTGGGCCTCGGGGGTCATTATATCCCTTCCACTGTTTCCAGCTCAGGAGGGGCATCTTTGGTGGGAGGGGGTCGTGACAGCATCAATGAGGCTCATTAATGGATCATTAAATTTGAAGTGTAATGACGCTTTAATGACTCGTAACAATGATGTTGTTTCTTAAATAAAACAATGTAACGACCTGACGTCGCATCATACTGAGAACGCTATGACGTGATCCTATTTATAATTAGACACAATGGGAAAATATGGATTAAATAAATTGGAGGATTCTCTGGAGAACCTCTGATGGACTTCCACCCCAGCAAAGAACGAAGAACGCTAGCAGAACTTCATCTTCTTCGTCACACCTTTTGAAGACTAGAGCCGAGAAGCGACATCAACGTCTTAACTCCTCGAGGAAAAATATGTGGTAATGAACTTCAAAGAGGTAGGGGTTTTTATTTTTAAAAGTTATTACATGTTTCTTTTCTGAAAAGAACGAAGAACACAGATCAATCCAAAAATAGGTTGATTTGAGAATCGTGTGTTATAACGGGAGGGTGACGTTTCTTTTGGGTTGACTATTTGGTATTAAACCATGGCAAGAATTATTGAAAGAAAACCTTCCCAAGATTCCCCCTTGTTAAAACCTCTAACGCAGAGGGCTTGGGATGACACGAACAAGGCTCGGGCACCTCTGCTCATGTGTTCTTGCTGGCTGCATTCTCAAAGCAACGACAAGGCCGGTTTGAATTCTTCGTGATAAATAAATCTTCTCCCAGAGATTGTTGGTACAAGAGGTGAAAGGAAAGAACCACCAGAGCTCATCTGATGGCCTGAAAATGACTCTATTGATGCGTTGGTGCCGGCAGTAGCGACGACGGTCGGCCTCACTGGCTGCGTGGAGGCGATGGCCCGCACCGGCAGGCCGCGTTGACCGGGAGGCTTCGGCTAGTTAGTTGTGGCAGTGTGTGGGAGGATGTGGCACCAGGTGGGTGCCACGTGGAGGGCTGGCCCGCGTCTGGGCCACCCAATAGGATGGAGGCACCGCGACTCATCATCCACGGTAAGAGTCGTATGTGACGTTCGGAGGGCACCGTACAGGTGGTGCTACCCACCCTTGTTGGTTTTGTTTGAACCAGAGGGGACGTGGCTGACTGTCGCGTCATAGGGGCTCACATCGGCTGCACCGCCCAGCCGTTCCCCATGCTGGCGGGCCGATCCCTAAGCAGGACGGACCCACGCCGGCATTCCAAACCCGAACCAGAAGGCCGGACCCATGCCCTTTGGGCCAAGTCGGATTAGACCGGGTAACCGGGTGACCGGGCGGGCTGGACCCTTGGCCAAATCAGGTTGGGTCCAGCTAGGCTTATTGGGCTTGGCCCACTGGCTAGGATTGGAGAGACCGACCCCAACCCACACTAAGTCAGTTCAGATTCGTTAGAATGGACCGAGGTATGTAAAACCCCCAAGCCGGGTTGGATGGGTCGGTCAAGCTGGGTTGGACTGGGCCCCATCGCAACCAATCCCCTAGATACTAAAACGCCTGTATTTTTCAGACCTTTCATCTGATTGACGGGTCGTTTGGGGCGTTGGGACCCTCTCAAGGAGGAGGATCTTTAGGTATGCTTTTGGGTGACTTTCTTGGACGCCGAGAAGTGATGAATGGATTGAGAAGCAGTTCTCCAAAGCACGCTACGTAGGAAACCCTGTGGTTGGCTGAGACCTGAAGACTCCTTGAGGATGGGCCAGTGGGAAGCAGCTTTATGTGACCCAGTATGCCCACGATGGGTAGAGGCTCTATGTGACCCGGCACACCCACAATACTTGATAGTAGGAGTACCTCAGTTTTTCCAAGGTGGGAAGCAGCTATGTGTCTGTGTGACCCAACATACCCATGGTACCCATCAGGGATGAGTACCACAACAGTTCAAAGTTAGTGGGAGGTGTCTTTGTGTGACTTAGGAGACCCATTGTACTCGATTGAGAAGGAATTCTCCATTGGCCGAGGAGTTCAACATTTGTGATTGATGATGATGTTGTTACTACCCTAGAATATACCTGGTGTGAGTTTCCTTGTGTTTCATGCTTTACTTAAAGGAATTGTTTTGTGTTCTTTCTTTTTTGTTTTGGGGTCTCTATTGAGTATAATGTTAATCACCCATGCACGGGCTTTGCCTGCACATGTTGTGTTTGGTGCAGACAACCGATGTTTCTACATGGGTGCTTAGGGAGATGGGATAGATGGATGCTAGGATGGTGGACTTGGTGTCTTAAGACCATGTGGGGCCTATTTGGACAGGTCATACATGACGTACTACTTCATCTTCCAGTAGCTTCACTACTCTAACAATCAAGTGGGGTTTACTGTAGATGGTCATCAGGGCAATTTTCGTACTTTACAGTTTTCAGTACTTTTTCTTGGGTTTTTATTCTATCTCACTTTCTTTCAACTGTAATTGCACTCAGTTTATTTAGTGGTATGTTCTTTCCCTTTAGTGAGTTGGGACTTGGTTGGGCATGTGTGTGTTTACTGGTATCCAGGCTAATGCCTCCCAGTTGAAGGTTGAGGCCTTCGGCGCTAGTCTCTAGCCCCTGTCCTTTGGGAGGCGGACTTGGGGTAGTCACTACACGAGCCTCATGGGATAGGTTGTGAAAAAGTGGTATCAAAGGGTGGTCTGTCACCCCTTAAAGACCAGGAGTCTAATGATTTGTTTTGGGGAAATAGTGTTAAGTGTTTGGAGTTCTACTTTCATATTTGGGGAGTTTAGTGTTGGTGTGGCGGCAGACATATCCATACACCAGGACCTTGAATTCTGTTTTTGGCACAATACATGAAAACACTAGTTTCATAAGTGTATCCTTATTTTTGAATAAGAGTCATCTCACTAGGTATAACCTTCTAACCATGTTACATCTTGATCTATCTCAGGATGCCTCCACGCAGACGACCAGCTAGGATCCTGATACGAGGTCGTGAGAACAGCTTGCCTAGTGACGAGGTTTCCGTTCATGGACCAGTTCTAGATATGGAAACACCGAGTGGTGCACCATTGCTACCACCCCCCGATGGTCAGAATCTACTGCTGTCGGTTCTAGAAGAGTACGTTTGTAGGCTCAGTTTCCTACATGAGTTTCATAGATAGAGACCTCCCAGGTTTAGGGAAGAGACGGATCCTCAGGTCACTGAGGACTGGATGGAGGCTGTGATGTTGGTCTCCTGCTTAGTGAGGACACCACCCAACCAGATGGTGATCTTGGCAGCAAGCCTTCTACAGGTATCAACAGGGAGATGGTGGAGTTTGACCATCCAGACTCAAGAGGAGGTGACCCTCACTTGGGTTTACTTCGAGAGGCTTTTTTGGGAAGATTTTTTTCCTGCAACCTTGTGCTCTATGCGCATCTAGGAGCTGCTTCACCTATAGCAGGACTACATGATAGTGGTCGAGTACTCGGTGAGGTTCACGTAGCTTTCCCTCTACTCAATAGATATGGTTTGAGACCCTTTTTTCAGGTCTTGAGCCTTCGAGCAGGAACTCAGGTGGGAGATCAGGACATCAGTGTTATCTCTCAGTATCCCTACCCAGTTCGGGGTGTTGGAGAGATCCCATATTGTGGAGAGCTTCTTGGAGTAGCAGGCACCGACAACTAGAGTCCCTGGTAGACCCTAGGTGTCAGAATCTTCGGTGGGAAGTAGATAGCAGATGCATGGGCCCTAGCGGGCTAGGTCTTTCAGATGACAACCCTAGGACTCAGGTTTGGTGGTACGGGGTTCCTATTCCTAAGGGAGTTGGTGGGGATCTAGGTAGTGCTACGCATGCATTAGGCAGTGACACATGTCACATGACTACCAACCCACCTTTTAGATGACTGAAAAATGGTCAAGGAGCCACCGAGATGGTGACAGTGGTTCGAGCAAGGAGGTCCACAGGGCGGTAGACATGGTAGGGGATCTGGTAGAGTGGCAGGTGGTGGGTTATGGTTTGATATATTACCACCACCACCCCCACATGTTCCACCCTAACCTCATGGAGTAGGAAAACATGGGAGACCTCAGCTCCAGGCAGCACAGGATTATGACCACGGTGCTCTAGAGATGATCTGAGGTACGATCTGTGTCTTATACACCCTAGTTGTAGTACTTATCGACATAGTTGGTAGTCATTTCTTCCTTTCCACGACTCTCATTCAAATCATGAATATTTCGGTGGATTTATTGGCTCGATCCTTATGTTTAGAGAATCATATGGGAGACGATTCAATGATTACACACTTGTGTCGGCAGTGTGAGATTACCCTAGGAGGAAAGATTTTTGGTTGGGATCTCCTAGCAGCAGCGTCGAGGGATTATGATGTCATCTTGGGTATGGACTAGTTATCCATAGTCCATGCTCAGATCAACTATTTTAGGCATACAGTGTGGTGGGTCCGTGAAGATTGGACCAGGTTTTCCTTCACCGGCGAGAAGAAAACCCTTCTAGAGCATAATGAACTCTCTTGAAGGAGGGTACAACCAATCACTCACTATTTGGCTACCCTCACCCTCGGTGCAGTGGAGGAGAGGAGTCCAAGCTTCCCTGTAGTGGTGGACGAGTATGAGGATGTTTTTCCTGACGAGGTTCTAGGGATACCTCCTCATAGAGTGGTATACTTCTGTATTGACCTATACCCTGGGACAACACCAATATCCACACCATCATATCGAATGGATCCTGTAGATCTTCGCGAGTTGAGGTTAAAACCGGAGGGCTTTTAGAAGAAGGGGTTTGTAAGGCCCAATGTTTCACCATGGGCATCCCCAGTGTTTTTTTTCCAATAAGGTAGATGTGAATTTTAGGTTGTTCTTTAACTTCTGGTACCGGAAACAGATAACTGTGAAGAACAAGTACCCACTACCAAGAATTGAAGACCTCTTCGACCAGTTGAAGGGATTTAAATGGTTCTCAATGATATACCTCATACCAGGCTATCACCAGCTTTGGGTACAGGAAGAGGATGTACCGAATATAGCCTTTAGGTGCCAGTATGGCCACTATGAGTTCCTAGTGATGCCTTTCGGCATGACTAATGATATAGTAGTTTTCATGGTTCTCATGAATAGGATCTTCCAGCCCTAACTTGACTGGTTCATCATGGTCTCCATTGATGACATCTCGGTGTATTCAGCATCAGGGGAGAAGCATGCTACACACCAGCGGATAGTCCTGGATACACTTCAAGAGCACCAGCTTTATGGTAAGATCTAAAAGTTTCTATTCTAGATACAAGAGGTCCACTTTATAGGACACGTTATCTCGGAGGCTGGAGTTGCAGTAGATCCTGCAAAGATAGATATTTTGCTTTCTTGGGAGCCACCGAAGAGCGTGACTGAGGTGCGGAGATTCTTGGGGATGCCTGGTTACTATCATAGCTTCATTCCCAACATTTGTTGGGTAGAATCATCCTTATAAGCAGTGACGTGAAAGGGATATCCCTTCGTGTGGATGGAGAAATGCTAGCTGAGTTTCCAAGAGCTGATATGGAGACGGACTAGTGGCCCCATATTGAGACTACTAGAGGAGGGAGTTGGGTATATAGTTTACTATGACACATCAGGGACTGAGCTCAGTTGTGTCCTAATTCAGAACTAAATGACCCAAGACCAAGAGTTGGTAGCAGTGGTATTTTGGTTGAAGATTTGGCGGCACTACTTGATGGTCAAGTAGTTTGCAATTTACTACAACCATAAGAGTCTCGGGTATATCTTCTCCCAAAAGGACCTGAACCTAAGATAGCGGCGATGACTAGAGTTCCTCAGGGACTATGATTTTGAGATAGTTTATACTCCTTGAAAAGAGAACGTGGTGGCAGACATGCTTAGCAGGAGGACCGAGTTGCAGCTGCTGAGTGAGGAGAAAGAGTAGTTAGCTGAGATGCAGGTATCCCTTGTGGATTATGGTGAAGATGTTTACTTCCAGTCGATGGCTATTACTCCCCCACTCGTACAACGAGTCAAGGAGGCACAATTTGGAGATATTGATAGTGAGGCCCGACGTTCTCAGATATCCTTAGGATAGGCTCCTGATGGATTTTCGATAGGTGGGGAGCACATCATCCTTTTAAGAGGGTGCACATTAGTACCAGTGGCATTGCGGGAGGAGGTGTTTTGGTAGTTCCATACTTCTCCTCAGGTGGTACATCCTGTAGTGGAAAATATATACCAGGACCTCCAACATCAGTACTGGTGGTTAGGGATGAAGAAAGTAGTGGCTGAGTTGGTTTCATGATGCCTCACTTATTAGCAAGTGAAGGCTGAACACCAGGTTCCAGCAGGCTTGACTCAGCCACTCGAGGTCTCGGAGTGGAAATAGGATGGCATCTCGATGGAATTTGTGGCAGGGTTACCAAGTACGTCTAGAGGTCATGACTCTATTTGGGTGATCGTTGACTAACTCACCAAGTTATCTCACTTCATACCCATCCAAGAGAATGGAATGGTAGAGGGCTTAGGATGCCTCTACATCCATGAGATAGTGAAGCTTCATGGGGTGCCTTCGACTATCGTCTCAGATCACGATGCCTGCTTTACATCTTGGTTGTGGAAGGGATTACAGGAGGCATTCGGGACGCATTTATGCTTGATAATATCTTTTCACCACCAGAAGGATGTTCAAATGGAGAAAACCATATAGACCTAGGATTACATGATTCATTCTTCCATCCCTGACCTTGGTTGTGGTTGGGAGGACCACCTTCCACTGGTTGATTTTACATACAAAAATAGATATCACTCTATCATTCGCATGGAACCATTTGAGGCCTTGTATGGGCGGCATTACAGATCACCCATATACTGGAAAGACCAAGGAGACTCTCCACTCATGGGTCTATAGTTGGTATGGGCTACCATCGAGAAGGTGTAGATCATCCAGGAATGGATGAGAACTGCAAAGGTCAGGCAGAATTCTTATGCTAATAGAAGATGGATACCATTGGAGTTCGAGGAGGAAGATCATGTGTTCCTTCGGGTCTCACCGCGATGAGGATTGAGGAGATTTAGCCAGGGTGGTAAGCTATCTCTGAGGTTCATTAGTACTTTTCATATCCTGAGCAGAGTTAGCAAGGTGGAATACCACCTAGATCTTCCCCCACATATGCACTGGGTGCATGATGTTTTCCATGTGTCCAAGCTGAGGAGGTACGTGCA
Organism: Viscum album; assembly: GCA_963277665.1. Lineage (NCBI taxonomy): Eukaryota > Viridiplantae > Streptophyta > Magnoliopsida > Santalales > Viscaceae > Viscum > Viscum album. The sequence goes on from OY728164.1 coordinate 1,183,054,557, forward strand.
TGATCTATTATACGAAATCGATTGGGGTGAGCTAGAAATCAACAATGGGGTGATGTTTTCGGAGTTCCCAGTGGAGATAGAGGATTGACAGGGGTGGGTCCTACATGGAAGGTCAATTCCTCTAGTGCCCATATGATGGCAGCATAGGAATCTCCATGAGAGCACAAGGGAGCGGGAGGCTTAGATTCATGCTTAGTACCCCTATCTTTTTGTTTTGTTGTTGTTTTGGATTTTGGGGACGTAAATCCCTGAGGTGGGGAGAATTTAAAATCTTGTAATTTCCATGTAATTGTTTTATATGGAATTATTTCAAGACTGCAAAATTTGATGGCACGTAATTCTGAGGTCTGGAGAGCCCAAAATGGAATTTTGAACTTTTTAAAAGGTATATTCAATAAATATGTGAGGGTAATTTTATATCATTTGAAACGTCACTTGGATAAAAAAATTTAGGGAATCGTTGAATTTAGAATGCTGGGATTTTCCTTGAAATGAATTAACTTTAGTCAGAAAGGGATGAGTGGAAAAGTTATTTTTCAGGCTTTTTGAGAAAAATAATAAAATAATTTAAATGAATTGCTTTATTTTCTTTCTCACTTGGGAGTGACAGATGATGAAATTGTGGGCCAGTGACATGGTGGTGACGATGCGCATAAATGAAACTCATTTATGGCTTGTAAAAATCACAGCGTAATGACGCTTTAATGATGCTTAACAGCGACGATGTTTCTTAAATAAAACAGTGTAACGACGCGATGTCACATCATAATGGTAATGATGTGATGTGCTCCTATATATAATTCTACGCACTAGGAAAATATGGATTAAATAAATTGGAGGATTCTTTGGAGAGCCTATAATGGACTTCCACCCCAGTAAAGAACGAAGAACACCAGCGGAACTTCATCTTATTCATCATGCCTTTCGAAGGCTAGAGATGATAATCAACGTTAACGTCTTAACCCCTCAAGGAATAACATGTGACAAAAAACATAAAAGAGGTATTGGTTTTTAATTTTAAAAGTTCTTACCCATTCCTTTTCTAAAAAGAATGACAAATGTGGATCAACCCATGAACAGGTCGATCCGTGGATCGTGCGTTATAACGGGAGGGTGACTTTTCTTTTGGGTGACTATTTGGGATTAAACCTTGGCATGAATGATTGAATGAAAACCTCCCTAAGCCTACCCCTTGTTAAAACCTCTAACACAGAGGACCTGGATCGACAGGAACAAGGCCTGAGCACCTCCGATCATGTGTTCTTTGTGGTCTCATTCTCAAAGTGACAAAAAGATCGTTTTGAAGGCTTCGTAGTAAAGAAATCCTCTCCCGGAGACTGTTAGTGAAAGGGTGCAAGGAACAGACCATTGGAGCACATCCCGTGGCCCGTCAAAGATTCTTCTGACGTGCTGGTGCTGGCAGCAGTAGTGGCGGCCAGCCTCACCAACTGCGTGAAGGAAGAAACCCGCAACAGTGGGCCATTTTGATCGAGAGGTCATGGATCGTCAGCCGCGAAGACATGTGGGAGGAAGCTGTGTCAGGTGGGCATCGCGTGGAGGGGTAGACTGTGTTCGGGCCACCCGGTAGGCAGTAGGTGTCGTGGCCCATCGGATGTGGTAGGAGTCGGATGCGGTGCCAAGAGGGCATTGCATTGGTGGTGTGGCCTGCCCTGGAAGGCTGTGTTCGAACTAGAGGGGGTGCGGCTGGCTACCACGTCCTAGGGGATAACTCTCGCTACACCATGCAGTCGGTCCCCTTGCTGGCAGGCCGAACCCCTAAGGGGCTAGGCTAGTCCTGCTACCTAGTTGGTCGGACCCACGCCAGAAAGATGAACCCACGCCAAAAGGATGAACTCGCACCCCCTTTGGGCTGGGCCAAATTAGACCGGGTTGTCGGGCGACCCGACGGACTTGACCCTCAGCCAAATCGGGTCGGTTCCAGTTAAGCCTATTGGGCCTGACCAATTGGCTAGGTTAGACCAGACCGACCTTAACCCACAACAGTTCAGTTCAGGTCTGTCAGAATGAACTGGGGTATGTGAAACCCCCGAGTGGGGTTGGATGGGTCAGTCCGACCAGGTCAGACTGGGCCCCATCGCAACTGGTCCCCTAGTTACTAAAATGCCTGTATCTTGTAAATCGTGCGTCCGATTGATGGTATTTTTGCAGTGTTCAGACCCTCTTGAGGAGGAGGATATTTCATCATGATTTATGGTGACATTATTTGATACTAATAAGTGATAAATGGATTGAGGATCGGTTATCCCAAGCACAATACGTACGAAACCCTACAGTTGGCTAAGACATAAAGACTGCCTGAGGATGGCCTAGTGGGAAGCATCTCTGTGTGACCCAGGAGGCCCCTGGTGGGGAGAGGCTCTGTGTGACCTGGTAAACCCATGGTACTCGATAGGAGGAGTACCTCAGTTCAGCCGAGGTGGGAAGCGGCTATGTGTGACCAAGTAGGCCCATGGTGGGGAGCAGCTATGTGTGACCCATCATACGCACGATACTCATCAGGGATGAGTACCACATCAGTTCAAGGTTAGTGGATAGCGGCTCTATGTGACCCAAAAAGCCTATTGTACTTTATAGAAGAGGATTTATTCATTGGATGAGGATTTCGATGTTTGTGACTAGTGATGCTACTATTACTACCCTAGAATATACCTGGTGTGAGTTTCCTTGTGTTTCATGCTTTACTTTGATGAATTGTTGTGTGTTATTTATTTTTTGATTTTTTGTCCCTACTGAGTAGTTTGTTACTTACCCTTTCATGGGATTCACCTACACGTGTTTTTTCTGGTGAAGATGACCAACGTTTCCATAGGGGTGCTCAAGGAGACCAGACAGATAGATTCTACGATGGTGGATTTGGTGTCCCAGGACCAGGCGGGGCCCAGTAGGACCGAGTGGATAGGACGTACTATTTCAGCTTCCAGTAGCTTCACTACTCTTACAGTCAAGTTGGGTTTACTACAGATGGCCATCAATTCAGTTTTTGTACTTTACAGTTTTTAGTACTTTTTCTTGGGTTTGTATTCTGGACCACTTTATTTCAACTGTACTTGCACTTAGTTTATTACGTTGTATGTTGTTTCCCTTTTGTGGGTTGGGACTTTTTTTTGTGTGTGTGTGTGTGTGCGTATAGGTATCCAGGCTAATGCCTCCCACTTACAAGTTGACACCTTCGGTGCTAGTCACCTACCCCTGGCCTTCGAGAGTCGGGCTTGATGGCATGGGCCCCGGGGGATGGGTCATGACACATTATATAATAAAAGGTTCCATAAAGATAGGTAAAGGTTTTGTTATCATATTCTTCATGTACAATAGGATTTTGAAAGTAACATAAAAATCCATCTAAAAAAATAATGGGTTCTTCCTTCAAAAGTTTCTAACATCTGGTCAATAAAGAGAATAGGGGAATGATCCTTTATAGTGACCAGATTCAACATCCAATAGTTTATACACACTATCCAACTATTCTAAATTATAGTAAGTATCAATTCATTTTTTTTATTCCTCGCTATGATCTGCAAAAAAAATCAGGAACTATTTTAATGGGACAAACCCATTGGGAGCTACATATTGGGTAAGTAATTATAGATTTTAACAACTTATATACCTCATTTTTGAGTGCCACCATCATGGTTGTATTTATCCTCCTTTAGGGATTCCAAATATGTTTTAAATTTTATTCAATCAGAATTATATTCATAGAGATTTTGGGATTTATTCCTAGAATATCCCTTACATTCCAACCTAATACTTACACATTTTCCCCTGAAATTTCAATAAATTTGTGTTTGGGGTGTGAGGATAGGTTTCCAGAAATAATTACTAGAAACATTTCCCCTTACATGAGGTACACATACTTATGTTTAGTTGGTAATAGTTTTAATTAATTATTAGGGGTTGTTTTAAAGATGAAATTAGATCTAGACTTCTTATTGTTATAGTAATAATTTTCTATATATGGTATAGAGGATTAATTTCTTCACCATGTAACAAATAATCAAATTAATAAAATAATTCAAAATTTTCCTCTTCTTCTGAATTGTAAATAGACTTTCTAGATTTCTATAAATTTTCCTTCTACATAATGATTTAAATCATAACTTATTTCCTTAGAACTAAAATTCCTTACAACATACCAAGATCTTCACTATGTTTATACTCCTCAATGTGTATTAGTGTAATAAGGGAATGATCTTATTGATGATATCTCATATAGTACAAGATTATGAAGTGGATTGTGTTATATATAATCTCCATGTTGAGAGTTTCTTCATGTACATTTTTCATGTTATATTTTTTTCAAGAAAGTTCTACCCAATATTATTTTTTTACTATGATGGGGTTATATCATACTCCATGTTGAGAACATAGAAGTTAGATTGAAAAAATTATTTTTACAATCTATATAGGAAATCATCCAAGACTCCCATAGGAAAAGTAATATATATATTTAAAATTTTCACAACCACTCTCGTGGTATTTATTTATCACATATATAAAGAATTGAAAACTAAATATCTCATTACATTAGTGGCAGTGACTAAATCACATAACGCATCAAAAAATTCATTGAACCACTTGTGAAAGGGATATAAAATTTCTCAAGATATTGTTTTTTTTAATTTGTGGGGTTATAAAAATTGATATACTTTTTTTTAAATTGATTCTTATATTTCCTTGAATTTTATTTTTCATAGTGAAAATTCCTTAAGAAATATCATACTTTATAATCTATAAGATAAATTATATAAGTGAAATTATGATATCAAATTTCTTAAAAGTTTCTAGAATTTTTATTTGAATTTCTTCTTCTTGGATATTCTTGGATAAGATCATTATTAATGGAAATGAAATTGGGAGATATATTTTTATTCCTATACTAATTCTATAAGGGTGTTCATATTTTCTTTTTCTTAATATTCCTCATCTTATTTATCTTCTTTTATCTCTTATTTGTTTTCTAAAATCTATCAATATTCTTCATCCATATTTTATTTATCGTTGGGTTGATTCAGTTCAGTTTCATGTGTGGCTAGGGAATGAATCTCCTTGCCACTTCATGTGGCCATAATGCTCACATTACCATTTTTATTTATCACTATTAGGGATGGTAGTTTTCCTAATTTGTTTGATATTTGTTTAATAATTCTATGCATTTTATTCAATTACTTAACTTCATTACTGAGGTACTTAACTTAAGATCCTTAGTACTAATACAATACAAGGTCTTGCATAGTATTTTTGGGTCATTCAAAATATTTATTTTTCAAGAATGGTGGTGATAAATAATATTTTTAACTGAATGGTTATTTATTTAGATATTGAAAAGGAAGGTCTTCCTAGAATAGTGGTGGCTGTTGGAATGAGTTTTTATTGGGTGGTTCGTCCTATTTTTTTGTATTTCCAAATTTATATTAGATAAATGAACTTTATCACCATACATTAGTAGGTTTCTAAAATTATATTTGTTGGTATGTTTTTTTACAACTTTCTATCTCCTATGTCTCCATATGATGATCAGTATAGTGTTTAAGAGACGAACATTAACCATATACCTTATCTTTCCATTTCTTCTCTTGGATTGCTTTTTAGTAAATTATAAAACAAGACCAGTTAGTTCCTATAATATGGATTCTAGTAATAGAGATGATTCAGAAGACCTAGAACCACATAAAACTCTGGTACTTATACCTCTGACACTGAATTTCAAGGATTTTTGGGTCATCTTTTCAATAAATACTTTTTCCTCCACTAGTTATTTATCTATCAAATATTCTCTTATGGATACATATAGTAGGTTTTCATCAATTTCATGTAATCCTTGATAGTATAATACAATAAATGGTCATTCTAAATAGCTTAGTGTGGAAAACAAGAACACAAATTCTTGAACCACTCTAAATACTAATAAAGTGTCTCTCTATAATATTTTCTTATTTTATAGAAATATTTTCTTATGGATATTATTTTGGAAGTGGGGAATAATCTTTGAAGGAATATTCTATGGAGATCATCCTAATAATGTACTTCTCCTACTTATAGACTGTAAAACCACTACTTAGCTTCCCCTTAAAGTGAGAAAGTTAATTCTTTCCACTTGACTTATTCCTCAACCATCCCTCTTGGTTTAATAGTATATAAGACCTGTGTGAACTCCTCTATATACTTATTTTATTCTTCAACTAGAAGACCATGTAATTTGGGAAGTAATTGCATTAGACAAGTTTTAAGTTCAAAATCATTCTATAAAGAATTCATGGAAATTTAATAGTTAATATTTACAAATTGGGGGGGCACACAAGTCCCATAATTTTTTATTAAGATTGGATACCATAGTGGTAGGCACATAATGAAAGTTTTAAATATCACTGGAGTATATGATGGAAAATTACTCAAAATTAGTATGTAAGTTTAATTTTATAAGTCTTATTAGTAGGTTTCTTCTTATCTTGGGTTTAAGATAGATGAGTTTCCTATTAATAAATATAGTCATAAAATTTCATGTTAGTGTTTTTTAGAACCACCTCCATGAAAATTGTTCTAGGTTTTTGACAACCACTATCACAAGTGTTGTAAAAAATAATTTATATCATAGGTAAAATATAGTGTAGAAAAAACCTAGGGTTGTCTCCAGAAAGGATTTCACAAGAACTTATTTCCAATTAATGTTATAAAAAGGGGTGTTTTGGTCTAGTTGGTTTTAAAAAAATAAAAGTATAGGAAATAAATTGATTAAAAAATTGTTTGATGAAAAGTGACTGAAAATAAAATTTATGGGAATTGATTGGGTCATGGTTAGTTGTATAATTATAATGTTATACTATTCATAAAAAGATTTTATCTTTTTCATATTAATTTATGAATGAGAGGTTCCACAATCCCTACACCTCTCACCATTTATTGAATGGATTTTCAAAATATTAACATAATATATATCACCACCCAATCTACCCTCCCTCTTATATGTGTAAGTGATATAGTAAATCCCTCTGATTTTACTTAGGAAACTCCCAATCAAGTCTTGTTCTCCCTAAGAAATAAAAGAGTGTCTAATACCCCTTACATATATTCCAACAATCTCTAAGTAATTCACCACTCATCCTATTCTATTCTATTCCATATAGGCTACACTAATTCAAGGGAGATAATGGACCATCAACTAAGTAAGTATACAATAAATTGAAATAAATCAAACAAAACTATATTAATTTTATACTTTTATAAGGTTCAATGAAATCATTTAACTAAAGAAAGATATTTTATTACTTCAAGTGTGTGACACAAGAATTAAAATCAGACATCCTTCCCTTCCCTGATCACCCAATTCTCTACCCCTCTATGTTTTAGTTAAGAGTTATGAACTAGGAAAAATAATACATTACAATAAGGTAGAATAAAACAAATAAAATACTAAAAACTAAAAATAATATGTCATAGCCTCATGATTCCTCATATCCTTCAGCCTCATTCCCTTATTTTAGATCCCCAGTTTCCTCTTTGTTTAGCCAATAATCAAACCTCCCAAAAAATATTTTTTTGAATTTTTTATTTTTTCCATTATATTCATGCTCCATTACTTATAAAAATATACAAATTTCCTTCTTTTTTGAATGGATTATCAATCATGTATCACTATTTAGGTTCTTCATTATAATCCATGTGGAAGCTTTTTATGTCTGTGAATGAATGAAAATTTGGTTCCATGGTTTTAGGTTATAGTGTAAATGATCCTTATAAAGTTAAAAATTTACTCATCTAAAGTCAGTCAATTCCCTCTCCTGATAACAAAATTTATAAAATGAATGACTCATATAAAGTGGATTAGGAATGATATTATATCAAGTTTTACTCATCAAAAATACCCTTTGAATCATCTTAAGTCATGGTTTAGCCTTCCTAAATCAAGCTAGACTCTTCTGAAGTGTAGATTAACTCTTTCAAAGTCTTTCTTAAATCGTTTGAGGTCACCGGTGACTCATGTAAACTAACACATGGCCAGATTTCTCTCAGTTGTATCTAGATTTTCAAAATTTGAAAATGAAGAGAATCCAAATCAATCCATCCATTTTATTCTATAATTAAAATACATTAATAAAATTCATAATTTTAAAATTTTAAATAGTATTCATAAAATAATACAATTTTACACTTTAATTCTAAAACTCCCTGGAACTCAACAAATTAAAGGACATGTGGGAATAATATGAATTGAATATAAAAAAATGTAATTAATTTGTTTACTATGTGATGGATTCATGTTTTTAAGAAAATTAATGAATATTTCATGAATGAACCAACCAGAGACAATAGAATAAACATATTTTATTATAATTTAATATTATTTCAATGATATAAAGAAAAAATAAGGGAATATTAATTAATTTAGTAATATTATAAAGTTTAATTAATAAATGAAATAATTTCCAATGATTTTGTATTTCTGGGGTATAATTCAATAGGCCTTGGATGTAAACCCTACACAATCATTATTTGTTTCCCAAAATAATATATTTGTGCTAGTTTTACAGAAGGAGCATCTCAAATGTGTATAAAGGATAGGTTTTAGATCAACCCCATAAAATGTTTTTGGTGGGTCATATGCATCCTTTAATGCTAATCCATCTTCCAGGAGATAAAACTACTTGAAATTTTCCATATGGTCATGGTTTTATAGCTAATATTAGAAGGGTTATGGTCTTAGGTTTGTATATGGCCACAAATAAAGTTTTACCATGGCTAGAAGACATGTTTAATTGAAAAACCCCACCAAGGGCCATAGAGATCATAGTGGTAGCGAATCCTATGACCATGGAAGATGTGGAATGTGGTTATAGTCTAACACATGAATGATATGGTTGGTGTGTAAAAAAATTTGAAATGACTTACCCACATGGGCCAAATCAAATATTGAAATATAACCCCAAGCAGACCACTTACCATCATAAAAAATTGGTCTATTGTAATACATCCCCTAGGGGGGCTCCATACTACCCTGAGAAAATTTTCCCATGAAAATAAACCATGGGAAACCATTCTTGTAGTAATAGGTCCACTAGGGAGGACCCCTATAGATATAGAACAACTTTCTTGTGGAAATAGGCCCCCTAGGGAAACTCAATATCTATGGGATATGTAGTCAGTGGAAATAGTTTCCCCAAGGGACCCCTTACTTCCAAAAATCAATTTTACTGTGGAAATAGGTGCCCTAGGGATTCACCTATAGCCACAAACCACCTAAATCAAGGTAACAATCCCCTGAGGGATACCTTCTATATCCATGGGTCAGGTGTCCCATTGTCCAAGGTACTAGCCACATGGAATAATTATTATTATAATAACCTTATTAATAAATATTAAATATATATATATATATATTTCTATATATATATAATGGGGTGTTTTTAAGTGGTATAAGGCTTTAAGGTAAAATTTGGAGGTTTCAGGATCAAAACTCACAACATGATAATTTTTAAAATTTTACATAAGTTATGACCATAGGTGTTTCCCATGGTTATAGCCCTATTTTCATGGGAATTTCTATTTGTGGTTGTAGACTTATTTTTAGGGGAACCATCCATGGCTATAGACCTATAAACTTAGGCTACAATTCTTATGTCAATATGTTACATATGGGTTTCTCATCAAAATATCTCTATATCCACATACACCTTCCCATTAATATAGTCACAAAGACTATTTCCATTCTAATATCCCATACGGACCAAGTGACCATGGTTAGAGGCTACAACAATGGTCATCAGACTTATAACCATGCCTTTTTTCCTTTGGCCATAACCATTTTCTCTATTAGTGATAGGAAATGTTGTAAATTGGGAAGAAAAAAGTGAAATTTCAAGGTGGGAAGAAAAGGTGAAATAAAATGAATCTTCAAGGAAATCATAGTATCTTGGGTATTTGGTAATAGAAAATTATTTAGTTTCTACATTCTAGATGACGACTAGAAATGGGCCTAAGGAACGTGATAGTCTAATATCCCATCCTACATTAGTAAATTCTAAGATCAATTCATGATAATTATGATTGAAATGAATGTATCAAATACCATATATGAATTTATTTTCATCATTCATATCTTTTTATTATATTTTAGTTGTAATAATGATACTTTAATAATGTTTATTTATTATTTTTATGAATTTATTGAAACCTGGTTGAAAACTATTTGTTTTTTAGTTGCTTTATTAATGGAATTGGTTTATTTTTTTCTTATATAATAAATGATATGTTGTTTAATATTTTTTTATCTTTGATATGACAAACCATTTCATTATTTTTATAAGTGTTTTAATGATATTAATTGACCATTGTATCAACAAGTGACTATTTATTTCTCATTTCATGTTAATTTTTTCAAAAACATTGATATGAGATCACAAATATATTTTATACTATGAATTTAGTATACTGAAAATTATAGGTGAAAGATTTTGGAAGTAGGCAATGGGTAATCCAAATGATCCACAATGCTCTTTGGAGGGAATTCATAATGAATTATAGTTTTTATGATATATTTCATAAACATTATCATTGATTAGACTATAAGTGATTATTATTATTTTCATTTGTTTATATTTCTATATTTTTTAGTTTATTTGATGGTAATGTGGTATGTTTCGTGTATGTTTAGGTTGAAGATAGCAATAGAGGTGGTGGGATAATGATGGAAGTGGTGGAGAGATGGAGTTTGTTGGTTGAGGGAGGATGCCTATTGGACTTATGATGTTATTTGTACACAATAATAACTAAATGTGAAATAAATTTTAATTGAATACATTTTATGTATATACTTTTATTTTAGATAATATTTTTTATATTATTATGAAATAAATTATTCATTTTTTTAATTGACTTATTTTTATTTAAATTATATTTTATTAATTATTTTTTTCAGTTTATCAGTGGTTTAAGCTAACTTGATCATCCCAAAAATAAGTTACCCAACCGCTAATGGGTGAATCAATGGTTAACCCCCAATATGAAATTTTCTTCACTTTTCCTCCTTTAAATACTAATTTTCCATGTTTCCTATTAGCGCATGGATCACACAATGATCAAAAAAATAATAAATATATTAATGGTGGGAGTAGAGTGGTAAAATACACACAGACATAATGGATTATAATGATCACCACATTAAGGTCCTTAGTATGCAATTGGGTAATTCATGTCAGACCTTGGGCTGACCTTGTGATTTTAAACCCTTTTGAGGTGTCAAGGGTTGAATTTTTATATAAACTCTATCATGGGTTCTATTTTTAATAGGTTTTTTGGTTTGTAGTTATTTTTGGGTGATATTTGTTGAGTTTTCAGGTTTTGAGGTATTTTGGGATGATTTTGAGTTTTTTGGAAGTTACACTATATTTTTGAAAATATAGATAAGTCGTGAAAAAAATATATTAAATATTATAAGGGGTAATATATATTATTCAAGGAAAAATTATGAATTAAAATATTAATAAGGATTGGAATACAAAATATATTTGGGACACCCTGTGAAGTGATGAAAAAATTGCAAAGTGTTGGATACATGAGTTTTGTTTGTATGCATAAGGTTTTTATTGGGCACCTGACTGAAATGAAAATAATGTAAAAACCTTATGTGTTTATGAAAGATTTTTTAAAATATAACTTCAGGGATCTGTGGAACATATCTAAGTCCTGGAAAATATCCTCTATGTGGTTATTATTATGTATTGGTGCCCATATATAAAAGTCCTTCCTTAGAAAATGACTAAGTGTTTAGGACCTAGTATGTGTAAGAGTAAATGTTCAGAAATGGTATGATACATTAAATTGAACCTCTCATGTGTAAGAATATTTATTGATAAATTATATTCATCATTTGGGAGTTTTAAAATGGAAAAGTAATATGTAACGGTATCTATGGAGTTTCCCCATATTCATCTGATTCTTTTTTCAAGTGAGGAAATATGTAAGAATAAAATAACTTATACATGATATTCTTTTAATTTGACAGATTTATAAATATTTTGGGGACCACTGTAATGCATAAGGGTTATTCTTGTGCATTTCCTATAGTATGTAAGGGTACAAGTGTTCACGAAATATCTTGGACAATGTATAAGGGTAAAGACCATGCATAAGAGAAAAACTATTTATGAAATTTTAATATTTTGGTATTATTATAGATTTTCCAAAAATATCTAAATTGATAAATTAAATGAAAAATATAATTATATAGTGTATTTAAAGCATTTCTCAACTGAAACATGATGTCCTTAACATAAAAATCTCACTTGTTCTTATTTTCCTCTCTGAGTGAGGTTCTAAATCAATCATGATGGTTATTCATGTATTCTAACATATGGAGTATCCGTGTATAAGACTATAAATTTATATTAATTAGATATTTGGAGGTTGAGGTAACATCTATTATTACAGACTATTGATATATTTTTTCACTCTAGAACTTATTGATACTGATAAATTTTTTCTTTAGGTTGGTTGAGCATGAGTGGATATGTTTATGTAATATGTTTTAGTTTCTATTTATTTATATTTTAATACATTTTTGAATGATATTGATATTAGTTTGGGAAAATTTAGTGGTTTCTTAATGAGTTTATACTCAAACCTTTCAAGGGACCTATGGGAAACATGTATATTGTATGTATCTTGGTTCAGGCTCAGGTAAAGGTTTGACATTGGGAACCTAGTGTATATGGGAGTATAGTTGATGCATGAGATATAAGGAATGGAGTTGTGGATGGTTCAGGTGGTTACTCGGTGTCAGGCTGGTAGTTATTTTTATTATTATTTTGTACTTGTATATATATGATTGAACTATGGGAATTTTTTTGGGTTTTTTATAACTAACATGGAATGGTAAATATTTATTAAATTGACCACATATATTTTTTGGATTGGTGTTTCTTATTATTTAAATTTATACTATTGTGTTATGTTGAAATTATTATTATATATCTTCAAAGGGTGTAGTCTCCCCACTATTACACAACAGACCCTCACTTCTTGTTAGCAGCCTTTGGCATATGAGGAGGTTCACCTAAGGAAAAGTGAAACTCTTGTCCAGTTACTATGTGGTGAACTTGTTCAGGGTATTACAAATTGATATTATATAAGGTTGAGGTAAAATTATATCATGTGATTCTTATTTGTTTTATTTGGGTTTTTGAATAATTAAGGTCTAGGAATGCATTTGAACTTAGGATGGATGTCATGATGTGTGTCTGGCTAGCAGAAGTACGGGCTAAATTCCATGTTAAAAAGGGAGTATATATTTTTATTTTAGTTTTTGTTGTTAAATTTGGGTAATTTTTTTGTGATAAATTGTTATTTTATGTTATTGATTTATGGTTCATACTCTTGGCTTTTAGAAGTAGGTGGTAGTACTCATGCATCCTTTTAGTTTCACAAAGATCAAATTAAATGTGTTTGTTACTTTTGATTTATAATTTAATTCTATAATGGAAAGAGAGTTTAAATATTTAAGGTGTTAAAAATAGGATAATTTTTTTCCAACATGGTACCTTTGTTAAATTCTACTCATATAACCCATGAAAGGTATGAAATTTCAATTTGGGTTCTATAATAGGAGGGAATTGGCTGTCTAAAGTGTTAGTAACCTATATGGAGTTTTACCTTATAGCTTCTTGGTAGAATTATACTCATCCATCCTAGCTATGTGTTTCATGGTTTGAAAAAAAAATTGAATCCTATCTGTGTATGATGTGTCTGGTACCTGATCTTGACATGGGTAGGTGGGGCTACGAGGGTAGATAGTATGGGAATGGGTTGGTAGGGAAGTGTAAAGGTAGTGTTTCTTTCTTCCTATTACAGTTTTCCATTTTTTCAACATATGTACAATTATATCTATATTGATAATGTGTTTAGGGTGGAGGTGAGAACAAGCCACATACAAAGTATCAAATATAGGTAGGTTAACCACTGTGGTTATGGTAGTTTGGGAAGTGATTAAATAATAAGCTCAAGGATATCCTGGTGCGAGTTATCCAGATCATTGATATGGGTTCTTAAAGAGATGAGTTGTTTATAGCATGCTTGGTAAGGGAGTTAATGAACTAGATGTAGGGAAAGACTTTGGGTGCATGGAGAAACTTAAAACATAAGGCATAATCCATGATATATTATTCAATAGGTTCACAAATTTTCTAAAGTTTTCACCTACATTGTTGGGAGATAATATCACTAAGGTGTGATGATTTTAGGATTATTCACAATATGCAATCAGGGTATAGGTAAATATTTTTAGGTTGAGTTATTTTTTAGAAGTTTCAAACTAGGTTCTAATACCAGAGTGGAACCCAGTGGAGTAAATCACACTAATATAGATGGTGGTATCAGGAAATACAAATAGTAGATATATTGGTAGATTAAAGTGTTGAAATTAGGAGTCCCAATTGGTCATTTAGTGTATGGGTTCAATGATATTACCATTGAGTTGGTTTTCAATGAAGTATCTCTGGTTCAGGAAGACTGGGCATGTTTGAGGTCAGTATGATCAGCCATCAAAAAATAATTTTCCATGTGGCTAGATGAGGGATCTGGAGTTATTTTGTTGGAGGACCACACATTTGGTTGTAACTCATTTATTGAGATAGATTTATGTGTTTGAGGTAGGACCAGGATCGGTACCATAATTTGGTAGAAAGGATATGATTTCATATGTATAAAGAGGGGTGACCAAGATACCTAATAGATGGGGTAGTGGATGGTAGTGAGTATTACTCCATATGGAGAACATGCAATGGGTAGTCAGGCTTTGGGTCAGTTTATTATTATTGGGTAAATATATATAATGCAGGCTTGGGAGATATTGATAGCTATAAGTATGATGTGATCTTGACACTATGGTTTTTTATGATGGGTAGTGATGCGTGAAGTGTGTGTATAATAAATGAATTAACCAAGTTATGGATAATATGTGGGAACCATATATAATTCATTTTTAATGTGGGATTCATTGGTATCATGGGTAAAAGTGGACATTGGGAGTGATGCGGGGTAAAAGTGGGCTTCAGGGGAGATTTAGGATAAATGTGGGAATCATGATTATATAGGATAATGTTAATTTATTATTTGTGGCTATGTGTTTATAGATAGTGTGTCCAAAATAGATATGTGTGATGTGATTATGTTAGGAAGTTATTCAAGGTGACACCAAGTATGTTATTCATATAGTGGGGAGTACCCACACAAGGGATATTTTAGTTTTAGTTGGGTAGTCAAGGTGATTAGGAAGAGATGGATGTCTTCAAAATTGTATTAGTGTTTTGGGTATTAAGTGAGTGAGAAACTCTAAATTTGATAAGAATTGGTTAGTGTGTGGTTGACATGGCTTGGGGGGAGTAATCATGTGATGGGGAGGTTGTAAGGTCTCGGGTATTTAAAGTGGTAATTCGAGTTAGACCTCAGGTTATCCATGTGATTTTAGACTATTTAGAGGTTTTGGGGGTTAATTTTTTACAAAAAAATATATATTGGGTATTATATTAATATTTTTGTGAGTTTTCAATGATTTTTGGGTGAGTTTTGTTGAATATTTAGGTCAGGAAGTATTTCAGAATGATTTTGGGTGTTTTATGAAGTTGTAGAAGACTTTCAAAAATATTGGTAAATCTTGAAAATAAACTATATTATATATTATATGGGGAATATATATTACACAAGAAAATATGCATAATTCATGGTGTGCAGTAATATATTTGGGTTACCCTATGAAGATATGAAAAAATGGGTTTTAAGTGTTAGATGCGTGAGTTTTTTTGTATACATAAGATTTTCATCAGGAAACCTAATGGCATGCAGATATGGTAAAAACCTTATTCATATACATAATTTTTTTAAAATATTTCGTGATAGATATTGGGAATTCTATTGTGTCTTGAAAAAAAACTTATGATAAGTTACTTTTATATATGGG
This sequence comes from Viscum album, assembly GCA_963277665.1. Lineage (NCBI taxonomy): Eukaryota > Viridiplantae > Streptophyta > Magnoliopsida > Santalales > Viscaceae > Viscum > Viscum album. The sequence goes on from OY728164.1 coordinate 1,183,070,521, forward strand.
TGCCAATATGTAAGTGTACTACCTATGGAAATGGATAAGTGTTGATGACACTGTATATGTAAGAGTAAATATTCAGAAAATTGTTAATATGTGAAAGTATAACTCTCATGTGTAAGAGTAATATTTTTATGAAATATTCATCCCATGGGAGTTATAAAAGTTCTAATTCAAACACAGTGGTAACATTATAGTCTCCCTACATCATTTTTTGGTTAGTGAAATACATAAGAGTAAAATCCATATCATGTGAGAGAATTTTGTTTTAAAAAATTTATAAGGTGTTGGGGGACTAGTGTGATGAGTAAGGTTCACAATTTTGATACATAAGGGTCATTTTTGGGCCTTCCTAATGGTATATAAGGGTCCCAATGTTTTTGAAATTTTGTGGATGATGTGTAAGGGTAAGGACTATGGGTAAAAGTAAAACTATTTTTAAAATTTTAATATTTCAATGTTTTTAAATATTTTATGAAAAAATGTATAAAATGATATATTAAGTGAAAATATGATTATAAAGGGGGTGTATAGATTTTCTGGTCCAGAACATAGTGTATTCAACCTAAAAAATCTCTCATAATCTTCTCTTCTACTCTGAGTGAGATTCTAGACTAATCTTACCAGTTTTATGTTAAGTATAAAGTAAGGAGTATCCCTAGGTATTTCTAGTAGTCTATGTGCCTTTGATATTCAGATATATTGATTCTACATCATATTTTACTAAAAACCCTAATTTTAGGGTTTTTTGTATTTTAGTGAATATTCTAATTGAATCCGAATCGGTTTGAGTTTTTTAGTTAGAGGATTCATTCATACTCTAGGTAGGTGGTTCGTGGATATTTCTTTTTTATACATTTGTTTATGTGTTGTGTGATATATGGGTGTGCATGGGTCTGTGTATATGTGAGCAAGAATATAACCACTTGTAGTTTCCATTCTTCATAAGTGATACTTATAGGTAGTATCATATAGAAAATGGTGGATATGATCTAGTATATAATTATTTCCTGATTTTGTCAGTTTAGGTCATGAAGGGATTGATTTAATTTATTATAAAGTGGTGATTTTAGGGTTCCCAATGTGATATGGATGGTTTTGACCAATTTCACAGGGGAGACAGAGGTTAACTAAGGTGTAGCCTTAGGGATGGTGATGGATTCTTACCATAGGGAAAAGGCTATTAGGGTTCTGTTCACATAGGATATGGCCCTTAAGGTAATTTATTCCACTCGTCATGTGAGTTATACTATGTAGTTTATTGGAATAAGGATAATGGTGTTGAAAATTGACGTTGATGGGGAAGAAGCTATAGGTTTCCAGGGAAGGTGATGGTGATCACTAGATTGGAGTTGGTAGTTCACTGGTTTCATGAGATATAATGAGGTGAGGGTTTTGGATGTATCTTTGGGGTGACATAGTTGGTTTGGGATGATGATGTCAAGTGACTTGATAACTGGTTGAGAGGTTGAGGGAACTTTTGATATGAAGTATTGTGGATATATCATCCCACTCCATCACTGGTCAAGGTAGATAAAGTCTTGCTCAGGGATAGTAAAGAAAGAGTATAGTAAGTTTTTTTAATATTTTTTGGTTTCTATTTATTGTTATTTCCATACATTGGTTCATGATATTGTAATAGTTAGGGACACCATGAGTAGTGTCTTATTGATTTCATACTCACACCCTGAATAGTTCTTCTATGATACGTGCATACTTTTTTTCTCTTGGTTAAGGGTAAATGTTCAATATCAAGAACCTAGTTGATATAGGATTCTATTTAGTGCATGAGTCAAATGGGATATTGTTTCAAACGATTGGGGTAGTTCCACAATGTCGAGTTAGATGTTATTTCAATGATATTTTTTACTTGTACATATGTTATTATCCTATGTTCAATCAGTAGGGTTTTATATTACTAACATGGAATGGTAAATGTTTATTGTGTTTACCATTTATTTTTTTGGCATGTTACACCTTTTATATATATTTTTTCTCGTATGTTATGTTTTTATTATTATTATATATCATTAGAGGGTATAGTCTCCCACTATAACTAAATAGAGCCTCATTATTAATCAGCAGAATTTTGTGTATGGGGAGATGATCCTAAGGTTAAGTGATAATATGGTTCAGTTACTATGGAGTGAATCGAGTAAGTGTGTTATAACAACACTATTTTCATAGTCTGTTACTAAAGATACCCAATCAGGATCCAAGTATCACTGAGAGGGGTAGGGGAGAATCAGTGATATTTTTTTCTTTTATATTTGATTACTTATGAAATAACATTCACCTATTGTTAGATATTTCTTTCCCAGCTAAACACAATTCAACCACACAACCCCAGGAACACAAAATATTATATGGTTCGCTACTCAACAAGAGTAGCTACGTCCTTTCTATGGTTTGGAAATAATAAAAAACCACACAATCCATTAGAAATAAATCCTTTGATGTGAAATACAATGAGTAGGATGCTACCTTACACTCATGTAGTCCTTTGAAAACAATCCAATAGTGTGTCTGCTTCTTCTGACAAAAAATTATGTAAATCAATATTTTGTTACTGCTTGATCAGCATTCACAAATTTGATCTTTCAAAAATAATTCTTCTCTTTCCTATAGAGAATATGGTAAGAAATTTCTTGAGTCCTTCGCAAACTATATTTCTTCCTCTATGAACATCATGTATCCTCCATGAAGTGAGTTGCACTAGATAACACAAGTTTTTCACGGACATCATCTTATTCCAAGAACTAACTCTTCTCCATGGACTTTCACCACTGCATGTACCACCTCTACATACAGCCTCAGTGTACCGCCTCCGTGCACCACTTCCACGTACCTCTTCCGCATACCATCTTCATGTACTAGTTTCGTCTACCATCTTCATGTACCGCTTTTATATACTACCTCTTCTTATGTATAATTCATTCTTTTGTAGACAGTTTCTTCTTATACCAAAAACAATTTCTTCTTCCATGGATAACTTTGACCTTCACAGAATCTTTCCTCCACTAACTGCTTCCCTTTGTGGAATTATCCCTCATGAACCCTTCCAGACTTATCTAAATACAACGTCAAGGAAATGATGTGATCTTATGAAAATGTATATTTTTAATTATGAGATTAGGGTCCATTATATATAGAAATAAATCCAAAAATCATGCCAATCTGATTTACCCAAATTTTAAATGTGGTACAGCCTTCACCGCGTATTTTCCACGTCCCATGAACCGCTTTCCCTACGTAGTCTACGTACCACATTTCTTTCTTCATGGTAGCCTAAATCGCCACCTCTATTCGGCGAATGATATCCCTTTCTAAGAAATTCAATCCTCCCATGAACCATGATCCACCCATGAACCATTTCTTCTATGTGGTCCATGTATCACGCTTCACAGTCCGTATAATTCTTTTATGTGAAACTTATTCCTTTTTCGATTTCCCTTCACCACTCCACATACCTACTATGCATTCCATGAAATATCCTTCATGTTCCACAAAATATTCTTCATTAAAATTCTTCCTTCTCCAAAAAACAAACCAAACTCCTGATTTTGAGGCCCAAAAATTTGGAAAACACTTGAAAACTTCCCCACCTTAAAAAAATTCTTTGGAAAACTACAACCATTTTGATTCATGGTTATCTAATTTCATAAAAAACTTCTTTTATAATGATTTTTAACCTTTTATAGATCATTTTTAGCATCATCATATTTATGAGCAAAGTGTTGAAACTTCCCTGTCTTCTAGCAATATCTTTCTTCCCAATCAAAACTAAATATGACTGGAAACACCTTTAATCCTCCTTTCCTTCATAAATATTTCATCACAAGTTCTCCAAAAAACTTATGATATTTATGAAATACAAATCAGAAAATAATCATAATATATTACACAGATTTTACAAAGTGAATCTATTTATCCTTTTGAAAACAAAAGACAACACTCTTTAAAAGCAAACTCTTCTTACTTCCTTGTCCTTACAACTTGGTCCCAACAGTTACATCATTGAATAATCATCAGATATCATCCCAATAACCACGACATAACCATATTATCAATGATCAGTGACATTAAGGATGAAGTAAGGGGATAGACATAAACTCTTATTATAAAGTCAAATAAAATTACAAGGGAAATAGATCAACAATAAGAAATCTATATGATATCTGGGATCCATCAACCATCTTCCTCAAGTGTATTTGGACTTTGGACTAGGTGTGTGTCCATGTTATTCCATTAATCCAAACTTGAATGAGTATCCCTATTATGAATTTTTTCAATCAATTACTGCATCAATTTTTTCATCTTAGTTTCAAAAAACATGAATGATCCTTTTATAGAGATATTTCATTTCTCTATATCATAAATGGATATCCCAATCAATCCATGGGTTAGGATATAATTAACTTTCACTATTAGATATCCCCATTAAATATCAAATCAAATTCACCCACTTGACTGCTGATATTTCCTATTTTTATTCCTTCCTTCATCCCAAAAATATAGGTCATATGGTTTTAGAATATTCTGTAATTAACAAGATTTCAGGATGAATCTACATATCATGATGCAATTTATAATGATTCAATGTTATAAATTCCTTCATGGAATATTATTTGGTCAAACTCTAATTCCAAAAAATATCGCTAAAATATCACTATGAATCTCTCATCAGATCCGCCAAATCCACCTTTGACTTGTGGTGTGATCATATAGCTTGCATGAAATATGTATCTTGTCATGTTGGTTATCTTTGGTTTTTGTTATGACCTGACCTCCATGGTGTAGGGAATCTATAATTTCTAGAATAATTATATATTAAAATTCAATCTACACAGGGTATTATGGTATGGTACCTCTAGGTATGGTATAACAGGTTTAATACTTCTAAAACCAGCAACCTGGTGAACTCATGTAGCTAGACTCCTTATGGTGAGGCTTCTTCTATAATGACATGTTCTTATTTACTGCACTAGTCCCAACATCATGAATCATTATGTTGTAGCACAAGACAACTTGTATCTAAAACCATTACTATATGAACTTCTCCCAGTTTTTATTTATGGAATGATCAACTTCTCTTTATTTCCTCATATGATTGTTCATGAAGTAATCAATATGGTTTTTGTGTGATCATATTCACATCATATAATCTACTTTCCATAGAAATATAAACCCAATGATGCTTCCCTTATAGGTAGGAACAACTCATACTTCTATCAACATAATCATGGTGTGACAATAATGTCCATAGTGTTATCCTTCTCATTTTATATTAAACTCATTTTTGTGGAAGATAAACTCAATATTATTGCAGCATGATCATAATCATTCACATTGTGATGTAATCATTCTTATAAAAATTTATATCAACCTCAATAAAATTATGGTATAGGAAATACAATTATGGTTTGTTCCATCAATGTATGAATATATTTTTCTTTTATCTCAACTGATCAAAACATGGTGATGTCCCTGGCACTGTGATTCTCTCCAACTCAGGGAATTATTCAAGTCCAGTTCACCACTTATTCCCCAATCTTATCTAATATCCAAAAAAGTTCTCCAATCCCTATCATGATGATACATGATCATCTTAGGCTCCTATATCCACCTTGAGACTTAAAATTCATATTCATTATTATTTATCTATGTGACAAGACATATTATTTTTTAAGTATCAATCCAACTACAAGGATATCTTCTCAAGAATACCTATAAAACAACAGCATAAAACATGTATATATTAAATATAATATTATGTAATTAACTCATAAATAATCATATATAATACATTGATAACTTCATTTTATGGTTCATGACACCACTCCATAGGTTTGGATTGTATTTTTGAGAGACCTACATCCCTTAGTGAAAAAGAAATAATATGGGCAATAGAAACTTCCATGATCATTAAAGGGGGTTATAATATATGTTTTTTATTCATACTCCATGTGATTATTCACTTATCTATGAGTTATTCATGATCTAGTTAAGGCTAATGATCTTCAATGACTTGTTTCCAAAACATATCCAAATACCCTTCCATGAATCTTCTTTATGAGTCAACAAAGAAAACCAGAAGACTCAAACAAATTCATTGATATTCATAGGTAATATGGAATCTCATCTCATAGTCATCCCATAGTAGATGATAGAATATTATAATATTATTTTTCCAATGAAGACCCCTTACTTGATCTATCTTCAACTCAATGTATGGTGATCTTCCTTAAACAACATCTTCCTTGAGAAATTCAATGTTCCATATACATATTAATCTCTCAAAAGAATATCACACTACTCAATGTATTATAAATCAATCATGTTCAATATCATCATATTTGAATGGTGTCATTGACTATTAAAAACAAATCCAACATGACATCACAATATGAGTCTTGCATAGACTCCATCATCATGACATACATGTGAAAATAAATATATCCTTTTGTATTTATTGGAAATATAACCATTATAAATCTTATGTGACATCACGACCCTAGTGCCACTAAAAGTTTCCCCATAGTTGTTTTCCCAAATGGCCTCAAGTTCCCCTCCCTAAATGACAGAGGCTGTCGATTAGTAGTGGGGGCCTAGGGTGTGTCCATGGGGAGACTATTCCCTCATGTTGGAGTGGAGAATAATTTATATAATAAAATATAATAAATGGATAACAATAGAAGAAGTATAGTAATGAATAAATTAAACTAACTATGGAAGATAGGAATAATCATCCATCAAATAATAAACTCAAAAGATTAATTGTATCATATATAAAAGATGATGATGTAATTCCATGTATCTACAAAGTAGGAAAACATGTATACTGGGCATCAGGATATTAGTACAGTACATGATACATAAAAGAAAAAAATGAACAAAATTATACTATCATTCTGAGCATTGGCCCAATCATCTGCTACCAAGCTCCACCCTAAGAAATAAATCAAGTTAGGTGTCCAAGGTGGGACACTTCCCCTTATCAAATTCCTTGTAAATATAATTTTCCCAGGTACCAAAAATGTATCAGATAGGGTGTGAGATAAATCTTAGTAGGCCACCACTAATCGCATCTATACAAATCAAATCTTTGAATATAAACTTAGAAGTGTTCAGGTATATATAAATTTAAATCAATGTTATTATGATAACTCATACCTACTTCAGCCTCAGATATCAATGTCTTTGAACACGATATCATTTAATTAATTCATTTTAGTTATTTTTATATAGATATAACATGTGAATATCTATATCAATCAATTGGATAATAATATTAATAATATAGGATCCAAGGTATAACCAAGGAATCCTTGACCTTAGTGGTTGGAAAAATCATAGTAGTAACTCATGCAGTTTGGAAGTAAAGGGGTCTGTGTGTAATCCAAGGTAAACACCCAATACATTCCACTATAAATAATTATAATCAATTCTAAGGATCTCATACAAGTTAAGGATTGGATAATCATGACTGATACCAGTGGGGTGAATCCATGGCAACACATGTCTAAACATAAGGACCATTTTCCAAGGTGAGTATCTCTCTTGGAAACTAGCTCCTTAAATCAGAATGGAGTCCTTTGAGTGCTCATGAAATTCCCTAAAGAATCCAAGGCTAGATAAAGTCTGACAACTCCTATAAAGATTAAAAGGACCAAATTAAATGGGAACCTTATATATATCATTCTTTAATTTAGGCCATGTAATACTCATTCCATTTAATAAATCATTTGGTTTAGTTAGTTATCTTTCATCAATGTGACAAGGCTAATCAAGGAAATGAGACCATTTATTACTTTAATTACATATTCATTTATTAGGTTCATAACATTATCTTTCATGTAACATGATAAGGTGGTATAAAGAAATGAAACCACTTACCATTTTAATTATAATATCATTTATTAGATTCATACCATTTCCATTCATTTAAAATGACAAAGAATTTTTGGGATATAAAAGAAATGTAAAATTCAAATTATAATTCAATTTCAAGTGATATCTATAATTATACAATACATTTAACAATTAAAGATACATTTATTTAATTAAAACACTTAACTTTATTAAGGCCAAGTTTATCTCAACTGAACAGTGGCGCAGACAAACCCAACATGGGTTACAAAGGCATAAAAGAGTTCACACACTACTTAGGGTGGACAATGTTGAGGTTCCTACCTTTAGTGACATGATTAATGTGTATAAAATGAGCTCTAGAATATGATTTTAATTATTATAATAATTTCATATGAATTAAATAATAAATGCTCGATGAAATTGACATGCGCATAATGAATACAGTTTATAAAATGGTGATACATTGAAGGATGGGTCATAGACCACATACCTCAAGCCTATATCACTCCCCTCATCTAGTATAGGCCCTTATCTTGGACTAGATTAGTAGAAAAATAAATAATGGATCAACTCCCTAAAAATATGGAATAAGTGACTGCAACAAAATTTCATCACCAAGAGAAAGATAAACAATGAAATGATCCTAAAGATAGAGATCGTATCGGTGGTTATCCAATGAGATGATAGGATATAAAAACAAAAGTTGGATGATGAAGTGGGATCAAAAACTATGAAGAGGGGATTAGGAGATCCACTAGGCGAGAAGTGGGCATTTTTTCCACTAGAATTAAGAAACTAGTTGTATGGGTAAGTTAAAAGTATTTTAATGGAATAACAGTAAATTTTCCAAAAAAAATTACAAGGTTGTATGGTTTGGATGCATGGTTAGCCAAACCGTGCACCAACCATGTGCACCTAACTACCTCAGGAGGTACCCGGACTGTTAGGCTCCAAAGTTTGAGAAACCATGTGCCAACCATATTGTACGCCTCTACATATAATTACAAAACACCCACATGGGTGTGTGACCTTGGGAGCATAGTTAGGAAAAACCATGTTCCTGTCATTTCCCTCTGAAATGTACTGTATGGTTAGGAAATACTATAAGGGTTGGGTGGAATGGTTTCTACTAATTATGTGGAGAATTTATTTCTTCCATCAATTGTGGTTTCGAGATCTGAACAATCCTCAAACACCCCTTAAATTTTGGTGATCTAAAAATTCATCTATAAAGGGTCCAAGATAATGAATTAGACCAAAATTTAAAAGAGTCATACCTCATAGAAAAACTATGTTATTATAGTCTTCCCCAATTAAAGGAACTCATCCTTGAGTTCTCTTCCAATGGTGGTGAAAAACTGTGTGAGAATAACTTTTTCCACTTACCACATATGTCAACCTCCCACTCTCAAGCCTCGTTTGATACATGACTACATTTCCATAGAACCTACACTAAATGGATAGTCCGACCATAGAGAGCCTTTATACTTAGGTCAATTATGAATATGGGATAATCCTAAAAATAATCATCAGAATCTAACTCAACCTCTTTGGGATCAAAAGTATGAGGCAAGTTTCCATAATAATGGTGTAGTTGTGAAATGTGAAAAATGTTGTGCATGGAATTGTACATATGAGGTAATAGTTACTGATATACTACCATCCTGACTCTATCCAAGATCTAAAATGGACCAAAATAATGAGGTAATGTCTTCCCTTACCTCTGTATTTATATATTCCAAAGCCTAGGTGAAACCAGTAGCAAAAAAAAATCATGACCTCGAACTCTAGAGGTCGTTGAGAGTGATCGACATATGATTTCTATCTAGACTGAGCATTATACATACACTTTCTGGTCAGTTTTACATACTCCTAAGTTTCCTACATGAGATGAGGACCTATTAGTGATACTTATTTCACCTATATCTAGCACAAGGGTAAACGGAATGACGTAAAATTCAAGGCCTCAAATGGATCCATCTAAATCATCACCTAGAAGATATTATTATAGGAAAAAATGATGAGAGGGATATTATTATCCCAAAAACTATTGAAATCAAAGTCACATTCCTAGAGCATATCCCATAACACCTATATTATATGTTTTGACTAGACATCGGTCTAAGGGTGAAATATGTTTCTTAGGATCAACTATGTACCCATACCTCTCTATAACCTCTACCAGAACCTCGATGTATAATGAGAATCCTAATCAGAAATGACAGTAAGAGGGACCCCTTGTAGCTTTATAATCTCACATAATTATAGTATTCCTAGATCATAAATTGATAAAGTATCCCAAATAGAAGGTAAGTGGTATAATTTCATCATTTCATCCATGACTACCTGAACCATATCACTTCCTCAAAGAGACCTTGTTAATCTAATGAAATAATCCATAGAAACATCCTCTCATTTCCATTCCAGGATTGGTAATGGTTGTAACAAGCCAACAAGTTTCTGGTGCCCCATGTTCACCTACTGATAGGTGAAACGCCTAGTGATAAAACCTATAATCTAACATTTCTCATGCCACTAATAATAGCATCGCATATCTTGATACATCTTGGAGATTCTTGGATGAACTCCCCATTAAGAAGTGTGGGACTCTTGCATCAATTCCTTCATCATGTATGTAGGAACCCATAAACACCCATGTAAACATAGGATTTAATCTCTATCCACATATCAATCCATAGTCAAGTCCTCACTGAAAATACTCTTCCAAAGACCAAACCCCTCATGATCTAAAAAATACTTTATTTTCACCCTATTGAAAAGGGAAGAGGTAACTATTAAGGCTATAAGAAAAGGAATATCATGAATCTATTGAAACTCTACATGTAGATCATAAAATGGGGACATAAATTTCTATTCATCATTGGATCCATATAAGACATGTGCCTAAGTCTTCCAGCTCAGTGCATCAACTACTGCATTTCCCTTTCTAGGCATATAGGCAAGATAAAAGTTGAAGCATTGAAGATAGTCAACACATATTCTCTATTTGATATTCAAGTCACACTTTGTAAATATATATTTCAGTCTCTTATGGTCTATATACACCACAAAGTGTTCACCCATTAGGTAGTATCTCCATCCATATAGGCATAGGTCACTGCTGCAATCTCGAGGTTGTGCGTCGGATAGTTACACACATGAGGTCTCAAGTGGAGAGACCTGTATACTATGAATCAATCATTTTTCATCAACACTCCACCCATCCAAATTCTAGATGCATCATATAAAATTGTATAGCCTCTTCTAGACTCAGAAAGGATCAAAATCATTGTTAAGGTAATTCTTCCTTTTAGCTCCTAAATGGACTTCTCCTGCGCTTCAGAACATAAGAACTTCATAACCATCTTAGTAAGACCTATAATAGGTGAAAAAATGTGTGATAATTCCTATATGAAATTTTTATAATATCCATCTATCCCCAAGAAACTCCATATATCAAAAACATTCTTGGGTTTATCCTAGGAAACCATAGCACTCACCTTCTCTAGGTTAATGGATACTCCTGATTCTGAGAAAATTTTACCTAAGAAGTGATGTCATTTAATGCATAAGTGTAACTTAGAAATATTAGAATAAAGATGATACTCTCTCAGTTTATAAAAAAGGAACTCAAGTTGTTTATCATAAATTATCTGAGTATGCGAATACCCTTAGATTTCATCCACAAAGACCCTAAAAATGGAATCTAGATAGGGGTGGAACACCCTATTCATAAAGTCTATAAAAACTAAGGGTTCACTAGTAAGACTGAATGGTATAACGAGATACTCATATAAACCATACCGACTTTGGAAATCCATACGTGGTATATCTGGAGGCCCGACTTGTGCATGATTATAACCCAATCACATTTTGATCTTTAATAATACCCTAGACCTCAGATATTTTTATAGAGATCATCAATTAAAAGAAATGGATACATGTTCTTAACTATAATATGGTTTAAACATCTCTAATCAATGCATAGCCTAATAGATCCATCCAAATTCTTGGAAAAAAATCACAGGTGAACCCCAATATGAAGTTTTGGTTTAGATATAACCCTTTGATTCTAAATCCTCAAAATGTCTCTTGATATACTAGATCTTGGTAGGTGTCATCTTGTATGGAGGAATAGTTACTGGACGTTCTCTTGAAACAGGTTCAATCATAAACATTGTCTCTCTTATAGGAGGTAAGATAGAAGAATCATCAGGAAATACATCCTTGAACAGATCTAATGTTGGAGGAAAATCAATCAAATGTATTCCTTACTCCTCTATAAAAAGATTAGAAATCTAAGTGGTCACTATACCAAAACCACAATGGTCTAGTCCATTGTTAATGGTGAGGAAATTACACTCACCCTTTAGGAGATAACAGCTACCCTCTAGTGATGAAAATGATACCCTATGAAAATAGTAGTCCACATATGCATGATATGGAACCAACCAATCCATTATGATAATGACATAAAAACATCACATTAGGAGTACAAAGTGGTCCTAAAATAAGGAATAACTTCCTACATCAGTGGGATAGTACATGTATTCATGTATTCCCTTTGACTACACTCCCAAAGGTTTGTACAGGATCATCACACCATAGTAATACTGAATTTCTTACCCGAGACTATCCACGGTCGATAAAGAGATAAATTAATTATAAGCACATATTTCAAATAAATATGATACAATAGTAGAGGATACTATAATAATACCTCATACAATAGATGTTATTATAATCTGATCCTCAAATATCGGCTGTAAAGCATGAAACTGACCTAATCTAAGGCACTGTGCTACATCTGGACTACCTATGAAGTTCCACTCTACCAGCACTGATAATTAAAAGTCTAGATACCATGAACACAACCTCTTTCTTGTCCTATACTTCCGGTGCTACTCCAACTCCAAGCCTGGAGTGGTACAACTGAACTTACCCCTAAAGGTAGAGCTAGTGAGGACCCTCTTACACTTGAAGAATATGGAATTTTCCAACAAAATCTCTAAAGATAAACCATACGTCCATGTGCATGACACTCAAGAGGGTATATGTCACACTGAGGCTTCATATTCCCCTTTTGTCCACACTAATAGCATATAAGGGAGATCCTAGTGAGAATACTCTAGCTGCCACTAATATGATGAGAAACCTCAAGGATATATTTCCTACTACTAGAAAAACTACTACCCTACCTCAGCACTGAACCTCTATGCCCAATATTATCATCTTTTATTAGGTTGTGATCAGTGATAAGAGTCTGATTTATGATCTTGGAGAAGATAGATAAGAAATTCACCTTTGAGCGGATGGAATATTTAACCCATCCTCAAAATGTATCACTCATGATAGCTCATCACCAACTAAAATTAGTTAAAATAATTGATCCTCATTAAAATAATATGAATATTCGATGATGGAAATGGCACCCATGTAAAGACCCTGACCCCGGTAGCCCGGATCTGGTGTCTTACTTAATTACATTGGTAATACGAATAAGAGATCACATAACAAAAGAATGAATAGTTTTGTATATTTGAAAAATTAGATACATACATAAGTTTAACATTACAACTTGAATGGATAAAAAACATAAAAAATCTATTAGAAACATCCATAAACGTCTAGATTATCTCTGCAAGTCATTCATAATAAATATCTTCGTATCCTCGGTAAAAAATAAAACATAAGAAAGGGGTGAGATAAGATGATCAATAAGGGCGCATAAGATATCATAAAAAATATAGCTTGGTGAATAACTAAAGACACATTCTGTTAAATCATAATATTGAGCATGATATGGTAGCAGTGAAAACTTATTAAATAATTCAATAAATAATTATATAGGAAAGAAACTTAACCATGGATATTCTACTAGTTAAATAATCACATGAATTATCAATTATTAATATCATAATGAGGTAATTCAAAATTTCATATATCTAAGAAATATCATTTAGGCCTCATCCAAGACATTTAAAAATAAATGGTTAAGACCTCAGCTAAATCCATATCTAAAAGTAAATGGGAAATGCCTCAGCCAATTCCATATTCATTTTGTATCATGAGACCTAATGATGCATCAAGGGGATATAGAAGTCCATTCCCATCATTGACTAAGTCCATTTAATTCATAATATTATTAGGGTGAAACATAAACAATATATACATACAAAATATAAATAACTTTCCCCAATCTGTAAACAGAATCACTGACCATTCAGAGTAGTATGGTGAATGGTGTCAAGATAGCACATCCAAATTTAAACTGATCATAAACCATTTAATAAAATATTTTATATATTATCATAAAATATCAATATCAATAAATCATAAATTAAAATAATTTAATAAAATCATTGAGGAATTCTTGAGAAAATACCTTTTTCACATTGTAAAGAAGAGTTCGTTTGGAAAAATAATTTGTATATGTCATAATTGTTTGTATAAAAAAGAAATGAAAAAATATATTTTTTCAAGAAAAAGGTATTTATATTATAAAAATAATGGTTTTTTAAAATATATTATGTATGGTGCATGAAAATGGGTAATAAATCTAAAAGTTCTACTTCATCGAGTTTGCTTATCGGGAATAAATGAGAAGGGAGGCTTGTAAAACATGTATTTACCATAAAATAAAGATGAAATGATATAGATATATGAGTTTTAAATATATAATAAAAATTTAGAATAATTATATTAAAATAATTAATAACTACATTGGGGTAAAGATAAATAAATCAGAACCCGAATGAAAAATGGAGGTTTGAGTAGAATCCCTTACATTATGTTCGAAAGTATTATGCACTTGCATTTAAAGCCCTGGATAATAAAATTAGATTCATTAATAATTTAATTTAGAACCTATTAAAAATTTATTTGTTTTATTATAATTTTATTAAGTTCATTTATGTTCTTTTTGATGAGTTATAAGATTAAATTTTGTTGTTTAGGGGTGTTCTTTTTCTCAGTTTTAATGATCGATTTAATTTTATACGCATATAGAAGATCATGTAAAATGAAAAAAAGTTTTCTATAATTGAAATTATATGTTATTAATTATATTATATAATATTAAAGGTTTATATAATTCATTTTTTTATTTGGTGTGAGGATTAATCATTAAATAATACGTCATTGATAATCATTTAGATTATTTTGGCAGTTTTTCAATCATCACAAACCAGTTTTGTTTCATTAAATAATATTATATATATATATATATATAATGGTTAAAAAACTATATGTAATATGTAATAATTATATTATAATCTATATTAACCATAAAAATGGTTTTATTACCTTCCTTTAAGGTGTAATTGAAAAATAAAAACATGTCATCCACAAAGGCGGTAAATCGGCACCTCACATATGATGTATTCATCATTAAAATAAAAGTAAAAGGAGGAGACACTTGATGGTGTATTTTACATTGACATACTAAAATTACATTATATAAAATATACTATAGTTATCATTTCACTTTGGATATATGAGGTGAGATAAGTCTAATAAAAGAAAATAAATTAAAATAAAATTAAGAGAATGAAAGGGGATTTTACCTCTTGAATTCCTCTCCTTGAGAACCTCCTTAATGAACATTGAAATTGTATTTTGGGTGATACAGGAAATACCATAATTTGAGGGAGAGGTTTTTGTGATTAAATGCATAGTATAAAAGAAATATTCAAGGCATTGGAGGTGTGAGAAGAAGGGGTGGTGAGGGGTGATATTTATAGTAGAGGAGAGCGGCGTTTTTTGAATATTTTATTAGTTTGTTTATTATTTTGGATCAAGACTATGAATAGTTTGGGAATAATCACTAAATATATTAAACTAATGGAGGATAGTTAGAGATTATGGGCTTATTTCATCTATGAATCAATAATTCATGTATTTATTAAAGACAGTAAATTATCGTATTTCACTATTCAGCAAAAAATCAATTATTTTATAAAAAACCCAAAAATTAACCCTAACAATTTTATGATGAGTAGAATTAAAAAATAAAGTCCATTTTATGAAAATAATTTTCTAAATATTAGAAATTTAATTTTTAAATAAAATCATCATTTAATATAAGAATATTGATTTTAATATTATAACGGATTTTATGACACTTTCAAAAATTAATTAAGGTCTCATAAAATTATAATATACTCATAATACAAAAAAATATTATTTTATGTGTCTATTTTATGGAAATAAATTTTTTTAAACATTATATTAATTATAAAACTATAGATAAACATTTACTCTTTAAAAAAATACCAACACTTAATTTACCATTTTTAAAACATTTATTTACTTATTCCATGATATAAATATACCATATTTTCATTCATAAGTCACCCATGTTTTATTTATAATTTCATTGGTGAAGTTAGTATCCTATGGGTCATACTACTATTCCTAATGGTCACATTACTATTACAATGGTCATATTTAATAGTATATTACAGTTTTAAATTCGGTGTTGCGTGAATCATAAACTATTGAAGATGGTAAATTTTAAAAGTAGCATACCATAAAATCATGGGGTGTTACATTCTCCCATAATTCAAAAAAATTTGACCTCAATATTTCAAAAATGTCACCTTATAAAAATATTTGGTATTTCTTCATCATAAATTCCTCTGGTTCCCATGTCACCTCATCAATTTTATGATTTTTTCAAAGTACCTTTACTAGTCATGTCATCTGTCTCCTCAAAACCTACTCTCTAGTGACTATAATCTAGATAGTATCTTCATAGTAAGATAAATCAAGTTCTAATTATATTCATCATAAGTGATTATATGTGTTGGTTCTAGTGTGTACTTTCTTAACAAATAGATTTAGAACACATTTTGTATTGTAGAAAGGCTAGGTGGCGTCTCCAAATAAAAATCCATAACACCAATTCTCTATAGTATTTCAAAAAGTCTAATGTACCTAGGGATCAATTTCCATTTCCTTCAAAATCTTATAACACCCTTAAATAGATATACCTTCAATAAGACATGATCTCCCACTTGAAACTTCAAATCGTTCCTCTGATTATTAATATAGCTCTTTTTCCTACTTTGTGCTGCTTTGATATGTGTTTGAATATTTATTACCTTTTTAATTGTTTCTTACACAAGATCTAGGCCTACCATATTCCTTTCACCAACTCTATCCCAAAAAGTTGGTGTATGACATCTCTTTCTATACAATGATTCATATGGCGCCATTTGAATACTTGAATGGAAACTATTGTTGTAAGAAAACTCTACCAAAGTTAAATAATTATCAAATGTGCCTTTAAGTCAAGTGAGCATGATCTCAAAATGCCTTATAAAGTTTGGATCATCCATTCTGACTACCTGTCAGTTTGAGGGTGATAAGAAGTACTCAAATGAATCTCGGTATCCAATGCTTTATGGATAATTTTCTAGAATTTTAATTTACATCCTAGATAATGATCAGTAATAATTGAAATATGTTATCCATGAAGTCTTAAAAATTTATTAATATAGAGTCATGCAAGGAGATCCAGTGTAAATTCATCTCCTATAGTGAGGAAATTTTTAGATTTGGTAAGTTGGTCAACAATTACGTATATTGCAACATTCTTTCGTGGTGTTTTTGGAAATACAGTGAAAAAATAAATAGTAAAATCATCCCATTTTCATGTATAAATACGAAGAGGTTTCATGACTCCTCTAGGATGTTGTATTTTATCCTTCACCTATTGATAGACTAAACATCTCGATACATAGTATGTAATTTCATGCTTCATGTTATCCCACCAGAAATGTTCCTTCAAAAATATATTAATCATAGTGATACTAGGGTGTATAGAGAAATTAGAGCTATGGGAATCAACTAATAACAACTTTTTTAACTTGAGTATGGAGGGAACAAAAAGCATCTTCCCAAATTTCACAATTCAATCCTCATACACGAAGTCTGCCAATTTACCATCATTCAAAGATTTAAATTTCTTTTAAAAATTATCATCATTAGATTGAGAAATTTTATTCATTTAAAATAAATATGATTCATCAAACAACTAAAAAAGAAATGATGTTTCACCTTCCTTGATAATTCCCATATCCATATTTCTAGATCCATGTACACAAAATCCTTTTCAATCCTCATTTTTTTCCAGAACTCTATGATATTTTCTTCTCAATGCATCAACTACCTTATTCTTATTCCCTAGGTGTTAATGTATTGAGAAATTATAATCCTTGAGTATCTTGAGCCCTTTCCTTTTCCTCATGTTGATTTATTTTTTTGAGAAGATACATTTCAAGCTCTTGTGATCTGTATATATCTCAAATATTTCACCATAAAGACAGTGTATCCATATCTTCATATCAAAGACTATGAATACTAACTCAATATCATGAGTTTGACAGTTTTGTTCATGGTTTTTTAACTACTTTGATGCATAGTCAATAACTCCATCATTCTTCATAAGGACACAACCAAGTCCTTTCTTTGATGTATAACTATAAATAACTAATCAACCATTTCCCGATGGTAGAGTCATGATCGTAGAATTCATTAATCTCCTCTTAAATTCTTCAAAACATTCTTCACATTATTTTTTCTATATGAGAATAAACCCTTTACAAGTAAGTTTGGTTAATGGGTTAGCTAATCATGCAAAATTATAAATGAAACTCCAATAGTAACCTGCTAAACCAATGAAACAACATACCTCAGTTATGTTCATTGGTGTAGGCCATTCTTGGACTGCCTTTGTCATTGTAGGATCAAATGAGATTCCATCCTTAGATAAAATATGGACATGAAAAGAAATTTTTTGAATCAATGATTCACACTTGATAAACTTCACATATAACTCTTTTCTTCTCAGAGTCTCCAGATCAACCCGTAAGTGGTTCTCATAGTCCCCACATATTTATTAATATATCAATATATCATTAATAAATACCACAAAAAAATATTCAAGATATTACTTGTACACTTTATTCAACAGATCCGTAAAAATAGAGGGTGTATTAGTTAGTACAAATGACATTACTGTAAAATCATAATGTCCACACATGGTTTGAAATGTTATATTTGGAATATATTCCTTACTCTCATGCAATTGATAATATCCATATCAAAGTTCAATCTTAAAAAAATATTGAGATCTGTGAAGTTGGTCAAATAAATCATAAATTCAAGGCAGATGATACCTTTTCTTTATTGTAATATCATTGATTTCTCTATATTCAATGTAAAACCTCATAGATCTATATTTCTTCTTAATAAAGAGAACATCTTCTCTCCATATAGAAACACTATGGCGAATAAATCTATTATCACTGAATTCATATATATTTTTTAGATTCATTAATTCTATAGTGTTCATTCTATAAGGAGTCTTTGATATAGGTCTTGTGCCTTGAATTAAATCAATAGAGAACTCAACTTTCTACTCTAGAGGATATACAGGTAAATCCTCTAGAAATAGATCAATTTATTCTTGAACAATAGGTACATACTCAATTTTAATATTTATTTCCTCATCCATAGATTATATTTTATCTTATTACCTAAGAATTTCATTTAGAAGAGCTATAGTAGGTGGATCCAGATATCACTCATATGATGAAGTCTCCCCTCAAAAGATGAGAAATTACATTCCTTCATCACAAATCATAATTTCCTTCTCTTTGTAATAAATTTTTGCATTATATTTCGAAATATAGTAAATACCTAGGATTATGTCAAAATTATCCATAGGTATGATGTTAAAATAATAAATTAAATCACTTTTATGTGTAATAATAGGAACTTATTGACACATATTTGTTATAATATGTTTTCCACTGTGAGTATTTATTGACAACTCCATTGTTAAGTTAAAATGGAAATATCTAATTTTTAATTCAAACTGGGATGATATAAAACAATGTAATGATCCAAAATAAAATAAAGATTTTGCAAAATTTTAGGATATGATTAAATTATCTTCCACAACATAATTAATAACTTCAACCAAAGCTGTTGTGATCGCATAGGCTTTTCCTTGATCATGTGTCCTTTTAAGAGAAAAGTTTCTTTAACACTTCAGACACTCATTTGAATAGTGTCTCGTATCCCTAAAATTCTATCATTAAACATTGGTACCTTAATTATTTCCCATTAAATTGTGAGAAAGATGTACTTTATCACTACACTTGTATCAAACTCCTTTTCCTTTTAATTAGGCATAGGGGTGTTTCCTTCCACAAGTATCACATGTTGGAAAAATTCCATTTTTATTCTTCCCTATATCCATTCTTTTCTCTATCGCCCTTTTCTTCTCTTTTTTCCTTTAAATGAATCATACTTATAGAATTTTTTATTTCTTAATAGTATATGAGGTGAAATCTTCATATGATGAGAAATTTTGGGAAACCAACACTCTTCAGAGGAATGGTTTTAACTTATTAAGTAATCAATCAATCTTTCTATTCGGATTGTGTACATAATATATATCATGCCTTTCTAAACTTCTAAATTTGGCTTCATACTTAGTAACATTATAATCCTCCCTTTGCATCAGATTCAAGAATTTTCTCTCCATATATTCTCTTTTTTATCAAGGGAAGTATTTTTCCAAGAAACGTTCCTTGAAATAATTTCATTCCATGTTTTCTATTTCTTTCTCCTCCTCCATGTTTTGATTCAATATCCAACATTGATTTGAATATACTGAGAGAAGATAAATTTCCACGAAAACCTTTTCCCTTTCATTACTTCCCAAAGATAGAAATATCTTCTCTAAGGAACTTATCCACTTCTTAGCTACAAATGGGTTTGTATTCCCCTTGAATGATGGAGGTTATTGTCTCATGAAGGAGTCTAAAATTGTTCCTCCACATTGTGGATCATGACACTATATAAGATAAAGGTTATAATTCATAACCTAATTCATCTATACTAGTATAGTTATAATTTTTTTAGCTCTAGTTGTATCTCCATCTCCAACATCATTATCTTGTATAGGAGGGAAATCCCTACAAGGAATACATGCATTGAAATAGTTTCCATTTTTTCAATAAGAACCATTTCTAAATAATAGAATACCCAAAATTAGGTTATGAATCATAATTCATAGTTTTTGAACTCAAAAAAAACTTAACATAAATTGGAAATTTATGCATAGATAATATCATAATCATAATCATGGGTTTTTGGGGGACATGTTTACTTTTAAATCCTTCATTATGGTTTGTAAATAAAATTTGAATTATCCTAAGAATATCCTCAGGGAGTGTCAAACTAAGTGAATACTAAGGATCTTTGTCGTGTACCAGGTTATGGGGAGTCAGGACCAACACACCTTGTTAGAGTTGTTACCCCTAGGTACATATGTTCCAGAACCACGTCCACTTGTAGTATCCAGACCGAGATGTATTTCTAGGAAGATCCACATAATCTATATTTTAAAAAATCTAGGATATTATTATATGCTTATCCTAAATGTATATATTAGGTTTATATTCCCTAATATATATTTTCTAAATCTATTTTCCAAGGTTTCTACTAAACTTTATATGATACCAACTGTAAAGACCACTACCCCAGTAGCCCAGAGTCGGTGTCTTACTTAATTACATTGTTACTATGAACAATAGATCACATTACAAAGGACTGAATGGTTTATTATATTTGTAAAAATATATACATACAAATTTTTTACATTATAAATTGAAAGGAAAAAAATAACATATAAACTTAATAGGAAACATCCCTAAACATCAAGATTATACCTGTAAGTCATTCACAATAAAAAAAAATTCATCCTGGGGAAAAATAAAACATAATAAAGAGGTGAGCTCAGATGATAAATAAGGGTATGAAATACAATAGAATATATCATAAATAATAATTCATGGTGAATAAATAAAAACACATGTTGTTAAATCATAATATTGAGGATAATATGGTAGGAGTGAAAACTGATAAAATAATTCCATAAATAATTACATGAGAAAGAAACTTAACCCCGGATACTCTACTAGTCAAATAATCACCTGAATTATCAATTACTAATATCATAATTAGGGAATAATTAACTATATAAATATAAATAATATGATCAAGTCCTCATCCAAGACATCTAAAAATAAATGGTTAAGGCCTCATATGAATCCATATCTGAAAATAAATGTGAAAGGCCCCAACCAAGTTCATATATATTTTGACTCATGAGACCTGTAGATGCATCGATGGGATATAGAGGTCCCCACCCATAAATTACTAAGTCCAATAAATTATTCATATGAATGGGGTGAAACATAAACAAAATATGCATACGAGATGTAAATAACTTTCCCCAATCAGTAAACATAATCAATAACCAATCTGAGTAGTATGGTGAATGGTGTCAAGATAGAACATCCACAGTCAAACTGATCATATAACATTCAATAAAATATTATATTTTATAATCATAATAGATAAATCTCAATAGATCATAGTTGAAAATACTCTAATAAAATCATCCCAGAAATCTTGAGAGAAACACCATTTTCACTTTGCAAAGACGATTTATTTTGAAAAAATCATTTGTATTTATCATAATTGTTTATATCAAACCAGAAATGAACAAATATATTTTTTCATGAAGAAAATTATTAATTTTAGAAAAATAATGGTGTCTTAAAATATATTAATTATGGTACTTCAAAATGGGTAATAAATCGAGAAGTTCTCTTTAATCGGGTTAGCTTATCGGGAAGAATTGAGAAGTGAACCTTATAAAACATATATTTACCCTAAAATAAAGATGAATTGATCTATATATATGAGTTTGGAAAATATAAAAGGAATTTATAATAATTATATAAAAAATGAATAATTAAATTGGGGTAAAGATATAGAAAGAGTAACCTGAATGAAAAATGTAGGTTTAGGTATAATCTCTTAACTTATGTCCAAAAGTGTTCTCCACTTACACTTAATGCCTTGGATAATGAAATTAGATTCATTAATAATTTAATTTAGAACCAATAAAAAATTATTTTTTTATTATAATTTTATTAAATTATTTTATTGTCTTTTTTATGAGTTATAATATTAAATTTTGTCATTTGGGGGTGTTCTTTTCCTTGGGTTTCATTATCGGTTTACTTTTATACGCATATCGAAGATCATGTAAAATTAAAAAAGTTGACCAGAATTGAAATTATATGTTATTAATGATCTTCCATAATATTAAATTTTTATATAATTAATTTGGTTATTTGGGGTGAAGATTAATCATTAGATAAGATGTTAGTGATAATCGTTAAGATTATTTTGGCGGTTTTTTGATCATCACAAAATAGTTTTGTTTCATCAATTAATATTATATATATATACTAGTTATATAAAATTATATAAGATTTAATACATATATTACAAGATTCTTTATCCATAAAAATGTTTTTATGACCATCCTTGAAGGCAGAATTGAAAAACAAAAACATGTTGTCTACAAAGGCGGTAAATTGGCACCTCGCGGACGATGTTTTCATCTTTAAAATAAAAGGAAAAGGTGAAGAGAGTTGATGGTGGATTTTACATTGACATAATAACATTATTTTATATAAAATATACTATAATTATAATGTCACCTTGGATAGGGGATGTTCGGGAAGGATAAAAAAAGAAAAGAAATTGCTAGAAAATTAAAAGAACGAAAGAGGATTTTACCTCTTAAATTCCTCTCCTCGAGAACCTCATTAAAGAACATTAAAATGGTATTTTGGGAGAGACCAGAAATACAAGAACATTGGGGATAGGTTTGGGAGAGTAAATGAACATAATATAAGAAAGCTTCAAGTCTTTAGAGATGTGAGTAGAAGGGGTGTTGAGGGGCGGTACTTATTGTGGAGGAGAGGGGTGTTTTTTGAATATTTTATTCATTTGATTAATATTTTTGGCTCAAGAGTATGAATAGTTTAATAATTATCACTAAATATATTAAAATAATGAATTATATTTTTATATTATGGGATTAAATCATCCATATATCATCTATAACTCATTAATTCATGTATTTATTAAATATGGTAAATTACCGTGTTTCACTATTCACTAAATATTAAACTATTTTTGAAAAATTATAAAAACACAATGTAACCATTTTTTCAATGTTTAGAATTCAAAAATGAACTCTATTTTATGAATATAGTTTTCTAAATATGAGAAATTTAATTTTTAAATATAATCATCATTTACTCGAAAAATACCGATTTTAATATTATAACGGATTTTTTCACACTTTCAAAAAATAATTATTATCTCATAAAATTATATTATAATCACAAGACAAAAAAATATTAATTTATGAGTCAATTTTATGAAAATAAATTCTGTTTTTAAAACATTATATTAATTATAAAACAGTAAATAAACATTTACTCTTTACAAAAATACCAAGACGTAATTTATTGTTTCTAAAACATTTATTTACTTACTCTATGATATAAATATACCATATTTTCATTTATAAGTTACCAAAGTTTTATTTGTACTTTTTTAGGTTGAGTTACTTTTCTATTGGTCATATTACTATTCCTAATGGTCCCATTACTATTCCTAATGGTCATATTTAATAGTATATTATGGTTTTAAATTTAGCATTATGTGAATCATAAACAATCAAAGATTTTAAATTTCAAGAGAGGCATGCTATAAAATCTTGGTGTGTTACAAAACAACTACAGGTACATGAACTATATAGCTCGGTTAGCTCTCAACATCATAGAGAAATAGTATTCATAAAAGATTGTCTCAAAGTCCACATAGACCATGCCCTGAGGACAACCAGACTGAGTAATCACATCCCACAAAAACTTGGTGTAATAACAAAGAATATATATGGAAAACTTTACCCTCCTCTCTGGAGATGCCTCCTCTTTGGAGGTGCCTCCATATTCTCAAATATAGATAATATGACCTCTACCCTAGACTCAACAGCCTATGGACCGTTATCCCCTAAGAAGATGAAAGGATGATAATGCTGGAACCCATGAGTTAGATCAGTCCAAGTAATTTCATGTCATGGAGCACCATACATAAACTACATCAGATGTAGGAAACTATCTCATAAATGAGCATCAGCTCCCAACTCAGTTATAACAATTGGCCCTCGAGTGGCACTACTGGAGGGATCACTAAAGGTTTTGGTCCCACCACTTCTAGAGAATTATTTTTTTCACACTCCAAGAACATTACTAAAGGACGTAGTGGTAGAATAAATCTAAAAATTATAATCACGCACCTCATAAGAAAATTAATAAAAGGTAAAATCCCTAGAAGAAATAGATCATAAGAATAAGGGCTCACTACCCAAGGTACTAACCTAAATACCCGCTTAAAAGGATAGGGTATTGGTAAGTTTTCAAATTTAATTTATAGGGTTTCTAATTGGTTAAGGTTCAATAACACTTTTCCTCTTCATTTAGTGGAAACCATTTCATTTTATATGTTAAGATTTACATTTTTTTAGTTTTTATTTTCTTAAATACATATAACAAGGGTTGATTAAATGGATCAACATTTCCAGCTAATAAAGGCCCATAAACTTTATAACTAAAAGTTACACCCATTTAATGTTAATTAGTCCCCACAAAATTCAGTATCAGAATGTAATAGGTAATATAGGATATCTTGACTCAGTTAATTACCCATTCCAATTCACAAGGGTCCATACACCTAATTAATTGAAACTTGTAGCCAATAAATCACAGCGAAATCCTGGATCATGTAACTAGGGATACATAGCTAACAAGGGTAGAAATAATTTATTTAATATGCCACCATCAACCTATATAGGAAAACACTATTTAGATTGAGGTTTCCAGTTTTAATAATCAATTACCTTACCCTACAGAAGATATTAGCAGTACGGGCATATATCACAACTATGGATCATTCAAGAATCACAAGAAACAAAAGAAATTCAAGAAGACAAATGCACCTATATGGAATGGTATATGCATAGAATGTGAATTATTAGTGCATATAATGATTCATGTAATAATTATTATTATAATTCCATGGTAAGGTAAATTTCAATAAATTATATAAAATATCACAATCCATGTGCATCACACAATGGTGAAAATATATCAATTATAATAGGAAGAATATAGAAAAACATGTTTCTATTCCTAGAAAACTTAGTATTTACCCCGAACATGGGTTAGATACTTCCAAGAATAACTTATGACCAAGTTCTAACATGTTTCTAATATTAAATCTAAATTTACCAAACAATAATAAAAAATAAAAGAAAAATGCTCTAATACCAATTTGTGATGTTCAGACTTGGGTGCCACTCAAAGGTGTGTCGAATCTGGTTGGCCACATGGCCTTAAATGTGCCTCCCCATATGCCAAGTTTTTCTACTAGTAGTGAGGTCCTAGGGTGTGTCCATGGGGATACTATTCTCATATTCCAGAGTAGAGAATAGTGGATATAATACAATATAAAATATGGATAACAATATTGTGATAATAATAATGAATAAATGAAACTGGTAGTGGAAGACAAGCATAAACATCCATCAAATAATAATCAAATCAAAATATGAACAGTATCATATACAAAATATGATGATGTAATTCCATATCTCTAAAAAGCAAGAAAACATGTATATAAGGAAGAAGGCTATTAGTACAGTACATTATACCATCAATCCAATGGCCTGAAGGCCTTAAATTTTTTTATTATTATGAAATCCTCTTCTAAGGGAGGAAGGGGGAAACCCAACAGGCTTCATGGACTTAAGACAAAACACACCTAAAGAAAATAATAGTAAAACCAAACTGCAAACATGGATCTACCCCTCCCCAGTATATAACAGGATGAAGCATTTCATCGTTGCAATGAAATACGGCAAGCAAGTGTCCTGTGTGAAAGCACAGGCCCGATCTGATGACAAATGGCATACCCTCTCAACAACCAAATCCATAGAGCGCTGAAAAGATGAAAATCCAGCTCTGAGTCCTCCTCTAAGACCTATTTCATGTAGTCAAATTGGTCAGCACCGACTCCCCACCTTCAGCATCAAACCATTCTGCAATAAACTGCAACAAACACACATGACCTCCACCGAAAAACCATCCAGCTTTCAACACTTGTAGATCCCGAACCGAGACCTCATGCCATGGAACCTTCACCGATCGTCGGAACACCATCTGAGAGCATCCCTACTGCCATCCGCAGACAACCCCACCCATTCAAAGGAAGAGGCAAAGTCTAAATTGGGAGGAGCAGGGAGACATCGATGACGTAGACGCCGCACAGACCAATCATCGGACCTTCAAAATCTCAAAACAAGAAGAAGAAAAAAAAAGACTCTAGGAACCAAGACCATCCCCCTTCGATCCGCTCCAGACCCATTGTCGACCCATACTAAATTCCTACCATAGATGTCGCTTGACCACACCGGACAGATTTGAGGAGCCCCCAAATTCAGATCCAGTCGCTCCAAAGGAAATCATGTCGATCCAAGAATCGCGGTGAGCCGCCGATGCCGAAGGGAGACGCGTCGAATCGAGCAGGGTCACGATGTCACCGAGAATAGCTGATGACATCACCGGAACCCCACCACACCGCACCGTTTACAACACATGCCTATGCCAAAGAAAACCCAGAGAAATTCATCGCAGGAACGAGCCTGACCGGAGGGGAAAGGGGAAACGATTGCTGAGAAACCCTAGCCACCGCGGGGATGGGGGAAGATGCTGCTCCGAGGCATTGATCCAATTACAGTACATGATACCAAAAATAAATAAAAGAGGACAAAAACTATCCAAACATTTTGACCACTAGCCTGGTCATCTTCTACCAAGATCAATCCTATGAAAGCAATCAAGTAAGGTGTCTAAGGTGGTATGCTTCCCCTTATCAACAACTGGATACATATAATCTTCTTGAGTACCAAAGACAACCCATATAGGGTGTGAGATAATCTATATAGGCCACCACCAATGACATCTATACAAATCTAGTCTATGAAAATAAACTGAGTAGTGTGGAGGTATATATAAATGTAAAGTAATACTATAATGATAACTCATTCCTACTTCAGCCTCATCTGGTAATGCCTTTTAACATGATATTGTTTAATTAATACATTTATGTTCAGTTTATATATAAATAGATCATGTAAATGTCAACATCACTGAATTAGATCATTATAATAATAAAGGAGGACCAAGGTATAACTAATGAATCCTTGACCTCAGGTGTCATCCAGCTCATAATGGTAACTCATGAAATCTAGAAGTAAAGGGGAATGTGAGTAATTTAAGGGAAATTTTCAAAGTAATTTCATTATAAATAATTATAACTAAGTCTAAGGAGATTTTCCATGGTAAGCATAGGCAAAGCATGACTTGGACTAATGGGGTGATTCCATGGCACCATTTGTTCCAATACATCAAGATGGATCCAAGGAGTGTATCTGAAGCATCCTAATATCTATAAAGATAGTTAAGGGATCCTAGAGCATCATGTTAGGTATCCTCTATTAGAGAAGGACCATGTTCCAAGTTAGGTATATCCCTTGGAAATTTACTCCTTGAATCAGAATGGAATCCCCTGAGTGATTAAGGAATTCACTCTGGAATCCAAGGATAGATCAAGTCTAACCATTACTATAAAGATAAAGGGTCTATATGAAATAGGCACCTTATACATATATCATTCTTTAATTTAGTCCATGTAATGATCAATCCATTTAATGATTCATTTGATTAATTTTGTTACCTTTCATCAATGTGAAAAGGTTAATCAAGGACTTGCAACCATTTATTACTTTAAATAAATATTCATTTATTAGGTTCATTCCTTTACCTTTCATTTAACAAGACAAGGTAGGATAAGGATATTAAACTAGTTACCATTTTAATTATAAAATCATTTTTTAGGTTCATACCATTTCCTTTCATTTAACATGACAAGAAAGTCTAGGGATATTCATATAATGTAAAAATAAACTTATAATTAAATTCTGAGTGATATCTATAATTTTCATTTTCATTTAACTATTAAATATTCATTTATTTGATTAAAAAACTTACCTTTATTAAGGGAAAGTATAGCTCACCCGAACTATGGTGTAGGTAAACCCAACATGGGTTATGAAGTCATAAAATAGTTCACACCCTACTTGGGGTGGAGGGAGTTGAGGTTCCTATATCCAATACCATGAGTAACTGGTATATAACTAGATATGGAACTCAAATTCAATTATTACAAACATAGAATATAAATTAAATAAGCAACTCATAGTTAAACTGGTGTGATCACAATGATGATTGTTTATAAAATGGAGAGACTTTGAGGGATGAGTAATATACCACCTAACTTAAGCCTATAACACTCTCCTCATCCAGTATCAACCCATAGATTAGCCTGGATTGGAATAAAATAGAAGAACATAACAATTCCCTAAAAATTGGGAATAAGATCCTACACCAAAATAGATTCTTCAAGAAGAATAAAAATAAAGAACTTAGCCTAAGTATTAGAGAACATACTGGCAGCTAACCAATGAGACAAGCGGTTCACAAATGGAGGTTGGATGATGAAATGGGATAAAAAAAATGTAAACAGGGGATTTGGAGCTCAACTAAGTGAGAAGAGGGCCTCCTATCAACTACAATTAAGAAAGAATGAAGTGGGGTAAGTTAAAGGGATTTTAGATGAAAATGGAAAATTCTACCAAAAATTATGGGGCCACACAATTGTCCAAACCATGTAGTAACCGTGTGCACCTCACTGTCTTAGGAGGTGACCCACATGGTTTGGTTACACGGTTTGATAAACCATATACCAAATTTATTGTACTCCTCTACCAAAAATTTCATACAACCCAAATAGTTGTGTATCCCTGGGTGCATAGTTACAGAAAATGGTGTGCCCTTAATGTCCCTCCAAAATGCCTCGTATGATTAGGACAAACCGTGAATCCTAGTTCTTTCTTCCGCCAGCTAAGGTTATGAGATCTGAACAAGACCCGAACACCCCTCCCTCCCTAAAACATTTTTTTCTTAAAAATCCATCCATAAAAGTTCCAAGATAAAGAGTTAGACCAAAATTTTAAGGATTTGTAACTCATAGAAAAAATGGGTTATTACATATTATTTAGAAAACCCCATATTTCTTTATGAAAAATCATGAAATCACTTTAAAAAATGTTAGTATCACTAAGAAATAAACCCATTTTATTAATTTAAAACCTATTTATAATTATATAAAAATGTAATTTAGATTTATGTTTTTATTCTCCCCCATTAACAATATAATCCAAAAGTAAAATAGAGAATGAGTGATTGGGATTTTACTTTAGTCTCTCCCCTTGGTAGTCTTGAGATTCATCTCCTCTATTTAATGATGGTAAATTATTTGGCTTCATATGGATCCAAAAATTTATCCACCTTCAAATTTACTCCCTCTTTGATAGAGAATCATCATAACCTTTATTCCTTTTTGATATAAATATATTTACAATTGAAACATTTTAAAGGGAAAAGTGTTTCTTTAAATATGAGGGGTAATGTACCTAATGATATCCCTTGAACTCTCTCAACTGTTGATATTTCTTGAACAATATAAAAAATAATTCAAAGAATTGAATATTTAATAACTGAAATATCAATTAATCACTCTAAAACTATGATATAGAACTCATTTTAGGAAACAAGAGTAATCAATTAATAAAACAACCTACCCTATAAGAAATCCCCTAACTGAATTCTCATTTTAAAATAACCACTTTTTATTTTCCAAATAAAGAACCCAATTTTTATTCCAAAATCATCATCAGGTAATTCAAGTATTAATAAAGAAATAAGGTTCATCAATTCATACATTGGTTTTTGAAATGAGGTTATCCTTCTTATAAAAACCTTGGATTTGAAATATTTTTAGTTTTACCTATAAGAATATTCACCACTTGTTGTCCATCTACTTGATCAAGCCCCTTATTTTATTCCTTGGGAACATAAATAGCACATTGGTGTCCTCATTTGATCAATCCATCCACTAACTTTGTGATACTAATATACTTGGGTTTTAAAGAGGTTATAATAGTACTATCCATGTTTGGACCATTCCTTTCTTATTTTGAAGATACGAATCTACTTGAAATATATCTTCATTTCCTATTTAAAGTGGATTAAAAAAATTGAACCATAAGACATTTCTTAAAAACTCTTTTGGTGACCAACTTCATATTCTCATTGGGATCCACCATATGTTGGAAATATATTATTTCCTTTCATTTACCACTTTTACAAGACCATAATTATGAATCCACTCATTATTGGGATTGGGTTTGTCATGTAACTCAAGTTTCTATGGTACCCATGTGAGACAAGTTTTATTAGTGTTTCCCTATAGTTTTCACTATCCAATGGTCTCCATAGGTTTATCATGATTGGTATACATATTTTTTCTCTCATTTAAATGTTGTTCTTTCTATATAATTTTATATTTCACTGCTATAATTTTGTACGAGTGGTTTCTCAATTTGAGGGCAAATAAATCACACCCTGAGGAACAACCTTGTATATTTTATTCTTACATGAAGCAAGTTTTTACTTATAATTTCAAGTGTTTCTTTACTTATATTTGATTATACATTATAGAAACCTCCTTATTGTTTAATTAGGTAGTAATTGGCCTCCTATAAGAATGGATGAGTATCATCATAGACTCTTTACCATCCTATTATAGTCAGATATGTTTCCTAACATTATTATGATACTCTTAATAGAAATTATTAGGTGTTTTAAAATAATTTTTCTCCTTTTTCTCATCCCATTCACCCATGGGTTTCTTCTTATCTTGGTGTCCAATTTGGAATCACTCCCAATTGTCTCATAAAATTATTCACTATTTTGAACAATCAAAGGTTGTTTATCAGTTTCCCATTTAGATGTATTTTACACCTTATTCTAGTGATCCTATTGGTTTTAGAAACTGATGAAAAATTTTCTTTCTTATTTTGAAATTTCATAATAAGATCTTTCTATAAAATATCAAGAAAAGTTCATGAGTCTCCATTTATAAAATTTTTTCAATCTATAATGTTGGTCTCTATATCATTAGAGTTCACCAATTTGGAAATTCATTTTGAGATTTGATTAAAATAATTTTTTCCACCTTGAATTATTCCTAAAATCCTTTAATGATAGTTTGGTGATTCATCAATTCATATTATTAAGAATCAAATTCTTATTTAATTTATGATGTATATCTACTCATGAAATTAGCATCGTCTTGAGCCAAATTAATCCTATAATGAAGAATTGAGATCTTATTGTAAAACTTATTATTTTATTACTCAAAATCCATACAATTATTAAATGTAACAACATGAAAATATTCAACAAGTTCCCATCATTTTTATTAACTTATTTTCCCCCATTTTTTTGGATTTATCAATGCCTTGATTTGAATAGACTACACTTATCCATTAGAAATATTCTTCAAAAAACTATAGTAAAACTCATTGAAATTTCAATTCATGATGTAGGGGAGAAATAAAAAAGTTCCTAGAAATATATCATTAACTATTTCTGAACAAGATATCTCTAATAATAGATATATCAAAATAAGTCCTTCAAATAAACTCATACTAAAAACTTAACATTAGTCTTTAAATTACTCATGTGAAATCATATGATAATGAAAATATGTAATGGATAGATCCATAGCTAAAGAATAAAATAATTATTTTACTCATGATCTGGTATGGGTATATTGGGGACCTTACCTTAAATCCCAACAAAGTTTGAAATTCTCATGGTTACACTAATTCTAATATCATGTGTATGGTATTAGAAAATTAGGGGTTGTGATCTATTTGGATGAACATGATATAACACAAATATATTGTTCTATAAAGGAGTTACCTCACCATTGGGGTAATTAGAGGTCTAAGTCCAATGTGAAATGTTCTTCACTTTTCCTCATTTCCATGATAATTACCCATATTTTTAGTCAGTTCATGGATAACACAATGATCCCAACAACAACATGGATATTTTTTATGCGAGGGTATAGATAGAAAAAACACAAAAACATGTAATTATAAGGTTCACAATAATCATTTTATTAAGTTGTTACGTCCTTAGTGAATCAATATTTATCATCCTAATGATCACTTCACTACCTTATTATCAATTATGAATGAATCAATGAATAGAGAAAGGGGATATACTTGTACTCAAATAAGAATTTTGAATATCGTTACCAGGTAAATAAACTTGAAAAAAGAAATTAATTAAAACAATGTGATCCTTCCACTATCTTCTTAAAGTGTATCTAGAATTTGGACAAGGTTTTCACCCATTTTCTAACCTCAAGACAGACCCAAATGGGAATCCATCTCATGACTTATTCCAATCAACTACTATGTTAATTTCATTATCATAGTTTCTGTTAACATGAATTATACTTTTATAGATATATTTCATATTTTTATATCTTCAATGGAGGATTTGTGGTGGTAACTTATTGATTAACACACCCTGTAATCCCGCATGAATCTTAGGATCAAATTATATTGGGGGTAAATTTAGAAGTACTATAATAATTACAGAAGTGGTTACTATAATTTATACTATAGTGGTTACAATATCTATAGAAATATTTATTTTATGTGGTCCTACAGGAAAAAAATTTGGGTCTTTGGGTCCCAAGGCATTCAAGAAACCATTTTCCTTTAGGCCACATAGCCTCTAGGCCATATTAGGCCTTTAGGTCAATGTATTTCAAGCCACCTTTCCTTTAGTTCATGAAACATTAAGGTCTAGACACACAGGAGCAGGCCCCATAAGATCCATTATACTATGTTGAAGCAACCAAGTAAAACTAATTAAATTGGAAGGATGAGAAGGTATTGAAACCACTATTGATATCAAGAACCATGCATTTCGGCATAGGGAAATTATAGCTAATCATCCATGAAAGGTGGAGATTTTGGCTCCATCAACAAAGAAGATGTTGGGGAGGGACAAATCTAGTGTATTCGGGTCTTTGGGCATTTGCGTAATGCACTGGGCATTGTGCCCTTGGTTCTATGGTCAATGTCAATGTTCCCTCTCAACCTAGTTAAAAAGTTATTATCCATAAATAAATAAAAATGTTGAAGGCCTTCGACCTGGGTTGACATATATATTCAAAGGAAATCTTAATTAATCCATGTATCTCAAATATATGGTGATGTTGTCTTCTTTAATTCACTAGGACCTATAGGATAAATAATTTCATTGTGACAGAAGACCATATGGATTATAAACTAGTATTACATCAACGTCTCTCAAATAGTCTTCATGGTGTATTTGAACTCTATTTAACTAGGATGACAATTCTTAGCATAATCCATACGAAAGTGGCATGATTATCTTTATAAAAGATTATTTTTTCTCTCATAAGAGAAACCTAATGAAACATATCACTTATTTATCATTAACTCAACCTTCTATCAATATCATTATAGCATAATTGAAATGAACCCGATGTGATCCTTCTCATGTAAGATTAAACTCATTCCTATAGAATATTTAATTAAATAGTGTTTTGGTGTGGTCATAATCATTCATATTGTAATTTCATCATTTTCATAAATACTTTATCTCAGCTTCAACGTATTTATGACATGGCCAATACAATTTTGGCATGAGGCATCAATATAATAATATTTTTTTCTTCTCGCCCAACTAATTATAGAATAGTGATCTCCATTACACCATGATATTCTCCAACATAAAAAATTCCTCAAGTCCTAACCACCTCTTCTACTCAAATATTATCCAGCATCTATAATGTTCACAAATATCTATCATGGTACTAAATTATCATATTTAGATTTTCCATCCACCTTTATCCTTAAAATTTGTGTTCATTATTCTTTATCCATATGACATTTAATGTGATATGTTAAGATTCATTTTAATCATAAGGGTGTCATCTCAAGAATAACTAAAATACAACACTAAAAAATATATATATATATGAAATATAATAATGTTTCATGAAATTATTATTAATCAGGTAGAATCCATTTCCAAATTCATTAAAAGGTTCATTCCACTACACCATCAAGTTGGATAGTGTTTATGAGAGACCTTCATCCCTCGATGAATAAGAAATCATATAGCCAATGGAAACTCCCTTTATCATCATAAGGAGTCACAATATCTATCTTTATCTTCATACATTGTGTTATTATATATTTTTCCAAGATTTCATATTGAGCTAGTGAAGGTACATGGTCAACAATGACTCACTTCCAAAACATCTCTGCGTACCCTTCTATGAATTTCCTCAATGAGTCAACCAAGGTGAACAGTTGACTAAAAAATATTCATTGGTCTTCATAGGTAACATGTAATCTCATCTCATAGTCCGCTCATAGTATATTTTAGAATATTCAAATCATATTATTAGAAGTCTCCCTACTTAATCTATATTTAACTCAAATTATAATGATATTCTTAAAACCCCATCTTCCTTGAATGATCCAACATGTCATACATATATCAATCTCTCCAAAGAATATCACATTACTCAATGTATTCCAAATAGACCATGTTCTAAATCATCATGTGTGAATGGTGTCATAAAATATTCAAAAAATATATAATATGACATAATAATATGATTCATGTATGGAATTTATATTCATTACATACATATTCACATAAACTACTCCTAATCAAAACCACAACTAAACAATTAGGTTTTCTTTCATTTATAATTGTTTTTTGAAAAATAAAACCATCATTAAATTAGTTTACCAGAAATTTTGGTTTTTTTAAATATAATAATTTTACAATTAAAACTATCACTAAATTAGAAAAAAAAGACTCTTTCATAAACTTCTACTAAATATAAATAACTCACTACAAATATATAACTGACAGTGATATATATATATATATATGGGAATTTAGAAAACTATTTCTAAATGGATTAAACTTCCACAAAAACACTCAAAAACTATAATTGTATATTTGTTTTCCTATAGCGTGACTTATTGAATGATAAGTGTTTTGAAAACTATGCATATCATTTTTGACTTGATAATTCAATGAATTGTTTTTTAATTTGGACTTCATTGAAAATGTGACCAATCACATTATATTATGAATTATTTATGATGATTGTTAGGAATTTCTCCAGGAACACATTTGGATAGGAGGCTAATAATTCTTAGTTTGTATTAGGTTTTATTTAATTTAGGAATTTAGAGTCAAATGTTATTTACTCTCAAATCCATATAGAATTCATTAAATTATTATGAAGTGTAATGTTAGATATCTATGTGATTCATGATCTAGGACTTAGTTTTAACATTGAGAAACCAATGAATTTTTATGTTATACTTATTTTAACATGAATAATTTGTAGATTATATAAATATTACTTCAAACTATGTATGTACCTTTACATAAGGAGATACGCCATGAAAATTTAAATTATAGATAAATTTTACACTGGTTACAAGTGATGTAAAATTCATTAAAGCATCCAAACATTGTAAAAATTTCTTTTTGATGAAAAATTGTATTCATAGATTTTGTTTTTATTATGAAATGATTTTTTATTTTTAATAATTACATTTTAAATTCTCTATGTAAAAAAACTATTATTATGGAATATTGATGTGAATTAGTATTAAACATCTAATGGTATGAAATGTCAGGGATTACAAAAAAATAAATATTTAAAGGTTTTATATTGATGATTATATTTTAAATATATAAAATATGATTCAATTGAAATTTAAATATGAGTACTTTCATATAATTTCTAATTGTAATATCATTTCCACTTGATTTTAAGGGAGATGTTAGTAGAGAACCACCTCGATCGGATGCCTGGTTTTTTAAGGACATTATATTTTTTTGTAAACTCCACTGAATTTTAATATATTATAATAATATCATATATCACTACCTATTTATATGTGTGTGTGTGTGTGTTTGTAAAACTGATAGAAAGAAATCACTCAATACACTAACAGTTTATTAAATATTTTGACCGTTTTGATCAATAATCCTCATGCTATGATCTTGATGATTTCACTATAATTTTTTCAACAAATAGTTGTTTTAAAATCTATATGATTTATTTTTTATGTCACTTCATTCATCAAATTAATTTTAAAAAACTTGTGAAAAATATTTTCAAATGTTATTCTTTTATGATTTCACTTAATTTTCCCTAGGAATATTGTTTTAATATCTTTTAACTTGAGAGTATCTATGTTGTCATTTCCAATTTATAATGAATTGTTTTTTATCTAGGTCCCATGAACAAAAAAAATATTTTAAAAATTACTCATAAAAAACTATTTAATTATTTAATGTTTTTTACATCCTTTCACTAACTTTCATTACATTAAAAAAGACGATTTTAATGAAGAAAGTTAATTTTTTTTATTGTTTACCAATTATATTAGTTTTAAATATTAAATAATATGAAAATTAAACTAAAAATTTTAATTGTTCTAAACATGTTATTAAATTAATTATTCAATCATTTTCTATTAAATTTTATCAATCATTTTCAATCAAAATGATTTCATCATACTAAACATGACCATATATTTTTAATTAAACCATAATATAATTCTCTTTATGAATATTCATATCTATTTTAATTAATATAAAATTAGTATTTGATAATCACGCCTTAATGGATCCATATTATAATCAGCTAGATCATTCAATCAAGTATATGCATGAGTGTAGTATATACAAACCAATATTTTATAATGACAACAAGCCCGTCTTTTAAAAATAATCATATTTTAAAATCCAAAAATAAACCTATAAGAATGAATAAAAATATGATCCTAGTATGGTATTATGAAAATAATTTATTAATAATCATTATAAGAATAATTACAAAGAAAAAATCAAAAAAAAATGGAAATTGTTGTCAGAACTTTTCAATATAAATTGTAAAATATAACATAATATCACAATCAAACTGATTTTATGATTAGGAATTTGGTTGATAGAAATAAATCAAAAAAGTTTTATATCTAAGAACCATTGATATGTTGTTGAATATAATTGATTTATTATAATTAAGAAATATGAATTTATAATTATTATAGAGGCTATAAAACCCTATAATATCACACCCCAATCCATGTTTCTCATGCCATTTTACTTATTTATTAATATTTTTATCTTATCATCAAGTTTAGTTCTGATTAAATTTAAATTTTAAAACAAATGGAATTTTAGCACAAGTACACAATTGGTTCATGGTTAGTAGAAGCCACATGAAAACTATGTAAATGCATTTGAAATTTAGTAGAGCTTAAATTAAGATTTGGTGCATAATTTGTAGAATTGTGAATAGTTTCTATGTGAGGTTCTCTAAGACCTATGGTAGGGGGTACACGGTCAATGCATGATTTATCCAACCATGTGACCATGTCATGCACGGTGCCTCTGATTCTTTTGGGAAGAGTGTAAATGTGTAGTGATAGTAGATATATTAAAATTTATTTTAATATTTCTATTCTCTAAACCTCGACTGAGGATCTTGAACATTAAATTTATAATTAATTTATTTAATATCAGAAGAAATGAATACCTAGGCTTGGGATATTTCTTTCTAGATGATTTTGATTGTATAAAAAGTCTCATTCAGATTTTTGGTGTTTTTCTGTGAGGATCCAAGGATAGAATCTCTCTTGTAGTGATCCACATGTTTTCCTTTGGTCTCTAAGAAATTCCAATTTATTTTCGAGTTCTAGTGTATTGAATCGATTGCCTTCCTTTTTTTATCTCTCTCCCTCCAGTCTTGAATAATTCTCTCTTTTGTTTCTCATTATTAAGAGGGAGAGAAAAGGAGGAGTTGAGAGAGAATTTTTTGTTCACAACAATTCCCTATTTTTTATTTCGAACTAATTCTCTACACAATAGACATAATTGTCTATTTATAAATATATTTTTTAGGTTAAAATATATTTTAATTAAATTTTACCACATAAATAATATAACAACCTTTAATAAACCCTATTCTGTATAATAAAAATATTATTATTATTATCTTATGGTGTGCACCAACTTATGCAATAACAAATATTATTTAACTATCTTGTTAAATAATATTTGTCACTAGACACGGTCTTGGTGCCTTTTAAATCCTATAGAATTTATTTAACTCCTATATAAATATAAAATTTAAATATTTCATTCATAAATAAATATTTTTAATCAATAAATTGTGAATAAAATTATCCTTTGGTCTTGATAATAATATTTATTCAATTAATTAAATAAAATAGAATTTAATTAATATCATCATAAATACTTAGTGTGTGAACCTCTAAAATTTTTTCTCACTAGAATTATGAGGGATTTCAAAAATTTCAGTATTATTGTCTATAAACGGGTTAAGATACCCAAGAGAGAGAACGTAAAGTCACAGTGATAACAATCACATACAAATGCTCACTATGGAATATAATCCCTTTGTCACAATATCTCATCAATTAGGATGCACATCCATGTCACCAATCTATATGTTTGATACATATTTCTTTGAATATATAAAATAAACATGTTATTACACCATGGCCATGGAATTTAGGGTGAAATTTCTATTCCAATCAAATGGATGAGATATCAGCTTCCATAAAGATAAAAGGGAAAAATCCTTCCTCGACTTATCCTTTAATGACATGTCACTCGTGATGTGCCCAACACATCCAACTTATTCAGGAACTATTATCATTATGTTTTATGAAACACATCCAAGTACATGATTCATAAAATTCATTAATAGTAATCCTAAATTCTAAGGACCATTATACACACTCACATATAGGAATATCTGATGACACCAAAACATGCAAAATTCCTACTGGTGGGTCTATTCTCATAATAACCTATCAAAGAGATTACCAAGTGAGAACTTCTTGAGAAGAAGACTCATCTACTTATGAGTAATCACACCTAAGATTCTATGAACACTATGTCCAATCATGGTATGTTATCCAACCACATAACTTATTTTAAGAATATTATCATATAACTTCAAGGTTCTAATCGTAGAGGGGAACTGATATGACCTTATCAATGTGACCTATACTCTAAGAAATTATTACATTATATTCATGTAGAATAATAAAAAATATGTAATAATGAGTTTTATTAATATTCTATAAATTGAATATACATGTAATTAAAGTAAAAAAATTGGTTCTAGGACACTAACTTCAACTAACTACCACTTGGACCAGAGCCAGCTAACTATGACTTTTAGTATCCTATACCTTACATGAAAATCATGTTTCTAATGAGTTACTGATTTAGTCAAGGGGTCCTCCATATTATCTTCTATGCATATAATACTCACTGAAACCTATCATCTCAAAGAAAAATCCCCAAGGAGATGATACTTATTAAGTATGTGATATGTCCCCTAATGTGTCCTTGGATCTTTTGAGAGAGCTACCACTATAGTATTATTATAGTAGAGTGTGATATAATATTTAATAAAAGGTTTCAAATCAAGACATTTGAAGAAATTTCACATCCATACTACTTCTTTAGCTCACTCAAAACCTAAAATATACTCAGAATCTATTGCAGAATCTTCAACCACAACCAGCTCTGATCTCTTCCAATAAACAACACCTCCATTCAATGTGAAGATGTATCCCATTTGTGACTTCATGTTATCTTGTTCAATTTTAAAACTATAATCTATATATCCTCATATTACTAGTTCCTCGTCTCTTCTATAAACCAATAATATATACTTAGTACACCTCAAATACTTAAGGATCGTCTTAATTGAAATCCAATAGTGGTCACCTAGGTCATCTTGATATATTTATTCTTTACTTAATTTATGAGAAACGTCTATCCTAGTACAAAGAATATAATATATGAATGACCTAATCGTTGATGCATATAGAATTATTTCCATTCTATTTCTTTCCTCATGTGATTGAGGACACATTTTCCTAGAAAGGTAAATTCCATGTGACACTAGAAACAACACCCTCTTAGATTGATCCATACCAAATCTCTTTATAATCTTGTCAATGTATGTACTTTTACATAGGTCTAGAAACCTCTTGGATCTATCATGATGAATATTAATCCAAAAAATAAATTCTACCTCACCCAAGTCCTTTATAGAGAAACATTTATTCAAACACTCCTTAA
Organism: Viscum album; assembly: GCA_963277665.1. Lineage (NCBI taxonomy): Eukaryota > Viridiplantae > Streptophyta > Magnoliopsida > Santalales > Viscaceae > Viscum > Viscum album. The sequence goes on from OY728164.1 coordinate 1,183,111,581, forward strand.
CATATTGTAAGACTAGTATTTCATTTTCAATGAGTAATATGTCGTTGAAAAATATTATTAAGAAAACAACAGTACTCACACTAAACAATTTGTAAACACAAGTATCACACTCATTTCTTTTGAAACTAAATTCCATTATAGATTCATAAAAATTAGTTTTCCATGACCTAGATTCTTTCTTCAATCCATAAATATATTTTTTTTAAATTCATATCTTGTCTTAATCTTTTAGAGTCACAACCCATTCAATTTTTGCCATAAATACACCTTCATTAAAGTTTATATTAAGGAATTTTTTTACAACCATTTTTTAAATATCATAGTCATGGTAAGAAACAATATAAAGTATAATTCTTATGGACTTCAACATTACAATTGGTGAAAAAGTTTCATCATAGTAAATGTATTAATTATGTTTAAAACCTTTTTCAACCATTCACACCTTATAGGTATTGAATTTTCCTTTTATTTACATTTCTTCTTGAATACCCATTTAAAACAAATGGGTTTTACATCCACTAGAGGATCTAGAAAAATATAGACTTTTTATACATGAAATCAATTTCATAATTTGTGGCCTCTTACCACTTGGAAACATACATTCCACTTACTACTTCCCTGTAGGTTAGAGGATCATTATTATTAACTAATAACGAGTCACCAGCCATATGATTATAAATGGTGTAATAGTGGGTTCCCTAGACCCAACATGAATAGAGCTTTTTATTTCCATTACATACAGAAATTTTAATATATACATGTTTTTAATCTTACCATAATAGTTCTAGTATTTCTACATCCAATATTTACATGGTAATATCCTTAGATTACATGTCGTATCAAAAGTTTATATAATTTACCATCTATAATAATAACTTCAAGATACTATGATAGTAATCTTAAACATTTTTCTTATGGTATAGATACACCATATTGATAGGAAATATATGATGTATGACTATCAGGTGATGGGGACTCATAATCATTGACACTTCATCTCATTAATTTTTCACTTAGTGATATTGAGTAAATTAGATCATGAGGATAGACATGCCAATAGGAATATCACATGTTTTGGGTGTCATTGGATGTTCCTATCTACGGACATGTGTATTTCTCTCTAGAAATGTGATCATTATCAATGTGTACCATTTTATCTCATACTTTGATGCAAGGAAAAAATCATGATAATGAAATCATGGTGAGGTAGCTTGTGTTGGGTGCATCATTGGTGGTATGGAATTAGTTGAATGGTCAAGATATAATTTGTTGCTTTCGAGTTGAGGAAGAGATATCTTGAGGGCCCAAGTTGACCAGGATGGTAGTACCTTCATAAATCCATGGCCATGGTACATGAAGGTATGTATTTCTAGTAAGGTCACAAAATATATATAGAAACAAAATAATGATTACACAAGATGGTATCCTACTTGATGAGATATCATGAGACAAAGAGATTATATTACATAGAACGTGATCATAAGAGGTAGTCAGAGCTATGGAATTATTTAACTCCTTATGGTCCATGATGGGTTTCTATAATCCACTCTTAGTCTATTGGTTGGACTCACTACTATTAAGATAAGGACCTAGACGGTCACACACTAAGTGTATCCACAAGTTTCACCTATTCTAATGAATAAGAGTTTATGTTGAAGTGGACCCCATGTGTGGGGGTCGGTGAACATGTAAGTATGATTGATTATAAGTAAAAACTATTCAATTATATTATTCATGTTTAGAATAATAATGATTGAATTTATTTCTCATGGTTTTTCTAATTTGTTTGATCATAAACATGAATATGAGAAAATATAATTTTTTGAATGAACATAGGATGTTAAAGGTTTTTTATTTATTTAGAGATATTATGGGAATATTTAATGGTTTTTATTTTATTAAATAACATTTTATAGTGTTACAAGTGAGTGATAAAATATATGTGACATTTATGACAATTTTATCAAGTCATATATGTGTGCAAAGGTCTAGAATAAAGGTTATTAATTCTCAGGGACCAATGTGAAATTTTGGAAAGTATAACCTAAGTATAAAATCTAATTTGAGCCAATTTAATAATATCCACCATTTATCATGAATTTAGTCATATAATATCTCTTCTTATCTCCTATCAAGTTTTTAGAACAAGATTTTGGAGGAAGAGCAAGGTCATATCGATCTCGCTTTCTCAATCGAGTTCAAGTTCTTTAAGTGATTTAAGGGACATAGTAAAGATATTCAATTTATCGTGATATAAATTGATAAATTTATATGAATGATCCAATAATTTTGAAGAAAATGTGGATTATCTACAGGATTCCTAGTTTGGTTCCTTTCAACCATGAAACATCAATAGGGAGAAAATTTAAAATAGCGATTTCAAATGAACAATGTATTATTTACGCTTTGGTTTGATTTTTTATCATAGTTAAATTGAATTACACATGATACTTTTAGAAATATAGGAACTTAGTTTTGTGGATTCAGTGTTTCTAACATGAATCCAACCCCAAATTTTTAAATTGTGCACCTTTAATGCTTCTTCTGCACCCTGGGTTACTTCAATTGGTATTAGAGAGAATGTGTAATTATTTAAGTTGAAAACATTGAAATTTAAATTAAATTTTATAAGATTTATAGAGAGATTTTTTATATTGTCCCAGCTCAACTGATGGAGCATCGATCTGGTTTCATATCACCAAGATATGGCCAATTAAATATTTATGGGTTTTGTGTAAAGAGTGATATGAAAATTAAAGTTTTATTTTAGGATTCACTTAAATGGATACCAGTGTGATGGATTTTTAGATGGAGAAAAATGTAAGTATATTTTATGTTAGCAAGATATACTAGAAGTCATTTTGGGTTGTCTATTGAAAATACAATATTACTATGGAAGCTGGTTTAAATCTTCTCATGGAAATGTGTTTAATTAAAAGGATAAATCTTTCCATGAAATTTAGTTTAAAGCTTCTCATGGATGTTTGTTTAATTAAAAGGAAAAATCTTCCCTTGAAATATTATTTGAATATTCCCATGGAAGCTTGTTTAAAATATAAAAAAGTGGGTTAAATCTTCCTTTGGAAGCTTCTTATCATTTTACATTATTATTATTTATATATTACATATGTCCTTTAAAGGGATTCCCCATCTTGTGCCAAACCAATTTAGTCTGGGTCTTCCCAGGCTGACCCATTTAACCTATCACTAGTCCTAAATTAATTTATGGGGATCTTCTTTAGGTCCAAATAGACCCAAAAATTTATGAAAAACATTAAAAATTAAATTTAATTGTCTGGTATTTAATAAAATTAGTTTGGGTGATGCGGTATGTATAGATAATTATTTCAAATTATTTTAATGAAAGAAATTCATTAAAAATATCCTAAAGCTAAATTTTTGAAAATTTAATTTTTCTTATGCAATATAATTGAATGTTGACTAGTCATGATCGGAGACAGACCCATGCATGTTTGGTTCATTTATTTAATTTAATTATTTCATTTATGTTTTATAAAATTTAATAATTATTTTATTTTTATGATTTGTGCATTTCCCCTCCATAATTAATATGTATAATGAATTGTGTGTCCATATTTAAGTGATAAAATGTATTTTCACACCCAATTTTCCCTCACAAGAATGTGATTATACATTTTAAAGATCGGATCAGTTCATGGTAAAGAGGTTTGAGTCAAGATTTAGTGTGAACCAAACAAGTGAAATGCATGGGAGTTGTGGGTGATATCATTCAAGTCAGGTATTAGCTTAAGGAATTCCCCTATGGTCTCGGTTAATACTTTATTCACTTAATGGATTAACTAATATATTACAACTCATGATCACATCATTATTTATTTATTTTATCATTTTCATGGTATATTATTTTGTGAATGTATATTTACTACATGAGATCACATAGTATAATAATAAACAAGCATGTAAAGATAAAATGAGCATGTGCAGTGAATGTTTTCAATTTTAAAGTATGGTTAAGGTTTGAGAGAGATCACATAGAACAAGAATGTTAAATATAATCTTATTTCATTCACTAATATTAAATTACCAAATCCATGAATGAAAATATTAAGTCATTAAATGCCTTCCATCACTCAAATTTGAACAAAAACAGATGTTTGGGGTGTTATCTATCCATAGTTGAGGATTCCTCTCACTACCAGGGATTTATTATGAGAATGGTGGGATGGATTAACTGAAGTTGGAAAAAAAGGGGTATCCATATCAATCTTGTTTTAACTTTAAATTAAAAGTGTTGAGAAATGTAAAGTAATTCTTTTCATGAGATGGGACTCCACTCAACATATCAAGGAGATGTGAGTTATTTTGGTTTTCCAGTACGTTACATACCTTAAACTCTCTATGTAGTGGTGTATCCATAGCTTGTAGACTATGATGAGATGTTTCAAGGATCCTACCCATTATAATACTCAAGAGACGAGTATGCTGAATCTAGTAGTTGTGGGCTACTGGTATTTGAAAAAGTAGTGGGAGACATTTAAAATTAATAATTTGAAAATGTCTAATAATAATCGAGAAAAAGTAATAATCTTATAGATTTTATTTTTGGTATAAAATATAAAGTAAAAAAAGTACATTGTTATAATATTGGATAAATAAAATTTCTAAACTTGGCATGAGTTTCCAAATTTTAGTACGGGCACTTACACAAAGTACTACGACATCTGAAATCCAAGGTGCTGGTGTCTCCAATACCTATTAAGCTACCTCAGGAATCAAGGGTATAAAATTCTTATAGGAGACTCTTGTATGACAGATATGGTGGTTATTTCATATTTTTATCTCCAATATATGATGTGAGTTGTGGATACAACATTGGGACATGGATGATTTTACATGTTGTCTCATCTCTAAAAATATTATGAGGAGAAAGTGAAGCTAGATATGAATTGAAAATAATAACACTGATAGATATCCATGATCATTTAATGAATCCAATTATAATATCATTTATTCCCATTTACTCCAGTTTCAGTTAATATTATAAAATTAATAGTAAATGGAGAAAAAATCTCTGAATATGTTTTTGGTAATTTTCATTAAGAAAAAAATAACTTTAGGAATATTTAATATTTAATTTTTATAGGGAACAAGATGAAAGAAAATGAAAAAATTCCAATGAAAATTTTCATTCCAAAGGAACCTTCACAACAAACTTCAAAGAAATGAGGTAATAAATAGGATTTCATTTGCATCGCATATCATGAAATAATTCTATGTAAGATAAATGAAATGTACTAAATTGAATAAGTAAGAAGTAACTTTTCTTCAAGTATATTAATCATTATTTATGATATTTATGGAATACTTATTTGGTATTAAATATGACATGACTAAAACATATGTGTATTAAAATACAGTAACCAAGTAAGTAAAGAAACTTTACTAGAATTAAGGTGTGTTCTCTAAGTATTGAAAAGGGTTGTTCCTAAGTTAATGATGAGAAGTAAACAACTTCTATATTTTCAAGTTTAATGGTTCTAGCTGAAATTTTGTTAATTATTACCAAAATATTTATCTCACATTCCCTTTGGAAACAAGGATACATTATTATAGCTTAGGGATGAATGTTGTTTATGGTATTAGAATCATTGGAAAAATGTGATGAATATAAAATTAAAGACTTATATACCCAATTGTTGCAAGATAATACTTTGTCAATAAATAATAAATAGTTTTCAAGGATATACCTTGTATGGTTTTTCAATCTTTTGAGTTAAATATCTTAGGTACTATCGACATACTTATGTACTTAGTTTGGAAAAATAAACTCTTAAAATAAAGGTATTTCAAAAATATTTCAGAGTTAGTTCATTTAGAGAGTGTGACTATTCCAAGGGTAATCTGGTGGTAAGTATACTTCATAAGATTCCATTAATAATTTAATGAATATGAAAATGAAGTATGGTATATTCATGGGAATAAGATATGAGATTCTTCATAATGGTGTGCCGAATAATATTTTGAACAATCATTCATAGATCAATATAATATAGTGTGTAGTATTTCTTAAATTCACATTACCTTATCTATATAAAAGTAATGATGCTAATTATGAGGATTTTAATATGAGTATTACATGTTACAATTGATCAATAATATGTATCATGGAGAAATTATGAAATGCACATTTTCTTATACTCATTAGATTCATGTTGTAAGTAAAAGGAGTATCAATGTTAAAACTCATGTTTTGCAGATACTTCCATTTTTTGTGACATGATTTGAAAATAAAAACATTATCCCATAACCATATGTAAAATATAATGATAAATGGATATTATATGAGTTTTATTATGATATAAATCCATTTTTATGAGAACATGTGTTTATATTAAAAGAGTTATTTAGGATATAAACAAACTTGCATCAGGAAAAACATAATGTGAATCTATAATAATCATCCCAATGTTTTCTAAGGATATTAAAAAAATCCCTATGGTAGAAAATATATAGTCAATTTATAGATTGTATTCCAATAAAAGGTTCCACATATCTATTTGAGATAGTGAGATAAATATTTACTTGGCTTTAGTCAATGATAGAGATTCACAAATAGTTGACATAGGAATAAGTTTCATAGGTTCTTATGGAAAAGGAATGCTTTAGAGACACATATTGCATAAGAAGGATAAAACCATGGTGATGGTTTTATATTCACCACACCCAGTGACATATTATTAATTAAGAATAATAATTCCTACAAGTATGTAGTATATGAAAATTATCTGAATTTTACAATATCAATTAAAATTAAATTATAAATTCCATGTATCAAATTATAGGAGGTTTATTATTTTGAATATTATGGTGTATATTCAAGTCAGACTATATGGGTATGGTACAAGTGTGGTACCAATAAGGATCAATTTCTAATACCAAGTTGTTATGAAAAAATCCATTAGAATTTTACTATTCCTAGCTACATTATATGATCATTAAATTGATCATTGGATGTCAAGACCACCAATCATGTAAGATGTCTATATGACGTAATCGGAAAGGGATGGTGGCATAATAGAATGACAATAAGGGTAAAAGTTACTAAAATAAAGTTTATGAATAAATTAATCAACTATATCAGAGAATATTCATTTATAATTATATTTTCCATGTGTCTACTTGAGGTTAGTGGGATCGCCACTATTTTCCAAGTAAGGTATGTTTAACATTTGGAAAATATATATTAATCTTATAGTTAGTTAAGACTAGTTTGATAGTAACTCTCCAAATATTGGCTTAAAGTAGTAACCAAAGTTATCAGGAATGATATCTACTGAGGTAGATCTAATGGTTACTTATCTCTAGTCAATAGTACATATACTAACATGATATTGATAAAATTCAAGTTAGAACAATTTGAGAGAGAATTGTTTCTAGTGTCACATGGATTAAATATCTCTAATGAGACATTCATAGGAATAGGAGGAGATTAATGCGGTGTGTAGAATTCCATAATCTCTATAAATGGATCTATTACATATGCTATAATAGGTACAAAATGTGATAATTCTAACATATAGTCTATGGTAAGAAAATATTAGTTGTATCCAAAATAACTGCAAGAAAATCAGTCAGAACTATCTGATTTTACATGATCATGTACAAAATATATGCACCTAGTATATGGAGAGGAAATGGTACTAGTTATAAAGGGACATAAACTAGTCTTACTATAAGGTAAATACGGTATAATATTGTATTTATACTTAGTTAATAATTAATAAAATATCATTCAATATTGTGGTAGACATATCTAAAAATAATGAGTTCATTATAGCTTCAAAGGAAGCTAAATAAGTAGTGTCAAAAATGCAATGAGTTGTTCCAGTTCTTAGACTCGCACATAGTAATTAATTTTTTATCCTTATGATAATTATATTTCTATTACAAGCCAAGAATTCAAGTTTAGATATTAGAAAAATGGATATACTTGGGGATATTATCTTTTGATAATTATTACTCAAAGATATAAAGTCACACATAGCATAATAGTCATGTAGTGGAAACATGGAAGGCATGTTACTAAATCTATAAATTAGTAGAAACATGATCTTATCATGTGATAGATAACAATAATGGTTAGAAAGCTGGATTTAGTGCAAGTGTTATTGTTTTAATAGTGGGTTCCTTATACTTAAATTGAACTAAACATTTTATTACCATTACATGTATGCAGTTTTATATATACATGTGTTTATTCTTACCATAATAGTGTTGAAATTTTTTATCCACTATTTACATGGTAATGTCATTATATTGAATATACCATCAAAAGGTTATAACTATTCCTAGCTATAATGACAACCTTGATATACTATCATAGTAATCTTAAACATATTTCTTATGATCTAGATAAATCATATTGAAAGGGAACATATGATGTCTGACTATCAGTTGTTGGGGGCTTATAAAAAATGAGAATTCTTATCAAGAAGTTCACACTTGGTGATATTGAGTAGATGAGATCATGGGGAAAGGCCCACTAATAGGAACACCACATGTTTTAGGTGTCATTAGATATGCATATATATGGACATGTGTATTGGTCTCTGTACTTGAGATTGTTATCAATATGTACCATTTGATCATGTACTTTTATGCAAGTAAAAAAACCATGATATTGAAATCATGGTGAGGTAGATTGTTTTGGGTGCGTCATTGGTGGTATGTAATTGATTGAATGATCAAGATGGAATTCTCTACTTCTAAGTTGAAGTAAAGATATCTTAAGGGCCCAGGTTGATAAGGATAGCAGTAACTTCATAAATCTATGGCCAATGTACATGATGGTAAGTCCATCTAGTATTTTCATGAAATATATAAATAAAAAAAGGATGGTGACACACAAGTGTGTATCCTACTTTATGATATATCATGATACAAATAGATTATATTATAGAGAACATGTTCATAGGAGCTAGTTGTAGCTATGAAATTCCTTATCTCTATAGGGTCCATGATGGGTTACTAAACTTCACTCTTGGTATGTGGGTTTTACTCACTACTATTGGGATAGGGACCTAGAGGGTCACACACTAAGTGTATCCACAAGTTCTTGTTATTCTAATTAATATGAGTTTATGATGAAGTGGACCCCATGTGCGGGGTTGGTGAATGTCTAAGTATGACATATCACAATTAAAATTAATTAATTAATATTATTTAAGTTTAGAATAATGATGATTTAATTTATTTCTCAAGGCATTCACAATTTTTTGGATCATAAAAGTGAATATGATAAAATATAATTTCTTAAATGAACATAGGATGTTCAAGTTTTGTTAAATTATTTGTAGAGATTAAGGTTCGACTTAATGGTTCTTATTTTATCACATATCATTTTATAGTGTTAAAAGTGAGTAATAAAATATTTGTGACATTTATGAAAATTTTATTAAGCCATACATGTGTGCAAAGGTCTAAAATGAAGGTAATTACTTTCCAGGGACCAAAGTTAAATTTTGGAAAGTATAACCTATGTATAAAATTTCATTTTAACCTCTTGAATAGTAATATCCACCATTTTTTATGAATTTATTGAAATAATATCTCTTCTCCAGTTCTCTCAAGTCCTTAGAGATAGATTCTGAAGGAAGAGTAAGATCAGATCGATGTCACTTTCTTGATCGAGTATGCATTATTCAAGGGGTATAAGGGTCATTGTAAAGATATTTGATTTCCCTCACTAGAACCTAGGAAATGTATATTGATGATCCATGAATTTTTGAGTATGTGTGTAAGATCTAGAGGATGCCAAGTTTGGAACCTTTCATTCATGACATGTCAATAGTGAGTGAGTCAAACTGGAAAATTCAAACAAACAAGGTTTCATTTACACTTTCTTTTGATTTTATTTTTCATGATTAAATTGAATTAAAAACAATACTTTTATAATTTTGGGAAAGGGGTGTTGTGGATTTAGTTTTTTTAACATGAATCCAAAACCAAAATTTTAAATTTCATTCTTTTCATGTTTCTGTTGTACCCTGGTTTCCTTCAGAAAACCATATTGTTCTGGTTCTCTAACCTCTTTGGTACTCTTACATAGTACATATGTCACTATAAAAAATTCTTATTCCATAGAGATTTATGTAAATTTTTCCTATTTAAACTCTTTTGTATCTTGATACTAGACATTATCAAATTCTACCTTGCTTCCGCTATCTATTTTATAGAAAAGATCCTCCTCAATAAACATGGGACCTCAATCAACCACAACCTTTTTTTTAGAGGATTGTATAGGTAATATCCCTTTTTTATTTAAGATATCCTATAAAGATACACTTTTTTCCTTATGGGGAAATCTTGTTACCTAAATAAGCCTTAATAAGTGATTCGAAACCCCACACATGTAAGTAATACAATACAGTTTTCTTTCCATTCCATAATTGGTATGGTATACTATTTGTCACTTTAGTTGGCACTCATTTTTGTACGTATTCTACTATTTATAATGAATTTACCCAAAATTATAATGGAAGACTTGTATGAATCATCATTGATCTCAGCACTTCCAACAAGGTGTGGTTCCTTCTTTATCTTACACCATTCCACTGAGTCTTATAATGAGAAGTGAGTTAAGATAGTATCCTGAATTCCTATAAATAATCAATAAAGTATTGATTAAGATATTCCCCACCATAGTCTAAGCATATTTTCTTAATCTTCCTACTAATTTGGTTATAAAATTCACTCTTTTATTCCTTCAATTTATAAAAATAATCTGACTTATACCTCATTAATTAGACATATCCATATCTACTAAAATCATCAGTAAAGGTTATGAAGTATGATTACCCACACCTTGCTTCAATAGAAAATGGTCCAAACAAATTAGTATGAACTAATTCAGTAAGTTCTTTATCCCTTTAACCATTCTCACTAAATTGGTATTTGGTCGTTTTTTCTTATAAAAATGTGTGACATAAACCATGTTTTTTTAGTTCAAAAGAATCAAAATATCCAACTTGATGTAATTTAGTCAAGAGTTTTTTGATTACATGACCTAGAAAATGATTCCAAAGTTAGGTATTGCATGATTCATGTTATGTAACTTCATTATCGATTATCATTACTCGATTCCTATAATCAAACTCATAAAGACCGTTATTTAAATGTTTCTTACCATAACAAAGAATATCTTTATAAAAGAAGAAATATTTATTCCCAAATTTGAAAATAAATCCATCTGTATCAAGTATGGATATAAAAATAATGTTATTAGTAACTAAAATCACATAATATAAAGCCTTTAAAACCAAGATCATTTTGGTCATCAATGTGAGGTAGTAGTCCCCAATAGTTACAGCAGCAAGTTTATCTCCATTGGATGCTCGTAGATCAACCTCCCCTCAAAAAATCTTTCTGAATCAACTTTGTTCTTGTATTAGATTACATATTTGAGCACCATAAGTTGTATCTAATACCCAATTTAAAAAAATATAAATTACACTCAATAAAAAAAATGCACCTAAAGATTTCCCTTTCTTCTTTAGCTGGTGCATTTTTTCTTCCAGTGTCCCTTCTTTCCACATGAAAAAAACATCTTGTTCCCATTCTTGCCCTGGATATTTATTTTCTTTGAAGGGTGTGAAGGAGTTTTGGGCATAAATATCTTCACTTTTCCTTTTTTCACTATAAGTATTGAAGGATTTTATGCTTAATAAAAATATGTAATTAGTGAATGAGATTTATAAGATCTGGTAGAGACTTCTAAATGTTATTCATATTTAAATTTAAAACAAATATAGAGAATCTCTAAGGGGGTGATACCAAAATGAAACCAGTCCCTAGTTATTTGGGTATTTTAAACCCTATAACCTCTAGATTCTCAATATAGCCAATATAATTGACTACATTAGGCCCATTTGGGGAACCCACTCCAAGATTTATCTGAAAAATCATCCTCAAAAACTCAAACCATTATGTCTAGATCTCTCCTTATAAATACTACAAAGGTTCTCAAGAATGATATATGAATCAATGTTTTCATGAGACTTCATGAGTTTACTAGGCATAGATAAAAACACCAACTTTAAATGTTGACAATATCACTCAAATTTTTCATACAAATAAGGAACTCTCCATCACTCTCCTCCTTGGAAGGTGGATTGGGCATTGATGATTCCAGCATATAAGATTTATATTGATATAGAAGCATAATCTAAAGGCATCTAAACCACTCTTGGAAGTTACTTCCAATTAGGAAGTTGATGTTCTTCAGTATTATTCATAGGTATAATGTGGATGATGATATTTCCATTTTATTATATAATTAAAATATAATATTATTAGTAATTTTATTGATTAAAAATTATATGAGAAATAATAAATTAATTTCTTTTATTAATTCTCCCACTATTTTATCAAGTCTCAATAGCCCTCACCATTGAATTGAAATTTATTGTTTTTAAGACATTCTAGATCCAAGGATCTCCATTAATTTTCTTAATGATCCCGACTATGTCCAAGAAAACCATAATAAAGTAATTAGGTAGGTGGTCTTACTAACTGTAGGCTTGCAACTCCTTGATATGTTGAGTGAATTCCCATTATCTTGAAATCCAGACTTGGATTTCCTCAACACTTTCATCTAAATTTGTATTTAATGGACTTTGGAATCTAAACTCAATATAGTTTCAGTTAATTCAACCCAAAACCCTTATGATAACTCCTTGATAAAAGTAAGTGTTCAGACATTGTCCATGTACTACACTTAATTCTATGGTTTCATTCCCAATCAAGTAATGGAAGACTTAGTCTGACTTAATATTAGAATGAGGTATTTCAATTAATTATCCATTAATTTTATATTTTTTCCTTTAAATGTCTTTCTAATATTAGTTGGATGTTACTTAATTAATTAACCATGTTGAATAAAACATTTACACATAATTCACTTATTTAATTTATATCTTTTCCCATTGATTCTTTTATTTATGTGATCATGGTATTTTATCCCTAAAATAAATAATTTCATAGACATAAATAAATAAATAAATCATTCATGATCTTTATCTAAAGATTTATTTAATTATCAGATAAACTAACCTTTGACCAAGGGTAAATAACTCATGTTTCTAGTCTTGGAATTAGTTACAACATCCCACCTATCTACCTATGTTACACCTCAGTTGAAATAATTATGGTTCCATCTTGAACCACTTCCACATTCCTTGAGAATATCCATTAATTACAAATATTTATAACTCACATGTCGGTGAGGGAAACCAAAGGAATGGTTAAAGGGGAATTACAAAAATATCCTTTGACACACATGTCTTATTTATTAATGGGGGTGATGACTTTTAGTCCATCATATTTAATTTAACAATAAATAACTTCAAACCCATTAAATAAATTAAATTAAAACATCCAACACATAGACATATCTTGGTCACACTCATGAATGGTCATATGTATAATGTATATGAAAAAGTAAATGGAAAACATTCCTTTATTAGTTCTTTATTATTAAGAAGAACATGCTTTCATTAATTAATTAATTAATTAATTAATTAATTAATTCCCTTTCACTTAATGAACATTTGAATCCTGTTGGAGATAACCATCATGAAGGCATTAAGGGAAAATAAAAAAATAGAATCAACATTTTAATATTTATTAGAATAAATTAATTAATAATTTAAGATTGTTTGAAACCATTATTAAATTGTAAAAAAATTATAGTAACAATAAAAAAAATAAGTATGTAATGCTACAATTGTCAATTTAAGGTAATTTAATTCTGTTAGTAATTAAGAGACTACACGGCATGTACTGTCCAGTTACACGTTCTGTACCTATATTGTTGTGTACTCAAGCCACACATGTTTAGCTTCAGCGTGATGAATTAGCTAGAATACACAACATGTAAATTCCATCTACACACTATGTATCTACTTTCTATTTTCCTGGGATACTCGCATGGTTCTTCGACATGTATCTCATCAGATTACAATCCTTTTATAGGCCAGCTACACGTCGTGTGGTCTAAATTTCACCTGTCTGTGAAACATGCCAAATGGATTGAAGTGTTCTTGGGTGAGAGACTACACAATGTGTGTAATCCAGATACAATCCATGCATCTCAGAAGTTATGGTTCATGATAACATGTTCTATATCTTAGACACCATAATTGATGAACTACATGCCATGTACTCCACATACACATCGTGTATATCATAAATTCTCTAGGTTTTCAGTCTCACATGATTTTACCAAGTATAATGACCAAAAAAATTGTATGATTTACTCCATTAACCTATGTAGACTACAGGGCATGTACACCAATACATGTTGTATAATATTACAATCATTTTCCATGTTACCCAATCAACACATGACGTACACTGCATGTAATAACTGTGTTGAAGGTTGTGTATCCCACGACATGGATAGGTGTTGTGCACTATAGTACATGACATGTACTTTGGATATATGTCATGTAATTCTGTCATACTAGCAAAAATTTTCACAGTTCCATATTGAACCTCTAATCATTCTTCATTTATTCATAAACCTTTAAGAAAATGAAACACTAAAAAAACTCAATTAATATGTCAATAATATTTTAATTCAAAATGGATTAAATAATGAATAATATAAAATGAAAATTCAACCATGATTTTGTATGGATCAATAATCAAATAAATAATTATAAATTTAAAAGTGATCTCTCTAGTACCACTTGATGGTTCTAGGCGTAGAAGAAGCTTGTGGTGGTGGGTGATATATTAAAATTTATTTTAATATTTCTATTCCTAGAGCCCTGAGTGAGGATATTTAATATCAAATTTATAATTAATTTATTTAATATCAAAAGAAAAATAATATATGGGCTTAGGATATTTACTCATTAATGATTTTGATCATCTAAAAAGACCCTTTTGGTTTTCCTTTTTTTTGTTATGATCCAAGGATAGAATCCCTATTGCGGTGATCCACACATGCTCCTTTGATCTCCAAGAAATGTCAATCAATTTCTGGGTTCTAGTGTGGTGAATCAATTTTCTTTCATTTTTTATGTTTATCACTCATCTTTTAGTCTTGAAGGATTCTCTCTTTTGTTTCTCATTCTTGAGAGGGAGAGAGAACTAGAAGTGAAGAGAAAAGTCTTTGCATGCAACAATTATCTAATTTTTATTACACATTAATTCTTTATAGAATAGATATAAACATATATTTATAGAGCCAGGGTTTAGGTTAAAATATTATTTAATTTCATGTCATCTATTAAATAATATAATAACAATTAATAAATTTCATACCATATAATAATAATATTATTATTACTATTATTATTATTTTGTTGTGCGTGCCAACTTGCACAATAAAAAATATTATTTAACCGTCTTGTTAAATAATATTTTTCATCAGACATAGTCTTTTTCCATTTGAACCAATCAAGCATTAATTTAACACCCCAATAAATATTAATTTAAATAATTCATTCATAAATAAATATTTTCAATCAATAAAACGTGAATAAAATTATCCATCAGTCTTGAGAATAGTATTTATTCAATTAATTAAATTCTAATAGAATTTATTAAAGGCCATCAGAAAAACTTAGTGTGTTACCCTCTAGGATTTTTTCATGTTTTCATTAAGTGGCCTTGCTTAAAAATCAATATTACTGTATAGAAATGGGTTAAGGAACCCAAGAGAAAGAACTTAATATCATAATAAAGACAACAACATATAAATGATCACTATGTAATATAATCTCTTTGGCATGATATCTCATCAAGTAGGTTAAACATTCATATCACCAACCTATATTCTTGATAAATATTTCTTTAACTATCTAAAATAAATATGTCATTACACCATGGCCATAGAATTTAGGGTGACGGTTCTATTCTAATCAAAGGGTTGTGATATTGCATCTATAAAGATAGAATGGAAAATCCTTCCTTTACTTATCCATTAATGAAATTTCACTCATGACTTACCCAACACATCCAACATCTCCATGGATTTTTATCATCATGGATTATGAAATACATAAAATTATGTGATTCATAACATGAATTAATAATAATCTTAAAGTCTAAATACCATTACACACGCTCACAGATAGGAATATCATATGACACCAAAACATGTGGAATTCCTACTTGCAGTTCAATTCTCATAATCTCTCATATTTATGATTACCAAGTGTAAAATTCGTGAGAATAATCCTCATCCACTTATCAATACTCGCACCTGACATTATATGTACTATGTGTCCCGTCATAATACATTATCCAACTATAGACATAATTTAAAAATAGTTTCATAGCACTTCAAGGTTCTCATTATAGAAGGGAACTCTTATGATCTTATCAAAGCAATGTATATTCTAGGAAATTATTACTTTATATTCATTCAAAATAATTAACAATATCTAGTAATAAGTTTTATTAATATTCAATAGATCGAATATACATGTAATAAAAGTACAAAAAAATTGGTTCTAGGACACCAACTCCAACAGCCTCATATTTTATATTTTTGAGGTCTTACCAATTTTTCCCTCTTCTTACTAATCACCCTAAAAACCCCCTACCCCTCCCTAATACAACATGAACCACCCAATAATCCTTGGTCTCATGACTTCCCCTCCACCTTTACCATGGATTTATACCTCCTCCTTGCAATTTCATGGGAGATTTTTCTAGGTAATAGTCTCATATGTTCCTTCCTCCCATCTTCATTACCTCAAGTGTTTTCTCCCCCCCCCACTCACTACACTTCATACCGACCATACCCAAAATATTGGTTTTTTATAATTTAATTGTGGATTTTTTTTAAGGTTCAGTTTGGTCCTCTAAGGAAACTTCTTTCCTCCCCATGGTGGATTAGCATCACACATTGTGAATGTGTCTTGGTTCCATCAATTTGAGTTTGGTTTCCCCTCATTTGTGGTTTTTAAATTATATAACTTTGAATAATTGTAATTTTAATTCTTGTTTTTGAATACCAAGGAATTTATATACACTATTATAAGCATCTTAAAATGGATACCAAGTTTCACTTGGTTTCCATTATGTGGGAATGAATTTCCTTATTAAAATATATAGATTTAAATCTATCTAAAAATTACCTTTCACACTGATCATTTTATAAAATTACTTAATGGAATTTTAAAATTTTCTTCAATGTTTTAAAATAAGTTTTGATTTTTAAAGTGGGGTTTCTCTCTCAGTTTCATGCTACTTCTAAAATATATCCTTTTTTAAACATATTTTTCCATGTTAGTGGTTATAAACATATGTATGAGTGTATATATATACATATTTTCACATATTCACATGAGAATATGTTTATATATGTGTTGAGATATATATATATATAAATGTATATGTGTAAAAAAATTAAAGTAATGTTTTAAATTTATTCTTGATGTTTGAATTCAGTTTTCAAAATTAATTAAAAAGGGGGAATTTCAGTATTAGTTTCTAAAATATAATTCAAAGGCATGATTGGAATTTTTTACATCTATTATTTTGTTTTAAAAATTATTTTTTAATTAATAAAATATATTATTTGGTTTTTTTAAGGTTTATTTATATTCCTTATGGATACTTAAATTTTTTACTTGAATTTGATGAGAAAATAGTTTAAATAAGAATGTACTAATTTTGATAAGTGAAATGTCTTATTATGGGTAGAAAAAAGGAAAATTATTTTAAATATAATGCTATGTGTTTGAAATGGGGAAATCAAATGGGAATATCAGTTTCTATGAGGGAATACTAGATTAAGTATCGTTTTATAATTTTCCACAATAATAAAACACTTATTCTTGAAAAACAATCATGGTTTTGTGGAAGGGTGTCACTACAGAACTATTCCAAGCCATGTACTCATAAGTGGTTGATTTTATGTAGTGTCAATGATAGAAATCACCATTCTACTAGGACACAACATGTTCTCCTTAGTGGTTAGCATTTTCATTGGATTCTGACTGATTATATTATGAGAAAATGAAAGGATCTAGGGTACCCACTAACCATAGATGAACTAGGGATTTCCACAATGTGTATATTTATGAAATAATTATTGTTATCACTATTTATTTTCTTTAATTTAAATCATTATATTAGGTAAATGTATATCTTTTAAAAAAATTTAAATTATATTTTTTTTTCCTTTCTTATTTCAAGGTTTAAAAAGAATTAAGAAATAGATGTTACTAAAGTGGATTAGAAATGGGTTTCTAAATGTGTTTTTCAATAAAAATGATGCAGGATGATAAAATGTTTTCTAAGTGATCATTTTAATTTAAAAATATTAAAAATAATTTTATGAAAGTTTATTTTGTTAGAATGTATTTTCTTACAAAAATAAAAACCTATTTTTAATAATTTATTTCAAACTTGCATGAAATGAATCATTTTTTAAGACCTTACTTGGGGTGTGCATATTTGTAATTCCTACTGAACTCTTTGCTCACACATATTTGTAATATTTTTGCTTCAGGTTCTCAATCATTTATTACCAGTCATGGAGAATATAGGTTTTAGTATTTTAGGGTGATTCATAGAATATCATAGAATTATGTCAGTTTTTTTATTTTACTTTCTTTTTTGCATCATACAAATATCAATTTTCTATATTTAATTTATGGAAATTATTGGAAACATTATATTTTTAGAGTTTGTAGTGGAAAATTGTTTGTTTTGTGTTAGGGAATTTAAGGGTTAGTGGGGGATTATTTTGTTTAAATTATTTAAATTACTTATTATATTTTATTCTTCTTATGTATTCCTAGAGTGAATGTATGACTTATGAATGGGTTATTTAATTTTTTCTTCTATTTATTAACTTTGATTTTATGGGTGAAATCATACCTAATGATATCTTATTATACCTTTGATGCTCATCATCAACCCATGGGGATCAGGGACACCACTCAGGTATATTGTCAGCTGGCTTGGGTATCCTATGGATGGGAGGATTGGGTTGGTTCATAGAAAAATAGTATCATAGATTTGGTTCTTAATAGGACCTTGGTTTCAAAGTTTTATTTTTTTATTATTTTATGTCTAAAATATTGAATTTAGGACTATCGATACTCGATAGGTAGGTGTGGAGGGATCCTTGATAGCACTTTCTCACATGGAGATTTGAGTTATAATTAAAAGTTAAGTTTTATGTCTTTTTTTTATTTCTACTTTTTTTACCTTGTGTTGATGGTATTAAAATTTTATTGATGATGTGTAAATTTTTTAAAGGATTCCTAATTTTTTAGGGAAGATAATGGGAGTGATCTATCATCACAGTGTGAGATCGCATGGATTAGCTACCCATGTAGATCCCAAGTTCATGGTTCAATGTAACTTCTAGTAGCAGTTTCACGATTGAAACATAGTCCACTAAACCATTTGGCCAAGTCATGAAAATAATTAGTCCCTATTATGTGATTTTTGTTGTTATATAATGTTACAAACTATATTTTTGTTTGGAGTGTATTAGTTTGAAAAATAAAAAGTATTTTTGATTTGAAACCCGATGAAGAGGTTTTATGCTAGGTAATTTATTTTAAATTTAATCTTAGTAATTTTAGAAATTAAAATGTTTAGATTTAAAAATTAGAGTTTTGTGTTAAAAATTTTAGTTTTTTAATGGGAATTTTGCCCATTTTATTGATGTTTTTCCCAAGAGTTCTTGTTTGGTATCTCTTTTATTTCATTAAGGATGGATTCTTCTTATCGAGTCGATGCTTAAGGATTCATTTGAAATTTATTTTTGATAGAGGCCTTCATCTAGACCTTAGTACTAAATTATTCTCATTTGACCTGGTTCTATTTGAGGATGTGATCTGTGGTTTCATGGTAGTGGGTTTTATTTTGAGGGACTAACCTAAAATTGGTGGGGACTCTACTCTTTTTAGTCTTGTTCATGTTCCTCTACCATGAGAGGATAAAATACCTTGTATGCTCTAATATGGTGGGATTAGGTATTATTGGACCCATTATTTATATTTTATAAATATCATTGTCTCTTGATATATGTTTTTTAATTTGGGGATACCCATGAACACATGTTTTGGAGACTAAGATATTTTAGTCAATGAAAATGATGAATGTGTTCTCGATTGATCATTTCAGTTGAGATCCTTTGATTCAAATACTTTTCCAAGTCATATTGTTTCCCTTGTAGTGTTATCTAACTCAGTTGACCCTTCAAGTTAGTGGATTCTTTATAGTGGGGAGACTAGGTAGTGTTCTTGGTTCCCCTCATTATTATCATCTAAGGGTTTTTTCATTCGTGCTTTGATTATAAATATGATTCAATATTTAAGGATTTTCATAAATTTAGAGACATGTTTCGATCAGGTTGAATATTTTGAATTGTGTATAATTGAGGATGGATGTTTTCAAAAAAAAATTAATATGGTGGGGAGACTACCATATTCATTTTCTCCTTTTCCATTTTGTTGATTTGATTTAGAACCCCTAACAATTTCTTGTTTTGGTGGGAGAGTGTTTGATTGTGGGTCATGGGTTTAGATATTCTTTGAGAAATAAATTGAGTTTAGAAGGTGAGTATAATTCATTTTAGTTAGTATCATGAGTCTTTTCTTAGTGAGATTCATGATGTTCTTTGATTTTGTAGATTGATTCATGTAGAGGAGGTAAATTCTTAGTCATTAGATGATACTTTCTTAGTACAGATTTTTTTAGGTGGGGAATTTTATCACACCTCAACCCTTTTTCATTTTATTTTAATAATTTTATTATTTTTTATTTTTACTTGATTTTTTGGCTGGTATGGGTTAATTTTTTTAAAAATTTTGGAACATCAACACCAGTACACAGTTAGCGTCTGGTTAGGAGAAAGTGTGTGCCAACCATGAAAAATCATCTGGAATTTATCAGAGCCAAAACACATAGTTGGAAAAAAATTATAACTATGAATCATGTTTTGGTTTTGGTTTTTTGGTCCACCAGTTGGGGGTTATATGGTTGTTAAATGGTTTCTCTAACCATGTGTCCAAACCATGAACGATTCGCTAGATTTTAAATTTTTATTTTTTACCAAATTAATCGTCTTTTTTTCCCTAAAAACATGCCTCACCCCCCCCCCCCTCACCCCTCCTCCCTCCTTTATCAACATTACAATTGAGGGAGCCTCAACTACATGACTTCCCCTCCTTTTCTATGTATTTTTACCTCATTACAATTTCAAGGGAGATTTATTTGGGAAAGAGTCTCTTTACCTCCTTCCTCTCTTTATTACCCCGAGCATTTTCACCTCTTCCCCTCATTTCAATTCATTCTATCCAAACCCTATCAATGGGGTTTGTATAATTTCATTTTGGATTTTTTTTTTTTTGGTTTTTTTTATATAAGGGTAATTCCATCCTCCTCATGGTGTATTATCATCATTCTTGGGGAAGAGAGATTCATTCCATCAATTTGAGGTAGATTTCCAATCATTTTTTTTAAATTCAATAACCTTGAATATTTGTACTTTTAATTTGTGTTTCTATTCCCAATGAATTTATTATATATGGTTATAATCCTCATTAAAAGTAAAAAAAGTTTCACTTGGTTTCCATTATGTGAAAATGACGTTTCTTATTTAAACATATAGTTTAAAATATATCTAACAAATTTCTTATAAGCTAAGAATCTAAGAAAATTCATAAAAGTCATTTTTTAATGTTCTTTGATGTTTTAAGAGATGTTTTTATTTTTAAATTATAGTTTCCCTCTTAGTTTATAGAATCTTTTAAAATCTATCTATTTTTCAAATATCTCTTTCCATGTAGGTAGTTATTCACATAAGTATAGGTATATATATATGTGTATGTATGATTTAATTTATTCATATGAGAATATGTTAATATGTGAATTGAAATATATATATATATATGTGTGTGTGTGTGTGTGTGTGTGTGTTCGTGTGTGTGTTTGTTTGTGTGTGTGTCTAACAATAAAAGGGAACTTTTAAATCTATGCTTGATGTTTGAATTCAGTTTTCAAAATGAATCAAAAAGGGGGTATTTCTGTAATAGTTTCTAAAATATAATTTAATGGCCATTTGGCATGATTTATATCACTTGTTATGTTTTAAAAGGTATTATTTTAATTAAATAAAGTGATTATTTGGTAGTATTTAAGGATAAATTATATGCTTTGTGGTTTCTTAAAAAAATTCTTAAATTTGATGAGAAAATGGTTTAAAAATACATGTTTTGATTTTGATAAGTGAGATGGATTGTGATGGGTTGATGAAAGTCCCTTTATTTTAAATATATTGTGATATATTTTAAATGGGTAAATAACATATAAATATAGGTATCTAATATATAATACTATATTAATTATCATTTTTTCATTCACCGCAATAAAAAAATATTTAGAATTGGAAAAATTTTATGGTGTTATGGAAGGGATTCACCACACCACCAGGAAAAAACACGCACTCCTTAGTGTTTGATTAGATGAAATTTTATGGGCTTAAATCACTATTCCACTAGTAAATTACATGTTCTCCTTAGCTGTTAACATGAACATTGAATTTATATCAATTATATCATGAGAGGATACAAGGATCCGGGGTGCCCACTAACCTTAGATGGGCTTGGGATTTTAAAAAGGTGTGTATTTATGAAATTTATATTTTAATGGTTCTTAATTTAATTCTATTAAAATAATTAAAGTATAGAACTTGATATATTTTATAAATTGTTAAATTATATTGTTTGTTTCTTTTTTTTTTTGAAGTTTAAAAAACTTTAATAAATGGTTGTCTCTAAAGTGGTTTGGAAATTATTTATTAGTGATTTTTTCAATAAAATAGGCATAGGTTGATAAATTATTTTCTAAGTGATTGTTTTCATTTAATGAAAACAATAATGAATTTTAAGATTGTTTATTTTGTGATATTGTCTTTTCTTATGAAAATAAAAAACATGTTTAACAATTTATTTCAAATTAGTATGAATCAAATATTTTATTTAAATACATTACTTGGGGTGTGGTTATTTGACATCCTTATTAATATCTTTTCTCAATCCTATTTATTACATTTTAGTTTCTGGTTCTGGATCATTAATTACCAGTAATAGAGCATAGAGGTTTTAGTATGGGATGGTGTCTCATTGAGTAACATGAAGGTATGTAAACTTTTAGTTTTATTTAACATTATTTATAACATTGGAAAAATTTTCCTCTTATAACTTTAAATTATGGTTATTGGCGGAAACATCATATCTACAAAGGTTTCAATGGAATAAGGGGTTGATTCTAAAATGTAAAAAAAATAAATCATAGAAAGTATACCTCTAAGTTGTTCTATTGGGTAATTATTTATTAAAATCTGAATGGTTGGTTCATTATAGTCAAAAAAACCAATAAGCAGCCATTCCAAGAAATGTGAGAGGAACAACTACAAGATAATGTGGCATTCCTTAAAAAGGATGGATTGAGGTTTTAAAATATTTTATAGTTTCAAAACCAATTCACTCAAAAGAATTAATATAACTGAGTTAATTATATGATATGAAGTAGAAAATAGTATTTATTTTATAATGTAGAGTAGAAGGGTGGGAAGATAATGTACTAACTAGAATATGATTGAACAACTAGTAGATAGAGTATGTGTTTGCCTAGATGAGACACTGATTGAAAAATGACTCTAATCCCTAGGTATGAGTAATTTCCACTCAAAAACCTTATTAATAAATAAAAATATATTTATCTTGATCAAAATATTATTTAATTAAAATAGAAATATATAAGAACTTGTTGTACCTTGAAAATAGATGAAAACAAACTATAGAATCGCTCAAAAAGATAAAGGAAACTTTAGTGAGAAATTTGGAATAAATTCACCAAAAAACTCAAATGTAATCTACCCTAAACCTTGACCAAAACCATGATACCAAAGATAAGTAAATAAATGTTTAATGGAAATGTGTATCTAGTTAATGTGAGACTGAATTTTTATTTCAATATGATGAACTATGAAAATAAAAAAATGGAAATAATAAAAACAAGAGAAGATTAAAACATGAACAAGGACCTTATAAAAGAAATAATATAAAGAATATCATATCATGGTGTTGTATTCAAACCATTAGAAAACCTTTGATTCAACCATCTATAGAATAATATAGTTCAAATTTTATAAAAATTTAAAAAAAAAACAATCAGTACTAAAGAAGGTTCCAGAATTTGTGAGTTTGATAAATGTCAAATGGGAATATTCAAGAAACCCTAGACCTTAGAGTGTTACACATGATTTGTGTGTTGAAATATGTGTGACCCTTAGCTTACATGGCATGACATCCTAAAACCTTATTTTATTTTAAAAAAAATCATAAAATCATATATAAGGATCCATCATAGTGTGACCACCTCTATCACAGTGTGATCACTTATTATGCATCAAATACTTAGCAAAAAAAATCACCACCACCCCCCCTACAGCACGTCTCCCCTTGACTACGACATGAAGACCATGCCATAATGTGAATCCTAATTTCAAGATATGAATTTTTTATACTGCAAAATTCTATCCCCCTAAGCCAACCCAAACCTAAGGCTCATTCCCTGACCTAAAATGACACCCCTAACACCTTAACAAGGTCCAATCACACCTAGTAGATCCAATACCTAACCTAAATAATTGTTCCAAATAAATGGTGGATTACACATGTAGAGTATGAATACATAAAATTATATAAGAAAAATTGGATCTATCATATGATGTATTATAGTGTCTAATACTATTATAACTAAACTTGAAGAACACATAATCTGGCCATTAGAGTTTTTTATGGAAAAATCTATAAATTGAACCTGATGATTCAAGGATTAATGGTGAATTAAAAGTTTTTTAAAGTTGAATGTTAGTGAATTCTTGGTAATATATCATTAGTTGTATGTTCTCATGTTAATAATCTTTATATAAGTATTCTAATAGATATCATATATGAGGTATCCATTGTAAATATCTTAGTTTTTTATTTGTAATCATTATTTACCTGGTCCCTTATGATCGAAGAGATTTTGAGTTGTAGAAGATAGAGTGTCTTATTTGGTTGATCAAGGGATTCCAGGGATAGGAATATATAGACCTTTTTACAGGGTTACAAATAATTAATCTCAATGGGTTTGAGATTTCTAAGTTTGGCCATTGTGATCAAGGAATTTTGGGGATATGAAGACAGAGTGCCTGGGGTTAAGATACAAATACCATCTGATGGGTTTATAGTTGAAGTCCTTCTGGGATTCAAATAGGGATACCGGTATTATGTTTATATATCCCTTTACCACTTTTTATAAAATTGATTTCATTCTATGAATTTGAATAAAATTGGTAATAAATATCATTTTCAAGAGTGTAAGGATTGTTATCCTTGACTCCATTCATTGTCGTTACATTTTTGTGTTTTATTTTTAATTTATGATCAAACTTTTTTTTGTCAGATAATAATTTATCTTCTAAAAGATTTATATTCCAATTAATTTTTACTTTTTATAATATAATTTTACCTAATTTATATCATTTTACCAACCTATACATTGAGTAGAAAGAAAAAATTTTGTCACATTTTAGACTATAATTCACCCCTCCCTTCTTATAGTGAAACATCCACCTTATATGGGACCATTAATTGGTCAAATTCTAACCCTTCTTAGATATAGTGCTTATTTATATTTTTTTCTGATACTAACACTTAGTATCTGATCCATACTCTACCTAGTTCTTATGTTGATTGTTAGTTTTTCTGATGTCAACAATTGGTATTAAGGCTTATCTCATTTGTTTATCTTGTCTCATTACTTTAATAGAACTTATATATTGTTTTTTTATTATCAAATATTATATTTTTATTACCTTTCAGTTTTATTAGAAATTATAAATTATTTCTTACGCTATCTATGTAGTATATCAAAGAACTTTTTTTACATGGATGAACTTCCAATCAGAACCCTTGAGAATTTAAATCCAATTAGGATATCAAATTTTATGATGTGGACTATGAGTATTGGAGAGACCATGTAGAGACATATGTGATCAATATTGGTGTATAAAATAAAATTATACTCATTAGAAATTATGAAATTCCAAAAAATATTTTATATGATTTACATGATATTAATGAGCATAGTTCCAATTAAATTTTCATTTGATAAATACTCTACTCCATGAAATAATGAAGAATACCTACATTCACATATCCTCTTATAGAATTAATAATTGAATTTAGAACAATCTAGAAGTAACACATTTAATAAATTTAAAAATTTCTTAAGATTATACATTTTATGTTTAGGGCTAATTTATAAAGTTTCAAATTTCTAACTAGTGAAACCATGGATCATATGCATCAATAATTTATGATGATTGTAAATAGTCTATGTTCACTTAGAGAGAAATAAGTATTATATGAATTTATCATTAATAGAATTATTAATATTATGTAAAAGGAATGGGAATCTACATTAATGGAAATATATGATATGAAACATATCAAAAAGTCAAGTCTTTGTGATTTAATTAGAACATTAATTTAATATGAAAATTGTTTAAAGATAGATACTGAGAAAGAGAAAATGAAGAATGGAGTTTCATTTACTTGAAAGTCTAGAGCCTTTAATTATATGAATTTTAATTCTGTAATAATTGTTCCAAAAATAGTTGTCAAAAAATTATAGAAAATGAGTTTTCTCATATGAAAAAAAGACTATTTAGAAGTGGAAACTTCTAGAGTGACTACCAAAATGATAAAACAGATAAAAACACATAATAGAAAAGAAACAATCTCAATGAACACTATCTATTGTTAATATAATAAATTAAAACATATTCGACCAGATTATTTGATATTTAAATGAAAAATAAAAAGAATCTAAGATATTTTTTAAGAGGAAAGATACAAAAATTTTAGGATTAAAAACAATACATGGGGTTTGAGTGAAGATCGATTTACTTTTGAAAATTAATTGGATTAAATTGAAAACTTAAAGAATATTGGGTTTTATGCTAATGTGAAATATTTTATAGGAGAATAAGTAATATAGAGACTTTACCTCAATATTCCTTATACAATAATATGGAAGATTTTTTGGATGATAAGGAATACTATGATGATGAAAGGTCATCTTATGATGTTTATAAGAGAGGGAAATCAAATGAAGAGTATATTTCTTAAATTTATGAATCTAAGAAGAAGTTACACATAAGATATATATAACTCAAAACTTTAGTTTATAAAGAAATGGAGGATAATTCTAATATATTTTCATATTTTACTAAGTTAAAGTATAATGTTTCTAAGATATCCTCTGATATTAGTGTGAATAATATCTTAACTTATTAATATAATAGTGAGGTTGAGAACCCTTATAAAAAATTATCTAAGAAATATCTAGAATATAAAAATGAATTTATCGAGAAGGAAGCTGGCATTGATAAGACAACATATGGGTTTTATAAGGTCAATAATGAAAATGTTAAAATAGTGATAGAGTTAGAAAAAATTAAAAGTAAAGTTTCAAATAAATATTTCAAAAATAAATTTGAGTCTGTATATTTTGAGGAATATAGGAGTGAAGTGGTGGAACTTAAATCAGAAGTTGAAAGCATAAAGAAAATTCTATATAACTTCACCACTAGAAGTAAATTCTTTGAGAAATTGTATAATACATTAATAACCAAAATAAAACTTATGGACTATGATGTAAAATCACTAAAATATTTCATTACCATGGAAATTAATATGTTCTATGTAGTGCACATTTCTATTAAAAAATCAAAAGAGGTGAACATTGGAAAAGTCGGTGTTCTTTGAACAAAGTAAAATCCTTCAGATAAAATCAATAACATAATTAAAAGTAATTTGAAGCTCCTAAAAATCATATAGTTAGAATTATTTGTATACCAAATTTACTATTTTATAATATTTTTGGACTTAATAAAGTCTGGATTCCTTGAACATAAATTCTAAATGATGAATCCACTATGTACCAGTAACTGAAATCTTATATCAAGTACATAGTAACATTTAATTTTATCAAAACTTTCATTACTTATAAATGATGTTCTATTTATGCATAATTTTTTATCTATATAATGTTTTTCTATAAATATTAACTCTTTTTTCAATGAGATTTTATTTTTTTTATGATTCTTTTTATAGGGTTTGTTTTTTATCTACCGTTAATTTCAACAAAATATTGGAACATGAATTTGGATATCTTCCAGAACCATATTCAAAATAAAAATATCTATCTTTCAAGATAGTATATAACTTCTAAATAGTTCATTTCTCTTATCATTATCATATAAAATTTTAAAATGGTTGATTATATTACATTTCACACCTTTTTAAATTTTGATACATCAAGTTTAATTTTGATAATTTACTTTATAAGAGGTTGAACTTGTATCTTTTATTAATTTATATAGTACACATTTATTTCCATTAATAATGTTTATTTAAGTTGTGTCCCAAAGAGAAAATTTAATCAGTCAGATGCTATACCCAGATAGAAAATTCTTTTAGGGGAATTTCTAAATATTATTGGAGTGAAATATTTTAATTTATCCTTTCTTAAAAATATCATAAGGATAAATATCATGTGGAGAGTGTATCTAAAGAATAAAGAGAGTTTTTAATTTCCTTAACATTTATTTTTATACCTTATATAAAGGGAATAAGTTTCAGGATAATAACTTTTTCTTACCTAAGGGGTGTTTTATTTTACTAGTTTGTTTGTTGAGTTAAATTTAAAAGGGGTATAAATATGAATCTCTAGGAAAAAAGTTTAAAGAACCTCTTAGGGTAGATTAAAATCTAACATATGATAATTTCAGGAAAAAATCCTCAAAAATTACACCATCAAACATTAAAGGGAGTTAACTATCTTGCTTTAATTTTTTTTATCCTTTTCACTTTGACCTAATTATGTCCCTTATAGTAAATTTATGACAATTTTTTACTATTAAAATGGGTGAGAGTTTTGAGGACCACATAAAGTTTCCCTTTTCATCATTCAAGGGGAAAATCCTAAGAGATGAAGATATTAAATTACATTATAGGGAGTGTAGTTTTTTATATTCTAGTTAAACTTAACTCATTCCATTAATGTATTTTTATTGTCAACAAAGTGGGTGTTATTGGTTCAAAAGGTACTTTTGTAACCTTTTTTGAAAATAAAAATGTACTCATGATGTATTTTATTAACTAATAGGAATTTTTTAGTGTTTCTATTTGTATATATCTCATCATCTAATTACATGTTTTGATGTGTTGATAAGTCCATCAGATGACATGGATTGAGTGTTTTTGTTAGATTTTTGTGCATTGTTATGTCACATAGTGGATGAGAATATAATATAATATAATAAGAGATCGATCCATCATATGATGCAGTATAGTGGTTGATGTTGTTTCAACTAAACCTTAAGAACATAGAATCTGAATGTTGGAGTTTGTTATATGGATGTCTATAAATTGAACCGGAGGCTTTGAGGATCAGTAGAAATTTAAAAGTTCTTGAAAATTTTATTACTAGTAAATTCTTGCAGAAATATTATTGATTCCAAGTACCCATGTTTATGATATTTTTTTGAGTGCACCAAGATCTATCTTCTATGAAATTGTCATTGTAAAGATCTTGGTTTTTTTTTGTTTTAAACATTTTTTCATATGCCTTATGATAAAAGAGATTCCAAGCTATGGAAGGTTTATTTTTTGATCTAGTTGATCAAGGTCTTCCTAAAATAGGAAGGTAGAGTCCTTTTTACGGGGTTACAGTCAATGAAGATTACGATGCTTGAGCTTTGTGAGTCTAATTTGGATGATTAAGTGTTTCTGCAGATAGAAAGACTGAGTTCCCAAGGACAGGACGTTGATATCATCTGATGGGTTTATAGTTGGCAATGTTTCAGTCTTAGAACATGGATACCTAGATTAGGTTTATATATTCTCCTCTTCATTCATTCAAATTAGGATAATTTATTAACCATAAAGGGGAGGGGAAATAGTCATGTTAGGGAGGATGAAATAAATTAAGCCCCAAGGAATCATCCTTTACAAAATTAACACACTCGGTGGATAGGGAGCCCAGCGTAGAATAAATGATACAATGATTAATTTGATTCCCCCTTGAGGCTAGGTTGTATGCAGCATAGTTTTCTTCCCACCATGTATGATTCAGGGTAGCTCAACCAATAAACTTCGTGCATCTTTGGGTAATATAAATAATAAACCAGGGATGTTCACATCTCCCCTGTAGGGAGTTTCAAGTAATTGAAGAATTACTTCTGAACTCTATAAGGGAGATATTATTAGAGAGACAAATATCCAAACGATTAATAAAATCCTTCACCTCCATAATAAGAGATTCACCATGACCATAAAAGCCTCTAAAATCAATCATCATTGAACCATGGTAGTCATGAACAATTCCTCCACCTATCATGATTCAAAGGTTGTAAGAGCCATGAGTATTGAGCATAAATCTATTACACGAGGGGTTACATCAGATCCATCTACCCAGCTAAGACCCATTTTGATAAAGTAATGTGGTTCTCCTTCTATTCACGATAATTATCATGGATTGATTTTTTTTCCAACCTTTTAGAAGAGCACCTAGGTCCAACGCAGGACACCAGATAAAATTGAAGGCTTCTTATAAATTACATGCAAATTAGTAATAAATATCCTTTATTGGAGTGTAAGGATTGTTATACTTAACGCATTATTGTTACATTGTCATGTGTTCCTTTTAATTTAAATTGTAACTTTTTATGTTTGTTGGATAGTAGTTTAAATTTTGAAAATTTCGTATTCCACTATGTGTATACCTTTTATAATCTGATTTGATCAAAGTTTATATTGTCTGATCAACCTACACTTTGAGTTGGAAGAAAATTTTTAGTTACATTTTAGACAGCAATTAATCCCCCCCTGTAGTTCCATATCCCCCATATTTGGGACAACTAGTTTATATGGGTTGTTCCAATTTTAGGTTATGGTGTATACATGTATCTATGGTGTAAGGGATTATACTTATGAATTGTGTATTTATGAATGATGTATAATGGATTAAGATATAGTGTATACATGAATGGACTGTAATGAATGTCACTTACATTATATTGTGATTGGGATATGGTGATATTGAGGTTGCGTTATGTGATTGTGGCTATGATTTGGATACACATATATATAAAATGTGGCATCTTGATGTATGGATGGAATGGGAGAACCAGTACATGTGATGTTGGGGTTTAAGGTGACCGGTTAAGTGGAAAAGTAAATGTGTGGTACTTTCTTATATATATATATATATCCTTTCAATATTATGTTATTTATTTCCAGAAATATCTTTTAAGTGAACCTTGGTGAGGGTGATAACTTAGTTAACCTGGTTTAGGTCATGAGTCAGTTTCATAATTTATTCATTGAGGCTTTAGTGTTATTCTTACACCTATGTATGAGAGGTATTGAGGAGGATCCTAATTATTATACTTTTTTTCGCACATATATATACTTATATATATACATATATGTTTTTAGTTCTATAGAGTGGATTTTGTGAATTAGAGAGACTTTATTAGCTCATGGTGGTTGTTAAAGTTGGATGGAGATTAGGGAGTTATTATCATAGGAGGTCACATTTGGGTATTTCTATTTTGGATTTTTTTCTTATTTATGAAATTATGTGCGTTTTTTATTACTTTATTTATATATTTAATTAGTAAATTGGTGTTTTCATTTATTTTCTAACAATTATTAGGGTTATGGATCTCATGTTTCTATTCATAAACCATTTCTTCTTGTCACCAACACATGCCCTATTAGAGGTGGGCCTCGAGGGTCATTCTCATATTCACTTTCAAGCCAGGGGTTTCTAGTAGGGATGGGTTGTGAAAAAAATTCCAATATAAATATAGGTTGGAGGAAACTATGCAAGATATCAAGGGTTTGTTTAGGGTGCATCATAACCCCATCAGTGCACTAAAGTTTCAATGAGGTTCTAGTAGAATTATAATCAGAGCCCAGACCCCCACCACCCTCCCCTCTCACACACAAAATTAAGTGTTTTTTGGTAAATAAGGTCTCAAGTTTTTTTATAATATCTTTTCTCGATATTGTTTCTAGGTGACGTGTCTTAGATCCCCTCCTCCTTGGTTCCACCTTTCTCCAAGTTTAGTTCATCTCTCAATTGGGATCTAAATCTAAAATCTTCTATCTTAGTGGGTCACTAAAGGAATTTTATGGTTTCTCCATCCTTTATTCCTATTTTATTTCACTTTTTCCCTACAATTAATAAAAAATCCTTAAACTATGATATTTTCTCTAGATTAGTTATTTATGTCATTTGTGGTTGAATCACTTGAGGATATTCGATGAGTGAGTGTCTATGAGTACAAGGTAAGTGGTCCATAAATTCTTCCATTGTTTTATCTATATATTCTAAGTGTTGTATGATATGAGGAGTGGAATAGTGTGTGAGAATGGACTATAATGGAAATTAATATATGTTCCTCGGTTCTTGAGACAAGAGTATAAATTATCTAACTCGTGGTAGACTCTATGAAACCACTACCATATATCCATGGTTACCAGTGGTCATGCTTCTATGAGAAAGTTTTGAGTGATATAGGAATTGGAATACATGATGGGTTTCGTTGTATATATTTTATTTTAAGGATCCTTGTGTGGTATCCTTGATCATTCCTTGGTAATTATAGTTTCATGTTTAGGTTAAGGATAGTAGTGTTTTATCCCTATCAAGGGACTCTGATAGAGGAACTTATCACAATGGTATGACCCATGAGAGATGGGTGTTTATTTAGGATTTAATGTCATATTAATGAGAGTTAAATTTTGTCATGAATTTTTTATATGTACAACATTGTGGGAGTGGGTAGCCTAGTGATTAATTTGGATTGGTGAGACTAATTCCTGAGGTGATATATTATTCAACGTGCCTTTGATTAAGCTATGTTATGTTATGTTTTTTAGAGATTATTTATTCAAACTTTATTTTTAATGAATGTGAATTATGTTAAGGTCACCATATTCAGTTCACTAAAAATTCATTAGTGTAATTTGGAACAATAAACATTCATTTAGTAGTGGAAAAATCTCTCCAAGATGCAATGAATTGACCAGATGTTCATTTCTTTTGATGGGGTTAGGGAGGTCCAAAATGTTCGGTAAACAGAATTTTCTCTATTGAAGTCTCTAAAAATTTTCATCTGAGCAATTGTTAAAGGTTAATGGAGTTACTAGAGACCACTAGTCACATACCAAATAAATTTATCTCTATGAAATTTTAAGGTGGAGAAACAAGGGTGACTGACTAATAATTTTTATAAAACAAAGTGGTAACCTTTGACAAAAGGTAACCTAATCAAGTATAGTGAAATAGAGACTTGAGAAGTGGACCGGATTATGTATAGTGAATCAGAACTGATATTGTTTATTGAATTAAAAAGTATATTTCTTTATAATTTTTTCATAGTGATTAATTTTTCAGTTGTATAGAATTATTGTACTTCTAATAAAAATAAAGGATCTGGTAGTGTTTATCCCATGCTCATAGTACAACTTTTCTGAAGAACATTAATCCTTTATGTTCTTTATTTATTTATTTATTTATATTGGTTATATATCTATTGGTTTTATATTTCCTATGTATGTTTATGATTTTTCTTGTATGTGTGTGTGAGTGTATACTTTTTCTTGTGGTTAGGGTGCATTGACTTCCTACTTATAGTACACTTAGTCAAGGGAGAAAGTTCTGGAGGATCGGATTCTGTTGCAAAAAACACTATGGTGTGTGTCATCCAGTTCATTGAAGGTCCTAGTTCTGATTAACACATGGTGCCCCACATCCCAACGGGTGGTATTTAAGTGTGGGTTTCATTATGTATTTCCCTTGAAGGTTTTTTTATTTTTATTTTTGGGAGTTAACTATAAAAATAAATTATGACATCAGATGAAAGTAAGGTCTAGGTAGATAATTTTTATGGAATAGATTTTGGCACTTAGAGAATACATATAGAGGATCATATGATTCAAATGGACATGGATTCTCCACTTACTGGTCATTTTTCATAAAAAATGGAGAAGGTGGAATTGGAATTAATGAACATAAATGTACTTGGGTTGGTCTATATGTCACTGGAAATAAATGTTTCCTTTAACATTTATGAAATGAAGACAATGATAGATCTTATGAAACCGATAGAAGATATGCAAGAGAAGACCAAAATGATTAATAAAGAGCTCATTATGTGATATTTGTTTATATTGTGGTTAACCGAAGTAAAACCAGTGGCAGATCATGTGAATGACTTTAATTTTATTTGAGGGAAGCTTGAATCAGTGACAGGGAGGTTCCTAGATCATGTATCAAAATTTCATCTATAATATTAATTACTAAAAATTTGGGATATAATGGTGAATATTTTTAGATACTCCAATGTAAATATGGAATTGGTATTTTAGGATTTCCAATATTTTACTCTTAATGGCGAACTTTATTTGAATAAAGTACAATAACTATTTTGTAGTTCTCTTAATGTTTAAAGGTGAGGATAGTCACCTTAGAGAAGGTATTGTAAGAAACCATCAGAAGAGAAATCATGGGGGACAAGATGAAGAAAGATGGTTGGTCCTAGTACTATATGATATAGTGTTGGGAAATGAGGACATGTCAAGAGGAGATAAAAAATTAAAAACATAACTCTAAAATAGAATCAAGTTCTGGAAGTTCAAATTGTTTTAGTACAACAAAAGGAGGAAATAACTTGTTTATAGGTGTCGATACTCTATTGGAATTATCAATGGTTGACTTCAGTGCATGTTTCCACTCCATGATAGAATGTGGATGAACGGTGAAATATGTACCTAGATGTTTTAAAAAAGTCTATGTAGTGGATAATAAATACTTATATTCCATAAAAAGGGTTATGTGAATGTATAGGTGAATAACGATTGAATCTTGATACTCAAAGGAGTCAGGAAAACCCTAGGGCTATGAGAAAAATCTTATTTCCATTATATATCTTAATGAGGAAGGATTTGGAATGATTTTTTTAAATGGATTCTAGAAAGTGACATAAGTATCCATGGATATTGTAAGTGGAGTAAATAATGGTATTTTGTATTTAACCAAAAGTACAGATGCAATTTCAATGGTTGGAACTACATCATTGGAAGATTCGGAGGTTTGACATTTTTGGACTCATAAATTTAGTGAGAAGAATATGAAAGTTCTAATGTCTAAAGGAATATTGAAGATTTATCACAGATAAATAAAAAGGTGTGCAAGTTGTGTGATGGGGAAATAGATAAGGGTTTTCTTCAACTTAGATGGATGGAATCTTGAATCTGAGAAGTTAGAACTAGTTCACTCAAACCTACCCCTATCCAGTTCCATGGTGGTTTTATTTAATTTATAACTTTCACTTTTAATACTACTAGAAATTTATGGGTTTACTTTCTGATATATAATTTTAATTTTTTAGGATTTTATTCAATGGAAATTCATGGAAGAAAGGTAATGTGTTCATAAGGTGAAATGTATTTTTTTCAATAATTATTGTAAGGACATGGCCTTAAACATTACATAATCTTGAATTAAATGGATAATTTACATTGAGGATATTTTCAAGTTTATAGTTTTAGATAATTAGGTCATAACCTTTACATAACAACATGAATATTACATGTAGACAATTCTACTCAGTATCCATTTTTTTCATAAAATAAAAACTCTTGAAAAAAAGAGTCATGTCTAGTTCCATGTTTTAGACAGCATGATTTTTCCTTGATCCCATCCTTCACCCTTATTCATCTTTAAGTCCTGTGGAAAAAATTTCAAAAACTTGGGATGATCATAAAAAGCTCGGTATAAAATAAGGAATGAAAAAATTATCCCATCAATAAATACAAAACAATGAAACCATACTTTTCAATAATAACATACCTCATGAAATCATAAGATTTATGAACAACACATAGAAATAATAAATCATAAAGGTAAATTATGTCATAAATAACATACTTTCATTGTAGCTATCATATCTACAGAGTGAGTCACATTTGGAATACCCATCACAGTATATTCTCTAAATCTCTTAGGAGAAACATTAACATTTACCTCCATCACGTTACCCAATGCATTGGAGAGCTATATCGGGCTCACCCGCCCTAGGTTTATCATGGAACCACACGTATACGTAAATAATGCCCAATATTCATAACATATTCATAACCCATAAAACAAACATAATTGAAATTTAGCATTGCAATCACAATATATCATTTCAAAATATTGACAAAATCAAAGCTTTTCTCAAACCATTTTTAAAACCATTTAAAATATTAAATAAATAGATTTTTGAATCAAAGTGTCCCATACCACTTTGAAGCTTTTAAAAAAATTAAATTTCAAAAAATTCATGTCCATATGAATAAATCCTTAAAACCATTTTTAAAACATGGACATTAATGTGAAATATTTAGAAGAATAAACCATTAAAACATTTAAAACTATATTTTAGTTAAAGTGTTTTTTACAAAATGAGAGACACTAGAATAAAAATAATTGAGAAATAACATTTAATCAGAACTTAATAATATCATTAGAATAAAGGTATTCATGATATAAGATGCCAAAGGACAGTATATACACCATATAAGAGTGAATTAGAGCATATCAACAATGAAGTCTCAATGGGAATGTAAATTGAGACGAAATCCCTTATAAAGACGGTATCCTTAGATTAAGGATAAATCAATTACATAATTATGTGTGACAAATATAAATACACCCAATATAATTGGATATTAAGTGTAAAACAATAAGTGGTTATTCACACATATTCATAGCATGACATAATCAAGAAGTAGTTGTTTAACCCAAAAATTGAAATTGGGTTAAGAAGTTTTCTTAGAGAAATTCTATAGCATAACGGCGTCACTTTAAAATTCATAAAATAAGTTGATGAGAGATAAAATGATATATCATCACTTGGACATAAAATTTACATCAATAAGGATATATAAGAACATATCCCAACATAATAATATGTAAATTAGAAGATATAACAAAAAGAAGTCTTTTAAAAAGAGGAGGGTGAAAGGTTCCCTTACCGATTTGGTAACATACGAAACATACACCCCATGAAAGAAAGATCACACAATGAATATGTAAATACCCATAAATTAAATTATATTACAAAAATAATACAATCGTGGGTAGTACATCCACCACACAAAAAAATAGTTGCTAATATAGCATGAATCTCACGGGAAAAAAAAGTGAGATGAAAAACCCTTACCACGTTGTAATCAATCGAGTCGTATGAGAAAAGTTAATAACCAAAAAATTAATCACATAATACCATTAATATAAATATAATAATGATAATATATATCAAATTTCAGTACACAATACACCACATTCAATAAATAAGTGGTGAACAATGGAAATATCGCGGAATTAAAAGTGAGATAAGAAATCTCTTACCTTGTGTCCGACTTGACTCGTATGTTCCTTATTCTTCCTGAATAATAAAATAAAGTTAATTTATACTTGATTAATAACATTTTTAATGTTTATTATTACTTTTATATCACTTATTACCTTGAAATAATAGTTAGTTAACTATTTGAGTTCATATCGGACATTTTGTCGATGTTCGGAATTTAAGTTAAAAATGAACCTGTTATAATTACAATTTGTCCATGTGGTAAAAACTACATTATCTCTAGAATTATATTAATGATTTAGATAT
Source organism: Viscum album (assembly GCA_963277665.1). Classification (NCBI taxonomy): domain Eukaryota; kingdom Viridiplantae; phylum Streptophyta; class Magnoliopsida; order Santalales; family Viscaceae; genus Viscum; species Viscum album. The sequence continues at coordinate 1,183,149,403 of OY728164.1, forward strand.
AATATATATCATAAATATCCTGTATATATATATATAATAGTACATAACATTTGGAGATAATAAATGAAATGCACCGTTCATGGAGACGGTAAGTCGTACATACGCATGAACGCTACTTTCATTTCTATTTAATATTGAATGGAATGAAAACATAATGATACATAGGTATATTATAATTCCAATATAATATCATATGATATATATGTTACATAATTTCATTAACTCCATCTTTATACATTCCACATAAGGCATTAATGAGTCATATAACTTTGAGAGGGCGGTAGTACACACTTCCTCAAATGAAACTATCATGTTTACACATATTGAAAAGCATAAAAGTATGTTTTTAAATAAAAATTACAGAGTTATATAGAAAAAAACATAATATATATCATATATAAATACAGTTTCATCTTAATGTCTACCATAAGAGGCGGTAGGAGATAATTGAACAATCATCGCTTCGTGAGGAGTTAGTTTGTCATTCACAGAAACAGTGTGTTCTTCACCAATTAGATAGAGGTGTGTGTAATTGTAGTTCAAATCCTTCTCAAAGCAACATCCTAATATATTTAGTATACTGGTTTTTTTACAAAATAAAGGAATAAAAATATTTTATGGGGTTGTATAAGTAAAATAAAACAAAAGAACTTAAGATGAGACGTTACCTTTAAATTGAGTAACTCCCCTTGGTTTGAACCAAATGGGTTTCTTAAGGTGATTTCTGACTAAGGAAAGGATTCTAGGTTGAATAAAGGGATCAGGGGAGATTATTGGAGCAGATTTTAGATGATCCAAAGGCTTGAGAAGTGTGAGAAATGGGTTATAAGTGAGGGATTTTTATAAGGGAGAGGAGGGGATCTTTAGGAAAGTTTGAAACAGTTATTTTATTATAACCTCATCTTCAGTTTCAAAAGGTCAAATATTCATTAAAATCAATTTTAAGATGACTGATGGTCGAAATAAAATAATCCAACAACAATTGTATAGGTTTTGGATATTGTTTTAATATTTATAATCTTATTTACTTAAATAATTTATTAATGATGTAAATATTGTATAATTAATGTGTTATAAGTAATTTAATTTATTTGATGTCCAAAAATTATAAAAAAAATACCATGATTTAGGAAATATTTTTATCTTTCCAAATAATATTTATAGTAAAAAATATAACTTATATAACCCCATGTAAAAAATTATTTACTAAAAGATATTTGTTTATGTCATTTTTGTCTTTACTTTAAATTAATTAATATAAAGTGTCATTATTACTCCCATGTGGATCCATGGGGTCCCAAATTCAACCCAAGGATACCCATTTTAGGTTATATATCAGACAATAGGATTAGGACACATGTTAGGGTAATTTAATATTATTATAATATTATATTTTACCCTTATTTACTATATTTTCCCTTTAATCATGGTAAATAAAATATTTACTAAAGTAAATATTTAAAATGTATAAAAATAAAAGTTACCTATTTACATAATTTGTACCTACTGATTCAAAATATGGAATCCATTTTTCCAAATTCAAGACACATAAGTGTAAGAAATTAATTTAAAATTAATTCCCCCTGTTAAAACAAATAGTGTGTTTTTAAGAAATAATAACTATCAAAAGATTGACACTTGTTTATGTCTAATTTAAAAATGAAATTACTTACAATGAACAAAAATAGATTAAATGGTAAAAATATATTCTAATTAAACTTTAAAACCAATTTAAAAGATAATATAACCATATAAATAAATTATATTAAAAGGCACTTTTGAATTAAGATACAGTATTTTTCACTATTCATTGAAAATGAACTTTATTAGAAAAATGCAAAAATTTCATCCAAATTAAATTTTAGTGTCCCGATTATAAAGAAGAATTTTATTTTGTCAAATAAACATATAAATGTGACAAAAACTAGATTTAAATAGGGTTCTCCATTAAAAGGCGGTAAATCGACTTTTTAGTGAATATTAGAGTATTTATGCTTAAAATCGAATTATTTACTTATTTTAAGCCTCTAAATTTTTTTGGATAAATGTAAAAATATTCAAGAAACATGTATAATAATATTCTAGTTAGTTCTATTCATTCCTGTCAATACAATGTCTTGGAGTTAAATACCATTTAAAATAATAATATTATATTATTAGTGTGCAACGTAAGATATCAAAGAAACCCATTGTCGCGTATCAGGTACGTCATCGAACATAGAATCCCCTTTAAAGTATAATTAATATTTAATTCACAAATATTAATAAATATGAAAATTTTCATGTTCTTTATTTACTTGGGATGTTACAATTATGGTCAATATGATAGATACAGCTTCTAGAACTTTTACCAAAAGAAGGGGTTAACAATGAGAAGATATTACCTTTTACACTATAATTGATGGAATGGATGAAAGGTTGAATTTTACCATGACTGATAATACTTTAATAATTTTATTACACTCTATAATGCCTATGGAAATTTGGGGAGAGGCACTCAATATAGCAGAATACCTTGTTAATATAAATCCATCATCGATGGGTGGGAAGAAACTTACGGAGGATCTATGGTTCAGTAAATGATCATAATTTAATCATCTTAAAGTTTTTGTAAGTATGATGTATTTTTATATTGATGATAATAATTTTGATAATCTTTAGGAAAAATATAAGGTGTGTTTCTCATTGGGTATGGAGATGAGAATTTTTTATTTCAGTTATGGGATTAGGAAAGTTGAAAAATCATATGGAGCCAACATGTTCTCTTCAATGATAAGGTTTTGTGTAAGGGATAGAATGTGTAAAAAACTATGTTTGAGAGAAATAAATCAACTATCAAAGTCCAAGATGATCTAAGTAAGAACACTTGAATAGAAAAAGTTCTATGTAACTTAGACAAATGTACAGAAATTCCAAAGGTGAGTCCAATGTAAAATATTTCAGAAAGTTCAAGGGTGGATTAAACTCGAGTTGGAGCACTAGAATTTAGGTCTCTGAGAGTTAGATAAGATCCATTAAATATAGTGAAACCAATTTAGTTGATGAGTGAAACCAAAATTAGAGGATGAGTTCAAAGGTTTCTTGCTGATATGAACTTCTTACATTTAATGGATGTATGAGAACTTGAATTCCTAGAAGAAACAACAAAACTTAAAGACTCAAAACATTAGAAGTTAGCAATATATAATGATATGTCTTAATTAAAATAAAACAAAACTTTGGAATTTAATGATTCGTTATAATGGAAATTAGATCTATAGATTAATTTTTTTACTTATTAAAGGAAGAGGATGGTGGAAAGACATATTTCAATATGCGTTCAGTAGTAAAGGGATTTCAACAAAAGGAAGGAGTTGAATTCTTGAATATTTTCACACTGGTAGTCAAACATGAAACTATCTGGATGATGATTAGCATGGTAACATTAGGGGGTATGAACATAAAATGGATATATGTAAATATGGATTTCTTTTATGGTGAGTTAGAGGAATAAATTTACATGAAGAAACTAATGGGTTTTTTGGAATAAGGAAAATAGAACTCATTTTGTTAAAGAAATGTATTTATGGATTGAAGTATGAACCAAAATAATGGAATTCAAATTTTTATGGTTTTATGTTAGAAGAAGAATTTGAAATGTGGAATGTAAATGATTATTGTTACCAGAAGAAATGGGATGATGGGACATTCATCTTGTAGATTTTGAATGTCGATGACATATTGTTGGTGTGTCCAAAGGTTTCATAGATTCAAGAGATGAGGTGTAAGGTATCTAGAATATTTAAAATGAAGGGTCTTGGATAGGATAAGAAAATAGTAAGAATGATAATTGAGAGGGATGTGAGAGTCTGAACATTGGTTTTATCCAATAAGGACTACATTTGTAAGATCGTGATAAATTTTGGAATGGTTAAATTCTCTCTTATCGACAATTTATGTTTTCTAAGTCACATTAACTAGTAATGGAAGAAGATATTAAATACATTGATAAAGTGATGTTTTCATCAATGGTCGGAAGTTTTATGTATAAAATTATTTACACACAACCATACATTTTAGTTTTAGTGGGATTTGTGAGTCGTTTTATGTAGAATCCTGGAAAGGAACGCAAAGAATCCATCAATTGGATCATACACTACTTGAAAAGAAAAGGAGGATTTGATCTATTTTTTGGGGTGGATGATCGATCATAAGGTTTTTTAGGTGTGGATATTTCTAAAGATTCAGACACCTAGAGGATCACGATCAGATTTGTGTTTGCCTATAGAGGAACAGTGACCAGTTGGATGTCACAATTGTAGAAGATTGTCATTTTATGTACAATGGAAGTATAGTATGTGACTAAAATGGAAGCAAGGAACAAGTTGGTCTAGTTGATACAAGGAACCCGCATCGCAACATGTAAAAAATTTTAAATTTATCAACCTACTAACTACAATAGAAGCAGCGAGTAGGGTCGAACTATAAAGAGAATGTGTGCGGACACTAAGAATGTACTCTTGGAGGAATGTTCATGAAGATAAGTTTTAAATGTTATTAACAAATAAAACATAAAAAAAACAATTATTTATAATGAATAATTAAATTAACTAAAACTATCTATGTGAACTAAATTATCCTAAGGAAGTAACCAGGGTGATGGAAGTTTCAGAGTTGTGACATCTGTTAGGGTGCATGCAATGCCAATTATTTAATTTCCACATCTAAATATCTATTCATTAAATTATCCATGATTCCCAATTTATTCAAAATACTATCAAGTATCATTCTCTGATATTAGACAGTATTATAATTATCGCACAAATCATCCATCATCTCATTCTCTTATTTGACTAATAATTTGTGCATCATTTTAGAATCAAATCACCTAGAGAAATGCAATGACCTGTTTCCCACAAAGTCAAAGTATTTAACTATGTTGGGTTCACTCACATGATATCACTTATTAGGTATCACTCAGGCATGTCTAAAGGCGTATGCGTAAAAAATATTAATTTTTCAATTGATATATTTATTTATTCATAATTCGCTCATGTGTGATTTATGATTCTCTCACATGCGCGATTGACATCTACAAAAATAAATTCTCTTGTAATGTCCCAATCATGATTACTTATTAGGTATCACATGAACGGGCACCACAGCTTGTGTACAGAATCTGTAAAAAAAATAATGTATACCCATATATAATTAATTAAATATATATCTAATTAAAAAATAATTCAAAAGGAAATAAAACATGGATAAAAAATGATGGCATGCATACACCCACTTCCACATATCATACTTTATCCAATGCTAACTTTTAACAGTGCTAGACAAAAAGTGCTAATAATGGGGGGACTTTTATCAGTGCTCATAAAAATTTAATGTTACCCTTTATTAGTGATAACGAAAGCATTGATAAAAGGGTATCCTTTGTCAGCACTTTTTTCTAGCGTTGATAAAAGTCCCCCATTTATCAATACTTTTTCTTTGCACTGATAAAAGTGACACCTTTATCAATGCTTTTTTCTAGTGCTGATAAAGGTTATAGTGACTAATTTAATTTATATATAAATAGTTATATTTTTTAAAATAAGAATTATATTACAATAAGAATATATATATATATATATATATATATATATATATATATTTGTGTTTGTGTGTAAATATAATATATAAATTCGATTTATTTAACTTTTAATAAAAAAAGAATCTTATTTTTATAATTTTATATATATAAAATTATCAAATTTATATGAGTCAAAAAATTTAATAGTTTATTTATATACATTAATTATAAAATGTGTATATAATTAAAATAAATATAATATATAAATTTTTATTTGAACAATTATATAATATATAAATGAATATATTTATTTAAACATATATTTATATTGATATCAAATAATTTAAAATATATGTATACGTATAATTGTATAATTGTATGTGTATGTGTGTATATTTTTGTATGTATATGTGTGTGTGTGGGTAGATGTGTATGTGTACATATGTATGTCTGTCATGTGTACATGTATGTGTGTGCACAAGTCTTTTAATTGATTCAATATTATTTATTCTTTTATAATATCTCTCAATTTTCTGTATTTTATGTATTTATTCATTTTTAAAATTTATTAATTTTTAATATTTATTCATTTTTAATATTTATTCATTTTTAATGTAAATTTATGTTAATTTATTCATCATGAATATGTGTGTGTGTGTGTTTTTAATTTGATGTTATTTATTTTAAATTGATTTAATTTAATTATTGATATTTTTTTATAGTCAATATAATTTATTTTTAATAATTTTGTAATTTATATAATTAATATCATATATTTATTCATTTTTCTTTATTTTGTATGTTTGTGTAATTCAAAAAAATGTTACGAATTCACTTTTAATATATTTTTATTTTATTTTATCTTATTATTCTTTTATAATTATATATTAATTAACAATGTTAATAATGTATTTAATATAGTTTGGGTTTGGCTTTGTGGTAAACACCATGTAATACTACATCAAGGTTGGGGGGCTCAAAACTCATTGGGCGTAGGTACTGTAGCGGTGTTGTAGCAGTGGAGGAACTGAAGCACTGACGCCACTGAAACGATGGTGTCACTATAGTAGGAATTGTATCAGTGGAAGCACTGTAGTATTTAATGTAGTAGAACTATTCAGTAGTGGACTTTGGGTAAAAAAAATATGGGCCCTTAGGGCCATGTAAAGGGATTCAATGCCCATTGGGCATACGGGCCATGTAATGGGCTTCATGACCACTAGGCCTATGGGTCATGTGCTGAATAAATAAGGCTTGATGGGAGGGTTATCCCCTTGTGGGGCTATGGCCTATCTTTCTGGCCTATGTGTGAGGTGTGTGTGTGTGTGTTTAAATGTAATTGTACCCCCAAGTACCTTATATATATATAATCATTTTGTAATATTTATTTACACATATATGTATTTACTATAGATGTAATATTTTTAACATGTTTGTAATTTATATGAATAATATTTATTTATTTTTTGTTTATTAAATTTTAACATTTAAAATATGTTTCAAATTTATATAATTAATCCATTTAAATGATTTTTTTAATTTTATAAATATATTTATAATTATATATAAATACTTTTTAAATGTATTTATTTATAATTATAATTATATATATATATATATCTATTATAAAATTATAATAAATATATTTAAATAATAAATATATATAGTTATATAAATATATATAGTTATATAAATATATATAATTATATAAATAAGCCTTGATGGGTGGGTTATCCCCTTAGGGGGTATGGCCTACCTCTCTAGCCTGTGTGTGTGGTGTGTGAATGTGTGTGTTTGAATGTAATTGTACCCCCAAGAACCTAGTAAATATATTTACTTATATAATAATAAAAATATATATAATTATATAAATATATAAAGTTATATAAATATATATATATATATATATAATTATGTAAATATATTTATAATTATATAAAATTCTTTTAAATATATTTATTTATAATTATAATTATAAATTAACAAATATATATATTTAAATAATTATAAAATTATAATAAATATATTTAAATGGTAAATATAATTATTATTTTTTATAATTGTATATATTTTTATATTAATATATATATATATATATATATATATTTAAATATATAAAAATATATTTATAATTATATAAATATTTTTATAAATATTTTTATTTATAATTATAATGATAAATAAGTATATATTTATTTAAATAATTATAAAATTATAATAAATATATTTAAATAATAAATATATTTATTAGATTTACAATTATATATTTTTTATATTAATAAATATATATATATATAATTATATAAATATATATAATTATATGAATATATATAATTATATTCAAATATTTATGATTATATACAAATATTTTTAAATATATTTATTTATAATTGTAATTATAAATAAAAATATATATATTTAAATATTATAAAATTATAATAAAATTATTTAAATAATAAATATATTTATTATATTTGTAATTATATATATTCATATTAATAAATAAATATATATAATTATATATATATACTTATACAAATATATTCATAATTATATACAAATATTTTTAAATATATATTAGGTGTTCAGGGGTACAACTACATTCAAACACACACACACACCTCACACATAGGTCGGATATGTAGATCGTAGCCCCTCCCCCCCCAAGGGATAACCCTGTAGGACCCCAGAACATCCTGACAGGGGAGGGGTGAATCAGGGGGTCAAATTTTTCTTAAAAAACAACGAATCTTGTTCCCATGTTAGTAGGAACTTGTTAAACCTGTATAATGGATTCAATCAGCAATCAAAAATTCACATGCAGAAAGACAACATAGTAGTTTTACTTATCTCACCACTAAGGGCTGGTCCAAGGATTATGTGTCGACTGTGTGTCGGTCATACCTAACACCACTAATCTTCCCTAGTTGTGGAATACATAAGTTTGATCACAACCAATCTATTCTAGGCATACTTCCTTTATAATATTTTTGGTATAGCTCACTGCATCCCTCGGAACAATTCTATCGACTCCCCCTATCTCACTTCTTTGAGAGAATTCTAACTCGGTTTATCGATATAAAGGTCGCTTTAATGGATTATCCTTAAAGTATTTGTCCCTGTCTAGCACGAGACTCTTATATTTGCACTGTATACCTAATTTGATTCTCTTTGAAAGCCCAACACACATAAAACTGATGTTCAATAATACCCTTCACAAAGATCCTTCATAAAGCTCACTACCTTTGCAAATCTCATTACCCTCACAGAACAAACTACCTTCACGAATCTCACTTCCTACGCTGAACAAACTGCCTTCACAAAGCTCACTTCATTCATGGAACAAACTACCTATTTGAATTTCACTAAGTCAATGTGGAATACCCCATCATCACAAAGAACCCTTTAATCAAAAGCATTTTCATTAATCAAGACTAATAGTCTTTCGCGATGCTTAAGCTCACACAGAAATCAAGATTTACGAAGCTCCCTTAGCTTTGTGAAATCATAGTGTTTCCAGATTTTCCTTGAAAAAATAATTCTAAGGGAAGGGGGTAGCATCATATTTATAGGCTCGGTTGTTCACAATGCTCCACCACCTCTTTAATAATTTTTCTAATCTTTCAAAAACATATTTATGTAGATCCATCTATCGTGAAGCCCCATGGAAATTCCCCATTTGTGATGCTTGTTGTAATCGCAGTGCTTTCCATCAAAACCTTCATGTCGTCGCAAAGCTCCAATTCTCATAATCTCGGATATTACCAACACTATTTTTCATGCTCTAATTCTTCATCATTCATGATACTCATCACTATCATGTAGATCACCATCATCTTTCATTGATCCTTCATGAAACACAATTTGTGAATCTTGTCTTCACAAAACTCATGCATTTTCCATAATTTCACAAGGTCTTCGAGGAAATCCACCTTTCACGATGAAATCCATCCTTCAAATTTTAGACCCAAAATTTTGGAAAATATTGTGAAATGACGCCACCTTAAATATTTTATTAGACTTGAACTGTAAGATGCATATCCTTACAAACTCCCTAAACTTTCATGTGAGCGTTGACATCAAACACAAACCATAATCTGTTTCTAACAAAGGATGGTATTGGTTTTAAAAAATCCACCCATCCATCTCTACTTATTTTAAGATATTAAAGGCCTAACAGACCCTATATTACAAGAGAAACAGGACCCCATAATATATTTTTTGATAAAGCTTTTAGTTGGTCCCATCAACCACTATACACCGTAGCCACCTGCATTTTTAAGGATGCTTCTAAAGATATTAGAAGTGTTGATGGCCAAGTTTTGATGATGGAAATGGGGTGGAGGCTGCTAAAGATAAGGGTTATTTTCCCTTGATCTAGATCAAACCAAATTTCAGTCTACTTCCATCTTAAATAGATCCAATATCAGAGATATTTTCCCTAAGGAATTTGGAAATGTTCATCGAATGTTCTGAGTTGGTGAACAATCCCCAAGCATGGAGGTTGTCATCACAAAGTGAATCTCTAGTCTGAAGATATTACTAGAGGGTACATGTACGGCTGGTGAACAATATCCTCAGTATCTTGAGGATCCCACCCCATCTAATGAAAACTTTAACCCTCAGGCTGATGATGACAAGACAAGGAAAGAAGCATAAAACCTAAAGGAGGGACCATCATCCATGAGGTTGAGGCGGTGGCTAATCTCAGTTTAAAATATGAACTTTATTATCTTTGTTTCGGGTCAGTTGTCTACCTTGTTTTCTGGCTATGATTTGTCACTATTTTCCAAATTCATATCCTTTGTACTTTCTGGTTGTTTTATTTTTAATAAATTTTGAAATCATGGGATATAGCTCATGGTCTGATCCATTTTTCGTATATTTATAATTATATATATTTATATATTAGTATATATATATATGACTATATAAATATATATAATTATATACAAATATTTTTAAATATATTTATTTAAAATTATAATCATAAATAAAATTATATGTATTTAAATAATTATAAAATTATAATAAATATATTTCAATAATAAATATATTTATTTATAGTTATATTTATAAATACATATTTATAATTTTAAAATATTTATTTATAATTATATATATTGAAATTTTTTAATTATATTTATTATATTATTAAAATTGGGTATTTATGAGTGTTTCAGTATCACTGATAAAGATTTATTTTTATGAGCACTAAAAATACACTCATAAATCATATCTTTATCAGTGCTAGAATTTTAGTGCTGATAAAGATATATTTTATCAGTGTTTTTTAACGCTGATAAGGATCTTTTTTATTAGTGATAACTATTTTAGCGCTGATAAAACCACTCTTTATCAATGATTTTTTGAAAGTTCTAATAAAAGCCTTCCTGATATTTTAAATAGAACCCTAATAGAGTCCTTCCTCAGGTATTTCAAGCTCTCACAGAACTAAATTACTATCTCTGCTCTTCATCGATCTTCTCAATGAATCAATCCTCTCAAAAGTTAAGGTATTTGACTTTTTCTACTCCTCTTTAACCGCGATCGTGAAATTTCCTATCACATTCCAAACTACACACCTGATCTGATGCTTATCACACCTTATCTTGTCACACAAAAAACAACTGATTTAAGCTTAGTTGGTCGACCCCTCCAAAAATTCTCGACTTCCGCCACTGACACCCTATTCATTTACATAAACTTGATATCTTCACTCTTGGAGGAACCCGAATATTATTCCAAAATACCCACCTAAGTCTCAACCTAACTTTAATTATGATTCCGCAGCTGAATAATCAATCAACTAGAACCATCATCACACTGTTTTGCTCACACTAGAACCCCCCCCCCCCCCCATTTACACGTGGTTTCTGTTAACTATCATTATCGATGATACACAAATAAGAGTTTTCATGGTGTTTTTCTATTTTTCGATTTGTGTTTCATGTCATGATTATGATCAGTAGTCATTTGGTTGAATGAATTGAACTAGTGGAATTTTTTTATGGAAATTCTAATTGTGTTCATAGATTTTAGGTGGTCATTCATGTAGAAAATGCGGGTAGTTATTCCCATTAGTATCACAGTGATCGAAGGGGTGATGCATCTGATTTGGTGACCATCAGTGTAATTTATAAATAATTTTAATTATGTATATATAAAAAGATTTGCCTAAATATTTTAAAATTTTTATGTAAATAATTTTTATAGTTTAAAATCTTTGTAAATTAATTTATACTAATGATTATGAATAAATATATATTATATTTTTAAAATTAAATAATTATAGGGATTATCTATATGATTTTAATTAATATGTAAAATTTCTTTTGTTTAAACATTTTTTTAATTTTAAAGTTTGTATTAATAAATTTGTAATAGTTTAATGTTTATCAAATTTTGTTGTCTTGAAATTATAATTATATATTAAAATCAAGGTATGTGATCATTTGTGTCATGTTTCTCCCCCTTTAACATCTTTATTTGTTTTTAATTTTCCCAAATGTTTTGAACAACACATACGCAAGTGATCTTATTTGTCCTCGATCTACCTCACTAGTTTTCCACACAATCTCTCTTTCCTAGAGCCATTGTTGGTTCACACTCTCCCTTGACTTGATGTTCATTTTTACCCATTCATCGTTATTTCTCAATTCGGCTACATGAAGCTCCTAGTTATGCACTGCAAAAATCATTCCCACTTATCATGTAGGGTGGTGACTTCAAATGATAAGTAGTAAGAGTTTTTGCATTACACAAATGGTAATCATATCCAAATTTCAAGTATCCCCTCTTCTCTCATGGATTAAAATCAAACAATTATGCTCATTTCCTTCCAAGTACCCCTCCTAATCTCATTTATGAAAACCACAATGTCTTTTTAAAACATGTCATTAGCTTATGTATTTTACTCTTAGTGAAAACTAGACTATCATCTTTAAATATTGTTTTCCTTTTAGGAAACCAAAATATAGAAATTATATTGATCCATCATTGAGAGAAAAAATTTAAATCTAACCAATTGTAACTTTTTTTAAAAAAATATTTATCAAGAATTGATATAGATAAATATTTTTTAAGCTTTTTATTAAAGGCCATATGTTGAGCACCTATATATTGGGTTCTGATAGGGGAGTGGTCTCTCTTGGGACCTGAATTAATGTAAGATATGATATATTAGGTTCATATAATATAGAAAAGATTAATTATGACCCACATTAGTAAAATAATAACCATTAATAAACTAATTAAAGTCTTCAAAATCATAACCATTAATTATCTAACCTTAACTTTTCTATGAAATTGTTTTTATGCTTTATTTATTTTTTTAAAATATTAATATTACTGAATCAAATAGGATGGATACTAATCAAAAATGGATGGATTTCAATAGTATGAAAAAAGTGTATGAGGATGGGGTAATATAATTCATCATGTTTGCAAAAGATCATGCATATGACCCTTCTCAAATCCTTTGTGTGTGTTTACAATGTTTTTATTCAAGTCTAATTAGTCCAGATGAGTTGGAAGAACACTTGGTATAACAAGGAATAGATAGAAGTTATAAATATTGGACTAAACACATGGAAAAAATGAATTTATCTAGTTAATGGGATAAGATTGTGGTTTATATATCATCTAATATGATTCCAAGTGTAGATAATGATGAATACCGTATTGAGGATGTGTTTATAGGTGTGAATGATGATGCAGATCATATTGAGAAAATGACAATGGCAGGTGAAGATGAACTTCATGATTGTCCAAAATTTTATGATAATTTAAAGAGTTGTGAAAATAATCCATTCTATTCATATTTTACTCAATAAAAAAAATTATCCATACTGATTTAAAAGATGGAAATTAATGGAGTGACACTAGTTTTACTAAAATAATTTCTATATTGAATTATATTCTCCCAAAAGATAATAAGCTTCCTTTCAGAACATATAATGTAAGTTGAATGTTATATTTAATGGTCATGATCTCTAAAATAAATAATTTATGTCCAAATGACCATATAATATTTCTCAAAAACCACAAGTATCTTAAAAAATGTCAAAATTTTGGTGCTTCTTGATAAAATAAATACTAAATGAGTCCTATGAAATTTTATGGTATTTTCTAGACATTACAAAGTTTATACACATATACGGAAGTGAGGAGACTGTAAGATAATTGACTTGGTATGCAAATATAATAAAAAAAGATGGTAAAATTCATCACCCAATAGTATCTATTTAGTATAAGAGAATTAATCAAGATTATCCGGAATTTGGAAACAAGATAGAAACCTTCATCTTGCATAACCTAAAAATGGAGTGAATCCATTTGGATTTTAAAGAAGCACTCACAATACATGGTTGGTTATGTTTGTAAATTATAACTTTCTGCTAAGGTTATGCATGAAACGAAAATAAATTATGTTATCTATGCTTATATTAGGACCAAAACAATCGGGTGATGGTACTGATGTTTACTTGGATCCATTGATCGAATATTATAAATTATTGTGGTATTCAAGTGTTGTTTTGTATGATTCTTATACAAATTAATATTTCAAATTCAGATCCATGTTTTATAGGACCATAAATGTATTTCCTTCTTATGGTAATTTGTTAGGATATTGAATTAAAGGAACTCAAGGGTTTCCAATTTTTCAAAAGGGTATATAGTCAATTAGGTTGAAACATTCATCAAAGATTGTATTTTTAGAACATCACTAATTTCTACCCTGGTGACATAAGTAATGATCATGGATGACATCATTCAATGGGAGTTCAACATAACTTACATTACTGTATCTAATAATAGGTGATCAACTATTTGAGGAAGTGAAAGATATGGACACTTCTTTTGATAAATCTTTTTTGGAAACCTCATAATAACAAGTTTGAAAAGGTGATCTTTTTTTGAATTACCATAATGGAATTGTTTTTATATCAACTGTTTTCTTTATGTTATGCATGTTGAAAAAATGTATGTGATAGTGTCATTAGAACATTACTAAATGCACCTAGTAAAATAAAGTTTGGAATTAAGGCTAGGTTGGACTTGATTGACCAGGGAATATGGGAAGTGTTGGCGCTCGTGAAGAGTGAAAATGAACTTTTCTTCCTCTAACTTCTTACACTCTTTCCAGGCAAGAGATATATTAGTTTTTCAACTTATTAAATTATGTAAAGGTTCTAGAGTGATATTTATCAAATATCAATAATTTCATGACCCATCCCAATATGGCCCATGTCAAAACTTCCCCAAGCCCACCTCCAGAAGGCCAGGGGCTGGAAACTAGCACTGAGTAGGGATATCACTCACATGGGAGGTCTTATCCTAATGTACCTATACCCACACACATGCACATCTCCAAGCCCATACAATGTTAAAATGTAAATAAAGTGATAAAACATGCATCCATACATCTAAATCACACTATTAGAGTATGAAAACAAGTACTAAAAGAAAAAAGGTCCAAATACAATCCCACTGCAAAGAGTCTGAAAACAAGTCCAACCTAAAAGTATATAAGGGGATTGTTGTCAAGGTAACCACCATAACACACCTCATTCAGTTTGGCTCACTAAGCTCCACCTGTTCCTGGTCCCTCTAGGACTCCGTCAAAAGGTTGGCCGTCTACATAAGACATAACATGTATAAGAAAATACCATGCGAGGGTGAGTATAACAATACCCAGTAGGACTCCTAGAAATCACTATGTGTATTACAATAAGAATAAAAGTTATATCAACATAGGTATATTTCTGTAGAAAATATAAAAATAATATTTAGATATACTCAATAAAGACACGTTGTCTCAAATTAAAGTCACAACTACAATTCCATTCTAGGAATCTTGACTGAAGGTTCCACATAGAACTCATTCGAGAGAGCATGCTCCATGAGTCAGATAGCGTTGATGGCGTCTGTCTATGATTTCATTCTCATTAGTTATTTACATAAGATTTACATGCTAGAAGTATGAAGATAACAATACATAGATGACGATCACACCTTAGGCCATGTGTTATACTAACAACTCAATTTGGAATAACCTTATAAGTATAGGATCGGTGCCCATGTAGTGTTGGTAACAATGATACCAAGAAAACCACCTAGGGAAAGATGATGATAGAGGATCTTGCTCCGGGTCTCATAGAAGGATTCCAACAAATCTATCCATGAATTTCCACTAAAGTTATTTCCATCCTATGAGTAGGATTAAATTATATTATAACCCCTAGGGAATGGAATAAGGTAACACTCCCTAAAAAACCCACCCAAGATGAAGAGGATAAGGCCTATAATCCATCTTTAAAAGCATACATGGTGTGAAATGGTAGTACATGGCATTTCCCATCAATATTGGGTCCTACCCATGTATCACATCCCAATATCATATCTATCTTCATGCCTGAGTACATGGCATGTCAGATCCTATGTACTCCTAGTCGTGTCCATGCCCGATTCGCCATGTCTATGTATGGATAGTTGTACTCATGTTCATGCCCATGTACCATCCTAGGTACACACCGAGCCTCTAGTTTGAGTCACATTCCATGTGATATGTGTCACATGTCGTGTGATATTTAACTTCTCCATAGAAACCCTAGAACCGCACCAAGGGTCCCACACATCGTGAAATCCCGAATTCAACACTATGTTTTGTGGTATTTTCCAAAAAACTAGAATCTTCCTCCGCATCATTTCCCTCTACTATGGCCTCCAAATATGGATATTAATCACACTGGGGAGTGTGTATTTTCTCTGGCATATCCTTATCATCCCCCCTCACTGGAATCCAGTCATCTGATTTTCATGGGAATCAGTTATCATTCGTCCTTGTCACATTCGCACGTACTGATCAATCTAGATATTTATAATTTGATATGATTCACTCATACCTACTATTGTCACATGATATCCACATAAAACTAATCACAGGTATGTGATAACAAACCATTTCAGCAAGAAACGGGTGTGCAATGGTTTTTTTCTGGTATTTGTCGAACGGCGGGCCAAAGTAATTACCCATGATGAAGAGATGAAGAATGATGGTAGAAATAAAATAAAACATAAAAAAGTGGAATAAACCCCAACCATGTTTTTTTGGACTTTATTTTTTTCACTAGAATGAATAAAAAAGATCCATAATAAAATAAACAATTCACTCAAAAATCCATGTAGATAAATCCCATACCAGTAATAAGACCGATCTGAGAATCAATATGTTGGTTGATTGATTTGTGTTCATTATAAAAATAATAAAAGGAGCTAAATACACAAAACACAAACATCTTACCTTGATTTGGATCAATCACTAGTGAATAATGATTTCACTTCACTATCATTGGCAAGATCCACACGTTCCGCTGCACACTGATTGATAATCCACAATCCAATGGTTGTTGGTCTAAGAAAGAGACTCCAACGCTCTCTCTAATGGTTCTATATATCTCTAGGTTTCAGAGGTAAACTTTAATATCTTCTTATAACTATGATTATATAGAATTTTATTAGGTTAGGTAATTAATCAATTAAATAAATTTAATTTATTTATTTATTTTGATCGTCCTTCCACAACCGCGACTCAATCTAAACTCCTAATTAATTCCAAGGTTATATCATGCCTAGGCTAAAACCCATGATCTAAAATCAACAAAAGACTCATATTTCTGATCTGAACCTCTATTTATAAGTTATTCCACTTTTTTAGGAAAACCACACATATGTATATTTAATGTATTTAATGTATTTCAAAAATTAATTTTGTCAACACCGGTCCTCGGAATCTCACACCATCTCCATTCCTAGATCTGAAAATAATTTGTATAATATTACATAATCAAACATGGAAAAATTGGAGTCACTACAGTCTTCCCAACATAGGGATTTACATCCTAGAAAGCCAAAACAACAGGCTACACAAAGAGATGTGAATACTGAGCACACATCTGAGTATCATACTCCCAGGTGATCTCTTAAAGATTACTGTGCTACCAATGGACACATACTAGGAGAATATATCACACAAAAAATATCTTCTCATATCGATCCTTGATCTCTACCAAGTACTCATAAAGGTAGTGTTATTCTTGATGTCCATATCTCCCCGGTCGATAATGTGTAACAGATTATGCACGTACCTCCTCGGCTACGACATGTGGAAAAAGTTATCTACATAATCTAACTATGATGGTAGAAATAAGTGGTATTCCACCTCTCCAACTATACACGGTATCTATAAACGGTCAATGAATCTCAAAGATAGCTTATCACCCTAGCCAAATCTCTATAATCCTCATAAAGGTGAAACTCATAGGAATACATTGACTCCTACATAGAACTCCAAAGGCCTCCATCATTGGTATGTCTAGGAATTTTTTATGGATCTTTATAGTCCTCATACACTCCTAGATGATGTAAACCTTCTCTATAGGGGATCTCAATAACAAGAGACACATAAGTGCAGACTCTCCTGGGTTACTCCAACATAGTGGTGACCTACTGGGTCGCCCATAAAAGGCCTCAAATGGTGTCATACCAATGGTGGAATGGTATCGGTTGTTTTATAAAAACTCTACCAATTGTAAGTGATCCTCCCAACTATGGCCAAAGTCCAACATGAAATCTCGTAGCATGTCCTCTAGAACCTGAATGGTCCACTATGTTTGGGCTTTAGTATGGGGGTGAAAAGCCATGCTCAAACAAAGATGAGTCCCAAAATCCTCCTTCAATCCCTTCCATAACTGATATGTGAAGTGATCATCATGATCAGAAATGATCATCAAGGGAACTCTATGGATTCGGATTACCTCTTTCATGTAGAGGCATCCCAAGCTCTCTACCGAACCCTACACCCGAATAGCTAGTAAGTGGTATGACTTGGTGATTTGTTCTATGATCACCCATATAGAATCATGTCACCTAGATGTATGTGTTAATATCATCATGAAGTCTTTGTATATCCCATTACACTTCTACTATGGCACCTTAAGGGGTTGATCTAAACTCTCTAGAACCTGGTTCTCATCCTTCACTTGCTGAAAAGTAAAGCATAGAGAGACAAACTCTACAACTATCTTCTTCATCCAGGGACACAAAAACAAACATTTTAGGTCTTGGTATATCTTTCATACACTTGTATGTACCACCAAATGAGATTTATGAAAATCTCTAAAAATATCCTCCTACAACATCACTAGTATCATCGTACATCCTCTAAAAAGAATGGCATTCTCTACATCTTTAGAAATTCCATCAGGATAAAGTCTAGTAAAAATATGAGTATAAAGGGTCTCATAGTCAGTATCACCAATTTGTGCCTCCCTAACTCACTGTAAAATAAAAGGTGTATAAACCATCAACTGGAGGTAAATTTCTCTATCCCCATCCATAAAGGATATCTATAATTAAGCCAACTTCTCTGACGCCTCGCTCAGAAACTAAGAACAAGATCTCCTACTGTGATCATATGATACTTCATTACCCTTACTAAGAGTATAGATAATATCAAGTTCATAATCTTGGAGAAAATATATCCATATCATTTTTATGAAATTATGATCCTTCTAAG
The DNA here is from genome assembly GCA_963277665.1 of Viscum album. Taxonomy (NCBI): domain Eukaryota; kingdom Viridiplantae; phylum Streptophyta; class Magnoliopsida; order Santalales; family Viscaceae; genus Viscum; species Viscum album. The sequence goes on from OY728164.1 coordinate 1,183,168,539, forward strand.
AGGACATATACATGAGACTCTTGTGGTCAGAATAGATGATAAATTGTTCACCCATCAGGTAGTTTCACCACATCTTTAGTGAAAAAATACCACTGCTAACTCAAGATCGTGGGTCATGTAGTTATTCTCATGTGGTATCAACTACTATGAACCATAGGCTATCATTATCTTCCTCTACATTAGAACACAACCAAGACCAATTCTTGAAGCATCGCAGAACACTACATACTTGACATCATCTTCTAGAAATATCATGATGGGAGAACTCATGAATCACTATATCTACACCTAGAAAGATTATTGTAACCTCTATATCCACACAAAAGGCATCACCATTAAATTCAAAGTTGTCAAGGGATCTAATATCCTAGAGAAATCAGGTATGAATATCTAGTAGTATCATGAAAATCCAAGGAAACTATGCACCTCTGTCACACTCTTTGGCTTCTCCCAAGCTAACACTACCTCAACCTTCACCAGGTCCACTGCCACACCATCTACTGAGATAATGTGTCCTAGAAAGTGGACCTCATAAATATAGAATGGGAAATTTTAGATATTACCTTAAATATAGTTCTCTTTGAGTATGTCCAAAACCATTCCCAAGTGTCTCACGTCACTACAAAAAAAATCTTACATTAAAAGGGGTTATAACCTATTATAAATGCTTTAGTGGAAATGTAGTGTTAAAGGTGGTTTTTTTCAAAAGTAGTTGATTTAGAATGGGTTTCAACCCCTTTTAAATCTCACATAAATCTACCAAAAATTGATTATTTAGAAGGGTTTTAAACCCCTTCTAAATAATTTATCAATTTAGGGGTGGTTGAGAAAACACCCTTAAAGTTTCATATATATATTTTTAATTACTCTTGGTTTTTTCACTTCCCTCCCTACATCCCATTCCTGACCTCCCCTCTCCCATTCTCCCAAGCCCCTTCCCTTCCCTTTCCTGACTCCCATTTTTTTAGAGCCTCTACCTGGCACTCTGTTCCCTCCTTTTTCCCACTCCCACCCTGGCAGACCCCCTGCTCCTGCTCCACCCTACACCCCAGCGCTTCACCATCCTGCCTCTCATTACCAATGCATCTTTGTTCCAACCTAGTGTCCTACCTCACACCTCTTGTTCCCTTGGCCATGTAAAATTGATGCCCAACAGGATTTGAACTCAGATCTATACACAGCAGACCCATGCGCGCATACCCCAACCTACCACTATGCCATTTCAATTTCACACACACACGTATATATATATATATATATATATATATATATATATATATATATATATATATATCCACACACCATTATATGTATGTATATTTTATTATTTATTAAAACATATATTATTTATATAGTATATTTAAATAAATTTAAATATATAAACTATATATATTTATATAAACTATATAATTCTATGTATATAAACATATGTTTCTATATTTATAAATAAATCCATATAAATAATTTATACACTTAAATACATATTTATATATTATATACATGTTTATTTAAATAATATTCATAAATAATTATATTTACATATATCAATATATATTTATAAATACATTTATATTTATGTGTGTGTGAGTTTATGTATTTATGTAATATCTATAGATATAATATAATTATAATATATATTTATTTAATTATTTTTATATACTTATATGTGTGTCTATGTGATAATAATATTATTATTAATTATTATTGTTGTTGTTACACCTGTTTTTTAAACTATCAAAAATTATATATTGGTTTTATAAATACAATACATTTATTTTATGATTTATATCATTGATATATTATATTAAATACATTTATATTATAGATTTATGTCAATTATTTAAATATTTAAATATATATCTATATATTATATACATTTTTATTTAAATAATATATATACATATATAATTATTTTCTTAATACTTTTATATAATGTCTTTAAAAATATATTTATTTAATGTATTTCAATACATATATTTATTATTATGTGCATTAATATATATATTTATTTATATAGATTGTATAATATTATATATAATTATTATTATATGAAATACAATTTATAAAAATATTTATATTATAAATAATTAATATTACATGGAATAAAATTTATACAAATATTTATACAATGTTATATGAAATAAAATTTTATATTATATATAATATAAAATCATAAAAATATTATTTAAAAATATATTTATTATTATTATATAAATTATAAAAACTATATGATATTTTTTAAAAATAAATTATATTTATGTATATATTTATATAATATGTTTATACTATTATATTATAAATAATTAATATTATATGAAATAAAATTTATATAAATAAATATATATTAATGTAAATAATGTTATGCAATTATATTTATGTATACATATAAATAAAATTAAATACAATTGAACAAATATTTTATATTATATGTTCATATAATGTATTTAAATACATTTATATATTGTGTAATAGTTTTATATATATATGTATGTATGTATGTATGTATGTATGTATGTATGTATGTATGTATGTATGTATGTATGTATGTATGTATGTATGTATGTATATGTTATGGAAGTTTATTTTAAAAAAATATTGGGGGTTTATGGCCCCTTGTAATCTCTTAAATTAGAGGGGGTTTTGTACCCCCTATAATTTAAAGACATTAGATGGGGTTGTGAACCCCCTCTAATTTGAGATTTTAGAGGGGATTTTGAACCCCCTCTAATTTAATACATTAGAGGGGGTTGTGAACCCTCTATAATTAGAGATATTATAGGGGTTTTGAACCCCCTCTAAAATCCAATTGGATATTTAAAAAATAATGATAAAATTTTAGAAGGGGTCCATAACCCCCTCTAAATTTGATGATTTACAAGGGTTGTAAATAACCCCCATTTGATTTTTATAGAAAATGAATTTATAGGGTGTTCATAACCACCTATAAATTCGATGATTAACAGGGTTTATGTAGAACCCCCCTTAATTATACATAAAATTATTTTAGAGGGGCTTGTGCATAACCCCCTCTAAATAACCCCCTCTAATCTGTAGTTTTTTTGTAGTGAGTGCTCCTCCTCAGACGTCGAGTACACTAGGATATCATCGATAAAGACTACCATGAACCATTCTAATAAGGGATGAATGATATGGTTCATGAGTCCCATGAACACTTATAGGTATTTTTTTATTCCAAAGGGCATCAACAAGTACTCCTAGTGGCCATAGCGACATCTGAATATCATCTTCGATATATCCTGATCCCATAATCTCAGTTGGTGATAGCCTAATCTGGGATCAATCTCGAGAACCATCATGCCCCTCTCAACTAATCAAAGAGGTCACTACTCCTTGGTAATGGATACTTTTTCTTTACATCCACCTAGTTTAGGAAAAGATAATCCACAAACAACCTTAAACTCATGTTTGCCTTCTTGGTGAACAAACCTAGGGCTGCCTTGGGTGAAACATTGGGTCTAACAAAGCCCTTCCAATGAAAGTCCTCTAAATACAGCCTCAGCTCATGAAGCTCTACAAGATCCATCCAATATGCTGGTGTATATATCAAGGTCATCCTGAGGTGTATATCAACATAGAAGAATATCTCTTATTATAGAGGTAAGCCTAGAACATCCTTAGGAAAGATTTCTTTATACTCTACCTCCACTGCTGGGAACTGAAAACTCATAGAATCTACTACACCAAGGGTCATTCTAGCTAAATGATGAGTAATAGGCTACACCCTCCTATGCATGAATTCATCCATCACTTCCTAGGTTTCCTTTTCACCCACAAGAAAAACCTAGTCCCATCCCTATGGACACACCATATCCTTCTCCTAAAATAGTCTATCTAGGCATGAATGGTAAATAATCAGTCCATACCTAAGATGATGTCACAAGTCCTAATCACTGCTACAAAGAGATCCTGATAGGAACTCTCACCTCCAAGATTCAGGTCAGATTGTCAGCATAATCGTGTGATCACTAGGTCATCTCTAGTAGGAGTCTCCAAGCAGAAGGGTCATGTTAAGGGATTAACTGGAATCTCTATGTCTCAAATGAGATAAGTGGAAATAAAGGAATGACTCACACTTATGTCTATCAGTACTATATCCAAGGTATAAATATTCTGATCATACCTCATATCACCCTTAGATCCTCTAGTTCATAATCCTTGACCACCTCCAATTTTCTTCACCGTTTTCCTCTCTAGCTCTCAGAGCCTAGCATGGACCACATGGAAGTGATAGTGGTAAAAATTCGAAATTCCTACCACATCCAGATGCTATCCTAACTCCTCTATCACTTTCTCCACCCTTTGGACCAGTCCACTCTTATCGATTTCTCTTCCTAGGTGCCCCATCCACTATCACCCTGTCAGCCATATGGCGGGTCATACAATCTCATGCATTATATCCCCTGTTGTCATAAAAGTATCACTACCTCTCCTTATGCTGACTAGACCCATCCTGTGATCCTTGAACCACCAAACCTCTATCCTAGGATCACCTCTTGAAATTCCTCGCATGTCTAGGTCCATGAGACTAATGTCATCACCCTACTATCGAAGTCTCTACACTAGTGTTCCCACTTCCAACAAAAACTATTTGTGTCTTTATATCCAAGAAAATCTCGAAAACTAAAGCATTCTCTATCACCCCATCATAGGTAAGAATGAAAAGAGGTATAATGTCGAATCAGATGTCTCTACACGGTCCTCACTCGATGTTCTGAGCCTAAAATAACTGATCAAAAACTATATCTATTGAGTACCTAGAGATATTGGTGAACCTCAATGAAGACTCGGCCACTATCATACTACCCTACTAAAGTTGAAGATTCTCTTGGATACACATAGACCTAATCATAGTTGGAGAAAACTTCTCTCTGAAATGGATCTCAAACTCTAACCATGATAGAGTCACCTCATCGTATGAAAGGATCACTAAACCCCACCATAGTTTTGTAGATCCAATAAGAAGGCTCGCTTCCAGACCACCATATGATCTATCGGTGTCTTGAAAAGACATAAAAATTGAATCAACACTTCAATATAGTCCTCAACCGCCTATGGGTCAGGCTTTCCTTGGAATCTAAGGGGTCATTTCCATTAAAACTCATGAAGCATTCTCAGCATACGCACCTCATCTACCAGTATTGTAGGTACCATATGTTGCTCAATAAGTGGTCGTATAACTAGTTCACTGCCTGTAGGTAACACTTATGAAATAGACCCATGTATTGATGACTCATTACTAAGGGGATCATTCTCATGATTCTGATGTTGAATCCTAGCTATAATACATCATGAAGACTTCCTGAAATAGATAATATGTACCAAGATCAATGAGTATATCTAGAGAGAAGACTCAAGAAGGATATGGAAACCACAACCCATTCCTATATGATGCATGTACCAATTTTTTTCCCTGTAACTAAAGTCTATATGTACTGAGTCTAAAGGTAGGTGATCAGAGTCCCAGTGTATGGATATGTCGACTACTACACCAACATTATATTCCCTATCCTAAAATCCAAACTTAAAACACACAACACTATTACCCCAATCCAATATCACAGACTCTCGTCCTAAGGTAGAACTGAATTCTCTGATACCATTTCATCATGACCCATCCTAATGGGGCCCATGTCACAACGATCCAAATTCCACCTCCATAGGCTATGGGGTGGCGACTAGCACTGAGTAGGCATACCACTCACATGGGAGGACATAGCCTAATGTACTTATACACATGCACACATATCCAAGACAATAAAATGCTAAAATGTAAAAGAAGTGATAAAAATTCATACATGCATCTAAATACCACAATCATAGTATGAATAAAAAGTATTAAAATCAAAAAGGGATCAATACAAGCCCAGCATAAAGACTTTAAAAACAAGTCCAAACTGAAAGTTTAAAATGGAAATGTTGTCAAGGTAACCATCAGAACACACCTCAGTCTATCTTGATCACTAATATTTTACTGGTCCTAGTACCTCTATGACTATATCAAAAGGTTGATCGACTGCATAAGACATGAAATGTGTAGGAAAATCCCATATTGGGGTGAGAATAACAATAAACAGTAGGACACCCTAAAATAACTAAGCATATAACAACAGGAATAAAATTCATCAAAACATAGGTATATATATATAACAAATATAATAATAATATCCCAATATACTCAATAAAGACAAACTATCTCAAAGTAAAGTCACAACTATAATTCTATTTTGGGAATCTTGCTCGAAGGTTCCACATAACACTCCTCCAAGAAATCATGATCTATGAGTTAGATAGCACTGATGGTGTCCTTATGAGATTTCATGCTCATTGGGTCTCTCCATAAAATGTACATATAGGGAGTCTAAAGATAACGACACACAGATGATGATCACACCTAAGGAAATGGGATATACTAATAACTCAATTTGGAATAACCCGCTAAGTAAAGGACTGATACCCACATAGTGTTGGTCATGATGATACCAAGAACTCCACCTAGAGAAAATGATGATAAAGGATCTAACTCCAGGTCTCACATAAGGACTCTGACAACTTTATCCAAAAGTAACACTAAATTTATTCACATCCCATGAGTTGGATTTGATTCCATACTGACCCCTAGGGAATGGATTAAGAGAACACTCCCTGACGAAACATTTCCAAGCTGAAGAGGAAAAGGGCCCCAATCTATCTTTGAAATAGTACATGGAATGTACTAGCAGGGAATAATATGTTCTTTTGAAACTAGGTCCAGCTCGTGTATCATGACTTGTGAATGTGTTGGTGTCACGAACCAAATCTGGTCACCACCGAAACCAGTGCCAAACCTGGACCGTAACAAGGCCCGAAGGGCGTTCCCGATCCCCACAGGCTGGCACAAGTGCCCGGGTATCATAAAATGAGAATTGGGAACGATTTACCCGAGTTTATAAACTTAAAACAACAAAAGAATCCAATAAAACGAATCTGGATTTTTCAAACCAAACAATCTTTTACATAAATTCAGAACTGAATTACATAGCTTAAAATAATTCAAAAAGACTATACCAAAGGTACAAAACAAAAATGTAATAGCCCAAGAACCCTCATGGCATGGGGCAACTCCCTCAAGCCACCTCCACGACACTCTATCACGATGGACCGCTAAAAACCCGAACCAAAGGCATAAAACCTGTACCCAAACCTGTGACATAAAATAAGCAAGTCTACTTACACCCAAAGGTGTAAGTAGGGTGTGAGCGAAATCCCAGTAGGATACCACCTCTATGAGATTCCATGTGATAAACATTTCATGACAAAAAGCATTGCATGTTTTGTAAATAATAAATGCTAGTTACAATTTTCTAAAGGATGAAATAATAAATGAAAACAGTTTTCATGTGAGATAATTTTAAAGGAAAAACAATTTTAAAATAAATGACAAAGCTACTGAATTTTCCAGCCAACAATACCGTATACCGACGGTAAGTACAAAGGATCTAATGAGCACAAGTAATAGGAAATAACCCCTAGGCACTAGCTAGCTGTGGGTCCCAGGTACCTCGTATCTCGGTGAGAGTAACCACAAAAAAATATCCATTCTCGTGCACGAGCCACTAGTAGGGATCATACCCATAACCTAGTGGTCCCCAATCATCATCATCATTGTTTAGTTAGAGTTGTAAGCATCAATCTTGCTAAGTGAAACTGAGGCCAAACCCCACGGATTCACTAGCATACTAGTACACGTCCACCCACCTAGATACTCGGGTTTTCCCTTTGTGCTCAAACAAGTTCAACAATCCAAGAAGTATAGTTTTCACATGCAAATATCAATTCCACATCACACATTAACCAAACAGCCCCATGTACATCACACAAGTCACAAATTCCACTATTCATTCAAATGCATTTTGAAATCAAACTCACACACCAAAATTCCCTACAACACTTTTCACATTTCTTTAACACTTACACAAATCCTTTAAATGATTTTATAAAACCATTACAAGATATTCAACTCAAAAAACATCCCACACACATGTCACATAATACCCTTCTCACCTTCACAATTCATTTTATCAATAAACTCACACGAAACATCCCACACCCGTGTTTCTCACACAAAACACAATTTAGTAAAACATTTCAGAAATTTATAAAACATTCTAAAAATGTTTGACATCTCAAATCATCACTTTACCATTAAAAAACCCACATTAGGTGAACACACTCACCCAAACAGTACATATAAACTCTTTCCCAACTTTGTTTAACAAAATAAAACATTTGCAATTTTTATAAAACAAACCCAAGAGGTATAACCATTGTTTGCACTCTAAACCCATTTCAAACCCCTCATTCAAAACCAAAATCATAACAATAACAATCCAAAACAGAATTTTCAGCCCTAAAACAATTATTAAAGCACCCCCAAATGTTATAAAAATACATCAAATAATACCACAAAGATACACATGAAAAACACACGTTTTTATAAATCTCCTTCAAAAAGTACAACACAGTTTTACAACTTAAACTCATTCAAAAAACCTGTTTTCAAGGCCCACATGATAATAAGGAATTAACAAAACAGAATTGGCAGCCCCTTTCAAGACTAATAAATCACTTTCATATGTTATAAACTAAATCCAAACATTACCCCAAGAGTCACACATGAAAAGTACCCAATTTCAAGCTAAAATACAACTAAAAATTAAATGTTTAACCAAATTCATCAAAAACAGTTTTCAAACCACACAAGACAGATTATAAACATACTAAATTAATAAAACAAGCAAGCTAACTCATCATAAAATGGTTACACATGGAATCACCTACCTTTTGAGTCGAAACCCACAAAATTTGGTGTGAAACCTTAAGCGCACCACCGCCGCACCACAAGGAATATAAATCCAGACCTAGACCACCAAAAATTTACCTAAAAGATACCAAATCAGACCTTAGGATATAACCCTAACTTCTGGACATGAGGAACTTCAAGAAATAGGAAATAAAACAAAAAGAGGATGGAGGGAACCAAGAAGGAGTTCCCTTACTTGAAATATCTTGAAGAAATCGGCCCCAATCCACCCAAATATGAATCTCCAAGTACCCAAAACTGGTATGGAGGTTCGAAGGAGTAATATTAGGTCATGTGGGAACTGAAATGGGGAAAAATGATGAAAATTGAAGGAGTTATGAAAGATTCATTTTACCTCGTCAAATCTGGTCGATTTGAGAAAGAGTATGAGATATTGCCCTACTTCGCAGCTCTCCTGAGCTCCAAAATTGCGAAACAGATAATGGGGGAAATCCTCGGGGTATTGGCTTTGAGAGGGAGGTGGAATCACGGGAAAACAGTAAAAAATGAATGAGATATGAAAATTTTAAAAAAACAATTTAAAGCAGGAAATGGGCCTACGGGCAGGCCCATTACCTAAATCAAAAACCCAAATCCATCATGATTTTGGATTTATATGTGGTCCAAAGGGATATGGTGGTTTTAATATATCAGTTTATTCCAATTGGGAAGTGTAATGGGTTTAAAATAGTAAAAATTGAAGGAGTTATAGAAGAAACAAAATTAGTGTTTAAATCTGGAATTGGGCTCGCGGTTTGGCCCAAATTTTCAAAACCCACCATTTTCACCAAAATGAGTGGTAAACCCCCCAAAAAAAATCAGTAATGGAAATTAAATGAAATATTAATATATATAAAAGTCACATGTGTGACAATTCTCCCCACCATAATACTTTCCGCCCTCGGAAAGCCACACCAAGGAAAAAAAACACCAAACCCAACCGACAGGCAAAAAAAAATGGACTCATTTTCTAAGCTTTGCCCCCAAAGGCCAAAACACCTCCAGTGATCAATTAAGGAAGGAATACTTAACAACAAAAACATACACCTCATTACTGAAATTATCAAGCACATTCAAGATTTTTTTTTCCTAAAATAATACTCCTCAAACACTATCTGAACAAGGCTCAATAAATTTACCCAAACAAACAAGAACATCGAACAAGGTTACACTTACCTTGATATAACTAAACCATTGAGAAATATCCAATCCCAAAATTTACTCAAGGAAGATGTATGTGGTTATATAGCTTCGAACGAGACTGCCCACATCCAATCCAAGACCAAGTACAAAAGTGAGTTACTGGTACAAGGATACACAAATGGGCTCCCCAACCATAAGAGACAACTTATTTTTTTTTCCGAGAAGAATCAAGACACTAACAGGGGAGCCCCGAACAAAATCCCCAGTACAAGGGGTAGAATCCCATTAGGCTTTTTCAAAATAATATACGTGAGACTCATAGTGGTTCTCCCCACCATAAGAACCATCCATCTTAACTGACCAATATGGGCCGGCATAGAAAAACCCCAAAACATAAAGAGTTGGGACGACAACACGGTTAGCCCGCACAGTTTGGGAAACTATGTGCTAACCATGTGGATCCTTATACCTACATGGTTTTCTAGGGAACGGTTACTAATAAGTGTTCACTCAACATGTCTAGAAATATCTAAAACCTTTCCCCCAAACCCAAAGGGAATCAAAGGGGAAAAGAAAGTCATTGGGAAATAACATGGGGATGAGGCCCGCCACCTCTTTCCACCGAACGTGAACAAATGAAGAAAGATGACAACAACAAATGTTTAAACTATTCTCTTCTCTCATACTAAGAACATTTATTTGTTCAAGGTTAAAAACTGCCCTGGGATTTCCTCTGACTACGTGCCAGCTTCTCTCCGGGACCTATGGTTGGAGCTGGAATGATTGAAGCATCTTTGGCCTCGTAGTTAGGATTTGGAAACCCCCAAATAGAATTTCTTCTTATGATTCTACAAACAACTACACGCAATCCCATATGGGTTCACCCAGACATAACACACTCCAGAACTCTCTTTACCCTAACTTTTAAATTCACTGAAATAAGGGTTTAGAGGATGCACTCACATCACACCCTGCTTCTTCTGGTGAGAAACAACAGAAATAAAGGACACATATAAACACATTCCTCTAAAATAGAGGATTTCGAGATCTCCCAACAGGAAAAATAGTTTTGAAAGAAAAAAAAAATAGACTCACATAACATTGTACAACTTTACCTTCGACGAATTAGGTAGCTTAAGAAACTAAGGTCTCTTTCAACCATCCAAAAGCACTCTTACGCAACAAGAGGATCCGAAAAAAAACCAAGAAAGTAAATGGTGTAGAATCATTCTACAAATCTCATGAAAAGATTCCTTACATTGATCAACTGGAGGATTTTCCAATGGCAAAACAATCCGTGTTGCACTTCAGTTGTGTACTAAATCTTAATGGGGGAGCACCTTATCCAATGAGAGAACCCAAGGACCCAACCAAGCTGGTTCATTGGTAAAAACATGAAACAAAAAAGATCCAAACTCATTAATGGAACCATCTTAATGGTATCCCGAAACATATATCATAGGAGACTACTAACCGGACCTTTTACCTACCTTTCCGACCAAACACAAACCCCAAAAAAACAGTTCGAACAGGAAGGGTTCTTAGACTCAAAACATCCCACAACATCAACATTTTCCAAAAATATACAATATACACCATCCCAAACAATTCATCAAGAAATCATGTTTTTCTTTAAAACCATTTCTGAAAAAAAAACGGTTCAGCGGTGAGCGTATCCACCAATGGTACCCTGTGGGCCTCACACATGCATGTTTTTGTGCCACACCACGCACCCTCCTCATATCTGTCCTGGAACTCATCCAGTCATGCCATCAACCATATATCATCCCATATAACCCCATGAATGTGGTCACTCATGGAAATACCAAAGGTCAATGCACTAATTCTTTCCACTTTTCAAAACCAAAACGGTCAACCAACACATCATTACTATCAAAACCACTAACCAGGAGGTCGAACCCAAATTACCGCATAAAAAAAAACTTTTCAGAAAGGCACAATCGTTCCAATGAAAACTCACATTCAAGTTATTTACATCAATTTCAAAACATCTCATCCCATAAAAAAACATTTTAATAGTTTAGAAAACTTTAATGGGAACACTTTTTCAAAACCAACTTCAATATAGTTTCTGCTTTCAAAAGAGGTGTAAGAACACAATTTTCCATTTCAAAATAATTCTGAATATTCAGTTCCACCATTTCATAAATCAAAACATTTCATATTTATTTGAAAATAATTTCACGAAAACATTACACTTCCTAAAACCAAGTCACTTTAAAACCAAAGTTCCAAGATTTCAAAACTAAAGAACACTAGACAATGCGAGAGGAAACTAGTTTCAGTGGGTGACTTGGACATATGGTTGGCGGCCATATTCCAATCACTTCACTGTCACAGAGAGTGTTCTAGGGAATATCCCAGGCTCCACTTGGCTTGCCAGACCCTGCGAGCTCATTGAGACCATTAACCCAACTCTCTTTTCATTTCCCCTAATCATCATCAAACCAAGAAAACCAAAAGACATAGACAAATCCCAACTTCCCCTGGTGACTTGAATCCTGAAATGAGGTGTGGTGATCAAGCACACTACCCATAACCAGAATTACATGTCCCAAAAATCATAACTCTATACTATCCTGACTATTTCCCAAATAACATGACTCCAATGGAGCGAACCTCCTCTGATACCATTTTGTCACGAACCAAATCTGGTCACCACCAAAACCAGTGCCAAACTTGGACCGTAACAAGGCCCGAAGGGCGTTCCCGATCCCCACAGGCTGGAACAAGTGCCCGGGTATCATAAAATGAGAATTGGGAACGATTTACCCGAGTTTATAAACTTAAAACAACAAAAGAATCCAATAAAACGAATCTGGATTTTTCAAACCAAACAATCTTTTACATAAATTCAGAACTGAATTACATAGCTTAAAATAATTCAAAAAGACTATACCAAAGGTACAAAACAAAAATGTAATAGCCCAAGAACCCTCATGGCATGGGGCAACTCCCTCAAGCCACCTCCACGACACTCTATCACGATGGACCGCTAAAAACCCGAACCAAAGGCATAAAACCTGTACCCAAACCTGTGACATAAAATAAGCAAGTCTACTTACACCCAAAGGTGTAAGTAGGGTGTGAGCGAAATCCCAGTAGGATACCACCTCTATGAGATTCCATGTGATAAACATTTCATGACAAAAAGCATTGCATGTTTTGTAAATAATAAATGCTAGTTACAATTTTCTAAAGGATGAAATAATAAATGAAAACAGTTTTCATGTGAGATAATTTTAAAGGAAAAACAATTTTAAAATAAATGACAAAGCTACTGAATTTTCCAGCCAACAATACCGTATACCGACGGTAAGTACAAAGGATCTAATGAGCACAAGTAATAGGAAATAACCCCTAGGCACTAGCTAGCTGTGGGTCCCAGGTACCTCGTATCTCGGTGAGAGTAACCACAAAAAAATATCCATTCTCGTGCACGAGCCACTAGTAGGGATCATACCCATAACCTAGTGGTCCCCAATCATCATCATCATTGTTTAGTTAGAGTTGTAAGCGTCAATCTTGCTAAGTGAAACTGAGGCCAAACCCCACGGATTCACTAGCATACTAGTACACGTCCACCCACCTAGATACTCGGGTTTTCCCTTTGTGCTCAAACAAGTTCAACAATCCAAGAAGTATAGTTTTCACATGAAAATATCAATTCCACATCACACATTAACCAAACAGCCCCATGTACATCACACAAGTCACAAATTCCACTATTCATTCAAATGCATTTTGAAATCAAACTCACACACCAAAATTCCCTACAACACTTTTCACATTTCTTTAACACTTACACAAATCCTTTAAATGATTTTATAAAACCATTACAAGATATTCAACTCAAAAAACAGCCCACACACATGTCACATAATACCCTTCTCACCTTCACAATTCATTTTATCAATAAACTCACACGAAACATCCCACACCCGTGTTTCTCACACAAAACACAATTTAGTAAAACATTTCAGAAATTTATAAAACATTCTAAAAATGTTTGACATCTCAAATCATCACTTTACCATTAAAAAACCCACATTAGGTGAACACACTCACCCAAACAGTACATATAAACTCTTTCCCAACTTTGTTTAACAAAATAAAACATTTGCAATTTTTATAAAACAAACCCAAGAGGTATAACCATTGTTTGCACTCTAAACCCATTTCAAACCCCTCATTCAAAACCAAAATCATAACAATAACAATCCAAAACAGAATTTTCAGCCATAAACAATTATTAAAGCACCCCCAAATGTTATAAAAATACATCAAATAATACCACAAAGATACACATGAAAAACACACGTTTTCATAAATCTCCTTCAAAAAGTACAACACAGTTTTACAACTTAAACTCATTCAAAAAAACCTGTTTTCAAGGCCCACATGATAATAAGGAATTAACAAAACAGAATTGGCAGCCCCTTTCAAGACTAATAAATCACTTTCATATGTTATAAACTAAATCCAAACATTACCCCAAGAGTCACACATGAAAAGTACCCAATTTCAAGCTAAAATACAACTAAAAATTAAATGTTTAACCAAATTCATCAAAAACAGTTTTCAAACCACACAAGACAGATTATAAACATACTAAATTAATAAAACAAGCAAGCTAACTCATCATAAAATGGTTACACATGGAATCACCTACCTTTTGAGTCGAAACCCTCAAAATTTGGTGTGAAACCTTAAGCGCACCACCGCCGCACCACAAGGAATATAAATCCAGACCTAGACCACCAAAAATTTACCTAAAAGATACCAAATCAGACCTTAGGATATAACCCTAACTTCTGGACATGAGGAACTTCAAGAAATAGGAAATAAAACAAAAAGAGGATGGAGGGAACCAAGAAGGAGTTCCCTTACTTGAAATATCTTGAAGAAATCGGCCCCAATCCACCCAAATATGAATCTCCAAGTACCCAAAACTGGTATGGAGGTTCGAAGGAGTAATATTAGGTCATGTGGGAACTGAAATGGGGAAAAATGATGAAAATTGAAGGAGTTATGAAAGATTCATTTTACCTCGTCAAATCTGGTCGATTTGAGAAAGAGTATGAGATATTGCCCTACTTCGCAGCTCTCCTGAGCTCCAAAATTGCGAAACAGATAATGGGGGAAATCCTCGGGGTATTGGCTTTGAGAGGGAGGTGGAATCACGGGAAAACAGTAAAAAATGAATGAGATATGAAAATTTTAAAAAAACAATTTAAAGCAGGAAATGGGCCTACGGGCAGGCCCATTACCTAAATCAAAAACCCAAATCCATCATGATTTTGGATTTATATGTGGTCCAAAGGGATATGGTGGTTTTAATATATCAGTTTATTCCAATTGGGAAGTGGAATGGGTTTAAAATAGTAAAAATTGAAGGAGTTATAGAAGAAACAAAATTAGTGTTTAAATCTGGAATTGGGCTCGCGGTTTGGCCCAAATTTTCAAAACCCACCATTTTCACCAAAATGAGTGGTAAACCCCCCAAAAAAAAATCAGTAATGTAAATTAAATGAAATATTAATATATATAAAAGTCACATGTGTGACAGTTGGTGTCCATGCCTGAGTATATGGTGTGTTAGATCCCATGTACTCCTGGTCGTGTATGTGCTCATCTATCCATGTTTGTTTATGTCTATCCATTCTCATGACCATGATCATGTACCATCCCAAGTACACGTCGATCTTCCAGTTTGAGTCACACACCATGTGACTGGGGTCACACACTGTGTGATATTTAACTTTTTTTGGAAACCCTAGCATCACACTAGGGGTCCCACACACCATTTAATCCCATATTACACACCGTGTTTTGTAGTATTTTCTAGAAATATAGAAACATTCTCCACTTTTTCATCCACTCCATCTGCCTCCAAATGTGTCCATGAATCACACTAGTGAATGTGGATCCACTCTATATGAGCCTTATCCTCTCCACTATCCAGATTAGGGTCATTCATTTTTCATGAGAATCAGTTATCATTCGTCCTCATTGTCATTTCTTGTACCGCTTGAACTAGAGGTCTCCAATTTAATCCAATTCACTCATCACTAACATCATCACACAATCCCCATGTCAAACTGATCCTAGATCAGTGATAACAATCCATTACCCCAAGAAAGGTGTGCACAATGGTTTGTTATCTGGTATTTGTCAGACCATAGGCCAAAATAATTGCTCATGATGAACAGATGAATAAATATGAGATAAATCCAAGAAAACATGAAAAAGAGGAAAAAAACCACATCTGGGTTCAGTTATCCTCAACTTTTTTCATTATAAATACAAATAAAAATTCTTAATAAAATAATAAATTCACCCAATAATCCTCGCAGATAAATCCCATACCCACATGTGACTGATCCATGAATCAATTTTTTGTTCAATTGATTCGTGTTCATCATGTAAATAATTGAAGGAGATAAATCCACACAAAAAAAACATCCTTCCTCAATTTGGATCAATCTCTAGTGAATAATTATCACACATCATTGTCATTGGTGATATTCACACATTTTGGTGTAGACTGATTGAAGATCCATGGTCTGGTGGTTGTTCTTTTAATAAGTATCCTACAATGGTTCTCTAGATCTCTAGGGTTTAGTGGCTAACCCTGTGATATCCTTATAACTACACTTATGTATAATTTTCTTAGGTTGGAAAATTAATTAAAAAAATTTATTTATTCAATTATTTTATTTTAAACGTCCTCCCATGACCACACCTCAACCTAAATTCCAAACACATTACATGGTTATATCACACCTAGGGTAAAACCCATTCTCTAAACTCAATGGAAGCCTCGGATTTTGGTTCCATTACTACATTTATAAGTTATTTCAATTTTTTAGGAAAACCATGTGCCCGTAATTTTAATATATTTAATATATTTTAAAAATTAATTTTGAGCACACCAGGCCTTGAAATCTCACAGTGTCTCTCTGCCTAGCTCTGAAAATAATCCATATAATATTCCAAAACAAAACATGGGAAAATTTTTGTTCTTAAAAAGAATATAATTTCAATTACTAATTTAAAGTTAAAGGGTCTGAAATCACATGGTTTTTTTATTTTGATGCAAGATCTAATGTATGTAGATTTACATTGAATTTTTTCAAAGAATGTATATATAATTTTACCAAAATCTGCTTCTTTTTCAAAGCTATAAACATCAAATTTATAGACTCGGTGAAATTCCCACATATGGAAAAAAGAAATTACTATCATATTATATAAATTGGAGATTTTATTACTTCCATCATTATTTGGTATGACGGTTCACTTGATGGTTCACTTGTCAAGAGATATTCGACTATGTAGTCCTATACATTATAAATGGATATACTCCATTGAATGATATATAAATATTTTCAAAGGGTATTTCAAAAATTGAATTCATCCAAAAGGTTGTATTTCGGAGTGATGTATTGTTAAAGAATTCATTGAATTATTTACCAACTACCTGTTTGATGTGAAAATCATTGTTCTACCAAAATCGCATCACACCAGGTGGCTTGTGGGTGAAGAAATTTCTAGAATAGTTGTTATCCCAATTACTATTACATATTAGGAGCAAGATCGCCTTTATATTTTTCAAAATATTTTAGATTTTTCCCCATATGTTGAAACCCATAAAGTAATAATTAGGCATTTAAAACCATCAAAGTATAGAATCTAGATATCAAATACACATAATTAATGGATTATAGGATGGTTTTTGAGACAACATTTTAAAGGATTCAACTAAAAATATGGATTCAATTTCATAATTATTTATGGATATCCAGAGGAACAAGTGTTCATGTATTATCTTACAATGGTTATGTAATTAATGGTTATATGTTTTATACAAATGAACATGATTAATGAAGTAACATGAAAAATAGTGGAGTTACACTTGTTCCTGAAACAATGTATGTATTTGGTACCAAGGATAAAAATCTAATTTATGAAAATATTTCATACCTTGTCATCATCAAAAAAATATGGGAGTGGGATTATAAAACATTCAAAGTGATGATTTTTAAATTCAACTGGTTTGATAATAGGACTATTGTAAAAATAGATGAATTGGGATTCATGAAAGTGGATTTCAATAAGTAAGGGTACAAAGATGAACCATTTATAATGGAATCATAGGTTGTACAAGTATTTTATGTTTGAGATCCCACAAATTTAAAGCATTCAATTGTTCTGTTATCGACTAAAACCACTAAAAGTTCAAATGTCAATTCAACTAAGGATATCCATTTCATTGGGATGTCACAATCATTTCACAATGGTTCCAATGTATACAGGGTATTTTATATCAGAGGACACCACAATAAAATGATTTGGATAACTGATAAAGGGGTAAAATCCATTCAACCTTTCAAAAAAGAGAGTTAAATAATCAAGTTATATTTTTTATAATATACATTGTGTTACCTCATATTCTTATCTATTCACTATAACATTTAAATAATATAAATTAAATGTTCAATAAATTATGAATATAATTACTTATGCATATACTAATGCTCCCAATTCTATGGAACACTAGGTTTCTCAACATGTTGGTGCTCCCAATACAGTGGAACAACAAGCTTATGCACAAGATGATGCTACCAATCTAGAGGAACAACATATAGATCTTTTTGAAGTCAAGTAAATGGTAGACAGTGAAAAACCCATGTCCCATAAAATATAGGATTTTCATATCATAAAAATTTTAGAAAAAATTATTAAGGAGTGAAACAAAGATATCAAATTTGAGGTTGGATGGATTGCACGTGGACGTATTGTTAACCCCAACAAGGATATATTTATTAGTTACATTGGACTCACCACTCGCATGTGCATGCTGATTGATTTAGATTCATGTAATAACATTTTTTTCATTATTAAGACACTAATTTTGGAATATATTAGGTTAAAATTGTGATATACTTTCTTTATTTTACTAAAAAACACAACAATAAAATATTGACTTGCTATTCATTATCTCTTATAGAGTGAATTTATAGTAGATGACTCCCAAATGAAAATTATATTAATGATCATAATAAAGGATCATAGAGTATTTTACCCAATTTTTATGAAGTATCATCTCAAATATGCTAATGGGAAAACAAACATGCACCCACCACAGACATATACACACCTGGTAAACTAACAAGCATGGGATGCGTTTATTGGTCATCATGAGGGGACATATTTTTAGGTTCATTGTGATTGGTAATATATTTCCATATAATATATGTATTAATCACTTTGATTAAGAATTTTTAATTTATGAAATATAAATTGAGTGGTTAAAATAATCAATGAGTAGAAAATCCAACATACCCCTATCATAAAGCAAGGATGGAGTATGCTTAACTTAAAAAAATGGTATGTATTTTAAATGTATTGTAATAATTATATGTTATTTGAAACAAAAACATAATTATGTTCCTCTATTTATATAAATATTAATTAATTTAAATCTAAATCCACTTCCATCCCACGTCATATGCTATGGAAGGAAGCACATATAAATAAAGAAGGGATACTAATATATGAAAACACACAAAAATGTGGAAAGTATGTTTAAGTATGACATAATAAAAAAAATTATTTAAATTGGTATTAAATAATAATTTTTACTTATTTTCCTATATTTTTTATCTAACTTAGACATAAGAATCACAATCAGTTGTACCTGATGAACAACTACTATTAATGGCCTTAAAGTTTCTATAATAGTATGGTTAGGTCAGAGGTCTTGGTTTTGGGGTCTCACCCTGAACATATTTTGAGAAAATATATGAACAACATGATAAGGATAATAAAATGGAAGAGTTATAGGAATGATTAGTTTCTCTAGAATAAAAAATTAATCGGAAGTTAGAGTTTCTAGAAAATGTTATAGGAAAGAATAAATGTGAAGAAAAAACACAAGAATAGCCACTATGTGAAGATCCCCCACCTCCCATTGACTTTAAGGTGATTAATTCCCATAAAAGAGATATATTATAAGAGATAATCAATATTTTCATAATTTTTTCTATGAAATGTGAATCAGGAGAACACTGATACCTTTCCTAAACTAATATTATACATAGTAAAAATGATTGTGATTTATATATATAAACACCCACCCATTACCTTATTACAAGGGGTACCATGTGTAATATCCAAGGAGAAATTATACAAAACAAAAGACTTCCAATATGTCATGGGTGAGTGGGGACTCACATAGCTCACAAGTGAATAATCGAGAAACCTATTTCACTTGATGATGCAGATATACATAGGGTTGATCAAGCTATTGGAACTTTCATAGAATGGATATTAGATCTTCTAAAAATACATGTTGACAATGAGGTATTCATTTACAATTTATTTTTTTATGAAAAGTCGTTAACAATTAATGAAAAAATGCTTGAACCGATCAATGTTATTATATACAGACAAAGGGAAGGGGTGAAATGGAAGGTTGAATCAAAATGATCTAAAGGATCTACCAACCAATCAAAAATGTCTTCAAAAAGTACCTTTACCCCACCTTTTAAACTTACACATTTTCTAACATCAAAGGTTCATGTGGATACAATGTTAGAAAGTTGTGATATGACCGCAATTTATTTTGAAAAATAGATGTATGGAGAGGTCATTATAGACTATATTAGTCTTGACAATGTAAATTAAATCCTCACACATTAATGTCTAGGAGTCTTAGTTGTAAATATATACATGAGGTGTGTTTTCATGATTAATTTGTCCAATAGATGATCTATTATGCTAATTATGAATGAATATTATTCATAATCTTTTCAGGTGTATATATCGTTACTATTTGAATGGAAACCCCTGTGAATGAAAATTTGGACTCATTATTCTTCACTTCACTTCTACATAAGAATTGTCATTGGAAACAAAGAAATATGAAGGAATAGTGGATAATTTATCCACAATGTTTGAAGGAAAACTTATAGATAAAATAATCATCTTAATACCTATGATACAGGAGTGAAACTTTAAAATTTAATCATATTAAATATAATTTCATTAATTTAATTACTTAATCCTTTTTTAATGTATAATTGGTTACTCATTATATTCAATTAAGATACTCTAAAGATTTATGTTCTAGATTCAATGCATTCATACCCAAAAAATTGACCACATGGGATGACGTTTATCAATTTATAATACACTACATGATATGTTTTAAAAAAATGTCATGTTATATATTTTATATTATTTTTTAATGAAAATTATTTTATGATAGGGTGATGTTTAAATATCATTAAAATCATGGAATGAGGACAATCTATTATCACAAGGAGCCCATCGACTTTTATAAGTGTATAAGTGTTTGGGTATATATAATAAGATTTCAATACCAAAACAAATTACTTATTTTAATCAATGTTTCTTTGGTATCCCAAAAAAACTAATGGAAAATATTGTATTTATTTTGTTTGTAAATTTATAAAATATATCATAAACCATCAATAAACTATCATCCCTGAAGAGGTATTTTCAAAGATAATTACAATTTCATTTAAAATATTTATTAATAATTTGTTTATTTATATTTTTATATTACTACTAGGACTATAGATAGTAATTTTATTAAAAATATGAAACATATTTGTTTTGAAATGAATGTTAAGAATACCTAGTGTCAAAATATATAAAGACATCATGAATAGGTGAATTCCGACTACTTATTTAGTTGATTTTTTTCATAATTTTCTATACATTTTTTAGTTAATTTCCTTATAATTTTTATCTAATACTTTATGAAAACAATCCATCCATAAGTTATTTATGTCATATAGGAATCGACAACACCTCAATCCTATAAACGGTGTCTCTTGTATGACTCAAAGTGTTTGTTTTTAGTTTAAAATTGACATTGTAGTTAAAAAACAAGTGACATACTCAAAACTAAGAAAATTCATTTAGATAGTTTTTAAACTGTATGAAAAATATTTTAATGTCATTTGTGATGTGAATTAATTATCCACATCTCAATTTGATACACAGTGTGCCCAATATGACTCAGAGTGTCCATTGTCAATTTAAAATTGACAATTTAGTTAAAAACTTGTTTCACTAACTAAAAACTGAGAAAACACACTTGGATTGTCTTGATACTTTAGTAAAAATACTCATAAGTAATTTTTTACATATAAGAATTAGTCTTATGTAAAATTGACACACTTTGTGATTGGTATGACTCAAAGTGTCTGTTTTCAGTTAAAATTGATATTTTGGTAAAAAAGACATGTGACATACTCAAAACTAAGAAAAAGACTTTGTATTGTCTTGATGCTATTTTAAAATTACCCATAAGTCATTTTTGATGTGTAAGACTCAACTATATTCCAATCTGATGTACGGCATGGCCGGTATGACTCAAAGTGCATGTTTTCGGTTTAAAATGACAATTTAGTAAAAACCACAAGTGACATACTCAAAATGGATAAAATGAATTCAGGTTATTTTTATACATTAGAAAAATGATCCATAAGTAATTTTTGATGTTTAGGAATAAACCAAACCTCAATATGACACATGGAGTGACCATTATGACTCCAAGTGTGTCTTTTTATTTAAAACTAACATTTTAGTAAAAAAGACAAGTGACGTACTCAAAACTGATAAAATGTATCCATATTGTTTTTATACTTTATTAAAATGATCCATAAGTCATTTTTGATATATGGGAATCATGTACACCTCAATCTGATACACAATGTTCCCAGTATGCACCTCAATCTGATATTCACCTCAATATGATATTCACCTCACTCATTCGAATTATTTTGATAATTTTATAAAATGATACATATTTCATTTTTTATGTGTAGTAATCATCTTCACATAAATCTGATGCATGGTGTGACTGGTATGACTCAAAGTGTGTGTTTTCAGTTTAAAATGATATTTCAATAAAAATAAAATTACATACTTGAAACCAATAAAACACATTTGAATTGTTTTTATACTTTATAAAAATGATCCATAAGTAATTTTTGATGTTTAGGAATTAGACGCACCTTAATTCGATGCACAGAGTGACCGATATGACCCCAAGTGTGTCTTTTTATTTAAAATTTACATTTTTGTAAAAAAGAAAAGTGACATACTCAAAAAATAACAAAATCATTTATATTATTTCAATAATTCATTAAAATAATCCATAATTTATTTTTTATGTGTAATAATCAGTCTCACTTCAATTTGATAAATGGTGTGCTCGGTATGATTCAAAGTGTCTGTTATTAGTTTAAATTTTACTTTTTAGTTCAAAATGTGTGTCAGTCACTAAAAATATTGAAAATGTGATGGTATTGTATTTATATTTAAATAAAATGATTCATAAGTTATTTTTGACATATAATAATCAGTTTCACATCAACCTGACATGTGATGTGACTTGTATGACTCAAAGTGTGTGTTTTCTATTTAAAATTACATTTTAGTAAAAAAATAAATGACATACTAAAAATTGATCAAACGCATTAATATTATTTTAATACTTTAGTAAAATGATCCATAAGTCATTTTTGACATGCATGAATTAGTCAAACTTCGATATGGAATATAGTGTGACCAGTACGACTCAAAGTGTGGGTTTTCAGTTTAAAATGACATTTTTTTAAAAACCACAAGTGAAATACACAAAACCAAGCAAACACATTTAGATTATTTTTATACTTTATAAAAATTATCAGTAAGTCATTTGTGATTTTTAGGAATTATTTGTACCTAAATCTGATTCACGGTGTGAATGGTATGACTCCAAGTGTGTCTTTATTTAAAATTTACATTTTAGTAAAAAAGTAAAGTGACATACTCAAAACTGAGTAAATAGATTCATATTATTTTGATACTTTATTAAAATGATTCATAAGTCATTTTTAATGTCTAGGAATATTCTGCACCTCAATCCGATACATGGCTGTTTTGGTATGACTCAAATTGTTTGTTATCAGTTTAAAATTCACATTTTAATTCAAAACATGGGTCACTCACTAAAAACAAATAAAAGGCACTCATATTGTCTTTATAATTTAGGAAAACAATTCATAAGTCATTTTTTACATGTAGGAATTAATCTCACATCAAACTAACACATGATGTGACCGGTATGGCTCAAAAGTGCGTGTTTTCAATTTAAAATGACATTTTATTAAAAAAAAGTGACATACTCAAAACTAAGAAAACACATTCATATTGTTTTGATACTTTATGAAAAAAATACATGTACATTTTCTAAGTGTAGGAATTAGGTGCACCACAATCTGATGGATGTTGTGACCGATATAACTTCAAGTGTGTCTTTTTATTTAAAATTTACATTTTAGTAAAAAGGGAAAGTGAAATACTCAAAATTGAGAAAAGGTATTCGGACAACTTTGATAATTTAATAAAATGATCCCATAGTCTTTTTTTATACGTAGGAATAATCCTCACAAAAATATGAAATACAGTGTTCCTGGTATGACTCAAAGTGCCTGTTACCAGTTTAAAATTGACATTTTAATTCAAAATGTGTGTCACTTCCTCAAAACTAATAAAATTCACTTATATTGCCTTGATGATTTAGGAAAATTAATCATAAGTCGTTTTTGATGTATAGAAATCGGTCTCATAAAAAACCAACACACGATGTGACTAGTATGACTCAAAGTGTGTGTTTTGAGTTTAAAATAACATTTTAGTAAAAAAACAAGTGACATACTCAAAACTAAGAAAAATCATTTGGATTGTTTTGATATTTTAGTAAAATGATCCATAAGTCATTTTTAACATGTATTAATTATTGTCACATCAATCTGATGCACGGTGTGACTAGTATGACTCGAAGTGTGTGTTTTTTGTTTAAAATGACATTTCAGTAAAAAACACAAGTGACATGATAAAACTAAGAAGATACATTTTTATTGTTTTGATGCTTTATAAAAATGATCCATGAGTAATTTATGATGTCTATAAATCAATCGAACCTCAATCTAATGCATGGTGTGACCGGTATGACTCCAAGTGTTTTTTATTTAAAACTGACATTTTATTAAAAAAGGAAAGAGAAATACTCAAAATAAAGAAAAATAATTTATATTGTTTTGATACTTCATCATAATAATCCATATGTCACTTTTCAAATGTATAAATTAGAGGCTCTTCAATTCGATACACTATGTGACCAGTAGAACTCAAAGTGTCTGTTATTAGTTTAAAATTTACATTTTAGTTTAAAACATGTGTCACTCACTAAAAACCAAGAAAAAAAACTCATATTGTCTTTATAATTTATTAAAATGATTCATAAGCCATTTTTTGATGTATAGAAATCAGTTTGATGTCAAACTGCCACACGATGTGACCGGTATGACTCAAAGTTTGTGTTTTCTATTTAAAGTGACATTTTAGTAAAAAAAAAGTTACACACTCAATGTAACATCCCAAGTAAGTAATGAATAATATATTTTATTATCTATGTCTATTTATGAATAAGATAGTGTTTTAGAGGCTTAAAATGAGAATAAATCCAATCTTAAGTATGGAATACACTAATTTTGTTTTACTTCCTTTTGATGGAAAACCATTTTTAAATCAAAATTTTGACAATTTTATAAGATATATTTGTCAAAATAAACTTATTATTTATGATTTTTACATTTAAATTTACATTGGATAAATTTTTGGTATTTTTCTGACAATGTTCATTTTTTAACGAATAGTGAAAAATACTGCATTTTACATCAAAACTGTTTTTTCATCTAATTTTATTATATGGTTAGATTATCTTTTTAATTGGTATTAAAGTTTAATATGAATATAATTTTACCATTTAATCCAATGGTGGTAATTATGATTAATTTCACTTTAGAATTGGGCATAAACTAATGCTAAACTTTTCATAGATATTGTTTCAAAAAAACCCGCTATTTGTTTTGACAACGGGAATTATTTTTAAATAAATTATTGCAATTTTTGTGTTTGGAATTTGGGAAAATGGATTACATATTTGGAATCATAAGTTCCAAATTATGTAATTAATACCCTTTTGTTTTTGGACATTATGAATAGTAACGACGGTAATTATCTTTAATTATCTTGATTAATAGTAATCGGGTAGCTAAGGATAATAAAATAATATCATAATAATACAAAAATGACACCAAAATGTGTCCTAATTATACTGGTTGTCTCATGGAAGACCATGGGATTCCTTGTGCCAAACTTGGGGACCTCATGGAATCACTTTTGTGTGAAAGTGACTTGTTATCTTTTTATTTTTTAAAGAAAGTAAATATAACAAAGAATGTATCACCTGAGTAAAATATTTTTAATTTTTTCTACATAGATGATATTTTAGACTATAAATATTAATTTGAAACCTAAAAATATTTCCTACATCATAGTATTTTTTTTATAATTTTTAGACATTAAATAAATTAAATTATTTATGACACCATGATGATGTAGTGATTATCTCATTATTTAACGATTTAAATAAAATGGAAATATAATGTAACATCTAAGACCTACACATGTAAAAAACCTATTGGATGGGTGTATTTGAATCCTTATCACCTTATCCTTGAAACACATCAATGTGGGACCATTAAAATCCGAAAATCATTCTAAAATAAAGTAACATTTCCTTACTTTCCAAGAGTGCCCCTCCTCTCCTCTTATAAAAGTCCCCCACCTCTACCTCATTACCCACACCTCTCAAGACTTTGGATCGGCCAAACCCTGCCCATTCTGTCTCTCCACATCCCTATCTTACTCCTAGAAGCATCACTTTGGGCAGAAGTCTTCCCAAGGAAGCCTTTGAGCTCAAATCAAAAGGAGGTACCCGATTTAAAGGTAGTGTCATCTCTTGCGTTCTTATATTTTATTTTGCTTCTCCAACCCCCTAAACTCTTTTTATTCCTTTATTTTATAATAAATACATTATATTAAATATACTAGGATGTTGTTATAATAAGTATTTGAGCTACACATACACACACCTTCATCTAATGGTTAAAGAACATACTGTTTCTGTGGATGGTGAATTTTTTCCTCACAAAACGATGATTGTTCAACACTCATATAACACCTTCAAAGGTGTCCATTAAGATGTAACTATATTTATATATGATATATAATATGTTTATTCTTTCCTTAAGCTTCTTTATTTTTCATTTATGGCATACATTTATGGTTTCCATTATGGGTAAACGCGATATTTTCATTTTAGGAAGTGCGGACTACCACCCCCTCAAAGTGATTTGATTTGTTAATACCATATGTGGTACGTATAAAAGATAAATTTAATGATATTATATATGATACCATAATGGAATTATAATACTATTATGTATCATTATGTTTTAATTCCATTAAATATGAAATAGAAATGGAAGTAGTGTTCATGCGTGCGTACGGCTTACCGTCTCCATGAACGGTGCATCTCATTTCTTACCTCTAAATGATTATGTAATATTATAAATACATGTATATACTGGATACATATGATATATATGGAATCTACATCATGAATATCATTCTTAAGATAATGGATATTTGACTACGTGAACAACTTGTAAATATAAGAAGTTCACTTTTGACTCAAGTACCAAATATCGACAAAACGGCCATTATTATCCTAAATAATTACATAGTGTTCATGACAAGATAATAGGTGATATAAAAGGAATAATGAACTTGAAAAAGGTTCTTAAGTGAGTATAAATTAACTCAAGTTTATTATTCAGGAGGTTAAATAACGATCGAGTCAAGTCGGACCCGAGGTAAGGGACTTCGTCTCAATCTCCTTTCATTGAGGCATATTTTGTTTTATACACAACTTTATTTTATATGGTGTATAAACCCCTTTGACTTTTACCTTTATTCAAAAGGAATCTTTTTATACAAAGCGTTTTACTAAATGACAAAAGGGAATGTTTTTGTCGTACATATGCGGCGACAACGACTTCTCCACCGCCGTGACCATTATTGGAGCTTCGGCCTCCTCTACAAGCCATAAATTTTTTTAATGAAAAATAAATACCATGTTTTTCTTTTCTTTTATTTTGGTATTGAAAATGGTTTTTATAATGGCTTTGTTATGTCAATATATTTAAGTGATATATTTTGATCAAATTATGGAAATTTTTTCTTTCCATTATATTTGTTTTATGTTTTATAATTTTATAATGCTACTTGGACATTTGACGTGTGGTTACGTGATAAACCATATGACGGGTGGTGCTGTGAATACCAGGATGGGTGGTTACGTTATAACCTCCAATTCATTGGGTATGAAAGTCGGATGTATGGCTATTCCATTAAGTATTAATGGAAGTTGTCTGAATGTCTATTCCATTAAGTGATATGTGTGGAAGTCGACCGTATGGTTATTCCACTTAAGTATGTTTATGTCCCAAGTTACCTTTATATGTTATGTGATCTTTATATGGGTTTTATGGTAATATTTTGGTTACAAAAGGGTAAGTAATGATCTTTTATTCAGTGAAGAGTTTTTACTACTTCATAAAGGTGAAAAGTATTACTTTGATAAAGTATACATGGTTTACTTGCTGTTTTGATAAACTAACAGTTTTCATTCTTTGTGTATCCCTTACTGAGCTTTTTATGCTCACCCCAAGTTTTTTGAAATGTTTTTCACAGGACATAATGTGGAATAGGTTCAAGGATGGGATCAAGGGAAATTCATTCTATATAAAACATGGAACTAGACATGTTTCTTTTTAAGAGTTTTTATTTTGTGGGAACTTAGTAGAAGTTTCTACTTTGTAACCATTTGAGATGTAATAGTTATGTCCTAATTCTCTAAAACTCTAAACCTGAAAAGATCCTCAATGTGAATTATTCATTTAATTCAATATTAAGTAAGGTTTAAGGTCGGGGCCTTATACTCAAAATCAAGAAAACTCATTCATATTATTTTTATACTTTATATAAAAGATCCATAAGTTATCTATGATGTGTAGAAATTAGCATCACTTAAATCTGACGCATGTTGTGACTGGTATGACTCTCATTATGTCTTTTTATTTAAAATAGACATTTTAGTAAATAAAAGAAAAGTTAAATACTAAAAATAAATTAAACACATTAAGATTGTTTTCATACTTTAGGTAAATGATCCATCATTCATTTGTGATGTTTAAGAATTAGTCTCACCTCAATTTGATACACAATGTGCCCGATATTTCTCAAAGTGCCCGTTATTAGTTTAAAATTGACATTTTAGTTCAAACCGCATGTCACTCACTAAAAACATGAAAATTCACTCAGATTGTATTGATAATTTAGGGAAAATATTAATAAATAATTTGTGATGAGTAGGAATCAATCTCATATCAAACCGACACATGATGTGACCATTATGACTCAAAGTGTGTGTTTTCAATTTAAAATAACATTTTAGTAAAAAAAGTGACATAAAAAAACCCAAGAAAACTCTTTCAAGTTGTTTTGATACATTAGTAAAATGATACATAAGTCATTTTTGACTTGTTGAAATCATTTGCACATAACAATGTGGCCAGTATTACTAAAATTTTGTGGTTTCAATTTAAAAATGACATTTTATTAATGTATTGTTTCATATTTATGTTCAATTTAATTATTTATAGTATTATTACAATAATAATTTTTTTCTTATATAGGTGGATTATTTTTCTCAAGTTGGGGAAGTTTTTTCGGCAACTGATACCATGATTTGGTTTTTTGAGAGGGAGTTAGGTGCCAAAGACAATGAAACCACTAATGTTTTTGAATGTTGTGATAAATTATAATTGCTAATGTAATTTTACAAAAATAATGTTTGAACTATCTATAACAGTGTATTTTATATTTTATTTTTGATTTATTTTTTATTTCAATTAAATTATGAATTTTCCATATCTTGTATTTATCCGTAGTTTCCTATATTTTTTACTGCGGTGTTCTATAACTTTAATAGTGTATTTCAGTAGTATGGCCTTTATTAGCACTACTTCTAACACTGATAAAGTTCTACCATTATCTGCCATTTTTTAGTGCTGATAAAGGTCCCCCTTTATCATCACTTTTCTTGCACTAATAAAAGGGGCCCCTTTTAGGAGCGCTTATATCAACAACACTTTTTTAGCTCTGGTAAGGATTTTTATAGAGCTTTTAAAATTATGTTCTATAATAGTGACCATTGAATTCATTACAAATATAACACATAAAAATTATCCCTACATCACTACACAAAAAAAATAGTAATAAAATGATAAGGTATAAAAATTATAACCAAATTGGCGAAAAAATGATCGGATGTAGTGTCATGCAAGAGGAGAAGAGGTCGGCAGGCTCGGTGATACTTCCAAGGATGGTGCGCTACGAATGCAGGTTGATGGTGGTGATGTGCTAGCGTAGTTAAGTGTAGGAGAGGTGTGCCTTCTAGTCTCCTGATGAAGAGAAGTAGTGGGAGGGAGGTGCTCGGCCTAGTTGTGCGCTAAGTGCTTGAAGGAGGAGAGTGGCGTGGTGGTGTTGCATAGGAGAAGGGGAGGGTGGCAGAGAGGATGTCGTGAGCGTGGTGTTGGATAGGTGGTCGTCTCTTGGTGTGGTGTTGTTACCTGGTGATGTGGTGGCTGCTGCTCTAGGGTTTTTTTATGACCCCTCCATGGAGGAGTTTATTTCTCAATATATAGGAGATGAAAATTCAAAGGATAATAAAAGAAGCTCGGGTCGTTCATGTCAGTTTGAATATTTAAAAATAATTCATTATCAGTCAAAAAGTAATAGCAATACAATATAATAAAATTAATATTATTAGTAGATAAAAAATAATGATAATAATAATAATAAGACAATACTAATTATATAAATAAATATAATTATTAGATATAATTATAAATATATATATATATGTGTGTGTGTGTGTGTGTGTGTGTGTGTGTGTGTGTATATGATTAGATATAATAATATAATACATAAAATACAATTAGTAGTCAGATAAAATTATAATAATAATACTATAATTAAATGTTAATCTAATTTAATGACTATAATAAAGTAAAATATTAGTACTTCTACTATTAATATTATTAATATTTATAATGATATATATAATATTAATATAAATACTAATAACTATTAATAAATTAATAATAAAACTAATATTAGTGAAACTATTTATAATAATATAGTGTTGAAAATTATATAAAAGTAATATAAAAATTATTAATACTAAATTAATAATATTAACATATAATTAATTAAAAACTATAAAAATAACTAAAATATTAAAAAATTACAAAAAAAACAAAAAACACAAAAACGTTTAGAAAAATTAATTAAAAATAAGTTATAAATTTATTAAAATGTTAGTAAATTCCTTGTATATAAAATCCCCCACAATTAAACTTTTTCACTCCTGATAAAAAAATTATAAAGGATACACAATTAGACCTGTAGACAAATCAAAATAACAAAATTTAGTGTTCAAAATTTTTCAATCCCATTTACCCACAAAATATTCTACTTCATTTAATATCCCAATTTTCAAAAATAGTTTCACTTCCACTCAAATTCTTTCTAAAACAAGCATCTATACTAATGAATCATGTGACCTACCTCACCATCACTCTCATCACTCCAAAAAAATTTTCAAATATATGCTCAATTCTTGATCACATGCATGCATACCATAGGCTTTCCATGAATTTCACATCTCCACTAGTGGAAATCAAAATAATGAACCAATCTTGAGGACATAAAATTATGTTCAAATGTCTCTAAGGCTACTAGAGCTTGGGTTATAAAAAATAATGACATATTTTGGAAAAAAAGAGGGTTGAATCTTGAAATAAAGGCATGATAAAATTTCAATTCAAATATCTCTCTCAAAATCACACTCCCACAAACTTTAAACTTTTCTTTTCCCCAAGAATATTATAATCCAATGACACTCAAAATATGATTTTCTTCATTTTTTCCCTGTATTTTTTAAGGATATAACTCACTCAAGCATAGTGGATAGGTAAACCAGTGAGTAACTGCTCCCAAACCCCATGAAATAAATGTCAAAAAAAATACCAAAGAAATGTACACAATTAGTGAATATTTTGTAGCATCTTAATGAAATTATATCATATAGAAAACTCTCTAGATCCTGGATTAATGGATCTTCACTTTTTTAGGTATCCCTAAAGGTGAGTGTTACTGTGAAATGATCACAAATGCACTCATTATTGGAACAAAAAATAATCTATATTCCCATATCAAAATATATGTAATGAATGTGAATATTGTGAAATATAACATATGTGATCATGATGAGATAATTTCAATCCATGTGTATCAAATTCTTAATTATCCCTCAAACAATCCCCTGCATGAATATATCTCTCCCCCATACATAGATTAAAAATAATCATGAAAATATTCTAGAAATGGGTAGGAAAAGGTATAATTTTTCATCTCATCCTAAAAATGTTTCTTCATGGATTCTAAGGGATATATGATAGAGAAAATTCAAGGGTGGCTCATAGGGTCAAAAGGAGTAAATAAATCAATAAATACCTCAATCATTTTAGTGAAACTTCCAAAATATCAACTGCTTTAATGGAAAAACATATAAATTTTTAGAATACATATCATGGATGATATTCCCTCAAGAAAAATGAAAACTAGAGATAATTCAAAAATGGGATAGAATACTCATGGGTATATAAATACAATTTTGGACAACATAGATGTGAATGAGTGCAAACAAGTGTCTCAAAAATATTAAAATTTCAAGAAAACATTTTCAAAGGATGGAATAATATCATCAATAATGTATATCAAGATATCAAGAGTCAAATAATTCCATATAGTAATCATGTCCTCAGACTACCCAAGGATATAAATGGTATTCCTTCGACTATGTTACTATAGAAATGCATCCATTTCATGTGGATTCAACAACGACAGGAATGTTAGTTTTTTTTTCAATTTATTTTTTTGATTTATTTTTTTTACATGGGGTTTTTGGATGTATAAAATATGATATAAAATAAAACACTTCCCTGAGTAAGTGTAGATAGATGCAGAAAGGCTTCATGTATCCGATGAAGCTCCAAAAATGATGTAGCTATCAAATCTATACATGGATAGTACATACCCACATAATATCAAAGAGATAATACCAAAATCAAATTAACATGTGGATAGGAAAAATGTATGTGATGAATTAAACACCAATTTAGTTTGAGGAGAAAATATATTGTGATAAATGCATTCCATTTTATTACTTAAAAACTAAATAAATTGAAACTAAATTTGGTGAAAGGAAAATAAACTAAGGATGGGTTACATCCCATTGAGTGCTAACTTTACTTAATATTCATCCAGATGTTGATGAAACTCCACTAGAATTAAATTGAAATTTATACCTTGCATCTCCTCGTTTATTAGTGGGAGTGTTCATTAAAAAAATTATCTTACAATCTACACAATATCTCAATGGAAACATGTTAGTTAAATGGATATGTGGAATAAAATGAAAATAGAACAACTTAAAAGAGCATGAATATACCTCATCTGAATAAAAACACACTGAATAATTTAAGTTCGTGCAAAGGTAATCATTAATGACATTAATAACATTACCTGTAATTTTCAAAAGAGAATAAATTACCTTACCGTACCCTTTTAGTGGTCGGATTATGTCCATAATTTCCATGAATGTAGTATCTGGGTAGATGATGTATCCAAATTCATTTTCACCAGAAACTCTAGAATAGGGAAATATACTAGTTTATAACTAAATTTGTGCTCTATGGTTTCATTTATTATACTATGTTCAATAGTATTTATAGCATCTGTGGGTATTTCAAGTGAATTATTTTTAACCTCAATGCGTGAAGAAAGTGGGTTGGGCTCAATTGGAGTAGGTGACTCTATTGTATCAAGAATAAAATATTTTAAAAAAAATTATTATATATTTCCCTTGTTATATTTATTTATTATGAAATGTGGCACCATGAACTCAGGATCTTATAGGAAATCCCATTCTTCTATTTTTTCTTTAAAATTATGAGTGTTCACTACCACCATCACTGATGGGTTTTCTGACTCCTAAAATGTTTCATTTGTCTCCAAATTGTAAAATGTTTCAGACTCACAAATATTTTTAGAAATACTTAATTCAATATCATATGATGTTATTTCCTATTGTGTGTCGCCATTCATATTGTCTTGGCTCAATTATGACTCTATCATAGTAAAGAAGGGCCCCAGTTCAATTCTATCTTCATCCTCAAAGTAATTTTCATCCTCAAAAGGTGAAATGTGTAATATATCAAAATAATTCATTCTCAATTTGGTATTTAATGGTTGTGAAATCATAGAATAATAAAATAAAATCAACTTTTTTGATGGATCATTATGTTTGATAGAGTGGAAGACCAAGATCTCATATTCTTGAAATGTGATTACATTGGAAGAATCAACTTGTGATTGATAGAAGTCATATATGGTGTGATGGGAAGATGGATCAAGAAAAGAGGTATTTTCCTTTAAATAATACAATGAATGTTGTTCAAATGGAACCTATACTACACTTTACTCAAAATAATTATTCTTAATTAGATCATCAAGTGGTGGTGAGGAAGCTAGTTGGACAAGATGAGTCATTTGATTTTATAGATCTTTCAATGAGAAAATAAATTTTCCATT
This sequence comes from Viscum album, assembly GCA_963277665.1. Taxonomy (NCBI): domain Eukaryota; kingdom Viridiplantae; phylum Streptophyta; class Magnoliopsida; order Santalales; family Viscaceae; genus Viscum; species Viscum album. The sequence continues at coordinate 1,183,203,277 of OY728164.1, forward strand.
ATGTTCATCTTGAAGATAAAAATTCATATTTGTCTCAGTGATAGTATAAAACAAAATGTGTCCAATTACTGAATTATTTGTTCCATATGGTAGTTGTTTAAATTTCATGTCTTCCTCTAGTGTGAAATATGATTTATAAACCATAATTTTTTGAGGTTTTGTACTAGAGCATTCAAAGTTTTATAAAATATATTGCAACCTAGATATAGAGAATGAATTATAAAGTTATATATTTTTAAGAATAATTTTAATTTTAAAATGATCAAATGGTGTCTAGTATCTAGCAGTAGAATATGGTAAAGGATTCTAATATGGATCATGACACTGATTGGAATAATAATAATTAAAATAAATATAATTACCTAGATAGATCATGTGTCGTGTAAAGTCATATCCCATACCATAAAATGTGGGTGGGTATTGGTTGTAACTGTTTAGTGTATCACACATCATTCTAAACTTCTAGGTGTCTGGAATTTTCCTACAATGACAAAAGAAACATGCAAAGTAAATTTAAACATTTTTTTCATGTTTTTTTTTATTTTATTATTTTTTAACTAAATAACTCTTTTTAAAGATCTCCTAATTCTACTATTACCCCCAGAAATGGTCCTAGAAATTTGGAAAACATGTTACAATGCATGAAAATTTGAAATTTCTTCATCCTAATAATTACTGTATAAGTGGTGAGTAGGGTCAGACCATAGATAGAATATGTATAGACACTAGGAATATCCTCTTGGAGGAATGTTCAGGAAGATAAGTTTTAAATGTACTTAACAAATAAATATTCAAAAAAATGAAACAATTATTTAAAAATGAATAATTAAATTAACTAAAACAATCTAAGTGAACTAAATTAATCAATGGAAGAAATAATCATATATTGAAGTGTTATATGGGTGATGTCTGCTCAGGTGCATGCAATGCTAATTATTTAATTTCCACATATGAATATTTATTCATTCAATTATCAAAAATTCTAAATTTAATAAAAATACTATCAAGTCTCATTCTATGATGTTATAGAGTATTCTAAATGTCATACAAATCATTCATCATTTTGTTCTCTGATTTGATGAATAATTTTCTTGACATTTTTTAATTGAATCTCTTAGTGAAATGCAAAGACTTGTTTCTCACAAAGTCAAAGTATCTATATGTTCTAGGTTCACTCGCATTATATCACTTATTAGGTATCACTCATTCATGTTTAAAGGTAAATACACAAAAAATATTATTTTTTCAATTAATATATTTATTTTTTCATAATTCACTCATATGAGATTTATGATTCTCTCACGCATGTGATCAACTTATGAAAAAATAAATTCTCTAATAATCTTCCACCCATGATTACTTTTTTGATATCACACAAATGAGCACCACAACTTGTTTGAAGACTCCATAAAAATTAAAGAAAACAAAAATATAATTAATTTAATAAAAATTAAATCAAAAATAATAATTCAAAAAGCGATAAAAAATGGTTCAAAAATAATGGAATGCACACACCGTTGCGATTATTACAACTCTAACACATGAAAATTATCCTGACATCACTACCCAAAAAATAAATGCAGAAATAAAATGATAAATCATGAAAATTATAATTGTGTTATCAAAAAAAGATCAAATCCATTTCTACTCCCTTCATTCAAGGTCTATCTCAAGAAGCAAAGAGAATCCATCGTGAGCATTGATTTCATGCACAAAATGCAAATCTCCAACAATTGTACACCCCTGAGGACTGAATCCTCTATGTGTGGAGAGGAAATGATGAAATAGCGGGGATACCTACTGTACGAGGAGGAGGTCACCATCGGTGGTGTGTAGTAGAGGAGGGTTGCTCGATCATGCAGCAGGGTGGAGGAGAGTGATTCCACTGGTAGTGCATAGCGGAGGGTGGCGGTAGGAGTTGAGTAAGATAAGGGGAGGGTGGCATGGTGGTATTGAGTAAGAGAAGGGGAGGGTGGCAAGGAGGAGGCCGCAAGTATGGTGTTGGAGAGGAGTTTGTCACCTGGGGCGATGTTACAACCAGGTAATGCAGTGGATTCTTCTCTAGGGTTTTTTCTATGACCCATCCATGGAGGAGATGGTCTCTCAATATATAGGAGATGAAGATTAGATGGAGAATGAAAGTAGATCAGGACCTATGAGACTATTTGAAATTTTAAACATAATTCATTATAGGTTAAAAAATAATAAAATAAAAGATAACAAAATTAATATTATTAATAGATATATAATAATAATAATAATAATAATAAGGTAATATTTATTATAGAAGTAGATATAATTATTAGATATAATTATAAACATATATATGTACATATATGTACATATAATTACATATACTAACATCATACATAAAATATAATTAGTAGTTAGATAAAATTATAATAATAATAAAATAATTCAATGTTGATCTAATTTAATAATTATAATAAAAAAAATATTAATACAACTATTATTAATACTAATAATATTTATAATGATACATATAATATTAATATAAATGCTAATAAATACTAATAAATTAATAATAAAACTAATATTAGCAAAACTACTAATAAAAATATAGCGTTAAATATTATATAAAATTAATATAAACTATTAATAATAATAAATTACTAATATTAATATATAATTAATTGAAAAACTATAAAAATTACTAAAATATTAAAAACTGCAAAAATAACCTAAAGACACAAAAACTGGTTAGAAAATTTAATTAAAACTATGTTAGAAAATTATTAAAATGTTAGTAAATTCCATGTGCATAAATGAATTTATTGAAGGATCTTGATTGAATCTGTGAAGGGGGTTTTATTTTATGATAATCATACTGCAATTCAATTGGCTAGGAATCTCATGTTACATGTAAGGTTAAAGTGCATCAACCTCAAGTAATACTTAATTAGAAACATGTTGGAGGATAAAGTGTTAGATCTCCATAATATAGCCAAAAGCCAAAATATGGTGGGCATGTTCACTAAAACATTAGTTCTATAAATTATTATGCAACATCATTCCTTAGTGGTACTTAAATGAGTAAAAGGAGAATGAAGAACAATTTATGTTGTAAATAGGAAGAAAGTAATTTTTCCAAGTGTTGGAGACTTTCCAAAGGTTCCATGGAATGTTCTTCAAGTGGGAGATTATTATAATGTGAAGTATATTCAGTTCACCAGATTTTAGTTCATCAGATTCAGTTCATTGGAATTTTTTCATTGGAAGTGGGTCAGCTCGATAAACATTCAATAGTAGTAGAATCTATCTATGGAGTAGTGAATTGATTAGATGTTAATTTCTTCCTATGGATTCATGGAGTTATAGAATTTTTGGTGAATAAAAGTCTCTTTAATGAAGTATTTGGAAGTGATCACTCAAGTGTGTGGTCAAGGTCAAATTAGTTTCTAGAGATCACCAGATACATACTAGATAGAATCAAATCCATGAAAGTTTAAAGGTGGTGAAACCAAGATGGCTATTCATTCCTATAAAGAGGATTGAGGACCCTGATCAAGTATAGTGCATCAGAGACTTGAAAAGTGGACCAAATTATACATAGTGAGTCGGACATGATGTTTAGTGAATTGTTGAATCATATTATCTATTATTTTTAATTACTAATTTATTTCTTAGTTTTATGAAATTATAGTACTTCTAGTAAATATAAATAAGGTAGTAGTGTTTCTTCCATGCATGTAGGATAACTTGTTCAAATAATGTTAATCCCTTATGTTCTTTCTAACTTTATATTCATTCATTGGTTGTATATCTATTGGTTTTATATTCAATGTATATGCTTGTGATATTTCTTGTATGTGTGTGCATGAATCCAATTTGTATAGGGGTAGGGTGCAATGAATTCCTAATTATGGTATACTTAGTCAAGGGAGGATGTTTCAAAGGATCTGATTCTACTACACATAATCACTGATGTGTGTTATTCTAGTGGATTGAAGGTCCTGGTTCTGGTGAATACATGATGCCCCACCTCCCAACTGATTTTGTTATGAATAATTAGTGATTATTAGTTCGAATTTACTTATGTTTATTATTTTGAAGAGTATCCATTCATCTATTATTATGTATTTATAAACTACTCACTATGATTGTTGATTACATAAATAGTTATAAACTATTCACTATGTTTATGGTTTACCTATATAGTGATTAATCATTTTCTGGGTTATTGATGATGTTATGGTGATAGTTTTGTAATCCTCATTATATTATGATATCATTGATAACCCATTCACCCTATTTATTATTATGGTATTGGTGATGTTTTTTTTCTCCTCTATATTAATGTTATTGTGATTTCCCATTCACCTTGGTTGAGTGTGAGTGGTGATATCCTACTCACCCACAATCATATAGATTATAGTTATATCCTATTCACCTATTCTCTTAAGAGTGGTGATAATATGTTCACCCATAATTGTGTGATAGTGATGATAATTGGTTGAACTTATGTTTAATTGTGGTGATAACCCATTTACTTTATGTAATATTATGGTGATAGCATGTTCTCCCATTCTTATGAGTACGATGATGACCCATTCACCCATATTAATGTAATAGTGCTGGTAACAAATTCACTTTATGCTTAATTATACTGATAACTGATTCACCTTATGTATGATTATGGTGTTCACCAATTCTTGTGAGGGTGGAAATGAACTATTCACCCATACTTGTGTGACATTGGTGATAACCCATTCACCTTATTTTTAATTATGGAGATAACTCATTCACCTTAAATATGATTATGTTGATATACTACAACATTTATATAAATTTTTATTGGCTGTTTGGGATGGTTTCTCATCATAAATGATTATTTGTGGTGAAATTCCATCACAAATCACTCGTTGCAAAATACGGCATTGGGATTGGTTGTATTTTTTATGAGTTGTCACAAAAAAAATTACAAAAAAAATATGTATCTATCTCAAATAATTTCTTATGATGGAACGTAATTCCATAATAAAAAATTAAGTATTTTTTATGGAAAGATTAATCCATCATAAATAGTATTTGTGACAGTATTAAGAGTTTATCATGAAAAACACATGACATTTTTAAATATGATGGGAGTAACATTCCATTATAAGAGAAAAAAATAAAAACTTTGAATGTAAAAAATAGTAACAATTTAACACATTATATATTTATCATAAATACACTATGGGAGGGAACTTAATCCTTAAACCATGTATAATACATCACATGTACTCCATAATTTTATCATGTTGTTGGCATTGTTTATCTCACCATTGACATTGCTCTTCCTACTCTCTATTATTAATCTATGTAATATCATTCAAAGCTCAAAATCTCTACTAATAATCCAAAGATGAAGATGGATATGCATGATTTTCCTTCGAGTTGGATGACAACTTCATTGTAGTATCATAATAATTGGAAGACGTTGATCGTGAACCAATACCAATCACCCAAGCTTTCTCGATATCATGTATGATCTACTCTATCCAAGTAGCCTCATAAAAACCTAACTCACATGAGACCTCAGCTTCATTATCAGCCTGACTCTATTGTTTGGTAGAACTCATGACCTCATATGCCTCCTTCAAATGTAATTATAAATTAAAATAATAAAAACATAATTTAAGTTAATTTTAAAAACCAAAATAATTATAACCATAATTCAACAATGTTTTTCACTAGTAACCCTCCTATAGTAGGATAAATGTTCATCTTCCTATAAACATCAAACTCTATAATAGTAGGATAAGCAGTGTCCCACATAAATATAACATAAAAAATTTACATTAATAGTATATATAAATTAATAAACAACATTAATTACCATATATTTCATATTAATACTAAATGTATGACTCTCAACTCTAGGTGTGACCTCCTACCTCCACCATTCTCTTTCAAATTTTGTGTAAAAATTGACAAAAAACTCATAAAAAAATATCTCATGCCTATCAGATAGACAGTGTCATGCTATCATCGATTAGAGACCATAAAATCGGTAAATAATTAATAATATAATGTTAGTAATGAAATAAATTTCAAATAAATATTTATTAAAATGCAATATAGTGATCAAATAGGTGATATCAATCATTTATGAGAACCCGATCCCATGATGCCCATTATGGAGAAAAATAATTTTGTAGAATCGTACAAGCCTGCGTAATAGCTATATGCCAGAAATAATGCAAATAAGAATAGATAATCAAAAAATTAATATATAAAAAATTTATGAAAATAAACATAAATAACATAATTGAACATACCTCTACAATCATGGATTTAAATAAAAAGATGAACATTGCTTAGGAATAATGTCTGGAATCATTAATATAGAAAGGTCGTGACCCCACCCAGTTAATAGAGTAATAGAAGCATCACGTGGGTAAGATGGTGATTCATCGAGTTGATCTTCGAGAAGCACATCATCGGTGAGGAAATGAAATAGCTCCTCATAATCCTCTCCAGCCATCTAAAAAATAAAAAAAATGTTACCTATGAATAATTTTTAATACAGATATCAAATATAAAAAGTAATAAGTATTTGTTAAAAAATAATTTATATTGATTATGACTATAACTATAATGTAATACATCATTATTCTTCTTAATATTCTTATTAGTCGATGTCAATTTCATCATATTCCTCCTCAACATCATTAATTTCCATATGTGCTTCAATTTTTTCATCCCTCATTAATTCAAATGTGTTGGTTGCATCAATGAAAAAATTCCTTATAATCCTCTCCATCCATCTAAAAAATAAAAAAATGTTACCTATGAATAATTTTTAATACATATATCAAATATAAAAAACTAATAAATATTTATTACAAAAATAATTTATATTGATTATGACTATAACTATAACATGATAAATCATTCTTATTCTTAATATTATTATTCATTGATGTCAATTTCTTCATATTCCTCCTAAAAATCATTAATTTCCTTATGTGCTTCAATTTTTTCATTCCTCATTAATTAAAATTTGTTGGTTTCATCATCAACATTATCAAAAACATCTAACCTTAACTAAAAGGTCTCATTATTGATATTTGTTTCTCTTTGAGAAAGAGATGTCTTTTTTAATGTTTCTTAAAAGATTTTAACATTTTTCACTTCCACATAACTACTTTCATTTTCTATAAATTGGTTATCTTGATATTTCATTTTTATTTCAGAACACCATTCATTTAAATCTATCAAATTATTTCAATAATTTACATAATAAACTTGGTGTGCTTGATGTGCCAACATAAATAGTTCATTTTCTGAAAAAAAAATTATGAAATGTCAATGACTCCAAATCGTAGATGAACCTACTACCACTGATCAGTATCAAACAAATGAAATTTAAATATTACCATGTAATATTATCCTAGATAACATAACTCAATTATTTGATCCATCATGCTATAAAAGTCAACTTCACTTTATTTTTTTATGGGATCATTTTACACTAACACCACTATTTATTTATTTTTTCAATTCATTATATTTTCATGTATAAAATCAAAATACATAAACCACATACACATTATAATACTTGGAAAATTTGAATGGTGGGTTAGTTAGTGTACATAATTGACTAAAATTTTATTTACATGTTGTGATACCTAGAAAATAAAGTAATAATAATAATATATTAAATAACAAATTTATTTCATTTGTTAGACTCTAAATAATTTAACTTACCATCCTTTGAAACCAATAGGAAAAATTATGTTTTCCATGTTTTTCAATAACATCTAATTTAATTTGTGTGAATTTATTTTTAATATGATAATAATATAATATATAAAAAAATTATAATTTTAATTTTAAAAAATAGGTCAAATTAGCACATAGTGCATAAATCATGTCATTTCTTCATAATTGAGAATAACATATAAAACATCCCATACTTTACATACATAGATATTAATTCAAAATTAAAAAATATTCATTACAAAATATAATAAAACCATGCTAGAACTGTATAGGTTTAGTGTCATTAGAAACCAGGAAACATAAACAACTAGTTCATAAAACATCTACATTGTCTCTCACTTATTTCTTCATCACTAGACTCCTCTTATACATATCTTACTTAATACCATTCTTCATAACCTAGGAAAATAAAAATAAGAAATGGTGAGCTCAAATGATCAGTAGGGATAAACAAGGGAGATATCAGTCATATCATAATCATCAGACATAAGAACATAACATTTTAAAATATTATTTTTCATATGAAACATCATGATATGATTTCATGGGATAAATTATAAAAGTTCATAAGAATCAATGAACGTAATCCCAAAATTCATAACGTAAGACATTAAATTTTTTGGCATACACATAATTTTATAAAATCATTTCATATTAGTCAAGGCTCATTTCCAAGACCATCATAGCATACAAATTCCATTACTGAATTAAGCTCACTCCTTATTCTATCCCTCTATTACTGAACCGGGATCATTTCTCATTCCATCCCTATCTATATTATGATATATAAATCTTTACACAATGCATTGGAGGAATATATAGGTCTCACTCATCTCATAATATAATTATTCTTACATGTGCCACAAAAACATAAATCATTCATCATATCATAACCCAAAGAATAAAATGGGTTTCTTAAACATCATTTCATCATAACATAATATATGTAAAACAAATGGATTTCATAAATATCATTCCATCATAAAAAATCAAATAATAAGAAAAATAGGGATATTATACTTGAAATATAACCCTATTTAAGAATTCTATCTTATATAGAAAATAATTTTGATATAACACTTGAAATTAATTCTTGAGGAAAATATATTTTCTTCTTCAAAAGTATTTTCTTTTCTCAAAATTCCACACAGTTTTAAAAGAAAATAATTTATTTTAAAATAAACATGAAATATTGTAAAAAAATCATCATGGAAATAAAGCATTATGAAGACATAAAAATTCGTTCATGCCATATAACTTAAAAGAAAACATTCTTCTAATACTTTTATTGGAAAGTCAAAAAGTATCTTTTATCGAAAACGGCCAAAGATTCCTTTCATACTGTTTAATAAAAATTCACCAATTGGGTAAAAATGAATTTAAAAAATTTTATAAGAATATAAAGAATAATTTTGAATACATATTTAGGAAACATGGACATGGATGATAAATATACCCTATTATATACTTACATATAAATAATCTCATATAATAATGAGATTGTAAAATTATTCTTTACCTTAGGTCTGATATCCTTTGTATGTATTCAAAACTCCAATATAATGATTTAAATAATTTCATTAACTTATTATAGAATCATATTAATTTTTATGATATCATATATGATCATATTATCTTCATTTTGTTAATAACATTTCATTAATACTCGTTATTCGGGTATTAATGGCTTTGTTTTCTTATGCTTGTTTTATGAAATAAGTTACGGTTTTCCTTATTAGATCATAGTAATATCATTAAAAATGATATTAATATAATATATACCATATTTATTCATTATATAAATTTATATAATCATTCATTAATGGATATCATGTAGAATGAATCGCATCGCATCGAGGAGATGGCAGGCCGTACGTACACACGATCGACGATATCATTCCCATAATTGTGAAATAGTATAGATTTTAATGGTATATATTTTGTTCTAGAATACATACAATTTTATAATAATCACATATAGTAATTATTTTGATCATTATACCCATCCAAGTAAGGTGATGGTGAAAAACAGATTACACCACGGCGTGGAGATGGTAAATTGTGCGTACGCACGCGTGGGGATTTCATTTTTCAAAGGATGGATAGAAGGTAGAATATGGTTGTTCCATAATCATAATAATATATCAGAATATAATTTATAATGTATTTATTATTTTATAATGGAAACAACTCATGAATAATAAATATAATAAGAAAGAAGTCTGAAAGAATCGGAAGAGAATATTGCCTCTTCTTCGACGAGCTCCCTCTAGATCTCTTCTTAAAGCACTAAAGTTGTCCTTTGGAGAAGACCATAACCTCTATAATGTGACTAGAGAATTTGAAAAGGTAAATTTTCAGGGTATTTAAAAGCTTTAAGTTTCCAAATTAAGTGAATAAGAGAGAGGAAGGTTCCCTTTTATAATTGAGGTGAGGGCCACTTACGAAATCTCCAAAAATATTAATTTATAATAAAATCAAACCACGTCCAAAAACCACAAAGATATCATATTTCATAATATGATATGAGATAAGGTTGTAATATCATCAATCAATAATTTTTTGACATGTTTTTCTGTCCATTTAAACCAAATAATTTTAATTTAACACTTAGTTATTCTAATTAATTTTAACTAAGGTAACAAATATTTCAATATTAAAAGGGTGCAATATTTACTTATTTGATGTCAATTAGACCATAAATGAATAATTTAGAACATTTTAGCACATATAATAATTATTATATAATTTTTAAAAATATTATATGATTTTTAAATAATTTAATAATACATTATTTTGATAAACAGTAATTAGTGTCAATTTTAAAACTATTCAATTTATTGATTTTTAAAAAAATGAAGATAGAAAGTTAACTTTGAAAAAAATATTTTATTATATTTATAAGTGGTAAATTCCATCTAGAAAATTAATTGGATAAATTAACTATCTCAAATTATATTTATTTTAATATTTTTAATAACATATATTTTTTATCTCAATTATTAAAATAATTACAACATCAGTTTTGTGTATTTTGAAACTAGGAAACATAAATAACTGGTTCATAAGACATCTACATTGTCTCCTACTTATTTCTTCGTAACTAGTCCCCTTTTAGATATATATTCCTTATTAACCTTATTAATGACCTCGAAAAAGAAACATTAAAAAGGGAGATCTTATATTATCAATAAGGGTAAACAAGGTAGATATAAATCATATCATAATCATAAGACATAAGAATATAAAATCTTAAAATCTTATCCTACATATGAAAGATCATGATATCATGTCATGAGATAAATCTTAAAAGTTTAAAAGAGTCAATGAACATAATCCCAAAATTCATATCATAAGACATGAAATTTTGCATCATACACATAAGTATATAAAATCATTTCATATTTTTCAACGCTCATTACCAAGACCATCAAAGCAGACAAAGTCCATTACTGAACCGAGCTCACTCCTCGTTCCAGCCCTGTATTAATGAACCAAGATCATTTCCCATTCCAACCCTATATATATCATGATATAAAAATCTTTACCAAATTAATTAGAGAGAGATATAGTTCCCACCCATCTCATATTAAAATCATTATTACATGTTCCACAAAAACATAAATCATTCATCATAGCATAACCCAAAGAATAAAATGGGTTTCTTAAACATCATTCTATCATAACATAGTCCATGTAAAACAAATGGATCTCATAAAAAGAATTCCATTATAAACATAATAAAATAATAGGAACAATATGTATAGTACACTTGAAACATGACCCTATTAATTAATTCTATCCTAGATGGAAAATAATTTTGACAGAACACTTGAAATTAATTCTTGAGGAAAATATCCTTTCTTCTTCAAAAACGTTTTATTTTCTCAAAATACCATAAATTTTAAAAGAAAATAATTTATTTGAAAATAAACTTGAAATATTTTAAATAAATATTCATTTAAGTAAGGTATTATGAAAACTTAAAAATACATTCATACTGTATAAATTAAAATAAAATATTATTCTAGTATATTTGTCGAAAAGTCAAAAAGTACCTTGTTTCAAAAACGAAAAAATATTCTTTTCATACCATTTAATAAAAATTCACCAATTGGGAAAATTTGAATTTAAACAATTGTATAAGGATAGAAATAATATTTTGGAATACATATTTTGTAAATATGGACATTGATGATAAATATACCCCAGTATATAATTACATATAAACAATCTCGGATAATAATGAGATTCCAAATTATCCCTTAACTTAGGTCATATTTCCTTTTTATGTATCCAAACCTCCTATAAAATGGTTTAAATAATTTCATTGACTTATTACATAACAATATTAATTTTTATGATATCATATATGATCATATTATCGTCTTTTTGTTAATAACATTTCATTATTACTCGTTATTCAGGTATTAATGGCTTCGCTTTCTTATGCATGTTTTGTCGAATAAGTTCTAGTTCTCCTTTTAGGTCATAGTTATATCATTAAAAAATGATTTTAACATAATATATACCGTATTTATTCATTATATATATTTATATAATCATTATTTAATGGATATCATGTAGAATGAATCACATTGCATCGTGGAGACGGTAGGTCGTACGTACGCACGAGTGATGATATCATTCCCATAATTGTGAAATGGTATGTATTTTGATGGTATATATTTTTTACATAATCCATGTAATGTTATAATAATCACATATAGTTATTTGTTCCATAATTATATCAAACCAAGTAAGGTGGTGGTGAAAAACAGATTACACCACGATATGGAGACGGTAAGTCGTACGTATGCACACATGGTGATTTCATTTTTTGTAGGATGGATAGAAGGTGGAATATGGTTGTTCCATAATAATAATAATATATCAGTATATAAATAATACTAGATTTATTACTTTATAATGGAAACAACACATTAAGAGGATGTAGAAGAAGAAAAAAGTTTGAAAGAATCGGTAGAGAATATTACCTCTTCTTCGATGAGCTCCCTCTAGATCTCTTCTTAAAGCACTAGAGTTGGTCTTTGGAGAAGACCAGAACCTCTATAATGTGACTAGGTAAGTTTGGAAGAGAAATTTTTAGGGGATGTATGATCTTGAAGGTTAAAAATAAAGTGAATAAGTGAGGGAGGAGGTGTCCTTTTATAATAGAGGTGAGGGGCACTTATGGAATCTCCAAAAATATTAGTTTATAATAAAATAAAACCACATCCAAAAACCTCCAAAATGTCATATTTTAGAAAATTATATGTGATGAGGTTTTAATATCATCAACCAATAATTTTTATACAAATTTTTATGTCCATTTAAACCTTATCATTTTAATTTAACTCTTAGTTTATCTATTTAATTTTAACTAAGTTAACAAATATTTCAATATTAAAAGTGTGAAATAATTATTATTTGATGTCAATTATACTATAAATGAATAATTTAAAAAAAAATTAGACCATATCATAATTATCAAATATTTTTTAAAATTTTTTTATCATTTTAAAATAATTTAATAATACATTATTTTGATAAACAGTCAATAGTGTCAATTTTGAAACTATTCAATTCATCAATTATTTTAAAAAATAATATAACAAGTTAACTTCAAACCAAATATTTTATTATATTTATAAGAGTTAAAGGTAATATAGAAAATTAATTGGATAAATTAATTATCCCAAATTATATTTATTTTAATATTTTTAATAACATTTGTTTGTTATCTCCATTAATAAAATAATTACAACATCATTTTTTGTGTTATTATTTAATATACCAATTTTTTGGTTAAAAATTTAAAAAAAATACCATAAAGAATATAATTCTTATATATTTTAGAGTAATATTTATAGTATGATATATCTTCTAGAAAATTCTATATTAAAAAATGTTATATTTATTAAAATGTCAATGTGATAACTTTAACATCAAAATAAATAAAATATTTTTAGTGTCATAATCTTTTCCATATGGCCCCAAGTGGTAAATAACTCTACCCTTGGATGATTGTGGTTAAGATATACTCAACCAATAATATTTTTTTCAATTTTTTGGGTCTTTTAATCCTTATTATCATTTTAATAATAAAATTATTGATTTTTCATCAATTAAATAATTTCTCTATCATTAATGTATAAGACTTTAAGGTAATTATTTATTTACTAAAAATTACTAATAAATTACCATAATAAATAAAAAAATATCTTTCAAAAGATTATTTATATTCTAATTTATCTTCTATGTAACCTTGTATTAAAAATGACATATTTATTAAAATTTTAGTAAGACATATTTAACTTTTCTTGAAATAAAATAAAATAAATATCATAATCTCATCCAAGTGTCTTCCAAATGATACAATTTTGGCTCAAGGATGATTTAATTCAAAACCCACTCATCTAATCATATTAGGAAAAATGTTAGGGTAATTTCATAGTATTGTTTTTACCCTTAATTACCCAATTTTCCTTTTTACTGTATTAATAAAAAAGTACTGATGTTACTATTCATAATGCCCAAAAATAAAAGAAATAAATTTTTAAAATTTGGACCTAATGATTCCAAATATGGAAACCATTTTTCAAAATTCAAAACATATAAATTTTAGTAATTAATTTAAAATTAATCTCGTTGTTGAAATGAGAAAATGGGTTTTAAAAGTTAAAACATTGCAAAATATTTAAATGTTTTTACATCTGACTTCAATGTGAAATTAATGTCAATTAACTCCATTATATTAACTGATAAAAATATAATAAATTTATACATTAAAACATTCAATAATATAATTAACCGTATAAACTATTTCGATGAAAAAAGTTGTTTTCAATTAGAATTTAGTATATTTTTACTATTCAACAAAACCTAAAAGTTATCAGAAAAAAAAATAAAAAAATCATTAAAATTAAATTTTTATATCCCTCTTTCAAATAAGAAGTTTATTTTATCAAATAAAAATTATTAATGTGTCAAAATATTAATTTAAAATGGGTTCTTCATTATAAGGCGGTAAAATTACCCTTTTGAAAAATATAGGTTTTTATACATAAAATAAGGTTTATTAATACCCTATGAATAAAATATCTATTAGATGAATATAAAAAATATTTTATTAAATATATATAGTATATATTTAATTAATTTAATTTAATAATTTTAATTCACTCATTTTACAAAAAAAAAATATATAATTGATTTATATTTTTCATAAATAATTAGTAGCTAATGACTTCACCATACATTTTCATAAGTTAGTTATATTTATTCCCGCCAACCTAACGGCTAGGTTATAATGGACATTTTATAATAAGGGTGTCTCACGGTTCTTTTAAACTCGTGATTATGTGAAATGAAATCCACTGAAGAATTAAAATTATTTAAATAAAATATTTCATAAAAACATATGGGTGTTACAACATATGTATGAGATCTATGTTGTTCATCATCTGAAAGTAAACATTCATGGTCACCACCAAAACCAATATCAAGCAGATTAAATACTAATAATCGATGATATGTGACATCATCAAAATTTCCCTCATTGTAAACCATTCAATTATGTTTTAAAGGATATTCAGATTGAAAATTATAAGAGTGGAAAATTGAAATTTCCACTTGCAAGTAAGATTCTTCAATTGAATCTTCAACTGATGATTTGTTATATACCTTATTCTTAATTTTTTTCATGCATATATCATATGGGTACATTTGTTGAAAATCTATTATCCCTCCACTTTTTTCTTTATATGAAAAATTTAATATTAAATGTACAATTGATTCAAAGAAGGTCGGAAAAAATATTTTTTCCAATTTACATAAAATTGGAACATCTTTTCCTTGCGTAATCAATGCATCATAGTATGTTTTTTCTACACAAATTTCTCAAACAAAATATGATATTTTAGTTAAAAAATCTCATATTGAATAATTCAACAACCCTCTAACACCAATGGGAAATAATCTTTCCATTATGACATGACAGTTATGATTTTTTAATCGAGTAACAATATCAAAATTTTTAACATAGTGTGACAAAATAAATTAATATTTATCAGGTAACCTCAAATATATAATCCATTTAAATAATAATAAATTAAATTTTTTAGAAAGTTTATATGCTACTTTTGTCTTCATTAAAGTTTGTGATCTGGCATTTTTAAATAACAAAAGTTTAAGATGCTTGCAAATTTGGGCACTATTTAACCAGGATTTTATAGTATCTTTGGTCTTTTCATGTGTTTCCAACATGGTATAAAATATGTTAACAAAATATTTCTTCATAATATGAATTGAATCTAACATTTGAAAAACCTAAAAATCTAACCAATATGGAATGTCTCAAAAAATACTCATCTTTATCCCATTGCGATCTCTCCTAAAGACACCTGTTTTTTATTGATTTACTATTAATCCAAAATTAATATGAGGTAATAAAGGTATTATTGATTTTTCTTAAATACCAGATAGCACTATTGGAGGTTCATATCTCTCGATTCTATCATTCATAAAATTATTTCAATTCATTCAAAAAGGATGATCTCTATGAATAAATATTCTATGAAAATAATAAAACATGGTTTCCTTTCATTAACAAGCATAAGATCTTTTTTTCCACACATGGAGTACACAAATAATTTTAAACCATTCATACACCATCTAGATAATATGTAAATTCACTTATTTTCCACATTAATACAGCTTTGAATATAAACTTTTGTTCTTAAACTATATAATTTGTTGTTACACCATCACTCCATAATAAAATTAACTCATTAACCAGTTAATTCAAATAAACATTGATATGATTCATTAGATTTCTTAGAATTAGTAACTCTAAATATATATATGCTTCCCATGTTAAAATCCAAGTAGGTAAGTTGTACAGAGTTATGAAAACATACGAATGAAAAAATTGATTCCCCTAAGAACCAAATAGAAAAAAACTATTCATAGAAAGACCGAACCGCAGGTTTTGAGGTTCTGGAGAAAATTTTGGATAAACCTAATCAAATCATTTCCACGAATCACCATCATAAGGATGATTTAATATTTTACCAACAAAAATATTATATCTAAGCTAGGTCTTCAATATGGTTGTGTTGTGATACAAAAATTGACTCTGTAATCTAAGTGCTATCAGAAAATACCTCAACTATTTAATAGGAAAAAATATATACATTACTTGGTGTACCTATTTATACCTTAATTGTCTACATTTTTGGAAATTAAATAATGACTAATATTCACCATAATAAAATATACAATCATTTGAACATGAATGGATCTTCTGAGAACTAAGACCCAAATTATAGACCAACTTCTTACTTCTAAAGAAACTTATAGGTAATATATTTCCTTGGGAAACAATTATTTAACCAAAGAAAATATTTTTTTGAAACAACAATTTGATATTATAAAATATAATGTAATAGCCATTAATTTTGTAATATATTTAATCCAGAATATAAGGCCTCATTAAATTTCCATAAATCATAATATTGATATAGTTCTAATTTGGGATTTGAATTATCATTCTGTGTTTTTTCTTTCATGAAATTATAGGCTAGTGACCTTATATAATAAATTTTAAAACTATGATTGATCTAGAACAAAAAAAATTTGTATCTTATATTGGATTGTGTTCACCATGTTGATACCAAAATACATAATCTTCCCAAAAATCAAAATGCAATAAATGAACTCAAATTTTATCAAAATTTTCAAGTCTCCAGAGGCCACGTTTCTTATATGGACACTTAATTGTCACTTTTGAAACAATTTTTGAATTTAAAGGTTCAAATGATATAAATGTTTCAATGTTCACAATGTAGACATCATTTGTACCAAAATAGTTTGGATTTATATAGTAATTTATTCAATCATTATATCAAAATAAAAACTGATATCTATTTCCAGGTTCTGTAGTTTTATAAAAAAAATAACAATAATTGGTTTATTATATAAAGTGTTAAGAAATTATAGTAAAGTGTATTCCCACTACATAAATAATTAATTAATTTTTATAATTAGTAATTATTTTTTTATTAGTATTTAATTAATTAGCATGAATTTACAAGTATTAGTTTTTCTAGTTTATTGGTTATTATTTATTCAATTTCTTATTTTTTTTATATTAATTATAATTTTTATTAAAATATTAATATTTATTGCTTATTTTTTTGCTAACTTTTTCATCATAAATTAATTTTATCCATGTAAAACTATTTGTGACAAGCTATATCACAATAATTAATTGCAATGGTTTCATAAATTCAACCCATATGATATCTATTGTAATGGATTATATACCGACCTGAGTTTTTTTCTAAAGTGAGACTTAACTCAATTTTGAGTTTAAGAGTCTTGAGTAATCCCTAGGGATAAAAAGGTAAATTTACCCTAATATGCGACCTGAGAAAATTTTTCTAATAGTTCTATTGATTCTAGTGTGTGGTGTTTACCCTCGGGTTGAGCCAATATGAAAATAAAGGTGCAAATAGGTTCCAATTATAATTTATTAAGAATAATATATTATTTTTAGTAAACAAACACACATTTCATGAATTATGATTTGCCTTCAAAATAGGGAATTGGACCAAAATTCTGAGATTGTGGTTGCAACTAAAATGAGGGTGTCACCCTAAGAGAGGAAATTAATTTGTTCTCATTAGGATCCTTAGGGTTAGGATGTCACGGGTGAAATAAATAAGTGATTAAATTAATTGAATAAAATATTTTCTAATATTTTTTAGTTTTATAATAATATTTTTTATCCTTGTAAATAGATAAAAAATATTTATTAATTTATAATAAATTTGGTATCAAGTTATATTCTTATATATAAATTTTTAAGAATTTTAGTCGTATATTATTCTTTAAAAATTTATAATAATATTACTATTTTTAAATAAACTATATTAATAATAATTAATAATTATATTTTTAGTTTTTAGAATCACTAATTAGTATTACACTATTATATTTTTCATTTCTCATTTTTATTTATTTAAATTAATTTTATCAATTTATTACAAATTTAAAATAATTAATAACTTTTCATTTCTTTTGAAATTATATAATTTATATTTTTATTATTTTCTCATAATTATACCAACAAATTACTATTTTAAATTAATTTTAATAATTGATAATACTTTATAACAAGTAATAACTGCCTATTTTATTTATTTTTTATTTATATTAAATTGCTTATAATTTTATTGGTTTTTCTTAACAGTAATCAATATTTTTCTATTATTAAATATCATTTTTTTAAACTATTAAAAATTATTTTAGATTAATTTTTTTAATACTGAATTACATTTTTGTAAATCATTATAAATTATTATAATAATATTAATATTAATTAACCAAAATATTAATTTAACAATTTACAATAATAATAACATAGGAAAAAATTAATAACATTATATGCAGATGTAACTAAACTCTAATAGATTAAATTAACTAAAAAATCATATAATAAAAAACAAATAAATTAATGATTCTAACAACTACTTAAAAATGTTAAAAAAAAGTACCTTCAAACTAATGTTTTTATTGTAATTAAAATATTCAACCTCCAACTAAATTTGAAACAAAAATAATTTGATTGCAATATAGAAACTATCAAAATCAAGTTTGAATTATAGATAATATATTACAATCCAAAAACCTTTAAAAGAGTTCCTAAATTACTAATAATATATTACAAACCAGAATCCATTAAAAGGGAGTCATAATTATAATGATTGAAAGAATAAATGAGAAATATATTTGGGGATGCAGATAAAGAAAAGTCATGTGCACTTATTTATTAGTTATATTATTTATGACAGAATTTTTATGATTGAAATTTATGTCACAAAAAGTTCTATTTATGATGGATTCTATCAAAAATACTTCTCACCATAAAACCATTTTATGTTTATTCAAAAAGTATTTTCAATAGATATATCAATCCATTGTAAAATCTACCCACCATATTTTTTACCCGATGCGGATAACCTATTTTTGATAGACTAATAGGTTTGTAATAATGAAATATTCCACAAAAAATGTAACACCCTGAGATTTTATGAAATGTTATTTTTAAAATAAATTTAATATTTTTTATTTTTTTCATTTCATACAACACCGAGTTTAGATTATGATACATGAAACACTGATTGTAGCTTGCATTATATTCAACATTGAGTTCAGCTTTTCCAACACCGAGTTTAAATGAAACATGAAATACTATTAAACTATTATTATTTAATATTATAGCTATCACTTAGACATTGGAATTGTGGGTATTAATAAGATTAACTAAATAATTAAAATATATGGTTTACATATATATATATATATATAATTAATTCCTTGGTGACCAATTGATTAGAAATTAAAATAAAAACCATTTGAAACTAAAGGGAATCATTTTCTGAAGAAAAAAACAATTTATGTGCAAAAAATATGTTTTTTCTAAATAAATTAAATAAATAACTTTTGATGAATTATTTTAATGAAATTTATATATTATATATTCAATAAAATGTTTAACATTTATCTTACATGTTTTCTAGATAAGATATATGAATAAATCCAATTTTATGCTTAAAATTGCATTTTTCTAAAAAGCAGTTTTGTCGCCTTTTGTGCACCAATTTTAAAACTAATTTTTAACACTTTTATAAAATTAATTTGAAAAAATTAATTTATGTTTTTAAATTATCATTATAAAATTATCTTAGGGTGATTTATCGATAATTTTTTGAGAAGATAAATTTTTAGATGAATAGTGAAAATACTAGTTTTTATTGAGAATTGTTAAATAATTTAAAGATTTAAAAAACATCCAAATTGATTTAATATGGGTTTAAAAGAAAAATTAGTTCAATTATATATCTATTAATATAATTTAGATCATTTTAATCATTTTCATATTGAATTTTGGTATAAAAACTTTTCAAACTCTTCAACATTTTCTCTTTAAAAAACTGCTTTCTCATCGCATCCGCGGAGTTAATTTTAAATTAAAATTTTCCAATTAAGTGAATTTAATTTGTAAAAATTAATTCCATATTTATAATCAGAGTAATTTATATTATCTAATAATTTAAACTTAATTTTTTACCATAATGAATGGTAAATGCGGTAAAATTTATTTATCATGATTAAGGTAAAAATGGGTTTACATGGGCGGTTAAACTAAAAAGATAAGGGTTAAGAATGATTAAAAACATGTAGAACACCCATTTTATGGCCATATTTCAACATAATATATTTAATTTTAAAAATTACCCATTTTTTAGCCTTTTGGAATGTGAAAAATGTGGGTACACATTTTTATATTCAAAAATTACAAGTGTGTCACTCACCTCACTTATAAAATGTCACCCCCTATTCTCTACTCTTCACACTTAAAAAACTCTTTAGTTCAGCCAAGAATTTCCCAACTCATGTTCTTACTTCCATAATATCATACTATAATCCTTATTTTGGTCATAAATCCAACCTAAGAATCCTTTTGATGCAAACCAAAAGAAGTTGTCCATGGAAGAGGTAACGTCCCTAACTGAGAATTTTACTTTATTTCTTACTCCACGTCCTTTAATTATTATTAAAAAATGATGATATGAAAATATCATTATATTATATGTACTAATATTTCATTAAATACTATAAAAAAGGC
The DNA here is from genome assembly GCA_963277665.1 of Viscum album. Classification (NCBI taxonomy): domain Eukaryota; kingdom Viridiplantae; phylum Streptophyta; class Magnoliopsida; order Santalales; family Viscaceae; genus Viscum; species Viscum album. Next base: position 1,183,224,704 of record OY728164.1, read on the forward strand.
CTTTAAAAATGCTGAAAATGGAATTTATCAGTGCTAGAGGAGCGTTGAATACGGGAGCAAGATTAAAAGCCCTAGGATTTTATCAGTGCTTATGGAAGTGTTGATAAAGGAAAAAAATTATCAGTGCTCTAATTTAGAGTTGATAAAGGGGCCCTTTATCAACAATTTTAGAATCTCTAATAAATGGAACCTTTATCAATGCCAATAAAAGTGCTGATAAATGACCCCTTTATTAGCGCGATTAAATGTGTTGATAAAGGGGCATACTGCAGTGAGCTGTAACAACACACTCCAACACTAAAATCTCGACCATAAATCAAAAAAAATCGAGTATCAATATATAAATTAAATGAAATAATATTTATAACACAAATATAATAAAAAAACACTATATTATAGACATTTCAAACATTGGTTTATACAATTACTTGATTAAGTACAAATTATTACATACATTCAAAAGCAACAATATTAATTTTTCTTTTGACCCTGACCCCGACTCATGCTACTTCCAAAAAACATCCCTTCTTAAGAAAAATAATTAACCACTATAAGAAAAAAATTCTTATGTTAGTAAAAATATAAAGAAATGAATTAAACAAAAAGTGTTAATTTAAACTAAACTTTGAGTCATACGAGGAACACTATGTATCAGATTGAGTTGTGGTTGATTCTTTCATGCCACGCCATTTCTTATTCATCTTCTATAATTATCTTGGTTAAAATTAAAAAAATAGTTATAAGATAAAAATTATAAGGAAATTAATTAATTAATACCATATAGAATGATGAGAAACCAATCTAGACTCATTTTCTCGTTTTTGGCGATGTGATGTGTGTTTTAAACTAAAATGAAAATTATATTTTTAAAAGATACACTTGTAGTCATACTAGTAAAACCATGAATTAGATTGAGGTTCTGATGATTCCTAAACATCTTAAATGACTTATGTATCATTTTCTTAAATTATCAAAGCAATACGAATGTGTTTTCTCAGTTTTTAGTACGTCACTTTTCTTTTTTACAAAAAATGTCATTTTAAAATGGAAACATGCACTTTGAGTCATACTGGTCACATAATGTGTTAGTTTAATGTGATTATAATTCAAAAAAATCAAAAATGACTTATGAATTATTTTCCTAAATTATCAATATAATCGGAGCATGTTTTCTTGGTTTTTCAATGAGGGGAGCTTTTTGAAATAAAATTTCAATTTTAAACAGATAACGAACACTCTGAGTCATAATAGGAAAATAATTTATTATATTAAGGTGATGATTATTCCTACACATCAAAAATGGATTATAAATTGTTTTCCTAAAGTATCAGAACAATATGAGTGTGTTTGCTCGGTTTTGAGTATGTCGGTTGTCTTTTTTACAAAAATTAATGTCAATTTTAAATAAAAAGATGCACTTGGAGTCATACCAGTCACACCATGTGTCATATTGTGTTTTGAATAATTTATACAAGTCCAAAATTACTTATAGATCATTTTCCTAAAGTATCAAAATAATTTGAATATTTTTTCTCAGTTTTGATTATGTCACTTGTCTTTTTTACTAAACTCACATTTTAAAATGGAAGCATGAACTTTGAGTCATACCATTCAAATCATGTGTCAGTTTGAAGTGAGAATAATTCATATAAATAAAAAATGACTTATGAATCATTTTCCTAAATTATCAAGATAATCCTAGAGTTTTTTTTCAGTTTTCAATGAGTGGCACTTTTTGAACTAAAATGATAATTTTAAATTGATAACAGACACTTTGAGTCATATCGGGTACATCGTGTATCTTATTGAGATTAACCTAATTTATAAATATAAAAAATGACTTATGGATCATTTTACTAAAGTATAAAAATAATTCAAATGCATTTTCACAATTTTGAGTATGTGAGTTGTCTTTTTTAAAAAAATTAATGTCAATTTTAAATAAAAAGACACACTTTGAATCATACCAGTCACACCATGTGTCATATTGAGGTTAGAATGATTCCTACACATACCAAATGACTTATGGATAGTTTTACTAAATTATTAAAACAATATGAATGTGTTTTCTTAGTTTTGAGTATGCCCTTTGTCTTTTTTACTACAATGCCATTTTAAAATGGAAGCATGCAATTTGATTCATATCGGTCACATCATGTTTCAGTTTGAAGTGAGAATGATTCCTATACATAATAAATAACTTATTAATTTTTTTCCTAAATTATAAATAAAATAAGAGTTTTTTTCTTGGTTTTTAGTGTGTGATGCTTTTTGAACTAAAATGTCAGTTTTAAAATGATAACAGACACTTTGAGTCATACCAGGAACATTGTGTATCGAATTGAGGTAGGGATGATTTCTACATGTAAATAATGACTTATTTATAGTTTTCCTAAAGTATTAAAATAATACTAGTTTGTTTCTTAGTTTTGATTATGGTCATTGCCTTTTTTACTAAAATTAATGTTAATTTCAAATAAAAAGAAACATATAGAGTCATAATGGTCACATTGTGTGTCAAAATGAGGTTTGGATGATTCCTACACATCCAAAATGAATTATGGATAATTTTCTTAAACTATAAAAATAATCTGAATGTGTTTTCTATGTTTTGAGTATGTCACTTGTCTTTTTTACAAAAATTTCATTTTAACTGGAAAACATACTTTGAATCATACTGGTCACATCATGTGTTGGTTTGACATGAGACTAATTACTATACATTAAAAATGAATTGTGAATATTTTTACTAAATTATTAAGATAATCCAAGTTAATTTTTTTAGTTTTTAGTGAGTGATACTTTTTGAACAAAAATGTCAATTTTAAACTGATAATTAACACTTTGAGTCATTCCAGGAACATCGTGTATCAAACTATAGTGTGGATGATTCCTACATGTCAAATATGGATTATAGATCATTTTCCTAAAGTATTAGAAGAATATGAATACATTTTCTCATTTTTTAGTATGAAATTTTTCTTTTTTACTAAAATTAATCACAATTTTAAATAAAAAGACAGGCTTTGAGTCATATCGGTCACACCGTACATCAATTTTAGGTACTACTGATTCCTAAATTTCCTAAAGTATCAAAATAATCCCAACTACTAATTTTACCATGCTTTACATTTCCATTATTTTTCAAAATTCCAACACTACATATTGAGTTGATGTTCTTAGTCTAAAAAAGTTTTTTAGCTAATAACATCGACTCAATATACAGGGTTGGCAGTTCGACAAAGAAAGGAAATGGAAATCATGGTAACATTGGTATAAAGTAACATGTTATCTCTTTTAAGGATTGTTTCCGATAGTTTAAATAAAAATATAACTTCCAAAAATATTGCTGAAAAAACTAATAATTATTAGATAAGAATGATAGGGAAATTAACTTACAAATAATAGTTAAAATGATGAAAAAAATAATTAAATAATTAGTAGTAATTAACCTTTTCATAATGGTTGTATAAATTCTTGACCCATTTCCTTGTTGTCATTATCTTATTTGCAGCCTCAAAATCCAATCACTTATGAGCATGAGCAGTTTCAAACAAACCACCCCAACTCAAATAAAAGAATCTATCTGTATAAGAAAACAATTGTTATGTAAGTAATACAAAAAAACATAAATATGAAACAATACATTGTTTATATGGTCAATGATTTTTCTATTTAAACATCAATATTATTTTTTTTGATTGAGTATATGCAGCATTTTTTCTCTTCCTGTAAAGGCAGTGGTGGGAATATGAAGGAAATTGGTAAATTCCAACACTACAGAGGTGAAAATATTTTGAGGGAGAATAATTATGTGGAAATTTTGGTGTATAAGGGCATGAAATATGGGAATAAATATCCTAAAATAAATTAACCCTTCAATTAATTATGAAAATTGAATCAATGTTTCATTATATAATTTTTTGCTAAAATAGAGAAAGTATATTGTAACATTACACTTACATATTCTCAAATGGTTTCATTCATTATAGTCTATTCTTCCATTGGATTGGTGACACATAATGTGTATAATACATTTCCTATATGAGTATTCAAACATTTAATTTAAATTTTTTTAGAGAATAGATAATATTATGAGGAAAAAACATAATATATTAAAAACACGTTTACCTTATGATTGAACTATATTTAATTTTTTAAAAGGTTTTAGGGATTTGGATCCTCTATCAAGAATCCAAATCCCCTCTTTGTAGTCCCATCTATCATACAAGATGTTTTCTACATTGGAACCAGTATGAACTGATTGTGAACTCCTAATGAAAGGGTCATCCTTGATTTATTTTTCATCTAACCTGATAGTGTTTTTAGTATCTATTAGTAAAATAAACCAATTATTTTTTGATAGATCTTAAATAAAAATACTTGCAATTATTGTTATTCCATTATAAATAGATCATCTATTTCCCCTTCCACATTGAAATTAAACCTCACAAAGCCCATTTCATCAACTTTCACTGCACTCCTATTGTCAATCCATTTGTAATGAAAAATTGGAACTTGAAATGTTGTATAATAAAACTCATATATATGTTCCATAATTCCAAAATATGAAATATTTTCATAAATTTGATTTTTATCCTTAGAACCAAATATGTGCATCGCTTTCACCACAATCGTAACTCTGTTATTTTTTTCATACTATAGTCATCATTTACTTTTGTATAGAACATATAACCCTTGATTACAAAACCAGTGTAAGATATAATATTTTCATTCGGTCCCCTAGCTAGCCATCAAAGTCATTTGTAAATTGAATTCATATTTTCAGATAACTCCTTATAAATTTGATCCTGTAACCATCCTATAAATAGTTTATTATGTGTATTTGATATCCATCCTTTATCTCTTGATGGATTTAAATCTCTAAGAATTTCTTTCTATGCTTCAACATATGGATCAATATATTCACTATTATGTAAAATGCAAAGGTGTGCTTTATCCCACCGTGTAAAGGTAAGTGTGACACCATCTCTTTCGGAAATCCTTTCACCCATAAGGCATCCACTATGATGAGACTTTGGGAGACCGATATTATCAATATCTAATATGTAGTCAGTACATAATTTAACAGGTTATTAAAAAATATGTCGTTCTTCAAAAAACCTTCTATCCAACTTAGATTCTCAACATTCCCTTTGAAAATATTTATATATGTTCAATGGGGTACATCCATCTATAATGGACATAACCACATAGTTGAACCTATCTGACCAAGTCAAACATCAGGTGGACCATTATATTAAAGAGTGATGGTGATAAGAACATCTCTAATTCTCATAATATGACTGAAACCTTCTTATTCATGATTGTAAACTTCATTAGGTCTATAAGTTTAGTGCATTTGGATTTGAAAAGGAAGCATAGTCTTTTAATCTATGACGTAAATTTTTAGGTAGAATGGAATGGAAAGAAATAGGCATAAAATATTGCATTAAAACATGAAATTTATGTCATTTTATTCCATGTAACATCATATTAGTCAATGAAACAACATTATTTATATTTGATGAATACCCCACTAGAACTTTTACACTATTAAGGAAAAGGAAAATTTTCAATTTTTCCTGACTAGATATAGTGTAAGCTGCTTGAGGAAGAAAAGTCTTCCCTTTAACCTTCATCAGTTCCAACTCTTTCCTTATCCCCGTTTCAATAATATCCAACCTATCCTTGATTTAATATTTATTTTTTCCAAGAACATTTAGTAAAGTTACAATAACACTATCAAATACATTTTTTTCTATGTGCATGGAACCAAGAAAATGTTTGAGATATAAAGAATTCCAAGATAGTAATTCAAAGAAAATTTATCTTTCATTCCAACCTGATTTCATAAGGCTTTTTAAAAATGGTTTACCAAAAAAGTGTCAATATATTTTACTTTATTAGTTATTTTATCACTCATTATTGGAGACAGTGTTGTACCTTGTTCGATATTCTCATCAAATATTGTCATCCAGGACTAGTATTTATGTTTTTGAGGTAAAAATTTCTGATTTCCTAGAAACATAGTCTTTGAGGAATGTTTCAGATGAACTAAATGTGTTCATTCTTCACAAATGGTACACCCCTACATTCCTTTAATGTTATATCTTGATAAAATTTCATAAGCAGGAAATTCATTTATCATCCCATGCAATATGGACATCGATGTGAATTCTTCACTTCTATGAGAATCATACATTGTAAAACATTTATCCTACTGCAATTTTAAATCTTCGATCAATATATCTAAATATACATCAATATCATTACCAGGTTTCTTTGGTCTAGATATAAGTAGAGACAACATAATGTATTTGTGCTTCATACATAACCATAGAGGAAAGTTAGAATTTATCAACATGATGGGCCATATACTATGAGTACTACTCTCTATACCAAAAGTATTTACTCCATATGTATATAATGCAAGATAAAATTTTATTTTATCACTTCCAAATTCAAGATACTCATAATAAATTTTCTTCCATTAAGAAGAATCTATTAGATAATGTAGGTTCCCATATTTAATCATTGTATATGCATGCTATATTAATTCTATAATTGTTTCTAGACATCCATATAGTCTTCTAAACTGTGGAATAATAGGAAAGTACCATACATCTTTTGAAGGACTTGATTCATTTTTCTTATATCGATCCATACCACACTTAGGGAATTTTATGAGTGATCCATGGTCCTTTCAAAAAAATATGCAATTATTTAGATAGGCATATATTCTTTTAGATATCATACCCATTGAACATAGAATTCATTTAGCATCATGTGTTCAACATGGTAGTTCATTTTCTTCTGGTAGTATATCATTAAGGAGATCAAGCAGTTCTATAAAGCTGGTTTCACTCCATCTATTGCTAGCTTTGAAATTATATAACTTCAATACATCTGAAGGTGTTGTGTATTTAGTACAACCGGTATACAATGGTCTCTAAGAATATCTATTTAACTTCTCAAAAAAATTTGGACAATCATGAAGTTCATATTCAATTTCCATTATCATTTCTTCTATGTGATCGTATTCATAATTTACATTGGTATTCATATCAAATGATCCATAAACCATAGTAGTATCCCAATCGATGTGAACATTTAATTTTTTCCCATGTTTAGTCCAACATTTATACCTCTGGTCTATTTCATGAAAAATTAAATGGTCTTCCAACTCTTCCAAAAAAATTTTCTTTAATAACAATAATGTAAACACAAAAAAGGTATTTTAAAATGGCCGTATGCATGCTCTATTTCAAACTTGATGAACTATTTAACTCTGTATTCATACTATTTTGTCAAATGATTAGTCTGAATCAATTTTCAATTAATATCCATCCTATTAGGTTCATAAAATATTCATTTTGTATAATAAATAAATAAATAAACATAAGATACTTATTATCTAAGTTGAAAGTTATAGATAATTCTAATAACCAACATTTGATTATTTCAAATAATTTCAGTATGCTTTGAAGGAAATGGGAAATTGAATTTAAGAAAAGAATTAATCCACTATGGGAGGTGTGATCCTATGAATCCATCCAAAGGTGAAATTTATAGACAATTGTCCTCATCAGCTTCATCTCTAGAATAGTTATTATTACATTTTGTTTTTAAAGACTCATCCTCTATCTCTTTTGGACATTCACCTATGTTGCTTGAATTAATCTCAGTAGTAGTCATCTATGGAATGACTACTGCTCAGAGTAGTTAAAGAAACATAAAAGATATGGGGGTTGAGTCTCAAGAAATAAATTTAAATAATAACTATTTGAAATATGAAGTTAGTGAGGATGACATTTGTAATCTATTGTGTTCTCTAAAAGGTTTAATGATTCTCATTTGTGATACTTACACCATTGGCACTGGTTATTGACGTGTGCCCTATATAAGTTGTGATTTGGGGGGCATACACTTTCTTTTCTGTGATTTAATGGGTATCAGTGGGGACATGTTATGATATATCAATCCTTTTGGCCTCTATGAATTCTATATTTGTAGGATAAATCCCAATTTTAATACTTTCAATCCTCAAATGAAGAAAATTCTTACCTCTATTAAAATGAGTCATCGAGTCCTTCTTAAATCCCCTAAACAAATATAAATATAATATAGGAAATTAATGAGTAATAAGAAACCCAAATATGAAAAACAATAATAATAAAATCTCATTTCATCAACTAAAATATATAAAAATTTATTAATAAAACATTTTAATAAATAAAGAGTTATTTTATATACATGGATGGTAATCAAAGATTCCTAAGGGTGTAAAAAATACATGTAGACCTAAAATGATGAATATCTAAAAGTATTTTCAAATAATTATTCCAACATATATATAATTTGATAACCTCTATTATATTTTTTGGAATTAGTGTTGTAACAACCTAATGAATTATTAAATTTAATATTAATGATATATAAAATATAATTAATCTCCATAAATTTTATTAATAAATATTTTCACCTTAATAACTAATATTTTATTGAATGAATATACTTATAGACCCTGTAAATATTCTAGGGTTCTTGAATATTCCTCTTTATAACCATACCCATGAAGAATAATATATAATAATAAAATGAAACATTAGTTATAAAAATAAATAAATCTATACAACCAAATAAAAAATATAAAAAATTGATCACATTATAATGGATTGATATTAAATATGGAGTAAGTGAAAATAATATGCATGTAAATAGTATTAAATGAAGCGTATGTAATCTTGGGAAATTCAAAAACATCTCATGAGGTGTCTTTGTACATACTTGGGTTGGAACCACATGTTAGCATGATGATGAGTTCCTATGTTTATAACCTACTAGATATCCACAACTATCCCAAGTTGTTGGAATCCCGCATGGAATTTTATACAAGTGGGGACTCATATAATCTAATTGGGACTAAATTGTAACTATCTTTCATCCCTAATTAAGATTCATATGATCTCTATTATGATAGTAATGGGAGATGGTCACCTTTTCAAAGTAAAATCAATAAACAATCAACATAACCAAAACATTTCTATTCAAACATCCTTTTAACACCCATCACTACAATCTATATATTTAAAAGAAAAAAATATTACCTCATCAAAACTAATATAGAAATATTCCATAGATGGTGATAAATTTTTATAGAAACCATTTCATGGTAACGATAAGGCCATAACACTTGATACTACTACTAATTTTCAATGAAAAACTTCTTTCTTTCAATATTATTCATGATAAAAAAGTGAGAATAAAAGTAATTTTAAAAAGTTTCAAACATGACTCAAATTCGTAATTTTAAAAAACACACATCAATAATCTCTCTTGTAATGCATTTTTGAAACCAATAAAAAAAATTATCATCTGCTTTATTGAATGAATCCTATCTATATTTCATATGACTGCATACTTACATATATACATGAAATAATGTGTTCATATATATATATATAAATATATATATATATATCAAAATTAATATATATATATATATGTATGTTCATATAGTATATCAAGAAAAAAACAAAGAGATAAAATTCAGGACACTTAACATAAAAAAATCTCGATGTATTACCATTGAATCCTTAAAATAGAAAAAACTCAAACAAAATGAACATCAAATTCAAGAAATAACTACATGAAATAAATTTCAATTTATTAAAAAATCATTTTTGTATTATAATAAACACCTTTTGTGCATTATTTACATGGAATGAATTTTAATACATTTTAACTTAATAGGCTACAAGGATGAAATCGGTGTTTGTAATTATTAATACACTAAAATACAGCAAGAAAATCCCTTGAAGGGTCAGTAAAAACTCAAAATCATAGAATCCACCAATTAGAAATTCATTATAGAAGAGAAATTAGTTATTTATATTGAATAACAATAGGTGATGAACAAAAAAATTAAATATATATTTCCAAACAAGTAATCAACAAGTGGGGAGGAGGATAAAATAACACACCTTGGATTGAAGCTTTGAATCATCTGAGAGAAAGTAGAGATATTTCCAAAAATTGGATTCATTAAAGCCTTGGATTTTTTTGGACCCTAAGGATTTTATTTGATCCTTGTAATTATTCAAGCCTTGATTTGAGCATTGATTCAAGCTTTGATTCGATGAGGAGGATCACTGGTAGCAGGTGGATTTCACAGAAAGCTTTGGATATCACAACTGGTTTGTGACTGGTAATGGTTGTTTAAATAGATCTAGGACACTTTTATTGTTGCTTTAAAAAATAACTGATAAATATTCATTTTATCATCGCTAAATTAATAAGCTCTAATAAAAGGCATCTTTATCAGCGCTAAAAGGCATCTTTTACGTGGAATTATTAATAAATGGGTAATAAAATATCATAAGTAAAACATATATGGTATGATATATATAAGTATGGTTCTATAATATATTTATAATAAAATTATATTTATTATATAATAGGTTTTATCATTTACAAAGGAATTCAATACTTATGGTAAGGGATTTGTGTCTCACTTTTATTTTTCTATGAGACGCGTTCCATATTCACCATGTGTTTCTTTTATGTGGTGTATATACTCCCCATGAATGTATTTTATAATTAAAATCCTTAGAATTATAAGTATTTACATATCTATTTGATTATCTCTCTTTCATGGGGTTTATGGTTCAGAATTAACCAAAGTGGTAAGGGATTTTGTCTCAAATCTTTGGGGCATATGTTATGTTATGCACCTATCTTATTTTATGAGGTGTATATAATTATACTTCAAAATTTTATATCATGAATCTCTGTATTTTCATGATATTATAAGTTTCATTAAATTTTATTCTTTCAGGGGTATTATGATTCTAAGTTACCAAAGTAGTAAGAATTATATGTTACAATCTCATTGTTTATAGGGATTGTTTATGATTATGATTCAAATGATAAAATATTATGATCTATCTCTCAACAAAATCATGACTTTTCTTATTCTATAGTTATTTCATGAGAATACTTTTTTTCCCTTCATTTTCCTCTCTGTATGTACTCAGGATTTCAAAGGAATGTTTTTTAAAAAAAATGTATTTATTTCTCTCTTCGGTTGAAAACCTTTTTTCTTATAAAACCATGTTTTCTAACAAAAATAAAAAAAACTTAACATTCTTAAAAAAATTATTAAATAAATTTTTACCCATTTTTTACTTTTTATATAATTTTTTGAAAGGAATATTCATTTTTTTTCTAAACAATGCCCGTTTGGATTTTACCAAAAATGTAAAAGGAAAATTTGTTTTAACTTGCACGGTATGAATGGAATTTCCACCAGCATGACCATTATTTTCTTTAAAGATTAATTTATAAATTTTCAAAGTTATTTTCAAAGAAAATTATTTTTAAAATGTTTTATGTTTTAATTTTTTTTCAAAGTGGAAAGGATATTTTCTTCAATAAATGTTTTAAATAATTTTTAAATCTTCCTTTATAAGTTTCAAAGTTTATTTTAAAAATTGATTTTCAATGAAAATTTATTTTCAATAGAAAAATATTTTCATTAAGAAATATTCCAAGTGTCTTTTAAGAATCATTTTCCATCTAAGATTACATACTTTGTTGTCACTTTTTCTTTACTAAGGATATAATCTAAGGATACCATTCTTATTCTTTCTCTAAATAGTTTATGTTTATGATGGAAATATTTCTATGAAACTCGTTTCTCTTCCATGGGTTATACCATGATAAAATTCTTATGAAACCTAATTTTTTTCCATGGGTTATGTTTTGATGAAATGATGAAATAATTATGAAACCTATTTATTTTCCACGAGTTATGTTATGATGAAATATTTATAAAACCCATTTCATTTTATGGGTTCTGATATGATGAATTTTTTATGATTTTGTGGCACATATATGAATGATTTTCATTATGTGATGGTGGTTATGTTATAACCAGGATTGTGGTTGCGTTATAACCAGAATGGTTAGACTTATATCTCTCTCCAATACAATAAGTAAAGCTTTATATATCATGAGATAACAATGGGAAACAAGTCTATGGGCTTGATCCACTGTGGGAAATAGGTTCATCATGATCTACTATGGAAAACATTTGTGTCATGATCCACAACAAACAACTGTTGATGAGTCCTTATCCCCTACATTGATGTACTTGGTAGTTAACCTTGACATATGAAATGGTTTTCAATATTTATGATGGTGCCACACTTTTATGAAATGAGATTAGGTTTTATGACTGATTTATGTTGATTTTTCACTCCTATTTCCCATGTTTTCTAAAATGATAAAGTTTTATGACATGACTCGTGTTTATGATCTATGACAGGTTGGGTATGAACTTCATAAGTTATGTTCATTATCACATACCCTTATGCTTATTTTATGATTTCATGTGATCAAGATTGATATATCCTATGTTTAACCTTACTAATCATATGAGATCACCCTTTCTTATATTTCATTCTCTATATTGTGAAGAAATGTTTAGGCAGTGTATGTCTAATAGGAGTACTATGTGATAAATCTTTGTGGGAGATATTGAATATCATTCATGAAATAAGAATATTGTGCTTCTAGTATCCAAAGACACTAAACTATTATAGACCTTGGGAATGTGTTTATGAAATTTATTGAATATTAATCTTAAAATATGTGATATTTATGTATGAGAAGTTTGGATATCTACAATTGGTATCATAGGAAAGGTTTAGTCAATCTTTAGATTTTAGGATTAAAAAAATAGTGAGATCCCTAGGTATATGCCTAAGTATATGTCTAGGGATATGTTTGTGGATATCTATAAGGATAATTCTAAGGATAATTACAACTATGGGAAAATATACTAGAATTTTGGTAAAGGATAAATGAATGGATTTCCAATAAATTTCATCCCTATTAGGATACTACAAGTGGATGTGGCTCTGGCATAGAGGTACCTAGGGGTAATAACTCCAAAAATTGAACATTGAGATGGACTCGATCATAACCCGGTGCCCAACAACGAGCCTTATTGTACACCTATTTTGACACTCTTAGGTTATATGCTTTGTAAATTCACAAACTATTTAGGAACCATCATGAAGGATTTAAATAATGATCATGAATGACCTAGGTTAAGCCTAAGGTTTCATATATTAAAAAGAAGGTGTTATGATTTATACATAATATAAATGATTATTCATGATTATGTAGTTTTCCACTATGATTTTTGTTTATCATGCTGTGTTTTCTAGTTTTAATAAATGGTTGGAACCCTAAGAAACTATGTTAATGTTGAGTGTGATAGATAATGTAATGATTGTCCTCCTGGTAAAACAAATGTAATGGGAGCTAGAATGAAAAATCATAATATTATACTCACATAACTTTATCAATATATGAATCATATAGAACTTCCAAATGAGAAATGGAGGGAACAATGTTCTATTTAGTCCTTCATTAGGAAACATACACCTATTTCAGTGGTTTTAATAATCCACTAGTTACTGAGAAGTGGATCAGTACCAAATAAAATACATTTTCTATTCTTCATTTTTCAAAGAATGAAAAATTAATTTTGTTTGTTTATAATTTATAAGGTCAAGTGGATCAATGGTGGAATCTTATTAAGAACATGATGGAACAATAAGAAATTGAATCTATAGAATGGGAATAGTTTGGGGGGGTATTTATCAGTAAGTACTTCCCTCATATTCTACAAATAAAGATAAATTAGTAATTCCTTGAGCTTAAGAAAAAGGATGATTAATTTATTGGTACCTATGAAGTTAATTTTACAATACTTACAATGTACATTTCTGGTTTAATCATCATACATAAAATAATAATTGATCAATTATTTGGTGGCCTAAAACCAAATATTTGAAAGGCCTTGGCTATATATACATTATCAACTATAAAGAAGTTTTTAAATGTGAACTGAAGGTATAAATGGAAATTGGGTATTCCCACCATTCCTATGGTTCTGATAAGAAAAGGAAGATGGATTTTATTAAAACTAAAATGGTATAATGAAATTCTATCCAATTTCATGACATAAATATGTGAATAAGAATCAAGGGAATTTATTGAATAGAACTGTGGGGTTATTTAAATATGGAAAGGTAGGTCATAAATCTTGTGAATATCAAAATGTGATTAATGGTATGGTTAATGAAAGGTGGTAGAAGATAATTCCAACTAATGCACCTCCCACACTCTAGTTTCTCAAGTACTAGGAGTTTGGGCATTATGTGAATCAATGCCACAATCCAAGGGCTAATGTGGATGATAATCCAAAATAATCTATAAATAGAAATGTTAAAGCTAAAGATTATATAGTTATAATGGATAAAGTGAATCATGCTAATTAGCGAAAATTTATCCTCCCCTATTTAGTTGGGAATTTCTTATTTGATTTTGTATGAATGAGCATGTTTCCACCAGGATTTTGGCACCTTGTTACGATTTTCTCTTTTCAAATGGTTTCCAATGGGTGTGTTCATGGAACTAAAAAAACCAATGGTTCTATATCCATGGTGACCTATTTTCCAAACGCAGATTCTCATTAGGAATTTTGACCTATGATTCTTAAGAACTCACATTGCTTGAGAGGTTAGGAGGTTGGGATCATCACACCCTTTTTGGGGGAATTATTACCTACTTCGGGACTCTTTTATAGATTTAAGATATGTTCATTAATCCTTAATTAATTCCAAAGTATGATACGGGTCAACCTAAGATTAGCAATCAATTGTTAGCATGTATAGGTCTTATAATCATTTGTATGTATATTAGGTTCCTCATTAATGGAGATATATGTATGTATCTAAGGTTATTTATTGATGTTATCCCCTTATGTACTACTTAGAGATTCTTTGGTCATTATTACGATGATGTTGGTTTTCTTTCCACACAGTAGGGAAATCTGGAGTTTATTGTCATCCAGGGATACTAAGATCACTCTGGAGTTTATTGTAATCTAGGGAGATGGGAATTGTTTTGATGTTAGGATAAAAGCCATAGATGGGATTCCTATGTATCCTTTTCAAAGTAATCAGAACCCACATAGTTCAGTTCTACTCAATAGGACACTTAATACCTTTTATGGCCATGTTATAAGGACTTAACCATACATTTTAGTGTCATGTGGAAAGGACATCCAGGTGGAAGGTTCCTGGTAAAATTTTGGTGTGGGACTCGAACTGAGGCGGCCCAGAAAAACCTAAGAGAGATGTGGATTCTCAGGTTAAATTAAACCCTACTAAGAATGTGGCCCAAAAATAATAGGTTTGATTTGGGGTGTTGATTTTAAAACTCAATGAGGATTTATATGTATCCTATTTGGATGGGAATTAAATCCATTGTAGTTCATTACAGAAGGGTATGTATTGCAGAGGAGTATGACCCTTTGACATGATTATATTGGGTCTTATTCCTAAATAGGATATCCTTATAAATGAAACCATGAGGAATTTCTTAACCCATGGTGGTTTGGGGGGCTTAACCCAGGGCTTAATCTTGAGGAGGATTCCCGGATTAAGGTAATTATGATTGGGGATTATTCCTAAGGAGGGTACCCATTGATCTTGGGCCCTAAGTTGGATTACTACATATCCTAGATAGCAGGAATTAGAGTTCTCATAGTTCAATCATGAGGTCCCCATGCCTATGGAGGCCCTCAAGGGTATGTCTCACAGGGGATTATGGCCCTTTGAGATGATTATGTTGGGGATTATTATTGAAGAGGATGTCCTTATAAAGGGACCATGAGGGGATTTTTTACTCAAGGTGATTTGGGGGCTTAGCTCAGGGCTTAGTCATGAGTAGGATGCCTTGATTAAGGGAATTATTATTGGGGATTATTCCAAAGTAGGATACCCATTGAGATCGGGACTAAATGAGCTTCATGCATTTCTTGATTAGTAGTAATCAAAGTTACCATAGTTCCATCCAGATGGTTGTACTATGTAGGTATCATGATCATCACTAACCTCTAAGCCCACCTGATTCATTTTTAGTGTGAGAAATAAGAGGAAATAGAATATCTGGAAAACCGCACACTTTTCCTTCTCTGATGGTAGAAGAGGATGGGGATATGGCACTTACCTCTCTTCACTTTACATTGGATGTGATTCCAAGGTGAGGAAGGTATTAAGGTGAAGGATGTTGAGGTAGAGAGGATCAAGACTAAAACATACTACATGAAAGGATAGAGGATTCATCCTGGAGGGATTCCATAAAATTGGTTATGTAGTGGTATAAGGATTTGATTCCATATTTAATAGAAAAGAAAGTGTAGTCCTCACCCTCCCTGCTGGGAACCAGAGGCTCCAGGTCTTAGAGACGAGAAGGGGAAGACATGGTTTAAACCCTAATCCTCCATAATATAAACTCCTCAATAATTTCCCTAGGGTAAGGTTCCTTGTGACCATAGATATAAAAATATACAGACTCCATGAGGATCCTGACCCTCTAGTAAAACAAGTGCGGGAAACCTCTGATCGTAGAAATAAAAATATAAATGGGAGACACTTTGGTGTGCCTTTACCTGTGGTTTTTTAATTCTGTAGGTCTTGTTGGAGGTTTCATCTTGGTCCATCTTAGAAAAGGGAGCCAAAGAAGTAGAGTCCCTTCCATGAGTTTCTTTGTAAGAGAAAGGTGACTCATATAGATGCTCAGTATAGGTATGTCTGGCGCAAGTGTGTTGTGCAGGTGTGTAGCGGAAGTTTGTCATGTGGGGCCTAGGATGAACTGAGAGGTCTTCACACAGGGGTAAAAGGGTTGTGTGATTTGGAAATTCCTCAGGAAATATTCCACTGGGGAAACAACACTCGAGTGAGGATTTATCCAAGGCACCTTAGGTATCCTATGATGTTCCTGAAAGGGTCTCACGTAGGTACCTGATTAGGGAGAGGGGCCTCACACAGGTGGTTCCTCCATAGGGGGTAATATTCCTCGCATAGGTTTTTTATGTCTTTATTCCCTGGGGGGATTTTATCTTACTTATCCATATTAATTTTATCTTCTCTCATGTTTCTAATAGCTACCTAAGAAATTTTGAGGGACCTAGGTGAAGATGTTACATAATGAGATATTTGGGGATTCGTTTAGTTTTTCAATTGTTCAAATGAAGAGCCCAAGGGTCATATTTATAGGTAAACAGGGGACCCTAGTAAAAGGATATTGTTTGAAGAGGCCCATGGTTCAGTTTCCCCATGCAGGTGCCTCACGTAGGTCTGTCTTGCCCCTTTGGACCATGAAAGGTAACTACGCGGCCTATGTAATGTGCAGATGTTTGTGCACATAGATCGATTTGTTCAAGTCTCTTGGTTCTCTCTAAGGATCTTTAGAACTTGATCATACCCAAGGTGCTCCATATAATATTTTCATCTTCCTTAATAAAAAGGTATTTTCGAAAAAATACCCTCCCCCTTCAGGATTGGATTTGAATGAAAGAGGAGGGTTGAGTATTGAGGTAAATAAATGGGAAAAAGATTATGAATGGGTATAAGATAGATTGCGTAGGTACTCTGCGTAGGTGGTCAGCTCAAGTTTCCATTCGAGTCCTAAGACACAGGAATTGGGCATAGGGTGTTGGAATAGGTGTGTCACATAGACCATCAGCATCTATAAATATCCCCTTCCTTTTTTGTTTTCTTCACATCTGAAGTTTTTGATTGTCACTCTCACGGTGCAAGTTGTCCGCCCAGCTACACCGCATTGTGCTTCCAATAAGTTCTACCAAAGGTTTTCTCAAGGTACAACCACCTAATCAATGGGATTGCATGACTTATTTCAATTGTAAATAGCCTAATCAAGGCATCTCATTGAGGAAACTATGTGAAGGACCTGTTCGAAAGGGCTACATGGAACTACTTCATCGAGGGACCCTTGTTGGGACTCTTCTTGAGGAACCTGCATAGGGTAACTTGTCGAAGGACCTGTGTGAACTATTTTCTTTTCCAAATTCTTAGATTTTTCTAAGTTATAATTTTCACTTTCTTAAGTCAATATTTCAAATTAATGAGATAATTTGGAACCTTATTGTAGGATTTCAATGGTTGCTTCAATGACTGCAACTGAGCAAGTTGTTGCACATCAAACTGAAATGATCAAATTCATTGGGCCTGATTATTATGACATCATTGAAACTACTCTTCCATATTTAGTGAAGTGCTTGATACTGTATCAATGTGGATATCTGTGAAGTGACTACCTTCCTCTGTATGGGAATGACCTTCTGAGGGATGCTCATATTCCATCATTTAAGAAATACTTCTTCATAACTTGGTTCATGAATCATATCATCTACCCTTTTTTAACATCTCTTCAAATGGTAGTTTTATCAGGGAAGTAATAGTCCCCATTGGTTGTATTATGCATTATAGTGATTTCACTCTAGACATGAAGCTTTATATTGTATATTTAAGACCTCATTGTTATGAATCAACCTTTTATGCTTCAAAAATATATCAAACTCAAGGCTATAAGGAAGACTAGAACTTCTGATCTAGAGGGGGAGTCATGCCTGGGTGGATGTGGGCTTTCTGGGTGTACCAAACTTGTGCGGAGTTCAAAAAGGAGTTGTAAGATTTTTATATTTATGAGGTTGTTTGGGTAGGATAGAATTATGTTTATAAGAATCTAGATATCATTCTTGAATTATTGAGTTGATGGGGTATACAAACAAATTCTTTTCTCTTGATTCATGGTGAAGTCGTTATCATCTTGTGGGATTTCTACCAAATATCTGGGTTCTACATTCTTGGGGAAATGTATGATTAATTTATCCCACCAAATAAAACATGGGACGATGCTGAGATGATTCCATAATTGTCCCATGAGGTATTCAAAACAGTGAAGAACATTCAAAAAGACAAATATCCTCATCCCAAGGCTGACGTCCATACAGAAATGTGAATGGGGGATTTCTTAGAATCAGAAAAAGAGGGTAGTCCTACTTGCAGGCACCCTACTATTTTCCCCACTACAGAGAATCAAGGGTGATTTGGGCACGTTTTTTCCCACATTGAAGAAGGGTGGGTACAAAAATTGGGTTTAAAATGTTAACCCTAAGATTAATGTGAAGGTTCACCTCGCAAGCTTCCTTTCCATGTGGCTAAGCATTTATCTACCTCCAATCCGCGAGTCTAGTGACGGCATGAGGCCATGGAATTTTTTTATTATGGATAGATTAGTATAGGGGAAGTACATAGGGTTGGTTGCCCCTATTTTATCAAAAATCTATCACTTTTTTTCATTTATAAAATGAAAATTCCCTGTTTAAAATTACAGGGCCATTCCATTTGCTTTGGGGCTGGACTGCAGCACACTTCATCTCATATTCAATGCTGAATTCAGTTAAGATCCCTGACATCTAATTTTAATTGTTTTTTCATAAAGTATATGTTATTTAAACTTTTAACATGAATTATGATGAGTTGATTAAGTCTTTAAATGTTTTTTGGATATTTTAATTTCTTTCCTCATGGTAACCCACCAATCAGAACCTTTACTTATGATGGTAAGGAGAAGAATTATGAGCTGAGGGTATATATGATGGAATTTAAGGATAGAATATTGGTAGATCATATTGATAGTGAGATTATGTGTGAGGATTAATCTCCTTATTATTTATATCTCCAATTTAAATGCATTAAAGAATCAAGTAATTTTCCCTCAATTCATGTTATAAATGAAAAAAACATCTGATGGTAGCTAGAAAATTATGGATCTTGTTAGCTCTAGAGGTATCAAAAATGTTGATCAAACTTCCTCCTTTAAAATCATCAATTTTACCAAAGGTATAATATACCAAGGAGTGGATTTCTTCATACCCTCAGGGGTAATTGGAAAAAGGTATCCATCAGGTGGAGGCCACTACAACTACTGGTCATGGTATGCATGGAAAAAAGGATCAAGCCAAAGATGAGGATGAGGATCTAGAACCTTGAAAATGATCTTTAGAAAAGGCCAATGAGTAGGATAGGGTTAAGAATACAACACCTCCAGTGCCAAGGCGGTCTAGTCTCCACCATTAGGAGGAGGCCACTATCTCATCCCCTCATTATTCTGAAAGAGAAAGGAGGTATGAAGAGGCTTCCCTATCGTAGGGAGTTGATTTTTCTCCACATCTGGCCACACAAAAACAAAACTATGTGTGACTATTGGTAATACAATTTTTGGAGATCATGACTCGTGATGTCAAGGATACATGGGAGTTTCTCCAGGAAGGCTTGTGGTTTTTGGAGTTGGGTGATATTAGAGCACCCTATGACCTTCATCCTGATAATAATTTAGCTAAGGTAACAGAGTCTCTCAAGGAGTTGGAGGATTTTATATATGAAACCAATGGTCAGGTCTAGACCTTGAATTGAATATCTAACATGCTGGACTAAGGTGTGCTTTAAGGGGTGATTGTTTATCCTAGGAATAAATGGTACATTTACATTAACCCTACTAACATATTTCTCCTTTCTTCTTTCCCTTTATTTCTCTTTCACCCAACATCATTAACTTTGAGGTGGGGTTTTTTTCATCTAGGGGAGGGAGAGTTAGGGGAAGCATCAAATGTAGAGGCTCATGGTTTACTGAAATATAGGCCCACGGGCACTCCTATTGAGAGGGTGGATGAATCCCTTGGGTCCCCAGAGCTCTCTCCAGGTGGGAGAACCATAATGGAGGTGATGGAGACTAGAATTCCTCATCCATTACTTCATGTCTCTATTTCTAAGAAGAGTGGTACAAGTTATTCACTATCTCATGAGAGGAATTGAAAGAAAGCACTAAAGTTGGTCTGATGAGTACAGCGTAGTAAGTATTTGTGATGTCCTCCGATATTACATCCTGCTTGACATAATTTTATGACTATGGATTAATTTTGTAGAACCCAAATTTAATTCCTCCCTTAATGGATCCAGTAATAGTTCTTCAAGGATTGAGGAGGATACTCTAGGGAAACTACAGATTCATGCTGATGAATCTGTCAACTTGGAGGATGAGGCATCAAAAGATACGACTATTTTTATCCCTTAGGACCCTATGATACTCAGTGAGGATACTCTTGTTGCCTTGGAAGGGGTCAATAGGGATCTTAGATGGTCCAATTTGTGTGTTGATGCTAACCTTTACTTTTTGGGGGTTTATGACATTGTTCTCTTTGAGAAAATGGTGTAAGGGATAATTGGAGGAGACAATTAGGGTTCTAAGAAACATACCTCGGATACCCTTACTAGTGAGGATGCTACAAGGATTAACACCATTTATCATGACATGAGGGATTTAATTAATCCAAACATTGATATTCCAAGTTCCATTAAGGAGTTTGAATATTTCCACAAGGAATTGGAAGGACGTGAGTTTTATCATTCATATATTTCATAAACATAGTTGATTTTATTTCACCTTGTGTTTCACATCAAGGTACACTTATGTATATTTATCTAAAAAGAATTTTTCTATGTCACTTCAAGAAAAAGGCATTCAAATCCACCCTAATCCAATTTTTGAAGAATAAATAGTTAAGAATCCTATGGTAGGGGATTCTATGGGGTCATTGATTTTAGCTGCTAAGCAGACGTGGGAGGATACTCCTTGTGAGGAGGTCCCAACCCCGAGGGATGAATCCGGGAGTGCTAGATAAGTACCAGTTCCATCAATTGATCCAATGATGGGTAAGTTTCATAAACCATTTCAATTGTTTTAATACCCTAATTACATGTTGTTATTCTGATGTTAATGAAAAGCATCATTTTCTATTTAGTGTCATCAACTTTTACAATTGGGATTGAGGTGGGAACTTCTATACCAGTTCCACCAACATTCACAGGTGGGGATAGAGCTACCTTAGAGGGAGTGAGACAGGATGGATCATTAAGTGCACTGATCCTGAATTATGACCCTCCTTTTGAAATTGGTTCTGAGTCTGATCTAGAGATGCAAGAAACGTTTCTCCATGCATGTCTTCTTATGTGGAAAGATATTTGGAAGAGAATTGGTGGGATGCCTCTTGAATATATGAAATCATGACTTCACTGACTTTCATTCAAGATTTCCATGTTGGGATATATAAATTTTGATTACTATGTGATCCATAGTATGGTGAAGACAATCATTCAGTGAAGGGAGGAAGAGAAAATTTCACAGCAGACTGAGATGCAATAGATGGGCTAGTTTGAGGAACTTAGAGCTGATGTGATCCAAGCTAATGTTTTTCATTCCAAAAGGGTGGAGGAATACCAAGATCACATCAATTCAAGTTCGGTCCAAATAATTCACCTTGAATAACAATTACATTTTTCAAGGGAATATTTATTTAAACATCACTGATCCATGAAAGAGGCTTCGATATAGAGGAGAGAAGTTGTCAGGGATAAGCAAGAAAAACTTCGTAAAGCTAAGAAAATTGTTGCTACACAAAGGGATGATCTTTTTGAAGCTGAAGAAGCTGATCAGGGTTAAATTAAGCTTCTCAAATCTTCTATTTATGATAAATTGTAAAATTTTGAAGAGAGGCTCCAACCTGTTGAAGTTCCTGTGCATTTCAAAACTCAAATGAATATGATTTTTTTATTCCAAATAATTTGTGTCTTTATCCCATATCCCTTTCTATTATTGTATCAGAACACTGTAACTAATATGCATAACAAAACATATTTGCGCTAGTCAGTTGTAACCACAAGGACAAGGATGGGGAAAAAATGCTCTAATTTTTACCTAGTCCAAGGGGCCTAATGAGTGTAGTTATACTGTTGCTAGGGTCACATGGAAAACCCTACAAACTTTATGTCTTTTTGTGTCATCGCCATAATTTTTTATTTTCCCAAGATCAATATGAAGGATAATTAATGGGAGAAAATTGGATTTTTCTTAGGCTTCCCTTTTTGGGTTTTCAACTTAACAATTTTTAGGCCTTTTGACTTTTTATCGCTCGATATTTTTCCTTAACCATGGAAATCATAGGTCTAGCAAGCTAAGAATCATCTTTTTTCCAAATTTCCCTTTACATGTTTTCAATCTGTAGAGTATGATGTCTCTTTTGTGGGTAGTTTAATGTTTTTAATTCTAGACAAATAAGGATAGTGTTTTTGGTCGAACAAATTTGACCATAAAGTTTGAAATAATGACCCAAACAAGTATTTTTATTCAAGAATGTTTTTATATTCTTCAGATACATTCAAGGAGAATCTTGAGACATAGTTTTGTGGTTTCTGAATCTAAAACATGGTATTAAGGAATAGAGTAGGTCTCTCCTTAGAATGAAGTCACCACTGGTTGAAAACCCCATTATGACGGTTGTTTTATGCATAGACAACTGAGGCATGTACTATATAGTCAAATAGTGGAATCCTTAGGCTGACATGCCCATTATGTGGGAAACTTATGAAAGGCCAACTTGGGTGTATATTATATATTCATGTAAAGGATTTCTTCATAATTTTTACATTCTATTGCTGAGGGAAAAAATAAGTTTAATATTTTTATGTCTCAAGACCATAGTTGGTGGTTTTTCTATGGAAATATGTCTAAAAATGAAGGGAATATCTATGTTGGCACAGGCCATGAATGGGAAACCACTCATACATGAATGTGGTGTGTGAATGAGGATACACTTTATTAGATAACCAATGTCATGGTAGGAGGCCTCTTTTGATAAAGGATAAAGGTATTGTGTAGTTTAATGACATGAGACTGAGACATTTACCGTATAGTTTAACATCATACAATGAGGATGTTACGCTGCGTAGTTTAAAGTCATGTAGCAAGGACATTATGCAGTATAATTTAAAGTCATGCTAAAAGGACATTATGTTGTGCAATTTAAATTCATACAGCATGGAAATTATCGGGGGGTTTAATTTAATGTATTTATCTTTAACTGAAGGTTTTATAGTTCTCCAATTCTTGGTAATTTTTTTAGAAATGTGATACTATTTTCAGGTATGGAAGGAGAAAGTTATAAATTGTAACCCGTGGATATCTGGATTTGAGAAGTGGTATGGGAAAAAGGGATTATGGCATTAGAGTAGGTCTCTCCTGAGAACGAAGTTACCACTGCTTGACAAACCCATTATGGGGGATATTTTATGAAAGTCCATCTGGGGCACATACTGCATGGTCAAAAGTGGCATCTTTTGGCAGATAGACTTATTATGAAGGTAACTTATTAAAGTACAACTAGGGAATGTACTACATAGTCAAGAAAAGGATTTATCAATTATTTTGAGATTCTATCACTAAAAGATAATGAAAGTGTATGGAGATTCATATCTTACCAAGAAAAAAGTTTGTCTTGTGGTGAGAAGTTCTTGGATATAGAATGGGTATTTCAAGTCATGATTTCCAAAGAATTAGGGGAGTAGGCTCTCTACAAAGGTCTCACCCAAGAATAGGAAGTATGGTTCCTATAGTTTTAGGTCATATATCTAGGATCATTTATGTTATGTAAATGATGGATGAAATGTGGTCTAATGGCCAAAGATTATTCTAGTATGCTTTAAACATATGATGGGGAAAAATGTAAACCACAGTCTTGGAGACCTTCAGGTCAGGAGAAAGGACGTGGGACAAAAATTCAAAGTATGACCACTGATTTTATATTTTGGGTTCCAACATATCATTGTCAAAATCTTAAAGGGATAGAAGAGGCTTCTCCTAAGGTAAAAATTACTATGATTTGAAAAACCTATTATGGGAGCTGTTTTATGAAAATTCAACTAGGGAACATACTACATAGTCAAATAGCAGCATCATTTGGCTGACAGGCCCATTATAGGGGAAATCATGCAAGGTTAACTGGGGCACATACTGCATAGTCAGGAAAAGGAGCTCTCATGTATTAGACATTCTGCTACCTAAATTTGAGGAAAGATTATGAAGATATGAAATTATTCAAGATTAGGTGTATGAAATGAAAAAGGGGTATTTTCCAATGAAAAAAGTAAGAATTTGGACCAATATTTTATATGAATTTTGAGTTCCTTGCATAGATCTAACTCATATGTAAAAGGGCATCTCTTGTTTCCTTGGTGGGCTCCCTAAGGAGAGGACCCAAAATAAAATCTCTTGTACATATTTTTTATTGTATGTGGGAGAGGGGGAATTTTACTTTACCCTATGGATGGGACTAGAATATAAGGCTTGTTCTTTACTATGTATCTTAATAGGATGAGAATCAAGCCATATGTAGTTCTCTAGGTACCGTGCAGTTTAAATTTATGTGTTAAGAACATCATCCATGCTATTTAATGTCATGAATTATGGAAAAAGGTGTCTCAATGTGAAGAGAGATAGGATAATGTGGCTAAACTATGGAATAGGGCCCAAGTATCACTACATATCTTTTCATAGTAATAATAAAGACACATGTAGTTCTAACAGATACAGGTTCATATGTAAAGTGAGAAATCATATTATATATCCTCATGTATATCTTAATAATACAAGGGAGAGTAGAGGATTTTCCATATTGTGATGTGGATGGACCAAGGATTAAAGGTCTGAACATCACTACGTATCTCATATGGGTGAGAATAAATCCATACGTAGATCTTAAAGGACCATGTAGTTTATCTTCATGCAGTAAGGATGTGGGTGACTTCGACGTGAAAAGGAATTTCATGGTCGGGCCAAGGTTTAGGACTTGGATTTCATTATGTATCTCATATGGGTGAGAATCAATTTATATGTAGTTCTTGATAAATCATGAAATTTATTTTCATGTGATGAGGACATCTGGTGTGCCTTTTAAGGTCTTTCAGTGAGGACCATGATAACCCCAATGTAAATAGATACACCTTACTCTCATGAGGAAATCCTTTATCAAACTCTTAAACCCATGTGAGATATGCTCGATGTGAAAAACAAGGAATATCTGATTGGAATTTGAATCAAGTCATGCGTAGTTATTAAAATGTTCTTGATTCATACACACACGGAGTAAAGGGGTTTTTTTTAAATGCATCTGGACCTGAGATAGAAGATATGGGTGTCACTACGTATCGCAATAGGATGAGAATCAAGCCACACATAGTTGTTGAAAAAGGTTCCCCACACCAACTGGGTTATGATGTGGGGAAAGGGGCTTTAAATATTTTAAAAATTAATGGTTATTCCCAAAACATGAGTCATTTTAATGATAATTAAACCATACATTATGGAAAAGTTTCCTACACAGATCTAGTTCGTACACATGGAAAGAATAAATTTCCTTTGTGGTCATGGATGGACACAATATTGGAGATCTGAGAATCACTACATATCTCACTGTAGTGATAATCAAGCCACATATAGTTCATGGATTGATCAGGCATTTTACCATCATATGATGAGGTTGTGAAAATGTTGTGACTTATACCCATAAAATGGGTCCCATTTTTTTAAAGGGACCACGAGGGATATCCTAACTCGTGGCATGTTTGGGGTTTCTTAACGTCGAATGAAAAGTATTTTAACCATGAAGTTTAATTTCATGCAGTAAGGAAAATAGGTGTTTTTCAATTTATCATCATGTGATAAGGACATTATGTCATGCATTTTAAAGTCATGCGATAAGGACACACTATGCAGTTTAATGTCTCGCATCTTGGATGTATGGTGTTATGTGGTTTAACATCCTATAGCTAAGACTATGGTTTTTACGTAGTTTAACATCATGCAACTAGGAAAATGGTTGTTACACATTTTATCATCATGAAACCAAGATGGTGGTTGTTACATAGTTTATCATCATGAAACTAGGATGAACCCTGTGTTATTACACAAAGTACTTCTTCAGGTTCCTTGAATTTTTTGGAGTTGTAATGAGCTCTCCATCCATTGAGATTAAGGAATAAGCTCTTTTGTAGTGAAACTTGTGTATAGAGTAAGTTCTATCCCACTTTGGATCAAGATTTGGATGCTTCTTTCTTGGTATCATGGGATTCTGAAGGGACAATACCAATTCTACTTGGAGAAATGAATAGAGACAGACCTTCTTGTTAAGATCTTGTGCTATCTGGTTTTGATAGACTTATAAGTTATGCAAGGTAATCAATCTATTTTTATCCAGTCACTCTAATTCATCCAATCATTTCTGGGATTGTTCATTTGGGGATATTATATCATAGATGGAAACTCAGAGTGATGGAAACTGAACCTCAATGGGAAGGACTGCTTTTGTTTTGTATATCATTGAATACAGAGTTTCTCGCATAATAGTATGGTTCGTAGTCCGGTTATCCCATAAGGTGTAGAGGAGATTGTCATGCCAATACTTCTTATCTTTATCCACCATATTATGGAGTATGTTTGATAGGGTCTTGTTGAAATCCCCTATCTATCCATTGGTTGTTTCATGATAGCGGGATGAGTGGTTGGACTTGATATTGTATTCCTAATATAGCTTCTCTACCTTAGCAGAACATAAATTGGTGTCATTGCCTATCAATATTGTATGAGCCTCACAAAATTTGGTAATGATGTTATCTTTGATGAAGATAACGATGCTTTTGGCCCCAACTTCTTTGAGAGGTATTTCCTTGGCACATTTAGAGAATAAATCAGTAGTATTGAGGATGTACTTGAACTTATTAGTTGTAGATGGAGGATATGGTCCAACAACATCCACTCCCCATGTGAAAAATGGTCAGGAGTATTTAGCTGTATATAGAAACTCTAGGGGTTGGTTAATAAAGTTGGCATGAACTTGATAGGAATGACATTTCTTAGTGAAATTTGTGAAATCCTATATCATCAAAGGCCAGAAGTATCCAAGCCTTCGGATTTGATCAGAAATATTGTACCCTGGTTGGTAGGAATCATAGGATCCTACATGTACTTATTCCATAACAGCCATAGTCTCCTCTTCATCAACATATTTGAGAAGTAATCCATCAAATCCTCATTTGTAGAGGGATTTCTAGTGATTTGGGATATCATAAAGGGTAAAATTGGCTACTTGCCGCCGGATCTACTCTCTTCTAACTCTGTCTAGTGGGAGCGTTCCATATTAAAGGTAGTCCATGATGGGCATCATCCATCCCATAATAGGACCATATGGTTCAATAATGGGACTAATTTAATTGATCTCTTCTGTTCTTATTTGAAAAAAAGGTGAGACCATGCGATGATGGGAAATGTTGATGAATGTTTTGTCCCGATTTGGATATGCCAAAACTATAACTGCATTTTCTAATGAATTTTCCTAGGAATTATATGATCATAGAATGTAAGTAAATGTTGGTTATGAGGGGAATTATTCCATTAACCCTTAGACATAATTACATAAGGGTATTAACTCCTCTTTTTTGGTGGTGTAATCTTTATTGATATGCTTTATTACCAACTCTGATTCACCCTTCACCTCTAGGTGTTTTGCCTATATTTGAAGTGTCAATTTTAGGCCTATAATGAGAGCCTAGTATTCTACTTCATTATTGGTAATACCCTCTGATAATAGGAATTAGTACGATAATAATACCTTCTCTAGAGAGATAAACACAATCTCTAACCCAACTTTTTTAATATTAGGGTCTTCCATTATCTTCCTTATTAGACTCCTAGTCGCACCATAAAAATACATTTCCCATGTTTGGGGGTTGTCCTAAATGGAGAATACCTCTTCATTGGGTAATTCTATTTCTAATGACATCCCTTTTACAGATGGATGCTCAGTGAGGAAATCTTCTAAGGAATGTCCTTTCACTTCTTTCTAAGGCATAAACTATATATCAAACTACTACAGAATAATTGTACACCATGCCATACGTCCTGTCAGCGTAGGATGAATTAGGATGAATTTTAGCAGTTTATTTCGAGAAACCAATTGAAACTCATGATGATTCATATATTTCCCCATCTTCTACAGGGAAAATATTAATTCCAGGTAGCTCTTCTCAATATCTAAATAATGATTCTCAGTATCAATCATGGTTTGAAAGAGATAATAAAGGTTTTTTCATTCCCAAAATAATTCTTTTGTGCAAGGATGGTACCTAGTGATCATTCTAGAGTCTTCATGTACAGAATGAGTGGATTTACTTCAATAGGTGGAATCAATACCGGTGGTTTCAAGAGGTATTTATTAATAGAATCAAATTATTCTTGACATTCATTGGTCAATTTATACATGACCCCCTTTTTCATCAATTTAGTGAAGGGTAAACACTTTCCTTCTAGATTTTCTATAAAGAACTAGAAGTATTCCAAGTGTCCTTAAATTACTCTCAAATCTTTCAAGTTTCAAGGAGGTGGCATTCCAAGGATAGATTTAGTCTTCTCAGGATCAACTTCTATGTCACGAGGGCATATGACGAAGCCAATAAATTTTCTCAAGGTTACCTCGAAAGCACATTTTAATGGGTTCATCTTCAAATTATGCTATCAAAGCTTGTTGAAGATGGTTTCTATGTTAGAGAGGTGGTCAGAATGTTTCTAGTACTTGACCACTAGATCATCAATGTAACATTCAACAAACTTCCCCAATAAGGGTATGAAGATGTGATACATTGCATGTTGGTATGTGGCACTGGTTTTATTCAAGCCAAAGGGCATTATCTGATAGAAAAATACTCCCCGAGGGGATCTTAAAGCTATGTATTCCTCATATTCTGGGGCTATATGAATTTGGTTATACCCGAAATAGCCATCCATAAAGGAGAGGTCTTGATAACTAGCCATTGCATCAATCAGGAGTTCTGTGATTGGGATTAAGAAGTCATTTTTGGCACAATATCAGTTGAGATCTCTGAAATCAATTAAAACTCTAATTTTACAATTATTCTTATTTATAGGGATAATGTTGGGTATCCATTTTGGGTATTGTAAGCATGAGTTAGGTGTATCCTCCTAGAAGCTTGCTTGTATCCCCAATGATCTTCTAGAAAACCTAAGATATGGGTTTCCACCTCGGGGTAAAGGCATAGAATCATTGTTTAGTTCTAGGAAAACACATTATAGTGCTGATTTAGGAAGTATCTATATATCTTCTATTCTTTAGGAGTCATGGTTTCACTAATCAAAGTGGGGTATGGATATTCTTTTGTACCCAGATTTATCTCTCTGAGTTCATCCATAGTGGTAGATATGCCTTCCTCAAATGTTTTAGGGTCATTCCTGAGATCTTATTCTTATTCTTCTTCATCACGTTCCACTTATTTCACTTTTTTTGGGAATGAGATTATAAAACAAGATCCTTGGAGGGAAGAGGGGAGCCTCCATTTGGACATCTGGAAGATGAAGCAATCATTTCAGCTCACTTGCTGGCATGAAGCCTTCTTGGAGTCTTGTAGGGGAGACGAGGGACTAAGAATGAGTCTCTTAACTTTCTCCTGTCATCATGGTAGCTTCTTGAAATCCAATTGATGGAACCTAACTTTGTTGGATCTCATGAGGGATAGTGATAACATTTTCATTAAAGATTTCTCCATCATTTAGAGAGTTTATAATTTCTCTAGCACCATCGGGATCAATTTTCATGATTGGCATTATGGAAGTTACTAAATGAATGCTAGAATTTATGCCCAGCCCTTCAATTTGATTAATAGGCATCATGTAATATGCACTGAGATTTTTCAAAGGGTTTGTTGGGACCACCTCCAAGCCATTTGGGGAGTTGATTCGAGTAACATCATTAGCCATGGAATATTTTCCCCCCTTATGATAAAATCTTACATCAATGTATTGTGTCTCATAGGATTTGAATAGGGAATTATCACCATACAATGTCCAATTTTATCCATTGAAACAATATTTAAGACATTGGTTGTATGATGAATGAATGGATTCATGTTGATGTAACCAAGTTCTTCCTAGAAAAACATTGAAAGTTGTATCCTATCAGACAACCATGAATTATGAGTCAGACACAAGATCCCCAAATTGAGTTCTGAGTGTAATCTCGCTAAGAGTATCCTACTCATTATTTTTGTAACCCTATAACATAAAATTGTAGGGATATAAGTGGGATTAATTAAGACCTAGTTGGAAAGGTGTTCGGACTAGAATGAGGTTGACTCTTGAACCATTGTCAATAAAGGCTCTCTGAATATCAATGTCACTGATTATGCTAGATATATACAAGGACTTGATGTTTCCTCATATGATATCATCTTTGTCTTGGTCTATTAAATAGATAATTGCATGAAATTATATAGGATCATTCTTCACATGATATACCTCAGAAGAAACAACATTGACTTCAAACTCTTGAGGGTTTTACAAGGCCTTGATGAGTGCTTCCTGAAGTTATTTTGATATACTCAGAGCATCCAGGATTGATAACTTATCCAACATAGGGGATAATTGCTTCAAGACATTATATTTATGATCTAGAGGTCTGCGCTTCCCAAAGTTGGGATGTTATTTTGTAGACACTATAGGAGGCTATTTCCCTGATGTGAATGGGTCGTCCCTTGGGATATGAGCTAAAAGTGTTCCAGTTCTTGGTGGATTGTGCAGATTGGGTTGGACAACCCATCGAAGAGGTGGTGGAATATCCTCTAACCAGTCTTCCAATGTAATCATGTCAGGGAATACCCTATCATTAATGGGGGAAGAACTCCCTTGTTCCTACTAGGGTTTTTGGAGATATTATCCATGATTTTTGGCCGCATATACTATTCAAGCGGGGTTTGGTTGAAGTAGTGGATCCTGGCATGACCACATCTTCCCATGGATCCTCAAACTTGATGACCTATTCCCCCAGTTACCAAATCAAGTGTAGGGAAATCAAGTTCATAATCAGAATCATCGTGTGAGAGGGGATATGTTAAGTGAATAACATTAACGGAACTGAATATCAATTCCTTTTTTAATGAAGATCCTTCCTGATGTGTCAAATATTGTTGTGCTATTTGGAGGGGAAGTGTTCATGCTTTTGGTATGGTCAGTATGAAGTCTACTAAGGTCAAGGAAAAAAATTTCCTTGAAACAAGCTCATCTTTTTATGTTTTATCTTTATCCTTCTGGTCATGTTTCTTTTTTAAGGATTGGCCTTCAGAAAACTGGTCTTTTGATAAAGTTGAATTTGATGTAGCGGAAGGGTTAGAGGTCATAGTTGGATATTTAAACTATGCTCAAATAATAGCATGAGTCTAGTTGATAATTTTTATAACCATCCAGTCATCAAACTTCTACATACTCTTGCTTTTAAATTCTTTCCACTCACCTTCCTCCTAATTTTTAGCAAAAAACACATGCTACATGGGCTGGTGAATTTTTCAATTTAACTTGCCCAGAGTCCACCATATTTTGTAGTAGGTTTTTGAAAACAAAAAAAATCTTTTATGGGGTTCCCCAATATTTTATGGAAGGGGAAATAGTTTGGGAGATCTTTATCACCTTCTTTGTCTGGATTCTTGGGCTTTAAAAATTTAACTAAATTGTTTTCCAATGCTGAGATGAATTAACCAGGTACTTGGTCATTTTGAAAGGAATATAACTTATTTTTCATCTACTCAAACTATTTTTTCCTCTGATTTATTTGATCATACTAACAAAGTCACCTTTGTTTCTGATTCTCGGGAGGTGGAGTCCTACGATATGATGTGAGCTTTGAAGTAGGAGCAAGTACAAGATCCTGCTTAAGTGTAATTGCAGCGGCCTTTGTTTTTCATATTCTTCTTCCTTGAGCTGATGGAATTATTTGGGACTTGTCTTTAGTCTCTGTGAAGTAATTATCCACTTTTTGAGTAATTGAGGCTAGGTCCCAAAACC
This sequence comes from Viscum album, assembly GCA_963277665.1. Taxonomy (NCBI): domain Eukaryota; kingdom Viridiplantae; phylum Streptophyta; class Magnoliopsida; order Santalales; family Viscaceae; genus Viscum; species Viscum album. The sequence continues at coordinate 1,183,257,383 of OY728164.1, forward strand.
CTCCTGTGTATTCCACAAGTATTAATGGTGTTCGGAACTCATCATGGAGATTTTCTACATATATAGGCAATAAATCTTCTTAAGGAAGTGTTAGGTTTAAGAAATATGTTAGTCCCTTCCAACAAGAAATGAAATCTGAAACTCTTTCATTCTCCCTTTGTTTTCAGTTTGTAAGATCAAAGACTATTGTATTCTGCAGCATTGAGCTAAACTAGAAGATGAACTTTTGACAGAGATCTTCCCATCTAGTAATCGACTGAGATTGAAAACTTGTGCATCACACGAAAGCTATTCCTTGTAGCAATTTTAAAAAAACTTGATCTTCACCACCTCCTATTATTCATGGGTACCCATCATGGGATCACAGTGAGAGAAAAAAATGCATCAAGTGCTTCTCTGGGTCTCCTGAGCTATTGAAAATCAGAAATATTGGATTTCCAAAGTTTTACGGGGGAGGGGTAGGATCCACCCATTCAGGGTAAGCCTTATTTTTTGGTTCTACCAGCACACATTGTCCTTCCATGGCTTCTAATAGATTTATTGATGACTAAATGGTGTTCATAATAATTTGAGGAATATCTGGTTGAGTCAAGACCTGAGTAGGTGCAGCGACTGGACCCTAAATGGGTGTGGTAACTAGTAGGACCACTAGTGGTGGAACTGCTGTTATCTATCATGGGTAACCCATAGGGACAGACCTGCAAGGATATGCCTGAACCTATTCTAGTTGTGTACCCAATGGAGAGAATTATTGATCTTCTACTGTGGGATCCAAATATATTGGTGGTTGATATCCCACATTGAGAAGATGTTCCCTGTCTACTTATGCTGTTATGGAAAACCCTCTTTACTGAGGTGTGCCAATTGGAAGTGTGAATTGAGGATATGCTTGCAGAGAATATCTAGAAATAAGGATGCCTCAGAGTAAATCTATATTGATTCTTATCAAATCTCTCATCTCCTCCTCTTACTGAGAAAATATTTCCTCTAATGAAAGGGATTGACCACTACTAAAATATTGGGATATGAAGCCCCCTAACATGGGAGACCGCCTATGGCGGTCGCTGAGCTTGCAAAAAAAAAACAGGGATTCTCCCCCCACCCCTCACGATCCCTCCTCCCCTCTCCCTTGACCTCGCCGCACGCCCTCCCCTGTCGCCTCCCTCCGCCCTCCCCCGCGCACCCTCCCCCGTTATCGCACTCCCTCACCGCCCTCCTCCACCCTCCGCCCTCCGCACTCGTCGGCCTCCGCCCTCCACCTGCCCTCCACCCTATGCCCTCCGGCTCCACCCACCCTCCGGTCATCCTCCGCCCTGCCCTCCGTCCCCTCTAGCATCCCTCTGCCCTCTGGTCTTCAGCCTCCACCCCCTCCGGTCTCCGACCCCTCTGCCCTACAGCCTCCGCCCTCCACCCCCCCCCCCACACCCCGAACAGCCCCCCCCCCCTTCCCCCCCACACCCTGAACAGCCCGCCCCGCACCCCAGACACCCCCCCCCCCCCCCGCTGTACATCCCCCGTCCCCTCACTGTCGTCCACTCTGGCTCCCCTCCAGCCCCTGTCCCCTCCCTTGTCGCACCGCCGCCTCCTGGTCCCCTCCCTGCACGGTCGCTACTCATCCCCTCGCTGATGTCACCCATCCACTCCAGCTCCCCGCTATCCTTGGTCCCCTCCCTCCTCGTCTGACCCTCACTGCACCGTCGCCACCTCACCGCCTCCTCTCCTCCGGCTCCCCGTCGCCGCCGCCCGTCCCCTCCCTCGCTACACCGCCTCTGGCTCCGGCTCCCCTTCGCTACCTCTCCTCTCCCTCGCAGCACCACCTTCGGCTCCCATCCCTTCCAGGTTTGTATCACAATTAGGTATGACATGGGTTTTCACTTACATTATTATTTTATCAATGGTTCACAAACAATTGATTAGTATTTATTTTAAATATAGTTTATTTTAAAATGAAAATGTAATAAGTATTGTGTAAATGTTTGTTATACAGATATTATTATGGATAAGAGTTGGATTGATCTTCCAAATCGAACATCTAGAGAATATTTCAATGGAATTATGCAGTTTATTGACTTCCCCAGAGAATTTGAAAGTGACTATATTAGTTTTCCATGTAGAAAATGTGCTAACAGATATCAATTCACATGAGATACTATGATGGAGCACCTATTCTTTAATGGATTTCTGAAAAATTATAAGAGTTGGACTCGTCATGGAGAAGAATATGTTCATTTTCAAAATACGAATGTAGTTCAGATGGATGTTGATGCAAGGATGAATGATCCATTACATGAAATTCTTACTGAAATGGTATGTGGGTTGGATCCTGAAGGCATTGACATCCAGAATCTTGAGATCGGTGAGATAAATCTTTTCTCTGGTGCATATCATGATTCGAGGAGGTTTTATGAAGCACTTGATGATGCAAAAATAAAATTATATTCTGGATGTACTTCTTACAATAAACTGTCGTTTATCGTGGAGTTGTTGCATTTGAAGACTTTGAATCATTGTTCAGACACATCATTCGACATGCTTTTGGTGTTATTGAAAAAGGTTCTTCCTATCAATGCTAAGATTCTTGAGTCGTATTACCATGATCGTAAGTTGACAGAGAACTTAGGTTTTACATATGAGACCATAGATGCATGTACAGACAACTTTATGTTGTTTAGAAAGGAAACTTCCCATTTGGATATTTGTACGGTTTGTGGTGCTTCCAAGTGGAAAGAGAACAGGGGAAATCAAACTCATCAAAGTCAGATTGTGATATAGGGGAAACCGATTTCCGTAAAGAAAATGCATTACTTTCTCCTTAAACCAAGTTTGAAAATATTTTTTATGTCATCAAAAGTTTCTAATTTAATGATATGGCATGCAGAAAGAGTTCATGAAAGTGATATGTTAACCCACCCGGCAGACTCTCATGCATGGAAGTATTTTGATAAGAGACATCCTGAATTTGATAAATATGTTCGTAATGTCTGATTGGGATTGGTAGTAGATGGTTTCAATCCATTCAAGTCTATGGTTGGTGCAACTCATAGCACATGGCCCGTGGTGTTGGTTCCGTATAATCTTCCTTTGTGGCTTTTATGAAGCAAAAATTTATATTACTTTCCACTCTTATTAGTGAACCTAAAAGTCTAGGGGATAAGATTTATGTTTACCTTCATCCATTGATTGATGAGTTGAATGAATTTTGGGGCGATGGTGTGATGACTTGTGACTGTGAAACGAATGAAATGTTCAAATTGCATGCTGCTTTATTATGGACAATCAATGGATTCCCAACTTATGAAAATTTATCAAGTTGGAGTACGAAAGGGGAATTTTATTTCCCTTATTGCAATAAAAGTAAAAAAAATATGTATGGCTTAAACATTTCAAAAAATGGTCATACATGGGTCACAGACATTTTCTTCCCCCTCAGCACAGGTTCGGAAAGGACAGAGTGGCATTTGATGGTTCTAGAGAGTTCAGCCCAGCACCAAAGATCATGACAGGAGTCAAAATGTTATCTCATATTGAGGAAGAAAACATCTACACGGTATATGAAATTCAGGATTTGGTGGATCCTCCAGTACGTAATATTCGTGCTGCGGGTAGGCAGCGCAGTCACAATTGGAAAAAGAAAAGTATTTTTTATAGTCTTCCGTATTGGAAAACTAACATGATGAGGCATAATTTGGATGTCATGCACATTGAAAAATGTTTTTGATAACATATTGTGGACCATTTTAGGTTTCAGTGGAAAATCAAAGTACCATGTTAATGCACGCTGTGATTTGGAAGAAATGGGTTTAAGGAAACAATTTCATTTACAGTTAACTGAGGGAAACAAGGCATATATGCCTGCTGCATAGTATACAATGACTACAAAGGAGAAAGATACATTTCTTTCCATTTTGAAGATTCTCAAGGTACCTAATGGTTACTCTTCTAATATTTCAAAATGTGTGAATCTGACGAGCAAGACATTGCAAGTGTTGAAAAGTCATGACAGTCACATACTACTTCAGCAGTCGATTCCAATTGCAATTTGTGATTATTTATCCCCCAATGTTGTTCAGCCGTTTATTGAGATGCATAATTTTTTTAGACATATTTGTTTAAGAAATAAATGAATGAGTGATTTAAAATTTTTGCAAGACCGAATTGTACTTAGCTTTGTCACTTTGAGAAACTATTTCCCCCCTCATTTTTCGATGTTATGGTCCACTTGACAGTGCACCTAACTGATGAAGTAATGGCTTCTGGTCCAGTGAAATTCAGGTGGATGTATCCTATTGAGCGGTATTTGAATACATTGAAATGATTTGTACGCAACAGAGCTCGTCCGGAGGCATCAATAGCCAATGGTTATTTGATGGATGAGTGTACTACTTTTTGTGCAGAATATCTTACGGATGTTGGAAAAAAATTAGATAATCCCTCTCAGATTCATGATGGTTCAGTTGGAGAAGGAACCACATTTGATAAGGACAACATCGAGTGGATATAAGCACATTGATATATCTTGTTCAATACTCCATTAGTTGAACCATTAATGCAGTAAGTATATTATCACTTTTATTGTTTAACTTTTTCATGTTTTTTTTTCATAAGTTGTTCATTTAAACATCGCGTTATCATTTGCAGAAAACACATTAATGAGATAAAAGAAGAGTTGTATCATGCACCTGAGTTGCAAATTCAAAAATCTCATTATGCGTCATTTCATGATTGGTTCAAGGATTATGTATGTATAAATTGGTTTTCATTATGAGTTAATTATTATACTAATTTTTTTTCTGCATATATTAGTATTGAATTTTATGAATTATGTAGGTTCATAAGCTGAGGGAGTTAGGGGACCCCATGCTAACTGAAGAATTTATCCAACTAGATGAGGGTCCATCTATAACGGCTCGTCATTATAAAGCTATAGATGCTAATGTTTTTCGATTTCACATTAAAGATGTTGAAGACAAACGAGCAACACAAAACAGTTGCATCGATTGTCCATTTGTTGATTCTGGTTATTACTATGGTCAATTGATAGACATCATTGAAGTTGTATACACACACGGGTTAAAGTATATATTGTTAAAGTGTAATTGGGTTGATCCATTTCATGGATGTAAAGTCAATCAATATCAGTTTTCATTGGTGAATTTTAACTATATGTTATACAGAAATGAATGAGTTGAGAATGAACCTTTCATTTTTGACATCACGAGCGGAACAAGTATTCTTCAATACTTTTCCTTCAAATCCAAGTTGGCAAGTTGTTATCAAAATGTCTTGGTGAGGAGTGTTTTTATTTGAAGAAGATGAACCCGAGACTATTCCTTTTGTTTCCCAATAGCTTGATCAACATACTATAGTTCAACGTGAAGAAGATATTTATTGTGTCAGAGCAGCTATTGAAGGAGAAATGGTCGATTTTCATGCTTAATGAAAGGTATAATTTTTTTCATGCTATTCAGTATTGAATGTCCTAGGATATCATAAATTATCTAACCATTTTATAAATCCTTGTAAGTTTAATCCTCACTTTTGGAATTTTATTCAGTTATAAATATTTAGGGGGATTTAACTCTTGGTTTTTTAAATAATTTGTATATCTGTTTTGTTAACTTTATGATTTTTTAAAATTCATTCACAACTAATTATTCAATCCCTTTTTTATGATTAACAACTGTATAAGTTTGATTTTTTTAATAACAATCTAATTTATCTTTTGGACACTTTGGATAGTCCCCTTACTAATGTTTTCTATGACTGCAGGCATGTCATGGGAAGAGGCAGCAGATCCACATCATCCATCTGAGGCATCTACGTCTCAGGGTCGAGGTATGTTTGAATTTCATTGTCTCTATTTTTTATGTAATTGATAAATACATATATATATATATATATATATATTTATAACATCTATAAAATTATATATAAAATTTTTTTCAAGAAGATCAGACTCGATTGCTTATTCCTCTCACAAGAGAGGCCCTGGTCATGGCATTTTATCATGGAATTCCGACACGACGTTTGATGTTTCCTTTTATGAGGTATTTCATCCTATGGGACTAAATTCCCCTGCATTTATTCTTCAATTGGATCATATCATACATGACCCACATCGATTTCCATTGACCACGTGTGACTAGGATTCTATCCCTCAGGACATATTAGATCGTATTTGGAGGGAGGTTCAGGTAAGAAGACTATTTTAATTTATTCCCTATGTATAAACAATACTAATATGTGTGATTTTTTTCTTTAATAGCCAAATTTGAAAGTATGACTTGATGATTTTCAGCTCGTTTGTATGAGAAAATGTTGTAAGATGTTGAAAGACTATAAAGGCAAAGTGAAGAGGGACCACTGGGTACCAAATGTGGGTACCCCAGACATTCTGGAAAAAGTCCCGAGAGGTGTCCTCCCGGATCAGTGGCATGAATTAGTTGCATATTGGTCTACTGAGGGTGTTGCGGTTTGTATATTTATTTTTGTATATATATTTTTAATAATGTGTGATTTGTTTTAAATTTGAATGAATTGAATGTAGGAGGTGTCACCACGCCATTCTGAGAATCGAGCGTTGCAGGGACCACCTCACAGGCTCGGGACTCATCACGTGTCTCAGATCCGACATGAGGTATTTATTATTCATTTTTTAATTTATTAATTAATATTTTTTTGTGTTTATATTCTATTCATATACAGTTGTGGGAGCAAGGTGCACCGACTAATAAAATGTCGGTGTGGATGAGGACTCGTGATCACAATAATCCAAAGGCTGCATCATTGATAGTAAGTGCTTGTACTTACCAATACTTAAATAAATCTGTATATTAACATATATATTTATATATATTTAAATATTTCACAGGATCAATTTGAAGCTGAGTTAGAACATCTGCCAGAGGACCAGCGACAGCTTCCCATGCAAAGAGATGAGATATTTTATCACATTATTGGTTGGGATGGGCATGGATATAGTTTGACTTATAGAACAGGGATTCCTCATTCTGTAGTGTCACGCACTGCGGTTGTCAGTCCTGCTATTGCTCAGATGACACAGCAGTTGTCAGATTTCGAGGAACAGTTGCACGCTTCTGAGGAGGTAAATGCGCAATTGATCGCTGAGGTTAGAGCACTGCGGGAATATGTGCGTCCAGGTGATGGTGCAGGGAATCATACGATGCAGGTTTATACTATATTTATTTATTTAAATTATATTATTTTTGTTATGAAAATATTCATAATGTTTATTTTTTGTAGGCCCATGGCCCACCAGATGGAGGTAGGAGTCATGACCACAAATGACACATCATATTCACGTGGTGTGTTTCTATTTTTACTGGTGGGGTTTTTATTGATGTTTCGGTTGGGTTTCTAGTGATATTTTTTGTGATTTGGGGGTATCATGTGTGTTTTGCATGGATACAATGTTTGTGTGCACGAATTGAGAAGTAACCATGAAACTGATTAATGATTTGGATATTTTTTGTTCATTTAATTCTTTAATGTTTTAAATTGCATGTTCTGTAATAGTTTTGAAAAAACCATTTGATTCCTAATATAAACCATGAAACTTGTTTTTGATGACTGGGCTCAGGTACACTATTTGTAGTCCCCAGATAGCCCCCCCCCCCCCCCCCCGCACCCCCGGACATCCCCCCACCCCTGGACAGCACCCCCCACCCCAAACAGCCCCCCCCCCTCCCCCCCCCCCCCTCCCCCCCCCCCCCCCGCACCCCGGACAGCCCGCCCCACCCCCAGACATCCCCTTCCTCCCCAGACAGCACCCCCCACCCCGGAAAGCCCACCCTTCACCCCGGACAGCCCCCCCACACCCCCGAACAGCCCCCCCCCCCCCCCCCCGGACAGCCCCCCCCCCACACCCTGGACAGCCCGCCCCACCCCCGGACACCCCCCCCCCCCACACCAGACAGCACTCCCCACCCCGGACAGCTCCCCCCCACCCCCACCCCCCCCCCCCCCACCCCGAACATCCCGCCCCACCTCCGGACAGCACCCCCCCCCCCCCCCCCCGACCCCCGGATAGCCCGCCCCACCCCCGGACAGCCCCCCCAACCCTCGGACAGCACCACCCTCCCCCAGACAGCCCCCCCCTGCACCCACGGACAGCCCCCCCTCCCAATTGTGCAACTATACAATAGAAAAATTGGCCGTTAGGATTTTAGGCCATTAGGGAAATTTTTCATTTGGCCATTAGGATATTATGCTATTATTCCAATTGTACAACTATACAATAGGCCAAGTAGTAATTATTTCATTAGCCCCTTCAGAGAAAATGTGCTCTGAATGACCTGAAATTACACTAAAACAATAGAAATATTATTTGTGACATGTAGGAGGAGACGGCACGTCCATCAGATGTGTGGTGCGCGCGGTACGACCGAATGTGTTGTTTTCAACAGTTCGGCACGCTCTAAAAGGGAGCGTTGGGTGGTCAAAACCACCAGAACCACCTCGGAATTCCGTGAAATCATACGACGTCAACCATGGTGTGGATTTTGAAATGTTCGGGCAGACGGCACATCAATCGGAGGTGTCGTTTGTCCGCGGTGACCAGAAACGCGTTTCCAGAGTCATAAAAGACCAAAACAGCGTGTGACGGTCTAATTCAGAGAAAACATGCTCCGAATGACCTAAAACCACATGAAATCAATAGGAATATTATTCATGACATGTAGGAGGAGACGGCATGTCCATCGGACGTGCGGTGCGCGCGGTACGACCAAATGTGTCGTTTTCAGCAGTTCGGCGCGCTCTAAAATGGCACGTTGGGTGGTCAAAACCACTCAAACGACCTAAGAATTCCATTAAATCATACTAAAACAAACTTGGTGTGTATTTTGAAATGGTCGGGTAGACGGAACGTCAATCGGAGGAGTCTTTTGACCGCGGTGACTGGAAACGCGTTTCCGGAGTCATAAAAGACCAAAACGGCGTGTCCCTGTTGAATTCAGAGAAAACGTGCTCCGAATGACCTAAAACCACACAAAAACAATAGAAATATTATTTGGAACATTTAGGAGGAGACTTCACATCCATCGGATGTGTGGTACGTGCGGTATGACCGAATGTGTCGTTTTCAGCAGTTCGACGCGCTCTAAAAGGGCACGTTGGGTGGTCAAAATCACCTGAACGACCTCAGAATGACATGAAATCATATGAAAACAACCATGGTGGAAATTTTAAAATGTTAGGGTAGATAGGAGGTTTCATTTTTCCATGGTTATTGGAAACGCATTTCCAGAGTCATAAATGACCAAAACGGCATGTCACGGTCAAATTCAGAGAAAACGTGCTCCAAATGACCTGAAACCACACGAAAAAATAGGAATATTATTCATGATATATAGAAGGAGACAGAACATCCATCGAACGTGTGGTGCGCATGGTATGACAGAATGTGTCGTTTTCAGCAGTTCGGTGCGCTCTAAAAGGGCAAGTTGGGTGGTCAAAACCACCCGAACGACCTCAGAATGCCATGAAATCATATGAAAACAACCGTGGTGTTAATTGTGAAATGGTCTGGTAGAAGTCACATCAATAGGAGGTGTCTTTTGACCGCGGTGACCGGAAACGCGTTTCCGAAGTCATAAAAGACCAAAACGGCATATCACGGTCGAATTCAGAGAAAACGCACTCTAAATGACCTGAAACCACACGAAAACAATAGGAATATTATTCGTAACATGTAGGAGGAGAGGGAATGTCCATCGGACATGCGATGCGTGCGGTACGACCGAATGTGTCATTTTTTGCAGTTCGGCGCACTCTAAAAGGGCACGTTGGGTGGTCAAAACCACTCGAACAACCTTGGAATGCCATTAAATCATATGAAAACAACCTTGGTATTAATTTTGAAATGGTTGGGTAGATGGCACGTCAATCAGAGGTGTCGTTTGACCGCGGTGATAGGAAACGTGTTTTCGGAGTCATAAAAGACCAAAACGGTGTGTGATTGTCGAATTCAGAGAAAACGTGCTCCGAATGACCTGAAACCACGCAAAAATAATAGGAATATTATTCTTGACATGTAAGGGGAGATGACACATCCATCAAATGTGCGGTGCATGTGGTACGACCGAATGTGTTGTTTTCAGCAGTTCGGCGCGGTCTAAAAGGGCGCATTGGGTGGTCAAAACCACCCGAACGACCTTGAAATGCCATAAAATCATACAAAAACAACCGTGGTGTAAATTGTAAAATGGTCAGGCAGACGACACATGAATTGGAGGTGTCATTTGTCCACAGTGACCGGAAACGCGTTTCCAGAGTCATAAAAGACCAAAACGGCATGTCACGGTCAAATTTAGGGAAAACATGCTCTGAATGACCTGAAACAACACGAAAATAATAGGAATATTATTCGTGACATGTAGGAGGATACGGAATGTCCATCGGACATGCGGTGCGTGCGGTACGACCGAATGTGTCATTTTTATCAGTTTGACGAGCTCTAAAAGGGCGCATTGGGTGGTCAAAACCACTCGAACGACCTCAAAATGCCATGAAATCATACGAAAACAACCTTGGTGAGAATTGTAAAATGGTCGGGCAGATGTCACATCAATCGGAGGTGTCATTTGACCGCAGTGACCGGAAACGCGTTTCCAGAGTCATAAAAGACCAAAACAGCGTGTCACGGTCGAATTCAGAGAAAACATGCTTCGAATGACCTGAAACCACACGAAAACAATAGAAATATTATTCGTGACATGTAAGAGGAGACAGAACGTCCATCAGACGTGCGGTGTGCGCGGTACGACCGAATGTGTCGTTTTCAGCAGTTTTGCTCGCTCTAAAAGGGCGCGTTGGGTGGTCAAAACCACCCGAACAACCTTGAAATTCCATGAAATCATACGAAAACAACTGTTCTGTGAATTGTGAAATGGTCGTGCAGACATCACATCAATCGGAGGTGCTATTTGACTGTGGTGACCGAAAACGCATTTCCGGAGTCATAAAAGACCAAAACGGTGTGTCAGGGTCAAATTCAGATAAAATGTGCTCCAAATGACCTGGAACCACACGAAAACAATAGGGATATTATTCGTGACATGTAGAAGGAGACGGAACATCCATCAAACATGCGGTGCACGCGGTACGACCGAGTGTGTCATTTTCAGCAGTTCGGCGCGCTCTAAAAGGGCGCGTTGGGTGGTCAAAACCACCCAAATGACCTTGGAATGAACTGAAATCATACGATGACAACCTTGGTGTGAATTGTGAAATTTTCGGGTAGACGGCACGTCAATCGGAGGTGTCATTTGACCGCGGTGACTGGAAACGCATTTCCCAAGTCATAAAAGACCAAAACGGCGTGTGACGGTTGAATTCATAGAAAACATGCTCCGAATGACCTGAAACCAAAAAAAACAATAGGAGTATTATTTTTGACATGTAGGAGGAGACGGCACATCCATCAGATGTGTGGTGCGCGCGGTACAACCGAATGTGTCATTTTCAGCAGTTCGGCGCACTCTAAAAGGGCGCGTTGGGTGGTCAAAAATGACCAAACGACCCCAGAATTCCATGAAATCATATGACAACAACTGTGGTGTGAATTTTGAAATGGTCAGGTAGACAGAATGTCAATCATAGGTGTCGCTTGTTCGCGGTGATAGGAAACGCATTTTCAAAGTCATAAAAGACCAAAACGGCGTGTCACGGTCGAATTCAGAGAAAACATGCTCCAAATGACCTGAAACCACACAAACACAATAAGAATATTATTTTTGACATGTAGGAGGAGACAGTACGCCCATCGGAAGTGTAGTGCACACAGTACGACCGAATGTGTCATTTTCAGCAGTTCAGCGTGCTTTAAAAGGGCGCGTTGGGTGGTAAAAACCACACGAATGACCTCGGAATTCCATAAAATCATACGAAAACAACTGTGGTATAAATTTTGAAATGGTTGAGTAGACGGAACATCAATCAGAGGTGTCGTTTGACCGCGGTGACTGGAAATGCGTTTCTGGAGTCAAAAAAGACCAAAACGGTGTGTCGCGGTCGAATTCATAGAAAATGCGATCTGAATAACCTGAAACCACAAAAAAATAATAGGAATATTATTTATGACATTTAGGAGGATACGTCATGCCCATCAGATGTGCGGTGTGCGTGGTATGACTGAATGTGTCGTTTTCAGCAGTTCGGCGTGCTCTAAAAGGGCACGTTGGGTGATCAAAATCACTTGAACAACCTCAGAATGCCATTAAATCATACAAAAATAACCATAGTGTGAATTGTGAAATGGTCAGGTAGATGGCATGTCAATCAGAGGTGTCGTTTGTCTGCGGTGATCAAAAACGCGTTTCTGGAGTCATAAAAGACCAAAACGGCGTGTGACGGTCGAATTTAGAGCAAACGTGCTCCGAATGACCTGAAATCACACAAAAAAAATAGGAATGTTATTTTTGACATGTAAGAGGATACGGAATGTCCATTGGACATTCAGTGTGCGCGGTACGACTGAATGTGTCATTTTCAACAGCTCAGCGCGCTCTAAATGGGCGTGTTGGGTGGTCAAAACCACCCGAACAACCTCAGAATGCCATGAAATCATACGACAACAACTGTGGTGTGAATTTTAAAATGTTCAGGCAGACAGCATGTCAACTGGAGGTGTCGTTTGTCCGGAATGACCGGAAACGCATTTCTGGAGTCATAAAAGACCAAAACAGCGTGTGACGGTCGAATTCAGAGTGAACGTGCTCTGAATGACCTGAAACCCCATGAAAACAATAGTAATATTATTTGTGAAATGTATGAGGATACTTCACAGCCATTGGACGTGCGGTGCACATGGTACGACCGAATGTGTCGTTTTCAGTAGTTCGGAGCGCTCTAAAAGGGCGTGTTGGGTGGTCAAAACCACCCGAACGACCTCATAATTCCCTGAAATCATACGAAAACAAACGTGGTCTGAATTTTGAAATGTTCAGGCAGACGGAACATCAATCGGAGGTGTTGTTTGACCGTAGTGACCGGAAATGCATTTCTGGAGTCATAAAAGACCAAAACGGCGTGTCACGGTTGAATTCAGAGAAAACGTGCTCCAAATGTTCAAAAACCACACAAAAACAATATTAATAATATTCGTGACATGTAGGAGGAGATGGCACATCCATCGGACGTGCGGTGCGTGTGGTACGACTGAATGTGTCGTTTTCAGCAGTTCGACGCGCTCTAAAAGGGTGCGTTGGGTGGTCAAAACTACCCGAACGACCTCAGAATTCCATGAAATCATACGATGTTAACCATGGTGTGAATTTTGAAATGTTCGGGTAGATGGAACATCAATCGGAGGTTTCGTTTGACCGCGGTGACCGAAAACGCGTTTCCGGAGTCATAAAAGACCAAAATGGCATGTCACGGTCGAATTCAGAGAAAACGTGCTCCTAATGACCTAAAACCACACTAAAACAATATGAATATTTTTTTTAACATGTAGGAGGAGATAGCACATCCATTGGACATGCGGTGCGCACGGTACGACGAAATGTGTCGTTTTCAGCAGTTCGGCGCGCTCTAAAAGGGCACGTTGGGTGGTCAAAACCACCCAAACAACCTCAAAATTCCATGAAATCATTCAAAAACAACTTTGGTGTAAATTTTGAAATGGTAGGGCAGACAAAATATCAATCGGAGGTGTCATTTGTCCGCGGTGACCAGAAATGCTTTTCCGAAGTCATAAAAGACCAAAATGGCGTGTGACAGTCGAATTCAGATCAAACATGCTCTGAATGACTTGAAACCACATGAAAACAATATTAATATTATTCGTGATATGTAGGAGGAGACATCACGTCCATCGGACATGCGGTGCATGCGGTATGACCGAATGTGTCGTTTTCAGCAGTTCGGCGCGCTCTAAAAGGGCGCGTTGGGTGGTTAAAACCACCCGAATGACCTCGGAATTCCATGAAATCATACGAAAAACAATCATGGTGTGAATTTTGAAATTTTTGGGTAGAAAACACATCAATCAGAGGTGTCATTTGACCTCGGTGACCGGAAATGCGTTTCTGGAGTCATAAAAGACCAAAACGGCATGTCACAGTCGAATTCAGAGCAAACATGTTCCAAATGACCTGAAACTACACGAAAACAATAGGAATATTATTCATGGCATATAGGAGGAGACGGAACATCCATCAGACATGCAGTGTGCTTGAAAAATATTCCTTTTTAGACAACAAAACACTTTCAGAAACTAAAGCAAAGACTCCAAAACAAGAAAAAAAATCCTAAAATGAAAACATTTCTTAAATTGGGGGTTTTAAATTATTATAGCACCCATGAGATGTCAAAATTAATTTTATTATATGTATATAATAACTGAATAAATATGTCAAATTTATGTTTGTTTTGTTTAGTTGTTTTCTTTGTAGGTTTTTAAAGCAGATGGTTGTGGATCGTTGAAGCACGTCTATCATTTATTGTTTATGATGATCTTGATGTTTATGGTGTTTGGATATGTTTTCCATTTTTTATGATTTATGTGCTGTTTTTTTAATTCTGTATCATGAAATTTTTTAAAATATATATATTTCCAGTTTAGCGACCGCCTCAGGCGGTCGCTATAGGTTGCCTGCTAACCTTAAAAGTGATCGCCATTGGCGGTCACTGTAGGCCGTCATTTAGGCCAGCTTCAATGACCGCCAATGGCAGTCGCTGTAGGCCTATAGCCTCAGGTCTAAAGTGACCTCCATTGGTGGTCGTTGGGCAGTCTCTAGAGACCTAAAGTGACCGCCAATGGCAGTCGCTATAGGCCAAATTTTTAGTAGTGGACCCTCCCTGTGAGGGAGGTGAGACATTGTCTGACCCTTACCTTTTTTTATTAGGTGCCTTCCAAGGAGGTAAAGAGGGGTTGTTTGAGGGAGTTCCCAGATTTAGGGAAATCCTTTGGTTTTGGGTACACACACCTCCTTCATTTGTTTCAATATGAACCAGATTCTAAACTGAAACTTCCTCTTCTGACTCCCCTGAGCTGGCCTTATGTTCTAGAGGGTATTTTACGACAGTATTAATGAAATTCACATATGCATAATGCATATTAGGAATTCTATTGGTATCTATACAAGATTTCCTTCTTTTGTACCCTCCATGAAACCTTTTCATCTTCTTTGTTGATTTACTGGTATTTTTTTATGGAAATTAACTTGAAGGTAATCTCTAGAGATTTCAAAAGTACATGTTCCAAGTGAATATACTGAATCATAGAACAGAACGAACTTGGAGGATTCATTCTGTGGAATCTTCTCTAATTAGGAGAAAACGGATTCCTGCTGAGGAGGGAATTTTTGAGGTGAAAACCCCCTAGCCCTGAGGGCTAGGGCTAGTCCTATTCTTCTTTCAAAACATTTTGGGCATGATTGTCTAACCCCAAGGGTTGGGTTAAAAAATCCCCTAGCCCTGAAGGCTGGGGTTTCTCCCAAACTATTGTGTATAATATTACCGCAGCTACTTTTCTGATTTTACGGATCTTTGTTCAAACATGGGTTGGGTGCATTCATAAGTAGAAATTTTTTCTATATCCATAGTACAAAATCATGGATATAGGGGTGAAAACCATGGCTATAAGTTATAGCCATGGTTCCAGCTGGTCGTGTAATGTATTGGCTTGGATATGGATAAAAGCTATAGCCATAGTTCTTTGAGTTATTGTCATGGTTGTCCACCATGGAAACAGATCTATTGCCACAGTTTTCCAAATTGTGTCAATAGCTCCCATAGCTATCCACCGTGGCACTTGGTATATATCCATGGTTGTACATCATGGAAATATATCTATTTCCACAGTGGACAAATTTAGTAGTGTATCAAGTAAATTTTTTCTATAGCCCAAGTAAACCATGTCTATAGCCAAAAAAATATGGGCCCAATCAGATTCGATATATGTACCTCCACTATAGGCACCAACTGCTTAAACACTACACCACAAATGACTTTGGGTATATATATATATATATTGTTATATATATTATTAAAAACCATATCTATATCATGTAAACCATGGAAATATACCTTCCCTCTCTTTTTTTGTGGGTTAATTTTTTTCCTGCGTAAGGGTGGGAGACCTATAGCCTTGGTTTTGAGAAACTGTGGATATAAAAAATGGAAAGAAGACTCTATATCTATGGTTTAGGAAAACTATGGCTACATCCCTCTAAAAAACACTATATATCCACAGTTTTACACAAACCATGGCTATAGCCCTCGAAAAAAAACTCTATAGCCATAGTTTTACATAAATCGTGGATATAGCACTTGGAAAAAATCTATAGCCACGATTGTACAAAAACTATAGCTATATACCTATAAAAAGGACACTATATCCATGTTTATACACAAACCATGGCTATATCCATCAAAAAAACACTATGTAGCCACATTTTTATAGAACTGTGGCTATAACTGTCGAAAAAAAATCTTATTGCCATTGTTTCACTGAACCGTGGTTATAGCCTTCGAAAATATACCCTATAGTCACAATTTTATATAAAAACACACCTATATACTTGGTATAAATACCTATATCCATGATTTTGGAAAAATGTAACTATAGTTCCTTGGTTATAACCTAGTTTTCTAGTAGTAATTATTCAACACTTACTTAAATAGTCTATTTTCGAAGACCATTGTGATATTTGTAACATCTATGCAATTTGACAGCTAACATCCTCTAAGTGGGATTCCTGCTTGATATTCTCATATGCTTGATACAAGATTATATCAATAACTTAATCTCTTCTGGCCCGACATTGGAGAGAGTCAGTTGGGGCATGTTCTTATTGAGCATATTATAGGTCATGAATAGATTGTGTTTGTTGTAGTCATACTAGGGGAATGATGTTGCATGATACCACTTTTCATTGGATTCTTTATTTAGGGAGTGCAGTGAAATGAAATTATCCATGTGAACCCCATCCACTGATATGAACATTGAGTGGGGTATCTTCTATTAGCTGTTTCAACCTCATCAATGCATCAAGGCATGCGCGTTGAAGGGATCCATGTTGTTTCTCAATCTTTGGATGTCGGTAACCTAGGAGAGATTCCAAATTAATTTGGTGTTTCAAACCTTCTATTACTTTGATTTGATTTTGATACTCATCATAGGGTAATATATTTACTTTTAATTTATAAATAGTTTTTCCATATGTTCCGGTGGATTTCATGCACACAATCTTCCATTGACACCTCTAGAATGCTATACTAAGGGGTGTATAAAGGCTAAAACATGAATGGTATGTCATCTTTATCCAGTTTTTTCCTCATGTTTAACATATCTTCTTCATCTTTCATCATAGGTTCCTTTACCTGGTCTGACCAGAGTGGATGCTTCCTGACTGTCTTTTCATAAGAAATGGGATTGGTTAGGATTTCCTCTGCTATGCTGGAAGGAAAATGACCTAAGGGTGGTTCATAGAATGACCTCCTCCTTAGGATGTATTTTGGTTGAGAAAGGATTTCACATTCCATTGAAAAGGCATCAAACATGAGTGGACTTTGGTTTTCAAGTTCCTTACAATAGAAGGTATTTCTCATCACTACATTTCCAATTGGAGAATTATTTTGACAATGAAAAACACTACTCTGGAGAGAAATTTTTCAGCAAACTATATCATGGGGAGGACCACCATGGTGGATTACAGCAAGGTAAATACCCTATTTATCCTTGATATTATGGATACATGGAGGTTTTTCATGGCTCTCATCAAGAGATAGTCTCTCGAGATTGACTGAATAATTTTCATGAAGCAAGACTTCATGTTGAAGTGTATGATGAAGTCTTTCAAAATTAATGTTACTTCTCCCATAATTTGGTAACAGGATGGTAGGATCCTGATATATGATAGATAAATGTATGAGGGATTCAAGAAATACAACATTAAGTGAATCCTGATCATAGGTTGGATCTTGATTTTCCAATCATGTTTGATGAGGCTTCTTCTTTTATTCCTTCTTATGAGTGATTGAGGCCACTTACTGGGAGAAGTGGTCATCATTGGTAGGTGTTTTTGCCTGCCTTGGAGTGGCTATTTTAATAGCCTGATTACCTTTGATAGGAGTAGGTGTATGTTACTGATCCGGTTATCCATATAATATGGGGGATTTTTCCCCATGATCCTCATGGATGGGAGATGAGGTGTGTGTCTTCGCTAGGATTTTTTTCTAATGAGCTACACCATTTATGGGGATAGAGTCATGTTTTCATCCCTTAGGAACTACTTTCATCACTGTGATGATGTCCTGAAAATTCTGTAGGATATGGGTGGGGATTTTCTTCTTCCCTTTCACCATTTCCAAGATATGCTTGGTGAATTTAGCGACCAGAATGGGGATATATATCCATTCCATATCTGGAGTAGGTGTATGTGCCTTCTCTTATCCTCCATTTCCTTCCAGTGAATACTAACAGTACTCGTGTGTGGGGGACGAGAGTTAAGTCTACCCCCTTCTTTTCATTGGAAATTTCTGACTAACTTATCCGGGTGCTTCCAAACAAGGTTGTTGGCATGCTTGATAAATACCGGTAGGTGTATGTTCCTGCTCGCTTTTTTCCACCAAACATGGTCGGTGGACTTCTTTGAGTACTGTTAAACGAGTTTGCTAACATGCTTGGTGGGTGAAAGCAGGTGTGTATTCCTACTTGCAGGTTGCTGCCATGTTTGGTTGGAAGGCTTCTTTGAATGCATCCAGATGATTATGATGGCTGGCTTAATGAAGGTGGATGGGTGTATGTGACCACTCACTGTCTACCACCAAACTAGGTTGGTGGGCTTATCCATAGGGGGGAAATGTGTGAAACTACTCCCTAGTTTCCAATTTTTTTTCCCCGGAAGGCCATCTTTCATTATTGGGTTTGAAGGACCTAGGCTGGTTGGATGAGGACAACACCCTCATGATATTGAGGGTTAACTTCCGCATAGCATTTGCGATAGAGATTTCTGGTAGGATCCCTTGAGAAGGACCCCTCTGTCTCTTGGATGAGGTCATAGGTGGCCTCTTGATCCACCTCCCTAAGATATGGAAGGGACTGGTTGTTGAATTATAAGGATAAGATCCCAAAATGGTTGAAGACAGCGGTCGGCACCATCTACTTCAGGACCATCGGTCATCATTGACCAGATAGTTGGTTGTTATGATTGATTTGGAGGTCCTATTGGGTGGCCTTGAGGGTTGGGATCATACCATTTTGACGATACTCTCGGACTAGTGAGTTTGATACCTAGTATTGAATATACTAGGTTGGTTATGGAATCCTTTGCACAGATGAAGAGCCAGCCTAAAGAGAATCCAGGGTGTCCATTGGTGAAAACTTGAAGGAGGCCATTGGATTGAAGGGAGTTCTAAAAAAGGAGTGCCTAGAAACAAACACAAATGAGAAAACCCTATAAAATAAGCATATCAAATACATGTGTGGTTGATTGACTTGTTTGACCCTCATTCCCTTTGAGAGTGGGAGGATCCTAATAGATAGGTGATACTATCATCTTGGTAAAGGATTTACATTGGGTTCACCATTTTTTGTTTCTGCCTAGATTTTGGGACCTCATTATGATTTTCTCTTTATGGATGGTTTCCAATGGGTTTGTTTGTGGAAGAAAAAATACCAAATAGTTTTATATCCATGGGGAACTTCTTTCCAAAGGCAAGAGCTTGTTTGGTTTTTTGACCTACAATTCTTAATAAATCGCATTGGTCAAGAGGATGGGAGGTTGGGCTCATCACGCCCTTTTAGGGAGAATATCGCCTACTACATAAATCTCTTATAGATTTAAGATAATTTCATGAATAATTCATTAATTTCCAAGTCTCATATGGGTCGAACTAATATTAGTAATAAATTGTTAGCATGTATAGATCATAGAATCGTCTTTATGTATCTGAGGTTCCTCATCAATGGAGATATATGTATGTATTTGAGGTTCTACATTGATGGTATCCCCTTGTGTACTACTTAGAGATTCTTTGTTCATTATTATGATGATGATGGTTTTATAGCCACATAGTGGGGCACTCTAGAGTTTACTGTCATCCAGGTCGACTAAGGTTGCTCTGGAGTTTATTATCATCCATGGAGATGGGAATTATTTTGATATTGTGATTGAACCTGTAGATGGGATTCCTACATATCCTTGTGAAAGGAATCAGAACCCATGTAGTGCGGTTCCACTTAACATGGCACATCATACCTTTTAAGTTCATGTGATAAGGACCTAACCATATAGTTTAAAATCATGTGGCAAGGACATCCAGAAAAATGTGCTTGATCAAAGTTTGTTGTGGGACTCATACCGAGGAAGCCCAAAAAACTTGAGAGAGATTTGGATTCTCAGGTTGAATTAAACCCTACTGGGAATGTGGCCTATAAAAAATAGTTTTGATTTGGGGTGTCGGTTTTGAACCTCAGAGAGGCTTTCTACGTATCCCATTTGGATGGGAATCAAAGAGCACGTAGTTAGGTCATGAGTACCCACACCTATAGAGGCCCTCAAGGGTATGTTTTTTAGGGGAGTATAGCCCTTTTAGATGATTAAGTTTGGGATTATTCCTAAAGAGGACGCCATTATAAAGGAAACCATGAGGAATTTCCTAACCCATGGTGGTTTGGGGAGCTTAACTCGGGGCTTACTTCTAAGGAGGATGCCTGGATTAAGGGAATTATTATTAGGTCTTATTCCTAAGGAGGATTACCATTGATCTCGGGCCCTAAGTGGGATTCCTACATATCTTAGTTAACATGAATCAGAGTTCTTGTAGTTTAATCATGAGGACCCATGCCTATGGAGGACCTCAAGGGTATGTATCATAGGGGAGTATGGCCCTTTGATATGATTAAGTCGGGTCTTATTCCTGAAGATGATACCCTTATAAAGGGACCGTGATGGACATTTTTACTCATGATTATTTGGGGGATTAACTCAAGGCTTATGCCTGATAATGATACCCAGATTAAGGGAATTGTGATTGAGGCTTATTCCTAAGGAGGATTCTCATTGAGCTCCGACCCTAAATGAGCTTCCTACATATCCTAATTAGCAAGAATAAGAGTTCTTGTAGTTTAATCCAGATGGTTGGAATATATGGGTGTCATAATCATCACTAAACTCTAAGCCCACATGAGTCATGCTCAGTTTGACAAACAGGGGGAAGTAGAAGATTCACCAAACAACACACTTTTCCTTATCTGATGGTGGAAGAGGCTAGGGATATGTCACTTCCCTCTCTTCACTTTACATTGGATGTGAATCCAAGGTGAGGAAGGTATTAAGGTAAATTAAGTGGAGGTAGAGAGAATCAAGACTAAAACCTCCTACATGAAAGGATGGGGGCTTACTCCAAGAGGTATGACCTAAAATTGGTTCTATAGTGGGATAAGGATTTGATTCCATATTGAATGGAAAAGTAAGCATAATATCCACCCTCCCCACTAGAAACTAGAGGCTCCAGATCTTAGAGATGATAAGGGGAAGATGTGGTAAAAATCCTAATCCTTCAGATCAGGAACTCCTCAACACTGTCCTTGGGGTAAGGGTCCTCATGACTGTAGATATACAAATCTACTGATGCCTTGAGGATCCTGACCCTTTGGTAGGACAAGTGTGGGAAACCCCTAACCATATAAATACAAATCCAAATGGGAGACACTCTATTATGCTTCTACCCATGGTTTTTTATGTCTGGAAGTCTTGGTGGAGGTTTCAACTTAGTCTCTTTTAGGCAATGGAGCCAAAGAAGGAGATATACTGCTATGAGTGGCTTTGGAAGAGAGCCTAAAGGGTTACTTGCATAGGTCCTGGGTGTAGATTCTCAGTGCAGGTATGCCTAGATTAGGTGTTCCATGTAGGTGTGCTACACAGGTGTTCCACATAGGGCCAAGGAATAACTGAAAGGGCTTCACATAGAGGAAAATAGTTGCACGAGATGGATATGCCTTGGGAAATAGGCCACTGGGGTGAAAAAACTCAGGTGAGGATTCAGTTAAGGCACCCTAGGTATTCTCTAGTATTCCAGAAAGGGTATCATGTAGGTCCATGATTAGGGATAGGGACCTCACATGGGTGGTTTCTCCTTAGGGAGTAATGGTCCTCATGTAGGTTTCTCATGTCTTTAGACCCTAGGGTAATTTGATCTTGCTTATCCCCTTTAATTTTGTATTCTCTCATGTTTCTGAGAGCTACCTGAGAAATTTCATGGGAAATGGGTGAAGGTGTTTCACAATGAGAGCTTTGGGGATTCTTCCAATTTTTCAGTTGTTTAAATGAGGAGCCCAAGGGTCCTATTTATAGGAAAACAAGGGACCCTGATCGAAAGATCTTATCCACATAGTTCCACGGTGTAGGTTCTCAGTGTAGATTTATCTTTCCCCTTTGGCTCGTGCAAGGTAGTTATGTGGCCTATGTAATGCGCAGATGTCCATGCGTGTAGGACAATTCGGTCAAATATCTTGGTTCTCTTTAAGTCTCTTTATAAATTGAGCATGACCAAGGTTCTATTTATTATCTTTTCATCTTACTTAATAAAAAGGGAGTGTCAACAGATCCCTATGAAAATATTATTGTTCATCATTTAGTAAAATTTCATGTGATTATCACCCACTACATGGATTCTATAATAATGAAATCACACTTTATATTATATAAGTATAAAGATAAACCCAATATTCCAATGAAAATGTTTTTTTATAAGATCAGATCTTATATAAGGAATAAAGGGTGAATTAACATTTGGAAGTTTATATATCTCCATGTAATATTAACTTAAGAGTTATGGATACCATAATGGGTTTATGAGTTTAAGGTTGATCATAAGTTCAAAGTCATTGAAATCCCTTTTGACGTTTTATATGATGAGAGTTTATCAAGATTAAGGATATTTTAAGAGACTTTTATGGAAATACAACCCTTTACTTTTGTATATGTTTTAGTGAAAAATTTATTTAAGGAATAATGCATTTACACTTTGTGGACATATGATTAAATATGTTGGTAATCATTTGGGTTTATCTTATCTTTTATGTTGAGGTAATTATGGGTTGTATTTGATCACTTTATGAAGTCAACACACTTCATTGGTATTAGAGAAGTTTTCTCTCTACATACTCTTTCTGCACTATAAATTAAGGAAGTGATATGACTGCTTATAGTATCACATTCAATTGTATCTAATTAGGATCTAAATTTTACCTCAAATTTTTGGTGAAGTCTTTAGAAATATCTTGATATAGAGTTGAGTTTTAGCATTGTGTATTGTTCTCAGACATATGGTCGGTATGAGAGAACAATTCAAACCCTATAGGATATACTAGGATCTTGTTCTATGGATTTCAAAGGTGGGTGGGATCCACACCTTCCTCTCATTGAGTTTTCTTACAAAAATAGCTTTAACTCAAGCATTTAAATGGATCCTTATGAAACCCTTTATAGAAAGAAGTGTAGAACCCCAACATACTAAAATGATTTTGAAAAAATAAATCTATTAGGACCTGAGTAAGAAAATGAGATGGAAGATAAGGTTAGATACATTTAGAAACATGTAAGGACAACACAAAGTTGATAGAAATGTTATGATAATAATCATTAATATGATCTAGAATTTTAAGACAGTGAGAAGGTCTTTCTATGAATTTCTCAATGGAATAAAGAAGGGAAAACTAAGCACTGGGTATATCAGTCCCATTGAAATACTTGATCATATCAGGAAAGTAGATTATCATTTGGAGCTTCCACCAAACCTCTCTTAGGTTCACGATGTGTTTCATATACCTCACCTAAGAAATTAAATACCTGATCATTCACATGTACTAAACTTATAGGTTGTACTACTATAGCATGATCTTTCTTATAAGGAATAATTGGTTGAGATTCTAGATCATGTAGAGAAAGTGATAAAAAACAAGACCACTCACCTGGTCAGTATTTTGTGATAGAATTCTCAGCTTGAGGAAGCTATGTGGAAAAATGAGGATGTAATGAGGTAGAATTATCCTCATTTTATGGTACCAAAGTGGTGAATTTTGAGGGTGAAATTCATTTTAATGGGGGTAGAATGTAACACCCCAATATTTTGAGAAATATATTTTTTCGAATAAATTTAATATTTTCAATATTTTTTTATTACACGCAATGTCGAGTTTAAATTGTGTTACATGGAACACTGAGTTTATCTTGCATTACATGCAACACCAAGTTATCTTGTGTAGCATAGAGTTTAAACAAAACATGACATACTATTAAAATATTATTATTTAATATGATAGTTATCACCTAGCCATTGGAATGGAAAGTATAAACAGGATTAACTAAATTCTGAAAATATATTTTATACACATGTATATATAATAAATTCCTTGGTGACCAATTAATTAGAAATAAGAATAAAAAAAGGAAATAAATGGAATCATTTTTTGAAAAAACTATTTTTATGAAAAAAAACATGTTTTCTCTCACTAAATTAAATTAATAAATTTTAGTGAATTATTTTAATAAAAATTATATATTATATATTAAATCAAATTTTTAGCATTCATATTATGTGTTTTCTAGACAAGAGATAAGAATAAATCCAATTCTATGCTTAAAACTATATTTTTCTAAAAAGAAGTTTTGTAAAAAAATTGCACTTATTTTAAAAATAATTTTTGACAAAATAAATTTATTTTTTGAAATAATAATTTCAAAATTATCTTAGAGTGATATTTTTGAAATTTTCTGAGAAGATAAATTTTTTGATGAATAGTGAAAAATATATGTTTTATTAAGAATTTTCATTTCTTTTAAAGATTTCAAAAAATTAAAATCTATTTTAATATGATTTTAAAATAAAAAAATAGTTTGATTATATATATATATATATATATATATATTCAATTTATTTCATTTTAATCATTTTCATATTGAATTTTGATATAAAAACTTTTTAAACTTTTGAACATTTTCTCTTTGAAAACCCACTTTTTCATCGCATCTATAGGATTAATTTTAAATTAAATTTTTTCACTTATATGAATGTAATTTATAAAAATATATTCCATATTTGGATTAATAATAATTTATATTATCTAACAAGGTCAAATTAATTTTTTACCATAATGAATTGTAAAAATAGTAAAAAATGTTTATCACAGTTAAGGTAAAAATGGGTTTAATGAGGGATTAAATTGAAAAGATAAGGGATAAAAATGACAAAAAAACTTGTAAAACACTCATTTTTGGACATATTTCAACCTTATATCTTCTTGTTTCTATAATTTCCTATTTTGGATCCTAGTGTCCTATGAAAAAAGTGGGTACACCTTTTTCTTTTCAAAAATTACAAGTGGGCCACTCACCTCACTTATAAAAGGTCACCCCCTCTCCTCCCCTATTTACACTTTAAAACCCCATTGGTTCATACAATACCTACCCAAATAACTTCACTAATTCACTAATATCATCCTAGAATCCTTATTTTAGACATAAATTTAAACTATGAATCCTTTTGGAGCAAACCAAAAGAAGTTGTCTGAAGAAGAGGTAACATCCCTAACAGAGCATTTTATTTTAATTCTTACTCCACATCATTAAATTATAATTAAAACATTATTATATAATAACATTATTATCTTTCATATACTAATATGTTATTATGTTAATTTTATAACCTAAATCCTTCTCCAATTCCATCAAATGGGTTACAAAATCATCATTTGTGTGTACAGTGGACTGTCACCTCGCGAACTGATGTTATTCATTTTCCATCACCACCTCTCACAGATGGATATAATAATATATTTATTGTTTATATATTATATTTATTATATTATTATGTTTCTATAATAATTATATCATATGTTACTTCTTACTTTCTATTATGTGGGAATATGATGACATCGTTTGTGTGTACAGAGGACTACTGCCTCGCGAAGTGATGTGATTCATTCACACTTCAGATGGAAGGTAATAAGGATGGATTTAATGAAAATATGTGATATATATGAGATAAAAATTAATCTTTAATGTTAATTTATTATTTTTCTTTCTTTCTTCCTTTACATTAAGAAAATGGAAACAATATTCATGCATATGTATGGCATACTGTCTTTATGAACAGTGTATTTCATTTTCTAAATATAACTTTTATGGATCACTATAAATAAATGTATACTTAATATATATTATATTTATATCATGTTTAAATTTATGTATATTATTTAACCATGATCAAATTAATAGGACCAAAAATAATAAATCAAAACATACACGAAAAACAAAGCAGTTATTGCCCAAAACTTGACTCTTATAAGGAATTGTTAATAAAAGAGTAAGAAAAGGTCATAAGTAAATCATATATGATATGATATATATAATTATTTTCTTTTAATATATTTATCATAAAATTATATTTATTATATAGGAGTTTCCATCGTGTACAAATGAAGTCGAAACTTTTGGTAAGGGATTTTCATCTCACTTTTATTTTTCTATGAGACACATGTCATATTCACAAAATGTTTCTTTTATGTGGTGTATATAATATTCATGAATATATTTTATGAACAATATAATTAAAATTATGGAGATTTATATATATTTTTAGTATCTCTCTTTCATGGGGTTTAAGGTTCAAAAGCGGTAAGGGATTTTTGTTTCAGTTTGCCTTTTTCGAGACATATGTTATGTTATGAACCTATATTATTTTATGAGGTGTATATACTACATCTTTGACATGTTATATCATGAATATCCTTATTTTAATGATATTATAAGTTTCATTTAATTTTATTCTTCCATGTGTATTACGATTCCAAGTTACCAAAGTGGTAAGAGTTGTATGTTACAATCTAATCATTTATCAGGATTTGTTATGATTATGCTTCCAATGATGAAATATTATGATCTGTCCCTAAATAAACTCATGAATTTTATTATCCTCTGCTTATATCATGAGAATACATGTTTTACCTTCATTTTCCTCTCCTTTTGTACTCATGAGTTCAAAAGAATGTTTTTAAGGAAAAGCGTCTTTAATTCTCTCTTTGGTCGAAGACTATTTTTCTTCTAAAATGATGTTTGCTAAAAATATTAACAAAAAATTTTTTAACAATATTTAAATGATTTAATTAATAAATTTTTACTCATATTTTTATTTTTACAAAATGTTTTTAAAGTAATATTTATGTTTTATTCTAAACAATGTCTATTTGGCTTTTACCAAAAATGTGAAAGGAATATTTTTTTAACGTAAGTAGCATGAATGTAATTTTCACCACCATGAACATTATTTTATTTGAAGATTACTTTATACTTTTTCAAGGTTATTTTTAAATAAAATAATTTTATAAATTTTTTCTGTTTTAAATTTTTTTTAAAGTGGAAAGGATATTTTCCTCAAAAAAAATTTAAAATTATTTTTAATGATTACTTTATAAGTTTCAAATTTTATTTTAAAATAAAAGGATTTCCAAAATGTTTTGTGGATTTTTAGTTTAAAAAAATTGATTTTCAATGAAAACTTATTTTCATCATGAAATATTCCAAGTGTCTTTTCAAAATCATTTTCCATCAAAGATGACATCTTTTGATGTTACTTTTCCTTTATTGAGGATATGATCAAGGATACCATTATTATTTTTTCTATGAATGGTTTATGTTTATGATGATAAAATTTTTATGAAACCATTTCTCTTCCACAATGTATGCTATAACATCTCAACCCAAACCACCAAGTCTGGACTGGAAGGTCACATGATCTCATGCGCGCCTCCCCGTACGCAAGAGGCTACCTACTAGTAATGAGGATATGATTTCATCAATGAGGAGACTATACCCTCAGTATCATATAATGGGATAAATAATAAAAAATAAACAATATAATAAATAATCAGAGTAGACATGCAGAAAAACTTAATAAATGGTGTACATGTCAACTAAATAAAAGAATCTATCATAAGTGGAAAACATGGCCAGAAGAAATAAAGTAGATAAGTAAAAAAATGATAAACTTTATGTCTCATGGGTGTCGATCATAACCCACCAGAATCTTCACACTCGTCATCTTAGTAGTCCGCCACAGGTACCTTTCCCTTCACCGGATCCCTCATGCAATCTACAAGTGTATCAAAATGCCCAAGTAGGGTATGACTACAAGACTCAGTAGGACACCACCAATGCATCATTGATATGATGTGCTCAAGTATAATATTGTATTTCATACTAATGATCAATGCATAATAAGAATAAACATAGAATCCCAAACTAAATGGTTGTGCACTAACCAAGCCACCACAAACCCCCAGTCGTACCTACTTCGGCTCTATACAGGATGGAAAATCAAGGTGTCAGAAGAATCAAGGATTATCCATGAGGCTAATGAAACATGCTACTCGACATCATGTTATCATGCAACTCAACATCACTTATGATCAAGAAGGTTATGTTTTCATCATATAATAATAATTGAAAGCTAATCAGCATACCCTAGTCATCAAATGACATACCCCTTGGAATCCTATAGTCATTGAGTATATCACATGGTATCCCTGAGGCATCACCGCATCCCTAATCTGTGCATATGTCCCTCATCATCATTGTCGCAAGTCATGCGCACTCCCCCTCTAAGGGATAACGTGTCACGATAGTCCACCTATCTTGGGATCCAAGAGAAATACCATAAAAGCATACATAGTATGGTGGGATACACGAGTAAGAATAGAATGTCATCATAAGTAAGGTAACACACAAAATTCATGTAATCAACATGGATCATGAATAATAAACTATAAAGTGCTCATGGAAACAAGTGTAATATAAGGTTCCCAAGGCTACACAAACACACCCACATACGATCATAATCTAGCACGGTCATAAAAATATGTCTACGCGTAATTATATTAAGGCAGCATGAGTAAACAATCTAAAAAAGGTAAAGAACTTCCTACCTCAACGGTCATTGATATAAAAAGGTAGGGTTAAACTAGTCAAGAACACCTCTTTACAGTCTTATTATCAAAACGCCAATAATCGAAGTTCACTAAGGGTCCCTAAAACCAAAGACAACTATTTTATTTCAAAAGAAATAAAATATCACATGTGATGATACATTATTTCTTTTGAATAATTTCTAAATTATTGTTTTGTAATTATCTTTTGATAATTTCCCATAAATTTTCCCTTTATAATTATATTTTGATAATTTCTCTTAAATTATCCATTATAATTATACTTTGATAATTTCTCATAAATTATCCTTTTATAGTTATATTTTGATAATTTCTCTTAAATTTCCCTTTTATAAATATATTTTGATAATTTTTATTAAATTATTCTTTTATAATTATCTTTTGATAATTTGTCATAAATTATCCTTTTATAATTATATTTTGATATTTTTTTCTTTAATTTTCATTTTATAATTATATTTTGATAATTTTTCTTAAATTATCCTTTTATAATTATATTTTGATAATTTCTATTAAATTATCCTTTAATAATTATTTTTTGATAATTTCCCATAAATTATTCTTTTATAATTATATTTTTGATTATTTCTCTTAAATTATCCATTTATAATTATCTTTTGATAATTTCTCATTGATTATCCTTTCATAATTATATTTTGATAATTTCTAATAAATTATCCTTTTATAATTATATTTTGATAATTTCTCATAAATTATACTTTTAAAATTATATTTTGATAAATTCTCATAAATTATACTTTTATAATTATATTTTGATAATTTATCATAAATTATCCTTTTATAATTATATTTTGATACTTTCACATAAATTATCCTTTCATAATTATATTTTGATAACTTTTCTTAAATTTTTATTTTATAATTATCTTTTGATGATTTTAAATAGATTGTAATTTTAATAATTATCATTTGATAATCTAACAATTATAGTTTGATAATTTTTTAATAATTATTCCTTGACGATTTGTATAATTATATTCTGATAAGTATTCCTTACAAATTATCATTTCACAATTATATTATGATAATTTTCTTCCACAAATTATCATTTGATAATTTGATGCAATTATCTTTTAATAATTTATTTTAAATGATCTATTTAAAATGTTAAAATAGGATTGAATATTACCTTGTTTCCTTCAAAACAAACAAAAAAGTATATAGCTTCTACTTGTCGAGGTGGATCCAACAACACTGAAGGCACGTAATTCCGATCAATATATAAGAAGATATTGATGAGAGAAAATTGAATGAATAATTAAAATAAAATTAATAAATAAAAAAATTAAAACCAAAAAAAGGCTTGAACAATGCACCAGAGGAGGAGATGGGTGTCGCCGTGCTTGGAACCAAAAAATGGGACGATCGAAAACTTGAATGATCACCCTAAGGAGGTTTTGGGTTGCTCAAACTCATCAGGATCAACTAAATGTAATAAATTGAATCTTTTGGATATAAGAAGCCCTAAACTGTGTACACCTACAAGAAAAATTAAAACTCCCATTTAATCCACTGTTTCAACTGAATCTTGATGTCAGAGTGTTTTAATTTGTCATATTAATGTGTTGGTGAATGATTCGGTCAAAATCGAGAAAAATGAAGGTTTTGAGACCTTCCTTCTATCAAAAATCACTACTGGAATTCTTAATAATTGCGATGGTCTATTTTCGATGGGATACCGTCGCAAATAGGCTTTAGCGATAGGGACCCGTTGCAAATAGCCCGTTGCAGAAAACGTTGTCGCAAAAAATGTTATTCGTGATGGGAAACATTGTCGTCGCAAATAAGCTTCTGATTATATGTATTATATATACATAAATATTTTCGCGATGGGCCTGTCGCAAAAACTATTTGCAACTGCCTCTTGTCCAGTCGTAAAATATATATATATATATAACACTTTCTGCGATGGGCCCGTCGCAACAAATTATTTGCGACGGTCAAGTAGTACTGTCGCAAATATGTTTTTAAAAATATTTAGTTAGACTATTTGCGACAGGGCGCCATTGCAAAAGGTCCCATTGCAAATAATAAATTAATTTTAAAAAATAAAATAAAATTTAATAAAATTACGATTAATGAAAAAATAATATTACTATTATTAAAAAAATAAAAAAATAAAAAATATTAAAATTCTCAATATTCACAAAAAAAATATAAAAAAATAATAAAATATTAAAAATTAAATTATGTAATATTTACACCGATATAAAATACAAAAAATGTAAATAATTCATATTACAATGTTAAATTCAAATGTTTGTAACATAAAAAAATCACTGGGGGTCATCTTCTGGAGGAGGTGGAGGAGCTGAAGGAGCTGGTGGAGGAAACTTCATCCCTAAACTACGAGTCAGATGGTGCATGTACTCCATCTGCTCATGATGCTACTGCTGTCATCGATGCATCTGCTCCTCGTAATGCTGCTCTTCTTGTTGCTGCCGTCGACACATCTCTTCTTACTGCTTCTGCAAAGTCTCTATATGTTCAGCCTGAGCTCGCAACTGCTCCTGATACTATGAGCCAGAAGATGATGTCTCTCCATGAGATCCTCTCAAGTTGGACATCGACATCGTAGCAGTACCATAATAAGTACCATGAGTCAAATGAGATTCGATGCCAACTACTATGCCCTTCTCAAAGCCATACTGAGTCGCTTGCATCCATGCCACCTCATCGAAATGGTGAGCACTGGTCTGCTCAGCCATCTCGTCCTGACTCTCAACCTGTGTCTGAGTGGTCGCAGCCTCATATGACTCCTTCAATTCCAATTTAAAATTAAAATTGTCAAAATATTATTTGCAGTTAATTGTTAAACTGAAAAAATAATACTAACCACAATCTGACGCTGGAGATCACCTCTAATCTCTCCAGTGGCTGGATCACTATACATCCTCCAATAAACGTCGAAATCTGTAATATCGGGATGCTCGACTGCCTACAGAAATATAAAATAAACTGTTTATATTTAAATTTATATAAAATATTTAAAAAATATACTTACCAGATTCTCTCTATGCGAATTGAATGTACGGCTACCAGCTCGATGCGGCACCTCTTGTCTCCCCCGGTTCTGTCGTCCCACTGAAGATCTCCTCTGAAGTCCACCACCCAACCAGTGTAAACATAATCCATCCCAAATGTGATATGAAATGTAATCTGGTCAGTGGACTCTACACGACTCATCAAATTCTGTCACCCATGCTTTCTTAATGGTTGTCCTTCTCAAATTGTGCAAAAACTGGCGGAAACGGTCACGCATTGAAACCTACTATGCTGCGTGGATAGCGTCGCGCATGCTATCATCGATAGGATTCCATAAACCCTATAAATAATTTATAATATCAAGTTGTTAATAAAATAAATTTCAAAATAAATATTATTTATTTACGTACCAGCCAATGTTGGAACATATCGCGTCGCACATCAACGGGAATCTATTCCCATGTGATCCATGGATGAGAAAAATAATTGCGTAATATAGCGCTCCCCTATCCAATAGCTACATGCTGAAAACTGTAAAAAAGGAATAAATAATCAAACAATTAGTATATATATAAATAAATTAATGAAATCTAACTAAAATATACAGGTTACCATACCTCCATGTGCATGGATCGAAACCAATATGTGGACGTTTCTCGGGGGTAGGGTCAGGAATCATCAATCGCGCAAGACTGTGCCCCCTCCGCGTACCTCCTGAACCACCAGTAGGCTGAGGGTCAGCTGATCCCACATCCTCATCATCCAAAGGTAGCTCATCCTCCTCTAACTCACTCAATAGATCAGATTCCATCTAAAACACAAAATGATTGTTGTTAGTAGATAGTTGAAAATAACTATTATATATAGATATATATTAGTTATGATTATAACCAGCATTTAACTGTGTCAATGTTCATCTTCATCCTCTTCTCCATAGCTTTCAATGTCAATGTCTTCATCTTCCTCCTCATCATCATCAATATCCATATGAGTTTCAGTTTCAGCATCTCTTATCATTTCAAATTCATTTGTAACATCATTAACATCTTCATCACCATCGATACTTAATTGTGGGGTGTCATCGTCGATATTCACGTCTCTTTGTGAATCAGATGGATTTTGAGTCATCTCTTGAAAAATTTCAATTCTTTCCACTTCATCAGAACCACATTCAGTTTGAGTAAACTGATTTCCCCGAGATTTCATTTTTATTATGCTCCACCAATCGCTCAAGTCTCTTGAAGTAGCACAGTACTTTGCATAATAAATTTGATGTGTCTATTGAACTAGTAAAAATGGTTTATTTACTGCAAGAAGACTTTTATATTTAATATCAATGATTCCATGAGTCATATGAACACACAAACCTCTCTCAGTATCTAACCACCGACATTTAAACATTGTTATGTAATTCTGTCCTAGATAACACAGCTCAATAATTTCATCCAAAATGACATAAAATTCAACTTCAGTTTCTCTGTGATGTGATCCTCTCAAGAAAACTCCACTATTAATTGTTTTTTAGTATTTTTGATTCCTCGTATGCATGTGTATGAAATCAAAAACCATTCACCACATGTGCATTATAAGATTTAACCATTTTGGATGGTGGGTTACTCAATATACACAGTCAGTTATCAATTTTATCAGCATATTGAGACACCTGAAAATTTGTAAAACAATTACCAATATAATAAATAATAAACAGAATTGATATTAAAACATCAATAATTTATGTTACCAGTTTTTGAAACCATTAAGAAAAAAAATTTGGCTGCGTTCTTCAAGAGCAGCTGCTGTAATTTGTGGAAGTTGTTTCTTGATATGATTATCATATAACCTACAAATAAAATAAGTTTAAATACTGTAACATAAATTATAGAATAAGTGATAGAAGTACTCACAGGACAAATGATGTCATTTCTTCATAGTTGAGCAGAGCGTATGTATGAGTTATGTGATGTTCATCATCTGAAAGCCATCATTCATAAACTCCATCAAAACCAAGATTTGGCTGATTAAAAACTGTTAATTGATTGTCCATTTCTTCATTAACATTTCCCTCGTTTCTTCCCATGAGATTCTGTTTTGATGGATATTTAGATTCAAAATAATGAGAGCAGAAAAAAAAATTTCTTCTTGCAAATAAGCTTCAGCAATTGAGCATTCAACTGATGCTTTGTTACGTATTTTTTTCTTCAATTTCTACATGCATCTCTCGAATTGGTACATCCATCGAAACTGTACAGGACCTCCACATTTAGCTTAATTTGGCAAATGTAATATCAGATGTTCCATTGAGTCAAAGAAAGTTGGCGGAAATATTTTTTCCAGTTTACATATAATTACAGCAACATCTTATGTCAGTTTTCTTAGTGCATTGTAGTCTGTTGTCGCTGCAAAAATGTCTCGAAAAAAATATGATATGTCTGTTATCGAATCCCAAATCATAGAATTCAACAAACCTCTAAATCCAATCGGTATAATTCTTTCCATTATAACATGACAATCATGACTTTTTAATCCAGTAATATAACCATTATTAACACATCTGCCCAAATTGGAAGCATAGCCATCTGGAAGTCTCAAATCTGCAATCCACTGACAAAATAATAAGCGACTCTCTTTGGACAGTGTATAAGCTACTTTTGGATTCATTAACCTCTATGGTCTGACATTTTCAAATAATTCAAGTTCTGGTCGCTTGCAAATTTGGGCAAGATCTAATCATGTCTTTACAGTATCTTTGATCTTACATGGTGTATCCAAAACTGTATGAAATAAATTATCAAAACAGTTCTTCTCAATATGCATAACATCCAACATGTGGCAGATCAACAAATCAGACCAATACGGAAGATCCCAAAAAATGCTTCATTTTATCCAATTATGTTCTTTTCCAAATCCATAAATTTTTTGTTGGTTTATTGTTGGTCCAAATGTGATGGGGGCTAATAAAAATACAACTGATTTTAACTCTGTACCTGAGATCATCTTTGGAGTTTTATCCCTTCCAATTGTACCTTTTCTAAAATGAGATTTGTTCCTCCTAAAAGGATGATCGATTGGAAGAAATCTATGGTGACAATCAAAATAGTAAGGTTTTTTTCCATTGACCAGCATAAAGGCTTTGTTTTCTTTCATACAATAAGGACATGATTTCGGACCAAGTGTACTCCAACCAGATAACATGCCATATTCCTAATTATTACTAATTATTACTAATTATTAGTAATTATTACTAATTATTCCTAATTATAGCTAATTATTTCTAATTATAGCTAATTATTTCTAATTATAGCTAATTGTTCCTAATTATAGCTAATTATTCCTATTTATAGCTAATTATTCCTATTTATAGCTAATTATTCCTATTTATAGCTAATTATTCCTATTTATAGCTAATTATTCCTATTTATAGTTAATTATTCCTAATTATAGCTAATTATATCTAATTATAGCTATTTATTCCTAATTATTACTAATTATTACTAATTATAGCTATTTATTGCTAATTATAGCTATTTATTGCTAATTATAGCTACTTATTGCTAATTATTCTTAATTATTACTAATTATTCCTAATTATTGCTAATTATAGCTAATTATTGCTAATTGTAGCTAATTATTGCTAATTATAGCTAATTATTGCTAATTATTCCTAATTTTTGCTAATTATTCCTAATTTTTGCTAATTATTCCTAATTTTTGCTAATTATTCCTAATTGTAGCTAATTATTCCTAATTGTAGCTAATTATTCCTAATTATAGCTAATTATTCCTAATTGTAGCTAATTATTACTAATTGTAGCTAATTATTTCTAATAGTAGTTAATTATTCCTAATTGTAGCTAATTATTCCTAATTGTAGCTAATTATTCCTAATTGTATCTAATTATTCCTAATTGTAGCTAATTATTCCTAATTGTAGCTAATTATTCCCAATTGTAGCTAATTATTCCTAATTGTTCCTAATTATTACTAATTCTTACTAATTATTCCTAATTCTTACTAATTATTCCTAATTATTTTTAATTTTTACTAATTATTCCTAATTTTTACTAATTATTCCTAATTTTTACTAATTTTTCCTAATTTTTCCTAATTTTTCCTAATTATTCCTAATTATTCCTAATTATTCCTAATTATTCCTAATTATTCCTAATTATTGCTAATTATTACTAATTCTTCCTAATTATTACTAATTATTCCTAATTATTTTTAATTATTCCTAATTATTACTAATTATTACTAATTATTACTAATTATTACTAATTATTACTAATTATTCCTAATTATTACTAATTATTCCTAATTATTACTAATTATTCCTAATTATTACTAATTATTCCTAATTATTCCTAATTATATCTAATTATTCCTAATTATACATAATTATATCTAATTATTACTAATTATATCTAATTATTACTAATTATACAAAATTATTACTAATTATTTCTAATTATATCTAATTATTCCTAATTATATCTAATTATTCCTAATTATATCTAATTATTCCTAATTATATCTATTTATTCCTAATTATATCTATTTATTCCTAATTATATCTATTTATTCCTAATTATATCTATTTATTCCTAATTATATTTACTTATTGCTAATTATATCTACTTATTGGTAATTATATCTACTTATTGCTAATTATATCTATTTATTGCTAATTATAACTATTTATTGCTAATTATATCTATTTATTCCTAATTATATTTAATTAATATTAATTATAACTAATTATTTATAATTATAACTAACAATATCAATTTCTTAGTAAAACTAAATATAAATAAAAATCAATTGAAATCTAATTAAATTAGAACTACTAAACAACAATTAAAATTAACATAAAAAAATATAAAAAATATTAAAAAAATATATAAATACTTTAAACTTTGATATTCTGAAGATAATGACGCCCTCTGATTGCTCTCGTAAAAAAAACTTCAACTAAAAAGAAAATTTCTCTTTGAAACTGAAGAATGAAGAGAGAGATATAGCAAGATCTGAATGATTTGGGAAAAATGGATGGGGGTATATATAGGTTAGATTAGTTGCGACTGGATTATTTGCGACGGGCTTCCCGTCGCAAATGGTGGTATTTGCGACGGGGTCTATCGCAAATACCCTCGCCCGCATTAATTACAGATGGCGGTTAAAAGGTTATTTGCGACGAGTCCCGTCACAAATAGTACATGCCGACAGTCTTTTTGCGACGAGACGACATCCCGTCGCAAAAAAGTATTGACCGCCGCCGGGTATTTGCGACGGGACTCGTCGCAAATACCCCTGCACGGTTGGGCGCGCAAGCCGCGCGTTTTGGCGTGCAAGTCGCGCCAAACTATTTGCGACGGGAGACGAAATCTCATCGCAAATAATTGGTTATTTGCGACGGGCTACTTTCCCCGTCGCAAATAGCTTCCTGGACGGGTTATTTGCGACGGGATTTCTTCCCGTCGCAAATACTGATTTTTCCCGTAGTGATAGTTTTCTTTTTCAAATATCGAGGTGTTAAAACGGTTGCCTATAAGGCTTGGAATTATCTTCCATATGCATAATGTGAGTACAGATGGTGGGGCTTATACCTTTTAAATCTGTTGTCTTACAGCCTATCGCTGGTTTCCTCTATGACAAGACATTGAATAATTTACTTTCTTATTCACTTAAAAGATCAACATTGATGGTGATTGGTAAAGTGTTTGAATCACCCAAGTAGTTGTATCTCAGGTTTGGAGGAAGATATTTAAGCTCAAGTGTTGTTGATTTTTCAAGTGATGGGGCTAACGATGATAAGTGTTTTCTATCGAGTGGATCAACTATATTTTGATGAATTTCACTTCTTTTATTGATTCAATTAACTCCTCCTTTTCCTTGGGTAATTCCTCAAGATTCAGTGTTTCCTTTGTTGACACATCTAATTTTTCAATAATATCTAAGAAAAGGTAATCAACCACCGAATGTTTTTCCATATCTTTTAGGACATCAAATGTTAGGTTTTCTTCCTCGAATATAAAAATTAGTTTCCCCTCTTATCCATAAACAAGAACAGTATATATAGGTTAGAGGATACTTCCAGGAATGAGTCGGATTACCTTATCTTCTTCCATATCACAGACATTAAAGTCGGAGGGGAACTAAAAAATATTAACTAATAAGATAACGTCCCTAAAACTACTTCATTGGTCACCTGTCCATTTACAAGGGAACCCTCGTACGCTTTAATTTTGTAATCCTCAATTCTTCAAGAACTCCATATGGTATTAGGTTAACTCTAGCTTTGAGGTCACATAAGGTTATCCCAAACTGAAAACCTCCAATATTACAGGGTATCATGAAACTTCCAGGTTCTCTTAGTTTAGGAATGTATAGATCTAGGTTTTACTGTCGACGTTCATCATGTATTAAAAGAGTTCCCACATCATCAACTTTTCTATTAGATAGAATCAACTTGAGAAATTTATCATAATAGGGTATTTTCATAATAGCTTCGGCAAAGGGAATTCTTATATGAATCTTTTTGAACATCTCTCAAAATTTTACAAAATGAGAACCCAGCTTTCTTTACTTCAGTATTTGTGGGCGTGGAGTGTTGGGAAAGAGGGAAAGCGATGAATGCGTAAACAACAACAAAGTGAATGCACAGCGGAAATAAATTTCTTTCCCTCCAAACAAAAGAGGATGCACACCAACCAAAAAAAATGAATGTACAGAAAAATAAATGTTGATGCTGAAATTTTAACATGAAATTTTAAAATGGAAAAACCACGGGACCTAGTCTAGAAAGAGAGATCCACTAAAAAAATAAGTACATGGTAGTGACTCCCAAAATGGAAGGGAATTGAAAAGTAATACTCATATAGAATCATGGATCAAAGGCGGAGAGCGAAGAAAAATGATTGTCGAACATATTCGATCACTAAATGAATCTCCTTGTATTTTCAGTGTGTCCAAAATCCTTGACATTGTCTCCTTTTATAAAGAAAAATGTTTGCGTTAAGATTTGTAACTCCACAAAAAACGCTACTTTGACCTGTGTTAAAATTAACTCATTTATTTAGAAACTGTGTGGGAACCATTTGAGGAGGCGCCCAATAAACGCCTCATGAAGCTCAAGTGGGGATCACCACCAACCCTAAAATTAGTTGGCAAGTCTCAAATTTACCTTTGGGTAAAATCTTGGCCAACATGTCTGGCCCATTGTCTTTAGTTTGGGTCTTCTCAAACTCTAACTTTCTCAAATCAAGGACGTTGCAGATCTAATGATGCCAAATATTGATATGTTTCGACCTGCCATGAAAAGTGGAATTATTTCCCAAAAAAATAGCACTCTGGTTATCAAAAAATAAAACATGCATCTCTTGATTAAAATTGAGCTCTCAAATAAAATTTTCCATCCACGGCAATTCTTTGCATGTCACTATAACTGTAATAAACTCTGACTTTGTAGTATATAAAGCAACGCAACTCTATAATCTAGACTCGCAAGATACATCTCCCCTATAAAAGTGATCAAATACCCTGAAGTAGACTTCCTCAAATCAATATCTCATATTGTATCTGAATATGTAAAGCCACAAAGTACAGGTTCTCCTTTTACAAAACACAATCTCAAAACTGAAGTACCACGAAGATAACGAAATATATACTTCACTTCTCTACAATGTTCTCTACCTAGATTCAATAGAAAACGGCTAACCACACCAATAGAATGAGCTATGTTAGGTCTAGTACATACCATCGCACACATCAAACAGCCAACAACAGATGAATAAGGTATGTGTCGCATATCCTCTCTCTTCATCAGTGGAAGGTGACTGACTGGTACTGAGCTTAAAATGTAAAGAAAAAGGTGTACTAACCACTTTCCCTCTATCCATAGAAAATCTCTGAAGAACCTTCTCAATATATCTCTCCTGATATAACCAAAATTTCTTGGACTTCCTATCACGGGAGATCGACATGCTAAGAATCTTTCATGCTGGGCCCAAGTCTTTCATCGCAAAATACTGACAAAGATCCATCTTTAATATCTCAATTCTAGAAGCATCATGGCCAACAATGAGAATATCATCAAAATAAAGTAACAGTATAATAAAACCATCGTCAGTAAATCTCTAAACAAAAACACAATGATCAAAATATATCTTCCTGAAACCCCTGTTTCAACAAAACTCTCAGGATGCTCCACATAAATCTCCTCCTCCAAATCTCCATGGAGGAAAGTTGTTTTCACATCCATTTGCACAATCTGCATATCCCACTACTAGAAAAACAGGTATTTGCGACGGGCTATTTGCGACGGGATCCCGTCGCAACTGGCTTTTTGCAACGGGGGCCCGTCGCAAATAGCCCGTTGCTGAAAACGCCGTCGCAACTACACTTATTTGCGATGGGCCCGTCGCTAAAGCCTTTTTTTGCGACGGTCATTCTCCCCGTCGCAAATAGTATTCCGTATTTTTGTAAAAAACCTTTTAAAATAGTTTTTGCGACGGGTCCCGTCGCAAATACCTTTTGCGACGGCACCGTCGCAAAAACGATTTTTAAAAAAAATAAAAAACTATTAATAATACTAGTATTTGCGACGGGCATCGTATCCCGTCGCAAATACTATTTTTTTAAAAAAATAAAAAACTATTAATAATACTAGTATTTGCGACGGGTATAGTATCCCGTCGCAAATACTATAAAAAAAATAAAAAAAATAAATTATTTTAATTAATATAATAATAGAATTATAATTTACAAATGAAAATAATAAATTATTTTAATTACTATAATAATAGTAGAATTATAATTCAAAAATAAAAAATAATAGAATATTAATAAATGATTTAATTAATATAATAATATTACAATTATAATTCATAAATAAAAAAAATATTAATAAGTTATTTTAATTAATATAAAAATAATAGAATTATTTTACATTCAAATATTAAAATAATTCAAGTATTACAAAAAATATAATTAAATTATAATATTATAAAATTTTAATATATATATATAATTTTAATATATATATATAAAATTTAATATTATAAAATATAAATAATATTATTATTCATATTAATATTGTTATTTAAAAATATAATATTATTAATATTTTATAATGAGACAGAAACTACGAATAGAAAATAAAATATTTTGATTTCACAAATTTTATAACAGAAATACAAACTCTAATCTGAAGGAGGGGGGAGGGGGGGAGGTGGGGGATCTGCAGATGGTGGAGGAGGAAACTCCATCCCTAAAGCATGAGTGAGTCGGCGCATGTACTCCATCTGCTCCTGATGCTGCTGCTGCCACCGACTCGCCTGCTCCTCGTACAGCTGCTGCTGGCGTCGACGCTCCTCCTCATGCTGCTGATGCATCTGCTCCTGCTCCTGTCGGAGACTCTCTATCTGTGCAGTCTGAGATCGCAACTGATCCTCATACTGTGTAGAAGAAGATGCATGAGCTCCTCTCGAGCTGGACGCCGACAACGCAGCACTGCCATAATAATCTCCGGGAGTCAGTCGAGAGCTGATACCAACTACCCGGCCCTTCTCGAAGGCATACTGGGTGGCCTGCATCCATTCCGCCTCATCAAACTGACGGGCAGTGGTCTGATCTGATGACTCGGCCTGACTCTCAGGTCGGGCCTGTGCCGCTGCGGCCTCATATGACTCCTATAGTTGCAATTTAAAATTAAAATTGTGAATATATTATATGCAGTTAATTTTTAAACTTGAAAACAAATAATACTGAGCACGATGTGAAGCTGACGATCACCTCTGAGCTCCCCAGTAGCAGGATCACTATACATCCTCCGATATACGTCGTACTCTGTAATATCGGGGTGCTCGACAGCCTATAAGAATAAAAAATAAACTGTTAATATTTATAGTTATATAAAATATTTATAAATAATGTACGTACCAGATGCTGTCTATGAGTACTGAAAGAACGACTCCCAGCTCGATGAGTCACCTCCTGTCTCCCCCGATTCTGCCTCTCCACCGATGATCTCCTTTGAAAGGCACCACTCAACCAGTGCGCACATAATCCATCCCATACATGGGATGAAATATACTCTGGTCGGTGTGCTCTACATGACTCCTCAAAATCTGACACTCCTGCTTTCTTCATCGCAGCTTTTCTTAAATTGTGCAAAAACTGACGAAGGCGATCACGCATGGCCACCTCCCATGCCTCGTGGATGGCGTCACGCATGGTATCCTCGATCGGATACCATAAACCCTACAAATAAATCAAAATATCAAGTTAAAAATGAAATAATTTTCAAAATAAAAATTATTTATTTACGTACGTACCAACCAATGGCCGAACATGGCCTGCTGCACATCAATGGGAATCTTCTCTCATGTGGTCCACAGCTGGGAGAAATAGTTGCGCAAAATAGCGCTGCCCTGTCCGACTGCTATATGCGGAAAACTGAAAAAATAATAAACATTTATTATGTGAATAGATTAATGAAATCTTAGTCAAATCCACAGGTTATCACACAGGTTATCACACCTCCGTGTGCGTGGATCAAACCCAAGACGTGGACGTCGCTCGGGGACGGGGTCAGGAATCATCAATCGTGCAAGACCGCGCCCCCTCCGCGTACTCCCTGGAGCGCCTGCAGGCTGAGGGTCATCTGTCGGCAACTCGTCCGCATCAAAAGTCAGGTCAGCATCCGCCAACGCACGAAATGTGGCGTCGTCCATCTGAAACAGAAAATGTTAATGTTATCAAATAATTGATAATTACTATTATATATACATATATACA
Source organism: Viscum album (assembly GCA_963277665.1). Classification (NCBI taxonomy): domain Eukaryota; kingdom Viridiplantae; phylum Streptophyta; class Magnoliopsida; order Santalales; family Viscaceae; genus Viscum; species Viscum album. Next base: position 1,183,300,158 of record OY728164.1, read on the forward strand.
TATTATGATTGTATATAAATACCATGGAATGCTATCAGTGTTCATCTTCATCATCATCTTCATATATGTCAATGTCATCTTCATATTCCTCCCCAACATCATCGATATCCATTCGAGTTACAGTTGCTTCATCTCTTACCGTTTCAAATTCATATGTGACATCATTAACATCATCGTCATCACCAACTCTTAAATGTGGGGTGTCGTCATCGATACTCATGTCTCTTTGTAAAAAAGATTGATTTTGAGTACTCTCTTGAAAAACTTCAATTCTTTGCACATCAGTGAAAGCACATTAACTTTGACTAAACTGATTCTCTCGAATTTTGATTTTTATTACACTCCACCAATCAGTCAAGTCTCTTGATGTTGCACAGTACTTTGCATAATAAACTTGATATGCCTATTGAGCCAATAAGAATGGTTCATTTACTGCGAGAACACTTTTACATTTAATATCGATGATTCCATGAGTCGGATGAACACGCACGCCTCTCTCTGTATCCAACCACCGACATTTGAACATGGTTATGTAATGTTGTCCAAGATAACAGAGTTCAATGATTTCACCAAGTATGCCATAAAAGTCAACTTCATTTTCTCGATGATGATATCCTCTCAAGATAACTCCACTGTTCATTGTTTTTTTCGATTCCCCATATGCATGTGTGTGGAATCGAAATCCATTCACCACATATGCATTATAAGTTTTAACAAGTTTGGAAGGTGGGTTACTCAATACACACAGCCGTTTGTCAATTTTATCAGCATGTCGAGACACCTGAAAATTTGTGAAATAATTATCAATATAGTAAACTATACATTGAATGAGTTGCTAAAAGATAAAGAATTTATGTTACCAGTTTTTGAAACCACTGAGAGAAATTTTTCAGTCGACGTTCTTCGAGAGCAGCTGCTGTAATTTGTGGAATTTGTTTCTTGATATGATTATCATACAACCTATAAAAACCAAAGTTATTTACTGTAACATAAATGATAGAATAATTGATATAAACACTTACAGTACAACTGATGTCATCTCTTCATAGTTGAGCAGAACATACGTATGAGCTCTATGATGTTCATCATCTGAAAGCCAGCGTTCAGAAACTCCACCAAAACCAAGCTCTGACTGGTTGAAAACAGATAATTGATTGTCGATTTCATCAATATTCCTCTCATTCCGTCCCATTCGGTTGTGTTTTTAAGGATACTCAGATTCAAAATAATGGGAGCAGAAAAAAGATATTTCCTCTTTCAAATAAGCTTCTGCAATAGATCCTTCAACAGATGCTTTGTTGCGTACTTTTCTTTTCAATTTTTGTATGCATCTTTCAAATGGGTACATCCATCGAAACTGTACCGGACCTCCACATTTGGATTCATATGGCAAATGTAACATCAAATGTTCCATTGAGTCGAAGAAAGACGGCGGAAATATTTTTTCCAGTTTACATATAATTACAACAACATCTTTTTCAAGTTTGCCTAGAGCATCATAATCTGCCGTAGCCGCACAAATTTCCCGAAAAAAATGAGACATGTCTGTTATGGAATCCCAAATCACAGAATTCAACAGACCTCTTAATCCAATGGGTAGAAGTCTCTCCATTATAACATGACAATCATGACTTTTTAATCCAGTAATATGACCATTATTTACACATCTACCCAAATTGGAAGCACAGCCATCTGGAAGTCTCAAATCTGCAATCCACTGACAAAATAATAAACGGTTTTCTTTAGACAGTATATAAGCTTCTTTTGGTTTCAGTAACCTTTCTGTTCTGACATTCTCAAATAGTTCTAATTCTGGACGCCTGCAAATTTGGGCAAGATCTAAACGTGCATTTACATTGTCTTTGCTCTTTCCTGGCGTATCCAAAACTGTATGAAACAAATTATCAAAATAGTTCTTCTCAATATGCATGACATCTAACATGTGTCAGACCAACAAATCAGACCAATATGGTAAATCCCAAAATATGATACGTTTAATCCAATTGTGTTCTTTCCCAAAACCAGAAATTTTCTGTTGGTTTATTGTGGGACCAAAAGTGATGGGAGGTAATGAAAATACAACCGATTTTAACCCCGAACCTAATAGAATTTTTGGAGGTCCATCCCTTTCAGCTGTTCCTTTTCTGAAATGAGATCTGTTTCTGCGAAAAGGATGATCAGCTGGAAGAAATCTGCGATGACAGTCAAAATAACAAGGTTTCTTTCCATGAATGAGCATAAATGCTTTGTTCTCTCCCATACAGTAAGGACATGATTTCTGACCATGTGTACTCCAGCCAGATAACATCCCATAAGCCGGGAAGTCACTTATTGTCCACATCAATGCTGCTCTCAGTATGAAATTCTGTTTCGTTGCAACATCATATGTACTGACACCAGTACTCCACAATAAATTTAATTCATCAATCAATGGCTTCAAATAAACATCAATATTTTTCTTCGGATGTCCTGGAATTAGTAAAGTCAAAAAGATATATGGCTCCTTCATCAACATCCATGGAGGTAAATTGTACGGAGTTAAAAAAACAGGTCAACATGAATATTGACTACCATAAGATCCAAACGGACAGAAACCATCAGTGGAAAGGCCCAGTCGAACATTTCTAGCTTCTAAAGCAAAGGATGGATGCACTCTATCAAGATGTTTCCATGAATCACCATCGGCTGGATGATTCAAGATTTTATCGGTTGAAATATTCTCTTTATGCCATGACATCATTGTCGCTGTATTCTTAGACATGAATAAACGCTGAAGTCTGGATGTAAGCGGAAAATATATCAACTGTTTTACAGGAATCAAACCAGACTTCCCGTGTTGTCCTTCTTTATATCTCAGTTGCCCACATGTGGGACAACTATCCAACGACTCATTTTCCCCAGAATATAAAATGCAGTCATTTGAACATGCATAAATTTTATGACAAGTAAGTCCCAAATTTCGAACCAACCTCTTACTTTCATAGTAATTTGCAGGTAAAACATTTCCTTCAGGTAACAGTGTTTTCAGCAAAGAAAATATCTGGTCAAAACAGGTGTTTGACATTCCGTTATCTGATTTGATAGCCATAAATTTTGCAACTGCTTCTAATTTGCTCATCTTGCAGCCAGGATATAATGCATCCTCAGCAGACTTCAACAACTCATAAAATTCAGACGGTCCCAACTCAGGATTTGAAGCTATATCAGCCGGAGTTTCTGTATGTTGAACAGATGAACCTGCAACATCATGTACTAAATCTTGAAACTGGGATGGATCCGGAATCAAGTTGGTATCACCTGCTCTGGAACTGCGTTCACCGTGTTGATACCAAAAAACATAATCTGCTTGAAAACCAAAACGCAAGAGATGTTCCCCCACTTTGTCAAACGTGTCAAACGTTCTCAATGCACATTTTCTACAAGGGCATTTTATCTTTCCTTCTGAAACAAATTCTGGATTTGATGCCGCAAATGATAAAAAAATCTCCACACCCTCTATATATACTGGATTTAAACCAGAACCATTTGGATTTCTACGTTGATTTATCCATATGCGGTCATCTAATAATGACTGTTGACGACCTCGTTGTTCCATATTTTTCTATAAAATATAAAAGCATTACTGGTTTTGAATAATTTGTTAGAAAAAACACAAGCAAGGATTGAATATATTGAGAATAAAGCAAAACCTGTTACAAATATTGATAATTTTAATATTATATTGATTTTTTATTTTTTTTAATAATACTAATATAATTTTTTTCATAAATATTAATTATATAATAATAAAATCATTACATTATTAGTATATTTTATTATTAATATTAAAATAATATAATTTTCTATATTATATACAATTCTCCTTTCATCTGTGTGTTTCACATTCTGTCTCCACATGTAATATTGGCATTCACTTTCACCTCTCCATTGGCGAGTAGGTTGATAATTTTGAAAAAGAATACCAATATTACATGTGGAGACAGAAAAAACACAGAAGAAAAGAGAATTGTATATAATATAGAAAATTATATTATTTTAATATTAATAATAAAATATGCAAATAATGTAATAAGGTAATTATTCCTAATTATTGGTAATTATTTCAAATTATTGGTAATTATTCCAAATTATTGGTAATTATTCCAAATTATTGGTAATTATTCCAAATTATTGGTAGTTATTCCTAATTATTGGTAATTATTCCTAATTATTGGTAGTTATTGGTAATTATTGGAAAATATTGGTAATTATTGGAAATTATTGGTAATTATTGGTAATTATTGGAAAATATTGGTAATTATTGGTAATTATTGGAAAATATTGGAAAATATTGGTAATTATTGGTAATTATTGGTGATTATTGGTAATTATTGGTAATTATTGGTAATTAATACTAATTATTGGTAATTAATACTAATTATTGGTAATTAATACTAATTATTGGTAATTAATACTAATTATTGGTAATTAATACTAATTATTGGTAATTAATAATAATTATTACTAATTATTGGTAATTATTACTAATTATTCCTAATTAATACTAATTATTCCTAATTAATACTAATTATTCCTAATTATTACTAATTATTACTAATTATTCCTAATTTTTCCTAATTTTTCTTAATTTTTTCTAATTTTTCCTAATTTTAGGTATTTATTACTAATTTTTCCTAATTTTAGGTATTTATTACTAATTATTACTAATTATTGCAAATTATTGGTAATTATTGGTAATTATTGTTAATTATTGTTAATTATTGCTAATTATTGCTAATTATTGGTAATTATTGGTAATTATTGGTAATTATTGGTAATTATTGGTAATTATTGGTAATTATTGGTAATTATTGGTAATTATTGGTAATTATTGGTAATTATTGGTAATTATAAATAATTATAAATAATTATAAATAATTATACATAATTATTACTAATTATTCCTAATTATTCCTAATTATTACTAATTATTACTAATTATTAATAATTATTACTAATTATTCCTAATTATTTCTAATTATTCCTAATTATTCCTAATTATTCCTAATTATTCCTAATTATTCCTAATTATTCATAATTATTTTTAATTATTGGTAATTATTGGCAATTATTGGTAATTATTACTAATTATTACTAATTATTGGTAATTATTGGTAATTATTACAAATTATTCTTAATTATTGATAATTATTGATAATTGTTCCTAATTATTACAAATTATTCTTAATTATTGATAATTATTGATAATTGTTCCTAATTATTACTAATTATTCTTAATTATTGATAATTATTGATAATTGTTCCTAATTATTCCTAATTATTCCTAATTATTCTTAATTATTGATAATTATTGATAATTGTTCCTAATTGTTCCTAATTATTCCTAATTATTACTAATTATTGATAATTATTGATAATTATTGATAATTATTCCTAATTATTCCTAATTATTCCTAATTACTCCTAATTATTCCTAATTATTCCTAATTATTCCTAATTATTGGTAATTATTGACAATTATTGGTAATTATTACTAATTATTGGTAATTATTGGTAATTATTACTAATTATTACTAATTATTGGTAATTATTGGTAATTATTCCAAATTATACATAATTATTACTACTTATTGGTAATTATTACTACTTATTGGTAATTATTACTAATTATGACTACTTATTGGTAATTATTACTAATTATTACTAATTATTGATAATTAGTACTAATTATTCCTAATTATTCCTAATTATTGGTAATTATTGGTAATTATTACTAATTATTACTAATTATTGGTAATTATTGGTAATTATTACTAATTATTACTAATTATTGTTAATTATTGGTAATTATTCCAAATTATACATAATTATTACTACTTATTGGTAATTATTACTAATTATTACTAATTATTGATAATTATTACTAATTATTACTAATTATTGGTAATTATTACTAATTATTACTAAATATTCTTAATTATTGATAATTATTGATAATTGTTCCTAATTATTAGTAATTAAATGAATAATTACCAATAATTAGGAATAATTACCAATAATTATAAATAATAACATTATTAGTATATTTTATTATTAATATTAAAATAATATAATTTTCTGATTTATATACAATTCTCCTTTCATCTGTGCGTTTTCTATCTCCACATACAAATAATACATGTGAAGACAGTAAACACACAGATGAAAAAAGAATTGTATATATATAAAAAATTATATTATTTTAATATTAATAATAAAATATACTAATAATGTAATAATGTTGTTATTCCTAATTATTGGTATTTATTACTAATTATTAATATTTATTCTTAATTATTAAAAATTATTACTAATTATTCCTAATTACCATTAACTATGAACAATACTAACAATTTAAATTTATTAAGTAAGAAAACAATATAAACATAATTAAATTACAACTAATTAAGAATAATTGAAACTAATAAAAAATTAAAAATAAATATTAAATTAAAATGAACATAAATACCTTGAAAATTGATCTGCTCTGATCGTTCTTCAAAACTTTAATATCAGCTCCGAAGAAAAAAATTAAACTGAAGAAAAACACAACTTTAGAAACACAAGTTTGAGAGCAGGAGAAGATAGAGAATGAGAATGATTTGAAAAAAAACGGATGGGGGTATTTATAGGTTAGATTAGTTGCGACGGGCCCATTTGCGACGGGTACCGTCGCAAATACCTTAGTCCGCATTTATTACGGTCAACGGGTAAATAGTTATTTGCGACGGGACCCGTCGCAAATAACATACTATTAGCGACGGGAATATTTTCCCGTCGCAAATACCTATTACCGCCGCCAGTTATTTGCGACGGGAATATATTCCTGTCGCAAATACCTTTAACCGCCGCCGGTTATTTGCGACGGGGAAAGCAATCCCGTCGCAAAAGCCTAATTATTTGTGACGGGTAACTACCCCCGTCGCAAATAAGTTTTTTACGGGACTATTTGCGACGGGATTTATTCCCGTCGCAAATACCCATTTTTCCCGTAGTGTCCAAACTAGCAGCCAAACGAAGAACAACCCGAATGGAAGACATTTTTACAACATGTGAGAAAATCTCATCAAAATCAATACCTTTATTCTGACGGAAGCCTTTAACAACTAATCTTTCCTTGTATCATGGAACAAAACTGAATTTTTCATTTTTAATTTGATAAATCCATCAATTTTACAAAGGTTTCTTACCAGTAGGTAACTTCACCAGCTCAAAAGTACGGTTGTCGTGCAATGATCTCATCTCATATTCTATTGTCGCAACTGATTTATATTTCTAATCACTTTCCATCGTCTCATCAAAATATTCTGGTTCTCCCCCTTCAGTGAGGAGTGCATACTCATCAGTTGAATACCAGGTAGAAATGGTACGACGCTGAGATGACCTCCGGAGTGGAACTTCGTGTTCATTAATAACCCCTGGAACCGGATAATCAGAAACAAAAGCTGCATCGGAAACATCAACTCCAACCTATCACACTGAGCAAAATTCTGCACATCAACGTGATCATCAGAATAATCAATATGAGGTAAATGTGAATCATAACATGGCTCAAGACTAGCAAAACCATTAGAAGTTGGAGAAGTAGATTTTTATCCCTTATCAACGTATGAAATTGTTTGATCTTCCTTAAACACTACAGCGCGGCTTGTAACAAGTTTCTTCAAAGAAGAATCATAGAACTTGTACCCAAACTCATCGTGTCCACAGCCAATAAAAATACACTGATGTGTCTTACCATCCAGCTTGGATCTCTCATCTCTAGGAACATGAACAAAAGTCTTGCAACTAAAAACACGCAAGTGATCATGCCTGATCTCTTTGTCATACCCAAACTTGTCGGGAGTTTCTACCTGCAAAGCAACCACCGATGATAAATTGATAATATAAGAAGCAGTAAATAAAGCATCGCCCCAAAAATGTCCAAGAAACCTTTCTTCTGAAAGCAAACAACTCTTTCAAACAAAGTCATGTTCATCTGCTCAGTTACACCATTTAGCTGAGGTGTCTTTGGATACGTCTTCTGATGTCGAATACCTTCCTGCCTGCAATATTGATCAAACGGACCATAATAATCACTCCCATTGTTAGTGAGAATACATTTCAATTTCTTACTAGATTCCCTCTCAGAAAAAACCTGAAATTGCTTAAAAACATTGAGCACCTGACTTTTGGTATTCAAAACATAAACCTAGAGCTTACATGAGTAGTCATCAATAAGTGTCACAAAATAAAGACCACCACTAAAGGTCTTAGATTTCAAAGGACCACAACCATCAGAATGTACTAATTCAAGTACGTGTGACTTCCTGTGCAGAGGATGACTACTGAAACTCACTTTGCTCTGTTTTCCAACCATAGAGTGATCACACGTGTCCAATTTGACACACTTCAAATATGGAAGAAGATTTCTCTTGTCCAAACAACCAAGACTTTTCTCATTAATGTGACTAAGCCACTTGTGGAATAACATGGACGAAGCACTACATTCAACAACTCAAGAAGTATCAGAAGAAATAGAAGTTTTAGTCCAGTGCAAACCTGATTTCTTCTTCCCTTGAACCACAATCAAAGAACCTTTGGAAAGCTTCCATTGGAAATCACCAAAATTACTGATAAACACTTCATCATCAAGAACACTCGTAGAAATAAGTTCAAGCAAACCTCAAGTGCATGTCGAACATTCTTCAAAATCAGTTTACTTTATGTATTGGTCTCTAAATAAACAGTCCTGATACCTACAACATTAACATGACTATCATTACCCATCTTCAAAATCCCAAAATTACATGGGTTGTAATATGTAAAGAACTCCTTCGATGTCACATGAAAACATGCACCATTATCAACAACCGAGAAAGAATTATCAGAAGAAATATTAATGGTGTCATAAATAATAACAAGATCACCCCCTATAGCGGTAGCGACATGATCATCTTCATCGCCATTTTTCTTCTGCTGATTTTCCTTCATTCTATTTTCTCTTTTCAAATGATAACAAAACTTCTTGACATGTCATTTCTTACCACAATGATGACATTCAAAATCTCTAGGCTTCGACCTGGATTTTTTTCTGCCTAACAGCAAATCCAGGGGTACCATCCCGTCTAATCGGGGTTGATAAACAACTGTCACTCGATCTTTTAAAAGACGCCCAAGAAACCCATAGTGAAAGTATGTTGTGTAAGTAGGAGGTCCTCGCACGCGTGACTCACCTTACCTGTCGTCACTGCACTTGTCTACCACTTACACAGACAGTACCTATACGATAACTCATATAAGGAAATCCCCAATAGGTGTGCCCATCATATCGCAAACCAATCTCAAGTGCCAACCCGGTCATCACATCACATGAACTTTTAAACCATTTCACAAAGCACCTTAAGTTGCTCATTGAACGTTCATACTTTCACAACCAAATTTCACTTCCAAAATGACAATAGGTGCCAACCGGGCCTTTGATACTATCACTCCAATATATCATAAAAATATTTCAAACCATTTTGAAAACAAAATGAAACACCGCTTCCCAAGCACTAGCCATACGAGTCTTGACATTTTCCAAATCAAATTTGCTTTCCATTTTCAATATTTTTCTCAAAACCAAAAATGAAAATTCACCAAACCTAAGATGTCGAACGGGATTTCGTAACATTTAGAAATCAACCATCTTTTCTAAAGTACCAAACGGGTGAACATTAAGGACATACTCAGAACCATTTTCAAGTTACCCAACACACCAACATGCCATTTATTAAACCACTTGCTCGCTTTATAAATCACAACAAAGGAATTCACTCGAAAACAATCAATTCCCCTTAGGGAAACCCACTTTCAAGCCTTACGCATCTTAAAACCTTTCAAAAACATCTTTCACACCACACATAAATCATGACACATTTGGAAGTCATAGCAAGCATTTTCAAAATCATTTAGAAGGCTAATTAAACAACCACAAAACCACACATTTAAAAGAAAGCTTGAAACCATGCTTAATTCAAACTATTGGTCTTAAAGGTTTGAGAGAAAGTCTAACAACCAAGTGCGAAGCTATTTTTTTGAAGGACCGTTGCCAATTATTTATATATATAATTTCGAAAAAAACATGGGGAAAGGTATGCGTTGCTCGTTGTTTTCGACGCTCTTTCGTAGGCAGCCTTCTTCTTCATCCATCTTCGGTTATTCGATGTGGGGCAGTACCCGCTGCGAGCCACGCCCCGGCGATGCATCAGCAGCACCCTCCACCTTCGCCGTACCTGCTTCAAAATGCCTCTCTCTGGGCTCTTCGGTGAAGGGGGCAATTCCTGGTACGCCAAATCTTCACTCTCTACTCATCTTCTGCACATATTTCTGCATACGGATCCTGTGCGCCGCTCTCAGGTCTAGGGTTTCTTGAATCTTCCTCTTTGCCTTATCAATTTCTACAATTCTTCAACTCACTTGTTCTGCGGATGCTTCAATCGCTGCTCTGCTCAAGCTTGGAAGCCGGCCTCGTGATCTGATTTTCTTAATGTTATTTCGTTGACGCACAGTCCTTGGTTCATGTTCCAACTTTCACACTAGTTTGAGTGATTTGAGAGTCGCAAGGCACAACATGTTTTGATCAACATAAATCTGTTTTCATTCAATCATCTTTTGATCAACATAAATCTGTTTTCTTTTCAGCATACGGATCCTGTGCGCCGCTCTCAAGTCTAGGGTTTCTTGAATCTTCCTCTTTGCCTTCTCAATTTCTACAATTCTTCAACTCACTTGTTCTGCGGATGCTTCAATCGCTGCTCTGCTGCAGCTTGGAAGCCGGCCTCATGATCTGATATTCTTAATGTTATTTCGTTGTCGCGTAGTCCTTGGTTCGTGTTTCAACTTTCACACTAGTTTGAGTGATTTGAGAGTCGCAAGGCACAACATGTTTTGATCAACATAAATCTGTTTTCATTCAATCATCTTTTGATCAACATAAATCTGTTTTCCTTTCTCAACAACCCTACCGGTTGTTCACTGCATTATCTTCCTACCCTTCGGCTTTGCATTATAAAATACATTATTCATTCCACATTCACTCTGATATATTAATTCTCTGTGTGAATTGGTTTTAAAATTGCAAAAGTTATTAAAACCTGGTTCCATCCTTTCTGAAGGACTGTCACCTTGTCTTGCAGGTGGTTCTCTCCCATTCCTTGGAACTGGCCGCTTATGGGTTTGTTGACTAGAATGAACATGCCATTCAGATTTAACAAAAGCATTACTCAATATCACAGCTTGGAGGGTCACTGCCTCTGCCTCTGATTTCTTTTTGTGCATTTTAATAACAAAGTTTTCTAGGCCACTGCAAGTGGTTTCCTTTTCCTTTTCCTCCCCTGCTGCTGCTTTCTATCGAGACACTGTTTACTCATAGGATTATGTGTGACCTTGTGGTTTTTGTGGTGTCCATAATTCTTAATTATAAGCAATGCCTGATGTTCAGCTACGCGTGGATGTTTCTAGCATCTGGTCGGATTTCTTATCAACTAAATGCCTACTCTGTTTGTGATTTCCAGTTATATTTTATAGTTTTTATTGAAAATTTCTTATAAAACTTGCCATTTATGATGAGTGTTTCTCGGTATTTGTTTTCAGAATGCATGCATATAATTGATTGAATGGCCTTGCTGATTATGATATGGATTCTTTAAGGCAAGATTATCACATACTAATGTTGTGTTGATTAAAACAAATAGGAATCTTGCCAAGGAGAATGATGTTATGAATTTAGCATCAGTTGTAACCAATGCAACATTTATCTACAATTTGATTTGTCAAGTCATAGCTCCCTGTTTAAAGGTAGATAAATAATAGTTTACTTTCCATAATCAACATCTTATGCCATGTTAAAATAACTATAACAAAAAAAAAAAAAACCTTGGTTTATCACTGTTAAAACAAAGTCTCGGATCATATGAATCGCAGAGGTATCTAAAATTGCACTTCACAGCTATTCATTGCATTTACGTGGATTCCAGAGAAAATTGATTTCGACTCCAAATGCCAGAGTTACATCAAACCTAATGCAAACTAAAAAGCATTGGTTTCTCCTCCATATGGGTTCAAGCGAAAATTTCTAACAATCATCATAAAGGATTCTTAATATAATGAGGTTGAGAATCATCTAAATGAATGGATTTTTTATTGGGTTATCAAGTCAGCATTATATACATATTTTCAACACACCACTCATTAATCTAGTCACGCTATAGAAAATCAATATGTAGTTGCAATTTTTTGAGTGGTTAGTGGTTGTTTATACCGTCATTAAACCATTTAGTGATGGTATACTCAACCATTGTTGACAACATATTTGTAGTGATTTAGTACCTATTTAGCATCGATTTATAGAAGACTCGTTTTTACCCATTTGGCGATGGTTTTAATTGAAAATTATTTTATTAAATAAAAAAAAATATCAAAATCACTACTGAACAATTTAGTGGTGGTTTTATTTTTCAAAAAAATTTACAAATAACCCCCCCCCTAATTTGTTTAGCGGTTGTTTTGATTAATGATGGTTGGCTTAAACTTCCGCTAAACTAAAAAAATAAAAAATAAAAAACTTAATTAATAAAATATAATTTAATTAAGCACAAGTCAATTAAAAATACAAACAATATATTCAAGAACAATATACTACAATAATTTATACGACACAAATATATATCAAAAGTATTCAACAATTATCCATCAAACATTCAATCATCATCAATATACAAATAATATCATAAGTCCGACAGGCATTCGCCCTCAACCCACCACCTCCATTGCTCCACCACTTCCGTCGCGATCCAACCACCATCATCGCTATCTCCTATCTCAACCTACATGGAACACATCAAATCACCGTCAAAGTAACTGAAACAAAAACAAGACAAAATCATAACGAATGAAAATAATAAGAAATATTTACAGTTGAATCCAAGAGAATGTTTACTGAATATATCAAAAACATGTACAATTCATCCTGAGTACCCCTCTGAAGAGTGTCATGGCTCAGAAGGCTTACCCCCTCCCCTCTGTCTACTGTTAGTATTCATTGCCTGTAATATAACATTCAAGAAAATGATCACAAAACACAATAGGTGCATTAAATATAAAAAATAACAAAACAGAAAACAAAATCAGGACATTAAATTCAATTTTAATTTTTTTAAATTATGTTATGTCGTTAAATGTTAGTAACATACTCATAAGTTAAAAGACCAGAAAATTACACCATATCATGTCAATGTTTGACAAATTCATTCTTTTTGAATAAAAGAAATATATATTTCAATCAAATCATGAATTTCCAATCCATATTAAGCTCCAAAAGTTAGTAATCTAACTCATCTATGATATCCCAAGAAACCTCATGTTTCAATCAACATACTAGATCCTATAACCAATTAACCATGGAATTTCAACCTACTTTTCAACATATTAAATTCATAGTATAAAATATATTCCTAATATCATATCAATGTTTTCAAAAAAACATGAAATTAGAAATAAATATTCACTTGTTGAAAGCATAATCAATTAATATCAACAAAACACTTATAAAAACAATGAAATGTGATGTCGTATCAAACATCAACAAATAGAAAACAACATCTTATTTATTATACATCGAATAATAAACCAATTGCATCAAAACAAACCAATAAAAAATAAAAAATAATAATATCTCACTTTTTATATATAAAGAAAATAGACTAACTAAAAATAACAAATAGTAAACAATATCTCACAATACAACAAATTCGAGAAAATAAACCAACTAAAGAAAAATTGGTTAATCATTTGTGCAACAAAGTCATAAATAATAATTTAGCCTTAGTAAAGTATCGATGTTGAAATAAAAATTAGATAAAAAGATGCGCACGAAGCAAAGAAATTCATATAAGAAATTTGATACTTTAATTTCAGACACAATTGTCTTGAATTGAGCTCTAAATTTATATATGTAGGATGATATATCAAACTAGAAATTCCCTCACACTATGTGTGTCATCCTCTAGAATGTAGAAACTAAAACATTCTTCATTAGTAGTCACCCTTGATTTATATTTTCATACAAGAGTCATATTCTTTCAGCTTTTCTCTCAACCTTGAAATTTATTTTTACGCTTCCCTGTTAACGACACTGCTTGAGCCCCAACAGATGCAGTAACTATAATGACCTGACTTTTCATGAAGGTACAAATCATTGCTTTTCGGCTTAAATTCCTTAGTTTGGCCCTTGTAATGGTATCTAATGCAGTCACAGAGGTCACGAGGGTGTCTGGGACTTGTTCGAAGCCTGAAGCCTCAAAATTTGGAGAAACATACTGTGCCACACGGTTAATGGAAACCGTGCCACCCAGCCCGCACGATTTCCCCTAACCGTGTGGGGCGTTTTAGAGGGAAGCAGGGGGCGCATGGTTTTCAGCAGCCGTACGAGGTGAGGCGCATGCCCATGTGGGATTGTAGAGGGTTGGGACAGGGGCTTTCGCACGACTTACGCATGGTGAGCCAAACCGTGCGCCTAGCCCATGTGGGGTCCCTCCTTAGGAAAAACCTAACACACGGTTGGTGCACGGTTTAACTAACTGTGCGGCCAAACCGTGCAATCCATGGATTTTTGGGTAAAAATACCATTTTCCCCTTAAAATGTTTTAATACCTCCTCCCTCTTCTTCTTTCTTTTCTAGCGAATAGGGGGCTTGGTTCTTCTCCAGTTGAGCTCTCATTCTCCTCCACCTAGGGATCATGGTAGCTCCCTCATCCAAACTCTAAACGGATCACTGTCAGAAGCATTGGATAGATAGAGATAAGCTCCTGAATCCTCTTTCTTCCATTCTAAGTTTCTCTTCCTGTCTGTTGTGTTATTTAGGTGCAAGCTCATATGCCCTATTTTCAAGGCGTTGGTTCGTTTCTCCTATTTCTTCCGTTATACTTCAAATCTGCGGCTGATATTGGATGATGAGTCATCTACGACCCTAAGGTAGGTGGTCTAGTTGTGTTCCCTAAAAGTATTGATGTTTTCTTAGCTTCGTCATTGTGACGCACGCCGACTATTATCGTGTGTTGCCCTTAAATGTGTTTCTCCTTCCTAAATAAATATGTGCATGTTGTTATACTCCAATAAACCCATGCTAAGTAATTAAAGGTTGCTGACCTCATTCATTTCCACCCCTTTAGGTGTGCTAAATTAATTTCCCTCTCTTGTGTAATTGTTTAATGAACCAAACACCCTCCAAGTGTTCGACTTGATTTGTAAATGGAATTGCCCTCTTTTATGTAATTGCCTAGTTGACCAAAGCACCTTCTAAGTGTTTCGATTGTCCATGGAATTGAATTTCCTTGATAAATTAAATGGCTTGACTTAGGTGAATGGAAAGGGGTGGCAAGGCCACACATTATGTTTTATCATTATGAACTTGAATTATGTAAATTGTGTACCTTTGGATATGTGTGCTATATCACTACTGGAAATAATGGCATTTGCGACATGGCATTTGCGTCGGGATCCCGTCGCTAATAGGCTTTTGCGACAGGGGCCCGTCACAAATAGCCCGTTGCGGAAAACGGTATCGCAACAACAATTATTTGCGACGGGCCCGTCGCTAAAGGTATTATTTGCGACGACGATCCTTCCCGTCGCAAATATTAGTTCGTATATTTGTAAAAACTTTTTAAAATAGTAATTGTGACGGGCCCGTCGCAATTACCATTTTAAAAAAAATTAATAAATATTAATAAATTATTTTAATGAATATAATAATAATATTATTTGCGATGGACATAGTATCCCGTCGCAAATACTATAAAAAAATAAAAATAAATAAATTATTAATAAATTATTTTAATTAATATAATAATAATCCAATTATAATTCAAAAATAAAAAAAATATTAATAAATGATTTTAATTAATATAATAATAGAATTATAATTCACAAATAAAAATAATAAATTATTAATAAATTATTTTAATTAATATAATAATAATAGAATTATAATTCAAAAATAAAAAATAATAAAATATTAATAAATGATTTTAATTAATATAATAATAGAATTATAATTCACAAATAAAAATAATAAATTATTAATAAATTATTTTAATTAATATAATAATAATAGAATTATAATTCAAAAATAAAAAATAATAGAATATTAATAAATTATTTTAATTAATATAATAATATTAGAATTATAATTCATAAATACAAAAATATTAATAAGTTATTTTAATTAATATAAAAATAATAGAATTATTTTACATTCAAATATTAAAATAATTCAAATATTACAAAAAAATATAATTAAATTATAATATTATAAAATTTTAATATATATATATATATATAATTCAATATTATAAAATATAAATAATATTATTATTCATATTAATATTGTTATTTCAAAATATAATATTATTAATATTTTATAATGAGACAGAAACTACGAATAGAAAAAAAAATCATATTTTGATTTAACAAACTTTATAACATAAAAACAAACTCTAATCTGAAGGAGGGGGGAAGGGGGGAAGGGGGGATCTGCAGATGCTGGTGGAGGAAAATCCATCCCTAAAGCATGAGTGAGTCGGTGCATGTACTACATCTGCTCCTGCTGCTGCTGCTGCCACCGACTCATCTGCTCCTCGTACAGCTGCTGCTGGCGTCGACGCTCCTCCTCATGCTGCTGCTGCTGCTGACGCATCTGCTCCTGCTCCTGTCGGAGACTCTCTATCAGTGCAGTCTGAGATCGCAACTGATCCTCATACTGTGTAGCAGAAGAAGATGCACAAGCTCCTCTCGAGCTAGACGCCGACATCGCAGCACTGCCATAATAATCTTTGGGAGTCAGTCGAGAGCTGATACCAACTACCCGGCCCTTCTCAAAGGCATACTGGGTGGCCTGCATCCATGTCGCCTCATCAAACTGACAGTCAGTGGTCTGATCTGATGACTCGGCCTGACTCTCAGGCCGGGTCTGTGACGCTGCGGCCTCATATGACTCATGTAGTTGCAATTTAAAATTAAAATTGTGAATATATTATATGCAGTTAATTTTTAAACTTGAAAACAAATAATACTGACCATGATGTGATGCTGACGATCACCTCTGAGCTCCCCAGTAGCAGGATCACTATACATCCTCCGATATACGTCGTACTCCGTAATATCAGGGTGCTCGACAGCCTATAAGAATAAAAAATAAACTGTTAATATTTATAGTTATATAAAATATTTATAAATAATGTACGTACCAGATGCTGTCTATGAGTACTGAAAGTACGACTCCCAGCTCGATGAGTCACCTCCTGCCTCCCCCGATTCTGCCTCTCCACCGATGATCTCCTCTGAAAGGCATCACTCAACCAGTGCGCACATAATCCATCTCATACATGGGATGAAATGTACTCTGGTCGGTGTGCTCCACATGACTCGTCAAAATCTGACACTCCTGCTTTCTTCGTGGCAGCTTTTCTTAAATTGTGCAAAAACTGACGAAAGCGATCACGCATGGCCACCTCTCATGCCTCGTGGATGGCGTCACGCATGATATCCTCGATCGGATACCATAAACCCTACAAATAAATCAAAATATCAAGTTAGAAATGAAATAATTTTCAAAATAAAAATTATTTATTTACGTACGTACCAACCAATGGCCGAACATGGTCTGCTGCACATCAAGGGGAATCTGCTCCCATGTGGTCCAAGGCTGAGAGAAATAGTTGCGCAAAATAGCGCTGCCCTATCCGACTGCTATATGCGGAAAACTGTAAAAATAATAAACATTTATTATGTGAATAGATTAATGAAATCTTAGTCAAATCCACAGGTTATCACACAGGTTATCACACCTCCGTGTGCGTGGATCAAACCCAAGACGTGGACGTCGCTCGGGGACGGGGTCAGGAATCATCAATCGTGCAAGACCGCGCCCCCTCCGCGTACTCCCTGGAGCACCTGTAGGCTGAGGGTCATCTGCCAGCAACTCATCCACATCGAAAGGCAGGTCAGCATCCACCAACTCACAAAATGTGTCATCGTCCATCTGAAATAGAAAATGCTAATGTTGTTAGCAAATAATTGATAATTACTATTATATATACATATATATTAGTTATGATTGTATATAACTACCATGGAATTCTATCAGTGTTCATCTTCATCATCATCTTCATATATGTCAATGTCATCTTCATATTCCTCCTCAACATCATCGATATCCATTCGAGTTCCAGTTGCTTCATCTCCACTAGTGCAGAAAACATTTTTTACGTCGGTTATTTTTTATTATTTACGTCGGTTTTTAGGCGACGTTAATACGGACGACGTTATAAATAACGTTTTTTACGTCGGTTATTTAAAACTCGACGTAATATCCCTAACATCACGGTGGTTATCACGTCGGTTCATATAATAACCGACGTGATAAATATGCGCGGGGGGGCTTTATCACGTCGGTTATTCCCTAAACCGACGTGATAAAACGCCTGGGATATCGTTTATCACGTCGGTTATGTCATAACCGACGTGATAAACCCTGCCCCTGGCCTATTATCACGTCGGTTATTTAAGAAACCGACGTGATAAAAAGGCCTGGGAAACGTTTTAGCACGTCGGTTATCCAATAACCGACGTGGTAAATCGATTCCCAGGCCTTTTAGCACGTCGGTTATATTAGGAACCGACGTGCTAAAAGCCCCGGGAACGGTTTATCACGTCGGTTTTAGAAAAACCCGACGTGATAAACCCCTGGCGATTTATTTACCACGTCGGTTATAAAATAACCGACGTGAAAGAAATTTTTTTTTTTTAAATAATTGCACTGCTCTCACCAAAAAGCAACCAGAAACCAAACAAAAATAACAATGCCAGCCCTCCCCCAAGCCCCAACTGAACCCCACCCTCATCTATACCCACCTAACAACCTGGCCAGCCCTCCCCCACCACATTGGAGCCCCACAACAACCCTTGGACACCCCCCCACCCCTTGGACAGCCCCCCCCCACCCTCATTTACACCCCCACGACCCCTAGTACAGCCTCAAACACCCATTGGAAACCCCTCCCATATCCCTTGGACACCCTCCACCCCTTGGACACCCCCCACCCCTTGGACAGCCCCCCCACCCTCATTTACACCCCCAAGACCCCTAGTACAGCCTCAAACACCCATTGGACACCCCCCCACACCTTGACAGCCCTCCCAGACCCCTTGGACACCCCTCCCATATCCCTTGGACACCCCCCCACCCCTTGGACACCCCCCCCCCACCCCTTGGACAGCCCCCCACCCTCATTTACACCCAACCGGCCCCTTGGACAGAACTCCCAGACACCTTGGACACCACTCCCATATCCCTTGGACACCCCCCCACCCCTTGGACACCCCCCCACCCCTTCGACAGCCCCCCCACCCTCATTTACACCCCCCGAACACCCCTTGGACACCCCTCCCATATCCCTTGGACACCCCCCCACCCCTTGGACACCCCCCCACCCCTTGGACAGCCCCCCACCCCCTGAACACCCCCCCGACCCCTTGGAAACCCCCCTACCCCTTGGAAACCCCCCCATCCCCTTGGACAGCCCCAAACACCCCTCCTATATCCCTTGGACACCCCCCCCCCACCACTTGGACACCCCCCACCCTCATTTACACCCAACCGACTCCTTGGACAGCCCCAAACACACCTTGGACACCCCTCTCATATCCCTTGGACACCCCCCACCCCTTGGACACCCCCCCACCCCTTCGACAGCCCCCCCACCCTCATTTACACCCCCCGAACACCCCTTGGACACCCCTCCCATATCCCTTGGACACCCCCACCCCTTGGACACCCCCCCCACCCCTTGGACAGCCCCCCACCCCCTGGACACCCCCCGACCCCTTGGAAACCCCCCTACCCCTTGGAAACCCCCCCATCCCCTTGGACAGCCCCAAACACCCCTCCTATATCCCTTGGACACCCCCCCACCACTTGGACACCCCCCACCCTCATTTACACCCAACCGACTCCTTGGACAGCCCCAAACACACCTTGGACACCCCTCCCATATCCCTTGGACACCCCCACCCCTTGGACACCCCCCCACCCTCATTTACACCCCCCCCCCCCCCCCGACCCCTAGGACAGCCCCAAACACACCTTGGACACCCCTCCCATATCCCTTGGACACCCCCCAAACACCCACCCACCCCCTTGGAACCTCTCCCCCCATACCAAAATCCAGACCAGAAAAACCATCAACAGTAGACCAAAACAAGAAGTAGAGAAAAATTAAACATTCACTTATATAACATTCAAAACTTACACTGTCAACTTCAAAAAAAACTAAATCCAACCTAAACGACTACGAAATACACAATTACATTGACAATATTCAAAATTACATTTTACATTACAAACAACTAAAAGTCAATCAAACCTGTAAAATAATTTGACCACTCCACTTTAAGTGTTTGATATCTTCAGCAGTAAAGGGTTGAGGGTCATCAAAAAGCTACAAAGGAAAAGGATAGTAGTCAACGTGTATAATGAATAAATCAAATTGAAATATTATGAGAAAGAGGAAATCTTACCAGGTCAAAACTCAGAACTGTCCCAGTTGTTATTATTTCATACATAAATCTTAACATGTAATATCCGCATTCGATGATGCCTTGTTGCTCATGACATTTCTGTTTGAATGAGTGTAAATTCAATATATTATTTTTATGTAATAAATCAAAATGTACAAATTATAAATGGATATTTACCTTCGCATGTACATATTTGATCTTGAAATTCCTTTTCTTTGCGCTTTTTCGAAAGTGGACCCATGCCCTGTTAGAAAATAATACGAATGGGGTAAATTTAAAATTCATTATAATATATAAAACTATTGTGAAATTGAAACTTACGTTTCCAATATATTCTTAAAACTTTCTCGCACATCATCATGGAGAGAGCATATCCAATAAAGTGTTTTCTCCCTAGGGCAAAAAACCCCTAACATCCAATGATCCCTGATAAAAGGAAATTTAACGTTAGTGGTTTTTTATGTTAAAAGATAATTAACTCTTTGAGAGGGATGTGTTTCATACCTCTCACAAAAAGGCATCATCCAACACTGTGTGATTACATTCTTTTCAAATCTATCATCAATATAAAGCATTCTTTGTTCCTCATCCAATGCACATGCTTCAGGGGAAATCAATTGTGGGTCCACGAATCCATATACATCTGTCAGCTCATTCCTCTCACAAATTTTATACAGATACCTAATACAAAGCAGACATAAGTATACATTTTTAATAAATATAACGCAAGGAAAAGGTGTTAAGACTTACATGATAAAAATTTGCACCACGTTGATGCCCAACTTATCTCCAGTGACAAACTCCATGATATCAGTTTTCATAATCCCCACACATAGTTCACGTCCACAGACATGAGCTTCCATTGTAAAGTCATAATGATCCGCCAACAAATTTGAATATCTTGACAATTTGTCAAGACTGCTAGTATCTGCATCTGATGTCATAGCTATCTGTCTTTGTTGTTTTCTATACAGTATTTCTTTACCTTTGAAGTATTCCTGTAAAAATAAATTGAAAAATATATTAGTTTTCAAATGATAAAACATTAATAAAAATATAAAATAAAAGATATAACATCCATACCTCTATGGTAATGAGTCGAAGAAGTCTGGATGGCCAAAGTAAAAAATGGCCGATACTATGTCCAACTGTCGTCACCTCATCTGTAGGTAATGGTATCCGAGCTGATCTATCTATAATATCCTGTATAGTGACCCTCTGATTCTCTACCTCTAACTGTTGATGATGAACTGTATCTCTTATACAATATACCATCCCATATGCAACTATATGATGTTGAGGATCATCAACATACAACTCACAATAAGTAGGTAGCTGCGGCGGAGGAGGAGGATCAAAAATGGGGTCCGCAGGCTGAGGTGGGGGAGTGGGAGCTACTGGGAGAGGTGGAGTGGGAGCTGCACCCTGAAATTGTCTTTGCAAGTCTGCAAACATTAACTGCACCGATGCTCTAATCTTGTCCTCCATTGTCGCATTAATATTATGGACTTCAGCCTCCAAGGATTCTATTTTTTTTTATAAACTCCCTCAACGTTAGAAGTTGAGGAACGTGGCAACACTTTTCTTACCGATACACCTGCCGGATATCCTCTTACACGACCAGGATGTTCGGGCTTTCCCAATGCCACAGATAAAATATCTTCCCTCCCAGATGGTGTAAATGTCCCCTGTGAACTCTGCTCCTCAAGAGAGTCCTGTAATAATTAATTGAACATTTCTATAATGATTGGAAATATATGACGAAAATAGTAAACTTAAATAAATAAAATAGATATCTTACAATCCTCTCAACTACGAGTCTCGATTCTTCCGAAAGATATTGTCCTTTTTTGCCCTTCCGAGCTCTTTTCCATTTCTCATGTCTAGATGGAGGGGATGGAGGGGCCACCTCTCCAGAGCTTGAAGACTCAGCTCTTAGTTGTTGAAATTTTTCTGCCATCATTTGTTCTTCCAATAATGCATACCCTCCCCGAGATAAACTATGAGGGTATACATTTTTAGATTGGATCTCTTGATGAGCTTTCCTTGTTTGCTGTAAATTAAGAATAAGTAATCATTAACAAAACAATAATAAGATCATTTATATAAGAAAGCTTATAAAAGTTTACATTGCCCTTACCAAAAATGATTCTTTTCTTCTACTTTCAAAAAATTGTCTCCATGTGTCTTCATCTATAAAAGGATATATACGACATGGATTCTCACGACTCCTATGACCATAAATGAAATCAGATGAGAGGGTTGATTTGAAATCCCTCCATCTCCTAGCAGCCAACGATAAGCATTTCTTCCTGACTCCTCCAGTGTCAGGAATATCAAATGTCATCTGATAAAAAAGAGGTTAAAAATATTATATATACTTGAAACATTTAAAGAACAGTCAAACAATAGCAAAAGATCTTACCAAAATGGTCTCCCACAGCTGAGAAATTATCGCCTTATCCACACTTCTCCAATCATCATAGAGAATGCTTACTTTGCTCTTAGCCTGAGTTGCTACAAAACCCTTCAAATCTTTAGCATTTGGACCTCTAGGAAGATCATCATCATCAAACTCCACGACTATCCTCTCCTCCTTCGTACGGGCAAGTGATAATTTTGGTAAACGTGTGCACCCACGCTTACCAACCTTTGAACTCTTTTTTGTAATAGGAGCATGTGAATGTTCCTCCCCAGATGTATGACCAATATGCTCATCTCCAGAATCATGTGGCTGATCAACTGATTGATCTGTCATTTTCCTTCAAATCAAAAAAACAAACATTAGTTCACAAATAGAAAAGTGTACTAAATTACATAATAGTAAACATTGGTAATATGGTAAGCATGTTAAACAATGATAAACATGGTAAACACAGACAAAAGGTTGCCAAAGTGTTGGCCCAAGAAAGCTGAAACGTGGACTCACTGAGTCCACCGGTCAGCCGGTGTGAGCACACCGGCCAGCCGGAGGACCCAGGCAGTAGACTTGCCCACTGCCTGGTGCCACCGGCCGGCCGCTGGCTCACCACCGGCCGGCCGGTGGACCAGACAGAGAGCCTTCCTCTCTGTCTGGACCACCGGCCGGCCGCTGGCTCAGCACCGGCCGGCCGCTGGTGATCCAGACAGAGAGGAAGGCTCTCTGTCTGGTCCACCGGCCGGCCGGTGGTGATCCAGCGGCCGGCCGGTGGTGATCCAGCGGCCGGCCGGTGGACCAGACAGAGAGCCTTCCTCTCTGTCTGGATCACCGGCCGGCCGCTGGCTCACCACCGGCCGACCGCTGGTGGTCCAGACAGAGAGGAAGGCTCTCTGTCTGGTCCACCGGCCGGCCGCTGGATCACCACCGGCCGGCCGATGGACCAGACAGAGCTTTGTTCTGGACCACCGGCCAACAGGTGATCCACCACCGGCCAGCCGGTGCGCCCAGGACTTCTCCTCTTTACGGTTTTTATTGTTTTATCGTTTTGGTTTGATACATGTTTTAATAAGTAAAAAATTTACAGTATCTAACATTATATGAAAAAACTAAATGTAAACAAGAAATAAACTTGTGTTACCTGTAATTTTAGGAATGTACAGTTGGATTGTTTTCCCAAATTCCTTCGTCGTGATCGTTCCTTATGGCACAAACCATGTCTTCAACATACTCATCATTATGTTCTGTTAATCTTTCCATGGAAGTAGGGATCTCACATAAATCAGCATCTTCATCAAATTCATCCTCACCAACATATTGGTTTTTCCCTTGTAAAACAACAGCCCACTGCATATCTGACTGATCTACTACATAGAAAATTTGTTTGGCATGTGTTGCCATTATAAAAGAATCAGCTGTGTCTTCCAATCTATTCAGATTAACAAGTGTCATTCCAAATTCATCGTGTCTGACACTGTTGTTACCGATAAACCATTTACAGTTAAAAACGGGAACTTTAATTTTAAAGTAATCAGCCTCCCATATGTCTTCAATCACTCCATAATATGCAGTTGATGCCGAAATTGGGTTTCTGTCCTTAGCACTCGAAAAATACATTGCTTCTGCAAACACCAATACACCACTATTCTGAACTGCACTTCTGTTGTCCTGAGCTTTCGTATGAAATGTATAGCCATTAATGTCATAAGCGGACCATGTTATCACATTTAAAGATGGACCACCCACTATCCATTTTAATGTCTCTGATACATCTGATCTACCAAGCAAGGTCTTTTTAAACCATGGCAAAAAAGTTTTGTTGTGCTCATTCAAAATCCACATTTCTTTCTTCTTTGGATGACATTGTTTCAACTCATTAATATGCAATGTGATATACGGTTGAACATCAGCTATGTTATTCAAGATGTATGATTCTAACTTCTTCATATGTTCAGCTGACAGTGATTTGACTTTCAAGCCACGAATCCCCTTTCCCTCATTATTAACCCGTTCATGGCGAGATGGAGGCAAACCTATGTGTTGCGCCGTAGCCAAGTAGCTCGTACAAAACTCTGCTACCTCCTCAGAAATATACTTTTCAATAATGGAGGCTTCAGGTCGATATGGATTTTTAACATATCCCTTTAATATTTTCATATACCTTTCAAAAGGATACATCCAACGAAGATATACAGGTCCACAAAGTCTTATTTCTCGAACCAGATGAATCATTAAATGCACCATCATATCAAAAAAATTTGGAGGAAAATACATTTCCAAATGACAAAGTATAAAAATTGCATCCTTTTCCAAAATGTTCAAAGCATTCACATCAATCGCCTTGTTGCAAATTGAATTGAAAAAATAACACAACCTCATTATAGTCTTTCTGACACGGATGGGCAATATTACACGCAGTGCAACTGGTAGAATTTGTTGCATCATGACATGACAATCATGTGATTTCATACCTATCAACTTCAAGTCTTTCAATGAGACAAAATTTTTTACATTTGAAGAATAACCTTGAGGCACTTTGATATCATGAAGACACTGACAGAAGCTACTTTTCTCCCTCTTCGATAATGTATGACAATCCGGGGGAAGAAATGTTCGTCTTCCTTTAGGAGTGGGAGCTAACTCCAAACGTATTCCCATTGACAGTAGGTCTAACCTTGCATTCAACCCATCTTTTGTCTTTCCTTTAATATCTAGCAATGTTCCGATCAAAGAATCACAGATATTCTTCTCCACGTGCATGACATCAATATTATGTTTGACTTCATGATACCTCCAATATGGTAGCTCAAAAAATATTGACCTTTTCTTCCAAATATGTCTATCATTACCAGATTTCTGTGTCTTTCCCAATGTCACATCAAGGTTTTTCACCCTCTCAAAATACAATTCTGGGGATAAAGATTGAGGAGCAGTATCAAATTCTTGTGAGCCATTGAATGCCTTTTTTAGTCTTCTATAAGGGTGATCCATAGGCAAAAACTTTCGATGACCCATGTACACTGTTTTCCTCCCATGATGCAATTGACAATATGACGTCTGTTGTTCGCAAATTGGACATGCTTTATGCCCTTTAACACTGTATCCAGACAAATTTCCATATGCTGGGAAGTCATTTATAGTGAATAGAAGCATTGCATGCAGTTGAAAATATTCCATTTTATAAGAATCATACACCCTAATACCATCAGCCCATAACAGTTTCAAATCATCAATCAGCGGTGACAAGTATACATCAATATCATTGCCGGGTTGCTTTGGACCAGAGATCATGATACTCAACATGACATATTTGCGCTTCATACAAACTTCAGGAGAGAGGTTGTAAATTACCAATAAAACAGGCCATGAACTATGTGTGCTACTGAGGGTTCGGTATGGATTCATTCCATCTGTGCACAAGCCTAGTCTCAGATTTCTAATTTCATTTCCAAATGTAGGGTACTGGGCATCAATTTTCTTCCATTGTGGACAATCAGCTGGATGACGTATTTTTCCATCACATACCCGCTCATCAGCATGCCATCTTAACCTTTTTGCATCATGTGAATTAGCAAATAAACGTTTGAAACGAGGAATTATAGGAAGATACCAAAATACTTTTGAAGGGAGCTTTGTAATCTCTACATCAGCTTGTGAGTTTTCTTTCACCTTATACCGTGATGTCCCACATTTAGGACACTCTTTCAGAAATTCATATTCCTTCCTATATATAATGCAGTCATTCGGACAGGCATGTATTTTCCTGTATCCCAATCCCATCGGGCATAATATTTTTTTGGCCTTATAATGTGAATCTGGAAGATCGTTATCTTTTGGAAGAATGTCTTTCATCAATTGTAGCAGCTCTGTAAAACTTCTGTCACTCCATCCATGTTTCGCCTTCAGGTTAATCAATCTTAACACCGCCGACAAAACCGTAAAATCTGTACAACCAGGATATAATGGTTTTTCGGCATCACCATATAGACGTGCAACTGTCGGTTCTATCTCAATTTGTTCTGCTACAATATCGCGAATCATTTCTTCAATTCCATCGGAGTTACCATCTTGCGATTCATTATCATCAGTGACATTCTGTCCAGTTTCGCCATGCCAAATCCAAGGGTTGTAACTCAGATTGAAACCATGACAAATCAGATGATCTTTTATCTCTCTACTTTTCATCTTCTTCATATTCAGACATTTCAGGCATGGACAGAAAAAAATGTCACTACTTGGAACATTTCGTTTAGCAAATTCCAAAAAGGCATCAACACCTTCCTCATATTCATTGCTCATTCGATGTGCCGTAATCCAACTTCGACTCATTATTACCTATAACAAATAGCAAAAATATATATATTTTTTAGATAAGACAAATATATTTTTATATGAAAAAAATCATAATTTGAATGTAAACAATTTTGAAATATAAAACAAATCGATGTGTAAAGCCCCCTCGACACCCCCCGACCCCTCTGAACAGCCCCCCACCCCTCCTGGACACCACCCCCCACCCCCTACCCCCTTGGACACCCCCCTGGACATCCCCCAACCCTCTGGATAGCCCCCCCCCCACCCACCCGGACAACCCCAAATACCCTCTGGAGAGGCCGCCACCCACTTGGATAGCCCCCCACACCCATCCACCCCCTTGGACACCCCCCTGGACACCCCACCGACCCCTCTGGACAGGCCGCCACCCCCTTGGACAGCCCCCCACACCCACCCATCCCCTTGGACACCACCCTGGACACCCCCCGACCCCTCTGGACAGCCCCCGACCCCTCTAGAAAGCACCCCCACCCCTCCTGGACACAACCCCCCACCCCCGACCTGCTTGGACACCCCCCTGGACACCCCCCAACCCTCTAGACAGCCCCCCACCCCTCCTAAACACCACCACCCACCCCCTACCCCCTTGGACACCCCCCTGGACACCCCCCAACACCCACCCACACCCTTGGACAGCCCCCCACACCCACCCACCCCCTTGTAAACCCCCCTGGACAGCCCCCCGCCCCTCCTGGACACCACCCCCCACCCCCTACCCCCTTGGACACCCCCCTGGACATCCCCCAACCCTCTGGACAGCCCCCCACCCACCCGGACAACCCCAAATACCCTCTGGAGAGGCCGCCACCCACTTGGACAGCCCCCCACACCCATCCACCCCCTTGGACACCCCCCTGGACACCCCACCGACCCCTCTGGACAGGCCGCCACCCCCTTGGACAACCCCCCACACCCACCCATCCCCTTGGACACCACCCTGGACACCCCCCGACCCCTCTGGACAGCCCCCGACCCCTCTAGAAAGCACCCCCACCCCTCCTGGACACAACCCCCCACCCCCGACCTGCTTGGACACCCCCAACCCTCTAGACAGCCCCCCACCCCTCCTAAACACCACCACCCACCCCCTACCCCCTTGGACACCCCCCTGGACACCCCCCAACACCCACCCACACCCTTGGACAGCCCCCCACACCCACCCACCCCCTTGTAAACCCCCCTGGACAGCCCCCCGCCCCTCCTGGACACCACCCCCCACCCCCTACCCCCTTGGACACCCCCCTGGACATCCCCCAACCCTCTGGGCAGCCCCCCCACCCACCCGGACAACCCCAAATACCCTCTGGAGAGGCCTCCACCCACTTGGACAGCCCCCCACACCCATCCACCCCCTTGGACACCCCCCTGGACACTCCACCGACCCCTCTGGACAGGACGCCACCCCCTTGGACAGCCCCCCACACCCACCCATCCCCTTGGACACCACCCTGGACACCCCCCAACCCCTCTGGACAGCCCCCGACCCCTCTAGAAAGCACCCCCACCCCTCCTGGACACAACCCCCCACACCCGACCTGCTTGGACACCCCCCTGGACACCCCCCAACCCTCTAGACAGCCCCCCACCCCTCCTAAACACCACCACCCACCCCCTACCCCCTTGGACACCCCCCTGGACACCCCCCAACACCCACCCACACCCTTGGACAGCCCCCCACACCCACCCACCCCCTTGTAAACCCCCCTGGACAGCCCCTCGCCCCTCCTGGACACCACCCCCCACCCCCTACCCCCTTGGACACCCCCCTGGACATCCCCCAACCCTCTGGGCAGCCCCCCCACCCACCCGGACAACCCCAAATACCCTCTGGAGAGGCCGCCACCCACTTGGAAAACCCCCCACACCCATCCACCCCCTTGGACACCCCCCTGGACACTCCACCGACCCCTCTGGACAGGCCGCCACCCCCTTGGACAGCCCCCCCACACCCACCCATCCCCTTGGACACCACCCTGGACACCCCCCAACCCCTCTGGACAGCCCCCGACCCCTCTAGAAAGCACCCCCACCCCTCCTGGACACAACCCCCCACCCCCGACCTGCTTGGACACCCCCCTGGACACCCCCCAACCCTCTAGACAGCCCCCCACCCCTCCTAAACACCACCACCCACCCCCTACCCCCTTGGACACCCCCCTGGACACCCCCCAACACCCACCCACACCCTTGGACAGCCCCCCACACCCACCCACCCCCTTGTAAACCCCCCTGGACAGCCCCCCGCCCCTCCTGGACACCACCCCCCACCCCCTACCCCCTTGGACACCCCCCTGGACATCCCCCAACCCTCTGGGCAGCCCCCCCACCCACCCGGACAACCCCAAATACCCTCTGGAGAGGCCGCCACCCACTTGGACAGCCCCCCACACCCATCCACCCCCTTGGACACCCCCCTGGACACTCCACCGACCCCTCTGGACAGGCCGCCACCCCCTTGGACAGCCCCCCACACCCACCCATCCCCTTGGACACCACCCTGGACACCCCCCAACCCCTCTGGACAGCCCCCGACCCCTCTAGAAAGCACCCCCACCCCTCCTGGACACAACCCCCCACCCCCGACCTGCTTGGACACCCCCCTGGACACCCCCCAACCCTCTGGACAACCCCCCACCCCTCCTAAACACCACCCCCCACCCCCTACCCCCTTGGACACCCCCCTGGACACCCCCCAACACCCACCCACACCCTTGGACAGCCCCCCACACCCACCCACCCCATTGTAAACCCCCCTGGACACCCCCTGACCCCAAATCCATGCACCTATGCCATTGTTGTGTGTGAATAAAGTAGTAACAACTGTAAAAGGGCAACCCATCCAAATGGACACGCCCCAACCCTCTCGGGGATTTATAGAAAACGATGAAAAATTAGTGAAATCATAAAATTACTCAATATTGCAAGTCGAACAAATAGATCTAGGGATGATAAATAAGATTATGGTGCCAAAACGAGTTAAAAGGGTTCGCAATCGAAGAATCTTAGCTAGTTTCAACAAAAAAATCACAACACATATATATATACTATCCCCGAAAAAAAACGAACGAGTGGGAGGATTACCTGAGTGCTGCGAGTTTAGATGATTGATCCGAGGATATTAAATATGAGAAACGATGATCGCAAAACGAATCTAAACCAACGAAATGGACGAGCCGATTCGGGTTTACGCGCGAGAGAGACGAGTCGCGACTGTCGAAGGTAAACTCGCGAATGACAATCCACGAGTCTGGGTAAATTTTTAAATGAGTTATCACGTCGGTTATTCAATAACCGACGTGATAATTGTTTTAAAAACATTTATAACGTCGGTTATTTCAATAACCGACGTAAAAACCTTCCTCCGATTCATTTGTTACGTCGGTTAGTTTATAACTGACGTTATAAAGGGCTCAAAATCCGCATTTTTTTACGTCGGTTATGGAATAACCGACGTCAAAAACATCTGCGGATTCTTTTTTTACGTCGGTTATTTTATAACCGACGTAAAAAAGCCTTCAAAAACCGCGTTTGTTACGTCGGTTATTCAATAACCGACGTACAAAAGCCTTCGCAAACCGCGTTTTTTTACGTTGGTTATTGTTATAACCGACGTCAAAAACGAAGCCGCGCGATTAATAACGTCGGTTATAATAATAACTGACGTTAAAGGTGTACCGAATACAAATATTTACGTCGGTTAATAAATAACCGACGTAAAAAACCTCGTTTTACATATTATGACGTCGGTTTATATAACCGACGTAAAAAATGGTGACGTAAAAAACGTTTTCTGCACTAGTGCTCTTACCATTTCAAATTCATATGTGACATCATTAACATCATCGTCATCACCGACTCTTAAATGTGGGGTGTCGTCATCGATACTCATGTCTCTTTGTAAAAAAGATTGATTTTGAGTACTCTCTTGAAAAACTTCAATTCTTTGCACATCAGTGAAAGCACATTCACTTTGACTAAACTGATTTTCTCGAATTTTGATTTTTATTATACTCCACCAATCAGTCAAGTCTCTTGATGTAGCACAGTACTTTGCGTAATAAACTTGATGTGTCTGTTGAGCCAATAAGAATGGTTCATTTACTGCGAGAACACTTTTACATTTAATATCGATAATTCCATAAGTCAGATGAACACGCACGCCTCTCTCTGTATCCAACCATCGACATTTGAACATGGTTATGTAATGTTGTCCAAGATAACAGAGTTCAATGATTTCATCAAGTATGCCATAAAAGTCAACTTCATTTTCTCGATGATGAGATCCTCTCAAGCTAACTCCATTGTTCATTGTTTTTTTTTGATTCCCCATATGCATGTGTATGAAATCGAAATCCATTCACCACATATGCATTATAAGTTTTAACAAGTTTGAAAGGTGGGTTACTCAATATACACAGCCGTTTGTCAATTTTATCAGCATGTCGAGACACCTGAAAATTTGTGAAATAATTATCAATATAGTAAAATATACATTGAATGAGTTGCTAAAAGATAAAGAATTTATGTTACCAGTTTTTGAAACCACTGAGAGAAATTTTTCTGTCGGCGTTCTTCGAGAGCAGCTGCTGTAATTTGTGGAATTTGTTTCTTGATATGATTATCATACAACCTATAAAAAACAAAGTTATTTAATATAATATAAATGATAGAATAAGTGATATAAACACTTACAGTACAACTGATGTCATCTCTTCACAGTAGAGCAGAACATACGTATGAGCTCTGTGATGTTCATCATCTGAAAGCCAGCGTTCATAAACTCCACCAAAACCAAGCTCTGGCTGGTTGAAAACAAATAATTGATTGTCGATTTCATCAATATTCTTCTTGTTCCGTCCCATTCGGTTGTGTTTTGAAGGATACTCAGATTCAAAATAATGGGAGCAGAAAAAAGATATTTCCTCTTGCAAATAAGCTTCTGCAATAGATCCTTCAACAGATGCTTTGTTACGTACTTTTCATTTCAATTTTTACATGCATCTTTCAAATGGGTACATCCATCGAAACTGTACTGGACCTCCACATTTGGATTCATATGGAAAATGTAACATCAAATGTTCCATTGAGTCGAAGAAAGACGATGGAAATATTTTTTCCAGTTTACATATAATTACAACAACATCTTCTTCAAGTTTGAATAGGCATCATAATCTACTGTAGCTGCACAAATTTCCTGAAAAAAATGAGACATGACTGTTATGGAATCCCAAATCACAGAATTCAACAGACCTCTTAATCCAATGGGTAGAAGTCTTTCCATTATAACATGACAATCATGACTTTTTAATCTAGTAATATGACCATTCTTTACACATCTACCCAAATTAGAAGCACAACCATCTGGAAGTCTCAAATCTGCAATCCACTGACAAAATAATAAACGGTTTTCTTTAGACAGTGTATAAGCTTCTTTTGGTTTCAGTAACCTTTCTGTTCTGACATTCTCAAACAGTTCCAGTTCTGGACGCCTGCAAATTTGGGCAAGATCTAAACGTGCATTTACATTGTCTTTGCTCTTTCCTGGCTTATCCAAAACTGTATGAAACAAATTATCAAAACAGTTCTTCTCAATATGCATGACATCCAACATGTGGCGGACCAACAAATCAGATCAATATGGAAAATCCCAAAATATGCTACGTTTAATCCAATTGTGTTCTTTCCCAAAACCAGAAATTTTCTGTTGGTTTATTGTGGGACCAAAAGTGATGGAAGGTAATGAAAATACAACTGATTTTAACTCCGAACCTGATAGCATTTTTAGAGGTCCATCCCTTTCAACTGTTCCTTTTCTGAAATGAGATATGTTTCTACGAAAAGGATGCTCAACTGGAAGAAATCTACAATGACAGTCAAAATAACAAGGTTTCTTTCCATGAATAAGCATAAATGTTTTGTTCTATCCCATACAGTAAGGACATGATTTCTGACCATGTGTACTCCAGCCAGATAACATCCCATAAGCCGGGAAGTCACTAATTATCCACATCAATGTTGCTCTCAGTATGAAATTCTGTTTCATAGCAACATCATATGTACTAACACTAGTACTCCATAATAAACTTAATTCATCAATCAATGGTTTCAAATAAACATCAATATTCTTCTTCGGATGTCCTGGAATTAGTAAAGTCAAAAAGATATATGGCTCCTTCATCAACATCCATGGAGGTAAATTTTACGGAGTAAAAAAAACAGGTCAACATGAATATTGACTACCATAAGATCCGAACGGACAGAAACCATCAGTGGAAAGGCCCAGTCGAACATTTCTAGCTTCTAAAGAAAAGGATGGATTCACTCTATCAAAATGTTTCCATGAATCACCATCGGCTGGATGATTCAAGCTTTTATCGGTTGAAATATTCGCTTTATGCCATGACATCATTGTCGTTGTATTCTTATACATGAATAAATGCTGAAGTCTGGATGTAAGCAGAAAATATCTCAACTGTTTTATAGGAATCAAACCAGACTTCCCATGTCGCCCTTCTTTATATCTCAGTTGCCCACATGTCGGACAACTATCCAACGACTCATTTTCCCCAAAATATAAAATGAAGTCATTTGAACATGCATGAATCTTCTGACAAGTAAGTCCCAAATTTCGAACCAGCCTCTTACTCTCATAGTAATTTGCAGGCAAAACATTTCCTTCGGGTAACAGTGTTTTATGCAAAGAAAATATCTGGTCAAAACAGGTGTTTGACATTCCGTTATCTGATTTGATAGCCATAAATTTTGCAACTGCTTCTAATTTGCTCATCTTGCAGCCAGGATATAATGCATCCTCAGCAGACCTCAACAACTCATAAAATTCAGACGGTGCCAACTTAGTATTTGAAGCTATATCAGCCGGAGTTTCTGTATGTTGAACAGATGAACCTGCAACATCATGTACTAAATCTTGAAACCGGGATGGATCCGGAATCAAGTTGGTATCACCTACTCTGGAACTGCGTTCACCGTGCTGATACCAAAAAATATAATCTGGTTGAAAACGAAAACGCAAGAGATGTCCCCCCACTTTGTCAAATGTGTCAAATGTTCTCAATGCACATTTTCTACAAGGGCATTTTATTTTGCCTTCTGAAACAAATTCTGGATTTGATGCTGCACATGATAAAAAAGTCTCCACACCCTCTATATATACTGGATTTAAACCAGAACCGTTTGGATTTCTACGTTGATTTATCCATATGCGGTCATCTAATAATGACTGTTGACGACCTCGTTGTTCCATATTTTTCTATAAAATATAAAAGCATTACTGGTTTTGAATAATTTGTTAGAAAAAACACTCAAGCAAGGATAATTATAGAGTTTACATCAGACACGACTGATGCAAACTTTTTATTGAGATAGACCTAAAAATTGACCCTTTAAGAATTGAATATGTTGAGAATAAAGCAAAACCTGTTACAAATATTGATAATTTTAATATTATATAATTTTTTTATTATTTTAATAATACTAATATTATTTTTTCATAAATATTAATTATATAATAATAACATTATTACATTATTAGTATATTTTATTATTAATATTAAAATAATATAATTTTCTATATTATATACAATTCTCCTTTCATCTGTGTGTTTAACATTTTGTCTCCACATGTAATATTTGCATTCACTTTCACCTCTCCATTGGTGAGTAGGTTGATAATTTTGAAAAAGAATGCAAATATTACATGTAGAGACAGAAAACACACAGATGAAAGGAGAATTGTATATAATATAGAAAATTATATTATTTTAATATTAAAAATAAAATATACTAATAATGTAATAATGTTATTATTCTTAATTATTGGTAATTATTCCTAATTATTGGTAATTATTCCTAATTATTGGTAAATATTGGTAAATATTGGTAAATATTGGTAAATATTGGTAAATATTGATAATTATTGGTAATTATTGGTAATTATTGGTAATTATTACTAATTATTGGTAATTATTAGTAATTATTGGTAATTATTCCTAATTATTGGTAATTATTCCTAATTATTGGTAATTATTCCTAATTATTGGTAATTATTGTTAATTATTGGTAATTATTGTTAATTATTGGTAATTATTCCTAATTATTGGTAATTATTGGTAATTATTGGTAATTATTCTTAATTATTGGTAATTATTCCTAATTATTTGTAATTATTCCTAATTATTGGTAATTATTCCTAATTATTGGTAATTATTCCAAATTATTGGTAATTATTCCTAATTATTCGTAATTATTCCTAATTATTGGTAATTATTCCTAATTATTGGTAACTATTCCTAATTATTCCTAATTATTAGTAATTATTCCTAATTATTGGTAAATATTCCTAATTATTGGTAAATATTGACAAGTATTGGGAATTATTGGTAAATATTGACACTATTGGCAATTATTGGTAATTATTACTAATTATTATTATTATTACTAATTATTCCTAATTATTGGTAATTATTTCTAATTATTACTAATTATTACTAATTATTGGTAATTATTACTAATTATTGGTAATTATTACTAATTATTGGTAATTATTACTAATTATTACTAATTATTGGTAATTATTGGTAATTATTGGTAATTATTACTAATTATTGGTAATTATTGGAAATTATTACTAATTATTGGTAATTATTACTAATTATTACTAATTATTACTAATTATTAATAATTATTGGTAATTATTGGTAATTATTGGTAATTATTATTAATTTTTGGTAATTATTACTAATTATTACTAATTATTACTAATTATTACTAATTATTACTAATTATTACTAATTATTATTAATTATTTGTAATTATTGGTAATTATTGGTAATTATTAATAATTATTGGTAATTATTACTAATTATTGGTAATTATTACTAATTATTCCTAATTATTACTAATTATTACTAATTATTACTAATTATTACTAATTATTAATAATTATTGGTAATTACTGGTAATTATGAGTAATTATTAGTAATTATTGGTAATTATTACTAATTATTGGTAATTATTACTAATTACTGGTAATTATTGGTAATTATTGGTAATTATTACCAATTATTAGTAATTATTGGTAATTATTGGTAATTATTACTAATTAATGGTAATTATTGGTAATTATTTCTAATTAATGGTAATTATTGGTAATTATTTCTAATTATTACTAATTATTGGTAATTATTACTAATTATTGGTAATTATTACTAATTATTGGTAATTATTACTAATTATTAGTAATTATTGGTAATTATTGGTAATTATTACTAATTATTACTAATTATTGGTAATTATTACTAATTATTGGTAATTATTACTAATTATTGATAATTATTACTAATTATTACTAATTATTGGTAATTATTACTAATTATTACTAATTATTGGTAATTATTGGTAATTATTACTAATTATTACTAATCATTGGTAATTATTACTAATTATTACTAATTATTGGTAATTATTACTAATTATTACTAATTATTGGTAATTATTACTAATTATTACTAATTATTGGTAATTATTGGTAATTATTTATAATTATTAATAATTATTGGTAATTATTACCAATTATTGGTAATTATTACTAATTATTAGTAATTATTGGTAATTATTGGTAATTATTACTAATTATTGGTAATTATTGGTAATTATTTCTAATTATTACTAATTATTGGTAATTATTACTAATTATTGGTAATTATTACTAATTATTAGTAATTATTGATAATTATTGGTAATTATTACTAATTATTACTAATTATTGGTAATTATTACTAATTATTGGTAATTATTACTAATTATTGGTAATTATTGGTAATTATTGGTAATTATTACTAATTATTACTAATTATTGGTAATTATTACTAATTATTTCTAATTATTGGTAATTATTATTAATTATTACTAATTATTGGTAATTATTTCTAATTATTACTAATTATTGGTAATTATTACTAATTATTACTAATTATTGGTAATTAGTGATAATTATTACCAATTATTACTAATTATTGGTAATTATTGGTAATTATTACTAATTATGGATAATTATTGGTAATTATTACTAATTATTGGTAATTATTGGTAATTATTACTAATTATTGGTAATTATTACTAATTATTGCTAATTATTACTAATTATTGGTAATTATTACTAATTATTGCTAATTATTGGTAATTATTAATAATTATTACTAATTATTGGTAATTATTGGTAATTATTACTAATTATTCCTAATTATTGGTAATTATTACTAATTATTACTATTTATTACTAATTATTACTATTTATTACTAATTATTGGTAATTATTACTAATTATTGGAAATTATTACTAATTATTGGTAATTATTGGTAATTATTGGTAATTATTACTAATTATTGGTAATCATTACGAATTATTACTAATTATTGGTAATTATTGGTAATTATTGGTAATTATTACTAATTATTGGTAATTATTCCTAATTATTGGTAATTATTCCTAATTATTTGTAATTATTCCTAATTATTGGTAATTATTCCTAATTATTGGTAATTATTCCTAATTAGTGGTAATTATTCCTAATTATTGGTAAATATTGACAATTATTTGCAATTATTGGTAAATATTGGTAATTATTGGAGAAAATATTGACAAATATTGGCAATTATTGAATATTGGGAATTATTATTAATTATTACTAATTATTAGTAATTATTACTAATTATTGGTAATTATTATAAATTATTACTAATTAATGTTAATTATTTCTAATTATTATTAATTAATTCAAATTAATTTTAATTTTTCATAATTACTGCTAATTAATTGTAATTACAGCTAACTATTTTAAATTAATTAGTGTTTAATTGTCTCTAATTACTTTTAATTATTAATACTTATTCATAATTATTTCTAATTAGAAATCAGAAAAAAAAAATCTAAAAATTTAAATTAAATAAATAAAATAAATATTAAATTAAAATTCAGATAAAAACCTTAAACTTGATGTCAATGTCGAGCCGCTGTAATTGTAGAACACCACCAACTGAATCCTCGAAGTCGGAAAAAAAAATTTACAACTGAAAATTGTAAAAGATTCAGAGTTGAAAAATTAAAACGGTTGAGAGTTGAGAGTGAGAAAATTGTAATGGTTGGCAGTATTTATAGGTTAAATTAATTGCGCCGGGCTTTTTTGCGACGGAAATCCCGTCGCAAATAACGATATTTGCGACGGGACCCGTCACAAATAACCCTGGCCGCATTTAATTATGGGCGGCATTAAAACGGTTATTTGCGATGGGCCCCGTCGCAAATAGTCTTTAACCGCCGCCGGTTATTTGCGACGGGGATAGAACCCCGTCGCAAATAACCCTGACCGCATTTAATTATGGGCGGCATTAAAACGGTTATTTGTGATGGGTCCCGTCGCAAATA
Organism: Viscum album; assembly: GCA_963277665.1. Taxonomy (NCBI): domain Eukaryota; kingdom Viridiplantae; phylum Streptophyta; class Magnoliopsida; order Santalales; family Viscaceae; genus Viscum; species Viscum album. The sequence goes on from OY728164.1 coordinate 1,183,338,989, forward strand.
ATTCCTGCCGCCGCCGGTTGTTTGCGACGAGGTTCTATCCCCGTCGCAAAGAAACTTCACGCGGTTTGGCGCGCATTTCGCGCCAAACTATTTGCGACGGGTAAAAAAACCCGTCGCAAATACTCCTTTGCGAAAGGTATTTACGACGGGAATAATTCCCGTCGCAAATACCCCGTCGTTATTAACCATTTTTCTCGTAGTGTATAGATGTAAATGCATTAGTGGTGATCCCTCGTGCTTATTATTATTATTATTATTATTATTAAACCATGGAGATTGGTAGTTGGACGATGGATAAGGGGCTTGTTGAGCAGGACGTTTCGCTTTCCCTTACATCGAGTGTTGAGCATGACATCTCACACCGTTACACTTATATTTGTATGGTGGGAATGACGTTCCACGTTCCCTTGCTTTGGGTGTTCCGCATGACGTCTCAACCCACCTATCTCGAGTGATGAGCATGACGTCTCGCATTCATCATGAGATTCCGGGATTGTACCCCTTGCTTGAGCCTATAGTTTGTTAGACTATTTATGGACGCCTGAGTTATGCCCTGAGTCCAACTGGCACCTAGTATCCATGTATATGCCTACTTATGTCCTCACGTACTTAGTGCATGCACTTGTATACAGTATATAACTATATATATATATAATATTACTTATATATATATATATATGGTACTCAAATCAGACATATTCTGGCCTACGTCGAAGCAGGGAGAGTCTTTTAGGTGTCCTGATGGGACCTGAGCCGATTGGTATTTATTTGCTTAACATTGTTTATATTTGCTTTACCCGCACACTTCTATTGCTATGTACTCTAGCTAAATTATTTCTAGACATCGTTGGTGGTGACATACTAAGTTTATCTCACACCCTACTCGGGTCGCCTTTGGTACCCGAGTAGAATTCATGTTTGCGGGTATGGATAAGAGAAAGCACCCTACTACAGATGCTTGATCTATTTTACTTATAACTTAGAGAATGGGAGTAGAGGACCAAGTATATGCTCATGATACTAGTGGAATAGTCTTTTGCCCTTTTTGTATTTTTGTATAGTATATGTATATGTTTGTACCCTGTTTCACTTTTTGTATATCAACATGACATGACATCATTGTATATGACTCATCCTATGGGATTTTGGTATTATTATAGTTGCTTGGTTATTTATGTTTCCGCAGTTTATTATTGTATTATTTCTGATATGCCATCTATTTCATTATGCTTACGTTGTTGTCTATTTATTCATTATATCTAATGTGACACTCTGATATGAGGGTATAGTCTCTCCATTGTACCACCATAGACCCTCACTGCTATTCAGCAGCCTCTGCCATACGAGGAGGTGCGCTTGAGGCCATGTCACCCACCAGCTCGGGGTACTGGTTAAGTAGATCCCAGATCAAGATGTTATAGTATCGGTAAAGGATGAGTGTGGGCTACAAAAACCATTTTATAGGGGTGGTACTAAAATCATCCTCTATACATGCCTGGGACGCTCCTTCCCTAAAATTGGCACAATTGAATCGTTTTGGGGAACTGATGATGTTTGTGTGGGGTTCACATACCAAGCTTCTGGAATTTTATCCAGTAAATACTAATGGTAACAAGTGTGGAGTATGAGCATAAAAGTATGGGAAATTAAAAAAATTACCATTGGATCGATGTCATGACATCGACATTGGTGAAGCACCACGTGATTATCAACATGAGGATCTCATGTGAATTAAATAAGCATAATAAATAAAAATCCAAACTATACCTGGTTTGATTTTGATTGAATGTGTGTTTCTCTCATTGGAAGAGATTTTCGCTTGAAGGAACCAAAGCCAAAACCTTCTAGACCATCCAAACATGCTTCAAAACCTTTATGGATAACTGAACTTCAAAATCAGGGAGCTATCCAGAGAATCAAAGTCTCTTTTGACTTCAACTTGATTGTGTGAGCACTGTTTCTTGGACTCGGGAAGGCGTTCTTGGATCGGGGTACTCAAAACCTCCCTTTATCTCTATGGAACTTAAGAGAGATGAGATATATTCTCTCAAAATCTTGGGTGGAACCATGACTAGAATTAGGGTTTAATTTTTACTTATATATGTTGTTTTAACTTATGAAAATTACACATTGGCCCTTCATTAAGTCAACCCTTCCAAATTAAACCATATTCGACACTTATGACCAAGTGAACATATAAAAAACATCATAAATATGTTATCACACACTTGTAACATTAAAATATGTTACGTGATAAAATACAGGTCATTGACCTGACAATTCTCTCCCATAAAATATTAAACAAACCTTGAATAAATATTTATTCACATAAATATTTTTCTTTTATATTCACTTAAAACTTGTGAATACCTAGAGTAAATAAATTGGACACATGTTATTCTAAACTTTAATAATAATGAATTTATTTGTTTCTTTTGATCATTCAAACTTGGACATAAATCGACCCCCATTATGGGGCCCACAATGTCCTAAACTTCAATTCATTAGAATTAGACAACCTTCTGAATATGATTTATGTGTGATCCTCTAGTCCCCTATCATGATATCAATACGTCATACTCATAGAGTAAGAGTGGTATCTAGAAACACATCATAGCCCCTAAGGAGATAAGGTTTAGTCCAAGAAATGAAAACCACCTACAAGTATGCTCTTTGTAATATAATCCATTTGTCTCATGTTATCTCCTAAAGAAGGATGCATCATTTGTGTCACCATCCATACCTACTTTACTTCTTCTTTTATTAACCATTACAAAAGAACTTACCTTCTTCTACCATGGATATTGATTTAATAAAGGTACTGACATCCTTATTAACTAGGCTTGAGATATCTCTTCCTCTACTTGGAAGCGATAACTTTTATCTTGCTCATTCAATCAATTCCATACCACCAATGACGCACCTGATGCAATCTACCTCTTTGTAAACATAAATACCATGGTTTTCATTTCGCATCAACATACACGATCAAATGATGTGCATTGATAATGAATTAAAGTGTAATGTCTCAGACCCTCCTGGTCCATTACTTTGTCAGATTCTAGTGTTTGGGGTGTCCTGGACACCATCGGTGAGTCAGGAGAGCGTCAGTGTCGGTGGCAGGGTGTCACTGTGGTGTCACCTATCAGTGCCCCCGATCGGCCTCACCGATCGGTGTCTCCCCGATCGACCTCACTGATCGGACTCACTGATTGGTGTCGCACCCAAACGGTGCCACCATGGGGTGTCGGGGTTCTTTCCCCGATTTTCCCGTAACACCTCTTTTAAGTCTTTTTTACCTCTTTTAAAGTAATTTAAGGCCGTTTTAAAGCCCATAAATGATGTTTTAAATCCCCTGATAGTGGGGCGACCCTTGACTTTCCAAAACGTGTGTCCATTTTCTTCAGTGTCACACCCTTTGGTGTATTTTCCAGTTTCGCCACTCTTACGTGTTTCTCTCCGTTTTAAGGAAATCCATCAACTCACATTCGTCTGCTGGTCTATCTCCACCATCTCCAAGGAGAATTATTAAATCCCAATAAATTCTAACATGTGCAATCACCCATCCGCGTGGTTAAACCACGATCCACTTTTTAAGAACTTTGATATTTCACATCCCATAACTCTAGGATCAGGCCTTTTATCACACTGAGATCTTCTTCTTCCTTGGTCTATTTTTCCTTGGTGTGCTTGGAGTCCTTCCTCTGGAGACGAATCGTGCGCCCGTGCTGGATCCCTTCCTGCCCAGCCTTGGAGTCCTTGGAGTTCTTCCTCTGCAAGTCACGTATCCCTAGTTCTTGGCGCGAAGAGAAAAATTCGATCCTTGATCATCCAAGTATGGGTTTTTCCTTTGTCTCTCTTTACTGTGCCTCATACGGGGTGGGTATGATGATGATCCTTCGAGACCTATATGAAACCGACCTTAACAAAGATAATAAATAGACTTTTAAAGGATGAAGGTGTGGGAAATTTTATGATGTTGCGGTGTTATTCCTTTGTTTTTGTATCGTGAATTGTATGGGATTATGTCCACTGAAAATCGTGGTTGTTGGTAGTATTTTCTTGCGCACTAATGAAGCTCTGTTTTTCTGGATAATCTGGTGATTGAATGACAGTAATGTGGAAACTAGTTAATCACGTAAAATTGGTTGATTAAATGGATGCATGATGAATAAGAGCTTATGTGTGATCACCCTAGTTAACTAAATGGAAATATGGAACTTAATTAATGATGTGGATAAATTTGAAAACTTTCTTGTTCTGTTCTAGTAATACGCATGGTTGTTCTATTTAATGTTTGTGGGGTGACTTAAAAAGGGGGGTGGAATGTTATGGTTGAGAAGTTGTTGGCCTATGAATCTGAGTCCGCGTGGAGCTGGTATGTTGGGTCTTGGTTTGGTTCCAGTACTTCGAGGGATCTCATGGATCTCTTTTGATGTTGTTACTTTACAAGAGAACCGGGTGTGAATGCTTAAATGTCACTTGGTCGTTTTTCCTTTAGTTGTTGTTTTGGCTTGTGGTTATGCTTGTTAGTTGCCCGATAGTAGAGGAATGTTTTAAATGGAATCACTTGAACATGATAATGATAACAGGTATGATGGGGAATTGTTTTTTGGAGATGGGTTGTACTCTGGTTGTGGTTGTTGTGCACTTGTGCATGTAGCGGTAACAACAAAAGTTGTCACATGTGGGCTGGTTGTTAGTTTCAGAACCCTTAGGTTGGGATGAGTGCTTTTTTACCTATATGTATACAATTTAGTTATTGTGTTTCTTATATGAACCCCACCCATGTTGAGCACTTCGTGTCGAACACCCCCATTTCACAGGGGAGGGTGTTTTTTCCAACATTCTTATGAGTGGATGGTTATTAGCACCTTTATACTCCCTCTCCTAGGTATCCCAAGATTCTTTAGGCAGGCTTTGATGACCTAAGGTTTATCATGGCCCAAGACTCTTTGGGCAGGGTGTGTGTGGTGGTTGGCCCAGGTGTGTGCAGACATGTTTTTTTTTCAAGTTTATTTGGGATGAGGCCCAGGTGTCTTCGGGTGTGGCAGTGGTTATGTTGGCCCAGGTTTTTGTGGGTGCATTTATGTGTGGTTATGGTGGACCAAGTGTCTGCAGGCGGGATGCGTGGTTGTGGTGGCCCATAAGGTTGTTGTTGGGGCGGCAGTGAGACTGCAGTGGAACCTGTGGGGGAGGTCTGGCGCATAGGATGTCCTAAATAACTAGTAGGGAAGCGGTGTGGGGTACCCAAATATCTATCTGTTATTACTATTGCTTTACCAGACTTGTGTTATTTGGGGAGTGTGCCTTGGTGAAGCTGGATGGATAGTTTCCTTAATATGTGTTTTGGTTACCACTTTTCTCACGAGGCATTAGAATGCCTCCCCACTTGTGCACAAGGTCTTTTGGTTTTCCCTACTTAGTATACCTATATACTCACCCTATGTATATAAAATTGCTTTCAGGTTTCCAGGAGGACTTTGAGGACTGTGACAGACCTTACTAGCTCGGATTTTGGGATAGTGGTCATTGTTGCTTTTCTTTTCTTTTGGTACTTCCTTTCAGAGTTTCATGTACTTGTATCAGTTTATATTGAACATGTATATGAGAATGAATTTTTGGATTTACTTTTACTTTTATTCCTTACAGTTGTTTGGGTTTACCATATTATCTCCTAATATTGTTCTATAAAAAGGGTAATTCCTTCCATATTACGTGAGATTTTATACCCTTGGTGCTAGTTTCCACTCTAGGGACAATTGAAGGAGGGACTTGGGGGGTCATTATATCTCCTTCAACTTGAAGAAGGAAGGGTCTGGCAGCTTGTTGTCACTTCCCTCATCTTGGTGAAGGTGGGTCGTGAAAGAATGGTATCAGAGGATGATGGTTGAGATATAGGATGGAGTTAAAGGTTAGTCATATTGAGGATTGCATGGGATGGTAGGACAACAGTGTTAAGCAATCTTGGTGCGTGAAATAGGCCAGGGAAGACTGACTAGGAAACAAGATTTTAGGGCCCCCCGTGATCCGATGTAAGGACTCTGGACCTACCGAATGACCAAGTGAGGCTACACTGATTGTAGGGTTGAGACCCTAGGAAAGGTACATGCATAATAATGACTTGTGTTCTTGTGTGTCTTGGGTGTTTTGGGAATTTAAAAAAAAGTTTAAACAAAACTTTAAAGGAATCTTCTACACTACTCGGGCTTAGACATTCCTTGTTTACCTTGCAGTTATGGCACCCGAATGATGTCCACAAGTAGTGTGGGTGATCAAGGCCCAGTAGGTTGATTTGGTCGATCAACGGAGGGATGATCGAGAGGAGGAGGATGACCAGTGGCAGAAGATACTTCATTCCTTTCAGTAGCAGACCCTCGGGAAGTACGAGGGCAGCGTCTCAGACATGCGGATGAAGAGATAGCTTGAGGAGCTGGTGATAGCTTTTAGCTTGATCCAAGCTCTGGTAGATTATTGGGTTCCTCTGGCTGTGAGCCAGATGCAGGTAGTGGCATGTTAGTGGTGGACGCTCTATCTCGGGGAGAAGAAAGAAACTGAGGTTTTATGGACTGGCTTCAAGAAGGAGTTCCAAGAAGAATTCCTTTCTTCCACGATGAAGGATGAAAAGAGGAAATAGATTCTCTCCCTTAAACAAGGGATTATGATGGTAAGGTATTTGGGAATCAAGTTTAAGGACCTCATTCATTTCGATCCAGACCTCTTTCCGGACGAGGAGTTGTGAGCAAGGCGCTTAGAGGAGGCACTCCGACATTCACTTCAATATGTTGTTACTCCCTTCACTCTATCGATGTACTTGGAGGTTCAAAAGAAGGTTGAATTGGTGGAGAGGATGTGCACATTGGGAGGTGTGCCACGATAGGGGAGCCAGTTGAGTTCATCAAAGGGGAACGTCGTCAGCAGCAGGCCTCCAACATCAGGACCTTCTAGGTTTCGGCCGATGGGGAGCAGGCCTCAGCAGTTCCAGTTTTGATCTCCCAGTCCTTGCCTTTTCTCCATGTGCCTAGGAACGAGGTGATTCATCTGTGGTAGCTGTGGGAACCTTTAGAATTAGTGCCCAGAGCGAGTGCAGTATAGTGGGGGTGGGAAGGTTTAACGCCCACCTCAACAACACCAGTTGTTAGCCAAACCTTTTTAGCAGCAGCAGCAGGGACAGTGAGCTCCCACTCTACCGAGGGTAGATAGTAATAAAGGAGGCCAACCTCAGGGCGCTCCTTAGGAACCTCAACCAGGGCATGTTTGGGGAGACGGACAATAGCCGAGGGGAAAAGGAGCTAGGCATGGGTAGTTGCACGCCGCTAAGGCAATAGTTCCAGTAGGGCCAGAGGTTGTTCGAGGTACAATCAGTTTTTTTAGTACTTTTGTCTATGCCTTGTTTGATTCCGGAGCTTCGCACTCCTTCATTGCACTGAGTCATCTCATGCCTTGGGTTTAGACGTAGAGAGACTTTCCATGCCCCTGGCATTGAGCACACTAGTTGGAGCTCAGACCAGCCTGTTTGATGTTTTTCGAGGATGCATACTGATGTTGGTGTCACATAAGTCTGGTGGGGATCTCTTTCTACTGAAAATACATCCATATGATGTCATAATGGGCATTAATTGGTTTTTTTTCTATGCACTCTGTTATCAACTGCTTCTGGAGAAGGTTTGTGTTCTCAGATATGGGCGGCTAGCACGTAGCTTTCGTTGGTGAGCAGGGTTGCCAGGAGGATAGCCGGCGTGTGGAGCCCCTTCTTTCCTTGTTTGTCAAGTTGTCAGTGGAGTCGGCAGACGTAGAGATGGTAAAATTTATGTGTATTGTTAGTGAGTTCCTAGACATCTTCCCCCAAGAGGTTGTGACTCTACCCCCTCGACGCGATGTTGAGTTCGGGATAGACTTACAACTCGGTGCCCACCCGATTTCGATGGCTCCCTATCAGATGGTGCCTTCTGAGTTTCAAGAGTTATGGATACAGGTTGATGACCTGATGAAGAAGGGTTTTATCAAACAAAGCACATCACCATGGGGTGCTCCAGTCTTGTTCACAAAGAAGGCAGGCAGTGGTCTCAGGATATGCATAGACTACTAAAGTTTGAACCATGTAACAATCAAGAATGGTTACCCCCTCCCGAGGATTGATGAACTTTTTGACCAGTTGAAGGGGGAAGGTTGGTTCTTTAAGATTAAACTACGGTCTGGATATCACCAGTTGAGGGTGAAAGATAGTGACATCCAGAAGACTGCTTTCAAATGAATATATAGGGACTTTGAGTTCGTGTTCATGTTGTTCGACATTACGAATACACCAATTGTGTTCATGGGGCTCATAAAATATATTTTCCATGAGTATCTAGGCTAGTTTGTAGTCGTGTTCATCAAAAAAATCCTGATCTGCTTAAGATTAGAGGAGGATCATGCCGAGCATCTAAGGACGGTTTTGGAGGTCCTCCAACACCACCAGATCTATGGGAAGTTGTGCAAGTGTAAGTTCTGGACATGAGAGGTGTACTTACTTGGACACGTGGTGTCCTAGAAGGGGATAGCGGTGGACCCATAGAAGGTCGAGGAGGCTGTTTCTTAGACATCACCCAAGAACGCGGCAGAGGTTCTTAGTTTCATGAGATTGGCAGGTTACTACCGAAGGTTCGTACTTGACTTCTCTCGAGTTACAAAACCTTTGACGGCCTTGACCAGGAAAGACTAGGCTTTCATATGGAGTGATCAGTTCCAAACAGCTTTCAGTTATCTGAAGGGGAAGCTGGTTAGTTCCCTGACGATGAGGTTTCCAAAGGAAGGGGTAACGTTTGAAGTGTTTTGTGATGCTTCCATTCTAGGCTTGGGGTGTGTACTGATACAGCAACAGGGAGTGATCTCTTACGGTTCTAGGTAGTTACATCCTCCCGAACATAACTACGCCACCCACAACATGGAACTTGCAGTGGTTGTGTTCTCACTGAAGTTGTGGCATCATTACCTCATCGGGGAACGTTTCATGGTCTTCATAGATCACAAGATCTTAAGGTATGTCTTCACCCAGAGAGACATGAACTTGTGACAGTGGAGGTGGATAGAGTTTCTTCAAGACTACGAATTTGAGATCCCCTACACCTTAGGAAAGGGGAACATGGTGGCCGATTCTTTGAGAAGGAATTCACATAAAGATGTGGTTCGAGAGTCACCAGATTCTTGGAAATCAATGGAGGAGTTGGATTCTTTACATCTGGGCATGAGAGTGGAGGATGGTAGAAGCTGTCTGTTTCAGATGACAGTATAATATTCCTTGGTATGAAAGGTGGGGGAGTCTCAGTGGGGAGACTTGGAGGCTTAAGTGATGTGTGATCGTGTTAGTCAGGGTAATGCTCCAGAAGGATGGATGGATGATGGTCAGAATCAGATGTTTTTCCATAGGAAGTTGTTTGTCCCAAAGGCAATGCGCAAGAGAGTTCTCAGTGAGTTCCATAACTCACCCCCAGCAGTACACCCAGGAGTCTCCAAGATGTATCGGGGATTGAAGGGTCAGTTTTGGTGGCCCAGAGTGAAGCAAGCAATGGCAGAGTTTGTGACAAAGTGCCTCGTGTGTTAGTAGGTGAAGGATGAACATCGTTTTCTCGATGGTCTGTTGCATCCCTTAGATGTTCCCGAGTGGAATTAGGATGACGTCTCAATGGATTTTGTTATAGGACTACCCAAAGATGAGGGAGGCTATGATTCCATCTGGGTAATGGTGGACTGTTTGACAAAATCGGCTCACTTCTTAGTAATTAAGGAGTCAAGCGCAGTGGATGCCTTAACACAGAAGTATGTGGGTGAAGTTGTACGGCTACACAGAGTTCCCATAACCAAAATTTTAGATCGGGATACACGCTTTAATTCATGAGTCTAGAAGGGATTACAGTGTTCTTTTGGCACCCAGCTATGCCTTATCACTGATTTCCACCCTCAGACGGATGGGCAGATAGAGAGGACCGTCCAAATGTTGTAGGATACGTTACGAGCTTGTGTTCCGGACTTCGGAGGATCATGGGTATGACACTTGCCTCTGGTATAGTTTTCCTACAACATAGATATCACTCTACCATTGGTATGACACTATTTGAAGCCTTGTACAGAATACCGTGTTATTCACTCGTATGATGGACAGTGGTTGGGGTGGCAGGTGTTTTTGGCCCGGTGGTGGTGCAGAGCATGACGGAGAAGGTTCAGCTTGTGCATGAAAGGATGAAGGCAGATCAGGACCGGAAAAAGTCATATACAGATCATAGGAGGAGACCCTTGGAGTTTGAGGTTGGGGACCACATGTTCTTGAAGGTATCCCCTCAGCATGGACAATAGAGGTTTAGCAGGGGAAGTAATCTTTCTCCTAGGTTCATCGGGGCCTTTGAGGTGTTGAGACGAGTCAATGAGGTGGCATATCAGCTGGTGTTACCACCATGGTTAGAGAGGATCCACAACATCTTCCATGTATCTCAGCTCTGTCGGTATCTACATGATGAATCCGACGTCCTTGACTGGGGAGAGTTGGATATCGAGGAGGATGCGACGTTCATAGAGCGATTGGTGAGAATCGAGGATCGTAAGGAGAAGGTGATTCGTGGATGAACCATTCCTTTGGTTCTTGTGTTGTGGATGCATGGTGGCCTCGAGGAGAGTACCTAGGAATAGGAGGCACAAATGTGTTCCTAGTACCCAGAGTTATTCTGAGTTTTGATCTTATGTTTGCTTTGTGCCTGACTGTGATGTAATGCTTGACCTTGTTTGTCATAAGATGGGTTTTTTCCCTTGTTCTCTGAATGTGTGTGAAAAGTCCTGACTGTGGGGAGGGGATAACCTGATCCCTAATCAAGACACATTAATGTGGATGTGATTAAACCCGTGTGGGAAAGTTATTTCCACCCAAAGCAGATAGTATCTTGACATGGAGGAAGGAACTCCATAATCCATATGTCTAGACAGTGTGGTTTTTTGTGTTGTGTGGTTACTAAGTGTTCCCATAGTTGTTCAGGAGATAGATAAGAGAGGTTTTCTTGGATGTTGAGGTTTTTTACTGGTTTCAAACAACTATAGGGTGGATTTACCCTAAGAGGTATCTTACGATGTGGTTGTTCAGACCCCTCTCTTTTTTTCGGGTTTAGTCTTGATTCTTGAGGATGAGAATAGTTTGAGAGGTATCTAATGCAATGGTCTGGACCCTACTGGTCCATTACTTTGTCAAATTCTACAGTTTGGGGTGTCCTGGACACTATCGGTGAGTTAGGAGGGCATTAGTGTCAGTGCCAAGGTGTCATTATGGTGTCACATATCGGTGCTACTGATCAGCGCCCTCGACTGGTGTCGCACCCAAATAGTGTCATCGTGGGGTGTCGGGGTTCTTTCCCCAGTTTTCTTGTAACGCCTCTTTTAAGTCTTTTTACCTCTTTTAAAGTGGTTTAAGGCCGTTTTAAAGCCCCTAAATGATGTTTTAAACCCCCTGAGAGTGGGGAAACCCTTGACTTACCAAAAAGTGTGGCCTTTTTATTCGGCGTCACACCCTTTGGTGTGTTTTCTAATTTTTCCCCTCTTACATGTTTCCCTCCATTTTAAACAGAGGTTTTTTTATCCTTGTCACAAAATATTATAGTTATTAAAATAATGAAAGTGACATTTTTAGGTTTTCCTTACATAAAGTATTGTAAAGGTCGCAATCATGACCATATGGAAACAAAAGGTCAAATATTAGATTTTTTTTATGATTATGGATGAAACATACTCATCCAATAAAAATATGGAAATTGTTAGGGTTTTGTTTTAGACCTTATCAAATTATTTTTACCATTAATTATCTCATTTTACTTATACTGTGGTAACAGATATTCACTATAGTTACTATTCATAATGACCCAAAATAAAAGGGAACTATTTATAAAATTTGGTCTAACCAATTAAGAATATGGAATCCATTTTATAATATTCATAACACAAAAGTGGTAAAATTTAATTTAAGATTAAACAGGTAAAACGTGACGAAAAATGATTTTTGAGAAAAATGCATTTTTCAAGTAATATATGATCTTATTTTAACTCTATTACTAGAAATCATCATTATATGATTTTCAATTGATAAAAATAGATATATAATCTATACACTTTATTTAAATATTTCATTATTATGTGATGTTTTAATTAATTAAAATGGATAAATTTTATGCACTAAAAATCAGTTTTTAGATAACTGCATTTTCAAGCATGAAAATAAACTTATACCAAAATCATAAAAATTGCGGATTCAAATGAAATTAATTATATTATTCTAAATAAAATGGTTCATATGTCACTTTAAGATTAAACCCAAAATATAATGGGACTTTTAAATTACTTGATTTAATGGAAAGAAATAATAGTATTTGAAAAATCAGTAATTTTCACTACTCATTGAAAAGTCAACCATTTCAAATAAATCCTAAAATTTCACCCCAAGTTAATTTTGATATGATGATTTTAAAAATGTTTTTTACAAAATTTCTAAATGTTTTAGCAATTAATTATAATATTTACTCATAAAAAATTAATAAAGATTATTTTTGAAGGAAACATATTTTTGAAGAATAAGATGACTTTACTAAAAATTGTGTGATTATTTACTAAGGATTTATAAATACATTTTTTAGTTGGTCCTTTATATATATTTCATAAAGAATTTCATTCTATTTAATATCTAGCAATTTAACGACTAGGTTGTAATGGTCATATTAAAATAATAACAACATTTCATGGTTCATTTGGGTTCGGTGTTGCGTGTCATATATGCTATTGAACATAGTTTTATTTTTCAAACATCGAGGTGTTACAATGGTTGCCTATAAGTTTTGGAATTATCTTCTATATGTATAATGTGAGTATTGATGGTGGGGATTATACCTTTTAAATCAGTCGTCTTACAACCTATCACTGGTTTCCTCTATGACAAGACAATGAATAATTTACTTTCTTATTCACTTAAAAGATCAACATTGATGGTGATTGGTAAAGTGTTTGAATCGCCCAAGTAGTTGTATCTCAGGTTTGGAGGAAGATATTTAAGCTCAAGTGTTGTTGATTTTTCAAGTGATGGGGCTAACGATGATAAGTGTTTTCTATCGAGTGGATCAACTATATTTTTGATGAATTCCACTTCTTTTATTGATTCAATTAACTTCTCCTTTTCCTTGGGTAATTCCTCAAGATTCGGTGTTTCCTTTGTTGACACATCTGATTTTTCAATAATATCTAATAAAAGGTAATCAACCACCGAATGTTTTTCCATGTCTTTTAGGACATCAAATGTTAGGTTTTCTTCCTCGAATATAAAAATTAGTTTCCCCTCTTATCCATAAACAAGAACACTACATATAGGTGAGAGGATACTTCCAGGAATGAGTTGGATTCCCTTATATTCTTTAATATCACAGACCTTAAAGTCGGTGGGGAACTAAAAATTATCAACTTTGAAGATAACATCCCTAAAACTGCTTCATTGGTCACCTGTCCATTTACAAGGGAACCCTAGTAGGATTTAATTTTGTAATCCTCAATTCTTCAAGAACTCCATATGGTATTATGTTAACTCTAGCTTTGAGGTCACATAAGGTTATCCCAAACTGAAAACCTCCAATATTACAGGGTATCATGAAACTTCCAGGTTCTCTTAGTTTAGGAATGTATAGATCTTGGTTTTACTGTGGACTTGATCATGTATTAAAACAGTTCCCACATCATCAAATTTTCTATTAGATAGAATCAACTTGAGAAATTTATCATAATAGGGTATTTTCATAATAGCTTCGGCAAAGGGAATTCTAATATGAATCTTTTTGAACATCTCTCAAAATTTTACAAAACGAGAACCCATCTTTTTTTACTTCAGTATTTGTGGGTGTGGAGTGTTGGGAAAGAGGTAAAGCGATGAATGCATAAACAACAACAAAGTGAATGCGTAGCAGAAATACATTTCTTTCCCTCCAAATAGAAGAGGATGCACAACAACCAAAAAAATAAATGTGCAGAAAAATAAATGTTGACGCCGAAATTTTTACATGAAAATTTAAAATGAAAAAACCACAGGACCTAGTCCAGAAAGAGAGATCCACTAAAATAAAGAAGTACACGGTAGTGACTCCCAAAATATAAGGGAATTGAAAAGTAATACTCAAATAAAACCATGGATCAAAGGCAGAGAGAGAAGAAAAATGATCGTCGAACATATCTGATCACCAAATGAATCTCCTTGTATTTTTGGTGCGTCTAAAAGCCTTGACACTGTCTCCTTTTATAAGAAAAAATGTTTGTGTGAAGATTTGTAACTCCACAAAAAACGCTACTTTGACCCGTGTTAAAATCAACTCATTTATTTAGAAACTGTGTCGGAACCATTTGAGAAGGTGCCCAATAAACTACCATGAAACTCAAGTGGGGATCACCGCCAACCCTAAAATTAGTTGGAAAGTCTCAAATTTATCTTTGGGTAAACTCTTGGTCAACATGTCTGACCCATTGTCTTTAGTTTGGGTCTTCTCAAACTCTAACTGTCTCAAATCAAGGATGTTGCAGATCTAATGATACCGAATATTGATATGTTTCGACCTGTCATGAAAAGTGGAATTATTTCCCAAACAAATAGCACTCAGACTATCAAAAAATAAATCATACATCTCCTATTTAAAATTGAGCTCTCAAATAAAATTTTTCATCCACAACAATTCCTTGCATGCCTCTATAGTTGTAATAAACTCTGACTTTGTACTATATAAAGCAACGCATCTTTATAATCTAGACTTCCAAGATACAGCTCCCCTTTAAAAGTGATCAAATAGCCTGAAGTAGACTTCCTCGAATTGATATCTCCTATTGTATCTGAATATATAAAGCCACAAAGCATAGGTTCCCATTTTTCAAAACACAATCTCATATCTAAAGTACCACGAAGATAACGAAATTTATACTTCACTTCTCTCCAATGTTCTCTACCTAGATTCGATAGAAAACAGCTAACCACGCCAATAGAATGAGCTATATCATGTCTAGTACATACCATCACACACATCAAACAACCAACAACATATGAATAAGGTATGTGTCTCATATCCTCTCTCTTCATCAGTGGAACGTGACTGACTGGTACTAATATTAAAATGTAAAGAAAGAGTTGTACTAACCACTTTCCCTATGTCTATAGAAAATCTCTGAAGAACCTTCTCAACATATCTCTCATGAGATAACCAAAATTTCTTGGCCTTCCTATCACGGGAGATCGACATACTAAGAATCTGTCGTGCTGGTCTCAAGTCTTTCATCACAAAAGACTGACAAAGATCCATCTTTAATATATCAATTCTAGAAGCATCATGGCCAACAATGAGAATATCATCAAAATAAAGTAACAGTATAATAAAACCATCATCATTAAATCTCCGAACAAAAACAAATGATCAAAAGATATCTTCCTGAAACCCTAATGAAAAATGATAGATTCAAACTTATTATACCACTTCCTGAGAGCTTGCTTCAAACCATACAAACTATTTTTTAACCTGCAAACATGATTCTCTTTACCTGTTTCTACAAAACTCTCAGGTCGCTCCACATAAATCTCCTCCTCCAAATCATCATGGAGGAAAGTTGTTTTCACATCCATTTGCACAATTTGTAGATCCAAACTAGCAGCCAAACCAAGAACAACCCAAATGGAAGACATTTTTACAACATGTGAGAAAATATCATCAAAATCAATACCTTTATTCTGACGGAAGCCTTTAACAACTAATCTTTCCTTGTATCATGGAACAAAACTTAATTCTTCATTTTTAATTTGATAAATCCATCAATTTTACAAAGGTTGCTTACCTGTAGGTAACTTCACCAGCTCAAAAGTACGGTTGTCATGCAATGATCTCATCTCATAATCTATTGTCACAACTGATTTATATTTCTAATCACTTTCCATCACCTCATCAAAAGATTCTGGTTCTCCCCCTTCAGCGAGGAGTGCATACTCATCAGGTGAATACCAAGTAGAAATGGTACGACACTGAGATGACCTCCGAAGTGGAACAGCGTGTTCATTAATAACCCTTGGAACCGGGTCATCAGAAACAAAAGGTGCATCGAAAACATCAACTCCAACCTATTCACACTGAGCAACATTCTACACATCAACGTGATCATCAGAATAAACAATATGAGGTAATTGTGAATCATAACCTGACTCAAGACTGACAAAATCATCAGAAGTTGGAGAAGTAGATTTTTATCCCTTATCAACGTCTGCAATAGTTTGATCCTCCTTAAACACTACAACACAACTTGTAACAAGTTTCTTCAAAGAAGGATCATAGAACCTGTACCCAAACTCATTGTGTCCATAACCAATAAAAATACACTGGTGTGTCTTACCATCCATCTTGAATCTCTCATCTCTAGGCACATGAACAAAAGCCTTGCAACTAAAAACATGCAAGTGATCGTACCTGATCTCTTTGTCATACCCAAACTTGTCAGGAGTTTCTGCCTGCAAAGCAACCAGCGATGATAAATTGATAATATAAGAAGCAGTAAATAAAGCCTCACCCCAAAAATGTCCAGGAAACTTTTCTTCTGAAAGAAAACAACAAACTCTTTCCAACAAAGTCATGTCTATCCGCTCAGCTACACCATTTAGTTGAGGTGTCTTTGGAGGCGTCTTCTGATTCTGAATACCTTCCTACCTACAATACTGATCAAACCGACCATAATACCCTCTCCCATTGTCACTAAGAATACATTTCAATTTCTTACTAGATTCCCTCTCAGCAGAAACCTGAAATTGCTTAAAAACATTGAGCACCGAACTTTTGGTATTCAAAAAATAAACCTAGAGCTTACATGAGTAGTCGTCAATAAGTGTCACAAAATAAAGACAGTCAATAAAGGTCTTAGATTTCGAAGGACCACAAACATTAGAATGTACTAATTCAAGTACGTGTGACTTTTTGTGTAGAGGATGACTACTGAAACTCACTGCTCTGTTTTCTAGCCATAGAGTGATCACACGTGTCCAATTTGACACACTTCAAATATGGAAGAAGATTTCTCTTGTCCAAACAACCAAGACCTTTCTCATTAATGTGACTAAGCCACTTGTGGAATAACATGGACGAAGCACTACACTCAGCAACTCAAGAAGTATCAGAAGAAATAGAAGCTCTAGTCCAGTGCAAACCTGATTGCTTCTTCCCTTGAGCCGCAATCAAAGAACCCTTGGAAAGCTTCCATTGGAAATCAACAAAAGTACTGATAAACTCTTCATCATCAAGAACACTGGTAGAAATAAGATTCAAGCAAACCTCAGGTGCATGTCGAACATTCTTCAAAATCAATTTACTTCCTGTACTGGTCTCTAAATAAACAGTCCTGATACCTACATCATCAACATGACTATCATTACCCATCTTCAAAATCCCAAAATTACTTGGGTTGTAATATACAAAGAACTCCTTCGATGTCACATGAAAACATGCACCATTATCAACAACCGAGCAAGAATCACCAGAAGAAATATTAATGGAGTCATAAATAATAACAAGATCACCCCCTGTAGCGGTAGCGATATGATCATCTCCATCGCCATTTTTCTTCTACTGGTTTTCCTTTATTCTATTTTCTCTTTTCAAATGATAACAAAACTTCTTAACATGTCATTTCTTACCACAATGATGACATTCAAAATCTCTATGTTTCGACCTGGATTTGCTTCTGCCTGACAGCAAATCTAGGGGGTACCATCCTGTCTAATCGGGGTTGATAAACAACGGTCACTCGATCTTTTAAAAGACGCCCAAGAAACCCATAGTAAAAGTATGTTGTGTAAGTAGGAGGTCCTCGCAAGCGTGACTCACCTTACCTGTCATCACTGCACTTGCCTACCACATACAGAGACATTACCTATACGATAACCCATATAAGGAAATCCCCAATAGGTGTGCCCATCATATCGCAAACCAATCACAAGTGCCAACTCGGTCGTCACATCTTTTGAACCATTTCACAAAGCACCTTAAGTTGCCCATTGCACGTTCATACTTTCAAAACCAAATTTCACTTTCAAAATGACATAAGGTGCCAACCGGGCCTTTAATACTATCACTCCAATATATATAAAAATATTTCAAACCATTTTGAAAACAAAATGAAACACCACTTCCCCAAGATATTGATTTTTTTTTAGGTATGCTAATTGCATACATAAAATGTCCCCAGACAAAACACTCTATTTCGTAACAATCATAAAAATTATTTCTTGAAATTTTTCGAACCCGCGTGAGAATGTTTTTTTTTATCCATTCAATAAATATAAAGAAATTTCTTGAAGGAAAATAAAAGGCAGAAGAGTTGTAATAATTGGTGGGTGCGCCGGGCCTTTGCAGTAGTGCATCGCAAAGGCAACACGCGGAAACAGCGGCAGCAAGCTACCAGCGGAATCCCCCATTAAATAATTAATTTAATATCGAGTGGCCCATTGGGCCACGTATCAGATATTAAACTGATAAGAACAGATACTACACTTGATCTTAGCCAAAAGGCCGAGAAAGGTATGAGTTGCTCGTTGTTTTCGACGCTCTTTCGTAGGCAGCCTTCTCCTTCATCCCTCTTCGCTTATTCGATGTGGGTACCCGCTGCGAGCCACGCCCCGGCGAAGGGGGCAATTCCTGGTACGCCAAATCTTCACTCTCTACTCCTCTTCTGCACATATTTCTGCATACGGATCCTGTGCGCCGCTCTCAGGTCTAGGGTTTCTTGAATCTTCCTCTTTGCCTTATCAATTTCTACAATTCTTCAACTCACTTGTTCTGCGGATGCTTCAATCGCTGCTCTGCTCCAGCTTGGAAGCCGGCCTCGTGATCTGATTTTCTTAATGTTATTTCGTTGACGCACAGTCCTTGGTTCATGTTCCAACTTTCACACTAGTTTGAGTGATTTGAGAGTCGCAAGGCACAGCATGTTTTGATCAACATAAATCTGTTTTCATTCAATCATCTTTTGATCAACAAAAATCTGTTTTCCTTTCTCATCAACCCTACCGGTTGTTCACTGCATTATCTTCCTACCCTTTAATTCTTTGTGTGAATTGGTTTTAAATTTGTTAAAGTTATTAAAACCTCGATCCATCCTTTTTGAAGGACTGTCACCTTATCTTGCAGGTGGTTCTCTCCCATTCCTTGGAACTGGCCGCTTATGGGTTTGTTGGCTAGAATGAACCTGCCATTGAGATTTAACAAAAGCATTACTCAATATCACAGCTTGGAGGGTCACTGCCTCTGATTTCTTTTTGTGCATTTTAATAACGAAGTTTTCTGGGCCACTGCAAGTGGTTTCCTTTTCCTTTTCCTCCCCTGCTGCTGATTTCTATCGCGACACTACTCATGAATCATTTTGTAGGATTATGTGTGACCTTATGGTTTTTGTAGTGTCCATAATTCTTAATTATAAGCAATGCCTGATGTTCAGCTACGCGTGGATGTTTCTAGCATCTGGTCGGATTTCTTATTAACCAAATGCCTACTCATACAGTATGTCTGTTTGTGATTTCCAGTTGTATTTTATAGTTTTTATTGAAAAATTCTTATAAAACTTGCTATTTATGATTAGTGTTTCTCGGTAGTTGTTTTCAGAATGCATGCATATAATTGATTGGTTGGCCTTGCTGATTATGATATGGATTCATTAAGGCAAGATTATCAAATACTAATGTTATGTTGATAAAACAAATAGGAATCTTGCCAAGGAGAATGATGTTATGAATTTAGCATCAGTTGTAACCAATGCAACATTTATCTACAATTTAATTTGTCAAGTCATAGCTCACTGTTTAAAGGTAGATACATAATAGTTTACTTTCCATAATCAACATCTTATGCCATGTTAAAATAACTATAACAACAACAAAAAACTTGGTTTATCACTGTTAAAACAAAGTCTCGGATCATATGAATCTCTGAGGTATCTAAAATTGCACTTCACAGCTATTCATTGCATTTTCGTGGATTCAAGAGAAAATTGATTTCGACTCCAGGTGCCCGAATTACATCAAACCTAATGCAAACTAAAAAAGCATTGGTTTCTCCTCCATATGTGTTCAAGCGAAAATTCCTAACAATCATCATAAATAATTCTTAATATAATGAGGTTGAGAATCATATAAATGAATGGATTTTTGATTGGGTTATCAAGTCAACATTATATACATATTTTCAACACACTACTCATTAATCTAGTCACGCTATAGAAAATCAATATGTAGTTACAATTTTTTGACTGGTTAAGTGCTTGTTTATACATATTTTCTATTTGTTGACCAAATTATCATGGAATCATCAATATTATAACACAAATATTATTGATTGAATAAGTCAAATTATTCTTCAATCTCTTGATGTTTTTGGTGTCTTTTTTAATCATCTTTTCATATATATATATAGAGAGAGAGATGAATGCATTTAAACTATATTAAAATCCATGTTGAGTTTCCAAAAAAATACCATGTTCATAAAAAACTCAACCTCCACCCTAGGAGGTTGACCATCAAACTCTCTCCAGCTCAAGTGGGAATGATAATCAAATTATAAATTATCCACCAATTCACATATTTATGATTCAATTAAATCATAGTCTAAATATTTGAAATATAATCATCAATGTAAGTCTTTCAAAGCTTCCATTGTTTGGAATCTATGACTTTTCATATAAAGTGATATTGAATATTGATGTTCATCAATCTACCATAAAAATAAAATTTTTACTAAGGAATGACATTCTGGTTATCATAGATCAAAACGTTCATTTTCCAATGAAAACAAAGACCATGTGTAAATTTTTTCATCGAAAGAAACTTTTTACAAGGTACACCAGCTTGAATGAATTTAACATTAGTTGTAACCAATGCAACATTTATTCACTATAATAGATATTGGCTTTAACAGTGCTAGAAATTTGTTTCATCAGTGGTAAAAAAGCACTGATGTTGCAAGTGCCTTTAAAAACTGATGAATTCTATCAATGCTAAAAAGAGAACCGATAAAAGCTCCTTTCATCAATTCTAAAAGAAACACTAATAAAGTCTACCCTTTATCGGTGGTGTTGTATCACTGATAAAGGAGTTCTTTTATCAGTGCATTTTTAGTGAGTATAATGAAAACTTTTATCAATGTTATAAATGGTGCTGATAAAAGCTAAGTTTCACTAGTGTATTGCTGGAATTTACAACACATTACAACAAAAAATATAGAATTTAATTTGAATTAAATTTATATCACAAAAAAACAAAAAAACTATAAAATTATTAGTAAAGTATCGATGTTGAAACCAAAATTAGATAAAAGTATATGCATGAAGCAAAAAAATCATGTAAGACATTGATACTTTCATTTCACTAAAATTTTCACGAATTGAGCTTAGGATTTATGTATGCATGCTAAGATATCAAACCAGAAACTCCCTCAGACACAAATTCTACCATCCTCTAGAATGTGGAAACTAAGACATTCTTTATTACCAACCGCCAGTGATCGTATATTTTCCTACATGAGTCCTATTCTTTCACCTTTTCTTTCAACCTCGAGATTTCTTTGTATGCTTCCTAGTTAACAAAACTGCTTGATCCCCCAACATATGGTGTAATGGTAATGGATGAAGGTGGCCCACCGAAAACATTCGATAGGGTTAGTCCAGAACCCCTCCCCTATGTATATACCCCTTCCCTAAAACTAGTGCAATTGCATCATTTTGGGAAATTAATGATGACTGTATAGGGTTCATATCCCAAGCTTCTTGAATTTTAGCCTATAAATATTGTTGGTATCAGACACGCAATGTGAGAATAAAGGTAGGAGAAATTAAAATTTTTGTCGTGGGATTGACGCCATAATGTTGAATTCAGTGAAGCGCCACTCGAGAATCTTATGTGAATTAAATAAGCTAGATAAATCAAAATTGAAACCGTATCTAGTTTGATTTTGATCCAACATGTCTTCCACTCACTGTTGGATATCATCGCTTAAAGGAATTGAAGTCAGAACCCTATAAATCATTCACACATGTTTCAAAATATTTCTTGATTGCTGACCTTCAAAATAATGGTGCTAGCATAGAGAATCTAAGGTGATTTCCATGTCTAATTGATTGTGTGTGCACTGTTTATTTGATCAGGGAAGGTGTTCTTGGATCGGGGTGCTTGAAACATCACTTTCTCTCACTAGAACTTATAAGAGATTAGAGAGATGCTCTCAAAATCATGGGAGGAATAATTCCTCGAATTAAGGTTTAATTTTTACTTATATATGTAGGTTTAACTTATAAAAATTCCACTTTGGTCCTTATTTAAGTCAACCCCTTTAGATTAAACCATATTCAACACTTATGACCAAGTGAGCATGTCATAAGAATCCTAAATATTTTATCATGTATGTGTAACATCAAAATATGTTACGTGATAAAATAAAATCCATTAACTCAACTCGTCTCTCCTATAAAATATTAAATGAACCTTGAATATATATTCGTTCATAAAATATATTTCTTTTTTATTCACTTAAAACATGCGAATATTTAGATTAAATAAATTCAAAACTTGTTATTCTAAACAAAAATAAGAAATAATTTATTTATTTCATGTGACCATTCAAACTAAGACATAACTCAACCCCCACTGCTGAGACCACCACATCCTAAGCTCCAATTAATTAGAATTGGTCAAGCATCTGAATACGCTTTGTACGTGACTATCTGGGCCTATAAATTGATAGTAGTGATTCAGACTCACAGGCCGGGAGTAGTGTCTAGTAACACATTATTACTTGTAAGTATATAAGGTTTAGTCGTAATATTGGCAACTTCCTATGAGCATGCTTTGTGCAATAGAATTTCTTTATCTTATGATATCCCATAAAGAAAGATGTATCACTTGTGTCACCATCCTCACTTGCATTATTTATTCTTTTAATAACCATTCTAGATAGATTTATCTTCTTATACCATGGTCATGTATTTAATAAAAGTACTACTATCCCGATCAACTGGGCCTGAGATATCTCTTCCTCTACTCAGAAGTGACGAGTCTGATCTTGAACATTCAATCAATGTCATACCACTAATGATGCACCCAAAAAAGTCTACCTCACCATAAACATAAGTGTCATGGTTTTTGTCCTGCATCAAAGTATATGATAAAATGGTAACATTGATAATGACCTCAATTCGTGATATGAATACCCATGTTCATATATAGGAACATCCAATGACACTCGAAAGTTGTGGTGTTCCTATTACTGGCTCACTCATCTTGGTCTAGCTCTACTCGAGATCACCAAATGAGAATTTTATTAGAAGAAGTCTCAATGATTATGAGCCTCCAATATATGATAGTTGGAAATCATTTATGTCTCATCATTGTGATTTATTTTTGTGCATTTCAATAACAAAGTTTTCTGGGCCACTACAAGTGGTTTCCTTCTCCTCCCCTGTTGCTGCTTTTTATCACAACACTGTTTACTCGTGAATCATTTTGTAGGATTATGTGTGACCTTATGGTTTTTGTAGTGTCCATAATTCTTAATTATAAGCAATGTCTGATGTTCAGCTACATGTGGATGTTTCTAGCATCTGGTCGGATTTCTATCAACCATTTGCCTACTCATACCGTATGTCTATTTGTGATTTCCAGTTATATTTTATAGTTTTTATTGAAAAATTCTTATAAAACTTGCCATTTATGATTAGTGTTTCTCGGTAATTGTTTTCAGAATGCATGCATATAATTGATTGAATGGACTTGCTGATTATGATATGGATTCATTAAGGCAAGATTATCAAATACTAATGTTGTGTTAATAAAAACAAATAGGAATCTTGCCAAGGAGAATGATGTTATGGTTCAATTCAAACTCTAAGGTTGTGTTTGGTATGATGAAATAATTTTGATGGAAGATGAATGTGAATGGAAATGGAAACTGAATGGTTTAAGGAAAGAAAAAAGGAATTTAAAAACATGTTTAGCATGATGAAACTTGTTAATGGAATATTCATATTATTTTAATACTAAAAAATCAAATATTTGTGAAAAAGATCAAAAAAATCATTTTCTTCCTTACACATCTTTTTGGTGCTACGTTGCCATAGTCCCTTGTCTCTTTCGAAACTCCTTGTTGCTGTAATGGATCTTATTTGGTTCAAGCGAAAATTCCTAACAATCATCATAAAGAATTCTTAATATAATGAGGTTGAGAATCATTTTCAATGAAGTCTAAATGAATGGAATATTGATTGGATTATCAAGTCAACATTATATACATATATATATATCAAAAAATATTTACAAATGAAACTCCTTATGGTTGGTTTAAACTTCCACTAAACTAAAAAAAATAAAAAAATTAAGAACTTAATTAGTAAAATATAATTTAATTAAACATAATTCAATTGAAAAACACAAACAATGTATTAAAGAACAATATACAATTGTAATATATATGACACAAATATATATATATATATATATATATATATATATATATATCAAAAGTATTCAACAACTATCCATTACACATTCAGTTATCATCAATATATAAACAATGGAATAAGTCCAACAGGCATCCGCCCTCAACCCACCATGTCACATACATAACTTATTTTAAAGTTAAATTCCATTTAATTTCCATTAATGCTTTGTTTTTAGGGTTTCCCACGCATTTATGGAGGAATGGGTGAATTTTTATGAATTGGGCCAAACCGTGAGCCCAATTCCAGATTTAAAATTAAATTTTGATTCCTTTATAACTTCTTCATTTTTCAACATTTTTCATCCATTACAATTCCTAATTGTCTTCCCCTGACATATTAACACCACCATATTTATTTGGACCATTTATAAATCCATAATCATGGTGGATATGAGTTTTTATTTAAGGAATTGGGCCTGCCCAAAGGCCCATTTTCTGCATTAAAAATAAATTGTAATTCTTTAATATCTCCTTCACTATTTGCGTTTTTTCAATGATTCTAACTCTCACCTGAGCCCACTTACCTAAGGCGCACCCCCATGACCTCCTCCCACAATTTGGAGCTCGATAGAATCACGAAAATGGTCGAAACTTCTATGGATTTCAGAAATCGTCCAGATTTGGAGAGGTAAATTGATCCTTTCATAACTCCTTCTATTCTTACTCTTTTCCCCCATTCCAATTCCTACATGACCTTCTCATTCTTGTTCGAATATCCATTAAATTTTTATCTGTTTTAAAATTCAGATTCTGGTCGATTTTGGGTCGTTTTCTTCAGGATTGTTTTGGGTAAGTGATTCCTTCTTGGTTTCTTCCTTTTCCCTTAGGGTTTCCTCTCTCTTTCATTATGTTCTAAAATTTACAGAAGTTAGGGTTTGATCCTAGGGTTTCATTTGGTGTATTTTTGGTCAAATATTGTGATCTAGGTCTTAATTTATCTTCCTTGTGGTGCGGCGGTTGTGCGGTTGACGTTTTAAACCAAGTTTTGAGGGATTTGACACTTCCGTTAGGTGATTCCGTGTGTAATCATTTTTAGATGAGTTAGTTTGATTGAATTACTTATTATGAATTTTCATAATATGCTGTGTGTGGTGCAAAAATTGTTTATGTTGGATTTGGTTAAGCATTTATTTTTATAGTTTCATTTTAGCTTAAAATTTGGTGTTTTTCATGTGTAACCCTTTGGGTATTGTTTGGGATTGTTTTATAACATATGAATTTGGTTTAATAAATATTGTTTGGGATGAAAATTCTGATTTGGTGGGGTATTGGTGTGACGCTAGGTATTAAAGAGTTTTTTAAGGGTTTAAGGTGTAAAACTTTATTGTACTTCTTGAAAGTGATTTTGAAAACGTGTGCGTTTCATGTGGATCTTTTGTGCTATTGTTTGAGGTGTTTGTATAACACATGGGGGTTTTTTAATAAATGTTTTTGGGGCTTCCAATTCTGTTTTGAATTTTTATTGGTGTGATTTTGTCCTTGAAATATGGTTTTGAAATGGGTTTTATTTTAAAAGCTTTGGTACACTATTTAGAATTGTTTTATGAAAGTTTTGAGTGGTTTAATGATTTATGTAAGAGGTAAAACCATATTGGAAAACTGTTTTGGATTGTTTATACTTTCAAATGAGACATTTTAAATGTGAATAGTTATGTTATGTGATGTTTAGAATATTTTTAGGGACTTTATAAAATTTTTATAGGATGTTTTGAATTGTGAAAGTTATGCAAAAAGTATGTGGGCTTTTTTTGGTGTGAGTTTGATTTCAAAATGCATTTCAATGAAAAGAGGAATTGTGAATTGTGTGATGTACATGGGGCTGTTTGGTTAATTTGTGAGGAGGAAGTGATATTTTTATGTGAAAAATATATTTCTTGGCTTGTTGAACTTGTTTGAGCACAAAGGGAAAACTCGGGTATCTAGGTGGGTGGACGTGTACTAGTATGCTAGTGAATCTGTGGGGTTTGGCCTCAGTTTCACTTAGAAAGATTGATGCTTACAACACTAACTAAACTATGATGATGATGATTGAGGACCACTAGGTTATGGGTATGTTCCCTACTAGTGGCTCGTGCACGAGAACGAATATTGTGATGGTTACTCTCACCGAGATACGAGGTACCTGGGACCCAGAATGAGCTAGTGCCTAGGGGTTATTTCCTATTTCTTGTGCTCATTATTTACTTTGTACTTACGGTCGGCATACGGTATAGTTGGCTGGAAAATTCAGCAGTGTTGACATTATTTTTAAAAGTGTTGATTCTTAATGATAGCCCACTTGAAAACTGTTTTTTTGTTTCATCTTTTAGAAATTGTAACTAGTATTTTCTATTTATGAAAACTTGCAAGCTTTTTGTCTTTGAATGTTTATCACATGGAATCTCTTAGTGGTGGTATCCTACTGGGCATTGTCTCACACCCTACTTACACCATTGGGTGTAAGTAGATTTTGTTATTTTGTTGTTTCAGGTTTGGATACAGTTTTTAGTTCCAATGGTTCGGGTTTCTAGCATGTCCTTTGGGGTGAAGTTTTGTAGAGATGGATTGAGGGCGGTGCCCCTTTCCATGAGGGTTCTTGGGATATTTAATTATGATTTCGTACCTTTTTTTATAGTCTTGTTGAGTTGTTTTAAAAGATTTAATTCAATTATGAATTTTGTAAAAGATGGTTTTAGTTAAAAAAATCCAGATTCGTTTTATTGAGTTTGTTTGTTGTTTAATGTTTATAAACTTGGGTAAATCGTTCCCAAACATCATTTTATGATACTCGGGAACTTGTGACAGCCCGTGGGGATCAGGAACGCCCTTTGGGCCTTGGCACGGGCCAGGTTTGGTGCCGGCTTGATGGTGACCAGATCCGATTCGTGACAAAATGGTATCAGAGGCAGGTTTGCTCTCTTTGAGTCATGTTATTTGGGGAACAATCGGGATAGTCTGGAGTTAGGAATTTTTGGACTTGAAATTTCAATTATGATTAGTGTGGCTGATCACCACACCTCATGATGGGATTTTGGTCTCCAGGGGAAGTCGGGACCTTTCATAGTCCTTTGGTTTTCTTGGTTTAATGATGATTAGGGGAAATGAAAAGAGAGTTGGGTTAATAGTCTCAGTGAGCTCGCAGGGCCTGGCAAGCCATGTGGAGCCGGGGATATTCCCTAGAACACTCTCTGTAATAGTGAAGTGATTGGAATATGGCTGCCAACCATATGTCCAAGTCACCCACTGAAACTAGTTTCCTCTCGCATTGTCTTGTGTTCTTTAGTTTTGAAATCTTGGAACTTTGGTTTTAAAGTGACTTGGTTTTAAGAAGTGTAATGTTTTTGTGAAATGATTTTAAAATAAAGATGGAATGGTATGATTTATGAAATTTTGGAACTGAATATTTAGAATTATTTTGAAATGGAAAATGGTGTGATTACACCTCTTTTGAAGGCAGAAACTGTATTGAAGTTGGTTTTGAAAAAGTGTTTCCAATAGAGTTTTCTAAACAATCATAGGGTATTTTAATGGGATGAGATGTTATGAAATTTATTTGAACAACATGAATGTGAGTTCTATTATAAAAGGTTGCGTATTTCTAAAATTTTTAGTAATATTTGAATTGGGATTTGAAATCTCGTGGTTAGCGATTTTGAGAAAAAGGATGTGTTGGTTAACCGTTTTGGTTTTGAAAAGTGGAAAGAATTTTTGTTTTAAGCTTTGGTATTTCCATTAGCGACCACATGCATGGGGTTATATGGAATTATGGATGGTTGATGGCACAAATGGATGAGTGTCGGAACGGATATGAGGAGGGTGTCTGGTGTGGCACAAAAACATGCATGTGTGAGGCCCATGGGGTACCATTGGTCGATACTCTTACCACTGAACCGTTTGTTTTCAAAGAAATGGTTTTAAAGAAAAACATGATGTCTTGATGAATAGTTTGGGATGTTTTGTATTATGGGTTTTTTAAAATGTTGTTTTTGTGGGATGTTTTTTTAGTCCAATAACCCATCTTATTTGAACTGCGTTTTGGGTTTATGTTTGGTCGGCAAGCTGGGTAGAAGGACCGGTTAGTAGTCTCCTATGAGATATGTTTCGGGACACCTTTGTGGTGGTTACCTTCATGTGTTTGGATCTGGTTTATGGTTTTTTTGACCAATGGACCATCTTGGTTGGGTCCTTGGGTTCTCCCGTTGGATAAGGTACGCCCCCATTTAGGGTTAGTGCGCAACTGAAGTGAAACTCGGATTGTTTCGTTGTTGGAAAATCCTCCAATTGATCAATGTAAGGAATCTTTTCTTGAGCTTTGTAGAATGAGTCTACACCATTTACATCCTTGGTTTTTTTTTGGATCCTCTTGTTGTGGAAGAGTTCTCGTGGATGGTTAAAAGAGACCTTAGTTTCTTAAGCTACCTGATTCATCGAAGGTGGAAGTTGTCTGGGGTTGTCAGTATGGATAGTGTCTAAGAGGGCCTCTGAGTCCTTCGTAGTCTCTTCGAAGAAAGAGTTCAAAATAAACTACCAGTGTGGGAAATCTGGTCACGAGAAGATATTGTGACCACTTTCTAGAATTATGTGTTATTTGGGGGTGTTGTATAAGGTCCCTCTCCATGCATTGTTTATATCAGTCGCAATGGTCATGTTCGGTGATGCCTTATGATGTCATGTGCTCGATTAACCGTATAGGTGAAAGTAGTGAAATCCTCTGAGAGTCCCTGTTATGTTGGGCGAATGTCTCCCTTGTAAAAACTTCAAAATCATCCATTTTAGAGGAATTTGAGTGTAGGTGTTCTTTACTTCTATTGTATCTCACCTAAAGAAACAGGGTGTGATATGTGGGCATCTTCTTATCCCTCGTTTCAGTGAAATATCGGTATATGGTAAAGTGAGTTTGGAATGTGTTATGTCTGGAAAACTTATCTGGGATTGCGGTGTAGTTTTTGGTGGCACTGAAAGAATAATTCTCATTCAGTGGGATTCCAAAGACTAACTGCAAGGCCGAAGATGCTTCAATCATTTGAGCTCCAGCCATAGGTCTCGGAGAGAAGATAGCTCGTAGTTAAGGGAAATCATAGGGTCATTTAAACCCTTGTACAAAGTACTATCCTAAATATGAAAGATATGAATTGTTTAAACCTATGGTTTCATTATCTTTCTTCTGTTTTTCATGTTTGGTGGAAATAGGTGGAGGGCCTTATACCCATGACATCACCCAATGTCATTACCTCCCCCTTTGGTTTCCACTGAGTATTTGGAGAATGGTTGGAAATTTGGCTAGACAGGCTGAGCACATGGTTTGTGAATGATTAAGTGAGATTGTGTTCCTAGAAGCCATGCATGAATATTAATCAACACAGTTAGTTCACGGTTTCACAAACTGTGTGGACTAACCGTGCGACCTTCCCAAATCTTGAAATTTTTGGGTTTTTTTTGTGCCGGCACATGCTAGTCGGTTAAGATGGTTGGTTCTTATGGTCGAGAGAACCACTATGATTCTCATGTATGTTCCTTAAAAAAATTTGAATGGAAGTCTACCCTATGTACCAGGGAGTCCATTCAGGCCTCCCCCTATTAGTGTCCTGATTTTGTCTCGAAAAAAAAATTATTGGTTGTCTCTTATGGTGGGGAGCGTATTTGTGTCCCCCCATACTAGTAACATACATTTATCCACGGTCTTAGCTTGGTGTAAATAGTATTGTTCGAAGCTATCTAGCTACCAACATCTTTCTTGGGAAAACATAGGGACTGGAGAGCGCCCAATGGATTAGTTAAAGTAAGGTAAGTGTAGCCTTATTCAATGTTATTGTTCCTTTGGGTGAATTGCTTGAGTCTTATTCGGATAGTGTTTGAGGAGTTTTCTTTTGGGATAAAGTACGAATGAGATTTATCATTTCAGGAAAGTGGAATATGTTTTGGTTGTGATAGTAATCCTTAATTGATCACTGGAGGTGTTTTGACCTTTGGGGGTGAAAACTGGCAAAGGAGTACCTCTTGGTTTCTTAGTTGGGTTTGGTTGTTGCTTTGTCCTTGATGTGACTTTCCGGGGCGGAAAGTTTTCATGGTGGGTATAATTGTCACATAAATAACTTATTTTAAAGTTAAATTCCATTTAATTTACATTCATGCTTTGTTTTTAGGGTTTCCCAAGCATTTATGGAGGAATGGGTGAGTTTTTATGAATTGGGCCAAACCGTGAGCCCAATTCCAGATTTAAAATTAAATTTTGATTCCTTTATAACTTCTTCATTTTTCAACATTTTTCATCCATTACAATTCCTAATTATCTTCCCCTGACATATTAACACCACCATATTTATTTGGACCATTTATAAATCCATAATCATGGTGGATATGGGTTTTTATTTAAGGAATTGGGCCTGCCTGAAGGCCCATTTTCTGCATTAAAAATAAATTGTAATTATTTAATATCTCCTTCAATATTTGCGTTTTTTCGGTGATTACAACTCTCACCTGAGCCCACTTACCTAAGGCGTGCCCCCATGCCCTCCTCCCACAATTTGGAGCTCGATAGAGTCACGAAAATGGTCGAAACTTGTCTGGATTTCAGAAATCGTCCAGATTTGGAGAGGTAAATTGATCCTTTCATAACTCCTTCTATTCTTACTATTTTCCCCCATTAAAATTCCTACATGACCTTCTCATTCTTGTTTGAATATCCATTAAATTTTTATCTGTTTTAAAATTCATATTCTGGTCGATTTTGGGTCGTTTTCTTCAGGATTGTTTTGGGTAAGTGATTCCTTCTTGGTTTCTTCCTTTTCCCTTAGGGTTTCCTCTCTCTTTCATTATGTTCTAAAATTTCCAGAAGTTAGGGTTTGATCCTAGGGTTTCATTTGGTGTATTTTTGGTCAAATATTGTGATCTAGGTCTGAATTTATCTTCCTTGTGGTGCGGCGGTTGTGCGGTTGACGTTTCAAACCAAGTTTTGAGGGATTTGACACTTCCAGTAGGTGATTCCGTGTGTAATCATTTTTATATGAGTTAGTTTGCTTGAATTACTTATTATGCATTTTCATAATATGTTTTGTGTGGTGCAAAAATTGTTTATGTTGGATTTGGTTAAGCATTTATTTTTATAGTTTCATTTTAGCTTAAAATTTGGTGTTTTTCATGTGTAACCGTTTGGGTATTGTTTGGGATTGTTTTATAACATATGAATTTGGTTTAATAAATATTGTTTGGGATGAAAATTCTGATTTGGTGGGGTATTGGTGTGACACTAGGTCTTAAAGAGTTTTTTAAGTGTTTAAGGTGTAAAACTTTATTGTACTTCTTGAAAGTGATTTTGAAAATGTGTGCGTTTCATGTGGATCTTTTGTGCTATTGTTTGAGGTGTTTGTATAACACATGGGGGTTGTTTAATAAATGTTTTTGGGGCTTCCAATTCTGTTTTGAATTTTTATTGGTGTGATTTTGTCCTTGAAATATGGTTTTGAAATGGGTTTTATTTGAAAGGCTTTGGTACACTATTTAGAATTGTTTTATGAAAGTTTTGAGTGGTTTAATGATTTATGTAAGAGGTGAAACCATATTGGAAAACTGTTTTGGATTGTTTATACTTTCAAATGAGCCATTTTAAATGTGAATAGTTCTGTTATGTGATGTTTAGAATATTTTTAGGGACTTATATAAAATTTTTATAGGATGTGTTGAATTGTGAAAGTTATGCAAAAAGTATGTGGGCTTTTTTTGGTGTGAGTTTGATTTCAAAATGCATTTCAATGAAAAGCGAAATTGTGACTTGTGTGGTGTACATGGGGCTGTTTGGTTAATGTGTGAGGTGGAAGTGATAATTTTATGTGAAAAATATATTTCTTGGTTTGTTGAACTTGTTTGAGCACAAAGGGAAAACCCGGGTATCTAGGTGGGTGGACGTGTACTAGTATGCTAGTGAATCCGTGGGGTTTGGCCTCAGTTTCACTTAGCAAGATTGACGCTTACAACACTAACTAAACTATGATGATGATGATTGGGGACCACTAGGTTATGGGTATGTTCCATACTAGTGGCTCGTGCACGAGAACAGATATTGTGATGGTTACTCTCACCGAGATACGAGGTACCTGGGACTCAGAATGAGCTAGTGCCTAGGGGTTATTTCCTATTTCTTGTGCTCATTATTTACTTTGTACTTACGGTCGGCATACGGTATAGTTGGATGGAAAATTCAGTAGTGTTGACATTATTTTTAAAAGTGTTGATTCTTAATGATAGCCCACTTGAAAACTGTTTTTTTTGTTTCATCTTTTAGAAATTGTAACTAGCATTTTCTGTTTATGAAAACTTGCAAGATTTTTGTCTTTGAATGTTTATCACATGGAATATCTTAGTGGTGGTATCCTACTGGGCATTTTCTCACACCCTACTTACACCCTTGGGTGTAAGTAGATTTGGTTATTTTGTTGTTTCAGGTTTGGATACAGTTTTTAGTTCCAGTGGTTCGGGTTTCTAGCATGTCCTTGGGGGTGAAGTTTTGTAGAGATGGATTGAGGGCGGTGCCCCTTGCCATAAGGGTTCTTGGACTGTTTAATTGTGATTTCGTATCTTTTTTTTAGTCTTGTTGAGTTGTTTTAAAAGATGTAATTCAGTTCTGAATTTTGTAAAAGATGGTTTTAGTTGAAAAATCCAGATTCGTTTTATTGAGTTTGTTTGTTGTTTAATGTTTATAAACTTGGGTAAATCGTTCCCAAACATCATTTTATGATACCCGGGCACTTGTGCTAGCCCTTGGGGATCGGGAACGCCCTTCGGGCCTTGGCACGGTCCAGGTTTGGTGCCGGCTTGATGGTGACTAGATCCGGTTCGTGACACACCATCCATCCAATGGCCCGAAGGCCTTCATTTTTTATCCATCAAAGTTGTAAGAACCCGATTCTTGTTTTAAAGGTACGGGCTTCTTCTTTTCCTTTTCCTTAAGTGATTTTGAGAAAATATGGAAAAAATGGGAAATCCTTTTTTTTTATGAAACTACACGCCGTGTACTTTTCCCACACACCGTGTACTTTTGGCCGTGTTGGGATAAGTACACGGGGCGTGTAGCCTCGCCGGCGACAAAGGGTGTAGGAACCGACTACACGCCGTGTAGTGGTCCTTTACATGCCGTGTAGTCAGTCGGAAGGTTAAAAAGTAAGGCGGTGGAGTCGCCGCCAGCTGGGCGGCAGTACACGTCGTGTATTCGGGAGTACATGCCGTGTACTCTTGTCGGTAGGTGAACAGTGTTAGTGCCGCCAAATGAACAGTTAAATGAAAGAAGTGCACGTCGTGTACTCAGAAGTACACACCGTGTACTTTCTTTTTTCAGATTAAAATAGGCAGTAGCCTCCTCATTTGGCAGAGGAGGCGTTTGAGCCATTTTGGAGCCAAAGGAGGAGGCCGAACCTTTGAAGATCCGCCGGGAGTTCGTCTAGAATCCGATTCAGCTTCGGACGATCTCGTTGGAACCGCTCGGGTAAGCCCTTCCTCCTCCTAGTATCGTTCTTTCCAATTCTTCTCCCATCGTAAGTTATTTACATTTGAATGAGTTTTGTTCTTTGTAAGATCTACGCCGTTCTTGGGCGTTTCTGGAGTCAGCGTTCGGGTATAGCGTTCGTTGACGTTTAAGGTAGGTGGCTTGGTGTTTATTTTCCAACTGTCGTGCATTTTTGTGTGTTTACGTGCCACGAACCCATGTTGGGGTGTCGTGTGGCTGAGGTCGTTGCTATATTTAATGCCTAGAATTGCATAGGTGATTAAATTGTGATAATAAAATGATGTTTGGGATCGGTGCTTGGATCTAGGACCATCCCGAGGGGTGTGTTCCTCTGTTTAGCCGTTTGGCAAAGATACTTGAGGGTATGCCTTAAATGTAGTAACTGTAGAATTTCCTTGAGAGGAATTTCTTGTTTACTGCATTTTGATATGTTGGGCATGGCCCGATTACCTGTTTAGCATGAGGGCATGACTATTTTAGCCTGAGGGCGTGACTATATTAGCCTGAGGGCGTGACTGTTTTAGCCTGAGGGTTGTCTTTATTCCGCCTGAGGGCAACCTTTCGTGCCTGAGGGCTTGACTTCTGTGCCTGAGAGTGACACTTCGTATGCCTGAGGGCAAGAATTCTGTTACAATGCCTGAGGGCGAGATTCTGTATAGCCTGAGGGCGTGGTTACTATTTTAGCCTGAGGGCGAGATACTGGTTGGCCTGAGGGCGTGGTGCTGTTGAGCACAGAATGATACCAAATTAAATAAATTAAATGAATAATAAAATGGCAATTTAATTGTTAAGTTAGTTACTTTTGAGTACTGCTTAGTTATTTCATTTTACTACCGCACACTTGTTGCATGTTTTACACACAGTTGAGCACGGGCCTTTGGTGGGTGCCTACTGAGATATATTTCTCACACCCTGTTTGGGTCACGCTTTTCGGACCAAACAGATTACGTGGCCGCAGGTGTAGATAGGGGCAAGAGTTCCTATACAGGTACTTGACTGTTGCTGAGGAGTAGGAGGGCATGGGACCGAGCCTGGGCTCGCGATGCCACTGCCAGCTGTTTGCTTTGTTTTGCTGTACTCTGTTTTCTGTTGTACTGTATTGATGTATAACATGTTCTGGCTGTTTTTTGGGAACCTGAAACATGTAGCATCATCTTTTATATACTGTTGGTTATATCCACTACTGTAGTTATTTCAGTTGTGTTTGTTTACTGCTTCCGCTGTTGTTGTATGTTTATTTTGGTATTCCGCTGCACTACACTTTGACAAATGGGGGCATAGTTTCCCCACTATCAGATCTGGGCCCTCGCTGCTAGTCGGCAGCCTCTGGCGTTTGGGGAAATGCACTTGAGGTCACGTGGCGAACCGGGCTCGGGGCACCCGTTGCGTGGCACCCGGGGTCGGGACTTTACAAAGTGGTATCAGAGGAGTTTATTTTCTTTGACTTACTATTTAGAGCCGTAGTCAGGGATAGGACAGAACGATAGTTGGTAATAAGTTGTTCCCAGGCATAGCTAACCCGTGTATAGGGAAAAGCCAGTCTACCTCGTATTTTGCATTCTTTGGATTTTGCAATTTTACGGTTGATATGTTTTCACTGTTGGGCGACGCACTTGGATTGTGCTGTTTATATTTTATCTGTGGGTTTTATTTAGTTGCAACCTGATGAGATGAGGGTATGCCGTCTCATGCATCATATAGGCACATGTTAGATATCACATGTCATGCATAGTTTCCATGCCATGTAGGTGCATTAGAAATTCGCATGTTGTTGTGATAGTTGATGTGCTAGAAAAGCATGTTGTTGTGATAGCTGCTTGATGAATACTTTCCTTGTGATATGGTATTTTTGTTTGAGCTTGTTTATAGAATGGACGCCAAACTTTGGTCTTTGGGGAGTATGGGCCCCCATTGACCAAAATTTGGTGGATCATTGACTGGTTGTTGGTTATAACACAAATAAGATGTCAAACTTTGATTTGTGGGGTGTATGGCCCCCCACGGGTCGGAATTTGACACTTAGGCATTGTTTTTCGGTATTTTCTGGGTTCTGGAGAAGTTTATGAGGCATACTGTCCGGAAACCCAGTATACACGCCGTGTAGTATTTTTATACACGTCGTGTATGTTCTTCTGTTTGGGAAGAAAAATGAACTTTTTGAGTACACGCCATGTACCAGGAGTACACGCTGTGTAGTCTCTTCCCGTGTCACAAACCGTGTGGGTGGCAACACGGGGTAGGGAAAGGGTTTTGGGTAAAACGCGTCGTGTAGTTTTGTACACGCCGTGTAGTGTTGACCCAGAGTCCCACCATGTAACTAACAACACTGGTCGGTGAACTCCTTGACAGAACACACCGTGTCAGTTATGGACACGCCGTGTAGTGTGACCTGGGGACTCAGCCGTGTAACTAACAACACGGGCCAATGTCACCTCTTCCAGAACACGTCATGTACCTTTGGGACATGCCATGTAGTCTTGTCCGAGGACAGACCGTGTGGTGATTAGCTGTGTGGCTGGGAAACGGGATGGTTTACACGCCGTGTGCGGGTGTAACACGCCGTGTAGAGTAAAGCCGAGTAGTCGGCCGTGTCACAGACGACACAGACAGTTGGAAAATAACATCGTACACTCTGTGTTGATATTATACACGCCGTGTAGCTTTGTTAAAACGGAAGTCGTGTGGCTTAGCCGTGTGGAAGGACTCGGGCAGGGGAAGGGAAGTCAAGTACACGTCGTGTAGTCAATGTACACGCCGTGTAGTCTTGTTTTGAAAATTTTGAAATGCCTTCCTTCTCTTGTTCCTTTGTGGTTCCTTTGTTTCAGTCTTAATAATCTTGAATCTGAGGCGTCACTACTAGAAGAACAGGTATTTGCGACGGGGCCCCGTCGCAAATGACCCATTGCTGAAAACGGCGTCGCAACAACACTTATTTGCGACGGGCCCGTCGCTAAAACCTTTTTTTGCGACGGGTATTCTTCCCGTCGCAAATAGTACTCCGTATATTTGTAAAAAACTTTTAAAATAGTTTTTGCGACGGGTCCCGTCGCAAATATCTGTTGCGACGGGCCTGTCGCAAATAGTTTTGGCGACGGGCCCGTCGCAAAAACTATTTTTTTAAAAAAAATAAAAAACTATAAATAAATTATTTTAATGCATATAATAATAATACTATTTGCGACGGGTCCCGTCACAAAAACTATTTTTTTTTAAAAAAATAAAAAACTATTAATAAATTATTTTAATGCATATAATAATAATACTATTTGCGACGGGCATAGTATCCCGTCGCAAATACTATAAAAAAAAAAATAAATTATTAATAAATTATTTTAATTAAAATAATAATAATCCAATTATAATTCAAAAATAAAAAATAATAAAATATTAATAAATGATTTTAATTAATATAATAATAGAATTATAATTCACAAATAAAAATAATAAATTATTTTAATTAATATAATAATAATAGAATTATAATTCAAAAATAAAAAATAATAGAATATTAATAAATGATTTAATTAATATAATAATATTAGAATTATAATTCATAAATAAAAAAAATATTAATAAGTTATTTTAATTAATATAAAAATAATAGAATTATTTTACATTCAAATATTAAAATAATTCAAGTATTACAAAAAAATATAATTAAATTATAATATTATAAAATTTTAATATATATATAAAATTTAATATTATAAAATATAAATAATATTATTATTCATATTAATATTTTTATTTAAAAATATAATATTATTAATATTTTAGAATGAGACAGAAACTACGAATAGAAAAAAAATCATATTTTGATTTCACAAATTTTATAACATAAATACAAACTCTAATCTGAAGGAGGGGGGGAGGTGGGGGGTCTGCAGATGGTGGTGGAGGAAACTCCATCCCTAAAGCATGAGTGAGTCGGCGCATGTACTCCATCTGCTCCTGATGCTGCTGCTGCCACCGACTCGTCTGCTCCTCGTATAGCTGCTGCTAGCGTCGACGCTCCTCCTCATGCTGCTGACGCATCTGCTCCTGCTCCTGTCGGAGACTCTCTATCAGTACAGTCTGAGATCGCAACTGATCCTCATACTGTGTAGTAGAAGAAGATGCACGAGCTCCTCTCGAGCTGGACGCCTACATCGCAACACTGCTATAATAATCTCTGGGAGTCAGTCGAGAGCCGATACCAACTACCCGACCCTTCTCGAAGGCATACTGGGTGGCCTGCATCCATGCCGCCTCATCAAACTGACGGCCAGTGGTCTGATATGATGACTCGACCTAACTCTCAGGCCAGGCCTGTGACGCTGCGGCCTCATATGACTCCTGTAGTTTCAGTTTAAAATTAAAATTGTGAATATATTATATGCAGTTAATTTTTAAACTTGAAAACAAATAATACTGACCACGATGTGATACTGACGATCACCTCTGAGCTCCCCAGTAGCAGGATCACTATACATCCTCCGATATACGCCGTACTCCGTAATATCGGGGTGCTCGACAGCCTATAAGAATAAAAAATAAACTGTTAATATTTATAGTTATATAAAATATTTATAAATAATGTACGTACCAGATGTTGTCTATGAGTACTGAAAAAACGACTCCCAGCTCGATGAGTCACCTCCTGTCTCCCCCGATTCTGCCTCCCCACCGATGATCTCCTCTGAAAGGCATCACTCAACCAGTGCGCACATAATCCATCCCATACATGGGATGAAATGTACTCTGGTCGGTGTGCTCTACATGACTCGTCAAAATCTGACACTCCTGCTTTCTTCATGGTAGCTTTTCTTAAATTGTGCAAAAACTGACGAAGGCGATCACGCATGGCCACCTCCCATGCCTCGTGGATGGCGTCACGCATGGTATCCTCGATCGGATACCATAAACCCTACAAATAAATCAAAATATCGAGTTAGAAATGAAATAATTTTCAAAATAAAAATTATTTATTTACGTACGTACCAACCAATGGCCGAACATGGCCTGCTGCACATCAATGGGAATCTGCTCCCATGTGGTCCACGGCTGAGAGAAATAGTTGCGCAAAATAGCGCTGCCCTGTCCAACTGATATATGCGAAAAACTGTAAAAATAATAAACATTTATTATGTGAATAGATTAATGAAATCTTAGTCAAATCCACAGGTTATCACACAGGTTATCACACCTCCGTGTGCGTGGATCAAACCCAAGACGTGGACGTTGCTCGGGGACGGGGTCAGGAATCATCAATCGTGCAAGACCGCGCCCCCTCCGCGTACTCCCTGGAGCGCCTACAGGCTGAGGGTCATCGGCCAGCAACTCATCCGCATCGAAAGGCAGGTCAGCATCTGCCAACTCACGAAATGTGGCGTCGTCCATCTGAAATAGAAAATGTTAATGTTAGAAAATAATTGATAATTACTATTATATATACATATATACATATTATGACTGTATATAAATACCATGGAATTCTATCAGTGTTCATCTTCATCATCATCATCTTCATATATGTCAATGTCATCTTCATATTCCTCCTCAACATCATCGATATCCATTCGAGTTACAGTTGCTTCATCTCTTACCATTTCAAATTCATATGTGACATCATTAACATCATCGTCATCGCCGACTCTTAAATGTGGGGTGTCTTCATCGATACTCATGTCTCTTTGTAAAAAAGATTGATTTTGAGTACTCTCTTGAAAAACTTCAATTCTTTGCACATCAGTGAAAGCACATTCACTTTGACTAAACTGATTGTCTCGAATTTTGATTTTTATTACACTCCACCAATCAGTCAAGTCTCTTGATGTAGCACAGTACTTTGCGTAATAAACTTGATATGCTTGTTGATCCAATAAGAATGGTTCATTTACTGCGAGAACACTTTTACATTTAATATCGATGATTCCATGAGTCGGATGAACACGTACGCCTCTCTCTGTATCCAACCACCGACATTTGAACATGGTTATGTAATGTTGTCCAAGATAACAGAGTTCAATGATTTCATCAAGTATGCCATAAAAGTCAACTTCATTTTCTCGATGATGAGATCCTCTCAAGCTAACTCCACTGTTCATTGTTTTTTTCGATTCCCCATATGCATGTGTGTGGAATCGAAATCCATTCACCACATATGCATTATAAGTTTTAACAAGTTTGGAAGGTGGGTTACTCAATACACACAGCCGTTTGTCAATTTTATCAGCATGTCGAGACACCTGAAAATTTGTGAAATAATTATCAATATAGTAAACTATACATTGAATGAGTTGCTAAAAGATAAAGAATTTATGTTACCAGTTTTTGAAACCACTGAGAGAAATTTTTCAGTCGACGTTCTTCGAGAGCAGCTGCTGTAATTTGTGGAATTTGTTTCTTGATATGATTATCATAAAACCTATAAAAACTAAAGTTATTTACTGTAACATAAATAATAGAATAAGTGATATAAATACTTACAGTACAACTGATGTTATCTCTTCACAGTTGAGCAGAACAT
The DNA here is from genome assembly GCA_963277665.1 of Viscum album. Lineage (NCBI taxonomy): Eukaryota > Viridiplantae > Streptophyta > Magnoliopsida > Santalales > Viscaceae > Viscum > Viscum album. The sequence continues at coordinate 1,183,379,511 of OY728164.1, forward strand.
ACGTATGAGCTCTATGATGTTCATCATCTGAAAGCCAGCATTCATAAACTCCACCAAAACCAAGCTCTGACTGGTTGAAAACAGATAATTGATTGTCGATTTCATCAATATTTCTCTCGTTCCATCCCATTCGGTTTTGTTTTGAAGGATACTCAGATTTAAAATAATGGGAGCAGAAAAAAGATATTTCCTCTTGCAAACAAGCTTCTACAATAGATCCTTCAACAGATACTTTGTTACGTACTTTTCTTTTCAATTTTTGCATGCATCTTTCAAATGGGTACATCCATCGAAACTGTACTGGACCTCCACATTTGGCTTCATATGGAAAATGTAACATCAAATGTTCCATTGAGTCGAAGAAAGACGGCGGAAATATTTTTTCCAGTTTACATATAATTACAACAACATCTCTTTTAAGTTTTCCTAGAGCATCATAATCTGCCGTAGCCGCACAAATTTCCCGAAAAAAATGAGACATGTCTGTTATGGAATCCCAAATCACAGAATTCAACAGACCTCTTAATCCAATGGGTAGAAGTCTCTCCATTATAACATGACAATCATGACTTTTTAATCCAGTAATATGACCATTCTTTACACATCTACCCAAATTGGAAGCACAACCATCTGGAAGTCTCAAATCTGCAATCCACTGACAAAATAATAAACGGTTTTCTTTAGACAGTGTATAAGCTGCTTTTGGTTTCAGTAACCTTTCTGTTCTGACATTCTTAAATAGTTCCAATTCTAGACACCTGCAAATTTGGGCAAGATCTAAACGTGCATTTACATTGTCTTTGCTCTTTCCTGGCGTATCCAAAACTGTATGAAACAAATTATCAAAACAGTTCTTCTCAATATGCCTGACATCTAACATGTGTCGGACCAACAAATCAGACCAATATGGCAAATCCCAAAATATGCTACGTTTAATCTAATTGTGTTCTTTCCCAAAACCAGAAATTTTTTGTTGGTTTATTGTGGGACCAAAAGTGATGGGAGGTAATGAAAATACAACTGATTTTAACTCCGAACCTGATAGCATTTTTAGAGGTTCATCCCTTTCAACTGTTCCTTTTCTGAAATGAGATCTGTTTCTGCGAAAAGGATGATCAGCTGGAAGAAATCTGCGATGACAGTCAAAATAACAAGGTTTCTTTCCATGAATGAGCATAAATGCTTTGTTCTCTCCCATACAGTAAGGACATGATTTCTGACCATGTGTACTCTAGCCAGATAACATCCCATAAGCCGGGAAGTCACTTATTGTCCACATCAATGCTGCTCTCAGTATAAAATTCTGTTTCGTTGCAACATCATATGTACTGACACCAGTACTCCACAATAAATTTAATTCATCAATCAATGGTTTCAAATAAACATCAATATTTTTCTTCGGATGTCCTGGAATTAGTAAAGTCAAAAAGATATATGGCTCCTTCATCAACATCCATGGAGGTAAATTGTACGGAGTTAAAAAAACAGGCCAACATGAATATTGACTACCATAAGATCCAAACAGACAGAAACCATCAGCGGAAAGGCCCAGTCGAACATTTCTAGCTTCTAAAGCAAAGGATGGATGCACTCTATCAAAATGTTTCCATGAATCACCATCGGCCGGATGATTCAAGCTTTTATCAGTTGAAATATTCTCTTTATGCCATGACATCATTGTCGCTGTATTCTTAGACATGAATAAACGCTGAAGTCTGGATGTAAGCGGAAAATATCTCAACTGTTTTACAGGAATCAAACCAGACTTCCCGTGTTTTCCTTCTTTATATCTCAGTTTCCCACATGTAGGACAACTATCCAACGACTCATTTTCCCCAGAATATAAAATGCAGTCATTTGAACATGCATGAATCTTCTGACAAGTAAGTCCCAAATTTCGAACCAGCCTCTTACTCTCATAGTAATTTGCAGGTAAAACATTTCCTTTGGGTAATAGTGTTTTAAGCAAAGAAAATATCTGGTCAAAACAGGTGTTTGACATTCTGTTATCTGATTTGATAGCCATAAATTTTGCAACTGCTTCTAATTTGCTCATCTTGCAGCCAGGATATAATGCATCCTCACCAGACTTCAACAACTCATAAAATTCAGACGGTGCCAACTCAGGATTTGAAGCTATATCAGCCGGAGTTTCTGTATATTGAATAGATGAACCTGCAACATCATGTACTAAATCATGAAACCGGGATGGATCCGGAATCAAGTTGGTATCACCTGCTCTGGAACTGCGTTCACCGTGTTGATACCAAAAAACATAATCTGGTTGAAAACCAAAATGCAAGAGATGTTCTCCCACTTTGTCAAACGTGTCAAACGTTCTCAATGCAGATTTTCTGCAAGGGCGTTTTATTTTTCCTTCTGAAACAAATTCTGGATTTGATGCCGCAAATGATAAAAAAGTCTCCACACCCTCTACATATACTGGATTTAAACCAGAACCGTTTGGATTTCTACGTTGATTTATCCATATGCGGTCACCTAATAATGATTGTTGACGACCTCGTTGTTCCATATTTCTCTATAAAATATAAAAGCATTACTGGTTTTGAATAATTTGTTAGAAAAAACATTCAAGCTAGGATAAATATAGAGTTTAGATCATACATGGATGACGTAAACTTTTTATTGAGATAGACCTAAAAATTGACCCTTTAAGAATTAAATATGTTGAAAATAAAGCAAAACATGTTACAAATATTGACAATTTTAATATTATATAAATTTTTTATTATTTTCATAGTACTAATATTATTGGTAATTAATACTAATTATTGGTAATTATTACTAATTATTGGTAATTATTAGTAATTATTGGTAATTATTGGTAATTATTACTAATTATTGGTAATTATTACTAATTATTGGTAATTATTACTAATTATTGTTAATACTAATTATTGGTAATTATTACTAATTATTGTTAATTAATACTAATTATTGGTAATTATTACCAATTATTGGTAATTATTACTAATTAATACTAATTATTGGTAATTATTGGTAATTTTGGTAATTATTGGTAATTATTGGTAAGTATTGGTAATTATTACTAATTATTGGTAATTATTACTAATTATTGGTAATTATTACTAATTATTGTTAATTATTACTAATTATTGTTAATTATTACGAATTATTGGTAATTATTGGTAATTATTACTAATTATTACTAATTATTACTAATTATTAGTAATTATTACTAATTATTCGTAATTATTATTAATTATAACTAATTATTCCTAATTATTGTTAATTATTACTAATTATTGGTAATTAGTACTAATTATTACTAATTATTACTAATTATTACTAATTATTGGTAATTATTACTAATTATTGGCAATTATTACTAATTATTGGTAATTATTGGTAATTATTGGTAATTATTGGTAATTATTGGTAATTATTGGTAATTATTGGTAATTATTGCTAATTATTACTAATTAATACTAATTATTGGTAATTATTGATAATTATTACTAATTATTGATAATTATTACTAATTATTGGTAATTATTACTAATTATTACTAATTATTACTAATTATTACTAATTATTACTAATTATTGGTAATTATTACTAATTATTACTAATTATTACTAATTATTACTAATTATTTCTAATTATTGGTAATTATTACTAATTATTACTAATTATTGGTAATTATTGGTAATTAATACTAATTATTGGTAATTATTACTAATTATTGGTAATTATTGGTAATTATTACTAATTATTACTAATTATTACTAATTATTGGTAATTATTACTAATTATTCGTAATTATTACTAATTATTCGTAATTATTACTAATTATTACTAATTATTCCTAATTATTGTTAATTATTACTAATTATTGGTAATTAGTACCAATTATTACTAATTATTACTAATTATTACTAATTATTGGTAATTATTACTAATTATTACTAATTATTACTAATTATTTGTAATTATTGGTAATTATTGGTAATTATTGGTAATTATTACTAATTAATACTAATTATTGGTAATTATTGGTAATTATTACTAATTATTCCTAATTATTGTTAATTATTACTAATTATTGGTAATTAGTACTAATTATTACTAATTATTACTAATTATTACTAATTATTGGTAATTATTACTAATTATTACTAATTATTACTAATTATTGGTAATTATTGGTAATTATTGCTAATTGTTACTAATTAATACTAATTATTGTTAATTATTGGTAATTATTACTAATTATTGATAATTATTACTAATTATTGGTAATTATTATTAATTATTACTAATTATTACTAATTATTACTAATTATTGGTAATTATTACTAATTATTACTAATTATTACTAATTATTACTAATTATTACCAATTATTGGTAATTATTACGAATTATTACCAATTATTGGTAATTATTGGTAATTAATACTAATTATTGGTAATTATTGGTAATTATTGGTAATTATTACTAAGTATTGGTAATTATTACTAATTATTGGTAATTATTACTAATACTTGGTAATTATTACTAATTATTCATAATTATTACTAATTATTACTGGATTTTTTTTTTGTTTACGTTTTTTAAAAAAAAAAATTTCCAGAAAACGCTTCCGGCAAAACAAATTTTAAAAATGAACCTCAAAGGCGGCATCCGGGATGCCGCCTTTGCATTTCGGAGCAAGGCGGCATCTGCGATGCCGCCTTTGCGCTGCGGGTGAAAGGCGGCATCGCGGATGCCACCTTTCTCTTAAAAAAATATATATATATATATTTTTTAATTTTTTTTTATTTTTTAATTACATTTATTCATTATAATTTTTAATTACATTTATTCATTATAATTTTTTATTATTAATTAGTAATTATTAATAATTAAATATGTCATAATTAATTAGTTAATTAGTAATATTATCATTAATTATATAATAATTAATTATTAATATAATTATTACATATATAATAAATATTTAGTTAATTAGAAATACAATTAATAATTATAACTAATTAATTAGTAATTATTAATTATTAATTAGCTAATTAGTAATATAAATATTTATTATAATTATTCATTATAATTAGTAATTAGTAATTAATAATTATTAATAAGTAATTAGTAATTATTAATTAGTAAATTAGTAATATAAATATTAATTATAGCTATTCATTAAATTATTAATTATTAATTATTACTCATTAATTATTACTTATATAATAAATAATTAGTTAATTATTAATATAACTATTAATTATATAATAATTAATTAGTTAATTAGTAATATAATTATAATCTTTCAAAGTCACGTACTTGAAACATTTTTAAGTTTCAAGTAGGCGGTTTTGAAAGCTTATAAATTATTTTTCATTAACATTTTTTTGTAAATTGCTTTTGTTTTAAACTATTTTTTATATGTTTAATCCATGTTTTAAGTTTCATTTATATTGGTCTTCTATTTTATGTTTTATGGTCTTTCAAAGTCACGTACTTGAAAAATTTTAAGTTTCAAGTATGCGGTTTTGAAAGCTTATAAATTACTTTTCATCAACTTTTTTTTGGAAATTTCTTTTGTTTTCAACTATTTATTATATGTTTAATCAATGTTTAAAGTTTCAATTATATTCGTTTTATAGTTTATATTTTACAGTCTTTCAAAGTCACGTACTTGAAACATTTTTAAGTTTCAAGTAGGCGGTTTTGAAAGCTTATAAATTATTTTTCATTAACATTTTTTTGTAAATTGCTTTTGTTTTAAACTATTTTTTATATGTTTAATCCATGTTTTAAGTTTCATTTATGTCGGTCTTATAGTTTATCTTTTATTGTATTTCAAAGTCACGTACTTGAAAAATTTTAAGTTTCAAGTATGCGGTTTTGAAAGCTTATAAATTACTTTTCATCAACTTTTTTTTGGAAATTTCTTTTGTTTTCAACTATTTATTATATGTTTAATCAATGTTTAAAGTTTCAATTATATTCGTTTTATAGTTTATATTTTACAGTCTTTCAAAGTCACGTACTTGAAACATTTTTAAGTTTCAAGTAGGCGGTTTTGAAAGCTTATAAATTATTTTTCATTAACATTTTTTTGTAAATTGCTTTTGTTTTAAACTATTTTTTATATGTTTAATCCATGTTTTAAGTTTCATTTATGTCGGTCTTATAGTTTATCTTTTATTGTATTTCAAAGTCACGTACTTGAAAAATTTTAAGTTTCAAGTATGCGGTTTTGAAAGCTTATAAATTACTTTTCATCAACTTTTTTTTGGAAATTTCTTTTGTTTTCAACTATTTATTATATGTTTAATCAATGTTTAAAGTTTCAATTATATTCGTATGGTTATATAAATATATATAAATAAAACCTAATTTACCCCCTCCTGAGATTCCACTCTGACCAACAAGTAAAAATAGTAATTTGATTTCAGTACACATAAAACATGTAAACAATAATGTACAATCAATGCATATGTCTGTGGCGAGGAGATTCCGTCCCACATGGTGGTCTGCGAATAGGACGTCCGCGTCGAGTGCGCAGTGGAGTCTGATGACCTGGAGAAGGCTGATCCTCGGGCACTGAAACGTCGACTGTCGCATCCTCCATCTGTGTGTCAGTTGGAGGAGCTGTCAACTGCATCTCGTACTGCCATTCAGATCCTTCTCCCACTAGGGTGGTAGAAGGACCTGCCTCCATCGCAGAGGGGAACGAAGCCTGTGATGGAGCTATACCCCAAGACGACGACGGCTCTAGAATCCAAGGCTGGGAAGGATCTGGAACCCAAGATGGAGAGAACTGCGGATATCCTGTCAGGAAAGACGGATCCCATGCCACCTGAGGCACATCCTGAATAGGCTGATCCTGGACTACTAGAGGCCCGACCTCTGCCTGTGGAACAGGCGATGCCTCACGTGCAACACGACGCTGTCTACGTCGCCGTGGTCGTGGCTCCTCAGCACCAGCAGCAGCTGCAGGATGTTCCTCTGGGGCAGGAACCTCCTGTCTCCGAGCCAGACGCGTGAAGATGCTCTCGGAAAGCGCATGAAAAGATGCCCTCGCCTCCAGCGCTGTAGCATGGACGGCTGCCCGGCTAAAGACCCCCTCCTCCTCTTCATCGCTCATGCGAACAAGCTGCTCTGTGTGACTTCCCTGTAAATAGATTCAAATGGAATTAGAAAATAATTCAATAAACAAAGTAATAGGAATTAATTAACTTACCATCCTCTGCATCTCTATGCCAGCTTGGGTAAGATACAGTATAGATTTTAGTCTATACCAGGGCGCATAGTCAACCTGCTCTGAAAGAGAGAATCGATTTGTAGGAACACCTTGAATACGTAACTCTGCACGTCTGTGCCAGCAGTCGATAAAACTCGCATGTACTTGGGACCAGTCATCATCCTGCCTCCCTGTCAGCTTCATCCCATGAAGCTTGTCTGTCTGTCTAGATGGTAATGGAATCGGCTGAGTACGAAAAAATTGGCGCATGACCCTGTCAGGCTGCTGCCACTCAATAATATGAAAGTGAATGAGGGGCACTACAGCCATAGCATCCTCAAGACCAACAGTGCAGTATGCTGGCAACTGGTCCATAATACTCCAGTATGGAAGCCATGAAATCTGAAATGACAAGTGATTTTGTCAAAAAAACACCCAACTAAAAACCAAAATTGATGTTATTATTAAAAATGTTAGACAGTGATAGATTGTATATACATACCTGATCAGGTAAGAGACAGTCCAACTGTAGCCGATATACGCCCAAATGCTGTCTCGGAACCACGTCGAAATTGTGTCGATGACACCACCTGTAAAATACAACGATAATGACAAATAATGAGAAATTATAGTCAATAACTCATAGTAGAATAAAAAACCAATAGAAATGACTTATCATACCAGCGTCCACGCGGAGCGTCATGCAGCACCTCCATCTCGACCGGTGGACCAGCAAGGTCAGGGCAGAATGATGGGATGCGCTCCCATGCCCACATCTGAATAAGGATGACGCATCCTCCAAGACCTGTACGGTCCCTATGGGATAGTCTGCATAATGATCTGTATGTGTATGCCAAGCAGGCTGATCCCCAACTGTACGTCCCAGCCCGATCAAAGTCCTCTAGTAGGGGTAGATACATCATATGCACGTGCATCCCCGAGTGATCAGTACACATGGTCCCACCAATGAGTCGTAAGATATATGCACGGGCGTAACGCATGACGGTCTGCTCATCATCATCATCCTGTAAATGTGGAATCTGCGACTCCAACCAACGCATAGATATGGACGATCCATCTGTAGCCCTACGGTCGGACAAAATATCAACGCCTAACAAGCGTTGAGCAAGGTCTGGCCAAGCTGCACGAGTGGGTCCAATAACGGGTCTCCCCTGGATAGGAAGACCGAGAAGAACTGCAACATCCTCGAGGGTGATGGTCATCTCCCCCTCAGGCAAGTGGAATGTGTGTGTCTCTGGTCTCCATCTCTCAACGAGGGCAGCAAGTAGGTAATGATCTACAAATGTGAAATCTGATACGGAAAGGCCATAGAAGCCAGCACGGCGCAAGTAAGGTCTAATGGCATGTGGAGGCTCCATGTGATGAAAATGGTGCGCTCGACGCACCTTCACAAATCGATCTGGATGACCCTCTAACACGGCCTGCGAAATATGGGTAGGCTGCTGAGTGAGTAGTATGGTATCATCCATCTGCATATAAACAAAGAAAATGAGTCGTAAGTGTAAAATGTAAATATAACATTAATGGGTTAACTGACATACACATTTCAATATGGGTTAAGTGTTCCGCTTTCGGAGTTTTGAAATAAATTCTATTATTTCATATTCAAAGTTATTTCTTGAAAGCATGAATATTAATATTAAATAAGTTATGTTATCTAAAATATTGAGTCTTGAATTTGGTTACACATATTTTGGGGGAGCTTTGTGATTAACTACTTACGGATTGGATTAAGATAAACCATGTCAATTAGTAATGATGTTTTTAGAATTTATCTAATTGTATGTATTCAATATCTTATGCTAATTATTATGATACTATAAATTTGTTATAGAACAGTTTTCTAAAATATCCTGCATGTTTAGATTGGGGTTTAGGTTGGAGGGTTTACAGTTAAAATTTTTAATATTAACGTCCGGGAAACATGTTAATGGGTTAACTGACATACACATTTCAATATGGGTTAAGTGTTCCGCTTTCGGAGTTTTAAAATAAATTCTATTATTTCATATTCAAAGTTATTTCTTGAAAGCATGAATATTAATATGAAATAAGTTATGTTATCTAAAATATTGAGTCTTGAATTTGGTTACACATATTTTGGGGGAGCTTTGTGATTAACTACTTATGGATTGGATTAAGATAAACCATGTCAATTAGTAATGATGTTTTTAGAATTTATCTAATTGTATGTATTCAATATCTTATGCTAATTATTATGATACTATAAATTTGTTATAGAACAGTTTTCTAAAATATCCTGCATGTTTAGATTGGGGTTTAGGTTGGAGGGTTTACGGTTAAAATTTTTAATATTAACGTCCGGGAAACATGTTAATGGGTTAACTGACATACACATTTCAATATGGGTTAAGTGTTCCGCTTTCGGAGTTTTGAAATAAATTCTATTATTTCATATTCAAAGTTATTTCTTGAAAGCATGAATATTAATATGAAATAAGTTATGTTATCTAAAATATTGAGTCTTGAATTTGGTTACACATATTTTGGGGGAGCTTTGTGATTAACTACTTATGGATTGGATTAAGATAAACCATGTCAATTAGTAATGATGTTTTTAGAATTTATATAATTGTATGTATTCAATATCTTATGCTAATTATTATGATACTATAAATTTGTTATAGAACAGTTTTCTAAAAAAGAGATAACAACATTTAGTTTACAATATGGGAATGTCACAATGAAGACAATACATCATTATGAATGAGACTGTGAAGTCGACCCGACAATGTTAGGGCATCGCTTCCGGTTATGACCTTCTTTATGACATATTGTGCATCGCAAACTCTGCCCTTGTTCTTGAGGCCAGTCCATCTCATTACGCATCCTACTCGCCTTTGGTCTCCCACGAGGACGTAACCGATTCATGTCAGGTATCACTATCGGCTGGCCTTCAGGCATTGGGAAATACCGATACTCCCCAATAGGTGTCCATGGTGCAGCATAACAGTTGGCAATGATATCCATCTGGTACACTGGATCAACATATGCTTCCCATGAGATGTTCACAGAGGCACATGCTGCGATGACGTGTGTACATGGAAACCGTAAGGCCTGGAATTTTCCACATTGACATTGCCTTGTTTCCAGTAATACCACCATTTTTTCACCGACGTGATTTGTGATGGGGTCTGAACGCTCTTGAACTTCAAATCGGGAGTCTTCTCTTCGAAATAGACATACGTGATAACCAGAAGCTTCTTCAATATTTTTTTCAATCTCTCGTTGAAAGTGTATTCCATATCTTATCCCTTGATGTATTCTGTCTGATGCTAGTTTTTGTCTATCCACAAAGTACTTCACGCATCGATATAATGTCTCCTGAACTAATGCGGTTATAGGTAGCTTGCGAAGTCCTTTGAAGATACCATTGATGCACTCCACAATGTTTGTCGTCATGTGTCCGTACCTCTTTCCCCCGTCGTATGCCAATGTCCATTTCTCTTTTGGAATCCGCATCATATAATCATAAACTTCTTGATTAGCCTGACGAATTTGTTCAAAACGTTCTTCAAATCGTCGTTGGTCCGACTCATATGCTACAAAACGTAGATGATATTTCACATAAATTGATTTTATATTTATATTGAAACAGTAAAACAGAATGAATAAAATACGTACCAAGCCTCGTGATTGCCTTCTTCATCGGTTCGTTGTGGAATTTTTTATGTACATTGCTAGCAATGTGTCTAATGCAGAACCGATGATGTGCATTTGGGTATCTCCATGTATCAGGATCTGCATTGATTGCCTCATTAATTGCTCGATGACGATCAGATATTAAACAAACTCCCTGAATGTTGGTGAAATGGTTGCTGATACATGCCAGAAACCAACTCCATGATTCATAGTTTTCTTTCTCTACAATGGAAAAGGCAAGCGGAAGAGGTGAACGGTTTCCATATTGGGTTGCCGCAATCAACAATACGCCCTTGTATTTTCCATACAGAAATGTTCCATCAATCTGAATAAATTGTTTGCAAAAACGAAATGCAGAGATACAAGGAAGGAATGCCCAGAACAACCGATGAAATTGAACACGAGATGGATCAAGTCGATTATCAGGAGACACATGTTCGTTTGTATCCAGATGGAAGACAACTTGGTTATGATGCCTCAGTATGGCTAGCAATTGCGGCAATACTCGATATGAGTCATCCCAATCACCATATACCTTCACAATTGCCTTCTGTTTCGCCATCCATGCCTTATTATAGGAAATCTTATAACTGAATTTCTGTAGAATCCTCTCTTGCACAAGGGATATTGGAACATCTTGGCATGTCCTAATCATCTCAACAACAATAGATGACACAAATTCTGCATCCAATGAAGTATGATCTTGTGTGAGACTTGGCTGAACGCAACTATGAGCCGCCTCAATCCTTGAGATTCTCCAACCTCCAAATGTAATGTCTAGAATAGCCCTTAAGCGAAATCTACAATCATCCCCATACTTCACGCACCGTATAACATGTTTACTATGGCATGATTCGTGAACTACATAGTTGAAGTTTCTCTCAATATGAAATCTCTTTAACGTGCTTTTTAAGGCATCTTTACTGGGAAAATTCCTTCCAATATATAAGGTTTTTTCCACCTCACTAAACCTATCTGGTACAACTCCAGGGAACTCAGTTGCCGGTGTGAGAACAGTATTATCGAATTCAGGCACGCGTGTCATTGCTTCTGACCAAGATGAAAATAATGGTGGATGATTTATTGACCGAGGTTGATGTACAACAACTGCATTTCTCAAAACCTCCTCTCTATCTTTTGTTGGTCCCTCCTCATCAGCACTGTTGTCGCCATCCGATCCATCGTTACGAAACTCCTCATCAGAAGTCGGATTGACATGTATATCCGGAAGATCATCTAGGTTGTCCTCTTCTGCTGCATCATTTGGAATAGGCTCAATGTCATGGGGTAGACTGTCTTCAACCACTCTTGTATTTCTACGTCTTTGTACAAGTGGACGTTGTTGTTGTACAGTAGCAACAACAACGTATAACTCCATCATGGTACCATCTAACCGTTGAGAAAATAAATTAACTGCTTGGACCCACTGCGCATCAGCAACCAATGGACAAGCTATATTCCACATTGTTGTTGGAAATTGCAAATGTCTATAGCTCATAGACATTATCTCTTGATCGGGTCCCAAATTTAAAGAAACATGAATTCTCTCTTGAAGGTCACTTATGGTAACACAATCCACTGTACTAACCACCGTAATTGGTTGTGTACTGTAAGAAGCTCCTTGCTCAGTTTGAATAATCTCCCCATAACAGTACACACAGGCATACATGGCTCTCTACGTCAAAAATGTGTTCTTTCATCAAAATTATGATAGTGTAACAAAATATTAACAATTATGTTTGACGATATGATGTTTATTATAATGTAATTTTATTGCGCCTTTCTATACCATAAACTATGCTACTGATGTTTGACCATATGATATTTATTAGAATGTAATTTTAGAGCGCCTTTTTATTTAGTTTGTTTGTTCTTCTTCATTTCACTTTATATGTTCATTAGTATAGTTAGCTAATCATTATATGAATTCATGTTTTAATCCTATGTTATTTATTAATTATTCTAAAATTAACTAATAATAACTAATCGTTAATTATTCTATTATTCTATAATTAACTAATAATAACTTTAATTTGTTAATTCTTATGTCCTTATTTGATTCTATAACATTATACTTATCATTTATCATTGATAAATATACTGATCATTAGTATCGTTAGCTAATCATTATATGAATTCATGTTTTAATCCTATGTTATTTATTAATTATTCTAAAATTAACTAATAACAACTAATCATTAATTATTCTATTATTTTATAATTAACTAATAATAACTTTAATTCGTTAATTCTTATGTCCTTATTTCATTCTATAAAATTATATTTATCATTTATCATTGATAAATATACTAATTTGCTTTTTCTTCTCTTAGAAATTTTAGTAGTTTATAAAGAAAATATGAATCATCTTAAGCATATTCCCCGGGAGTGTCAAACCAGGATGCAGCAAGGCCCGTTATCGTGCACCAGTTCCCGTTCGAGTCTAGCTCGAAGCGGTGTTTTCGGGTTTTACCCCTATGTACATCTGTGCCAGAGCCACATCCACTTGTTTGTATCCAGACAGGAATTTAATTGCGTAGATAACCACATAATCTTTAAGCTACCAAAATTTCTAAATACTTAATCTTAAGTTAATCTATACTTAATCTATACTACCTAACAGTAATTATTTAAAACTATATATAACTAATTACAAAAACTAAATAACCAAATATTAAGAACTACCTAAACTGCTTAACAAATGAAAGATTTAAAACTAAACAAAATTAAATTAATTAAATAAAAACATTAAATTAAATAAAGAAACATACCTCTAAATGAAGCTTCGTAAAAGCTCGCACAGCAAAAAAAAAATTTAGAGAGAGAGAGAGCAAATTGGAGAGATAAGTTGCAATGAACAAGTGAGGAGAGGGGGGGGGGTGGCCGCCCTTTTATAGGGACTTCAGGCAAAGGCGGCATCGCGGAAGCCGCCTTTCGCCTCTGCGTATGGCCAAAGGCGGCTTCCGCGATGCCGCCTTTCGCCTTACCCTGAGCCGAAAGGCGGCCTCCTCCCGGCCGCCTTTGCCATGTCATCGATCCGGGCCAAAGGCGGCGCGGGGGAGCAAAGGCGGCATCGCAGATGCCGCCTTTGTAGCGTATTTTTAAATTTTTTTTGACCTAGGCCGTTTTTCAGAATTTTTTTTTAAGAAAAACGTAAAAAAAAAAACCAATTATTACTAATTATTACTAATTATTGGTAATTATTACGAATTATTGTTAATTATTACTAATTATTACGAATTATTACTAATTATTACGAATTATTACTAATTATTACGAATTATTACTAATTATTACGAATTATTACTAATTATTGGTAATTATTACTAATTATTGGTAATTATTACTAATTATTGGTAATTATTACTAATTATTGGTAATTATTACTAATTATTGGTAATTATTACTAATTATTGGTAATTATTACTAATTATTGGTAATTATTCCTAATTATTGTTAATTATTACTAATTATTGGTAATTAGTACGAATTATTACTAATTATTACTAATTATTACTAATTATCGATAATTATTACTAATTATTACTAATTATTACTAATTATTAGAAATTATTACTAATTATTACGAATTATTACTAATTATTAGTAATTATTGGTAATTATTACTAATTATTACTAATTATTGGTAATTATTGGTAATTATTACTAATTATTCCTAATTATTCATAATTATTCCTAATTATTCATAATTATTCCTAATTATTCCTAATTATTCCTAATTATTACTAATTATTACTAATTATTACTAATTATTACTAATTATTGGTAATTATTGGTAATTATTGGTAATTATTGGTAATTATTCCTAATTATTACTAATTAGTGGTAATTATTAGTAATTATTACTAATTATTGATAATTATTAATAATTATTACTTATTATTGGTAATTATTACTAATTATTGGTAAGTATTACTAATTATTGGTAATTATTACTAATTATTGGTAATTATTACTAATTATTGGTAATTATTACTAATTATTGGTAATTATTACTAATTATTGGTAATTATTACTAATTATTGGTAATTATTACTAATTATTGGTAATTATTCCTAATTATTGATAATTATTGGTAATTGTTCCTAATTAGTAGTAATTAAATGAATAATTACCAATAATTAGGAATAATTACCAATAATTACGAATAATAACATTATTAGTATATTTTATTATTAATATTAAAATAATATAATTTTCTAATTTATATACAATTCTCCTTTCATCTGTGTGTTTTCTATCTCCACATACAAATAATACATGTGGAGACAGCAAACATACAGATGAAAAGAGAATTGTATATATATAAAAAATTATATTATTTTAATATTAATAATAAAATATACTAATAATATAATAATGTTATTATTCCTAATTATTAATATTTATTACTAATTATTAATATTTATTCTTAATTATTAAAAATTATTACTAATTATTCCTAATTACCATTAACTATGAACAATACTAATAATTTAAATTCATTAAGTAACAAAACAATGTAAACATAATTAAATTACAACTAATTAAGAATAATTAAAACTAATAAAAAATTTAAAATAAATATTAAATTAAAATGAACATAAATACCTTGAAAATTGATCTGCTCTGATCGTTCTTCAAAACTTTAATATCAACTCCGAAGAAAAAAATTAAACTTGAGAAAAACTGAACTTTAGAAATAAAACTTTGAGAGAAGAAGAAGATGGAGTTTGAGAATGATTTGAAAAAAACGGATGGGGGTATTTATAGGTTAGATTATTTGCGACGGGTCCATTTGCGACGGTACCCGTCGCAAATACCTTAGCCATTATTTATTACGGTCAACGGTTAAATAGTTATTTGCGACGGGTCCCGTCGCAAATAACCACCTGCCGACATACTATTTGCGACAGGGGAATATTCCCGTCGCAAATACCTTTTACCGCCGCCGGTTATTTGCGACGAGAATATTCCCCCGTCGCAAATAAGTTTCCCGCGATTTGGCGTGCAAAGCGCGCCAGTCCTTTTGCGACGGGGAAAGCTATCCCGTCGCAAAAGGCTACTTATTTGCGACGGGAAAATACCCCCGTCGCAAATAAGTTTTTAACAGGACTATTTGCGACGCGAATAAATCCCGTCGCAAATACTCATTTTTCCCGTAGTGCGTGCTTTTGACCTTGTAGAGTCATGCTGCCTAGACGGCCGCGAGTTGTTCGCCAAGAGAGCGGCGACGATTATACTCCGGAGATGGTGGGCCATGGGCTACCAGTTGATCCACCAGAAGAGCCAGATGCGGCACCAGCTGTTATACCAGACACGGGTGCAGAGGCGCAGTTCCGTGAAGGCTTATTGCGGTTCATACAGACCTTTCAGGGAGCACTACAGGCTGCCACATCTATGGCCGAGCTGACGCGTATCTTTCAGCAACAGCATCCGCCTACGTTTTCAGGGGATGGCGGACCACAGGCTGCAGAGTCTTGGCTAGGATCGATGCAGACTATTTTCGAGCATCTTGAGATGCCTCCAGGGCGGAGGGTCAAGCTCTCGACTTACATGCTGCGTGATTCCGTCAAGAGGTGGTGGGATGTTACCACCCAGTCAGAGCATCACAGGGACATGGCATGGGAGGATTTTTAGACAGTCTTTTATGACTTCTTCTTTCCCGAGACACTGAGAGCAGATAGAGCTCGAGAGTTCATGAATCTGCAGCAGGGCGCTATGTCGGTGATGGACTACTCTGCTCGTTTTACAGAGCTTCAGCGCTTTGCACCCGTGCTGATGGGTGATGAGACACTGAGAGCCAGACGTTTTGAGGATGGTCTTCGGTATGACATCCGAGCGCTGGTGAATATTTTCAGGTTGCCTACTGTACACGCGATTTTGAATCAGGCGTTGATTACAGAGAGGAACCTACGATAATCTGGTGGTGTGGGCCAAGGCGGTTCAGTACCAGTTACTGGTACTATTTCTGCTGGCAATAGGAAGAGACAGATGGACTTTTCTCAGGGCGGAAGTACCAGCCAAGCAGCTTCTACAGGTGGTCCGATCAGGTGCTACCAGTGTGGCAGAGAGGGGCACAAGAGGCCGCAATGTCCACAAGACCCAGTGGAGTGCCGAGCTTACGGCAAGATGGGTCATCTGCAGCGCTTTTGCAGGGCAGTTCTACCAGTGGCTAGTGAGAGGGGTTCTGTGCAGACTCCGCGTGCGGGAGCAGGACCAGTGGCTTCTTACCAGTCAGGGAAATGGAATACGTTAGGGCGTGCAGGCAGAGATGGTGGTCATGGCCGTGGTAGCCAGACACCAGGATCTCAGAGGCAACAGGGCGGGACAACTCAGGGTAGCCAGGCTGTGTCGCAGGGCCGCGACACTGGTCAGGCATATGCAGTGCAATAGACCCAGCAAGAGCAGGATCCCGGACCTTCGACAGTCAGAGGTACTATTCTAGTAGCTTCTGTCTTGTCTTCAGTACTTTTTGATATGGGTTCTACACATAGTTTTATATCTGTACCCGCTGTGGAGAGCCTTGGGCTCAGTGTTTCTACTTCTTCTGATATCTTGAAGCTAGACACTCCGTTGGGGACTAGGACGGTTGGTGTGCGTCAGTGCAAGGAGTGCCCCCTTGAGGTTGGTGGGTGTCACTTCCTTTAGGACCTCTATGTCCTGGAGATGACGAGCTATGAAGTCATTCTCAGGATGGACTGGTTGGTTCCCTTTCAAGCCTTTGTAGACTGTTATCGTCGCAGGGTGCGTTTCACGTCACCAGAGGGCGGGGAGTTCCTATACAAGGGTGAGTGGGATGTTCAGGCGAGTCGAGCTGGACCAGAGCATCATGGGCGAGGTGGAGTCACAGCCCAGATTGCGAGCTTATATCTGGATGACCAGGGGACTTGTCAGATGGTTTTCCCTCCAATTGTCAATCGTTTCAGGGATGTCTTCCCAGATGACTTTTCAGGTCTACCTCCTGTGCGTGAGGTGGATTTCTCTATCGAGCTTGTGCCAGGAGCAGCACCGGTGTCCATTCCTCCTTATAGGATGGCCACGCCTAAGTTGCAGGAGCTCAAGAGGCAGTTAGAGGAGCTACAGGCAAAGGGTTTTATCCGACCCAGTACTTCTCCTTGGGGTTCTCCGGTCCTCTTTGCGAAGAAGGCGGATGGTACCCTTAGGCTTTGTGTGGATTATCGGAAGCTGAACCAGTTGACAGTTAAGAACCGATATCCCTTGCCGAGGATAGATGATCTGTTTGATCAGCTTTGGGAAGAACGAGTGTTCTCGAAGATTTACTTGAGATCCGGATATCATCAGCTGCGCATTAGACCATATGATATACCTCTCACAACTTTCAGGAGCAGGTATGGTCCATATGAGTATACGGTTATGCCGTTCGGACTCACAAACGCGCCAGCAGTTTTCATGGCTCTGATGAATCGTGTGTTCCATCTGTATCTTGATTCATTTGTGGTAGTATTCGTGGACGACATCTTGGTGTACTCTCACACTCGACACGACAATGCCACCCATCTTGAGATCGTATTGAGTACACTGAGAGAGCATCGCCTATATGCTAAGCTCTCGAAGTGCCACTTTTGGATGGACCAGATTCACTTCCTGGGTCATATCATCTCAGAGGCAGGAGTTGTAGTGGACCCAGAGAAGGTGAGAGCAGTAGTTTCCTGGGAGCAGCCCAAGAATGTGTTTGAGATACGGAGTTTCTTAGGGCTGGGTGGTTACTACAGACGCTTCATACAGGACTTCTCCCGCTTAGCAGCACCGTTGACAGGTCTGACTAAGAAGGGTGTAAAGTTCATTTGGTCAGAAGCTTGCGAGACAGCTTTTCAGGACCTAAAGGGAAGGCTGACATCAACACCGATCCTGATACTCCCAGAGCAGGGGAAGAGCTATACAGTTTACTGTGATGCATCAGGGATTGGGCTGGGAGCCATTTTGATGTAGGGCGACTGAGTTGTGGCGTACGGGTCTCGGCAGTTGAGGCCACATGAGAGGAATTACCCGACGCATGATCTCGAGTTGGCTGCAGTTGTACATGCGTTGCGCTGTTGGAGACATTACCTGTTGGGAGAGCATTTTGTGGTTTTCACCAACCACAAAAGCCTCAAGTATATCTTTACTCAGTGTGACCTGAATCTGAGGCAGAGAAGGTGGGTTGAGTACCTACATTCCTTCGATTTTGAGCTTGCCTATACACCTGGTAAAGGTAATGCAGTAGCCGATGCACTGAGCAGGAAGACTCAGATACAGGCAGTGCAGGAGGCCAGTGGTGAATGGCAGCTTATGGCCTTGTTCTCTGAGATGCATCTGGAGGTGCATGGAAGTCAGGGACAGACTTATCTTTCCTTGTTATCTGTGACTTATACCCTCCTGGATAGAGTGAGGATGAGGCAGCTATCGGTTTCAGAAGGCCTAGTTCTACGGGAGTCGGTGGCAAGTGAGGACCCTCCTTCCGGTTGGACGATAGGCAATGACGAGGTTTTGCGTTTCCATGGACGTGCATGGGTTCCAGGGGATATACGCGAGGAGCTGATGAGGGAGTTTCATGCTTCAGCTTGGGCAGTTCATCCCGGGGTTACCAAGATGTACCGAGACTTGAGACATCAGTACTGGTGGCCGGGTATGAAGAGAGAGATAGCTGGTTTTGTTACGAGGTGTTCCACCTGTCAGCAGGTGAAGGCAGAGCATCAGAGACCAGCTGGGCTGTTATAGTAGTTGCCCATTCCGGAGTGGAAACGAGATGATGTCGCGATGTATTTCGTGACGGGTTTTCCAAGGTCACCTCGAGGCAATGATGCCGTATGGGTTGTTGTGGACAGACTTATGAAGGTAGCTCACTTCTTGCCGATCAAGGAGACCTTCGGTGTGGACGAGCTCAGAAGGATGTATATCCGAGAGATCATACGTCTTCATGAGGTCCCTTGTTCTATCGTTTCAGATAGGGATGCCCGCTTGACGTCTTGTTTCTGGCAGAGTTTTCAGAGGGCGTTGGGTACACAGGTGCTTTTGAGCACATCATACCACCCTCAGACAGATGGCCAGTCAGAGCGGACGATACAGGTGCTAGAGGACATGTTGCGCGCATGCGTCCTAGACTTTGGGGGCTCTTGGGAGAAGCATATACCCTTAGTCGAGTTTGCCTATAACAATATTTTTCAGGCAACTATTGAGATGGCACCATACAAGGCTTTATATGGTAGGTCATGCTGATCACCTTTGTGATGGTTAGAGGCAGGTGGGGTAGCTTTACTGGGACCATAGCTCGTGCAGGAGACATCTGAGTAGGTCCGGTTAATTCAGAAGCGGATGGCTACCGCACAGTCTCGTCAGAAGTCTTATGCTGATCGTCGCAAACGACCTTTGGAGTTCGTGGTCGGGGATCGGGTTTTCTTGCGTGTTTCGCCGAGGCTGGGACACAAACGGATCAGGAGACAGGGGTAAACTTTTGCCGAGGTATGTGGGACCATTTGAGATTCTGGAGAGAGTCGAGCTGGTTGCCTATCGGTTTCAGTTACCGCAGCGGTACCGAGCCATGCACGACGTCTTCCACGTGTCTCAGTTGCGTCGCTACCATTTAGACCCGTCTCACACCTTTCAGCCTGAGGAGGTTGAGCTTCAGCATGATGCGTCCTTTGAGGAGTATCCGATCCGCATCGTTGACAGGAGCACGAAGGTTCTCTGAGGCTGGTCAGTTCCTCTCGTACGAGTTCTATGGCAGCATGGCCGAGTACAGGATGAGACCTAGGAGCGGGAGGCCGATGTACATGCTCAGTGTCCAGAGCTGTTCTGAGCTTTATCTTCGCCACCCTTGGAAGGGAAATTCGGGGACGAATTGCTATAAGGTGGGAAGTTTGTAAGAACCCGGTTCTTGTTTTAGAGGTATGGGCTTCTTCATTTCCTTTTCCTTAAGTGATTTTGAGAAAATATGGAAAAAATGGGAAATACATTTTTTTTGAAACTACACGCCGTGTACTTTTCCCACACGCCATGTACTTTTGGCCGTGTTGGGATAAGTACACGGGGCGTGTAGCCTCACCAGTGACAAAGGGTGTAGGAACCTACTACACGCCGTCTAGTGGTCCTTTACACGCCGTGTAGTCAGTCGGCAGGTTAAAAAGTAAGGCGGTGGAGTCGCCGCCAGCTGGGTGGCAGTACACGCCGTGTACTCGGGAGTACATGCCGTGTACTCTTGTCGGCAGGTGAACAGTGCCGGTGCCGCCAAATGAACTGTTAAATGAAATAAGTACACGCCGTGTACTTTGTTTTTTCGGCTTAAAACAGGCAGTAGCCTCCTCATTTGGTAGAGGAGGCATTTGAGCCATTTTGGAGCCAAAGGAGGAGGCCGGACCTTTGAAGATCCGCCAGGAGTTCGTCTGGAATCCGATTCGGCTTCGGATGATCTCGTTGGAACCGCATGGGTAAGCCCTTCCTCCTCCTGGTACCGTTCTTGCCAATACTTCTCCCAATGTAAGTTATTTACATTTGAATGAGTTTTGTTCTTTGTCAGATCTATGCCGTTCTTGGGCGTTTCTGGAGTCGGCGTTCGGTTATAGCGTTCATTGACGTTTAAGGTAGGTGGCTTGGTGTTTATTTTCCAACTGTCGTGTATTTTTGTGCGTTTACGTGCCACGAACTCATGTTGGGGTGTCGTGTGGCTGAGGCCGTTGCTATATTTAATGCCTAGAATTGCATAGGTGATTAAATTGTGATAATAAAATGCTATTTGGGATCGGTGCTTGGATCCAGGACCATCCCGAGGGGTGTGTTCCTCTGTTTAGCCGTTTGGCCAGGATACTCGAGGGTATGCCTTAAATGTAGTAACTGTAGAATTTCCTTGAGAGGAATTGCTTGTTTACTGCATTTTGATATGTTGGGCATGGCCCAGTTACCTGTTTAGCCTAAGGGCGTGACTATTTTAGCCTGAGGGCGTGACTATATTAGCCAGAGGGCGTGACTGTTTTAGCCCGAGGGCTGTCGTTATTCCACCTGAGGGAAACCTTTCGTGCCTGAGGGCTTGACTTCTGTGTTTGAGGGCGACACTTCGTATGCCTGAGGGCGAGAATTCTGTTACAATGCCTGAGGACGAGATTATGTATAGCCTGAGGGCGTGGTTACTATTTTAGCTTGAGGGCGAGATACTGGTTGGCCTGAGGGCGTGGTGCTATTGAGCACAGAACAATACCAAATTAAATAAATTAAATGAATAATAAAATAGCAATTTAATTGTTAAGTTAGTTACTTTTGAGTACTGCTTAGTTATTTCATTTTACTACTGCACACTTGTTGCATGTTTTACACACAGTTAAGCACAGGCCTTTGGTGGGTGCCTACTGAGATATATTTATCACACCCTGTTTGGGTCACGCTTTTCGGCCCAAACAGATTACGTGGCTGTAGGTGTAGATAGGGGCAAGAGTCTCTATACAGGTACTTGACTGTTGCTAAGGAGTAGGAGGGCATGGGACCGAGCCTAGGCTCGCGATGCCGCTGCCAGCTGTTTGCTTTGTTTTGCTGTACTCTGTTTTCTGTTGTACTGTATTGATGTATAACATGTTCTGGCTGTTTCTGGGAACTTGAAACATGTAGCATCATCTTTTATATACTGTTGGTTATATCCACTACTATATTTATTTCAGTTGTGTATGTTTACTGCTTCCACTGTTGTTGTATGTTTATTTTGGTATTCCACTGAGCTACACTTTGACAAATGAGGGCATAGTTTTCCCACTATCAGACCTGGGCCCTCGCTGCTAGTCGGCAGCCTCTGGCATTTGGGGAAATGTGCTTGAGGTCACGTGGCGAACCGGGCTTGGGGCACCCGTTGCGTGGCACCTGGGGTCGGGACATTACAAAAGTAACTAAAACAAAAACAAGACAGAAATAAAAACAAATGAAAACAATAAGAAACATTTACAGTTGAATTTAAGAGAATGTTTACCTAATATATCAAAAAAATTATAATTCATCATGACTACCCTCTGAAGAGTGTCATGGCTCAGAAGGCTTACCCCTCACCCACTGCTAGCATCCAATTCCTGCAATACAACTAGAACATTTAAGAAAAGAAACACAAAGCACAATAGGTGCACTAAATATAAAAAATAACAAAATAGACAACAAAATGAGGATATTGAATTCAATTTTATTTTATTTTTAAATTATGTAATTCCATTAAATGTTAACAACATATTAATAAGTTAAAAGACCTGAAAATTACACCATATCATGTCCGAGTCAGAAAAATTCATTTTTTTAATAAAAAAAATATAAATTTCAATCAAAACATGAATTTCTAATCCATATTAAGTGCGAGAAGTTAGTAATCTAACTCATTCTATGATATCCCAAGAAACCTCATGTTTCAATCAACATGATACCTCATGTTTCAATCAACATGCTAGATATATATAACCAATTAACCATGGAATTTCATCCTACTTTTTCAACATACTAAATTCAGAGTATAAAATATATCCATGAAATCATATCAATGTTTTAAAAAAATCATGAAATTAGAAATAAATATTCACTTGTTGAAAGCACGGTCAATTAATATCAACAAAACACTTATAAAAACAATGAAATGTGATGTCATATCAAACATCAAAAAATAGAAAACAACATCTCATTCATTCTACATGAAATAATAAACCAATTGCATCCAAACAAACCAACTAATAAATAAATAAATAATATCTCACTTTTTTATATATAAAGAAAATAGGCTAACTGAAAATAAAAAATAGTAGCCAATATCTCACAATGAAGCAAAGTCGAGCACATAAACCAACTAGAGAAAAATTAGTTAATCAATGTGCAATAAAGTCATATAAATTACAAATTAGCCTTAGTAAAGTATCGATGTTGAAACAAAAATTAGATAAAAAGATATGCATGAAGCAAAGTTATTCATATAAGACATTTGATACTTTCATTTCAGACACAATTATAATGAATTGAGCTTTAAATTTATGTATGCAGGACGAGATATCAAACTAGAAATTCCTTGAGGCATAGTGTCTATCATCCTCTAGAATGTTGAAACTAAGACATTCTTCATTAGCAACCACACCTGGTCCAATATTTTCATACAGGACTCATATTCTTTCACCTTCTCTTTCTACCATGAAATTTATTTTTATACTTCCCAGTTAATGACACTACTTGATCCCCAAAATGATGGTGTAACGGTAAAGGATGATTTTGAACTACAAAAACCATTTATGGGGTTAGTGCTGAACTCATCCTCTATACATGGACGCTCCTTCCCTAAAATTGGTACAACTGAATCATTTTGGGAAACTAATGATGTTTGTGTAGGGTTCACATATTAAGATTTTTAAATTTTATCTTGTAAATACAAATGGTACAAAACACGCAATATGAACATAAAAGTAAGGGAAATTAAAAATGTTATCGCTGGATCGGCCTCATGACATCAGCTCTCATGAAGCACCACCTGATTATCAATCAGAGGATCTGATGTGAATTAAATAAGCACGATAAATAAAAAACCAAACCATACCTGGTTTGTTTTTGATCGAATGCATGTTTCTCTCATTGGAAGAGACTTTCGCTTGAAAGAACCAAATCCAGAACCTTCTAGATCATCAAAACATTCTTTGAAATCTTTATTGATCGTTAAAAATTGAAATCGGGGTGCTAGCATGGAGAATCAAATTCTTTTTCGACTTCAACTTTAATGCATAAGCACTGTTTCTTGGACCTGAGAAGGCATTCTTGGATCAGGTTTCTCAAAACCTCTTTCTCTCTATAGAACCTGAGAGAGATGAGAGATACTCTATCAAAATCTTGGGAGGAATCTATTATATATACTAATCACGGGTTCTTCCAATCCTACGTGTCACCACCACATCCCTCCACGTCACCTTTTTTCCCTACGCATTTACCCTTATACCCTCTAAACACCGCTACATATCATGATTTATCTCACTTGGTTCTTCCTACGCTATCCTGTTACTACATTCGGCCTTCGCGCTTAGGGTTCCCTCTTCCATATTCTTCCTCCCGCGAAAATACTAACCTCCCCCAGCTTCATCCCTCCATCTGCTCAATAATCGACCTACTCTATTCCCCGTTCAATTTTCCACAGAGGCTGTCGTCAATTACTCAACATATGTTCTTCCTATATGGTCATCTTCCGCCCACTTAAACCACATTCTTCTACCGTTGAAATCTTTCACTTCCACAAATCTTCTGCCTAGTTCCCCAATCTTCTACTTAATATCTACAAATACCTACAAGTCATGGACGTCGACGTTCGACACCACGTCCAGGAAACCCTACCTGCTATAGCTCCTTCGTCGACAACTGGAAACCCTAGACTACTCCTTCGACTACCGGCCGTGGAAAGCTCAATCCAACGCACGCCTGCACTAACCTCTATTCCTTTGCAAATGTATTTATCTACATCCTGTTGCCGGTAAAACTCTCCATAAAGGTAACATATTTTATACTATCAACCAAACTTTCCAACCTACATTACTTCACTAACTATGTATTCTGCAGAAACTGAGATCCGCGCGAGCAATTAATCTTCATAGGGAATCATCTTCTTCCTTGGAGAGCTACTGACTATGGATTTCAATCTGAAATATACATTCAAATATTTTTTAAGACAGACCTACTCCTTCATTGACGTACTATAATTTCTTATCGTCTGATATTGACCTATTTTCAAAAGAAGTTGTTCAGCAGAAGCATGTATGCCATCTACAGTTACAATTTCAATGACACCGACTTCATAGTACTTTGAGTCATGCAATATCAATTAACTGCAATCTAACCTCTTACAGAATAACATGCAGTTAGCTTACTCTTGGGTTTCTAATACACATATTCATATCATACAAGTTGTCTATTCCTATCTAAATATATTCACTATAGAACCTTTAGTGTTTGTTAGTTAGAGATCCCACTATTTACTACATGCAACTATCCTGTATCACTTTTAAACATATGTATAAAACTATTCAGTCACATATACATTTAGTTACCTTCTTCCTTCAAGTTTTAGATTAAATTTCTTTTATTCTATACTTCTGCGTTAAACGTATTCACTCCTTATGTCCAACAAGTATTGGTCAGGGAATTCAGGATCAACTATTAAATCGAATGTCTTGGAAGACAGACCTACTCCTGCATTGAGGTATTAAAATTCTTTATCATCTGATATTTAACTGTATATTGAATAAAGTAGACTGCAACAACATGTATGTGATCTGCTATTACCATTTCTGTGATATTGAATTCGCACTACTTTGAGTCAATCAATGTCAATGAACTGTAATATCACCTATTACATAACTATAAGAAGTTAGCTTACTCTCGGGTTTCTAATACAGAGGATCATATCATAGAAGTCGTCTATGCCTACCTAAATATATTCAATATAGAATGACCAGTGTTTATTACTTATATATTCCACTATTTACTACATGCAACTATCATGTACCACTTTTTAACAGGAGCATACAACTAGGCAGTCACATCTATATTCAGTTAGCTGTCTGACTTCAACTTTTATATTGCATTGCTTTTACTGTGCACTTCTGCATTATATTGATTCACTCCACACATTTAACAAGTATTGTTCATGGAATTCAGGATCAACTATTCATTCGAATATATTGGGGGAGAAAAAAATCTGCAGGTATGTTATTTCAGGTTTGTTAGACTATTTATTAGTTGCAGGTATGACTGTTTACTACATGCATCTTTCCTGTATCATTTTATAACAGATATATAGAGCTATGTAATTATATCTTTATTCACTTAGGTGTATTCCATCACAATTTATAATATACCAACTTTACTGTCCTCTGTGAATTATATGATTTCATTGTAGACATTGAAGAACTACTGCTCGTGGTATTAATCTACCACTATTCTTTCAGTTATAATGTATGACATAGCCATTCCGGTGATGATGTATTATAGTTTGTTAACACCATATATTTAACTATTGTTTTTATATTCTAGTGCTAACTACATACAAATTTCCTATATCATAGTAAAGCATATGACTAAAACAATGCAGTTACATCCATATTCAGTTATTTATCTGCCTTGAAGTTTAATATTACATTGCTTTTACTATCCACTTATGCATTATATGTATTCACTCGACAAGTTGAACAAGTATTGGTCATTAAATTTAGGCTCAACTATTCATTCAACTATATTGGCAGATAGACATTCTCCTACATTAAGGTATTATAACTATTTATCATATGATGTTTAACTGTATTCAGAATAAAATACACAGGATCAGCAGGTATGTGATTTGCAGTTACCATTTCAATAATAATGAGTTAGCAATACTTTGAGTCAGATAATATCAATGAACTGCAACCTAACCTCTTACATAACTACATGAAGTCAACTTACTCTGGGGTTTCTTATACACAAGATCATATCATACAAGTACTCTATGCCCATGTAAATATATTCAATATAGAACTTATAGTGTTTGTTAGTTAGAGATACCACTATTTACTACATGCAACTATCATGTACCACTTTTTAACATATGTATAAAAATATGCAGTTACATCTATGATAACTTAGTTGTCTACCTTCAAATTTTAGATTACATTGATTTTATTGTCCAGTTCTGCATTATATGGATTCACTCCACACATTGAACAACTATTATTCATGGAATTCAGGCTCAACCTTTCATTCGAATATATTGGAAGACAAAACCATCTGTAGGTCTATTATTTCAGCTTACTTACAATGTTTATTAGTTGCAGATTTAACTATTTACTACATGCATCTTTCCTGTATCATTTTCTAACAAAGATATACAACTATGCAATTAAATCTTCATTCACTTAGGTGTCTGCCTTCACAATTTCTAATACATTCCCTTTGATCTCATATTGTGCATAATATGATTTCATTGCACATATTAAACAACTACTGATCCTGGTAACCATGTACCACTATTATTTCAGTTACATTGAATGACAAAACCATTTCAACAATGATGTATTATAGTTTGTTAACACCTTATATTAAATTGTTCTCTGAATAAAATATTTCAAATCAGGACCTTTTTGATTTTAGGTAAACTTATTTCTGCTACTGATTTTGCACTGCTATGACTCACACAACATATATATATATATTCTACTATGATAGCTTAAATAACTACCTGCACTTAGTGATCAGTCACAATTCTAATACAGGCGATCATATCATACTAACCTGGTATGCCTATCTGACTTAATTCAATACATGAATACCACTGATTTTTAGCTACACCTTCCACTATTTTCTACATGCAGATTTCATATATCACTTTCTACTAGTTAAATAAAGCTATGTAATTTAATCTTCAGCCATTTCTGTACTTGAATTCAAAATTTATACTACATTTCATTTACTATTCAATTTGCATATAAATGGTACAATTCACACCTTGAAATTTCTATATAAAGAAATACAATCTGAACATGCATTGCCCGTCAACCTCTAGAGATGCAAGGTTTCAGAGGAGACTCATGATGAAGGAACGTCAAAACTGTGAGTTTACCATTATCTTCAGTTCAATCATGTTTCTATTTCTACAATTATCCATTAATTGAATAACCTTATGTTCTCATACAAACAGTATCAACATCTACTAAAAATTCCTCAATGACCTCTACAAATATCTCTCCTACTCCAACAATAGAACTGCTGTCTACATATGGCGGTGTAGATGGACTCACACACACACACACCATTAACACCATTTTCTACCAATGGTCAGTTCTATTTACAATTGATGGTCTAAATCAAAATATTATTAACTGCTTTATAGACTAAATTAAGGTATTCCTTTTTAAAAACTACATCTACAGTGCTACATCAATCTAAATCTCGGACAACATTTATCGCTGGAGAGAGAAAGCAAAGATCAGATGCCTTCAAACAATCTCCTATTCCTTTTTGTAAGTATTATGACACTTATATGGAAAAAACAAATTTTACACCACAGAACCGAACAATTATTCGTCTAACAGTTTCCTTGACACTGTTGCTAGTGATCGTCACTGACGAAAATAGTATGTCAGATTCATCCCCTGCCTCCTCGACAATGTAAGCACGACTCTTACAGTATGATAATTTTGTGGATGTTAACAAAGTGTAAGTTCTTACAGTTTAACCTATCTATTGGTACAAATTTTGTCAAATTGTTCATGGGGACTGTAGTAATATATCATTTACAGGTATAATATCAACTTTAACAGAAATCTATAGCATGACACTCACACAATTTAATATACAATTATTTAATATATAATACAATACTGCTTTATACAAATACTATCAGAATTTAGGGAACAATCATTTCATCAAGAAGCACCAAATTCTGACAATTCTAGAACACATGTATGCATTAACGGTGAAATACAGCATACAGAAGACCATACAGGTATGTTGATGAAATTTTTTAAATATTAACATCAATCACTTCCATATTATTTATGGCAGTATTTGTAATTATCGTTTTCCTATTTCAGGGTACTCGGTACAACAAAAAATTACAGACTCGGGTTAGTGTAATCATTGAAACAACATTACTAATAAAACAATAACACTGACAACTACCCACTACTACCACTTCTTCCTTCATAATATCTTCTATATCTTATTCATTTTCACCTGGGATATTCAGATATTGGAGACCCCTCCTATGTCTGCCAATACCGTCATGCTTCAATGTGGTTTGATGAGAGAAACAAAAAATGTAGCAACCAACAAAACCCACATTTTGCTACATACTGTGCTATGGGGAATGTCGCTTTGATCTTCATTTCGACTTGTCCGCAGTACTTAAAAATGTTGCTCTTCAATTTAACTTCTACAGCGGCCAGAACATTCCAAGAACACATGCATGTTTATAACTCAATGTTTACTTTCACTTCAATGGGTGGGAAGATAGATAGATCATTCAACAAGGGTCGATCTCCTTGTATATTTAGATTGAATGGACATAACTACCATCACATAGGAAGTTTATGTCCACCTGATGGTCAACAACCAAGATTCGCACAACTATGCGTGTATGAAACTGCACATGAATGTCAAAATATGGTTCACGGGTTTAGATATCTCTTAACCTATCTATTATGTACTTATTTTTCAAACCTTCCCTATGATTGTATTAACATAACAACTGCCTGCAGCTCGGAAGACTAGACTGTCCGATCACATATTGACTACAACATAGTCGAGAACCTGCAACATATGCTTCATGAAAACAATGATTTAGCTCGACAATTTAGAAGTGCAAGGGATGTTCTTCATAATCAAGAGGTGCCAAATTTAAAACCACATCTACTAAAAAGAAGAGAAACAAATCCCATTACATATAGCTTACCAAATAATTTTGGAGATTGTAATGCTTATTTTCGGTGATGTCGAAGATCTCAATCAAGAGCGAGATATAATTATTCAAACCAAAACTGGTGATCTTCAAATAATTGATGAGCAACACCCATTGTATCTACCATTACAATATCCCTTAACTTACACAAATGGCAGTGATGGATATGTTGACAACATATTGCATCGCCCAACTCTTTTCACAACAAGGTCAAGATTAAGGAAGGTTACAATGAGAGAGTACTTCTCCTTTCACTTACAATTCTGTGAAAATTTTTCCTCAAATCTTCTTCATTCAAGAAGACTTTTGCAAAAATTTATCATCAATGCTTATACGATGATAGAGTCTCAAAGACTATCATTCATTCGATTCAACCAAAAGCAATTGAGGGTAGATCTGTACAATGGGTTGCAAGAAGCATTTTTTCGAGGCGACCAAGAAGGGTATTACTGTGGAAAACACATCATTTTACCTTCTACCTTTATTGGTGGGCCACGATATATGATACAGAATTACCAAGATGCAATATCTATTTGTAATTGGGTAGGGTATCCAGATTTGTTTCTAACCTTTACGTGTAACCCCATGTGGCCTGAGATTACTCGGTATATTAGAAGTAAGAATATTCGTCCTGTAGACTCCCCTCAAATATTATCTCGAGTTTTTAATATTAAGGTGAATCATCTAATGAAAGATTTAAGAGAAGGTTATTTCTTTAGAAATTCAAAGGCAGGTATCGATCTACGTATATACTACTGCTACTGTTTACCATGTTCTTTCAAAATTTATCATCCTTAAATAACTATAACCCTTTTCATCCAATGTAGTAGTTCGAAGGATAGAGTTTCAAAAACATGGCTTGCCTCATGTGCACATCCTATTATTTCTCTGCCGTGGAAACAAAGTTAACTCTCCAACAGATGTTAACAACTATGTCTGTGTTGAAATTCCAGATAAAGTTTCATACCCAAGACTATATGAGGTTGTCAAGTGTTTTATGATCCACGACCCTTGCGGAGCCGCAAACCATTCTTCACCTTGTATGAAAAATGGAAAATGTACAAAATATTTTCCAAAATTTTTTGTTGAAAATACAATAGTTGATGATGATGGCTGTGTCGTTTATCGGAGAAGGGATGACATGAAAACTGTACTAAAAAATAACGTGCCTTTGGATAATCGGTTAGTCATACCATACAATTTAGTATTGCTGTTAAAGTATTATGCTCATCTCAACATTGAAGTTTTCAATCAGTCGTCTTCAATCAAGCACCTATTTAAGTATATCAACAAGGGAAACGACCGTGTAACAACAACAATGTATGGGGCGAACAATATACACTTGCTGAACAATAATGTAGATGAGATCAAAATGTATTACGACTGTTGGTACATATCTCCTTGTGAAGCGTCTTGGAGGATTTTTTTCATATGATATCCATTATAGATATCCACCAGTAGACATATTACATTTCCATTTGCCTGGACAGAATTCTGTGACCTACTCTGATAGTGATAACATTGAGGATGTTATAAATCACATAAATGGTTATGAATCAATGCTTGCATCTTGGTTTGAATCAAATTTAATATACCCAGAAGGCAGAGGTTTAACTTTTGCAGAGTACCCAACTAGATTTTTCTTCCACTCTCAAGATAAGAAATGGCATCCCAAGAAGTAGGGATTTTGTATTGGAAGACTACACTACATGCCTCAAACCACTGGTGAGCTGTACTACTTAAGGATACTTTTAACAAAAATAAAAGGTGAAACTTCATATGAATATATTAAGACAGTAAACAACACCACTTATGGTACATTTAGAGAGGCCCACCACGGAAAAAATAGTCTTTTGCGACGGGGTATTTGCGACGGAGTTAATTCCCGTTGCAAATGGTCCATCCCAAGGGTTATTTGTGACGGGGGGTTCGTCCCGTCGCAAAAGGTAATGCGCGTCAAAGCGTGGGAAAGTTATTTGCGATGGGAAGACCCCCCCCCCCATCGCAAATAGTGTGTCGGTCGGAGGGTATTTGCGACGTGTCCCGTCACAAATACCAGCGGCGGTAAATGAGTTTTTGCGATGGGATGTTGTCCCATCGTAAAAGGTGTGTCGGCAGGTCACCTTTTGTGACAGGACCCGTCGCAAATAACCTTTTAACTGCCGCTCGTAATTAATGCGGTCGAAGGTATTTGCGATGAGTCTCGTCGCAACTAATCTAACCTATATATACCCCCTCCGTTTTTCTTTCTCTTCCTCTCATTTCTCACTTCCTCTCTCTCACTAAACTCGAATTTTAGAGTGAAAATTTCTCTCAGTAAATTTTTTTTACGGAGAAGCTGTGAAAGCACTTACATCAATAGGAGATCAAGTTTAAAGGTATTTATATTTTATTTAATTTAGTATTTATTTAATTTTTTTATGTTAATTTTAATTATTGTTGATTACTTGTAATTAAAATAGATTTAAATTGTTTTGTTATCTATATTTTAGTAATAAATAGTAATAATTAGTAATAATTAGTAGTAATTAGTAGTAATTGATGGTAATTGGTACTAATTAGTAGTAATTGGTAGTAAGTAGGAATAAATAGTACTAATTGGGAATAAATAGTAATAATTAAGAATAAATAGGAATAATTAGTAATAAATAGTAATAATTAGTAATAAATAGAAATAAATAGGAATAATTAGTAGTAATTAGTAATAAATAGTAGTAATTAGTAATAAATAGTAGTAATTAGCAATAAATAGTAGTAATTAGTAATAAATAGTAATAATTAGGAATAATTAGGAATAATTAGTAGTAATTAGTAATAAATAGTAGTAATTAGTAATAAATAGTAGTAATTAGTAATAAACAGTAGCAATTAGTAGTAATTAGTAATAATTAGAACTAATTAGTAATAATTAGTAATAATTAGTAATAATTAGTAATAAATAGTAATAATTAGTAATAAATAGTAATAAATAGTAATAAATAGGAATAAATAGTAATAAATAGGAATAAATAGGAATAAATATGAATAATTAGTAGTAAATAGGAATAATTAGTAATAAATAGGAATAATTAGTAATAAATAGGAATAATTAGTAATAAATAGAAATAATTAGTAATAAATAGTAATAAATAGTAATAAATAGGAATAAATAGTAATAAATAGGAATAAATAGTAATAAATAGTAATAAATAGTAATAAATAGGAATAATTAGTAATAAATAGGAATAATTAGTAATAAATAGGAATAATTAGTAATAAACATGAATAATTAGTAATAAATAGGAATAATTGGTAATAAATATGAATAATTAGTAATAAATAGGAATAATTTGTCACGATCCGACCCGTACCAGGCTCGAGCCGCAACTACCCCAAGCCCGCCTCCATAGGCCAGGGGCTGGAGACCAGCACCGAAGGCACAAAAATCTAAGGGAGGCCTTTTCCTAAGAAGTTGTACACACACACATAGCTAACTCAATACAAAAGTGCAGAGAAAAGAAAGCAAGATAACACACTATTACAAGAAGGGAAACCAACATACATGCATCGACCTATACTCAGTACCAGTAAAGTGCTAACAAGATAACTGAACAGTAAAAGGGGCAAAACACCCACCCAACTAGAAAGGTGCCAAAACCTGACAACAGGTAAACGAAAGTAAACAGCTGGTGAGTCTCACACTCGGGAATCCTCCTACGTCCACTGAACACAGCCCAAGCTCCGGTGTCCTCTATGCTCCTCCATAGTCTCAATCGACCTGTCCGTCATCTGCAAGGGCACACCAAGTGCGGGTAAAGCCCAAGCAGGGGTGAGTATAAAGAAACTCAGTAGGATGCCTCGAAAGCTCGAGGGAGAAACAAAAGAGATACTAAAATGGTGAGTAGTAGACAGAACAAGAGCAGTGCAAGAGTACAAAAGAAAGAGTGCAACTCAACCCAACAAAAGGAAGGAAGTAGACTCATCCAATCCAAGAGGAGCTAGACACGGAAAGCACGTAGCATACCCCGCGCGTCTTCGCCCCTGATGGAAGGAGAGTAACTGAACCCAAGGAGTGATAATAAAAGTAGGGTGTATATATAAGCTCAACAAGAAACCTGAACGAGTGTGTAAGGGGATATCTATCTCCAAGCTCAACCCAAGAGAAGTCGTCAACAGTTTTAAGGATAGCCATCACTGATGCCCAAAAATCCTGCACGCCAAAGCTGCCTCATCACTGAACCGTACAACCAAGGGTCCCACTCTAGTAAACACAAATAAAAGCCACATCGAAAGGGCCGAGTCTGAAAGAAGTCCTCGGGTAACCCACTGCCCAGCCCCGTTGAAGGGTAAACCACAAAAGGTCATTAGGTAACCCACTGCCCAGCCCCGCTGGAGGGTAAACCACAAAAGGTCATCGGGTAACCCACTGCCCAGCCTCGATGGAGGGTAAACCCTAAAAGGTTTTCGGGTAACCCACTTCCCAGCCTCACTGGAGGGTAAACCCAAAAAGGTGTTGATGGGTAACCCACTACCCAGCCTCATTGGAAGGTAAACCCTAAGGTCAACAGGTATCCCACTGCCCAGCCTCGCTGGAGGGTAAACCCTAACGTCAATGGGTATCCCATTGCCCAACCTCATAGGAGGGTAAACCCGGAACCGGTATGATATCTTTACACTTCCCATGCCATCACTAGGTTTCACTAACACCGCTACCGTGTGTAGGTTCGGAGTGCTTCAAATGAACCTCTGACCAATGCCCTTTCATGTTTCCACATTTAATGAGATCTCGAAAGAGACTCTTCTCTCCCAAACAGATTATACCATTGTAATCCTCGCGAAAAAACATGCGAAATAGGCAATTTACTCACTGGAAATGATCTCCCAGTGAAAAAGCTATTCCACACCGCTTTATAACCCTACGACGTCTTGTGGGGCCTGCACCTCGGTCCTGAAAGAGGTCGGGAGAACCGCGCCATTGTGATGTTCTCAGAAAAACACACTGAAACGACTACTCATACACCCCAAATGGACGTATGAAGAAAAAGACACAGTACATTGCACACAACTCAAAAGACAGCCCATGGGACCCATGCTTCAACTCCGGTTTCAATGCTTGAAACCACCTTGGTCAACTACTCCTCGATGCTAGGGCCACAATGCCGCTGACGACACCTAAAACGGACTTCAGATGCGGAAGCTGCAACTCTCCGCATTATAAGCAAACGAGGCCTTGTAGGGCCCACACCTCAACCCCGAACCACGTCACGCAGATCATACCATTGCGTTCCTTGCAGATAACCACACGACATAGGCTATTCGTTTGCCCTGAACGGACTTATGAAGCATAAGTCATAAAAACGCAGCATACGTCCGAAAGTCGCCTCGTGGGGTCTACGCCTTGGGCCTAAATTTAGGCGGGCGGATCACATTATTGTAGTCCCCTCGAAAAAACACTCAGAATCGAGTACTCAAACACCCCAAATGGATGCCAGGTGAAAAAGTGGCGTTTCACCGTAAAACGTGCGAACTAGGGCCTGTGGGTCCCGCACCTTGTCTTCAACCCGAAAGCTTCAGAAATCATCTCAAAAAGTTTGTACGAGGACTGGGGTCACGCTGCAGCTGACGACGTGTCAATTGGACGTCCCAAGCAGGAGTTAGGTCCGACGCAAGAATAATTAATTAATTAAAATAATTAATTAATTATTCCCATTAAGCATTTAGCACCATCGGGCAACAAAACCAAGCCACAAAGGTTCTGAACCAACTTTGGAAGAACCAGCTCAAC
This sequence comes from Viscum album, assembly GCA_963277665.1. Lineage (NCBI taxonomy): Eukaryota > Viridiplantae > Streptophyta > Magnoliopsida > Santalales > Viscaceae > Viscum > Viscum album. The sequence goes on from OY728164.1 coordinate 1,183,415,596, forward strand.
ACCAAGGCCACAACGCCTCTGACGGCGCGTCAAACGGACGTCCGACTCGCGCGTACGTCCGTTGCAACTTTAATAACAATTTAATATTATTAAATTGAGGTGTCCCGGGTCACTCGCCTTCGGGAACAGAACTCAAAAACCCTGAAACTCACTTTGAAGGGTCTGTCTCGCCGACACAAACCTGCAGCCGCAGATGGCACGTCAAACGTACGCGCCGTTTAGAAGATAGGGCCCCCGAGCATAAGGGGGCCCAACCGGGCCGGTTCACCCCAGCCGACTCGGTCTGAACCGCCAGCCCGTGGCCCAGCCGCGGGTCCGGCCCGAACCACCACGGCCCACTCCAGCAACACCGGACCTGCCTCAAGTTTGGTTTTCTTTTTTTCTTATTTGTTTTTTTAAATAGACCGGCCAGTTGGCCGGTCTCCGCTGCGTCGCCCAACAGGACCCGTGTTGCGTGGGTTCTTGTTCCCTCAGCAGACTGGCTTTGGCCGGTCTTCCTTGATGCACCAGTAGGACCCGCAAAGTGGGGGTCCTTGCTCCCTCCGCACACCCGAGGTCCACCCTCGGGCTCCCCTTCGACTGTGACGGCCGATTCCGTCGCCTCCTGCAGCGGACCGTCGTGACGCCGGCCGCCCGTGCTGCAGCCACCTGGGCTCCCCGCTCTGCCTTCGAATGGCCTGCTGCACTGGCTCCGAGCTCTGCTGGCCTCGGTCTCGCCTTCCTCCGCACACCGCGCGACTTCGGTCGATGCCGCCTACCCCTGGTGCCCCGCCGTCGAACCACGCTGGCAGCGCCCCGCTCCAGCCTCCTCCGCACCGGCTTGCACCCCCCGGTCCCGCTTGACCACGCTTCCCTGCACTGCACAACGCCTCCGCCCTGGCCACCGGCCCCTCTGCCGCGCTCCGCCGCCACCGGTGGCTGAACTCCGATGGTCCCTTCGGTGGATTACCGCGACTCGATTGGACACCCGATTCCAGATCCGAGGATGTTTTTGCGATCCCTGAGATGAGACCTTCGTAGCGCCTACCTCTGATCGATGATCCGATGGTCGGTTGACGCATCCGAAAATTATAGCGAGTGTTCGCGAAGAACGAAACCAAGAACAAGGTTCCAAACATAGATCGATGGCCGTTTTCGTGTAGCCATCAATGTTGATAATTAAAAATGATGAAACAAATGGACAACGAAGGATATTTATTTTAAAAACTTGAATTGGAACTTAAAAGTAGAAGAAATCCTACTTTGTTTTCGATTCACGTCGTAGGCGAAGCGTCCATGAGGCTCCTGCCTTGATTCGCCAAAGTTTTGGTGAAGACTGCAACTCATTCCGATGAAGAAAGATGAAGAACACTAAAGAACGGATGAGAGAGAGAGGGAGAGAGAGAGAGAGAGAGAAGAGGAAAATGGGTCCCCCCTTAATTCCAACACTTGGAATTTATAACTCTCAAAAACTCCGCCGACGGGCGCGGATTCCGAAACCTCCGTGCTCGCTCATTTTATATCACCCCTAGGAAAAACACCCCATTTCAAACTCAACTAAAGTCTCAGATTTCCATTCTGAGACTCCGTTTGAATGTTATTTTAAAGGGACATCAGTGTTAAAAAAATCACTATGTCATTAATTTAAAATGACAATTTTTCCCCTGGGTGACATCTCTCACAGCAGGCCCGCACCCGCAACTTTTACACCCCACCTAGGGTAAACGGCCTGCTCAAGACTCAACGATGCCCTCAGTTTTCTCATCCAAGCAACCATTTAGGAGTTATTCAGGTTTGAACTATTAAATGAACAATTTGATAATTTAATTATTCATTTAACACACTGCCAACGAATGAGGGGTCCGAACGTCCCTCGCTGACTCATTTTATGTCATGCCTAGGGTAAAAACCACATTCTAGACCCAACCGTGGTCTCAGATTTCCGATCTAATAAACCATCTAAGAGATATCACATTTTCTTTAGTTAACCACATGTGCGTAATATAAAAACACTTAACATTTTTATATAATTAATTCCAGGCACACCGGGCCTCAGAATTACACACCGTCTGAATGACCTGCTCTGGAATGACATCAAGAAATTTTTAAAAGTCTCAGAGTCTCAAAACCCGGGTTCTTTCATCATTCCCTCCTTCAAGTTTTTCGTCCCCGAAAAGAAAAACTAGGAAAAACAACTCAGGATATAGAGCTCACACCTAGCTCTCCCACTCCCAAGGAAACTTGCACAACACCAAGCTGGCACAACATGCGAACCAAAGGGATGGTTCATACTCATAATTTCTGCTTCTCTTGAGGACATGCATAGGAATACACACGCACCTCATCAGCTATGACACATGAAAGACATCATGCGCCTACTCCTACTATTGGGAGGGTAGAGTAAGATGGTAGGAAACCTCTCAGCCGCTTTCATGATTCCCAACCGGTCCAAAGAAACTCAGGGTACTTCCCTGGCTGAACCTCTGCTTTCCACGTCGCGACCGAAATCATGATTTTTTCCTGGAACATGGTCTCGTGATTCCCTCCTTCAGAATACCCATCTGGTGAAACACCCAAGGATATCTGGTCACCCAAGTTTTCACAGTTGGTGCATCACAACCGATACTCTCTGGGTGAGGATGCACCCGAGACACCGGTTGTCTGAGCAAACCACAAAGCGCTCTCCCAGAAGATGGAATCCCCACATTCTCAGGGCAAAGACCCACACTACTAGTACCACATAGTGAAGCATGTAGTTATGTTTATGGGGTTTCCATCACCTAAACATGTACTTGATAACTGTATCAAGATTGATGTTGAGCACGCAAGGTGCCAACAAACAGGGCAGGTGAGCAAACTCATCCAACCACCAGAGGCTAGACACAGAAAGCACATGGCATACCCCACGTGTCTTTTCCCCTCTTGGAAGGATAGAAATCCCCAAAATAGGCACTCTTCCAAACCTACTAGTGGCACCTCAAGCAAAGGGAGGTCAAGCAGGAAAGCCCCACTGGAAAATCCAGAACCTACTCTGACACTCCACCACACAACCCTACCATGAATGCACATGTTAGAGGGACTCATCCACCGCACCTCGATACTATCCGCTTTGGTTGGTACTGACTCTCCCTCATGGTTTTGATCGCATCATAAAAACGCGTCTCAGTGGGGGGAAGAACCCCTCTTTCCCATGCCTTTAAAGCTACGTCGAACAACACCAACACAGGGTTACACCGATGCCCTGCGTCACCCTCGGCAACCCCTTGAACAAGGAGTTAGACAAAAAATAGTACCTCACGCAATGTCTAACAAGTTCTATTGAGAAAATTAGAAAAAGACATAGAGTGTACCTCTTATCATCTCATGCGTTTCAGGATTGTAGACATCCTTAGCACACAGCTGCCCTCGACCCCGTCCATCAGCTCCCTGAGCCTGACATGGGCTGCCTAGTGGTGGTGGAAGGACCTTGAAACGTTATCCACCAAACACAATTCTTCCTAATTTTCTGCCAACACCGCCTCCATGGGGATCACCTTGTCATTACCTGGGAGTTTTCTGATCATGACACTACCTCTGTCGTGGTGGTGCATCTACCAACTATCTGGAAGACTCAGCACATTTGGTCAGATAGTCTCATGCCACGTGACCTCGCACATCACAAACATAGAACTAAGCCTCTCTGGGCTATCTCGGTGCTCTAAGATGCCCCCCTGACCATGTGCCTGAGTCTCATCAAGGGGAGACCTTAGGCGTCGAGGCCCTGCCAATCGACATCCCTCTAAAAGAAATTTCTCTGTCACCAGTGCCTACTCCAGCATCCCGAGATGGGTGAGGATGCACAAGGCCACTATGCTAACACAAATATCCTCCACAGAGACCTCACTCAAACTTTTGTGCTTGGAAGTTTCCATCATGGACCACATCCCATGTATCTGAGTAACCCTGTCTCTACTAACGCCAAACTGCTCGGTGGAAAAACTGGCTGTCAAAGCCACCATCCAACCTGTCAGTATCTGAACAAGCTTGAAGAGGTGATCCACCAACTCTAGCCAGCCCTTCACTGTTTGAGGGTATGGCTCACCGTGGAACCTCAGCGGTCTCTGACACTGAAACTCACGTAGCGCGCCTAGCCTATGCTCATCATCGGCTCTCGCTGCCGGTACTATCTGCTACTCCATAGGTGGAGGTTCTACTGCCTGTCCTCCTGGAGAAAGGGTAATCGTATGATGGATCTCGAACTGAGGCCTCGTCGCTCACAGATTCGTCATCACTAACTAGAGCTAGTATCCTGACTGGATATCATTGCGGAGACATCCCGAATCTGATCAAGGAGTACCGCGATCAAATGAGCATATATATACCAACAACGATGGAGAGTTGACTCAAGTAGGACAGTTAAAGACTCAATCCTATATGATGCGTGAACAAAATTCCCTACAACAAGTGTCTCAGTGTGCCGAGTCGACAAGAAGGTTATCAGGGTCCTGGTGAATGGATATGTCGGCTGCCGCACCATCACTAGACTCCCTGGCCTGAGAACCGTTCTCGAGACATGTTGACACTATTCCCCAAAACTCAACCAATTCCTTTTTAGGGACATCCGAACAATTCCCCAAGGAACAAACCACCTCTGATACCACTTTGTCACGACCCGACCCGTACTGGGCTCGAGCCGCAACTACCCAAGCCCGCCTCCATAAGCCAGGGGCTAGCGACCAATGCCGAAGGCACAACAAACTGGGGGAGGCCTTTTCCTAAGAAACTGTACACACACACACGCAGCTAACTCAATGCAAAAGTGTATAGAAAATAAAGATAGATACCACATTGCTATAAAAAGGGAAAATAACATACATACATCGACCTCTACACAGTACCAATAAAGTGCTAACAAGATAACTGAATAGAAAAAGGGGCAAAACACACGCCCAACTAGAAAGGTGTCACAAATCGACAACAGGTAAACGAAAGTAAACAACTGGTGAGTCTCACACCCAGGAATCCTTCTACGTCCACTGAATGCAGACCAAGCTCTTGTGTCCTCTACGCTCCTCCGTAGTCTCGATCGACCTATCTGTCGTCTGCAAGGGCACACCAAGTGCGGGAAAATCCCAAGAAGGGGTGAGTATAAAGATACTCAGTAGGATGCCTCGAAAGCTCAAGAGAGCAACAAAGGAGATACTAAAATAGTTACCAGTAGACAGAACAAGAGTAGTGCAAGAGTACAAAAGAAAGAGTGCAGATCGACCCAACAAAAGGAAGGAAGTAGACTTGTCCAATCCAATAAGATCTAGACACAGAAAGCACATGGCATACCCCACACGTCTTCTCCCCTACTGGAAAGAGAGTAAATGAACCCAAAGAGTGGGAAAAAAGTAGGGTGTATATATATGCTCAACAAGAAACCCGAATGAGTGTGTAAGGGGATCTCTATCTCCAAGCTCAACCTAAGAGAAGTCGCCAACAGTTTTAAGGATAGCCATCACTGATGCCCAATAATCCTGCACGCCAAAGCTGCCTCATCACTGAACCATAAAACCAAGGGTCCCGCTCCAGTAAACACAGAGAAAATCCACCAACTAGCCACATCGAAAGGGTCGAGTCTGAAAGAAGTCATCGGGTAACCCACTACCTAACCCCACTGGAGGGTAAACCACAAAAGGTCATCAGGTAACCCACTGCCCAACCCTATTGGAGGGTAAACAAAAAAAGGTCATTGGGTAGCACATAGTCCAGCCTCGCTGGAGGGTAAACCCTAAAAGGTCACCGGGTAACCCACTACCGAGCCTCGCTGGAGGGTAAACCCAAAAAGGTGTTGTCGGGTAACCCACTGCCCAGTCTCGCTGGAGGGTAAACCCTAAGGTCAATGGGTATCCCACTACCCATCCTCGCTAGAGGGTAAAACCTAAAGTCAACGGGTATCCCACTGCCCAGCCTCGCTGGAGGGTAAACCCGGAACTGATCCGATATCTCCTCCCTTCCCGTGCCATCACTGGGTGTCACTAACACCGCTACCGTGCGTAGGTTTGGAGTGCTTCAAAGGAACCTCCGACCAACGCCCTTTCATGTTTCCACATTTAATGAGATCTCTAAAGAGGCTCCACTCTCCCAAACAGATTACATCGTTGTAATCCTTGTGAAAAAACACGCGAAATAGACTATTTACTCGCTAGAAATGAGCTCCTGGTTAAAAAGCTATTCAACACCGCTTTATGCCCATACGACATCTCGTGGGGCCTGCACCTCAGTCCCAAAAGAGGTCGAGCGAGCTGTTCCATCGCGATGTTCTCGAAAAAACACGCTGAAACAACTACTCATACGCCCCAAATAGACGTTTGAAGAAAAAGGCACAGTACGTTGCACACAGCTCAAAAGACAACCCGTGGGGCCCACACCTCAACTCCGGCTTCAACGCTTGAAACCACCCTAGTCAACTACGCCTCAATGCCAGGGTCACAACGCTGCTGACAGCGCCTAAAACGGACTCCGGATGCGGAAGCTGCAACTCCCCGTGTTATAAGCAAACGAGGCCCTATGGGGCCCACACCTCAACCCCGAACCACATCACGCAGATCGTACGATTGTGTTCCTTGCAGATAACCACGTGGCGTAGGCTATTCGTTTTACCTGAATGGACTTATGAAGCATAAGTCGTAAAAACACAACATACGTTCGAAAGTCGCCTCATGGGGCCTGCGCCTCGGGCCCAAATTTAGGCAGGCGGATTGCACCATTGCAACCCCCTCAGAAAAACACTGAGAAAGGAGTACTCAAACACCCCAAACAGATGCCGGGTGAAAAAGTGACGTTTCACTATAAAACGTGCGAACTAGGCCCTGTGGGGACCACACCTTTTCTCCAACCCAAATGCTTCGGAAAACATCTCAAAAAGTCTGTACGAGGACTGGGGTCACGGTGCCGCTGACGGCGCGTCAATCGAACGTCCCAAGCAGGAGTTAGGTCCGACGTAAGAATAATTAATTAATTAAAATAATTAATTAATTATTACCATTAAGCGTTTCATGACACTGGGCAACGAAACCAATCCGCAAAGGTTCCAAACCAACTTTGGAAGAATCAGCTCAACACCAGGGCCACAACGCCTCTAACGGCGCGTCAAACGGAAGTCTGGCTCGCGCGTACGTCCGTCAAAACTTTAATAACAATTTAATATTATTAGATTGAGGCGTCCCGGGTCACCCGCCTTCAGGCGGAGAACTAAAAAACCCCAAAACTCACTTTGAAGGGTCCTTATCACCGACACGAACCCGCAGCTGCAGACGGCGTGTCAAACGGACGCGCCATTTAGAAGATACAGCCCCCCGAGCGCAAGGGGGGCCAACCGGGCCGGTTCACCCCTGCCGGCCCGGTCCGATCTGCCGGCCCGCGGCCCAGCTGTAGGTCCGGCCCAAACTGCCACGACCCGCTGGCCGTGGCCCACTCCAGCAACACCGGACACGCCTCAGGTCCTGTTTTCTTTTTTTCTTTTTTTTTAAAACAGACTGGTCAGTTGGCCGGTCTTCGCCGCGTCACCCAGCAGGACCCGCGATGCGCGGGTCCTTGTTCCCTCAGCAGACTGGCTTTGGCCGGTCTTCCTTGACGCGCCAGCAGGAATCTTGAAGTGTGGGTCCTTGCTCCCTCCGCACACCCGAGGTCCACCCTTGGGCTCCCCTTTGACCGTGACGGCCGACACCGTCGCCTCCTACAGCGGACCGCCGCGATGCCGGCCACCCATGCTGCGGCCACCTGGGCTCCCCGCTCCGCCTTCGAACGGCCTGCCGTACCGGCTTCGAGCTCTATCGGCCTCAGTCTCGCCTTCCTCCACGCATCGCGCGGCTCCGGTCGACGCCGCCTGCCCCTGGTGCCCTGCCGTCGAACCACGCCGGCAGCACCCCGCTCCGGCCTCCTCCGCATCGGCTCGCCCCCCCCCCCCCCCCCGGTCCCACTCGACCGCCGCGCTTCCCTGCACTGCGCGACACCTTCGCCCTGGCCACTGGCCCCTCGGCCGTGCCTCCTGGACCGTCTGCCGCGCTCCGCCGCCACCGGCGGCTGAACTCCGATGGCCCCTTCGGCGGATCACCGCGACTTGATCAGACACTCGATTCCAGATCCGAGGACGTTTTTGCGATCCCTGCGACGAGACCTTCGCAACGCCTACCTCTGATCGATGATCCGATGGTCGGTTGACGCATCCGAAAATTATAGCGGGTGTTCGCGAAGAACGAAACCAAGAACGGGGTTCCAAACATAGATCAATGGCCGTGTTCGTACAACCATCGATGTCGATAATTAAAAATGATGAAACAAATGGACAATGAAGGATATTTAATTTAAAAACTTGAATTGGAACTTAAAAGTAGAAGAAATCCTACTTCGTTTTCGATGCACGTCATAGGCGATGCGTCCATGAGGCTCTTGCCTTGATTCGCCAAAGTTTTGGCGAAGACTGCACCTCGATCCAACGAAGAACGATGAAGAACACTGAAGAACGGATGAGAGAGGGGGGGGGGGGAGAGAGAGAGAGAAGGGGAAAATGGGTCCCCCCTTAATTCCAACACTTGGAATTTATAACTCTCGGAAACTCCACCGACGAGCGCGGATTCCGAAACCTCTGCGCCCGCTCATTTTATATCACACCTAGGCAAAACACCCCATTTCGAACTCAATGGAAGTCTTGGATTTCCATTCTGAGACTCCGTTTGAAAGTTATTTGAAAGGGACGTCAGTGTTAAAAATAATCACTAAGTTATTAATTTAAAATGACGATTTTGCCCCTAGGTGACATCTCTCACAGCAGGCCCGCGCCCGCAACTTTTACACCCCGCCTAGGGTAAACGGCCCGCTCTGGACTCAACGATGCCCTCGGGTTTTCCATCCGAGCAACCGTTTAGGAGTTATTCAGGTTTGAGCTATTAAATAAACAATTTGATAATTTAATTATCCATTTAACACACCGCCAACAAGCGAGGGGTCCGAACGTCCTGTGCCGACTCATTTTATGTCGCGCCTAGGGTAAACACCGCGTTCCGGACCCAACCGTGGTCTCGGATTTTAGATCCAATCAACCGTCAAAGAGATATCACGTTTTATTTAGTTAACCACGTGTGCGTAATATAAAAACACTTAACATTTTTATATAATTAATTTCGGGCACACCGGGCCTTGGAATTGCACGCCGTTTGAACGCCCTGCTCTGGAATGACATCAAGAAAATTTTCAAAGTCTCAGAGTCCCAAAACCTGGGTTCTTACATAATTAGTAATAAATAGAAACAATTAGTAATAAATAGGAATAATTAGTAATAAATATGAATAATTAGTAATAAATAGGAATAATTAGTAATAAATAGGGATAATTAGTAATAAATAGTAATAAATAGTAATAAATAGTAATAATTAGTAATAAATATGAATAAATAAAAATAAATAGGAATAAATAGGAATAAATAGGAATAAATAGGAATAATTAGTAATAAATAGGAATAATTAGTAATAAATGGGTTTAATTAGTAATAAATAGCAATAAATAGTAATAAATAGTAATAAATAGGTATAATTAGTAATAAATAGGAATAATTAGTAATAAATAGTAATAATTAGTAATAAATAGTAATAAATAGTAATAAATAGTAATAAATAGTAATAAATAGTAATAAATAGTAATAAATAGTAATAAAGAAGAATAAATATGAATAAATCGGAATAATTAGTAATAAATAGGAATAATTAGTAATAAATAAAAATAAATAGTAATAAATAGTAATAAATAGTAATAAATAGTAATAAATAGGTATAATTAGTAATAAATAGGAATAATTAGTAATAAATAGTAATAAATAGTAATAAATAGTAATAAATAGTAATAAATAGTAATAAATAGTAATAAATAGTAATAAATAGGAATAAATAAGAATAAATCGGAATAATTAGTAATAAATAGGAATAATTAGTAATAAATAGTAATAAATAGTAATAAATAACAATAAATAGGAATAAATATGAATAAATCGGAATAATTAGTAATAAATAGGAATAATTAGTAATAAATAGGAATAATTAGTAATAAATAGGAATAATTAGTAATAAATAGTAATAACTAGTAATAAATAGTACTAATTAGTAATAAATAGTAATAAATAGTAATAAATAGTAATAAATAGTAATAAATAGGAATAATTAGTAGTAAACATGAATAATTAGTAGTAATTAGTAATAAATAGTAGTAATTAGTAATAAATAGTAGCAATTAGTAATAAATAGTAGTAATTAGTAATAAATAGTAATAATTAGGAATAATTAGTAATAAATAGTAATAAATAGTAATAAATAGGAATAAATAGTAATAAATAGTAATAATTAGTAATAATTAGTAATAAATAGTAATAAATAGTAATAAATAGTAATAATTAGTAATAATTAGTAATAATTAGTAATAAATAGTAATAATTAGTAATAATTAGTAATAATTAGTAATAATTAGTAATAATTAGTAATAATTAGTAATAATTGGTAACAATTGGTAACAATTTGTAACAATTAGTAATAATTAGTAACAATTAGTAACAATTAGTAACAATTAGTAACAATTAGTAACAATTAGTAACAATTAGTAACAATTAGTAACAATTAGTAACAATTAGTAACAATTAGTAACAATTAGTAACAATTAGTAACAATTAGATAGAAAATAAATTGTAATAAATTGTAATAACTTGTAATAAATTGGCATAATTTCTAGTGGATTGATGGAACTCCTTTTCCTCTATGACTCTTCTCCTTTCAACTTTCACCGAATCAAAACATTATGAAAAGTATGCTTCTACGTATGCATATCCAATCTCGTATGCACGAGTTTGAATATAAATTCATAGGACCACATTTTTTATAATGTGTTCAAGCGGTGATAGTTGCAAGAAGATGATTCATCGATGAAAAGGGGGCTGTTTTGTCCGACGTCTCATTTACTTGAAAGTTTCTCACACAGAAATCACAATAAGGAATCTGCTCGGAGGTACACTTATACATTCTCATATGCACGAGAATGAATATGCATACCTACGAGAAGATTTTTCATTGTGATTTTAGTGAGAGAAATTTGCAAGTAAATGAGCGGTCGGACAAAAGAGGAGCCGTCAATCCACTAAAAGTTGTTTCATCCAAAATTAATGGTAATTATTAATAAGTGTTGTAATTATTTATCTTCTTTTTTCAGATAGTGTTTTTATAATTTCAAATTATTCAAAAACAGTGATGATTATATATTTTGTAGAAAAATATGGAACAAGGAAATCGATATCAGTCATTATTAGATGATTGTGATTGGATAAATCAGCGCAGAAATCTAAACGGTTCTGGTTTAAATCCTGTATATATTGAGGGTGTTAAAGATTTCTTATCATTTGCATCATCAAAACCAGAATATGTTTCAGAAGGAACAATTAAGTGTCCTTGTAAAAAATGTGCTCTGAGAACGTTTGACACATTTGACAAGGTTGGGGGACATCTCTTGTGGTTTGGTTTTCAACCAGATTATGTTTTTTGGTATCAACATGGAGAACGCAGTTCCAGAGAAGATACTAATAACTTTATTTTGGATCCATCAAAGTTTTAAAATTTAGTACATGATGTTGTAAGTCCATATATTCAGCAAATTGAAACTCAAGATGATATTGATTTAACTCCTGAGTTGGCACCGTCTGAATTTTATGAGTTGTTGAGGTCTGCTGAGGATGCATTATATCCTGGTTGCAAGATAAAAAAATTAGTAGCGTTTTCAAAATTTATGGCTATTAAATCAGATAACGCAATGTCAAAAAACTGTTTTGATCAGATATTTTCTTTGGTTAAAACACTGTTACCTGAAGGAAATGTGTTTCCTACAAATTACTATGAGAGCAAAAGGTTGGTTCATAATCTGGGCCTTAGTTATCAAAAGATTCATGCATGTCCAAATGATTGCATCTTATATTCTGGTGAAAATGATTCGTTGGATAGTTGTCCCACATGTGGACAATCGAGGTATAAAGAGGCTCAACTAGGGAAGTTTGGATCGATTCCAGTAAAATAGTTGAGATATTTCCCCCTTACACCCAGGTTGCAGTGATTAGTTATGTCTTAGAACACATCGTCAATGATGTCATGGCACAAAACAAAGATTTTAACTGATAAAAGCTTGAATCATCCATCTGATGGTGATTCATGGAAAATTTTTGATCATTTACATCCGTCTTTTTCTTTAGAAGCCCGAAACGTGCGATTGGGTCTTTCTACAGATGGTTTCTGTCCGTTTGGTTCTTATGGTAGTCAGTATTCATGTTGGCCTGTCTTTATAACTCTGTACAATTTACCTCCATGGATGTTGATGAAGGCGCCCTATATCTTTTTGACCTTATTAATCCCAGGACATCCGAAAAAGAATATTGATGTTTATTTGAAACCATTGATTGATGAGTTCAATGCATTGTGGAGTGATGGTGTTAGTATATATGATGTTGTTGCGAAACAAAATTTCATATTAAAAGCTGCATTGATGTGGATAATTAGTGACTTTCCAGCATATGGCATGTTATCTAGCTGGAGTAACATGGTCCAAAATCATGTCCTTAATGTATGAAAGACAATAAAGCCTTTATGCTCGTCAATGGAAAAAAACCCTGCTATTTTAACTGCCACCGCAGTTTTCTTCCAACTGATCATCCTTTTCAGAGGAAAAAATCTCATTTCAGAAAAAGTACAATTGAAAGGGATAAACCTACACAAATGATCTTAGGCATAGAGTTAAAATTAGTTGTATTTTCATTACCTCCCATCACATTTGGGCTAACAGTAAACTAATAGAAAATTCATGGATTTAGGAAAGAACATAATTAGATAAAACGAAGCATTTTTTGGGATCTTCCATATTGGTCTAATTTGTTGGTTTGCCACATGTTGGATGTCATGCATATTGATAAGAACTGTTTTGATAATTTATTTCATACAGTTTTGGATACACCAGGTAAGACTAAAGATACTGTAAGGCACGATTTAATCTTGCCCAAATTTGCAGGCGACCAGAACTTGAACTATTTGAAAATGTCAGATCATAGAGGTTAATAAAGCTAAAAACAACTTATACACTGCCCAAAGAGAGTCACTAACTATTTTTTCAGTCGATTGCAGATTTGAGACTTCCAGATGGCTATGCTTCCAATTTGGGTAGATGTGTTAAGAATGATTATATTACCGGATTAAAAAGTCATGATTGTCATTTTATAATGGAAAGACTTATGCTGATTGGATTCAGAGGTTTGTTGAATTTTATGATTTGGGATTTGATAATAGACATATCATATTTTTTTCAAGATATTTGTGCAGCGATAACAGACTACGATGCGTTAAGAAAACTAGAAGAAGATGTTGTTGTAATTATATGTAAACTGGAAAAAATATTTCTGAAAACTTTCTTTGACTCAATAGAAAATCTGATATTACATTTGCTACATGAAACTAAATGTGGAGGTCCAGTACAGTTTCGATGGATGTACCCATTCAAGAGATGCATGCAAAAATTGAAGAAAAAAGTACGTAACAAAGCATTAGTTGAAGGCTCAATTGCTGAAGATTATTTGCAAGAGGACATTGCTTTTTTTCTGCTCTCATTATTTTGAATCTCAATATACCTCAAAACACAATCTCATGGGATGAAACGAGGGGAATGTTAATGACAAAATGGAAAATAAATTATCAGTTTTTAATCATCCAAATCTTGGTTTCGGTGGAGTTCATGAACGATGGATTTCAGATGATGAACATCACAGAGCTCATACATATATTCTCCTCAACTGTGAAGAAATGACATCATTTGTACCATGAGTGATTCTATCACTTATTCTATAATTTATGTTACATTATGTTACCTTATTTTATTTATAGGTTATATGATAATCATATCAAGAAACAACTTCCACAAATTATAGTGGCTGCTCTTGAAGAGCGCAGACAAATTTTTTTTCTCAACGGTTTCAAAAACTGGTAACATAAATTATTGATGGTTTAATATAAATTATGTTTATTATTTATCATATTAATAATTGTTTTATAGATTTTCAGGTGTCTCAACATGGTGACAAAATTGATAAGAGACTGTGTATATTGAGTAACCCACCATCCAAAATGGTTAAATCTTATAATGCATATGTGGTGAATGGTATTCAATTTCATACACATGCATACGGGGAATAAAAAAACAATGAATAGTGGAGTTTTCTTGAGAGGATTGCATCACAGAGAAACTAAAGTTGACTTTTATGGAATTCTGGATGAAATTATTGAACTGTGTTATCTAGGACCGAATTACATAATGATGTTTAAATGTCGGTGGTTGGATACTGAGAGAGGCTTTCATGTTTATCCGACTCATGGAATCGTCGATATTAAATATACAAGTATTCTTATAGTAAATGAACCATTTTTACTGGGTCAACAAGCACATCAAATTTATTACGCAAAGTACCGTGCTACTTCGAGATACTTGAGTGATTGGTGGAGCATAATAAAAATGAAATCTCAGGAAAACTAGTTTACTCAAACTAAATGTGGTTCCACTGAAGTGGAAGGAATTGAAATTTTTTAAGAGACTGCTCAAAATCCATCTTTTTCACAAAGAGATGTGAATATCGATGATGACACTCAACAATTAAGGATCGATGATGATGATGATGTTAATGATAATACAAATGAATTTGAAATGATAAGAGATGATGAAACTGAAACTCATATTGATATTGATGATGTTGGGGAGGAAGATGAAGACATTGATATGGACAACTATGGAGATGAGGATGAAGATGGACATTGACACAGTTAAATGCTGGTTATAATCATAACTAATATAAATCTATATATAATAGTTATTTTCAACTATCTACTAACAATAATCATTTTGTGTTTCAGATGGATCCTAATCTATTTCACGAGTTACAGGAGTCTGATCTACCTTTGGATGAGGGGGATTGTGGACCATCTGACCCTCAGCCTACTGACGGTTCAGGGGGTACGTGGAGGGGGCATGGTCTTGCATGACTGATGATTCCTGACCCTATCCCCGAGCGACATCCACGTCTGGGCTTCGATCCACGCACATGGAGGTATGGTAACCTGTATATTTTAGTTAGCTTTCATTAATTTATTTATATATATACTAATTGTTTGATTATTTATTCCTTTTTCATAGTTTTGTGCATGTAGCTATTGGACAGGGGAGCGCTATCTTATGCAATTATTTTTCTCAGCCATGGATCACATGGGAACAGATTCCCATTGATGTGCGGCGCGACATGTTCAATCATTGGATGGTACATAAATAAAGAATATTTATTTTGAAATCTATTTTATTAATAACTTGATATTATAAATTATTTTTAAGGTTTATGGTATCCCATTGATGATAGCATACGTGACGCTATCCACACGGCATGACAGGTGTCTATGCGTGACCGTTTCCATCAGTTTTTGCACAATTTGAGAAGAACAACCATTAAGAAAGCAGGGGTGACAGAATTTGATGAGTCATGTAGAGCCCACCAACCAGAGTATATTTTATCTCACGTTTGGGATGGATTATATTTACACTGGTTGGGTGGTGTATTTCAGAGGAGATCTTCAGTGGGTTTGCAGAACCGGGGGAGATAGGAGGTGACACATCGAGCTGGTAGTCGTACATTTAGTACGCATAGAGAGCATCTAGTAAGTATATTTTTTAAATATTTTATATAAATTTAAATATAAACAGTTTATTTTATATTTCTATAGCCAGTCGAGCATCCCGATATTACGGAGTTTGACGTTTATCGGAGGATGTACAGTGATCCAACCACTAGAGAGATTAGAGGTGATAGCCAACGTCAGATTGTGGTTAATATTTTTTTTCAGTTTGATAATTAACTGCATATAATATTTTCACCATTTTAATTTCAAATTAGAATTAAAGGAGTCATATAAGGCTGCGACCTCTCAGACACAGGTTGAGAGTTAGGACGAGACGACTGATCAGACCAGTGCCCACCATTTCGATGAGGTGGCATGGATGCAGGCGACACAGTATAACTTTGAGAAGGGATGAGTAGTTGGTATTGACTCTCATTTTACTCCTGGTACTTATTATGGTACTTCTGCGATGTCAGCATCTATCTCGAGAGGCGCTCGTGGAGAAGCATCATCCTCTGCCTCACAGTATCAGGAGCAGTTGCGAACTCAGTCTGAACTTATAGAGTTTTTAGAAGTAGCATGAAGAGATATGTCGGTGACAACAACAACAACAGTAGCAACACGAGGAGGAGATACTTTGATGGTAGCAGCAGCATCACGAGCATATGGAGTACATGCGTCGTCTGACTCATAGTTTAGGGATGAAGTTTCCTCCACCATCTCCTACAGCTCCTTTACCCCCTCCAAAAGATGACCCCCAGTGATTTGTTTTTTATGTTAAAAACATTTGAATTTAAGATTTATTGTAATATGAACTATTTACAATTTCTATCTTTTTATATTGGTACAAATATTGCATAATTTTTTTTAATATTTTATTATTTATTATTAGTATTATATTTTTTAATATTTGTTTATTTTACTACTAATAATAAAATTTTATGATTTTTTTATATTTTTTTGTAAATATTGACAATTGTAATAATTTTTTATTTTTTTATTATTTTAATAAAATTAATATTAATTTTTTATTAATCATAATTTTATTAAATATATTTTTTTAGTATTATATTTTTTAATGTCTGGTTATTTTACTAATAATAATTTTTTTAATTTTTTATTATTTTAATAATATTAATATAATTTTTTCATCAATCACAATTTTATTAAATATTTTTTTATTATGTTTAGTATTTGCGATGTGACCTTTTGCGACGGGCTCCTATCGCAAATAATTTAAATATAATTTTTATTAATACTATTTGTGATGAGACCATCATCCTGTCACAAATAGTATTTGTGACGGGCCCATCGTAAAAGGTTTATATATATATAATGTATATAATCGGAGGCTTATTTGCGACGGGGCAGTTCTTCGTCGTAAATAGTGTTTACAACGGGCCCGTCGCAAAAGGTTTATTTATATATAATATATATAAGAAGAGGATTATTTGTGATGGGCCCATCATAAAAAATAATATTTGCGACGCCGTTTTCTGCAACGGGATATTTGCGATGAGGGCCCATTGCTAAAGCCTATTTGTGACGGGATCCCATCGCAAATAGCCCGTCACAAATACACGTAATTCCAGTAGTGGCATGCTCTACCATGGGCCTGCTAACAGATGATAAAGAGTTCATTGAAGCTATAAAAGATGTCGCAACTTGGGGAATGGGACAATATGTTCGTAGGCTGTTCGCAAGCATGTTGATCTCCAATAACATCTCTTGCCCAAAAATTGTATGGGCTGAAACCAAGGAAATACTATCTGAAGATATTTTATTTTCCCACAGAAGGACCCTACAAAATCCAGGTCATCCTTTTATCTTGTAACTTAATCATTCCTCTACATTTCTGTAATTCCTGTGTCTTATTTCTGCTCTGTGATATTTAAAATGTTGTCTTACAGAATAATGTTTCCACTTATTTTTTCAGAAACTGTATAATTCCCTTTACATCTGCCACTGTTACAACATATTTTCTATTCTCATATTTTTGTTACATTGTAGTATATATTAAACTAACCATTTACTACTAATTTATATCTACCATGTTTATTTTTTACCTTCAATAATATCTTCTAATTGATGTAAATTATTTAAATAACTACATTTATATTGCTCTGTAATCCTCTGTAAAAGTATTCCAAATTATGAAGGCATATTATATGCCCAAAGGAGGATCCCACAAATTACAGGTCCACACTTTCTACTGATACTACTTAATTCCTATACATTTATGTAATGCCTACGTCTATTTTTATTATGTAATCCTATCTAAAAGGTCCACTATAGTTTTCTTAGATCAATTATTTACATAAAAGTTCATTCTACACTGTAGAAGTAGTTATTTGTACTTAAAAAAATATACATATGTACTGTTAATTTAACTATACTGCCATACAAAATAAGTCCCTACATATCTATTGAAATACTACTACTAGAGGTCTACTTTTTTTAATCTGCACTACTTTGTACAAGTGTTCTATAGTTTCAAATATTTTTTATTTACATAACACTCCTAACTATAGTGTACTTTCTATCAATTTGCATGGTACTTCTCTATTGTAGCATTAATGAGTATATTACAGTATGAATAATCCCCACCAATACTATTCATTTATTAATTCTATATGACATCCTTTATTTTATTCTTTCATCCTCTGTAATTGTATTGCACAGTTTGAAACATCAGTTAATCTATAAGACCAATCAGCACCGTATTTGCAATAATTTGGAATTACTGGAATAGAATTCTCTTCTGTCATTAATAATATACTGTACTACAAAATTGTTCCACCATTTCTGTTCATAGATTAATAATAACAACTTCGTTGATGTCATTATGTACTGTCATGTAACAATATTACCCAAATTTCTAGATTTGACACTCACAGATCACCAGAGGCATACTTATGCTTTGAGAGAAATAGACCGCGTTTTACATACCAATAGAAGATCTATGAGTTTATATCCTCCTATGCCAGTTCCAGATTCTAATTTTGATACCATTCCAAATCATTTAGTTTCATAAGAACTAAATTACAATAAACAATCACTTCTACAAGAGTACACCAGTTTACACAGTATGCTAACAAATTAACAGAAAGAGGTTATGGATGTTATTCTATATTCAGTGTCTACTGATTTAGAGGTATTCTTATTCTTGCATGGTTATGGAGGCACAAGTACAACCTTTATTTGGAGAGTACTAAATCATTGCTGTGGGCACAAGGATTGATTTTGCTTGCAGTTGCATCAAGTGGAATGACATCACTACTGCTTCCTGGCAGATGAACACCACATTCTAAATTCTGTATTCCAATCTCCATTACTAAACATTCAATTTGAAATATTTAGTAAGGGAGTGATGTTACTAAACTTTTTCACTTGAAAAAGCTCATAATTTGGGATGAGGCATCTATGATTTATAGGTATTTCTTTGAGGCCTTATACCATACTCTAAGGGACATTATGACTATCAAAAATGCAAATGTACAGAATTTTCCATTTGGTGGTGTTACAGTTTTCTTGGGGGGAGATTCCAGGAAAATACTTCCCGTCATACTAGGAGGTTACAGAAATGACATTGTCTTTGCAAGTGTTAAGTCATCATATATATGGAAACACTATCATGTGTTATCTCTTACAAGGAACATGAGATTTCATTGTACTACTTCCAGTCATGATGTAGCTTCATTACATGAGTTTGATAAATGGACCTTAGATATTGGTGAAGGTCGAATTGGAGAGCCTAATAATGGTGAAGCACTAATTCAAATTCCATCAACATATCTTCTTAATGACAATGATAATTCCATGGATGCAATTTTCAACCACACATACCCAGGTTTCAATAAAAAACATGGCGACCATGCCTATCTGAAAGAACGTGCAATTTTAGCTCCAACCCGTAATGTTGTTCAAGAAGTAAATAAATATATGTTGACTCTCACAAACTATGAAAGAAAAGATTACTTCAACTCAGACACTGTTTTCAATGCAAGTTATGATACATACATGCCAAAAAATATTTACACATCTAACATGTTGAATGGTATAAACATCTTTGGGTTAGCTACAAACAAAATTACTCTACAACTTGGTGTTCCCATAATGTTACTATGAAATGTCGATCAATCTGTTGGTTTGTGTAACAAAACTCGTCTGATATTTACACACTTGGGTGACCATGTCATTGGAGTACAATTTTTAAGTGGATGTCATTCCAGGTACTATGCGTTCATTCCAAGACTAACTATGACTCACTTTGATGTTAGATCGCCATTCAAATTACAAAGAAGACAATATCCTTTGACAGTTTCTTATGCGATGACTATTAATAAAAGTCAGGGCCAATCATTATCTTCATTTGGGTTATATCTTCGAAAAACAGTGTTCTCTAATGGTCAATTATATGTTGCAGTATCTAGGATCACATTAGCTAATGGTTTTAAAATTGTAGTTCATGGTAACGATAATACATCCTCAAACTTCACGAACAATATTGTGTACAAGGAAATATTTGATAATCTATTTTAGGTATCATGTAAATTGTGTTTTATGTACTCGAATCTAATCTGGCTTCCCAATATGTTTACTATATTGACTTACTTACCTGCCTAATATCTGTTATCTATACACTATCTAATAATGTAGAGTAACAATAATGACACACTCATTAACCCTGCTTCACGAGATTACTCCTGAGGATGATGAAATGCTACGAATACAGGTTTGTGTCTTGAAAAAGTGGTTCAATTCCTCTTCTAAATACTCCAATGAGGTTGTACCAGTTGATCTCATACTCTGCGATATTCAGGTTAATTTATGTTCCAACAACTCAATACAGGTTTTTTTTATTACTCTACTTGCATAGAATATATTTTCTATATATATATATATACACTATGCCTACATTGTCTGTGATCTAGTCTGTTCATATATTATCCACCATTTGAACATACTGCCGATGTGGAACAAGTACTGATAGTTTTTCCCTCTACTACTCAACTATTTCCTATACATGTTATACTTTATATTTATATATATTTACTGTATACATCGTCTGTGATCAGTTTTCTTTGATTGTTATACAATATACTAAGTCATCACAACCTACTTTTGAACATTTTAACTTCCCATCTACAGAGAACAAATTCTATGTCTTTAACATAGTGTATGCAAGCAAACAAGAATCATTATATCCTATCATATGTTTTCTTTTCTTACTATCCATTAATTTAATATAGTTTATGCAGGGAACCAATATTCAATGTACAATTACAAATCATCATCTTATCTGTAAGTACAAAAAACCGTTGGGTGAGGGACTCTGCTATATTATACAGAACTTCCAAATATCTTCAAACCAAGGAAGTTACCTGGAAACTAGACACCCATGTCAAATCATGATCACATCCATGACCTTTGTTCATCTGTGTGAAGTACAACTACATCTTTTTAGTTTTAATTTTACTTCATTTGGTGAAATCATTCAGAAAACTGTTACAGAAGAACATTTAATAGGTAAATCTTCCAATGTCTATACAAAGTCTTCTATTTCATCTATATCTTATTCAAAGTAGGTTTGTATATGTCTACAATGTTTTAGAAATAATAGGAGTTCTACGGTATACACACCCACTGTAATCAATGGGTAATTCCAACCACAAGATGCAGATTACTCTAGAAGATGAAAAGTCATTTTTTTAACTTATTACGTAACATGACTGTAAGGAAAAACATTTACCCATACTGTAATTTTATTTCCCTATAGAGGGTTGATAGTTTCCTACAGTTTATGGGGTGATTTTTCATTTGATATGGCACGTTACATAGAAAATAACAAAGAACCTTCTACCATTTTGATATTAAAACTTGTCTGGGTTAAGAGATTGATCAGTATGGTTTCTATCTAAATTTACTATTTTTAGTCTTTCTACTATGTTATTTTTAATTTTTTTCTTTAATAGTTGATTCTGTACTAATGACTTCAAACTCCTTTCAGACTCTATTCTTGTCACAACAACTGTTAATGCAACAAAAATTATTTATAACCAAGACCTTCTAGTAGTTGACAACTTCAAAATCAGGTGTAATTCTATCAAATCATACTTATGTACTACTATGACTAACTGATCTTAGTGTCAATAAATTACTACCAAAATGTTATTACAGTTTAATTACATGAATGTTCTCCTGCATTCATCAGACTTGGGGTCATAATAGCATCACAGTTGAATTCTCTATCACCAAAAACTCCCAACCCCTCAACGAAAATACTCTATTGGAATAGTAAAAAATCCATTTCAGAAGTGAAAAACTGTCAACAGGTCAGCCATATATCCTTATTTTCCAATTTTCAATATTCATTACTATTAATTGTTCACTAATGTCATTTAATACTTTATATATGATTATGTCAATAATCTACTACAGCCTACTAGGTTCTTAATTATGGCTACAGTTCATAAAATTCAAAGCACCCACAGTTGGTTCTACAAATCATGCCACTCATGCATGAAGAAAGTGCAGATAATAGATGGAATCACTTCATGCCAGTCCTACAACTCGTCACCTACCTGCATCACTATGAGGTGGAAATATATTCATTGCTTTCTAAATTATTTATTATCACTATGCTGCACCATCTCTTATGTTACGAAGTCCATATGAGTCTGATAGTGTGATCATATTTTCAAATCCAATAGGTTTAGAGTTCAACTACAGGTTACTAACAAGTCAGAATCATTTTCAGTGGTGTTATTTGAAAAAAAAGTCATGCAATATATACATAAAACAGTTGTACAACTAAGAGAGGCTTTGATATAGGTAAATCCAACTTCTTACATCACGTAAATAATTAAATATGCAAGATTCATATGTATCCAAGCCTATTATTTTGTAATTAAGATGATGATGAGTACGGTTTCCCTCCAGAATTGAACTACTTTAAATCAAAGACATTTCTGTTTGCAATTGATATAATAGAGTACAATGTTCATAACCGTCATCGTTCCTTTGAAATTAACAGTTACAAAGTGGTTTTTATATATGATAATGAGAAGTACATCAACATCTTCACTGACATCTTAGAACACAGACAGGTTAGTCTGTAATTTTTACCTAACATCTCTAAAAATAGAATATCAGATTACATTAACTTTTTCTTAAATACAATACAGTCTGACCAAAGCAGTGGGTCTTTTAGATTAAGTAGTGGTGTACAATATAACCAAGTAAAATTCTTTCAATTTCTTTAGTATGTATTTCTAATAAATTAATATATATTTACTCATATATTCCTTGTAACAATTTCTGATAGTATCATCAAACTTTTGGGTCTTCTCCCGGGACTTTAAACAATGACAGATGATTAAACACTACAACCATGATCACCTGTTCTACTTAGGTATATATCTGTTCTATTTGATTGCTTCTAAATTATTTTCATTACTATAAAAATAGATGGTATAAATACATTGACATTCTGAAATTTGAATATATAAAAATCAAACTTTTCATTCTATCTACAAATGTCTGTTGTTACAGTACACCATACTATTAAAGATCTGTTCTATTTTTCAATTATTTAAATTACTTTAGTTTCTAGGTTCTATTTCTTCTAACAATATCCTCTATGTAGAAAAATTTGTCGCATTATTTTGATAGTGAGGATGGTTTGCAACATAGTGACAAGACCTCTCTAGACAACATCACTACGACAAGTCAAATTTCTAAATTACACACCATACTAAAGGGAGATATAAATAGGAAAACTGAAAAACAAACTGAAATCTGCTGTTGCAAACACAAGGTAACCATACATATTCACTATTCATATTATTTTCACTATTTTTTTCAGAATTACAACTGTAGTGCAATATGTATTACATTTGATAGAGTACAAAAATTTCATTTAAAATGTATTCTGCTACTCATTTTCTATTTTGATATGATTAATATATCCTGTGTCATGGAAAATACCATTACACCTAAAATATTTCCAGTATTCAAGCTATATAATGTTATTTTTCTAACTGTTAGGATGTATTAGTTGTTTTTCACTTGTAGCATGTATCATTTTTTTAGTTCAATTATCTGTTCAAATATTAGGATGTAGGAAATTCAGCCTGTTGTATTGAAGAAAGGACTCTGTTACTTTTGACAAATTCTTCAAAAATGAATACAGCATTGTTCTTCATGAAATCTAACTCCATTTTTTACATTTCATTAACTATAAGAGATACAGAATACTCCCTGTTTGAAATCAACAGTCAGTAGCTTAACCTATTACATTACATACACAAAACAACCTATTTTTAAACTGTACGGCTATTCTATAGTAGTTAGTATAATTTCATCCATCTGTATTCTTTTGATATAGTTTTTATAGATTCCTCTAATAAAGATTCTTTGCATATATTAATGCAGTCTGAAATTTGCGGTATCTGCTGATCCCTTTAATATGCACTTCCAGAACAATCATTTATGTTTATACAACCATATTCAATTTATGTTTCTACATTGTATTTTCATACTTTCTTATTCATCACTTTTTATTAATGTTTAAATTTTTATTCTCATATGCAGGATGAAATTCGTTGATGATAAAAAAGGTGAAGAAGACTTAGGAATAAGAACAATTTTCTACAGACTTTGTCACTTCAATTACTTGCACAAATTCTTTAAACATGAAGTTCATACAATTATATGCAGTTTTTAACATCGGTTTATATCATTCTGTATTGAAATTATTCTTCTGTGTAGATGAAATTTTTTATTAAAGAAATCACTTATACAATGATAATGTGTTTCTATTTTATTTACACTTCAACTATATATAACTTTTGTTATCATTTACTATTTCTGTTTAACTTCATTTTACATAATTCACTGTTTACTGTTACTTATTCATATTTGAGAACTATTACCAGCATTGTAATTTCAACATATTAATTTTCATTTTTCATTGATAACTTCTCAATTTATCAATGCATCTTGATATTCAACTTACATTTATGGAACTGTGTGTATGTACGGGTGGGGTACTAGTAGTTCCTAAAATTAGGGTTTAATTTTTTTACTTTTATAAGTAGTTTTAAGTCATGAAAATTGCACATTGTCCCTTTATTAAGTCAACCCTTCCAAATTAAACAATATTCAACACTTATGACCAAGTGAACATGTCAAAAACATAATAAATGTTTTATCACATACTTGTAACATTAAAATATGGTACTTGATAAAATAAAATTCATTAACTCGACCATTCTTTCCAATAAAATATTAAACAAACCTTAAATAAATATTCATTCATAATTTTTTTTTCTTTTGTATTCACTAAAAACTTTGTGAATACCTAGAGTAAATAAATTTAACACTTTCCATTCCAAACTAAAATAATAATCAATTTATTTGTTTCTTATGATCATTCAAACTTGGACATAATTCGACCCCCATTATGTGTCCCATAATTTTATAAACTCCAATTCATTATAATTGGACAAGATTTTGAATTTTCTTCCTGTGTGACCCTCTAGTCCCCTATCATGGTAGCAATGAGTCATACTCATATAACAAGAGTGGTATCTAGAAACACATCATAGACCATAAGGAGATAAGGTTTAGTTAAAGAAAAGACAACCACCTACAAGTATTCTCTTTGTAATATAATATATTTGTCTCCAGATATCTCATAAAGAAAGATGCATCATTTATGTCACCATCTATACCTACTTTATTTATTGTTTTAATAACCATTACTGATGGACTTAACTTATTCTACCATATATATTGATTTAATAAAGGTAAAACTATCCTTATTAGCTGGGCTTGAGATATCTATTTTTCTACTTAGAAGCTACGACTTTTATCTTGACCATTCAAACAATTCTATACCACCAATGATGCACCCAATGCAAGATCCCTCTCCATAAACATAAATATCATAGTTTTCATTTCACATCAAAGTATACAATAAAATGATTCACATTGATAATGAATTAAATTCTTGAGACCAAAATACATTCTCATAGATAGAAACATCTAATGACACCCAAAACATGTGATGTTACTATTGGTGGGTCAGTCCTCATGATCTCCCCTACTCGAGATCGCTAAGTGCGAACTTAATGAGAAGAAGTCTCAATGATTATGAGACCCCCATAAATTGATAGTAAAACATAATTTTTATACCATAAATATAATGAATCTATACCATAAGACATATGTTTAGGATTATTTTCATGTGAATTTCACCTTAGGATTAATGTAGACACATGAGTGGCAATGTGAATTAGGTGTTTCCTATTTTTTACTAGTTACTAATTCTTACTTTAAACTAACACTCAATGGTTATGAACCTATTTTTTTCAGTTAAGACACTTGGATCTATTTTAAACATAACCAATAAATTGTTCCACATTCAATTCAAGTAAAGAAAATAAAGATATCGTACAATATTTACAAGCGAATGGTGGTTTCGTGTCCCATTTGATGGAAGAGGAGATGAATATAGGTTATTACATTAACATAATAAAATATAAAAATATGTAAGATACTTGTGTTATTATTTAAGTTTGGTCAAAGAATATTTTATGGAGGTAGAAGAAGAAATAAAACAAAAATGATTGATTAAGAACTATACCTCTTCTTGAGACAACCTCTTAAGGTTTACACCAAAGCATTCCTAGGTTGGTTTTCTGATAAAAAACCCCCTAGGACATGGGTAGGTATTTTAGGAAGGTATTTGGCCTGGGATTTTATGAACCAAATGGTTATTTAAGTGTGAAGAAAATAAGATAAGTGGTACCCTTTTATAAGAGAGGGGATGAGCTCTCTTGGAATTTTTTAAATTATTAAATTAATATAAATTAATTTTCATATCCAAGTGGCTCCAAATTGATAATATTTCAATATAAACAAGTATAAGTCTAAATAATATCATTAAATAAAATTTTTAAAATTTTATATGATCTTTTCACCCTTATCCTTTTGTTTTAACCCTTGTTACCCCTTTTTTGACAATAACCATGGTAACGAAGTTTTTCTCTTTAGGGGTCAATATATCTACTATAAAAGGAAAATTGGTGCATAAATAGACCATATGTGATATTTTTAAATAAATAAAAATAACATGATAGAATATAGGTTTTTTAGGATTTTTTAACCATTTAGTAAAACATTATTTATTATAAAATATCATTAATGTCAATTTTGACACTACTCATTTAATTTGATTTTAAAAACATCAAGACAAAGATTGAATTAAAATACATAACTTTAAAACTTCACTAAAATTTTATATTTATATAAAAAATGGACCATAATAATTCATTTATATTAAATCACTTTTAATATTTTTAAAATCATTTATTTTATTTTCCTTTTAATTAAATTATTACTCTTTCGTCATTGCGTAAGAATTTAAGTTAATTATTTCATTACTAAAAATTAGAAATAAATTACCATGATAAAAAATAGTTTATATTTAAAATGAATATTTATTACTGAGCATAGGTTATCTTTATCCCTATAAAAAATTTATAGTTTTTAAAAGAAAGAAAGTGATATTTTTAGATTTTCTTTACATAATGTATTATAAAGGTCATAATCATGGCCATGTGGTAACAAAAGGTCATATATTAGAATTTTTTATGATTATGAATTAAATATACCCATCCAATAAAAATAATTCAAGTTTTAGGGCTATTTTTTAGTTCTTATCAAATTACTTTTACCTTTAATTAACTCATTTTACCTTTCCCGTGGTAATTAAAATTTACTAAGGTGACTATTCATAATGACCAAACATAAATGGGAAACTATTTATCAAATTTTTGAACTCATGATAAAAAATATAG
The DNA here is from genome assembly GCA_963277665.1 of Viscum album. Classification (NCBI taxonomy): domain Eukaryota; kingdom Viridiplantae; phylum Streptophyta; class Magnoliopsida; order Santalales; family Viscaceae; genus Viscum; species Viscum album. The sequence continues at coordinate 1,183,443,128 of OY728164.1, forward strand.
AATCCATTTTCCAAAATTCAAAAAAAATATGTGGCAGAATTTAATTTAATATTATACTGAAAAAACCTGAAAATAAACATTTAAAAAAAATATACTTTTCAAGAAATATATGATCTTATATTAACTTTATGACTAGAAATCATCATTATATGAATTTAAATTTATATATATATATATATATAATATAAAATTTATTTAAATATTTTTTTATTGGTTATTTTAATTAATTAAAATAGATAAACTTTATGCACTTAAAAACAATTTTTAGAAAACTGTGTTTTTAAGCATAAAAATAAACTTATACCAAAATCATGAAAATTGATGATTCAAATGAAATTAATTATATTATTATAAATATAATGTTTCATATTAAACTTTAAGATTAAATATATAGTATAATGGTATTTTTAAATTACTTTATTTAATTGAAATAAATGATAGTATTTGAAAAATTGGTAATTTTCATTATTCACTAAAAAATCAACCATTTTAGAAAAATTCTGAAACTTCATCCTAAGTTAATTTTGATATGATGATTTCAAAAGCTATGTTTATAAAATTTATAAAATTTCCATTAATTATTATAATATTTTCTCACAAAAATTAATAAAAATAATTTTTGAAGGAAATGTATTTTTGAAGAATAAGATGACTTTAATAAGAATTGAGTGATTATTTACTAAGAATTCATCAATACATATATATTTATTATGACCTTTATATATATTTCATAAATAATTAAATCTTATTTATACTTTTCAATTTAACAACTAGGTTATAATGTTCATATTTAAATAATAATATTTCATGGATCATTTAGTCTTAGTGTTGCGTGTCATATACGCTATCGAACATAGTTTTATTTTTAAAATATCAGGATGTTACATCCCCCCAATAAATTACATCCTCACAATTTTAACTTGATCATGGTAATCAAATATTTGACATTTGAAAATACCTTTCTTGAAATCCCACATTGTAAAATGGGTTAACAAAACTTTCTCTTGATAAGAAAGGAAAATATGAATATCATCTAGAATAACATGTAACTAGGTTTCCAAACAGGAGAAAATTGGTGGGAAGTGAAAATATGGATATGAAAGAAAATCATAATACCCAAATAATTATGGAGAGTTACAAAGATCATTTATCATAAGAAAGTGAATGATCATGAGAAAGTTAACAACTATAAAACCATAAACCAAAGAGGCGCGAAAAAAGACCATAAATTCATTAGAAATGAAGGTAATATGATAACATTTTAATTTAAAGATATTTTACTCAATTTCTGGAATTAAGTACTATATATACTAAGAACATAAGGAAAATATACTTACATTATGAGTAGAATTTCATCATGTAATCAATTTCCACTACAATCTCATCTTCTTCTCCAAATGATGAGTATTCAGGATGAATTTTTTATGTCCGAAGCACTAAAATCAACTTACAATGGATCAGATGATTTCATAGAAGGAAAAAAATATATTCCTCCTATCTTTATACATTAACCAAAACCAAAATGGTTAGAATAAGGTAAGATAATTCTCAAAATGAATAAACCTTCATATGAATAAATAAAATATTAATCACCAAAACCTCAACAATAACACCCAACGTTCAACTTAGTTCATTTGATAAATAAAAAACCATAAAATTATTAAAAATATTTCAGACTAAGATTTAAACACAAATATTAGAATGATTTGATCACATATTCTTTGAAGATAAATTTAAAATTTATCTCAAAATAACATCAATCACTCTTAAACACTCATACCAAAAATATATATTCCATTGTTATATAATCTCCAATATATGCTAATAATTTCCATAATTGAAATAAATAACCATAAAGACACATTAAAATTATATATGCTTCCAAAAGATAATTCAACCTTTATCCCTCAAATAAAATCCCATAATTTTTTGTTTAACTTAATTATATAAAGTTCCAAAAATGGTGAACTTATTCTAAAGTAATATTAATCACATAATCACCAAATCACTTTTCAATCCCATGGTTATCTCAACGATAAAACATATGTTCCAAAAATAAAATAAATATTTATCTATCACATCATTAAAAAAAATGTCATACTAACTAAGACATCACATAGGCCAGTGGTAGGCATTGCACCTGTAACAAATCTATTTTTTCCCTAAAATAATTTGGAATATTTTAAGGAATATTTTTGAAGTCAGGCACTGAGTCGACATAGAATTATGAGACCTAAAGAGCTCCAGTATTGATATAATAAAAATATTAAATATATTATATCATGCACAAGCAGTTTTTTTGAAATAATTTAATAACTCTTAAATAGAGCCTTAGACGGTAAATCCAAGGCCATAGTTGATTCTGGAATGTGGAGTTTACTCTAGGCATGACCTAAGGTTTTTCAGCATCAGTCATTTTGTGGAAGGAATCAATTGGTGGTGCATTTAGTAAAATAATTTATTTATTTTAAAAACCAAAACTGTATCTTTAAAAATACCATGTTATGGAAAATCCCCAAGATTTTATCCATAACTCTGGGATATTATAGGTCAAGAGGAGGAGATCTCTGTTTGAAACCAGGAGTGTGTATCAATGATGAACGATCGTAGGATTGGGAGGTGAACGATTAGCATAGTGAAATTATCTTCTTCATCACTAGAAAATGAGTTCTTCCCCAATGATCAATCTATAATAGAGCCAAGAATCGTTTTATGGTTTCTTCCCTTGTTGATTATTGAGCATGAATTTTGGATTATCTAACTTAATTTTCCTTCAATCCCATGAATTGTATGAACTGGATTAAATCTTATTGAAGCTTGATTATAAATTTTATTCATTATGCTATAAATCACACCTACTTTCCCCATATTATTATCTTTTTCCATGATTGTATCATCTAACAATGTATTGACCTTTTTATTGTGCTTTTCCCTCAATGTTCATTGCATTAATCATCATTGGCCCATGGGGTCGCAATTCAAAATTTCCAAGATGGGTTCAAGCGTGATCAAACCTCCAAATTCATGGAAGGTATGTACATGACATACAAATTGATGGGTTGCAGATAGATTGGGGACAAAAGAGATATTCAGGTGATGGATTTGTGGATTTTGGGATCTAGAGCGGCTATGGGAGGTGTTATCGGAGGCATGAAGGCTTTTCATGGGCGATCAAAGTTCTGAATTCTGGGCATCAGAGGCTAGGAATCAATGGTCGATGATGTTTCCTTAAATTTTAGGGAAATTTAGTGGTAAAAAAATTACAAACAGTGGTGGAATTAGTGGATCTTGGATCCATGTGAAGAAACAAGGTTTCTGTAAATTTATCGATTACACGTCGTGTATCCTAGAGGAACACATGTTGTGTAGTCCCCCCAGTTGTAGAGGCTAGGGTTTTAGGATGAGAGAAATATCACATGTCATGTATGGAATTATATACACTATGTAACCTAGTGCTGATAGGTCGACGTGTACTCTGAGATTACACGGACATAAACACATCTAGGAACACAAGCATAGCCATAATACATAGGCATGGTAGTGTACTCGAACATGGATAGGGTACACGGGCATGACCAATGTACATGGGCACAGGCTAGGAGAACATGGGAAAGCCTTGGGTTTCTGAGACACACCATGTACCACCGATACATGCCATGTAGTATGAAATTTATTCTCAATCTATGTATAGGGGAAACATTCCCATGTGACATGGAGTGGACACACGTTGTGTGACCTAATGTACACACCATATACTTCTCCAAAGAACTTATACCTTCCATAAAACTTTCTTCAGAACTCGAATGTTGGCTTGTGAGCAGCCTATTCTAAGTCGTTTTCTATGTAGAATGTGATGGTATCCCTCATACTGTCTTTTTAGATACAACATGAGGTGTTTTGAACATGATTCTTCTTCATGTGATTTTTTACCGACAACATTGATCAATTAGGATCATCAGAGTGATTTCTGGGTTAGAAACCCCCTATTACCTTGGGGTGTGGGTCCCCCTATTCTCTATACTCATGTTGAGTGTCACCCCTATCACATGAGGGAATAAGTATATCTTCTAAGTGTAACCCCCTAGCGCACTAGGGCATGGGTCATCTATCTATGGAGTAGAATCCCCATATTTGAGCTCTAGAGAGTGCGAGTCCTCCACTTGAGTTAGCAATCCATCAGATTTAGAGTGTAGTATTTCCACATAGACTCTTGAGAGGTTATGCAAGATGATGGGGTTGGAAATCCCCCTGTCACAGTAGGTTATAGACCCCATAATCTTTACATAGGTACAGTCGTTACTCCCCATACTATAGTAGGGCGTGGTTCCTCTATCTACATAGTGGAAATACATCATCATCAAGCTTCAGTGATGAGTGGTTCCTCCATAACAGTGTTTTTCTCCTCAATTGTGGATCACATTAGAAATGAGTGGGCCCCTCTGCTTGGATTCTTATGCAGTTGCATGTGATTCTAGTAATTGGAGATGGACCTTGGAGCTACAGGCATGATCTTTGTTCTTAGCTGAGATATGGAGATGTGGATTCAATTTCTCTCTTAATCTGGGATTATTGTTGAGAATATCTAGGTTATTATTATATTTGTTGTCTCATATTCTAATTGACATTACCTCATGGCGATGATATGACTACTCCCTCTTGATGCTTCATGTTTGGTTATTTCAAGGTGTCATACTGGGTATGTTTATACTAACCCCTATATGGGTTTTGACCACATGTTTCATGTCTTATGAGGATGGTGGGTATACCGGTGAAGCATAGTGGTACTTGGATGCATTGACCACATTCGGTGGTAGGAATTGGAGATTAGAATCTATAAACTCTCTGGCTTTCCATTTTTCCATTTTTTTGGGGTTATGATTTCATTTATATTTGGACTTTTATTTTTACCCTTTATGATTTGGTTGTATCCCATCTTACATTGATGTATTCCCAATAGGTTATTGCACGCATGGTTATACTTTTGATGTTGCTTTCTTTTATTATTCCTCCGCTCCTTTTCACGGAGATGTTTGTGTGCATGCATACATGTACTTAAGGTAAAGGCCTCTCATTTTAGTTTATTCCATCTCAATGTCTGTCACCAACCCCTACCCTATTGAAATCAGGCTTGGGGTGTCACACATAACTTATAGTTGTACATAAGGCCATGGTAGTTTTGGTTACGACAGAGTGGTATCAAAGCTAGTTCGTCCTCAAGTCGAGGTTGGAGTTGGACCCATGGAGGGGATTGGTTTGGGACTTAGGGTAGTGGTGTTGTAATGTTTTGAATGTGGATTTCAAGATAGGGAACCTAGTGTTGGTGCGGGGGACGACACATCCATTCACTAGAACTCTAATTACCTACTTGTCGACTTAGAACACCGAGAAATCAGTTTTTGGGAAAAAATGGTACATGCATCATATAAGATTGCATCCTTTGACTATCCTTCTTGAGTTGTCTCTCTTGATATACTCTTTGATCATTGTATATCTCGATAATTCACAAGATACCTCTATGATTATGGCCAATTAGGATTTCAAGAATGTTTCATAAAGATGACCTATTGAGTGACGAGGCCTCAATTCTGGGACCCACTCATGAGGTGTTTCCTTGAGGTGCTCCCATCTATTGAGTAGTGCATGGACCCACCTATAGTGGTACATGTGGATGATTTTCTATATATTGAGAATTCAATATCTCTAGAACGAAAAGGTTATAGTACATAGAGGCTAGGCTCATTCACTACTAGAAATTTAGTTATTTGTGATGGGGCATTTGCGATGAGGTCCCGTCGTAAATAACTTGTTGTAGAAAATGGTGTAGCAAATACTTTCACAGAGTTTTTAAAAAAACTTTGTTGCGATGGACCCATCACAAAAACTTAAAAAAATAGAAAAAAAAATTAATATTAATAAAATAATATTTATAAATAATATAAATAAAGTAATAATAATAATAACAACAAAATAATATTAATATAATAATAACAATATTATTATTAATAAATTTAATAATAATAATAATAATAAATTATAAATTAATAAAAATATCAATATTCATAAAAATATAAAAATAATAAAATAATAAAAAATAATAAATTAATAAAATAATAAATAAATAATAAAAATAATAATAAAGTAATACAATATTACTAATTATTATTAATTATTACTATTAATCCTAATTAATACTCATTAATCCTAATTAATCCTAATTAATATTAATTATTACTAATTATTCCTAATTATTCCTAATTATTATTAATTGTTACTAATTATTACTAATTAATCTTAATTATTACTAATTATTACTAATTAATCCAAATTATTACTAATTATTAATAATTAATCCTAATTTTTACTAATTTTTACTAATTAATTCTAATTATTACTAATTAATTCTAATTATTACTAATTATTACTAATTAATTCTAATTATTACTATTTATTAGTAATTATTACTAATTAAACATAATTATTACTAATTATTACTAATTATTAATAATTATTACTATTTATTTCTAATTATTACTAATTATTACTAATTATTATTATTTATTTCTAATTATTACTATTTATTTCTAATTGTTACAAATTATTACTATTTTTTACCAATTATTACTATTTATTACTATTTATTACTTATTAATCATATTTATTACTAATTATTTCTAATTATTTCTAATTATTACTATTGGTTACTATTTATAGATATTTATTTCAATTTACTACCCATTAACGCTAATTTTTACTAATTATGACTAATTATTAATAATTATTAATAATTCTTCTAATTAATACTAATGACTACTACATAATAATAATTAATATAACTATTAATCAATACTAATTAATACTAATCATGTGTAATTTTTTGTAAAAACAGTAATGTAAAATAAAACGATCTAATTCTATTTTAATTTAATTTCCGCTAATAAAAAATAAATATAACTAATATAAAATAAAATGAATTAAGGAAAAAATAAAAGAAAAAGATAAATACCTTAAAACTGATTCTTTCAGAGGATGTAAGTCGTGAATATTGCTCCGATTTCGAACATTAAATTTTAAAAAATTTTGAGACAAAAAATGTAAGTAGAGAGGGAGAGAGGGGTGGAGAAAGGAGTGGAATAGGAGAAAAAACAGATGAGAGTATATATAGGTTAAATTATTTGTGACAGATCTCATTGTAAATACTTTCCTTGCTATTAATTAGGGAAGGCGGTTAAAAGGGTATTTACGACAGGTTCCGTCGCAAATACCCACCTACCGACATAGTATTTGCGATAGACTGGATCTCCCGTCACAAATACAAAAAACACCACTGGGTATTTGCGAAGGGTATAAAAACTCATCGCAAATACCCTTCCTGCGATTTGGCGCGCAATTCACGCCAAACTATTTGCGATATGGACCATCTTCCCATCACAAATAACTACTTAGTTGCGACGGGGAGAGTGTCCCATTGCAAATAGCCCGTCGCAAATACACATTTTTTTCTTAGTGATTGCGTGAGTTCCAATGAAATAGGCCACTCATGTTTTATGGTGATATTGAACCTTAGACAATAGATGATTGGCTTAAGGTGGTGGTCCTGGTTTTTTAGCTTTTGCGAACCCTGACCGATCAGATTTTTGAACTTGCAACTAGTCTTCTTCACAGAGAAGTAGGTGGTACTGATAATACTAGTAAATGAAGAACCTATGTTGAGTATGCTTCATGAGTTTTAGAGATAAATATCACCCAGGCTTTGTGGTGAGACATACCCCCTTCTTAGGCGGTAGAGGACTGACATGAGCCTCTGGTACAAAAGTATCGCTTGGATAGGGCCCCTATTTGTGGTGATCCTAGTGGAAAGACCTCTCCAAGGTGATATAAGGCATCAGTAGAGACCTACTTTGGTGACTCTTGACATGGATTTGGATAGTAAAGGAAGAGGGACTATCCCCCCACCAAGACACATTCTTATGACGCTGTCCAAAGTCATGCAAATGAGTCAGTGCCTCCCAAATTGGATAGTATCAAGGTGTGGTGTATGAGTTACCTGATACCAATGGATCTTTTTAGCTTGACCATTATGTTTAGAGAATCCTACAAAGGAGGATTAGTGATAAAAAATCTACCAATAATGTGACCTAACTATGAAAGGGAAGATAGCCTCATGTGGAATCCTTCCATAGTATTTAGTGAGGCCCTATTATGTTTTCCTCTGTATGTACTAGTTTTCTACCATCCATAATCAATTAAATATTATCAGTGGGGATTATAGTGTGCCCAAGTTAGTGGGATAGGGTTAACCCTTCTTTGGTAAGAATGAATCCTAGGTAGAGAAGGATGAGATTGCATACAGGAGGATACAGTCGATTCCTTATCAGTTGGATAGTATGACTCTTGAAGTAATAGATGCTATGAGATTTCAATTCTTGTGATGTGGGAGAGGTGTGATGAAGTATTTCCTGAGGATGTGCCAGTTTTATCTCTCCATGGAGAGTTTTATTTCTGTATGGACTTGCACCAGAGATGACCTGATATCTACACTAGAAAATTAGATGACCTCATATAGCTATGAGATATAGAGGTGCGGTTGGAGGAACATATAGAGAAAGGGCTTGTTAGACCTAGTGTGTTCTCTTGGTTAGGCTAGTGCTATTCTCCTAGGAGGAAAATGAGAACATGAGGTTTGGTGTGGACTGATGTCTCTTAAACTAGGTAATGCGGAAAGGTGTGTTTTCCCCTAAGAATTGATGGATTCTTCGACCAATGGTTAAGGATGATGTAAATCTAAGAGTTTGACCTCATGACAGGTTATCACCATCTCCTAGTTTGATAGGAGGATGTACTGAACATGGATTCCTAGAGCTGCTACTATTGCTTTGAGTTCTTAGTGGTACCCTTCTTCATGTTGGATGTCCCAACAGAGTTTGTGGGACTTATGAATTGGATTCATAACCCCTCTTGGATTAGTTCTTGGTAATATTCTTCAGTGATATCCTTGTGTACTCAGTATTAGTGGAGGAGCATACAATTTTATTGAGGATGGATCAAGATATACTCTGAGGGAACCATCTATATAGGGAGATCTTGTAGAGTTAGTTCTAGATTTAGGGGATACAATTCCCTAGGATATGTCTTATCAGACATGGTTGTGATAATATACCCAGTAACGATTGAGGCTATCCTAGCCTGAGGGCCTCCCAAAGGTATGGTCATGATAGTAGATTCTCACAGTGAAGTTTTCTATTTACTATTATTGAGTGAGGTGATAGAAAATTTGACCTCATTACAATTGACCCTTTATGGTGGGGATGATGCATCATACCTCTAGTAGATAGTTATTACCCCATTACATCTATATCATGTTCGGGAGGCTCCACTTGAAGATACTGACTGTGAGATCTTTCATGATCAAATATCCATTGGACATGGCCCTGATGGATTTTTTGAAGGTGGGGAGCACATCATCTTTGTTCAAGAATGGATGATGACATCAGTCATACAATTAGAGGAGGTGATGAGGAGGTTTTTTTCCTTGGTAGTATATATAGGAGAGGTAAGGATGTACTAGGATCATATGGCATCAGATTAGGAAGTTAGGATGTTGTAGCATGTTTTGAGAGATCTCCCATCATCGAGGATTGCAAGGATTTGTCTAGGACTATAGGTTATCTCAAAGGTTTGTAGGACCTTCCTCCAAGTACTATGTTAGGTTAGGGAGGTGTCATAACGCTTGACCCTGTGACCATAGTTATATCGGGCATTCGATGTATTCCACATGTTGTAGGTGAAGAGACAAGTTCACAATTCATTGTATGATGTCAACTAGGGTGAGCTAGACATTGAGGGTGGAGTTACCTTTTCGAGGTGCCCAGTGGCATTTGAGAACCAACAGGGGAAGACCCTTTGTGGGAAAGTGTTTCCCTTAGATACATGGTTGTTGAAATCATGAGAACCCTCACGAGAGATCATGGGAGTTGGAGACCCCTATGAGAGCTCAATATCCTCACTAGTGAGTGGGTTTTCTCTTTTTGAGATGAAAATACTTGAAGGTGGGGAGAATGTTACAATACTCTTTTTTCCATGTAAAACTTTGGAATATTTTAAGGATAATTTTCAAATCCATGTACTGATTCGGTATGGAATTATGTGAGTCAGAGAGTCCTGGTATTTATATAATAAATATAATAAATATATTAAATCACTTGTGAGCAATTTTTTTGGAAATAATGGAATAAATAAAAAATGGAGCCTCATATGGGAAATATGAGGCCATGGTTGATTCCATAATTTAGGTTTTACCCTAGGTGCGACCCAAGGTTCATCAACGCTGGATGTTTCCTGGAAGGAATCCATTGGCGGTGGGTTTAGTAAAATAATTTATTTATTTATATATTTTATTTTAAATTCCAAAACCTAACCCTATGTATATAAATACCATGTTATGGAAATTCCCTAGGGTTATATGAATAACCATGTGAGATTAGATATTGAGAGGAGGAGAGCTCCGTTGGCAACCGAGAGCATGGATTGATGACCAACGACCGTGAGGTTGTGAGGCAGATGACAAGCATAGTGAAATTCACTTCTTCATCACTGGTGAATGCATTCTTTACCAACAATTGATCTATCATTTAGGAAGAACTCATTGTTTTATGGTTTCCTCCCTTGTATATTATTGATCATGTATTTGGGATTATTTTCTTAACTTACCTTCTATCCTATGAATTGCACAAACTAGATTAAATCTTGTTGAAGATCGAGTATCAATTTTATTCATTATGCCACGTTTCACCCCTGATTTCCCCATATTATAATTGTTGGACATGATTTCATTATCAAATAATGGATTTACCTCATTCTTGTGTGTTTCTCCTATCGTTCATCGCATTCTTCTCCGTTGAACCATGGGGTTGCAGTTCGACATTTCCAAGGTGGGTTCGAGCATGACAAACCCCCAAATTTGTGGTTGTTATGAGAAATATGTATGGATTTATGGGTTGCAGATGGATCAAGTTCTAAAGAGGGATGTGGGTGATTTATCTATTTATTTTGGATCCAAAGCATCAATGGGAGTCACTATACAAGGCATGATGACTTCACACGGGTGATCGGACTTCTGATTTCCGACCACCAGAGGCTGGAAATCAATAGTTGGTGATGTTTCCTTCAATTTTAGGAAAATTGAGTGGTCAAATAGCTGTGAATAGTGGTTGGAATAAATGATCTAGGATGTTCATGAAGAAACTGGGTTTCTACAAATTTCTTTTCTACACACTGTGTATCCCAGAGGAACACACCCTACGTAGTCCCCTTGATGCGGAGGCTAGGGTTTTGGGTGGATATAAATATAAGATTCCATGTATAGAGTTATATACTTTTTTGACCTGGAATTGGCAATTTGAAGTGTACTCTAGGACTTCACTAACATGAAAATGGTAAGGCACATAGAAAATTTTGGAGTATATGGGCATGGTTGTGTACTCTAACATGACTAAGGTACATGGGCATGACCCGTGTACATGGGAAAGGGCTAGGAGAACATGGGAAGACCTTAGGTGGCCAAGACACTCCATGTACCACCAATTCACTTTCTTTAGTATGAAATGGTTTCCCGATTTGTGTCTAGGGGAGAACACACCTTGGTGATGGGGTAAGGTCACATTGTGTGACCCTACATACATGTCGTATACTTCTCCCATGAAATTATACCAATTGTATCTCCTTATTCAAAACTTGTTTTTTGGGCCATGAGTAGCATATATTGAGTAATTTTCCATGTATAATGCAATAGAATCCCTTATAGTGGATTTTGGGATATAAAATGTGGTGTTGAGAGTGTGAAGCTTCTTCAGGCGATGCTTGTATGATAGTAATGATTGGGCCAGATCATCAGAGAGATGTCAAGGTTGGAAACCCCCATGTCAAACTAGGGTGTGGGTCCCCCATGCTCTCTACTTAGGTTGAGTAGCACCCCCTTTATCACAAGGTCATGGGTTCTCTATCTTCCGAGTGGTACACCCCTGATACACTAGGGAGAGGGTCCTCTATCTATATATTAGAACCCCCATCTTTGAGCTCCGAAGGGTGCAGGTCCTCCACTAGAGTTTTTGATCCCTCAGCTCTGGAGCACAGTTGAGAGGTTTAGGCTCTCCAAAACAGAATCTTGAGAGGTTACACGAGATTATAGGGTTAGAAACACCCCTATCTCAATAGGGAGAGGGTCCCCCATACTGTTTACATATGTAGAGTTACTACTTCCTATACTATAACAAGGCATAGGTCCTCTATCTATAGATTGGAACTCCACCATCATCGAGCTTCGACGGTGAGAGTGTCCTCTATGGGAGTGAGTGCTCCCTTAGCTATGGAGTGCAGTAGTGAGGAGTAGGACTAGTCCCTTCTCTTCTATATTTGTAGTTTTGGTATGTGGTCTCATGAAACTTTTCAATGGACATATACCTTTTTCGAGGCCTAGATATACCAATGGATCCTTTTAGCTCAAACATTTTGTTTGGAGGCTCCTATAGAGAAGGATTAGTGATCACACTTATGCTGATAGTGTGACCAAGATCTAATAGGAGTGGGATAATTTCATGGAATCTTTATATAGAAGATGGTGATACCCTAAGAGGTTTTCCTTAGTATGGACCAGTTTCCTACCATCCATGCTCATTTGACTACTACTAGTGGGGGTTACAATGTACCCGAGTTAGTGGGGTAGGTTTTACCCTTCTTTGGTAAGAAGAAATCCTAGGAAGAGTAGGATTAGTTTGTGTGTTGGAGGATACAACTCATTCCTTACCAGTTGGTTAGTATAACCCTTGGATTAGCAGAATATGTGAGCTTTCAGTTCCTGCGGTGCAAGAGAGGTATGAGGACATATTCCCTGAGGATGTTCCAAGTTTACCTACCCATGGAGAGTTTGTTTTCTATATGGACTTGCGCCAGGTATGACCCTATATTTTCGCTAGAATATCAGATGATCCTGTGTATTCGTGAGACCTAGAGGTGTGGTCATAGGAATCTATGGAGTAAGGGCTTCTTAGACACAATGTGTTCTCATGGGAAATGTAGCGAAGTTCACACAGGAGGAAGATGAGAGAGTGAGGTTATGCATGAACTGACATCACCCAAAATAAGTAATGTGGGATGGGGTGTCATCCCACTAGAATCAATGACTTATTTGACTAGTGGTTATGGGTGAAGGGGTTCTTGGAGTTTGATTTCGGGACATGTTATCACCATCTCCTAGTGATAGAGGAGGATGTACCAAGCATGAATTCCTAGAGATGCTATGGTTGCTTTGAGTTCTTGGTGATACCCTTCGTCATGTTGGAAACCCCAGTAGAGTTTGTGGGATTTATGAACTGAATCCTTAACCCCAATTGGATCAGTTCATGGTAGTATTATGTGGTGACATCCTTGTGTACTTGGCGTCAGTAGTGGAGCATGCAAGACACTTGAGGATGGTTTGAGATATGCTATGAGGACACCATCTCTATGGGGATATCTCATAGAGTTAGTTGTGGATTAAATAGGTCCACTTCCATGAGGTATGTCTTCTCAGACATGGGTGTGATAGTGGACCCAATAGTGGTTGAGGTTGGGATGGATTGAGGGCCACCCAAAGGCATGGTCATGGTATCAAATACTCTTAATGAAGTTTTCTATTTATTGTTGTTGAGTGAGTTGATTGAGTAGTTGATCATATTTTAGTTGACCCTTGGGGGAGAGGATGGTGCAGTTTACCTCTATTCGATGGTTATTACCCCACCAATTCTACATCATGTTAGGGAGGATCGACTTGGAGATACTGATTGTTAGATCTTACTTAACCAGATATCCATTGGATATGGTTGTGATGGATTTTATAAAGGTGGGGAGCATTCCATCCTTATTTGAGGATGGATGATGGAACCATTAATATTGTGATAGGAGGAATTGATGAGATTTTTTTTCATGGTAGTACATCTAGGAGAGGTAAGGATATACTAGGATCCCATTGAATCAGATTGGGAAGCCAAGGATGTTGTTGCGCATTGATGAGTTTAGTCCTTGATTTATCTCCCATCTATCGAGGAGGTCTAAAGTGGTAGTAGACATGGGTGTGATGGTGGACCCAGGAATGGTTGTGGTTTTTATAGCTTGAGGGACACCCAATGGCATGGCCATGGTAGCAGATGCTCATAGTGAAGTTTTCTTTTTATTATTATTGAGCGAGGTGACTGAGTAGTTGATCGCTTTGCAGTTGATACATGAGGGTGAGGATGGTAAAACATACCTCCAGTCAATGATTATTACCAATATTAATTCTATAGTGTGTTAGGGAGTCTTGAGTTTGAGATACTAATTTTGAGATCTTACATGACCAGATATTTGTTGGAAGTAGTACTGATGGATTTTTCGAAGGTGGGGAGCATGTCATCCTTGTTTGAGGATGGATGATGGAACTAGTCATATTGTGAGATGAGGTGTTGAGGAGTTTTTTTCCCTTAGTAGTAAATCCATGAGAGATAAGGGTGTACTGGGATCCTATGGAATTATATTGGGTAGCCAAGGATGTTGTTTCATGTTGATGAGTTTGGCCCTTATTGTCTCACCCATCCGTAGGGGGAGACCAAAGTGCCTAGATGGAAGTGGAAATAGGATAGTATCTTTATGGTTCTTATGATGGTATTTCCACAATTAGAGAGAGTTCACAATACTATATGAGTGACCGTATAATGACTCACTAAGTTGGCCCACTTCTTAACCATCCAAGAGCAAAGCTTAGTAGATATTTTGGGACACCTGATCGTAAAAGAGGTATTCTAGCTTCTTGGTGTTCTATCAAAGATCATTTTTGACTATGATGCACAATTTACATCATGATTATGGATAGGATGAAAAGTTCCCATGAGACTCAGTGGTGGTTGAGCATGACTTTTTTACCATATATATATGTCCATATAAAGCAGACTGTTTAGGTTTTGGAGAACATGCTTCGGGATTTCAGGTTAACTTTGGGATATAGTTTGGTGGATCATCTGTCATCGATGGAGTTTGTGTATCATAATAGTTACCAACCCACCATCAGTGTAGCACCATTTGAGGATATGTAATAGATACCCTTAAGGTCACTTTTGTACTAGTCAGAGCTAATGCAAGACAATGCTTGTGGGTTTAGATTTGGTGCTAGCGATGGTTGTAAAGGTTTCAGTTCATCCAGAGGTAGATGAGGACTTCCCAGTCATGTTAGGAGTTATTTTTAGATTGATTATAGTGTACTTTATAATTATGTGAGAAGATAATTTGTTCCAAGGGATCTCCCATCATTGAGGATTGTAGGGATTTGGTTGGGATGATAATCTATCTCCAAGGTTCAAAGGACCTTCTTCTAGTTACTATATTGGATTAATGAGGTGGCATACCGCTTGACCCTTTAACTATAGTTATATTAGGAGCGCGATGTATTCCACATGTAGTAGATGAGGATACATGTAATTAATTGTTTCACGATGTCGACCGGGGTGAGCTGGACATCGAGGGCGGAGTCACCTTTTTTAGGTGACCAGTGGTGTTTGAGAACCGGTAGGAGAAGACCATTTGTGGGAAAGTTTTTCCTGTGGTAGTGTGATTTTTGACACCATGGGAACCCTCGGGAGATCTTGTGGGAGTGGGAGACCAAGATGAGAGCTCGGTATCCTCACTTGTGAGTGAGTTTTCACTTTTCGAGATGAAAATCCTTGAAGGTGGGGAGAATATAATGAATTTATTTTTCCCTATAATAATTTGGAATATTTTAAGGAATATTTTTAAAGTTAGGCATAGAGTTGACATGAAATTTCCAGACCTAGAGAGGTTTGATATTGAGATAATAAAAATATTAAATATATTATATCACATGTAAGTAGTTTTTTGGACATAATAGAATAAATCCCATACAAAACCTAAAATGGGAAATTTGATTCCATAATTGATTATGAAATGTGGGTTTTACCCTAATCATGACCTAATGTTCATTAGTGTCAGACGTTTTGTGGAAGATAGTTGTTGGCGGTGCATTTAGAAAAATCAATAATTTATTTATTTATTTTATTTTAAATGTTGAAACCTAACCCAATATCTATAAATACCATGTTATGAAAAATATCTAGGTTTACCTATATAATCCTGGGAGATTAGAGATCGAGAGGAGGAGAGAATCATTAGAAACCAAGAGCATGGATCGACAACGAATGGTTATGGGATCATGATGCAGACGATGAGCATAGTGAAATTATCTTCATCGTCATTGGTGAAGGAATTCTCCACCAATGATCAATCCATCATTGAGGTATTACTAGTTGTCTTATGGTTTCTACCTTTGTTGATTATTGAGCATGGATTTTTTATTATCTTCTTAATTTACCTTCGATCCCATGAATTGCACAAAATAGATTAAATCTTGTTGAAGCTTGATTATCAAGTATATTCATTATTCTAGAATTTACCCCTAATTTCCCCATCTTATTATTATTGGATGCGATTTAATCATCCAATGATGTATTTACCCTTTTCTTGAGATTTCCCCCCATCGTTCATCATGTTCTTTACCGTTGGCCTATGGGATCACGGTTCGACGTTGTCGGGGTGGACTCGATCTTGATTGAACCCCCAGATTCATGGAATCTATATTAATGATGTATAAATTGATGGGTTATTGATATATCAAGGATTAAAGTGGGATGTAGGTGATAGATTCATGTATTTGGGATTCAAAGTAGTGATGGGAGGTGATACTAGAGCTACGGTGACATTGCGTGGGCGATCAAATATACAATTTCCAACCATAGGATGCCATAAATCAACGATCGACAATGGTTCCTTTGATTTAGGAAAATTAGGATATCAAACAGGTGAAAATTGTGTTAATAATGGAGGATCTAAGATCTTCATGAAGAAAATAGGTTTTTTTAAATTTCTTGAATACACACCGTATATCCCTAAGGAACACATGCCATGTAATCCCCTAGTTGTGGAAGCTAGGGTTTTAGTAAGAGATAAATATCACATGTCTTGTGTGGTGTTATATATTACTTGTGACCCAATGTTGGTAAATTTGTGTGTTCACTGGGAGTACATAGGAATAGACATGGCTAGGAACACGAGCATGACTAGAGTACACTGGAACGACCGTATACTCGGACATGACCAGGGTACACAGGCATGACTAGTGTACGTGGGCACAGCCTGAGAGAACATGAGTAGGCCCTGGGTGGCTGAGACATTCCATGTTCCATTTGAATATGTTATACAATATGAAATTTATTTCCAATACATGTTCAGGGGAGAAAATTACTAGGAGAATAGGTGAGGTCACATGTCGTGTGAACCCACATGCACATTGTGTACTTATCCTAGGAGATTCTAAATTATGTATATCCTTCATTGAAACTAAGATGTTGGATTCAAAGTAGCATATCCTGAGTAGTTTTCTGCATATAATGTGATAGTAGTCCTTGTAGTGGATTTTGGGTTATGACATGAGGTGTTACATTCATGAAGCTTCTTCGGGCGACACTTGATTGATAATTGTGAATGGGAAGGATCATCAAAGAGATATCGGGGATGAAAACCCCCCTATCACACCAGGGTGGGGTCCCCCATACTCTCTACTTAGGTTAAGTGGAACCTCCCTATTGCAATGAGACATGATCCCTCTGTATTATGTGTGACACCCTCCTAATGCACTAGGGAAGGTTTCCTCTCTTTATAGACTAGATCCCCCCATCTTTAAGCTCTGATGGGTGCGGGTCCTCCACTGGAGTTAGTTCTCCCTTGCATTTTAAGTGTAGTGGAAATGTGTGATATCTTCTCATAGACTCTTGATAGGTTATACAATATGCTGGGATTGGAACCCTCTTTTTTAGTAGGGCATGGGTCCCCATACTCTTTAGATAGGTAGAGTCTGTACTCAGCATACTATAGCAGGTTGTGGGTCCTCTATATATAGGGTGGAACTCCACCATCACCAAGCTCTGATGGCAAGTGGGTCCTCCATGGGAGTGAGTGATCCCTCGGCTATGGAGTACAGTAACAAGGAGAAGGCCCCTCCACCCTGATTCTTGTGTAATTGTGCATGATGCTAGGTATCAAAGATGTACCTTAGATCTCTATGTTGACTCTTTGTTCTTATCTAATATTTAGAGATGGATATCCCCTTTCTCTCTTTACTTAGGCTTCTTGTTGAGCATATATGGGTCATTATTATGGTTTTTTTTCATATTATGATTGACATTCCCTCATGGTGATGAGACTACTACTCTCTCTTGATGCTTTATGTTTGGTGATTTTAGGTTATCCTATTGGGTATGTTTATACTCACCCCTATATGGGCCTTACCCACATGTTATATGTCTTATGTAGATGATAGGAAGATAAAAAATGACATTGATGGAGCATAGTTGTACTTGGATGCATTGATCATGTTTAGTGGTAGGACTTGGCGATCAGGAGTCAGGCTCTCTCTAGCTTTCCCTTTTTCCAGATGTTGTCGGGTTGGAACTCCATTTCTGGTTAGGCATGTAGTTTTCACCTTTATGATTTAGTTTTATATGGTAGTACTCTGATGTATTCCCTAGAGGTTATAGCATGCATGGTTATTCTCTGGATGATTCTATCTTTTATTATTCCTATTCACCTTTCCAAGGATATGGTTGTGTGCATTCATGAAGGTACATAAGGTATAAGTCTACCGTTTTATTTTATGTCTTCTTAATGCTTTTCATCATCCATTGGTCTATTAAAGGTGGGCTTGGGGTGACACAATCATCTTATCACCAACCAGTCATCCCCTAGTATTTGAGGTCATGATATCATCCTTGTCGCCCCTCATTTGTGGTTTCAAGAACCATGGCCCTTTTAGATGTGACAAGTTGTCCTTTTTTACTAAAACTATATTAAGATAATTATTATAACATCCCTAGAAAGATAAAATTAATAATAAAAGATCACATATAATATGAAGTTTATAAACACCATTAAAGTTATGAAAATATCATTCTTCCTCAAATAATACTTTATGTCAAACCCAATAATTACATAATCAATTAAGTTCATGTCATCGTTATGACAATATTCGGCTCATATGTCCAAAATGGATTCTGTAGGTTGACTATGGTCAAAGTGTTCATTATTAAAAAATCTATAGAATAATAATAATGAAATAATTATCATTATAGTTTGTCAATTATACTTTTAAAATTAATCATGAAATATAATTATGGAAAATGAACTATGTTACAATCATGGAGACGGTAGGTCATACGTACGCATGAGTAACGTTTCCATTTTTCAAAATTCATTATGGAAAGAAGATAAGTATAATTTTATATTTCTATAATTATAATTATATCATAAATACCATATTATTTATTTAAATATACTTATATATATCATCCATGTGATGTGGTGATGAAGAATGAATCACGTCGCTTCGTGGAGGTGGTAGTCGACACGTACGCACAAACGATGTTATCATTTTTCAGTGAATGGAAAAGTAAGAGATTAAATTATATATTACCTTTTAATAATGATAAATATTTAATTTATATCATATATATATATTAAATCCATCATTTCAACCAGTTGTAAGATGAGGTGATGGAAAACTAATTACATCAGTTCGTGAGGTGGTAATTTGCCGTACACACTAACAATGGTTTTGTTTTCCATTTGATAGAAGAGAATATAGATATAGGCTACTGAATTAACATAATATCATCTTGGTATATAGAATAAACTACTTTTATTATTTTATAATGGTTGAATAATATTTTAAGGAGGTAGAAGAAAAATAAAATGAAAATTCTTGATTAAGAATTATACCTCTTCTTCAGGAAACCTCTTAAGGTTTACACAAAAAGCTTTCCTAGATTGGTCTTATGATCAAAAAAAGGACTCTAAGACATGGTAAGTGATATTAAGAAGGTATTTAGTCAAATATTAACTTAAAAAAATGTTTCTTAAAGTGTTAATAAAAGAGGAGAATATGTGTCCTTTTATACAAGAGGGGAGGGGTACTCTTGGAATTTCTCAAAGTATTAAATTAATATAAATTAATTTTCATATCCATATGACTAAAAATTGATAATATTAGAATATAAGATAAATATTATTATAAATCCTCTCATCCACTAAAAACTGGATAAGTTTAGGTGATATTTCACCCTTATATTTTTGTTTTAACCCATATTACCCCATTTTGATAATCACTACAGTAACAAAATATTTACTCTTCAGGGGTCAATATGGTTTCTATAAAAAGAAAATTGGTCCAAAAATGGATCATAGATGATATTTTTTAAAAAATAAAAAAAAATAGTCTAATATATGATTTTTAATAAATTTTAATCATTTAATAAAACACTATTTATTATAAAATATCATTAATGTCAATTTTGACACTATTCATTTAATTTGACTTAAAAAACATCAAGATAAAGATGGAATTAGAATATAAACCTTTAAAAATTCCCTAAAATGTTATATTTACCTTTTTTTTACACAATAATTCATTCATATTATATTACTTTTAATAATTTTAAAATCATTTATTTTATTTTTCTTTTAATTAAATAATTATTGTGTCTTTGTAGCATAAGCATTTAAGGGAATTATTTAATTACTAAAAAATAGAAATAAATTACCATGATAAAAAAATAATTTATCTTTAAAATAAATATTTATAACTGAACATAATTTATTTTTATCTCTATCAAAAAATATTATTGTTATTAAAAGAAAGAAAATGACAATTTTAGATTTTCTTTACATAAAGTATTATAAAGGTCACAACCATGACCATATGGAAATAAAGGGTCATATATTCAAATTTATGATGATTATGGATGAAATATACTCATGTAATAAAAATATTAAAAGTTTCAGGATTACATTTTAGTCCTCATCAAATTATTTTTACCATTAATTATCTCATTTTACCTTTACTGGGGTAAAAAATATTTACTACGATTACTATTCATAACGACCAAAAATAAAAGGAGACTATTTATCAAATTTGGACCACATGAATCCAAATATGGAATATATTTACCAATATTCAAAACACATAAGTGGTAGAATTTAATTTAATATCAAACCGGTAAAATGCGATGAAGAACAATTTTTTAGAAAAATGCATATTTCAAGAAACATATGATCTTATTGTTACTTTATGGATAGAAATCACCATTATATTAATTTAAATTAATATAAATACATATATAATCTATAAACTTCATTTAAATATTTTCTTATTATAGGTTATTTTAATTCATTAATAAGGATAACATTATGCACTTAAAACAGTTTTTAGAAAACTATGTTTTTAAGTATAAAAATAAACTTATAACAAAATTATGAAAATTACCGATTGAAATAAAATTAATTAGATTATTATAAATAAAATGGTTTATATTTCACTTTAATACAAAATCCAAAATATAATGGGACTTTTAAATTTCTTGATTTAATGGAAGTAAATGATAGTATTTGAAAAATCGATATTTTAAACTATTCACCGAAAAGTCAATCATTTTAGAAAAATCCCAAAATTTCACCCCAGGTTAATTTTGGTATGATAATTTAAAAAATAATTTTTATAATTTTTTTAAAATTTCTAGAAATTAATAATGATATTTTTTAACAAAAATAAAAAAATCACTTTTGAGGGAAACATATTTTTGAAGAATAAGATGGAATTGCTAAAAATTGCATGATTATTTAGTAAGAATTTATCAATACATTTATATTTAGTTGTATATATATATATATATAATAAATTATGTAATCTTATTTATACCTTCCAATTTAATGGCTATGTTATAATATCCATATTTCAATAATAATATTTCATGGTTCGTTTAGGTTCTGTGTTGTGTGTCATATACGCTATCAAACATGGTTTTCCTTTTAAAATATTAGAGTGTAAAAAAGGATTCCTATAAGGTTTATAATTATCTTCCACATGTATAACATGAGTACATATGATGGGGCTTATACCTTTTAAATCATTTATATTCCTGCCTATCACTGTTTTCCTCTATGATAAGACATTGAATAATTTACTTTCTTATTCACTTGAAAGATCAGAATTGATGATGATTGATAAAGTGTTTGAATCTTACAAGTAGTTATATATTGAGTTTAGAGGAAGTGGTTTGAGCTCAAGTGTTGTGGATTTTTCAAGTGATATGGATAATGACGTGAACTCCTGTCTATCAAGTGGCTTAATTATGTTTTTGATGAATTCCACTTCTTTTATTGATTCAATTAACTCCTCCTTTTCCTTGTGTAATTATTAAAGATTTAGTGCTTCTATTGTTGATTCATATGATTCTTCAATAATATCTAGGAAAATATAATCAACCACTATATTCTTTTCCATATATTTTAGGACATCAAATTTTAGGTTTTCTTCCTTGAATATAAAAATTAGTTTCCCCTCTTATCCATAAACAAGAACACAACATATTGGTGAGATGATTATTAAAATAATGTATTGGATTCCATTGTCTTCTTCTATATCATGGAAATTAATGCCGCTGAGGAACTAAAATTTATCAACATTGAATAGAAAATCCCTAGAACGACTTCATTGGTCACTCTTCCATTTACAAGGGAACCCCAACATGCTTTAATTATATAATCTTCAATTCTTCAAGAATTACATATGGAATTAGGTTAACTATAGATTTGAGTTCACATAGGGTTATCCCAAACTAAAAACCTATAATATTATAAGGTATCATGAAACTTCTAGGTTATCTTAGTTTAGTAAGGTATAGATCAAGGTATGACTATCGAACATTCATCATGTATTAAAATAGTTCCCATGTCATTGACTTTTATGTTAGATAGAATCAACTTGAGAAATTTATCACAATAGGGTATTTTTATAATAGCTTCAGTAAATGGAATTCTTATATGAATTTTTTTAATATCTCTCTAAATTTTACAAACTTAGCATCCAAATTTTTTTACTTATGTATTTTTGGGCATGGATCAGGTGGTGTATAAAATTTCACACTTCCATTGAATATTTCTTTTTCATTTTCTTTTATCACATTTTAATTTTTATCATTTTATCTTTGATCTTACTTTTCCAATTATTTAGCTTTGATCTAATTTTTGAGTGAATGACTATCATTAGTAGTATGTTTATGAATCACTTATATTAGTTTAGAAATTTTAGTGTTTCAATTTAGATATTTTATACCACTATTTAATGAGACAACTTCTGCCAGTTTTATAGGTCTAACCATTATGTTACCTAGTATAGTTCCTTGTTACCAGTCTTTCATTTTTGAAGCTATCCATCATGATTAATTTTCCATGTTATGCGTGGAATCTTGTAATTTTTGGGTTGTTGTCTCTTCACTATAAAGAAATTGACTTTCACCCCCTATCACACCAAGGTGTGGGTCCTCTATCTTCCGAGTGGAACCCCCTAGAACACTAGGGTGTAGGTCCTTTATCTACAGAGTGTCACACCCCATCTTTGAGCTCTAACAGGTGTGAGTCCTAGTTCTCCCTCATCTTTGGAGCACAGAGGTGAGGTGAGGGATTTCCACATAGACTCTTGAGTGGTTACATGAGATGTTTGGGTTGGAAAACCCCCTGTAGTAGTATGGTATGGGTTCCCCATACTATTTACATTGGTAGATTCAATACTCCCCATACTATAGTAGGGTGTGGGTCCTCTATATATGAAGTGGAACTACCTTTCCATTGAGCTCTAGTAGTGAGGAGGTCCTCCATGGGATTGATTGATCCCTCAACTGCAGAACACAATACCAATGAGTGGGCCCCTACACTAGGGTTCTCTGTGGTTTCATGTGATTTAGTAATTAGAGATGGACCTTAGAGCTACAAACAGGAAATTTGTTCTTAACTGGGATGTAAAGATGGAGGTCCCCTTTCTCTCTTCATTTGGGATTATTTTTGAAAATATATGGTTTATTATTATAGTTTTAGTATCATATTCTAATTTGAATGACCTCATGGTGATGATCGTACTTCTCTCTCTTTATGCTTCATGTTTTTGATTTCAGGGTGTCCTACTGGGTATGTTTATACTCACCCATAAATGGCCTTTTTCCACATGTTTCATTTATTATGCAGATAGTATGAAGATAAGTGGTGACATCAATGGAGCATAGTGGTTTGTGAAAGAGTGGTATCAGAGTTGGTTCATCCTCAATTCAGTGTTGGATTTGGACCCATGGTGAGGATTTTTTTTGGGATATAGGGAAATGGTTTTGTAGTATTTTGAGTGTGTATTTTGGTCTAGGGAACCCATTTTCACGACTCGTCCCCTGGTGCCTGTGTCATGACTAAGTGGTATCAGAGGAGTCAGTTCTACCGAAGAACTATGACTCTGATCTTTTCTATGTGTCAATAGTGTTAAGTGTTATAAGTGTGGTTTTCAGTTCAGGGAGTCTAGTGTTGGTGCGACAAATGATGTATCCATACACTAAGACCCTGAATTCTGATTTCTGACTCGATGAATGAAAACACCGATTGCATGTGTTTTGGAAATGTTTTTTCTTGGTTTCTTTGGAGTCAGATCACCAAGTATAACTAAATGACTGTGGTGCACCTATTCCTTATCAGGATTCTGCTACGTAGACAGACAACTAGGATTCCTAAGAGAGTATACGAAGATGGCCCACTGAGTGACGAGGCTTCGATACATGGACCATTTCTTGAGATGGTACCTTTGGGTAGTGTGCCAACTATATCACTGCATGTTGTCTAGTAGTTACAACCGACGGTACTGATAGAGGACACATGTAGGTTTAGTGCCTTACACGTGTTTTAACATCAGATACCCCTTAGGTTTCGAGGTGAGCCCGAATCACAGACGGCTAAGGACTGTCTTGAGGAGGTGATTGAGTTTCCATCTTGCAAGGGCACCATTTGAACAGATGGTGGTCCTGGTAGAGAGCCTTCTACGTGGCTCAGCAGGACGATGATAGGGTTTGGATTACCATGATCTTGCTATGAGGTGAATTTTTAGTAGAAAAGCTTGATAACCTTCCTCAAAGTAGGGGGTCTCTTGCCATAAAAATATAAGGGGTGAGTGTTCCCTAGAGCTTCTACAACTTAGGCAAGATGACATGTCAGTAGCTGAGTATTCATCGAGACATAACGACTATCCCAAGTACTCGATGAATACAACACGATCAGTGCTTCAGGGATCAGACCTCCGACCGAGGTGTGTTTAGGGACATCTGAGCCAGAACTATTTCTCTATGAATTCCTACTTATGTTAGGGTTATAGAGAGAACCTTTTTGGTTGAATGTTATTTGGATAAGCGGATACAACCAGTGAATGTTAGTAGTGGGAAAGCAGGAAACTGATGCCAGTCTAAGAAACTTGGGCATATAAAATGTTTTGGGAAGAGGAAGTGATAGGGACAGATGAATCTGTAGGGCAACATATGTGGAAGTGGAGCTAGGAGAGAAGCATGAGGTGGTATACATTTAGAAATGTTACAACCACCACCCCAATGTGGTCCCCACCAGGCTCAAGGAGCTTGAGGACAGGGGAAGGGAGTAGCTGTATGCGGTCAAGGAGTGTGACCCAAGGGCTCTAGGAATGATTTGAGGTATGATCTGTGTCTACTACTAGCTATCGTATTAATAGACATATGTACCAATAATTCCTTCTTACTACGAATCTTGTTCAAGCCTTAGAGTTTCCGGTTAAACCATTGACTTGGCCCTTACGTCTGGAGATACCTTTGGGAGGAGAATCAAAAATCACACTTATGCCGATGGTGTGATCCGACCATTAAGGTGAGAGTTTCAGTTGTAACCTCTTGGTGGAATCGTCGAGGTCTTATGACATTAGTTTGGGTATGGAATGGACATCCACAGTTCATACTCATATTGACTGTATTTGGAAAAAAGGATGTAGTATATCTACAGTGTTGGAATGGGTTTTCTTGGGTCAGCAAAAAAGTAAACCTAGGCAGCATAAGATAAAATCATGCATAGGAGGGTGCAACTGATCACTCTTGAGTCAGCCAGCCTTACCCTCATGGTAGTAGGAGTTTTGAGTTTTCAGTTCCCAATAGTAAGGACAGAGTGTGGGGAAATCTTTACAAAATATGTTTCTAGGACTACCTTCCCGAGGGGGGTGGGACTTCTGCTTTGGCTGGGTACTACCGGAGTTTTGAACCAGACTTATCCAGGGTAGCGGCACCCTTTTTAGGTTTGACAAAGAAGGGGGAGCCTTTCCTATGGATGAAGAAGTGTAAGTAGAGCTTTAATATGTTGAGACAGTGACGATGGATAGAGTTCCCCCAAGACTATGACTTTGAGATATTCTATAATCCTGGGAAGGGGGACATGGTAGTAGACTCACTCAGCAGGAGCTCTGGTCTACAACTATTGAGTGAGGCATCAAAGCAGCTAGTCACACTGTAGATATAATTTATGGATAAATATGGAGCATCTTACCTCCAGAATATGACTGTCACTCCCCCAATTCTTTAGCAAATTTAGGGGGGCACAACTTGAGATGTTGACTGTGAGACTCGACGTGCTCAGATATCCTCAGGATGGTCTCCTGAAAAAATTTCTGAAGGTGGGGAGCACATCATCCTCTTCAAAGGATGCACCATGATACCAGTGATGCTTTGGGAGGAGGTGTTGAGGGAGTTCTATACATCCCCTTTAACGGTACATCTTGGAGTGGCGAAGGTGTACCAGGACTTTCGACATCAGTATTGGTGGATAAGGATGAAGGAAGCAATGGTAGAGTTTGTATCACGATGCCTCACTGTTCAGTAAGTGAAGACTATAAAGAACCGACATAAGTCTTATGCCGATAGGAGACGAAGACCCTTGGAGTATGAGGAGGGAGACCACATCTTCCTATGGGTCTCACCTCGATGAGGATTACGAAGGTTTGGCCGGGGCGACAAAATATCTCCGAGGTTCATCAAACCTTTCCAGATTTTCAACAGAGTTGGAAAGGTGGCGTACCATCTAACTCTTCCCCAATAGATACACTGGGTGCATAATATTTCTCATGTGCCGTAGCTGAGGAGATATGTGCATAATTCATCGCACTCTATTGACTAGGGAGAGTTGGACTTGATGATGTGGTGACTTTTATGGAGTTCCCAATGGAGATATAGGATCAACAGGAGCGAGTCCTTCATGGATAGTGGATCCCTCTGGTTTAAGTTCGGTGGAAGCACAGGAACCTCCAAGAGAGAACATGGGAGCGGGAGGCTCAGATTTATGCTCAGTACCCTCTTTTGATTGGTTTACCTTGTTTTGGATTTCAGGGACGTAAAGAACTAAGGTGGGGAGAATGCAATGTCCCAGAATTTCCATATTTTTTTTGTCATGACCCATCCCTCGAGGCCCATGCCGTGACTACCCCAAGCCTGCCTTCCATAGGCCAGGGGCTGGTGACTAGCATCGAAAAGGTGTATCCCTAAAACAGGAAGGCATTACCTTTAAACCTGTACAAACACACAGAGTAGAATGCAACAAGATGCAACCACTAAGTAACTGCTGTAGTAAAAGAGTGCTGAAAGTAAGGGGTCAGAATACAAGCCCAACTAGAAAAGTACAAGTAAAACTGAAAAGTACAAAACAACTAAAAAGTGAAAAACAACTCCTGGATCGTCCACCACAGATCCTACCTGAAGGGTAGGTACAACTCATGATAAGTAGTCCCTGTCTCACGTCATGCCAAATGGTCTACCTCTGAGCATCATCCAATCTTGGCTCCCTCAGCCTTGATCAATGTTGTATGTCGTCTGCATAAGACACAACTAGGTGCGGGTGAATCCCATGAAAGGGTGAGTATAACGATACTCATTAGGGACCCTGAGACCCTATAGGTCTCCTAAAGTTCCAAGAAGGAAAAACCACAAAGAAAGATTTAAATCCTACTTAGGTATATGCCCATACAAATACCTAAGTTATCAAGATATAATAATATCATACATGAGGGAAGAATACCACAAAGGTCACACCACGAAGGTAACACCATGAAGGTAAAATTACCACACAGGTAACACCATAAAGGTTACACCATGAAGGTTACACCATGAAGGAAAAAGTACCACACAAGTATCACCATGAAGATAATACCACGAAGGTAAAATTACCACACAGGTATCACCACAAAGATAATACCACGAAGGAAAAGTACCACACATGTATCACCATGAAGATAGTTTCACGAAGGTAAAATTACCACACAGGTATCACCATGAAGATAGTACCACAAAGGTAAAAGTACTACACATGTATCACCATAAAGATAGTACCACGAAGGTAAAATTACCACACAGGTATCACTATGAAGATAGTACCAGGAAGTTAAAAGTACCACACATGTATCACCATGAAGATAGTACCATGAAGGTAAAAGTACCACCCAGATATCACCACGAAGATAAAGGACTAAGCTCACGCCAGGTATATAGTGAAGTAAAAAAGTACAAATGATTAGTCGCAAAGTTAGATCATCTTATTCTGTTAAGAGGCACTGCTTCTGACCATATAGAGTCTGACCCACACAGGATCGATAGGTAACTAACCCCCACTAACCCACACAGGATCTGACCCACATAGGATAGATAGGTAACTAACCCCCGCATACCTACATAGGATCTGACCCAAACAAGATCGATAGGTAACTAACCCCTGTAATGACCCACACAGGATCTAACCCACACAGGATCGGTATGCATTGACCCACACAAGATCACTGAGTGCTGACCCACATAGGATCTGACCCACACAGTATTGGTATGCAATGAACCACATAGGATCACTGAGTACTGACCCACATAGGATATGACCCACATAGGATCGGTGCTGACCCATACAGGATCGCTCAGTACTAACCTCCGCATGATCTGTCTCCAACCTCCACCTCACTGCCATCCACTGGATTCCTCACACCCGGTGTACTTGAGTTCCGTAGAATCATCCCTTGAGATATCGGTCATACCTTGACCATTACTAATCTCCACAAAGGATTAACCCAAAGGAACGCCATGTTGTAAGGTTTCTAACATGATAGACGACACGTCAATCAGACGCCTGGTCTGTGACTTACAAACGTTTTAGTTCTAAGGTCCCGATTGGATTTAGGTTCGATCCAACCTAGACACACTCCAACTTTCTCTAAAACTCAAGTGGAGTAAACCAAACGGACTGCCTCATCCTAAGGGTTCTGGAACCACAGATAGAACATCAATTAGACGCCCTGTCTGTTAGTTACACCCCTTATTATGAAACGAGGGTGATCGCACCTTGGTCCAGCACAAATTGGTCAGGCCCACCGGAATATGCCAAAGGGACCGATTCCCAAAAGGGATCCCAACGCCACTGACAGTGTTTTGAATGGACATCCGGTTTGTCAGTTACATGCGTTTCTTTATTCAGGGACCAGTTGGGTCTGGGCCCGGTCCGACTCGGTTAGACCGGCCCGATGCAACGGGTCCTGGGGTTTACCTGACCCCACTTGGGTCCGACCCGCTAAGGTTCAGCCCAGTTTATTGGGTTTGGCCAGTAGGGGTCGTCCCAGTTCGGTTCGTGGGCCTGGGCCGCAGTTGTCCTGACCCGTTGGGTGGGGCTTGGCCCACTCGCATTGGCCCACTGGGCCGTGGGTTTGGCCTGGACCGCTGGGCGGGTCTGGTCCGCTTGGCCGGCCTACATCAGCTTGGTCCACTTGGAGGTGGACCATTACATCCTACTGGCTCTGCTCTTGCGGGGCCGTTCCCCAACCGGTGGGGCGCCGCCCCACCGCAGTTACCGGTCGACCGTTTGGCTGATCGGGGTTTCACCAACATGGCGCGGTGTGGGGCCGCGCTGCTCTCCACCTGTTGTGGCCTCCTCTAGCGGCACACGATGGTGCGCCGCTCCGCCTCCGCCTTCTTCACCCGCCGCGGCTTTGGCTACAACCCTTGCCCACCGGCGGTGCACGACGGTGCGCCACACTACCTCCGCGGCCAGCCGGTGTCGGCTGCTCTGCTAACCGCTGTGGCATCATGCCGCAATCTCCTTCTGTGGCACACGATGGAGCGCTTCCTCCATCGTGGCTAGTCGGTGCCACTACGTCGTTGGTATTTCACAGAGAAGGCAAGGGTAAACAAGGTAGTAGAGGGTCGGGGCCATGTTCGTTTGGCCCAAACCCTCCTCGTTAGCTTGAAAACATGAGGGAGGAAAAAAGGATTCAATAATCACTTGAAAATATAACAAAATAAAATCCCTACCTCAAGATCGTTGGAGAACACCTGCGTTTGAGGAAGAACCAATGTCTGTCATTCCCGCAACAAGCCACCAATGTTGCCGCTCAGACATCATCCTTCAGTTTGTGACCATCACCGCTCGCTGGAACTGGATCCATCCTTTAAGTGATTGGTGTTGTGACACTTTATCAGAAATTCGTCGCTTGATGAATCTTTCCATCACCTCCCCCCAAGCTCCATATAAATAGGAGAGGGGGAGGGTAAGTAATGATGTTGGGAATTAATTGGGCTCATTAATTAGGAATCTTCCTAATTTACCCAACGTTTCTGTTACTTAGATTGAGGGGTCAAGCCATTTAATGGCTTGACACATCACTAGTCCCACGCTCCGCTTGTCCATTGGAGGATAAGAATGAAAATAAAATAATTTTTTTTAAAAAGTCCCAAAACTTAAATTTTTCTCTAGACCTACTGCGGTCAAAGTAAAGTCTCCCTTAAGAGAATCCTAGCACTGCGGATTCAACAGTGCCCTTGGATTTTTAATCCAAGCACTGGTTCAAAAGTTAGAAAATTATACCCACGTGTTTACCGAACCTACCTTAAAAAAGTTTAATAAATTAATAATGTTCACCTTCGAACCACATCAGTCGAGGTTAGGCTCTGCCTAAGGAGAACACGCCCCAAGGAACTCAACGGTACTATGAGATTTTCAATCTGAGTTACTGTTTATAAGTTATAGATTTTATAATAAAATATTTGTCACTTAATTATTTTATTTACAGCCAAAAACTAAATTTCACTGGTGGCCCGCACCGACCAATGTTAGTATCTACCTAAAGAGAGAATACCCTCACGAGCTCACCGGTGGTCTCATATTTTTAAATCCGAGGGCACCATTGCATTCAGGATGGCGGGTTTACCCTAGGCGCGACTTAAGTTTAGTCGGCACAGTCCTTGTGTGAGAAAACTCAAAAATGGCATAACCATAAATAAAATAATTAAATAAAGTTATTTTATTTTTCAAATGATTATAACCCATGAACGGTGACTTAGATTAAAAATATGATATCTCCACTAAGCTCGTGAGGGTATGGTCTCTTTAGGTAGATACTAACATTGGCCGGCACAAACCACTAGTGAAAGTTAGTTTTTGGTCATAAATAAAAAAATTCAGTGACAATTATTTTATTGTAAAATCCATAACATCTAAATGGTAACTCATATTGAAAATCCGAGAGTACCATTGAGTTTTTTGGGACGTTTTCTCCTTAGGCGGAGCCTAACCTTGACCGATGCAGGTCGAGGGTGAACGTTATTAATTTATTGAACATTTTTTAAGGTACGTTTAGTAAACGCGTGAGCAACGTTTTCTAACTTTTGAACCGGTTCTCAGATTAAAAATCTGAGGGAACTGTTGAATCCATAGTGCCAAGATTCACTTAAGGGAGACTTTAATTTGACCGCAGTAGGTCTAGAGAAAAAATTAAGTTTTGGGACTTTTTAAAAGAAATAAAATAAAATAACTTTATTATTTTATTTTCATTTTTATCCCCCAACGGACAAGAAGAGCATGGGACCAGTGATGTGTCAAGCCATTAAATGGATTGACCATTCATTATAAGTAACAACAATATTGGGGAAATTAGGAAGCTTTCTAATTAATGAGCCCCATCAATTCCCAACATCGTTACTTACCCTCCCCCTCTCTTATTTATATAGAGCTTGGGGGGAGGTGACAAATGCATTCACCAAGCGATGAAGTTATGATAAAGTGGCATGACGCCAATCACTTGGAGGACGGAGCTAGTTCCAGTGGTCGGTGATGATCAAAAACTGAAGGACGACGTTTGAGCGGCAATGTTGGTGGCTTGTTTTAGGGATGATAGAAACCAGATCTTCCTCAAACGCGGGCATTCTCCAATGATCTTGAGGTAGAGATTTTATTTTGTTATATTTCCAAGTGATTGTTAAATCCCTTTTTCATCCCTCATTTTTTCAAGCTAACGTAGAGGGCGCAGGACAAACGAACATGATCTGTACCCTCCACTACCTTGTTTACCCTTGCCTTCTATATAAAAGACCACCAACACAGTGGCACCGGCCAACCACGATGGAGGAGGCGCGGCATCGTGTTCCATAGAAGGAGGTTGTGGAACGATGCCATGGCGGTTAGTAGAGCGGCCAACATTGGTCGGCTGCATAGGTGGTGCGGCGCACCATCGCGCACCACCAGTGGGAAAGGATTGCGGCCGAAGCCGCGACAGGTGAAGAAGATGGATGACTCGAGCTGGCCGCAGAAGGTGGAGGCGGAGCGGTGCGTCGTCATGCGCTGCTAAAGGAGGTCGCGACTCGAAGCCTCAACTGGTAGATAGAAACGCGGACTTGCACTGCACCGCGTTGGAAGAACCCCGATCGGCCAAATGGCTAATTGGTAATTACGATGGGGCAGCACCCCACCGGCTGGCGAATGGCCCCGCAAGCATAGGGCCGAAAGGACGTAACAGTCTACCTCTGGGTAGACCGAGCTGGCGCGGGCTAACCAAGCAGATCAAACCTGCCTAGTGGACCGAACTAGCCCAGCGGGCCAGACCAAACCCGCGGCCCAGTGGGATAATGTGGGTGGGCCGAGCCCCAACCAATGGGCAGGGCCAACCACGGTCTAAGCCTGCAAACCGAACCGGGCCGACCCCGACAGGACGGACCTAGTAAAAAAGGACAAACCTTAGTGGGTTGAACTCAAGTGGGGTTAGGTAGACCTCAGGACCTGTTGTATCGGTCCGACCTGACTAAGTCGGACCGGGCCCAGACCCAACCGGTCCCCGAATAAAGAAACACCCATAACTGACGAACTGGGTGTCTGTTCGACACACCGTCAGTGGTATTGGGATCTCTTTTAGTAAGCAGTTCCTTTGTCATATTCCAGTAGGCCTGACTGAGCTGGGCCAGACTAAGGTGCTATCACCCCCGTTTCACGAAAATGGGTGTAACTAACAGAACATGCATTCGATTAACGAACCGTATACGGTGCCAGAACCCTTTGGATGAGGTGATCCTTTTGGTTTAATTCACTTGAGTTTTGGAGAAATTTGGAGTGCCACTAGGTTGGATTGAACCCGTATCCAACTGGGCCCTCGAAACTAAAACGCTTGTAAGTCACAGACCGGGCGTCCGATTGACGCGCCGTCTATCGTGTTGGAACCCTTACGACATGGCGGTCCTTTGGGTTAATACTTTGTGGAGATTAGTTATGGTCGAGGTAGGACTGGTATCTCGAGGGAAGATTCTATATAACTTGAGCGCACCAGGTGCGAGGAATCCAGTGGCTGACAGTGAGGCGGAGGTTGGAGACAGATCATACGGAGGTTAGTATCGAGAAATCCTGTGTGGGTCAGCACTAATACTGTGTGGATTAGATCCTATGTGGGTCATCGCTTAGTGATCCTATGTGGGCCAGCACATACTGATCTTGTGCAGGTCAGATCTTGTATGGGTTAGTGCTCAGCAATCCTGTGTGGGTCAGTGCATACCGATCCTATGTGGGTCAGATCTTATGTGGGTCATTGTGGGGGTTAGTTACCTATCGATCCTGTGTGGGTCAGATCCTATGTGGGTCATTGTGGGGGTTAGTTACCTATCAATCCTGTGTGGGTGAGATCCTATGTGGGTTAGCGGGGGTTAGTTACCTATCGATCTTTTGTGGGTCAGACTTCATATGGTCATAAGTAGTTCCTCTTGACAGAATAATATGATCTAGCTTTGCGACTAATCATCTGTACTTCTTTACTTCATTATATAACTGTCATGAGTTGAGTCCTTTATATTCATGGTGTAACCTTCATGGTGTTACCTCTGTGGTACTTTTACCTTCGTGGTGTTACCTTTGTGGTGTGACCTTTGTGGTATTCTTTCCTCATGTATAAGATAAGTATATCTTGATAACTTAGGTATATGTATGAGCATATACCTAAGTAGGGTTGAAGTATTTCTTTGTGGTTTTTACTTTGTGGAACCTTAGGATACCTATGGGGTCTCGGGGTCCATACTAAGTATTGTTATACTCACCCTTGCATGAGCTTCTTCTACACTTGGTTGTGTCTTGTGCAGATGACGTGCAACATTGATCGAGGTTGAGGGATCCAGGATTGGACGGTGCTCAGAGGTGGACCATTTGGTGTGATGTGACGTAGGGACTACTAATCATGAGCTGTACCTACCCTTTAGGTAGGATCCATGGTGGTCGACCCAAGAGCTTCTTTTCACTTTTTAGATATTTTTTACTTTTCAGTTATACTTTTATTTTTCTAGTTGGGCTTGTATTATGGACCCTTACTTTAAAAACTCTTTTACTACAGCAGTTAATTCGTGGTTGTATCTTATTGCATTCTACTCTATGTGTTTATATAGGTTTAAAGGCAATGCATTCCCATATTAGGGATACGCCTTTCCGGTGCTAGTTGCTAGCCCCTGACCTATGGAAGGTGGGCTTGGGGTAGTCATGACACAAGCCTCGGGGGATGTGTCATGACACCCGAGTTGGTGTGGCAGCTGAAATATGCATTCACTCGGACACTGACTACCTACTTGTCAACTCAGAACACTGAGACATCAATTGTATAGAAAAAATGGTACATACATTATATAGAATTGAGTACTTTGACTATCCTTGTTAATTCATCTCCCCATATATGATCTTTGATCATGATATGTATTAATAATTCTAAAGATTCCTCCATGATGAAAGCTAGTTAGGATTTCAAGATAATGTTGGGGCAATGACCTGTTGAGTGATGAGACCTCAGTTCAGGGACCCAATCATGAGGTGTTTCCTCTAGGTGGGCCCCACGTAGTGCTACAACCTATTGAAAAGTGTATGGATCCACCTCTAGTGGTCCAATTGAGTCCATGTACAGGAGACCCTACAGGTCACCGCTGTGCTGGTTTGAGCCAAAGGGAGACAAGGATTGGGGGCTTAAAGTTGGTGCTAGTGATGTTTGTACAGGATTTAACTCGTCCAGAGGTAGATGAGGAATACCCAATAATGTCAGGATTTCTTTGTGGACTGATGAAATTGAACTTTGGAGTTTGATGAGGTGATCATGTGTTTCTAGAGATCTCCCATCATCGAGGATTACAGGGATTTGGGTAGGATGATTGGCTATCTTTGAGGTTCGTTGGTCCTTCTTCCAGTTACTACATTGGGTTAGAAAGGTGGTGTATCAATTGACCCAATGGCCATAGTTAGACTAGGAACGTGATGTATTTCACATGTCATATATGAGGAGACATGTGCACGACTTGTTGCATGATGTTGACCGGGTTGAGATGGACATTGGTGGTGGAGTTACCTTTTTGAGGTGGCCAATGGATTTTGAGAATTGATAGGAGAATACAATTTATGGGAAAGTGTTTTCTTTGGGTGTATGATTTTTTACACTATGGGAACCCTCAGGAGATCTCATGGGAGTGGGAGACCCCAATGAGAGATCAGTATCCCCACTTCTGAGTGAGTTTTCACTTTTCAAGATGAAAATCATTAAAGGTAGGGAGAATATAACAACTCTGTTTATTCCTTATAATACTTTGGAATATTTTTAGTAATATTTTAAAATCCAAGCACAGAGTCAACATAGAATTTCAAGACTCAGAGAGACCCGATATTAATATAATAAAAACATTAAATATATTATATCATGTATGAGTAGTCTTTTAGAAATAATGGAAAACACCCAAGAAAAACCTCAAATAGTAAATATGAGGCCATTTTTGTTTCCGAAATACGGGGTTTACCCAAGCTGAAACCTAAGATTTTTTAGTGTCAAACATTTTCTGGAAGGCATCCATTGGTGGTGCATTTAGAAAAATAAATAAATAATTTATTTTTAATATCTTAAATTCCAAAACATAACTATATCTCTATAAATAACATGTTATGTAAAATCTATCGATCCAGTTACATAATCCTTTGAGATTATAGATCAAGAGGAGGAGAGAATCATCAACAACTGGGGGCATGGATCAATAATAAACAATTGAGGGATTGTGATGTAGAAGACATGCGTAGTGAAATTCTCTTCTTTTTCATTAGAGAATGAATTCTACACCAATTATTGATCCATCATTAAAGTATAGCTCATTAATTTATGGTTTCCACCCTTATTGATTATAGATCATAAGTTTTGGATTATCTACTTAATTAACCTTCAATCCCATAAATTGTATGAACCGAATTAAATATTGTTGAGGCCTGATTATCAATTTTGTTCATTATTACATGATTCAACACTTGTTTATCTATATTATGACCATTTTTCATGATCTCATCATCCAATGAGGTATTTACCTTGTTATTGTACATTTCCCCCACCGTTCATCATGTTATTCACTATTGGCTCATGAGGTCGGGGTTCAATAATATTAGGGAGGCTTCAATCTCAATCAAAAACCCAAATTCATGAATATTATTTAAAAAATGTATAAATAGATAGGTTTTAGATGGATAAATGTATAAAGTGTGATGTGGGTGATAGATCCATGGATTTGGGATCTGGGGCAGTGACAAGAATCACTACGGTAGGTGTGGCAGCTTCACACGAGTGATCGAACTTCTTATTTCAAACAACATGAGGCCAAGAATCAATGGTTGGTGGCATTTCATTTGATTTAGAGAAAATAGATCATTCAAACTGGAATGAATGGTAGTAAAAATGGAAGATATTAGATCCACATGAAGAAACTAAGTTTCTATAAATTTCCTGACTACACTCCATGTCTCCTAGAGGAATGCACATCATGTACTCTCCTGACTATGGTATCTAGGGTTTCAGGAGGAGGTAAATATCACATTCCATTTGTGGAATTATAAACACCATGTTACCTAGTGTTGGTGACTTTGTGTTTACTCCAGGAGTACATGGGCATGGACACGACTAGGCACATGGGTAGGGACAGAGTACAGAGGCACTACTGTGTACTCAGACATGGCCAAGGTACATGGGCCTAACTAGTGTACACGGGCATAGGACGAGAGAACACAGACTGGCCCAAGGTGGCCGATATATGATGTGTACCATCTATACATTTCATGTAGTATAAAATAGATTCCCAAGTCATGTCTAAGGAAAAACAACCCCAGGATAATAGGTAAGGTCACACACCATGTGACCCCACGTACACGTCGTGTACTTCTCCAAAGAACTTATAAATTCCATATATCCTTCTTTGGAACTTGAATGTTGGCATGAAAGTATCCTATCCTGAGTATTTTTCATTATATAATGTGATGATAGTCCTCATAATGGATTTTGAGTTACGACGTGTGGTGTTTCAAGCATGATGCTTCTTTAGGTGAAACTTAACTGATAGCAGTGATTGGGCAGGACTACCAGAAATATATCAGGGTTGGAAAACCCCTATAACACTAAGGTGGGGTCCCCCCATGACCTCTAATTATATTGAGTGGAACCCCCTATTAATCCAGGGTGAGGGTCCTCTATCTTTTGAATGACACCCCCAACTACTAGGGCGGGCGTAAGTCCTCCATTGGAGTTAGTGATTCCTTGGCAATGGAGTGAAGTGGAAAGGTGTGGAATATACACATAATATATCACCAGCCAGGTGGCCCCTAGTATTTCAGTTCATGATATCACCCTTGTCACCCTTCAGTTTCAAGTTAAAACCTCATGGGATTATCAGATGTGATAGGTTTTCCTTTTTACGAAAACTATATTAATTTAATTATTATAACATCCCAAAAAAGATAACCTTAATCATAATAGTTAATATAAACCATGGAGATTATAAATACCACTAAACATATTTAAAGTTCATTCTTCCTAAAATAATATTTCATGTTGAACCTAACAAAATGTCTCCCAAAATTTCATTAATCACATTAAAATCACATCACTTAAAACCTCAATAGGGGTATCTAAGACTTTGAACGTATGATCAACCTTTAAATCATAACCCAATTATGGTATCCATAACTCTTAAGTTAACCTCACATGAAAACATCCCAATCTCCAAACTTATCTAAACCATTTTTATACCAACTATAAGGACTCATCCTTAAACAATACATATTATAGTGTCTTTAGATAAGAATTCAATTTCTTGTATCCCAAATGATCTTTTAGTTTCATATTTATATATTTTTGAGGTGTGGTGGATGAGTTCCTTTGAATTGTATGTTTGAGTTTTCTTTAACGTGCTAAGGTTTAGGAGGAACCCTGGTTAAGGAGCACAAGTGTGAAAGGGGAAAAATGGATTCAAGTAGTAGAGGAGTGTGACCCTAAGAATATCGGTGTTATCAAGGTATGCCCAATTATTTATCTACTCTAATTGTAGTTTTGGTATGTGTTTGAAAGCCACTTTTACTTGGAAATAGCCCCTATTCGAGGCCTAATGATATGAGTGGATCCTTTAAGCTTGACCCTTGTTTCTGGAGGCTCATTCAAAGGAGGATCAATGATTACACTTCTACCGATAGTGTGACTAGACTATGAGAGGAGAGGGATCTTTTTTTAGAATATTTCCATAGTAGATAGCGAGGACCAAATATTTTTCCTTAGTATGGAATGGTTTCCCACCATTTATGATTATTTGACTATTTCTGGTGGGGGTTATAGTGTACCCGAGTTAGTGGGGTAGGGTTTACCCTTCTTTGATAAGATGGAATCCTAGGTAGAGTAAGATGAGCTTGTGTGTATGAGGATAAATTTGATTCCTTATTAGTTGGCTAGTATGACCCTTAGAGTAGTGGATGTTATGACATTTCTATTCTGTGATGTAGGAGAGGTATGTGGATATATTTCTTAAGGATGTTCCAAGTTTTCCTACCCATTGAGAGTTTTTTTCTATATAAACTGGAACCATGGATGGAATGATATCTACACTAGAATATCATATGATCCCATTTAGTTGTGAGACCTGTAGGTGCGATCAGAGAAATTTGTGTTGAATGGGTATGTTAGACCAAGTGTGTTCTCCCGAGCATGCCATATTTGTTCACCTAGGAGGTAGATGAGAGCTTGAGGTTAGGTGTGGATTGACTTCACCTGAACCAGGTAACACATGAAGGGGTATCTTCCCCATATAATTGATGCTTTCTTCAACTAGTGGTTAGGGTCGAAGAAGTTCTTGGATTTTGATGTAAATATAGGTTATCACTAGCTCATGGTGTGAGATTAGGATGTACTGAGCATGGATACCTAGAGATGTTGTGGTTGCTTTGAAATATTGGTGGTACCCTTTAGTGTGTTATATGCCCCAATAAAGTTTTTGGGACTTATGAACAAGATTCTTAACCACACTTGGATTTTTTCTTAGTCTTCTGAGGCAAAATCCTTGTGTACTCTTCATGAGTGCTAGAGCACACAAGACACTTGAGTATGGTTCCAGATGTACTTCGATGGTACCATCTCTATAAGGAGATCCCAAAGATTCATTTATGGATTTAGGAGGTTCACTTACCTAGGATATGTCTCCTCATACATGGGTGTGAAAGTGGAATCAACAATGGTTGTGGTTATTCTAGCTTGAGGGAAACCCAAGGGCATGGTCATGGTAGCATAAGCTCACAATAAAATTTTATTTCTATTGTTAAGCAAGGTGATGGATTAGTTGATCACTTTTTAGTTGATCAATGAAGATAAGGATGGTGTAGCATAACTCTGGTCAATGGCCATTACCCCACCACATCTATAGTATGTGAGAGAGGATCGACTTAGAGATATCGATTATGAGATATTTCATGACTAGATATCCACTGGATGTGGGACTAATGGATTTTCTAAAGGTGGGGAGCATGTCATCCTTATTTGAGAATGGATGATGACACTATTCATACTGAAAGAGGATAATTTGAGGAGGTTATTTTCCATTGGTAGTACATACAGGAGAGGTAAGGATATATTAGGATCTTATGGAATTGTATTGGGCAAACAAGGATATTGTTGCATGTTTCTAAGTTTATTTTTTGATGTCTCACCCATTCATAGAGGAAAACCAAAGTGATCAGATAAAAGTGGGAATGGAATGGTATATTTATAGTTCTTGTGATGGGGTTTCCACAATTAGTGTGAGGTCA
The DNA here is from genome assembly GCA_963277665.1 of Viscum album. Classification (NCBI taxonomy): domain Eukaryota; kingdom Viridiplantae; phylum Streptophyta; class Magnoliopsida; order Santalales; family Viscaceae; genus Viscum; species Viscum album. The sequence continues at coordinate 1,183,483,466 of OY728164.1, forward strand.
TGATACAATATGAGTGATCGTAGAATGACTCACAAAGTTATCCCACTTAAAAATCATTAGAGAATAGATCTTAATGAAGATTTTGGGATGCCTATGCATGCAAAAGGTAGTCTGGTTTCATGGTGTTCCCTGGATGATATTTCCAGACCAGGATGTATGATTTATATCATGATTATGGAGAGGATTAAAGAGGCCCATGAGACTCAACTGTGGTTGAGAATGACTTTTCTACCCCAGAAAGATGGATAGATAAAGGAGACCATTCAGGTTTTGGATAACATGCTTCAGGATTTCATGTTAGATTTGGGATATAGATGAGAGGATCTTCTACCATCAGTTGAGTTTATGTATCATAATAGATACCACTCTACCATCAATGTAACACCATTTGAGGACATGTACGAGAGACCCTAAATGTCACTGCTGTACTGGTTTGAGTTAGAGGGAGACACGGCTTGGGGGCTTAGAGTTGGTGCTAGTGATGGTTGTACATGGTTCAGCTCATCCGGAGGTAGATGAGGACTGCCCAGTAATGTCAAGAGTTCTTTGTGGACTGATGACATCGACCTTAGAAGTTTGATGAGGAGATCATGTGTTTCGAGAGATCTCCCCTCATCAAGGATTACAAGGATTTAGGTAGGACTATAGTCTATCTCTGAGGTTCGTAGGACCTTTTTCTAGTTACTACATTGGGTTAGTAAGGTGTTGTATCGATTGACCCTATGAACATAGTTAGACCAAGAACATGATGTATTTCACATGTCATAGCTTATGAGACATGTGCATGACTTGTTGCATGATGTTGACTGAGTTGATATGGACATTGATGGTGGAGTTACCTTTTCGAGTTGGCCAATGGAGTTTGAGAACTGATCGGAGAATACACTTTGTGGGAAAGTGTTTCCCTTGGGTGTATGTTTTTTACACTATGGGAACCCTCAAGAGAGCTCATGGGAGTGAGAGACCCCGATGAGAGCTTATTATCCTCACTTCTGAGTGAGTTTTCACTTTTCAAGATGAAAATCCTTACAGGTGGGAAGAATATAACAACTCTGTTTATTCCCTATAATACTTTGGAATATTTTAAGGAATATTTTAAAATCCAAGCACAGAGTCATCATAGAATTTCAAGACTCATAGAGACCTGATATTGATATAATAAAAATAATATATATATTATATCATGCATGACCAGTTTTTTAGAAATAATGGAAAAACACCCAAACAAAACCTCAAATGGGAAATATGAGGCCATTTTTGTTTCTGAAATTTGGGGTTTACCCAAGGCACAACCTAATATTTTTCAGTGTCAAACGTTTCCTAGAAGGCATCCATTGGTGGTTAATTTAGAAAAATAAATAATTTATTTATTTTTTTATATTTTAAATTCCCAAACCTAACCCTATCTCTATAAATAACATGTTATGTAAAATCTCCAGAGTCAGTCACATAATCCTAAGAGATAATAGATCAAGAGAAGGAGAGCATCATCGACAACCAGGGGCATTGATCAACAGTAAACAATTGTGGTATTATGATACAGAAGACAAGAATAATGAAATTATATTCATAATCATTGAAGAATGAATTATTCACCAACAATTGATCTATCATTGAGGTGTAGCTCATTAATTTATGGTTTCTACCCTTGTTGATTATTGATCATGGATTTTAGATTACCTACTTAATTAACCTTCGATCCCACAAATTGTATGAACCGAATTAAATATTGTTGAAGCTTGATTATAAATTTTATTTATTGTTCCATACTTCATCCCTTCTTTCCTCATATTATGATCATTGTTCATGATCTCATCATCCAATGAGGTATTTACCTTGTTCTTGTTCTTTTCCCCCACCGTTCATCATGTTCTTCACTTTTGGCCTGTGAGGTCGAGGTTCAACATTATCGAGGAGGCTTCAATCTCGATCGAAACCCCAAATTCATGGAGATTATGTAAAAAATTTATAAATAGACAATTTGTAGATGTATAAATGTCTAAAGTGTGATGTGGGTGATTGATCCATGGATTTGGGATCTGGAGCAGTGGTAGGATGCATTGCGGTAGGTGTGGCAGCTTCTCCGGGTGATCAAACTTATGATTTTAAACCACATGCGGTCAAGAATCAATGGTTGGTGACTTTGCCTATTATTTAGGGAAAATTGAGCAGTCAGAAAGGAATTAATGGTAGTAAAAATGGTAGATACTGGATCCTCATGAAAAAACCAGGTTTCTATAAATTTCCTGACTACACACCGTGTCTCTTAGAGGAATACATGACATGTACTACCCTGACTGTGGTTGCTAGGGTTTTAGGAAGAGATAAATATCACATGCCATTTCTAGCATTATAAAAACCATGTGACCTGGTGTTGGTGACTCAGTGTTTACTCCAAGAGTACATGGGCATGGACACGACCAGGCACATGGGTAGGTTCAGAGTAAAGCGGCACAACTGTGTACTCAGACATGGCCAAGGTACATGGGCATGACCAATGTACACGGGCATGGGCTGAGAGAACACAGGCTGGCCCAGGGTGGCCGATATATGATGTGTACCATCTATATATGTCTTTTAGTATGAAATGGATTCCCAAGTCATGTCTAAGGGGAAAAAATCCAAGGAGAATAGTTGAATTCACACACCATGTGACCCCACGTAAATGTCGTGTACTTCTCCCAAGAACTTATAACTTCCTTATATCCTTCTTTGGAACTTGAATGTTGGCCTGAAAGTATCCTATCCTGAGTATTTTTCAGTATATAATGTGATGATAGTCCTCATAATGGATTTTGAGTTACGACATGTGGTGTTTCAAGCGTGACGCTTCTTTAGGTGAAACTTAACTGATAGTAGTAATCAGGCAGGACCATCAAAGATATATTAGAGTTGGAAAACCCCTATCACACCAAGGTGGGGGTCCCCCATGATCTCTACTAAAATTGAGTGGCACCCCCTATCAAACTAGGGTGCGAGTCCTCTATATTTTGAGTGACACCCCCTAACGTACTAGGGTGGGTGCGAGTCCCCCATTAGAGTTAGTGATTACTTGGCTATGGAGTGCAGTGGAAAGGTGTGGGATCTCTACACAATATATCGCCATCCAAGTGGCTCCTGGTATTTCAGTTTGTGATATCACCCTTTTCGCCCTTCAGTTTTGAGTTCAAGCCTTGTGGACTTATCGGATGTGATAGTTTTTCCTTTTTACTAAAACTATATTAATTTAATTATTATAACATTCCCAAAAATATAACCTTAATCATAAAAGATAATATAAACCCTAAAGATTATAAATACCATTAAACTTATTTAAAGTGAATTCTTCCTCAAATAATACATCATGTTGAACCCAACAAAATGTCTCCCAAAATGTCATTAATCACATTAAAATCACATCTTTTAAAAAATCAATAGGGGTATATAAGACTTTGAACTTATGATCAACCTTAAAATCATAACCCAATTATGGTATCCATAACTCTTAAGTTAACCTCACATGAAAAAATCCTAATCTCCAAACTTATCTTAACCTTTTTTATACCAACTATACGGGCTCAACCTTAAACAATACATATTATAGTGTCTTTAGATAAGAATTCACTTTCTTGTATTCCTATTTATCTTTTAGTTTTATATTTATTTAGAATTAGGTTATAAACCTTACATAAATAAATACTACATCATGAATAACCAAGAAAAGAAAACAAACAAAAAAAAGAAAACAACAAACAAATGGTGATTTAGTATGAAATGAGGTGTGGGAAATAGTGAGAGAAAATGATTCAAGAATAAAAATAAAATTGGTTTTAAGCAGTAAGAATATTATAAAAAAATGGAGAGGATAGGGGTAAAAGGTAGTCATGGCCATCAAAATATTATTTATCAACCTACACTAGTATAGTAGTAATGGTTCCAACCTAAGGGAAGTAGGTTGAATGTTCTAGGAATTTATTATATCTAAACTACTGAAAACAACAGGGAATTCATTGATATTTGGAATAAATAAGTGTATAATTTAAAGTGTAAGTATTAAGTGGTGTGTGAGTGTTGTTAATACTGTTAAAAAATGGTGTTAATGAGTTTGAAAAAAGACGACGTTGCTGGTTTTAATGATACCAGGGAAAACAAGTCAATGCGTCATGTTTTAAACAAAATTTTATTCTTTAAATGTGCACTATAATGAATTGAACCAAAACCTAAAAGTGTAGCTAACCCTCTCGAGTATAAACACGTTGATGTTGGAGTATACTACCCTATGATAAGTGAGAGTGCTAAAATAATAATAACATAGAGAATAATGATTTTTTCATTATCAAGGTGATATTTTTACATGCCTTGGTGTGTTCATAAAAATTTCATTCACCTAAAAAATAACTCAAAAATTTCAGATGAAAAAAATGAAATAAAATTTTGGATTGAATCTTCATCCTTCGATACATCAACTCAACTCAGGAAGAACTAATCAAGAAGAAACTTAAAATGATAAACTACAATAAATCAACCTTTATCTCTCAATTCTTGACTAAACTCAAATAGTAAGAAATTCAAGTATATTTTTAATTAAACAAATAATTTCATTACAAAATAAAGGATGAATGAAGAAGAAGAAAACTGGAATATGAACTTGAATTCCAAAATTATAATTACTCAACAAGCATGCCTGAACATATTTAGAATAATAGTTTGTAGCACATATTTGGCAGAAGGAACCAAAGAAAACTGAATGAAAAATGAGGAAGAAGAACTTCCCTTAGATTTCAGCTCAAAATCCCTTGTATATTCCTCATCTCTAGGTTGAAATTTAGGTTCATAGCTCCATAGTTAGCTATTAATGGGTGAAAAGAAGTAAGGACTCCAATTTTCCAAAATTCCTTTAATTTCTAAATTAATTGGCTTTCTCATTTTTAATTAGCCTTTTCACCAGCTTACTCCACCCCAAGTTTCATCATTCAATTTTTTAATTCATACATTCTCACCTATAAAATAATATTTGGAAGCTAATAAGAATTTTAATATTTAATAACCATTTCACTAAAAATTTATTTCCAACCTAAGTATATTAATTCTTTAATAATTTCCAATAAACATTTTCACAAACAATTCAAAAAATCATTTATCAAATGCATTTTTTAAAGAAAATATACATTCATTCAAAAAATTTCATTAAACCATGGTACATTGATCCATTGGAATCATCCAATTGTTGCATTTTTAAATATCATTTCAAAATTATATTTTTAAAATAAGGACACAGTCAAGAACAAAAAATGTTTACAAGATATATAATTCTTGAAAATAAGAAAAAATTGGCACCATATAATTAGGCTTCACACACAATTTAAAATATTATTAAATTTCTATTGCAAAAAAATAAAACACATATATTAATTCAACTATATCCCAATTTCAATTAAAATATACCCATAAAATAATGGAAATGCATGTTAAAACAATATCAAATAATGACCATATCAAATTCCCCCACACGTAATCATTGCTTGTCCTAGATAAATAATTTTAACAAATTTAGAGGAAGAAAAGAATTATAAATTATAAAAAGGCGAGTTTCCACTAAGATTATATTTTCAAAACAATTTTCCCCATGGACTCTTTCAAGTAGGAAAAGGAATTTGTTCTTCTCAAAATAATATTTTTGATCAAAAGTTGGTTTTGGTATAACAAAAATGATTGATATTGAAAATTTTGAAAAAGTAAGAGTAATCACAAATTTGAATTTAACTAATACTTCCAAACTTCTCTTTACCTATAGGTGAACCGACTCACATAACTTACAATTTTTGGTTGTTTAATATATCCGTTCTTAGAGAAATTTTAATTGGATTTTCAAAATTCAAGGAAATCATGGAACCAATTGTCAATGGTGACAGTGATCAACAATATGAATTTAAAGATATTTCAACCCTTAAATTCATTCATTCTGAGAAAAGTGAGGTATAGATGAGAGAAGCAGAAGACAGTCGACAAATACATCTAAAAATCAAGAAATTATAGCAGAGATCCAAGATAGACTGAAAATTAATTTTTTTATTATTCAAACACTTTTGAGGAAAAAGTGAGAAACCGTACATGACTTCATGACTTAAGACAATCAAAGAACCCTGGTAAAAAAATTTAAAGCCAAACAACACCAAGACTACATAGAAGAGCCCCTACCCAGCATCATAAATAATAAGATCAGCCTTCATCTTCTCCTCGCTGTCGGCTAACTGTCCCGTGCATGAGCGCACGGGCCTGGAACCGATGGAAAAGCCATACCCTCTCAAACATCTGATTCCGGAGTGAAGACCAGACGAAAACCAACTACTCAAAACCTCATCTGGAGCAAAACCATGTAAGACAGATGCATCGACCCTCAAACCTCGAACTAGATGGACACAAAGAACATTTCACCAACTCAATGAAATCAACCACAAACTCTACCTTTTCAAATAATTCCACACAATTATCAAAAACAACAAATCAGACCTATGATAAATCAATTTGCATAGCCCCAATGACCATTGACATCACTGCCATTAGATTCTTCATAGAACCATTCATACCTCTACCTTCATCGAATCGGACTCAGCATAAATCGACCAACACCACAAATTCAGAAAATTCAGCAACCAACATCACAGAAGAGACCCTTCACTGAACCAGTCCATTATTATCCTGCTCCTTCAACAACTGCACAACCATCACCCACGACCAGAACAACCAGAACCAGTGCAAATCACCTGCGACGACGATCCATCGCACGAACCAAACCAACAACAAACAAAAATGAAGAGAAATAAAAATGAAACAACACCGGAATGAGGACCTCCTGAGTCTGAAATCACCTCCACTACTGGAACAATCTGTCGTCGCAAATCCAGAAAGATCAACCGCAAACCAGAAAACTGAATCCAAAACACGAACCAGGACATAACAAAACCGTGATAAAAAAAATGCAGTAGACATCAAAAAACATCACTGAAAATCATCACCCTGATGCCAGACCAAACCGGAAGAAGAATGCAATGCCCGTCGCCACCTTCATGCGTATACGAAGACCAGATCTACCCAACGCACCCACAAACAACACAGCAACGTGATGACAACCTTCGTCGTAGCAGACAGAAACTCGAACAATGGACCCTCACCGGACCCTCACTACACTGTCCTGAGAATCCCTGTCCAAATCGAAGGGGAGGGAGTGAAAAAAGGCCAGCAAACAGAAGATTCACCAAGAATTCAAGCCCATAGAGTCACACGATGCTGCCATGAAAGAGACATCACACGACACAAGATCGTCGGGCTGAAGGGGAAATTAAATTATTTGGGTTTTCATCTCTTTATTCATTAATTTACTTAATATTTTTAAATTATATTTCTTTTCTACAAAGAACAGGTGACAACTTGATCTTTTCAAAATTTATTCAATATTTTTTATGACTTAATGAATTTAAGGGTTGGAAGATCTTTAAATTCATTTAGTTGATCATTGTTACCATTGAAAAATGGTTTTCTAACTTCCTTGAATTTTGAAAATATAATTGAAATTCCTCTAACAATTAATCAATTACACAACTAGCAATTGTTATTTCCCATATCTTCTCCACTGTTTTTACCCTGCTCTTGTTACTTAAAACCCATTATTTTTTATTTCTTGAATTATTTGATTTCAAATAATTTCAATAACAAAAATACAAGATTAAAATTAATATTTTTTAAAAAATGGAAATAAAATAATAAGAAAATATGGGAAGATAAAATTAATTAATTAATGGAAAAAATAAAAAAATAAAAGTAAAAATGAAGGATTAATAAATTTCACTACAAAAATACTAAAATTATTTTTTTGAAAACTAAGACATATTTAATTAATTAAATAAATAAAAAATAGATTAAAAGGATGCGTAAAAACAACTCAATTATAAACTAAATCACATTTCCTATACATAATCATTGCATGTCCTCAAGCAATTATTAGTCAATTTCAATGAGAAATAATAAATCTCAAAATTGAATAATTGAAATTAGGGAAGAATTGATTAATGTAAAATGGTTTTCCCATATGAATCCTTTTAAGTAGAAAGAATGAATACCCACTCAAAATAAAGTGGTTAAGCGAAAGATTTGATCAATTTTATATAAAAATGATTTCTTTTGAAAAAATTTGAATTGAATTAAACAAACATAAATGTTCATTTAACTAAGAATTCCAAACTTCTCTTTACCTTTGGGTGAGTAGACACACAAAAATTATAACTCAAATAATTAGACACAGCTGAATGGATGAGTAGGTTTAATAAATACATGGAGGAATAAATAACTGATCCAATAATTTTGGCTTAAAGAATAAAATAATGAAATAATAAAAGAAAGTTTTTAACACGGATTATGATTTTAATTTCATAGCTCATGTAAATTCATGTATTATAAATTTTATTCAATAAAAAAATTTCAATTCAATAATATTTGTATAACATTATCTTACAAATTGACCAATAAAAAATGATTTCAATAGGAAAGAAAATGATTTACTCAATTAAATTCATTGGGTAATAAATTTATAACCTCTTCAAAATGGAATAAAAACTTTTGAAATTAAGAAAAATTTTGATCCACTAAAAATGAAAATAAAAACTTTAAAAACTCAAATTTTTTGATAAAAAATAACTATTTTTTATGATATTACATTGGAACACATTTTAGAACATTAAAAGACCCCTCCCCAACACTTAAAATCTAACAATGTCCCCATTTTTGAATGCAAAAGATGGAAAAAAGAATTGTATAGTGTAAATTCAAAAGAATACTCAATTTATCAGTGAATGATTCATTTTCAAGGGTCACAATTAATTCAAATAGAATATTTTCCAAAAACTCTTAATAATTTTCCTAAAAATATATAACTTTAGATAGAAAATTCGTTAACATCAAATGACACAACACAAAAATTATTTCAGCATGCAAGTGGAGTTTGTAACATATTAGAAATTTAATTAAGAAAATTGAAAGAAAATTAAATGTGCTAAGAAATATTTCATTTACTTTACAAAATTTTTTAGAATAACTCTGAAATTCATGAAATGCACCAAAAAATTAAAAAAAAAATCAACCACATAGGTTTTTAAAAACAACTAGGGAGTCCCCCACTTAATTTTGTGAAATATAAAGAAAAGAATAAATAGAATAATTTATTGTAAAATAATATAAACTCCCTTGGTTGTAGAATATTTAGTCATTAAAATTCATTCAAATATTTTCCCCATATAATCCTTGAGTGATGTGTTTAGAGAAAAAGTTAAAGGAAGGGAACCTGGTATGCTTAGGCTTCTAGCTTCTCTTAGAACTAAAGAACATAATATGATTCAGCCATAGTGACTCCATACCTCCTCAAATTCCAAAAACTAATCATAAGAACATTCAAAAACTTGGAAAAAGATCAGAATTTTCAATTAAAGAAAAAATAATTGAGAAAAAAGAAGATATTTGGAAATTATTTTTATTAAGAAAAAAATAAAAAGGACTATGGGTTGACTCCCATGAAGCATTGAGTTTAAAGTCCTCAATTAGACTTAGTGGAAAGTCTTCTCTCTAGAACAGAAATGATATCCAAACCCCTTGACCATCCCTCAAAGTAATGTTTAACTCTTTGACCATTAACCAATAATGGTATATTCTCATCTCCAAATAATTCTGTAGCTACATTCATAAGCACCTTCAAGATAGTTAAGGGTCGATACCATTCAGTTTTGAGTTTCCTATGAAAAATTTTAATCTGGAATTAAAAATTAAGACCCTCTTACCAACTTTAAAATTCATATTTTTAATTATGGATTCATTAAAATATTTATTTATTTGTTTTAAATTATAGCATTCTCATAAGTATCTCTTCAAAATTATTTCAATTTACTTAACTCTAACAAAATCATCTCTCTATTAAAATTGAAATCATTATTGAGGGATTTTACTACCCATAATGATTTATTATGGAGATCTATAGAAAAATAAAATATATTACCAATTATAAGTCTATAAGGATACATACCTATGGGAGTTTTATAAGTTTTCCTATAGGACCATAATTCCTTATCCAACTTTAAAGACCAGCCCTTTCTCAAATTACTCACATTTTTTTTCATAATATGTTTCAATTTTCTATTTGAGATTTATTGATGTCCACTTGAAAGTGGGTGATAAGTGGTACAAGTTTTATGAATAAAACTATATTATTCCATTAATGATTTTAATTTAAAGTTCTTAAAATGTATAGAACTATCTAGGATAAAAGCTTTCAACACAGCCAATCTGGAGAATATATTCCTCATAATGAAATTAACAACACTAATAGCAAGATTATTTGGAATCACAACTACCTCAACCCACTTTTTGACACAATCTACAAAAATAAGGATGCACTCATTCCCATTAAAATATGGAAATTGTCCCATGAGATCTAACCCCCAAACAAAAATAATTTCATCTTCTAGAATATATTTCTTTGGAAACTCTTGTTTCCTACTCACATTCCCCATCATTTGAAATTTATCATAGATTATTACTATAATTATTGCATCCTTAGAGGAGGAAGTCCAGTAAAAATATGATTGGAGGACCTTTCGGGTAGTCCTTTCTCCCCAATGGAGTCCACCCCATAGAGAAGAGTGAGAAATATCTAAAATAGCAAAAATTTCCTCCTCAAGAACACACCACTCGAGTATCCCATCACCACACCTCTAAAATAGAAATGGATCATCACAAAAGTAGTACTTAATCTCAGTAATGAACTTGTTCCTTTGATTATGTGTAAGTTCTTTTGGAATGACACCTACAGTGAAGGAAGAGGCTTCATCTCTAAAGTGGGTTCTTCTTGACTAGAAGGTAGACACTTTGGATTAGGAGGTCCAAGGTACTTAATATATTTCAAAATAAATGAATGATATATAAAAAACCCCTTAGCCTTAATACTATCTAGATTAAACAAATTCCCATAATCATTTTTTAGTTTTGGTTTTAAAACATTTAATATAGAAAATTTATCTATATTTTCCATAAATTAACCCAAATAAGCATCTATCAGCTCTACATATTTACTTGAACAAATGCCCAAGAAAGTTTCAGATTGTATGGTGTTATTATTTATTTTATCAATCCTGTTTAAAAAATATTACTCATTATTATCAAAAGGGTCTTTAGATTCATGAAAAATATCACACGAAAAATTTCTAGGTTGAGTTGATACTTTTCATTTCTAAAAAAAAACGAGCTCTTTACTCTTATATCCTAAATTAAAAATCAATTTACCATTATCCACATTAATTATATCTCCTCCAGTGGAAAGGAAGGTCCTAGAAATAATGATAGGGAATTCTTTATCACACTCCATAATAAGTATAAGGAAATCAATAGGTAAAAACAGTTTCTTAACCCCAACTATCATATCATCAACTCTTCTTATAGGGTTGGAAATAGAGAAGCATGCTAATTAAAAAACACTGTTATTGGGAAAAGGATCGCCCAATTTTAACTTCATAAACAATGAGTGTGGAATAAGTATGATACTATCCCCAAGGTCACAAAGATAGTTGAAATGACCATTATTTCTAAAATAATACAAAATAACAAAACTACTAGGATATTTGAGCTTATGTGGTATCATATTCTGGAATATAGCACTACACTCCATAGTTAAACTATAAGTATAAAAATCATCAATGGTTTTATTATTTGAAATATTTTTTTAAGAATTTTAAAATATGAAGAAGCCTAGATTAAATCTTTTAGAAAATGGATAATAATGTGAATATTTTTAAACAGATTTAGAAGTTTGAGAATTTCATATTCATGTTGATTCTTATAAAATATTTTGGGAAAAGGAATGTGTGGAGAAAAATTATTTAAAATTGTAGGCATCCATTTAGGCTCTTTCTCAATATTTTCCTCCACTTTATTTTCATAGTTTTTGACTCCTTTTCATTTTTCTTAACATGTGATATAGAAGGGTTTTCATAAATTTCAATGTGGCTATCCAGATTTCTAGTTTGAGATATTTCAATGTTTGAGTTATCATCCTCTTTTAGATTTTCAATTATAGTGGGTTTGGGATGCCTAGGTGCTTCTTGGTTATTCTTAAGACCACTCCTAGTAGTGATAACCATAATATTTTACCTAGGATTGAATTTAATTATGATAGGTAATTTCCCTTTCTCTCTTTGATTCATACCCCTAGAAAGTTGGACCATTTGAGTTTCCAAAATTTTCATCCTAGCATAAAATTTAATTTTATCAGAATAATAATGATATTTTTTGTTTATTAAACTGAGTCTTGAATTTTTCATCTCGTGAATCCATTCTATTTAAAATTTGGTCAATCTTAGAGAACATTTGGCCCTCAAGGTTCCCTTAATAATTAGAAGGTTATTCCCTTGGTTGATTTTGGTAAGGCTACCTAGGATGCTATTGGAAAACATGGGGTATAGTAGGTTTGAAAACCCCCTACCCATTCTAAGAAATATGGGGATGATTTATATAATATTGATTGTAATTATTTGACAGAGTATCATCCCTTGGTTGTAGCCTAGGTGCATAATCAGAAAAGTTAGCATTATCAGGTTGTTTGGTGAGAATATCAAAATTGGGATAGCAAGAGTTGGAATGGACATACATGCCACTATAGCGGGACTTCTTCCAATGTGAATTTTGATCATTATAATTATAATACTCAACAAAATTGACTTCAACTTGTTGAAAATTTTTATTCTATTTTCTAACTATTTCCCTTCTCCAAGAACACTTATGTGGAGAATTTTGTGCATGTGTGTTGAATATTTCCTTCAATTATTTAGTTATCTTATTAATAAAATATTCTTCAGATTCTTTATTAACTAATTTATAATGATATAGGGTGAGGATATTGTAAAATGTATCCATAAAGAATTGTGGTGTGCACTGATGATTTGGACACTATCTAAGAAGACCCCTAAATTTATCCCATACCTCATAGAACATATCACCCTCATCTTGAAGAAAACTAGTAATATTATACCTTATCTCAATTTTCATTCTTCTTGGATAAAACTTCATCTCAAAGGAATTAAAGATTTTATCCCATGTACTAAAACTTTTCTCATCCATTTTTTGAAACCACATTCTAGAATTTCACTTTATACAGAATGGAAAATCTCTAAGTTTCAACTCCTATTCACTCAATCCTCTAAAAGGAAGTTGTTACACCACACAATAGAAGTATCTAATGAAGTCCAAAGAGTATTCATTAGGAAGTACATTATATGATAGAAACATGGAAACATGAGATTGTTTAATTTCATATTTTTGAGCCACAGGAGTGTGCCTAATACATGATGGATTACTAGAAAATTTTTTCACATAAAAATACTTAAGGATCAACCTCTCTACTAGAACATTACTAAGAGGTTGTGAATTCAGATCTTTTTTTTGAACATTTTTCATAATTTATATATTTCTTTCCATTTTAGACTTTTTTTCTTTTAAATAGTTGAGTAGTGAATTTTTAACTATTAGATAAAAGGTTCTAGTTTCTCAACTTTTGATCTAGTGTGCTTGAACACACATATTCAAGATTAAGTTCACACTAAGTTTTAGATTTTATAATTTTCTAATTTTTTTCAAAGTTGTTTTCTATTAAAAAATCATGAATTTTTTAGTCGATTATTTGAAATTTTTAAAAGTTTTCTTGAAGTTTAATTTTTTGCTTGGTCACTCGTGTCATCCCCAGAAACAGTGCCAAAATTTGAAGCAAGTGTCACTACACACTACTGGAAAACTAACCTTTACCAACGGTTTGGAACCGTTGGTATAGGCCTCCAAACCATTGCTATAGCCTATACCAATGGTTTGTACGGGGGTGCGGGGGGGGGGGGGGGGCTGTAAGAGGGTGCGGGGGGCTGTACGGGGGTGCGAGGGGCTGTACGGGGGTGGCGGGGGGCTGTACGGGGGTGGCGGGGGGCTGTACGGGGGTGGCGGGGGGCTGTACGGGGGTGCGGGGGGCTGTACGGGGGTGCGGGGGGCTGTACCGGGGTGGCGGGGGGCTGTACGGGGGTGGCGGGGGGCTGTACGGGGGTGGCGGGGGCCTGTACGGGGGTGGCGGGGGGCTGTACGGGGGTGCGGGGGGCTGTACGGGGGTGCGGGGGGCTGTACGGGGGTGCGGGGGGGGGGGGGGGGGGCTGTACGGGGGTGCGGGGGGCTGTACGGGGGTGGCGGGGGGCTGTACGGGGGTGGCAGGGGGCTATACGGGGGTGTCGGGGGGCTGTACGGGGGTGTCGGGGGGCTGTACGGGGGTGGCGGGGGGCAGTACGGGGGTGGCGGGGGGCTGTACGGGGGTGGCGGGGGGCTGTACGGGGGTGGCGGGGGGCTGTACGGGGGTGCGGGGGGCAGTACGGGGGTGCGGGGGGCTGTACGGGGGTGCGGGGGGGGGGGGGGGGGGGGGGGCTGTACGGGGGTGCGGGGGGGCTGTACGGGGGTGCAGGGGGCCGTACGGTGGTGGCGGGGGGCGGTACGGGGGTGGCGGGGGGCAGTACGGGGGTGCGGGGGGCTGTACGGGGGTGCGGGGGGCTGTACGGGGGTGCGAGGGGCTGTACGGGGGTGCGGGGGGGGGGGGGGGGGGGGCTGTACGGGGGTGGCGGGGGCCTGTACGGGGGTGGCGGGGGGCAGTACGGGGGTGCGGGGGGTTCTCCGGGGGTGCAAAGGCCATCCCATTGATTACAAAAGTGAAAAATAAAAGTGATAACATCTAATTAATACATATTTCTTTTATCGATACCATACAGAAATTTATAAAAAATATATTAATAATACATAATCTATAATATCAGATTTATTGATCAGTTGGAATTAGTTCGACTTTTTCAAATGTAGAATCATTCAAGATTATCTGATCAAAAACTCAATATGTGTATAAAATATTTAAAAGACCACCATGGATGGTAATAATTCATTACTTAAATGAATAAATACAGTACATCAATGTCAACCCTACCAGTAAAAACAAAAAACATATCTCGTGAATATATGGTGCGTCACGCGTTGCCATCACTGCTACCTCCTTCTGGTGGGCCAGGTGCCTATAACAAATAAACATTATAAATATTTTAATAACAAAAATAATTTAAATTAAATAAATAAATACAGTATATACCTGCGTCGTATGATCCCCTGTACCATCAGCTCGACGCACATATTCCCGCAGTGCTCTAACCTCAGCTGTCAATTGCGCATTTGTCTCCTCGGAAGCGCGCAGCCGTGCCTCAAAATCTGACATCTGCTGTGTCATATGAGCAACAGCAGGACCGACAACCGCAGCGCGTGACACTACAGAACGAGGAATCCCTGCTCCATAGGTCAAACTATAGCCATGCCCGTCCCGACCAATAATGCGATGAAAGATCTCATCCCGTCGCATGGGAAGCTGTCGCTGGTCCTCTGGCAGATGTTCTAACTCAGCTTCAAATTGATCCTGTGAAATATTTAAATATATATAAATATATATATGTTAATATATAGATTTATGTAATTATTGGTAAGTACAGACACTTACTATCAATGCTGCAACCTCTGGATCATTGCGATCACGAGTCCTTATCCACACCGACATTTTATCAGTTGCTGCACCTTGCCCTCGCAACTGTATACTAAAAGAATATAAACACAAAACCATATTAATTAATAAATTAAAAAATGAATAATATATACCTCATGTCGGATCTGAGACACGTGACGAGTCCCGAGCCTGTGAGCTGGTCCCTGCAACGCTCGATTCTCCGAATGGCGTGTTGACACCTCCTACATTCAATTCATTCAAATTTCAAACAAATCACATATTCTTGAAAATATATATACAGCAAAATAATTAATATACAAACCGCAACACCCTCAGTAGACCAATATGCAACCAAGTCACGCCACTGAGCTGGGAGGACACCTCTCGGGACTTTTTCCAAAATGTCAAGGGCACCCACATTTGGTATCTAGTGGTCCCTCTTCACTTTGCCTTTATAATCTTTCCACAGCTTACGACATTTGCTCATACACACCGGCCGAAACTCTTCAGGGCATACTTTCAAATTTTGCTATAATGAAAATAATCAAACATATTAGTATTATTTATAAATAGAAAATAAAGTAAAATTATTTTCTTACCTGAACCTCCCTCCATAGACGATCTAATGTGTCCTGAGGGATAGAAGCCCAATCACGCGTGGTCAATGGAAATCGATGTGGGTCACGTATGATATGACCCACCTGACGAATAAATGCCGGGGCATTCGGTCCCACGGGATAAAATACCTCATCAAATGAAACATCTATCGTCGTGTCGGAATTCCATGATAATATGCCACGACCAGGGCCTCTCCTGCGAGAGGAAGAAGCAGCCGAGTCTGATCCTGTTGAAAACAATTTTATATATAAATTGACAAATGTTATATATATATATATATGTCAATTACATAAAAAATATAGACAATGACATTCAAACATACCTCGACCCTGAGACGTAGATGCCTCAGATGGATGATGTGGATTTTCTGCCTCTTCCCCTGACATGTCTGCAGTCATACAAAATATCAGTAATGAGTCCAAAGTGTTTAAAAGATAAATTGGATTGTTCTTAATAAATCAAACTTGTACAACTGTTAATCAAACAAAAAATGGATTGAATAATTAGTTGTGAATGAATTTTAAAAAATCAGAAAGTTAATCAACCTAAATATTTATGACTGAATTAACTTACAAAAGTGAGGATTAAAACTTATAAGGATTTATAAAATGATTAGATAATTTATGATATCCTAGGACATTCTACTGAATAGCGGGAAACCAATTATACCTTTCATTAAGCATGCAAATCGACCGTTTCTACTTCAACAGCCGCTCTGACCCAATAAATATCTTCTTCACGTTGAAATATGGTATGTTGATCAAGTTGTTGGTAAACAAACGGAACAGTCTCGGGTTCATCTTCTTCAAATAAAAACACTCCTCGCCGAGACATTTTGACAACAACTTGCCAACTTGGATCCGAAGGCAAAGTAACGAAGAATACTTGTTCCGCTTGTGATGTCAAAATGAAAGGTTCATTCTCAACTCGTTCATTATTTCTGTATAACATATAGTTAAAATTCACCAATGAAAACTGATATTGATCGACTTTACATCCACGCACTGGATCAACCCAATTACACTTTAACAATATGTAATTCAAACCGTGTGTGTATACAACTTCAATGATGTCTATCAATTGACCATAGTAATAATCAGAATCGAAAAAGGGACAACCGATGCCACTGTTTTGTGTTGCTCGTTTGTCGTCAACATCTTTAATGCGAAATTGAAAACCATTAGCATCAATAGCTTTATAACGACGAGCCGTTATAGATGGACCCTCAGCCAGTTGGATAAATACTTCAGGTAGCGTGGGGTCCCCTAACTCCCTCAGCTTACGAACCTACATAATTTATAAAAATCAATACTGATATATGCAGAAAGAATTAGTTTAATACTTCACTCATAATGAAAATAAATTTATACATACATAATCCTTGAACCAATCATGAAATGCCGCATAATGAGATTGTTGAATTTGCAACTCAGTCGCACGATGCATCTCTTCTTTTATCTCATTAATGTTTTTCCTGCAAATTATTACGCGATGTTTAAAAGATCAACTTATGCAAAGAAAAAATGTAAAAGTTATACAAGCACATTGATAAGATACTTACTGCATTAATGGTGCAACTGATGGAGTATTGAACAAGATATATCGATGTGCCTGTATCCACTCGATGTTGTCCATATCAAATGTGGTTCCTTCTCCAACTGGACCATCATGAATCCGAGAGGGCTTATCTAATTTTGTTTCAACATCCGTAAGATATTCTGCACAAAAGGTAGTACACTCATCCATCAAATAACCATTGGCTATTGATGCCTCTGGACGAGCTCTATTGCGTACAAATCTTTTCAATGTACTCAAATACCGTTCAATAGGATACATCCACCTGAATTGCACTGGACCAGCAGCCATTACTTCATCAGTTAGGTGCACTGTCAAGTGGACCATAACATCGAAAAATGAGGGGGGGAAAAGTTTCTCAAAGTGACAAAGCGTAAGTACAATTCGGTCCTGCAAACTTTTTAAATCACTCATTCGTTGATTTCTTAAACAAAGCTGTCTAAAAAAATTACTCATCTCAATCAAGGGCTGAACAACATTGGGGGATAAACAATCACAAATTGCGATTGGAATCAACTGCTGAAGTAATATGTGATTGTCATGACTTTTCAACCCTTGCAATGTCTTGCTCGTCAGATTCACACACTTTGAAATATTAGAAGAGTAACCATCAGACACCTTGACCATCTTCAAAATGGAAAGAAATGTCTCTTTCTCCTCTGTAGTCATCGAATACTGTGCAGCAGGCATATATGCCTTGTTTCCCTCAGCTAACTGTAAATGCAACTGTTTCCTTAAACCCATTTCTTCCAAATCACGGCGTGCATTAACATGGTCCTTTGACTTTCCACTGACACCTAAAATGGTCCACAATATGTTATCACAAACATTTTTTTCAATGTGCATGACATCCAAATTATGCCTCAACATGTTAGTTTTCCAATACGGAAGACTATAAAAAATACTTTTCTTTTTCCAATTGTGACTGCGCTGCCTACCCGCAGCACGAATATTACGTACTGGAGGAGCCACCAAATCCTGAATTTCATATACCGTGCGGATGTTTTCTTCCTCAATCTGCGATAACATTTCGACTCCTGTCATGATCTTTGGTGCTGGGCTGAACTCTCTAGAACCATCAAATGCCACTCTGTCCTTTCTGAACCTGTGCTGGGGAGGGAGAAAACGCCTGTGACCCATGTATGCCCATTTTTTGGAATGTTTAAGCCATACAGATTTTTTACTTTTATTGCAACAAGGGCAAGCAAATTCCCCTTTCGTACTCCAGCCTGATAAATTTGCATAAGCTGGGAAGTCATTGATTGTCCACAATAAAGCTGCATGCAGTTTGAACATTTCATTCGTTTCGCAGTCATAAGTCATCACACCATCGCCCCAAAATTCATTCAACTCATCAATCAATGGCTGAAGGTAAACATCAATCTTATCCCCCGGACTTTTAGGTCCATCAATAAGAGTGGAAAGTAATATAAATTGTTGCTTCATACAAAGCCACGGAGAAAGATTATATGGAACCAACACCACGGGCCATGTGCTATGAGTTGCACCAACCATAGACTTGAATGGATTGAAACCATCTGCTGCCAATCCCAATCGGACATTACGAATATCTTTAGCAAAGTCGGGATGTCTCTTATCAAAATCCTTCCATGCATGAGAGTCTGCCGGGTGGGTTAACATGTCACTTTCATGAACTCTTTTTGCATGCCATCTCATTAAATTAGAAACTTTAGATGACATAAGAAATCTTTTCAACCTCGGTTTAAGGGGAAAGTAATGCATTTGCTTTACGGCAATCGGTTTCCCCTGTATCGCAATCTGACTTTGATGAGTCTTATTTCCCCTGTTCTCTTTCCACCTGGAAGCGCCACAAACCGTACAAATATCCAAATGAGCAGTTTCATTTCTAAACAACATACAGTTGTTTGCACATGCATCTATAGTCTCATATGTAAAACCTAAGTTCTCTGTCAACTTACGAGCATAGTAATACGACTCAGGAATCTTAGCGTCGACAGGAAGAACTTTTTTCAATAAAACCAAAAGCATGTCGAATGATGTGTCTGACCAATTATTCAAAGTCTTCAAATGCAACAACTCCACGATAAACGACAGTTTATTGTAAGAAGTACATCCAGGATATAATTCTGTTTTCGCATCATCAAGTACTTCATAAAACCTCCTCGAATCACGATCTGCACCAGAGCGAAGATTTATCTCACCGATCTCAAGATTCTGGATGTCAATGCCTTCAGGATCAAACCCACGTACCATTTCAGTAAGCATTTCATGCATTGGATCAGTCATCCTTGCATCAACATCCATCTGAGCTGCATCTGTATTTTGACAACGAACATATTCTTCTCCATGACGAGTCCAACTCTTATAATTTTTCAGAAATCCATTAAAGAAAAGGTGCTCCCTCACAGTATCTCGTGTGAATTGATATCTGTTAGCACATTTTATACATGGACAACTAATATAGTCACTTTCAAATCCTCTCGTGAAGTCAATAAACTGCATAATTCCATTGAAATATTCTCTAGACGTTCGATTTGGAAGATCAATCCAACTCTTATCCATAATAATATCTGTATAACAAACATTTACACAATACTTATTACATTTACATTTTTCAAATCAACTATATTCAAAATAAATATTAACCATTTGTTTATGAACCATTGATAAAATAATAATGTAACTGAAAGCTCATGTTACCTGATTGAGCTACAAACCTGAAAGGGAGGGGAGCCGAAGGCGGTGCTGCAAGGGAGAGGAGGCAGCGAAGGGGAGCCGGAGCCAAAGGCGGTGCGGCAAGGGAGGGGACAGGCGGCGGCGGCGGCGGGGAGCTGGAGGAGAGGAGGCGGTGAGGGGACGGGGGACGGGCAGCGAGGGGGGGGGGTGTCCGGGGTCGGGTGGGCTGTCCGAGGTGCGGGGAGGGGTGTCCGGGGTGTCGGGGGCCTGTCAGGGGTGCAGGCAGGGGTGTTCGGGGTGCGGGGGTGTCCGGGGTGCGGGGGAGGGGGGGCTGTCTGGGGTGCAGGGGGGCTGTCGGGGGTGCGGGGTGGGGTGTCCGGGGTGCGGGGGGCCTGTCCGGGGTGCGGGGGGGCTGTCCGAGTTCGGAGGGGGGGGGGGGGTGTCCGAGTGCGGGGGGGGGGGGGGGGGGGGGGCTGTCCGGGGTGCGGAGGGGCTGTCCGGGTTTGGAGGGGGGTGTCCGAGTGCAGGGGGGGCTGTCCGGGGTGCGGGGAGGCGTCCGGGGTGCGGAGGGCGGTCCGGAGTGCGCGGGGGGGGGGGGGGGGGGGGCTGTCCGGGGTGCGGGGGGCAGTCCGGAGTGCGCGGGGGGGTGCTGTCCGGGGTGAGGGGAGGCGTCCGGGGTGCGGGGGGCGGTCCGGAGTGCGCGCCGGGGGCTGTACGGGGTGCGGGTGCCGTCCGGGGTGGGGGGGGGGAGGGCCGAGAGGCCGGAGGGCGGCGGCCGGAGGCCGGAGGGCGGCGGCCGGAGGCCGGAGGGCGGAGGGCGGCGGCCGGATGGCAGGCGGCGGGGGAGGCCGGGCGGTGGGGGAGGGCGGGCGGCGGGGGAGGCCGGGCGGCGGGGGAGGGCGGGCGGCGGGGGAGGCCGGGCGGCGGGGGAGGGCGGGCGGCGGGGGAGGGCGGGCGACGGGGGAGGCCGGGCGGCGGGGGAGGCCGAGCGGCGGGGGAGGGGAGGGAGGCGCGAGGGAGGGCAGCGAGGGAGGGAGGGGGTTAGGGCGAGGGAGATCGAGGGCACGGGGGGGGGGGGGCAGAAACCCCCCGAATTTTTTTAGGCAGGTTAGCGACCGCCATTGGCGGTCGCTAATGGTGAGCTATAGCGACCGCCAATGGCGGTCGCCCGAGTCTGGGGGGCTCCAATGCCCCCTTTTCTAGTAGTGAAATTAGGATTTTTATAGGGGAATGACATTCTGATTAACATAGATCAAAACAATCACATCCTAATCAAAACAATGTCCATGTATAAAGTTTTTTTATAGAAATAAACTTTTATAAGGTATAATTGGTTTAATGAATTTAGCATCAGTTGTAACCGATGAAAAATTTATCTATAATTTAAATTTTCAAGTCATAGATCCCTATTTAAAGGTAAATACATAGTTATAAGTATACTGACCATAATCAACATGTCATTCTATGTTAAAATAACTATAATAAAATAAAATCATTGGTTTATCACTATTAAAACAAAGTCTTGAATCATATGAATCACAAAGGTATCTAAAATTTCACTTAAAAATATTCATTATATTCTACATGGATTCCATAGAAAATGGATTTTGACTCCAAATGCGTGAGTTACATCAAACCTAATGAAAACTAAAAAGCATTGGTTTTTCCTCCACATGTGTTCAAATGAAAATTCCTAACAATCATCATAAATAATTATTAATATAATGAGTTTGATAATAATATTAAATGAAGTCTAAATGAATGGAATTTTTATTGGATTATCAAGTCAACATTATATACATATTTTCAACATACTACTCCTTAATCTAGCCACACAAGGGAAATCAATATATAGTAATGATTTTTTGAGTGGTTAGTGGTTATTTAAACTATCATGAAAATATTTAGTGGTGTTATAATGAAACACCATATATAGCATTTTTGGCAGCATATTTGTAGTGATTCAGTCATATTTATAAGTAGTTTATAGAAGAGTCCTTTTTCCCATTTGGCGATGGTTTTAATTGAAAAATATTTTATTAAATAATAAAAAAATAAAAATACATGTTAAAAAATTTAGTGGTGCTATTATTTTTTAAAAAATATTTACAAATGAAACTCCCCATAATTTTTTATTGGTTGTTTTGATGAACTATGGTTGCCTTAAACTTCCACTAAAAAAACTTAAATAGTAAAATATAATTTAATTAAACATAATTCACTTTAAAAAAACAATGTATTCAAGAAAAATATACAATTGTAATATATATGACATATATATATATATATATATAGTATTCAACAATTATCCATTACACATTTAGTTATCATCAATATATAAACAATTTTATAAGTCCAACATGCATCCGTCCTCAACCCACCACCTCTATCACTCCACCAATTCCCTCACTATCTAGCCACCACTATCGCTATCTTAGGTATCAACCTACATGAAACCCATAAAATCACCATCAAAGTAACTAAAAAACTAGACATAAATAAAAACAAATAAAATCAATAAGAAACATTTACAGTTGAATTTAATAGAATGTTTACCTAATATATCAAAAAAATTATAATTCACCGTGACTACCCTCTGAAGAGTTTCATGGATCAGAAGGCTTACCCCTCACCCACTGTTATCATCCATTTCTTAAAATAAAACTAGAACATTTAATAAAAGGAACAAAAAATACAATAGGTTCACTAAATATAAAAAATAACAAAAATATTCAATAAAATCGGGACATTGAACTCTATTTTATTTTATTTTTAAATTATGTAATTTCATTAAATGTTAATAAAATATTTATAAGTTAAAATACCTAAAAATTAAACCATATCATGTTATAGTCAGAAAAATTCATTTGTTTTGAATAAAAAAAATATACATTTCAATAAAATCATGAATTTCAAATCCATATTAAGTGCAACAAGTTAGTAATCTAACTCATTCTATGATATCCCAAGAAACCTCATGTTTCAATCAACATGCTATATATATATATAACCAATTAACCATTGAATTTCATTCTACATTTTCAACATACTAAATACATAGTATAAAATATATCCATGAAATCATATCAATGTTTTAAAAAAACATGTAATTAGAAATAAATATTCACTTGTTGAAATCACAATCAATTAATATAAAAAAAATGGTTATAAAAACAATGAAATGTGATGTCATATCAATAATCAAAAAATAGAAAACAACATATCACTCATTATACATGGAATAATAAACCAATTTCATAAAAAAAACCAATTAATAAATAAACAAATAATATTATATATAAAGAAAATGGGCTAACTAAAAATAAAAAATAGTAGGCAATATCTCACAATGAAGAAAAGTTGAGCAAATAAACCAACTAGAGAAAAATGAGTTAATAATTGTGAATCAAAGTAATATAAATTCCAAATATGCCTTAGTAAATTATCAATGTTGAAACAAAAATTAGATAGATAGACATTTATGAAGAAAATTTATTCATATAAGACATTTGATACTTTCATTTCAGACACAATTATCATGAATTGAGCTTTAAATTTATGTATGTATGATGAGATATAAAACTAGAAATTCCCTGAGGCACAATGTATACCATCCTCTAGAATTTTTAAAGTAATACATTCTTCATTATCAACCACCCATGATATAATATTTTCCTACAAGACTTATATAATTTCACCTTCTCTTTCTACCATGAAATTTATTTTTATGCTTCCCAGTTAATGACACTACTTGATCCCCCAACAGATGGTGTAATGGTAAAGGATGACTGTGAAATACAAAAACCATTTTATATGGTTAGTGTTGAACTCATCCTCTATACATGCCTAGGATGATCCTTCTCTAAATTTGGTATAACTGAATCATTTTTGGAAACTGATGATGTTTGTGTGGGGTTCACATACCAAGATTATTAAATTTTATCTAGTAAAGAATAATGGTACAAAACACGCAATATGAGCATAAAAGTAAGGTAAATTAAAAATTTTATTACTGGATTGGAGTCATGAAATCAAATATAGTGAAGCACCACCTAGTTATCAACCCAAGGATCTAGTGTGAATTAAATAAGCATGATAAATAAAAATCCAAACCATACATGGTTTTACTTTTATCTAATGAATGTTTCTCTCATTGGTAGAGACTTTTGCTTGAAGGAACAAAATCCATAATCTTCTAGATCATCCAAACATTCTTAAAAATATTTATTGATCATTAAACTTTGAAATCAGGTTGCTATCATGGAGAATCAAAGGCTCTTCCGACTTTAACTTGATTTCATAAGAATTATTTCTTGGACCCAAGAAGAAGTTCTTGGAACAGGTTGCCTAGAATATGTTCATCTCTATAGACCTGAGAGAGATGAGAGATACTCTATCAAAATCATGGTAGGAATAGTGCCTCAAATTAGGGTTTAATTTTTTACTTTTATAATTAGTTTTAAGTTATGAAAATTTCACATTGGCCCTTCATTAAGTCAACCCTTCCAAATTAAACAATATTAAACACTTATGACCAAGTGAAAATGTCAAAAACATCATAAATGTTTTATCACATATTTATAACATTAAAATATGGTATGCGACAAAATAAAAGTCATTAACTCAACCATTCTCTCCCACAAATTTTAAACAAACCTTAAATAAATATTCATTCATAATTTTTTTCTTTTGTATTCACTTAAAACTTTGTGAATACCTAGAATAAATAAATTTAACACTTTCTATTATAAACTAAAATAATAATTAATTAATTTTTTTTCTTGTAATAATTCAAACTTGGACTTAATTAGACCCCCATTATGGGTCCCACAATGTCATAAACTCAAATTTATTATAATTGGACAAGCTTTTGAATATTCTTTCTGTGTGAACCTATAGTCCCCTATCATGATAGTAGTGAGTCATACTCATATAACAAAAGTGGTATCTAGAAACACATCATAGACCATAAGTAGATAAGGTTTAGTTAAAGAAAAGACAACCACCTACAAGTGTGCTCTTTGTAATATAATCTATTTGTCTCATGATATCTCACAAAGAAGGATTCATAATTTGTGTCACCATACATACCTTCTTTATTTAATATTTTAATAACCATTACCGATGGGATTACCTTCTTCTACCATATATATTTATTTAATAAAGGTACATATATCCTTATTAACTGGGCTTGATATATCTATTCTACTGCTTAGAATCTTCAACTTTTATCTTGACCATTCAATCAATTATATATCACTAATGATGCACCTTGATGCAAGCTGGATCTCTATAAACATAAATATAATGCTTTTAATTTCACATAAAAGTACAAAATAAAATTATGCACATTGATAACAACTTCTTGTCTTGAAAAAAAAAACACATTTTCATAGATAGAAACATCTAATGACACCCAAAACATGTGATGTTCCTATTGGCGGGTCAGTCCTCATGATCTCCCCTACTCGATTTCACTTAGTGGGGACTTAATGAAAAGAAGTCTCAATGATTATGAGACCCCCATCAATTTATAGTCAAATTTTTTTTATACCATCATTATAATGTATCTATACCATAAGACACATGTTTAAGATTATTTTCATATGAATTTTCCCTTAAGATTAGTGTACACACCTGAGTGGCGATGTGAATTAGGTGTTTCCTATTTCTTACAAGTTACCAATTCTTACTTTAAACTATAACACCCAATGATTATGAAGTTATGTTTTCAGTTACAGAAGTTGGATATATTTTAAACATAACCAATAAATCAATCCAAATTCAATTTAAATATAGAAAATAAAGTGATCATGTGGTATTTACAAGGTTTGGTATTAAGAACTACTCCTAGCCTTGATTGGTTATTCACCCCAATCAAATATTATTCACTATAATAAAATATTGACTATAATGGTTGGTTCTCTACATACCTTTATAATATCACTATGTATAAACTTATCTTCTTCTCATTGGACTTCCAAAAACAACTTTAAACTGAATTCATAGAGTTTCACTATGATCTCCCTATATATCTGGAATTCCATAGGTTATATTGATTCTCTCCATAAATATTAAAGTGTTCCTTTTAGATAATTATTTAATTAAATCTATGATAATCACATGGATGTACCCAAATCCACAAAATAATTTCTTTCCAACTCAACAAATATGATTATGAATGCCAACAATTATTCAAAAACAATTCATACAACTTCATCTCATCCCAAAACTCACATTCACAAAATATTTCTTAGAATTTTCTCACTGGCTATACTCAATCAAAATTCAAGGTATTAAACCTACTAAAGATAATCAGTGAAACTGCATGCATATTGGCCTTGTCATCCTCTTCATCTTTATATTATTTATGTAACTCTAGTTCTACAACACAAATTATCACAGAAACTGCTTCTTATTCTCAACTTCCATAGCATTAGTTATCATAAGATCCTATTATTTCTTAATATTCGATACCCAATATATCTTCCTTTCAGTTCAGTATCATATCCACCTTGGTGTTCTTTCTTGAGAGTTTTATAGTTTTTCTCAACTCACTTCTCTTAGAGTTATTTACTCGAACAAATAACTTATTTCTATCTATTTTTATTTTTATATATTGGTCACCATCATTTTATTTTCCTATATTTTCAAATATAGAGAATCTCCCATCAAATAATTGGTTTTTTTATCTAATTCGCCTTTTCTCTTACCTTTTTTGTACATGGGAGTTCCCCCATGATCCTCAAATTATTTTTGTCTCCTCAATCACTATATCTTATATAATGATATGAGTGTCATTGATTTCTCTTTGTATTTCTTGTTTTTCTCTCATCCAATAGATATTACAGACACTTCTATCAGTATTCTTGAGTTTTTCCTCTTCTTCATCTTGAAACACACATAAGATCTTCAAAATAACTCAACAACTGAAATCATTAGTCACTTAATAACACTAAAACATTTTATTAAACTCAATATCTTTATATTTAATCACATTAACTTATCGAATTATATTTTATAGTTTTTATTGAAAAGTTCTTATAAAACTTTCCATTTATGATGTGTATTTCTTAATAATTGTTTTCGTAATTCTTTATTTTATCACACTAGACTCATGCATATAATATATTGAATGGTATTGATAATTATGATATGGATTCATTAAGGTAATATTATAAAATAATAATTTTATGTTAATAAAAACAAATAGGAATCTTTATAAGGATAATGATTCTATGGTTTAATTCAAACTTTAAGGTTGTGTTTCATATGATGAAATAATTTTGATGGAAGATGAATATAAATAGAAATAGAAAATGAATGGTTAAAGGAAAGTAAATAAGGAATTTAAAAACATGTTTATCATGATAAATTTTTTTAATGGAATGTTAATATTATTTCATTTCGGAAAAATCAAATATTTTTGAAAGAGATCAAAAAAGTCATTTTCTTCCTCACACATCTCATTGGTTCTACATTACCATAGTCCCTTGTTGATTTCAAAACTCCTCACCACTGTCAAAATAGTCCAAAATTTTACCAAAAGTGGCATGTATGTCTCTAAGAACAAATTTTTAGACTATATCTAGAAAATGAATCTTAGAAATTTATATAACATACATGGTTCGACCATGGATATTTTATTTTATTATCATTGTGATCAAAAGAGAGTTTGTTTAAATCTTCAATAAGTACATATTTTTATTATTACATGTTAGGAAGGGGATGTGAAAAACATATGAAATAATTAAATCATATTTTTTATGAGTATTTCATAAATCATTAATTGCAGAATAGGTACTCTAAATACATAAAATATGTCAAAAGAATATGACCAATAAAAATTAAGCGAAATCAAATAAAAATAACATTTTAAAATATTTAATGTGTACTTATCAAATAAATATTATAAATTAAGTGTCATAAAAAATTGTATCATTTAGATTTTAATGTTCCTATTTTTTGACCAAATTATTGTGAAATCATAAAGATCACATCATAAAGATTACAGATCAAAGTAGTCAAAATATTGGTCAAACTTTTGATGTTTTTAGTGTTTTTTTCAATCATCACTATATATTTTTATATATATAGAGAGATAGAGATGAAAGGATTTAAACTATATTAAAATGCACATAGAGTTTCCAAAAAATAAAATGTCCATAAAAAACTTGACCTCCACTCTAGGTGGTTGACTATCAAACTCTCCCTTCAACTTGAGTGAGAAAGATAATTAAATTAAAAATTATCCAAAAATTCATATATTTACAATTCAATTAAATTACAGTCAAAATATTTGAAATATAATCACAAAAATAAATCTTTCAAATATTATTTTGTTCGAAATCTAGTACATTTCAAATAAAGTGATATTGAATATTAATGTGAATAAATCTACCATAAGGAATATGATTTTTATACAAAAGAATGATATTATGATTATCATAGATCAAAACATTCTTGTCCTAATGAAAATAGATTCCATGTATAAAATTTTTCATTGAAATAATATTTTTACATGGTACACCTTCTTAAATGAATTAAACATTAGTTATAATTAATGAAACACTTATTCACTACTATAGATAAGAGCTTTATTAATGCCATGAATTACCTTTATCAGTGCTAAAAAATCACTGATGTTGTATGTGTATTTAAAATATAATGATTTTTATCAGCACTAAAAAGATCACTGATAAAATAACCTTTAATCAATTCCAAAAGAAAAATTAATAAAGTGGTCCCTTTATGAGTGTTGTTTTAGCACTCATAAAGAGGGAATTTTATCAGTGATTTTTTTAGTGATGATAATAAAAACTTTTATAAGTGCTAGAAATAGTAAAGATAAAATCTAAGTTACACCAGTGTACTGCTATAATTTTCAACACACTTCAACAAAAAATATAGAATTGAATTTGAATTAAATATACATCAAAACACAAAAAAACTGTACAATGTTTATTAAAGTATCGATTTTGAAACCCAAATCAGATAAAAGGATACGCATGAAGCAAAGAAATTAATGTAAGACATTTGATACTTCCAATTCACTCAAAATTTTCATGAATTGAGCTTAGGATTTATGTATTTAGTATGATATATCAAACTAGAAACTCCCTCAAGCACAATTTCCATCATCATCAAGAATGAAAAAACTAATATTTTCTTCATTACCAACCGCCAATGATCCTATATTTGACTATAGGAATCCTATTCTTTTACCTTTTATTTCAACCTTGAAATTTATTTTTACACTCCCTAGTTAATGAAAATGTTTAATTCTCCAACATATGGTGTAACGGTAAATGATGAATGTGACCTACCAAAACCATTTGATGGGGTTGGTCCAAAACTCATCCCCTTCACATGCCTATGATTATGCTTCCCTAAAACTAGTGAAATTGCATCATTTTGGGAAAGTAATGATGATTGTATAGGGTTCACATCCCAAGATTCTTTATTTTTTTCATGTAAATATTGTTGGTATCAGTCAAACAATGTGATGATAAAATCAGGAAAAATAAAAATTTTAACTACTGGATTGAGGTCGTGACATTGACTTCAGAAAAATTACAATCGATTATCAACCTGATAATCATGTATGAATTAATTTAGCAGGATAAATAAAAATTTAAACTATACCTATTTCGATTTTGATCCAACATGGGTTCCATTCACTTCTTGATATCATCACTTAAATGAACCGAAGTCAAAACCCTCTAAATCATCCACAGATGCTTGAAAATATTTCTTGGTCATTGACCTTTTAAATAAAGGTTATATCAGGGAGAATCTAAGACTCTATCCATGTCAAATTGATCATGCGAACACCATTTATTTGATTTGGTAAGGTGTTCTTGGATCAGGGTGCTTGGAACCTCAATTTCTCTCACTAGAGCTTAAGAGAGATGAGAGAGAGGCTCTCTAAATCATGGGAGGAATAGTGCCATCAATTAGGGTTTAATTTTTACTTATATAAGTAGGTTTAACTTATGAAAATTTCACTTTGGCCATTATTTAATTTAACCCTTACAAATTAAACCATATTTGACACTTATGACCATTTGAATGTGTCACATGAATCCTAAATATTTTATCATGCACGTGTAACATTAAAATATGTTACATGTTAAAATATGATCCATTAACTCAAAAAATCTCTCTTATAAAATATTAAATAAAATTTGAATAATTATCCATTCATTAAATATTTTTATTTTTTATTCCCTTAAGACTTGTGAATACCTAGAGTAAATAATTTTAACACTTGTTATTCTAAACTTAAATAATAAATTTTTTTTTTATTTCTTATGATCATTCAAACTCAGACATATCTCAACCCCATCATATGGCTCACAATTTCTTAAGTTCCAATTAATTATAATTGGCCAATATTTTGAATATGCTTTGTATGTGATACTCTGGGACTCTATCTTGATAGTAGTGAGTCATAATAATAAACCAATAGTAGCATCTAGTAACACATCATTTAATTTAAGTATATAATGTTACTTTATAGTAATGAAAACCTCCAATGAGCATTCTCTTTGTAGTAGAATCTATTTGTCTCATAATATCCCATAAAACAAGATACATCACTTGTGTCACCATCCTTACTTTATTTATTCTTTTAATGACCATTCTAGAAAGAATTTCCATCTTATAATGTGGCCATGAATTGAATAAAGGTATTTCCACCCTGATCAACAGATCCTGAGATATCTTATCCTCCACTTAGAAGTGACAAGTCCCATTTTGACCATTCAATCAATTTCATACCACCGATGACACACCCAAAAAAAGCTACCTATCCACGAACATAAGTGAAATAGTCTCTATTTTCATAAAAATATGTGATAAAATAATATTCATTGATAATGACCTCAATTTATGAGGCTAATGCCCATTTTCATAGACAGGAACATCCAATGACACTCGAAACTTGTGGTGTTCCTATTATCTTGTCACTTCTCATGATCTAACTCTACTAGAGATCACTAAGTGAAAATTTAATAAAAATAAGTCTCAATGATTATGAGACCCTAGAATCAGATAGTTAGACATCATTTGTGTCCCATAAAAATGATGTATCTTGACCATAGGACATATGTCTAGGATTACTATTATATTAAATTGAGGTTCTCATTATAGCTAGGAACTGCTATAACCTTTTGATAAGATAAGTAATCCAAGGATGTTACCATTTTAAAAGTGTACACAAAAGTAAAACCATTATTATAGTAAGATAACATCAGGTATAACTCTCTATATACATGATATGTTATTAAAAAAAGTGTTACTGAAGTTGGTTATAGGGTACCCACTTTAAAAACACTCCCACTTTCACCAGAGCCACATTGATAACTATTAACCTGTTATCTCTCACATGATAAGATCACGATTTTACGAAGTAATATCTTTAGTCATTGGTCCTACCATGTTTTCTTATATAGAAAATTTGTTATCTGCGACTTCACCTCCTTGAGTAAAACTCTCAATAGAGATGATATCCCCAAGTATATTCAATTTTTCCTCAGTCATTACATTGACTTCTTAGATAGTACCAAAGTCATGAACTTATCATAATTTACATTATGATAATAATTTACTTTCTTTGTTGAATTCCAAGAACAATAAAAAAATCATTATGTTTTTCATACTACATCTTTAGCTACATCAGAACCCATAACATACTCATTTTTTGTAGATATGTGTACCACTGACTCTAATTAGCTTATATTTATCATTTCATTAGCCTAACTATGATAAAATATCAAATTGGTATATAGTAAGACTTGTTTTTGTCCCCTTTATAACTAGGGTTCCTTCCTAACTAATTACCAGGTACATATCCCTTGCATTTTTCAAGAACTATCAGATATCTCTTACTATTTCATGTGCAGTTCTCCTAGATTTATTTTATATTTTCCTACCATAATTTATGTGTTGGTGATATTATATATAGTAAATAGCATTATATATATGATAAATCCATCTAAAAATAATATAGAGTTTTATTCACTATATTAATATGCTCTTATGTCTTATATATGTCTTCTTGGAGATATTTTTTCCATATGACATTGGCAATAATTATCTCTCAAATTGTTCTAACTTATAATTTTTAATACATTGTCAATATATGTACTTTAACTTGGTCCAAGAAACCTATAGATATAAATAATTATATCTTTTTACCTATAACTTGGGTCACTAATTTAAGTCATTCTATGGTGAGTTAATTTCATCCTTGTGTTAATTGATTATAATACTGATAAATTTTTTCCATATGTTATCAAAATTATATGTTTGGGAAAATTATGGTGCTCCTACTAACCCCTTATAAAAACATGGAGTAAATTCTTTTCAAATGAATATTCTATAACCACGATGCTTGTATTAATAAATAAATGAATCACCATAATTTTCATTCATTATTGGAATTCTATGGTGTCACCAACCCTTTTTGGTTGCATTGTATAGACACCTTCCTAAGAAGGTGGTTCTGACATCTAATGCCCAATATAATGACTATATAAAGTTTCTATGACATGAATAATTTTAATTTATTTAAGTATGATGACTTGGTATAACCAATTTAGCCTCATTGATATTATGATTGTACCACCCTTGTATAGTTTCTCTTGAATACCCACTAATTGAGCCTCATTAATATGACTGTGTTTGATTTATTTCTATTTATTTCATAATTTATTAGTTGATGATCCATTATCTCCCTTGACTCTGTCTAGCCTATATACAATAGAATAGAATAGGTTGAGTGGTTAAGTGCTTAGTGATTGTTGGAATGTGTGGAAGGGATAATGGACACTCTTGGATTTTATAGGGAGCATAGATCTGATTGGGAATTTCCTGTGTAAACTCAGAGGGATTTAATGTATCACTCACACATGCAGAAAAGAGGTTATACTAGGTAGTGAAATCTATTATGTTAATCCTAACCAATTATATTCAATCAAGGGTGATAGTTGTATGGATTTTGGAACCTCTTATTCAACAATTAATAAGAAAAAGATCAAAACTTTTGATGACTAGGATAACCTTATAATTAGACAAATGACCTTGACCCAATAAATTCCCATATACTTTTTTTAGTCACTTTTCATCATACTACTTTTTAATCCCTTTATTCCCTTTATTTTTAATTGTTTTAAAAACCAACCAAACCAAAACAACCCTTTTTAAAACTTTAAGTGGAAACAATTTTATGAGAAACCCTTTCTATAGACAACCCTAGGTTTCCACTATAATATATTTAAACTTGGATATAAATATATTTTTACAAAACCTGTGATAGTGGTTGTCAAAAATCTAGAACCATTTCCAAGGAGGTAGTGCTAAAAAATACTAACTTGAAATTTCATGACTAGATCAATTCATAAGACACTCTTCTCTCTTGACCCCAAGATTGAGTTAACTCTACTAACAAGGATTAGAAAACTAAACTTACAATATGATTTTTAGGGTTTTTGATCACAAATTCTAGTGATATATATATCATTCACTATGAGCCTACCCCTATGGTATCCAACACAATTCAAACATTAAGGGACTTGTGCACACCCTCCACTTTGTAAATCATAATATTTAAATTTACATGTCTTATTTATATAATTATTTTGAACTTAAAATTGATCCAATACAATTACTAACCAAATTTCACCATTTTGTAGGTGAAGGATCAAAAAAATATAGAGGTGTTCACACTATCCTTCTCTACTGTAAAACCAAGAGGCATGGATGAGGAACCAGTTAAGTTGATAGAATTCCATTTCTCACTTGAATGAGTAACTAAGGAATGGTTATATAGTCTATAACAAGGAGAAGTAAATTATTGGGTTAATCTCCATAGAATATTTCTTTAAATAATCTTTCCCACTTCCAAAAGCAAAACCATAATGAAGGAGATCTACACAATCTGCAAAAATTCTAGAGACTCTTTATTAGTACTCGGAGTGGTTCAAGAATTTGTGATCTTATTTCCCACACCAATCCATTGAGGGTCACCATTTACTTGTATTCTTATATAAAGTATTACATGAAATTTATGGGAACCTATTACATGTATCCAGATTTGAATATCTGATAGATAATTCACCAGTGGATATAAAAAGATTTATTGAGATGATTACTCAAAACTCCTCATAGTTTAGTGTCAGAGGTATAAGTACTAGAGGTTTATGTGAGTTGAGGGATTTTGAATCATCTCTATTACTAAAATCTAAACTTAATGAATTGACCAATATTGATATAAAATTTAAAATAAAGCAATCCAATGAGTGGAAAAGTATCGTGAAGGCACGTGGTTTGTGTTCATCTCTTAAACACTATACTGATCAATATATTAAAATAATGGAGATAAAAACTTGTGAAATAGCATACTATCAAAGATTATTTAAGAAAAATACCCAAGGATGGTTATAAAGTTCACATATCTAATATATATTAATAAATTAGGAAAACCATTCCAAACAACCCTATCAAAACTAGTTCCGATAACCACCACCATTACAGAAATACCTGAATTTTCAATAGCTAAATAAACAAACTTTCAATCAAACAGCTTACCCATAACCACCATTCTAGAAAAAAAATATTTTTTAAAAACCCTCAAATAACGTACATGACCTTGTATAGTATTATAAAATATATTAAGTTAAGGACCATAGGAATGAATTCAAGGAAATGGAGAACCGACTTGGAAGTCTTATGGAAATTTTATCCAAAAACCTTGGGAAAATATCATCCAAAATAGTCCCAAATAAAAAGGGTAATGTGACTATGATTAATATAACAAGTGATAAGGAAATTCATTCTCCATCCATAGATAAACCTAAAATTAATCAACCCAACAGTACATAAAATAAGGATAAAAAATACTAAAATATTTATGAAAACCAATATGGGATAGAAGAGAAGAAAGTATAGGAGGAATAATATTGGAAAAAAAGAAACCATGAACACCCTTAAAGAAGTATGAGATTGAGAAAAAATATCCCTCAATTCCATTCCCATCATGAATTATCTCATATAAGATGTTCTAAGAGGAATAAATTCAAAGACATATTCTACAAACTTATAAGAATGTTGAGATCATCATTATTCTTTTAGATAAACTCAACTAGATTCCAAAGTATTTTAAGTTTTGCAAGGAAACTTACAAAAATAAAATGAAATTTCTAGTGAATGAAATAATAAATTTATTAAGAAGTATATCAGATTTTATAACCCCAAAAATTCCCAAAAAATATCAATATCTAGAGACACTTTCTATCTCTTTCACAACAGGTTCAATGAATTTTTAGATGCTTTATGTGATTTAGTTACTTCCACTAATGTAATAACTCTTTTAGTTTTCAATTTTTTTTAATTTTAAAATCCACTTTAGGTTTAGTGGGAAACTTACATAAACATTTACACTATAGTCACACATATCCCCACAATAAAAAAATTAATATTTCAAAGTTAAAATTTTGAAATTCAAAGACATTCCATCATCACCACCTCAATCAAAAAACCACCTCACATAGCACACCCTGACACAAATCAAAACAAGAATCAATACCAATTCAATGGAGAGGATCAACCATAAGAATCCATTATCATTTTAGAAAATACACCATGAAAGAACATGAATAAAACCAATCAAAGCAGATTCATAATTTTCACGAAGATCAAGACCAATGGTGACCCAAAGACAAAGATGAAGTCACATGGGTAAAATATCCTGAAACACCATCAACCACTCTAACTACACATAAAAAAACCATGAAACCACCACTCAAGTATTACTAGGAGAATATTGGTGGAATCCAGTAGCCATAGTAGAGTATGGAGTGGACAAAGGCCTTGACAACAATCCATAACCATCACTATGACCACCAAACTCTACCTTCAGAACCACCCCAAGAAAAGTACACCAGGAAAAATTCATCATCGTTATGGAAGAAACACTAAACATAGACATCGATCAAGTCAATTCGAGAAACCATTAACCATAGAGTGAAACTAAAATAGAAAAAAATAAACCACAACTCGAAAGGGAACCATAAAGCATCGAAGGAAAAATAGATGATAGAGAAAACTAGATATGGAACACCTTTATCCCTACCAATATCAGTATCCAAAAAAATCCCTAAAAAACATCATGCTTGACAAAATATGGGGTCTTGAATGATGTGTAAGGAAATAAGTGCATAGGAGGAGTGCTGAAAAGAATAAAAGAAATGAATGGGCTCATGAAAGGCCACCACCAAATCCCAAATCACTCGAGTTCGATAGAGTTAAACCAATACGGTATTTATTCACTATAGTTCAAGAAAAAAGAGTAATAGTCACAACAATCAAAGTACATGAATCAGTAATAAACCCCAACATATCCAGACAAGATGAGATAGAATGAAGAATCCAAGGAAGGAGACAAAAACACACTAGAAAAAAATAAGGGTAAGAGAGGGATATAAGTAGAATCATATTGTAGAAGAACCACTCATCGTGAAGGGGAAAATGAGAACGTGGGAGTACCAATTTTAGGATGGAACCTTAGCATGAGGATAAATGGGAGACCTAGAGAGTGAGGTTCCATACACTCACCATTGTGGTTTGGAAGTTGTCCACTTTTTTTATATGAAATAATTAAATCCCATAAGAGTGGTTGTGAAACTTGTAAATAAATATATTACTTTTCATGTGGGATTCCTAGAGGATGTATTGGTTATATTAAAAAACCTAATTTTTACATCTAACTTCTATATGCTCAACATGAATAATGATAGAACCCCAGCATAGTAACCCATCATCTTGGGTTGACCATTCTCAAAAATTAAAAATACCATCAATAATGAATATGAAGAAACTATCACCATTGAGTTTAGAGAAAACACAATCCACATCATAATATTTGACTCCATGATATACCATAAATAAGATCATTAACTTCTTACTCTATCATATATTAATGAGGATAATCCTAGTGAATATCTAGGTATGTTGTAGGAAATTTTTATTATAGGTAAAAAATTTAGGATTAAAAACTCTATGGATAAGGATGATGTTTCAAAATCTAGAAAATTTATTTTCAATTTGGAAGAAGAGAAAACCTTTAAATTATTTATTGAATTTGATTATTTTTTTCATGATGAAGAAGTTGATTCTATATATTATATATAGGAAAGTACAACCCTGGAGGTAAGAAGACTAGATCTAATTTCATCCTTAGAACATCCCATAATCTTTAATTAACACCATTACCAACTAAAATTAAATACGTGTAACTCATGGAAGGGTAAAGGATGTAATTAATTATTACTAGGAACCTATTATCATATCCAGAACAAAAATTTATTTAAATTTTAAGGGAAAATGTGAAAATAATAGGTTGGAGTTTAGGATATATTCAATGAATTAATCCCAAAATCATCATGCATGGAATTATTCTTGAATAAAATTAAAAACCTATTAGGTAACCCTAAAATAGGATGAAACCAAACATGATGGAGGTAATAAAAAATGAGTTAGATAATTTTTTAGAATATATAATGATTTACACAATATCTAACTCATAATGGGTGTAACACCCCGAGCTTCCACGATATGTCTCTCTTTCAATAATGCAATAGCTTGCATTGTACGCAAGTTCGAGTTCTAACACACCGCGACTAATCAAAGTAGCCGTTATGAATAGTAATACCCACTTTTTAAAATTATAGAAATTTTATATTTCAAAATGGACTTCATTTTTGTATTCTTAATATCGAAATTATCCTAAGTTGAATTTTTTGTAGTTTTCTGAGAACTTTCAATTTTTTATGAATAGTGAAAAATACTTAAAAAAACTTTTTTAATCAAAATAATTTATACTGATAAATTATACTATTAATTGGTTTTAAAGTATAATTATAATATATTTTTACCATTTTATCCAATGGTGGTCATTAGAATTAATTTAACATTGAAATTGGACATAAACAATTGTCCATCTTTTGATATATATTGTTTCTTAAAAACACGCTTTTTGTTGTGACAATGGGAATTAATTATAAAATTAATTAATGAAACTTATATTTTTGGAATTTTGTAAAATAGACATCATTTTTGAATTTGGAATATCAATTATAGCTTAGGGTGAAATTTTGGCATTGTTCTGAAAAACTTCAATTTTTGATGAATAGTGAAACCACTAAGTGTTAGTTAAAAAACTGATTTTTCATTTAAATGAAACATTACCACTTCTGTGATTTGATTTTAAAAATTCTGACATACATGGTTTTCATTAGGAAGTAAAATGTGGTTCAATGGGATTGAAATAATTTTTTGGTGAATAGTAACTTTTAAGTTTAATTAATCGCGATTAAAGGTAATTAGTAAAATTTAAGGTAAAAATGATATTATAAAAATATGAAAATACCTTTACACTTGTCCTACCCCTATTGGATGAGTCATGGACGACCAAGAAAATCCATGGGTCAACTTGGGGACCCCATGGATCCACTTTGGTAGGAAAATGACATTTAAAACTTTTTATTTAATGTTAAAATAAAAATGTCACAAACATGAGTTGTTTTACTAAAAAATTTTTTAAATGGGGTTATACAAGTCATATTTTTGAATATAAATATTCATTATTAATATAAAAAGATTTCCTACATTATTATAATTTTTTTATAATTTTTAGACATTAAATAAATTAAATTATTTATGACACCATGATGATGCAGCGATTACCTCATTAATTAACGATTTAAATAAAATGAAAAGATAATGTAAAATATAAGACTTAAACTTGTCAAAAACCTATTGTATGAGTATATTTCAAACCCTTATCACCTTATCCTCGAAATATATAAGTGTGGGACCTTTAAAATCCTAAAATCATTATATAATAAAGTGACATTTCATGACTTTCCAAGAGTGCCCCTTCTCTCCTCTTATAAAAGGCCCCCACCACTACCACATTATTCACACATTAAAGCCATTTTCCTCGGCCAAACTCTTCCCAAATACTCTCTAAACTTCCCTCTATTACTCCTAGAAGCCTCACTTTGGGCAGAATTCTTCCCAAGGAAGCCTTTGGCTCAAATCAAAAAGAGGTACCCGGTTTTAAGGTAATGTCTTCTCTTATGTTATTTTGTTTTATTTTGCTTCTCCAACCCCCTAAACTCTTTTTATTAATTTCTTTTTTAACAAAACCAGTATCCTAAATATACTAGGATGTTGTTATAAGAAGTATTCGAGCTACACTTACACACACCTACATCTAATGGTTAAAGAACATACTGTTTCTGTGGATGGCGAATTTCTGCCTCACAAAACGATGATTGTTCAACACTCATATAACACCTTCAAAGGTGGCCATTAAGATGTCAATATATTTATATATGATATATAATATGTTTATGTTTTACTTAAGCTTCTGTATTTTTCATTTATTTCATACCTTTATGGTTTCCATTATGGGTAAACGCGATATTTTCATTTTAGGAAGTGCGGACTACCGCCCCCTCAAAGTGATTTGAATCGTTAATGCCATATGTGGGATGTATAAAGTATAGAGTAAATGATATTATATATGATATTATACTGTAATTATAATATAACTTTATATCATTGTGACTTAATTCCATTAAATATGAAATAGAAATTAAAGTAGCGTTCATGCGTACGTACGGCTTACCGTCTCCATGAACGGTGCATTTCATTTCTTACCTCTAAATGTTATGTAATATTATAAATGAATGTATATAATGGATATATATGATATATATGATATCTAAATCATGAATATAATTCTGTATATAATTGATATTCTACCACATAAACATCTTGTAATTATGAGAAGTTTATTGTTGACTCAAGTACCAAAGATCGACAAAACGACCATTATTAACTTAAATGACTACATAATTTTCGTAACATTGTAATAAGTGATATAAAAAGGGATAATGACCTTGAAAAAGGTTCTTAATTAAGTAGATATTAACTCTAGTTTATTATTCAGGAGTTTAAAGAACGGTCGAGTCACGTCGGACACGAGGTAAGGGAATTTCTTAACCCAATTTCCATTCTTTGGGTTAATCTCCTACTTTCAAATTATGTCATGATATTATTTTGTACTATCTTGTATTTGTACTTTATTTATGTGTACTTATAGTAAATACACATAATAGATCTATTTTATTTTAAAAATGATCTTTGTAAGGACTTCGTCTCAATCTCCTTTCATTGAGGCATATTTGGTTTTATACACAACTTTCATTTATACGGTGTATAAACCCCTTTGAATTTTACTTTTATTCAAAAGGAGTATTTTTATACAATGTGTTTTACTAAACGAAAAAAAGGAATGTTTTTCTTGTCTTACGTATGCGGCGACAACGACTTCTCCGCCGCCGTGACCATTATTTGAGTTTCGGCTACCTCTACAAGCCATAACCTTTTTTAAAATGAAAAATAAATACAAGTTTTAATTTTCTTTTATATTGGTATTGAAAATGGTTTTGAAAGTGTTTTTATTATATCAATGTGTTGTATTGATATCTTGTGATTGAAATGTTTAAATTTTATGTTTCCTTTATGCATGTTTTATGTGATATGATTATGTTATATGATATGTTTAAACCTATTCACATGAGGAATGCATTGGACTTAATAAGTGATGGGTGGAGCCCGCTATATCTCCTCGATACATCGGTAGGTCTCATGAGACAAACTAGTGTCTTGGCACGAGGCCTTGACAAAATCTTATTTGTGGTCTTGGCATGAGGACTTGGCTACGTGGTTATGATAGTCTGGCATTATGCATTCCATCATTATTAAAGCGGTTAATGATATTGCATGTGATTATTCGACCAGTAGAATATCCATGTGAATAAGTAAATGACATTATCTCATTTTACTTTTTCCATATTATGTTGAAGTTCAAGTTTAAAAGGCTTTTGTTTTAGTTTTACATTGCCTTATATGTTTATGTTTATTTATGAAAGCTTTTGCTATATTGTTATCCTTACTGAGCATTTGAGCTCACCCCTTTAAGTGTTTTATTCTTTCCAGGAAGTGAAGAAGTATATTATGAATGACCTGCAGGGATAATATGAGTGGATATGAAGACAAGATGTTGTTGTAGTTTTGTTTTACTTTATGATGTAATGTACAACTTATGAATGTATCTAGTGTTTCCAAGGCTACTAAACTAATCGGTCTTTCGAGACTTGATCTTTTGTGATCATGCCAATGTTACGCAATAACGCACCAACTCTGGGTAACTGGGGTCAGGGCGTTACAATGGGTCTATCCCATTCACATAATTCCTAAAAAAACTAGGCAGACCGTAATGAGGAATGAAAAAAATGAATTGATACCTATTAGAAATTAGAATAGTTTTGGAGTGTTTATAGACTATAGGATGTTGAATTAGGTCACTAGAAAGGATCATTTATTTATTCCCTTTATTGACTAGATGTCATAATGGTTGGAAGGAAGAGCCCATTATTATTTTTTAGATGTATTTTCATGTTACTTTCAGGTGACCATTCCATATAAGGATTAAGAGAATACAACCTTTACCTATATCTATGGCACCTTTGCTTATAAAAGGATTCAATTTAGCCTATGTAATGCCAAGGTACATTTCAATCATGCATGGTAAGTATATTTTATAGCCAAATTGAAGACTGTTTGGAAGTGTTTTTAGATTAATTTTCTCATTTTTAAATTACTTTGATCATTATTTAAAAAATCTAGAGAAAGTTATGAAGAATTTAATTGAATGAAACCTTATTTTAAATTTTGAAAAGTTCCATTTCATATTGGAGATAAGAATGGTTATTTGACATGTTATTTCACAAAAAGTAATTGTGGATAAGTGTAAAATTGATGTGATAATATCATTACCCAATCCAACTTATGTGAAACATGTTATATTTTTCCTCAGAGATACAATATTCTACAGAACAATCATCATGTATTTTAGTAGGATTTAACTTCCCCTTTCTAGGATAATTTTTAAAGTCCATGAATTTATATTTAATGATAATTAAATCTAACATTTTGATTAAATACATCCAAATATTATCATATCCTTAATAATGTAGCCAAAAAACTTGTAGAAACCCTTTGAACTAATTTTTGATACATTTAACCATGCTATTAGAGTAGTGCTATTATAAATAATTGAATGAAAACCTTAAATAATTACATATGAATCAAGGACATTAGATACTACCCAGAACCACTACAAAACCACTAAAAAATAGTTTTTAAAAGTCATTTTTTCTTTGAACATATTAAAATCCTATTTATTGGGAATTAAATTCATTTTTTTTTCTAATAATTTATCATGATTGTATTTATTTAAGAAATAATAGGCTAAAAAAATGCTAGTTAGATTGATGTTGTTACTTCAAGAGTTTAATTTAGAGATCAAGGGTTAGAAAAGAGATGATAAATAGGAGGAATATCACCTAAGTAGGCATCCCAACACTACTAAAGTGTCAATTCCAGACCAAGAACCAAAGGATGACTCAATTATAGGAGAAAAAATGTATTTGTTAGAGGGATAAGAACCTTAGTATACTGATATGGATAAATTTTTGGTAACTTATCAAGTATTTTATCATTTAAACCCCTAGTAAATTTTTAAACTAAAAGATGAATCAAAATATTACATTTGGAAAGATCCTCATCTATAGAAAATTTAAAATGATTAAATTATAAGAAGATGTTTACCTGAGAGTGAGATATAAGTTGTGCTTTAATTTATCTATATTTTATCTTGTGGAGGGCACTTTTGACCATAAATGACTATTGGAAAAGTTTTATAATCAATATTATATTAAAA
Organism: Viscum album; assembly: GCA_963277665.1. NCBI lineage: Eukaryota > Viridiplantae > Streptophyta > Magnoliopsida > Santalales > Viscaceae > Viscum > Viscum album. The sequence continues at coordinate 1,183,526,749 of OY728164.1, forward strand.
TATATTTTTTAAAGATACACATGAGTTCTATAAAAGATGTAAAAAATGTTAATTTATTGGAAACATCTCGAAAAGATAATAAATGACTCAAATATCCATAATATTTTATAATATTTTATTTTTTAGGGAATATAATTCATGGGAACCTTTCCCATGTATTTTGAAAATTCTGATATTCTACTAGAAGTTGATCATGTATTAAAATGGGTTGAAGCTAAGGCCACAAAAACCGATGATAATAATTTTATGTGTGTGTTTTTTAGGGACAAATGTTTTGTTGGTTTGGAGTACTAAGGGTCATCATCAGTGATCATAGATTTTTTTTAATAAGAGTATAGAGGTTTTGATGAGGAATTATAGAGTGCATTACAAGATAAAAACACCCTACCACCCCTAAAAAATGGATAATATGAAGTTTTAAACTATTAAGTCAAATTAATTATAAAAAAAACTATTAAAATAAATAGAAATGATTGGAGAAAAAGTTTGGAATACACCTTATGGGATTATAGGATAACCAATAAACACCCATTGAAATTTTTTCATACATTTTATTTATGGGAAGATCTTTCACCTACTTATAGAGTTAGAGAACAGGGCATACTGGGCAGTGATGGAAATGAATCTAGATCTAAATACAGTTAGAAAAGAGAGGAAACTAGAACTAAAGGAGCATGATGAAATTAGTATAGAAATTTTTTAGAACTCAAATATTTATAAAGAATAAACCAGAGTAGCCCATGATAAAATGATCCAGCATAAATACTTCTATATGAGGGGCTGAGTGTTACTTTTAAAATTATAAACTCAAGATAATGTATGGTAAACTTAATTCCAGATGGGACTGAATATTTATTATCACTCATGTATACCATTTTTGTGTTGTGAAGTTTGTAAAATAATGGGACACATGCCTAATTTCTATTAATGGGAATAAGTTAAATAAATTTTATGGAAATATACACCAAAAACTAGTAAGGGAGATCACACTTCTCCAACATATCTATAAATGAGACCCATATGGTCATCCTTTCCTTGATACTTAATTGAATATTTTGATTCTATTTAAATATATTAAAATTACTTAATCTTTTAGAATGCATTTAGGAAACTATATAATGTGTTATGATTGAAAATAAATCCACACCTCATATTCCGCCTTAGAGTTTTATCAAAAGAAACCACCAACCCTTATGCAGCATAATAACTTTGAAAATTCATCATGATATGAAAAAATATTTGAATTATTTGGTGGATATGGATAAATTCATCAAGAATACAAAGATACTTTCATGGACTTAGAATTAAAAGAATTTTTCTTTGAATTCATACTTCAGTGTTGAGTGAAATAATACTAGAAATATTGGTATAAATGAGAATGAGAGGAAGAAAGAAGTGGAATTTAATTTAATGAATTCATAAATAAAATGGAATTAAGAACACTAAGGTGGAATTATGATATTTAGAATCATAGTGTTGGAAAAGGAAACTCACATTGGCCAGTGTTTTGAATCTTTCATTGGTACTATTTTTTAAGTTCACTTGTCTAGGAGTCCAAGTATAAAGTGTGGGGTTTTTTTGACCAACACTATTTCAGGTGTTATAAAAATATATTTATATCCTAGGTTAAATATAGAATAGTGTTAACCTAGGGTTGTATCTAGAGTTGAATTCTCAAAATCATGTTTTCAATTAATGTTAGAAAAAAGGATATTTTAGTTTGGTTGATTTTGAAAACAAGTGAAAGAAAACACAATAAAAAGATTAAAAGGTGGTATGTTAAAAAGTGATTGAAAATTTAATTGATGAGAAGTTATTGGTTTAAGGTCATTTTTCTAATTATAAATCCATAATAGTCATAAAAGGTAGTCTTTTCTTCTTATTAATTGACGAATGAGTGTTTCTATAATAGCTATACCAATCACCCATAGATGAATAGATTTAGTAAGGGTTAACTTCACATATATATCTGATTGATTTTTCGTCCTTCTTGTGTGTGTAAGTGATACAGTAAATCACTCATATTTTACTCAGAAAATTCCCAATTGGGTCTTTTTCTTCTAAGTAATCTGAGAGTGTCCACTACCCCTTTGACACATTCCAACAACCATAAAGAACTTTATCACTTAGCATAGTCAATTCAATCATATATAGGATCCAATGAGTATAGGGATATGATTGATCATCAACGAAGGTAGTATAAAATAAATATAAATAAATCAAATGTAATCTTATTTGAAGTAATAAACTGCTAAGGCACACACACATTGTTTAACAACATAAAGAGAATATATTTATTAAAGTGTGTGACTCAAGAATTATAATCAAACTTCCTTACCTTCCTCAATCACCCAAGGTTATACCCATCCATGTGAGAGGTATCATTGTAAAATAAAGAAGAAAATGAAATTAAAATAATGTATAACATAGAAAACAAAATAATGAATGTTGAAAGAAATAGTAATATCCAGTCAAGTCCTCCTCTCCTTCCACCTTATTCCCTTCTTATAGACCATCAGCTTCCTCCTTCATCCCATGGTCAAACCTTTTTATATTTTTTGTCTTTTTTTTATTTTTAATTATTTTATTCACTATTATAAACCCATCCTCCAAATAATCCACAACTATACTTATTTGAAATCTAACTTATTATCAGTCATGTTTTGTGATTGATATTCTTCATTATAATCCATGTGGTCTCCTGTTATTAGTGTGAATGAATGTTGATGTGGATCAGGTGTTTTGTGTTATAGTGTAAATTATCCTTACAAAGTTCCGATTTTAATCATCTAAAATCACCCAGTTCCCTATCTTATTAGCTGAATTTAACAAAGGCACGACTCATCCGAAGAAACTCGATGCTTATCTAAAGTTAATTCTTACTCATCCAAAACCCCCTTTGAATAATTAAAAGTCAATTTTCACCTTTATGAAATCACCTCAGACTATTATAATGTATAAATTCACTCTTTTTAATTCTCTAGGGATCATCTAAAGTATCTAATGACTCATCCAAAACAACACTTAGCTATATTTCATTGAGTTTCATTCAGATGTCTAAAATATTAAAATCAAAGAGAATCAAAATAAATCCATACATTTTATTATATAATTCAAATAAATTAATGTATTTTATAATTTTTATAATTTTAAAAATATCCAAAAAATAAAATTATTTTACTCTTTAATCACAAATCTCCCTAATAAAACAATGAAATGTTAGATTTAAATGAATTTAAAATAAACAAAATATAATTAATTTAATTACATTTTCAATCCATATATACATTCATCCAACTAGGTGCCATAATTCATGACCCTTTATAAAAAAGTGTATATATATATAATGTTAGAAAAAAACCTTGAGGGTACAATATAAGAATAAAAATGATAATGAATAAAAGACAACCAGGATAAATATTTTCCTTGAAAAACTCTACAAACAAACTGTATGAAGATTTTTTTTCATGACTCATATTATTTTTTCTAAAAATCTCCTGGAAAAAATTAAATTAATAAAAAATATAACTTTGATGTTTTTATGTTATTAAGTTACTATAAAAATGTTCACACCTCAATAGATACACCCTTGTTGATATTAAGAAACAATGTTTTCTACTTGAAAGACATGCCTTGTAATGTCCTAACCTGGGATCTACTGTAACTGTGCCTTGATCTGGTTAGTCACATAGCCTCAAGAACACCATCTCATATTCCAGAGGTTTATGACTAATAACAAGGGTTTAAATGTGGTAAATTGAGGAGAATACACCTTCTTGAGTGGTGATAATAAGTAGAGGAATAATTAAAGAACAAATTAAGTAGAAGAATAAAATAGCAGTAGAAGATGATAACAATTGACAATCAATAAATAATGAATAATGAACCATACATAAACATGCTATAATGTACAAAAAACAGACATACAATAAGTGATATAATGTACAAATAGAATAAAAAATACCTATAGGATATCCCTAAGAGCATCTTAAGTTATGGCTTAGTCATATGATCCCAATATCCCATATATAATCATAACAGCATGAATCACATACCATGATCCTGAACCTACAACCCTGAGGTCTTTTTGGGTACCCTAGTGCAATTGTGTCCTGAACATGGTGCGGGAGATATAATCAGTATTCCACCACCAATGATGTCTAGTATAATCTAGCTAGTGCATATAAAATGAATAGTGTGTAGGTATAACAATTTAAGTAGAAATATAAACTGTAAATGGGTCAGTTATGGTTCCCAAAGGACACTAGGCTGACACTACCTAATTTGGCCTATGTCGGGATATCTCTGAACATGCGACAATACACACAAACACATATATATTTATATATATATATAGTCTATATAAATAGTGATATATTTATATATATCAATACTATCCAGGACCCAAGACATAACTTAGATGTCCATGGATAGCTATGAGAGTGTCATAGAGTGATAGGGGACTCTATGCTCGAGTATCATGAATCGTATGGGTTTTCATGTGTGAGTATCATAAGTGTATGGTACTCTATTCTAGGGCATCACATATATATGAGGCTCTATTCCTAATAATCACAAGTACATGGGATGCAATGCTTGTATATCACATGTGTATGGGATGCCATGCCCGAGAATCACAAGTACATGGGACAACAGGCCTATATATCACATGAATATGGGAATCTATGCCCAAGAATCAAATGTATGTAGGATTTCATTCCCGTATATCATATGAATATGGGATTCCATGCCTAAGTATCACATGTATTTGGGTCACCTTACTTGAGTATCACATGTATTTGGGTCTCCATGCTTGAGTATCACAAGAAGATGGGAACCTTTCCTGAGTATCTCAAAGTTATGGGACACCATGCCCGTATATTACAAATATATTACAAGATGACCATTATTTAATACAATAAAAGGGATTATTTATAAATCATTAATATTTTATTTAATCAAGGTCATGGATAATGTTTATTTTAGGGTCAAGTGAAGTGGTCATACTACTCAATTTCTATTAATTTTCATAATTCACTCAATTGGGGGGATACCAACACCACATAGAAGGTGTGTTAGCCATGTTAACACATAATATACCAAGTGCATTTAATGAGTGAACCCAAAGGGGTGGAACTTATTGAGGTGGGATACCCAAAACTATAAACAAGGGGATATATTTAACACCCCGACCCCAGTTACCCAGAGTCGGTGAATTATTTTAATACATTGGCATGATTAAAAGGAATCAAGTCCCAAAATACCAATCAGTTTAGCAGTCTTGGAAAATAGATTACATACATGAACATTACATTACAAATTATAAAATAAAACACAACATAAATGATCATTTGAGAACTCCATTAATCCCCTATCTTAACCCTGATTATCAATCATAATACACTTCTTGGAATCTTGGAAAAATAAAACATAATAAAGGGGTGAGCTTAGATGTTCAGTAAGGATAACAATATAGCGGAAACTTTCACAAATAAGCATAAACATTTAAGGCAATGTATAAAACTAAAACAAAAGACTTTTAAACTTAAACTTTAGAATAATATAGCAAATATAAATCAAATAACGCCATTTACTTATTCACATAGATATTCTACTATTCGAATAATCACATGCAATGTCAATATCCAATTTCATAATAATGGAATGCATAATGCCAGACTTCATAACCACATAGTCAAGGCCTTGTGCCAAGACTACATATAAGATTTTTTCAAGGACATGTGCCAAGACATTAGTTTGTCTCATGAGACCTACTGATGCATCGAGGAGCTATAGCAGGTTCCACCTGTCACTTACTAAGTCCAATACATTCCTCATATGAAAATCTTTAAACCTAACATAAACATTTGTATTAAAACTAGCATACAAAATTTCAATACTTCATCCATAAACCATGAATGGTGTAAAAATAACACATCCACAGTCAAACATATCAAAAAACCTTCAATACAATATGGAAGATTTGTATCATAATAATTCAACTTCAAACAAGTTTAAAATCCATCAAAGTATGTTGACATAGATGAAATGAAAACTATTTGAAATAAATACCTCTTTCTATTCTAAAATCATTTAAAAGTTAAATAATTATAAAAGAAAACATTTATTTTGAAAATATTATTATAATCTTGTATGGGAAGATTCAACGATGATATAATGACAGAAAATAGCCACACCCACCATATAAGTTAAAAAAAGAAATTCTTACCTTAATTTTGTTGAAAAGGTCATAAAGTACCTTGTTGGGAAAACGACGGAAAGATTCCTTTCAAACAATTTTATAAAAAGTAAAAAAAGGGTATAAATGACTTTAACCCATAGTCTAGTAAATAGTAAAAATGTTTTGAAATACATTTTTAAGAAAACATGGATGTGGATGATAAAGAGGTCCTAGTAGATACTTATGCAAAAACAACCTTGGATAATAAAGAGATTGTGAAATTAACCCTTACCTTGCACTTTCCTTTGGTCGAGGGTACGTTTAACCTCATGTATAATGACCATAGTATGTTATCAAATTATAACATAACCATATTAATATTTATTATATCATACATGATTCATTTATGACTTTATACTACCCATTTAATAATGATTTCCATGTTAAATTAACATTCTGGGTAATAATCTCTTTATTTATCGTATGTGTTTTACCTTTTTAATCTTGATCATATCATTTAGATCAAGATTTAAATACTTCCAGAATATAAACTTTGATTTATATATCATATATATTTAGAATATAAATATTTATAATAGATATATATATGAAATGGAAGGAACCGTTTATGGAGATGGTAGGCCGTACGTACGCATAAATGCTGTTTTCTTTTTCATATCGTATTGAGTGGAAGTAAGTGAATAAATATATGTAAGTATATATATATATATATAGTAGAATTATTATTTCATATATTACATACTTATTAAATATATATTTTTATAACCATCGTTAAATGGTGAACGTGGAAATGAATCTCATCGCGTCGTGGAGACGGTAATCTGTACGTACACATGAGCAACAATATCATTATATTGATGATTAAATCATATGTAATTGGATGGTATATCATATATAAATAATCATTAACATATTATATTTATTATTTACATCAGTTATACTCATTATTATACCCATCCAAATAATGAAGTGTTTGAATAACAAACTACACCACCACGTGGAGACGGTAAGCCATACGTACGCACATATGGCGACTTTGTCATTTATAGGATGGATATAATAACGACTATGGTTGTAACATATTTATAATAACATCAAATTTTTTATAAGTTATTAGATTTATTATTTTGGTATGGAAACAAAAAAATAAATAGGAAGTGGAAGAACAAAAGAACTTGAAAGAGGGTGGTGAAATTATTACCTCTTCTTTGGGTGTTTCCTTTTGAGTTGATCAAAAGGGCTCCTTAGGTTGTCTTTATGATCAAAGTAAGTCCTCTAGGTAGAAGGGAGAAAATTTTGGGGGAGATTTGGGCAGGATTTTGGCAATCCAAATGGCTTTGGAGGTGTGATTTTGAGAGAAGGGGAAATACCCTTTTATAAGAGAGGTGAGGGTCACTTTAGGAAAAGCTTGAAATATTATTTTATAATAAAATAATTTTAGGTTTATAATAACTCAAAAATAATTTATTTCTAGGATAGGGTGGGGATGGGTCAAAAACCACTCAACCAGTAGGTTTTAGACAGGTTTAGGTCACCATATTAACCTTATCTTTTAGATTTAACTCTTAGTTAAATATTTTAACTTTTACCATATCTTCTTGTATTCTTACACTATATGGTTAATAAACTTACTCTAAAAATCCAAGAGAACCTAAAGTGGTTAATTAATGACATATATAATATTATTTAATCCCTTTGTCTGAACCTTACATTTTTAGGAATATTATATCAACCAATAATATAGTATTTTTTTAAAAAATTAATTTATGTCAATTTTGACACTATTTGGTATTTTGTTTTTGTGAAAGTCATAACAACCTTATCACTTCAAAAAAAAATATCTAATCAACCCTAACATGTCATAGTAACCTTGAAAATTAGTGTAATTAATCAAAAGTCTCAATTTACATTTATTTGAATATTTATAATATCAATTATTTTAATATTTCATTAATAAGGTAATTACTACATCATCATTGTGTCATAAATAAATTGAATTATTTAATGTATAAAAATTATAAATAAAATAAAATTATATAGGAAATATTTTTAGATTTATAATTAATATTTATAGTTGAATTTATATTGTGTGTAACCTTATATTAAAAATGGTTTAGTTATTAAACTTTGAATTTAACACTTTTAACTCTTCTTTAAATAAAATAATAATAAATGTCCTAATCCAATCCAAGTGAACCAAATAGGATCATATTTTATTCCTAAGGTTGTTTTTGGTCGAATTACACTTATCATATATAATTAGAACATGTGTTAGGGTAATTATAATACCATTTTTACCTTAATTACCCTATTTAATTTTAATCGTGGTAAATAAAAGTTAAAAGTTACTATTCACCAAAAATTATTTTCATCTTATTGAACCAAATTTTAATTAATTATTTCAACCATGTATCTTATATTTTTTAAATTCAACTCAGAGAAGTGGTAAAATTATGTTTTATGCAAATGTGCAAATGTACCTATAAGGTGGCTAAAAGAGGTTAAAAGGTTCAATAAAATTTTATACATCTTATTTTATTATAAAATGGCTCCAATGAATTACATTGAACTTATATAGGTATTATATGTCTATTTTTACTTAAAATAAATTTAAATAAAATAAATAATTATTTAGATAAAAAGTTGGTTTTAAATAATAACGCAGTGTTTTTCACTATTCATCAAAATTTGAAAGTTTTCAGAAAAATACCAAAAATTCACCCTAAGCCAATTTTGATATTCCAAATTCAAAAATAAATTCTATTTTACCAAATTCAAAACATATAAGTTTCATCTATTAATTTAAAATTAATTCCCATTGTCAAAACCAAAAAGCGGTTTTTTAAAAAAAGTAAAAACTATCAAAAGATTAACATGTGTTTATGTCAAATTTAAATGTGAAATTACTTATAATGACCTAAATTGTATTAAATGATAAAAATATAATCTAATTATACTTCAATACCATTCAAATTCATTATTTAACACTATAAATTATTTCGATTAAAAAGTTGTTTTCAATTAAAACATAGTATTTTCACTATTCGTCAAAATATAAAAGTTATCAGAATAGTACCAAAACTGTATCCAAAATAAATTTTTATGTCACTCTTATAAAGAATAATTTTATTTCATTGAATTTAATATATAAAAGTGTCAAATATTTTTTTTAAAAAGGGTTCACCATTAAAAGGCTGTAAAATTTCATTTTTTGAAAAATACCTCTTTTATCTGAAAGATGAATTTGTTCTTATATTATGTCTAAGAAACACATAATATGGAAGTTAAAATTATATAGAGTATATAAGATTCAAAATGCAGTTAATATTATTCATAACTGTTTTTTAACGACTAGTTTGGTAAGTTGTTGTGCGCTTGAACTTGGTGTCACATATAGCGAAAACTATTGAATTACTTTAATGAGATAACATACTATGAGATCTTGGGGTGTTACATTCTCCCATCATTCAATAAATTGAATTCTCTCAATTTGAAATTGTTCTTTGAAAATAAAAGGTTAAAAAAATAGAAAAATACCTTTGTGGAAAACCCAAATCATAAATTTAGTTAATAAAATTTAGTCTTAATAAGAGGGAAATGGAAATGAAAAAGTCACCACCAAATTATATTCTAGATTAGAAGAAAATTGGTGGAAATTAGAGACACATAATTGGAGGAAAAACTTAAATATTTATAGGGAGTTATTGAGGTCATCAATCACAAACAAGTGTAAAATTGAGGGCCTCAAAGCCATCAATCTATGATGATTTAAAATATCATTAGTTCAAAAAAACATAAGGTATTAGGATAACGAATTTTTGGTTTTAATATCCCTTACCTAAAGTTTAAGAATTAATTTATTCATATATTAAGAGGAATAAAAAAAATATACTTGACAAGTAGAGTTTCATCTTCAACTAATTCCTACCACAAACACATCTTTCACTCCAAAAGATAATAGAATTCCAAAATATTCTATTTATCCTAATCATATAGGGTTATAAAAATAATCAATTTATAATTCATTTGTCAGACTATTAAAAAAAACTAAATTATACAAACTAGGAAATCACGTATTCCAATGGTATGTGATCCACCATTGTCGCCCTTCGGTTGTGGGTTCAAGTCTCGTGGCCTTGCTGGATGCGACAGATTGTCGCCCGACCTCTGGGTTGTCCTTTTTATGAAAATCCAAAATAATATCAAGAAATTATTTAACATTAACAATAGTATCCAATGTAAAAATTAATCGATTCCAACCATTAGACTTATCAAAAATACATCTGTCCGAACTCACAGTCCAAAATTTATAAGGAAGGTAAACACAATGAAGATATTTTTTTCCATGTAATAACATGTGAATACCTTCATCATGTATTCTTTTAAAACACTATAACACCCTGAATTACCATAAAACATTATTGATTACATTAATGATCCCTAATTCCTTATAGAATACTGGATATACTCCTTCTATCCAAAAATGTTATAAACTCCAACAATTATGTAATATACAAATCATTAATCAATTTCAAGGTAGTCAAGAATATCCAATATAATTTATCCAAATCAATCATATATTATTCCAAAATCACTACCTTAGTATCAGAACCATATTATGGTTTATCTTTCTCTCAACCATATATTTTCCAAAAACATTAACCTGCTATTGAGTCACTTTTCTTGGCTCCACACAATCTTAAGTCCTTAATGAAATAGTACTACAGTACAATCCTTATATACTCCATAATTATTATAACCAATATATCATTGTTACAATACTCAAATGACATAATTCTTTAATATCAACATAAGAAAACTAGTCATTACTCTTCATCTATGGTAACATCATAAATTGATTATTATCCAACAACATAATTTGTGGTATACTCTGATGATTTGGACATTGATTCGCGTAGTGTCCCAACTCCTTGCAGATGAAGCATTGTACACTTGAAACCTTTTTCTTACCCTTGCAATCACATACTTGGTGTCCTTTTTATCCACACTTATAACAAACTCCCATTCCCTTAAAACATTTACCAAGGTGATTCTTTCCACAGTTATCACATATGAGAAAATACTTATTTCCCCTCTTATCTTTATCCATCTTTCTCTCTTTAATCATTTTCTTCTCTTGCTTCCCTTTAAATCCATAGGACTCAGAGAACTATTTACTTATCTTATTAACACATGATACTATTTTCTTTATATGATGAGAATACGTAGGATACTATTTTTCTTTTAAATGTTGGGTTAATACCTTGAAAGATATGATCCTTCTTAATCTTTCGATCATGCGTATTGCTGGAATTCTCATTCCTTCTACTAGGCACCATTTCTAAACAATGGAATACACCAGGTTAGTTTATGAATCTCAATTCATAATTCCAAAATTTTATAATACCTAACATAATTTGAAAAGATTATTCATATAATCTATAATCATAAAATGTTTTCTTTATGGAAGTATTTACTTATAAATCCTTTATAATGGATTTTAATGAAAATGTGAATTATCCTAAGCATATCCCCCAGGAGTGTCATAACCAAGAGTGAAGAAAGGCCCATTTTCATGTACCAGGATACCCTAGGTCAAGCTCAAAACTCCTTGTCAGAGTTTTCACTCCTCAGTACATCTATGCCAAAGACGCCTCTACCTGCTTGTATCCAGACAGGGATGTATTTCTTGGAAAATACACAAAATCTCTACATTACCAAAATTCTAGGAAGTTCTTCTATACTAATCCTTAAATTCTATCTTAGGATAATGTTCTCTAATCAGAGTTTATCTAAATCTATTTCCAAGGTCGTTTCTAAACTTCCTCTCGTACCAACTATAATTCCCCGAACCCAGTTACCCAGAGTCGGTGAATTATTTTAATACATTGGCATGATTAAAAGGAATCAAGTCCCGAATGACCAACCAGTTTAGCAATATTGGAAAATAGATTACATATATGAACGTTACATTACACATTAGAAAATAAAACACAACATAAATGATATTTTGAGAATGACATTAATACCCTAGCTTAACCCTGATTATCAGTCATAATACACTTCTTGGAATCCTGGAAAAATAAAACATAAGAAAGGGGTGAGCTCAGATGCTCATTAAGGATAACAATATAGCGGAAAGTTTCACAAATAAGCATAAACATTTAAGGCAATATATAAAACTAAAACAAAAGCCTTTTAAACTTAAAATTTAGTATAATATGGAAAATATAAATCAAATAATTCCATTTAATTATTCACATGGATATTCTACTAGTCTAATAATCACATGGAATATCAATATCCAATTTCATAATGATGGAATGCATAATGCCATACTTCATAACCACATAGTCATGGCCTTCTTCCAAGACTACAAATAAGATTTTGTCAAGGCCTTATGCTAAGAAACTAGTTTGTCTCATGAGACCTACCGATGCATCAAGGATCTATAGTGGGATCCACCTATCACTTACTAAGTCCAATGCATTCCTCATATGAAAAGGTTTAAACATAACATAAACATTCATACTAAAACTAGCATACGAAATGTCAATAATTTATCCATAAACCATGAATTGTGTAAAAATAACACATCCATAGTCAAAAATATCACAAAAACTTCAATAAAATATGGAATATTTGTATCATAATAAATCAACTTCAAAAAAGTTTAAAATCCATCAAAGGATGTTGACATAGATGAAATGAAAACTATTTTAAATAAATACCTCTTTCTATTTTGAAATCATTTAAAAGTCACATAATTATAAAAGAAAACATTTATTTTGGAAATATTCTTATAAGCTTGTATGGGAAGCTTCAATGATGATATAATGGTGGAAAATAGCCACACCCTCTGTATAAGTTAAAAAAAGACATTCTTACCTTAATTTTGTCGAAAAGGTCGTAAAGTACCTTGTTGAGAAAATGACGGAAAGATTTCTTTCAAACCATTTTATAAAAAGTCATAAAAGGGTATAAATAAATTTAACCCATAGTATATTAAATAGTAAAAATGTTTTGAAATACATTTTTAAGAAAATATGGATGTGGATGATAAATAGGTCCTCGTAGATACTTACATAAAAACAACCTTGAATTATAAAAAGACTGTGAAATTAACCCTTACCTTGCACTTTCCTTTGGTCGAGAGTACGTTTAACCTCCTGTATAATGACCATAGTATGTTATATAATTATAAAAGAACCATATTAATATTTATTATATCATACCTGATTCATTTATGACTTTATACTACCCATTTAATAATTATTTCCATGTTAAATTAACATTTTTGGTAATAATTGCTTTATTTATCGTACGTGTTTTAACTTGTTATTCTTGATCGTATCATTTAGATCACAATTTAAATACTTTAAGAATATAAACCTTGATTTATATATAATATATATTTATAATATAAACATTTATAATAGATAGATATATGAAATGGAAGACACCGTTTATGGAGACGGTATGCCGTACTTACGCATAAACGCTGTTTTTGTTTTCATATCATATTGAACAAAAGTAAGTGAATAAGATATATATAAGTATGTACATATATATATATATATATATCTAGTAGACTTATTATTTCATATATTACATACTTATTAAATATATATATTTTTATAATCATCATTGAATGGTGAACGTGGAAATGAATTTCATCGCATCGTGTAGACGGTAATCCGTACGTACGCACGAGCGAAAATATCATTATATTGATGGTGGAATCGTATGTAATTGGATGGTATATCATATAAAAAGAATCATTAAAATTTTATATTTATTATTTAAATCATTTATACTCATTATTATACCCATCCAAATAATGAAGTGTTTGAATAACAAACTAAACCACGACGTGGAGATGGTAAGACATACGTACACACGTATGGAGACTTTGTCATTTATAGGATGGATAGAATAAAGAATATGGTTGTACCATATTTATAATAACATAAAAGTATGTAAAAGGTACTGGATTTATTATTTTGGTATGGAAACAAAAAAATAAATAGAAAGTGGAAGAAGAAAAGAACTTGAAAGTGGGTGGTGAAATTATTACCTCTTCTTTGGGTGTTTCCTTTTGAGTTGATCAAAATGGCTCCTTATGTTGGATTTATGATCAAAGTAAGGCCTCTAGGTCGAAGGGATAAAATTTTGGAGGAGATTTGGGCAGGGTTTGGTCAATCCAAATGGCTTTAGAGGTGTAATTTTGAGATAAGGTGAAGTACCCTTTTATAAGAGAGGTGAGGGTCACTTTAAGAAAAGCTTGAAATATTATTTTATAATAAACTTATTTTCGGTTTCTAATGGATAAAAAAAGATTTATTTCTAGGATAAGGTGGGTATGGGTCTAAAACCACTCAAACAATAGGTTTTAGACAGGTTTAGGTCACCATATTAACCTTATCATTTAGATTAAACTCTTAGTTAAATATTTTAACTTTTACCATGTCTTCTTGTATTCTTACACTATATGGTTAATAAACTTACTCTAAACTTCCAAGAGAAATTAAAATGGTTCATTAATGACATATATAATATTATTTAATCCCTTTTGATGAAACTTATATTTTTAAGAATATTATATCAACCAATAATATAGTATTTGTTTTAAAAATTAATTTATGTCAATTTTGACACTATTTGGCATTTTGTTTTTGTGAAAGTCATAACAACCTTATCACTTCAAAAAAAAAATTATTTAATCAACCCTAACATGTCATTTTAACCTATAAAATTAGTGTAATTCATCATAAGTATCAATTTACATTTATTTGGATATTCATAAAATCAATTATTTTAATATTTCATTAATAAGGTAATTACTGCATCATCATTGTGTCATAAATAAATTAAATTATTTAATGTCTAAAACTTATAAACAAAATACCATTATATAGGAAATATTTTTATATTTCTAATGAATATTTATAGTCAAATTTATATTGTGTGTAACCATATTTTAAAAATGGTTTAGTTATTAAATTTTAAATTTAACACTTTTAACTCTTCTTTAAATAAAATAATAATAAATGTAATAATCTAATCCAAGTGGACCAAAGAGGATCATATTTTATTCCTAAGGTTGTTTTTGGTCGAATTAAACTTATCCAATAGAATTAGGACACGTGTTAGGGTAATTATAATATCATTTTTACCCTTAATTACCCTATTTACTTTTAACCATGGTAAATAAAAGTCAAAAGTTACTATTCACCAAAAATTATTTTCATATTATTGAACCAAATTTTACTTACTGATGTCAACTGTTTCTCTTGGATGTTTTAAATTCAACTCATAGAGGTGGTAAAATTACGTTTTATGTAAATTTGCAAATGTACCTAGAAGGTGGGTAAACGAGGTTAAAAAGTTAAATAAAATTTTATACATCTAATTTTATTATAAAATGACTCCAGTTAATTACATTGAACTTATATAGGTATTATATATATATATATATATATATATATTTTTAATTAAAATAAATTAAAATAAAATAAATAATTATTTAAGTAAAAAGTCAGTTTTAAATAATAACGCAGTGCTTTTCACTATTCATCAAAATTTGAAAGTTTTCAGAATAATACCAAAAACTAACCCTAAGATATTTTTTATATTCTAAATTAAAAAATGAAGTCTATTTTACCAAATTAAAAACATTGAAGTTTCATTTATTAATTTAAAATTAACTCCACTTGTCGAAACCAAAAAGAGGATTTTTTTTAAAAGTAAGAACTATCAAAAGATTGACATGCGTTTATATAAAATTTAAATGTGAAATTACTTATAATAACCTACATTGTATTAAAGGATAAGAATATAATCTAATTATACTTCAATAACATTCAAATTCATTATTTAACACTATAAATTATTTTGATTAAAAAAGTTGTTTTCAATTAAAACATAGTATTTTTCACTATTCGTCAAAATATGAAAGTTATCAGAAAAGTACTAAAACTTTATCCAAACTAAATTTCTATGTCCCGATTCTAAAGAAGAATTTAATTTCATTAAATTGAATATATAAAAGTGTCAAATACTGGTTTTAAAAAGGGTTCACCATTAAAAGGCGGTAAAATTTTATTTTTTGAAAAATACCACTTTTATCTGAAAAAATGAATTTGTAATTATATTATGTCTAAGAAACAAATCATATGGATTTTAAAATTATATAGATTATATAAGATTCAAAATGAAATTAATACTATTCATAACCATTTTTTGAACGACTAGTTTGGTAAGTTGTGCTGCGTTTGAACTTGGTGTCGCATGGGGCGCAAGCTATTGAATTATTTTAATGAGATAACATACTATGAAATCTTGGGGTGTTACAATATATGGACGTTTTAACATAAATAAAAATTTAGTTTAAGTAAAATTATCGATTTGAGGAAATGTGAAGAAATTTCAGCATGTGGAATGATGGAACATGATATAGAATGACACGGTTTTAGTGGAAAAGGATTAGACCACTTACCTTATCCTTAGGAAAATTCTCTCATCCATTATCAAGATTTAATTTCTTCTAGTTCAAGATAAATTAAAAGATTTTAAAAACACCCTAAAAATAGGGAGAAAGAGATTTAATGAATTTATCATCCTATATGGATATAGAAAATGAGATAATAAGAAATAGGATCCTTATACATACTGAGGGAAATCAAATGAGACCGATGACACTTGATTCCAAGATCAGATGAGGGAGAACCCACCAATAATGAGGAGAGGAAGGGGAAGCACGTGATGAGAGATCTTGGATAAATGGGGGAGGAAAATAGGCTAAAATCCATTTAAGATTGTTGGTAAAATCAATAATTTTTTCGATTTTAGCAAGGTTTAATGTTAGGCCATTCAATTTCACAAACCATGAACCAAATGTGCATTTCTCACTTCCCAAGAGCCACACCCTGCATAGTTAGGCCACACAATTTAGGATATCCATGCACTAACCATGTGCCAACTATGTAGCTCTCACTGCCCAAGAGTCACACCTAGTACAGTTATTCCACACAGTTAGGACTAACTATGCACCAATCGTGTGGTGTTATTGGTTTAGTAGAACTGACCAAGAGGGCTAGGTGAACATTTTGGAAAAAATTACACAGCTTGTTCACCCACCTATACAACTTATTGAAGAAATAATTCATGGATATGAACCCCACCTTTTACAGCTTAACAAACCATGTGAAACCCCCATTTTAGGTCCACAAAATTTCTCCTAGAGGACTACAAGGTTTAAAAAAAATGTGTGCCCCTGTCTGTTTCTGAAGAAAAGCATGTTTTCAGAACCCAACACTCCTGAAACCCATCCAAACATCTAAGAAACCTCTTAGGCCTTAATCCTCATCTAAAAACAAAAATTGTAAGTATTCCATCATTCATAATTTCATTCTAAAACTCAATTTAAAATATTACCCATCCACCAAATGGAAAAATCAAATTCTATTGAAAATTTCAATGGGTCAAAAAATATGGAATCTTACATGCATTTAGTCACTTTTTCTTGTATCCATCGAATTCTTAAAGATTTATCATTAAAAATAGGTCATAAACTCTATTTTAAGTCTCATAATTTTATTAATAAATTCTTCATGGTCCATGGGTGTGAAATGAAATTAGGCACATAGAAATGAAAAAAACACTATAGAAATAAAAAACATGAAAAATTATAAGCATATTAATAATTTTAATAATTTTTTTAAATTAACCACTAAGGAATATTAAATTATTATTAACATTATTTAGATGTTTAACATGTCATTCCTCTATTTTATGGGAATATTCATAGAATATTTATAATTTATTGAAAGGATCACCATCTCACACACATTCTTCCATGAGACTTGTCTATAAATTTCAATCACACCACCCTTACACACCCCAAATACATCAAATATGATGTCAATTTTAAATTCCCTCAAGTCTTATAAATCTATTATATTTATATTTGTATCTATTCTATTATTATTTATATCAATTCGACAAATTAATGAAATACTTAATTAAAATATATAGTTTTTTATAGGGTTATACTTGCCAATGATGGTAACCCTAAGGTGTCCCCTAGATATTGGTGTGGATATATACTTGTCCTATAGATATGAAATGGATGGTGGTATTCAAACGCCATATAAGGAAGCTGATATATTTCCAGTGATCTCCAACATTATTGAATCACTTAGGTCTATATAATGTGACAGAAGTGATGATGTGCTCTAAAATACTTATATGTTAGGGTCTTGGATTTTTTTTATTCTAGAAATTCTAATATTATAAACTATTTAAAATATTAACTTTATAAAATGAAGAAGTAAAATTAAAATAATTATAGGCTATGAAAATAACAAAATAAAACTATATATATATATATATAAATTATAATAACCTAGTTAATGGTGAATTTTTCTATACATTTTTTTATCCTTAAAATGTGTGCATTAAAATTATGGTAGAATATATACACAATATAATAGTTTAAATATTTATATATCAAAACAAAAAAAAAACTCTTAATGTTTTTAAAGTGTAATATATTGAACTTATTAATTTTTACATTAAATTATCTTAATATTCATTGTACATATTATTATCATCCTCCATTTATAACAGTATATCATCATTATCACTCTCAAATGAAAGTTATAATTGTAGCATCCCAAACTCAGTCAGTATAAACATATCTAAACCAAAGAACCACAATATCTCTTGTCCACATCTCTATACACCAAAGGCCATCAATTAGTAGTTGGAGATTATTGATACCATGGGGAAATTATCCCCTCAATCAGATAACCCCAAATAATAGTGGGAATATATATAAATAATCCTTTATAATGAAAAATATAATATTGACATTACAATAAGATTACAACTATATATAAATTACCATCACATGTTATAACAAATTTTTTCCATTACAATGTCATTCAAGGTATACATCAAGAGTAATATCACCCAATGGGATGATTAAGAATTCAATATTTCAATGAAAGTGAACATGTATGGTGTAAACAATATACTATGTAGGCCACCACCAATAGTGCCCCTAAATAACCCTAAAAATATTTGGGTTCTGTACAGTATATTATCCATAAATATATCAATTGTCATATCATAGGGTACTAAACACCAAACCACATGAACAAGCATACCTACCTTGACTAGTGCCAAAATGGGATGGTATTACCATATTCTAATCTCAAAAAATATTATTTATTGGTTAAAATATCTATAAATAATATAATAGGTGAATGTAATATCACCATCAACATTGAGTATGGGTAAATTGGTCACCACCACTCATCTCATAAAAATAGGTGAGTGGGTCATCACCATAATCCCACTAATAACGGTGAATAAGATATCACCATAATCATACATAAGGTTAATGGGTTATCACCATAATTAAACATAAGGTGAATGAGTTATCATCATTATCACATGAGTATGGGTGAATGGTTCATTTCCACTCTCAAAAGAATAGGTGGAAAATATATCCCTATAATCATGCATACAGTTAATGGGTTATCACCATAATTAAGCATAAGGTGAACTATTTTCCAACATTATCCTAAGAAAATTGGTGAATTGATTATCACCACTCTCATAATAATGGGTTAATGGGATATCACCATAATCATACATAAGGTGAATGGGTTATCATCATAATTAAACGTAAGGTGATGGATTTTCAGCACTATCACATAAGTATGGTTGAGCTAGTTATCACCACTCTCACAAGAATAGGTGAATGACTTAACACAATAATATATGTGAGTGTGGGTAATTGGGATATCAGTACTCACACCCAACCAAGGTGAATGGACCATCATCATAACATAAATACAGAGGTGAATAGAAAATCACTAATTCTGTAATCATAAATAGGGTGAACATGATATCATTGATATCATAATACAATGAGGGTGAATGAGTTATTACCATAAAATAAATAATAAACTAGTGAATAAGTAATCACTTTAAATAGAAACCATAAGCACAGTGAATGATTTATTGATATTTACATAATCAACTATCATAGTGAATAGTTTATCAAAATTAACAATAACAAATCATAGATAAATGAATAATCTTCAAAATCATTAACATAAGAAAATGTGTACTAATAATCACCACCTAATCTTGAAAAAAACAAGGGTGAATAGATAATAACTAATAAACATAACATTACATAGATAAATCATAAGTATGGTGAATAATATATCACCTTAGGAATTGGTATTACTAATAAAAATTACTCACTAGGCTACCCTATCCCTTGAAATTATACTCCTATAATATTTTTACAAGATTTACCTCTCATTGTAATGGATTTAGATCCAAAATAAACACCCATATCTCATGGTTTACACTAAAGTGGGCACTTTCTCTATCAAAGTCCAATGAAAAGGAAAATACCATACAAGACTTAACCCCAATATGAACTTCTGATTCCTATGGAATGATTAAGGATGCCTCACAAGGACAAATTAATTAAAACATATACAAGAAAAACTCTCATGTGTTTCAATTCCCATTTCACTCACAACTTTAATTTGGAAGAATTTCCATCAATAACCATGGATATAAGGTAATGGTTTGGAAGATTCTATCATGATTTAGATTGCTCATACTCATGTCTCAAGAACTCAAGAACACATATTAATTTATATCATGGGGAATTTATACACATTCATCTACCCACACATATCATGAAGCACATGAAACACATATAAAATGGCGGAAAATTTTAAGGACCTCCTACATCATACTCATAAATACACTCTTATCAAATACCCTTTAGCGATTCAAACTCAAATGACATAAATCCCAAATCCAATGACTCCCCCTAAATTTAGGGTTTTTTATGAAGATAAATGAGGGTATAAAATAAAAATAAATAAAATATGGAGTCTTTTGAAAATAAATATTAATGGAGATAGTATTTTAGCAATCAGGACAGGCGGGAAACAAAAATTGAACTTGCAGAAGCATAACCTGAGTGGCACATCAGAATAAATCAGCATTGGTAAAGTATACATGAGATTCATTGGGGTTGTGTTAATTGATAAATTCTAGATAATTTAATAGTTAATGCATACTTTTCAGAGGTTTCCATGGTGGTTTTGAAATAAAATATAAATATACCTTACAATTTTCACCAGAAGACAACAGTTGAGGTGGTGCATTCTATGAGAAACCATAGGTAACCTAGACCAATGGTGGAAAACCTACACACAGTAAAAGTAAGTGGAGATGGTTTCACTACATATCCCCCACTATAAATATGTAGGCTGGGGTCACCTATTTCTTGTACTTGTAATTACTATTTCTTCCCATGTTAATATAAAGAAAGAAGCATTATTATCTGATGGAGTAACACTAAAGTCTAGTGCACCAAGTTCATAAGGTTCATTCGATTCTCAACTATGCATAATTTCTAGTGGTTTTCTTCAAGATAAGTGATTCTAGTCCCAACAAGTGGTATTAGAGAATGGGGTTTAGAAATTATCAATGCACTTGGAATCATACTTCTTCAGTACATTCTTTTCTTTAATATTTCCCATTAAAGTGAGAGTTTTATGTATCTGAAGGAATGATTTTTAAAGAAGGAAATATATGTATTGAAAAGTTTTATTAGATAGAATTTAGATTCTAGAGGATTTTGATGGAGGATTATCTAATCTACAAGGACCCCAAGCATCCATTGAAGGGATTCAAATAAGAATCAATGGATAAAATGGAATAGGAAAGTCTTGAATAAAAGGAAATTGGTGTGATAAAAAAGTTATTAAAATGAAATGTTTCTTATAACATCTAGAATATTAAGACCACATGTGAATAGATAAATTACCTTACTAATATATGAGAAATCAACAAAAAATAACAAAGTGTTCATGATGAAAAGGATTTTTAGTATGATATTGTCATAAGGAATATTAGTGGATGATCATATCAATATTTTAAACATTATTCAAAGTCATTTTTAAATTTTATCCGTAAATTTTTTGGATCCTATTTTAGAATATTTATGCTCTTATCACTTTTGGAATCATGGCATGTGATGGTGACTATCATAAAAAATTCTTGTGTAATGATATATCTTGTGTTCAAAGATACTTTTGATCCTATTTTGAGTGAAGGTATTAGATGGAGGGAAGTCCAGGAACTTCTAAAACCATGTTGAATGTGTAAGTAATAGGACATTAGATTTCATGGAAAGTTTGGAAAAATATTGAGTATAATAGAGAAATAATTTGAAGTGAGTTAGACAGGACTAGACTCATATTTTGAATTTAAAGGAAGAAAGGGAATTTTAATAAGGGTTGTAATTTTAATTTTGGAGGGGGGGTTTCAAATTTTCTATAATCACTACAACTAAGGATGGTGTAAATTTACTAATAATTGTTAATATTTCATTAGAAAAATTGATCATTGATTTCAGGGATTTAGTCCATTGTAAAACTGAGAGGGGTGTATGGTGAATTAGGTTTTTTAAAATTTATTCTGAATCCTTATTTTTATTGATGAATCTCTCTAGATTATGGGGAAATGATATGTTATAGTTAAAATGTTTAATGGAAGATTCCTAGAGTTATAGGGAGTTCATAACATATCATATTAATGGAATAAAATACCTTTTTAAGTCATATAGATGAAGAAGGTTTCATAAGAGGCTTTGTAAAAGGAGTGTAGAATATCACATGTAGTTATATGGTAGCATCCAAAGGTTTAAAAAATGGAATTTTGTATTTGAAAAGAATATTGGATGGAACAATGACTGTTGGAATGAAAACTTCTGGAAGTCTAAAGAATACTGGAGGAACATGTGAGTATTAGTGGATAAGGGTATACTGAAGTTCAATCACATGGACTTTGAAACTTGAGAAATTTGTATACTCCAAAAGTAGATAAAGGCGTCCTTTATCTCAAATAAAAGGGCACTTAAGTCTTGGAATATGAAGCTAATTCATATGAATGTGTAGATTCATTCTCTTGTCTATTCTCATGGTGGGTTATTATACTTTTTTTTCATTCATTGATGATTCAATGATGAAATTATGGGATTACTTAATAAAAAATTTGAGGTCTTTGGAGTTTTTATTTGATGGAAGTCCATGGTACTGAAAGACACTGAAAATATTATTAAATTATCAAGGTCTAATAATGGTGGAGAATATGGTAGTAGGGAGTTTCATAGGTTCTTCTAGATAAAATGAATTATGTTTGAGAACACTATTCCAGAAACATAGGAATAGAATAGTGTAGTGGAGAAGATTCATTGGATGATAATTGAAAAGGATAAATGTATGAGGTTGTATGCTAGTTTTCTAAAGGTGTTTTGTGCAGAAGTTATCAATTATATCACTTATATTGTGAAAAAAATTACATCTCCACTATTGGAGAAGAATATTTCAGATCAACTATGATCCATAAAAATAGAAAAAATTTCCCACCTAAACATTTTTGAAAGTCTCACTTACATCCATGTTGATTCCAAGGATAAAGGAAATCTTGAAGGAAAGTCTTGATCATATTTATTTATTGGTTATAGTGATTAAAAATTTGGGTACTAGATTTTGTATAATGATAATTAGAAGATCAAAATAATCCAAAATTTTCTATTAAATGAGAATATATTATGGAAAGATCATAAATTGGTAGAATATGGAGTTGAGAGAAAAGAATAAAATAACCATATCCATATTTTTCTAAATGTATGTTCCAAATTTTCAAAAAATAAATAATGTTATATAATCATATAAATTCTAGAAGAAAAATTAAAGCTTGAAGCACAAGAATTATCAAGGTTTATAAAAGTCTAAGGAATACATTCAGAAGATACAATTTTGGAAAGGGAAGAATCATAAGTTGAGTTACATAGGTATACCAGGATCAAATTATTGGTTTAAAGGTTTAGAAATAATATTCACTACTTGTTTCTTACAGATTGAGGAGATCCCAAGATCTTATAGGAATCGATGATACTTAGAGATTCATGAAAATGGGAATTATCTAGAAAATATTAAATGGATTAATTTTATACAAACAAAAGTTTGTAGGTAATATAACCACCATAGGTGAAGAAAGAGATTCCAAACAAATTAATTTCTAGTTGATGGAGGATGTATATGGTAGAAAAATGTACAATGATAATTTATATATGAAAGGGTTTCAATAGAAGGAAAGGATATATTTCTCTAAAATATTTTCTCCCACTATTAGAAATATAACCATCCAGATAGTGTTAATTTCAATTGCTTTGGAAATTATACATCTTGGATAGGTAGATGTGAAAATGGTGTTCTTTTATGGTGATTTGGTAGAGGAAATCTATAAGAATCAGTTGGATGATTTCATAGATATACATAATGAGGGCTTAGTGTGCAAGATAAAGCAGATCCTTTATGGATTAAAGTAAGTGCTAAGGTAGTGGAATCAGAAGTTTAATGCATTCATGGATGAAAAGGGGTTTATTTGGAGAAACTTGGACCATTGTTGATACTAGATGTGAGAATGGTGTTCTTTTATGGTGATTTGGTAGAGGAAATCTATATGAAGTAGCTGGATAGTTTCATAGATATACATAATGAGGGATTAATGTGAAAGCTAAAGCAGAGCCTTCATAGTGTGCATGAGAATATCTCATTCATGAAATATAAAACCTATATAAAAATAGAAATGAAGAAATACTATAAATATAGTGTACCGTACACCAAAGATCATCTACATCATCTCGATCACCATTGCATGGGTTTGAGATAGTTTGTTAAGTGAAACAAAAATACATCCTCTCACTAAAGGTATCCATAGGTTGATAAAAATATCATATCACATGTGTAAGATTCTCTATACTCTATGATGTGCTAGAATCTTATGCATAAATGAGGTAGGAGAAGATATTTTTGGGTAGAGGGAGTTTTTGTTAAGAATGCAACAATCACACACAACCACTTCTATTGTATGAAAGTGGTTTATATATGAAATCTAGTATTTTCCTTTATTACTATCTCATTTATTCATATGTTACAAAGTATGAATAAATGATATGGACAATATATGAATTATTCATATGAATTCATAACCTATTATATGTTTCATCTTATGAAATGGTTTATAAATAAATGATAACTTAGGTGGAAGAAGGCTCAGGTATCTATCCAATACTACCAATATAGGCAGTATAGAATATTATACCTTATTATTCATGAAAATCATAATGTTTATGCAATCCCCAATATCATATATATACATATATAAGGATTTAGGGAATATATCTCCTTCAATATCCAAATTTAACAAAATACTAATACACATTTTCCATTTCACCATATATTATATTATATAAAAAAAATTATGAAACAATATCCAAAATTCCTTTTTTGATATCTTCCAAAACTCTTTTGGAAATCTATCATTAACTTCACCTTATGTCAAATCATATGTAATACCTCATGAATACCCATCCAAAACATTTTTCGATTAACTCTAAAACACTTTTAGAGTATCTTTATTAGCCTAAATCAATCCCCATTTAGTCAACTATAATGTGTGACCCCATGATTCTTTATAAACTTTCTAAGAAATATGAATCAATGGATCCATATACGTAATAAAATAGAGGCATCTAGAAAAGTGTCAATGCTACTCAATCTATAAAGAGACTTGGAGTGATCTCCACCAAACACATGTATCTGTATACTTGTGTCTACCTATTTATTACATATACAAACATGTATTCTCATATTTTCCCTTTTTCCAAGACATCAAGTTACCATGGGGTATGAAGTATTCCAATCCAATATATCCAAATCATGTATTCTCAGTTATTAGAGTATAAACTGATCTGATTGATGAATACATCAGAGGTCAATCATCCTTATGTATAATAAAATCACTTGTACCTTATCTGGATAAATATAAAATATATTAGTGTGAAAACTCACTCTCTCATTATGTCTCAATCAAGGGAACAAATGTCACAATCATCATAGGATAAGATAAATCCCATATTGGTTAATCTCCAACAGACAACATGATTAGCAACACACCCAACCACACTCGTATTAGCTTAGTAAATATGCAGACTTGCGTAAGTAGGGTATAAAATTATGGTGGTTCTAATGCTATGTATCTCACCAAACACAGGTATTGGGGACTCAAATATGATCCATGCACCCCTAGTATACCAAATACATATGTGTGACACTCTATGTGTTATACCTAGTTGGTCATCTAGTGCATATAAGTAATATTATTCTTTATTTTGTGCCTCATGATCATATTTTGTAATTATATACAAGAATCTTGCTCATGATAGCCTTGATATTTCATCAAAACCTATAATAGTCAATGCTAAACATTGGTTAGGTACTCAAAGTAATACTTTGAGAGGTCAATTATCATTACACTTCATGAAATATACATCTATATATACATTTATGTACCAAATTTGAAATAATTATAAATGAGATATTTCCTTTAAATAGGATACATTTCATACTCTTTAAAAAATTTAAGAATATTTATCAAACCCATCTCAAGCATTGGTTTATCATATCATATATGAAAAACTGCTAGATCATCCTTATGTTTGTTTCGCTTTCTAGTTTTTGTTAAATAATTACATTAGTTTTAATTACTTTCACATATCTATGTGAGTATATGATAAAACTTCCCAAAAAATTATTTAGTGATAAACATCTATGAATAAATCTATTTTGAATAATTATGAGATTTTGGAATCATATTACTAACTATTCAACTCTTTGAAAATATTAAAACTTATTAACTTCACATCATCAAATGTTATGAGGTAATCTTATGTTGTATACTTAAAACTCATTCTATGATCATCATCATCATCCTTGTAACCCTATTCTATCAAAACAATTCCATAAATTAATATAACTATTTAAATTATTATTTATCAGTCATTCTAAACACTTTTCAGATAAAGTGACAAACACTTTAATACAGTAACTAAATATAACTATTAAATTTCTATTTACTTCCATACTCTAAACTATTTAGGATATTAAGTGCAAATAAATTTAAATTAATATTAGTGTAATACAATATTTTTTAAATTTAAAGATCTCTAAGCCCAAACATACTCCCACTAGCCTCTTAGAAACTATATTTTTGTTTTTAGAATACATTTCTTAGATTCAATAAAAACTAATTTGTGTTTAGGAAATAATAATCATTTTCTTTTATTGAGAAAATTTAACACATAAAATATTGTTTATATATCATAAATGGTATTCTATGTGTTTGAAAAAAAATATTTTGAAAATAATAATTTATTAAAATATACCATTGATTAGAGGCGAGAACACATTCCCTCACAATTTAAAAAACATTTGGGTAAAAACTTTATCATAGATAAAACACTTTTATTCATAATTTTTTCACAAAATATGTTATAGAAATTAATGAATCATAAACTATGTATATACAATTAACCATCTCATACTATTTCAAAACAAATTTTATTATTGAAAAAAATCTCATATCATATAAGAGAAATGAAATGAAAATACACATCCTTTACATAGATTCATTTGAGCTTGATAAAATCATTTACATTTAAATCCTCAATTTAGTGATTATTTACTTCATCACATAAATATAAAATACATGATAATAAATTCTTCTATTGATATTGAACACCTATATATTTATAACACTTTGTAAAACATATATTTGATATCACATACCTTTCAAAACCAATGAATTAATTTTTATAACATCCATACCTGAAATTTAAATTCCATGGACTTTCAAAAATACCTTTAGGTATATCTTGGATAATCTAATTATATTGAATTATTACTCTTCCTTCCTAAAAACCCTTAGTGTCAGTGACATTGATTGGTTTCTTAAATAAACATTGTTGAACTTTTCAACCAACTTTTCTTCTTATAATTTGATCATTTACCTACTTTAACTATCTATAGAGTACTTTAGAACTTGGAAATATTATAACTAATTCACACACATATATATAGGAATTTTTTTAATTCAATAATATTTTCAAAAAAATTCCATTAATGATAATAGGATAAATTCCCTAACCAGATAAATCCATTTTTTTCTCTACTTATTGCTTGTTATAGAATTAAACAAATCATAAACCATGTGTATTAAAAACACCTATATCATTTCATTTAAACAACTATTGTTTATATACTCTTTTTCATAGAAAAAATGAGATAAAAGACACATATTATGAAAATTTTATTAAATATTGAATAATATGAGTTTTCAATGAAACAACTTATTTTATCCATTACTTTAAATGAAACCTTCAAACTATAAACTTTAGTTCTTTCTCATATTATAACCTTTTTGTATATTTAATTTTTTTAAAACATATAGTTCATATCATATATCTGTTATAATAATATAATTTATTTATATAACCAATAATGCTTTAATGAAACCTATTATCTAACCAAACATATTCAATTATATTGAATATCATTTGGAATACACAATCATATTGAGTATATGAGACCAAAAATCATTAAATCATTGGTGTACCCAATCATATTGAGTACATGTGTGAAGACTAAGATTCCTATGTTCATTTTTCATCTAAATAGTTTGAAACCTTAAATGAACCACTTTATACTTCCATAATAATCTAGATTCACTTGTTGAATAATTTCGACACTTGGTTACTAATGAAGTAATTGTTCTGACAAATAAAAATTTCCTTAAGAACTTTCCTTAAATAACCAATCTTTCCCAATAAATTTTCTTAAGTTACCTATATTATTAATGTATTAAATTATCCTTCTCATTTCAAGGATTGATATGAAAATTAAGTTTGATTATTATGATGTTATTCATATAAAAAAACTTTTATCATATGAGTATCATATTTTATTAACCATTTAATAAGGAATTGTTTTAAATGTTATCCTAATAAAATGA
Source organism: Viscum album (assembly GCA_963277665.1). Lineage (NCBI taxonomy): Eukaryota > Viridiplantae > Streptophyta > Magnoliopsida > Santalales > Viscaceae > Viscum > Viscum album. The sequence continues at coordinate 1,183,555,916 of OY728164.1, forward strand.
TGACCCCTTTTAATATTCATTATACCTATTAACGTGACAAGACCCATATTTTACTATATAATGAGTCCTATTTAGGGTTCCTCTCACTGCTTAGACATTTATTTAGGGAATCATCCCAATCATATCATATATGAATCTTGAATAGCCAAGCTAATAACTCTTTTTATAATCCATCAGATGGATAAAATAAACTCTATTCCTCCAGTAACCTAATCTTATTAGGGTATCCGGGTTAGTTTAAACCATATAAAATGCCAAAAATAGGCTAACACAGGAAAATCCAAGTGCAACCAGCTTTGGAATAAACTACCCAAGGACATTCCGATTTCACTTATCCTTACTTACCTCACACTAGATAATCCAAGGGGAACCCATATATAGCATGACCTTTCCAATTAGATGACCGAGGTCTTGTTAAGTGCTGCTTTGGAAGGAATTTAACACTTATTATAAGAAGGGGATTTTAATCTCACTATCTTTTCTCACATTATTACCTTTTATGTTTGTATACTTCTAGTTATTTAGTTTGGAATCTTATTCCCTCCACCAAACCAATATTATAAAACCATACTGTTGCGTAACTCTTTACAAAACTCATAAGTTTGGGTTACTCATCAAAAAATAGAAGTTAAATATAATCATACATGTACAAATGAATCATATGTGTAGGGTATATAAAATCTTCATTTAAGGGTGTATAATTATATAACATTGACAATATCCACATGAGTAATCCTGGAGCAATATATAGATAACCCTATTCTCGTTTTTAGACTGAGCATAAGACTCTAGGAAAGTAGGTTGTCCGACCATAAGTACCTTTACCTGAGGATAATTTACCCAAGGGATAATTTAATTCATCATAACTCTGATATCTAATATTTATAAAATAAGACAAATAAATAAATTCAAGAAAATAACTTTGATTACAAACAGAGGTCACGGTAGATGAAAAACTAAATTCATTATAGAGTCATTCCTAGTATGAAATGAAAGGTTCTATCTATAAGTAGTTTAATAATTAAACTAAATCATACATAATATTTAAATTTCTTAAATAACTTACTAAGAATGAATATTGCAGAGAATAAACTTTCAAATAAATAAAAAAATCAAAATTTTAAACATGAGATAACCATTCATAAACAATTAATAAGTAAAAGAAAACTATAAAATCTTTTATAATTTCATATTTAACATTATATAAATTCAATAATTTTTAATATAAATACGTTATATTCAAGATAATATGAAATATTTTATATCCTTCATTGTATGAATTTTTTTATTAATTATATATTATTTTATGAATTATAAAAAAATATAATTCAATTTTTATTATGTAAACATTTTATATAATCTAAATATCATGTACTTAATCATTATTTAAAACTTGACCACATCATTCATTAATTTTTTTTTGATGTGGCTAAAATATTATCCAAATAAGGACCACTCTTATTTTAAAAAATCCAGAATAATTAATTATGAACATTTTATAAATATAAATTAGTTTATATTTTGACCTTATTAAATAATTTTATAACCCTTTAAAAATTATATCTTATGATTTCTAAATAAACATGTTTATTTATTGATCATAATTCATGCCATATAATTTGTTTAAAATAGTATATTAACATTTAATATTTAAGAAATATTTTATTATAAAAGTTTCATAAACATTTATTTATTAATTTTAAACCCTTTATAATTAATTAAATAAATAAATAACTCTTTATTAATTAATAAATATCCCCAAAATACATTTTACAGTGATTTATAAACATCTTATAAACCATTTAAATCATTTTATATGTTAAAACTGCTTTTAGAAATTTTAAAATAATTTTGTTTACCATTATACAGAATCCCCATTGTGTATAAGGTTATCCTCATTATACCCTTATGTAGGCACTATGTGTATGGGTAATCAGATTCTGAAACCCTTATATTAGGGTATAACTGGATTTATTAATGTTGTGTAAGGGTAGACATCTAGTTTCATCATGATAACATGTCTGTTGCCTTTATACAGGCCTTAAAAACTTAGTACTACCACTATTCAATTTAGATGAAACCCACTGTGTAAAGGTAAATTGGGTGACACTTACATAGAACAATTCCATGTAATGGTAACCTTAAAAATTATTATGTTGTGTAAAGGTAAACATTAAATACCTTTATGCAATACCTTATTTACTTTTTCACAAGCCTTTAAAACATGATATTACCATTACATGAACTCCTTCACATAAAGTTAAGTCCTTAGTTACCTTTAAGTATCTTTAAGAGGGCTCAAAAAATTTTACACAATCTCTCATTCATAGGTTACACATTGGTTACCATTATACAACCCATATTCATAAAGGTAACACCTCGATTACCTTTATGTTTTCTTTATATGTAATGGTTCACCATTTTTCTAGATTTTTTAGAAACCTGAAAAACAATGATCCATTTTCCTTTATTCTTAATTTCAACAAAAATTTTCATATATCTAAATCATGGGGACCTTTGGTACTACTAAAGGGTTTTAAAATAATCTAATAACACTTATCAAATCATGCATAATAAATTTCAACCCTAGTTTGAGGATCTCCCATTCATGATATATGAAACATTCACAAAAACTGAAATGAAGAAATATTATATATATAGTGCATTGTAAATGAATATAATATACATCATCTCAATCGCCGTCATATGGGTTTGAGAGTGATCGATAAGAGAAACCAAAATAAATTCTCTCTCTAAGAGTATTAATAGGTCAATCATAATTGCGCATTGCATGGGCCGAATTCTCTATCCCCTATGATGTGCTAGCATCTCACGTGTAAAGGAGGTAGATGAAGATATATTTGGGTACAATGAGTTATGGTAAATCAGAAAACAATCATGCACAACCACTTTCATCACATGGAAGTGGTTTATATAGACAATTAAGGATGATCATTACTGGTTGTCTCATTTTTTCATACATTACAACATATGATTAAATGTTATGGATAATATATGAATTCATCATATAAATACATAACCTCCTATAAATTTCATCGTATGAAATGGTTTCTGAATAAATTATAGATTAGGTGGAAGATTGATCGGGTATCTTACCAATACAACCTATGTAGGCAGTATAGTATAATATTCCCCATTATGAATGAAAATCAAAATTTTCATACAAGACCCAATATCACATATAGATATATACATATATAAGGATTTAGGGAATATATCTCATTTGTTTGCATCATCCTTCTCTTGTATATGTATTGAAAGAGATAGTAATACCAGAACAATGGTTTAATCTCAAAAGGAGTACATCAAAAAGATCTTGTAGTGGTTCAAAATGAATGGATGTAAACTCATGTATACTACATTAGTTCCTCACTTTAAGTTTTCTAAATTGAAAGCATTGAAAATAAAAGATGAAGTGAATTACATGGTAAAAGTTAAATTTTCATTATTATTTATAAGCTTTACAGACGTTATGGTTTGTAAAAGTCTATACATTTCTTAGGTAGTGGCATTTTTGAGTAGATTCATGGAGAATCTAGGAAAGGTTCACTAGGAAGTGGTGAAGTAGATATTCAAATATCTTAAAGATTTGGAAGAACTATCCCTATATTTTAGAATTTAAGACCAATTATATGGGTATGTCGATTTAGAAATTAGTAGATATATGTATGAATGAAAGAGTTTCACAAGATTCGTGTTTACCTTCAGAGAAACAACCATAAGTAGGATATTGAGACTGTGGCTGATAGTTGCATTATCCACAGAAAATAGAAATATGTTGTCTTTATAGAAGTAAGGAAGTAAATGATCTGGTTGAATTTCTTATTATATAAAATCAAAATGAGATATAAAAACATGGCATTATTATTTTACATAAAAAGTGTAACCCAATTGGATAAAAATACTTTATTTCACTCATGAAAAAATCACATTAAGATAAAGTATCATTTCATATGTAATTTTTTTGAGGATAGGGTTTTGGACCTATGGATAATTGTAAAAATTAAAAATTTAGCTAACATGTTCACTAAGGTCCTAGTTTGGGAAATTTGGAGGAAACATTATGCCTCATGGGGACTTAGGTGACTGAAAGAAAAAATTTAGACACTAACTACTATTATGGAAGGAAAGTGAATTGAAAATTTTCTAAGTTTTAGAGGAGTATTGAATAGTTGAAATAATTCTTCTAGTGGGATATTTTAATGAATATGATGACTCCCTCCATGATTATGTTTCCTTGAGTCCAGAAGGAGTAACTATGGAACTTGTGTTCTGGATCATAAAAAGTCTTATGGCTACTAATATTGATGGAGATAAGAAGTCCAAAACCAGGATAGGTAAAAAAATTAAAGATAGACCTATAGAATTGTATCCATAGTGGAACCTCCAAATAAATAATAATTATAAAAGGCTACATGAGATTCATTGGGGGATATGTCAAGTGAAAAATTCTTGATAATGAAAGTATAGAGGTAGTCTTTAGATAATTGTTCTTGGAGGTTTCAAAAGGACACATAATGATAGATTATACTATTCACCAAAAATATCAACTAAGTTAGTGAATTATATAGGAAACTGAAGGTAGCCAAGATCAATGGTTAAATCCCCAGGAACTTCAGAATGTATTGGAACCAATTTCACTAGATAGGGCACATTATAAATTGGTGGGGTAGGGTAACTTATGACATGTAATTTTAGTCACTCTATATTACTTTGTTAATATAAATAAAGGAGTAATTTTCTCCCAGAGAGTAGGACTCTATTTTTAACTATTTAATATTCTTTTGTTTTTCTAAATGTGTGCATGCACTCCAATTGGGTTTTTTATTCAGAATTTTTTCCTTGAGTGTGTGAGGAAGGGTAATTTAGTGTGGTGGTCGGGGTGAATTTGTCTTCCCAGTTCTAGAAAATTGATTTTGTTGGGTTCAACTAATTCTCTAAAGTTCTGTACTTTATTCCACAATTTATGTTCTAGTGGTTTGATTCATGATCAGTGGTTCTAGATCTAACACACCAAACCCGTAATGGAAGGGGAAGTTCCGTTCAACTGAACTTTCAATAGGAATTCTAATCTCTGGAAAACTTCCACCACCTAACTCTCTTCCTCAAGACTCGATACTAAACCTTCACCAACTCCTTTAAAATTTAAAAACCATTAAAAACACATTTTTTGATGAAAATTCAATCAAATTCATACCTTAGTATATGTAAACATTATGATTCTATTTTAATATTTTCGAGGAAAAAGTGTTTAATTTTTTGTTGTTGGTGAGGTTCACTATCACAAAATACTACTTTAGATTTATTACATATATCATATATGTCTCTTTATTTTAAGTGTACAATAACACTCCAAGATTTATATATTTCATCATGCATATAATATATAATTTTTTCTTTTGTATAAAATATTTATTGATCTTACTCATCAATCTCATAGGTATGAATCATGTGTGAGAATTTGGATAAAGTAAAGTGTAATGAATCTTTTTCTACACCCCTATGAATGTTAATACACTTTTTTTTGAATAAAATAACTAAAAATTATCATATTTTTATCTCCTACATTATTTAAATCCCTATTATCTAGTGTTATAAATAAATTGAAAGAAGAAATTTAATGCTAAATTTATGTGAAAAAATGATGAGGCTAATTTTTCAAAAATATTAGCCACCTATTTTTTCTATAGTTAGTTGAAAAATTTAACCTATTAAATATCACATAATTTAATTAGAATTAAACTGGACAAATTTAATTTTTAAAATTTCATTTCTTTACAAATATAATTTTATAAAAAAAATTGATTAAAATAATTTTAATTATAAAATTCAATCACAAAAATGGAATACTAAAATTACATGGAAAAAAATTTCAAGACACACATAATATCCCAATATGAAATAATTTTAATGAAATCATAAAAAAACATGTGAATGATAGTAAAAATACTATTATATATTGAAATATATAATTGGGTTACCAAAATAATGTTGTTCCAATATGAAATGCCACCACATGAAGAAAAATCACAGCATCAATCTTTGAAATTCCAAGTGAACATTGTACATGTCATCAAAACACAATAACTAACACAATTCATAGACAAAATTAGAACAATCACACACGGAATTACACTAACATAAGTCACACACCTGAACCATCATTGATCATGAATGTGACATGAACTGTGTTAAGGAACATCACCAATTCCATTCATATATTATTGCACACATGGAATAACTTCAAAGAAAACATCAAATGTGATACCTTTATTTGGTGAAATTGGTGGAAGAGTCTAACTAGAGGATTCCTAGAGTATGGTGGAGGGTTCAATGTAGGGTTTGGAGGAATTTGGGTAGGCTACAATATGGTTTGTAGGGCTGGATACAGGCTAGTGATGGGAGAAAAATGGGTATATGGGTAGATTATATGCATAAATTTTTCTTGGTAGAAGGTGGTTTGTTCAGAGGCTGTAGGTTGGAAATTCAAATTAGGGGGAACAATCGGGTGACCTCTAGTCTATATTAGTGTGTTAGGAGAGAATATTATCATAGTAGAAAGCAATCACAAAATATAAAAAATAATGTGGTTCAAAAACTATCTATAGTTTATCACCCACACTTGGACTACCGTATATGTGTAACCCAATTAACCATTCTTTCTTGGTAGTTATATCTCTATTATTATTCTTTTTTCTATTCTCCATGGAATTACCTTTTATAATAGGTATCATTTTTTCATTTTTTCTCATGGGAATGTGTGCCTATTCTCATTCATGTGGGGCACCCAATTCTCCATTCTCTCTTATCTAGATGAATGAAACATATGTGGGAAGATTAAGATAGATATTCCTTGAAATATTATGTAGAATACTCCATTTGAGGAAGATAGATGTGGATAAGAAGATTTAATATCTTCTGGATATCTCTCCTCTCACATGCCTACGTGCACAAAATAGATTTTAAAATTTTAAATAACAAATGTTATCCTTTATTAATATTATTTATAATAGTACTACTACTAATACTACTAGTAGTAGTAGTATTAATTTTACTATATCAAGGGAAGTGAATACAAATACAAATAAAATCACACACACACACACACATGCATGAACCATGATATATTTGAACATGAGGCCTCCCTAAGTCCCCATAGGGATTCTACAACTATGCTACATGATATCAATAACAATTATAATTATAAAAGTATAACAATAATAAGATATAATAATAGTAATAATAATAATTAGATATTATAAGATAAATATGAATATTATGTTATAAGAAAAATACCATCAATTTCTTCTTCCAGGATATATCTTCTAATAATTATATCTGAAAAACACTCAAGGGGAAATAGATCATCCCAGTACTAATGGAAGACTACATTTAAAAATATTATCCCCCAATCCTTCGATAAATCTAGATATACCAAACCTAAGACTAAGTAATTCACAACATCGACATATAAAGGTGTGGTAGTCTCTATGGCATAGATTTATTCATCTAGAAATGTTTAATTGATAATTTTGACCTTGATATCCCTGATATATTTTTCTAGGCATTATAATTGATCAGTGATGACATTATTAATGTCTTTTTTATTCTTGATTTCAATATAAGATTTTTATTTTAGTAATATCCACGAAATGAGACCAAGCTTGGAATCCTTATTTGTCATAAAATATCATAGAGCGGAGTGATCCATATACACAATGAATTTTGAGAACAACAATTATGAAATAAATTAATCAAATTAAAAACAACTACTAGATGCTCATTTTCCATTGTTGTGTAGTTGTATTGAGAATAATTTATGTAAAACTAGCATAATAGATGAGTTTTAAGATCCATGATTTTCTTTATCCCTAGGAATCACCAACTACTTAGTCACATTCATAAAATATTTTTTCAAATGATTATTCCCATTGTGGTGAAATCATAATTAGATATTTTACTGGGTGTTTCTGATGCACATGATATTTTCTAACATTTAAATAATTTTTTATCTTAGTTTTAATTAAAAAATTTAACCATTTTTAGTGTGTTTAGTTTATTTTATTATTTTTGTGGTGTTTTTGTTATTTTTTTAATTTTTAGTTATTTATATATTAATATTTTGAATTTATTACTTTTATTATTTTTTATTAATTTTATATAATATTTACCATTTTTTTTCATAGTAGTAGTTTCACTATTTTTATTTTTTTATTTGTTTATTAATATTTATTTGTTATTATATTAATTTTCTATATTAGTATTATATATTTTTGCTTATTATTATAAATATTAGTAGTATCAATAATAATAGTAGTATTTTTATTATTTTTTTATTTTTTAAAATTTGATTAACATTTAATTATAGTATTATTATAATTTCATCTAACTCCTTGTTGTATCTTATGTATTTTATTGGTATTTATAATTTAATTTTTATATATATTTTTCTATATTATTCTAATAATTCTAATTATTATTACTATTATTACTTACTATCATTATTATTATTATCGTTATTATTATTAATAATTTAAACTAATAATTTTTTTGTGTTTTATATTAGATACAAGCGAGTTCCTCCCTCTGGATCGCTCAGGATGGAACCCTAGAAGGTGCCACCTCCTTGCTACTACACTATCAATCCCATATAGGCCACCCGATATCCTCCTAAGCTACACACCCACACCATCTTCGGTGACCTCCTCTCGCAGCAGCAATCCCGAGCACCTCCCTTCCTACTACACACCAAGCCTTGAACACCGGCGGTAGCTTCCCTCTCAACTTTAATAGAACCATGCTTGGATGAGCGCCCCTCCACCCTTCTTCCTCCATTGTAGACCAGACAGAAACCACCAAGAGACCACCATGCACGACACCTCCTCCCTGTAGCATATCTTCACAACACATCTCTTCCACTACACCAAGCTGCAACCCACAAAACGCCTCCATACTCTTTGTTGCAACCCTAATAAGCAACAACTACCACCTCTTAATGCACATCATAAACCACATGCATCCTCCTCTTGTGGAATCCCTCTCCTCATGTTGGTAGTGGAAAATTTCGGGTGCATTGGAGATTGATGGTAATTCACGTGTATCATTAACATGTGTGATGGTTTAGTTCAAAATTATGGTGATTGGAAGAGTGAAGATTTTTTTTTCAATCATGAAAGGAAGCTTGCAGTGAGATTTACAATGATACGAACACTGTGATATTTTCTTTATTTTATGTGTCATGTCTACATGATGTATGTCTAATTTTATTAGTGATGGAGTTGCAATGAACTTGACGGTGTATGTATGTCTAATTTTTTTCATGTTTGATTTACTTTTGATTTTTTAATTATAAATTTATTTAATTAATTATATCTGTGTTTGAATTAATTTTCATTTGAACTTTGTACACATGATTTAGTTCTTGTTCATGTGATACCTAATAAGTAACCATGGGCAGAAGATTATCAAAGAATTTATTTGTCTGAAATTCGATCACATGCGTGAGATAATTATAAATCACATGTGAGAAAATTTTGAATAAATAAATATATTAATAGAAAAAGTAATATTTTGTGTGTATTATTTTTCAAACATTCATGAGTGATACTTAATTAGTGATCTCATGGGAGCAAACCTGACGTAGATAGATACTTTGACTATGTGAGAAACATGTCAGTGCATTTCACCAAGTGATTCGATGCTAACGTGACTCATAAATTATTCTTCAAATCAAAAAAAAAATAAAGGATGATTTGTGTGAAAATAATAAAACTATCTAACATCAGAGAATGATACCTAGTAGTATTTTTTATTAAATTTGGAATTGGTGATAATTTAATAAATAAATATTATTATATGGAAATCAAATAATTGACATTGCATACACCTAAACCGACGTTGCTACTTTGACATTTCAATCTCTTCCCAATTCCTCCATAGATTAATTTAGTTCAATTTGATAGTTTTTTTTCAATTCAAATAGTCATTTTTAAATAATAGTTTATTTTTTTATAGTTTTAGTTGTTATTAAATTTTAAAACTATTCTTCCAGAATATTTCTTAGAGAGGATATTCCCAGTGTCTGCCCACATTCTTTTTATGGTTATACCCCACTTTCCACTTGTACAGTAGTTAATAGGTCCATAAATTTGTAAATTTGACATGTCACAACATATGTGACATTTTTTTCACCATTTTTAGGGATAATAGTATCATTAGTACATCCTTAAAAAGAGTGATTTAGGTCTTAAAAACAAAAAAAGAGTTCAGATCTACTCTGGGTATTTTTCTGTCATTGAAATAATTTCAAGACATCAGGTGTTTAAAATGGTGTGGGCCACACCACACGGTTTCAACCAATAACCACCTTACCCACCAAAATTTTGTGGTAAGGAATATATCTTAACACCACATATTAAATTTCCATGTAATTCTATTTATTTTAATGATTATTATTTTAGTCAGTTTCATGATCCATGTTAGAATCCTTCACTATATAATACTACTAGTTCCTACCCGCCATTTGATCATTTTGAAAGTTAAATAATTTCTGAAAATTTAGAACTCGATGGTTCGTGTGAAACAAATGATTCAATAATTGGGAACATTTTGTTTTTTCTATCACTGAGGCAAATCAGATGTTTAAACTTCAATATAAATGTAATGAAAATTTTATTTCGTCAACAAAAGGTCTAACAAAATATCTAGAAAATAAAATGAAGAATATAGAAAATAAAATGAACCATCTGGTCTAAGTATCTACCTCATAACCAATTGAAGATCTAATTTTAAAAAATTATATTGAATAAAGTGTAGTATAGGTTCCATTTGAAAACATCCATTTCCCGATTCTGATAATGAGACTACTTTGATTGATCCTCCTTCTTATGATACCATTGATGACTCCTCTCCATAAAAATTTAATTCTTCCAATCTAATCAAATTTCTAGAATATAAGAGCTCAATATTCCTATCTTCTTAATATAATGGTCCCTAGGAATATGTGATTTCATGTCTTGATACTATGAATTCACATCCCACCCATCCCAAAGTGGAAAAATGCATTCAATATATATAAAATTATACCTTTTTAGGATGAAGAGGACATTGAACTAGGGAACTTTCTTACTATGATAGAATCATCATTGAATCAAGACACTATAGATTACCACAGGCAAGAGAACATCACTTAAAATGACATTGAATCACCTCTTTCTAAAAATTGATGAAAGTTTGATTTTTTTTACAGAATGGATACATATGAAACATTTTTGGAATCATAAAATCCATTATTAATGGTGGCTAAGGACACTCATAATTTTCTAGAAAAAATAGAAGAATGGGATTTCCCAAAGGATCTTGAGTTTATAGTAACACATTTTCCAATGGAGGAATATGATAATGGTAGTATAGAAGAGAATTTTGAAAATGAAATAACTTTTTACCCAATGGTGTGACTTTATTTAATTAAGTGCACCCCACTAGATCCATGCATAGAGGTTTAAAATTCTTCACTTAAAACACCCATATGTGCTAATAATACTCTTGACCTTGGTATAATCAATGAAGCTGTGGTGCATGAATTGAGTTGGAAACAAGTTGATTTCCCCATGCCATTCATTCATGGTGAAAATGAATTGGGATACATAATTGACCCATATAATACATACATGTATATGATGGATATAATCCAACCACTAAAATATTCTAGAAAGGACATTTCTTCTCTTATAAAAATTAAAAATGGTAATGGTCTTAATCTTCACGATGATTCCTTTTTCATAAAATTCAATTATTTGGGTATTTTTTTTTCAATTGAGGTATATTCATTACATTATGATTTTTTCTTTTTTAATTTCATAACACCCATATATTTTTTTGATAATTTTTTATTGAGGTGTTTCAGTTATTTTAAGATAAGTGTATTCTCAATTGATGCATGAAACACTCCCGCTGATGATGATGTAGATTCATGGTATACATTTTCTATTTGATCTTGGTTGGGTATCATCAATGTATGGATGGAGATGAAGTAAACTTATCACTCAATGGGATGGAAAAAATCATTAGATTATTTTCATGGTACTACATTTAGTTTCATTTCATTTAGTTTTTTAGTTAATAAAATGGCTTACATTTACTTTAATATATTTTCTTTTGGTACTGTATTGGATTTGAGTTCATCATATAGTTTTACCATTCACATGATAATTTTATTTTGGTTTTAATTCTTTGATATGATGTGGGTATGTGTTTTTTATGTGTAGATTTTATAGGCACATCATTTCTGGATCTTTGTTGGATGTTGGCAGCCTCTCCGCTTCTATATACACCTACATAGGGAAGTGTTTTATTTTATGTCATATTTTATATTTCTAAAAACACCTTATATAATAACTAACTCAATATGTATAAATATTTAAATAGAAAAATTTAAAAAAACAAACATTCCTATTATTTATTGAACCCACCTTAAAGCTATTGTGTTTTTATCATAACACGCTTAGAGGATTACCACTTTTATCCCTGGGAGTTTGAACACATGATTAATATTTGACATTATTTTATCCTTCATCTCATTAATTAGATGATTTCTAATACTATTTCATGATTTTAATTTTTTTAGAAACTGGTATATTTTTTAGACACTTATTTGAACTCATGCCCATTTGTGATGTCCAAAATTTTACTTTCATACCCATAAGGATTATTTTCCATATTTAAATCATCTATTGTTTCTATTTTTCTTTAGGTAATCTCTTCAATGTTATGTATTATATAATTTTCCATGTTTGTCAGTCAAAGCGATCAGAATTTTAGAAGTTTCACCTAAATGACTAAGGTATTTGTTTGATTTATTTATACCCTTTTACCCACTGATACAACCTTGAATTTTCTCTATCGTATATCACTTATAATCTATGAATAATCCTTTTTAGGATGATCCCATAGCTGATACTCTTCCCTACCCATTTCTTGAAACTTTTTATGATAATTTTATATATAAGTGTATGGGGGATATTTATTCTTAGAGAGGGTACTTTGAGGGTTAGTGGAGGAATTTGATGCACATGGATCGACAATATCTCATTATGATCATATATTTTATATTTCCTAGTATCCAGGTTTATCTCGTGTATTTTGATATGAGAATTTAGATTCTTTTTTGTTCTAACAATGAGTATATCAGTGGTCATTATATTGTAACCCTCACCTTTTATGTTTTGATTTGTCTACAGATCTAGTTGTGTATTATTTCTTATTGTTTTTCCCAGGATTTAAAAAGTTTAAGTGTGTCAGATTTGATGCACATAAGATTTTTGACACTTAAATAATTTTTTAACTTAGTTTTAATTAAATATTTTAACCATTTTTAGTGTTTTTAGTTTATTTTTCTTAGTTTTGTAGAGTTTTTGTTATTTTTTATTTTTAGTTATTTATATATTAATATAGGAATTTATAGCTTTTATTAGTTTTGATTAATTTTATACAATATTTAACATTTTATTATTAGTAGTAGTTTCACTCATTTTAGTTTTTGTATTATTTTATTAATATTTATTAGTAATTATATTAATTTTTTATATTAGTATTATATATTTTTATTGTTATTATAAATATTAGTAGTATCAATAATAATAGTAATATTTTTATTATTTTTTATGATTTTTTAATTAGATTAAAAATTAAATATAGTATTATTATAATTTTATCTAACTGCTAATTATATCTTATGTATTGTATTAGTATTTATAATTGCATGTGTATATATATTTATCTATATTATTCTAATAATAATAATAATAATTATTATCTTACTAATTATTATTATTTCTATTATTATTATGATTATTCTTATTATTATTTTAGCTAATTTGTTTTTGTTTTATATATTAGATACAAGGGAGCTCCTCCCTCTTGATCACTCAGGCTGGAACCCTAGGGGGAGCCACATCCTTACTGTTGCACCACCACTCCTAGCTAGGCCGCCTCGTCTCCTCCTCAACTGCACACTTACACCATATTTGGAATCCTCCTCTCATAGTATCCATCCCAAGTGCCTCCCCTCTTGCTACACACTAAACCATGTGCACTAGTGTCAGCCTACCTCTCCACCTGTGCAACACCACACCAAGACGAGCACCCCTCCACCCTTCTTCCTATATTTCAGACAAACCACGGACCACAAGGATCCCACCACACATGGAACCTCATCCCTATAGTGCATCTTTATAGTGCCTATCATCTACTACCCCAGTCTACGACCCACAACCAGCCTCTATCCTCTCCATTTCTACCCTAAGATGCAGTGGAAGCCACCAATTGTTGCACACCAGGCACTTCCTTCATCCTCCTCACATGAAAATCCTCTCTTCAAGATTGGAGTGGATAGTCTCATGTGTATTGGTGATTGATAGTGATTTTTATGAATCGTTGACACATGCTATGGTTCAGTTTAATATTGTGGCAATCAGTGAAATAAAGGTTATTATTTTGTGAACATCAGTGTAAGCTTTCAGTTAAATTTTCAATGACATGAACATGGTGATATCTTCCATTTTTTTATTTCATCTGGCATGTCTATGTGATATTTGGAAAATTTTCTTTGTGTCAGAGTTACTATGAACATGATGGTGTATGTGTGTCTTTAATTTTTTCCATGTTTGATTGCCTTTTGAATTATTATTTTTATTGGATATTTATTTAATTAATTATATCATAATTTCAATTTATTTTTATTTAGAATCTACGCACTTGATTCTGTTCCTGTTCATGTGATACCTAATAAGTAATAATGGTCTGGAGATAATTATATAATTTATTTGTATGAATATCGATCACGTTCATGAGAGAATTATAAATCGAACGTGAGCGAATTCCAAATAAATAAATATCTTAATTGAAAAAAATAATATTTTGTGTGTATTCTCCTTCAGAATTTCATATGTGATACTTAATCAGCAATATCATGCAAGCAAACCTAACACAAATAGATACTTCAACTTATTAAGAAACAAGTCATTGTATTTCACCAAGGGATTCAATGTTAATGTGACATGTAAATTATTCATGAAATTAGTCAAAAAAATTATGGATGATTTGTGTGAAAAATAGAATATTGTATAACATTAGAGAATGATACCTAATAATATTTTGAATAGATTTGGAATCAATGAAAATTGAATAAATAAATATTCAGATGAGGAAATTAAATAATTATAATTGCATGCACCTGAATAGAAATCACAACTCTGACACTTCCACCTCCACCAACTTCCTCCATAGATTAATTAAGTTCTATTAGATAGTTTTAGTTAATTTAAATAATCATTTTCAAATAATTGTATAGTTTTTAGAGGTTTCAGCTGTTAATAAATTTTAAAACTATTCTTCATGAACATTCCTCAAAGAGTATATTCATACTATCTACACACATTATCTTTGTGGTTTGACACTGATTACAACTTCTATAGTAGTTATTTGGTTAATAAATTTTCAAATCTGATTGTGATACACATTTCAATTTCCTTAACAATTGATTTTTTTGACATTTTGGTCTAAAATATAAGGAGGTGTATTTTCCTAAAAGGGTGGTCAGGGGTAGGAAATAATAGAGAAATATATAATAAAGAATAGATATAATCTGATATTCCCAAGAAAACCCATGATAATTAAAACTAGTATAGGAATTGGTAGATTAGAAATTGTACCAATATTAGCTAAGTCAACTTCAATACATTTATTTGAAATATAATATCCTAAAACTATTCTACTATATACCATAAAGTGGTATTTTCCCAATTAAGCATGAAATTATTTTCTTTGTATCTTTCCAATACATTTTATAGATGCTCTAAATATCCATCCAAGGAATTTCCATAAACCAAGAATTAATCCATGAATATTTTTAGGAAATATTAAAGTATACCCTAGAATATTTCCACATGCATCATTTAAACATGGATGGTGCATTGTGCCTTTCAATGGTAAATCACCAATAAAAGAATACACTGTTTGGGAAAGTGAACATGATTTTATCTTGATATTATAATGTAACCAAGATTTTATTGTACCTTAAAATATAACAATAAAACAATATTAATTTCTTCTTGATTTTCACATGAGTACTTTATCAACAAAGGGGAATGGAATATGATCCTCTCTAGTTGCATCAATCAATTTGTGGTAGTCGACACACATTCTCTATATAGTCACTCTTCTATTGGGTATTAATTCTAATTTATCATTTTCAACTATTATGGCCCTGCCCTTTTTAAGAGCCACTTATAATGGTACTAACCATTGATAGTATTATATAAGAAGTATTAATCCGATGTCAATAAGTTCAATCACTTCATTCTTGAATACTTCCTTCATCAGAGTTCTTAAACAACATTGTGGCTATAACGATATAGACGCACACAATATATATTCTAGTGTATTTAAACAATAATTCATTTTCTTACATTACTAAAGATATATTAGGTTTATCTTTCTTGATAATTTGGTTATAACCCTTAAATAAATTAATATTACATAACAAAGTTTAAACTTCCACTTACAATCCATTTTTCTTGTGAAACAACAAATTTAAGATATAAAAAGTTTTCTTTCATGAAAAATATTCAAAATTTTCATCTTGACCGCATCCCTATCCATAATCATCCTCAAAACCCTATTATTTTTTTAAATATGGGATAAGAACAAAAATAACATTAAGGGACATATAGAAATAAAGAAATAAAAAAAGTTTTTAGTTCATGAATACTTACACAAGATTTGTCTTTTCAAAATAAAACTTTAGTATTAAAATAATCATTTTATTACCCAAGAAATCATCTTTTTCTACAAAATATTTTCACAAAACTTTTAATATAAAATATTAATTATAAAGTAAAATTCTTAAAGGTTCCTTTTCAATAATGAAAAATTTATAATTTTTTTAAAAAGTTATACATTTCACCCTTGTGAAGTAGCATATACTTTTATTTAAACATAAGCTCATGAGTAATCACATGGAATAATTACATAAAGAACATGGTTTAATAATATTATATTAATATAGGAAATGTAGAAGAAACATATAACATGAAATTAATATGTTTCAAGGATAACTGGCTAGACAACATCACATGGTGGAAAAGGTACCATAATGGATTGGTTCACTCCCTAATCCCATATATAATGTCTAATGGGAAAAAAGATTCACCCAATTCATTGGATCATATTTTTCCACACCCATCATAACATTTACATGAATATGTGTGCCATAAAAGTAACTAAATCTTAATTCATAAACATAAAAATTACTCATGGAAAGAAATGGGGTTCATTTGAGAAATTAATTTCGGCATGTATTACCCCATCAAAAGAAGGGAGAATAATTTGGGTATATATATGAGAGAAATATATACATAATTTATAAGAATTACATAACATTTATTAGATATATATATATAGAGAGAGAGTAATAGAGTTAGTGGTCATAATCTGAATAAAAGGGCCGTTCAGAGAGATCCCATACATCCATAATAAAAACATTTCCAAATATCAAAATATCCATTCTATTAAAAACCCTTTTTGAAAATACTTATAATAAAGGAAAATAGGTTTTTTATTTGAATAAAATAAGGAATATTATAAATAAATAAAAATATAAAATAATGGTTGTGACAATGGTAAAATTCATTGATTCTTTATATATTAAAATAAAACATTCCTTTTTTATTTTATAAAGAATGTAAAAACATTCTGTATAAAACATGTAAATAATATAATTTTTAAAAAACATTGAAATAAAGTATAGAGATATAAAATATCATTTAAAAATAATTTATTTCCATATAAATACATTAATAAAATAATTTTAATAATGCATACTTGGAAGAGAAATATTTATAAAATAAATATTTAAAACCATCAAAATGAGGTTTCTAAAGTAAAGTGTCCCTTATGAAATACTTAAAGAAATTAATATTTAAAAATGTTGGAAAGAAAGTAAAATATATTAAAAAATGACCTTTATCATAAATTTATGCATAAATAATAATTTTCTTGAGATATATAGGAGAACATAGACATGGAAGACAAGGAGTTGGAATGAAAACTTTAAAAGTGGATTTTAAAAGAAAGTCCCTTACATTGAGTCTAAATCATGAAATACATTCTCTATCTTCATAAATAATAAAATTATGTTAATTATATACTTTTTAAGAAACTTTTTAATTCCTTTTATTTCCATGTTATTATCAATTAAGTTCACGTCAGTCGTTTTGACGATATTCGACTCATTTGTCCAAAATGACTTATGTAGGTTGACTATAGTCAACGATTTCATTATTTCAACATATATAGAATAATAATATTGAAATAATTATTATTTTAATACATAAATTATACTTTTAAAACCAATCATTAAATATGGTTATGAAAAATGGACTATTTTACAATCATGGAGATGATATGTTGTACGTACACATGAGTAACGTTTCATTTTTCCAAAGATCATTATGGAAGGAGGTAAGTGTTATATTATATTTATATAATGATTATAATATAATAAATACCATATTAATTATTTAAGTATAACTATGTATATCTTATATGTGATGTGGTGATGAAAAGTGAACCACTTCACTTTTTGGATGTGGTAGTCCACACATACACATGAACGATGTTATCATTTTTAAGTGAATGGAAAGGTAATAAATTAAATAAAATATTATTAGTTTAGAAAGATACAAATTTCATGAATATCATATATATATATCCATTAAATCCATCAGTAGTATTAGGTGATGGAAAATTAATTACATCGGTTTGTGAGGTGGTGGACCGCCATACACACAAATGATGGTTTCGTGTCCCATTTGATAGAAGAGGAGATGGATATAGGTTATTACATTAAAATAATAACATATAAAAATATATAAGATAATTTTTTTATTATTTATGTTTGGTCACATAATATTTTATGGAGTTTTAAGAAGAAATAAAATGAAATCGCTTGATTAATAACTATACCAATTCTTCGAACAACCTCTTAAGGTTAACACCAAAGCATTCCTAGGTTGGTTTTCTGATAAAAAACCCCCTACGACATGGGTAGGTATTTTAGGAAGCTATTTGGTATGGGATTTTATGAACCAAAATTTTCTTTAAGTGTGATGTAACGACCCGAATTCGGATCCACTCAACTGGTGCCCCATACCTAGATCAACACATGAACTCAAGCACATTTCCCCAAACACCAGAGGCTACCGACTAGTAGTGAGGGGCTTAGTGAGTCATTGGGGAAACTATGCCCACATTTGGTAAGGTATACAAGGGAAAGGAAATAACAGTCAATAGAGGAAGCAGTAAATATCATACAATATCTAAAACTAAACAGCATAAAAAATCAATATATATAGTAATTATGATAATGATGAAGCAATTACAAGTATCTAAGGAAAGAAGAAAACACAACAACGTGCTAAAATGCAACTGAGAAACAAATTACTAAAAGTAAAGAGAAACTGCAGCAGCATCGCAAGCCTAAGCTCGGTCCTATGATCTCCAACTCCAACCAGCAATCATGTACCTAAAGTAGAAGGGCCACAATCCCTATCCACACCTTCAACCATATAACCTATTTGGGCCAAAAAGCAGGACCCAAACAGGGTGTGAGACTAATACCAGTAGGCAACCACCACAAGATCTGTACCCTACTGTCAGTGAGCAATATAGAAAAAGTAATGGAAATAAATGCAGCAGAGAAATAGTACACTAAAGTAAACAATACTAAAAATCTCCATTCACATTTATTTATTAATTTAATTCAATAATTTAAATATCAACCAAGGAATCTAGCAAACAGATCTATATCACCATGGCTTAGCAAGTAACACAACAGGTATCTCAGCAGACTATCTAAACAACAAGCAGTACATAACCCAAGCTTGTTCTTTGGCTTGGTGGACTCATCAGAACCAACCAAACAATATTCACACTAACTCTCTGGGTGGCTCATACTGGAAGACCCCTCTAGTCAAGTAATACTAAAAAGGCACAAACACTCTGGGAAGCTCTCACCGTCAATTCCCCTACGGTCTGGTAACGATAGCTATAGACTCTTTGAGGAAGCACTCACGTCTAATTCCTTCTGTAGTCTCGATACGTAACTAGGGTAACTCTGAGGAAGCACAAAGTTCAATTCCCATAGGTCCTACGAACGATACTAAATTATAATATACTCTCTAGGGAATCCCTTAATCATCAATTCCCTCTTTGGTCTACCGTACCAGGTTCACACATCCCTATGCAGTCTAGTCATGCATAATCGACTGTCAGCATCCCTAAGTAAATTCAACAACTACTTGGCTAATAGATACAATGCATCAAAAGAATATAAACAGTAGACAATACATGCAATCAATTATATCAAGGTAGGAAATCAATGTAACAAGGTCTGCCTCACAGGCAACCTAAGCCAAATGGTGATAAACAACCAAAACAAGGGAAACAACCATGGGGTGATCCTAAAACATGAAAAAAATCATATATTATTATCAATTAACCTTAATCTAACAAGAAATATAAGGCAATTAAACAATAAGACCAAAATCCCTAACTCGGGATACCTGAAACATGGGAATCCGACACTTTTGAACAAAAACTCAAATACATTCAATATAAGGAAACAAACCACCTACCTCGATCCTAGGAGATCTATATACTTGAACCTCATCCCATGAATCTTCCTAGAATAGAGAAGATCTAAAAAAATGTATAATATGTTCAACCTTAGATAACTCACACGAGAGAAGGAATCAGGAAACGTGGCCAAAGAAGAACTAAGAACTCACCACTGCGATTCTATTGTAACCGATGGCATTCGATTTAGATCACCAATGATGGATCGGTAGCTCAGAGAAGATCCACGGCTGTACCCTCACTCTCATTCAAAGAATCTGGAGAAGAAGACGTTTCCAGGGTTAAAACACGACCCCGGTTCGTTTAATGAAAGAAAAGTACCCGACGTGTACTTATGGAGTACACGGCGTGTACTAGGTTTTTTCGTACTCCGCATTAAGCGGCCTCCACATCACCCCTACATGGCCATGTGTGTGTCCATGACATGGCCAGCACACGGCCTTGAGCGACATCAAAGTACATGGCGTGTGCTTATAAAGTACACGACGTGTACTTAGGAAATTTCCAGATTCTCCTCTTTTTCCCAAAATCAAACATAAAAGGAAAAACATACCTGAAAAGAAAGTCTGGGTTCTTAAAAACTTTCCACCTTAAAGAAATTCATCCCCAAATTTCCCTAACAAGGTGGCGAAGAAGAAATCTCGAACAACTCTGGCCACTGTGATCGCATATCGGCCTCCCTCTTCCAAGTCTCGTCCTGTACACGACCGTGCTGCCATAGAAACCGTACCAGAGGAATAGATTGGCCACAGAGTACCTTTGTACTACGATCAACAATCCTGATAGGATGCTCCTCAAATGATGCATCCCGCTCCATCTCAACCTCCTCAGGTTGAAAAATATGAGACGGGTCTGAGAAGTAGCGTTGAAGTTGAGAAACATGGAAGATGTCGTGCATAGCCTGGTACCTTTGAGGTAACTGCAACCTATAAGCAACCAGACCAACTCTCTCCAGAATCTCAAATGGCCCGACATATCTTGGTGAAATCTTACCCTGCCTCCTGATCCTCTTGTGTCCCAACCTCAGGGTAACACGTAGGAAAACCTAACCCCCAACCTTGAACTCCAAAGGTCATCTCTGCTGATCAGCATAAGATTTCTGCTGAGACTGTGCAGTAGTCATCCTTTTCCAAATCAACTCCACATGTTCTGTAGTCTCCTGAACAAGTCGAGGTCCCAGCATAGCTGTCTCTCCTGCCACCATCCAACATAAGGGTGATTGGAACGACCTACCCTACTAGGCCTCATAAGGTGACATCTGAATAGTTGCTTGAAAACTATTATTGTAGGAAAACTCCACTAGAGGTATATGTCTCTCCCAAGAACCTCCAAAATCCAGGACACATGCTCGTAGCATGTCCTTCGGCACCTGAATCATGTGCTCTGACTGGCCATCTGTCTGGGGATGGTAAGTTGTACTCAGAAGTACTTGTGTACCCAAAGCCCTCTGTAAACCTTTCCAGAAATGTGACGTAAAGCAGGAATCCCTATCTAAAATGATAGTACTCAGAACCCCATGCAAGCATACAATCTCACGGATGTACAACCATCCAAGATCATCAACACCGAAGGTCTCTTTAATCGAAAAGAAGTGAGAAACCTTCGTGAGCCTGTCAATGACAACCCATACCACGTCATTCCCTCGAGGCGATCTCGATAGCCCTATCACTAAGTCCATTGTGACATCATTCCACTTCCACTCAGGAATGGGTAACTACTGTAAAAGCTCTGCTGGTCGCTGGTGCTCCGCCTTCACCTGCTGATAGGTGGAACACCTCATGGAAAAACCAACAACATCTCTCTTTATACCTGGCCACCAATACTGGCGGTGTAGATCACAATACATCTTGGTGATTCTTGGATGAACTTCCCAAACTGAGGAATGAAAGTATCTCATTAGCTCCTCGCGTATATCTACTGGCACCCATACGCATCCCTGGAAACACAAGATCTCACCCTCAGATACAGTCCATCCGGGAAGAGGGTCCTCTCCTGACATGCTTTCCTAGAGGACTAGGCCTTCAAAATATGATAGCTTCCTCATTAGAACTCGGTCAAGAAGGGTAGTGGTAACAGCTACAGAAGAAAGAAAAGTCTGACCCTGTCTATCGTGCACCTCCAAATGCATTCAGAGAACAGATCCATAAGCTGCCACTCGCCATTGGCCTCCTGAACTGCCTGTATCTGTGTCCTCCTGCTCAGTGCGTCTGCCACATCGTTGCCTTTCCCAAGCGTATAAGCAAGCTTGAAATCTAAAGACTGTAGATACTCAACCCACCTTTGCTATCTCAGATTCAAGTCACACTACATGAAGATATACTTGAGGCTCTTGTGGTCACTATATACCACAAAATGCTCTCCCAGAAGGTAATGTCTCCAACAATGCAAAGCATGAAAAACTGCAGCCAACTCCAAGTCGTGCATAGGATAATTCCTCTCATGTGGCCTCAACTGCCGATATCCATATGCAACAACACGATCCTCCTGCATATGTACTGCTCCAAGCCCAATGCCAGATGCATCACCGAAAACTGTATAACTCTTGCCCGGATCCGGAAAAACTAGAATCAGTGCTGAAGTCAATATCCCCTTCAGCTCCTGAAATGATGAATCGAAGGCTTCTGACCAAACATACTTCACCCCTTCTTAGTCAAGCCCGTCAACGATGCTGCTAAGCATGAGAAGTCTTGTATAAACCACCTGTAGTAACCAGCCAGCCCTAAGAAACTTCGTACCTCGAAGACATTCTTCGGCTGCTCCCAGGTAACTACTGCTCTCACCTTCTCTAGGTCTAATGATACTCTTGTCTCTAAGATGACATGACCCAAGAAGTGAATCTTGTCCTTCCAAAAGTGTCACTTTGAGATCTTAACATATAACTGATGCTCCCTCAGTGTACTTAAAATGATCTAAAGATGGGTAGCATGGTCGTGTCGAGTATGAGAGTACACCAAGATATCATCCACGAAAACCACCACGAAAGAATCCAATTAAGGATGGAAAATTCTGTTCATCAGTTCCATGAAAATTGCTGGTGGATTTGTGAGACCGAACGACATAATCATATACTCATACAGACCATACCTGCTTCGGAAGGCTGTAAGAGGTATATCAGATGGTCTGATACACAACTGATGGTAGCTGAATCTCAAGTTGATCTTTGAGAACACTCTGGATCCTCGAAGCTGATCAAAGAGATCGTCTATCCGTGATAATGGATATTGGTTCTTGATCTTCAACTAGATTATCTTTTGAAAATCCACACAAAACCATAAAGTACCATCCGCCTTCTTTGCAAACAGAACGGGAAAACCCCAAGGAGAAGTACTGGGTTGGATAAAACCCTTTTCCTACAACTCCTACAACTGCTTATTGAGCTCCTGTAACTCAGGTGTAGCCATCCTATAAGGAGGTATAGATACCAGTGCCACTCCTAGAACAAGATCAATAGAAAAGTCTACCTCTCGCTCCGGCGGCAAACCTGAGAATTCTTCTGGAAAGACATACTGAAAGTGATCAAACACTAGGGGAAAATCTATCTGAGAAGTACCTTGGTCATCCGGATATAAGCTATAAACTTGGGCCATGACACCGCTCAACCCATGATGCTCTGCTCTAACTCTGCTCGCCTGGACATTCCATTCGCCCATGTGAAGAAAGATCTTCCCTATGGTGATGTGAAGCTCACCCTATGATGATAGCAATCGACAAAGGCCTGGAAGGGAACTAACCAGTCCATCCCAAGAATGAAATAATAGCCTGTCATCTCCAAAACATAGAGACTCCATAAAAAATGACACCCACCAACCTAAAGGGGGCAGTCTAAGCACTGACGCACACTAGTCGTTCTAATTCCCAGGGGAGTGTCTAGCATCATCATATCCTCATAAGCATAAATAGTAAGTCTAAGGATTTCCACAATATGCACATAAATAAATATATGAGAAGCTCCTATATCGAAGAGTGCAGAGGACAAAACTTAGGCTACTAAATTCATACCTCGAACAGTAGAAGGTCCAGGATCCTGCTCCTGATGAATCTGCTCTACCACAAAAGTCTGGCATGTACCACATCCCTGTGTAGTAGCCTGAGATCCCTGTGATGACCCTCCTTGAGCCTAACCACCGCATCCACAACCTCTACCCTGGCCTGAATGACCTGAAGAACTCCAAACCCCAGTTTTCTATGGAACTAGTAATACTGCTCATGTACGTGGAGTCAAAACTGATCCTCCTTCACTAGCCACTGGAAGGAGAACCTTGCAGAAACACTGAAGATGACCCATCTTGCCGCAATATCGGCATTCCACCGGGTCTCTTTGGGAACCGAGGCTTCTTATGCCTGATTTTACCACACTGATATCACACCACTTGTTTTTCAGAAGAAAGATCATGTCTACCAGAAGAAATACCTCGCTTCCTCGGGTCACCTCGTGTAGACTCTTGGTGGCGCTTCCTACTGTTTATCTGAAAAGAATCAGCCCTGGATGCTGAACCGCCCTAGTCCACAGCTCCAGTATCCCTCATATTTCTCTCCGTGATAAGCTCCTGGTTGACTATCAGAGTAATAGAAGTCAACTAAAATACGTTCACCTATGATCTGATGTCCGGTCTGAGGCCTTCCTCAAACTTCCTCACTAAAAATAGATTTTCATTCCCCAGAACAGAAGTGAAATGTAGTAACTCTATGAAGCGGAAAGAATATTCCATAACTGTGAGAGTACCCTGCTGTAGGTTCATGAACTCTCTGGCTCTGTTAGCCCTCAGCGTCTCCAGGTAGAAGTAGTTGTAGAACATATGCTGAAAATCATCCCAAGACATAACCTATTGGCGCCCAGCCTGCGAAACCACATCCCGCCATCTCTTGGTGGAATATTACAACATATAAGTCATGAGCTTCACTATCCTCTCCAGAGGTGTCTCCAGATTCTCAAAGATGGATAACATGGCTTCTATCCATGACTCCACAGCCTGTGGTCCTCCATCCCCTATGAACGTGAGAGGATGCTGCTGCTGAAAAACTCACGTCAGCTCTTCCATAGATGGGGAAGGTTGCTGAGCTCCTTATAAGGTCTATATTAATTGCATGAAACCCTCTCTGAACTGAGCATCGGCACCAGCGTCTGGAATCACTGTAGGTGCCAAGTCTGGAACGATAGGAAAAACTAATGGTAGTCCCTGATCTGCCATATCAGGCATACAATCACTACCTGGTTCCTGACGTGCAATGGGAGGACGTCTCAATTCCATGAATCTGAAAGGTCAAAAGCACATCTTAGATTCAGGATTAACAAAGACAAGAAAACTGAAGGCACAAGAAGGAACAGGGAAAAGAAGGCATTCAAGTTGTGCAAAACATGACTACACGGTGTGTTCTTTCCCTAAACGGTGTGTTCCCTTAGGTCATTCACATGGGCATGTACTTTTACCTAACTGGTCATGTAACAACCCAAATACATGGAGTGTTGTACCAACACACGACATGTACCCAAATCCTCTTTCCCTTCCTGAGTCCATCTACACGGTTAAGCCACACAGCTCCTCTAAGACGAAACTACATGGCGTGTTAAAGGAAGACACAACGTGTACAAGACAAGCTTAAACTGACCTGTTTTTTTAGAGACACGGCCTAACACACAGCCGACACTACACGACATGTTCCAGACGGACACAGTGTGCACGAGGAAGTCCTAACAGACCGTGTGGTTAGCTACACAACCAATACTACACGACATGTTTTAGGAGAACACAGCGTGTAAGAGAAAGGATAACACCGACCCGTGTTATTCGTGACATGACCAAGGTACCTATTTCATACTACACAATGTGATAAACTAGTACACGGTGTGTTCCTATAAGATTTTTTTCAGAAACCCGTGTTTCTGCTCACACAGTCAGTGACACGGTTTAAAACTACATGACCTGTATTCATAAAGTACACGCCGTGTATTCTGGGTTTTTCTAGACAGTAGCTTTAGAACTGCACCGAAGCCTAGAAAAAACAGAAAAACAAGTGTTGAGGTGCCAAATTCTAATCCATGGGGGCCCATACTTGCCGCAAATCAAAGCTTGGCATCATAACAATGCATATAAAAAGTAAACAGTATAACAACTCACGATCCACCAAATTCCAATCCTCAAGAGCCCATAACACCTCTAAGACCAAAGTTTGGCATTCATGATAAATAATCTCTAAAAAAACGATACCCTATCAGCATAGCAGGTATTCTATCATACCAGCTATCACAATAGCATGCATAGTCTTTCACAAATTCTATCACAACAACATGCAGTTTCTAATGCAATTTAGATGGCATGGAAAAATGCATGACATGTGATTTTCTAAAAAGTGACTATATGATGCATGAGATGGAATACCCTCATCTCATCATGTTGCAACAAAATAGAACCAAAATCATATAAACAGTAAAAACACAAAACAAGTGCACCACCCAATGGTGAAATCAATTAAACTGTAACATTTGCAAAACTCGAAAATTTCAATATTCTAGGTAACCTGGCTTTTTCCCTATACACGGGTTCTAGAACTCCCAGGAACAACTATTTACCATTTACCTATTCCATACTATCCCTTTCTAATGTCACTAAACTATAAGTTAACAAAAAAGAAAAGAAAAGAAACCTCCTCTGATACCACTTTGTAATGACCCAAATCCGGAGCCACTCAACTGGTGCCCCGTACCCAGCTCGCCACATGACCTCAAGCACATTTCCCCAAATTCCAGAGGATACCAACTAGTATCGAGGGCCTTGGTGATTCATTGGGGAAACTATTCCTTCATTTGGTAAGGTATACAAGGGAAAGGAAATAACAGTCAATAGCAGAAGTAGTAAATATCATACAATATCTGAAACCAAACAGCAGAAACAATGAATATATATAGTAATGATGATAATGATGCAGCAGGTACAAGTATCTAAGGAAAGCAGGAAACACAAAAATGTATTGAAATACAACTGATAAATAAAGTACTAAAAGTAAACAGCAACTCCAGCAGCATCGCAAGCCTAAGCTCGGTCCTATGTTCTCCAGCTCCAACCAGCAATCATGTACCTGAAGTAGAAGGGACACAATCCCTATCCACACCTACAACCATATAACCTATTTGGGCCGAAAATCAGGACCCAAACATGGTGTGAGACTAATCCCAGTAGGTAACCACCACAAGATCTGTGCCCTACTGTCAGCGAGAAATATAGAAAAAGTAATGGAAATAAATGCAGTAGAGAAACAGGAGTACACTTAAGTAAACAATACTACAAATCTCCATTCACATTTATTTATTAATTTAATTCAATCATTTAATTATCAACCAAGGAATCTATCAAACAACTCTATATCCCCATGGCATAGCAAGTAACACAACAGGTATCTCAGCAGACTACCTAAACAACAATCAGTACATAACCCAAGCTTGTTCTCCTCTCTAGTCAAGTAATACTACAAAGGCACATACACTCTGGGAAGCTCTCACCATCAATTCCCCTACGGTCTGGTAATGATAGCTATAGACTCTCTGAGGAAGAACTCACATATAATTCCTCCTGTAGTCTCGATACATAACTAGGGACACTATGAGGAAGCACAAAGTCCAATTCCCATAGGTCTTGCGAACGATACTAAATTATAATAGACTCTCTAGGAACACTCACCATTGTGATTCAGACCACCGGTGACAGAACAGCTTTCGATTCGGACCACCGGTGACAGATCAGCGGCTCAAAGAAGATTTGCCACCGTACCCTCACTCTCAGTCAAAGAAGCTTTAGAAGAAGACGTTTCTAGGGTTAAGACGGGACCCAGGTCCATTTAATGAAAAAAAGAACGTACACGGTGTGTACTTCTGGAGTACATGGCATGTACTGGGATTTTCCGTACTCCGCATTAAGCGGCCTCCACATCACCCCTACATGGCTGTGTGTGTGGCCATGACATGGCCAGCACACAGCCTCAAGCTGCATCAAATTACATGACATGTACTTATAAAGTACATGGTGTGTACTTAGTAAATTTCCAGATTCTCCTCTTTTTTCCCAAAAACAACCAGAAAAGGAAAAACATACCTGAAAAGAAGGTCTGAGTTCTTACATGTAATGAAAATAAGATAAGTTTCACCCTTTTATAAGAGAGGGGATGGGTTCTATTAGAATTTCTTAAAGTATTAAATTAATATAAATTAATTTTCACATCCAAGTGACTCCAAATTGAAAATATTTCAATATAATACAAGTATAAGTATAAATAATATCATTAAATAAAAATTGTAAAATTTTATATTATTTTTTAACCCTTATCCTTTTGTTTTAACCCTTATTACCCCTTTTGACAATAACCTTAGTGACAAAGTTTTTACTCTTTAGGGGTCAATATAGTTACTATAAAAGGAAAATTGGTGCATAAATAGACCATATGTGATATTTTTAAATAAATATGAATCAATTGGTAGAATATTGGTTTTTTAGGAATTTTTAATTATTTAATAAAACATTATTTATTATATAATATCATTAATCTTAATTTTTACATGACTCATTTTATTTGACTTTAAAAACAATTAGATAAAGATGGAATTAAAATACACACCTTTAAAACTTCCCTAAAATTTTATATTTATATAAAAAAATTGAAAATAATAATACATATATATTGAACATAATAATAAATATATATTTATTAGGAACATTATATATATTAAATAAATAATAAAATATTTTTTATACTTTTCAATTTAACAGATAGGTTATAATGTTCATATTTAAATAATAACATTTTTTGGATCATTTAGTCTCGATGTTGCGTGTCATATACTCCATCGAGCATAGTTTTATTTTTAAAATTATAGGATGTTACATCCCCCCCAAATAAATTACAACCTCAAAATTTGAACTTGATCATGGTAATAAAATTTTTGACATTTGAAAATACCATTCTTGAAATCCCACATTGTAAAATGGGTTAACAAAACTTCCTCTTAATAAGAAAGAAAAATATGAAGGTCATATTGAATAACACACAACTATGATTCCAAATAGGAGAAAATTGGTGGGAAGTGAAAATATAAACATGGAAGAAAATCATAATACCCAAATAATTATGAAGAGTGACAAAGATCATTTATCACAAGAAAGTGAATGATCATGAGAAAGTTAATGACCATAAAAACATAAACCAAAGAGGCATGAAAAAAGACCATCAATTCATCAGAAATGATGGTAGTATGATAAATTTTTAATTTCAAGATATTTTTCTTAGATTTAAGGAATTAAGTACCATATATAATAAGAACATAAAGAAAATATACTTAAATTTTGAGTATAATTTCATCATCTAATCAATTTCCACTACAATATAATCTTCATCTCTAAATGATGAGTATTTAGGATGAATTTTTTATTCCGGAAGCACTAAAATCAACTTACTATGGATTAAATGATTCCATAAAAGGATAAAAATATATTCCTCCTATCTTTCTACATTAACCAAAACCAAAATGGTTAAAAAAAGATAAGATAATTCTTAAAATGAATAAACCTTCACATGAAAAAAAAAACATTAATCATCACAACCTCAAAAATAACTCCCAAAGTTCAACTTAGATCATTTGATAAATAAATAACCATAAAATTCTTCAAAATATTTCAGAATAAGATTTAAACACAAATATTAGAATTATTTGATCACATATTATTAAT
Organism: Viscum album; assembly: GCA_963277665.1. NCBI lineage: Eukaryota > Viridiplantae > Streptophyta > Magnoliopsida > Santalales > Viscaceae > Viscum > Viscum album. The sequence continues at coordinate 1,183,586,344 of OY728164.1, forward strand.
ATATAAATTTAAAATTTATCTCAAAATAACATCAATCACTCTTAAAGTCTCATACAAAAAATGTATATTCCATTGTTATATAATCTCAAATATATGATAATAATTTCCATAAATGAAATTAATAACTATAAAACTACATTAAAATTATATATTCTTCAAAAAGATAATTCAACCTTCATCCCTCAAATAAAACTCCATAATTTTTTGTTTAAATTAATCATATAAGGTTCCCAAAACAGTGAACTTCTTTCAAATTAATATTAATCACCTAATCACCAAATCACTTTTCAATCCCATGGTTATCTCTACGATAAAACATATGTTCCCAAACTCAAATAAATATTTATCTATCACATCATTTAAAAAATGTCATACTAACTGAGACATAATGTAGGTTAGTGGTAGGCATTTCACATGTAACAAATCTATTTTTTTCACTAAAAGAATTTGGAATATTTTTAGGAATATTTTTGAAATTAGGCACTGATTCAATATGGAATTACGAGATCCAAAGAGCCCCGATATTGATATAATAAAAATATTAAATATATTATATCATGCACAAGTATTTTTTTGAAATAATTTAATTACTCTTAAATATAAACTCATATAGTAAATACTAGGCCAGGGTTGATTCTGGAGTGTGGATTTTATTCTAGGCGTGACCTAAGGTTCTTCAGCATCAATTTTTTTTGGAAGGAATCCATTGGTGGTGCGTTTAGTAAAATAAATAAATAAATAATTTATTTATTTATTTTAAAAACCAAAACTGTATCTTTATAAATACCATGTTATGGAAAATCCCTAGGATTATATATGTAACTTTAGGAGATTATAGATCAAGAGGAGGAGAGCTCTATTTGAAAGGAGTGTGTATCAATGATGAATGATCGTAAGATTGTGAGGTGAATGGTGAGCACAATGAAATTATCTTCTCCATCATTATAAAACTAGTTCTTCACCAATAATCAATCCATAATAGAGCCCTGACTCATTTTATGGTTTCTTCCCTTGTTGATTACTGAGCATGAATTTTGGATTATCTGCTTAATTTGCCTTCAATCCCATAAATTACATGGACTAGATTAAATCTTATTGAATCATGATTATAAATTTTATTCATTATGCTATGACTCACACCTAATTTCACTATATTATGATCTTTTTCCATGATTGCATAATCTAATATTGTATTTAACTTTTTATTGTGCTTTTACCTCAACGTTCATCACATTCATCATCATTGGACCAAAGGGTCATAGTTCGATATTAACGAGGTGGGTTCAAGCGTGATAAAACCTTCAGATTCATAGAAGTTACGAACATGACATACAGATTGATGGTTTGTAGATAGATCAAAGTCTAAAGAGATATTTGGGTGATGGATTTTTGGATTTTGGGATCTAGAGCGGTATGGGAGGTGCTATGGGAGGCCTGGAGGCTTTATATGGGTGATCAGACTTCTGACTTCTAGGCATCGGATGTTGGGAATCAATGGTCTATGATGTTTCCTTAAACTTTAGGGAAATTTATTGGTAAAAAAATTACAAATAGTGGTGAAATTGGTGGATCTAGGATCTATGTGAAGAAACTAGGTTTTTATAAATTTCTCAACTACATGGCATGTATCCTAAAGGAAGACATGTTGTGTAGTCCCCTAGTTTTGGAGGATAGGGTTTTAGGATGAGATTAATATCACATGCAGTGTATGGAATTATACACACTATGTAACCCTATGATGATATATCGGTGTGTACTCTGAGATTACATGGACACAAACACATCCATGCACATAATTATAGCCAGAGTACATAGGAATGGTAGTGTACTCGAACATGGTTAGGGTACACTGGAATGACCAATGTACACATACATGAGCTGGGAGAACATAGACAAGCCTTGGGTTGCTGAGACACACCTTGTACCACCTATACATGCCATGTAGTATGTAATTTCTTCCCAATCTATTTATTGGGGAAAACACGCCGATGCGACATGGAGAGGACACACATTATGTGACCCCACGTACACACCATTACTTCTCCAAGGAACTTTTAACTTCTATAATTATTTCTTCAGAACTTGAATGTTGGTCTGTGAGTATCCTATCCTGAGTAGTTTTCTATGTAGAATGTGATTGTAGCCCTCATAGTGTCTTTTGAGATAGAACATGAGGTTTTGTGAACATGATTCTTCTTTAGGTGATGCTTGACCGACAACATTGATCAGGCAGGATCATCAGAGCGATGTATGGTTTAAAACCCCCTATCACATCAGTGTGTGGTTCCCCCTATTTTATCTTCTCATTTCGAGTTTCACTCCTATCACATGAGGGAATAGTTCCTAAATATTCTATGTGTAACACCATGGTGCACTATGGCATGGTTCATTTACATATGGAGTGGAACCCCTATCTTTGAGCTCCAACGGCTGCAAGTCCTCCACTAGAGTTAGCACTCCCTCGACTTTAGAGTGCAGTCTTTCCACATAGACTCTTGAGAGGTTATGAAAGATGCTGGGGTTGGAAACCCCCTATCACAGTATGTCATATCCCCCCATACTATTTACATAGGTAGATTTGTTACTACCCATACTATAGTAGAGTGTAGTTCCTCTATCTACAAAGTAGAAATAGATCATCATCAAGCTTCAGTGATGAGTGGGTCCTCCATAGTAGTGTGTTTTCCCTCAATTTTGGATCAAAGTAGGGATGAGAGGGACACTCTTCTTAGATTCTTATGTAGTTTCTTGTGATTATAGTAATTGGAGATGAACCATAGAGTTATAGGCAAGATCTTTGTTCTTAGCTGAGATATAGAGATATATATCCACTTTCTCTCTTCATTTGGGATTCTTGTTGAGCATATCTAGGTTATTATTATGGTTATTTTCTTATATTCTAATTGGAATTCCCTCATGGTGATGAGATAACTAATTCCTTTTGATGCTTCATATTTTTTTATTTAAAGGTGTCATACTGGGTATGTTTATACTGACCTCTACATGGGATTTTCCCACATGTTTCATGTCTTATGTGGATAGTAGGTAAATTGGTGGAGCATAGTGGCACTTGGATGCATTGACCACATTCGGTGGTAGTAATTAGAGATTAGGATCTAGGAACTCTCTAGGTTTCCCTTTTTTTAGTTTTTTGTGTGTTAGGAATTCATTTTTGTTTGGACTTGTATTTTTACCCTTTATGCTTTGATTTTATAATATCTTACATTTATGTATTCCCAATAGGTTATTTCATACATAGTTATACTTTGGATGTTGCGGCCTTTTATTATTCCTCTACTCCTTTTCATGGAGATGGTTGTGCGCATGCATACAAGTACTTAATGTAAAGGCCTCTCATTTTAGTTTATTCTATCTCAACACTTTTCACTAGCCCTTGGCCTATTGAAAGTGGTCTTGGGGTGTCATACATAACTTATAGTTTTCCAAAAGGCCCCCTCTAGTTTTGGTCATGATAGAGTGGTATCAGAGCTGGTTCGTCCTCAGATCGGGGTTAGAGCAGGACCCATGGTGAGGATTCGTTTGGGACTTATGGTAATGGTTTTGTAGTGTTTTCAGTGTGGATTTCAAGACATGGGACCTAATATTGGTTCAGAGGCCGACACATCCACTCACTAAAACTCTAATTACCTACTTGTCGACATGAAACACCGAGAAATCAGTTTTTGATAAAAATGGTACATGAATCATATAATATTGAGTCCTTTGACTATCCTTCTTGAGTTGACTCTCCAGATATACTCTTTGATCATCGTACATCTTGATAATTCTCAAGATACCTCCATGATGATAACCAACTAGGTTTTCAAGAAAGTGTCACAAAGATGACCTATTGCGTGATGAGGCCTTAGTTATGGGACCCACTCATGAGGTGTTTCCTTGAGGTGAGCCCCAAGTAGTTATACCATCTATTCAACAATGCTTGGACCCACAACCAGTGGTCTAGGGGGATGATTTTCTATATATTGAGAAGTCGATATCTCTATAAGGAAATGGTCATAGTATACAAAATCTATAATCATTCACTACTGGAAATTTAGTTATTTTTGACGGGGCATTTACGACGGGGCCCCTTCGCAAATGACCCGTTGTAGAAAATAACATCACAAATACTTTCATAGAGTTTTTTTTAAAAAACTCTGCTGCGACATGCTCGTCACAAAAACTAAAAAATATTGAAAAAATTTAATATTAATAAAATAATATAAATAATAATAATAATAAAATAATATAAATAGAATAATAATAATAAATTATAAAATAACAAAAACCACAATATTCATAAAAATATAATAATAATAATAATAATAATAATAAATAATTATAATAAATATTATAAAAAATAAATAAATAAATAATAAAAATAAATAATAAAAATAAATAATAAAGTAATATAATATTACTAATTATTAATAATTATTACTAATTATTACTAATTAATACTAATTAATCCTAATTAATACTAATTAATCCTAATTAATCCTAATTATTATTAATTATCACTAATTATTCCTAATTTTTAATAATTATTCCTAATTATTACTAATTATTACCAATTAATCCTAATTATTACTAATTAATTATTATTAATCCTAATTATTACTAATTATTACCAATTAATCATAATTTTTACTAATTATTACTAATTAATTCTAATTATTACTATTTATTACTAATTATTACTAATTAATTCTAATTATTACTACTTATTACTATTTATTACCAATTAATCCTAATTAATACTAATTATAACTAATTATTACTAATTATTACTAATTATTACTATTTATTTCTAATTATTACTAATTATTTTTAATTGTTACAAATTATTACTATTTTTTTACCAATTATCACTATTTTTACTATTTATTACTAATTATTACTAATTATTTCTATTTATTTCTATTTATTAATATTTATAAATATTTATTTCAATTTACTACTTATTTGTGCTACTTTTTACTAATTATCGCTAATTATTACTAATTATGACTAATTATTAATAATTATTAATAATTCTTCTAATTAATACTAATGACTACTAATTAATAATAATTAATATAACTATTAATCAATACTAATCAATACTAATCACACATTATTATTTGTAAAAAGAATAATGAAAAATAAAACAATCTAATTCTAATTTAATATAATTTCAGCTAATAAACAATAAGTATAACTAATATAAAATAAAATAAATTAAGAAAAAATAAAATAAAAAGATAAATACCCTAAAACTAAATCTTTTGAAGGATATAAGTCGTGAATATTTCTCTGATTTAGAATATTAAATTTTGAAAAAATTTGAGAGAAAAAATGTAAGTAGAGAGGGAGAGAGGGGTGGATAAAGGAGTGGAATGAGAGAAAAAATGGATGAGAGTATATACAGGTTTGATTATTTGCGATGGGAAGCCCATCGCAAATACTTTCCTTGCTATTAATTAGGGGCAACTGTTAAAAGGGTATTTGCAATGGGTCTCATCACAAATACCCACCTACCAACATAGTATTTGCGACAGGCTGGATCTCTCATCGCAAATACTAAAAAACACCCCTGGGTATTTGGACGGGTATAAAAACCCTTCCCATATACCCTTCCTAAGATTTGGTGTGCAATCTGTGCCAAACTATTTGTGATAAGGACCATCTCCTCGTCATAAATAACTACTTAGTTACGATGGGAAGAGTGTCCCGTCGCAAATAGCTCGTCGCAAATACACATTTTCCTCATAGTGATTGCACGAGTTCCAATGAAAGAGGCCACTGAGGTTTTATGGTGAGATTGACCCTTGGACAACAGAATATTGGCTCAAGGTGGTGGTCCTAGTTTTTTAGCTTTTACGAACCCTGGATGATCAGATTGTTGAACTTGCTACTAGTCTTCTTCACAGAGAAGCAGGTGGTACAAGTAATACTAGCGAATGAAGAACCTGTGTTGAGTATTCTTTATGAGTTATAGAGATAGAGATCACCCATGCTTTCTGGTGAGACATACCCCCTTCTTAGGCGGTAGATGACTGGCATGATCTTGTGGTACAAAAGTATCACTTGGATTGTGCCCCTATTGTAGTGACCCTAGTCGAAAGTCCCCTCCAAGGTGACATAAGCCATCAGTAGAGACCTATTTTGGTGACTCTTGACATGGATTTGGATAGGAAAGGAAGATGTACAATCCCCCCACCAAGACACATTCTTATTACATGGTCCAAAATCATGCAAATGAGTCAGTGCCTTCCAAAGTGGATAGTATCAAGGTGTGGTGTATGAGTTACTTGATATGAATGGATCCTTTTAGCTCGACCCTTATGTTTGGAGAATCTTGCAGAGGAGTATTGGTGATCAAAATTATATCAATAATGTGTACTAACTATGAAATGAGAGAGAGCCTCATGTGGAATCCTTCAATAGTATTTATTGAGGTGAAATTCTATTTTTCTCTGTATGTACTAGTTTCCTACCATCCATAATCAATTAAATATTATCAATGGGACTTATAGTGTGCCAATTTAGTGGGATAGGGTTAACCCCTCTTTGTTAAGAAGGAATCCTAGGTAGAAAAGGATGAGATTGCATATAGAAGAATACAACCGATAATTTATCAGTTGGATAGTATGACTCTTGGAGTAATATATGCTATGATATTTCAATTCTTGTGATGTGGGAGTTGTGTGATGAAGTATTACCTGAGTATGTGCTAGGTTTACCTTCCCATGGAGAGTTTGTTTTCTGCATGGACTTGCACCATAGATGAATTAATATCTACACTAGAAAATCTGATGGCTTCATGTAGCTATGAGAGACAGAGGAGTGGTTGGAGGAATATATAGAGAAGGGTATTGTTAGACCCAGTGTGTTCTCCTGGGTAGGCCATATCTATTCTCTTAGGAGGCAAATGAGAACATGAAGTTTGGCATGGACTGACATCTCATGAACTAGGTAATACGGGAAGGTGTGTTTCCCCTAAGAATTGATGGATTATTTGACCAATGGTTAGGGATGATGTAGTTCTAATAGTTTTACCTTGAGACAGGTTATCACTATCTTCTAGTTTGATAGGAGGATGCACTGAACATGGATTCCTAGAGCTGCTACTATTGCTTTGAGTTCTTAGTGGTACCCTTCTTCATGTTGGATGTCCTAGTAGAGTTTGTGGGACTTATGAGATGGATCCTTAACCCCTCCTGGATTAGTTCTTGATATTATATTTTAGTGACATCCTTGTGTATTCAGTGTCAGTGGAGGAGCATACAAGTCACTTGAGGATGGATCGAGATATACTCTAAGGGAACCATCTTAATGGGGAGATATCAAAGCGTTAGTTCTAGATTTAGGGGATCAAATTCCCTAGGATATGTCTTATTAGACAAGGGTGTGATATTATACCCAGTTACAGTTGAGGCTATCCTAGCTTTAGGGCCTCCCAAAGGTATGTTCATGGTAGAAGATGCTCACAGTGAAGTTTTCTGTTAACTATTGTTGAGTGAGGTGATAGAGAATTTGACCACATTACAATTGACCCTTGATGGTGGGGATGATTCATCATACCTTTAGTAGATGGTTATTACCCCATTACTTCTCTATCATGTTAGGGAGGCTCCTCTTGGAGATACCGACTGTGAGATCTTGCATGATCAAATATCCATTGGACATGGCCCTGATGTATTTTTTGAAGGTGGAGAGCACATCACCCTTGTTCAAGGAAAGATGATGACATCAGTCATACTATGAGAGGAGGTGTTGAGGAGGTTTTTTTATTTGGTATTATTTCTTGGAGAGGTAAGGATGTACTAGGATCCTATGTCATCATATTAAGAATCTAGGATGTTGTAGCTTGTTTTGAGAGATCTCCCATCATTGAGGATTTGGGGGATTTTTATAGGATGTCAGGATATCTCAAAGGTTTGTAGGACCTCCCTTCAAGTAATTTTTTATACTAGGGAGGTGTCATAACACTTTACCCTGTGACCATATTTATATAGGGTATTCGATGTATTCCACATGTTGTAGCTAAGGAGACAAGTGCACAATTCCTTGCAAGATGTCAACCAGGGTGAGCGGGAAATTGAGAGTGTAGTTACCTTTTCAAGGTGCCCAGTGGAATTTGAGAACCAATAGGGAAGACCCTTTGTGGGAAAGTATTTACCATGGATACATGGTTTTTGAAATCAGCAGAACCCTTGGGAGAGATTGTGGGAGTGGGATACCCCTATGAGAGCTCGGTATCCTCACTTTTGAGTGAGTTTTTTCTTTTTGAGATGAAAGGCCTTGAAGATTGGGAGAATCTGACAATGCTATTTTTTCCATGTAAAACTCTGGAATATTTTAAGGATAATTTTCAAAGCCTTGTGCTGAGTCGGCATAGAATTCCAGGACTCAGAGAGGCACGATATTTATATAATAAAAAAATTAAATACACTAAATCACTTGTGAGTAATTTTTTGTAAATAACGGAATAAATAAAAAATAGAGCATCATATAGGACATATGAGGCCATGTCTGATTCCAAAATTTGGGTTTTACCCTAGGTGCGACCCAAGGTTCATCGATGCTGGACGTTTCTTGGAAGGCTTCCATTGGCGATGAGTTTAGTAAAATAATTTATTTATTTTATTTTCAATTCCAAAACCTAAACCCATATTTATAAATAACATATTATGTAAATTCCCCAGGGTTAGATGAATAACCATGTGAGAATAGATATTGGGAGGATGAGAGATCTCTTGGAAGTCGATAACATGGATCGATGACGAATGACCGCGAGGTTGTGAGGCAAACGATGAGCATAGTAAAATTCACTTCTTCATCACTGGTGAATGAATTCTTTACAAATGATTGATCTATCATTCATAAAGGACTCATTATTTTATGGTTTCCTCCCACGTATATTATTTATTACCTATTTGGGAAGAAAACCGCCGTTTAGCGGCGGTTTTTTCACGGCGGTTTTAAAAACCGACGCGAAACGCGTTTTCGGGCCGCCATTTCGTGGCGGTTTTAAGAACCGCCGCGAAAAAACCGCCGCTAAACGGAAAAAAAAAATTTATTTATTTTTTATTTATTTTTAATTATTTTTTAATTTTATTCGAGGATTAGCGGTGGTTTTTTAAAAAACCGCCGCGAAATTGCGGCGGTTTCGGTAAAACCGCCGCGAAATGAAATGAAAAAAATAAAAAAACGCGAGAAACCCCGAAATCACTAAAACGACCATAACTTTTGATCCGGGCATCCGTTGAAGCACCACGACCAGTAAAATCAAAACTCATGAAGAGATCTAGAGGCACATATAATCAAAACCATGAGATAGTCTAAGGTGTGGAAGATATTAGAGTTATAAAAAAGTTGAAAAAAGTTCTCCAACTTCAACCGACCATAACTTTCGCTCCGGGTGTCCGTTTGGGCTCTACCACATATCAAATCGAAGCCAGCGAAGAGAGCTACACACCAATTCAATAAAAGCAAGCTTTTGTCATGTTTTTCGACCCCAAAAACCCCTACGAAGGCCTCCAAAACCCCGTTTCTGTCACCGGTGTCCCGTCGAACTTATCTTTAAACAGACCTAACTTTCGATCCGCGTGTCAGTTCGGCCTCCTCCACCTTCCAGATCATAGTTTGTTCCATGAGCTTCAGTTTGACTGGTCGCAGCGCCCACATGCACTCCTAGATCATATGTTATGACATTTTTAGTGGGTATCGGGTTTGTTATGTTTTTCAATGCCTCGTTTCTAGCACCCGTTCTCCGTCAGCTTTTTTTAAATGGTCATAACTTCTGATCCGTCTGTCCATTCAGACTCTTTCACCTTTCAGGTTGAAGAGCGTTTCAGGATCTTTGATTTGACAGGTCTTGGATTTAAAACGGACTCTCGGATCATAAGTTATCTCCGTTAATGTGAGTCCAATGTTTTTGTCTCTTTATGATCTTTTATTTATTATTTATTATTTATTATTTATTATTAATTATTAATTATTTATATTTATTTATTAGTTATTATTTATTAGTTATTATTTATTATTTATTATTTATTATTTATATTTATTTATTATTTATTATTTATTATTTATTAATTATATTTATTTATATTTATATTTATTTATTATTTATTATTTATATTTATTTATTATTTATATTTATTATGTATTATTTATATTTATTTATTATTTATTATTTATATTTATTTTTTATTTATTATTTATTATTTATATTTATTTATTATTGATTATTTTCTATTTATTATTTATTATTTATATTTATTTATTATTTATTATTTATTATTTATTATTTATATTTATTTATTATTTATTATTTATTATTTATATTTATTTATTATTTATTATTTATTATTTTCTATTTATTATTTATTATTTCTATTTATTTATTATTTATTATTTATTATTTATTATTTATTATTTATTATTTATATTTATTTATATTTATTTATTATTTATTATTTTCTATTTATTATTTATTATTTATATTTATTTATTATTTATTATTTATTATTTATTATTTATATTTATTTATTATTTATTATTTATTAGTTATTATTTATTAGTTATTATTTATTATTTATTATTTATATTTATTTATTATTTATTATTTATATTTATATTTATTTATTATTTATTATTTATATTTATTTATTATTTATTATTTATATTTATTTATTATTTATTATTTATTATTTATTATTTATTATTTATATTTATTTACTATTTATATTTATTTATTATTTATTATTTATTAGTTATTATTTATTATTTATATTTATTTATTATTTATTATTTATTATTTATTATATATTATATAATATTTATTATTTATTATTGATTATTGATTATTGATTATTGATTATTGATTATTCATTATTTATTATTTATTATTAATTATTAATTATTAATTATTAATTATTAATTATTAATTATTAATTATTAATTATTAATTATTAATTATTAATTATTAATTATTAATTATTAATTATTAATTATTTATTATTTATTATTTATTATTTATTATTTATTATTTATATTTATTTATTATTTATTATTTATATTTATTATTCCTTATTTATTTTTTATTATTTATTATTTATTATTTATTATTATTGAGTTTATATCTATTATTTATGTATTATTTGTTTTTTCAATTAATATATATAAATATATTAAATTCTGTTTATTAACCACATGGCGAGCTTGCTGGAGTGGTAAAATCTTTGGAAAATATGCAAGAGGTTAGGGGTTCAAATCTCACCAAACGCAGAATTTCTTTATATTGCATGGGTATGCATGTGCATGTGCGTGTGCATGTGCATGAGATGTGCATGCATGGATAAATAAAGTAAATAAAATAATACGAAATAAATAAATAAATAAAATAAATATGAAATAAAATAAATAAATAATAAATACGAAATTAAATAAAATAAATAAAATAAACAAATAAATAAATAAATAAATAAATAAATAAAATAAATAAAATAAATAAATAAATAAAATAAATAAATAAAATAAATACGAAATAAATATATAAATAAATACGAAAAATAAATATATAAATAAAAATATACATAAATATATAAATAAATAAATATATATAAATAAATATATAAAATTAAAAATAAAAAAATAAAAAAAATAAAAAAAATAAAAAAAAATAACAAAAATAAAAAAATAAAAAAAACCGCCACTAAATCATTTAGCGGCAGTTTAAACCGCCGCAAAACGTTCTGCGACGGTTTTGAAAACCGTCGCAAAATAGTTTCTCGACGCACGATTTACCAGCGGTTTTTCAAAACTGCCGCCAATCGATTTAGCGGCGGTTTAAACCGCCGCGAAATGAAAAAAAACCGCCGCTAAATGCCTTTTTTGCCGTAGTGTTACCTTCAATCCTATGAATTGCACAAACTAGATTAAATCCTGTTGAAGCTCGATTATCAATTTTATTCATTGTGCCATGTGTCACACCTAATTTCCCCAGATTATGACTGTTGTACATGATTTAATTATAAAGAAATGGATTTAACTCATTCATGTGTGTTTCTCCCATTATTCATCACATTATTCTCCATTGAAACATGGGGCCACAGTTCGAAATTTCTAGGGTGGGTTCGAGCATGATCAAACCACCACATTTGCGGCGGTTGTGAGAAATATGTATGAATTGATGGGTTATAGATAGCTCAAGGTATAAATAGGGATGTGGGTGATTTATCTATGTATTTGGGATCCTAATAATCAATGGAAGTCGCTACTGGAGGCGTGATGACTTCACACAGGTGATCGGATCTTAATGAAGAAACTTGTTTTCTATAAATTTCTTTACTACACGCCTTTTATCTCAGAGGAACACACCTCATGTAGTCCCCTCACTGTGGAGGCTAGGGTTTTGGGGAAGATATAAATATCAGATTCCATGTATAGAGTTATATACTTTTATGACCTAGTGTTGGTGATTTTAAGTGTACTCTAGGAATTCACTAACATAAAAATGGTAAATAACATAGTAAATTTTAGAGTACATGGGCACAATTATGTACTTTGACACGACCAAGGTACATGGGCATGACCCCTGTACTTTTTAAAGGGATAGAAGAACATGGGAAGACCTTGTGTGGCCAAGAAACTCCATGTACCACCAATTCACATTGTTTATTATGAAAGGGTTTCCCATTTTTTGTCTAGGGGAGAACATGCCCAGGTGATGGTGCAAGGTCACGATGTGTGACCCCACATACATGTCGTGTACTTCTCCCATGAACTTATACCATTAATATCTCCTTCTTCAAAACTCATTTTTTGGGCCATGAGTAGTGTATATTGAGTAATTTTCCATATATAATGCAATGGAATCCCTTGTAGTTTATTTTGAGATATGAAATGTTGTGTTGTGATTGTGAAGCTTCTTCAGGTGATGTTTTACTGATAGTAGTGATTGATCCAAATCATTAGAGATATGTCAAGGTTGGAAACCCCTATGTCACACTAGGGTGTGGGTCCCCCAATTATCTCTACTTAGGTTGAGTAAAACAACCCTTTGTCACAAGGTCATGGGTCCTCTATCTTCCAAGTGGCACACCCCTGATGCACTAGGGAGAGGGTCCTCTATCTATAGAGTGACACACCCATCTTCAATCTCTGGAGGGTGTAGGTCGTCCACTAGAGTTTTTAATCCCTCATCTTTGGATCACATTATAGAGGTTCATGATCTCCCAATAAACTCTTGAGAGGTTACACAAGATTCTAGGGTTGGAAATTCCCCTATCATAATAGGGCGCAGGTCCCACTTACTATTTACATAGGTAGAGTTGGTACTCCCTATACTATAGAAAAAAGTAGGCCCTTTATCTATAGATTGGAACTCCCCTATCATTGAGATTTGGTGGTGAGAAGGTCCTCCATTGGAGTGAGTTCCCCCCTTAGTTATGGAGTACAGTGGCGAGGTGTAGGACCAGTTCCTTCTCTGCTCCAGTTATAGTTTTGGTATGTGGTATCATGGCACTTTTCAATGGACATATACCTTGTTTGAGGCCTAGATATACTAGTGTATCCTTTTAGCTCAAGAATTTTGTTTGGAGGATCCTATAGATGAGGACCAATGATCTCACTTATGCTGATAGTGTGACCAAACTCTAAGAGGAGTGGGATAATTTTTTGGAATACTTCCATAGAATATTGTGAGACCCTAATATGTTTTCCTTAGTACGGACAAATTTCCTACCATTCATGCTCATTTGACTACTACTAGTGGGGGTTATAGTGTACCTAAGTTAGTGGGGGTAGGGTTTACCCTTCTTTGGTAAGAAGATATCCCAGGAAGAGCAGGATGAGTTTGTGTGTAGGTGGATATAAATCATTCCTTACCAGTTGGTTAGTATGACCCTTGGAGTAGTAGATGTTATGAGCTTTCAGTTCTTGTGATAAAAGATAGCTATGAGGACATATTCCCTAAGGATGTTCGAAGTTTACCTATTTATTGAGAGTTTGTTTTATATATAGACGTATACCAGGTATGACTCTATATTTTCACTAGAATATAGGATGATCCTATGCAACAATGAGACCTAGAGGTTTGGTCGTAAGAATCTATGGAGAAAGGGCTTGTTAGACCCAGTGTGTTCTCCTAGGAAATATTGTGTAGTTAACCTAGGTGGAAAATGGGAGAATAAGGTTATGCATGAGCTAACATCACCTAAAATAAGTAATGTGGGATTGTGTGTCTTCCCCGTAGAATCAATGACTTAAATGACCGGTGGTTAGGGGTAAATGGGTTCTTGGAGTTTGATGTCGGGACATGTTATCACCATCTCCTGGTGCGAGAGAAGGATGTACCAAGCATGAATTCCTAGCGATGCTATAGTTTTTTGATTTCTTGGTGATACCCTTCAGCATATTGGACACCCCATCAGAGTTTGTGGGACTTATGAACCTAATCCTTAACCCCACTTGGATCAGTCCATGTTAGTATTATGTGGTGACATCCTTGTGTACTCGACGTCAACGATAGAGTATGCGAAACACTTGAGAATGGTTTTAGGTGTTCTCTGAGGGTACCATCTCTATGGGGAGATATCATAGAGTCAGTTATGGGTTAAATAGGTCTACTTACATGAGGTTTGTCTTCTCAAACATGGGTGTGATAGTGGACCCAACAATGGTTGGGGTTGGGCTAGCTTGAGGGCCACCCAAAGGAATGGTCATGGTATCAAATGCTCATAATGAAGTTTTCTATTTGTTTTTGTTGAGAAAGTTGAATGAGTAGTTGATTATATTTTAGTTGACCCTTGGGGGAAAGGATGGTGAAGTGTACCTCTAGTTGATGGTTATTACCCCACCACTTCTACAACATGTTAGGGAGGATCGACTTGGATATACTGATTGTGAGATCTTACATGACCATATATCCACTGGATATGGTCCTAATAGATTTTCTAAAGGTGGGGAGAATTCCATCCTTGTTTGAGGATGGATTATGGAACCATTCATATTGTGAGAGGAGGAATTGAGGAGGTTTTTTCCCATGGTAGTACATCTAGGAGAGGTAAGGATGTACTAGGATCCCATGGAATCAGATTGGGAAGCTAAGGATGTTGTTGCACGTTGATGAGTTTGGTCCTTGATTTTTCTCCCATATGTTGGGGAGGTTTGAAGTGGCAGTAGACATGTGTGTGATAGTGGACCTAGAAATGTTTGTGGTTGTTCTAGCTTTAGGGACACACAAATTCATGTTCTTGGTAGCATATGATCACAATGAATTTTTCTGTTTATAATTTTTTATTAAGGTGACAGAGTTGTTGACCACTTTATAGTTGACACATGAGGGTGAGGATGGTACAACATACCTATAGTCAATGGTTATTACCCCCAATTCTTCTATAGTGTGTTAGGGAGGCTCGAATCTAAGATAATTATTGTGAGATCTTACATGACCAGATATCCATTGGACGTAGTCCTAATAGAGTTTTTAAAGGTGGGGAGCATGTCATCCTTGTTTTAGGATGGATGATTGAACCAATTATATTGTGAGAGGAGGTGTTGAGGGTATTTTTTCCCTTAGCCAAGGATGTTTTTTCATATTGTTGAGTTTAGCCCTTAATGTCTCACCCATCTGTAGGGG
Organism: Viscum album; assembly: GCA_963277665.1. NCBI lineage: Eukaryota > Viridiplantae > Streptophyta > Magnoliopsida > Santalales > Viscaceae > Viscum > Viscum album. Next base: position 1,183,601,975 of record OY728164.1, read on the forward strand.
GAGACCGATGTGCCTGGATGGAAGTGGAAATGTGATAGTATCTTTTATCGTTCTTATGATGGTATTTACACAATTAGAGAGAGTTCAAAACACTATATGAGTTACCATATAATGACTCACCAAGTTGGCCCACTTCATAACCATCTGAGAGCAGAGCTTAGTATAGATTTTGGGATGCCTGATCATACAAGAGGTATTACAGCTTATTAGTGTTCCATCAAAGATCATTTATGACTATGATGCATTCTTTACATTATGATTATGGATAGGATTAAAAGATACCATGATAATCAGTGGTGGTTGAGCATGAATTTTTTACCATAGAAATATGGCCATATAAAGTAGACTATTCAGGTTTTGAAGAACATGCTTTAGGATTTCTTGTAAGCTTTGGGCTATAACTGGGTGGATCATCTCTAATAAATGGAGTTTGTGTATCATAATAGTTAACACCCCACCATTAATGTAACACTATTTGAGGATATGTAAGAGATACCCTTAAGGTCACTATTGTACTAGTCGGAGCTAATGGGAGACAATGCTTGTGGATTTAGAGTTGGTGCTAGCGATTGTTATAAAGGGTTCAGTTCATCTAGAGGTAGATGAGGACTACCCAGTAATGTAGTGAGTTCTTTTTTGATTGATTATAGTGGCCTTTGGAGTTCTTTGAGGATATAATGTGTTCCTAGGTATCTCCCCTCATTAAGGATTTTAAGGATTTGGTTAGGATGATAGGCTATATCCGAGGTTCATAGGACCTTCTTCTAGTTACTATATTGGATAAATGAGGTGAAATACCACTTGACCTTGTGAACATAGTTAGTCTGGGAACATGATGTATTCCATAGGTTGTAGATGAGGAGACATGTGCATGACTTGTTGCACGATGTCGACTGGGGTGGGATGGAAATCGAGGGTGGAGTTATCTTTTCAAGGTGATATGTGGTTATTAAGAATTGGAAGGAGAAGACCCTTTGTGGGAATGTTTTTCCCTTGGGTGTGTGATTGTTGACACAATATGTACCCTTAGGAGATCTTGTGGGAGTGGAAAACCACGATGAGATCTCAGTATCCACACTTGTTAGTGAGTTTTCACTTTTCGAGATGAAAATACTTGAAGGTGGGGAGAATCTAATGAATTTATTTTTACCTATAATACTTTGGAATATTTTTGAAGTTAGGTATAGAGTCGATCTGAAATTTCCAGACCCGAGGAGGCTTGATATTGATATAATAAAAATATTAAATTTATTATATCACATGTGAGTAGTTTTTAAAAAATAATAGAATAAATCCAATATAAAACCTTAGATGGGAAATTTGAGTCCATTGTTGACTATGAAATATAATTTTTACCCTACACAGGACCTAATGTTCATCTGTGTTGGACGTTTCTTGGAAGGTAGTTGTTGGTAATGCATTTAGAAAGATTGATAATTTATTTATTTATTTTATTTAAAATTACAAAACCTAACCCAATATCTATAAATTCCATGTTATGGAAAATATCTAGGGTTACCTACATAATCTTGGGAGATTATATATTGAGAGGAGGAGAGTATCATTCATAACCAAGAGAATGGATCGACAACAAATGATTGTGGGATCATGAGGCAGATGATGTGCATAGTGAAATTATATTCTTCATCATTGGAAAAGGAATTATCCACCAATGATAAATCCATAATCTAGGTATGACTCATTGTTTTATGGTTTCCACCTTTGTTGATTATTGAGAATGGATTTTCTATTTCTTCTTAATTTACCTTCGATCTCATGAATTGAAAAAATGGATTAAATCTTGTTGAAGCCTGACTATCAAGTCTATTAATTATTCCATAATTCAACCCTACTTTCCCAATCGTATGATTTTTGGACAAGATTTCATCATCCAATGATGTATTTACCTTTTTCTTGAGATTTACACCCATCGTTCATCATTTTATTCACCATTGACCTACGGGATCAGGGTTCGATGTTGTCAGGGTGGGATCAATCTTGATTGAACCCCTAGTTTCATGGAGTCTATGTGAATGATGTTTAAATAAATGGGTTATATATAGATCAATGATTGAAGTGGGATGTATGTGATGGATCCATGTATTTGGGAGTCAAAGCAGTGATGGGAGGTGCTACAAGAGCTGCAACGACTTTACATGGGTGATCAGATTTCCGATTTCCAACCATAGGATGCCCGAAATTGATGGCCAACAAAGGTTACTTTGGTTTAGGGAAATTGGGCTATCAAATAGGTTCAAATTGTGTTAATAATGGAAGATCTAAGATCGGAATGAAGAAAATAGGTTTTTTTTAATTTTCTCAACTACATACCATATGTCCCAAAGGTACACATGCTATGTAATCCCATGGTAGTGGAAACTAGGGTTTTAATAAAAGATAAATATCACATGTCATGTGTGGTGTTATAAACGTCATGTGACCCAATTTTGGTCAATCGGTGTGTCCACTGAGAGTACATAGGAACAAACATTTCTAGGTACACGAAAATGACTAGAGTACAGTAGCACGACCGTATACTCAGACATGACCAGGGTACATGGGCATGACCAGTGTACATGGGCACAACCCGAGAGAATAGGAGTAGGCCCTGGGTGGCTGAGACATTCCATGTTTCACTTGTACATGTTGTGTAGTATGAAATTTCTTTCAAAGACATGTTTAGGGTAGAAAACACCTAGGAGAATAGGTGAGGTCACATGTCATGTGACCCCACATGCACATTGTGTATTTATCCTAGGAGATTCTAAATTCTATATATCCTTCATCAAAACATAGATATTGTCCTGTAAATAGAATATCCTAAGTAGTTTTTTTCATATAATGTGATGGTATTCCTCGTAGTTGCTTTTGGGTTATGATGTGAGGTGTTAGAATCATGAAGCTTCTTCAAGAAACACTTGACCTATAATTGTGATTGGGTAGGATTATCAAAGAGATGTTGGGGTTGGTGACCCCCCTATTTCACCCGGGTGGGAGTCCGCCATGATCTCTACTTAGGTTAAGTAGAACCTCCCTGTTTCAACAGTATGTGGGTCCTCTATATTCTGAGTGACACCCTCCTAATGTACTAGAGAAGGGTTCCTCTATTTATAGACTTGATCTCACCATCTTCAATCTCTGATGGGTGTGGGTCCTCCATTAGAGTTAGTTCTCCCATGTATTTGGACCACAGTGGAAAGGTGATAAATATCCACATAGACTCTTGAGAGGTTATACAAGATAATGGGATTGGAACCCCCTTTTGTAATAGGGAATGGGCCCACCATACTCTTTAGATAGGTAGAGTCAATTCTCAGCATACTATAGCAGGATGTGGGTCCTATATCTATGGGGTGGAACTCCCCCATCACCAAGCTTTGATGATGAGTGGGTCCTCTGTGGAAGTGAGTGATCCCTCAACTATGGAGAACATTAGAAAGGAGCATTTCCCTCCATCCTGATTCTTGTGTGATTGTGCATGATGCTAGGCATCAGAGATGGACCTTAGAGCTCTATATAGGCTCTTTGTTCTTATCTAGGATTTAGATATAGAGATACCCTTTCTCTCTTTGATTAGGATTATTATTGAGAATATATGGGTTATTATTATGGTTGTTTTCTCATATTCAGATTGATATTCCCTCATAGTGATGAGATTACTACTCCCTCTTGATGCTTCATGTTTGGTGGTTTCAGATTATCCTACTAGGTATGTTTATACTCACCCCTATATGGGAATTTCCCATACGTTCTATGTCTTAAGTAGATGAAATACATATCAATAATGAAATCAATAGAGCATAGTTGTACTTGGATGCATTGATCATGTTTAGTGGCAGGACTTAATGATCAGCAGTTGTGTTCTCTCTAGCTTCCCCTTTTTCTAGATGTTTTTAGGTTGGAACTTCAGTTCTAGTTAGGCATGTAGTTTTCAACTTTATGATTTGGTTTTATATTTTAGTAATCTAATTTATTTCCTAGAGGTTATAGTATGCATGGTTATGCTCTGTATGTTACTGTATTTTATTATTCCTATGCACCTTTCCAAGGATATGGTTGTGTGCATTCATGAAGGTACTTAAGTTAGAATCATACCATTTTAGTTTGTGACTTATTGATACTTTTTTTCATCCCTTGGTCTATTAAAGGTGCGATTAGGGTGTCACACTCATCTTATTTCCAACCAGTCATCCCCCAGTAGGTTAGGTCGTGATAACATCCTTTTCTCCCTTCATTTTTTGGTTCAAGACCCATGGCCTTTTTAGATGTGACAAATTGTCATTTTTACTAAAAATATATTAATATAATTATTATAAATGTTATAACACCATGAAACTTATGAAAATAGAATATTTCCTCAAATAATAATTCATGTTGAACCTAATAATTACACAACTAATTAAGTTCATGTCGGTCATTTTGATGATATTCAACTCATATGTCCAAAATGAATTCTGTAGGTTGACTATGGTCAAAGTGGTCATTATTAAAACATATATAGAATAATAATCATGAAATAATTATCATTATGTTGTGTCAATTATACTTTAAAAAAAATAATGAAATATTATTATGGAAATTGAACTACATTACGATCATAGAGATGGTAGGTTGTACGTACGCATGAGTAACATTTCCATTTTTCAACATTAATTATGGAAAGAAGGAAAGTATAATTTTATATTTATAGAATGATAATTATATCATAAATACCATACTATTTATTTAAATATACTTATATATATCATCCATGTGATGTGGTGATGAATAATGATTCACGTCGCTTCACGGAGGTGGTAATCCCCACGTTCACACAAACAATGTTATCATTTTTCAGTGAATAGAAAGGTAAGAAAGTAAAATATATATTATATTTTAATAAATATAAATATGTAATTTATATCATATATATACATTAAATCCATCATTACAAATATTTGTAAGATGAGGTGATGGAAAATTAATTACATCGGTTCGTGAGGCGGTAGTTTTCCGTACACACTAACAATGGTTTTATTTCCCATTTGACGGAAGATAATATAGATATAGGTTAAAAAATTGAAATAATATAATCTAGGTTTATTGAATATACTAGTTATATTATTTTATCATGGTTTAATAATATTTTAAGGAGTTAGAAGAAGAATGAAAATGAAAATACTTGATTAATAACTATACATCTTCTTCTGGAAACTTCTTAAGGTTTACAGAAAAAGAATTCCTAGATAGGTATTATGATCAAAAAAGGACTCTAAGACATGGTATGTGATGTTAATTAAGTATTTGGTCAAATATTAACTGAAACAAATGTTTCTTAAATTATGAAGTAAAGATGAGAATATGTGTCCTTTTATTTAAGAGGGGAGGGGTACTCCTGGAATTTCTCAAAGTTTTAAATTAATATCAATTAATTTTCATATCAAAATGGATAAAAATTAAAAATATTAGAATATAAGATAAATATTATTATAAATCCTATCATACACTAAAAACTAGACAAGTTTAGGTTATTTTTCACACTTATATTTTTGTTTTAACCTCTGTTACTCTATTTTGACAATTACCGTGGTAACAAAATATTTACTATTAAGGGGTCAATATGGTTACTATAAAAGAAAAATTTGTCTGTAAATATATCATAGATGATATTTATAAAAAAATAAAAATCACTTGGTCTAAGAGAGTATTTTTAATAATTTTTAATCATTCAATAAAACATCATTTATTATAAAATATCATTAATGTCAATTTTGACACTATTAATTGAATTTGACTTTAAAAACATCAAGATAAAGATGAAATTTGATTATATACCTTCAAAACTTTCATAAAATGGTATATTTGCGTAAATGGTTTTTTACACAATAATTCATTCATATTATATTACTTTTAATAATTTTAAAATCATTTTTTTATTTTCCTTTTAATTAAATAATTACTATGTCATTATTTCATAAGCATTTAAGGTAATTATTTCATTACTAAAAATTATAAATATATTACCATGATAAAAAATAATTTAACTTTAAGCTAACTATTTATAACTGAACATAAGTTTCTTTTATCTCTGTAAAAAATATTATAATTATTAAAATAAAGAAAATGAAAATTTTAGATTTTCATTACATAAAGTATTATAAAGGTCACAACCATGACCATATAGAAATAAAAGTCATATATTCAAATTTAGGATGATTATGGATGAAATATACTCATACAATAAAAATATAAAAAGTGGTAGGATTACATTTTAGTCCTTATCAAATTAGTTTTACCATTAATTATCTCTTTTTTCTTTTATTGTGGTAAAAGATATTTACTACAGTTACTATTCATAATGACCTAAAATAAAAGGAAAATATTTATAAAATTTGGACCACATGACTATAAATATGGAATATATTTACCAATATTCAAAACACATAATTTTTAGAATTTAATTTAAGATCAAACCGATAAAACGTGATGAAAACTAGTTTTTCAGAAAAATGCATATTTCAAGCAACATATGATCTTATTTTTACATTATGGATAGAAATTACCATAATATTAATTTAAATTAATATAAATAGATATATAATATATAAAATTCATTTAAATATTTACTTAATATAGGTTATTTTAGTTAATTAATAAGGATAAAATTATGCACTTAAAATAGTTTTTAGAAAACTATGTTTTTAAGTATAAAAAAACTTACACCAAATTCATGAATATTACTAATTAAAATAAAATTAATTATATTATTATAAATAAAATGGTTCATATTTAACTTTAATAAAAATCCAAAATATAATGGGCCTTTTAAATTTCATGATTTAATGGAAATAAATAAAAGTATTTGAAAAATCTACATTTTCACTATTCACTAAAAAAATCAATCATTTAAGAAAAATACCAAAATTTCACCCCAAGTTAATTTTGGTATGATGATTTCAAAAAAAAATTTTATAAAAATTTTAAAATTTCTAGAAATTAATAATGATACTTTAAAAAAAATAAGAAAATAATTTTTGAGGGAAACATATTTTTGAAGAATAAGATGACTTTGCTAAAAACTGTGTGATTATTTAGTAATAATTTATCAATAAATTTATATTTAGTTGGATATTTATATATATAAATATATAGATATATATATATCATAAATTACTTAATCTTATTTATACCTTCCAATTTAACGACTATGTTATAATAACCATATTTAAATAATAATATTTCATGGTTCATTTAAGTTCAGTGTTGTGTTTCCTATACACTATCAAACATATTTTTCTTTTTAAAATATTATAATGTAAAAAAGTATGACTATAAGGTTTGTAATTATCTTCCATATGTATAACGTGAGTACAAATGGTTGGGCTTATTCCTTTTAAATCATTTATCTTCCAACCTATCACTGTTTTCCTCTATGACATGACATTGAATAATTTACTTTCTTATTCACTGGAAAAATCGGAATTTATGATGATTGGTAAAGTGTTTGAATCTCCCAAGTAGTTGTATCTCGAGTTTGGAGGAAGTGGTTTAAGCTCAATTGTTTTTGATTTTTCAAGTGATGGGGCTAATGATGTGAACTCCTGTCTATCCAATGGATCAACTATGTTTTTGATGAATTCCACTTCTTTTATTGATTAAATTAACTCCTCATTTTCCTTGTTTAATTCATCAAGATTTAGTTCTTTCATTGTTGACTCATATGATTCTTCAATAATATCTAAAAAATACAACCAACCACTGAATGCTTTTCTATAGATTTTAGGACATCAAATGTTAGGTTTTCTTCTATGAATCTATAAATTAGTTTCCCCTCTTATCCATAAACAAGAACACAACATATTGGTAAGAGGATTCTTACAAGAATGTGTTGTATTCCCTTGTTTTCTTCTATATCATTGAAATTAATGTTGGTGAGGAACTAAAATTTATCAATATTGAATAGAACGTCCCTAAAACTACTTCATTGGTTACTCTTCCGTTTACAAGGGAACCCCAATTGGAATTAATTTTGTAATCTTTAAATCTTCAATAACTCTATATGGCATTAGGTTAACTCTAGATTTGAGGTCACATAGGGTTATGCCAAACTAAAAACCTCTAATATTATAGGGTATCATGAAACTGTTGGAGTTGGTGGTCTAGAACTAACTACTTTGTACTTTATTCATTAATAAAAGCATTATCACATCTTGATTATTCTTCTGCATGACAATGCATGTGATAATGTCCTAGGGATAACTGTTTCATTAATGGGTCATAGCAGATCCCTACTATGATGAGAACCTAGAAGTTCCATAACACTATTCTTGAATATATGTTCTATGGCCGGATGATATTATTTGAGGGACACAAATAATACAGGTTATTAGGGGTGAGGACTCATAAAACTTTGAAGCACCTTCTCATGGTGTGTACCCTTGGTAATATCCAGGAGGATATTATGAGAACGAGACATGCCAGTAAGAAATCCACATTTCATAGTGTCATTGGATGTTCCTATCTATGGACGTGTGTATTGGTCCTTAGACTTTAAGATTATTATTAATGGGTATTACAACTTGTGCACTTAGATGTATTGACGAAAACTGTGACGACACACTGTTCGCAATGAGGTAAGATATGTTGGGTGCTTCACGAGTAATACTGCATTAATAGATAATGCGAGAAAGGATTTTTCCCTTCTGTTCCATAACGGAAGTAGATATCTCAGGCTCTTTTATGGAATTGATATAGCCTAAATAAATTAATTTCCATGGTAATGCATGGGCGAGTTCAATTCCGGGAAGTCAAAGAAAGAATAATCGAGCGCATGGGTTGATGACACTATCATGCAACCCACTTGATTAGAGATATCGAGATAAAGGTATTATATTGCACAATAAGCGTTCATAGGAGGTGACACGTCATTGCAGTGTTAACTTCTTTCTCTATGGGTGCCTTGGCATGTTGCTAGATGCTAACCTTGGACTTTAGGCAGGCTCCGCCTAATTCCACTGAGAAAGAGGCCTAGAGGGTCACACACTAAGTGTGTCCATGTATCTCAGTTAAATATTAATTTAACAAGTTAAATAAAGATTATTCTTGATTGTGGTTTAATAATTATTTAAGGATACTTGATCACATTTATTTCAAAACTAGTTATTCTAGAGAATATATTGTGGGTGAAATAATATATATATTTATTAGCAAGTAATACATTTACATTTATTTAAGAAATGAATAGCCATTACTCAAGGTCTAATAGATATGGTGGAGGAAATAAATAAATTGAAAAATAAAAGTACACACCGTGTATATTTATATACACGCCGTGTAGTTTGTTTTTCAGGATTCGTGAGAAAATATTGTTTATTTAATTAAATAATATTAAATTTAATATGTTAGGTGCATGTCAAGTAATAATGATGGTCAACTGTCATTTTTAAAACATGGGGTATTACTAAGAATTAAATGAAATGATTAAATGCTTTCGGGAAATTAATTATTTTTATTATTCTAAGTATTATAATCCCAATTACATTATTCTCATTGAGTAAGAGTCATTGTCGTGCACAAAGGATTTGGAAATACTCTCAAGCCAAGAGAGAATTCCCTTTCCACCAAGAACTCTTTCAAGTTATGAGAGCGAGATCCTCCACCGGATCAAGGTGGTAGAAGGTGGACATCGCAAGCGAAGGTTCTTCCGCGCTAGCACCCGGAGATCCCTTTAGCGACGTCCAGAGATACGTGGAGTATGTGTGGATCACCGCTAGAGGAATCCTGTACTTGGATTCTAAGACACAACGACGGATCACAGGATCGTGACTGGAGACTCCAATGAAGAAAGAATTCCATCGAGGTAATTCTTATGAATTAATTAAATTAATTATAACCAACATATGATGATCCTATCTCAACGGTTCCAGGACTCTTATTTTCTTTTCTGTTCTTCGTTCTATTCGGAAGATCCGACATTTTAAATCACGACGAATCTCGGATTGAACCTTGTTAACGTTAAAATCAAATTTTTGTAAACCCTCACCAACGCGCTTCCACTGCACCCGGAACCTACAAGTGGTATCAAAGGGGTGATATCGTTGATTATAATTATTTAGTTTTTCATTGGTGATTTACGCATTTAATAATTTCGTTATTTCAATTCATGTTTAATCGTTCTGGAAATCTGAATCTCGAGATCTGTTCCTCCTCCCTCATTTCTCGTTCACCTCACAGAAATGAATTTTTCTTTTAATTTTGATTAAAATAAAATAGAAGAACTCATCCAGAGGAGCCAAATGTTTCTCTCCATACAACACTGGAATACACGGTGTGTATTCGGAAGTACACGACGTGTATTCGGAAGTACACGTCGTGTAGTCTAGGTTCAATGCATTGACTGATCCGCCAAATCAGGCCGTGTATTGGATTCTTTCGAAGAATTTAAGACACCGTGTGTTAACCAGAAACAGGTGGCACATGGTTTCCGGAGTACACGCCGTGTGGTCCAATGAACACGGCGTGTAGTCCCTTCGAGTTAGGGTTGGGCCGTGTACCCCGTACACGGCTTGCCCGGATGGAAACCGTGTAACGTAGAAACTACACGGCATGTGTCCCATAGAACACCCTGTGTATTTTGAAAAATTTCCAAAGTACATTCACACTCCCTGTCCCCGGGCGTGTACTTCAGATGGACGGTGAAGGAAAGTACACGCCATGTAGTCGGAACTACACGCTGTGTACTCACCCAAATTACGCAGATTTATTAAAATTTATTATTATATTATACAAACCCTTGAGACGTGTACCATAGCGCAGACGTAAAGCTAAGGCACAACATGTGATAGGCGTTTTATATATATGTTTTTAATTTAACATCTACGTAATAAATGGGAATTCACTGGGTTGCCTCCAAGGTACAAGTTACGTACAAGGATAATTTTAAATGAATTTATTTTTTTAAAATTATGATGGATGAGAATCTCAAGGAAGTTCAGAAAAGGGTTTAAGATAAAAGTATTGATTAATTAAAGATAATTAATTGATTCAAGCGTGATTTATCTTAAACAAGAACGATTAAAGAATTGAATGCTAATTTTATTTATGCATAAATATCGTTGCATGTATGGATGATCATGAGATAGACCAAGACCTTTGTATGTGAATAGTTTCTTTTAATTTATTTATTTAAATTAAATTTGTTGGCCTGTGAGCCATCTCCTCATTAATATGTAGGGTCTGCGCGCCCAAGGATTATTTTATGTAAAAACCCCTTTTACCCCTCACCTGCATGTGAGATAAATGCATATGTAATGGATGGAGCTCCCAAGCTAGTGGAGGCGGCTCAAGTCAGGAGCCAAGGTGAAAACAATCCAAGGAGATACAAAGGTGGACAGGTGGAAAGCTGTAAACACGAACCCGAAAGGTTCAAGGTGTTTATCCCCTAGGTCTTGGGTTAGTTTATCAACCACTAGATAAACTAACAAATAGAAAAAGATCATGATCATACTATTTATTTTATTTCTTGTCAGTTGCATGGTTTATTTATTGTGGGTGTGTTGTCATGATCACACAATTAATGAATTAAACGAGCATGCAAGATGGAACTAAAATAAAACCGGATTATACATAAATATTATCTTATACATGTTTAATCACTTAAGTATATCCCACTTAATATTAACAAGCATGTAATCAACGATAATAAAATGACAATTTACGTATATGGACAAAATCCCTCAAAAGAAATATTAAGTCGGTATAGCCTTCCATAATCTTGGTTATAATCGAACCATAGTTCAAAGTGCTTGACTAACCCTAGTTAGGGTACTTTCAATTATCGGAGAATTATAATTCAAGGTTATGGGTAGACTTGACTTGGTTTGCATCAAGGGTTGACTGCTATAGCAGGACTTGGTGTGACCAAGAGGCAAAGGTTGAGGAAATCCAAAATAAAAGGATTTCAGGATTGGGGAGTCCACTCAGTGGATCAAGGAGCTGCGAGTTAATGAATTTGACATTTGGAATGCCTACCTAAAACCCTTCAAGTTGCTTGACCAACCCTAGTTGGGGTAATGTGAAGGGAAATATGAATCCTTTCCACTAGAATATTCAGGCAACATAATATTCCGAAGTCAATGGTGAGGGCTATTGGATTTTGATAAAATAGTGGGAGACTAATAAGTATTAATTAATTTATTTGTCTCAATTTTTGTAATAAATTACTAAACCTTTGCTCATCTTAATTTGTAGATAAGGTAAGAAAATTACTTCAATCATATCATTGCGCACTATACTCGAGAAGGAAAACCTTCTCACCGGCACCAATTTCCAAGAGTGGTAGAGGCGTTTACACGTTGTCCTTCACCACGAAAGGAAATTGTATGTGCTAGAAGAGCCTATTCCAGTTGCACCTGGGAAAGAGGCTAGTGATGAGGAATTATCTCTCTATATGAAACACATGGATGATGCCACATATGTCCAGTGTTTCATGCTATCAGCCATGTCTAATGATCTCTTGAAGCAACATGAAAACATGGATGCGTATAGCATGATGTCTCACCTTAAAGATCTCTACCAAGAGAAGGTGAGACAGGAGAGGTATGAGATCTCCAATACTTTGTTTACCACAAAACTTGGAGAGTTTGCGCCAGCTGGGCCTCATGTAGTCAAGCTTATTGGCTACATTGAATGCCTAGACATCTTAGGGATTAAATTCCTGGATGAGTTGCGTAAATATCTCATCCTATCATCAATGCCCAAGACCTTCTCTAGGTTCATTGTCAACTATAACATGAGTGACAATGAGAAGAGTCTGTTGGATCTTCTGACCCTAATTCGCCAGGTAGACAAGGACGTGAGGCATGAAAAACCCGCAATCCTTATGGTGAACAAGAAAAGGAAGGACAAGGCAAAGGGGCCAAAGACTTATAAATGGTCTGAAACCCTCGAGCACCATCCCTCCAAGAAGGGGAAGATCCATAGGCAGAGCAAGGAATGAGATACAGTGTGTTTTTCATGTGGTAAGTAGGGCCACTGGAAGAGGAACTACACCTAGAAGCGTGGGGATGCTAAAGGTGTGTTTGTTATTGAGTGCAATATTTCTATTTCTACACATTGGGTATTAGATACAGCTTGTGGGGCTTACACCTGTATTCAAATGCATGGAACCAAGTATATTTAGAAAGATCGCCAGAGGAGAGGTGGATCTTCGTGCTGCCAATGGCGCAAGGATGGCTGTGTTGGCTATTAGCGACTACCACCTCTCATTGACGACTAGGATGATTTTGGTTTTACATAACTGTTATTTTGTGCCTAGTGTTACCAAGAACATAATTTATGTATCTTTTTTGGATATGGATGGATTTGTTTTCAAGTTCAGAAATAAGGGTTGTCTCTTTTATAAGAACAACATATGTTATGGTATGGTACATTTTAATAATGGTTTGTATATATTAAATTACAAAAACCAAGTGTTGGAAATCATTAACGAAACAAAATCACATGAATCATAAATCACCCAGTTGTGGAATCACCACCTTGGTCATGTGAATGAGAAGCGCTTGACAAATCTATGCCAAGATGGCTATTTAGACTCTACTAAGCTCAAACCACTTGATAGATGTCACGCTTGTTTACAAGGAAAAATGACCAAGCCGCCTTTTGGTGGACAAGGTGAAAGGGCCATAGAGCTTCTAGGATTGGTACACACGGATGTGTGTGGACCATTTCTAGTAGAATCTATAGGTGGATATTCTTACTTCATTACATTTACTGATGATTTGAGTAGATATGGCTATGTCTACTTAATGAGGTATAAGTCAGAGTCCTTAGAGAAATTTAAGGAATTCAAGAATGAAGTAGAGAATCAGCTTGGTAAGAAGATAAAGAAGCTTAGATTGGATCGAGGTGGAGAATATCTGAACCAAGAGTTCATTGATCTTCTACGGGAGTCTGGGATTCTATCTCAGCTCACTCCTCCTTATACACCATAGTGGAATGGTGTTAGTGAAAGGAGGAACCACACCTTGTTGGACATGGTGAGGTCGATGATGAGTCATGTGGATCTTCCATTATCCTTTTGGGGATATGCATTACAAACCGCATCATACATATTAAACCGAGTTCCAACTAAGGCGGAAAATGGAATTACATCCGAGTTATGGAATGGAAGGAAACCCACTTTGTTGCATACACATTTATGGGGATGCGAGGCATTTGTTAAGGCCTTCTAAGGAAACAAACTAGCATCCCAGGGCACGAGGTGTATCTTTATAGGATATCCCAAGGAAAGGAAAGGATATTACCTATAGAACCCTTCAGAAAAGAAAGTGATTGTTGCCAGACAATCCGTCTTTCTTGAGAGGGAGCACATCCTCAAGAAGGATAGTGGGAGAAAGATTGACTTCCATGAAGTTGATGCTCAAGATACACAGGAGTTGGTATAGGAACAAGTTCCACAGGTCCTCGTGGAAGAGGTTCAGAAACACAAGTACTGTGTATGATCTCAAGAGAGGTAAGGGAACCAGAGAGATTTGGTTTCCTAGTCACCGAGGATGGTGAATCATTATTGTTAGACAATAATGAACCTCTCTCCTACAAGGAAGTAGTAGAAAGCTCAGAAGCTGCAAGATGTCTAGAAGCTATGAATTTTGAGATGGATTCCATGTATCAAAACCAATTTTGGGTTCTGGTCAATGGGCCATTTTATGTAAAGCCTATTGGATGAAAATGGGTATTCAAGAGAAAACTGGACATGGAAGGTCAAGTTAGCACCTATAAAGCAAGGCTAGTGGATAAAGGATTTAGACATCATCAAGGAATTTACTATGATGAAACTTTTTCACCAGTTTCCATGTTTAAATCCATAAGAATCATACTTTCCATAGCAGCTTACCATGACTACGAGATTTGGAAAATGGATGTCAAACAACATTCCTTAATGGGAACCTTCCGAAAGATTTCTATATGACACAACCAGAAGGGTTTGTGACACCAGGTGAAGCCAAACGGGTTTTCAAGTTGCAGAAATCCATTTATGGATTAAAGAAAGCATCCTAGTCATGGAACATTCGATATGATGAATCCATAACGGAATTTGGTTTCATTAAGAACAAATGTGAGCCATGTGTTTATAAGCGGTTTAATGGTAATGCGATCGTTATCCTGGTTGTATATGTTGACGACATATTACTTACTGGAAATGACTTACCAATCTTAGAGTCAGTTAAGGACTAGTTGAACAAGTGTTTCTCCATGAAGGACTTAGGAGAATCAGACTACATTCTAGGGATCAAGATCATTCATGATAGATCCAAGAGACTGCTTGGACTAAGTTAGGGTACATACATTGACCATATACTAAAGAGATTTAGTATGGAACAATCTAAGAGGGGATTGGTTCCAGTGTCACATGGCTTACATCTTTCTAGGAAAATGTGTCCCTAGACACAACCGGAGAAAGGTAGAATGAGTAAGATCCCATACGCTTCGGCTATAGGATCCATCATGTATGCCATGTTATATACCAGGATTGATGTTGCCTATGCACTGAGCATGGTAGGTAGATATCAAGAAGATCCAGGAGAATAACATTGGAATCCTGTTAAAACTATCCTTAAGTACCTGAGAAGAACTAAGGATATGTTCTTGGTGTATGGAGGAGATGAGGAGCTTGTAATCAGAGGGTATGCTGATGCTAGTTTTCAAACAGACCAGAATGATATGAAGTCACAATCTGGATATGTTTTCTGTCTCAATGGAGGAGCTGTGAGTTGAAAGAGTTCAAAGTAGCCAGTTTTCGCTGATTCTACAGTGGAGTCCGAGTATATAGAGGCTTCTGATGCAGCCAAGGAAGCTGTCTGGATTCTAAACTTTGTCCATGAGCTTGATGTGGTGCCTAGCATTAAAGATCCCATTACATTGTATTGTGATAATACTACAGCAGTGGCTCTTGCAAAAGAACCAAGGTCACATCAACAGACAAAGCACGTACTCCGGAATTATCAACTCTTGAGGGATTTCTATCAAAGGGGTGAAGTTTTAGTGAGTAGATTGTCCACGGAAGAGAACGTGGTGGACCCCATGACTAAAGGCCTATCTCAGAAGAAGCATGAATATCATGTGAGAGCTAGAGGGTTAAAGGTTGTTAGTAGTTGGCTCTAGTAAAAGTGGGATCCTTTTGGAGTTGGTGGTCTAGAACCAACTACTTTTTACTTTATTCATTAATAAAATCCTTATCACATCTTGATTGTTCTTCTGTGTGACAATGCATGTGATAATGTCCTAAGGAAAACTATTGTATTAATGGGTCATAACGGATCCCTGCTATGATGAGAACTGAGAAGTTCCATAACACTTTTCTTGAATATATGTTCTATGGCCAGATGATATTATTTGAGGGACACAAATAATTCAGGTCATTAGGGGTGAGGACTCATAAAACTTTGAGGCACCTTCTCATGGTGTGAACCCTTGGTAATATGCAGGAGGATATTATGAGAACGAGACCCGCCAGTAGGAAATCCACATTTCATAGTGTCATTGGATGTTCCTATCTACAGACGTGTGTATTGGTCCTTAGACTTTAAGATTATTATTAATAGGTATTACAACTCACGCACTTAGATGTATTGACGAAAACTGTGACGACACACTGTTCGCAGTGAGGTAGGATATGTTGGGTGTGTCACAAGTAATACTGCATTAATAGATAATACGAGAAAGGATTTGTCCCTTATGTTCCATAACGGAAGTATATATCTTAGGCCCTTTGTTGGAATTGATATAGCCTAAATAAATCCATGGCCATGGTATGGTATTGGCGAGTTCAATTCCAGGAATTCAAAGAAAGAATAATCGAGCACATGGGTTGATGGCACTAGCATGCAACCCGCTTGATTGGAGATATCGAGAAAAAGGGATTATATTACATGGTAAGAATTCGTAGGAGGTGACATGTCATTGCGGAGTTAACTTCTTTCTCTATGTGTGCCTTGGCGTGTTGCTAGATGCTAAACTTGGACTTTAGGCAGGCTCTGCCTAATGCCACTGAGAAAGAGGCCTAGAGGGTCACACACTAAGTGTGTCTATGTATCTCAGTTAAATATTAATTTAACCAGTTAAATAAAGATTATTCCTGATGGTGGTTTAATAATTATTTAAGGATACCTGATCTCATTTATTTCGACACTGGTTATTTGAGAGAATGTATTGTGGGTGAAATAATATATATATTTATTAGCAAGTAATGCAGTTACATTTATTTAAGAAATAAATAGCCATTACTCAAGGTCTAATAAATATGGTGGAGGAAATAAATAAAATGAAAAATAAAAGTACACGCCATGTATATTTATATACACGCCGTGTAGTTTGTTTTTCAAGATTCATGAGAAAATATTTTTTATTTAATTAAATGATATTAAATGTAATATTTTAGGCACATGTCGAGTAATAATGATGGTCAACTATCATTATTAAGACATGGGGTATTACTAAGAATTAAATGAAATGATTAAATGCTTTCGGGCAATTAATTATTTTTATTATTCTAAGTATTATAATCCCAATTACATTATTCTCATTGAGTAAGAGTCATTGTTGTGCACAACGGATTTGGAAATACTCTCAAGCCAAGGGAGAATTCCCTTTCCACCAAGAATGCTTTCAAGTTACGAGAGCGAGATCCTCCACCAAATCAAGGCAGTAGAAGGTGGACATCGCAAGCAAAGGTTCTTCCACACTAGCACTCGAAGATCCCTTCAGCGACGTCCAGAGATACGTGGATCACGTGTAGATCACCACTAGGGGAATCCTGTACTTGTATTCTACGATGCAACGACGGATCACATGATCGTGACCGGAGACTCCAATGAAGAAAGAATTCCATCGAGGTAATTCTTTTGAATTAATTAAATTAATTATAACCAATATATGATGATCCTATCTCAATGGTTCCAGGACTCTTCTTTTCTTTTCCATTCTTCGTTCTATTCCGAAGATCCTGCGTTTTAAATCATGACGGATCTTGGATTGAATGTTTTTAACGTTAAAATTATAGTTGGGTAAACCCTCACCAATGCGCTTCCACTGCGCCCGGAACCTACAAAAACTTCCTAGTTATCTTACTTTAGGAAGGTATAGATCAAGGTGTGACTATCGAACAATAATCATGTATTAAAATTGTTCCCATGTCAGTGAGTTTTCTGTTAGATAGAATAAACTTGAGAAATTTATCATAATAGGGTATTTTCATAATAATTTTAGTAAATGAAATTCTTATATGAAGATTTTTTAATATCTCTCTAAATTTAAAAAAATGAGCATCCAAATTTATTTAATTATATATTTTTGGGCATGGATCATGTGGTGTATAAAATTTCACACTTCTATTTAATACTTCGTTTTCATTTTCTTTTATCACATTTTAAGATTTATCATTTTCTCTTTGATCTTACTTTTCCAATTATTTAGCTTTGACATCCTTTTCAGGTGAATGACTATCATTAGCAGTAGGTGTTTGTATCACTTATATTAGTTGAGAAATTGTAATGTTTCAATTTATAAATTTTATACCACTATGTAATGTGGTATATTTTACCTCTTTTATAGGTCTAATAATTATGTTACCTAGTAGAGTGCCTTATTGTAATGGCCCAGACCCTCATGGTCCATTACTTTGTCAAAATCTAGTGCTTGGGGTGGCTTGGACACCATGGTTGAGTGAGGAGGGTGTCGGTGTTGGTGGAAGGGCGTCACCGAGGTGTCACCTGTTGGTGACACCGGTCGGTGCACCCTGATCGGTGTGTCACCGATCAGTGTGCCCCTAGTGGTGTGTCACCGATCGGTGCGGCCTGATCAGTTTCCCCGATCGGTGTGTCCCAATCGGTGCGACCTGATAAGTATGGCCCAATCGGTGTGTCACTGATTGGTGTGTCCCGATCGGTGTGTCACTGATCAGTGTGTCACCAATCAGTGTGTCCCCAATCAATGAGTCACTGATCAGTGAGTCACCGATCAGTGTCTCAATGATCAGCGCTACACCCAATAGGTGCCATGGGGTTGTTGGGGGTTTCTTTATCCAGTTTATCATAACACTTACTTTACGGTTTAATTAATCTTTAAAGTGGTTTGATTCTATTTTTAAAGACCATAAATGATATTCTAGATCGCCAGAAGTGGGGCGACCCTCGACTGACCCAAACTTGTCTCACTGTTACGCATTTCCCTCTATTTAAATAAAATCTTTTAACTCATAGCTGTTATGGCCACCTCTCTGAGGAGAATTATTAAATTAAAATTAATTCCATCATGTGTAACTACCCAACCATGTGAAGAAACCATGATCCACCTTTAAAGGCGTTCAAGATTTTACATCCCGTAACTCTAGGATATGGCCTTTATGGAACAATGTTTCTTCCTTCTTCAAGGCTAGTATCTTTTCCTTTCCTTGGTGCATTTGGAGTTCCTCTGACTGCAGCTAGTTGTGCGCCCATGATGGAGACTTTCCTACTCACTCTTGGAGTCCTTGGATTTCTTCCCCTACAAGTAGTACATCCCTAGTTCTTGGCACAAGGAAGAAAACTTCGATCATTGATCATCCAAGTAGGGTTTTTCCTTCATCTCTCTTTATTGTGTATCATGTGGGGTGGGTATGATGATGTTTCTATAGGGATGGATAAAACCAAACATTAAAAAAGATAATAAATGGGTTTTAAAGAATGAAGGGGTGTGTTTGATGATGATTCTATACTCTTTTACCTTCGATTATATGTTGTGAATTGTATGTGATTATGTCCACTGAAAATCATGGCGATTGGTGGTCCTTCCTTATGCACTAATGGTTCTATGTTTTTTCCGGTTAATCTTGATATTGAATGGCTGTAACATTGAAAATGGTTAATCACATAAATTCAGTTGATTAAATGGATTCCCAATGAAAAATAATCCTTGGGTGATCACTCCGATTAACCAAATGGAAATACGAAACTAAAGGAATGGTGTGTTTAAATATGAAAACTCCCTTTCTGTTCTAGTGATGTGTATGGTTGTTTTGCTTGATGCTCGTGAAGTGAAATAGATAGGGATGGGATCCCCTATTGGGAAGTTGTTAGTTTGTGGATTTGAGGGTGTGTGGGGCCGTATTTTGGGGATTGGTTTGGTTCCAGTACTTCAAGGGATCTCACGGACCCCTTTTGTTGTTGTGACTTTACAAGAGAACAGGGTGTGAATGCTTATTTTGCTGCTTGGATATCTTTCCTTCTTTGTCTTATGGCTATGCCTATTAGTTTCCCGGTAGTGAAGAAATATTTAAATGGAACCACCTGAATGTGATAACAAGAATGGGTTTAATAGGGAATTGTTTTCCAGGAATGAGTTTTGCTTTGGTTGTTGGTATTATTATTATGTATGAATGAATAGTAATGGGGGTGTTTGTGTATGGGCTGGTTTTGGAACCCTTAGGTTGGGTTCAGTGCTTGTTTACCTATATGTATAAATTAGTTCTTATGTTTCTTATTTCCACCGCACCCTAGTTGATCACTTCATGCCGAACACCCCCATTTCATGGGGGATGGTGTTTTTTACCAACACTCCTATGAGTGGTTGGTTATTAGCTCATTTTCTGCTCACTTTCCCAAGTATCCCAAGACTATTAAGGCAGGATATAATGGCCTGAGGTCCATTATAGGCCAAGATTCTTCAGGCAGGGTACATTGTGGTGGTTGACCCAGGTGTGTACGGGAAGGTTGTTTCCCGAGTGTCTTCAGGATGAGGCCCAGGTGTCTTCAGGCATGTAAGTATTTTTTCGGGCCTAGGTTTCTTCGGGTGTGGTGGTAGTTGTACTGGCCCTGGTGTATCTGAGCATAGTTACATGTGGTTGTGGTGGCCCAGGTGTTTGCAGGCGTAGCTGTGGTTATGGTGTCCCAAAGGGTTATTTTTGTGGCAGTAGTGGGACTATGGTGAGAATAGCAGGGGAGGTCTGATGCGTAGGATGTCTTCAATAACTAGTGGTAATGTAGTGTGGGGTACCCAAACATCGATGTGTTATTACTATTACTTTACTTGGCTTGCGTTATTTGGGGAGTGTGCCTTGGTGAGGTTTTGGTGGATACTTTCCTTTCTAGGTTATTTGGTTATCTCCTTTTCTCACGGGGCATTATAATTCCTCCCTACTTGTGTATGAGAGATTTTGGTTTTCCCTACAGAGTATACATGTATACTCACCCTACGTATATAAAACTACTTTCAAGTTTCCTGGAGGGCTTCGAGGGCTCTACCGGGCCCTATTAGCTCGGATGATGAGACCATTAACATTGCTACTTTTCTTTTCTTTTGGTACTTACCTTTAGAGTTTTCTTGTACCTTTTATCACTTTATATTGGAACATGCATATGAGAATGGATTGTTTTTTGTTTTACTTTACTTCTACATTTAGTTTTGGATTTTTTTGGTTTTTACCATCGTATCTCCCGATCCTACTAAATAAAAAGTGTAATGACTTCTATTTTACGTGTGATTATATACCCTTGGTACTAGTCTCCACTCTGAGGACTATATAAGGTAGGACTCAGGGGTCATTATCTCTCCTTCAACTTGAGGAAGGGTTTGGCCATTTGCTGTCCCTTCCCTCATCTTAGTGAAGGCGGGTCACGACTGAATGATATCAGAGGAGTTGGTTGAGAGATAGTATGGAGCTTGTGGTTAAGAATAATGAGGATTGAATGGGATATTATGGAAATTGTGTTTTTCAATCTTGGTGCATGAAATAGGCCAGGAAAGACTGGCTAGGACACGAGATTTTTGGGCCCTCCTAATCCGATGCAAGGACTTGGGACCTATGAAATGACTGAGTGAGGCTACACTAATTACAGGTTTGAGACCCTAGGAATGGTACGTGCATCATAATTAATTGTGTTATTGTGTGTTCTGGGTGTTTTGGGAATTTTAATAAATAACAAGTTTGAGAAAAATTTAAAATAAATCTTCTACACTACTCGGGATTAGGCATTCCTTATTTACTTTGCAACTATGGAACCCGAATGACGACCATGAGTAGTGTAGGTGATCAAGACCCAAGAGGATGATTTGGATGATCAACAGAGGGATGATTGTGAGGAGGAGGATTACTAGTGGAATAATACACTTCGTTCCTTTCAGTGGCATACCATCAAGAAGTATGAGGGTCGTGTCTCAGACATAGAGACAGAGAGTAGGATCGAGGAGCTGGTGATAGCCTTCAGCTTGATCCAGGCTCTGAAGGAGTACTGGGTTCATTTTGATGTAAGCCATATGTGGTGAGTAGCATGTCAGTGCTAGACACTATATCTCGGGGAGAAGAGGGAGGATGAGGTTTTGTGGGATGACTTTGAGAAGGAGTTCCGAGAGGAATTACTTTCTTCTACAATGAAGGCTGAGAAGAGGCAGGATCTACTCTCCCTTAAGCGGGAAAGTATGTCAGTGAGGGAGCTAGGGATCAAGTTCAAGGATCTCCTTTGTTTTGTTCCAGACCTTTTTTTGGATGAGGATTCTCAGGTGAGACGTTTAGAGGAGGCACTCTGACCATCTCTTCAGTATGTTGTTACTCCCTTAACCCTATTGACATACTTGGAGGTCCAGAAGAAGGCTGAAGTGGTGGAGAGGATGCACATTCTATGAGGTGTTCCATGAGAGAGGATCCAGTTGGGATCGTCAAATTAGAAATCCATTAGCAGCAGCCCTCCAGCATCAGGGGCTTCCAGGTTTTGTCTAGTGGGGAGTAGGCCCCAGCAGTTCCAGTTTCAACTTCTCGATCCTCACCCTTTCCTTGTGGGTCCAAGACCAAGATTCTTCATCTGTGGTAGTTGTGGAAACCTTCCTAACCAATGCCCAGACCAAGTAAAGTACAGTGGGGGTGGGCTATCTCAGTACCCACCTCAATATAAGTAGTTTCCAGCTAGGCCCTTTTAGCAGTAGCCGTAGGGATAGCGAGCTCCTACTCCTCCGAGAGCAGACATTGCAGGAGGAGGTCAACCTCAGGGTAATCCTCAGGGACCTTGACCAGGACATGGTCGGGGAGGCAGCTGATAGCCAAGGGGTAGATGATCTAGGTGTGGGCAGGTGCATTCTGTAGAGGCATCAGTTCCAGCAGGGATGGAAGTCATTCAAGGTATGATAATCTTGTTTAGCACTCTTGCATGCACCTTGTTTGATTCAGGAGATTCACACTCCTTTTTTTACACTTGGTCTATCCCATGCCTTGGGCCTAGACATAGTGAGACTCTCCATGCCACTAGTGATGAGTACCCAATTTGGGGGTCATAACAGCCTATTTTATGTTTGTCAAGGATGCATACTGATTTTGGGGATGCATCAGTCTAGTTGGAATCTAATTTTGCTGCAAATGCATCCATATGATGTTATCCTAGGCATCGAATGACTATTTTTTGTGCACATTGTTATCGACTGATTATGGAGAAGAGTCGTGTTATCTGATGAGGTTGGAAAGTGTGTGGATTCTGTTGGTGAATGAAGTTTTCAGGCGGGGAGATGGAGTGTGGACCCTCTTATCTCTATGTTGGCTGAGATTTCAGCATAATCAGTGGATGCTAACATGATGGATGTTCTGAGAGTTTTCAGAGAGTTTATGGATATTTTTTCCAAGGAGGTTGTGACTCTACCCCCTCGATGTGACGTTGAGTTTGGGATAGACTTACAACCCGGTGCCCGTCCAATTTTGATGGATCCTTATCGGATGGAACCTTTTGAGTTGCAGGAGTTGTGGATTCAGATTGACGATCTGATGAAGAAGGGTTTTTTCAGACCCAGCGTATTTCCATGGGGTACCCTGGTCTTGTTCGTGAATAGGGTAGATGGTGGTCTCAGACTTGAATTAACTACTAGAGACTGAATCAGGTAACAGTCAAGAACCGTTACCCTTTCCTGAGGATATATGATCTCTTTGACCAGCTGAGGGGAGAAGGTTGGTTCTCAAAGAACGATCTACAGTCTGGGTATCACCAGTTAAGGGTGGAAGACAGTGATATCCTGAAGACTACTTTCAGGTGCAGGTATGGACACTTTGAGTTCGTAGTCATGCTGTTCGGTGTTACGAACACACCTGATGTGTTCATGGGGCTCATGAACTCTGTTTTCTATGAGTTTCTGGACCGGTTCTTCATTTTTTTTCATCGATGAAATATTGATCTACTCAAGATCAGAGGAGGAACATATTAAGAACCTCAGGATGGTCTTGAAGATATTTTGATATCACCATATCTATGGGAAGTTTTCTAAGTTCAAGTTCTTGACATGAGAAGTTCACTTTCTTGGACACATGGTGTCTCAGCAAGGGGTAGCGGTTGATCCGTAAAAGTTTGAAGTGGTTGTTTCTTGGGAAGCACCCAAGAATGTGATAGAGTTTCGCAATTTCCTAGGTCTAGCAAGATATTATCGGAGGTTCCTACCTAACTTCTCTTGAGTTTTAGCTCCTTCATAAAGGACAAGGCCTTTGTGTGGAGTGAGAAGTGTCAGGTAGCTTTCATCTATCTGAAGGAAAGGTTGGTCAGTGCTCTAGTGCTTAGGTTTCCAGAGGAAGGGGTGTTTATTGAGGTGTTTTGTGATGCTTCTGGACTTGGCCTGGGGTTTGTGATGATGTAGCAGTGGGGAGTGATATCTTATGGGTCTAGGTAGTTACGTTCCCACGAATGAAACTATGCCACCCACGACCTGGAGCTTTCAGCGGTTGTGTTCTCCATAAAGTTGTGGCGGAATTACTTCATCAAGGAGCACTTTGTGGTCTTCATAGATCACAATAGTTTGAGGCATATCTTTACCCAGTGGGACCTGAACTTGCGACAACAAATGTGGGAGGAGTTTCTTTAGGACTACAACTTTGAGATTTCCTACACCTTATGAAAGGGGAACATGGTGTCCGATGCCTTGAGTATAAAGTCATAGAAGTATGTGCTCTAAGAATCGGAAGATTCATGGAAATAAATGGAGGAGTTAGCTTCCCTAAACCTAGATGAAAGGGAGGATGATGGTAGATGATATCTGTTTCAGATGATAGTACAGTCCTCCCTATTGCAACAGGTAGAGGAATCTCAGTGGGGGGATGAAAAGGTTGAAGTGATGCATGATCATGTTGGCCAGGTCAATGCTCTAGAAGGATGGCCAGAAGATGGATAGAATCGGATTCTATTTCATGGAAAGTTGTTTGTCCCATTAGAAATGTGTGGGAGAATTATTGGTGAGTTCCAAAACTCACCCATGGTGGTACACCCAGGAGTTTCAAAGATGTATTGCATCTTTAGGGGTCAGTTTTGGTGGCCCGAGGTGAAGCGGGCAGTGGTAGAGTTTGTGGTAAGGTGCCTGGTGTGTCAGCAGGTGAAGGATGAACACTGTGTCCCAGGGTTTTTTTTTTCAAAATTTAGATATCTCAAAGTGGAAGTGGGATGACATATCGATGGATTTCATTACAGGACTACCCATGGTTCAAGGAGGCTGCGATGCTATCTGGGTAGTGGTAGACCGATTGACGAAATCATCTCACTTCCTGGCGATCAAGGATTCGAGTGCAGTGGTTTCCTTAGCACAGAGATACATGGATGAGGTGGTGTGGTTTCATGGAGTTATGTGGTCCATAGTCTTGGATAGGGATGCATGGTTTACCTCACGATTCTGGAGGGGATTTCAGTATGATTTTGGCACCCAGCTATGCCTTAGCACTGCTTTCCACCCCCAGACAGATGGGTAGATAGAGAGGACCATCCAGAAGTTGAAGGATATGCCACGAGCATGTGTTTTGGAATTTGGGGGATCATGGGTACGAAACTTTCCTCTAGTAGAGTTTTCTTACAATAATAGCTATCACTATACCATTGGCACGACTCTATTCAAATCCTTGTACGAGAGACCATGTCGCTCACCTGTGTGCTAGATAGAGGTCAGGGAAGAATGTGTTCTTGGCCCAGAGGTGGTACAAATCACCACAGAGAAAGTTCAACTCATATGAGATAGGATGAAGACAACTCAATACTAGAAGAAGTCGTATGATGATCATAGGAGGAGACCCTTTGAGTTTGAGGTCAGGGACCACGTGTTCTTGAAGGTCTCCCCTCGATGTAGGCAGAAAAGGTTTGTCAAGGGGAGAAAGATCTCTCTTAGGTTCATTAGGTCTTTCAAAGTGTTGGGGCGAGTCAGTGAGGTGGCATATCAGCTGGCATTTCCGCCTTAGTTGGAAATGATCCATGATGTTTTCCAAATCTCCCAGATTTGTCAATATCTACACGATGATTCCCATGTCATTGACTGGGGAGATTTGGATATAGGGGATGAAACTACATTCATGGAGCGACCAACAGGGATTGAGGATCAAAAGGAGAAAGTGATTTGTGGACAAACCATCCTTTTGGTTTGTGTGTTGTGGAGGTACAGTGGCCTCTAGGAGAGTAATTGGGAGTGAGAATCTCAAATGCGCACCCAGTACCCAGAGTTGTTTTGAGTTGGTGTTCCAAGCCTTCCTCGATGTCCTTGTTTTTGTGACTTTCTATGATGTAATGAATGACCTTGTTAACTATGATAAGGACTGTTTCCATTATTCTCTGAATGTGTGTGAAGAGTCCTGACTATGGGGAGGAGAGGACCGAATCCCTAATCAAGATTCATTAAGGTGGATGCGATTAAACCCATTCAGGCAAGTCAGTACCACCTAAAGAGGATAATATCTTGACATGGAAGAAGGGACTCCCTAATCCATATGACTGGATGGTATAACCTTTATGTGTTTGTGTGGATTCTTAAGAGAGGGGAGCAGTAGTGCCACTACAGTTGACCAGTATGAGGGAGAGGTGTTCCTTTATGTCAAAGAGGTTTACTCCTGAGGGGTATCTTGCGAGGTGGTTATTCAGACCACTCACTTTTCTTTGGGTTTGATTTTGATTCTCAAGGACGAGAATAGTTTGAGAGTTATCTGATGTAATATCCCAAACCCTCATGGTCCATTACTTTGTCAAAATCTGGTGCTTGGGGTGGCCTGGACACCATGGGTGAGTGAGGAGGGAGTCAATGTCAATGGAAAGGCATCACCGAGGTTTCACCTATCATTGACACCAATCGGTGCATCCCGATCAGTGTCACTTATCAGTGTGTCACTGATCAGTGTGTCCCGATGAGTGTGTCACCAATCGGTGTGTACCGATCGGTGTGTCACTGATCGGTGCATCTCGATCGGTGTGTCATCGATCAGTGTGACCTGATTAGTGTATCTCTAATCAGTGAGTCACCGATCAGTGTGTCACCGATCGGTGTCTCACTGATCGGCACCACACTTGATCGGTGCCATAGGGTTGTCAGGGGTTTCTTTACCCAATTTCTCATAACACTTTGTTTAAGGTTTAATGCCTCTTTAAAGTGGTTTGAGGCCATTTTTAAAGATAATAAATGATTTTCTAGATCCCCAAGAGTGGGGTGACCCTTGACTGACCCAAACCTTGTCTCACTGTTATGCGTTTCCCTATGTTTAAATGAAATATTTTAACTCACAGTTGTTATGGCCACCTCTCTGAGAAGAGTTATTAAATAAAAATTAATTCTATCATGTGTAAAAACCCAACCATGTGGAGAAACCATGATCTGAATTTAAATGCGTTCAATATTTCACATCCTGTAACTCCAAGATCTGGCCTTTTATCACATGAACTTTCTTCCTTCTTTTGGGCTAGTCTATTTTATTTTCCTTGGTGCATTTGGAGTCCCTCTACCTGAGGCTAGTTGTGCGCCCATTTGGGGACTTTCCTACTCACTCTTGGAGTCCTTGGAGTTCTTACCCCATAAGTAGTTCATCCCCAATTCTTGGTGTGAGGAAGAAAACTTTGATAGTTGACCACCTAAGTAGTATTTTTTCCTTCGTCTCTCTTTACTGTATATCATGCAGGGTGGGTATGATGATGTTTCTATGGGGATAGATGAAACCAAACATTAAAAAAGATAATAAATGGGTTTTAAATAATGAATGGGTGTGTTTGATGATGCTTCTGTACTCTTTTACCTTTGATTATATGTTGTGAATTGTATGGGATTATGTCCACTGAAAATCATGGCCGTTGGTAGTCCTTGTGCACTAATGATCCTCTATTTTTCTGGTTAATCTGCAATTGAATGGATATAACATGGAATATGGTTAACCAAATAAATTAGATTGATTAAATTGGTTCCCAGTGAACAATAATCCTTGTGTGATCACCCTGGTTAACCAAACAGAATGATAGAACTAAAGGAATGGTGTGTTTAAATATGAAAACTACCTTTCTATTCTGGTGATGTGTATGTTTGTTCTTCTTGATGGTTTTGAGGTGACATGGATGGGGATGGGATCCCCTATTGGGTATTTGTTAGTTTGTGGATTTGGGGGTGTGTGGGGCCATATATTGGGGCTTGGTTTGGTTCCATTACTTCAAGGGATCTCAAGGAACTCTTTTGTTGTTGTGACTTTACAAGAGAATCGGGTGTGAATGCTTATTTTTCTGCTTGGATGTCTTTCCTTCCTTGGCTTGTGTCTATGCCTGTTATTTGATCAGTAGTGAAGAATTATTTAAATGTAATGACCTAAATGTGATAAAAAAATGGGTTTAATGGGGAATTTTTTTACAGGAATGAGTTGTGCTCTGGTTGTGGGTATTATTCTTTTGTATGAATGAATATTAATGAGGGTGTTTGTGTATGGGATGGTTTTGGAACCCTTAGGTTGGGTTCAGTTCTTTTTTACCTATATGTATAATTTAGTTCTTATGTTTTTTATTCTCACCCCACCGAAGTTGAGCACATTGTACTAAACACCCCCATTTCATGGAGGAGTGTGTTTTTTTCCAACACTCCTATGAGTGGATAGTTATTAGCTCCTTTTCTACTCCCTTTACCGAGTATCCCAAGAATTTTTGGGTAGGATGTGAAGGACCGAGGTCCATTATATCCCAAGATTCTTTGGGCAGGGTATGTTGTGGTGGTTGGCCCAGGTGTGTGCGGGAAGGTTGTTTCCCAAGTATCTTCAAGATGAGGCCCAGATGTCTTCAGGCATGGTGGTAGTTGTTCAGGGCTAGGTGTCTTCGGGCATAGCGATAGTTGTTCTGAACTAAGTGTCCACGAGTGTGGTTATGCGTGGTTGTGGTAGCCTAGGTGTTTTCGGGCGTAGATGTGGTTATGGTGGCCCAAAAGGTTGTTTTTGGGGCGGCAGTGTGACTACAGTGAGAATGGATTGGGAGGTTTGATGCATAGGATGTCTTCAATAACCAGTGGAAAAGTGGTGTGGGGTACCCAAACATCAATGTGTTATTACTATTACTTTACTTGGCTTGCATTATTTGGGTAGTGTGCTTTGGTGAGGTTGGGTGGATTGTTTCCTTGCTCAGTGCTTTGGTTATCTCCTTTTCTCACGGGGCATTAGAATGCCTCCCCTCTTGTTCATGAGAGCTTTTGGTTTTCCCTACTGAGTATACCTGTATACTCACCCTATGTATATAAAACCGCTTTAAGGTTTCTAGGTGGACTTTGAGGGCCGTGCTGGACCCTATTATCTCGGACACCAGGACCGTTTACATTGCCACTTTTCTTTTCTTTTGGTACATCCCTTTGGAAATTTAATGTACCTTGTAGCACTTTATATTGGAACATGCATATGGGAATGGATTGTTTTTGGTTTTAATTTACTTCTACCTTCAGTTTTGGAGTTATTTGGGTTTTTACCACCGTATCTCCCAATCCAAGTAAATAAAAAGTGTAATTCCTTCCATTTTACTAGTGATTATATACCCTTGGTGCTAGTGAGGCATATTGAATTTGGGACACATGGGTTATTATCTATCCTTAAACTTGAGGAAGGAAGGGTCTGACAATTTTCTATGCCTTTCCTTGTCTCGGTGAAGGTTGGTCATGACAATTTTTAACGGTATTTCATTTGTGAAGCTATCCATCCTGATTAATTTTCCATGTTATGCATTGAATCATCCAATTTTTGGGTTGTTGTATTTTCAATATAAAGAAAGTGACTTGCACCCCCTATCACACCAAGGTGTGGGTCCTTTATCTTCCGACTGGAACCCCTTGGAACACTAGGGTGCATGTCCTCTATCTATAGAGTGTCTCACCCCATATTTGAGCTCCAACATGCATGAGTCCTAGGCCCCCTCATCCTTTACACGAATGTGAGGTGAGGGATTTTCACATAGACTCTTGAGTGGTTACACAAGATGTTGGGGTTGGAAACCCTCCCTATAGTAGTAGCTCATAGGTCCCCCATATTCTTTACATTAGTAGAGTCAGTGCTCCCAATACTATAATAGGGTGCAGGTCCTCTATCTATGAGGTGGAACTACCTTTCCATTGATCTCCAACAACAGAAGGACCTCCATGTGAGTGATTGATCCCTCAGCTATGGAACACTGTACCAATGAGTTGTCCCCTCCACTTAGATTCTCGTGTGGTTTCATGTGATTCTAGAAATTGGAGATGGACCTTAGAGCTATGAGAAATCACTTTGTTCTTAACTGGGATGTAAAGATGGAGGTCCCATTTCTCTCTTCATTTAGGATTCTTGTTGAGAATATATGGGTTATTATTATGGTTGTTGTATCATATTATAATTGTAATGACCTTATGGAGATGCTATGACTTCTCTCTATTGATGCTTCATGTTTTGTGATTTCAGGGTGTCCTACTGGGTATGTTTATACTCACCCCTACATGGCATTTTCCCACATATTTCTTGTATTATGAAGATAGAAGGAAGATCGGTGGTGACATCAATAGAGCATAGTGGTACTTGGATGCATTGACTATGTATGGTGTTAGTACTTGTAGATCAAGAGTTGGACACTCTATATCTTTCCCTTTTTCAAGTTGTTATCGGCTTGGGGCTTCAATTCTAGTTAGGAGTGTATTTTTACCCTTTATAATTTGGTTTTATACTATCAAACTATAATGTTGTTTCTAGAGTTTATTACATGCATGGTTATACTTTGGATACTGTATCCTTTTATTATTCCTTATCTCTTTTTCATGGAGATGTTTGTGTGCATAAGTATAAGTACTTAAGGTAAAGGCCTCCCATTTTAATTTATGCCTTCTCACTGATTTTTTTCATCCCCTGTCCTATTAGATGTAGGCTTGGGGTGTCACACTTAGATTGTCACTGGTTAGGCGGGCCTCAATAGGTCAATTGGTGAAAGAGTGGTATCAGAGCTGGTACATCATCAGTTAGGTGTTTGATTTGTACCCATGGTGAGGATTTTTTTGCGACATAGGGAAATGGTTTTGTAGTGTTTTGATTGTGTCTTTCAGTTTTGGGAAACTGTGTTGGTGCGGCGGTTGAAATATTAATTCACCAGGACATGGACTACCTACTTGTCAACTCGGAACACCGAGACATCTGTTGTAGAGAAAAAATGATACACACATTATATAGGATTGAGTACTTTGACTATCCTTCTTAATTCATCTCATAATATATGATCTTTAATCATGACCCATCTTGATAATTATAAAGATTCCTCCATGATGAAAACTAGTTAGGATTTCAAGATAATGTTGGGAAAATGACCTGTTGAGTCATGAGACCTTAGTTCAGGGACCCACTCTTGAGGTGTTTCCTCAATGTGGGCCCAAAGTAGTGCTACAACCTATTGAAAAGTTTATGGATCCAACTCCAGTGGTCCAATTAGATAATCTTCCACATGTGTATCAATATATGGCTCCAAAAAGAAAAGTAGATACTAAATTTGGGATAAAAAGATCAAATGAGTTCCAGTGATAGAGACAGGTTAGGTTTTTTAGTGATCTAGACCCTCAGATAGTAGAGGATTAACTTGAGGTAGTGGTCTGCATTTTTTTAGCTTGTATAGACCCTAACTGATCGAATGGTTTCTCTTGCAACCAGTCTTATTCATAGAGAAGTAGGTGGTTCTGGTAGTATCAGTGGTTTAAGCACCTATGATGAGTGTTTTTTTGCGAGTTACATAGATAGAGATCACCCAATCTTCATGGTGATCCAGACCCCTTCTTTGGTAGTAGAGGACTGACATGAGTCTGTGGTGTGAAAGTACATCTTGGATAGGACCCCACTTTTTGGTGATCCTAGAAGTAATACTTATCTAGGGTCATGCAAGGTATCAGTAGAGCCCTATATTGGTAAATCTTTACATGGATTTGGACATTCAAGGAAGAGGGAAAATTACCCCACTGAGACACATTCTTGTGAGGTCATACAAAACCATGTAGATAAATCAGTGTTTCCCAATTTAGATTGAATTGAGGTGTGGTTGATGAGTTCCTTTAACATGTATGTTTGAGGTTATTTTGTTGTTCTAATGCATAAAAATGGTCCTTGGTTAATAATTATAGGTAGTCAATGGGTAATATGGATTGAATAAGTAAAGTCTTGTGACCCTAAGGCTTTAGGTGTGATCGAGGTATGACCCGTTCCTTCTCTTCTCGAGTTTCAATTTTGGTACATGGTCATAAGCCACTTTTACATGGACATATCTTCTATTTTAGGCCTATAAATACTAATGGATCCTTTTAGATTGTCCCTTGTGTTTAGATACTTCTATAGAATAGTATTTGTGATAACAAATTCTACTGAAAGTGTGACTTAACTCTTATAGGAGAGAGATACACATGCATAATCTTTGCATAGAATGTGGTGAGGTCCTACAATATTTTTCTTGGTATGGATTGGTTTCTTACCATCCATACTCAGTTGATTATTACCAGTGGGGGTTATAGTGCACCTAAGTTAGTGGGATAGGGTCTACAATTCTTTTCAAATAAGGAATCCCAGGAAGAGAAAGATGATCTCATGTGTATGAGGATACACCTAATTTATTATCATATGGATAGTATGACCATTGGAGTAATGGATTATATGAGCTTTCATTTATTACAATGTGAGAGAGGTAATAGGAAATCATCCCTGAGAACATTCCAGGTTTACCTCTCCAAATAGAGTCTATTTTATACATGGACTTTCACCAGGGATGAATCAATATTTGCACTAGAATATCAGATAACCACATATATTTGTGAGAGTTGGAGGTGTAGTTGGAGGAATCTATAGAGCAGAAGCTTGTTAGACCTAGTGTGTTCTCTTAGAAAATCTAGACTTGTTTTCCAAGGAGGTAGATGATAACTTGAGGTTAGACATGGAATAACATTTCATAAACCATGTAACTTGGGAAGGAGTGTCCTCCCCTGAGAATCGATGATCTCTTGGACAAGTGGATAGGGGAAAAGGGGTTCTCAGAGTTTGACCTTAGAATAACTTATCCCCAGCTCTTGTTTCGATAAGTGGATGTACTAATCATGACTTATCAGATACTCTATGGTTTCATTGTGTTATTGGTGATACCCTTCATCATGTTGGAATCCCCATAAGAGTTTTCGGTACTAATGAACCATATCCTTAGCCCCTCTTGGATCAGTTCTTAGTAGTCTTCTACAGGGAAATCTTCGTGTACTCAACATCAGTGGTGAAACATGTGAGATAATTGAGGATGGTTAGGGATTATCTATGAGGGTACCAAATCTACGGGGATCTCTTGTAGAGTTAGTTATAGATTTGGTGGGTCTACTTACCTAGGATATTTCTTCTCAAACATGGGTGTCATAATGGACTTAGCAAAAGTTGAGGCTATGTAATTTTGAGGACCTTAAAAAGGTGTGATTGTGGAAGTGGATACTCATAGTGAAGTTTTATGTTCAATATTTATGAGAGAGGTGATAGATAATTTGAACTATTTTTAGTTGAAACTTGATGGTTAGGATGTTGTAGAGTACCTCCAATCGATGGTTATTACCCCACTGCTTCTACATCATGTTAGGGAGGATCGGCTTGGAGATACAAACTTTGAGATCTTTCATGACCAGATATCCATTGGATGTGGTCCATATGGTTTTTCTAAATGGGGGATCACATCATTCTTGTTCAATGATGGATAATGACACCATTCATACTTATAGAGGAGGTTATGAAGAGGTTTTTCCCTTGGTAGTACATCTAGGAGTGGTAAAAATGTACTAAGATCCTATGGAATCAGATTTCATATCCAAGGATGTTTTAGCACCTTGCTGAGTTTAACTCTTGATGTCTCACCCATATGTAGGGGGAGGCCGAGGTTTATAGATGGAAGTTTAAATGGGAAGGTATCTTTGTAGCTCTTGTGACAGGGTTTAAAAAATTAGTTATATGTCATGAAAATATTTAGCTCTGTCTGTTGAAGAGGTAGTTCATCTTCATGGTGTTCCCTCAAGGATCATTTCAGACCATGATTCATGGTTCATATTGTGATTATAGAGAGGATTTAGGAGTCCTGAGAGACTAAGTTGTGGTTTAGCATCACTTATCTACCCCATATAGATGGCCAGATAAAGTGAACTATTTAGGTTTTGGAGAACATGCTTTAGGATTTCATGTTAGACTTGGTACATAACTGGGAGGATTACATATCATTGATGGAGTTTTCATATCATTATAGCTACAACTCCACCATCGGTGTAGCACCATTTTAGGCTATGTACGGGAGAACCTAAAGGTTTCCATTGTAAAAGTCAGAGCTAGTGGGAGAGAGAACTTGTGGGCCTAGATTTAGTATTAGCGATGGTTGTAAAGGGTGTAGTTCATCCAGAGGTAGATAAGGACTACCTAGTAATTTCAAGAGTTATTTATGGACTGATGAAAGTGAAATTTTAAGTTTGATGAGGAGATTGTGTTTTTCAAGAGATATCCCCTCATCGAGGTTTGTGGGGATTTGGCTAGGAAGACCGACTATATTGGAGGTTCATAGGCCCTTCTTCCAGTTACTGCACTAGGTTAGGGAGTTGGCATATCAATTGAACCTGTGAACATAGTTAGATCATGTCATGTGTTCTGTATGTTGTACCTAAGGAGACATTTTCATGACTCATTTAATGATGTAGACTAGGGTGAGATGTACATCAAGGGTGGAGTTACATTTTTGAGGTTCCATGTGGTGTTTGATAACTGACAGGAGAGGTCCCTTTATGTTCAAATTTTCCATTGGATTCATAGTTATTGAAAGCATGGGAACCTGCAGGAGAGATCGTGGGTGTGGGAGACCCCAATGAGAGCTCAGTATCCTCTCTTGTGAGTAGGTTTTTAATTTCCAAGATGAAAAGATTTAAAGGTGGGGATAATATAATGACACTTTTTCTATTTACTACTTTGAAAATTTTTAAGGAATATTTTCAAATCTAGGTGCTAAGTCGACATCAAATTTTGGGACTTAGAGAGGATTGGTATTGATATAATAAAAATATTAAATATATTATATAATATATGAGCGTTTTTTTGAAATAATGAAATATATCCTAAATAAAACCCTCAAATGGGAAATCCAAGGCCATGGTTAATACGAGAATGTGGGTTTTACCCTAGTCATGACCTAAGGTTCATCGGTATTAGACGCTTCATGGAAGGAATTTGTGGGCGGTGCGTTTGGTAAAACAAATAATTTATTTATTTATTTATTTTAAATTCAAAAA
Organism: Viscum album; assembly: GCA_963277665.1. Classification (NCBI taxonomy): domain Eukaryota; kingdom Viridiplantae; phylum Streptophyta; class Magnoliopsida; order Santalales; family Viscaceae; genus Viscum; species Viscum album. The sequence goes on from OY728164.1 coordinate 1,183,637,480, forward strand.
AATAAACCTCTATATATAAATACCATGTTATATAAAATCCAAAAGGTTATCTACATAAACTTTTGAGATTATAAATTGAGAAGAGGAGTGCCCTTTTGAAAACCGAGAGCATGGATTGACGATGAATGATCATGATATTGTGAACTAAATGGTGAGCGCAGTGAAATTCACTTCTTTATCAATGGAAAATGTATTATTTACAAATGATCAATATATCATAGATTTAGGAATCAATTTTTTTTATGTTTTACTCCCTTATTTATTATTAAAAATGGATTTTGGATCATCTTCTTAATTTTCCTTTAATCCCATGAATTGCATGAACCCAATTAAATAGTGTTGAAGCCTGATAATCAATTTTATTCATTATTCCAAGTTTCAACCCTTATTTCCCCATATTATGATCATTGGACATGTTTAAAGCATACAACAATATATTTACCTCATTATTTTGTGTTTCAACACTATTCATCACATTTTTCTTCATTTTCTCTTGGTGTCACGGTTCGACATTGCTGGGATGGGTTTGAGTGTGATCAAACCCCCCAGATTCCTAGTAGTTACGTGAATGATGTATAAATTAATGATTTGTAGATGTATTTAGGTATAAAGTGGGATATGGGTGATGTATATATGGATTTTTTATCTAGAATGATGATGGGGTGCCCTATAATAGGAATTAAGTATTCACATAGGTGATCACACTTCTGATTTTCAGCCATTAGATGCCGAAAATCGATGGTCAATGATGTTTTATTTGATTTTTGGGAAATCCAATGGTAAAATAGGTGAGAATAGTAGTTTAAATAGAGGATCAAGGATCCATATTAAGAAACTATTTTTTAAAAATTTCCCAACTATACGCCATGTATCTTGAAGGAACACATGCCATTTAGTCCTCTAGCTATGACAATTAGGGTTTCATATAAAGATAAATATCAGACTCCATGTATAGAGTCATAAAAATTATGTGACACGATGCTAGAACATTTTCATTTAATTCAAGAGTACACTATCATGAACATAGACAAGAACATAGGAATGACTGGAGTACATGGGCACAACTATGTACTTCTACACGACCAGGGTACACGGGCACAACCCATCTACATAGGCACAGTCTGGGAGAACACTAGAAAGCCTCAGGTGGTCAAGACACATCGTGTACCACATATACATTTCATGTAGTATGAAATGGTTCCCTAAGTCCTATCCAAGGTAGAACACACCCAAGTGATGATGTGAAGTCACACACCATGCGACCCCATAAACATGTCACGTACTTCTCCCAAGAAATTCTATCTTCCATATCACCTTTTTTGGAACTTGGATGTTGGCCCATGAGTACCCTATCCTAATTAGTTTTCTACATAGAATGAAATGGTAGCCCTTATAGTGTCTTTTTAGATACAACTTATGTTTTTGAAAGTGTGATTCTTCTTCAACTAATTATTTACCAATAATAGTGACCGAGCAGGATCATCAAAGAGATGTCAGGGTTAGAAACACCCAAGTCACATAAAGGTTTGGCCCCCCATGATCTCTACTTAGGTCAACTATCACCCCCCCTATTTCATAAGTTCATGGGTCCTCTATATTCTAAGTGGAACCCCCTTGATGCACTTTGGAAAGGGTCCCCTATCTACAGAGTGGCACACCCCATCTTTAAACATCCGTAGGCATTGGTCCTCCAAAAGAGTTTGTTCTCCCTTGGGTGTGGAGCATAGTGGAAAGGTGTGGGATATCCAAAATAACTATTGAGGGGTTAAGTGATATTATGGGGTAATAAATTCCTCTATTGTAGTAGGGTGCATGTCCCCCATTATCTTTACAAAGGTAGAGTCAGTACTCACTATACTACAATAGGGTGCGAGTCCTATCTCTACAGAGTGGAGCTCACCCATCATCGAGCTCTAGAAGTAAGTAGTTACTCCATGGTAGTGAGTTCTACCTTTTCTATGGAGTGAATTAATATGGAATGGGTCCCTTTACATGTATTGTTATATGATTTCATGTGATGTTAGGCACCAGAGATGGACTTTAGAGTTGCAGGTGGGATCTTTATTCTTAGATAGGTTGTGGTGATAGATATAACCTTTATCTATTTGTTTAGACTTATTTTTGAGAATTCATGGGTTATTATTATGGTTTTTGTATCATATTTATATTGACATTCCCTTTTGGTATTGAGCTGACTACTATATCTTGATTTTTTTTTTGTGTTTGGTGATTTAGAGGTGCCCTATTGGGTATGTTTATACTCACCCATGCATGAGATTTTCCCACACATATCATGTATTTTGTAGATGGGAGGAAGATAAATGGTTCAATTGGTGGACCATATTAATAATTATATGCATTGACCATATTTGGTGGTTGTATTTGGAGATCAGGAGATGGGCTCTCTCAAGATTTCAACTTTTCCAATTATTATCAGGTTGGGAATTTATCTCTGATTGGGCATATATTTTTCCCATTTATGAATTGATTTTATCTTGTCATATTTTTATTTATTCCCAATATTTTATTTCATGAATGTATATACTCTAAATGTTTCAGTGTTTTATTTTTCTATTGCAACTTTGTCTGGAGATGATTATGTGCATGTGTACCAATACTTAAGGAAAATGACTCCCATTTTATTTTATGCCTTCTCAGCAATTTTTTTAGCCCCTGGCCTATTGGAGGTAGTATTGGGGTGTCAAACTCAGCTTATAATCAGCTTGGAAGACCCCAATAAGCTGGTTTATAAGAGAGTAGTATCAGAGGTGGTTTTTCCTCAGGTCGGTGTTGTATTTAAACCGATATTGAGTATTGATTTGGGACTTGTGGAAATTGTGTTGTATTTTTTTGAGTCAGGATTTATGGAAAAAATGCAGTGTTGGTGTGAGGGCTAGCATATCCATTCACCAAGACTCCAACTACCTGTTTTTCAACTCGACACATCGGGACTTCGATTTCTGGGAAAAAAATTACATGCATCATATAGAATTAAGTAATTTGACTGTACAACCTGAGTCAAATCCCCATATCTTCTCTTTGACCATGGTATATCTTTATATTTATCAATAATCCTTTAGGATGATAACCGGTTAGGATTTCAATTTAGTTTTGTTACAAATAATTGGTGAGTTATTGAGGCATCAGTTCAGGGACCCACTCATTAGGTGTTTCCTCTATGATGGCACAAACTAGTGTTATCACACATTGAGAAGAAAATGAACCAACCTATAGTGTTCTAGGAATATTATCACCTTCATGTTGAGTAGTTTATGGCTCCAGAAAGAGAAGACAATGGTACATACAAGCCAAGAACGTGGTAAAAGTTCCATCAATAAATACTGCTCAGGTTTTATGGAGAGCTAGACCCTTGGGTGGTGTATATTTTTCTCAAGGTAGTAGTCTAGATTTTCTAGCTTGTGAAGATCATAACCGATCAAATGGTTGTGATCAAAACTAGTATTCTTCACAGATCAGTAGCTCGTTCCAGTAGTAACGACAAATATCACACCTATACTGAGTTCAATTTGTGATTTGTAGATATTGAGATCTTCCAAGTTCTACGGTGATCCAAACCCCTTCTTAGGTGGTCTAGGACTGACACGAGCCTATGGTGTGAAATTATCACTTGGATATGAACCCTCTTGGTGGTGATTCTAGCATAAAGACTTCTCTGGGGTGATGTGGGGATTCAGTAGATCCCTGTTATGGTGATTCTTTACATGGATTTGGACATGTAAGGAAGAGGGAAACTTTTCCCACAAAGATGTGTTTTTATAACATGATCTAAAACCATGAAAGTGATTTAGTAACGTCCAAACCAGATAATGTTGAGGTGTGGTGGATGATTTCCTTTGACTTGTATGTTTGAGGTTATTTTAATGTGATAAGGTATCAGAGAAATACTTGGTTAAGGAGGATAGGTGTGAAAGGGGAAACATGGAATCAAGAAGTAGAGTCATGTGAACCTAAGGCTATGAATGTTATCAAGGTATTCCCAATTCCTTCCATACTCTATTTATAGTGTTGGTATGTGTTCTCAATCAACTTTTACATGGACATAGCCCCTATTAGAGGCGTAATGATACCAGTGAATTCTTTAAGCTTGACCCCTGTGTTTGGAGTCTCATAAAAAGGAGGATCAATGATTATAATTATACCGATAGTGTGACTAGAATTTGAGAGGATAGGGAACCCTGTGTGTAATATTTACATAGTAGATAGTGAGGCCCTAATATTTTTTCCTTAGAATAGACTGGTTTCCTACCATTTATGATTAGTTGAATTTTTTCAGTGGGGGTTATAGTGTACCTGAGTTAGTGGGGTAGGGTTTACCCTTATTTGGTAAGATGGAATCCCTGGTAGAGTAGGATGATCTTGTGTGTAGGAGGACAAATTTTATTCCTTATCAGTTGGTCAGTATGAACCTTAGAGTAGTGGATGTTATGATATTTCTATTCCTGTGATTTAGAAGAGGTATGTGGACATCTTCCCTGAGGATGTTCCAAGTTTACCTACCGATCAAGATTTTTTTTCTACATGGAATTACACCAGGTATGGCCTAATATCTACACAAGAATATCATATGATCCCTTTTATTTGTGAGACCTGGAGGTGTGTTCAAAGGAATTTTTGGTGAAGGGGTATGTTAGACTAAGTGTGTTCTCCCAAGAAGGATATCTTTGTTCACCTAGGAGGCAGATGAGAGTTTGAGGTTAGGTGTGGACTGATGTCACCTCAACTAGGTAACATAAAAAGGGGTATCTTCCTCATATAATTGATGAATTCTTAGACTAGTGGTTAGGGTTTAAGTATTTGTTGGATTTTGATTTCAATAAAGATTATTACTAGTTCCTGGTGCAATATTAGGACGTACCGGGCATGGATACCTAGAGATATTATTGTTGCTATGAAATCTTGGTGGAAACATTTGGTGAGTTATATTCCCCAAAAAAGTTTTTGGGATCCTTAACCCCACTTGTATTGTTTTGTGGTAGTCTTCTGAGGTGAAATCATTGTGTACTCGACATCAGCGGCGGAGCACACAAGAAACTTGAGGATAGTTCGGGATGTACTTTGAGGGTACCATCTCTATAGGGAGATCTCATAGTATCATTTATGAATTAAAGAGTTCCACTTCCCTAGGACATGTCTCCTCAAACATGGGTGTGATATTGGACCCAGCAATGATTGTAGTCATACTAGATTGAGGGAAACCGAAAGGCTTTTTCATGGTAGCATAATCTCAAAATAATGTTTTTTTTCTGTTGTTAAGAGAGGTGATGGATTAGTTGGTCAATTTTTAGTTGATCATTAAGGATATGGATAGTGTATCATACCTATAGTATATGTTCATTACACCATCACATTTATAGTATATTATAGAGTCTTGAATTAGATATAATGATTGTGAGATCTTTCATGACCAGATATCCATTGGATGTGGGCCTAATGGATTTTTTGAAGGTGTGGAACATGTCACCCTTGTTTGAGGATGGATGATGACACTATTCATCCTAAAAGAGGAGGTGTTGAGGAGGTTATTTTCCCTTGATAGTAAATCCAGAAGAGGTAAGGATTTATTAGGATCCTATATAATTATATTGGGAAGACAAGGATGTTGTTTCACGTTGTTGAGTTTAGTTCTTGATGTCTCACCCATTCACAGGGGAAAGCCAAAGTGCCCAAATAAAATAGGGAATGGGATGGTATATTTATAGTTCTTGTGATGGGGTTTACACAATTAGTAAGAGTTAATGATACTATATGAGTTATCATAGAATGAATCAACAAGTTATCCCACTTCACAATCATTAGAGAATAGATCTTAATGCAGATTTTGGGTTGCCTATGAATGCAAGAGGTAGTTTGGTTTCATGGTGTTCCATATATGATATTTTAAAACCATGATGTACACTTTACATCATGATTATGAAGAGGATGAAAGAGGCCCATGAGACTCAGTGGTGGCTAATAATGACTTTTCTACGCCATACAGATGGCCAAATAAAGTAGTCCATTCATGTTTTGGATAACATGCTTTAGGATTTCATGTTAGCTTTGGGATATAGATGAGAGAATCATATACCATTAGTGGTATTTATGTATCATAATAGCTACCACTACAACATAAATGTAACACCATTTTAGGCCATGTATGAGAGACCCTACTGGCCACTTTTGTACTAGTTTGAGTTAGAGGGAGACAAGGCTTGTGGGCTTAGAGTTGGTGGTATTGATGGCTGTACAAGGTTCGGTTCATCCAAAGGTAGATGAGGACTACCCAGTAATGTCAGGAGTTCTTTGTGGAATAATGAAATCAACCTTCAAAGTTTGACGAGGAGATCATGTTTTTTGAGAGATCTCCCCTCATCGAGGATTACATGAATTTATGCAAGACGATAGGCAATATCTGAGGTTTGTAGTTCCTTATTCCAGTTACTGCATTGGGTTAGCAAGGTGGTGTATAAATTGACCCTATGACCACAGTTAGACTAGTTTTGTGATGTATTTCACATGTCGTAGTTGAGGAGACATGTTCACAACTTGTTTCATGATATTGAATGGGTTGAGATGGGAAATGATGGTGGAGTTACCTTTTTAAGATGACCAAAAGGGTTTGAGAACCGATAAGAGAATACAATTTGTGGGAAAGTGTTTACCTTGGGTGTATGATTTTTTACACAATGGGAACCCTAAAGAGAGCTTTTTGGAGTGGGAGACCCTGATGAGAGCTCAGTATCCTTAATTCTGAGTGAGTTTTCACTTTTCAAGATGAAAAAACTTGAAGGTGGGGAGAATATAACAACTATGTTTATTCCTTATAATACTTTGAAATATTTTAAGGAATATTTTCAAATCCAAGCATGGATTCAACATAGAATTTAAATACTCAAAGAGACATGATATTGATATAATAAAAATATTAAATATATTATATCATGCATGAGGAGGATAGCATCATCGAAAACCGAGGGCATGGAATAAAAATAAACAATTGCAGGATTGTGATGCAGAAGACGAACATTGTGAAATTAACTTCTTTATCATTGGAGAATGAATCCTTCACCAATGACTAAATCATTAAGGTATAGCTCATTAATTTATGGTTTTGACCATTGTTGATTATTGATCATGGATTTTGGATTATCTACTTAATTAACCTTTGATCCCACAAATTGTATGAACCAAATTAAATATTGTTGAAGCCTGATTATTAATTTTATTCATTTTTCCATAATTCACACATTCTTTCCCCGTATTATGATCATTGTTCATGATCTCATCATCTAATGAGTTATTTAACTTGTTATTATGCTTTTCCCCCACCATTCATTGTTCTTCACTGTTGGCCTATGAGGTTGTGGTTCGACATTATCGAGGAGGATTCAATCTCGATCGAAACCCCAGATTCATGGAGATTATGTAAAAATGTATAAATATATAGGTTGTAGATGGAGAAAGGTCTAATGTGTGATTTGGGTAATGGATCCTTGGATTTGGGATCGGTAGGGGTGATAGGATGCACTACAGTATGTGTGGCAGCTTCGCACGGGTGATCAAACTTCTGATTTCAAACGACATAAGGCCAAGAATCAATGTTTGATGAAGTTTCCTTTGATTTAGAGGAAATAAGGTAGTCAAATAGTAATAAATGTAAGTAAAAATATAATATATTGGATTCACAAAAAGAAACTAGGTTTTTATAAATTTCCTGACTACACGCCGTGTCTCTCAGAGGAATACACGTCCTGTACTGCCTTGACTATGGTGGTTAGGGTTTCCGGAGGAGATAAATATCACATGCCATTTGTGGAATTATAAACACCATGGGACCTGGTGTTGGTGACTTAGTGTTTAATCTTGTATTACATGGGAATTGACACGGCCATGCATATGGGTATGGCCAGAGTATATAGGCACAACTATGTACTCAGACATGACCAAGGTACATGGGCATGACCAATGTACATGGGCATGGGCCGAGAGAACACGGACTAGCCTGGGGTGGCCGATATAAGATTTGTACCACCTGTACATGTCATCTAGTATGAAATGGATTTACAATTTATTTCTAATTGAAAAAAATCCAAGGAGAATAGGAGAGGTCACAGACCATGTGACCCAACGTACACATCATGTACTTCTCTCAAGAACTTATACCTTCCATATGTCCTTCTTTGGAATTCTAATATTGGCCTAAAAGTGTCCTATATTGAGTATTTTTCAGTATATAATGTGATTATAGTCCTTGTAATGGATTTTTAGTTATGATGTGTGGTGTCTCAAGCATGATGCTTCTTCAATAGAAACTTAACTGATAGCAGTGATTGGGCAAGACCATCAGAGTGATATCAGGGTTGGAAAACCCCCTATCACACAAAGGTGGGGTCCCCCATGATCTCTAATTAGATTGAGTGGCACCCCCTATCAAACTAGGGCATGGGTACTCTATCTTTTGAGTGATACCCCCCTAATGTACTAGGGCAGGAGCAGGTCCTTCATTAGAGTTAGTGATTCCTTGGCTTTGGAGTGCAGTGGTGAGGTGTTTAATTTTCAAACAGTATATCACCATCCAGGCCCCCATCTAGATTTAAGTTCATGATATCACCCTTATCGCCCTTTAGTTTCATGTTCAAGCCTCGTGGCCTTGTCGTATATGATATATTTTATTTTTTTTACTAAAACTATATTAATTTAATTTTTATAACATCCCCAAAAATATAACCTTAATCATAAAAGATACTATAAACTTTGAAGATTATAAATACCATGAAACTTATTTATATTGAATTATTCCTCAAATAATATATCATATTGAACCCAACAAAATGGCTCCCAAAATTTCATTAATCGCATTAAAATCACATCACTTAGAACCTTAATAAGGGTATCTAAGTATTTGAAATTATGATCAACCTTAAACTCATAACATAATTATGATATCCATAACTCTTGAGTTAACCTCACATGAAAAAAATCCTAATATTCAAACTTATCTAAACCTCTTTTATACCAACTATAAGGACTAGACCTTAAAAAATACATATTACCGTGTCTTTAAATAAGAATTCACTTTCTTGTATCCTCAAAGATCTTTTAGTTTTATATTTATATATAATTAGGTTATAACCCTTACATAAATAAATATTACATCATGCAAAAGCAAGAAAAGAAAAAAAAACAAAAAAATAAAAGAAAAAAAATAAAAGAATGATGATTTATTATGAAATGAGGTGTGATAAATAGTGAGATAAAATGATTCAAGAAAGAAAATAGAATTGGTTTTAAGTAGCAAGAATATTTAAAAAATAGAAGAGAAGATAGGTACCAGATGTTTTCATGGCAATCAAAATATTATTTATCAACCTATACTAGTATAGTAGTAAAGGATCCAACCTAAGAAAAGTAGGTTGAATGTTATAGAAATTTATTATATCTAAACTATTGAAAACAATAGTTAATTAATTGATATTTGGAATAAATAAGTGTATAATTTAAATTGTAAAAATTAAATGGTGTGTGAGTGTTGTTAATAGTGTTAAAATATGGTGTTAAAGGGTTTGGAAAAAGATGATGTTGTTGTTTTTAATGATACTAAGGAAAACAATTCAATGCATCATGTTTTAAATGTAATTTTATTCTTTAAATGTGCACTATAATGAACTAAACTAACACTTAAAAGTGAAGCTAACCCTCTCGAGTATAGACACATTGACGTTTTATTAGACTTCCCTCTATTAAGGGAGAGTTCTAAAATAATAAAAACATAGAAAATAATGATTTTTCCATTATCAAGGTGATTTTTTCACATGCCTTAGTGTGTTTTTAAAAAATTAATTCACCTAAAAAATAACTCAAAATTTTCAGATGAAAAAGAATGAAATAAAATTTCAGATTGAATATTCATCCCCTGATACTTCAACTCAACTTAGGAAGAAATCATCAAGAAGAAACTTAAAATGATAAACTATAATAACTCAACCTTCATCTTTCAATTATTGATTGAACTCAAACAATAACCAATTAAAGTTTATTTTGTATTGAACAAATCATTTCATTACAAAATAAATGATGAATGAAGAAGAAGGAAACTGGAATATGAACTTGAATTCAAAAATTAAAATTACTCAACAAGCATGCATGAATGTATACATAATAATAGTTTTTATCACATATTTGGTAGAAGGAACTGAAGAAAATTGAATGAAAACAGAGGAATAAGAACTTCCCTTAGATTTTAGCTCAAAATCCCTTGTATATTTTTCAACACTAGCTTGAAAATTAGGTTTAGAGCTCCCCATTTAGCTATCAAAGGGTGCATAGAAGTAAGGTCTCCAATTTTCCAGAATTCCCCAAATTCCCAAATTATTTGGCTTTCTCCTCTTTTAATTTTCATTTTCACTGGCTTACTCCTCCCCACTTTTCATCTTTCAATTTTAAATTAATATATTCTCACCTACAAAATAATTTTGGAAGATAATAATAAATTTAATATTTAACAACCATTTCACTAAAAAATCATTTCCAACTTAGGCACATTAAATCTTTAATAATTTTCAACAAAAATTTTCACAAACAATTCAAAAAATAATTTATAAAATGCATTTGTTAAAGAAAATAAAAATTTCTCCCAAAAATTTCATTAAACCATGGTACATTGATCCATTAGAATCATCCAACTATTTCATTTTCAAATATCATTTCAAAAATTTATTTTCCAAATAAGGACATAGTCAAGAACAAAAAATGTTTACAAGATATCTAATTCATGAAAATATGAAATATTTGGAACCATATAAATAGGCTTCATACAAAATTTCAAATATTATTAAATTTCGACTGAAAAAAATAAAACACATATATTAATTCTATTTGATCCCAATTTCAATTAAAATAAACACATAAAATAATGTAAATTTATGTGAAAAAAATGTCAAATAATAACGCCTCAAATTCCCACACAATTAAATATTTATTGTCCTTGAGAAATCATCTTAAAAAATTTAGTGAAGAAAAGAATTATAAATACTAAAAAGGTGAGTTTCTAATAAGATTATATTATCAAAAATATTTTTCCCCATGGACTCTTTCAATTAGGAAAAGGAATTTGGTCTTCTCAAAATAATATTTTTGATCAAAAGTTGGTTTTGGTTTTACAAAAAATGATTGATATTGAAAATTTTGAAAAATTTTAAATAATCAAAAATTTTAATTTAAATAAAACCTCTAAACTTCTCTTTACCTATAGGTGAATTGACTCATATAAGTAACATTTTTTGTTTTAATAGATTCATTATTAGAAAAATGTCAATTGAATTTTCAAAATTCAAGGAAGTAATTGAACCATTTTTCAATGTTGATAGTGCTCAAATAGATGAATTTAAAGATATTTAAACCCTTAAACTCCTTAATTATATGAAAAGTGAGGCATATCTGAGAGCAGTAGCCGAAAAACAATAAATACATCTAAAAATCAACAAATTACAGTAGCGATCCAAGATAGAGACAGGAGTTTGGAGTCAAATCATGAGAGAATACTTATCTCTTCTTTATTTAATTTTCTTATTTATATTATGATGAAATTCATCTTTTTTATTGTTATAGAAATAATCAGATAAAATCATAGAAGGGAAATTAAATTGTTCAGTTTTTCATCTTTTCATTGATTCATTTACTTTATATTTTTAAATTAGATTTCTTTTCTACAAAGAATAGGTGACAACTTGATATTTTCAAAATTTCTTCAATATTTTACATGAATTAAAGAATTTAAGGGTCAAAAGATCTTTAAATTCATCTGGTTGAGCACTATTACCATTGAAAAATGGTTTCCTGAATTCCTTGAATTTTGAAAATCTAATAGAAATTTCTCTAATAATTAATCAATTACACAACCAGCAATTGTTATTTCCCCTATCTTTTCCACTATTTTTACCCTGATCTTACTGATTAAAACCCATTATAATTTATTTCTAAAATTATTTGATTTAAAATAATTTCAATAACAAAAATACTAGATTAAAATTAATATTTTAAAATAAAAATAGAAATAAAATAATTAGAAAATATGGGAATATAGAATTAATAAATTAATGGAAAAAATACAAAATTAAAAGTATACATGAATGATTAATAAATTTCACTACAAAAATACTAAAATTAAATTATTTAAAAATTAAGACATTTTTAATTAATTAAATCGATAGAAAAGTGATTAAAAGGATGTGAAAAAATACCATAATTTAAAACTAAATCAAATTCTCTCATACATAAGCATTTCATGTCCTCAAGAAATGATTAATCAATTTCAATGAGAAATAAAAAATCTCCAAATTGAACAATTATAATTATAGAATAAGTGATTAATGTAAAATGGTTTTCCCCCATGAATCCTTTTAAGTAAAAAGTATGAATACCCTCTCAAAAGAAAGTGTTTAAGTGAAATATTTGATTACTGTTATACAAAAATGATTTATTTTGAGAAAAATTGAAATGAATTAAATAAACATAAACATGAATTTAACTAAGTATTCCAAACCTCTTTTTTACCTATGGGTGAGTATACATACATAAATTATCACTCAAATAATTAGACAAAATTAAATGGATGATTAGGTTTAATAAATACATGGGGAAATAAATAACTCATCCAACAATTTTGGCTTAAAGAATAAAATAATGAAAGAATAAAGGAAAGTTTTAAACACGAATTAGGATTTTCATTTTATAACTTATGTATATGCATGTATTGCAATTTTTATTCAATAAAAAAATTTCAATTCAATGGTAGTTGAATAAAATTATCATAAAATATGACCAGGAAAAAATTATTTTAAGAGGAAGGAAAATGATTTACTCAATTATATTTATGGGGTAATAAAGGTATAACCTCTTCATAATGGCATCAAAATTTTTGAAATTTAGAAAAATTTTAATCCACGGAAAATGAAAATAGAAACTTTAAAAACTATTTTTTTTGAAAACATTTAACATTTTTTATGATATTACATTGTAACACATTTTAGCACATTAAAAGACCCCTCTCTAAACTTAAAATCCAACAATGTCCCCATTCTGAATGAAAAAGAGGGGGAAAAATTTTAGAGTGTAAAATCAAAAGAAAAATCAATTTATCAGTGAATTATTCATGTTTAATGGTCACAATTAATTCAAATAGAATGTTTTCCAAAAACTCTTAATACTTTTCCTAAAAATATATAAATTTAGATAGGTTATGAATTAACTTCAAATGACACAACACATAAATTGTTTCAGCATACGAGTTTAGTTTGTAACAAATAAAAAATTTAATTAAGAAAATTGAAAGAAAATTCATTGTGCTAATCAAGATTTCATTTAATTCACAATTTTTTTAACATTACTCAAATATTAATGAAATTCACCAAGTAATTAAAAAAAAAATTCAACCACATAGGTTTTTTAAAACTACCAGGGAGCCCCCCTCCTACTTAATTTTGTAAAATATAAAGTAAAGAATAAGAAAAATAATATATAGGAAAATAACATATACACCCCTAGTTGTAGAAGATTTAATCATTAAAAATCCTTCAAATATAGTCCCCATCAAAGCCTTGAGTGATGTGTTTATAGAAAAATTTAAGGGAAGTGAACCTGGTATGCTTATGCTTATAGCTTGTATTATAACTGAATAACATAAGAAGATTCAACCACAGTGACTCTATACCTCCTCAATATCCAAAAAAAAACATAAGATCATTCAATCATTTGAAAAAAGAGTAGAATTATCAATGAAATAAAAAACAATTAAGATAAAATAATATAGTAAGCAATTATTTTTATGAAAAAAAACAAAAAGGACTATGGGTTGACTCCCATGAAACACTGAGTTTAAAGTCCTCAATTAGACTTAGTGGAAAGTATTATATCTAGAATAGAAATGATATCCAACCCCTTTTATTTTCCCTCAAAGTAATGTTTAAATCTCTAACCATTAACCAATAATTTCCTATTCTCATCTCCAAATAATTCTAAAGCTCCATTCACAAGAACATTCAAGATAGTAAAGGGTCCATACCATTTGTTTTTGAGTTTCCTAAGAAAAAATTTCAATATGTAATTAAATATTAATACCCTATAACAAACTTTAAAATTACTATTTTGAATTATGGATCTGTGGAAATATTTATTTAATTCTATAAAATTATATAATTCTCATAATACTCTCTTCTAAATTCTTCCAGTTTACTTAACTCTAACAAAATCCTCTCTCCAGTAGATTTGAAATCATTTTTAAGGGATTTTACTACCCATAATGATTTATTATGGAGCTCTAAGGGAAAATAAAATGTCTTACCAATGAGAAGTATATAAGGATACATACCAATTGGAGTTCTATAAGCTATCCTATAGGACCATAATTCCTTATCAAAATTTAAAGACCAACCATTTCTTGAATTACTTATCATTTTTTCCATAATATCTTTCAATTATCTATTTGAGATTTATTTATGTTTACTTGAAAGTGGGTGATAGGTGGTACTGCTTTTTTGAATGAAACTATATTATTCCATTCATGTCCACTTGAAAGTGGGTGATATGTGGTATCCATTTCATCTTCTAGAATCTGTTTCTATGGAAAATCTTATTTCCTACCCACATTACCCATCCTTTGACATTTATCATAGATTATTACTAGGCTTATTACATCCTTAAATAATTTAGTTTAGGAAAAATATGATTGTAGGAACTTTGGGGTAGTCCTCTCTCCCCCATAGTGTCCACCCCTTTGAGAAGAGTGAGAAATCTCTAAAATAGCAAACATTTCATCCTTGAGAATACACCACTCGAGTATCCCATCACCACACCTAGAAAAAAGAAAGGGATAATCCAAAAAATAGTACATAATCTTAGTAATGAATTTATTTCTTTGATTGTGTTTAAGTTTTTTAGAATTACCCCTACAATAAAAAAGTTGTAAAAATATGCAAACCAAGCAGATTATTTCACAGATGTAGAAAAAAATTGTTCGTCAGGGAAAAAATGTATTCTTTTGTCTTACTAGTTTGAATTGTGGTTATGGGTAACCTAGTTAAGTGAAAAGGTACCAGATTTCCAGCACCTATCTTATCCTTAATGTCTAAATCAAACTCTTAAAACATAAAACTCCACCTCATAAGTCTTGGTTTTTATTTATTTTTAACCAAAATATATTTAAAAGTAGAATGTTTTATGAAAATTATGACCTATCAAACTATGTGATATTTCTTAAACTTATCTAATTCAAACATGAAAATAGTCAAATCTTTATCAGTAGTAGAATAATTTTTCTAGAAATCATCAAGAAATATTTTTTCATAATAAATCACATGTAACCTATTCTCTTTTCTTTTTCCAAAACACTACCCCTACTGCCCAATCACTTTCATCAAACATAACTTAGAATGGCAGTTTCCAATCATGGTCAGTGATTATTGGGGATGATGTGAATTTTTCCTTTAATATATTAAATTATTCTAGTCAATTTTTATAAAAAAAGTAATATCCTTGAACAATAGTGAGGAATGTGGCCTAACAATTTTAGAAAATTGTTTGATAAATTTCTAAAAAAAACCGGAATATCCTAGGAAACTTTTAATGACTTTCATATTTGTATCAGTTGGAAGCTTTTGAATCACTTAAATATAAGTATTTTCTAATTCAGTTCCCCTCTTAGAAACTTTATGGCCTAATACAATTCCTTTTATAACCATGAATTGACATTTCTACCAATTTAATACTAGGTTTGTCTCCTTACACCATTTTATAGAAGTTTACAAATTTTCTAAACAACCCTCAAAACAAAAACCAATAATATAAAATCAATAAATGAACACTTATATAATTCTATCAATCATATCTAAAAATATAGCCATCATACACCTCTGAAAGGTGGCAGGATTAATACATGGGACAAAGGGAATCCTCTTGTAAGAAAATTTCTCAAATAGACAAGTGAATGTGGTCATACCTTGGTCTTCCAGGGATATGGTAATCTGGTTGTAACCAAGATATCCATCCAAAAAATAGAAAAAATCATTTCCATCTAACCTTTCAAGCATTTAACCTACAATGGAATTGGAAAATTATCTTCTCTAGTGACAGAGTTAATATTTATATATTCAAATACAAACCTTTCACTTTATAACTTTCCTAACTAGAATTTGATTATTTTTCTCATTAGTTACCACTATGAAACCCCCATTAAAAGAGAAACTTGTACCAGACTTACCCATGTATTTCCAAAGATTGTAAAAAATATTATAACATTAAGTAACTTAATGAATTCTTATCTAACTATCTATTTCATGTTTGTATTTAATCTTATTTGTGATTATACTCTAGGTTTTTTATTTGGTTTCATTTTTATTTTATGGATGCACAAAGATGGACATATTCCATTAATATCTTCTATTTAACATCTAATAAGAAATTTTAACTTCCTCAAAATAGAAAAAAAACTCTCTTCTAGTATCACATATAACTTTGCAGAGATTATATCTGGAAGGGTATAATTTTTACCCAGAAAATAATATTTGAGATGGTAAGGAAGAGGCCTTTACTCTAAAGTTGGTTATTCTTGACTAGAAGGTAGGATTTAACTCTAAAGAGGATTTTTATTTCTTAAAAAAAGAGCTCTTTTCTTTTCTCTCCCAGATTGAAAATAAATTTACCATTATCCACATTAATTATAGCTCCTCCAGTGTCAAGGAAGGTCCTGGAAAGAATGATAGGTACTTCTTTATCACACTCCATATCAAGAATAAGGAAATAAATAGGTAAACAAAGTTTCTCAACGCCAACTATCATATCATCAACTCTTCCTATAGGGTGGGTAATAGAGAAGCATGCTAATTACAAAACATCATTATTGGGAAAAAGATCTCCCAATTTTAACTACATAAACAATGAGTGGGGAATAATTATGATACTAGCCCCAAGGTCACAAAGACAATTTACTTAACCATTATTTCCAAAATAATAGAGAATAACCAAACTAATAGGATCTTTGAGCTTATATGGTATTCTATTATAGACTAAAACACTACACTCCTCTGTTAAACTATAAGTAGAAAACTCCTCAAGGGTTTTATTTCTTGAAATAATTTTTTTAATAATTTTCAAATATGAAGGAACCTGGATAAAATCTTGTAAAAAATGCATATTAATGTGAATATTTTTAAATATCTCTATAAATTTGAGAAGTTCATCTTCATGTTGATTATTATTAATTATTTTGGGAAAAGGAATGTGTATATCCAAATTCTTTAAAACTATAGGAATCCATTTAGGTTATTTCTCAATATTTTCCTTCCCTTTATTTTTCACAGTTTTTTAATCCTTTTCATCTTTCTTAATAGCTGATATAGAAGGTTTTTCATAAATTTCAATGTGACTATCCAGATTTCCATTTTGATAGATTTTATTATTTGAGTTGTCATACTCTTATAGATTGTAATGCCCTGACCCCAGTTACCCAGAGTCATTGCATTATTAAATAACATTGGCATGACCACAAGGGTTCAAATCCTGAAAGATCGATCAGTTTCGTAGCCTTGGAAGTACTGGATACATTCCTAAGTTTTATATTACATCATGAAATAAAAACATCAACAACATTTTGTACCCTTTTGAACACACTTATATCATTATCCTATCCCTGAAGGTCAACCATAAAATACTTCTTCACATCCTAAAAAAAATAAAACAATGAAAGGGGTGATCTCAGATGCTAAGTAAGGATAACAATATAGCAGAAAATTTCATAAATCAGCATAAACATTTAAGGTAATGTATAAGACTAAAACAAAAAACTTTTAAACTTAAACTTCAGCATAATATGGAAAAGATAAAATAAAATAATTCCAATTACTTATTCACATAGATATTCTACTAGTCGAATAATCATATGCAATATCAATATCCACTTTCATAATCATGGAATGCATAATCCCAGACTTCATAACCACATAGTCAAGGCCTTATGACAAGACTACAAATAAGATTTTGTAAAGGCCTTGTGACAAGACACTATTTTTTATCATGAGACCTACTGATGCATCGAGGAGCTATAGCAGGCTCCACCCATCAATTACTAAGTCCAAATCATTCCTCATATGAAAAGGTTTAAACATAACATAAACATTCGTATTAAAACTATCATACGAAATGTCAATACTTTATCCATAAACCATGAATGGTGTAAAAATAACACACCCATAGTCAAATATATAACAAAACCTTAAATATAATATGGAAGTTTTGTATCATAATAAATCAACTTCAAACAAGTTTAAAATCTATCAAAGGATTTTGACATAGATGAAATCAAAACTTTTTGAGAGAAATATATCTTTCTATTTTGAAATCATTTAGAAGTTATGTAATTATAAAAGAAAACATTTATAAAAAGTCAAAAAAGGGTATAATTGAATTTAACCTATAGTCTAGGAAATAGTAAAAAATGTTTTGAAATATATTTTTAAGAAACACATATGTAGTTGATAAAGAGGTCCCAGTAGATACTTACGTAAAAACAACCTCGGATAATAAAGAGATTGTAAAATTAACCATTACCTTGTAATTTTCCTTGTTAGAGGGTATTTTAACCTCATATATAATAGTTAAATCATTTTTATTAAATTATACAATAACTATATACATAAATATGATATCATATATGACCCTCTAATATTGCCTTTTAATAATATTTCAGTAGTATCATCATTCTGGGTGTTAACTAATTTGTTTTCCTTTATATGATTGGTTACGTAAGACATGTTTGTTATGTATAGGATGTATTTTATTCATATACAAGATGATATTATGTTCATAAACATTAATTTTAATCATAAAATGAAAATTATTCTTGAATTATTACAATGGGGAATGAATCTCATCGCGTTCGTGGAGATGGTAATCCTTACGTACGCACGAGAAAAAATATCATTATATTGATGGTGAAATAATATGTGATTGGATTTTATATCATATATAAATAATCATTAACATGTTATATTTATTATTTAAATCAGTTATATTCATTATTATACCCATCCAAAATAATTAAGTGTTTCAATAACAAACTACACCACGACGTGGAGACGGTAAGCTGTACGTACGCACGTATTGTGAATTTGTCATTTATAGGATGGATAGAATAAATAATATGGTTGTAACATATTTATAATAACATAAAATTATATATAATATAATGGAGTTATTATTTTATAATGGAAACAACAAATAAAGAGGAAGTGGAAGAAGAAAAGAACTTGAAAGAGGTGATGAAATATTTACCTCTTCATCGGGTTCTTCCTTTTGATTTGATCAAAAAGGATCCTTAGGTTGGATTTTTGACCAAAGGAAGGCCTCTAGGATGAAGGTAGGAAAGTTTAGAGGATATTTGGGTAGGGTTTGGCCGATCAAAATGGCTTTGGAGGTGTGAAATTAAGAGAAGGGGAAGTACCCTTTTATAATAGAGGTGAGGGTCACTTTAGGAAAAGCTTGAAATATTATTTTATAATAAAATAATTTTCGGTTTCTAATGGCTCAAAAATAATTTATTTAGAGGATAATGTGGGGATGGGTCGAAAAAATATCAACCAATATGTTTTATACAGGTTTATCTCACCATATTAACCTTATCTTTTAGATTTAACTCTTAGTTAAATAGTTTGTCATTTACCATGTCTCTTTGTATTTTTATATTGTATAGTTAATAAAATTACTATAACAGGCCAAAAAAACCCCAAGTGGTTCATTATTAATATACATAAAATTATATAATTCCTTTTTCTTAACCTTATATTTTTAGGAATATTATATCAATTAATAATTTAGTATTTGTTTTAAAAACTCAATTATGTCAACTTTGACACTATTTAGTATTTTTTTTTTGTGAAAATCCTAACATCATGATTATTTCAAAAAAAATTATTTAATAAACCCTAAAATTTTATATTAACCTATAAAATTAGTGGAATTCATAAAAAGTCTCAAATTACATTTATTAAGATATTTATAATATCAATTATTTTAATCTTTCATTAATAAGGTAATTACTGCATCATCATTGTGTCATAAATAAATTAAATTATTTAATGTCTAAAAATTATTAATAAAATACGATTGTCTAGGAAATATTTTTATATTTATAAATAAGATTTATATTTTAATTTATCTTATTTATAACCCTATATTAAAAATGGTTTAGTTATTAAAATTTGAATTTAACTTTTTTAAATCTTCTTTAAATAAAATAATAATAAATGTCCTAATCTAATCCAAGTGGACCAAAGGGGATTATATTTTATTCCTAAGGTTTATTTCAGTCTAATTACACTTATATAATAGAATTAAGACACGTGTTAGGGTAATTATGATATCATTTTTACCCTTAATCACCATATTTACTTTTAACCGTTGTAAGTAAAAGTCAAAAGTTTCTGTTCACAAAAAATTATTTTCATCTTATTAAAACACATTTTACTTACTAATATAAATCATGTCTCTATGATTTTTTAAATTCAACTCACAAAAGCAGTAAAATTAGGTTTTATGCAAATTTGAAAATGCTCATAGGAGGTGGGTAAAAGACGGTAAAAAGTTCAATAAAATTTTTATATATCTAAACTTATTATAAAATGAATCTAATGAATTAAATTTAACTTATATAGGTATTATTTATCTATTTTTACCTAAAATAAATTTAAATAAAATAAATAATTATTTAAATAAAAAATTTGGTTTTAACCAACAACGCAGTGTTTTTCACTATTCATCAAAAATTGAAAGTTTTCAAAAAAATACCAAAAATTTACCCTAAGCTAATTTTGATATTCCAAATTCAAAAATGAAGTAATATTTGAAAAATAAAATTTATAAAATTTCAAAAAGTGGGTATTACTATTAATAACGCCTAGTTTGATTGGTCACGACATGTTAGAATCTCAAAGTTACGTACAATGCAAGCTATTGCATTATTCAAAGAGAAAAGTACCATGAAAGCTTGGGGTTTTACATTGATTTTCAATTATAGTGGGTTTGGGATCCCTAGAATATTCATGGTTATTATTAAGACCACTCATAGTAGTGATAGAAATTATATTTTACCTAGGATTGACTTTAACTATTCTAGGTAATTCCCTTTTCTCTCTTTGATTCATACCCCTAGAAAGTTGGGCCATTTGAGTTTCCAGATATTTTATCCTAGAATCAAATTAAATTTTATCATAATCATAATGAGATTTTTTTTATTAAATATAGTATTGAATTTTTTATCTTTTGATTCCATTGTATTTAAAATTTGGTCAAGATTCGATAACATTTGGCCCTCAAAGCTCCCTTAATAATCATAAGGTTCTTCCCATGCTTGATTATGGTAAGGATGCCTGGGTTATTATTGGAAACCATGGGGTATAATAGGTTTGGAAACCCCCAAATCATTTAAGAAATATGTGGATGATTTATATAATCATGATTGTAGTTATTAGAGAGAGTATAATTCATTGGTTGTAACCTAGATGCATAATCTGAAAAGTTAGCATTCTTCGGTTGTTAGGTGAGCACATCAAAATTAGAGTAGCAAGAGTAGGAATGGACATACATGAAACAGTGGTGGGACTGTTCCCAAGGTGAATTTTGATCATTATAATTATAATACTCAGAAACATTAACTTCAACTTGTTGAACATTGTTATTATATTTTATAACTATATTTCTTCTCCAAGAACACTTGTGTTGAGAATTTTGTGCATGTGTGTTGAATATTTATTTCAATTATTCAGTTATCTTATTTCTAAAATATTCTCCAGATGATTTACCAATGAAGGTATGATTATTTGGGGTGAGGATATTATAAAAGGTATCCATAAGGAATTGTGGTGTGCACTGATGATTTGGACACTATCTAAGAAGACCCCTAAATCTGTCCCATACCTCATAGAACATATCACCCTCATCTTGAATAAAACTAGTGGTATTATTCCTTATCTCATTTGTCATTATTCTTAGAAAAAACTTCATCTGAAAAGGAATTAAAGATTTTATCCCATGTACTAAAACATTTATCATCCATTTTTTGAAGCCACATTCTAGTAGTTCACTTTATATAGAATGGGAAATATCTATGTTTCAACTCCTCTTCACTCAATTCTCTCAAAGGAAGTTGTTGTAACACACAATAAAAGTATCTAATGAAGTCCAAAAAGTCTTCATTAGGATGTCCATTATATGATGTCAATATGGAAATATGAGATTTTTTTAGTTTTGTAGTTTTTATCCCCAGGAGTGTTCCTAATACATGATAAATTACTAGAAATATTTGGCACAAAAAACTCCTTGTAGATCAAACTCTCTACTAAAACATTCCTAAGAGGTTATGGATTCAGATTCTAGTTTTAAACAATTTTCATAATTTATATATTTTCTTAATTTTAGACTTGTTTTTCATTTAAATATTTGATTAGAGAATATTTATCTATGATATGAAAGGTTATAATTTCTCAACTTTTAATCTAGTGTGCATGAACACACAAAATCAAGATTAATTTCATTATAAGTTTCAGATTTTATAATTTTTTTAAAGTTTTTTTATTAAAAAAGTAAGATTTTTTAGTTTATTATTTGAAATTTTAAATAGTTTTCTAGAAGTTTATTTTTTTTCTTGGTTACACGTGTCATCCCCATAAATGGTGGCAAAATTTAAATCAATAATTACTACACTTGGCCAAATTATTTAATTTTATTCCTAATAAAACCAGTACTGCAGCATTAGGGTTGACCCTAGAAGTAAGGTGTGTGAAAAACTAAGAA
Organism: Viscum album; assembly: GCA_963277665.1. Taxonomy (NCBI): domain Eukaryota; kingdom Viridiplantae; phylum Streptophyta; class Magnoliopsida; order Santalales; family Viscaceae; genus Viscum; species Viscum album. Next base: position 1,183,660,316 of record OY728164.1, read on the forward strand.
AAAAACAAACAATAAAAAGAAAAAAATAAACATATGGTGATTTAGTATTAAATGAGGTGTAAGAATAAATGAGATAAAATGATTCAAGAAAGAAAATAGAATGGGTTTTAAACAGTAAGAACTCACTTAAAATAGTATAGAAGATAATGGCAATAAAAAATAATGGTTGTTTAATTGATTTTTTCTTAGAGAAATTTCAATTTTATTTTCAAAATTCAAGAAAGTAATGAACCATTTTTCAATGGTGATAATTTACAACTGGGTTAATTTATATATCTTTCAACCCTTAAATTCATTAAGTCGAAGAAAAAATTGAATAACATTTGAAAAGATCATGTTGTCACCTGTTCCTTGTAGAAAAGTAATCAAATTTAAAAATATTAAGAAAAATAAAGAAGTAAAAAAGATGAAAAACCAAACAATTTAATTTCCCCATATAAGATTTTATACAATCATGTCAGTAACAGAAAAACAAGTGAATTTCATCATAACAATAATGAGAAAATAAAATAAACAAGAGAGAAGTATTCTCTCGTGATTCAACTCTAAACTCCTATCTCTATCTTAGATTGCCGAAGTAATTTCTTGATTTTCATACGTACTTATTGACTGTCTATTGCTTCTCTTGTCTATATCTCATTTTTCTCAGAATTAATGAATGTATAACTCTTACTCTGTCTTCACAGAATTTATTCTCCATCCTTTTTTAGGTCCATCACCAACATATTGCTCTGACTTAGGTCGGTCAACCATTCTTTTGGTCTGTCCATGTTTCATTGGTCATGGAGAAACATCACCTACATTTGAACTTCACATTCTAACAGAATCCTTATGCAGTTGGCAAGATAAATGAACTTTGATTTGATTTAGTCTTTATTCTCGATTGAAAGAAATAGAGAATAATTAATAAATTATTATTAATAATAAAAATATATATCATTTATAATTATAAATATAATTATTATCATCACTATTAATATAAACATATAAAAATCAATACATAAATTTATTTATACTTATTATTATTGTTTTTATTATTAATATATATATATATATTCATTTATTATTATTTAATAAATTTATATATATATAGATATATATACATAATTATATATATATAGATATATATACATATTTATATATTATGTTTATTTGTTTTTATTTATTTACATATTAATTAATTTTTAATTCATTTATTATTATTATTTTTTAAATTTATTTATTATATTTTTTAAAATTAGTTTTCTCGTCTTTAACCCTAGTCCTCATGGGTATTCTTCATAAGGGGGAGAGTTCAACCCCAGGGTTTCTCTCATAGGCAACTTCTCATGGTGGCACCTTCTTTAAGCTTCCACACTAGTGTGGTGGTGCTAATCTTCGATGTCAATTCTCCAACCAGATCTGGAAAGAACGGATCTAGTTAAACATTTTATTCTTTGAACAATGGCGTACAAGAGAGGATTTTATCATCTTCTTCATGGGACCTCCATCAATCAACGGTCTATGGGGGATGTCTACAAATATCGATGTCAGAGATTGTCTTTAAGAAAGGTAGCTCGACTCAGATCAAGGTTGATAGTGAGGATCCACATGGATCATCCTAAAAAATTTCTCAATATAGATTCAACAGCAGGTTTGATCAGATTAAGATCTAGGTCCAAGTTATATATTGATTCAAACAAGTACAGTCAATGAGTATTTAGTTATCTTTATTAAAAGAAGTGGTGACTTCAATCGGTCTAGGGTTGCGGTGATAGATCTAGTGAATCAAACTCATGGTGAATCTGTGTGGATGTGCAGTGGATGATACTTGGAGGATACAACCGATGGAAGTTTACTGGTAGAGAGATCTACTAGTGGGTGGCGATGGTAGAATTGGGAATCCACTAAGCCACTGATTGGGAAAGGATGCGGGTTGGAAGTGGAGCACAAAGGTGCAATGGTGGATGGTCCTCTATTTGTGGAAGATCAGTGTGATGATGGATGCTCTACCCTAGCGGTGGATAATCTGCTCTACCTTAGTGGTGGATGAGGATTCTAAAATTAGTAAAGATAATAACAGGTAAATTTTTTAATGGTTACAACCACCGGTAGATGTCCTAATGGTAGATATGTTTGGCAATGGAAGAGAACTATAATAGTGGATCTAATTAACTTGAATATAAAAATTAAAAAATTAAAAATAATGAAATAAAAAATATCAAAACATTACAACTCAAAATTAAAAAAAATTTGATTAAGTATTTTGATATTAAAATTAAAATTTGAAATCAAAAAAATTTTAAAACCACTGAACAATTAAATAAAAATAAAAAAATATTATTAAAAATGAAAAACTAAACTTTTATTAAAATACTAAAATTTAAAGAGATAATAAATTTGAAAAAATATACTAAGGAAAGAAAATTAAATTAAAGTTACATTAATTAAATAAGAAATAAATTATAAATTAAATAATTTCAAAAAATTTAAATAATAAAAATAAAAACTTAAAATTAACATTTAAAAATAAAAATGAAAATAAAATAGTAAGAAAATGTGGGAAGATAAAATTAGTTAATTAATGAAAAAAATACAATATTAAACATAAAAATGAAGTATTAATAAATTAATTTACAAAAATAATAATTTTAAATTTCTGAAAATTAATACATATTTATTTAATTAAATTAATAAAAAATTAATTAAAAATATGTGGTAAAACATCTCAATTGAATGCCACAACACATCACAAAGTGGACACTTCTATTTAGTATCCATGTTTTCCATAAAACAAAACTTTTAAGATATAAAAAGTTTTCTTTTCATGACACATCTTCACAATTTTCATATTGACACCATCTTTTTCCCTAATCATCTTTGAAACCCTTTGAAAAAAATTTATAAAGTGGGATGAGCACAAAAATATAATTAAGGGATGTATAAAAATAAAGAAACCTTTTAGTTTATGAATACTAATACAACATGACACTTTTTAAAATTAAAATTTATGTTTAAAATAAAAAATTTATTACTCAAGGAATTAATTTTTATACCCAAACCTTTTCATAAAACATTTCATTAGAAATATTAAAGGTAAAATAAAACTCTTTAAAGTTACTTTTCAATCCTGAAAAACATGTGAAAACATTTTGAAAAAAATTATACATTTCACCCTTACGAAGGGGCGTATACTTTCCTTTAAACATAAGCTCATGAGTAATCACATAGAAGCATAACATAAAAAAAATGGTGTCATAAGATCATATAAACATAAGAAATGTGGTTGCGACATATAATGTAACATAAACATGAGTCAAGGCTAACTTTCTATACAATATCACATGGTGTAAAAAGTCCTATAATGGAATAGATTTAGTCCTTAATCCCATATATAACGTATCATGAGAAATTTTTTTACCCAATGCATTGAAGTTCTATCTAGGTTCACCCTTTATAAAATATGTATAATTATATGTGAAATAAAAGGAAATTAATCTTATTACATAAACATAAAAATTACCCATGGAAGGAAATGGGTTTAATTTTAGAAAAAAAAATTATTTAATAAATTTCTGTATCAAAGGAAAGGAGAATAAGCTTGATATATATATTAGAGTCATGTATATATAATTTAGAAGAACACAATAGCATTTAAGAGGGAAATAAAATGAATTAGAGAGAGAATTTTCATAACCTAAAGAAAAGGGCAGTTTAGAGAGATCCCTTACACCTATACGCAAAGCATTTCCAGATATAAAAATATCCATTTTATTTAAAAAAATTTCTAAAAATACTTAGAAAAAATGGAAATAGGGGTTTTAGTTGAATAAAATAAGGAATTTTATAAATAAATCCAAATATAAAATATTGGTTTTGGTGGTGGGAAAAGTCTTTGATGTTTTACAAATTAAAATAAAACATTCCTTTTGTCTTTTCTAAAGAAATTGAAAAATATTCTGTATAGAATATGTAAAAAAACCCTTTTGAAAACCTTTGAAATAAATTATAAAGATACATAAAATGTACTTTATAATTCATTTATATCCATATAAATACATTAAAAAAATAATTCTAATTATATGGAATTGTAAGTGAAATATTTAGAAAATAAATCTTCAAAACCTTCAAAATTAGGTTTTTAAAGTAAAATGTCCCTTATGAAAACTTTAAAAAGAATAATTTTTAAAAACATTTTAAAGAAAGTAAAATAGTGTAAAAAATTACCTATAGAATCCATTTGATTATAAATAAGAAATTTCTTGAGACATTTAGAAGAACGTAGTCGTGGAATATTAGGAGTATGAAGGGAAACTTTAAAAGAGTATTTTTAAAAGAATTTCCTTTACGTTTATTCTGACTCATCACACACATTTTTTTTCTTCTAGGATAATAAAATTATATTAATTATATAATTTATTAATAATATTTTTCATATTTGTTATTAACTTTTTCCATGTTATAATCATTACTTAATAAATTTAGTTCACATAGTCTGTTTTGATGATATTTAGTAGAGGCTATTTGATGAGCCTGTAAGGGGAGTTGTGTTTTAGGTTTCCTCCCAAGCACCAACTTCTTCTTCACCTCGTTGGGATGGTGGCTCTTCCTCAGTATTCCCGGAATCTCGTGGTGCGGTGGCTTCTTATGCGCAGAGGGTAGCCTCTCTCTAGATCAAGGTTCATTCTTCTGGGGTGAGGGTGGTTAGGTCTCTGGTGGGCTCGGGGTCAGTTTCTGTTCTTCCGCAGCGTGAAGTTGAGATCCAGTGTGACATCGGTGTGGCGTTCCTTCTTGGTGGCGAGGGATCTGGTTCTGGCGCGTCAAGTTTGAGATCCGGTGTGACATCAGGGTGTCTCAGGCGGCGAAGGGGTTTCGATCTGGTGTGCTGGGGTGAGATCTAGTTTCCGTGGTGCTGGGGGCGTGCTCTGGTGTGGCTCTGGGTTTGCGATCTGAGTAGCGTGGGCTTGATTCTGGTGCGACATTGGGTTGACGAACTACTCTCTTTCCATGGCGTGGGTTGAGTTATCTTCATTTCATTATTCTAGAGCATGGGGTTGAGACCAACTTCCTTCTCTTCTTCTGCGACGAGGAGTTGGATCCGGTCTTCTTCAATGCTGGGGTCGTGTTCCTGCTTCATGGTAAAGGGGTGGAGTTACGTCTACTGCATTGTGTTCCGACAGGGGTTCCATGGTGGGTTTGCGGATGTATCTGCATGCAGGTTCGAGGGCGGCATCGGGTCCTATGGTGTGGATGGTGAGGATCGAGTTGGTTTAAAGGTTTTTTGTGAAGGTTATGTGTTGATGACTGAGTTGGTTGATTTGGAGATTTGGTGTTTTTGGTTGGTTTGGAGATCTGGTTAAGGTGTGGGCTGTTGGAATGGAGGTGCTTCTGGACTCGACCACATGGAACTCCAAGGAGGTTTCAGAGCTAGCAGTCTTCCTTTTCAGAGCTGTGTGGATTTGGTTGTTGAGAGGGTATGGCTTTAACCATCGGATCAGGCCTGTTCTTTACACATGACACTTGTTTTCCATTCATCCATGCATCAGTGGATAGTTTTTTCATGTTCACATGTTAGGGAGGAGTGCTCCGTGTTGTCAGTTTGTTTTGTCTCTCCTGACCTTTAGTTCATGAAATGTCTTAAGTCTTGAAGTCTATTTGGGTTTCCCCCTTCATCCCTTAAGAGGGGGTTCTTGCCTTAATAAATAAAAAAATTAAAGGCCTTCGGGCCATTGGAGGATAATATTCAGCTCATATGTCCAAAATGACTTCGGTAGGTTGAGTATGGTTCAAGAGTTCATTATTCCAATAGATCAAGAACAATAATCATGAATTTTTTATCTTTATAATATATCAATTATAATTTTAAAGAAAATCATGAAATATGGTTATGAAAAATGAACAACGTTAAATAATGGAGACGGTGGGTCATACGTATGAATGAGCAACATTTCCATTTTTCAATGATCAATATAGAGAGAAGGTAAGTATAATTTAATATTTACAAAATGATAATAATATAATAAATAACATATTTATTTTTTAAATATACTTATATATATCATCTATGTGATGTGGTGATGAAGAAGGTATCACACCACTTTATAGAGGTGGTAGTCAATACATACACATAAACAACGTTATCATTTTTTAGTGAATGGAGAGATAAAAAATTAAATGGTATATTGTATTTTTCATAATGATAAATATGTCATTAATATCAATATATATATATATATTAAATCTATCATTATAATCATTTTTAGGAGGAGGTGATGAAAAATGATATATATCTGTTCGTGAGGTAGTAGTCCGCTGTACACACGAATGATGGTTTTTTCTCATTTGATGGAAAAGGATATAGATATAGGTTATTATATTAATATAATAACATCTCAGTTTATGTAATATATTTTTGTTATTATTTCATTATGGTTGAATAATATTTGTTGGTAGAAGAAGAAATAAAATGAAAATTCTTGATTAAGAACTATACCTCTTCTTCGAACAACCTCTTAAGGATTATAGAAAAATATTTCTTAAATAGGTTTTATGATCAAACCACGGACTTTAGGACATGGGTAGGGATGTTAGGAAGGTATTTGGGTAGATCTTGGATGAACCAAATGGTCCTTGAATTATGAAGAAAAGAGGAGAAGATGTATACTTTTATAAGAAATGGGTGGGGCACTCATGGAATTTTTCAAAGTATTAAATTAATATAAATTATTTTCATATAAAAATTAAAAATATTAGAAGATTATATAAGGATGATTCTAAATTCTCTCATACAATAAAATTTGGACAAGTTCAGGTGATTTTTTCACCCATATCTTTTTATTTTAACCCGTGTTACCCCTTTCTTTCAATTACCACAGTAACAAAGTTTTTACTCTTTAGGGGTTAATATAGTTAATATAAAAGAAAATGTGGTCCATAAATGGGTCATAGATGATTTTTGTAAAAAAATAATAATCACTTGGTAAAATATATTATTTTTATTAATTTTTTTATCATTTAATAAAACATTGTTTATTATAGAATATAATTAATTTCAATTTTGATACTATTCGTTTAATTTGAATTTAAAAACATCAAGAAAAATATAGAAAACAGGTCAAATATTAGATTTTTTTATTATTAGGGATGAAAAATACTCATCCAATAAAAATATTTCAAGTGTTAGGGTTTCATTTTAGTCCTTATCAAATTATTTGTAGCATTAATTATCTCATTTTACCTATACCATGGTAACAAATATTCACTACAATTACTATTCATAATGACAAAAAATAAAAGGGAAATATTTATCAAATTTGGTAAAAATAATTAAAAATATAGAATCCATTTTATAATATTCATAACACAGAAGTGGTAAATTTTAATTTAAGATTAAATTGGTAAAACATGATGAAAAATGATTTTCAGAAAAATGATTTTTTCAAGCAATAGATGATCTTATTTTAACTCTATGTCTAGAAATCATATTTACATGATTTTAAATTTATATAAATAGATATATAATATATAAACTTCATTTAAATATTTCATTATTATGTGATGTTTTAATTAATTTAAATGGATAAACTTTATGAACTAAAAAACAGTTTTTAAAAAACTTCATTTTCAAGCATAAAAATAAACTTATACCAAAATCATGAAAATTGAGGATTCAAATGAAATTAATTATATTATTAGAAATAAAATGGTTGATATATCACTTAAATATTAAACCCCAAATATAATGATACATTTAAATTACTTTATTTAATGGAATGAAATAACAGAATTTGAAAAATCAGTAATTTTCACTAATCATTAAAAAATCAACCATTTCAAATAAATCCTAAAATTTCACCCTGAGTTAATTTTTATATGCTGATTTTAAAAATGTTTTTTCATAAAATTTCTAAAATTTCTAGTAATTAATTATAATATTTTCTCATAAAAATGTAATAAATATATTTTCTGAAGGAAACATATTTTTGAATAATAAGATGACTTTAATAAAAATTGTCTGATTATTTACTAAGGATTTATAAATATATTTTTTAGTTGTACCTTTATATATATTTAATTAAGTATTTATTCCAATTTATATTGGAAAATTTAATTATTATGTTATAATGGTCATATTTGAATAATAATAATATTTCATGGTTTGTTTACGCTCGGTGTTGAATGTCACATATGCTATTGAACATAGTTTTATTTTTTAGATCTTGAGGTGCTAAAATGGTTGACTATAAGGTTTGGAAATATCTTCCATATGTATAATGTGAGTATAGATAGTGGGGATTATACCTTTTAAATCAGTTGTCTTAAACCCTATCACTATTTTCCTCTATGAAAATAAATTTAATAATTTAATTTCTTATTCACTTAAAAAGATCAACATTGATGGTGATTGGTAAAGTGTTTGAATCACCCAAGTTGTTGTATCTCAGGTTTGGGGGAAGATGTTTAATCTCAATTGTTGTTGATTTCTCAAGTGATGGGGCTAACGATGAGAGGTGTTGTCTATCCAGTGGCTCAACTATGTTTTTGATGTATTCCACTTCTTTTATTAATTAAATTAACTCCTCATTTTCCTTGGGTAATTCTTCAAGATTCAGTGTTTCCTTTGTTGAAATATCTTTTTTTTTCAATAATATATATGAAAAGGTAATCAACCACTGAATATTTTCCCATATCTTTTAGGACATAAAATGTTAGGTTTTCTTCCTCAAAATTTAAAATTAGTTTCCCCTCTTATCCATAAATAAGAAAAATGCCTATAGGTGCAAGGTGACTTCCATGAATGAGTCACATTCCTTTATCTTTGTCCATATCACAAACATTAAAGTAAAGGAGAACTAAAAATTATAAACTTTAACGAGAAAGTCACTAAAACTACTTCATCTATCACCCGTCCATTTATAAGGGAACCCTAATAGGATTTAATTTTATAATCCTCAATTCTTCAAGAACTCCAGATGGTATTAGGTTTATTCTAGCTTTGAGGCCACATAGGGTTATCCCAGACTAAAAATGTCCAATATTATAGGGTATCATGAATCTTCCAAGTTCTCTTAGTTTAGGAATTTATAGATCTAGTTTTGACTATCAACATTCATCATGTATTAAAATAGTTAGAACAACATTAAATTTTCTATTAGACAGGATCAACTAGATAAATTTATCATAATATGGTATTTTTATAATAGCTTCGGCAAAGGGAATTCTTATATTAATATTTTTGCACATCTCTCAAAATTTTACAAAATGAGCACCCTATTTTCTTTACTCCAGTATTTGGGGGCATGGATTATTGGAAAATTAAGAAAGTGATGAATTTTTAAACAACAACAAATCCAATTAAATCAAAAATAAATTTCTTTCCATCCAAACAAAAGAGGATGCATAGAGACACAAAAGTAAATGTGCAGAAAAATAAATGTTGAAACTGAAATTTTTATGTGAAAATTTAAAAGGTAAAAACCATGAGACCTAGTCCAGAAATAAGGATCCACTAAAATGAATAAGTACATGGTAGTGAATCCAAAAAAAGGAATGGAATTGAAAAGTAGTACTCAGATAAAACCATGGATCAAAGGTGAAGAGAAAAGAAAAATGATCATCGAACATATCCAAACACCAAATGAATCTCCTTGTATTTTAAGTGTGTCCAAAAGACTTGAAATTACCTCCTTTTATAAGAAAAAATGTCGGTTTGAATATTCATAACTCTACAAAAATGCTACTTTGACCCGTGTTAAAATTAACTCATTTATTTTGAAATCATGTGGGCCCCATTTGAAGAGGCTCCCAAAATAATCCCCCTCCAACTAAAGTGGGGATCACTGCAAACCCTAAAATTATTTGGAAAGTCTCAAATTTACATTTGGGTAAACTCTTGGCCAACATGGATGACCCATTGTCTTCAGTTTGGGTCTTCTCTAACTCTAACTATCTTTAATCAAGGACACTGCAGATCTAATGATACCGAATATTGATATGTTTTGACCTACCATAAAAGCAGAATTATTTCCCAAAAAAATAGCACTCTGACTATCAAAAAATAAAACATACATCTCCTGATTAAAATTGAGCTCTCGAATAAAAGTTTTCATCCACAACAATTATTTTCATGCCTCTTGAGTTGTAATAAACTTTGAATTTGTAGTTTATAAAGAAATACATCTCTGTAATCTAGACTTCCAAGATATAGCTCCCCTATAAAAGTGATCAAATAGCCTATAATAGACTTCCTCAAATCGATATCTCCTGACATATCTGAATATGTAAAGCCACAAACACAGGTTCCCCTTTTCCAAAACACAATCTTAGATCTAAAGTATCATAAAGATAAGGAAATATAAACTTCACTACTCTCCAATGTTCTCTACTTAAATTAGATAGAAATCAAATAACCACCCCAACAACATGATCTATATTAGGTCTAGTACATACCACCACATACATCAAACAAACAAAAACATATGAATAAGGTATGTGTTGCATATCCTCTCTCTTCATTAGTGGAAGGTGACTGACTGGTACTTAGCATAAAATGTTATGAAAGAGGAGTAAAAACCACTTTCTCTATGTCCATTTAAAATCTATAAAGAACCTTCTCAACATATCTCTCCTGAGATAACCATAATTTCTTGTCCTTCTTATCACGAGAGATTTACAAACCAAGAATCTATCAGGTTGGCCCAAGTATTTCATCGCAAAAGACTGGCTAAGAGTATTATTTAATCTCTCAATTCTAGAAGCATCATGACTAATAATGAGAATATCATCAAAATAAAGTAACCGAATAATAAAATCATCATTAGTTAATCTATGAAAAAAAACACAATGATCAGAAGATATCTTCCTGAAAACCAAATGAAAAATGATAGATTAAAACTTATTATACCACTTCCTTTGAGCTTGCTTCAAACCATACGAACTATTATTTAACCTGTATACATGATTATCTTTACCCGTTTCAACAAAAACCTCTGGCTTCTCTACATAAATATTCTCCTTCAAATATCTATGGAGGAAAGTATTATTCACATCCATTTGCTCAATCTATAGATCCAAACTATCATCCAAACAAATAACAGCTCGAATGGAAGAAATTTTTACAACAGGTGGAAAAATATCCTCAAAATCAATACCTTTATTCTGACAGAATCCTTTAACAACTAATCTTTCCATGTATCATGGAACAAAACTGAATTCTTCATTTTTAATCTAATAAATCCGTCTATTTTACAATTTTACTTACCTATATGTAACTTCACCATCTCAAAAGTATGGTTGTCATGCAATGATCTCATTTCTTCATCCATTACCATAACCGATCTATCTTTCTAATCACTTTCCATCACCTCATAAAAAGATTCTGGTTTCCCCCCTTTAGCGAGGAGCACATACTCATCAGGTGAATACCAAGTAGAAATGGTACAATACTGAGATGAACTTCAGAGTGGAACTATGTGTTCATTAATATCCCATGGAACCGAATCATTAGAAACAAAAGGTGGATCAGAAACATCAACTCCAACCTATTCACGCTAAGCCCAATTCATTACATCAGCGTGATCATCAGAATCAACAATATGAGTTAAATGTGAATTAGAACCTGGATCAAGAATGACAAAACCCTATGATGTTGGAGAAGTATATTTTTCTCCCTTATTAATGTATGCATTAGTCTGACACTCCTTAAACACTACAACATGGATTGTAACAATTTTCTTCAAATAAGGATCATATAACCTATACCCCAACTCATCGTGTCCACATCCAATAAAAATACAATGGTGTGTCTTACTATTGAGCTTTGATCTCTCATCTCTAGGAACATGAACAAAATAATTGCAACTAAAAACACACAAGTGATCATTCCCGATCTCTTTGAAATACCCAAAATTGTTAGGAGTTTATATCTGCAAAGCAACTTCAGATCATAAATTGATAATATAAAAAGTAGTAAATAAATCCTTACTCCAAAAATGTCGAGGAAACTTTTCTTCTGAAATCAAAAACCAAACTCTTTCCCATAAAGTCTTATTCATCTACTCAGCTACACCATTTAGTTGAGGTGTATTTGGAGGATTATTTTGATACTAAATACCTTTATTTCTACAATACTGATAAAAAAGACTACAATACTCTCCCCCATTGTCAGTGAGAATAAATTTCAATCTCTTACTTGATTCCCTCTCAATAGAAACCTAAAATTACTTAAAAAAAATTGAGCACCTAACTTTTGGTATTCAAAACATAAACCTAGAGATTACATGAGTAGTAAAAAATAAGTGTCAAAAAATAAATACCACCACTAATGGTCTTATATTTCAAAGGACCACAAACATCATAATGTACTAATTCAAGTACGTGTGACTTGATGTGCATATAATGACTACTGAAACTCACTCTGATCTGTTTTCTAGCCATATAGTGATCGCACGTGTCCAATTTGAAACACTTTAGATATGGAAGAATATTTCTCTTGGGTAAAGAACCAAGAACTTTCTCAATAATGTTACTAATACACTTGGCCATAACTTGGATGAAACACTACACTCAACAATACAAGAAGTATCAAAATAAATAGAATATCTAGTCTAGTGAAAACCTGATTGCTTCTTCCCTCAAGGAAAAATCAAATAACCACTAGAAATATTCCATTGGAAATCCCCAAAAGGATTGATAAACCCTTTATTATCAAGAACAATGGTCGAAATAATATTCAAGCAAACCCCAAGTTCAGGTCAAACATTCTTCAAAATCAAATTACTTCCTGTACTAGTCTCTTAATAAATAGTCCTGATACCTACAACATTAGCATTACCCTAATTAACCATCTTCAAAATCTAAAAATTACATGGGCTGCAATATCTAATGAACTCCTTTGATATCATGTGAAAATAGGATCCACTATCAACAACCGAGCAATAATCATCATAATAAATATTAATGGAGTCATAAATAATAACAAGATCACCCCCTGTAGTAGCAGCGACATGATCATATTCATTACTATTTTTCTTCTGCTGATTTTCCTTTATTATATTTTCACTTTTTAACTGATAATAAAACTTCTTAACATGCCATTTCTTACCACAATTATGAAATTAAAAATCTCTTTTTTTTCGACCTAGATTTTCTTGTTCCTTTTCTCTTACCTCGACTGCTCTATCCCTGATCCTGGCTTATCCCCAATTCTCTGTGACTAAAATATTTGAAGAATATTTATCCTAATTACATCTCCAGAACTTTTCATTTAAAATATCATAATTAACAAAATTAAATGTCACAACAGCATTAGGAGAAAAATTATTAGAGTAACACATAAATTCACCCAAGAATCGGGTAAAGTGTTAAGAAAGAAAGGAGTTAAAATATCATCTTCAAAAATTTATACCCATACCAAAAAATTACTCAAAACATCCTTAATATTCACTCAAATAGTCAGAAATATATTCACCTTCTTTTTACCTCAAATTCATTATTTTTTTGAGATGAAACAACTTATTATTTTCTATCTTGGAAGCATATGTCGTCTCAAGCTTCTCCCACAAAGTTCTGGCATGAGATATATTGACAATATGGTTAATCACATTATCTTCAACCCATTGGTGAATGAAACTAGAAAACATCTAATGCTTGAACACAAATTCTTCATCTAACATACTTTCCAGCTTCTAGGTATTAAACACCGGAAGATATATTCTCTTGAAAAAACGAAGATCCCTCATTTTTATTCACCACATATGGTAGTTGGTACCATTAAACAAAATCATCTAACTACAATTGTATTCCATAATAAATATAAAATAAAAACTAAGCCCTTTGATACCAGATATTGGGAAAGAGGGAAAATGACAAACTCACAAACAAAAACAAAGCAAATGCGCAATGGAAATAAATTTCATTCCCTCCAAAGAAAAGAGGATACACATCGACCCAAAAATAAATGTGCATAAAAACAAATTTTTTCACGAAAAGTTTTATGTGAAAATACAAAATGGAAAAACCATGGGAATTAGTATTGAAAGAGGCATCCAATAAAATGAATAATTACATGGTAAAGACTCCCAAAAACGGAAGGGATCTCTAAAGTAATACATAGATAAAATAGTGGATCAAAGGCGGAGAGGGAAAAAAATTATCATCGAACAAATATGATCATGAAATGAATCTCCTTTTATTTTAAGTGTTTCCAAAATCCAAGATGCTACCTCCTTTTTATAAGGAAAAATGTTTGCATGGAGATTTGTAACTACACAAAAAACACTTCTTGGACCCACTTTAAAATCACCTCATTTATTTAGAAACCATGCATGCACCATTTTAGGAGGCACCCAAAATGGAGAATGTGGTTTATAAAGTTTCACACTACCATTGAATGCTTCCATTTCCTTTTCTTTTCCCAACTTTTTAGATTTATCATTTTCTCTTTGATCTTCCTTTTCCATTTCTTTAACTTTGGACACTTTTATAGGGTTAATCATTGTGTTACCAGGTAGAGTGACTTGTTACCAACATTTCATTTTCTGAAGCTATATTGTCATGAACCAACCCAGGGCAACCTCAAACCGATTACCCAAACTAGTCCTTGAGAAGGCCTAAAGGGTGTTCTTGATCCTCACAGGGTAAAAAGTAGTGCCGGGCATCAAGATAAAACTGTTCGAAATGATTTGTCCCATGAAAAAAAGATAAAAAAAATGAAAAATTAAGCTAAAAATTAAAAATAAACACTTACAGAGAAAATAAATAAACGGGTACACATATCTTCATGTGACCTCATAGGTCACCACCAAGCACAGAACCAAGTTTTCCCCAAGAGTGATCCAGAACTAGAGTAATATGAAACTAAAAATATAGAGTAGGTGTGAGCAACAAGATGCTTAATAGGAATACCAAATATAAAACACGCTTGATACCCCACCTATAATGTGAAATCCTTTATTACTAGTTTAAAAATAGGTCATATAAAAATAATTTTTTCAACTATTTTTATCAAAATAAGTAAGAGAATAATATTTTTTAAGAAAACCCCTTTTTTATTTCACTTTCTAAAACAATTCCCAAAACATGTAAGTAATTTCTATAAATCCCCTTCAAAGAAACTAATGCTAAAGAAGGTATTTTAATATATATAAAAAAACAAAGTAAAGATTTTATGAGATCAAATGACCAAAAATGTCATAAAAGAAAATAGGAATATATAAGTATGTAATAATAGGAGTTTCCTAAACACCCCTAGCGCGATCCTTGAAAGTACTCGGTTCGGAACCACCTATCGACATATGGTGAAGCTCCTAAGTCTATAACAAATTGGCCTCCCTCAACTAACAAATCCAGTGGAACATTCAGCCTGCCTAACAGAAAATCAAGGGGGTACTAACTCATTTAATCGGGGTTGATAAACAACCATCACTTGATCTTCTAAAAGGCGACTAGGAAACCCATTGTAAAAGTATGATGTATAAGTAGGAGGTCCTCGCACACATGACTCACCATACCTTTCATAACTGCACTTTCCTACCCCATTCATAGACACTACCTATATGATAACCCATATAGAGAAATACCAAATAGGTGTTCCCATTATATCGTAAACCAATCACAAGTTCCAACTAGTCCATCACACCAAATGAAATTTTAATCCATTTCCCAAAGAACCTTAAGTTTCCAATTGGACATTCATACTTTCAAAACCAAATTTTACTTCTAAAATGACATAAGGTTCCAATCGGTCCTATAATACTATCACTCCAATATATCATAAAAATATTTCTAACCATTTATAAAAGAAAATGAAACACCAATTCCACAATCACTATCCATACGAGTCTTGAAATTTTCCTAATAAAATTCGCTTTCCATTTTCAATATTTTTCACAAAACCAAAAATTAAAATTCACCAAACAACCTAAGATTCCAAATGGGATTTCATAACATTTAGAAATCAATGATCCTTTCTAAAGTACCAAATGGGATAAACTTTAAGGAACATACTTAGAACCATTTTCAAGTTACCCAACACACAAACATTCCATTTATTTAACCACTTGCACAATTTATAAATAAAAAAAATTAATTCACTTGAATACAACCAATTTACATTAGGAAAACCCACTTTCAATACATACACATCTTAAAAACACACAAGTTATCATACCTGATCTCTTTTCCATACCCAAACTTGTAGGTAGTTTCTTTCTGCAAAGAAACCAAAAATGATAAATTGATAATATAAGTAGTAGTAAATAGACCCTCACCCCAAAAATGTCTAGGAAACTTTGCTTCTGAATGAAAACAACAATCTCTTTCCAAAAACTTCATGTTCATTCTCTTAGATACACCATTTAGTTGAGGTGTCTTTGGAGGTGCCTTCTGATGTCAAATACCTTCCTGCCTGTAATACTGATCAAATAGACCACAATACTCTCCCCCATTTTTAGTGAGAATACATTTCAATTTCTTACTAGATTCCCTCTGAGTAGAAACCTAAAATCACTTAAAAACATTGGGCACCTGTCTTTTGGTATTCAAAACATAAACTCAAATCTTACACGAGTAGTAATAAATTAGTTTCAAAAAATAAAGACCACCTTTAAAATTCTTAGATTAAAAAGGACCACAAATTTCAGAATGTAATAAGTCAAGTACATGTGACTTCTTGTCCATAGGATGACCACTGAAACTCACTCTGGTCTATTTTCCAGCCATACAGTGATCACACATGTCAAATTTGACACACTTCAAATCGAGAAGAAGATTTCTCTTGTCCAAACAACCAAGATAAAGGTCTTCAACAACTATCCTTTACACATTCAGTTATCATCAATATATAAACAATTTCATTAGTCCAATAGGTATCCGCTCTCAACCCACCACCTCCATCACTCCACCAATTCCTTCACTATCCAACCACCACTATCACTATCTTAGTTCTCAACCTATATAGAAAATATCAAATAAACATTAAGAAACTGAAATAAAAAAAATAAAAAAATAAAAAAATAAAAATAATAAGAAACATTTATTGTTAAATCTAAGAGAATATTTACCTAATATATCAGAAAAGTTATAATTCATCATGGATACCCTTTGAAGAGTGTCATGGATCAGAAAGCTTACACTTCATCCAATTCTAGAATCTATTTAACACAATACAAATTGAATATTTATGAAAAAGAACACAAAGCAAAATATGTGCACTAAATATAAAAAATAAAAAAATAGACAAAAAAATGGGGATATTGAATTCAATTATATTTTATTTTTAAATTATATAATTCCATTATATTTTAAAAACATATTGATAAGTTAAAAGAACTAAAAATTACACAATATCTAGTCTAAGTCAGAAAAATTAATTTTTTTTGTATAAACGAAATATACATTTCAATAAAATCATGAATTTCAAATCCTTATTAAGTGCGATGGGTTAGTAATCTAACTCATTCTATGATATCCCAATAAACGTCATGTTTTAATAAACATGCTAGATATGTATAATCAATTAACCATGTAATTTCATCCTACTTTTAAAAAATACTAAATTCATAGTATAAAATATATCCATGAAACCATATTAATGTTTTAAAAAAAGAATGAAATTATAAATAAATATTCACTTGTTGAAAGAATGGTCAATTAATATCAACAAAACACTTATTGAAACAATGAAATGTGATGTTATATCAAACATTAAAAAAATAGGAAAAAACATCTCACTCATTCTACATGGAATAATAAACCAATTGAATAAAAAAACCAACTAATAAAAAAAAATAAAATCTCACTTTTATATATATAAAAAAAATCTAATTAAAAATAAAAAATAGTAGACAATATATCACAATGAATAATAGTTGAGAAAATACACCAACTAGAGAAAAATTAGTTAACCATTATGAAAGAAGTCATGTAAATAAAAAAGTAGCCTTATTAAAGTATTAATGTTGAAACAAAACTTAGATAAAAAGATATTCATGAAGAAAAGTTATTCATATAAGACATTTGATACTTTCATTTCAGACACAATTATCATGAATTGAGATTTAAATTTATGTATGTAGGATGATATATCAAACTAGAAATTACCTAAGGCACAATGTCTATTATCCTCTAGAATGTTAAAAAGAGGACATTATTCATTAGAAACCACCCCTGATCCAATATTTTCCTACAAAACTAATATTATTTCACCTTCTATTTCTACCATGAAATTTCTTTTTATGCTTCCCAGTTAACTAAACTACCTGAGCCCCCAAAATATAGTGTAATGGTAATGAATAATTGTGAACTACAAAAACCATTTTATAGGGTTAGTTATGAACTCATCATCTATACGTTCCTGGGATGCTCCTTCCCTAAAATTGGTACAACTAAATCAATTTGGTAAAATGATGATGTTTGTGTGGGGTTCACATATCATGATTCTTGAATTTTATCCTGTAAATAATAATGGTACAATATGTGCAATATGAGCATAAAAGTAAGTGAAATTAAAAATAATATCACTAGATCGACATTGTGACATAAAATCTAGTGAAGCACCACTTGGTTATCAACCTTAGGATTTAGTGTGAATTAAATAAGCACAATAAATAAAAATCCAAATCATATCTAGTTTTATTTTGATCAATTGTATGTTTCTCCCATTGGAAGAGACTTTTTCTTGAAGGAACCAAAGATATAACCTTCTACATCATCCAAAAATTCTTTAAAATATTTATTGATCATTAAACATTGAAATCTTGGTGCTGGCATGGATAATCAAAGGCTCTTTCGACTTCAACTTTATTGCATAAGCACTGTTTCTTGGACCCAGGAAGGCATCCTTGGATCAGGTTTCTCAAAACCTATTTATCTTTATAGAACCTTAGAGAGATGATAGATACTCTATCAAAATCATGGGAGGAATAGTGTATCAAATTATGGTTTAATTTCTTACTTTTATAAGTAGTTTTAAGTCATGGAAATTGCACATTGGCCCTTTATTAAGTCAACTTTTCCAAATTAAACAATATTCAACACTTATGACCAAGTGAACATGTTATATACATGATGAATATTTTATCACATACTTGTAACATTAAAATATTGTACGTGATAAAATAAAATTCATTAACTCGACCATTCTATCCCACAAAATATTAAACAAACCTTAAATAAATATTCATTCATAATTTTTTTTTTGTTTTCAATTAAAAATTAGTGAATACCTAGATTAAATAAATTTAAATTTTTATATTATAAAATAAAATAATAATTAATTTATTTGTTTCTTGTTATAATTCAAACTTGAACATAATTCGACCCCCATTATGTGTCCCACAATGTCATAAACTCTAATTCATTATAATTGGACAAGCTTTTCAATATTCTTTCTATGTGACCCTCTAGTCCCCTATCATGGTAGTAGTGAGTCACACTTATATACCAAGAGTAGTATCTAGAAACACAACATTTTCCATAAGGAGATAAGTTTTGGTTAGAGAAAATACAACCAAAAAAAAGTATGCTCTTTTTAATATAATATATTTGTCTCATGATATCTTATAAAGAAGGATGCATCATTTGTGCTACCATCTATACCGGATTTATTTATTCTTTTAATACCCATTACCGATGGAATTACATTTTTCTACCATATATATTTATTTAATAAAGGTACATATAATATTATTAATTGGGATTGAGATATCAATTTTGCTGCTTAGAAGCTACTACTTTTATCTTGACCATAAAATGAATTCTATACCACCAATGATGCCCCCGATGCAAGCTCCCTCTCCATAAACATAAATATCGTGGTTTTCATTTCACATAAAAGTACCCAATAAAATGATTAAAGTTTATAATGAATTCATATATTGATACAAAAACACATTTTCATAGATACAAACATCTAATGACACCCAAAACATGTGATGTTCCTATTAGTGGGTCAGTCCTCATGATCTCCCATACTTGAGATCGATAAGTGAAAACTTAATGAGAAGAAGTATCAATGATTATGAGAGCCAAATATATTTATAATAAAACATCATTTTTATAGCATAAATATAATGTATATATACCATAAGACATATTTTTAAGATTTTATTCATGTGAATTTCTCTTAAGGATTAGTGTAGACACCCGAGTGGCGATGTGAATTTGGTGTTTCCTATTTTTTACTAGTTAAAAATTATTACTTTAAACTCTAAGACCCAAGGGTTATGAACCTATATTTTTAGTTAAGAAACTTGGATCTATTTTAAACATAACTAATAAATCGTTCCACATTCAATTCAAGTAAAGAAAATAATGAGATCATGTGGTATTTACTAGAGAATGATGGTTTTGTGTCCCATTTGATGGAAGAGGATATGTATATAAGTTATTAAATTAACATAATAATATATAAGAATATTTAAGATACTTTTTATTATTATTTAATTTTTTTAGAATAATGTTTTATGGAGGTAGAAGAAAAAATAAAATTAAAACACTTAATTAAGAACTATACCTCTTCTTCAGACATCCTCTAAAGGTTTACACCAAAGCATTCCTAGGTTAGATTTATAATAAAAAACCCCCTAAGACATGGGTAGGTATTTTTGAAAAGGTATTTGGTCTGGGATTTTATGAACCAAATTATTCTTTAAGTTTTCATAAAATACGATAAGTGGAACCCTTTTAAAAGAGAGGGGATGGGCTCTCTTGGAATTTATTAAAGTATTAAATTAATATAAATTAATTTTCATATCCAGGTGGAACCAAATTGATAATATTTAAATATAATACATGTATAAGTTTAAATAATATCATTAAATAAAAATTTTAAAATTTTATATGATCTTTTCACCCTTATCCTTTTGTTTTAACCCTTGTTACCCCTTTTCGACCATAACCATGGTAACAAAGTTTTTACTCTTTAGGTGTCAATATAGTTACTATAAATGGAAAGTTGGTACATAAATAGTCAATATGTGATATTTTTAAATACATAAGAATCACTTGGAAGAATATAGTTTTTTAGGAATTTTTAATCATTTAATGAAACATTATTTATTATAAAATATCATTAATGTCAATTTTGACACTACACATTTAATTTGAATTTTAAAAAATCAAGAAAAAGATATAATTATAATACATACCTTTAAAAATTACCTAAAATTTTATATTTATATAAAAAATGGAACATAAGAGTTCATTTATATTACATTAATTTCAATATTTTTAAAATTATTTTTTATTTTTATTTTAATTTAATAATTACTCCATCAGCGTTGCATAATAATTTAAGTTAATTAATTAATTACTAAAAATTGGAAATAAATTACCTTGATAAATAAATATTTTATATTTAAATTGAATATTTATTACCAAGCATAGGTTATTTTTATCCCTATAAAAAAGTTTATATTTATTAAAAGAAAGAAAGTGATATTTTTAGATTTTATTTACATAATGTATTATAAAGGTCATAATCAGGGAAATATGGTGAAAAAAGGAAATATATTAGAATTTTTGGGGATTATGAATGAAATATACTCATATAATAAAAATAATTCAAGTTTTATTGATATTTTTTAGTTCTTATTAAATTATTTTTACCTTAATTAACTAATTTTACCTTTCCTATGGTAATAAAAATTTACTACAGTGACTATTCATAATGACAAAAAATAAATGGGAACTATTTATCAATTTTATAACTCATGATAAAAAATATGGAATTAATTTTCCAAGGTTCAAAAAAATATGTGGAAAAATTTAATTTAATATTATACTGGAAAAACATGAAAATAAACAATTTTTTAGAAAAATACATTTTTCAAGAAATAGATGATCTTATATTAACATTATGATAAGAAATCATCATTATATGAATTTAAATTAATTTAAATAAATATATATATATATATATAATATAAAACTCATTTAAATATTTTTTATTATTGTTAATTTTAATTAATTAAAATAGACAAACTTCATGCACTTAAAAATTGTTTTGAAAAAATTGTATTTTTAAGCATAAAAATAAACTTATACGAAAATCATGAAAATTAATGATTTGAATGAAATTAATTATATTATTATAAATATAATGTTTCATATGTAACTTTAAGACTAAATATAAAGTATAATGGGACTTTTAAATTACTTTATTTAATGGAAAGAAATGATAGTATTTGAAAAATTGGTAATTTTCACTATTCACTGAAAAATCAATCATTTCAGAAAAATCCTGAAGCTTCATCCTAAGTTAATTTGGATATGATGATTTCAAATATTATGTTTATAAAATTTATAAAATTTATATAAATTATTATAATATTTTCTCACATAAATTAATAAAATTCAGTTCTGAAGGAAAAATATTTTTGAAGAATAAGATGACTTTACTAAGAATTGAGGGATTGTTTTTTAAGAATTTATCAATACATATATATTTATTAGGACATTTTTATATATTTAATAAATAATTAAATCTTATTTATACTTTTCAATTTAATAGATAGGCTATAATTTTCATATTTAAATAATAGTATTTCATGGATCATTTAGTCTTGGTGTTGCGTACCATATATGCTATCAAACATAGTTTTATTTTCAAAATCGTAAGTATGTTACATCCCCCAATAAATTAAATCCTCATAATTTTAACTTTATCATGGTAATCATATATTTTAAATTTGGAAATACATTTATGGAAATCCCACATTGTAAAATGGGTTAACAAAAGTTCCTCTTGATAAGAAAGGAAAATATGAAGGTCATCTGGAATAACACGTAACAAGGTTTCCAAATAGGAGAAAATTGGTGGGATGTGAAAATATGGAATTGGAAGAAAATAATAATACCCAAATAATTATTGATAGTGATGAATGTAATTTATCACAATAAAGTGAATGATCATGATAAATTTAATGACCATAAAACCATAGACCAAAGAGGCATGAAAAAATTCCACCAATTCATTAGAAATGAAGGTAATATGATAAAATTTTAATTTCAAGATCTGTTTCCTCTATTTATGGAATTAAGTTCCATATAGAATAAGAACATAAGTAAAATATTTTTATATTATGATTATAATTTCACCATGTTATCAATTTGCACTATAATCTCATCTTCTACTCAAAATGATGAGTATTCAGGATGAATTTTTTATGCCTGAAGCACTAAAATCAACTTCCAATGGATCACATGATTCCATAAAAAAATAAAAATATATTC
The DNA here is from genome assembly GCA_963277665.1 of Viscum album. NCBI lineage: Eukaryota > Viridiplantae > Streptophyta > Magnoliopsida > Santalales > Viscaceae > Viscum > Viscum album. The sequence goes on from OY728164.1 coordinate 1,183,683,527, forward strand.
CTCATGTCTTTTGATAATAACCAAGACCAAAATGGTTAGAACAAGGTAAGATAATTATCAAAATGAATAAACCTTCACATGAATAAATAAAAGATTAATCACCAAAATCTTAACAAAAACACCCAAAGTTTAACTTAAATCACTCGATAAATAAATAACCATAAAACTCGTCAAAATATTTCAGACCAGGATTTAAAAAAAATATTAGAATGATTTGACCACATATTCTTCAAAGATAAATTTAACATTTATCTCAAAATATGATAAATCACTTTTAATGTCTCATACCAAAAATGAATATTCCATTGTTATATAGTCTCCAATATATTCTAATAATTTCCATAAATGAAATAAATAACCATAAATCCATATTAAAATTATATATGATTCCAAAATATAATTCAACCTTTATTCCTCAAATAAAATCCCATAATATTTTGTCTAACTTAATCATATAAAGTTACAAAAATAGTGAACTTATTCCAAAGTAATATTAATCACCTAATCACCAAATTTATTTTAAATCCAATGATTATCTATAAAATAAAACATATGTTCCCAAAATCAACTAAATATTTATCTATCACATTATTTAAAAAAAAGTTCATACTAACTAAGACATCACATAGTTCAGTGGTAGGAATTCACCTATAACAAATTTGTTTTTTCCCTATAAGAATTTGGAATATTTTAAAAAATATTTTTGAAATCAAGCATTGAGTCAACATGGAATTACGAGAACCAAAGAACCTTGGTATTGATATAAAATAAATATTAAATATATTATATCATGCACAAGAAGTTTTTTTGAAATAATGTAATAACTCTTAAATAGAGCCTCAGATGGTAAATCCAAGGTTGGGTTGATTCTAGAATGTGGAGTTTACTCTAGGCATGACATAAGATTCTTCGACATTAGACAATTCCTGGAAGGAAACCATTGGTGGTGCATTTAGTAAAATAAATTCTTTGTTTATTTATTTATTTTAAATACTAAAACTATATCTTTATAAATACCATGTTATATAAAATCCCTATGATTACATCCATAACTCTAGGAGATTATATATCGAGAGGAGGTGAGATCTTTTTGAAACAAGGAGTGTTTATAAACGATGAACGACTGCAAGATTAGGAGGTGAACAGTGAAATTAGTGAAATTATCTTCTTCATCACTTGAAAATGAGTTCTTCATTAATTATCTATTCATAATAGATCCAGGTCTTATTTTATAGTTTCTTACCTTGTTGATTATTGAGCATGAATTTTGGATTATCTACTTAATTTTCTTTTAATCCCATGAATTGCATGAATTTTATTAAATCATATTGAAGCTTGATTATAAATTTTATTCATTATTCTATGAATCACACCTAATTTACACATATTATGATCTTTATCCATGATTTCATCATCTAATAATGGATTTACCTTTTTATTTTGCTTTTCCCTCAATGTTCATCACATTCATCATCATTGGCCCATGGGGTCACAGTTTGACATTGAGGGGGTGGGTTTAAGCATGATCAAACCTCCATATTTATGGAAGTTATGCATATGACATATATATTTATGGGTTATGGATAAAAAGAGGTCTAAAGAGATATTTAGGTAAAGGATTTGTGGATTTTGGGATCTATAGCAGCTATGTGAGGTGCTATGGGAGGCATGGAGTCTTTTCATGGGTGACCAAACTTCTGAATTCCTGGAATCAAAGGATGGGAATCAATGGTCGATGATGTTTCCTTAAATTTTAGGGAAATTTAGTGGTAAAAAATTAAAAATAGTGGTGGAATTGGTGGATCTAGGATTCATGTGAAGAAAATAGTTTTCTGTAAATTTCTCGACTATGCACCATGTATCCTAGAAGAACACATGCCGTGTTACCCCCCAATTGTGGAGGGTAGGATTTTAGGATGAGATAAATATCACATTCCATGAATGGAATTATACACACTATGTAACTAAGTGCTGATGGTACAACGTGTACTCTAAGATTACATGGGCACAAACACATCTATAAACACGATCATAGCCAGAGTACATAGGCATGATACTGTACTCGAACATGGCTAGGGTACGCATGCATAACCAATGTACATGAGCATGGGCTAGGAGAACATGGGAAAGTCCTGGGTTTTCGAGACACACCATGTACCACCTATGCATTCCATGTAGTATGGAATTTCTTCCCAATATATGTATAAAGAAAAACATGCCCATGTGACATGGAGAGGACACACGTTGTGTAACCCCATTTACACACCATATACTTATCCAAGGAACTTCTACCTTCTATAATTTTTTTTTTCAGAACTTGAATGTTGGATCATGAGTAGCCTATCTTGAGTAGTTTTCTATGTAGAATGTGATGGTAGACCTTATATTGGTTTTTGATATAGGACATGAGGTGTTGTGAACAAGATTCTTCTTCATTCAATGTTTGACTGACAACATTGATCAGGCAGGATCATTATAACGATATCTAGGTTAGAAACCCCCCATCAAACTGGGGTGTGGGTCCCCCTATTCTCTCTACTAATGTTGAGTGTCACCCCCATCACATGAGAAAATAGGTCCTCTATCTTCTAAGTGTAACCCACCTAGCGCACTAGGGCATGTCTCATCTATCTGTAGAGTGGAACCCCCATCTTTGAGATCCAGCGGGTATGATTCTTCCACTAGAGATAGCACTCCCTCAGATTTAGAGTTTAATATTTACACATAAACTATTTTAGGATTTTATTTTGGAGATATTTATTCATTATGAAAGATTATGTGGTTGGAAACCCCCTTAACTCTTGAAATTACGTGGCAGTCCCCACGTACGCACAAACAACATTATCATTTTTAAATAAATGGAAAGGTAAGAAATTAAATTATATATTATATTTTAATAATGATAAATATGTAATTTATATCATATATATACATTAAATCCATCGTTAAAACCAGTTGTAAGATGAGGTGATGGAAAACTAATTACATCGGTTCATATAGTGGTAGTTTGCCGTATACACTAACAATGGTTTTATTTTCCATTTTATGGAAGAGAATTTAGATATAGGTTACTACATTTACATAATAGAATCTTGGTATATGTAACATACTAGTTCTATTAATTTATCATGGTTGAATAATATTTTAAGGAGGTATAAGGAAAAATAAAATGAAAATTCTTAATTAAGAGCCATACCTCTTCTTCAGGAAACCTCTTAGGGTTTACCCCAAAAGCTTTTCCAGATAAGTATTATGATAAAAAAAGGAATCTAATACATGGGAAGTGATGTTAATAAGGTATTTGGTCAAATATTAACTGAAATAAATGTTTCTTAAAGTGTGAAGAAAAGAGGATAATATGTGTCCTTTTATACAAGAGGGGAGGGGTACTCATGGAATATCTCAAAGTATTAAATTAATATAAATTAATTTTTATATCCAAATGGATAAATATTGATAATATTGGAATATAAGATAAATATTATTATAAATCCTCTCATACACTAAAAACTGGATAATTTTAGGTGATTTTTCTCTCTTAATTTTTTGCTTTAACCCGTGTACTCAACATCAGCGGTGCAACATGTGTGATACTTGATAATGGTTTGGGATGCTCTATGAGGGTACTAACTCTATGGGGATATCTCATAGAGTTAGTTTTATATATGGTGGGTCCACTTACATGGGATAGTTCTTCTCAAACATGGGTATCATAATGGAAGGAAGTTGAAATGGGAAGGCTGAGGTTCCTAGATGGAAGTTGAAATGGAAAGGTATCTTAGTATCTCTTGTGATAGGTTTTCCACAATTAGGGATAGGTCTTGAAACTAATTAGATCTCTATGTGCAATAGGTAATGTTAATGGTGTTACCTCAAGGATCATTTCATACCATGATGCACACTTCAAATTGCGATTATAGAGAGGATGTAAGAGTACTGAGTGACTAAGTTTTGGTTTAGCATCACTTTTCTACCCCATATAGATGGCCAGACAAAGTGAACTATTTTGGTTTTGGAGAACATGCTTCAGGATTTCATGTTAGACTTATTCCATAACTAGGAGGATTATATATCATTTATAGAGTTTTCATATCATTATAGATTCCACTACACCATCCGTGTATCACTATTTTAGGCCATGTATGGGAGAACCGAAAGGTTGCTATTGTACTGGTCAGAGCTAGTGGGAGAGAGAACCTGTGGGCCAAGAGTTATTTATAGCAATGTTTGTGAAGATTGTAGTTCATTCGTAGGTAGATGAGGACTACCTAGTAATTTTAGGAGTTATTTATGGACTAATGAAATTCACATTTTATGTTTGATTAGGACATTGTGTATTTTGAGAGATATCCCCTCATCGGAAATTGTGGGGATTTGGCCAGGATGACCAAATATTTTGGAGGTTTATATGCCCTTCTTCTAGTTTCTACACTTGGTTAGGGAGGTGGAATATCACTTGACCCTGTAACCATTTTTATACCAAGAATGTGATGTATTCTTCATGTTGTAGCTGAGGAGACATGTCCATGACTCATTGAACAATGTCGACTAGGGTGAGATGTACATCAAGGGTGGAGTTACCTCTTTGATGTTCCCAGAGGTGTTTGAGAACTGAGAGAAGAGGTTCCATTATGTTCAAATTGTTTCCTTGGATACATGGTTATTGAAAGAATGGGAACCCTTAGAAGAGCTCGTGGGAGTGGGAGACCCCAATGAGAGCTCCCTATCCTCACTTGGGAGCGGTTTTTCACTTTTCAGGATGAGAAAATTTAATGGTGGGGATAATGTAATGACCATTTTTTTTTCATTTAATACTTTGAAATTTTTATGTAATATTTTCAAATCTAGTTTCTAAGTCGGTGTCAAACTCTGGGACTCGTAGAGGATCAATATTGATATAATAAAAATATTAAATATATTATATCACGTATGAGTGGTTTTTCTGAAATAATGATATATCTCCCAAAGAAAATCCTCAAATGGGAAATCTAAGGACATGGTTGATTATAGAATTTGGGTTTTACCCTAGGCATGACCTAAGGTTCATCAGCATCATATGCTTTATGGAAGGAATCTGTGGGCGGTGCATTTAGTAAAATAAATAAACAATTTATTTATTTATTTTAAATACCAAAAAAACCCTCTATCTATAAATACCATGTTATGGAAAATACTCATGGTTTTCTATAGAAACTTGTGAGATTATAAATTAAGAAGAGGAGTTCCCTGTTGGAAACTGAGAGTGTGGATTGATGATGAATGATCGTGAGACTGTGAACTAGATGGAGAGTGCAATGAAATTATCTTATTTATCAATGAAAGTTTTTTCTTTACGAATGATCGATATATCATAGAGGTAAGAATCATTTTTTTATGTTTTAATCCCTTTTTTATTATTGAACATGGATTTTGGATCATCTATTTAATTTTCCATTGATTCTGTGAATTGCACGAACCTGATTAAATAGTGTTGAAGCCTAATTATCAATTTTATTCATTGTGCCAAGTTTCACCCCCTATTTCACCATATTATGATCATTGGACACAATTAAATCATCCAACAATATATTTACCTCATTCTTTTGTGTTTTCCCACTATTCATCGCATTCTTCTTTGTTGTCCCATGGGGTTATGATTTGACTTTGTTGGGATGGGTATGAGCACGACCAAACCCTCGTATTCCGAGTAGTTACATGAATGATGTATAGATTAATGGGTTCTATATGGATTTAGGTACAAAGTGGGATATGGGTGATGGATCTATGGATTTTGGATATTTATCAATGTTGGTATGCGCTATGGGAGGAATGAAGGCTTCACACAGGCGATCACACTTCTGAGTTTCATCCCTTGGATGCTGGAAATCGATGGTCGGTTGTGTTTTCTTTGATTTTTGGGAAATGCAATGGTCAAATAGGTGAGAATAGTAGTTGAAATGTTGGATCTCAGATCCAAATGAAGAAAATATATTTTTTTAAATTTTCCTGACCACAAAACATGTATCTCAAAGGAGCACACACCATTTAGTCCATGGATAAAACGATTTGGGTTTCATGTAGAGATAAATATCAGACACTATGTATAGAGTTATAAACATTGTGTGACCTGGTGCTAGAATATTTTCATGTAATTCGAGAGTAATCTATCATGAAAATGTACATGAACATAGGAACAACTAGAGTACACAGGCACAACTATGTACTCAGACATAGCCAGGGTACACTGGTACGACCTGTCTACATGGGCACGGTCAGGGAGAACACGAGAAATCCTTAGGTGGTAGAGACACATCATGTACCACCTATACATGTCATGTTGTATGAAATGGTTTCCCAAGTCCTATACAAGGTAGAACACACCCAATTTATGAGGTGAGGTTATACACCGTGTGACCCCATACACATGTTGTGTACTTCTCCCAAGAACTTATCCATATCACCTTCTTTGGAACTCAAATGTTGGACCATGAGTAGACTATCCTTAGTGTTTTTATACATATAATGAAATGGTAGCACTTATAGAGTACTTTTATAAATAACTTATGGTGTTTTAAGTGATATTCTTTTTCAACTAATGCTTGAACAATAATAGTGACCAAGCAGGATCATCAGAGAGATGTTAGCATTAAAAACCCCCAAGTCACATTAAGGTGTGGGCCCCCATGATATCTACTCAGGTCGACTATCACCACATCTCACCTATTTTATAAGTTCATGGATCCTTTATATTCCAAGTGGAACCCCCTTGATGAACTAGGTAAAGGGTCCTCTATCTACAAAGTGGAACACCCCATCTTTGAACTCCAACAGGAATGGGTCCTCCAAAAGAGTTTGTTGTCCCTTGGTTGTGGAGCATAGTGGCAAGGTATGGGATCTAAAAAATGACTATTGAGAGGTTAGGTGATATGATGGGGTAGGAAATTAATCTATCGTATTAGGGTGTGGGTCCCCATACTCTTTATATAGATAGAGTATATACTCCCTATACTACAGCAGGGTGTGGGTCCTCTCTCTACGGAGTGGAAATCCTCCATAATTAAGCTCTGGTAGTGAGATGGTACTCCATGGTAGTGAGTTCTACCTTGTATATGGAGTGTAGTAGTAAGGAATGGGTCCCTTCACTTGTATTTTTATACAGTTTCATGTGATGCTAGGCATCAGATATGGACTTTAGTGTTGCAGGTGGGCTCTTTGTTCTTAGCTAGGTTGTAGAGATAGATATACCATTTATATATTTTTTTAGGCTTATTTTTGAGCATATCTAGGTTATTAATATGGTTGTTGTATCATATTCAGATCAAAATTCCCTTGTGGTGTTGAGCATACTTCTGTATATTGATTTTTTTTGTGTTTGGTGATTTAGAGGTTCCCTACTGGGTATGTTTATACTCACCAATGCATGGGATTTTCCCAAACATACCATGTATTATATAGATGGGAGGAAGATCAATGGTGAAATTGGTGGATCATATTAGTACATAGATACATTGACCATATTTGGTGGTAGGATTTGTTGATGAGGAGATGGGATATCTTCAGATTTCACTTTTTCCAATTGTTGTATGGTTGGGAATTTATCTCTGGTTGGGAATATATTTTTCCCATTTAGGAATTGATTTTTTTATTTTCATATTCTGACATATTCCCAGGATTTTATTTCTTGCATTTTTATACTCTAGATGTTGCAGTGTTTTATTATTCTTCAATACCTTTTCCTGGAGATGATTATGTGAATGTGTACCAGTACTTAAGGAAAAGGCATCCCATTTTATTTTATGCCTTCTCAGTGATTTTAACTATCCCTTGGCTTATTAGAGTTAGGATTGGGGTGTCACACTCAGATTATGATTAGCTAGGAAGACACTGGTATGTTGGATAATGAGAGAGTAGTATCATAGGTAGTTTCTCCTCAGGTCGATGTTGGATTTAAACCCATGTTGAGGATTGGTTTGGGAATTATAGAAATGGTGTTGTAGTTTTTCGAGTGAGGATTTATGGAAAATAAATGCAGTGTTGGTGTGAGGGATGTTATATCCATTCTCCAAGACTCTAAATACCTATTTTTCAACTTGACACATCGAGACATTGGTTGAGGGAAAAAAATTAAAGGCATCATATATGATTAATTCCTTTGATTGTCCAACTAGAGTCAACTCCTCATATCTTTTCTTTGACTATGGTATATATTTATAATTATCAATACACCTTTGTGATGATATCTAGTTATTATTTCAATTCTGTTTTGAGACAAATAATTTTTGAGTGATTGAGGCATCAATTCAGGGACCCACTCATGAGGTGTTTCCTCCAGGATGTAATAAATTATTGCTATCACCTATTGAGAAGCAATTGGACCAACCTACAATGTTCTAAGAAGATGATCATCTTCATGTTGAGTAGTTGATGGATCCTACAAGAGAGTAAAATGGTACATTAAGGCTAGGAATGTGGTAAAAGTTCCATCAATAAATAATTCTCAGGTTTTATGGAGATCTAGACCCTTGTATAGTGTAGATTTTCTCAAGGTAGTAATTTGGATTTTCAAGATTGTGCAGACCCTGACTGATCAGATGGTTGTGCTTGAAACTAGTTTTCTTCACAGATTAGCAGCTGGTTCCATTAGTACCAACATATTTCTCTCCTATACTGATTTTAATTTCTGTGTTTTAGAGATAGAGATCTTCTAGGTTTTATGGTGAGACAAACCCCCTTATGAGGTGGTCGAGGACTGGCCCAGGACTATGGTGTGAAATTCTCACTTAGATATTTCCCCTCTTGGTGGTGATCCCAACAACAAGACTTCTCTAGGGTGATGTGGTGATTCAGTAGAGCCCTGTGTTGGTGATGCTTGATATGGATTTGGACATGCAAGGAAGAGGGACACTTTCCCCACTGAAATGTGTTCATATAATAAGATCCAAAACTGGGAAAGTAATTTAGTACCGTCCAAAGAGGATATTTTTGAGGTGTGGTGGATGAGTTCCTTTTACTTGTATGTTTAAGGTTGTTTTAATGTTCTAAGGTGTTAGACCAAGCCCTGGTTAAGGAGGATAGGTGTGAAAGGGGAAACATGGATTCAAATAGTAGAGGCATGTGACCCTAAGGATATGAGTGTTATCGAGGTATGACCAGTTCATTTTATACTCTAGATGTAGTTTTGGTATGTGGTCTCAAGACACATGAACATGTACATATCCCCTATTCGAGGCCTAATGATACCGTTGTATAGGAGGATGAAATTTATTCCTTATCAGTTAGCTAGTATGACCCTTAGAGTAGTGGATGTTATGATATTTCTATTCCTGTGATGTAGGAGAGGTATGTGGAAATCTTCCCTAAGGATGTTCCAAGTTAACTTTCCCATCGAGAGTTTTGTTTCTACATGGAATTTCACTAGGTATGGATTGATATTTTCACTATAATATCATATGATCCCATTTATTTGTAAGACCTTGAGGTGTGTTTAGAGGAATTTGTGGTGAAGGGGTATGTTAGACCAAGTGTGTTCTCCCGACCATGCCATATTTGTTCATCTAGGAGGAAGAAAAGAGATTGAACTTTGGTGTGGACTGAAGTCACCTGAACTAGGTAACACAAGAAGGGGTATCTTCTTGATTGAATCAGTGAATTCTTCAACTAGTGGTTAAGGTTTAAGGAGTTCTTAGATTTTTATGTTAATATAGGTCATGACTAACACCTAGTGAGAGATTAGGATGTACTGAGCATGGATAACTAGAGATGTTGTGGTTGATTTTAAATCTCTGTGGTACCATTCGGTGTGTTATATGCCCCTGAAAAGTTTTTTATAATTACAAACCAGATCCTTAACTTCACTTGGATTGGTTTGCAGTAGTCTTCTGAGGTGAAATCCTTGTGTAATCAACATTAGCGGAGGATCACAAAAGACACTTAAGGATGGTTCAGGATGTAATTTGAGGGTACCATTTATATAGGGAGATCTGATAGAGTCTTTTATGGATTCAAGAGGTCCAATTACCTAAGATATGTCTCCTCAGACATGGGTGTGACAGTGTACCCAACAATGTTTGTGGTTATTCTAGCTTGAGGGAAACCCAAAGGCATGGTAATGACATCATAATCTCAAAATAAAGTTTTTTTTGATATTGTTAAGTGAGGTAATGGATTAGTTGATCACTTTGTAGTTGATAATTTAGGATAAGGATGGTGTAGTATACCTCCAGTCGATTTTTATTACCCCACCACATCTATAGATATCAGGTAGGCTTGACTTAGAGATACCGATTGTGAGATCCTTTATAACCAGCTATCCACAAGCTCTGGGCCTAATGGATTTTTTGAAGGTGGGGAGCATGTCATCCTTGTTTGAGGATGGATGATGACACTATTCATACTGAAAGAGGAGGTGTCGAGGAGGTTATTTTACCTTGGTAGAACATCTAGGAGAGGTAAGGATATATTAGGACCCTATGGAATTTTATTGGGCAGACAATGATGTCATTGCATGTTGCTGAGTTTAGTTCTTGATGTCTCACCCATTTATAGGGGAAGGCCAAAGTGCCCAGATAAAATTGGGAATGGGATGGAATATTTATAGTTATTATGATGGGGTTTCCAAAATTAGTTTGAGGTCATGATACTATATGAGTGATCATAGAATGGCTCACCACTTTATCCCATTTCATAATCACTAGATAATAGATCTTAATAAAGATTTTGGGATGCCTATGAATGTAGGAGGTAGTTCAGTTTCATGGTGTTCCCTCAATGATCTTTCCAGACCATGATGTATACTTTACATTGTGATTATGGAGAGGATGAAAGAGTCCCATGAGACTTAGTGGTGGTTGAGAATGACTTTTCTACCCCATAAAGATGTTTAGATAAAGAAGACCATTCAGGTTTTGGATAACATTCTTTTGGATTTCATGTTATCTTCAATCTATAGATGAGAGTATCATATACCATCAGTGTAGTTTATGTATCATAATAGATACCACTCCACCATAAATGTATCACCATTTGAGGCCATGTATGAGAGACACTTCAGGTCACTAATGTATTGGTTTGAGCCTGAGGGAGACAAGTCTTGGGGGCTTAGAGTTGGTGCTAGTGATGGTTGTACGAGGTTTAGTTCATCCATAGGTAGATGAGGACTGCCCTTTAATGTTAGGAGTTATTTGTGGACAGATGAAATTAACTTTCAGAGTTTTATGAGGAGATCATGTGTTTAGATAGATCTCCCCTCATCGAGGATTAAATGGATTTAGGTAGGACGATAGGCTATCTATGAGGTTTATAGTCCCTTCATCCAGTTACTGCATTGGGTTAGAAAGGTGGTGCATCGATTGACCCTATGACAATATTTAGACGAGGCACATGATGTATTTCACATGTCATAGCTGAGGAAACATGTACACAACTTGTTGCTTGTTGTTGATTAGGTTGAGATGGACATTGATGGTGGAGATGCCTTTTTGAGGTTCCCAATGGAGTTTGAGAACTGATAGGAGAATACACATTGTGGGAAAGTGTTTCCCTTGGGTGTATGATTTTTACACTATGGGAACCCTTAGGAGAGCTCATGGTAGTGGCAGACCCCGATGAAAGCTCAGTATCCTCACTTCTGAGTGAGTTTTCACTATTCAAGTTGAAAATCCTTGAAAGTGGGGAGAATATAACAACTTTGTTTATTCCCTATAATAACTTGAAATATTTTAAGTAATATTTTCAAATTGAAGCATGGAGTCAACTTATAATTTCAAGTCTTATAGAGACCCGATATTGATATAATAAAAATATTAAATATATTATATCATGCATGAGTAGTTTTTTAGAAATAATGGAAAAACAATAAAAAAAACTCAAATGGGAAATATGAGGCCATTTATGTTTTTGAAATGTGGGGTTTAACCTTGGTGAAACCTAATATTTTTTAGCATTAAACATTTCCTGTAAGGCATCCATTGGTGGTGCATTTAGAAAAATAAATAATTTTTTTAAATATTTTAAATTCCAAAACCTAAAAATATCTCTATAAATACCATGTTATTTAAAATATCAAAAGTCAGTCACGTAATCCTAGGATATTAGAGATCAATAGGATGATAGCATCATCCCAAACTGGGGGAATGGATCAACAATAAACAATTTTAGGATTGCTATATAGAAGATGAGTGTAGTAAAATTAACTTCTTCATCATTAGAGAATGAATTATTCACCAATTATTGATCCATCATTGAGGTATAGCTCATTAATTTATGGTTTTTACCCTTGTTGATTATTGATCATGTATTTTGGATTATCTATTTAATTAACCTTCAATCCCACAAATTGTATAAACCAAATTAAATATAGTTGAAGCCCAATTATCAATTTTTTTTCATTGTTCCATGATTCAACCATTCTTTCCCCATATTATGATCATTGTTCATCATATCATCATCCAATGAGGTATTTCCCTTGTTCTTATGCTTTCCCCCCCACTTTTCATCATTTTCTTCACTCTTGGCCCATTAAGTCGTGGTTTGACATTATCGGGGAGGCTTCAATATCAATCGAAACACCAAATTTATGGAGATTATGTAAAAATATATAAATAGATAGGTTGTAGATTGATAAAGTTATAAAGTGTGATTTGGGTTATGGATCCATGGATTTGAGATCTGGAGAGGTGACAAGATACACTATGGTAGGTCTGGCAGCTTCGCACAGGTGATCGATCTTCTTATTTCGAACCACATGAGGCTAAGAATCAATGGTTGGTGATGTTGCCTTTAATTTAGGGGAAATTGTGTAGTCAAATAAGAATGAATGGTAGTAAATTTTTGAAAATATTAGATCAACATGAAGAAAATAGGTTTCTATAAATTTCCTAGCTACACACCGTATCTCCCAGAGGAATGCACGTCGTGTACTCCCCTGACTGTGGTAGCTAGGGTTTCAAGAGGAGATAAATACTACATGACATTTGTGGCCTTATATACACCATGTGACCTAGTGTTGGTGACTCATTGTTTAATCTAGGAGTACATGTGAATGAACATGACCTAGAATATGGGTAGGGCTAGAGTACAGAGGCACACATGTGTTCTAAAATATGGCCAAGGTACAAGGGCATGACCAGTGTACACGGGCATGGGCTGAGAGAACACGGGCTGGCCTAGAGTGGCCGATATATGGTGTGTACCACCTGTACATTTCATGTAGTATGAAATGGATTCCCAAGTCGTTTACAAGGGAAACCAATCCTAGGAGAATAGGCAAGGTGACACACCTTGTGACCCAAGTACACATCGTGTACTTCTCCTACGAACTTATACCTTCTATATATCCTTCTTTGTAACTCGAATACTATCAAAAAAGTATCCTATCTTGATAATATTTAAGTATGTAATGTGATGATAGTCCTCATAATGGATTTTTAGTTATAATGTGTGGTGTTTCAAGCGTGGAACTTCTTTAGTTGAAACTTAACTGATAACAGTGATTGGAGAGGACCATCAGAGATATATCGGGGTTGGAAAACCCCCTTTCACAGAAAGGTGGAGTCCCCCCATGATCTCTACTCATATTGAGTTGAACCCCCTATCAAACCAGGGTGCAGGTCCACTATCTTTTGAGTGACACCCCTAACATACTAGGGTGGGTGTAGGTCCTCCATTGGTGTTAGTGATTCCTTGGCTATGGAGTGTAGTTGCAAGGTGTGGGATCTCTACATAATAAATTTTCAAATAGATGGCCCCCAGTATTTCAGTTTGTGTTATCACCCTTTTTTTCTTTCAGTTTTGAGTTCATGAGTCATGGACTTATTAGATGTGACATGTTTTCCTTTTTACTAAAACCATATTAATTTTATTCTTATAACATCCCCAAAAAGATAACCTTAATCATAAAAGATAATATAAATCATGAATATTATAAATACCAGTAAACTAATTTAAAGTGCATTATTCCTCAAACAATACATCATATTTAACCTAACAAATTTTTTCCCAAAATGTCATTAATCACATTAAAATCACATCACTTAAAACCTCAATAGGGGTGTCTAAGACTTTGAACTTATGATCAACCTTAAAATAATAACCCAATTATGGTATCCATAACTCTTAAGTTTACCTCACATGAAAAAATCCTAATATACAAACTTATCTAAACCTTTTTTATACCATCTATAAGTACTTGGCCTTAAACAATACATATTATAGTGTATTTAGATAATAATTCACTTTCTTGATTCCCAATGATATTTTTGTTTTATATTTATATAGAATAAGGTTATAACCCTTACATAAATAAATATTACATCCTGAAAAACCAAGAAAAGAGAACAATACACAAAAATAAAAAAATGGTGACTTAGTATGAAATGATGTGTGAGAAATAGTGAGAGAAAATGATTTAATAAAGAAAATTGAACTACTTTTAAGTAGAAAGAATATTGTAAAAGTAATTGAGAATATAGGGACTGGAGGCCATCATGGACATCAAAATATTATTTATCAACCTACACTAGTATTGTAGTGAAGGTTACAACCTAAGGGAAGTAGGTTGAAAGTTCTAGTAATTTATTATATCTAAACTTATGAAAACAACATGGAATTCATTGATATTTTGAATAAATAAGTGTATAATTTAAAGTATAAGTATTAGGTGGTGTGTGAGTGTTGTTCATAGTGTTAAAAAATGGTATTAATATGTTTGAAAAAAATAATGTTTCTATTTTTAATGATACTAGGGAAAACAAGTCAATGCATCCTGTTTTAGATGTAATTTTATTCTTTAAATGTGAACTCTAATGAACCAAACCAACACCTAAAAGTGTAGCTAAACCTCTCGAGTATTGACACGTTGATGTTGCAGTAGACTCCCCTATGTTAAGTGAGAGTGCTAAAATAATAAGAACATAAAGAATAATGATTTTTTCTTTATCAAGGTGACTTTTTCACATTCCTAGGTGTGTTTGCAAAAAAATTCATTCACCTAAAAAATAACTCAAAATTTTTAGATGAATGAAATGAAATAAAATTTTGGATTGAATCTTTATCCCTCGATACATTGACTCAACTCAGGAAGAACTCATCAAGAAGCAACTTGAAATGATAAACTATAAGAACTCAAACTTCATCTCTCGATTCTTGATTGAACTCAATCAATAACCAATTAAATATTATTTTGAATTGAATAAATAATTTCATTACAAAAGAAATGATGAATAAGGAAAAAGAAAACTAGAATATGAACTTGAATTCCAAAATTAAAACTACTCAATAAGCATGCTTGAATGTATATGGAATAACAGTTTTTAGCACATATTTGGTAGAAGGAACCAAAGAAAATTAAATGAAAACTATGGGAGAAGAACTTCTATTAGATTTCAGCTCAAAATCCCTTATATATTACTTAACTCTAGGTTGAAATTTAGGTTCATAGCTCCCCAGTTAGTTATCAATGGGTTCACAGAAGTAAGGTCTCCAATTTTCTAGAATTCCCCGAATTCTTGAATTAATTGGATTTCTCCTCTTTTAATTAGCCTTTTCACTGTCTTATTCTACCCCATGTTTCATCTTTCCATTTTCAAATCATACATGATCACCTACAAAATAATATTTAGAAGCTATTAAGTAATTTAATATCAAACAACCATTTCACTAAAAATTATTTTCCTACTTAGGCACATTAAATCTATAATAATTTCAACAAACATTTTCAAAAACAATTCAAAAAATCATTTATCAAATGAATTTTTTAAAGAAAATACACATTCATTCCAAAAAATTAATTAAACCATGGTACATTCATCCATTGGAATCTCTCTACTGTTTCATTTTCAAATATAATTTCAAAAATATAATTTCCAAACAAGGACATAGTCAAGAACGAAAAATGTTTACAAGATATATAATTCATGAAAATAGGAAAAATTTGGCACAATATAATTAGGCTTCAAAAAAAATTTCAAATATTATTAAATTTGTAGTGAAAAAAAATAAAACACATATATCAATTCAATTAGATCCCAATTTCAATTAAAATATACCCATAAAATAATGTAAATGAATTTGAAAACAATATCAAATAATGTCTACATCAAATTACTCCACATGTTAGCATTGCTTAACCTCAAGAAATCATTTTATCAAATTTAGTCAATGAAAATAATTATAAATACTCAAAAGGTATTTTTCCACTAGGATTATATTTTCAAAAATATTTTTCCCCAGGGACTCTTCCAAGTAGTAAAAGGAATATGTTCATCTTAAAATAAGATTTTTGATCAAAAGTTGGTTTTGGTTTTACAAAAATGATTGATATTGAAAATTTTCGAAAAGTATAAATAGTCATAAATTTTCATTTAACTAGGACTTAAAAAATTATCTTTACCTTTATGTGAACTAACTCACTTAATTAACAATTTCTCTTTGTTTAATAGATATGTTCTTAGAGAAATGTCAATTGGATTTTCAAAATTAAAGGAATTCATGGAACCATTTGTCAATGGTGATAGTGCTCAACTAGATGAATTTAAATATCTTTAAAACCTTAAATTCATTCATTCTGAGAAAAGTGAGGCACAAATGAGAGAAGAAATAGATAGTCCAAAAATACATCTAAAAATAATAAAATTATAGTAGTGATCCAAGATCGAGATAATAATTTGGAGTTGAATCACGAGAGAATAATTCTCTCTTATTTATTTCATTTTCTTATTTATGTTATGTTGAAATACATCTATTTTATTATTATAGACATGATCAGATAAAATATTCTAATGGGAAATTAAATTGTTCGGCTTTTCATCTTTTTCTTTATTTATTTTCCTAATATTTTTAAATTAGATTTCTTTTCTCCAAAAGAACACGTGGAAGCTTGATATTTTAAAAATATCTTCAATATTTTATACAAATTAATGAATTTAAGGGTTAAAAGATCTTTAAATTCATCCTATTGATCACTATTACCATTGGAAAATAGTTTTGTGACTTACTTCAATTTTGAAAATATAAATGAAACTTCTTTGACAATTAATCAATTATACAACCAATAATTGTTATTTACCATATCTTCTTCATTATTTTTATCATTCTCTTGCTGCTTAAAACTCAATATTTTTATTTCTTGAATTATTAAATTTCAAATAATTTCAATATAAAAAGTACAAGCTTAAAATTAATATTTTCAGAGATGAATGGAAATAAAATAATAAGAAAATATGGGTAGATAGAATTAATTAATTAAAAAAATAAAAAAAAATAAAAGTAAATATGAAGGATTACTAAATTTCACTAAAAAAATACTGAAAAGAAATTATTTGAAAATTAAGACATATTTAATTAATTAAATCAATAAAAATGTGATTAGAAGTACGTGAAAAAACACCTCATTCGAAAATTAATTCAAATTTTTCCATACATAAGCATTGAATGTCCTCAAGCAATTATTAGTCAATTTATAAGAGAAATAATAAATATGAAAATTTTACAATTGTAATTAGAGAAGAACTGATTAATGTAAAATGGGTTTCCCCCATGAATCCTTTTAAGTATAAAGTATTAATACCCACTCAAAATAAAGCAGTCAAGTAAAATATTTGATTACTATTATATGAAAATGATCGATTTGTAAAAAAAAATTGAATTGAATTAAAAAAACATAAACGTGCATTTAAATAAGACTTACAAACTTCTCTTTACCTATGGCTAAGCAGACAAACATAAATTATAGCTAAAATAATTAGAAGAAAACTAAATGGATGAGTATATTTAATAAATTCATGGGAAATAATCAACTCATCAAACAATTTTGGCTTAAATAATAAAATAATGAAAGAATAAAGTAAAGTTTTTATAAAGGATTGTGATTTTCATTTCAGAGCTCATGTAAATTAATGTCTTATAAATTTTATTCAATAAAAAAATTTCAATTCAATGATAGTTGTATAACATTATATTAAAATATGACCAAGAAAAATTATTTCAAGAGGAAAGAAAATGATTTACTCAATTAAATTCATGGGGTAATAAATTTATAAACTCTTTTAAATGGAATCACAACTTTATAAATTAATAAAATTTTGGTCCATTAAAAATGAAAATAAGAACTTTAAAAACTCAAAATTTTGAAATTTATTTACATTTTTATGATATTACATTGGAACACATTTTAGAACATTAAAATACCCCTCCTCACAGTTAAAATCCAACAATCTCACTATTTTTGAATGAAAAAGAGGGGGAAAGCAATTTTATCTTGTAAATTCAAAATAATACTCAATTTATCAATAAATGATTTATGTCTAAGGGTCACAGTTGATTAAAATATATTTTTTCCACAAACTCATAGGAATTTTCCTAAAAATATATAAATTTAGATAGGAATTTCATTAAATTAAAATGACCAAACACACATATTATTTAATCAATCAAGTGTAATTTATAACAAATAAGAAATTTAATTAAGAAAATTGACAAAAAAATCAATGTGCTAAGGAATATTTCATTTAATTTCCAAAAATTTTCTGAATAACACAAAAATTCAAGAAATTCACCAAATAATTTTAAAAAAATCAACCACATATGTTTTTAAAACAACCAGGGAGTCCCCCCCAACTTAAGAAAATAATAAAAAAACAATGTATATGAAAAAACATAAACTCCCTTGGTTGTATAACTTTACTTTTTAAAATTCATTCAAATATTGTCCCCATACAATCCTTGAGTGATTTTTTTAGAGAAAAAGTTAAGGGAAGTGAACCTGGTATGCTTAAGCTTCTAGCTTCTCTTAGCACTGAGAAACATAAGATGATTCAGCCACAGTAACTCCATACCTCCTCATAGTCCAAAAACTAACCATAATATCATTCAAACAATTTTAAAAAAATAATAATTTTAAATTAAAGAGAAAATAATTGATAAAAAATAATATAATAATCAATTATTTTTATTTATAAACAAAAAAATGTAATATGAGTTGACTCCCATGAAGCACTGAGTTTAAAGTCCTCAATTAGACTTAGTGTAACATCTTATCTCTGGAATAAAAATGATATCCAAACACTTTGACTATCCCTTATCATAATGTTTAACTATCTAAACATTAACCATTAATGGTATATTCTCATATCCAAATAATTCTAAAGCTCCATTCACAAGCACTTTCATGATAATAAAGGGTCCATTCCATTTGGTTTTATGTTTACCAGGAAATGATTTTAATCTGTAATTAAAAATTAATAACCTCTAACCAACTTTAAAATTCCTATTTTTAATTATGCATTCATGAAAATATTTATTTATTTATTTAAAATTATAGCATTCTCATAATACTCTCTTCAAAATTATTCCATTTTACTCAAATCTAACAAAATACTCTCTCCATCAGAATTGAAATCATTATTGAGGGATTTTACTACCCATAATGATTTATTATGGATCTCTATAGGAAAATAAAATATCTTACCAATGAGAATTCTATGAGAATACATACCTATGAGAGTTTTATAATCTGTCCTATAGGACCATAATTCCTTATCTAACTTTAAAGGCCACCCCTTTATTGAATTACTCACGGGTTTTTCCATAACATGTTCAATTATATATTTGATATTTATTCATGTCCAATAGAAAGAGGGTGATAAGTGGTACCAATTTTATGAATAAAACCATATTATTCCATTAATTATTTTAATTTAAAGTTTTTAAAATGTATAGAAATACCTAGGATAAAATCTTTCCACACACCAAATCTGGAGAAGATATTCCGTATGATGAAATTAACAACACTACTAGTATGATTATTTAGAAGCGCAATTGCCTCAACCCTCTTTGAGATACAATCAACATGAATAAGGATGTACTCATTACCATACAATTATGGAAATTTTCCCTTGAAATATAACCCCCAAACATAAAAAATTTTATCTACTAGAATATATTTCTCTGGAAATTGTTGTTTTCTGCCCATATTCGTCATTATTTGACATTTATCATAGATTATTATTAGACTTCTTGTATACTTAAATGAGGTATTCCAGTAAAAATATGATTGGAGTACCTTTGGGAAGTCCTCTCCCCCCATGGAGTCCACCCCATAGAGAAGAGTGAGAACTCTCTAAAATAACAAACATTTCTTCCTAGAGAACACACCACTTGAGTATCCCATCACCAAACATCAAAAAATAAATAAATAAAGGGATCATCACAAAAGTAGTACTTAATCTTAGTAATGAAATTATTCCTTTGATTTTGTATAAGTCCTTTTTGAATGAAACCTATAGTGAAGGAAGAGGATTTAGCTCTAAAGTGGGTTCTTCTTGACTAAAAGGTAGAAATTTGATCCTAAGAGGTCCAAGGTATTTAATATATTTCCTAAAAAACTAATGATATATAAAAAAACCCTTAGAATTACTACAATCCAAAGAAGAAAAATCCATGTAATCAATTTCTAGTTTTGGTTTTAAAACATTTAATATGGAAAATTTATCTATATTTTCCAAAAATTAACCCAAATAAGAATCTCTTAGCTCTATATCAATACTTGAACAAATGACCATTAAAGTTTAAGATTGTGTGGTGTTATTATTTGTTTCATCAATCCTGTTTAAAAAATATTACTCATCATCATCCAAAGGGTCTTTAGATTCATGAAAAATATCACATGAACAATTTCCAAATTGAGTTGATACTTTTGATTTCACAAAAAAAATAGTTCTTTACTTTTCTATCCCGGATTGAAAATAAATTTACCATTATCCCCATTAATTTTAGATCCTCCCATGGAAAATAAGGCCCTAAACAGAATGATATAGACTTCTTTTTCACACTCTATATCAAGTATAAGGAAATCAATAGGTAAAAATAGTTTCTCAACCTCAACTATCATATCATGAAATCTTCCTATAGTGTGGGTAATTGATAATCATACAAATTAAAATACACCGTTATTGGAAAAAGTATCTCCCAATTTTAACTTCATAAAACAATGAGTGGATAATAAGTTTTAAACTAGCCCCAAGGTCATAAAGATAGTTTACCTAACCACTATTTCTAAAAATAACAAATAATAACAAAACTACTAGGATCATTGAGCTTATAAGGTATCCTATTATGGACTATATCACTACACTCCTTAGTTAAACTCTAAGTATAAAACTCCTCAAGGGTTTTACTATTTTAAATAAAATTTTAATGATTTACTCAATTATATTCACGGGGTAATAAAGGAATAACCTCTTCAGAATGGCATCAAAAATTTTGAAATTAAGAAAACTTTTAATCCAGTGAAAATGAAAATAAAAACTTTAAAAACTAATTTTTTTGAAAGAATTTAACATTTTTTATGATATTACATTGTAACATAGTTTAGAACATTAAAAGACCCCTCCCTAAACTTAAAATCCAACAATATTCCCATTTTGAATGAAAAATAGGGGAAATAATTTTAGAGTGTAAAATTAAAAGAAAAATCAATTTATTAGTGGATGATTCTTGTTTAAGGGTCACAATTAATTCAAATATAATGTTTTACACAAACTCTTAATACTTTTCCTAAAAATATATAAATTTAGATAGTATATGCATTAACTTCAAATGACACAACACATAAATTGTTTCACCATGCAAGTTTAGATTGTAACAAATAAAAAATTTAATTAAGAAAATTGAAAGAAAATTCATTATTCTAATCAATATTTCATTTACTTGACAATTTTTTTAGAATTACTCAAAAATTAAATAAATTCACCAAGAAATTCAAAAAAAAAATTCAACCACATAGCTTTTTTAAAACTACCAGGGAGCCCCCCTCCCACTTAATTTTGTGAAATATAAAGCAATGAATAAGAAAAATAATGTATAGGAAAATAACATAAACTCCCCTAGTTGTATAATCTTTACTCAGTAAAATTCCTTCAAATATAGTCCCCATCAAAGCCTTGAGTGATGTATTTATAGAAAAAGTTAATGGAAGTGAACCTAGTTTGCTTATGATTCTAGCTTCTCTTATAAATGATTAACATAATAAGATTCAGCCACAATGACTCCATACCTCCTCAATATACAAAAACCAAACATAATATAATTCAAACATTTGGAAAAAGAGTATAATTTTCAATGAAATAAAAAACAATTAAGAAAAAATAATATAGTAATCAATTTTTTTATTGAGAAAAAAAATCAAAAAGGACTATGGGTTGACTCCCATGAAACACTGAGTTTAAAGTCCTCAATTAGACTTAGTGGAAAGTATTATCTATAGAATAGAAATGATATACAACCCCTTTGATTTTCCCTCAAATTAATGTTTAAATCTTTGACCATTAACCAATAATGGTCTATTATCATCTCCAAATAATTCTAAAGCTCCATTCACAAGAACTTTCAAGATAGTAAAGGGTCCATAACATTTGTTTTTGAGTTTCCTAAGAAACAATTTCAATATGGAATTAAATATTAAGACCCTATAACCAACTTTGAAATGCCTATTTTGAATTATAGAGTTGTGGAAATATTTATTTCTTTCCTTAAAATTATAGAATTCTCATAATATTCTCTTCTAAATTCTTCTAGTTTACTTAACTCTAACAAAATCCTCTCTCCAGTATATTTGAAATCATTTTTTAGGGATTTTACTACCCATAATGATTTATTATGGATATCTACGAGAAAATAAAATGTCTTACCAATGAGAAGTCTATAAGGATACATACTAATGAGAGTTTTATAAGCTATCATATAGGACCATAATTACTTATATAAATTTAAATACCAGCCATTTCTTTAATTCCTTATCATTTTTCCATAATATCTTTCAATTCTCTATTTGATATTTATTCATATTCACTTGAAAGTGGGTAATAGGTTGTACCATTTTTATGAATAAAACTATATTATTCCATTCATGTCCACTTGAAAGTGGGTGATATGTGGTATCCGTTTCATCTTCTAGAATCTATTTCTATGGAAACTCTTATTTCCTACCCACATTCCCCATACTTTTTAAATTATCATAGATTATTATTAGGATTCTTTCATCCTTAAATGAGTTAGTCTAGTAAAAATATGATTGGAGGAACTTTGGGGTAGTCCTCTCTCCCCCAAGTGTCCAACCCATTGATAAGAGTAAGAAGTCTCTAAAATAGTAAACATTTCTTCCTCGAGAATACACCACTCAAGTATCCCATCACCACACCTACAAAAAAAGAAAGGGATCATCCCAAAAATAGTAATTAATCTCAATAATGAATTTATTTCTTTGATTATGTGTATGTTCTTTTGTAATTACACCTACAATGAAAAATTTGTAAAAATATGCAAACCAAGAAGATTGTTTCACAGATGTAGCAAAAAATTGTTCATTAAGAAAAAATGTATTATCTTGTCTTACTAGTTTGAATTGTGGTTGTCGGTAACCTAGATAAGTGGAAAGGTACCAGCTTTTTAGCACCTATCTTATCCTTAATGTCTAAATCAAACTCTTCAAACATAAAATTCCACTTCATAAGTCTTGGTTTTTATTTATTTTTAACCAAAATATATTTTAAAGTAGAATGTTTTATGAAAATTATGACCTTCCAAAATATGTGGTATTTATTAAACATATCTAAGTCAAACATGAAAATAGTCAACTCTTTATCAGTAGTAAAATAATTTTTCTAGGAATCATCAAGAAATATTTTGGCATAGTAAATCACATTTAACCTCTTCTCTAAGATTTTTCCAAAACACTACCCCTACTTCCCAATCACTTTCATCACACATAACTTAGAATAGCAGTTTCCAATCATGGTTAGTGATTATTGGAAATGATGTGAATTTTTATTTTAATATTTTAAATGATTCTAGTCAATTTTCATCAATCAAAAAAGGAATATCCTTGAATAATGGTGAGTAACGTGTCCTAACAATTTTAGAAAATTGTTTGATAAATTTCTAAAAAAAACCGGAATGTTTTAGGAATCTTCGAATGCCTTTTAGATTTATAGCATTTGGAAGCTTTTGAATTAATTAAATATTAGTATTTTCAAATTCAGTTCCCCTCTTAGAAACTTTATGGCCTAATAAAATTCCTTTTATAACCATGAATTGAAATTTCTACCAATTTAATACTAGTTTTGTCTCCTCACACCATTTTAAAGAAGTTTACAAATTTTCTAGACAACCCTCAAAACAAAAACCAATAATATAAAATCAATCAATGAACAATTATATAATTCTATCAATCATATGTAAAAATATAGCGATCTTACACCTATGAAAGGTGGCAGGATTAATACATGGGCCAAAGGACATCCTCTTGTAAGAAAATTTCTTAAATAGACAAGGGAATGTGGTCATACCCTGGTCTTCTAGGGATATGGTAATCTGGTTGTAACCAGGATATCCATCCAAAAAATAGAAAAAATTATTTCTATCTAACCTTTCAAGCATTTAACCTACAATCGAATTGGAAAATTTTCTTCTCTTGTGATAGAGTTAATATTTATAAATTCAATACAAACCTTTCACTTTGTATCTTTCCTACCTAGAATTTGTTTATTTTTCTCATTAGTTACCACTATGAATTCCCCATTGAAAGAGAAAACTTGTACCAGACTTACCCATGTATTGTCAAAGATAGTAAAAAATATTCCAACATTAAGTAACTTAATGAATTCTTATCTAACTATCTATTTCATGTTTGAATTTAATATTATTTGTGATTCTACTCTAGGTTTTTGAATAGGTTTCATTTTTATTTTATGGATGAACAAATATGGACATATTCCCTTAATATAATCTGTAGAACATCTAATAATTTTTTTTACTTCCTCAGAATAGAAAAAAAACTCTCTTTTTGTCTCACATTTAACTTTGTTGAGATTATATCTTGAAGGGTATAATTTTTACCCAGAATATAATATATGAGATTTTAAAGAAGAGGAATATACTATAAAGTGGGTTATTATTGACTAGAAGGTAGGATTTAACTCTAAACATGCTTTTCATTTATAAAAAAGAGATCTTTTCTTTTCTCTCCTAGATTGAAAATCAATTTACCATTATCCACATTAATTATAGCTCCTCCAGTAGCAAGAAAGGTCCTAGAAATAATTATAGGGAATTCTCTGTCACACTCCATATCAAGAATAAGGAAATAAACAGGTAAAAAAAGTTTCTCAACCCCAACTATCATATCATCAACTCTTCCTATAGGGTGGGTAATAGAGAAGCATGCTAATTACAAAACATCATTATTGGGAAAAAGATATCCCAATTTTAACTGCATAAACAATGAGTGGGGAATAATTGTGATACTACCCCAAGGTCACAAAGACAATTTACCTAACCATTATTTCCAAAATAACACAAAATAACAAAACTACTAGGATCTTTGAGCTTATATGGTATCCTATTATGGACTAAAACACTACACTCCTCTGTTAAACTATAAGTTTCAAACTCCTCAAGGGTTTTATTTCTTGAAATAATTTTTTTAAGAATTTTCAAATATGAAGGAACCTAGATAAAATCTTTTAAAAAATGGATATTAATGTGAATATTTTTTAAAATCTCTAGAAATTTGAGAAGTTCATCTTCATGTTGATTCTCCGCAATTATTTTGGGAAAAGGAATGTGTGGATCCAAATTATTTAAAACTATAGGAATCCATTTAGGTTCCTTCTCAATATTTTCCTTCCCTTTATTTTTCACAGTTTTTGAATCCTTTTCATCTTTCTTAATAGGTGATATAGAAGGTTTTTCATAAATTTCAATGTGGCTATCTAGATTTCTAGTTTGAGATATTTCATTATTTGAGTTATCATCCTCTTCTAGATTTTTAATTATAGTGGGTTTTGGATCCCTAAGGGATTATTTGTTATTGTTAAGACCACTCATATTAGTGATAACCATTATATTTTACCTAGTATTGACTTTAATTGTGCTAAGTAATTTCACTTACTCTAATTGATTCATACACCTAACAATTTGGCCCATTTGAGCTTCCAAAATTTTCATCCTAGCATAAAATTTAATTTTATTAGAATCATAATGAGTTTTTTATTTATTAAATTGAGTTAGGAATTTTTCATCATGTGAATCCATTCTATTTAAAATTTGGTCAATATTAGAGAAAATTTGACCCTCAAAGTTCCCTTCATAATTAGAAGGTTCTTCCCTTGGTTTATTTTGGTAAGGATGCTATCAGAAACCATGGGGTATAGTAGGTTTGAAAGCCCCTACTAATTCTAAGAAATATGGGGATGATTTATATAATATTTATTGTTGTTATTAGAGAGAGTATCATACCTTGGTTGTAACCTATTTTCATAACCCGAAAAGTTAGTATTCTCAGGTTGTTAGGCGAGAATATCAAAATTGGGGTAACAAGAGTTGGAATGGACATACATGCCATAGTGGTGAGACTACTCCAAAGGTGAATTTTGATCATTATAATTATAATACTCAACAAAATTTACTTCAACTTGTTGAACATTTTTATTCTATTTTCTAACTATTATCCTTATCCAAGAACACTTATGTATAGAATTTTGTGCAAGTGTAATAAATATTTCCTTCAATTATTCAGTTATCTTATTACTAATATACTCTCCAAGTGCTTTATCAACTAAGGTATGATGATATGGGGTGAGGCTATTATAAAAGGTATCCATAATTAATTGTGGTGTGAAATGATTATTTGGACACTATCTAAGAAGACCAAAAAATATATACCATACCTCATAGAACATATCACCCTCATCTTGAAGAAAACTAGTGGTTTTGATTTATCTCAGTTTTCATTCTTCTTGGATAAAAATTCATATGAAAGGCATTAAGTAGTTGATCCCATGTACTAAAAATTTTCTCATCCATTTTTTGAAACCAATTTCTAGTGTTTCAATTTATACAGAATGGGATATCTCTAAGTTTCAACTCTTTTTCACTCAATCCCTTCAAAGGAATTTGTTGCACCATACAATAGAAGTATCAAATAAAGTCCAAAGAGACTTCATTAGGAAGTCTATTATATGATGGTAACATGGAAATATGGGATTGTTTAATTTCATAGTTTGGATCCCAATAAGTGTGCCTAATATTTGATAGATTATAAGAGAAGTTTGGAACATGAAACTCCTTAAGGTTCAACCTCTCTACTAGCACATTACTAAGAGGTTACAGATTCAGATTCTATTTTTGAACATTTTTCATAATTTATATATTTTATTCCATTTTAGACTTGTTTTTATATTAATTATTTGAGTAGAGTGTATTTATCTATGATATGAAAGGTTATAATTTTTAAAATTCTGATCTAGTGTGCTTGAACACACAGATTAAAGATTAAGTTCACACTAAGTTTCAGATTTCAGAATTTTTTTTATTTTTTTAAATTAGATTTTTATTAACAAAGATGTAATTTTTTAGTTGATTATTTCAAATTTTTAAAAGTTTTCTTATAGTTTATTCTTTTTCTTGGTTGCTTGTTCCATCCCCAGAAAAGATGCTAAAATTGGAACTAAGTGTCACTTCACATGGATAAATTATTTAATTTTATTCCAACTAAAATTAGTACTGTAGGATTAGGGTTGAACCTTTAAGGAAGGTGTCTGAAAAACTAAGAAAATAAATCAAACAAGAAAAAGAAAAAAAATAAACATAAGGTGATTTAGTATTAAACGATGTGTAAGAAACAATGAGATAAAATGATTCAATAACGAAAAAATGGGTTTTAAACAACAAGAATGAGGGTAAAATAGTGGAGAATATATGAGAATAAAAAATTTATAGTTGTTTAATTGATTTGTTCTTAGAAAAATTTCAAATGAAATTTAAAAATTCAACGAAGTCATGAAACTATTTTTCAATTATGACAGTGCTCAGATAGGTTAATTTATTTATATTTAAACCCTTAAATTCATTAACCTATAGAAAAAATAGAATAACATTTGAAAATATCATGTTATCACCCATTCCTTGTTGAAAAGTTATCCAATTTAAAATGATTAATAAAAGGAATAAATTAAAAAAGGTGAACAACCAAACAATTTAATTTCCCCTTCTAAGATCATAAACATTCATGTCAGTAATAGTAAAACATGTGAATCTCATTATAATAGATATTAGAAAATAAAATAAATAAGAGAGAAGTATTCACTCATGATTCGACTCCAAACTATTATCTCTATCTCAGTTTACTACTGTAATTTCTTTATTTTCATATGTATTTATTAAATGTCTACTACTACTCTTAGCTATCTCTCATTTTTCTCAGAATGAATGAATGTACAAATCTTACTATCTTCACATAATTTATTCTCCACCCTTTTCAGGTTCATCACCAACATATTGCACCGACTTAGGTCAATCTACCATTCTTTCGGTCTGTCCATCCGTCATTAGTCTTGGAAAAACATCACCTGTATGTGAACTTCGCATTCTAACAGAATCCTCATGTGATTGGAAAGAAAAACTAACTTTGATGTGATTAAGGGTCAATTCCCAACTGATAAAAATAGAGAAAAATTAATAAATTAATAATAATAAAAATATATATCATTTATAATTATAAATATAATTATTATCATCCCTATTAATCTAAACATATAAAAATCAATACATAAATTTATTTATACTTATTATTATTGTTATTATTATTAATATAAGTATATACAGATATATATATATATATTCATTTATTATTATTTTCTAAATTTATATATATATATATATATTATTAAGTCTATTTTTTTAATTTTATTATTATTTAATTCATTTATTATTAATTTTTAAATTTATTTTTTAAATTTTTTAAAATTTGAGTTTTTTCTTCTTTAACCCTAGTCATCATGGGTCTTCTACTCAAGGGGGAGAGCTCATCCTCAGGGTTCCTCTTGGAGGTGGCTTCTCACAGTGGCTCATTCTTCAAGCTTCCACACTGGTGTGGTGGTGTTTGTCTCCAATGTTAATGCTCCAACCAGATTTGGAGAACACAGATCTAGTTCGATATATTCTTATTCAAATAGCCGCACATGTGAGAGGTTTTGATCATCTTCCTTATGGGACCTCCATCAACCAGCAGTCAATGGAGGATCTCCACTAGTCTTGATGTCGGAGATTGTTTTCAGGAAAGGTGTCTCAGCTCAGATCAAGGTTGACAGTGCGGATCCACATGGCCAGTCCTCGAAAATGTCTCGACATAGATTCAAGAGTAGGTTCAATCCAATTAATATCTAGTTCAAAGTCACAGATTGATTCAAACAAGGATGTTCAATGAGTCTTTATTCATCTTAGTTACAGTAGGTGGTGACTTCAATCGGTCGAGGGTTGTGGCTATAGATCTAGTGAATCAAACTCAGGCTGGATTTGTGGGGATGTGCAGTGGATGATGCTTAGAGGATACGGTAGATAGAAGTTTGATGCTAGATAGATCTACTAGTGGGTGAAGACAGTATAATTGGGAGTCCATTGAGCCACCGATAGAGCAAGGATGGAGGATAGAAGTGGACCTCAAAGGTTCAATAGTGCATGTTGTTGGATTGGTGGAAGATCAGCCTGACGGTGGATGCTCTACCCCAGTAGTGGATCATCTGATCTACCCTATCCATGAATGATGATTCCAACAATAGTAAGGATAATAACTAGTAGATTTTCTAATGGTATGAAAACCGATAAATGTCCTAATGGTAAATATGCTCGGCAGTGGATGAGAAGTCTAACAGTGGATCTAATTAACTTATAGAAAAAAATTAAAAATTAAAATATTACGAAATAAGAAATATTAAAACATTATATCTAAAAATTAATAAAAAATATGGTTAATTATTTTAGTATATAAATTAAAATTTTAAAGATAAAAAATGTTAAAACCACTTAAAATAAAATGTAAGTAAAAACTAAAAACTAAAATTTATTTAAAATACTAAAATTAAAAAATAGATAATAAATTAGAAAAAATATACAAAGGAAAGAAAATTAAATTGAAGTTATGTTGATTAAATAAGAAAATAATGATGAATTACATGATTTTAAAAAAATTAAATAACAAAAATACAAACTTTAAATTAATATTTTAAAATAAAAATAGAAATAAAATAATAATAAAATATGGGAAGATAGAATTAATTAATTAATGTAAAAATACAATATTAAACATAAAGATGAAGGATTAATAATTTATATAAAAAAAAATAATTTTAAATTATTTGAAAATTAAGAAATATTTAATTAATTAAATGAATAGAAAAATTATTTAAAAGATGTGGTAAAATATCTCAATTGAAATCCACATCACATAATAAAGTGGACACTTCCATTTAGTATCTATTTTTTCCTTAAAACAAAACTCTTAACATATAAAAAGTTTTATTTTCATGACACATCTTCACAATTTTCATCTTGACCTCATCTTTTTCCCTAATCATATTTAAAAACTTTTTATTTTTTTATAAATGTGGGATGGTTACAAAAATATTAGTAAGGGATGTATAAAACTAAATAAACCTTAATGTTTATGAATACTAATTCAACACTTCTCATTTTAAAACTTAAAATATATGTTTAAAATAAAATTTTTATTACTCAAGAATTTAATTTTTCCACCAAGATATTTTCATAAAACATTTCAAAAAAAAAATCTTAAAGGTAAAATAAAACTCTTTAAAGTTCCTCTGAAATCGTGAAAAAATTATGAAAACGTTTTGAAAAAAATTATACATTTCATCCTTACAAAGTGGCATATACTTTTCCTTAAACACAAACTCATGAGTAATCGCATGGAAGCATAAAATAAAGAACATGGTGTCATAAGATCATATCAACTTTGGAAATGTGGATGAAACATATAACATAACATAAACATGAGTCAAGTATAACTTTCTAGACAATATCACATTGTGGAAAAAGTCCCAAAATAGAATAGGTTTATTCCTTAAGCCCATACATAACGTATCATGGGAAAAATATTTTATCTAATACATTGAAGTTATATATATGTACATCCATAATAACATGTGCGTACTTATGTGTGCCATAAAAGGAAATAAATCTTAATGCATAAACATAAAAATTACCCATGGAAAGAAATGAGCTGAATTTTAGAAAAAACATATATAATGCTTTACCCCATCAAAGGAAAGAAGAATAAGCTTGGTATATATGTGAGAGACATGTATATAGAATTTAGAATCACTAAATAGAATCTAAGATAAAAATAATGTGAATTAGAGAGATAATTATCATAACCTGAATAAAAGGGTGATTTAGAGAGATCCCTTACATCCTTACACAATTCATTTCTAGATATCAAAATATGCATTCCATTTAAAACATATTTTAAAAATATTTAGAATAAATGGATGCAGGGTTTTTACTTGGATAAAACAAATAGTATTATAGAAAAATCCAAATATAAAATATTTGTTTTGGTGGTGGGAAAAGTCATTGATGTTGTATACATTAAAATAAAACATTCATTCTCTATTTTCTAAAGAAAGTAAAAAATATTTTGTTTCAAATACTTAAAGAAAATCCTTTTTAAAACCTTTGAAATAAATTATAAAGAGACATAAAATGTACTTTATAATTCATTTATATCCACATAAATACCTTAATAAAATAATTTTAATAATATGGACTTGGAAGATAAATATTTTGAAAATAAATATTTAAATCCTCCAAAATGATGTTTTAAAATTAAACTGTCCCTTATAAAAATATTAAAATGTTTTATATTTAATTTTTTAAAGAAATTCAAATACAGTAAAAAATGACCTTTAAAATTCATTTATATCCACATAAATACCTTAATAAAATAATTTTAATAGTATGGACTTGGAAGATAAATATTTTGAAAATAAATATTTAAATCCTCCAAAATGATGTTTTAAAATTAAACTGTCCCTTATAAAAATATTAAAATGTTTTATATTTAATTTTTTTAAAGAAATTCAAATACAGTAAAAAATGACCTTTAAAATTCATTTAATCATAAATAAAAATTTTCTTGAGACATTTAGAAGAACACGGAAAAGGAAGACAAAGAGTATGAAGGTAAACTTTAAAAGAATATTTTTAAAAGAATGTCCTTTAAATTGAGTCTGACTCATCACATACATTTTTTATCTTTCTGGATAATAACATTATATTAATTATATACATGATTAATAATATTTTTCAAGTTTATTATTCACTCATTTCCTGGTTATAATCATTACTTAATCAATTAATTTCACATATCCCGTTTTGACGATACTCGGATCATATGTCAAAAATGATTTCGGTAAGTTGCTTATGGTCAAAGAGGTCATTATTCTAATAGATCAAGAATATCATTATAATAGATCAATTATAATTTTAAAGACAATAATGAAATATAGTTATGAAAAATGAACTATGTTAAGTCATGGAGATGGTGTGTCGTACATATTCTTGAGTAAAATTTCCATTTTTCAATGATCAACATGAAAATAAGGTAAGTATAATTTAATCTTTCAAGAATGATAATCTATGTGATGTGGTGATGAAGAATGAATCACATCTCTTTGTAGAGGTGGTAGTCAACACGTACGCACAAACCACGTTCCCATTTTTCAGTGAATGGAGAGGAAAGAAATTAAATAGAGTATTATATTTTCATAATGATAAATATGTAATTAATATCATATATATACATTAAATCCATCATTATAACCACTATTAAGAGGAGGTGATGGAAAATGATATACATCGGTTCGTGAGGCAGTAGTCTTCCGTACACACGAACGATGGTTTTGTTTCCCATTTGATCGAAAAAGATATGGATATAGGTTTTTATATTAATATAATAACATCTCAGTATATTTAGTATAGTTTTTTTATTATTTAATCATGGTTGAAGAATATTTTTTGGCAAAAAAGGAAATAAAATGAAAATGCTTGATTAAGAATTATGCCTCTTCTTCAAAAAACCTCTTAAGTATTATAGAAAAATATTTCTTAGATTAGTTTTCTGATCAACCCATGGACTTTAGGACATGGGTAGGGATGTTATTAAGGTATTTGGGTAGAGAATGTATAAAAATAATGGTTCATTAAGTATTAGTAAAAGAGGATAATATGTTTGCATTTACAAGAGATGAGAGGGAAACTCTTGGAAAATTTCAATGTATTAAATTAATATAAATTTATTTTCTTATAAAAATTAATAATATTAAAATATTATATAAGTGTGATTATAAATAATCTCATCCAATAAAATGTGGACAATTTTAGGTTATGTTTTTACCCATATCTTTTTATTTTAACCCTTATTACCCCTTCCGGACAATTACCACGACAACAAAGTTTTTCCTCTTTAGGGGTCAATATAGTTACTATAGAAGAAAATGTGGTCCATAAATGGGTAATAGGTGATATTTATAAAAAAATACAAATAAATTTCTCAAATATATTATTTTTATGAATCTTTTTAATTATTTAATAAAACATTATTTATTATAAAATATAATTAATGTCAATTTTGATACTATTTGTTTAATTTGAATTTAAAAACATAAAGACAAATATAGAATTAAAATATATAAATTTCAAAATTCCATAAACTATTATATTTATCAAAAAAAAAATTGGAATAAAATAATTCATTCATATTATTTGAAATCTAATATTTTTGAAATCATCTATTTTATTTTTCTTTAAATTAAATAATTAATGTGTTGGCATTACATAATCATTTAAGGTAATTATTACATCACTAATAATTAGAAATAAATTACCATGATAGAAAAATAATTTATATTTAAACTGAATATTTAGAACTAAAAAAGGTTATTTTTATCCCTATCACAAAATATTATAGTTATTAAAATAATGAAAGTGACATTTTTAGGTTTTCTTTACATAAAGTATTGTAAAGGTCGCAATTATGACCATATGAAAACAAAAGATCAAATATTATAATTTATGAATATTATGGATAAAACATACTAATCCAATAAAAATAAGTCAAGTTTTAGGGTTTTGTTTTAGTATTTATCAAATTATTTTTACCATGAATTATCTCATTCTACCTTTACCGTGGTAACAAATTTTCACTATAGTTACTATTCATAATGACAAAAAACAAAAGGGAAATATTTAAAAAATTTGGTTCAACTTATTTCAAATATGGAAACCATTTTATAATATTTATAAAACAAAAGTGGTAAAATTTAATTTAATATTAAACCGGTAAAACGTGATGAAAAATGATTTTTTAGAAAAATGCATTTTTCAAGAAATAGATGATCTTATTTTAACTCTATGAATAGAAATCATCATTATATGATTTTCAATTGATAAAAATTGATATATAATCTATAAAATTCATTTAAATATTTCAATATTATATGATATTTTAATTAATTAAAATGGATAAACTTTATGCATTAAAAACAGTTTTTAGAATTTGTATTTTTAAGCATAAAAATAAAATTATTCCATTATCATAAAAATTACAGATTAAAATGAAATTAATTATATTATTCTAAATAAAATGGTTCATATGTCACTTTAGAATTAAACCCAATTTTTTTTGGGACTTTTAAATTACTTGATTTAATGAATATAAATAATATTATTTGAAAAATTAGTAATTTTCACTACTCATTGAAAAATCAACCATTTCAAAAAAAGCCTAAAATTTCACCCCAGGTAAGTTTTTTTATGATGATTTTAAAAATTATTTTTATAAATGTTCTAAATGTTCAAGCAATTAATTATAATTTTTTCTCATAAAAAACTAATAATGTTTTGATGGAAACATATTTTTGAAGAATAAGATGACTTTAATAAAAATTGTGTGATTCATTACTATAGATTTATAAATATATTTTTTTTAGTTGGACCTTTATATATATTTCATAAATCATTTAATCCTATTTATATCTTCCAATTTAATGGCTTGGTTATAATGGCCATATTTAAATTATAATAATATTTAATGGGTTTTTAGTCTTAGTGTTGCGTGTCATATAGGGTACTGAACACAGTTTTCTTTTTAAAATCTTGAGGTGTTAAAATGGATACCTATAAGGGTTTGAATTATCTTCCAAATGTATAATGTGAGTAAAAATAGTGGGGATTATACCTTTTAAATCAGTCATATTATAGCCTATCACCAGTTTCCTCTATGACAAGACATTGAATAATTTACTTTATTATTCACTTCAAAGATCAATATTGTTAGTGATTGGTAAAGTGTTGGAATCACACAAGTATTTGTATCTTAGGTTTGGAGTAAGATATTTAAGATCAAGTGGTGTTGAATTTTCAAGTGACGAGGCTAATGATGATAAGTGTTGTCTATTGAGTGGCTCAACTATGTTTTTTTAGAATTCCACTTCTTTTATTGATTCAATTAACTACTTATTTTCCTTGGGAAATTCATCAAGATTCAATATTTCTTTTTTTGACACATCTAATTTTTTAATAAAATATAAGAAAAT
This sequence comes from Viscum album, assembly GCA_963277665.1. Classification (NCBI taxonomy): domain Eukaryota; kingdom Viridiplantae; phylum Streptophyta; class Magnoliopsida; order Santalales; family Viscaceae; genus Viscum; species Viscum album. Next base: position 1,183,718,950 of record OY728164.1, read on the forward strand.
ACAATCAACCACCGAATGTGTTTCCAAATATTATAGAACATCAAATGTTCGTTTTCTTCCTTGAATATAAAAATTAGTTTCCCCTATTATCCATAAATAAGAAAATTATATATAGGTGAGATGAGACTTCCATGAATGAGTCATATTCCCTTATCTTCTTCCATATCACAGACATTAAAGTCAGCAGGGAACTAAAAATTATCATATTTTAAGAGAACGTCCCTAAAACTACTTCATTGATCACCCATCCATTTATAAGGGAACCCTAGTTGGATTTAATTTTGTAATAATCAATTCTTCAAGAAACCCATATGGTATAAGGTTTACTCTAGATTTGAGGTCACATAGGGTTATCCCAAATTGAAAACCACAAATATTATAGAGTATCATGAAACTTATAGGTTTTCCTAGTTTAGGAATATATAGATCTAGGTTTTACTATTGGCATTCATCATGTACCATAATAGTTCCCACATTATAGAATTTTCTATTAGAGAGAATCAACTTGAGAAATTTATCATAATAGAGCATTTTAATAAAATCCTTGGGAAAGGGAATTATTATTTGAATCCTTTTGAAAATATCTCAAATTTTTACAAACTTAACACAAAGATTTATTTACTTTAGTGTTTGTGGGTGTGGAGTGTTGGGAAAGTGGGAAAGCAATGAATGCACAAACTAAAACAAATATAATTCACATCGAAAATAAAATTCATTCCCTTCAAACAAAAGTGGATACACAACAACCCAAAAATAAATGTGCAAAAAAATAAATGTTGACAACAAAATTTTTATGTAAAAATTTTAAAGGTAAAAACCATGGGACCTTGTCTAGAAAGAGGGATCCACTAAAATGAAGAATTATATGGTAGTGACTCCCAAAAATTGAAGGTAATTGAAAAGTAATACACAGGTAAAATTGTGGATCAATGGAGGAGAGTGAAGAAAAATGATCGTCGAACATATCCAATCACCAAATGAATCTCTTTGTATTTTTGGTGTTTCCAAAAGCCTGGACACTGCCTCCTTTTATATAGAAAAATGTCTGTGTGAAGATTCATAACTCCACAAAAAATGATACTTTGACCCATTTTAAAATCAATTCTTTTATTTAGAAACTATGTGGGCACAATTTTAGGAGGTTCCAAATAAAATCCTCCTCCAACTCAGGTGGGGATCACCACAAACCCTAAAATCAATGTGTAAGTCTCAAATTTACCTTTGGGTAAACTCTCGGTCAACATGTGTGACCCATTTCCTTCAGTTTAGATCTTCTCAAACTCTAACTATCTTGAATCAAGGACGTTGAAGATCTAATGATACCAAATATTAATATGTTTCTAGATTCCATGAAAATTGGAATTCTTTCCCAAACACATATCACTCTAACTATCAAAAAATAAAACATACATTTCTGGATTATAATTGAGCTCTCGAATAAAAGTTTTCATCCACAATAATTCTTTTAATGCCTCTGTAGCAAAAATAAACTTTGAATTTGTTGTATATAAATCAATGAATCTATGTAATATAGAAGGCTGAGATACAACTACCCAGTAAAAGTGATCAAATAGCCTAAAGTAGAAGTCCTCTAATCAGTATCTCCTATCACATCTGAATATGTAAAGCCATAAAGAACAAGTTCCTCTTTTCCAAAAATAAATCTCATATCTAAAGTACCAAAAAGATAAAAAATATATACTTCACTTATCTCAAAAGTTCTCTACCTATATAAGATAAAAAATGGCTAACCACACCACTAACATGAGGTATATAAGGGCTAGTACTTACCATCACATACATAAAACAACATACAACAGATGAATAAGGTATATGCTATATCTCCTCTCTCTTCATCATTGGAATGTGACTAACTGGTACTGAGCTTAAAATGGAAACCCGGAGGAGTATTAACTACTTTTTCTCTATCCATCAAAAATCTATGAAGAACCTTCTCAAAATATCTATCCTAAGATAACCAAAATTTCTTGGCCTTACTATCACAGGAGACCGATATTGCAAGAATATATTGTGGTGGCCCCAAGTCTTTCATCACAAAAGACTGACAAAGATCCTTATTTAACCTATAAATTATAGAATCCTCATATCCAAAAATGAGAATATCATAAAAATAATGTAACAATATAATAAAATCATGATCAGTAAATCTATGAACAGAAACACAATGATCAGAAGATATCTTCCAAAAACCCTGATGAAAAATGACAGAATCAAAGTTCATATACCACTGCCTCAGAGCTTGGTTCAAACCATACAAACTATTATTTATCCTACAGAAATGATTCTATTTTACTATTTCAATAAAACTCTATAGCTGCTCTACATAAATCACCTTCTCTAAATCTCCATAGATGAAAGTTTTATTCGCATCCATCTGCTCAATGTACAGATCCAAACTAGCAGCCAAACCAAGAACAACCCTAATGAAATACATTTTTACAACATGTGATAAAAGTTTATGAAAATAAAAACCTTTATTTATATGGAATCCTTTAACAACTAATCTTACTTAGTATCATGGAGAAAAATTTAATTATTAATTTTTAATACGATAAATCCATCAATTTTGAAAAGTTATCTTAACTGTAGGTAACTTCACCAGCATAAAATTATGGTTATTGTAAAATGATATAATCTCATCATATATTTTTGCAACCAATATATATTTATTATCACTTTCCATCGCCTTATCAAAAGATTCTTGTTCTTTCCCTTCAGCGAGGAGAACATACTCATTAGGTGAATACCATGTAGAAATGGTACGTTACTAAGATGACCTATGGAGTAGAACTGTGGGTTCATTAATAACCCTTGAAACTAGATCATCAGAAATAAAAGGTGCATTAGAAACATCAACTCCAACCTATTAACATTGAGCATAATTTTGCACATCAATGTGATTATCAGAATTAACAATATGAGGTAAATGAGAACCAGAAGATGGAGCATGAATGAAAAAACCATCATAAGTTGGAGAAGTAGATTTTTTCCCTTATGAATGTTTGCAATGTCTAATCCTCCTTCAACAACACAAAACAATTTCTAACAAGTTTCTTCAAAGAAGGATCATAAAACCTATACCCAAAATCATTTTTTCCACAACAAATAAAAATAAATTGGCATGTATTACCATCCTGCTTGGATCTCTCATCTCTAATAACTTGAAAAAAATACTTGAAACTAAAAACATGCAAGTGATCATACACAATCTCTTTTCCATAACCAAAATTTTCAGGAGTTTCTATCTGTAAAGAAACCACCAGTGATAAATTGATAATATAAGCAGTAGTAAATAAATACTCACCCCAAAAATGTCTAGGAAACTTTTCTTTTGAAACAAAGTAAAAAACTCTTTCTAACAAAGTCCTTTTCATCTGCTCAGCTAAAACATTTAGCTGAGGTGTCTTTGAAGGCATCTTATGATATTGAATACCTTACAGCCTACAATACTGATCAAACAGACAACAATACTATCCCCCATTTTCTGTGATAATTCATTTTAATTTCTTACCAGATTCCCTCTCAATAAAAATCTGAAATTTCTTAAAAACATTCAGCACCCGACTATTGGTATTCAAAACATAAACCCAGAGCTTACCTGAGTATTCTTCAATAAGTGTCACAAAATAAATACCACAACTAAAGTTCTTAAATTTCAAAGGACCACAAATAAGAAAATGTACTAATTCAATTTTCTGTGACTTCCTGTGCAGAGGATGACTACTGAAATTCACTGTGCTCTGTTTTCCAACCATATAGTGATCACACATGTCCAATTTTACACACTTAAAATTTGGAATAAGATTTCTCTATTCTAAATAAATAAGACCTTTCTCACTAATGTAACTCATCCACTTGTGCCATAACTTGGATGAAAGACTACCCTCAACAACGAAAGAAGTATCACAAGAAATAAAAGCTATAGTCTAGTGAAAACATGATTTCTTCTTACATTGAGCCATAATGAAAGAACACTTGGAAAGATTCTATTGGTAATCACCAAAACCACTGATAAACCCTTCACCAACAAGAACGCTGGTAGAAATAATATTCAAGAAAACCTTCGGTGCATGTTGAACATTCTTCAAAATCAGATTACTTCTTATATTGGTCTCTAATTAAATAGTTCCAATTCCTAGAACATCAGCATGACCATCATTACACATATTTAAAATACCAAAATTACATAGGCTAAAATATATAAATAACTCATTCGATGTCACGTGAAAAAACGAACCACTGTCAACAATTGAGCAAGAATCATTAGAAGAAATATTAATGTAGTCATAAATAATAAATAGATACCCCTATAGTGGAAACAACATGATCATATCCATCACCATTTTTTTTATTCTAATTTTCCTTCATTATATTTTATCTTTTTCAATTGATAACAAAACATATTAACTTTACCTTTCTTACCACAATGATGACATTCAAAATCTCTCTATTTCGACCTGGATTTTCTTATGCCTTTTCTCTTACCTCGATTGCTCTGTCCCTGATCCTGGATTCCTCCCCTGTTCTCTGGGACTAAAATATTTGAAGAATATTTCTCCTAAGTATGTCTCCTAACCTATTAATTTAAAATATCAGATTTACAAAATTAAATGTCACAACACCATTAAGAGAAGAACTAGTTAGAGTAACATGAAAATTCTCCCAAGAATCAGGTAAAGTGTTAAGAAAAAAAGAAGCTAAAATATCATCTTCTAAATTGATACCCATAGCAGAAAAATGATCAAAACATCCATGATATTCACTAAAATATTCATAAATAGGTGTACCTTCTTTGTACCTCAAATTCATTATTTTTTTTAGACAAAACAACTTATCATTTCCTATCTTAGAATCATAGGTCGTCTCAAGCTTCTCCCACAATTTTCTAGAATGAGAGATGTTGAAAATATTGTTTATAACATTATCTTCAACCCATTGGTGAATGAAACCACAAAAAATATCATGCTTGGACACCCATTATTCATAGGACATCCTTTTTGGCTTCTAGGTACTAAACATCGGAAGATTCATTCTCTTGAAAAAAAAAATGATTTTTCATTTTTAGTTTCCATATATTGTAGTTGGTACCATTCAATAAAATAATCTGAATATAATTGGATTCCATAATAAATATGAAATAAAAACAAAGACCTTTGATACCAAATGTTGGGAAAGATGGAAAACTATGAAGACAAAAACAATAACAAAGTGAATGTGCAGTAGAAAAAAATTTCTTTCCCTCTACGAAAAAGTGGATGTGTAGTGACACAAAAATAAATGTTCAGAAAAATAAATGTTGACTCTGAAATTTTTATTTGAAAATCCATATGGTAAAAACCATGGGACTTGGTCCAGAAAGAGGGATATAATAAAATGAATAAGTACACAGTACTGACTCCCAAAAATAGAATTAATCTCTAAAGTAATAGTTAGATAAAATAGTGGATAAAAGGTAGAGAGTAAAGAAAAATGATCGTCGAAAAAATATGATCACCAAATGAATCTCCTTATATATTTAGTGTTTCCAAAAGCATCGATACTACTTCATTTTACAAGAAAAAATGTTCGCATGTATATTTGTAACTTCACAAAAAATGATTATTGGACCCACATTAAAATCACCTCATTTATTTAGAAACCAAGTGTGAACCATTTGAGGAGGCACCCAACATGTTCCCATCATATATAAAACCAATCACAAGTGCCAATCGGGCTGTAAAATCAATTAAATCATAATCTAAATATTTTAAATATAATGATCAATATAAGTATTTCTATGCTTTTATTGTTTGTAATCCAGTACATTTTATAAAGTTATATTATAAAATTTATGTGCATTAATATACCATAAAAATTAAGATTTTTATTTAGGAATGACATTCTGATTATCATATATCAAAACAATCGCATCCTAATCAAAACAATGTCCATGTATAAAGTTTTTTATTTGAAGAAACCTTTACAAGGTATAACTAGTTTAATGAATTTAGCATCAGTTGTAACCAATGAAAATTTTATCTACAATTTAAATTTTTTAGTCATGGATCCATATTGAAAGGTAAATACATATTTAGAAGTATAATTTCTAGAACCAACATCTCATACCATGTTAAAATAACTATAACAAAATAAAATCATTGGATACTCACAATTAAAACAATGTATTTGATCCTATGAATCACAGAGGTATCTAAAATTGCACTTAATAACTATTCATTGGATTCTACATGGATTCTAGAGAAAATGGATTTTTACTCCAAATACTAGAGTTACATCAAAAATAATACAAACTAAAAATCATTGGTTTTTCCTCCATACGTGTTCAAGAGAAAATTCCTAACAATAATCATAAATAATTCTTTATATAATGAGGTTGATAATCATTTTTAATGAAGTCTAAATGAATGGAATTTTGATGGGATTATCAAGTCAAAAATATATATATATTTTCAACACACTACTCCTTAATCTAGTCACACAAGGAAAATCAATATATAGTTATGTTTTATTTAGTGGTTAGTGGTTATTTAAACCATCAGTAAACCATTTAGTGGTGGTATACTGAACCACCATAAGTCAATTTAAAAAAAATGTATTCATGAACAATATACAATTACAATATATAAGACAAAAATATATATATCAAAATTATTAAACAACTATCCATTACACATTCAATTATCATCAATATATAAACAATTTCATAAGTCCAATAGGCATCAGCCCTCAACCCACCATCTCTATCACTCCACCACTTCCTTCTCTATCCAACCACCACTGTCACTATCTTAGGTCTCAACCTACATGGAACCCATCAAATCACCACAAATGTAACTCAAACAAAAACAAGATAGAAATATAAAAATGAAATCAATAAGAAACATTTACAGTTGAATCTAAGAGAATGTTTACATAATATATCAAAAAAAGTATAATTCATCATGACTACCCTATGAAGAGTGTCATGGTTTAGAAGTCTTACCCCTCACCCTATGTAATCATCCTTTGCCAGAAATACAACTAGGACATTCAATAAAAGAAACACAAAACACAATAGGTTCACTAAATATAAAAAATAACAAAAATAGACAACAAAATCAGGACATTGAATTCAATTTTATTTAAATTTTAAATTCTCTAATTCCATTAAATGTTAAAAACACATTGATAAGTTAAAATACCTAAAAATTATACCATATTATGTCAGATTCATAAAAGTTCATTCTTTTTGAATAAAAGAAATATACATTTCAATAAAATCATGAATTTCCAATCTATATTAATTGCAAAAAGTAAGTAATCTAACTCATTATATGATTTCCCAAGAAACCTCATGTTTCAATCAACATGCTAGATTTGTATAACCAATTAACCAAATAATTTCATCCTATATTTTCAACATACTAAGTTCATAGTATAAAATATATGCATGAAATCATATCAATGTTTAAAAAAAATGAAATCATAAATAAATGTTCACTTTTTGAAAGAATGGTCAATTAATATCAACAAAACACTTATAAAAATAATGAAATGTGATGTCATATCAATCATCAAAAATCAGAAAACAACATCTCACTCAATATACCTAGAATAACAAACCAATTTCATCAAAACAAACCAACTAATAAATAAACAAATAATATCTCCCTTTTTTATATATAATGAAAATAGGATAAGTAAAAATAAAAAATAGTAGACAATACATCACAATGAATAAAAGTCGATAAAATAAACCAACTAGAGAAAAAAGAGTTATTAATTGTGAAAAAAAGTCATATAAATAAAAAATAAGACTTAGTAAAGTATTAATTTGGAAACAAAAAATAGATAAAAAGATATGCATGGAGAAAAGTTATTCATATAAGACATTTTATTCTTTCATTTTAGACATAATTATCATGAATTGATCTTTAAATTTATTTATGCAGGATGAGATATAAAACTAGAAATTCCTTGAGTCATAGTGTGTATCGTCCTCTAGAATGTTAAAACTAAGAAATTATTAATTATAAACCACCCCTAATCCAATATTTTCCTACAAGACTCATATAACTTCCCCTTCTCTTTCTACCATGAAATTTCTTTTTATGCTTCCTAGTTAACGACACTACTTGAGCCCCCAACAGATGGTGTAATGGTAAAGGATGATTGTGAACTACAAAAAACATTTTATGGGGTTAGTGATGAACTCAACCTCTATACAAGTCCAAGATGATCCTTCACAAAAATTGGTATAATTGAATCATTTTGGGAAACTGATGATTTTTGTGTGGGGTTCGCATACCAAGCTTCTTGAATTTTATTCTGTAAATACTAATGGTAGAAAATGTTTAATATGAGAATAAAAGTAATGTAAATTAAAAATGTTATTACTAGATCGATGTCATGATACTAACACTAGTGAATCAATGCTAGTGAATCAACACATAGTTATCAACCCCAGGATCTAGTTTGAATAAAATAAGAACAATAAATAGAAATACAAACCATACCTGGTTTGATTTTGATTGAATGAATATTTCTCTCATTAGAAGAGACTTTTTACTAAAGGATCCAAATCCATAACCTTCTAGATTATCAAAAAATTCTTAAAAATATTTATTTCTCATTAAACTTTGAAATCTTAATTCTATAATGGAGAATTAAAGGCTCTTTCGACTTCAACTTGATTGCATAAACACTGTGTTTTGGACTCGGGAAGGCATTCTTGGATCAGGTTATTTAGAAACTCTTTCTCTATATAGAACCTGAGAGAGATGAGATATACTATATCAAAATCATGGGAGGAATAGTTCCTCAAATTAGGGTTGAATTTTTTAATTTTATAAGCATTTTTATGTTATGAAAATTGCACATTGGCCCTTCATTAAGCCAACCCTTCCAAATAAAACAATATTCAGCACTTATGACCAAGTGAACATGTAACAAAAATCATAAATGTTTTATCACATACATGTAACATTAAAATATGGTACGTGACATAAATAAAAGTAATTAACTTTACCATTATCTCTCACAAAATATTAAACAAACCATAAATAAATATTCATTTATAATTTTTTTTTCTTTTGTATTCACATAAATCTTTGTGAATACCTAAAGTAAATAAATTTAACGCTTTATATTCTAAACTAAAATAATAATTAATTTATATTTTTGTTGTAATAATTAAACTTAGACATAATTAGACCCCCATTATGGGTCCCACAATGTTATAAATTCAAATTCATTAGAATTGGACAAGCTTTTGAATATTCTTTCTCTGTGACCCTTTAATCTCCTATCATGATATCATTGAGTCATAATTATATAAAAAAAAGTGGTATCTAGAAACAAATCATTCCCCATAAGTAGATAAGGTTATGATAAGGAAAATACAACCACCTACAAGTATGCTCTTTGCAATATAATCTTTTTGTCTCATTATATCTCATAAAGAAGGATCCATCATTTGTGTTACTATCTATACCTACTTTAATAATTCTTTTAATAACCATTACCAATGAGATTACATTATTCTATAATATATATTAATTTAATATATGTACATATATCCTTATTTACCAGGATTAATATATCTATTCTACTTCTTAAAGCTACAACTTTTATCTTGACCATTCAATCAATTCTATACCACTGATAATGCACCCGGTGAAAGCTCCTCTCCATAAAAATAAATATTGTGGTCTTCATTTCACATCAAAGTACACAATAAAGTTATGAACTTTGATAATGAATTAATGTATTGATACCAAAACACATTTTCATAGATATAAACATCTAATGACAACCAAAACATGTGATGTTCCTATTGGAGGGCCAGTCCTCATGATTTACCCTACTCGATATCGCTACGTGAAAACTTAATGAGAAGAAGTCTCAATTATTATGAGAACCCCATCAATTGATAGTAAATCATCATTTTAATACCATCAATATCATATATCTATACCATAAGACAAATGTATAAGATTATTTTCATTTGAATTTCCCCTTAGGATTAGTGAAGAAACCTGAGTGGTGAAGTGAATTAGGTGTTTCATATTTCTTACTAGTTACCAATTCTTCCTTTTAACTCTAACACCCAATGGTTATGAACTTATATTTTTAGTTAAGATAGTTGGATATATTTTAAACAAAACCAATAAATCATTCCACATTAAATTCAAGTAAAGAAAATAAAGTGATCATGAGGTTTTTACACGATTTAGTATTAAGAACTACTACCAACCTTGATTGGTTATCACCCCAGTCAAATATTCTGCACTATAATCAAATATAGACTATTATGGTTAGTTATTTACACACCTTTAAAACATATCACTATGCATACACTTGTCTTATTCTCTTAGGACTTCCAAAAACATCTTCTAACTTTATTTATAAAGTCACACTATGATCTCCCTATATATCTTGAGTTCTATAAGTTATATGAATTCTCTCCATAAATTTAAAAGTGTTACTTTTAGATAATTCTTGATGTAAATCTACGATGAGCACATGAATGTCCCAATATCCACAAAATAATCTCTTTCCAAATCAACAACTTTAATTATGAATTCCAACTATTCTTCAATGAAAATTTATACAACTTTGTCTCATCCCATAACTCACATTCACAAAATCTTTCATATAATTTTATCACTGGCTATACTCACTAAAAATTCAAGGTATTAAAACTACTAAATATATTTGGTGAAATTACATGCATATTGGCCTTCTAATCCTCTTCATCTTCATCTTCTTCACTTAAATCTACTTCTGCAACACAGAGTATCGCAGAAACTGCTTCTTCTTCTCAACTTCCATAACCCTGGTGATCATAATATCATATTATTTATTAAGCTCTTATACCCAATATATCTTCCTTCTAGATCAGTATCAGATCTACCTTGGTGTTATTTCATGAGAGTTCTCTAGTTTTTCTTAGATCACTGCTCTTAGAGTTATTTACTCAAACAACAAACTTATTTCTATCTATTTTTCTTTTTATATATTCGTCACTAACATTTTATTTTCTTATATTTTCAAATATATAGAACCCCCATCAAATATTTAGTTTCATGATCTCATTAAATTTTTCTATTACCTTTTTTACATGGGAGTTCCCCCATGATCCTCAAATTATTTTTGTCTCCTCGACCACTATCACCTGTAGAATGATAAGAGTGTTATTGAATTCTCTTTGTTTTTCTCTTTTGTCTCTCATCCAATAGATATTCCAAACACATATATCAGTATTCTTGAGCTTGTACACTTCTTCATCTAGAAACACACATAAGATCTTCCAAATAACTCAGCAACCCAAATCATCAATCACTTGAGAACACTAAATCATTTTATTAAACTCAATTCCTTTTGCTTTAATCACATTAACTTGTGATATCGATTTATATTTAATAGTTTTTATTGAAAAGTTATTATAAAAATTTCCATTTATGATGAGTGTTTATTAATAATTGTTTTTGAAATTCATGATTTTATCATACTAGACTCATGCATATAATATATTGAAAGGTCTTACTGATTATGATATAGATTCATTAAAGTAATATTATAAAATAATAATGTTATGTTAATAAAAACAAATTGGAATATTTCTAAGGATAATGATTCTATGGTTTGATTTAAACTATAAGGTTGGGTTTTGTATGATGAAATAATTTTGATGAAAGATGAATATAAATGGAAAAGGAAAAAATGGTTAAAGGAAAGTAATAAAGGAATTTAAAAACATGTTTAGCATAATAAAACTCGTTAATGGAATGTTGAGATTATTTTAATATATAAAATCTAATCTTTGTGAAAAAGATCAAAAATGTCATTTTCTTCCTCACACATCTCATTGGTGCTACACTGCCATAGTCCCTTTTCCCATTCTTTTAGTTAACCCTTCCAAATTAAACCATATTTTACACTTTTGACCAAGTGAATGTGTCATAGGCATCATAAATATGTTATCATGCACGTATAAAGTTAAAATATGTTACATATTAAAATATGATCTATTAACTCAAACAATATCTCCTATAAAATATTAAATGAACCTTGAATAAATATTAATTAATTAAATATTTTTCTTTTTTATTCCCTTAAAACTTGTGAATACCTAGATTAAATAAATTCAACACTTGTTATTATAAAATTTAATAATAAATATTTTTTTATTTCTTATGATCATTAAAACTCATACCTAACCCAACCAACACTTTATGGTCTACAATGTCTTAATCTTCAATTCATTATAATTGTCTATGCTTCTGAATACGATTTGTATGTGACCCTATAGTCCCTTATCTTGATAGCAGTGATTCATAATCATAGACCAATAGTAGAATCTTGTAACACGCCATTTCTTTTAAGTATATAAGGTTCTGTTATAGTATTGAAAACCTCTTATGATCATGCTCTTTATAGTAGAATCTCTTTTTTCTCAGGATATCTCATTAAGAAAGATACATAACTTGTGTCACTATCCTTAATTTATTTTTCAGTGACCATTCTAGATAGAATTGCATACTTATAATATGGTCATGTATTTATAAGTTACTACCACCCTGATCAACTAAGCATGAGATATCTCTTCCTCCACTTGGAAGAGAAAAGTCCCATTTTTATCATTCAATCAATGTCATACCACCTATGACATGCCCAAAACAAGCTACCTCTCTATGAACATAAGTGAAATAGTCTCAATCATGCATCAAGGTATGCGATCAAATAATATACCTTGATAATGACCTTAAGTCATGAGGCTAATACCCATTTTCATATATAGGAACATCCAATGACACTCAAAACTTGTGGTGTCCCTATTGGCATGTTACTTATCATGATCTAGCTTTACTAGAGATCACTAAGTACAAAATTAATGAGAATACATATCAATTATTATGAGCCACCATAATTGGATAGTTATACAACATTTTTGTCCCATAAAAATGATTTATCTTGACCATACAACATATGGTTAGGATTACTATTATATTAAATTGAGGTTCTCATTATATCTAGGAACTAATATAAAATTTTGATATGATAAGTAATCCAAGAATGTTACCATATAAAAAGTGTACACAGAAGTAAAACCATTATTATAGTAATATAACATCATTTATAACTCTCTATATACATGATATGGTATTAAAAACTTATTTCTCAAGTTGGTTCTATGGTACCCTCTTTTAAAACAATCCCACTATCACTAGAGCCACATTGATAACTATCAACCTGTTTTCTCTCACATGATAAGATCATGTTTCCACAATGTAATATTTATAGTCATTGGTCCTAACATGTTTTATTACATAGAAAATTTGTTATCTCCTACTTCACCTCTTTGAGTGAAACTCCCAATAGAGATGATATCCCCTAGTATATTCCATTTTTTCTCACTCATTACATTAAATTATTAGATATTACCAAAGTCAGGAGCTTATAATAATTTATATTATCTTAATACGTTACTTTCTTGGAATAATTCCAATAACTATAAAAGAAATCATTATGCATTTCATATTGCATCTTTAGCTACATCAGAATCCATAACATACTATTTTTTTGTATATATGTCTACCACTGACTCCAATGAGCTTATATTTCTCATTTATTTATACTAACTATGATAGAATATCAAATTGGTCTATTGTATGAGTAGTTTGTGTCCCCTTTATAATTAGTGTTCCTTCTTAGCCAATTATGAGGTACATATTCATTACACTTTTTCAAGAACTATTAGATATCTCTTACTATTTCACGTGCAGTTCTCTGAGATTTATTTGATATTTTCCTACAATAATTTATGTGTTGGTTATATTATATATAGTATATAACATGATATATGTGATAAATCCCTTTAAAAATAATATATCGTTTTATTCACTATATTAATACCCTCTTATTTCTTATATATGTCATCTTGGAGAGATTTTTTCCATGTTACATTTGCAATAATTATCTCTTAAATTATTCCAACTTATAATATTCAATACCTTGTCAATATATGTACTTTAACTTGGTCCAAGAAACCCATGGATCTTCCTAATTAGATCTTTTCCCCTAGAACTTGGGTTACTACTTTAAGTCATTCTATGGTGATTTACTTTCATCCTTGTGTTAATTGACTATAATATTGATAATTTTTTTTCAATATGTTATCAAACATATATGATTTGGATAATTATGGTGCTACCACTAACCACTTATATAAACATGGAATACTTTAATTCCAAATTAATATTGTATAACCACAATGATTTCATGAATCCATAAATGAATAACCATAACTTGCATTCCTTTTTGGAATTCTATGGTGTCACCAACCCTTTTCGGTTGCATTGTTTAAACACCTTTCTAAGAAGGTAGTTATAAAATCTTATGCCCAATATAATGACTATATAATGTTTCTATGACAAGAATAATTCTAATGGATTTAAGTACAATGACTTGGTATAACAAATTGATCCTCATTGATATCATGATTGCACCGCCCTTGTATAGTTTCTCTTTAATACCCACCAATTGAGCCTTATTAATATGATTGTGTTTGATTTGTTTCTATTTATTGTATAAATTCATATTTGATGATCCATTATCTCCATTGACTCATTCTATCCTATATACAATATAATAGACTAGGTTGAGTGGTTAAGTGCTTATAGATTGTTGGAACATGTGGAAGGGATAATGGAAACTCTTGGATTTCTTAGGGAGCACAAGAACTGATTGGGAATTTCTTATGTAAACTTAGAGTGATTTAATGTATCACTTAAACATGTAGAAATGAGTTTATACTAGGTAGTGATATCAATTATTTTAATCCTAACCAATCACATTCAATCAAGGGTGAGAGGTGTACAAATGTTGGAACCTCTCATTCATCAATTAATAAGAAAAAGATACAACCTTTTGATGAGTAGGATAGCCTTAAAATTTGACATCTAACCTTGAACCAATAAATTCCAATCTATTGTTTTTTATTAACTTTTTATCATACTAATTTTTAATCCCTTTATTTCATTTACTTATTGTTGTTTTAAAAACCAACCAAACCAAAACACCCCTTTTTCAAACTTTTAGTGGAATCATTTTTTTGAGAGACCCTCTCTAGAGAAAACCATAGGTTTACAATATACTATATTTAACCTAGGATATAAATATATTTTTAAAACACCTATGATAGTGGTTTTCAAAAATCTAGAACCATTTACAAAGAGGTAGTTATAAAAAATACTAACCTGAAATTTCACGACCACGTCGATTCATAAGCCAATCTTCTCGCTTGAACCCAATATAAAGATAACTATACTAACAAGGATTAAAAAATTAAACTTAAAATCTGATTTTGAGGGTTTTTCTATCACAAAGTCCAGTGATATTCCCAGAATTCACTATGATCATACCCCTATGGTAGCCAACACAATTCAAACATTAAGGGACTTATGCACACCCCCACTTTATAAATCATAATAATTAAATTTCCATATCTTCTTTATAGGATTATTTTGAACTTAAAACTAATCCAATACAATTAATACCCAATTTCCATGATTTTTTAGGTGAAGGATCAAAAAATAATATATAGGAGTTCACACTATCCTTCTCTATTATCAAACCAAGATCCATAGATGAGGAATTAGTTAAGTTGATTGAATTTTATTTCTCACTTGAAGGAGTAACTAATGAGTGGTTATATTGTCTATAAATAGGATAAGTACATGATTGGGTTAATCTACATATAATCTTTCTTTAAATATTATTTACCACTTATAAAAACACAACCATAAAAAAAGAGATCTACACAATCCAAAAACATTTTACAGAGACTCTTTATTAGTACTAGGAGTGGTTCAAGAATTTGTGATATTATTTCCCAAACCAAGACATTGAGGGTCACCATTTACCTGTATTCTTCTATCAAGTATTACAAAAAATTTATGGTAACCTATTACATCTATTCACAAGAGAATATATAATAGATAAATCACTAGTGGATACAAAAAGATTTATTGAGATGATTACTCAAAACTTCTTGTAGTTTAGTGTGAGAGGTATAAGTACCAGATTATTCTGTGAGGTGGGGGATTCTGAATCATCTCCATTAATATAATATAAACTTAAGGAACTAACCAATATTAACAAAAAATTGACACTAAAGCAATCCAATGTGTAGTAAAGTCTAGTGAAGGCATGTGGTTTGTGTTCATCTCTTAAACACTATACTGATAAATATATAGAAATAATGGAGATAGAAACATATACAATAACATACCTACAAATATTATTTAATAAACATACCCAAGTATGGTTATAAAGTTTAAATATCCAATAAATATTTAGAAATTCAGAAAACCATGCCAAACCACCCTATCAAAACTAGTTCTAATAACCACCACCATTATAGGATAACCTGAATTTTCAATAGATAAATAAATAAACATTTAATCAACAAGCTTACCCATAACCACCATTCTAGAAAGAAAAATCATTTAAAAAACCCTCAAATAATATATTATCCCTTTTATAGTAGCAGAAAGGATATGAAGTTAAGGACCCTAGGAATGATGTCTAGTAAATAAAGAACCGAATTTAAAGTCTTATGAAAATTTTATCTAAAAACCTTGGGAAAATATCATCCCAAATAGTCCCAAATAAAAAGGGTAATGTGAACATGATGACCATAACCAGTAATAAGGAAATTCATTCTCCATCCACACCTAGACCTAAAATTAATTGACCCAAAAATATATAAAATAAGGATAAAAATAATAAAAAATTTATTAAAGCCATTACGGTATAGAAGAGGAGAAAGTAGACGAGTAATAATTTTGGAAAAATAAAAAGAAACCAGGAACACCATTAAAGAAGTAGGATAATGAGAAAAAATATCTCTCACTTCCATTCCGATCATGAATCATCTCATATAAGAAGATCTAAGAGGATTAAATTCAAAGGAAAATTCTAAAAACTTTTAAAAAAGTTGATATCGTCATAATTATTTTAGATAATCTCAAATAGAGTCCAAAGTATGTTATTTTTTTAAGGAATATTACACCATGAAAATGAAATTTCAAGTGAATGAAATAATCAATTTTGAAAGAAGTATATCAGCTTTGAAAACCCAAAAATTTCCCAAAAAATATCAAGATCTAGAGACACATTATATTTCTTGCATAATAGGTTAAATGAATTTCAGATGATTTATGTCACTTAGTTACTTCCAATAATGTAATACATTATTTAGTTTTAAATTTTTTGTAATTTCAGAAGTCACTTCAGGTTTAGTGGGAACCTTACATAAACATTTAAACTATAGTCACACATACCCCAATAATAATAAATTTAACATTTTAGAGTTAAAACGTCAAAATTCAAAGTGATTCCATCATCACCACCTAAATCCAAAAACCACCTCACATCGCACACCCTAACACAATTAAAAACTCGCATCGATACTAGTTCAGTTGTGAGGATCACCCATAGGAACCCTTCATCATCATCAGAAATACACCATGGAATAATATGAAGAAAAACCATTATGCTTGACCAAATATGGGGTCTTTAATGGTGTGTAAGGTAATAAGTTTAGAGGAGGAGAACTGATGAGAAAAAAAGAAATGGATGGGCTCACTAGAGGCCACCACCAAATCCCAAATCACTGGAGTTCTATAGAGTTAAACCAATATGGGATTTATTCACCATGATTTAAGAAGAAATTGTAATAGTCCCAATAATAAAATACCATGAAGTAGTAATAAACCCCATCTTCTCCAAAAAATATTATAGAGAATGAAGAATCCAAGGAAGGAGACAAAAACACACCAGGAGAAAAATAAGGGGAAGAGAGTGAGAGAAGTAGAATCACATTGTAGAAGAACCACTCACCGTGAGGGGGTGATTAGAAAGTGGGAGTAACAATATCAGTATGGAACCTTAACTTGAGGATAAATGAGAGACCCAAAGAGTGAGGTTCTATACACTCGACCAAAGTGGTTTGGTAGTTGTACACTTTTTCAATATGAAATAATTAAATTCCATAAGTGTGGTTGAAACAATTGTAAATATATATATATTACTTTTCATGTGGGAGTCCTAGAGGATGTACTAGTTAGATTAAAAAACCTTATTTTTACATTTAAATTATATATTCCCAATATGGATGATGATAGAACCCCAGCATAGTAACCCATCATCTTGGGCTGACCATTCATAAAAAAAACAAATACCATCAATAATGAATATGAAGAAACTATAACCATAGAGTTTGGAGACAACATAATCCACATAATAATCTTTGAATTTATGATATACCATAAATAATATCATTACCTTCTTACTCTATCACATATTATGTAAGATAAGCCTAGTGAATATCTAGGTATGTTGCAGGATTTTTTTGTTCTAGGGAAAAAATTTATGATTAAAAAATATATGGAGAAGGATGATATTTCAAAATCTGGAAAATCTATTTTCAATTTTGCAGAAGAAGAAACTTTTAAATTATTTAATGAATTTTATTATTTTTTTCATGATGAATAAGTTGAGTCTCTATCTTATATATAGAAAGGTATATCACTAGAGGTAAGAAGTCAAGATCTAATTTTATCCTTATAACATCCCGTAATCTTTAATTAACACCATTACTAACTAAAATTAAATATTTATAACTCATGGAAGGGTAAAGGATGAAATTAATTATTACTAGGAACCTATACACATATCCAGAAAAAAAATTTATTTAAATTTTAATTGAAAATATGAAAATAATAGGTTGGAGTTTAGATGATATTCCATGAATAAATCCCAAAATCATTATGCATGAAATTATACTTGAATAAAATTAAAAACCTATTAGGTATCCAAAAAATAAGATGAATCCAAACATAATGTAGGTACTAAAAAATGAGTTTGATAATTTTTTAGAATATAGAATTATTTAACCAATATCTAACTTAAAATGGGTCTATCACACTCATATAATTCCTAAAAAACTGGGCATACCATAATGAGGAATGAAAAAAGTGAATTGACACCTGTTAGAAATTAGAATAGTTGGGGAGTGTTTATAAACTATAAGATGTTGAATCAGGTAACTAGAAAGAATCATTTCCTCATTCCCTTTATTGACCAGATGTCATAAAGGTTGAAAGGAAGATCCCATTATTATTTTTTAGATGGATTTTCATGTTACTTTCAGGTGACCATTTCACTTGAGGATTAAGAGAAGACAACCATTACTTATCCCTATGGCACATTTTCTTATATAAGTATTCTGTTTAGCCTATCTAATACCCTAGGGACATTTCAAACATACACGATAAGTATATTTTATGGCCATATTGAAGACTGTTTGGAATTTTTTTTAGATGAATTTAATCAATTTAGAAATTACTTTGAACAGTATTTGAGAAATCTAGAGAATGTTATGAAAAATTTCACTGAAGAAAACTTATTTTAAAATTTGAAAAGTTCTATTTCATTTTGGAGAGAGGAATGGTTATTTAAAATGTTATTTAAAAAAAATTAATTGTGGATAATTCTAAAATTGATGCGATAAAATCATTACCCTATCAAACTTAAGTGAATTATCTTATAGTTTTCCTTCGAGATACTATATTATAGAAAACATTCATCAAGTATTTTAGTAAGATTTCACTTCCCCTTTATAGGATACATTTTAAATTCACTGAATTTATATTTCATGATAATTAAAGTAAAGATTTTGATGAACTGAAGCCATAGATTATCATATACCTAATAATGTAGCCACTAAACCAGTAGAATCCCTTTTAACTACTTTTTAATTCATTTAACCATGATGTTGGAGTAATGTTATTCTATATAATTGAATTAAAACCTAAAGTAATTACATATGCATCGAGGACATTGGATACTACCCAGAACCACTGCACAACCACTGAAAAATAGTTTTTAATAGTCATTTTTTCTTTAAACAGATTAAAATCATATTTATTGGAAATTAAATTCATTTTTTTCTAATAATTTAACATGATGGTATTTATTAATGAAAGAATAAGATAAAAAAGGCTACTTAGATTGATGTTGTTAGTTAAAGAGTTGAATATAGAGGTCAAGGGTAAGAAAAAATCTGATAAATAGGTGGAAGATCACCTAAGTAGGCATCCCAAAACTACTGAAGTGTCAATTATAGACTAAGAACCAAAGGATAACTCAATTATGTTAATGTTCTAACACCCATACACTCAAGTTATGATTTTTTGATTATTTATATCTCTATTGTTTAACCGTATTAAAAATATTATCTTACCCTTTATTATATTTACTTTACCTAGTTATGAAGAATGATTTTATAAATGATGTGTCTATGAAGGGTGCTAGTTATGAAGAACATAGTGGGAGAATAAATAGATTACTTCTATACTAATTGTTTTTGTGTCTATTTTTACAATGGCACTAGACCTAAAGATTCATTCCCAGATCAAAATTTTATTTAATAAATGATAATCAATATAGATGTAATAACTATTTATGAAATGTTTAGGTCTTTATAGTTTGTATCAGAGTCAGTTTTTGTTATCCGTTAAAACCATGACAATAAATATTTAGTAAGAACTCTTGGTACATGTATAAGAATATGATAACATCATATTTGTATTGACCATAAATGACCTAGGTTAAAACTATGGTGTCCGAGATTGAAAATATTATGTCCATATTTAAAAATAAAATGAATAATGATTCATTATTATATGAGTTTTCAAAATGATTATCATTACTCACACTATGATTTTTTGTCATAGTCAATAGCTGGAAGTAGAACGAATCATGTGAGCAATGAATGGGATGCCCAATGAAATTACCATCATTAGTAGAAAAAAAATTGATTAAGAGATGAGATGAAATATCTTGTGAATATTCTCACTCAAATATATCAAGATATTTGTGGAAACACTGATCATATTGAAAATCCAATTTATCCAAGGAGGGAGAACCATGATTTGGGTATTTTATGTGACAATTACGACCATATTTTAATAGGTCTTATGATCTAATGATTTTTTGATAAATGGATCATTGTGAATAAAAATGTATTTTATGTCCATCATTGATCATTCAAGAAAAACAATGTCCAAAACTATTATCATTAAGAAGGAGAATAATATTAGGGGTGGAATCTTATTTAGAATATGAGGAAAGATGAGGCAATTAGATCAAGGGTATAAAATTAGTTTTAGGCAATATTTTTTAGTAATTACATACCTTGTATTATATGTAACAAATGGAAAAGGAATTAAAACATTTATGTAGAAGGATGATCAATCCATTTGTGCCTATGAGGAAAATTTTACAAAGTATTTAAGGTAAGATTTAGGTTTAATAATTATCCCTAAAGGAAAAAGTGACAGATAATTAAGTTCCTTGAAACCAAGTCTTTAAAATTAATTATCCATTATGAAATTTATACTTATGAAGAAATAATTTGATGTAAACTAAAAGTGGAATTGGAATATAGAAACCCTACTGGTTTTTGTGATAAGGAAAGGAAGGTAGATATTTATGGAAACTGTAGTGGTTTTCCACCTATAGGGATGATAAATTGTCCACCTCTTACAAGCCAAAAATATTGGGAGGAGAAAATTGGTGATTGTTTGAATGAAAAAATAAAATGTTTCAATTATGGGAAGCCTAACCATTGATAAAAATAATACTGGAATGATATAAAGTGGTTATTCAGTGAAATTAATGGAGAGATATCATAAAAAAATGCACCACTCATAATTTGGTGCTATAAATGAAAAGGGATTGGGCACTACGTCAGTCAGTTCCATAATCCAAGGGATTTTGAGCATAGAAAGACACAAAAACCATTGAAATCAGAGGACATATGGAAAGATAATGCAATTACAAATGTTGAAGAGGGCTATGATTGTTATGAAACACATATCCTCCACTCAAGAGTATGGTATTCTATGTTGATGTTTATATGAATAAGCCCTATGAAAATTTTACCCCTTAGTCAAGTTTGATGTGATTAAATGCATTAATTAGTTATCCCTAAAAATATTCCATATATATTTCTATGATAAAGTGATAAAGTTTTATTCTAAATCAACCTATGATTTTATTTCAGTACAAGGATGAACCCAAACTCCCAATGAAAATATTTTTTGCTAGGATAAGAACTTATTTAAACAACAAAGGATGGGAGATCATTTATAATCATATATAATTATTACCAGATGGTAAAAAATTAGTACACTTTGTATAATATATAATAATGGTATATACATATTATTAAGATATTATGAATAATTAAAATTATTTCTCTAGGAAGGATATGAGATCAAATTATCTTTTGGTTTTAAATTTGTTCATGAATATTTTGGAGGATTCATTAGGATAAAAACTTTTGCAATGAATTATGTTGAAAATTTTGATATTTTTTCTTGAGGTTAAATAATGATTTTGTATAACATGTTCTAAGAATTTTTTTGTTGGAAAATATTTAAGGGATAATGAATGACTAATATGATTATTTTTAAATTAAAATTCCATTAGTTATGGAAAATTACCATTAATTATCCATTTCCTAGAGTAAAAGATTAGGTAGAAATGGATTAAAACACATCCAAAGGATGATTTTACTCTTAAGACATAAACATAAATAAATATTATATTCTTAAGTGATTTCACAGTATTGTAAAATAATACCTCAAATTTAGGAAAATGACCTTGAAAAAATGTTATCACATTACTTTTCTTACTGGTAAATCAATATTTTTTTACCAATCATATATTTCTTTATTTTGTGATGGTTAGGTTTATCATGGTCTTGATTTCTAATACTCATTATATGTTCATGTGAGTTAGGTTTATCTTCCATATATATGTTTTCCCTTCCCAGCTATGTTCTACTATATGGAAACCAAGTGACATGTCGTTTGAGATGAACTTCATACATCCCTTTATCTCCTTTAAAGAGGTTATTTTATTCACCCTTTTTATGATATTAGTTTCTAGATAATTTTTTTGAAATGAAACACCTTTAATTTACAAGAAAAATTACGATCAAATGATTTATTAATGGGGTTGGGTGGATTACCTAACACCCAAATAATATATTTAATTTTTATGTAAATATATTTAACTTCTTTGATAGCTTTCGTTACATTAAACTATATGTTTAAGAGAACCATGATATACTATTTGAAAGATTATTATTTCTTAAATGTTAAATTTGAGTGTATGAATAGGGTTACATAACATAATAATTATATAAAAATTCATTACTCAATATAGAAACTTCAAAAATTAATCCCCCACTTTCTAGTAATTTAATTTCATTTTTCAAAAATATGTTTTTTTAAAATGATCTTTTCATTATTTTGAAAAAAATATTATTATTAAGTTTTGTAACTTTAATATTTTTTTTTATAAACTGAACATAATTTTTGGAATCAATATATAAAAATTATATTTGGGGGGAATTTGGGTAATTTTTCTTATAAGGTTGATTTTTCATTGAATCATGAAAAATATGATTTTTTATAAAATATTCATTTATTAATTTCATATAAAATATAATTATTATTTAAAATTGATCTTAAAGTAACATAAATATTATTTAATTATATATAATCTAATTAGTTTCATTTTAATCATTATTTTACATGATTTTGTTCTAATAACAATTTTGTAGATAAAAACTCATTTATCTAAAAGCTGTTTTCATTATGTTTTATGAATTTATGTTAAAATTAATTTATTACACTACTATAAATTGAATAAATAAATATATATTTCATATTTGGAATCTTTATGTTCAAATTTGGTGAATAGACCCATTTCATTTTTGATCAAAATTGACAGTAACCATGGTGAAATTTATCACCTCAGCGAAGGGTAAATCAAGTAAATATAAGATTAAACTCTGTGATAAGGGAATAATTATTCATATAAATCATTATTTTTTTACTTAAATTATATATTTATCATAATATTTTATAATTTGTTTTTTTAATGGACACCGTTTCATGAAAAAATGACTTATATATTATTTAAATGAATAAAAGTGACAAAATTTCACTTTTTTAGTTTTAAATATCATTTATGTGTTCACATAGGGAGAAAAATTTGGTATGAAGGAATATTAATATCAATATTATTTCTAATGAAATTATATTCATTATGGAAATTTATTTATAATTATTAGGACGTAAATAATAATATCAAATACTTAAAAATTGCGGATTTAATAATTATTAATTTGTTTAAATTAAATAGAAGATATTAAAAATATTAAATGTATTTTAATTTTATATAAATAAGGCGAACCATAAAATTTATAGATTACCATAAAATATTTGGGATTTTTAGTAAAATATTGGTTTGAAATTTATCTATTTTCTTATTGTTATTAATGTCAATGTAATGAATAATATCAAAATTGATAATAATGATGTTTTATTATAACAATACGCTATTAAATTATTATATAATCATAAAGATATTAAATAATGAAAAAGGGTATAATATATGGTCAATGATAAAATATATGTAAAATTATAACCTGTTAAGAGTGAAAAATATGTTACCTTAGTTAATGTTAAAAAAAGATAATTTAAGGGTTCAACAAAATAATAAGGTTTAAAATAGCTCTGAGACCTATCCAAAAAATTTTGTTTGATGATATTTTGACCATAATATACTCTAAGATCAAATTAATGATCATTTTTAAGTATTTAGATCTTGAATAGTCTTATTATATTTTATATGTTAGTAAATTACAAAAATACCCCTCACCTCAATTTAAAAGAAACCTCCTACCTCACTTCATTAAACCAAATTTACCATTCCATCACAACCATACTCTATAAAATGATCTTATACACTCAAATATCCATATTTGATAGGTATTTTTCTTCCCAAAATACCAGCCTAAATCCCTTTTGATGTGATATAAAGGAGTTGTTTAAAAGAAGAGGCAATATCGCTAACTGATCAGTTTTGTTTTTTACTCTTCAGTACCTCCTCTCTATCTATAATATTTACCAAAAAAATATTAATTATAATATATATTATGATATTTTATTATTATTATTAAAATAGAATTCTACACCATCTTTCCTGTAAAATAGGAAGTGAAAGTATCGCTCAGGTGTACGTACAACTTACCCTCTCCAAATAGCGATATAATTCATTTTTAATCACCATATTTTATGGATAGGAATTATGATGGTTTTAATGTTTAAATATGATATTTTGACATAATTTTACTTATGTAATGATAATATCATATCTACCTTATTATCATCTAATCTTTTTATAAATGATAATGTCGCTCATCCATATATATGGACTACCATATCTGTGATATTATGTGATTTTTTATCATTCACATATCATATCGATGGTAATAAGTAAAATTTTAGTGAATATAAATTATATAAATGATATATTTATAATTATACAATGTTGAATTACTATTTACCTTTAATTATTTCCATAAGTAAGTTGTAAAATGTAAACAAAGTTCATTAACACATACGACCTACCATCTCCATGAATGGTGTAACTAATTTTTCCATCTCTAATTTTTATTAATGATTATAAATATGAATATAATTTATATTTATTTTTTATATTCCATTAATAACATTTTAGAAATTATTATACCATTATTAATATAATTTTTTGGGACTTATGAACTAAAATTTTCTTGGAAAACGAAGGAGTTATCACCCATAATTGTTATTTTTTATAATTTTTTTTAATAAACGGTTGATAGGAAGTTATAAATAATTCATACATGGTATGGTAGATATATGGTGATGGATTAAATATATAATAAATGAATAATTATTATATAATATGCTTTTACATGAATTAGGAAATGTGAGACTTGAGGTAGGAGTTTATTTCACAATCTCATCATTATTCAAGATTGTTAATGGTTAAGTCCTCATAAGGGAATATTTCTCTTCCATATCCAGGTTTTGTAAAAAAATTCAAAATAGTTTTCACAATTAACCTATAATATTTTAAACACATTTTTTTATATTTTTTTAATTTTTACAAAATTGGTGAAAAGAATCTCCTTATTATTTTTAAAATCAGGTACTTTGTGACATTTTCTATAAAAATACAAAAAAAATGTTTTTTAACTTATACAGAATGCAAAAAAATTTCTACCATCAAGGTTCCTAAATTTTTTATTTTTCCTTCAAAATATTATTTTAAATTAAAATGTTTTCATTTATATATTCATATATTTTTAAAAATAGAATTTATTTTACATAAAAAATTTACTTACCTCAATAAATATTCTTTGTAATCTTTTAAAATAACTTTTCCATATAATATTAAATCCTTTGTGGATAATTATGTTTTACTAGGGATATTAACAAAGGGTATCATCCTTATATTTTTTGGATGGTTTATATTTATAATAACAATATTTCTTTGAAACCTATTCCATTTTTCATGGGATATACATTGATGAAATTCATTTCCATTCATGAGTTTTGAGATAGTGAATGTTTTATTTTCTTTTGAAAAAACTATGTAGTAGTCTCTTTATGTGACTGGTGGGATCTATATCTCCTTCCAATTCATTGGTAAATTATGGATAACTCATTAGGTAAATATGTTATGCATGAAATTAATTTAATGTCATAAAATTATTCGTGGACCTGGATTTATTATCCATACGTTTATGTGTGGGATTGGATTTAATTTCATTTTTTTATGTGTTAAACTATATCTCATGTTCATATGATTATTAAAGGACCATGTTTCATGATGATAATGTTATGTGAGGGGTTGGTTTTAGTTTCTTAGCACAATGAGTGGACATGTTTCTATTTATAAATGTTCATATTGTTATAAGTTTATGTGTATAAAAAAAATCCATGTATTATGAAAATGTTATGCTATCATGGATTATGTTTCTTTATTATTTTATAATTCATTTCTTAAGAAAATATAATATTTATTTCGTTACTCAAGATTATGATCTATGATATACTTGTTGAAGATTTTAATTGTTAACTTCGTGTACTATCACAATTAATCTCATGTTATGATACTATTATTATTGATACTTCAATTTTTTAACCTTAGTATTTATCTCAAGTGTAACACCCCAAGATTTCATAGTGTGTTATTTCTTCAAAATAATTCAATAACTTGCACTACACGCAAAACCGAGTTCAAGCGCACCATGACTTACCAAACAAGCCATTAAAAAGAGGTTATGAATAGTATTAATTAAATTCTAAACTTTATATAATCCTTATAATTTTAGAATCCATATTATGAGTTTCTTAGACATAATGTAAGAACAAATTTATTTTCAGTATTGCACTTTTACAAACTTTTAATAGTGAACACTTTTTAAATACAATATTTTAAACTTTTATATATTCAATTTGACTAAATAAATTTACTTTTTAGAATGGGTACATAAAAAAAATTTACAATGAAACATCCCAAGCTTCTATGGTATGCTTCTCTTTGAATAATGCAATAGCGTGTGTTGTACGCAACATCGAGTTCTAACACACACCACAACCGATCAAACTAACCGTTATGAATAGTAATACCTAGTTTTTAAAATTTTAGAGATTTTATCTCTCAAAATGGACTTCATTTTTGGATTCGGAGTATCGAATTTAGCCTAAGATGAAATTTTGGTGCTTTTCGGATAACTTTAATATTTTGATGAATAGTGAAAATTACTAAATTTTAATTAAAAAAACTTTTTTAATCAAAATAATTAATAGTGATAAATTATGAATTTGAGTGGTTTTAATGTATATTTAGAATATATTTTTACCATTTAATACAATGTTGGTCATTGGACATAATTTCACAATTAAACCGAACATAAACAGGTATCAATCTTTAGATAATTATTATATCTTAAAAACACGCCTTTTGTTTTGACAACGAGAATTAATTTTAAATTAATTTCTGCCACTTATGTGTTTGGAATTTGGAAAAATGGATTCCATATTTGGAATCAGGATGTTCAAATTGTGTAAATAGGTAACTTTTATTTTCATACCTTTTGAATAATTACTTCAGTAAATATTTTATTTACCATGGTTAAAGGGTAAATCCGGTAAATAAGGGTTAAAAAATAATGTTATAATAATAAAAAATTACCCTAAAACGTGTAATAACCTTATTGGTTAATACATGTCTGACCATGGGCATCTTTGGGTCGATTTTGGGACCTCATGATTCCACTTGTAAGTGATAGGGACACTTTATTTTAATTAAGTTAAAATGATTACAAAAATTACACAAGCATATATCTTTTAGAAAAACAATTTTTACATAGGGTTATATATCTTGTATTTTATACTATAAATATTAATTAGAAATATATAAATATTTCATACATAATGGTATTTTATTTATAATTTTTAGACATTAAATAATTTAATTTATTTATGACACAATGGTGATTCAGTAATTACCATAATAGTGAAAACTTAAAATGATTGATATTGTAGATACCCAAATAAATATAATTTAAGACTTTTTATTAATTAAACTAATTTTATAGGTTAATATTACATTTTATTAATGATTTAATTAACTTTTTTCTAAGTAATCATTATGTTATGAGTTTTAAAAAAATCAATTATTCAATAGTGTCAAAATTGACATAAAAGAGTTTTTAAAACAAATATTATATTATTAATTGATATTAAATTCTTAAAAATCTAAGGTTCGTCCAAGAGACTTATATCATGATAGGTGTATCATTTATGGACCACTTGGGGGTCGATTGGATGTATATATTAAGTTTATTATCCATATAATATAAAAATACAAAGAGACATTGTAAAAGTGAAACTAATTATCTAAGAGTTAATACTTAATGATAAGGTTAATATAGTAACCCAAACCTGTCTAAATTCTATTGGTTGAGTGGTTTTCGACCCATCCCCACCTTAACATTTAAATAATACACTTTGGAGCCATTAGAAACCGAATATGAATTTATTATAAAATAATATTTCTAGCTTTTCCAAAGGTGCCCCTCGCCCTCTTATAAAAGGGCACCCCTTCTCATTAATTCAAACATTTAAAGCCTTTTGGCTCGGCCTAAATCTGCCCAAATACTCTCTAAACTTCCATCACTTCATCCTAGAGGCCTTACTATAGTTAGAAAGCCAACCTAAGAGCCATTTTGATCAAATCAAAAGGAAGAACCCGAAGAAGAGGTAATGATTTCACCACCCTTTTCCAAGTTCCTTTATTCTTTCACTTCTTCCTTCTTTGTTATTACCATTATAAAATAATAATTCCAGTATATTATATATAATGTGATGTTATTATAAATATGGTATAACCATATTCAGTATTCTATCCATCCTTTAAATAACATGTCACCATACGTGCGTACGTACGGCTTACCGTCTCCACGTCGTGGTGTAATTGTTATTCAATAAACTATTATTTGGATGGGTATAATAATGATGTTTAATTCATGTAAATAATAAATATAACATGATAATTATTCTGTATATATGGTATACCATCTAATTATATATTATTTTAACATCAAAAGAATGATATTGTCGCTCGTGCGTACGTACGGACTACCGTCTCCACGAACGCGATGAGATTCAATCTCCATCGTATCCATTCAAGTATAATTATCATTTGATTATTTAAAAATAATGTTTAAGGACTTTATATCATTTTGGATATGAATAAGACACAACCTATCCATTAAAAACATGGCTTACGTAACAAAACATATAAAAGAAAACGAGTAAGTTAACACACGAAAGAACGATAATACTAAGATATTATTAAAAAATCAATGTTAAAAGATCATATATGATATCATATTAATTTAAATTATTGTTATATAATTAAATAAAAATTATTTCACCATTATACAGGAGGTTAACCTACCGTCGACCAAGGAAAAAGTACAAAGTAAGGGATTTTCTTATCTCACTTTCAATTCCATGAGATTTCCATTGTTCGCCACTAATTTATTGAAAGTGGTGTATTGTGTACTGCCAATTGATATATCTTATCATGATTCTCTTTATATTCATGTTATTATGTAAATCATTTGGTGGTTATTAACTTTTTTTCATACGACTCAATTGATTACAATGTGGTAAGGGGTTTCTTATCTCACTTTAAATTCCGTGTGATTTCCATTATTCACCACTTATTTATTGCATGTGGTGTGTGTACTGCCCATGATTGTATTGATTGTGTAATATACTTTAATTTATGGATATTTACATCATCATTGTATTATTATTCTTTCATTGGTGCATGTTTCATAAGTTACCAAATCGATAAGGGAATTTGAAATTTCAATTTCCATTTATTCGGATTTACGCAAACTTCATTGATTATTTTACTACAAGATTATGTGTGGAATCACTATTCATTTGATTATGTCATAATTTCCACTCCCCTTTTATATGGATATACTTTTGATACACAAAATCACTCCATTGATAATTTCTCAAGTCATCGATATGAATTTGATAAGAGTAATTTTAACTCATTCTCTATTTGTTGAGTTAAACATACAATTTGTTGGTGTTGTTTTTACAAGATTATATGTGAATATCCTTTGATTGTTTTACACTGAATATCCAATCATATTTAGTGTATTTATATTTATCACACATAACTATGTTGTTGATTTATCCTTAACCTAAGGATACGACCTTTATGAGAGATTTCATCTCAATTTACATTCCATTGAGACTCCTTTGTTTTTATACACCAAATCACTTTTATGTGGTGTATATAATGTAATTTGACATAGTATATCATGAATCCCTTTATTCTCATTATATTACAAAGTTTTGATTAAATCAATTATTTGTATTCAAGTGTCTCTCTTTTGGTTAGAAACTCTAACTAAAATACCATTTTTAAATTTTTTAAAGACTTATTCTTCTAAATCTTGCTCATTAATGTCCATTTTTTAAAAAATGGTTTTAAGGATTTATTTATATGGACATTAAAGTTTTAAAACTAAAACTCCTTTTAAAAGTTTCAAAGTGGTATGGGACACTTTGATTCAAAAATCTATTTTTAAACGGATTCTTGATAAATAGTGTGACTTTTAAATGTTTTCAAGAAAAGGGGTATATTTCTGTCAAATAGTTTTGATGGTTATTTTCATCTATGTGAGTATAATTCATCATTATCGATTGAGGTTAATATGATATAATACAATCTTCCATATTGTATCTAATGAGTTATGTTTGACTGTGGATGTGCTATTTTTATACCATTCATGGTTTCTAGTTAAAGTATTGACATTTCGTATGCTAGTTTTAATATGAATGTTTATGTTATGTTTAAACATGTTCATATGAGGAATGCATTGGACTTAGTAAGTGACGGGTGGAGCCCGCTATAGCTCCTCAATGCATCGGTAGGTCTAATAAGACAAACTAGTGTCTTGGAACAAGGCCTTGGCAAAATCTTATTTGTAGTCTTGGCACGAGGCCTTTCCTATGTGGTTATGATAGTCTGGAATTATGCATTCCATCATTATGAAAGTGGTTATTGATATTGCATGTGATTTTTCAATTAGTAGAATATCCATGTGAATAAGTAAATGGAATTATTTCATTTCATTTTTTTCATACTATGTTGAAGTTCAAGTTTAAAAGGCTTTTGTTTTAGTCATACATTGCCTTGAATGTTTATTCTTATTTATGAAAGTTTACACTATATTTTTATCCTTACTGGGAATTTTAGCTCACCCCTTTTCTATGTTTTATTTTTCCCAGGATGTGAAGAAGTAATTTATGAATGACCTGCAGGGATAGTATGAGGGGATAAGAGTGTGGACTATGGAGACTATATTTTTGTAGTTTTAATTTATGATGTAATGTAAAACTTTATGAATATATATAGTGTTTCCAAGGCTAATAAACTAATCGGTCTTTTGAGATTTGATATTTCTTGTGATCATGCCAATGTTATGTAATAATGCACCGACTCTGGGTAACTGGGGTCGGGGCGTTACAGTTGGTATCAGAGGAAGTTTAGTACAAACCTTGGAAGCTAGATTTAGATAAACTCTGATTAGAGCACGTAGACCTAAGATAAACTTTGAGGATTAGTATAAAAGAACTTCCTAAAATTTTGGTATTGAAGAGATTTTGTGAGTTTTCCAAGCAATACATCCCTGTCTGGATACGAGCAGGTAGAGGCGGCTTTGGCACAGATGTACCTAGGGGTAAAACCTGAAAACACCTCTTCGAGATAGACTCGAACGGGAACTGGTGCACGACAACGGGCCTTGCTGCACTCTTGGTTATGACACTCCCGGGGGATATTCTTAGGATAATTTACATTTTCTTTACTAACCGATTTGAAGTATTATATATAAGATGAGATTAAATGACCTTGGTTAATCCTAATGTGTTTAAAATTGAGAATATGGTGACATGTTAATCTCTAAATGATTTTATGACTACTGTTACTCACACAATACTTTCTTGTTTTAGTCAATGGTTGGATTCCAAGGAAGTCATAGTGACTTTGAGAATGATGTACAAGGTGGGAACGATGGTGGGAACGATGGTGGAAATGAGAAAAAAATGGAATGTTGATAGGCATAAAAGATATCGTCTTTATGCCAAATCAATTTTCTAAAAATATGATCAACAATATATATATTAACCAATTCCCAGACTCAACAAAGAAGATAAAGGTAACGAATGATAAGAGCTCCAGTAGTAGAGACCATAGAGAAATAAATCCTCAATTTCCATCATGCAGGAAATGTGGAAGGAGACACCTAGGAAAGTGTCTCAATGGGATAAAGAAATGCTTTACGTGCGGGAAGGAATGACATGAAGTGAAGAATTGCTGAATAAAAATGAAGAGTACTATGGAAGAAGATAAAAATGGTCCCAATAATCCATTTATAGTCAATTGCCGTAAATGTAGGGGACCTGGCCATTACCCGAGTGATTTCCCTATTATATTGGATATTTTCTTGGTCAAAGAAGAATCTATGTGGAAATAAATGGTTGGAGAAATGTGTAAAAAGTATTAGTGCTCCTTGTTGATGGGTTTACTTTGGAATAATTTTCTCTTGTATTTTTAACCCTGCAGTTTTCCATGTGAGAATGATATTTGAGGAAGAATTATCTTTTCTCTCATGGATATAGTTATTAATAACCATTTGGTTTATATGATCGTTGGGTTTGAGGAAATTATATGTTATTATAATTTTGGATGAAAATGAAAGGTATGAGATAAGATTTGTGGTTAAATTATGTTATGGTTATTTTGAGGAATTTATCTCATTTTGGTAATGTTATAAAATATAGTTTTTAAAAAAGGACAACATGCAGACCGTGTGACAACCCGTCATGTAGGACAAAGCTGTGAGAATCAAACCCACAACCAAAGTGCGATTGGGATTTATTGCCTACCACTGGACTACATGAATTCCTTGGTTAGTGTGACTATTATTTTTAGTTAAATGATTTTATTGATCAATAATAATTTTATTTGGGATCTTGTGTCTTATCAAATGAATACCCTTAGTACAGGAAAATGATTTGGTGATTAAGTGATATATGTTATTTTGGAAGTTGTTCGCTTTGTTGTGAACACTATATGCCCAAGGAAGATAGAATATTATGGGATTTCATTTGAGGAGTAATGGTGGATTTTTATCTATGTTTTTATTGTGAATTTATAGTGATTTGGGTTATTTATGGAAATGATTAGGTTAATTACATTATGTATGTGACTTTAAGAGTAATTAATGTCATTTAGAGATACAATTTAACATGGAAGACTACATTCTTATAAGTTTTGGGTTTCAATATTAGTTTGGATTATATTGAAGGATTTTAAGGACAATTGATTATTGAATGGTATTTATTTAACTTTGGGGTATTGATGGTTTAATTTTAGAAATTAAGATTAGTGTTTTTTTCTCTAATGGAATATCTATTTGGGCGATCATCAGATATTATACTAACCATTTTGGTTTTGATTAATCTCTAAAGGCAAGGTAAATATATAGTTTATCCTACGTGGATCATGTATTTCTATAGATGTTTATTCCAGCTCTTCCATTGTGACCAAGTCTCCTTGAATACTCATTTTTCAAAAAAAAAATGAGTTAGTGGTAAAAAGTTATTAAAGAATGGAACTCTACTTAAAAAGTAAGTATATCTCTTTATGTTCTTATTCAATATCATAAATGAATTCCTTTTCCTTATGTAATGTAACTTAAAACAAAAAAATGTTGTCCATTTACTTTTCCTACTGGGAGACTAAGGACCATTTGTCCCAACACAAGTTTGTGATTTTCTTATTGTTAACTTTCTCCTGATCATGTTTTCTATCCCTCTCCATCAGAACTGAACACTTAGTTTATCATCCATATCCATGTTTTCCTACATGGAATCCTAGTATGGGTTATCTTGGGTGACCTTTATACCTCTCTTCCTTTCTTTTAAAGTGATAGTTTTATTAACTCTTTTTCCAATGTGGGACTTTCCATTATATTATCAAGCCCAATTTTAAAAAATTGTGAGGACACAATTTATTGAAGGAGGGGAGAATGTAACACCCCAAGATTTCATAGTGTGTTATTTCTTCAAAATAATTCAATAACTTGCACTACATGCAACATCGAGTTCAAGCGCACCATGACTTACCAAACAAGCCATTAAAAAGAGGTTATGAATAGTATTAACTAAATTCTAAACTTTATATAATCCTTATAATTTTGGAATCCATATTATGAGTTTTTTAGACATAATTTAAGAACAAATTCATTTTCAGTATTGCACTTTTACAAACTTTTAATAGTGAACCCTTTTTAAATCCAATATTTTAAAATTTTATATATTCAATTTGACTAAATAAATTTAATTTTTAGAATGGGGACATCAAAAAAATTTACAATGAAACATCCCAAGCTTCCACGATATGCTTCTCTTTGAATAATGCAATAGCGTGTGTTGTACGCAACATCGAGTTCTAACACACACCACAACTGATCAAACTAGCCGTTATGAATAGTAATACCTACTTTTTAAAATTTTAGAGATTTTATCTCTCAAAATGGACTTCATTTTTTGATTCAAAGTATCAAATTTAGCCTAAGGTGAAATTTTGGTACTTTTCAGATAACTTTAATATTTTGATGAATAGTGAAAATTACTAAATTTTAATTAAAAAAAACTTTTTTAATCAAAATAATTAATAGTGATAAATTATGAATTTGAGTGGTTTTAAAGTATATTTAGAATATATTTTTACCATTTAATACAATGTTGATCATTGGACATAATTTCACAATTAAACCGAACATAAACAGGTATCAATCTTTTGATAATTATTATATCTTAAAAACACGCCTTTTGTTTTGACAACGAGAATTAATTTTAAATTAATTTCTGCCACTTCTGTGTTTGGAATTTGGAAAAATGGATTCCATATTTGGAATCAGGATGTTCAAATTGTTTAAATAGTTAACTTTTATTTTTAGACATTTTGAATAATTACTTCGGTAAATATTTTATTTACCATGGTTAAAAGGTAAATCCGGTAAATAAGTGTTAAAAAATAATATTATAATAATAAATAATTACCCTAAAACGTATCCTAACCTTATTGGTTGATACATGTCTGACCATGAGAATCTTTGGGTCGATTTTGGGACCCCATGGTGCCACTTGTAAGTGATAAGGACACTTTATTTTAATTAAGTTAAAATGAATACAAAAATGACACAAGCATATATCTTTTAGAATTTTTTTTTACATAGGGTTATATATGTTGGATTTTCGACTAAAAATATTCATTATAAAGATAAAAATATTTACTACATAATGGTATTTTATTTATAATTTTTAGACACTAAATTATTTAATTTATTTATGACACAATGGTGATTCAATAATTACCATAATAGTGAAAAATTAAAATGATTGATATTGTATATACCCAAATAAATATAATTTGTGCCTTTTTATTAATTAAACTACTTTTATAGGTTAATATGAAATGTTAGGAATGGTTTAATTAACCTTTTTCGAATTAATCATTCTGTTATGATTTTTACAAAAATCAATTATTGAATAGTGTCAAAATTGACATAAAAGAGTTTTTAAAACAAATATTATATTATTAATTGATATTAAATTCCTAAAAATCTAAGGTTCGGACAAGAGACTTATATCATGATAGGTGTATCATTAATTGACTACTTGGGGTTCTATTGGATGTATATACTAAGTTTATTAACCAAATAATATAAAAATACAAAGAGACATTGTAAAAGTGAAACTAATTAACTAAGAGTTAATACTCAATGATAAGGTTAATATAGGAACCAAAACCAGTATAAATTCTATTTTTTTAGTGGTTTTAGACCCATACCCACCTTAACCTTTAAATAATCCACTTTGGAGCCGTTGGAAACCGAATATGAATTTATTATAAAATAATATTTCTAACTTTTCCAAAGGTGCCACTCACCCCTCTTATAAAAGGGCACCCCCTTCTCATTAATTCACACCTTAAAAGCTTTTTGGATCGGCCAAAATCTGCTCAAATACTCTCTCAAATTTCCTCACTTCATCCTATAGGTCTTACTTTAGTCATAAAGCCAACCTAAGAGCCCTTTTGATCAAATCAAAAGGAAGAACCCGAAGAAGAGGTAATGATTTCACCACCCTTTTCCAAGTTCCTTTATTCTTCCACTTATTCCTTCTTTGTTATTACCATTATAAAATAATAATTCCAGTATATTATATATACTGTGATGTTATTTTAAATATGGTACAACCATATTCAGTATTCTATCCATCCTTTGAATAACATGTCACCATACGTGCGTACGTACGGCTTACCGTCTCCACATCGTGGTGTAATTGTTATTCAATAAATTATTATTTGGATGAGTATAATAATGATGTGTAATTCATGTAAATAATAAATATAACATGATAATTATTCTTTCTATATGGTATACCATCCAATTATATATTATTTTAACGTTAAAAGAATGATATTGTCGCTCGTGCGTACGTACGGACTACCGTCTCCACGAACGCGATGAGATTCATTCTCCATCGTATCCATTCAAGTATAATTATCATTTGATTATTTAAAAATAATTTTTAAGGACTTGATATCATTCTGGATATGAATAAGATACAACCTATCCATGAAAAACATGTCTTACGTAACAAAACATATAAAAGAAAACGAGTAAGTTAACACCCGAAAGAACGATAATACTAAGATATTATTAACAAATCAATGTTAAAAGATCATATATGATATCATATTAATGTAAATGATTATTATATAATTCAATAAAAATTATTTCACCATTATACAGGAGGTTAAACTACCTTCTACCAAGGAAAAAGTACAAAGTAAGGGATTTTTTTATCTCACTTTCAATTCCGTGAGATTTCCATTGTTCGCCACTAATTTATTGAAAGTGGTGTATTGTGTACTACCATTTGATATATATTATCATGATTCTATTTATATTCATGTTATTCTATAAATAATTTGGTGGTTATTAACTTTTGGTCATATGACTCAGTTGATTACAACGTGGTAAGGGGTTTCTTATCTCACTTTAAATTCCGTGAGATTTCCATTATTCACCACTTATTTATTGCATGTGGTGTGTATACTGCCCATGATTGTATTGATTGTATAATATACTTTAATTTATGGATATTTACATCATCATTGTAATTTCCTTCTTTCATGGGTGCATGTTTCATAAGTTATCAAATCGATAAGGGAATTTGAAATTTCAATTTCCATTTATTCAGATTTACGCAAACTTCATTGATTATTTTACTCCAAGATTATGTGTGGAATCACTATTAATTTGCTTATGTCATAATTTAAAATCCCCTTTTCTGTGGATATACTTTTGATACACATAATCACTCGATTGATAATTTCTCAAGTCATCGATATGAATTTGATAAGAGTAATTTTAACTCATTCTCCATTTGTTGAGTTAAACATCCAATTCATTGGTGTTGTTTTTACAAGATTATGTGTGAATGTCCTTTGATTGTTTTACACTGAATATCCAATCATATTTAGTGTATTTATATTTGTCACACATAACTATGTCGTTGATTTATCCTTAACCTAAGGATACAACCTTTATGAGAGATTTCATCTCAATTTACATTCCATTGAGACTCCTTTGTTGTTATACACCAAATCACTTTTATGTGGTGTATATAATGTACTTTGACATAGTATATCACGAATACCTTTATTCCCATGATATTACAAATTTTTGATTACCTCAATTATTTTTATTCAAGAGTCTCTCTTTTGGTTAGAAACTCTAACTAAAATACTATTTTTAAATGTTTTTAAGACTCATTCTTCTAAATCTTGCTCATTAATGTCAAAGTTTTAAAAAATGGTTTTAAGGATTTATTTATATGAACATTAAAGTTTTAAAATTAAAACTCCTTTTAAAAGTTTCAAAGTGGTATGGGACACTTTGATTCAAACATCTATTTTTAAACAGCTTCTTGACAAATAGTGTGACTTTTAAATGTTTTCAAGAAACGGGGATATTTCTCTCAAATAGTTTTGATGTTTATTTTCATCCATGTGAATATCATTCATTATTATCGATTGAGGTTAATATGATACAATAAAATCTTCCATATTGTATCGAATGAGTTATGTTTGACTTTGGATGTGCTATTTTTATACCATTCATGGTTTATGGTTAAATTATTGACATTTTCTATGCTAGTTTTAATATGAATGTTTATGTTATGTTTAAACATGTTCATATGAGGAATGCATTGGACTTAGTAAGTGACGGGTGGAGCCCGTTATAGCTCCTCGATGCATCGGTAGGTCTCATGAGACAAACTACTGTCTTGGCACAAGGCCTTGGCAAAATCATATTTGTAGTCTTGGCATGAGGCCTTGGCTATGTGGTTATGATAGTATGGAATTATGCATTCCATCATTATGAAAGTGTTTATTGATATTGCATGTGATTTTTCGATTAGTAGAATATCCATGTGAATAAGTAAATGTCATTATTTCATTTTTTTTCCATACTATGTTGAAGTTCAAGTTTAAAAGGCTTTGGTTTTAGTTATACATTGCCTTGAATGTTTATTATTATTTATGAAAGTTTCCACTATATTGTTATCCTTACTGGGCATTTGAGCTCACCCCTTTTCTATGTTTTATTTTTCCCAGGATGTGAAGAAGTAATTTATGAATGACCTGCAGGGATAGTATGAGGGGATTAGAGTGTGGAATATGGAGACTATATTGTTGTAGTTT
This sequence comes from Viscum album, assembly GCA_963277665.1. Lineage (NCBI taxonomy): Eukaryota > Viridiplantae > Streptophyta > Magnoliopsida > Santalales > Viscaceae > Viscum > Viscum album. The sequence goes on from OY728164.1 coordinate 1,183,758,310, forward strand.
TCATTTATGATGTAATGTAAAACTTTATGAATATATCTAGTGTTTCCAAGGCTACTATACTAATTGGTCTATCAAGATTTGTTCTTTCTTGTGATCAAGACAATGTTATGTAATAATGCACCGACTCTGGGTAACTGGGGTTGGGGCGTTACATCAAGTCACGCTTTATTAAATTTTCATTCCCTAAGGTATGAAGAATGGTTTTAGAAATAAATTTTCTATGAAGTATGCAAGTTATAAAAAACTTATTGGGAGATAATACATATCTTTTATAGTCTAGTTGTTTATGGGTCTTTGTTTCCAAAGGCACCATAATAATATGATTCTTGTGTGGATTGAAAGTTCATTTAATAAATGTTCTTCTATATAGTTGTAATAACTATGTATTAAAATCCTAAGTTGTTATAATCTCATTATATATTTTTTGTAACTAAAAATTTTGATTGATATATTGATCCACATGAAACGCCAGAGTAAAAAAACACATGAAACAACTAAATTCATTGAATAATATAATAATTAATATATAATATGATAATAATTAATTATAAATTTTTTTTATTATTAGTTTAAAAAGGATTCCTTTCGAAGAACCATTTAAAAAAATGTGTATTTTATATTAAAAGAATAAATTAAATTGAACTTAATTAAAAACTCATTATAATAGGAAGTATTTAGTTTTTTGAAACAATAATTTGATTATAAAATTATTTATAAATTTATATGAAATTATATTAAAAACACATGATGTTCAAAATGGAAACTATTTAATTAAAATAGTTTTTATTAATATATTCTATTTTTATTTGTATTCTATTTTATAAATATCAGAAACATAATTTCCCAAAAATAAATTCCTTTTTTAATTATTTCAATATTTTCTTAGAATTAATTTTATTGTTTTTTTTAAAAAATATATTGGTTTTAGGTGAATAAGGAAAAATAATGTTTTGATAAATAACTTAACTTTTATGAAATTATTAGTAAATAAGTATGAATTGGAAATTAATTAAACCATTTTATAAGGAAAAATACATTTTAATAAGTGAATTTATAATTTTTTTTATTTAAAAACCAATGTTTTATATTTTAGAACTTATTTAATATTTTCTTAAAAAAAATATTTTAATAAATTACACATTTTTTTTATTAAATTAATATTTGAAAACTTTTAAAAAAATTGAATAAATAAAATACATTTAAAATTTTGAACCATTAGGTTTAAATTATATATTAAGGTCCAATTTATTTTTAGGCACAAAGGATAAATTAAAATTGTAAAAAAATGAGTTACCTTAGTAAAAAAAATGGTAAAATTGAGTAACCTTATGTGTAAAGGGAGTAACTAATTTAATAATTATTTATAATTTTGTCCTAAAGTTTTTTATAAAATATATATTATATACTTATTATTTCCCAATATTGGAGCCACTTTCCATCAGAGTGACTTCCCATTAATGAAAAGTTATTTTTATTTAACAAAATGCCATCCCATTTCTCTTAAAAATGGTTCATTTATCCTCACTTATCCTAAATTAAAAACCCACTTAGGTAAATGAAAAATCATCCCAAAACAATCTTCCAAAATAATTGATAAATTTATGAGGTTATAATAATTTTAAAATACCATCCCTTAATGCTTTAATCCTCATTACAAAAGATAACATCCAAGAAGTAAGGTATAAATTCATATCATTATTTTATTTATTCTAATTCATTATTTTCCATTAATATACCACAAATTTCCTTAAACCATTATATAATTATAACATAAGTATGATTTTTATGCAATTATTTTGTTAAAATAATGGTATACACATTTATAACCATCCCCACATCTGTTAAGAAAAATGAAAATGTAAATCATGCATTGTGTTGACTACCACCTCTATGATGAAATGTGTCTAATTTCATTCACCACTTTATAGAGATGGTCCTATTGTGTAATTTAATATATAATTATGATATTGATTAAATATTTTATATTCTAATAATACAAACCATATGACCCATTTTCCATGTTCGATGTAAAATGAAATAATCATGCATATATATATGTGGACTACCACCTTCGTGGAATGATATATTTATGCTTTTCATTCCATCTATTCTTAAAATGGATGGTAATGAAAATGTATTAAAATCGTTAAATAATATTTGAATTATATGAATATATATTTGGAAATTAATTTTAATAATTATCTCAATGATATAAACGGTAAATAATCACTATAAAATTAAGTCTTAAAAAAGTAAACTGGGAGGATTTAAATATATTTATAACATGAATTTTTTTTAGTATCCATCAGTTACTCTCTTAATTGTATATAATTATGATATATCATACTAATAAACACTAATTTATATCATTATTCATATTTTATAAGGACATTGTAAATTAATGACCTCATAATCATCCGTTAATCTGGGTATGTTCATGGTTGGGTTGTTTTTTCCACCTCCCTAAATAATGTTACGAAATTGTATCATGCCTGATTAAAAAACATAATAAATTTTATAGTATAATGTAAATAATTATATTATTATTTTTTTCAATAAATTATGGATCAATATTTAACTCATTAATGAAGAAAAAAATATTTGTAGGTTGAAAATCACCAGAAAATGATCGTTGTCAATTTCTTCTTCTAGGATAAAGACTAAAGTAATAATTAAAGAAAATTTAAACAAAATAAATTATTATAAATCATACCTTTTAGAAACATTAATTATTTTGGAAATATTAATTACATAATAATTACAAATACCAACATTTCTCTTAAGAAACTAGTACAAACCATTAAAATTTAAAACACATGATGTGTGAAAATATCGATAAAGTAGGAAATATATATATATATATATATATATATATATATGTAAATATTATAAATAGTGAAAATAAATGTATATACTTATAAATATGGTTTTTTCACATTTAAATAAAAAATATAATTTAATTATTCAAGAAATTTGTTTCATGTACATAATGAAATCTGGATGAAGGTAATGGTTTTTCCTATAAAATTTTGTTATTATAGGTATGTTTTTTATTATGAAACTAATTTATTATATATTTTTTATATGATTATTACTTATTTTTTTTATCATTAAACATCCTCTATTAATGATATTTGAGGTTTAATTTTAATATATCACTCATTTAAGGTTTTTATATGAATATCACTCAAGCCATAATATTTCTATTTTGAACCTCATTTTAAAATTGAAACCACTCAAATATGATTAATCATCAAGAAAATTTGTATATACTAGTATTATTTTATTCAAAAAAAAATTATTCTACCCCAGTTATCCTTGGTGATATTTTTCTTCTATTTAATTAATTAAATAGAAGTTTTTAAATATTTTATAAAAATATTTCCAGCAAAAGTGTTTTAAAAAGGGAAATATGTTTATTCTAAACTCAAAATGTTTTTAAGACATCTGTGTAAATATTTCAAAAAAATTATGGAATTTTTTTACTACATAGATCTTATTTAATTTAAAAAAAATTAAAATCACATTATCTTTTCATATTGGTCATTTTTTGTAAAACAATATCTTTGTGCATTTTTAATTGAACTTATATTTGTAGCATATTTTTTATTTCAAGGAATATTTCTCCTCACATGTCAATTATTTATAAAGGAAATTATTTTCCCAATAGTTTTATAAAATATTTCATTTAAAATTATTTCTAAAGATCAATGATATTTCTTATTTCCAATGTGATTTTCTTAATTCATTAAAAACTTATTTTTGATCTATGACATTTTCCTTCATCAATTCATATTCTTTAACATGGATATTCTTTGAATGATAATATCCACATTATAACTCATGATGGATTATAAATATTATTTTTTTATCATGAAAATGTTTCTTCACTTCATTTTCCATACCAAGTCATTGAAATTTTATGAATTTCATCTTAAACTACCCTATTATTGATTCTATGATTTAAGGGTGTTTATATAATAACCTAACTTTTTAATACAGTTTTTCCTCTAATATTTTTAATATTTTTACGTATGAACAACGTCGAACTAAAAAACAATGATATTTTAGAATATTGAAACCTAGTTATTGAATTATTATCAATGGATATGGGTAACTAAAAAAGGGAATATATTAATATATAAGTATATATGTAAGTTATTTTAAAAAGATTACTTAATGATTATGTTTAAGAATCTATATTTTAATGGGTTGTATGTTTTTATTAAATAAAAATTAGTATATTATTTTTAAATTATGATTTTAATAAAATATTATATTTATTTATTAATGCAATATTAATTGTTTTTTATAGATATTAAGAGTAATAGAAACATATAAATTAAAAATTTTGTTTCACATAAATATAGTTTCTTGATGTATTTTATGATTTTATTTATCATTTAAAATTAAAAATACTACATATTTAATTTCAAAAAACATTAAATTATTTTTTTGTATTAATAATTTAAATAAGTGTTTAAGATAAACCTTTAGTTTTTTTAATATAAATATTTCCTTTTATATGAATAATGAAAAATACTGTTTTTATAAATTACCTCACTTTTTTGAAATTATTAGTTTATAAGTATGAATTTAAAATCAATGAATCCTGTATTGAACACCAAATATGTATTTAATAATCTGATTTATAATTCTGTAAATCTTTTTTTATTAAAAAACCCATATTTTAATTTTTTATAACTTAAGTAATAGTTTTAAAAAAATATTTTTAATAAATTATAAAAGTATTATTTCAGAATAATATCTTATATAGGTTGAATATAATAAATTAAACTTATTTTCTGGACTCAAAATGTGAAAATGATATAATTATTAGTTTTTATGATTTTTCTAAAACAAATAATTTCTAGATGAATAGTAAAAAATATTGTTTTTCCTAAAATGATGAATTTTATTACTTTATATAAATATTAGAAAGAAATAGAGTTTATAAACCCATTAAATTTATAATATATTAATATAGAAATTAATTTTACTCATGCTAAAGATATTGTTTAATATTTAGAAAACCCATGACTAACCTTTCAATATAAATGTAATGTTTTAATTTTAATAAAAAAATATTTTTGACTTTTCATTTTAGAAAACATTTTTTTATAGAATTTGGTTTTTAATTGATTTTAAAGTAAATCAAAATTTTATTATTTATAATAATAAAATTTATGTCTTTAAATTAAATATTATTTATAATCTTATACTACACTTAAAATTTAATCTTAAAATGAAATATTTCTATGGAACCATGTTTTATACATTTTCTATGCTAAAAATAAATTTAATTTCAATATATATTGGAAATATTGTTTTATAAAATTATTTAATTACTTTATATATTTATTTTAATGTTATTTAATAATTTAAATTTAAATCATGTTCATTAATAATTGTTTCCAGTCGTAAAAGTGGGGTTATTGTGGTAAGGATAAATTAGAGGTAACATTCATTTAAAATAGTGAAAGTAGTTAAAACATGTGGAAAATTTGTTTTATATTTGATGGTTATTGAATTTTTAAACTCATATTTTCCAAAACCACTATTGGCCTTTTTTGTATCCTTTGTCTTTGAATAATATAGTGATATTATTCATAAATAATAAATTCTTACATAAAATCCATTTTCTTAAGTTATAAAAGTAGACCATCATCTCCAAATTTCCAATATCATTCCAAAGCCTTGTCTTATCTAAAATTATTTACTAGTATATCCTAAACACTCCCATCACACCTTCTATTCCTTTATCTCACTTAAATTACAATATAATGAGTTTTAAGCACATACCCAAGGCAAAACATCCAAGGGAATGGTAAGGCTCTCAGCCCAACTTTTATAAGTTTGTTTCTTCTTCTACACCCCTAAAGATTACCCTATACATGAATGTATGATAACAATAAAAAAATTTATATGTTTAAATGTTATCATACAAATGGAATATCATTTGTATAGTTTTCTCTAAAATCATTAAAGAAAATGAAAATGTCATTATGTGTGTGTATGAACTACTTCCTCCATGAACAACATGTTAAATTTCCCATCACTAACACAAAGGGTGTGTTCAAAAATATTTTTAATTGAATAATATGATTTTTTCATGGTATAAATATTTTTTATGATAATATATGACAATCTATAATTAGTTAAAATAATAAATGGTTATAGTAACATTATCCACCTTACATTGACTTATTGTGGTACATTTCATAACTTGGATCTCACTGGGTTAAAATGTAAAACTATTTAAGTATTTAACAAATGATATAATAAAGGATATATAAATACACAATTTTTTAGAGCATGAAGAAATTTTAAAACTCCTTTGACCATAGTCAATAAACATAATGTGTTACAAAGAAATTAACCATAAAACACCGATAAAACAACATAAAAGAAAAATATATTAAAAAAAACTACCAGAAGATAATATAATTAAATTATTAAGTTAAATATAAATTTAAAAGTTCCTTTTTTATATATCTAAGTAAAGAAATATAATTAATTATGAAGTTAACTTAATGTGAAAATCACTTTCAGACTATAGGTAATGGTTTAATCTCAAAAATTCATTCTCTAAGACAATTTTCATTTATGCATCAGATTTCATTTTAATAGTGTATATACTTCCAATCAAAAAATTTAATATCATTTATTTTTATTTTAATGGTATTTAAACTTCAGCATTAATACATATCCCTTTCATAGTTTTTTTAATAATGCTTCTTAAGTTATAAGGGCTCTATCTCTATCACCCTTCATTAAGGAATGCTTTGATATTATGCACCAGTATTAAATTTAAAGGCACATCCACTACCCACATGAATTTTAATATCAAAAATTATTATTAAAATTGATTTCTTATCTTCCATTGAAGCTCTTCCTTGTAGTGGGTTATGATTGGTCTATTCTATAAAATATAATGTCCTTTTTTAACCCAATCTGAATTTTTTGAGTTATTAAATTTCTCCATGAATTCTATATTTCATTTCATATTATATTACCTATTTATATCTTTGGAGGTAAATTATAATTCAAATATTCTTTGAGTTTGGTTTTCCCTACCTTCCCATAATTTCCCTTCAATCTAATGTTATACTTTATTGGAAATTTCATTAAGGTTTATCTCATGTGAACATCATATTTACCTAATCTACATTTAATGAGAATGTTTTATTATTTAATTTTATGATGTATTATATGAAAAATAGTATTTTAAAACATAATATTGGATCTTCCATACCTCCCCCATGACTTTTAAGTTATGAATTCTAATTTTTCTCCCTTTTTATTAATTATTTTTCTCATAAACTTATTCTATTTTTGTTTATATTTCCCAAACTTATATACCAATTTAAATATCTTTTCCATTGTTGGGGTTATACATGCTTTTTATTTCTATTAAAAATTCCCACAATTAAGTAATCCATATTCAAGGGAAATTTTCTATTTTTAATCTCATGTTAGGTATCACACCAACAATTTTTTTAAGAAAATAGTAAAATCTAAAAACCATAATTACATTATGGGTAACTCTCTTGGTTCAATTTTTCTTTTATATACAAATTTAGTTATTTACATTATGTAAATCCTTTACATATTTCATAATGTTTTACCCAAGTGGTTCAATTTAATTTTTTTCACCATATTTTTATAATTAATTTTCTACAATGGGATATAATTTTCAATCCCTGGGTATATTTTCAAATAATTAATGTTAAAAATGATTTATTTCTGTTTTTTCCTAAAAATCTATATGATATAACCTTTGGTTATGTCTTAAGATAGGATTTTGAAACCCACATCCGTATTCTATGATATAATGTTGTTATAATTTATGTATGTATTATTTTCTTATAATGTAAAACCAATGTATAAATATTTTTTGATTTGATGGGTGGGTCTATTATATCTCTCCAATTAATTGGGTGATGTTAATGTATCATGAGATAGAATGTAAGGTGCGCATTCAGTAGGTTAAATCACACTACGTTATGATGCTGGTTTGCCTAATATCATGATGTTTATGATAGAAGTTATTATATTTTATGTTGTCATTGTGCTTATCCTTAACATGCTCTTATGATTTCACGATTTATTATTCTACCACAGGATTACTATTCCATTATCATATGATTTCATTTCCTTACCCATGTTTTAATTATTATGATCATTCTATTTAAAATATAATGATATCCCTCTTAGATTTTATGATGTGATTTATTCATATTCTTATTACCATATTGTTATTTCTAGCTCAATACTATTCCTTACGAATTTTCCTTAGGGTAACCTATGTAGTTTTTTGGACGATCTATGAGAGTTAGGTGCATAATATAGAGTTTTAAATATAGATGTTGTTTTTATATTTAAGATATTGTACTTATGTATCTAATATGATAATGTCACTAGACATCTAAATGCAAGGAATTTAATATTGGGAATATAAATTATAAGGATTTGAAGTAAGTATTTTTAAGGAGGGGGTCTCTATAGTTGGAATTAATGAATGATCAATGTTTTCTTTGATATTAGGATGATATAACATAGTAAAAACACTAGACATAAGCCTATTGGATATGCCTATGTAAAGGAAAACATCCTATAATATAGGAAAATTATAGATTTTGTGAATTTAGTAGAAAAAACAGCATATCAAATTATAATAATTTGTATAAAATATCTGACACAACTATACCTTGTGATAATATCCTCTGAAGAGGTCATGTTGGGAATTAACTCAACTATGAACTAGTGTATGACAATGAATCCAAATAGAACACCTGGATAGATGTTCCATAGAGATATTATTTGTTTAATAAAATTATATTTTCAAACTACTATGAAGTATTGAATTCTTTCTTACATTGAAGGACTAGGTTGAGAATTATAAAAAACCCATATTAAATTAACCATAGTTAAACTAAGATTTATATAGGTTTATAAAAATTAATTATCGGATAATGTGATCATTAAAAAGGGTAAAGTATATTAAGGTCAAATCCCTTTTATGTTATTGTTTATGATAGTCCACCTATGTTGTTAAATTTTTGTCAATGTTGTTAACCCATTCTCTATTATAGAAATATGGAACCAGAAATAACTAATTTAACCTTGGGTGTGATGGATAATGCAATGATTACCATAAAACTAAACCCATTATAATTGTATAAGGACTACGAAATATAAGGATCATTAAAAATAAACTATCATAGAACACGATTATCCATGTATACATAATTGAAATCGTGAGTTCCCAATTAAAGAGATATGTGAAGGGTAATGAAAATTGAAACAATAAAGATAATAAATATAACGATATTCAACTATATAAATGTAAAAAATATTGGATGAATCACCATTTAAATTTACTTAATGGGAATATAAGATACTTTACATGTTATAATGGAGTGAATTGAGTAATGGGTTGTTGAGGAAAAACAAGGATACAATGAAGGATGATAATGTTCTTCATAAGGATCCACTAATTATTCGATGTTTTATATATGAGGAACTTGATTACAACCAAATACATGATATAAGGGTTAAAGGGGAAAATCATCACCAAACACCTGCATATTTTTAGTAATAATAAAATTGTTATTGAAGGAAACATTTTGTGGTAGATAATCATCTTTCACTACATATTTGTCAAAGTTTTATGTAACTTAAGATTTCACCAATTGAGTCTTGGGATATAAAGAAAACGTTTGTTGTAAAATTAGTATATCCATGGTTTATGAAACTTTATCAATATTTTAAGAATGTTAAACCTTATAGATTTATCTCTTATTTACTTATTATGTTTCTATTAGGAAAGGAATATATATTTTTATAATGGGATCATAATAAATTACTTATGAGGAAATATCACCTTATATCCTAAATAAAACCACAATGATATACTAATGTATGATTAACAAGGACATCCCTATTGAAATAATTTCCATATAATGATGTTTAAACTTTTTAGGATTCAATTTAATTATGGGAGACACAATGAACTATTTTTTTTATATTTGTTTTCCTCTAATATATGTGATAGCGTGAAACAAATTCAACACTGAACTAAAATGAATCTACAATATGCTTATACACTTAAAACCAAGTTATTGAATTAGTTGGGGTGGATATGGGTAACTAAATTATGAAATATATTATCATGTACATTTACATGAATTTTTTTTAATTATTGTGTTTAACAATTTATATTTTTATGCTCTATAATTTTTTTAAAGAAATTTAAGTATATTATTTTAAAAAAATATAATATTGACTAATTAATGCTTTAATTATTTGTGTCTTGTAGAAATTATTAATAAGAATAACTATTATTTTCAAAGAAAGATTATTTCATATAAAAAAGGTTCTCATTATATTTAAAATATCACATAAAAATTTATAGAAATTCATTTTTAAAAACATAAACATCATTTTTATTTATATTTTTAATAAAGGTATAACAAGAACTTTTGGGTTTTTTCTAAAATCGATTGATTTTTAGATGACTAATGAAAAATAATGTTTTTATAAATAATAATATTTTTATGAAATTATTATTATATATGTATAAAAACTAAATTGATGAAGGTTTTATCTAATATTATATTTTTATTATATAAGTGAATTTATAATTTTGAAAATGTTTTCCCTATTTTAAAAAATCCATATTTAACATTTTTAGAACTTAACTTAAATTATAAAAAAATATTTTGAATTCATTATGTATTTATTATTTTAATTATATATTTTTTACTTATATAAATTGAATATAATAATTTTAATTTTAATTTTTTTTTCAACCTCTGAATAATTAATTTTGGTTAATTTTTGATATTTTTCTAAAATAATTGATTTTTAGATGAATATATAAAAATATTGTATTGGGAAAATAATGAATTTTCTTAATTTATAAGAATATAATAAGGACATAGTGTTTTATAAAGCCTTTTAATTGAAAAAAAAATATTTATTTATAATATAATATTTTTGTGTTTAATGTATTTTTTTAAATATATTAGACCTATTTTTAACATTATAAAAAATTTAGTATTTTAATTCATATTTTTTTTCAATTTAATTTAATTGAACATTTATATGGTAAAATAATACATTTAAATGATTTATAAGTCAAATAATATATATATTTTTGTAATAAACCAATTTATCACTATAAAATCAAAATCATTGAAAATATTACCCCCACATCTAAATTTTTATTGTAAAATGAACTTTTTCTAACAAATAGTTTTTACTTGCTATGTTATCTATACTAAAATAAATTTTAGTAACCCTTAGAGATTTTGTTCTATAAAATTATTTAAATATTTAATAACATCATGTTAAAATTATTAAATTGTTTAAATTTAAATTTGGGAATTTAAAATTATTTTTCAAGTGTGAAAGTGGATTAACCAAGGTAAGGGTAAATTAAGGTAATGGTAGATTAATATATTGAAAGTGGTTAAAATTAGTGGATGACATCTATTATAATGGTTGTTGGATGTATAAAGGGTCTTATATAATTCCCTAAACAGTAACTGGTTTTTTTTGGAGATGATGGTTTTGAATAATTGAGTGATATTATAGGGAAATAAAGACCTTTTACAAAATCACCATTTTCTTCACTCATATTAGGAATCCACATATTACCCATTTATAAACTCATTAAAAAGCCTTATATCAACCAACAATCTAACCAAGTTTCTCATAAAAACCATCCCTAAAACATTTAATCCCTTTTCTCACCAAAATTACATGCTATGTAGGGATAACTTCAAAGGGAAAGGTAATACTCTCAATCTAACATTTCTAAGTTCATTTATTCTTCCACAACCATCAGGTCTCCTCTATATATTAAATTATATTAACAACAAAATTTTTAATATTATTAAATGTTATTATAATTATGTATTTTATATTTTATACTTTTCCAAAAATCCTTAAGGAAAAGGAAAACATTAGTATCTGTCTGTGTGGACCACCACCTCCATAAAAGTTGAATTCAATTTTCTATCACCACATTAAATAGTAGGTTAGAAATGGGATTTTAATTAACAAATAAGATTTTTTTCATTCTTATAATATTATATAATGACTGTATATCATAATATATAAGTAAGAAAATTAATAATTGGTTATAATTAATTTAAAAACTTTAAATGGACTAATTATAGTTTCATACTTAATTTAGAAATATTTCTTATAAAAATTGAAACTTTAAAAGTAATATCCTAATTAAATAATATATGAAATAAACCTCCATAATTATATAGAACATGATGTAATCTTACAATGCCTTTGACCATGGTCAACAAACCGAAAGTGTTATGATGAAATTAACCCCACAACCCTGAGTTACTGATGTAAGTGAAAAATATTTTAAAAGCATGTACCAAAAGATGGTAAATAGACCTTTAATACACACACACACACACATATATATATATGAATAAATTTCATTGAAAATATAGATATAATTAATTATATTATATTATTCAATAAGTTAATAGAAAGTGAAAATCACTTTCAGACATAGGGTATGGGTTTCATCTCAAAATTTCCCTATATAAAAATATTTTCTTTTGTAAGACTAATTTATTTTAAATTAATTTTATTTAGAAAATTTTATATTTAATATCATGTTTTTTTATAATTGGTATTTTACCATCAAACTCAATATCTATTTCATTAATGGTAATTGTATTTGAATATTTCTAATGTCACGAGGGTTTTATATCCACCACCTTCACTGAGGCATTCCTTTCTATTATGCATAAATATTAATTATTATATTGTATCTACCAAAAACATGATTTGTAATATAATTAATTGTTTTTTGAATTTTAAACATAACTTTCAATCATGTTCATCCTTTCTTTGAGATATGATTGATGTATTCCTAAAAATTTATCTGTATTTCGTAACTCAATATAATTTCTTGAGTTACAATGTTTCTCTATGAATTTAATCTCTTATTTTATATAGAAGACCATTTATATATGTCATTAGATCAGATTTATTAAAAAAATATTATTTACTAGTTATTTATGATCCTGTTAGAAAATTTAATCATGTGAAGAATAATTTTCATCCATTTAAATGACAGTTTCCACTCCTTTCCCACAATGTTTTTCCCAAAATTTTTTTACTTTTATTTAAGAAACCTAATTAAGTGTTATATAATGTAAAACTCACATTTATCTTCCCTTATTTTCAAAATAATATTTTATTATCCAATTTTATGGGGTGGGATTTCAATATCAGTGTTTTAAAACCAAAAAGGGATCTTCAGTACCTCATTTATCACTTTTCAGTTTTGCATTCTATTTAATTTTCTCCCATTTAATTCATTATTATTATCATAAAATTATTATATTTCTATTAAATTTTCATTTACATATACATATCAATGTCAAATATATTTTTCATTTCTAGGTTTATACTTGTTTTTTATTTCCCATAAATATTTCCACTTTTATGTAAACCCAATTTTAGGGAATTTTCCTATTTCTGATCACATGTCATGAATAAAACCCATTAAATTTTTTTAAATATTGAATATTTTCTAAAAAACATAATTAAATTACGTATAACTATTTTCGTTAAATTCTAGTTTAATGACAATAATAAGGATATTCCATCTTTAAAAAAATTACTTAGAACATAATGTTTCACCGAAGTGAATCACATTCATTATTTATTGACAATATCTTTCTAAATAATTTTATATAGTGGATATCCATGTTCATGAACTATGACCCATTTTGAATTATAAATGTTCATAATGATTTATATCCTTGTTTTCAAGAGAATATATATGATATAGGCTTTAGTTATGTCTAAGTACAAGATTATGAAACATATTTCCTTGTACTGGTTTATAGGACATTTATGATTTATGTATAGATTAGTTTCCTCTTATGAAATCCAATGTATGTATATTACAAAATGAGATTAGTGGGTTTGTTATGGCCCCCAAATTACTTAGGTAAATCTAATTTCTCAGGATATGCCACGTAGGGTGCATGAGTGGTTAGCATAATAACATTATGCTATAGTAGAGGTTAGCCTGAGAACATGTTAATTATGATGGTAGTTATCCTATGATATGTTTTCTTGATGGTTATCCTTGAAATATTACTATGATTTAATGATTTGTAATACTGATACATTTTTATGATTCCATGATCATATTATTTTTTTAATTATTGAATTTTTTCATACATAAGATTATTCTCATTATGATATCATCTTTTTTTATCATGACCCTTATGCAATTAAATATTTACATATTTATTCCATTACTATGTTTTCTATCCCACCCCATTCCATTTGTATTTTACCAATGTTATCATATGTAGTTTTGCAATATATATTGGTGTTAAGACCATTATGTAGAGTTTCTAATAAATATGACGCTTTTATGTTTAAAATGATTTATTTTTGTATGTAATATTCTAATGAACTAGACCACTAGATACAAAAAATTCATTTTTCTTAATTCATGTTATAATTCATGAAATTTATTATATTTTAGGATTGGTTCTCTATAGTTCAACTAGATTCCATTCATCTATTGAATAAGGAAATTATTATTTCAAATGTATTCCATTTATCCATTCAGTATAAATATCATTTTCTATATTATAGCAATTGAATATTATTTACATAGAATGTTACATTATCTTATTGTATAACAATTAATTTTTTACAATTATAACATGTTACTATTATTGATAGAATTATAAATGTGATCTTTAAGTGATTTCATTTGAATAATATTTGAATTACATTTTCATTCCATGGGTTCTTTATGATATGATGAATTATTTAATTTGACATATATATGTATTGATGATGATTAGTTGGGTCCTATAACACCCTATAATGTATTGGTTTCTATTTATGTATCATTTTATCAAAATGACACATTAGAAGATTAATCCTATGACTAAGGGGACATAACATGATTTATCCCAAGGTTAAAGTGTATTAAGGAAAATTATCCCAAGAAAAAAGGTAAATGGATTGATGTGTCCCATGAAAAAGGCGTATTCATGAGGTTTTATCCTATTAAAGTTGGAATAAGATATGACTATCCCAATCAAAAGAATCTATACTAGTGGTTAACCTAGGCCTACTATATGATTAATGTCTTTGTAGTTAGCCTTTAAATACAGCTTCTTTGTTTATGTTTGTTCCATATTTGAAATATGTTTCATAATTTTATAAAAAATCTCATGACTATGCTATTATCTCATTGATCGTGTTTATTAACTCACTCAATTGATTCATGTCATTTTTTATGAAAACAATTATGCCCTCATTAAGGTATTATGGTTTATTTGGATTCATTTTATTGTGTATCTTAACTATACACACATGTTCAATTGATACTCACTTATGATCTTTAGTTATAACTTCTTTTTTACCCTTATAGAGAATCTGAGGTCACCCAGTTCTTATGATTTAATTTCTATTGGCCATGAAGATAAAAAAATATAATTTATATAACATTTCCTTATATGGATTTTTTATATGTTACATACTTGTTATGGGTTAATAATTTTCTATTATAGTGGGAAACTATTCCCATTATTTAAAAGGGAATTAGTTTTTTTAGTTAATGTTTTTTCCCTTCTCTGAAACTCTTAATAAAAAAGGTCTTGGGAATGTAAAGTAATATAACTTTTTTTTATGAAATATGAATTTTATATTATTATGCCATGGCTATTATATATGAGACTACTATAAAATTATGGGAATGTATATTTTAAGAATATATGGCATGGGAGATAGAATATAACATTCTACTAATCACAAAATGAGAAAATTAAAAGGTATAATGTATCTACCCACTGGCTAAAGACATAGTAAAAGTGAACTTATACCTATTTCTAACCCCGATGAACTATAAATTTCATAACATGCAGTGGATACAAACACATCATACTTCTAATAATAACTCTAAAGGGATGAAGAGTTTAAAATAGCAGTGGGAAAGGGAAATTTTTTTGGTTCTTAGGAAATAATATCAATTCACAAAATGATTGAGGATAATCCTATTGATTTTTGATTGTTTATAGAATAATATGTATCAAATCTTGTGGAGTTATAGTCAATATCTATCTTCCCATGTCTCTAAATTTTCATTGTTTTTAGATATGTGTTTTCCTTTTTAATATGAAATAGAATTCATATATGTTTTTATTTGAAGGACATAAGATGTATAGTGGCTTAAATTCCTCTTTAAAGTCTATTAGAAGCCAATAATATTTGAAATAACACCCTCTGAAGGTTGCTAAGAATAAAACAATAGGTATATCCTGGTGAACACATTCCATAATTATTTATTATTCATACCAGTATATTATCAATTATTCTTGAATTATATGTTACAACTATCGAATTTCATTGAGGATATAGTTGATTGTTTGTATGGGGGTGGGAAGTAAATGTTAGAAATTAAATACAGGTGCCTTTTTTTATTTCTATTTTTGTTATTTTTTTATATATTTATAAATATATAAACAAAAAAATATACTCATCTTTGAAAATGACTGAATTTGTTATTATTGTATTTAGTGTGTTTTAAAAATTTCTATGATATAAATTGGAAAAATTATTTTTTTAAATATATATTGATTGTGGGGTGGTTGATCATATTATTAAACATTAAAATAACAAATGATTTTTGAACATAGGTAACATAGCCATTGTAAACTAGAACACCTCAAGGTTCCAACAAAAATTATATTTATATAAATCCTTTAAAAATATAGTAACATGGGTAATTAGGATCTTATAATTTAGTTATATAATTATTATAATTTTGGTGAGTAAGTATATTCAATCCATTTGTATATCCAATAAGTTCATTGCGCATACATCGATAGGAAAGATAAAACAACTGGCTAATAATAAAAAATTAATGTTTAAAGGTGATAGGAATATTGAACCCAAATAAATAAGGTTAAATAGATTTATAATAATATAATTTTAGTTTTATCAAGGAATTTGAAAATGGATCATTGGAACAATTAACATAGTGTAAATTTATTTCTAAATTTATTTCTTTTTAAAATTTAAATTCCACTAAAATTTAATTCCTATCACTTATAGAGCTGGAACATGATCTTGAATTTAAGTGATCATATCAGATATAATTCATGTATAAATCATGATGTGTTTTTTGTTTTAAAGAATAGAAAATTTTCCATCACTCTTAATTTGGTTATTTAGAATTGTTTGAGTCTATAATTTATTTTTCATTGAATTATTTTTAATGAATAATGAAAATTGAACTGGAATTTATAAATCTAGTTTTTGATTTTTTTTTCATTTAAATACATGAATTGGACTTGGTTTATTTATATTACTAATTTGAATTTGAAAATTTCTATTTGGATTTTTTTTCTAAGTTGATCTATTTATTTAATGTTATAAAATAGTAATTGGGTGTCCTGTGAAAAAATTGAAATAGTTTAATGATGATGGATACATTGTAATCTTTTGTGAATTAGGATTTCTTGAAATTATTTAGTTTATTTGAATTGTTCATTCATCTAATGATTACATTTCTTTTTAAGAAAATTTAATATGTGAAAATATTTATTTTAAGAAATTTTAAAATACATTCTTTCTACAAAATCTATGTCAATATTTTACCTTTAAAAGTTTCAAGTAATACCACTAAAGTCTTACTATTCTCAATTTTGAACTACATAAACTCTATTATTGTTCCACTGAAACAATTATTTCTACAAAATTTTTAGAGGTTGTATATTTTTTTATTATATGAATTCTTGGAATATTTTTACATACAAAATGATTTGAAAATATCGATACTCCAGTTGTACATGTTGTTCTAAATTTCAATGTAAAATTATATAAGGTTCAATTTAAGAATTAATATGTATTTCTAAAATATGAACAAAATGACATGTATAATCTAAAAACTGGTTATTTTTGAATAGTTGATAATATTTCTATAATTTCAATGTTGATAATTTCTTATAAGTGAAATTTTCCATGTGTGGGGGAGTGAACGAGAATCATTTTTTCTATTCATTGAGGCATATTTCACTAAATTTATTCCACTTTCATGCATTTGAAATTTGTTTTTATGATATATTTATTATTTGATATTGTCATGTTAATTATTATAAACATAATTTAATATTAATTTTGTAGTGGAAAAAATTATTTCCCATATTTTGTTTTTTATACTGTATATGAGGAGGCCCTATATTCCTATGAAAATCTATTCTCCAAATTAAAGACGTATCTCTGAGATAGTTCGAGAACCATCCATATGATCTTTAACTGACCAAAAAAACTCCACTTACTATGATCCTCTTCATAAATTAATCATATATGAAGATTATCTTATAACTATTCCTTTAATTGCAATGGAATGCATATAATGATACCAGAATAGAGGGTCCAACCACACACATTCAACCAAAAAAGTGACTCTAGGTTCAATTGATCGCATATGATGATAAATCATAAAAAATACTCCATTAACTATGAGACTTAAAGTTATTACATGATGATATTTACACACCTCATCTCCCTCACCGTTGAAATAAATCAATCCCCCTCTCAAAATCATATTCATCTAGTGAATATCACACTGATCCCTTCTACAACACAACCACTAGCAGCCCCTCATGGTCAATATCTAGCGACCGACATTAGTCATCACAATAATATCTTACAAGTCTATAACAAACACATGAACCAACATTTCAAGGAATAATGAAGCTTCATCAATCTTGATAGAGGTATAACCAATGTTTATAAATCACCTAATATAGATAATGATAAATGTGTATGTTCCCAATGTAGGGTTTAATTGGATGTGAACTTGATGCCTAATAGATAATCTAAATAAAAGGATGATGGAAGGCATGTGATAGATTATTTATGGATTTCAACATTTAATTCAAAAAAAAATAACATACTTCATTTTTCATCCTCCATATAAGGTTAATTCCCCCATATTCATATGTTTGATCAGGAAGAAACAAAACATATTGTATATATGAGTTTAGAAACACCTATCCTTGGTTCTGACTCATAATGATTAACACACCATAGTCAAAACTAATCATTTTTCATTCAACTAAAATAATTAGACATCCCCATTACATTATTATTATTATTAAAAAAATAAAAATTAAAAAATTAAAATATACAATAGAGATAGTGACGAACCATCCCTGAAACTACTTGAGAATTTCCCAAGTTAGTCTACAAGAGTACATTATTTGTAGATATTTTTTACCACAAATCGTGATGACTACATGATAAATATGGAATTTTTACCTGTTATTGAACTTAGCCACCTATGTGATGTGTGGTAATTATGAAAAAAAACTAAAATACATCTCAAAGGGCCTCATCAAATAGAATTTATGAAAACATGAAATGCAGCCTTATAGCTGACTATGGTTTTCTCTCAAGGGGTCTGACCAATGATAGTTCCCTATCTTAGCACTTTATTAATTTTTTTAGTAAATACATTATTTTTGAATTCGAAAATATGGGGCTGGATTGTTGAAATAAAATAGGGAACAAAATGAAAATGAAAATTCAATGTGAATATGAGAAATGGAGACACCCCTAGAATTAAACATTTGGATTCTTTGTTGTCCCCCACTTTTATTTTTTATGTCACTATCTATGTGTCCCAAATATATTTATACAACATCAGTGAATTGGTTATCTAACTAATTATTACACTCAAAGAGAACCCCCTAAGTGATCATCTCATTACTCTCTATATTGGGTAATAATCATGATCACATCCACTGGACAAACCATTTATCCCATCATACAATAAAAATATGAATAATAGGATATGAAAATATTTTCATAAATATAAATGAAAATGGAAAATAAAAATACATGGGTTACAATCATCTCTATATGATATCAGTCACCCAAGATCATCAAAACAAAATATATGAAATAAATCCTTATGTATGAACTATGGTCCACTATTTTTCATCCAATCTGTGATCCTAAGGTTTCCCTTACATCATGGATGGAATCTTAAAAATAAACATTACTACACATAGGTGGAAACATGAATAATGATGGAAGAATAAATGAATAGAGAAATAATGAAAGAATAAATTGAAATTATTTATATGAAAACAAAGTAAATAAATAATATAATCAAGACTAGGCTGATGGTTGCGGGATAAAATCTTTAAAAAATATGGGAGGGGAAATATTAATTGTAGACTCACTATCCACTTCTCCCTCTACCATGAATTTTAGTGCTGTATAAATGAGTTGAAAGTAATTATTATCTTTATCGTATGTAGGACATGTTTCCAGAATTAGAAAAATAATTCCATAGCTGGTCATCTTCATGATTCACACATCTTTCTCACAATCACCACATGATCTATATCATCTTCATCAGATGGTTGCGTGTTATACCCCGACCCTAGAAGCTTTGAGATAATGCATTATTTTATTACATTTTCTTGATTACAAGGAATCAAATCCCAAAGATCTGATCAGTTTAGTAGTCTTGTAAATCCATATTACATAAATTATACACATATTACATTGGGAAATACAAAATAGAAACATTATACATAATAAAATGATATAAAATACATCCTTGAACACTTA
The DNA here is from genome assembly GCA_963277665.1 of Viscum album. Classification (NCBI taxonomy): domain Eukaryota; kingdom Viridiplantae; phylum Streptophyta; class Magnoliopsida; order Santalales; family Viscaceae; genus Viscum; species Viscum album. Next base: position 1,183,778,980 of record OY728164.1, read on the forward strand.
TTTGAATAGTTATTCTTCATAAATTTGGGAAAGGAAGCATAATAAGGGTGACCTAAAATGCTTAATATGGGTAAGTAACGAGGAATAAATAATGAATATATAAGAATATATTAACATAGAAAGGTAAATAACTAATAACGCATTCTATAAAAATAACTAGATAAGGAAATATCAATATGGATAGGTAAGAAACTGAAAACACATGCAATTAAATCAATGAACTGAAAATAAAATGCATCCATAGACATGTCGATAGAAAATATATTGGATAAATATCAATTGAATTATCAATAAAGGCAATTCTTAATTATCTAACATCATTTTTTCTATTCACATAATACCTTTACCATCAGGATATAGTTTAAACTATTTTTCCAAATAAATCACCTCATAAGACTACTTATGCATCAAGGGGCTTGTATTAATCAGTCCCCAACCTGTAGGGATTTCCTTAAAAGATCCCAAACCATGTATTTCATGTCCAAATCATTCCTCATATATTTAATACAAAATGTTCCATATGAAAATGTATACTTATTTAATAGAAGATATATATTTATCAGTAATTCATAGTTAATCAAATAACTGTCAAAGTGAATATCGTGTGTTAAATGATATATTATTTAGGAAATAATAATATCCATTATGTGAGAATATGGATATTCAAGGTAATTTCTAGGGAAAATGATTACAATAAATTTATTTTTCATGATAAAGTTAAAAATACCAAAAGAAAGTGATATTGCATAGATAATCATTAAGAACATTCTTGAGGTGAAAAATTATTATTCATTCAAATGTATCCTATAACACATTCAAATGTTTGAATCATAATCTCCAGAAAGGTATGATAATAAATGAAATATATATCACCATTAGAATAAGGGTATTCATGATATAACATCAAAAAAGTGTTATAAACACCAAATAAAAGTAAATTGGTGCATAATAATAAATAAGTCTCAATGGAATGTAATTTTAGATGAAATTACATTACCTTATCCTTTCATTTTTCAATTTTGAATTCAGACTCATGTATAGAAATTTAAAATAAGTTAATAACTAATATCATAACTATAATCATGTTTCTCATAACATATATTAACTTCTTATAATATCTCATTACTCGTTTGTAAACAACATTAATTAATTTTACTATTTTGGGTGTTAATTTCCTAGTTTCCTCGAGTAAGTTTTAACATTTTATTTGTTTTTATCATTAATTAGATGATGGTTTCATCATCAACATAATATATAACATGACTTAATTATAATATATAATTAGTATATATATGATTATAGTAGTTAATAATATTTGGATATTAGAAATGAAGTGCACCGTTCATGGAGACAGTAAATCTTACTAACACATGAACACAACTTTCATTTCATTATTTTATTAAATTAATGAAAAATAAATAATAAATATGTATATTATAATTATAGTACCAAATCTATGTTATAAATATTTCATAGGTTTATTAAAACTATCCTACATACATTCCATGTATGGAATGAATGTGTCATATCCCTTTAAGGGGGAGGTAGTCCACACTTCCTGAAACAAAATTATCGTATTTATACAAGATGGAAAGAATAAATTTATTTATAAATTAACAATATATAAGAATAAATACATTATAAATATAATATATATGAAAAACCTGATCTTTTATTACAAAATTAAACATAATTTATTACATAAACTTCATTTAATACAACATATAAGATCGAGATGTTTAGTGTATTTGGGGATTAGGATCATTACATAACAACTTAAAACATGAAAACAACATCTTTATTGAAAACTTCCTTTACATGACCACTACATTTCCTCGTACTTAGCATTGCATGGGATAACCTGAGGACATGCATAAGAAAAGGGTGAGCTATAAAGCCCAGTAAGGGAATAATCATGGAATAACATGAGGAATACAATACATGTTAGACAATAGGAATATAAATAAAGCACAAGAGAAGCATAAACATAAAGTCATGATAAATCATGATAATCATAACATGTAAATGTGGCAACAACACTTAACATGGAATTAGCATGAGCCAAGGATCATTGCACATGGAGCATGGGTAAACCCTCATTGAACATGAAGCATGATTAAACCATCATTTCACTTGAATTGGCATGAGTAAAAACCCATTGCACATGACATATCATGATACTATACTTTACCCAATGCATTGGAGCACTATCAGGGCACACCCTTCTTAAACATTTCATTTCATGCATAAGTGTGCCACATGGATCATAAAACATTGAATCATTCAACATAATCATTTATTCTATGATAAAATAATTTTTAAGGCATACATTAAATCTTTAAACAATAATTAAATGCATATAAAGGTGAATACCCTTGATAGATAAATGGGCATGGTATTCACTACACAATGACTTTTTCTTGGAAAAGGGCGGTACAATTTCGGCAGCATAACAACATGACATAAGAACTCATAAAAATGGTTGATGAGAGAGAAAGGGGTGTATCATCATATTTACAAGACATGGATAGTAAGGGAGTCATATAGATATATTTCCTAACAAATTTAATGGAATTTAGATTCATGATACAAAATAATTGCTTGAATGTAAATGAGGAGAGAGAAATTATGTTCGGAATTTTGTCATAGTAACAGGTGTACATGGGAGGCATTTAATGAGAGAGAAAGGGGTATAACATAATTCAAACATAAAGAGGGAAGTATGGGGGAGGTTTGAAACCATACCCAAACATATATAATTTAAATTAACAGGGCATAACAATTTAAAGAATATTATACAAAAATGAGAAAGGAAGAAAAAAACCTTACTTGGAAGTGTGCTTCTAAAGGCTTGAGAGAGGCTTCTTGGAAGCTTGGGGCACCTTGGGAGGATTCTAGAGAGAGTAAGGAAGAGTTTGGATGAACTTAAAAGGCTTTTAGTGAGGAGGATGTGGGATCTTGGGTGGGTTTATATAGGAAAGGAGAGGGAATTGTTTATTATTTAGGTTTGGGACACCTCACATTAAACTAATCAGAACCACAAACCAGCCCATGGTTTTGCCCATGGATATTTCAAAAGGGGAGTGTAAAACAATATTTTATAAGGCCAAAGTCCTAACTTCTTAAAATAATGGGGTTTCTTATGTGGAGGTGAGTCACACTCCCAAAGAATACAATTTAAAAAGACAAAATGTTTAATAAGTCTTGAAGGGTCCACTAAAACTTTGTAAAATAAATCAAAAAAACCCAAAATCAAATTAATTTATTGGTAAAACATATATTAGACTAAAATAAATTTTATAGTATTTTATTACATCACTATTGGGTCATTATGATGTCATAAAACACATCATATATTTAAACGATATTTAATTTTTACCTAAAAATTTGACTGTCTCAGAAAATTATGAAAAATTCATAGTTGGATAATTTCGACGTCCTGATTCTAGAAATAATATTAATTTCATCTAAATAATTTTCTAAATATGTTAATTTTCACTTTTAAAATAAAAACTGACATTTATCGAAAATTAATGGGTTTTGAAAAAAATAGCTTTCAAACCTTAATAAAAATTACAATTGCATTCATAAAATTATGAGAAAATTTATGTTTAATAAAAATTAATATAATAATAATAATATTTTATTAAAATATTATTTAATTCAAGAATACATTAATTCATCAAAATAGATTTCTTAGCTAAAGATATTATTTGTGATTTAAAAACTATTTACAAGGTAACAATAATAAAATGAAATTATATTCATTATTATATAAATAAATAATGTACATAAACATAGTGATAAGGTCTTGTTACATAACCCCTTATAACACCCTCATAAGACCGAAGAGTAAGGTGTGCGATGGTGACAGACTCTTGTGGTGGCTCAGATAACATTGCTCGGGTGGTAATCTTTATCAACTTCCACTTCTCTCATAGGCGGTCCCACTCGAGCTTAACATATTCAAGCTCAACTTGGGCTTGGTCAAGAGGGAATCCCAAAGATGCAACCTTCTTTCTGAGCTCTGACAAATGGGCTTCATATGGGGCACGTCTACTGGATGAGTCCATCGCTTCCTTTGTCTAAGTAAATTGGATTTGTTAAAGCCCTATATTTATACTAATCATGTGATCACTATTAAATGTCTATATTAGAAACAGTCACAATTTTTTACAGTATTTTAAAATCAAAAAACATAAACCAATTTATTTGACATTTTATATAAACATTTTACATTAAGAGTCATTTAATTAGATCAAGAGGGATTTACATTAATGAAGGTTTGGGTCGTTACAATATATATCATATATAAGTATAGTTTCCATCATAATGGACACCATGATAGGTGATAAGGTAGGAACGAATAATCATCATTTCATGATGTAGTAGTTCATTATACATAGAAACAGTATGTTCGTCACCCATTATATGAAGGTGAGTGTATGTTTGGGTCAAAATATTATCATAAAAACATCATATTATATATAAGATTATTTTATTTGTTATTTAATAATATAATAATAATTTTATATGGAGTAAAGAATGGAAATGGAACTAAAACGATTTAGAAAAGACATTACCTCTAAATCGGGTAACTTCTTTTGGGTTGTACCAAAAGGATTCATTGGAATGATTTATTCCCAAAGGGAGACTTCAAGGAAGAGGGGAGGGATTTTGAAAATCTATATTTGGGGGTATTATCAAATACTAGGTGGTTGGAGAGGTTTTATGAATAGAGAGGGGGGGGGGGGGTCCTCTTATAGGGAAGGAAAATGACTCACTTGGTATTTTTGGAAACACGTTTGGTGTACACATGTTATTAACTAAAAAATTCATACCAAAAAAGAATAATATATTATTTAAGATTTTTGGATGATATATTTCCATAAAATAGGTGTTTTAATAGTGTATAGTTCATTTAGGTGCTCAAGTTAAAGTCTTATTCCTTTATTAAGATTAATATTACCTTATTAATTGTATTTATTTTTAATTAATATCAGTAATATTTTTGGTCAAAAACTAAGTTGACTTTATTAACCATTATAAATTATTCTGATTCCAAATATTGAATGAAATTTTCCAAATTCTAATAAAATAATTTTCAATAATTAATTTATATTTAATCCCTTAGACGGGATGACACAACAGGTTTTATAGTAAAAATGTCATAAAGTTTTATATGTTTATTACAGCCAATTTCAAATTAAAATTGATCCCAATGAAATACGTTAAATTAATTGATAAAAACATTATATAATTATAGATTAAAATAAATTAAAAAATATATAATTTAACCTTAAAAATAAATTAGATGAAAAGGCAGTTTTGGGCTAAAATTCAGTATTTTTAAATATTCATTAAAAATGTTAAATGTCTTAGAAAAATATCAAAAAATACACCCTAACATAATTATTATGTATCTATTAAAAATATGATGTTTATTTTCACATATTAAATCAACTAAAGTATCAAAACTCATATTTGAAATGGGTTCTCCATTAAAATGCAATAAAATTTCCTTTATAAAAATTTAGTTTTTTAGTTGTAAACTAGGGCCTATTTTTATCTTGTTCATATAAAACATAATGAATGAATATAAAAAATATTTGATTTAATATATAACATATATATCTCTTTAATTTTTTTAATAATTTCAGTTATCTTTGTTTTTTATTACCAATATACTTTGGAATCATATAAATAATAATATTACTTTTTATATCCAATTGGTTCTTATTTTCATTATCATTAGTTGGTAACCATTGAATTCATTTTATATTTTTATAAAAATTTAATTTTCATAAGCTATTTCGTAATTTCCATGAATAATAACATAAAAACTAGGATATATCATATTATATTGATTAATAATATTTTAATAATACACTATTATTTGGTGAAACACGGTATTTCATGTAACAAAAGCTCTCAAGGAAAGTCTTTCTTGAGTGAAATGAAATTTAAATCAGTGTTGTGTTCATTAAAGGATATATCATGTATTGAATATATTAAAAATATAAAATATATAGTATATTCTCATGATATTATATTTTCTTATGCACTTGGTGATGCATGTCATACCCGCTATCGAATAAAATGTTGCACTTTAGAATTTTGGGGTGTTACATTTTCTCCACCTTATTTAAATTGCATCCTCACAATTTAAATCCAACCACAATATTATATGGATTGAAGGTAAATAATTTTTGAAACACCCACATCATAATAAGAGTTTATATCAAATATTATTAATAAGAGAGAAAGGAATGTTCAATGATCATGTAACTAGATTCATTAATAGGCTAACATATGTGGGAAATGGAAACATGGATATGGAAGAAAAATTCCAACAATAAAATTCTAATGGGGAGTGATAGAGAACATGTTCAGATGATACCACAAAACCCTAAACCATAAGAGTGAATAAAGGTCATTTATATTTTAAAAAATGATGATAATAGGATAACATTTTTGTTTAAATACTGTTTTATTTATATATTTAAGAAATACTATCACTCTATAAGAATATAAGTAAATATATTTTTCTATAAACATAATCTTTTCCTTTTATTATGCCTTGATCTATTTAAACTTCATCTATTTAGATATGATGCATCATATGAAGAAGTAATACATTGAACTCTAAAATCGCATCCAATGATAATATTATACCATTTTATAAATAGTTAGATTTTCTAACATATTATCATCTAATCAATTATGAAGGAGAGTCACTAAATTCCCAAAATTTTCATATCATTAACCATTAATAAACATGAATTAGATCTTAATTTTCACATTCCAAACATGTGATTACCTTCACCATGTGTCTTCTTGAAATATGGTAATAACTCGAATCATGATAAACCCTCATTATATACATGCATTATTCCTTATTCTTTAAGTATTACCGATATTATTGGATATATTCATTTAATAAAAAATTGTTGTAACTCAATCAATGATATATTATAGAATTTGTTTAAAATTTATTAAGGTAGTCATAACTTATCCAAATCAATCATTTTATAATCATTATCTCACTATCAGAAACATATTAAAGGTTTTATTCCCCTCAATAATGTGTTTTTGGAAAACATTACCTTCCTAATAAATATGTTTTCTTAGTGCCATTCATCATATAACCTCAAATCCTTAATAAAAAATACTATAGTAAAATCATTACATATTTCATAAATTATATTATGATAAAATCATAAAAAGTATTTTTACAACAAATTTAATGGTTCTAAATACAGAATTCCATTATTCATTCCACTTCATCATGTCAATAGCATATTCCTGACTTTGATCCCTTATCTTCTTTGGAGTGATATTCCTTTAATATTTGGAGTTTTTTTCATAGTTCCTCGTATCCTTGTAGTTATAAAAATGAATAATAATATTTTCCTTTGTTAATTTTCATTATTTTCGATTTTGAACTAGTTCTCCACACTTAAAACAAACTATCAGACCTTTTAATCATTTACTTTGGCGATTCATTCCATAGTTATAACATGTTGGAAAATAATTCTTTCCCTTAATCTTCTTTGACTCATTCCCCTTTTTATGGTGTTCATAAGACCTATTATTCTCTTAGTTTCCCATAAAGAAATCGAACGTGGATTATTATTTCTTTGTCATGATAGTACACAAAACTATTTCATCATATAAAGAAAAATTATGAGAAACCAATACCCTTCAGCTACATAGCTTAACTTGTCACACCCGGTTTTTTTTGTATTTGTATTGATCTGGTCCATTGGAAATACTGATCCTTTTCATGGGTATTTGGTGAGATGAATATTCAGTTTTGAAGTTTCATATTTGTCTAACCACCCTAATTTGGGATCCCCATTGCTTGTTTAAGAGTTTTTGAAAAAATGGTGGTTACATCATAATTTGGGCCAACCGTGAGCCCATTTCCAGTTTTAAAAACTGAATTTTCTTCTTTTATAAATCTTTTTTTTTTCATCCTTTTTCACTCATTCAACTTCCCACTTGTCCTATACTGACATATTAAAACTTCCATAGCATTTTAAACCCCATATAAATTCATAATCATTGGGAATTGGGGTTACTTATTTAGGTATTGGGCCAGCCCATGGGCCCATTTCCTGTTTTAAAAACAATATTTGTTTCTTTTATATCTAATTAAATGGTTAATATTTTTCAGTGATTACACTTCCCCCTCGAATCCAATACCCCTATCCTCACCCCCATTATAGATTTACACTCTCTGGAGCTCATATGTGTCGCGGATTAGGGCTAAAGTTCTCAGGTTACCTCAAATCTCCCAGAATTGATAAGGTAAATCATTTTATACATAACACATTAAATTCAAGATATTTAAAAAAAAACTTCTTTCCCGGGTTCATCCAGACATTAGGCCACTCTCCAAGAAGTTTCATCCCATTCTCTTTTCTCTAGTGGTGCAGATCTAATGGAATACGAAGAGTTTTCTAGTGGAGAATGTGAGATTCCATCTCCTTTATCATCCCTCTTCTTCCTCCTTTCAATTTTTCTTGGTTTTATAATCTCCCCTAGACATGATCAATATAGGGTTATGTTATAACATGGTTTTTTATGGAGTTTATATTCATTTAGGTCTGGTCTTCATATTTTTAGGGTTTATAAACCCGCAACGGGTGATTTCAGGTGTGCGTTTCCATTATGCCAAGGATTTGAGGTAGGATTTCCCTTGCACAAGCCTTTATCATTTAAGTTTCATCATTATAATATTGTTATAACATTATTTATATGATATTTTCTACTGTGAAACCTTTTTTTTAATGTTTTTGTGTGCAAATTATGTTTTATGACTTATTTTGTTAAAAATATAGTTATTTTGGTATAAATGTGCACTCCTCTTGTTTGATAAATTATTCCACAAGATTCCACACATGTTTTATGGTATTTTTAATATGTGTTAGTATCTTGAATAACTTTATGTAATGAAAATGGTATTTTATCCCTTTTTAAGTGCTTAATATAAGTTGTTTTTTTAAGAGTTCATGCCACTTATGCTGTAAATTGTCCGGTTGGCTTTTATGTTTCTAGTGCAATTTAAAATGTTTTGTTTGGATTTATAAATACATTTTCAGCATGTAAAAAAATTATTTTTGGATCCTTTTATGGCTTTCCAATTTGTATTTGGTTTTAAAAATAAATGGATTTTGGTTTACAAGATGTTTTGGCCCATGTTGTCGAAAAATGGCATGTTTCACATTCTTATGAAAATGGTTGTATTTTGAATATGTAACCTATGTGTTTTATGGGATTTATGGATGTGGTTTTATGCTGTATATGTTTTTTATACACCTCTTTAAAAAAATTTAAATGTATAACTTTTTCAAATGATTATTTTGGGAAAATGTTTAAAGGCCTGTTTGGCCTATCCTTAAATTGAAGAATGAGTGTTTTACTTGTATATACCATGTTGTGTCTATTGGGATTGTTTTATAATCCGTGAAATTATTTTATTAAATGTATTTAGGTCTGAAAAATATTTTTGGGTATGGTCTTGTTGTGTGTTTATAATTCAAATAGTGTTTTTGAATAAGTTTTATGTGCAAAGCCTCAATACACTCCTGGAAATTTTTTTACGAAAATTTGTAGTGGTTTGTTGATTCATGAAAGAAATGTGAAGAAGTTTTATGGGATTTTTGTGTTTTTATGGTTTGGGAATTTAATTTGGATGTGAAATGTGTATTTTATAATGTGTGTAACTTGATTGATCACTAAAGAGAATCCCGGGTATCTAGGTGGGCAGACGTGTACTAGAATGCCAGTGATTCTGTGGGGTTTGGCCCCTGTATCGTGTAACAAGTTTGACGATGACAACACTAACTAAACTATGATGATGACGATGTTGGGGGACTAGTAGGTTATGGGTATGCTCCCTACTAGTGGCTTGTGTGCACGAGAACAAATATTTATTATGGTTACTTTCACCGAGATACGAGGTACCTGAGGCTCACAACTAACTAGTGCCAAGGGGTGTTCCCGTGAGTTGTGCTCATTGGCTATTTTGTACTCACCATCGGTATAAAGTGTGTTTGGTTGGTAAATTAAGTAGTGTGTCTTATTTATTTAAAAGTGTACAATCTTTAAAGCATCCCTCATTAAAACAATTTTCATTTTGAAGTTACACCTCTTTGAAAAATTGTTACTTTTATTTTTGGTTTATAAAACATGAAAGTTTTTTTCTGATAAACATAATAGGGTGGAACATAATTTGAAAAACATACTTTTATATCTTGTATTTAAAACATGAAATTTACGTTTCTTTTATTTTAAAGGAAGTGCATTGGGAATAGAATATCGGGCTAACCTACTGAGTTTTAATACTCACGCCTATAGTCTTCTTCTTTTTTTATCCCTTGTATAGGTTTTAGCTTGAGTTTGATCACCTTGGGAGACATTTGATCATTGTGTTGGATAGTGACCAGAAGTGTCACATGGAGTTAGTTGGTCATCGGGATTATTCAGTTTAGTTTTTGGTTTTGTTCTACTTTTAGTTTCTTGTACAAATAATGATTACTTAAATTTTTATATAAATTTATTTGGGCTGTACATTTATTTCTGCTTTTTGTTTGATGTTTATGTATGGGTGAAATCATTCCCTTGTGTACTCTATTGATTCCCTTGGTTCTTGTCTCCATCCCGAGAGGATCAGGAATGCTTCTCGGGACTTGTCGCAGGCTGGCCTGGGTGACCGGTTCAAGGTCGACTCGGGCTGGTTCGTGACAAAATGGTATCAGAGGAGGTCGTATCTTAGTGGACCTTTCTTTTTAGAGTTCCCTTGTTATTTTTGGTATGTCAAGGTAGATGGAGTATGATTGTTGGGACTTGAGGGGTAAGTAAAATAAGAGAGTCGCAAACTCTTTCTCGTTCTAATCCTCAGGTTTCCATGGGAAGTCCGATTTTATTAGTGTCCTTTGTTCTGGTTGATTGTTTGGTGTTGGGATATGACAAGGGGATTCTGACTAATGGCCTCCGTGATCTTGCAGGTCCTGGAAAGCCAGGTAGAGCTGGGGAATGGTCCTAATAAGTCTCTCTGTGTTGGTGTTGTGTTTTACCTATGACCGCCAACCATATGGTCAAGTCACCCACCAACACTAGTTCCCTTTTTTTGGGTCTCCTGATCCTTTCTTGAATTCTGAATTTTTGTTTTTAAAATCCTTGTGTGAGAATTGTGGAAATGGGTTTTAATAGAAGGATTAGATTTTGAAAAGTGAAAAGGGGGGTTTTCAAAAATTAAATATAAGAATGGTTTTGGAAGGTTGTGTTTTTGTGAAAAAAAATGCAGGGAAGTGGAAATGATTTAAAGGGATTGGATTATCCATAATATAAACTAGTGGTTTGTTGAAATAAAATGTTTTGAAATTGTGAATCATTTTAAGGTGATTCAAGATCTTTGTTTTAAATGGGGTATTTTGGGATGTTAAAAAGTTTTTGAATCAGATAAATTAGTTTTGGAAATTGGTTTTGATCGGTTGGTGTTTTACTAGAAAGGGTATTGGTCTCAATGGACCTCAGTTTATGAAAATATACCTTGCTGAATTTTAAAAAAATGGGAAGGGGTTGTTTGGAGTGTCTTGGTTATTTTAAAATTTGTTAAAAATGGAAAGGAGTAGGTTTTTAAGAAAATGTTTCTTAAGTAATTCTGGTTTTTTTTTGTGAAATATGAAAAGGGGTTTTGACTTGGTGGTTGGTGTTCCTTTTGAAGGTAAATGATTTTTGGAATGATGTTGTTTTGTTTTAGCCTTCAGTGCTTTCATGGGTGCTCACATGCATGATTTTATTGATATCTAGAAGGATAGACTATATGGCATGGTGGTTGGGTGCCTGGGGTGGCATGGAAATGTGCATGTGGGTGAGACTTGATGAAAAACCATTGGTGAAGTGGAAACCCACCAAGTTAGTTTGTTTTTCAAAAGTGTTTTGAGTTGAAAAATTTTGGCCTTTTTTTAAACCAATGGTTATGTGGCTAGTTTTTTTTCTATGTCTTAGAAGAGTTGTTTATTCAGTAAGCTTCATTGTGATCTATAATTCATACTCTTGTTGTATCTTGAGATGAGATCTTGTTGGTGGCTTGGTTTTGGAGTAATTTTCATTGGGTTTCTAAAGATGTGTTTGATGTTGTGATGTGGCCATGGATAGTTCTCTATTGGAAATATTTCTTGCTGATGAAACTAAGGATTCATTTCAAATGTTAAATCCACCTCTTTTGATCATGCCTCAAACTTTTTGTTGGAATATAGAGATATTTGGGATCTATTGAAAGTGCTTCTAGGTCGTGATAATTCTTTTGGACAGAGCAGTTGTGTTCTGTGATGTTGATGTGTTTCGTCGTATTCCTTGTCCATTCTGCCCCTCGTTCGGAGTGAGACATAATTTTGATATATATCTATGATTTACTATTTAGATAAAGGTTTTTTGGGTGAGAAAGTGAGTTTTTTGAGTGGTTTAATCCTTATCACCTAACTGCGGTGCAGTAGATGCTTCAAGAATCAGGGATCCAGCCATAGGCCTCGGAGTGAAGCTTTTCACATAGTCAGGAAATCACCAGAGGTGTGGAGTGCTCGATTAGGATCATTACTCCTCTGTTTTGGTAAGTTAGTTTCTATGTCAATGTTTTGGTTCCTCATTTCTTTTAATTTCCCTTTGTCGCAACAAGCGTGGTGGACTTACCCCTCACACAGTGTCTATAGTTATGCCTTCATGGATGCGGGTTTTCAATCAATGTCCCTGTGTGGACCATCTGTGAAAAGCAGGTGTAGTCCTGGTGTAACCAATTCTTAGGTGGAGAGTTTTGGGTAGTTTAGTTGTTTTTTTGTGGTTTCAGTGGCCAAATTACTGGGTCCCCTTCCCTCCCATCCCCGAGTGGTGGGGGTCCAGATCTGTGCTGAATGTGTTGGCCAAGTTCTTATCCCCTCCATTCAGGAGTGGGTGGTTTATATGTTCATGTTGTAACCCTATTAACATGTTATAGAAGGTTTTTGTAGGAGTGTTTTTTTGGGATTGTGTTAGTGAGGACCAATTCTAGCACATGTTGAATTCTTGTCCGTTTGTTGCTAGTTGGTTTCTAATGGTGGGGAGACCCACCATGGGTCTCCTGGATTTTCACCCTAAGAACTATTCTAGTGGTAGTTGTTTCTTAATGGTGGGGAGTCCATTCTGGACTCTATTATAATATTTAGTTTTTTTGAGTGCTATTTGGTTTGGATGATGGTTGGGTTCATTGGGAGAAGGCCCAACAATCGAGTTCTTGGCTTGGTTGTGGAGGTGGTGGCTTCATCTTTCCGTTGATTCTCCAGACGTGGTTGTGATTTGTGTTTTGTTTGGGCAAGAGTATTAAGTTTAATTGTTGTTGATTGATATTTACTTATATTTAGAGGCTGGATTATGTTTTTAAGGAATCCTTAGGTGTTGATTTTTTCATCCGGAAAGTGTTATGGCTTTCCAGGGGCGGAAAGCTTTAATGGTGGGGAGAATTGTCACACTCGATTTTTTTTGTATTTGTATTGATCTGGTCCATTGGAAATCCCGATCCTTTTCATGGGTATTTGGTGAGATGAATCTTGAGTTTTTAAGTTTCATATATGTCTAACCACCCTAATTTTGGATCCCCATTGCTTGTTTAGGAGTTTTTGAAGAAAGGGTGGTTACTTCATGATTTGGGCCAACCGTGAGCCCATTTCCAGTTTTAAAAACCGAATTTTTTTATTTTATAACTCTTTTGTTTTTCATCCTTCTTCACCAATTAAACTTCCCACTTGTCCTATACTGACATATTAAAACTTACATAGCCTTTTGAACCCCAGATAAATTCATAAGCATGGGGAATTGGGGTTACTTATTTAGGTATTGGGCCAGCCCATGGGCCCATTTCCTGTTTTAAAAAAATATAGTTTTTTCTTTTATATATAATTCATTTTTTAATATTTTTCGGTGATTCCACCTCCCTCGCGAATCCAATACCCCTATCCTCACCCCCATTGTTGATTTACCCTCTCTGGAGCTCATATGTGTCGCGCATTAGGGATAAAGTTCTCAAGTTACCTCAAATCTCTCAGAATTGATAAGGTAAATAGTTTTATACATAACTCATTCAATTCGTGATATTTTTTAAAAAAAACTTCTTTCCCATGTTTTTACATACCTCCAGAGACTCTACAATAAGTTTCATCCTATCCCATTTTCTCTAGGGTTGCATATCTAACGGAATAATAAGAGTTTTCTAGTCGAGAAGGTGAGATTCCATCTCATTTATCATCCCTCTTCTTCCTCCTTTCAATTTTTCTTGGTTTTATAATCTTCCCTAGACATTATTGACCTAGGGTTATGTTATAACATGGGTTTTGATAGAATTTATATTCATTTAGGTTTGGTATTTATAGTTTTAGGGTTTATAAACCCACGACGGGTGATTTCGGGTGTGCGTTTCCATTACGCCAATGATTTGAGGTAGGATGTCCCTTGAACAAGACTTTATCATTTAAGTTTCATCATTATCATACTTTTATAAAATTATTTATATGATATGTGTGGCTTTGAAACCTTGGTTTTAATGTTTTTGTGTGCAAATTACGTTTTATGACTTACTTTGTAAAAAATATAGTTATTTTGGTATAAATGTGCACTCCTCTTGTTTGATAAATTATTCCATGAGCTTCCGCACTTGGTTTACAATATTTTGAATATTTTTAAGTATCTTGAATAACTTTATGGCATGAAAATGTTATTTTATACCTTTTTAAGTGCTTAACATGAGTTGTTTTTAAGAGTGCATGCTACATATTCTGTAAATTGTACGGTTGGCTTTTATGTTTCTAGTGCAATTTAAAATGATTTTTTTGGGATTTATAAATACATTATCAGCATGTAAAAAGATTATTTTTGGATCCTTTTATGGCTTTCCAATTTGTATTTGGTTTTAAAAATAAATGGATTTTGGTTTAAAACATGTTTTGGCCCATGTTGTCAGAAAATGGCATGTTTCACATTCTTATGAAAATGGTTGTTTTTTTGAATATGTAACCTGAGTGTTTTATGGGATTTATGGATGTGTTTTTATGATGTATATGGTGTGTATACACCTCTCTAAAAAAATTGAAATGCATAACTTTTTCAAATGATTGTTTTGGGAAAATGTTTAAAGGCCTGTTTGGCATATCCTTAAAATGAAGAATGAGTGTTTTACTTGTATATACCATGTTGTGTCAATTGGGATTATTTTATAATCCATGAAATGATTTTATTAAATGTATTTAGGGATGCCAAATATGGTTGGGTATGGTCCTGTTGTGTGTTTGTAATTCAAATAGTGTTTTTGAATGAGTTTTTTGTGCAAAGCCTCAATACACTCCTCGAAATTGTTTTAAGAAAATTTGTAGTGGTTTGTTGATTCGTGAAAGAAATGTAAAGAAGGTTTATGGGATGTTTGTGTTTTTATGGTTTGGGAATTTAATTAGGATGTGAAATGTGTATTTTATAATGTGTGTAACTTTATTGAGCACTAAAGGGAATCCTAGGTATCTAGGTGGGCGGACGTGTACTAGTATGCCAGTGATTCTGTGGGGTTTGGCCCCTGTTTCACGTAGCAAGTTTGACGATGACATCACTAAATAAACTATGATGATGACGATGATGAGGGAATACTAGGTTATGGGTATGATCCCTACTAGTGGCTCGTGTGCACGAGAACAGATATTTATTATGGTTACTTTCACCGAGATACGAGGTACCGGGGGCTCACTACTAACTTGTGCCTAGGGGTGTTCCCGTGAGTTGTGCTCATTGGCTATTTTGTACTCACCATAGGTATACGGTGTATTTTGTTGGTAAATTTAGTAGTGCATCTTATTTATTTAAAAGTGTACAATCCTTAAATCACCCTTCATTAAAACAATTTTCATTTTGAATTTTCACCTCTTTGAAAAATTGTTACTTGCATTTTTGGTTTATAAAACATGAAAGTTTTTTTCTGATAACCTTAATAGCATGGAACATCATTTGAAAAACATGATTTTATATCTTGTATTTAAAACATTAAATTGATGTTTCGTTTATTTTAAAGTAATTTTATTGGATATAGAATATCGAGCTAACCTACTGAGTTTTAATACTCACGCCTATAGTCTTCTTCTTTTTTTAGCCCTTGTGCATGTTTCAGATTGAGTTAAATTTCCTTGGGAGATGTTTGATAATTGTGTTAGAGAGTGACCAGAAGTTTCAAATGGAGTTAGTTGGTCATCGAGATTATTTAGTTGAGTTGTTGGTTTTGTTCTACTTTAAGTTTCTTGTACAAATAATGTTTACTTCAATTTTTATATAAATTCATTTTGGGCTGTCCATTTCTTTCCGCTGTTTGTTTGATTGTTTATGTATGGGAAGAATCATTCCTTTGTGTACTCTATTGATTCCCTTAGTGCTTGTCGCCATCCCGAGAGGATCGGGAATGCCTCTCGGGACATGTTGCGGGCTGGCCTGGGTGACCGGTTCAGGGTCGACTCGGGATGGTTCGTGACATAACCCCTTCAAATAAATGATCAATTTTACATTTTATGTTGCATATGAAATATATAGAATACCTTGATATCCTAGTAATGGTTTCGTCAGACTCCGCAAAAAATTATTCTTCCTTTTCCTTTAAGACAAGGAACATCCTCTTCATCTTATTTTTTCGATCATGAGTAATATATTAATCGAAGAATGTATCTCAAAAATTTCTCCATTCCATGAGTTAAATTCCTTTTTCTTCTTGTGTATTATAGATCAGAGACCACCAATAATCAACATCACCTTAGAATCAATTGAACGGAAGTGTAATTTTTTTTCTTTTTTTCTGCATTCCAAGGCCATAATTATATACTCAAGATAATTAATCCATTACTCAACTACAATTGGATTTTTAGTCCCACTAAATACTAGGGGATTCTACAATAGATAGTGATACATCATTGGAGATTTTCTCTAAGGAATATGTTGATTCATTTGGGAAAGGTCATTTTTCATAACCTGATTAAGCTACCCTAATATTTCCATAATTTTCTCCATTCCAAAAACAACTATATTGGTTTCTTCAACAGGAAAATCACTACATTTTACATGAGTAATAATACCATTCTTCCTTCCATTCACCGTTCATAAAAAATAAAATATACTATATTAGCTTCTAAAATTATGGACTTTATATAACTCTAAATATGTTATATCATATAAAATAATATTATTCATCATTAATACTATATTTATAAACATTAGTTACTTTGGGGAAATATTTACTTCCAAATCCATCATAATGGTAAGTAAAGAGAATGTAAATTACCCTAAGAGTATCCCATGGGTGTATCAAATTAGGTGCATAGTAAGGCCCTTTTCATGTACTAGGTTACCCTAAGTTAGGCCCAAAACATCTTTTCATAGTTATTACTCTAAGCCACATATATTCGAAAACTATGTCAACTTGTAGTATCAATATAGGGATGTATTTCTAGGAATACCCACATAATCGCCACATTACAAAAAATTAGAGGATTCCCTTTTATAATTATCCTTAATGTCGTATTATGGTTCTTCTCCCTATTATATGTTTCCTAAATCTAGTTTCCATGGTTTTTCCTAAATTTCATCTTATACTAACTGTAATGCCCCAACCCCAGAATCCTTGAGCAGGTACATTATTTTATTATATTGGCATGATAAAAATGAATAAAATCATGAATATTTATTAATTTAGTAGTCTTGGAAAGCTATAATACATACATGATACCCATAATACATTGGTAAATAGAAAATAAAATCATGATACAAAATGAAATGAAATGAAATGAATCCTTAAACACTTTTTCAAATATTTATTATTCATAACATGAGGAAAGGAAACATAATAAGGGTGAGCTCGAACGATCAGTAAGTGTATGTAAACACATGAACTAATGATTCAATATGAATAAATTAACATTTAAAGGTAAATAACTGATAAAACATGCCATAAAAATAACCAAATCAGGCAATACCAATATTGGAAGTTAAGAAACTAAAAAAACATTCCATTAAATCATTGGACTGAAAATGAAAAGCATCAATAGTTATGTCAAAAAAAATTTCATAGATAAAGCGTAACTAAATTATTAATATTTTCAATGCTTAATTATTAAACCTCATGTTTCCCAGGCACATGATACATTTACCGTCAGGATATAGTTTAAAATATTTGGATAACTAATTCACCTCATGAGACTACCTATGCATAGAGGGGATTGCATTAGATAGTCTCCAACCCATAGGGATTACCTTAAGTGGTCCCTAACCCATTTATTACTTGAAAAATAATTATTCATATTGTTTATAAACTATTTATCTTATTAAAATATATCTATATTGAATAAAAGATACAAATTTGTCAAAATTTTCTTAGTTAATGAAATAAATCTCAAAGTGAAAACCATATATAAAATTATATATGGTTTGGAAAATATTGTTATTTTATAATAAAAAATTATTACAATAATGTAGTTGTATCAAGAGAATGTTAAAAATCACAAAAGGAAGTGATATTGCATACATAATTATTAATCATTCCAAATTGTCCCACACCACATTAAAATATTTGAATCATAATATCCAAAAAGGTAAGATATTAAATGGAACTTATAATATTATGAGAATAATTTGATTCAATATATAATAGTAAAAAGGATGTATATATACAAAACAAATTTTACATGGTGTGTAATAAAAAATAAGTCTCAATGGAATGTACATTGAAATGAAATCCCCTTACATCATCCTTCCTTTTTTCTTATATGCTCTTCATACTACACTATATTGGTTATTAATACATTAATAAATAATATAATTACCATTTTCATGTTTATAATTACATATAATAACTTCCTATAGTATCACATTAACTGTTTGTTAACAAATTTCATTAATTTTACAATTTTGGGTGTTAATTGCCTAGTTTTCTCAAGTAAGTTTTAACATATTATTTGTTGTTATCATTAATTATATCATGGATTCATCATCCATATAATATCAAACATGAATTTATTATAAAATATAATCAGTATATATTTGTTTATATTAGCCCATAATATTTGGATATAATAAATGAAATACATTGTTCATGGATATGGTAGGTCGTACATACGCTTGAATGCAACTTTCATTTCATTATTGTATTAAAAAGAATGAAAAATAAATGATAAATAGGTATATTATAATTAGATTATAATATCTATATTATATATTTAACTTAAGTTTATTAAAACCATATTTTATATGTTCCATTTATGGTATGAATGACTCATATTACATTGAGGGGGCAGTAGTGCACACTTCCTCAAACAGAATTATCATATTTACACAAGATGGAAAGAATAAAGGTATATTATAAATTTAAATTATAAAAGAATAATGGAATTATAAATACCTTGGATTACATATATAAATATTTTTCCCCTCATAATGGCCACCATGATAGGTGGTAAGAGAAGAATGAAAAATCATCATTTCACGAGGAAGTAGTTTTCCGTACAAAGAAACAATATGTTTGTTACCCATTAGATAGAGGTGTGTTTAAGTGTGGGTTAAAATAATAATATAACAAAATAATAGTACAATATTATTTTAGTATTTTTTTATTTAATCATATAATAAGATTAGTATAGGTAAAGGATAATGGAAATGAAACTATAATGATTGAGATATGATGTAACCTCTTAATCTGGTAACTTCTTTTGGTTTGTAACAATTGGATTCCTTGGAAGGAATTATTTATAATTGTAGGATTCAAGGATGAGGGAGGGGTTTTTTTTAATCCATATGGGAATGTATTTTTTGAGCCTAAGTGGTTTTAGAGTTACGAGTAATGGGGATAGGTGGAGGCCTTCTGTAGCGAATGAAAAGGACTCACTTGGAATGTTTGGAAAGAAGTCAGGATAACTCATGTTATTACAAATATAAAATTAATATAAAACAAAAAATAGGTAAAAATGGAAGTTTTATGTCTGATATATGTCCATTAATAGGTTTTGGACAAGTTCCTAGGCCATTTGGGGCCTAATGTTATAGGATTTGTCCTTTATTAAGCTAAATTTTACCATAATAATTACAATTAATCTTAATTAATTTTACTATTATTCTTGGTCAATAACTTGGTTGAATTATTAGATATTAAAAAATATTATTATTCAATATATGAAATCAAATTTTACAAATTCCAATAAAATAATTCGTCTAAATTAATTAAAATTTAATCCTGCAGATGGGACGACAATACGGGCTTTTAGGTAAAAAAGTTCAAATGTTTTCTATGTTTTTATAGTCAATTTCATAGTAAAATTGATTCCAATTGCATAAATTGTTTTAATTTATTAAAACAGGTTATAAAAATACTTTAAAACTAATAAAAAATATAATTTGAGCTTATAAATTATTATATGAAAAAGAAGTATTGAACTAAAATTTAGTATTTTTTTTCTATTCATTGAAGAAATGGAATGTTTTAAAAAAAAATATAAAATCTTCACCATAAACTAATTATTATGTTATTATTATGAATATTAATTTTATTAATATATATTAAATAAAATAAAGTGTCAAAATTCATATTTAAAATGGGTTATCCATAAAAAGGTGGTACAATTTCTTTATAAAAATATAAGTTTTTATGTGTAGAACATTGTTTGTTCTTATCTTATGCATATCAAACATAATGGATGAATATAAAAAATATTTTATTGAATATAATACATATATATTTCAATAAAATAATTAAACAATTTCAATTAACAATTTTTTTAAGGCAAAACTGCTTTTGAAGCATATAAATAATAATATTTCTTTTTATATCCAATTGGTTCTTATTTCTATTTCTCATTTGTAGGTAACCAATGAATTGATTTTAAATTTATATAAACCATAAATTTTTATAACATAGTAAATAAATATATTAACCACTAACATAATTTCTCGGATATAACATGTTATATTAAATAATAATATTTCAATAATACATTGTTATTTGGTGAAACACGGTCTTGGGTGTAACGCAAGCTATCGAGGAAGGATTCTCTAGCGTGAAATGAAAGATAACACAATGTTTCATTCATTAAAAGATATATCATGTATTGAATATATTTAAAATATAAAATATATATTATAGTCTTAGGATATTATATTTACTTACGCAGTTGGTGATTGATGTCATGCACGATATCAAATACAAAGATGCACATTAGAATTTCAGGGTGTCACATTGTGTGCCATGTAGTTTGTATATTATATAATTAAATTATTTTTTATAAAATTAGTATTTGGAATAATTTTAATTTTAGGATGATCATTCACCATCTAGTAATTTGATTATTTAATCCCCACAATTGATTTTTTTTAATTCTACGGCAGACAGTGTGGATGAAATTGATGTTATCTTGGTATTGTCATGTGGTCGATCCAGTAATTTGTATAATTTTCAACATGTTAGGTCATGGTAAATTTATTTTCAGATGAGATAATTAATCAATGAGGTGAAGATTCACTCCTTTGTGTATGATTCGACTTTTCCCATTGCTTTGACCCATTTTGGGTTACTTATCTTCGAACCAGGATCAATGACCAGTCACTTAATGAGATAGAATAATTATAACTTTAAGTTGATTATATAAGGTTTGATTCAAATAAATGTGTATTATATTGTCTTCCTTTAAGGAATTATCAATTCTAAGGAATGGTCTGTCGAGCCTTTTTCATTTTTCCATCCTGAAAAAATGGAAACAGAATCAAATATAGGATTTTCATATTCCATACAAAATCAAATAAATCAATTAGAACCAGATTAAAATGACATTGAATAGTGCAATATAATTATACAAATCCATTTATGGATTGTTAATTAAATTTTGAATGTGAATAAATCATTAAAAACCATGTTTTAATCCATTTAAAATTTAATATTCATATATCCAAATGTGATAAACATAAAAGATATACCCATTCTTTATCAAGAATAAATTATTAGTTTTTAATGAAAAGTAATTTTAAATTAGGATATTTTTTTCTCATCACTCCACCAAACTTCAACAATTTTAGTTCTAGAAAATAAAATTAATTAAATAAATAATGGTCCTGATTTTGTATAAATACAGAAACAATAAATATGGAAAATAGAAATTTTTCCATTGTTTTAAAATTTTATGCCTCATATATTAAATAATATACTTATACACTTCAATTCAATATATGTTCCTATTCTATATACGAAGAATGATTAAAGATAATTGTAATTAAAAAATTAATAGGGGTACATTACAATTTCTCTCTCAACTAATTTCCTTAAACTAATTATCCAATTTTCACTTGATTGATATAACTCAAATGATACTATTATAAATAAATTCCAACCTTTTCCATTTAGGATCAATATTAAACTCACTTTATTCCATTAATTTATTATATCTAGGATGTTATTTCATTTTCCCCAGCCTTGTATTTGAAAAAAAAATTATTAGATTTACAAAGGAATTCATTACTCATACACTTGGGACTTGTCATCTTAAAACCTTTCCATGAGATCCAAATTACCCATTTTAATCAATTATCAAATGAATTATATGTATATCTTTTTAAATAAATCCTTCTGGTTTTCTATTTAAAAATTTGTGTGCTACCTAGATTTGAGTTCAAATATCTAGTTTCCTCATGTAATAAATAATAATCCACAAATATATTTTCTTACAATACTCCCCATCCTGGTTTCAAAACCATTATTTCTATGAAAATAATGAATTATTAACTCAAAAGAAATAAAAATTTACTAATTTTAGAATAATTTAATCTTTTAAAACTATATTGTAATTTTACTCTAAGAACCAAAATAGATTAAGCTCAGTATTATTCTCTAAAAAACATACAAAAAATAAAAAATAAAAATAAAAATACTCATATTAAATTATTGAAATATACCTAGCATGAGTTTTTAATTTTTTTAAGCAACTCTAAAAAGTTTAAAAACCCTTACCAAAATCTTATCAATCACTTTCCTTTGAAATAATTTCATATTTTATAAATGATTGTGATAAAATAGGTGTTAAAGGATATAAAATTCATAATTGTTATTAATTTAGAATTTTGAGTTATTATCATCCCTGATTTCATTGTATATAACATAATATAGACTCCCAAAATGATGTTTAGTATGAGAAAACTATATAAAAAAAATAATGAAAAATTTATTAAAAACTAGAAAATAAATATAAATAAAAACATCTTGGTTAAACCCCAAAATTTGGTATAATTTTTTGACTCTTCCTAGTAGGTATTTTTATCATATAACCACAATTAATAGTTGTGTTTCTATTTTGTGTTAGTAACCACAAAATATATTTTTTACCAATGTTATTGAGTAGAAATCATTGTTGTAAAAACCCATGGAAACTATTAACAACTCCCAATCCTAGAACTAAATAATGAAATAATAAATGAAAGGGTGGAGTGAAAATAAGATATGTGATCTCCTTGTTAGATATTTTCACCAAATGTAATTGATATTAAAGATGGTGTTGAGTATGTAATGGTTTCACCACATGTATAATAGATTCTTAGTCTTCTTTAAAAATTATTTGGGAAGTCCTATGTTCACTATCCATGGATTATTGAATTATGTTTTCTTCAAAATAGTGAGGATGAACGTCTATTTCATCTTATACAACCACTAGTGAAAATTTATCTTCAAATTAGGAAGCCTCTCCTTCTATTTATAGCTTCAAACTCTATTCTATTCTAGAAACATCGAATTCTTCTTCACTATAAATTGAATAATATTTCTCATCCTACTAAATAAATTTTTCATAAAGGGATAATGTGTTTTTTCACGAAGTTAAAAATTAATGAAATCAAATTAAATGGGTTGTTTTATTCCATTTGTTGGCTCAAAAATGTGTTCATAATCATTAATAATGGTCTCTATATTATATTGTTTAGGATAGTGAAGTGGATCCTCTATGTGTTTTTAAAATAATATAATATCATTTTCACCTTACACTAATGAATATTATATAAATCATTAATTTCTAGAATTAAGGAATAATGGTTTGGTTTTTAATTGAACATTAGAAAATGAAAAAAATAATGGATTTTATATTTTTATCAACCCAAATTATGTTTATAGTAGTAATAATGTTTTATAAAATAATTCATCTAGAATCATATCAGAAATTTTGGGGGGAAAAGGGTTTTCATGTATTTCCCTTACATCACGCATGTATACTTGAGTAGCGACCATGGGAACTAATCCATTTTCTCATTAGTGTGTCCTTTTCTCTATAAGTTTATAGAGGGTAGTGGTAATAATCGACAAAATTTCCTTCAAATCTCCCAACACTATGTAACTTTTATTCTATTGTTGGTCCATAAGTAAGGCATTATAGATATATGCATTGAATCTCCTCAATTCTTTTCTTTTCTTATTTTATATGTTGTAGTGTAATATTTAGTTGATATTGGTATTATTAATGTTTTTTATCATTATCTCACTCATTAGTGTGTACCACATGTTTCTCCTATTATCCTTGAATATTCTCAACCCATGTCTCTTTTGAGAGGATATATTGAACAATATTAAATAAGTGATTCATGTGTGGTTCTCTGACCTTAGATGTGAGCCTGTCAATATCTTTAATATGGGTAAAGAATCAGTGAACCATTATTATATAATGTTTTACTACATATTTTGTCCCAGATTTTAGGGTAATGAATTAATTGAAGAAAGAAAAAATAAAACAAATAAAAAAAAAGTAAAAAAATGAAATGAAACACACTATTCAATAATGTTCTTGAAATGGGAAAATTTTAACTTAACTACCAAATAATGGAGCCAAGATGATTAAGGGAATGTCATGGGTCCCCATAAAAAAATTATTGAAAAAATTTAATTCAACAGTATGGTAAGATGTAGTCATATCTCAAGAAATTAGGAATAGTATAACTAACTCTCTTAGTACATTACAATTGGTTTTTCTATGATATTGATATGGGAAAAAAGGTGTCAGTTTGATGAATTTAATCTCGGAACCAAATTAATGTAAAATTTGAAAAATAAATATGAGAAAAAGAGAAACCCCATGATCCAATCATCATGATACTCAATTATCTCACTACATTGATTCTATATCTCAGTCTTTGTATCTTCCTCTGAGTCTCATACAACTTTATTACTATTATTGTGTGGATGATCATCACACCCAAGGAGAGTCCCCTAAATGATCATATCACCACTCTATCAAAATGGTTATAATCATCATCTCATTTTGTTCCCAAAAAACTGATCCCATCATAATGTAGATATCATAATTTTATGAGATGAAAGGAGTTTCAATAGTTTTAAAGGAAATAATATAGTGAAACAAATGGGGTTTTATTGTGTCCTCAGCCTCTCAATATCTTAATATAATTAGAAAAAAATTGTTGAAATGAAAGCTATTATGTCGACTATCGTTCAATTTTTTTCATCTAGTAGCTGACCCATTGATAAAACTTTCACCATTTATAGAAGACATAAAAATACCATTACTACATAAATGTGTAAATACGATTAATGGTGGTTGAAGATAATGTAAAAAAACAATATAATGAGTTGAGATTAATATTAAAAAAGTTATATGAATCCCAAATCAAATCGAGATTAGGTTGAGGGATGAGGTTAGAATTATATATAAAATAAGGGATGGGAATTATATACAATAGGTCTAGTCCTATTAATACTCCACTATGAATTTATGTGTTGGGATCATGAGTTGTAAGTTCTTGTTCTCTTCCTCAGATGAGGGACATGTGTCCAGATCAAAGGCCATGACCCTTTAGTAAAGAATCACAATGATTTTTCAAAAATTCTCATATTCTACCCATGATATCAATCATCATCACCATCTAGATGTGTGTTGCATGGTTTTTATATTAGATCCTTACATGATCTATTCAAGCCAGTGGTAATTTGTTCTCTATTTATTTTAGGTCTTGTTCGACCTTGTTTTTAAATTTGGATTTATATTCTTGAATATGAATTTCAACTTATTCTTTGTTTGATATCCTAAAAAAAATTAATGTTTTTTGGGGAACATCTCACATTCGATCCAATAATTTAAAGATATTTTAGTAAGTTCCGTCATGATCCCTTACAAGACATATATGAATGATAATAATCATGTTGAAACATCACCCCATTATAAAAGATTCTAATTTTGTGGGCCATACACCAATGATCAGTCATATTTTCACTTGCGATCGATCCAGGATCAATGTGTGGTGGCTTCTAAAATTTAGTGAATTTTCATTTGGGGTATATTATAAACCATAAATACAAATTAAATTTAATCAAATTATATAATTGGAAGTTACAATCAATAAAAAAGAATATTTTATCTAGAGTCACTTTTAGTTAAGCCTCTTGTATTTTTTTAGCCTGAAAAAACATGAAAATAAATCAAATGATAGGTTTTCTACTTCCATCCTGAATCGATTAAAACTATTAGAATCATATTAGATGTCCTAGGAATAGATAAATCTAATTCACCAAATCAATGTGTGAATTATTCATTATTTCATGAAGTTGAATAAATAATTATAACCACTTTTTTCAGACAATTAGAATATGAATTCAATATTTACAAAATTAAAAAAAAATCAATGATTTTACTAGGTTATTTAAGATTAGGGGATTAATTATAAATAAGAAAAAATTTAAAATTTGGAATTCTTTGATCTCATTAACATCCAAACCTATGAATACATATCCAAATTCATCCACTATATAAGGTATATAGAATTTTATGTAATGTCATAAAGTTATATGAGAATGAAAATGTCCACATGAGTTTGTATAGAGTGACAGAATTGTAACCTCATAATTTACTAGAACAAATCATAAGCTTCTAGGTTAGCAGGTTGTCTGACCTAAAATCTTTCTCCATTAATATTCCTTTAAAATAAATGAATTCAATTCTCGTTATATTTATCTCATAATATGCATAAACTATATTGAACAACAAATCTATAGATTACAACTCTAAAAAGAATGAGGTTAGGGTTGATGAAAACAAAATTTTATGGAGTCATACTAATCAATTAATGCAGTTCTATACCTCTTATAATTAATTTTTCATATAAATTTAATCAAATATATTATTTATATTTTAAAAATAATTTACAAACATGAATAATAAAGGAATAAAATAATAAATAAACACTTTATTTGTTTATGATAAATATATATAATATTTTCTTAATTGAATTAGTCATGAAAAAATTATTTTATAATTCCCAATAAACACCAATTTTAAAAAAATACTACAAATTATAACTATAAATGTTATTTTTTAACATTTTCAGGAATGTCATATTTTATGATTGATAATATATCATAAAGTATAACCAAAAATTAATCTTAAAATATTGTAGATAGTCAACCGTAAAATACAACTAATATTGGAGATAGGTGGATTCTAATTTTATATGGTTATTACGATACATATCCAATAATTTCTTATAACGTGTATTGATACCTATTATTGGTGAAATTATTTAACACCAATTGTATTTTATGATATAGATAATTTGATATTTTTGTAACAAAAATCAATTTTCACATAAACCCTAATCGTATTTCACATTACAATATCCTATATCATAGGTAAAGATATTGATGAAAACTAAGGGTTAATTATATAACATAATGTATGATATAGATCTATCGTAAACTACAATAGATGGAAAAAGAATTTTAATGTATGATTTTAAATGATAAGACAATATATTCATTATGTTATGTAATTATTCAAAATAAAAGTTACAATAACATAACTAATACTTAAATAAACCTAGATTTGATACCGCTGATGGATTTTAGAGGATCTTCTACGGATCAATAGATGAAAAAAACCCTATTAATGGATGATATAACTTCAATGATAAAATTTAAAGGGTTTACAAAGAATCTAAATTCCAAATATATATATATATATATAGTTGAATATATATTACTCTTGGATGGAGAATTTTAATGACGATAATGATTAAGAAAACAAAAACTTCTTTCCATCTTAGTTGATCTGCTATCCCTTCAATCCTAGTACATATCTTGAGGAATCTCGTATGCTCTAAGGGGTGTTAGTACCTTTAGTATGATGTGATGAACCACATACACAAGAGAAGATTGATTTTTCAAACAATGAATGAAATCAAGTTAACCCAATAAGAGAACAATCACATTATTTAATAATCATTCATGATTCTCTTCATTTAATAAAGATATTCTATGTAAAGAACTAGAATTTCCATGCATTTTTTAATTATATGGGAATTTTAGATGTCTATAAAAATTGACGTCATGTGATTCTGAGGCCCGGTGTGTCCGAAATGAATTTATGAACTTTTCTTCGGGTACGTTCAATAAACATACGAGCGGGTTTTTGTAACTTTTAAACCGGTTCTCGGAATTGAAATATGAGAGTACTGTTGAACTTGCAACACTTGTATTCCCTTAAGGAGACCTTTAGCTCGACTGTAGTGGGTCGAGGTTGAAATATAGGTTTCACTTTTTCATGGAAAAATAAAAAAATAAAATCATTTAACATTTTTATTTTTTATTTGAAACTCCCCTATGGATGTTAAGAGGTGGGGACCACCATAAATAAACCTTCCATGTGAATGTAAAGAGGTGGTGACCACTCAAACCCCTTTAATGGGAGAAAACCTCTCAACTCCCATGAATCAATTATACCAATTCCCCATTTAATTGTTGGAGCCAAATAAAAATTAATGAGATATGTCAGCATTTTTAATTGTGCCAACATAATTGATCTAAATAATTAAAATTATGTTGGATTTTTATTTTTGGTGGAATTGGGGAAAGGGTTGGCAAAGAAAAATTGAAAGAGAACCTTGGGGGTATTCTTCATCCTCCAACAAATAACACACTTTGGAATTTAATAACAAGGACAACGTTCGATCCAACTTCGGAAGCATCTTGCGGAAGCGACGAATGCCGACACCACTATTCCAACGACTTCATCACCTTCCATGCGACCTCCGTCAACAAACCTCCAAGGCAGGGGTTTAATTATGTGTGATTTTGGAATCCCAAGTTCTTCCCTTCTAAACAAAGAATTCGGATCAAATCTCTAACTAGTTGATTTGTAAATGATTCCTTTTTGCGGGTTTGGGAATAATCATTTCTGGAGGTTGTAGGGTTTGACGTTCTTCTTACAAGTTTTATTAAGCTGCTTTTTATCACCCTAATGTGGAGGGTGTGGTCCAAACGAACATGCTCCCACCTCTCCCCATTTTTCTTGAGTTTTTTTTGTGTTCCTCAGTTTGGAAGAAGGCGGCGATCGGTGTTAGGGAATGGCCCTGGTGGAACTCAGATACGGTAGTCGACACACTGCCAGCCGCGACAAAGGTGACGACACAATCGCGGCCGCCCTACCACACCGCGACCACCCCCCCGCCCCACAGCCCTCACGCCACCCCACGACCCCCACACCTCCCCGCGACCCTCACACTACCTCACAGTCCCCACGACGCACCGCAGTTACCCCGCCACCAGGCCGGGCCACCCACATGGGTCAGTTCGGTCTGACCGGGTCAGACCAGACCCAGACCAACTTCGACACATTTTTTCTCTTTTGGCCATAACATTCGCACCAAGTGTCCATTTGACGAGCCATCTTTGGAGCTGGAAAACTTGGAGCGAGATGGTCCCTTTGGTATAACCCTAACAAAAACCTCAAAGAACCAAAAGAAGGACTTACCCTAGGAGAACCGCCTTCGATCCACCAAGAAACCCATTCGTTTTGCCTCCAAAATGAGCTAATGAGCTCCCTTATCTGCTAAAAACTGGAACTCCCATGTGAGCCATGACTGGGAGGAAGAATGAGGAAAAAATAGGAAATCCTGAGTGGCCTGGGACTTAAAATCCCAAACTTTAGGTGGCCGCACGGTTACCCGGCACGGTTTGGAAAACCGTGCGCCAACTGTGTGGTTACCACTGTCTCACCCAGGTACTTTGCACGACTTTTCTTCATAGTCTGACAAACCATGTGCCACCCATGCAGTTTCTATGTGGGTCTGACGATGTACTGATGGTGTACTAGGATCCTGTGTGGGCCTGACGACGTACTGACAATGTACTAGGATCCTGTGTGGGTCTGACGATGTACTGGAAGTGTACTAAGATCCTGTGTGGTTATGACGATGTACTGATGGTGTACTAGGATCCTGGGTGGGTCTGGCGATGTACTGATAGTGTACTAGGATCCTGTGTGGTTCTGGCGATGTAATGACAGAGTACTAGGATCCTATGTGGTTCTGACGATGTACTAGCAGTGTACTAAGATCCTGTGTGGGTCTGACGATGTACTGACGCTGTACTAGGATCCTGTGTGGGTCTGACGATGTACTAATGATGTACAAGGATCTTGTGTTGGTTTGATGATGTACCGATGATATACTAGGATCCTGTGTGGGTCTGGCAACGTACTGACTATGTACTTGGATAATGTGTGGGTCTGACGACGTACTGAGGATGTACTAGGATCCTGTGTGGGTCTAACAACGTACTGATGATGTACTAGGATCTTGTGTGGGTCTGATGATGTAATAGGATCCTTTTTGGTTCTGACGATGTACTAGGATCTTTTGTGGGTATGCCGCTTAACAGAGTAAGATGATTCAATAGTTGCATCTAATCATCTCTACTACTGTGCCTAAGTTATACCTGGTGTGACCTGAGTCCATACCTGTGTGGTACTTTCCTTTGTGGTAATACCTTGGTGGTATTCTTCTATGTGGTGTACCTTTGTGGTACTTACCTTCATGGTATTCCTTCCTTTGTGGAACAGTTGAGCTTTGGGATTTTGGGTTGGACCCTATGTTTCCTCATGATTGATATGGGTATACTTGATAACATAGGTATATGTATGGGCATATACCTAAGTAGGGTTGTCAGTTGATCTCATGCTTTGTGGTTTATCCTTTGTGGATTTTGTGAGACCTTGGGGGTCTCAAGGTCCCTACTAAGTATCGTTATACTCACCACTGCACAGGCTATGCCCGCACATTGTTGTGTTTGGTGCAGACGACATAAAGCATTGATCAAGGCTAAGGGTACCAGGACTGGACGGTGCCCAGAGGTGGACTTTACAGATTGATAGTATGCAGAGAAGATGGGTGGACGTGGAGTGCTAAGGAGGTGATCTGTACCTACCCTACAGGTAGGATCCTCAGAGGATGACCCCGTATTTGTCTTTCTCTTTCTTTAGTTGTATTGAATTTCAGTTGTACTTGTACCTTTACTGTTGGGATTTTATTCTGGACCCTCTTACTTTTAGTACTCTTTTGCCATACTATTTACTTGTGTTCGTATATTGTTGTGTGCTTGGTTGAGTGTGTTTAAAGGATATAAAATCATTACCTTCCCGGTTTTATGGAATACGGCTTTCAGTGCTAGTCGCCAGCCCCTGGCCTATGGAAGGTAGGCTTGGGGTAGTCACGACACGTGCCCTAGGGGACGTGTCGTGACAAATTTGTATCAAAGGAGTTCGGTTATACCGAAAAACTAGGACTCTGATATTTTCTATGTAGAGCAATAGTGTTAAGTGTTTTGAGTGTGGTTTTCAGTTCGGGGAGTCCAGTTTTGGTATGGCAGCCGATGTATCCATACTATCACAACCCATTCTCAGGGCCCGTTCCGTGACTACCCCAAGCCCGCCTTCCATAGGCCAGAGGCTGGCGACTAGCACCAAAGACATAAATCCCGATAAAAGGGAAGGAATTGCCTTTATATAAGAAAACAAACACCACAGAGTACAAATTATGAAGTAAACACTAAGTAAACTGAGTACAAAAGTAAGTGTTGGAAAGTAAATGGGCATAATACAAACCCAACTGAAAGTAAAGTACAACTGAAAGAAAATACAGTAGCAGAAAAGTAAAGCAGCAACACCAAGACGTCCACTGGAAATCCGACTTGAAGGGTGGGTACAGATAGTCTCCTCAGCTCCTCGGGTCCGGCCATCCACTCTGTGTAAGTCCCATCCAGTGATCCAACTCCAGGTACCATCCAGCTCCACGAGCCTCCACCTCGATCAGGGTTGTCCGTCATCTGCAACCAACACAACGTAGTGCGGGCATAGCCTGTGCAGGGGTGAGTATACGATACTCAGTAGGGACCCCGAGACACCCGAAGGTCTCCCAGAATCCATGAAGGATAAACCAAAAATGAAAAATAAAATCACAAAGTATCAAACAACACTACTTTGGTATATGCCCATAGATATACCTAAGTCATCAATTCTAGTTCTGCTCCAACTCACGAGCTCAAGTTCAACCCAATCCGCACAGGAAAGTACAACCCAATCCACACAGGAAAGCACAACCCAAATCCAAACAGGAAAGCAAGTCAATAATATCGAAGATAATGATTGAAAGTCAAGACTCAACTCACACAGGTATACTAATCATGAAGAGGGGTGGAGATGATTAGATTTAGCCTCTGAATCATCTCCTATGCCGAACCCACGTAGGATCCAAGTACAGAAGTCCTCGTTGCCGAACCCACGTAGGATCCAAGTATAGTCGTCCTCACTGCCGAACCCACGGAGGATCCAAGTACAGTCTTCCTCATTGCCAACCCCACGTAGGATCCAAGTATAGTCGTCCTCGCTGCCGAACCCACGTAGGATCCAAGTATAATCACCACCGTCGTCGCAGTCGCAGCCAGCTCTAGGGTTCCCGCACAAAGTATGCTCGATTCCGGGAGGGTCTGCTCCACAAGCCAAGGGGGGGTTGATACATCAACTGACATGAAATCTGGAGTTGATGTATCCAAAAGTTCCTTCTCGTCGAAAGGAACTCAATGCGACAGACGACATGTCAATCAGACGCCCGGTCTGAGAGTTATTGGCTTTTTCGTCCCAGGGACCCGGTTGGTTTTTAAGCTCAAACCAACCCGACCGTACTCTTGATGCGTCCAAATGTAGAGTGGAGTAAGCCAAGAGTACCGTCTCACTAAGAGGAATCCAATGAAGTCGACGACACGTCAATCGGACGTCCGGAGCTCAAGTTATAAGCGTTTCCGCTCCGCGAGCCCGACTGGTTTCAGGTTCGAACCAACCCGTCCATACCCAAAGTTCTCTGAAAACTTGAGTGTAATATACAGAAACTACCGTCTCGATCCAAGGATCCCAATGCAACTGAAAGGGCGTCGATCAGAGGTCCGTAACCCATGTTATGGGCGTTTGAATGGATCTATCCGAAAATAAGGGGTTTGGGCCCGGTCCAACCCGGCCCAATACCCCTTGGGTCAGCCCGAACCGGGTGACCCGACCCGGGTCCGGATCCATCCCATTTGGGCGTGGCCCGGCCCGGCTGGCGTGGCCCGGCCCAACACTGGCAGTCCATGTAACGACCGAAAATTTTGAATAAATCTCGTTTCCTAATTTTATGTGTTATTTTATTTTATTTTTATACTCAACAAAAATGCTTCATTTGATAACATGAGTATAATTAAAATGAGACTGTTGGGTTTTGACTGTCATATGACCGTTGGTCAATATGACTGCTAGAAACTAAACGTTTAGATTATTGTCTCTAAACACAAGTAATCTTGGTTAATTATTATAGAAAGAAGATTCAAAGGCCTCGCCCAGTAGTCTTGGACCAATCGAAGCCCATCTAACAGAAATTGGGAAGGAGGTAGCACCACTGGGATTTTCTCTGGACCAAACCCAAGCCGAAATTCATCATGTGAAGCTAGAACAGAATCGCCTTTGCGAGAAGTTCAAATTGATAGAAATTACTACTCGTGCGATGTTGGTCTAGCCTCCCTCAGATTCTCTCACCTTAGCACACCTTACACTTAGGTCTTATGCTGGTGTGATAAGGGGCTATGTAAGGAGACTGCAACTGCCTTGTGTAATCCTTTGTTTTAAATAAAAATTGGGATTTCTTCTTATGATGAAGTTTATGAATTTTCAAATGACCGAATAAATATAGTATGCATATTTTTTATGAATATTAGAAAAAGGATATTTTAAAAATGTTTATATAAACCTTAAATAATTAAAAATGTGTAATGATTTTCAAAAAATGGTCTTCTACAATAATGTTCAGTAAGAAATTTAGAGTCTAATAAGATCAACTTGATTTTTTGATGAATAGTAAATTATGAATAGTGATTTTATGCTTAGGATTAGTAATGTGAACAAATGGATTAGTAATCTCACTTAAAGAAAGTACTAATATAATCTAGGCACCTTGATTAAGTAATGTGATTCAATAAAATTGTTAAATAACAGTTTCATAAATTATTATTCAAGTATTAGTTTTTTCGAGTGAATAGTTCTTTTTTAATTAAAAATTAAATTAAAAAATATTTAGAAAATTATTTTTATAAAATGGTTTTCATTTTTGAACTCAGAGCACCGATATTATGTTATGGTAATTTTTGGGGTTTTTTCTGAAAAAAATGAATTTTCGGTGAATAGTGTTTTTATTTAAAAATTAAATTAAAAATATTTAGAAAATTATTTTTATAAAATGAAGTTCAAATTTTTAATCAGTGCGTCGATATTTGGTTAAGGTGAAATTTTGGGATTTTTCTGAGAAAGATGAATTTTCAGTGAATAGTAAAAAAAGCAGTTTTAGGTTTTCAGTATGTTTAATGACATCATAGCTGTGTCATGGTGATTTCATGAGATATTTTAAGGGTTGGCCAACCAAAGGTGATGAGTTATTGTATTGGGGGGGCCCATGTGGCCTAACTTCATGGGAAATATCAAAGGAGAGCACATGGTTTTGAGAAAACCACTTGTGAGGTGTCCTTTGGCCATTAATGCCTTGTCCCCTCACTTTCCCTATAAATACCAAGCCATTCTCTCATCCTTTGGACTACAAAATCATTCTCAACGAAGTTCTGGTATCCTTACCTCCCAAGGAGTCCTCCCAAGGTTCCATAAAATCTCTCAAGGTCCCAACCTTTGAGTTTTAAGAGTTATGTTTATGGTAAGGGATCCGACCTCTCTCTTTCTTTTCAAGTAATCTCTTTTATGTCATTTCTTTTATGCTCCATGTTCTTATGTTGGAGGATGTTCTTCTATATTCCTCTTACTTCCCTTTTAATCTTCATACGATGAGAGACCCCCCCTCTCTCTCATTGATTCATTTTAAGAATGTTTAAGTGGCGCCGTTAGGCTGCTGAATTTTTAAGAGATTCTTTCACCATTCTCGTCTTCAAGTTCTATTTTTTTATCAAGTCTTTCAAGTTCCTTTTTATTATTTTGGGGTATGATCTATATATCTATCATACTTAAATCTTATGTTCACATGATTATAGACCCTATTTGATCTTTTCAATTCATTTTTGCTGAAGTTTAAGTGACGCCGTTAGGCTGCCGAATGTTTAAGGGATTCTTTCACCCTTCTCATTTTCAAGTTCCATTTTCATGTCAAGTATTTAAAGTTCCTTTTTATTATGTTGGGTTATGATCTCTATACCTATCATACTGATATTTTATGATCATATGATGAGAGACCCTATTTGATCTTGTCAATTCATTTTTATTGATGATTAAGTGACATCGTTAGGCTGCCGAATGTTTAAGGGATTCTTTCACCCTTCTCATTCTTTTCAAAGTTCTACTTTCATGTCAAGTATTTCCAGTTCCTTTTTAATCATGTTGGGGTATGATCTCTATATATATCATACTGAACTCTTATTTTCATATGATGAGGGACCCTATTTGATCTTTTCAATTCATTTTTGTTGAAGTTTAAGTGACGCTATTAGGCTGCCGAATTTTCATAATAAAAATCTAATTTTTGTCTTCCTTCCATGTTTTTCATTTCAAAAGTCATGTCCTTGAAATTTCACTAACATGTTCATATATCCTTCCTATTCTATCCCTCTACTATTTTATGGGTCATTTATGATTTTTTTACCCATGTCCCCTCTCTTTTCAATGTTTTCTAAAACCCCGAAACATAGTCGTTATACTGCAGAATTTTCATCTCAAAATGCCTCTCTCTTTTCTCAAAATTATTTTATGTTATAAAGTGAATACTCAAAGCTCTTATTTCTACAAGGGTATTCACTTATATACCAAAATTTCATATTTTAAAATCTGGGATTTATATACATGAAACCTGCTCTCCCCTTCCGTGGGTTTAAAGTGACGTAAAGATCATGTCTTTAAAGCAGTTTTTAAAACATTATGATTATGAAATGAAACCCATTTATTTTATGCTATATGGGTTATTTATGAAATGTTTGATGATGATATATGTGGCTCACATGATAATAAATTCAAATTTAAGGGTGTGCCCTGATAGCGC
The DNA here is from genome assembly GCA_963277665.1 of Viscum album. NCBI lineage: Eukaryota > Viridiplantae > Streptophyta > Magnoliopsida > Santalales > Viscaceae > Viscum > Viscum album. The sequence continues at coordinate 1,183,815,382 of OY728164.1, forward strand.
TCCAATGCATTGGGTAATGATGTAACCACTAGAGATTACAATTTTCACGATATCTTGGTAAATAACCTTGGTAATATTCAAATGACACCTTGGGGATGAACCTTGGTGATATGTTCATGATTTTCTATGTTAAATGATGTAGCCACATATTAAAGTTATGAAAAATGTTATTTTTTTTATGATATGTCACATGACTTCTTTCTCATGACTTAAAGTTCTTTTTCATGACATAGTTGATGTATCTCAAGTTCACATGTTAAATGTTTCTCTTGTTTCCCTTACTGGGACTTATGCTCACCCTTTCTTTTGATGTATGTCCCCAGGTTATGAGATGGAGTAATGTACCTAGTTTAAACTTAAGGAGAAGCCTTTTAAGTGTTTAAGAAGAATGTTTTATGTTATTTTCATGTATTATGTTCTTGGTTTCCAAGACACTAAACCTTAAAGATCCTCAGTTTTGTATAATGTAATGAGAGTTTATGTTATAAAAAGGCGGGATGTTATAGTTGGTATCAAAGTATGGTTTAGTTATTTTTGGAAATTAGGATATGAAAACATTAGGATGAATCCTATAGAAAAGTTTATATATAGGAAATCTGCCTGGTATTTTGGTGAGTATTGAGTAATTGGTTGCCAAGCAAATACATCCCTGTCTGGATACGAGCAGGTAGAGGTGGCTCTGGCACATATGTACATAGAGGTAAAACCCGAAAACACCACTTTGAGATAGACTCAAACGGGAACTGGTACACAACAACGGGCCTTTCTGCACTCTTGGTTATGACACTCCCGGGGGATATGCTTTGGTAAATTCACAAGCTTAGTATGAACCATTGTTAAAGGAACAAAGATAAAATAAAATAAAGATTCACATAAGAATATATGATCATGGATAACCTAGATGGGAACCTAGGGGATCACAAGTTAGGGTATAATTTTCTTCTACAAGTTATCCTTATATGCTTTAAATTCCCTTTCATGATTATTGGCTAAGTATTCAAGCCCCTAATTGTACTTTCTTTTCGTAGTTAATGGGGGGAAATGGAAGAACATGTCCCAACAACCAATGTGATAGGAAATGTGATGATTTCCATATTAATATGACAGATATGATTAGGGGATTAAAAGATGATTATTATTTTGGAAGATGTTCAATATTTTGGGGACCATATATGATCGAGGTAAATAGATTACTACGGTATTTTCATTAAGGAGTAAGGTTAACTTATATTTTGAAGAATCGATGAATTTAAGGTGGACTTATAGTAATTTAGGTTACTTATGGGAATGATTAACCTATCTTGGGTAAAATATGTTTAGGTTAGATACTTTTTTTATAAGATGTTAGGAGTGGTTGATGTTGTTTGGTGATGAACAATGAAGTTTATTTTGGAAGACTATGTTATCAAATCCTTCTTGTATTTGGGTTTCAATCTTAGTTTGGTTTATTTTGAGGAATCTTATGGACTGTTATTTATGGAATGGTCTATGATGAACTTTGGGTAGTACCATGGAACTTTGAAGATTTAAAATTAGTTTCCATCCCTATGGGATTATTTCTTTTTGAAGAGTTGTTTTACCTTACCCTTTCTGTTTTTGGGATAATGTTTAAAGATAGAAGAAATAAATAGTTAATCTTTTGTGGATTATGTGATTCTATAGAATATGATTATTGTGTTTTGATGAGACCAAGTAGTTTTGAATGCTCATTGTTTTGAGAAAAGATTAGTTTTGGTAGAAACTTATTAAAGGATGAAACTCTACATGAAGGTAGGTATATTTTCTTATGTTTTTGTTATATGTAGTAAATGAATTCCTCAAAATTATGAAAAGGAACGTAAAACAAAAACGCTGTTGGTTTACGTTTCCTACTAGGTAATCAAAGACCATTTACACACATCATAATTTTGGGATTTTCTTATGGTTAAATTTCTCCTAATCATGTTTTCTATCACTCTCCATCAGAACTTGACCCTTTTCTTTCTCCTCCATGTCCATGATTTCCTACATTGAATCCTAGTGTGGGTTAACTCGGGTGACCTTTATACTTCCATTTCTTTCTTTTAAAGTAATAGTTTTACTGACTCTTTTTACGATGTGGGAATTTCAATGAAATTTCAAAACCCAATTCTAAAAATTGCGAGGACAAAATTTCTTAAGGGGGGAAGATTGTAATGACCTGAAATTTTGAATAAATCTTGTTTCCTAATTTTATGTGTTATTTTATTTTATTTTTATACTCAAATTTTTTTTATTTGATAACATGAGTATAATTAAAATGAGACTGTTGGGTTTTGACTGTTATATGACCATTGACCAATATGGCCGCTGGAAACTAAAAGTTTCGATTATTGTCTCTAAATACAAGTAATCTTGGTTAATTATTATAGAAAGAAGATTTGATGGCCTCACCCAGTAGTCTTGGACCAATCGTAGCCCATCTAACAGAACTTGGGAAGTAGGTAGCACCATTGGGCTTTTCTCTGGACCAAACCCAAGCCGAACTTCATCGTGTGAAGCTAGAACAGAATCGCCTTTGAGAGAAGTTCAAACTGATAGAAATTACTACTCGTGCGATGTTGGCCAAGCCTCCCTCAGATTCTCTCACCTTAGCACACCTTACACTTAGGTCCTATGCTGGTGTGATAAGGGGCTATGTAAGGAGACCGTAACTGCCTTGTGTAATCCTTTGTTTTAAATAAAAATTGGGATTTCTTCTTATGATGAAGTTTATGAATTTTCAAATGACCGGATAAATATAGTATGCATATTTTTGATGAAAGTTTAGAAAAAGGATATTTTAAAATTGTTTATATAAACCTTAAATAATTAAAAATGTGTAATGATTTTCAAAAATTGGTCTTCTACAATTATGTTCAGTACGAAATTTAGAGTCTAATAAGATCAACTTGATTTTTTGATTAATAGTAAATTATGAATAGTGATTTTATGCTTAGGATTAGTAATGTGACAAAATGGATTAGTAATGTGACCAAATGGATTAGTAATCTCACTTAAATAAATTATTAATATAATCTAGGCACCTTGATTAAGTAATGTGATTCAATAAAATTGTTAAATAACAGTTTCATAAATTATTATTAAAGTATTAGTTTTTTTGAGTGAATAGTTCTTTTTTAATTAAAAATTAAAGTAAAAAATATTTAGAAAATTATTTTTATAAAATGGATTTCATTTTTGAACTCAGAGCACCGATATTATGTTATGGTAATTTTTGGGGTTTTTTCTGAAAAAAATGAATTTTTGGTGAATAGTGTTTTTATTTAAAAATTAAATTAAAAATATTTAGAAAATTATTTTTATAAAATGATGTTCATATCTGTAATCATAGTTTCGATATTTGGTTAAGGTGAAATTTTGGGATTTTTCTGAGAAAGATGACTTTTCAGTGAATATTAAAAAAAGCAGTTTTAGGGTTTCAATATGTTTAATGACATCATAGCTGTGTCATGGTGCTTTCATGAGATATTTTAAGGGTTGGCTGACCAAAGGTGATGAGTTATTGTATTGGGGGCCCCATGTGGCCTAACTTCATGGGAAATATCAAAGGAGAGCACATGGTTTTGAGAAAACCACTTGTGAGGTGTCCCTTGGCCATTAATGCCTTGTCCCCTCACTTTCCCTATAAATACCAAGCCATTCTCTCATCTTTTGGACTACAAAATCATTCTCAACGAAGTTCTGGTCTCCTTACCTCACAAGGAGTCCTCCCAAGGTTCCCTCAAATCTCTCAAGGTCCCAACCTTTGAGTTTTAAGAGTTACGTTTAAGGTAAGGGATCCGACCTCTCTCTTTCTTTTCAAGTAATCTCTTTTATGTCATTTATTTTATGCTACATGTTATTATGTTGGAGTATGTTCTTCTATATTACTCTTACTTCCCTTTTCATCTTCATATGATGAGAGACCAGCCCTCTTTCTCATCGATTCATTTTAAGAATGTTTAAGTGGCGCCGTTAGGCTGCCAAATTTTTAAGAGATTCTTTCACCATTCTCGTTTTCAAGTTCTATTTTCTAATCAAGTTTTTCAAATTCCTTTTTATTATGTTGGGGTATGATATCTATATCTATCATACTTAAATATTATGTTCACATGATGAGAGAACCTATTTGATCTTTTCAATTCATTTTTGTTGAAGTTTAAGTGACGCCGTTAGGCTGCCGAATGTTTAATGGATTCTTTCACCCTTCTCATTTTCAAGTTCTATTTTCATGTCAAGTATTTAAAGTTCCTTTTTATTATGTTGGGGTATGATCTCTATACCTATCATACTGATCTTTTATGATCATATTATGAGAGACCCTATTTGATCTTGTCAATTCATTTTTATTGATGTTTAAGTGACGCCGTTAGGCTGCCAAATGTTTAAGGGATTCTTTCACCATTTTCATTCTTTTCAAAGTTCTACTTTCATGTCAAGTATTTCCAGTTATTTTTTAATTATGTTGGGGTATTATCTCTATATATATCATACTGAACTCTTATTTTCATATGATGAGGGACCCTATTTTATCTTTTCAATTCATTTTTGTTGAAGTTTAAGTGACGATGTTAGGCTGCCGAATTTTCATAAGAGAAATATAATTTTTCTCTTCCTTCCATGTTTTTCATTTCAAATGGCATGTCATTGAAATTTCATTACCATGTTCATATATCCTTCCTATTCTGTCCCTCTACTATTTTATGGGTCATTTATGATTGTTTGACCCATGTCCCCTCTCTTTTCAATGTTTTCTAAAACCCCGAAACATAGCCGTTATGCTGCAAAATTTTCATCTCAAAATGCCTCTCTCTTTTCTCAAAATTATTTTATGTTATAAATTGAATACTCAAAGCTCTTATTTCTATAGGGGTATTCACTTATATACCAAAATTTTCTATTTTAAATTCTGGGATTTACATACATGAAACCCGCTCTCCCCTTCCGTGGGTTTAAAGTGATGTAAAGATCATGTCTTTAATGTAGTTTTTAAAACGTTATGATTATGAAACGAAACCCATTTATTTTATGATATATGGGTTATTTATGAAATGTTTGATGATGATATATGTGTCTCACATGATAATAAAAGCAAATTTAAGGGTGTGACCTGATAGCGCTCCAATGCATTGGGTAATGATGTAACCACTAGAGATTACAATTTTCACGATATCTTGGTGAATAACCTTGGTAATATTCAAATGACACCTTGGGGATGGACCTTGGTGATATGTTCATGATTTTCTATGTTAAATGATGTAGCCAAATCTTAAAGTTATGAAAAATGTTATTTTTTTTATGATATGCCACATGACTTCTTTCTCATGCCTTAAAGTTCTTTTTCATGACATAGTTGATGTATCTCAAGTTCACATGTTAAATGTTTCTCTTGTTTCCCTTACTGGGCCTTATGCTCACCCTTTCTTTTGATGTATGTACCCAGGTTATGAGATGCAATAATGAACCTAGGATGAACTTAAGGAGAAGCCTTTCAAGTGTTTAAGAAGAATGTTTTATGTTGTTTTCATGTATTATGTTCATGGTTTCCAAGACACTAAACCTTAAAGATCCTTAGTTTTGTGTAATGTAATGAAAGTTTATGTTATAAAATGGCGGGATGCTATAGTCCGGCCCAGCGCAGGAGGTCCGGCCTGGCATGGGCGATTCGACCTGTGGTTGGGCGCTCAGCTCATGGCTGAGCGGGGCGCGAAGGGGGGGCACCACCCCTTGCGCTGGCTAGGGGTTTCAACCCCCTGCTTTTCTGGAACGTCTGACCATTAATGTCAGACTTGTGTAACCGCGGGACCTGAGGGGGTCCCACCTCCAGGTGGCACCAGCGGCCGGCCGAGCCCGGCCGCCTCCTGCTGAACTGTCGCGGCCTAAGGCCGCAGCTCCCGTCCGACCGGTGCGGCGTGACGGCGCCGTGCCCCTTTGCCGTGGCCCACCCCAGCCGCGGCCCCCATGGTGCTCCGGCGCGGTGTGACGGGGCCGCGCCCCTCCGCCGCGGCCTGCTTCTGGTCGCGACCTCCTTCTATCTAACCGGCACGGTGCGACGGCACTGCGTACCACCACCGCGTCTCGTTCCGGCCGAGGTCCTCCTCATTCCCATGCGGTGTAATGGCACTGCGCCGCCTTCACCACATTCATCAACGATCATCAACAAGGAATAAAGGGAGGAGAAATAGGCCGTGTTTGTGCGGTCTGATCTCCTCCCGTTACGTTGATAACAAGCGGAAAAAATACGACATGCTCAACGATAGTACAAGAATAATTTTAATTGATTAAAATTGAACTTAACCCCTACCTTAACACAAGTTTTCGAATGATGAGCATCGTGAGAAACAGCGTCGCGGGGTGAGGCTCCGTAAATGTCGACGGAGAGCATATGAGGAGGAAGCAGCATCTCCCTTTGACACGGAGAGAAGATTGAATGGTGTGATGTCATTGGTGAGTTCCCGCGTCGGTGCCCCCTCCTTTTTCGTGGAGGAAGAAGAAGATGGAAGAATCCGGGTCGCCAAGTCGACGATCCTTGATGAAGTGTTGTCGTTCTTCATTGATGATGAAGTTCTTCAAGAGAACATAGAGCTCTCTTCCCAATATCCTCACACAACAAGCCAACCTAATAAAACAAGAACTCCCCTTATTTTATTCTTTTTCCATATGCTTTTCAAAAACTCAAAAAAATCAAAATTTAAGTCACTTAATTAATTAATCTTGAGTTGTCAAATTAAATGGGGTGTTATGTTGGCAATATTAATGTGTAAGTGGAGAAGCCACATAATTAAAAACGAGGGAGGTTTAAAGGGGAGTTTAAGGGGTTATGGGGAATGTGAAAAGATGGGGTCTCGTGTGGGCCCCACCTCTCCTTTATCCTCTCAAGAGAAGTTATCAACCTAGTGGGTCCCACCCCAACTTCCACACTTAGGTTATAATCACTTAGATAAGAAATAAAATTGTAACACATATTTTATTTCACTCTTCAATTAAACCATTTTTTTTAAACAACTCCTCCCGAGCAAACGCACCTTCAGAAAAGGTCCTCTTAAGCAAATACTGCCGCTGCGGTTTAATCGGTGCCCACTGATTTTGATTCCGAGCACCGGTTCCAAAGCTAGAAAAACTCACTCGTTCGTTCACTGAACGTACCTGAGCTAAAATTTAGAAAATGATTTTGGGCACACCAGGCCTCAGAATCAGGTGCCGTCAAAAACTGCGTACTCGTAAAATCCCAAAGAATTTTAAAAAAAATTCCTTGAAAATTATGGGTCTTTACATTACTCCCACCTCAAGGATTTATGTCCTCGTAAAGATACATCACAAACTAGGGAAACAAATGAGGGTATTGTGCACGTTTCTGAGCCTCCCGCTCCAAAGTGCTCTCCTGGAGGTTCCCGTGATGCCACCTGATGCGCACTAGAGGAATCAACTGTCCACATAGGACCCAATCCTGTCGATCCTAGATATCCACTGGAACCTCCAAAATAGTCACCCCATCATCGATGTCCAGCTCCCCATGGTCGATGATATGCGTCGGGTCGTGCACGTATCTCCTCTGCTGAGATACGTGGAAGACGTCATGCACCCCGTGAAACTGAGGTGGAAGAGTCAGGCGATAAGCCACCTCGCCTATCCTGTTGAAAACCTGGAATGGTACGATGAAGCGCAGAGATAACTTTTCTCCCCGACCAAATATCCGTAATCCACACCGAGGTGAGACCCATAAGAAAACCTGGTCGCCATCCTCGAACTCTAGTGGTCTCCGCCTCCTATCAGCATAGGACTTCTGCCAGCTCTGAGTAGTCTTCATCTGCTCCTGGATGATCTGAACCTTCTTCGTTGTGGCCTGGACCATCTCTGACCCTACTAGTGCTGACTCCCCAGGGTCTGTCCATCACAGAGGTGATCTGCAAGGTTGGTCGTATAGTGCCTCGTATGGTGCTATCTCGATGGTGGAGTAGTAGCTGTTGTTGTACGCAAACTCCACCAAGGTTAGGTGATCCTCTCAGCTGTGACCATAGTTGAGGACATATGCACAGAGCTTGTACTCGAGAGTTTGAATAGTCCTCTCTGTCTGACCATCCATCTATGGGTGAAAGGCGGTGCTCAGGCGTAACTGCATCCCAAATGCCTCCAGCAACCCCTTCCAAAGCTGGGAAGTAAAGTGAGCATCTCGATCGGAGAAGATAGTCGATGGAATACCATAAAGCCGTAAAATCTCCTGAACATAGAGGCATCCCAAGCTCTCAACTGAGCCCTACTCTCTGATGGGTAAGAAGTGGGATGACTTGATGATCCAGTCGACAATCAACCAAATGGAGTCGTGACCTCTGGAAGTACGTGGAATCCTAGTCATGAAATCCATAGATATCCCATCCCACTTCCACTCCAGGACCTCTAGGGGTTGTACCAAGCCTGTTGGTACCTAGTGCTCCGTCTTCACCTACTGGCAGGTGAGTCATTGTGAAACGAACTCTGCCACAACCTTCTTCATACCCGACCACCAGTGCTGTCGTCTGATATCCTAGTACATCTCCTCCACTCCTGGATTTACTGCTAATGGGTAAGTGTGAAACTCTCTCAGAACCTCCTCCTATAATGCAACTGGTACCATGGTACATCCTATGAAAAGGAAGACGTGCTCTCCTCCTATAGAGAATCCATCAGGTTCTTGTCCTGAGGATATCTGTGCACGTCACGTCTCATAGTCAATGTCCCCACGATGTGATTCTCTGACCCGCTGAAGAAGTGGTGGAGTGACTGTGAGCGACTGTAGAAAGTCTGCCCCATCTCTATCCATGAAGGATATCTACAACGCGGCTAGCTGCTCCATCGCCTCTCCATGTAGCTGGATGCCCGTCCTCCTGCTGAGAGCATTGGATACTATGTTTCCCTTTCTAGGAGTATAGACTATCTCAAATTCATAGTCCTAGAGGAACTCGATCCATCGCCGCTATATCAGGTTTAGGTCCTTCTGCGAGAAGATTTACCTGAGACTCTGGTGGTCAGAATAGACTGTAATGCACTCTCCCATCAGATAGTGCTGCCACATCTTCAGGGAGAAGACCACTGATGCTAACTCCAAGTCATGGGTAGCATAGTTATGCTCATTATGCCTCAACTGTCGTGATCCATAGGCGATCACTGCCCGCTCCTGCATCAGGACACACCTGAGTCTGGTCCCTGATACATCGCAGTAAACTACGTTCCCTATGCCTTCCTCTGGTAGCCTCAAGATGGGTGCACTGGTCAATCTCTATCTCAGCTCCTGGAAGCTCTACTGACATCTATCTGACCACACGAAGGGTTTTCCTTTCTTTATCAAAGCTGAGAGCGGTGCTGTAACTTTGGAGAAGTTTGGCACAAATCTCCAATAGTACCCTGCCAGACCTAGGAAACTCCGCACCTCCGTCACGCTCCTGGGTGGCTCCCAAGCTAGCACTGCCTCGATCTTAGCAGGATCTACTGAAACTCCGGCCTCAGAGATGACGTTCCCCAAGAAGTGGACCTCTTGAATCCAAAACTGGCACTTTTAGAGCTTACCATAAAGATGGTGCTCTTGGAGTGTATCCAGTACAACCCGCAAGTGGTTAGCGTGCTCTTTATCAGTAGTCGAGTAAATAAAAATGTCATCGATGAAGACTATGACAAATCGATCGAGGTAATGCTGAAAGATCCTGTTCATGAGACTCATGAACACTGCTGGAGTGTTGGTTATGCCAAAAGGCATAACCAAGAACTTATAGTGTCCATACCGACACCTGAAGGCTGTCTTCTTCACATCATCTTCTCGAACTCTAAGCTGATAATAGCCTGACCTGAGGTCTATCTTCGAAAACCATCGTGCTCCCTTGAGCTAATCGAAGAGGTCGTCGATCCTCAGAAGTGGATACTTTTTCTTCACGGTCACCTGGTTCAGGAAATGGTAATCGACACACAGTCGCAAGCTCCCGTACGCCTTCTTGGCGAACAATATCGGGGAAGCCCAGGGTGAAACACTGGGTCAGATGAATCCCTTTCCCAACAAGTCCTCCAGTTGTACCCATAGCTGTAGAAGCTCAGCGGGAGCCATTGGATATGCTGGAGTAGATATCAGGGCTATCCCGAGGTATAGGTCAATATAGAAGTCTATCTATCTATGAGAAGGTAGTCCTAGAACGTCGTCAGGAAAAACGTCTGCATACTGATACATGACAATAGGAAAACTCGGACTCCGCACGTCAACTGATCCTAGGATGAGGCTATCTAACTAATGTGTGATTGGATGTCCTCTCCTCTGCGTGAGTCCATCCTGTGCTACAAAGGCTCCCTTCTCATCGGTGAAGGTGAACTTGCTCCTATCGGTGTGGACACATCGCACCTTGCGCCAAATACAGTCGATCTGAGCATGGACCGTAGATAAACAATCCATGCCCAAGATGATGTCGTAAGGCCTCGATACCGCTACAAGAATATCCCAGCCAAAGCTCTTGCCTCCTAGAGTAAGCTCACACTACTGGCACCAGTACGTAATCCACGAGTCTGCTCCCGTAGGAGTCTCTAGCCATAAGGATCGAGCCAACGGCTCCGTCAAAATCTCCGAGCTCCAAACAAGGGCGACACCAATAAAATAATGACTCGATCCTATGTCTATAAGAACTGCAGTAAGGGGGGATTAGACACATATAGTACCTCGAATCATCTCATGTGCACCGTGGTCGTAAGCCTCCACTGCCTGGAGATGGGACTATCTCTGTCCGCCAGCTCCCTGTGGTCGGGGTGGACCTCCTGGTGGTGGTGGTGGTAGAGCCTCGAAGTGTCTCCCACCACCCAATACTCGGCCAACTCCTCTGCCTCGTTTGCCTGCTCCCTGCAGACCACCACGGTTGAAGCTCTGCCTCTGCCTGGGTGGTCCCTCAACTGTCTGCTGCTCCTCTGCATGGCGGATCGGACAGTCCCGAGCCATGTGGCCCTGTCCGCCGCATGCATAGCACTGTCTGTCTCTCATATGACTGGCTCTACTGCATGTGCCATACACATCTAAACTAGTGTCCTGAGGTCGTCCACCTGATGGTTTGGTCCTCTTGGACCCCTGTGACATCCATCGACTGCCAGCTGCAGAAGACTCTGCTATGTGACGCCCTACGGTTGGTCTCGCTGCTGGTGTAGGCTCAACAAGGAAGCTCTCCACGAGAAGGGATCGTTCCATTACTTCTGAATGCGTTGGAATGATGAGGGAGATCATCGATGCTCTGATCTCATGCCTCAGTCCCTACTCGATGGTCCGAGCCCAGAAGAATGGGTCCCGTACCATGTCCGTGGAGTAACATGAGAGATCGGTAAATCTCGTTGAGTACTGGGCTACTGTCATGCTGCACTGCCGCAGCTGTAGTAGCTCCTGAATGCGCACTGCACGGAGGGTGGCTGGAACGAACTCCGAGCGGAAGAGGATCTTGAAGTCCGTCCAAAGAAGTGATGCCTCGTTGTGCACCTGGAGCATCAGGCTCCACCATCTACCTACTGCCGCGTGCAGGAGACTCGCCGCAAGGATCACCATAAGATCTGCTGGTGTCCCTACCAACCTGAAGACTCGAACTACAGCCTCCAGCCAATCGTCAGCTGCCTGAGGGTCCGTCTCCCCATGGAACCTGGGCGTTCTATGATGCTGAAACTCATGCAGTGAATTCAGGTGACGTTCACTCTTAGCTGCTGGGGCTGGTGGCATCGGTGGCTCGGTGGGTAGAGGTATAGCCGGTGCCTCCGCTGTAATGGGGCCCTACACCGAGGCCTCGTCACTCAGTGGGCTGCCGTCTCGCACAAATCTCGAAACCCTAGATGGATGTCGTCATGGGGCCATCATGAAAAGAAACAGGTGCGCCACAGTTAATACAGTATACCTGGTGAGATGACACAAGTAATCACAAAGAAAACATTAAAACACACATGCAATCAATGTTTTCATGCATTGAGTTAGAAATCAGAAGTCAGGGTCCTGGTGTATGGATACGTCGGCCGTCGTACCAACACTGGACTCCCTGGACTGACATCCACACTCAAATACCCTTAACACTAGTTCTTCACATATAAGAAAGATTAAAGTCCTGATTTCTGTGGTAGAACCGAACTCCTTTGATACTAATTTGTCACGACCCATTCTCAGGGATCGTGCTGTGACTACCCCAAGCCCGCCTTCCATAGACCAGGGGCTGGCGACTAGCACCAAAGGCATAAATCCCGATAAAAGGGAAGGCATTGCCTTTATATAAGAAAACAAACATCACAGAGTATGCATGCTGAAGTAAACACTAAGTAAACTGAGTACAAAAGTAAGTGCTAGAAAGTAAATGGTCCAGAATACAAACCCAACTGAAAGTAAAGTACAACTGAAAGAAAATACAACAGCATAAAAGTAAAGCAGCAACACCGAGCCGTCCACTGGAAATCCCACCTGAAGGGTGGGTACAGATAGTCTTCTCAGCTCCTTGGGTCCGGCTGTCCACTCCATGTACGTCCCGTCCATTGATCCACCTACAGGTACGGTCCAGCTCCACGAGCCTCCACCTCGATAAGCGATGTCCATCATCTGCAACCAACACAACGTAGTGCGGGCATAGCCCATGCGGGGATGAGTATACGATACTAAGTAGGGACCCCGAGACTCTCGAAGGTCTCCCAGAATCCACGAAGGATAAAACAAAAAGGAAAGATACAATCATGAAGTATCAACCAACACTAATTAGGTATATTCCCATACATATACCTAAGTCATCAATTCAAGTTCTACTCCAACTCACGAGATCAAGTTCAACCCAGTGCACACAGGAAAGTACAACCCAATCCACACAGGAAAGGACAACCCAAATCCACACAGGAAAGCAAGTCAATAATATCGAAGATAATGATTGAAAGTCAAGACTCAGCTCACACAGGTATACTACTCATGAAGAGGGGTGGAGATGATTAGATGTAGCCTCTGAATCATCTCCTCTGCCGAACCCACGTAGGATACAAGTATAGAAGTTGTCGTTGCCGAACCAACGTAGGATCCAAGTACAGTCTTTATCGCTGTCGAACCCACAGAGGATCCAAGTACAGTCATCCTCACTGCCAAACCCACGTAGGATCCATGTACAGTCATCCTTGCTGTCAAACCCACGTAGGATCCAAGTACAGTCGCCACCGTCGTTGCAGTCACAGCCAGCTCTAGGGTTCCCACACACAGCATGCTCGATTCTAGGAGGGTCCTCTCCATGATGCAAGGGGGGTCGATACATCAACTGACACGAATTCCGGAGTTGATTTATCCCAAAGTTCCGTCTCGTCGAAAGGAACTCAACAAGACAGACGACACGTCAATTAGACGCCCAGTCTTAGAGTTATTGCCTTTTTTGTCCCAGGGGCCCAGTTGGACTTTAAGATAAAACCAACCCGACCATACTTCTACTGCATCCAAACCTCGACTGAAGTAAGAAAAAAGTACCGTCTCACTAAGAGGAATCCAATGAAGTCGACGACACGTCAATCGGATGTCCGGAGCTCAAGTTATAAGCTTTCCCACCCCTCAGGCCCGATTGGTTTCGTGTTCAAACCAACCCGGATATACCCAAAGTTCTCCGAAACCATGAGTGTAATATACAAAAACTACAATCGCGATCTAAGAATCCCAACGCAATTGACAGCTCATCGATTGGAGGTCCGTAGCCCAAGTAATGGGCGTTTGAATGGATCTGTCCGAAAATAGGGGGTTTGGGCCCGGTCCGACCAGGGTCCGGCCCATTTGGGCGCGGCCAGGACTGGCCGGCGCAGTCTGGTCTGGCGTGGGAGGTCCGGCCCGGCCGACGCGGTCCGGCCCGGCGTGGGCGGTCCGGCCCGGCATGGGCGGTTTGGCCCGGCGCGGGTGGTCCGAACCGTGGCCGGGCGCTCGGCTCGTGGCCGAGCTGGGCGCGAAGGGGGGGAACTGGCCCTTGTGCTGGCTGGGAGTTTCAACCCCCGGATTTTCTAGAACGACCCGCCATTAAGGCCAAACTTGTGTAACTGAGGGACTCGAGGGGGTCCCGCCTCCAGGTGGCGCCGGTGGCCAGCCGAACCCGGCCGCCTCCTGTTGAACCGCTACTGCCTAAGGTCGCGGATCCTGTCTGACCGGCGCAGCATGACAACACCACGCCCCTCTGCCATGACCCACCCCGGCCATGACCCCCTTGGTGCTCCGGCGCGGCGCGACAACACTGTGCCCCTCTGTCGTGGCCCGATCCTGGCCCTGACCTCCTTCGGTCTAATCGGCGCGGCGTGACAGCGCCGCACACCACTGCCACGACCCTCTCTGGCTGAGATCCTCCTTTTTCCTGTGCGGTGCAATGACACTGCACCACCTTCGCCACATTCATCAACGATCATCAACAAGGAATAAGAGGAGGAGAAGTCTTCCGTGTTTGTGCGATCCGATCTTCTCCCGTTACGTCGATAAAAAGCATCCAAAATATGACATGCTCAACGACAGTACAAAAACAATTTTAATTGATTAAAATTGAACTTAACCCCTACCTTAACAAAAGTTGTCGAATGATGAGCGTCGTGAGAAACGGCATCGCGGGGTGAGGCTCCGTAAATGTCGACGGAGAGCGTCCAAGGAGGAAACGACATCTCCCTTCCTTTGACGCGGAGAGAAGATTGAATGGCGTGACGCCATTGGCGAGTTCCCACGTCGGTGCCACCTCCTTTATCATGGAGGAAGAAGAAGACAGAAGAATTCGGGTCGCTGAGTCGATGATCCTCGACGAAGTGTTGTCATTCTTCGTTGAGGATGAAGTTCTTCAAGAGAACATAGAGATCTCTTCCCAATATCCTCACACAATAAGACAACCTAATAATATAAGGACTACCCTTATTTTATTCTTTTTCCATGATTTTCAAAAACTCAAAAAAATAAAAATTTAATTCATTTAATTAATTAATCTTGAGTTGTCAAATTAAATGGGGTGTTATGTTGGAAATGTTAATGTGGAAGAGGAGAAGCCACATAATTAAAAACAAGGGATGTTTATAGGGGAGTTTAAGGGGTTATGGGGAATGTGAAAATATGGGGGATTGTGTGGTCACCACCTCTCCTTTATCCTCTCAAGAGAAGTTTGCAACCTATTGGGTCCCACCCCAACTTCCACACTTAGGTTGTAATCACTTAGATAAGAAATAAAATTGTAACACATATTTTATTTCACTCTTCAATTAAACCAATTTTTTTAAACAACTCCTCCTAAGAAAACGCACCTTCGGAAAAGGTCCTCTTAAGCAAATACCGTCGCTGTAGTTTCATCAGTGCCCTCAGATTTTGATTCTGAGCTCCAGTTCAAAAGATAAAAAAACCTGCTCGTTCGTTCACCGAACGTACCCGAGCTAAACTTTGGAAAATGATTCCGGGCACACCGGGCCTCAGAATCAGGTGTCGTCAGAAACTGCGTACTTGTAAAATACCAAAGAATTTAAGAAAATGTTTTCCTTGAAATTTGAGGGTCTTTACACATACACCCAGACATTGAAATCTGAATTCTGACTAAGTTCACTAAAACACTAATTGCGAGTGTTTTTGAAAATTTTTTCTTTTGATTTCTTTGGAGTCATCTCACCAGGTATAACTTAATGACCATGGAGAACCTATTCCTTATCAAGATTCCACCACAAAGACAACAATATTGGATTACTAAGGGAGTACACGATGATGTCCCACCGAGTGATGAGGCTCTGGTTTAGGGCCCTCTTACAGTGTTGGAACCTTCAGGTGGTGTACCAGCAGCACCACCACCCATTGGGTAGCAGTTACCACCAGCCGCACTGGCATACGGTGTACACCGATTGAGCACATTTCACGAGTTACAGAGGTAGAGGCCTCTTAGGTTTTGAGGCGAGACAGTTTCCCAGGCAGCTGAGGACTGGTTGGAGGCTGTGGCTAGAGTTTTCCTCCTATTTGAGACACCAATAGAGCAGATTGTGATCTTAGCTGTTAGAATTTTCCAGTGAGTGACCATGAGGACGGTCTGCATAGTGATGGGGCTTCAGTACATGGAACGTTTCCTGAGATCATACCTTCAAGTAGTGTGTCAGCTATATCAATTCCCGTTGGTCAGCAGTTACAACCAACAGTAGCTGTAGTGGACACATGAACGCTTAGTACCTTACACGTGTTTCAGCATCAGATACCCAATAGGTTTTTAGGCAAGACCGACTCACAAGCGGATAAGGACTAGCTTGAGGAGGTGGATGAGAGTTCCATATAGCTTCTACATCTTCAGCAGGATGACATTTCATCGAGGCATACCGACCATTCTTGGTACTCAATTAATATGATATGATCAGTGCTTTAGGGATCAAATCTCTGAGCGAGGTGTGTTTAGGGACATCCGAGCCATCACTATTTCTCTATGTGTTCCTACTTATGTTAGGGACCTAGAGATAACCTTTGGGGTTGAATGTTCTTTGACAGAGTGGATATAGCCAGGGAATGTTAGTAGTGGAAAAGAAGGAAACTGGTGCCAGTCTCAGAGGCTTGGGTGTGTAAAATGTTTCAGGATGAGGAAGTGTTAGGGAAAAATGAATATGTAGGGCTTTAGAAGTGGAAGTAGAGCTAGGAGAGCAGCATGAGGTGGTGTACATTTCAACATGTTACAACCACCACCTCAATGTGGTCCCCACCAGTCTCATAGAGCTCGAAGACAAGGGAAGGGAGTAGCTGCATGCAGTCAAGGAGTTTGACCCAAGGGCTCTAGGAATGATTCGAGGTATAGTCTGTGTATACTAGTAGATGCCATATCAATAGACATAGGTACCAATAATTCCTTCCTTCCCTGAATCTTGTCCAAGACCTAGAGTTTCCGATTAAACCATTGACTTGAACATCACGTCTGGAGATACCTTTGGGAGGAGACTCGATAATCACACTTATGCTAACAATGTCATTTGACCCTTGAGGTGAGAGTTTTGGTTGGAACCTCTTGGTGGAAGCATCGAGGGCTTACTACGTTAATTTGGGTGTGGAATGGGCATCCACAATTCATACTCAAATTGAAAGTATTAGGAAAAAATGTTGTGGTTTCTGTACAACTTTGGAATGGGGTTTTCCTTGGTCAGCGAAAAGGAAACCCAGGCAGCATAGGATGGACTCATGCAAAGGAGGGTGTATCCAATCACTCATACTTATGGAAATAAGAGTTTTGAGTTTTAAATTCCAAACAGGAGTGTCAGAACATGTGGAAATATTTTCAAAATATGTTTCTAGAATTACCTCCCTGTAGGGAGAGGGACTTCTGGTTTGGCTGGGTACTACCGGAGTTTTGTACCCGAATTCCCCAGGGTAGCGGCACCCTTGTCAGCTTTGATGAAAAAGGGGGAGCCTTTCTTGTGGATGGAGAAGTGTCAGTAGAGATTTCAGGAGCTAAGAAATATACTGACAAGTATAACTACAGTACCCATGACCTGGAGTTAGCAGCAGTGGTCTTCGCATTTAAGATATGGCGACATTACTTGATGGGATAATGTTTTATAGTCTACTCAGATCACAAGAGTCTGTGGTATATCTTCTCACAGGAGGACCTGAACCTGAGATAGTGGCATTGACTTGAGTTCAGGACTATGACTTCGATATAGTCTATACTCCTTGAAGGGGGAACATTTTAGAAGATGCACTCAATAGGAGATCTGGTATACAACTGCTAGGTGAGGCGATGGAGCAGTTGTCTGCTTTGCATATATCCTTTGTGGATCAGGATGGAGCAACATTTCTTCAGTCTCTTAAAGTAACTCCACCACTTCATCAGCAAGTCAGGGATGCGTACCATGGGGACACTGACTACGAGGCTCGACGTGCTCAGATATCCACAAGACAGGCACATGATGGATTTTTTGAAGGTTGGGAGCACGCCATTCTCTTCAGAGAACGTACCATGGTACCGGTGTCACTTCTGGAGGAAGTGTTGAGGGAGTTCCACACATCCCCAATAGTGGTACATCCAAGAGTGGTGAAGATGTACCAGGATCAACGATGACAGCACTGGTAGACAGGAATGAAGAGAGCAGTAGCATAGTTTGTCTCTCAGTGCCTCACTTGTCAGCAAGTGAAGGCGGAGCATCAGGTACCAGTAGGCTTAGTTCAGCCTTCAGAAGTCCTAGAGTGGAAGTGGTATGGGATATCCATGGACTTCATGATCGGACTTCCACGTATATCCAGAGGTCATGATTCTATTTGGGTGATCGTTGACCGACTCACCAAGTCGGCTCACTTCATACCGATCAGAGAACAGGGTTCAGTAGAGAGATTGGGACGCCTCTATGTGAAGGATATTGTGTGTCTACATGGAGTAACCTCAATGATTGTATCCGATCATGATACATGATTCACTTCTCTGCTATAGAAGGGGTTGTAGGAGGCTTTCAGGACACAAATTCATTTGAGAACTGCCTTCCATCCTCAGAAAAATTGTTAGACTGAGTGGACCATTCAGAACCTCGAGGATATGCTACGTTCTTGCGTCCTCGACTTCGGTCGCAGCTGGGAGGGTCACTTTTTTTGGTGGAGTTTTCATACAACAATAGATATCACTCCACCATTGGGATGGTACCTTTCGAGGCTTTGTACGGGTGACCTTGCAGATCACCTCTGTGTTGGACTGACCGAGGGTAGTCAGCTCTCATGGTACCAGATATGGTATGGGCTACCATGGAGAAGGTATAGGTCATCCAGGAGAAGATGAAGACTACACAGATCATGCATAAGTCTTTTTCCGATAGGAGATGGATACCTCTGGAGTTCGAGGATGGTGATCATGTCTTTCTATGGGTCTCACCTTGATGAGATTTGTGGAGATTTGGATGGGGTGTCAAGTTATCTTCGAGGTTTATCGGACCCTTCTAGGGCCTCAGTAGAGTTGGTGAGGTGGATTACCACCTAGCTCTTCCACATCATTTACAATGGGTGCATGACGTCTTCCACGTATCCCAGTTGAGGAGATGCGTGAATGACCCATCACATGTCATTGACCACAGCGAGCTGGACATTGACGATGGGCTGATGTTTAAGGAGGTTCTGGTAGATGTTGAGGATCAACAGGAGCGGGTCTGTCATGAGCGATTGATACCTCTGGTGTGCATTCGATGGCACCACGAGAACCTCCAGAAGAGCACATGGGAGTGGGAGGCTTAGATTTGTGCTCAGTACCCCCACTTTTTCCCCTAGTTTTGTGTTTTGGCTTTTAGGGATGCAAAGACTTGACGTGGGGAGAATGTAAAGGCCCATAATTTCCATGTCATGTTTTTAATTATATGGGAATTTTATGGGTCAGAAAAAATTGACGACGTGTGATTCCGAGCCCCGGTGTGCCCGGAATGAATTTCTGAAATTTTCTTTGGGTACGTTCATCAAACGTATGAGAGAGTTTTTGTAACTTTTAAAATGGTGATTGAAATTGAAATCTGAGGTAACTATTGAACTCACAGTGCCAATATTCTCTTAAGAAGACTTTACATCGACCGTAGTGGGTCAAGGGTGAAAGATAATTTTTCACTTTTTCATGAAAAAAAATTGTTTTACATTTTTATTTTTTATTTGAAACTCCCATGTGGATGTTAAGAGGTGGGGACCACTATAACTAAACCTGCCATGTGAAAGTAAAGAGGTGGAGGCCATTCGAACCCATTTAATGGGAGAAAACCTCTCAACTCCCCTAAATAAATTATTCCAACTAACCATTTAATTGTTGGATCCAAATAACAATTAATGAGATATGTCATCATTTTTAATTCTTCCAACATAATTGATCTACTTAATTAAAATTATGTTGGATTTTCATTTTTGGTGGAATTGGGGAAAGATTTGGCAAAGGAAAATTGGGAGAGAACCTTGGAGGGATTCTTCATCCTCCAATGAAGAACGCACTCCGGAATTGAAGAACAAGGACAACGTTCGATCCAACTTCGGAAGCATCTTGCGGAAGTGATGAACGCCAACGCCACTATTCCTAATGACTTCGTCTCATTCCATGCGACCTCCGTCAACAAACCTCCAAGGTAGGGGTTTAATTATGTGTGATTTTGGAATCCCAAGTTCTTCTATTCTAAACAAAGAATGCAGATCAACTCTCTAACTAGTTGATCCGCGAGTGATTTATTTTTGCGGGTTTGGTAATAATCCTTATCAGAGGTTATAGGGATAGATGTTCTTCTTACAAGTTTTATTAAACCGCTTGCTACCACCCTAACATGGAGGGTGCGGGCCAAACAAACATGGCCCAACCTCTCCACATTTTTTATTGAGATTTTATTGTGTTCATCACTTTGGAAGAAGGCAGTGATCGGTGTCGATGAATGGCACTAGTGAAAATCAGATATGGTAGCCGACACACTACCAGCCGTGATGAAGGTGATGGCCCAACTACGGCCGCCATGCTACACCATGACCGCCCCATCGCTTTGTGGGATTTGCACCGCCCCACACCCCCCGTTCCACCCTGCAGCCCTCGCGCCACCTCGCGGTCCTCTTGGTGCACCGCGGCTGCCCCGCCACCAAGCTAGGCCACCCAGCGCAGGACGGGTCGGTTCGACCAGGTCGGACCGAATCCAAACCAGCTTCGAACCATTTCCTCTCTTTTGGCCATAACTTTGGCACTGAGTGTCTATTTGAAAAACCATCTATGGTTATAGAAACATTGGTGGAAGGCTGTCCCTTTGGTATAACCCTAACCAAAACCTCAAAGAACCAAAAGAGGGACTTACCCAAGGAGAACTACCTTCGATCCACCAGGAAACCCCTTCTATTTGACTCTAAAACGAGCTAATAATCTCCCCCAACCCCTGAAAATAGGAACTCCCATGTGGGGGAAAAGTGGGAGGAAGAATGAGGAAAAAATGGGAAATCCTAAGTGACATGGGACTTAAAACTCCAAACTTTAAGTGGCCGCACTGTTACCCCGCATGGTTTGGCGAACCATGCAGTTGCCACTGTCTGACCCAGGGACTTCACACTACTTGCTCGCACGGTCTGACAAACCGTGCACTGCCCGTGCGGATCCTGTATGGGTATGATGACGTACTAATGGTGTACTAGGATCATGTGTGGGTCTGAAGACATATTGATGGTGTACTATGATCTTGTGTGGGTTTGAAGATGTACTGATGGTGTACTAGGATCCTGTGTGGGTCTTATAAGGTACTGACAGTGTACTAGGATCTTACGTGGGTCTGACGACGTACTGATGGTGTACTAGGATTCTGTGTGGGACTGACGACATACTGAGAGAGTACTAGGATCCTGTGTGGGTCTGAAGACGTACTGGAGGTGTACTAGGATCCTATGTGGGTCTAACGATGCATTGATGATGTACTAGAATCCTGTGTGGGTATGACAATGTATTGACACTGTACTAGGATCTTTTGTGGGTCTGATGATGTACTGACGATGTAATAGGATCCTTTGTGGGTCTGAAGATGTACTGACGATGTACTAGGATCTTGTGTGGGTTTGACGACGTACTAATGATGTACTAGGATCCTGTGTGGGTATGAGGACATAATGACGATAACTATAATCCTATGTGGGTCTGACAATGTACTAACGATGTACTAGGATCCTGTGTGGGTCTGAAGATATACCAGCATCCTATGTGGGTTTGTAATTTGGTATCCTTAGGGGGTGTTCCGCTTAACAGAGTATGGTGATTCAGTAGTTACAACTAATCATCTCTACTACTGCACCTAAGATATACCTGGTGTGAGCTGAGTTCGTACCTGTGTTGTACTTTCATTTGTGGTAATACCTTGGTGGTATTCTTCTGTGTGGTGTACCTGTGTGGTACTTACCTTCATGGTATTCCTTCCTTTGTGGAATAGTTGAGATTTAGGCTTTTGGGTTGGACCCTCTGGTTCTTCATGATTGATATGGGTATACTTGATAACTTAGGTATATGTATGGGAATATACCTAAGTAGGGTTGTCAGTTGATCTCATGCCTTTTGGTTTATCCTTTGAGGATTTTGTGAGACCTTGAGGGTCTCAGGGTCCCTACTGAGTATCATTATACTCACCCCTGCATGGGATATGCCCGCACCTTGTTGTGTTTGGTGCAGACGACAAACAATGTTGATAGAGGCTGAGGGTACTAGGACTGGATGGTGCCCAGAGCTGGACTTTACAGTGTGACAGTACACAGAGGAGACAGGTGGATGTGGAGTGCTGAGGAGGTGATCTGTACCTACCCTTCAGGTAGGAACCTCGAAGGATGACCCAGTAGTTGTCTTTCTCTTTCTTCATTTGTATTGTATTTCAGTTGTAATTGTACCTTTACTGTTGGGCTTGTATTCTGACCCCTCTTACTTTCAGTACTCTTTTGCTATACAGTTTACTTGTGTTCATATCTTGCTGTGTGCTTGGTTGAGTTTATTTATAGGATATAAAGGCAATACCTTCCCAGTTTTAGGGAATATACCTTTCGGTGATGGTCGCCAACCCCTGGCCTATGGAAGGAGGGCTTGGGGTAGTCACAACACGAGCCCCAGGGGATAAGTTGTGACATTCTATTATCTCAAACATGCCATGTGCTATCTAATGGAACCCAACTATCAATTACCATTGGATAAATCATTGAACTTAATACGTGAAAGTTCATTCTATGATCAATCAATTAATAATGTATTATAACTAAAAAAACATATTGGATAGAGATGTTTTAGAATGCATGAATATGATGACTGTATTCATAGAGAATATAATATGATATTTAATATTTTTTAAAGGCATTGTAGACCTCTCCTATGATACAGGGTATCTGATTAAATATGATATACCATTTCATATGCTCCTAAAAAAATGTAAATTATTATTTTATTGGATTTTACAATTTGTTATATGACTTAAAATGAACATTCATATATTTTAAATTATTTTCCGAATCTAATCATTATATCTCATAAGTAATATTACCATCTCAGAACCCAAAAGATTAGTGTCCTTATAGTCTATCCACTTAAAGAAATTATTAAATATTATTTCTTTAATATCTCCCATATAAATTTCTATATGACACTTCCTTCTAAAAATAACCATGTATATAATTACCTAGTAATATGATACAAAAGAAGGGGTGAGATTAAATTCGTAATAAGGTAAAATATTCCATTGAGTGATAATGGGTTATATAATAAGCCTGAGATAAAACATAATAATGGTAAAAAAAATATGATTAAAAGGGTCATTGAACCATAATATTTGTTTATAATGCTTGGTAAAAGGACATATAAACATAAATAACCAAACATATAACATGGTGTAAGAGTGAAAAAACAGGAGAGAATAATCATTATCCATGGAGGATAACAAAGAAATATAATAAATAAATGTGTTGTAATTATTAGATATCATAAAATTTTGAACATAGGAAAATTCTATCATCTTAATTCATAATTTTTTTAATATATATAATCACCACCATGTCCTCATATAATGATATTAACATAGCTAATTGAAATCATGTCCACACATCCTCATGTGAACATATATAAATACCCACCCTTATTACATTACACCATCTTTAATTTAGTCAAGAACTCAATTACTTCCACAATTAAGATCTTATCAAGTTTAGAGCTTTTGAGAATTATGATATAATACATTTTTAACATTACACATCAATATAGAGTGGATACAAAAAAATTATTCAGTTCTTCAATTATATAAAACATTTCAAATAAAACATGATTTCTTTGATAAATCTTCAAAACAATTAACACGACTTCTTTATTTGTCTTATATAACCTTATAACCTGTGAAAATAATTTAAAAACATGGTATGAGCACAAAATGCTCAGTAAGAGAAATAAAAAGAATTAAAGAACACATTAGTCCATGAATACTTGTAACGTATGAAATCATTTTCAAAAAGATGTACTCATCACCTATATAAACTAACTTTGTGAAACATGATATTTCTATGAGATTTCCACAAATAATATAGAACATAAATAGAACCATAAATTTGTCTTGGGAAATTTCTTACATAATCTTTTAACCATCTTGGATTCCATATAATTTGTAACCATCTTGGCTACCTTACAATTTTTGCAACCATCGTAGTTACACTTGGAGTAACCATACGACCAACCTCCAACATACACATACCCAATGGATTTGATGTAGTAATAGTTCCCACCCTTCATCATTAAAAATTCTTAAGAACCAGTTCATAATCATACAACATGAATAATTTCATAAAAACATTGCTTTTAAATTTTGTAAATAGAATTTTACAAGAGGATTTTAAAAGAAAAGCCCCTTAAAATATCATATAATTCATGTGAGACTTAATAGAGTGGATGAAATATTTATATACACTATAAATACACATAATTTAACATAATATAAACAAAATTAAACACAATTTTTTTAATACCACATATATAATGACTTATAAGGTTAACCCAGTGAATGGAAATTGGGTTAAGAATTCCCTTACGAAAACTTGGCAGGCTAATGAAATCACATAAAATTCCAAAAAATGATTTGATGAGAGAAAAAAGGGTCTATAATCATTTTTACATAAATTGGAAAGCAATAAGGATATAAAATAACATAACCCAAAATATGAAAATAGAAATTAAAAGACATAACATAAAAGAAGTCTTTGAGTAAAAGAGGATGGTGAATCTTTCCCTTAGCACGGGTTTTTATTACATCAAAATTGTTTAAACCTCTTGTATAATGGTTAAAATCATGTTATTAATATCTCAAATAAACAAATTCATGTGTATAATGCCTTATATGATCATTTTATTACATCATTTATCCCATTAATTGTTAGTATTTCGTTCCTTCCATTGTTTTGTGTGTTTTTACATGATTTCCATGATCAGTTCATGATAGATATTATTGTCGATTGGAAGTGAAAATACAGAATTTGAATGTAATGGTTTTTAAATATTTCAATAAACATAAATTATACCATTTATCATTTTGAATTATGAAATAAAGATGGTTCGTAAGTTAAAACATTTTTGATAATTGTTTAGGTCATTTTGGCAATTCTACGATCGCAATGAACTCATTTTGGTGAAAAAATTAATAATAAGTATAAAAAATGATTCTAGAACAATATATATATAAATATGATATAATACATAAATTATTATCTTTTTTGACAATAAAAATGTTTTCATGACTAGTATTAAAGGATGTAAAAGAAATTGGAATCACATCATCCATGATGTTGGTAAATCGACACATCACAGAAGGTGTTTTAATTTATTGAATAAGTTGAAGAGAAGAGGATTTATAATGGCCAGTATTTAATAAAAATAATTAAATACATAATATGTATGATACTAGATAATTAATGCCTCTTGGATAAGTGTAGGTGATGAAAGAAGAAGAGTAGAATAGAAAATGAAAAGAAAAGAACGAAAACAAAAAGGATGTTTACCTCTTGATCTCTTCTCCTTTAGATCCTTCTTAAGGCCCTTGGTTTTGGACTTTTGGGGAGTCCAGTAGGTCATGGAAGTGGGTAAGGGTCTTGGGGGGAGTATTGGTAGAACTTAGTCATACCTTAAGGATTGAGAGGTGTAGTAGGAAGAGGAGAATGAGGGTGGTATTTACAGTGGATGATATGAGGGATTTTACATTATTTTAATAATTATTATAATATTTTTTCTCAAGACTATGAATATTATTGACTTATGTGACCCAAAATAGTAATAATTTCATGTTATTTCAATCCATTTGGGCTTACATCATCCTTTCATCACCTATGATGCAATAAAACATGTATTTAGCATTTATTGTATTTTATCGTATTTTACTATTCATTAAAAACTCAAGAATTTCCAAAAAATCCCAAAAATTCACCCCAACCATTTTTAGAAATGTAGAATTCAAAAATGAACACCATTTTTTGAATATATTTTTCTAAATATTATTAATTTACTTTTTAAATTAGATAATAATTTTTTCAAAAAATAAATATTTTAAATATATAACTTATTTTTTACACCTTGAAAAATTAATCAACATCTCATTATCTTATATCCATAAGAAAATAAAATAATAATATAATTTAATATTCATAAGGGTCATATTACTATTCATATTACAATTCATAAGGTTATGTTAGTATTCACCAAAAAAACAAGTCGGTTCTATCAAACTCCAAATAACTTGCCGATCATAACTATAGATCACTATTTTTTGAAATTCAAATCATAAATGTGGGAAAATTATGTGTAAATTCAATTTATAAAAATATAGTTAATAAAGTTTTTATGAATTACAATTCATTTTTAAACCCATGGGGTGTAACATTATCCCCACCTTCTTCAAATTCCATCCTCTCAATTTTATTTACTTATTAAACAAGTGAGGGTACCTTTCCCTCATAGAATTTTTAGATTCCCAATGTTGCTTCTTCAACCATGTGGTTTATCCACAAAAGAACTACATGGTGGATTAACTTATTTCTTAATACTTGTTCCCTTCCATCATGAATTTGAACTAGTTTCTATTCATAAAAATGGTTCCCTTCCAACTGTACTGCTTCTTGGATCATGACATGATATGAATCTGGAACATACTTTCTTAACATCAAAACATGAAAAACATTATAAACCATAGATAAACTAGGAGGAAAAGCTACTCAATAGGAGACTAGTCCATATTTCTCCATAATTTCATAAGTTCCAATTAACTATGGACTTAGAAAACCTTTCTTAACAAAATGCATAACACTTTTACATGGTGGGATTCTATGAAAAACGTGATCACCTACCTCAAAAGAAATGTATTTCCTCCTATTGTCTGCATAATGTTTTTTCTTGCTTTGAGTTTTCCTCATGTGTTGCTAGATCATAATCACTTTATAAACCACTTCCTCTACTAATTCTTGTCCCATCAACTTATTTTCCCTAACTTCATCGCAAAAATCTGGTGTTCTACACTGCTTCCCATACAATGCATAAAAAGGTGTCATCTGCATACTGAAAAGAAAATTATTATTATAAGAAAACTCAACTAAAGAATGATATTGATCCCACTATCCCTGGTAGTCCATTGAATGACCTAAAAACATATCCTCTAATGTATGAATCGTTCTTTCTGACTTCCAGTCTAATTGAAGATTAAAAGTTATATTGAAATTTAATTCTACTCCCAACGACTTCTAAAGACCCTTCCAAAAGTTAGAAGTGAACCTCTGATCCTGGTAAGATACAATTGATAGAGGAACTCCATGTAAACTAACAATATCTTTCATGAACAATCGACAAATGTAATCCAAATACATTATATCTTGAATAGAAAGAAAATGTGTAGATTTAGTTGGCTGATCAACAATAACCCAAATCGAATTGTTACCTAAAGAAGTCTTAGGTAGTCCCACCAAAAATTACATGGATATATTATCCCATTTCAATTATGTCACTGGAAAAGGATGATGCATCCCCTTTAGTAACTATCACTCTGCCTTCACCTAAAAACATGTTAAATATTTCAAAGTAAAATCTAGAATATCTGTTTTCATTCCATCCCACCAGTAATAGTCCCAAAGGTCTCTGAACATCTTAGTACTACCAGGATGAAATTAAAATGTAGAACTATGGTCTTCACACAACAATCCTTTCTTCACCTAGTAATTATAAGGCACACACAATCTATTTCTAAATCTCATAACACAGTAATTATCAAGATTAAATTATGGGAACATACCCATTTAAACCAATTCATTATTTTTATAAAGCTCATGGTCTTCCTGTTGCACTTTCATAATTCTGTCTGATAATGATGACTTCACTGAAACATGAAACAAAACAGATGTATTTCTTGCACAAAAAACATCTATGACAAAATTAATCAAATTATTAATCAAGGGATCATGTTCAAAATGTTACATGGTTAATGATTCATGATGTTTTCAACTCAAGGAATCTTCCACAATGTTTGATTTTCCTGGATGGTAATTGATCATGAAATAGTAACCCTTTATCAGTTTAATCCATCTTCTCTACCTCATGTTTAAGTACTTATAAGTGAATATATACTTCATTCTTTTATGGTTAGTATATATTTGACATTTTTCCCTATTTAAATAATGCCTCCAAATTTTCAATGTAAAAACCATAGCTACCAATTCCAAATAATGTGTAGGATAATTTAACTCATGATGTTTTATTTGTCTTGAAACATAAGCAATTACATAATAATTCTTCATCCAAACACCACCATGTACCTTCAATGATGCATCACTATAGATTACAAACATAATATTTCGGTAAAGCAAGGCCAAAACTGGAGCATTAACCATTATCTTTTTCAATTCCTCAAAATAATCATCATATTCTTCTATACAAATAAATTTAACACCTTTTCATGTTATCCTTGTTAGAAGTCTAGATATCCGAGAAAAGGTTTTAACAAAAATTCAGTAATAACTTGCTAATACTATAAAAATATAAAACACTATCACATTTTAAGGTCTTGGACATTCATCAACCACATTTTTTTTGGAAGGATCAACTTTTATTCTATACTTATTTATAATCTGCCCCAGAAAAGAAATATATTGCAACCAGAAATCACCCATGATGAATTTTTCGTATAGTTTCTTATCATTTTAGGTTTGAAAAATAACCCTTACATATATTTCATGATCCTCTATACTCTTAGAAAATACCAAAATCTCATCAATAAACACAACCAAAAACTTATCCATGATCTCATGAATTATTCTATTAATATGATTCATGAATTCAGTAGGTTCATTAGTTAACCCAAACGTCATAATAAAAAATTAATAATGCCCATATCTAGTACAAAATTTTGTTTTCAGGATGTCACCCTCCTTCACCTTCAAATGATGGTATTCAGATCTCAAGTCAATCTTGGAATAGTATTGAGATCTATGGAGTTGATCAGACATGTCATCGACATGAGGAAAAGGATACCTGTTTTTAAAAGTGATGTTATTGAATGCTCTATAATGAATACAAATTCTCATGGAATTATATTTATTTTTAATAAACAAAATAGGTGCATCCCATGGTGAAGTGCTAGGACAAAAGAGTCCTTTATCAAGAAAATCCTACAACTAAATTTTCAACACTAAAATTTCCATTTGAGCCATTCGATATGGGGGTTTTGAAATTGGCTTAGAATCAAAAACTAAGTCAATTGTGAATTAAACTTATAGATTAGGTATAACATTGTGTAATTAATTAGAAAAAACATCAAGGTATTTTTTTTATAACAAGAACATAATTAATCTGAATATTTCCCTTGTTTTCTAAAATTTGAGAAAGATAACTTAAATTTAAATATTTAAACAGTTTATCAGCTTCCTAAAATGTTATCAGTTGTATAGTTTCATTATTGTTTACAAACTGAAACTGTTTCAGAAAAAAACATCTTTATCTCTATAATCAATCTTAACATCACAAACAGAAAGCCAATCCATTCCCAGAAAGACATCAACCTATAATAAGGAAAAACAACTAGGTTTGGAGGTAAGTTCTTTCAATATAACATAATATAAATATTTTTTTAATTCCACTTTTCAATAATATTTCCTACTATTGTTTTAATATTATGTTCTGTTCTCATTTTTTGAGGTGATATTTCTACTTTACCAGAACATTCCTCAGAAATAAATGAATGTGTTGACCCCATATCAAACTAATCTTAAAAAAAACTGAGTAAAAAAACAATGTACTTGATAAAACTTAATTGGATGGACCATCGTCTGCTGATGTAGTCGCAAAGAATTTCACTACATAGTTTTTCTTATAGTCTGGCTTCTTTGCATTATTCAAATCTCTCTTTGGGCAGCCATTTGAATAATGAACCATCTCACAACATTTAGAACACATAACAGTTTTATTATCAGGATTAATCTTATGATCATTTTCATTAAAATATCTGGCAATATGTACAGACATACCACATCAAAAACACTTCCCAGTTTTGCAATGGAATTCCCAAGGGTTCTTTTTGTTGAACTTTTTCAGAATATAGAAACTAGAATTTCTTACCATCAAATTTATTTTTTAGATTCTTATAAATTTCTTTCCATCAAGACCTATTAGTATTTTTGTTTTCAAAGAGAACATGATCATTAAAAAACTCTATCTCTTACCTCTCAACACATTAATAAAGTTTCTCATAACTTTTTCATTCATGGGATGCCAATTCCCTTCGTTACCTTGGCATTAATCGAGGATTTGTTTTTTGATTTTACTATCAACATCCAGAATATGATTCAGAGCATAACTCACCAGTCGGTTGATGTTTTCTTCATACATAGCCACTTAATATTCATCCTTTTTCTTCAATTAAATGAATTTCATCTCCATCCTATGTCACACTACCTAAGGAAGATATTTTTCAAGGAAAAGACTTTTAAATTATTCCTACTCTAAGGCACAAATGACCTATCTATCCCTGATATTTTTGACAACTGACCACCACTAATCAGTTTCACCTTCAAAATGATAAATATAAAGACTTACCTATTATTATCTAACCATCCTATAACATTTAATAGCTTTTCAATATATTTAATTCATTCTTCAACCACTACTAGATTATAATTTACATTTAAAGTATGAAGGTGTTGTCTCATAAAATTTTCCAATATTTTCATGTTTCATTAGTGTACCTATGGTTGTTATCTTTCATGGATGCCACAACCATTTATTTCATGGTTCAGATAAGAAATTACTCTCACAAATATCTTAGTTCCAATCCCTATCATTTTGGGTTGTAGATTCGGAAGTATATCATTCATTTAGTGCCTCTCCTCTTTAGCTTCCATGTTTCTTCTATGGAAAACCATTTTGAAAAAACATTTCTTAGTTGAAGAAATATGGTAATCCTTAAATTATTTAACATTCCAAATAATCCATAGAGTAAAAATTATTTATCGTATTCTATTTACATCATCCTAACCCCTTATGTTTTCTAAGCCATCCTCTAATACCAACTATAAGGACCCTCCCCTATTACCTTACATAATCTTGAATTATTCAAGAACTCACTTACTTTTATAATGAGTATCTTTACATGTTTAGATATTTAGAGAATTGGGACAAAATACATTCATAACATTACTTATTAATCTAGAGTGGATACTATAAAAACATTATTCATTTCATCCAAAATATAAAACATTTCAAATAAAACATTATTTCATTGTCAAATATTTATAACATTTAACATGTATTACATATTTTTCATAAAAATCCTTATAACCTTTGAAAATAATTTAAAAAATGGGATTATCACAAAAATATTAGTAAGGAATATAAAAATAAATAAATAACACATTAGTCTATGAATACTTGTGACGTATGAAATCATTTTCAAAAAGGCGTACTTGTCACCCATATAAACATAATTTGTGAAACCTGAGATTTCCATGAGATTTCCACCAAGCATATAGAACATAAATAGAACCATAAATTTATCTTGGTGAATTACTTACATAATCTTGTAACCATCTCAGCTACCTTATAATTTGTTACCCTCACGACTACTTTACAATTTGTGCAACTATCATAGTTACATCTAGAGTAACTATATGGATGACCACCAACATACACATACCCAATACATTTGAGGTAGATATATGTACCACCCTTCATCATAAAAAATTTCCAAGAAACAAATCATAATCATATGACATGAATAACTGCATAAATCTTTTCTTTTGAATGATCAAAAACAGAATTTTAAAAGAGGACTTTAAAATAAAAACCCCTTACGAATATCATATAATTCAAGTGAGACTTAATAGAGTGGATATAATATGAATATAAACTTCAAATACACATAATTAAACATAATATAATCATAATTAATAACAAAAACATTTTAAATATCACATAAATAATGAAGTAAAATGTTAACCCAAAGAATATAAATTGGGTTAAGAATTCCCTTACGAAAATTTAGCTGCCTAACGTCATCACTTAAAAATTTAGAAAAATGAGTTGATGATATAGGAATGGATCTCTAATCATTTGGACATAAGAAATTACATCAATAAGGTTACAGGATAACAAAACCCAATATATGAAAATGGAAATTAAATTACATAACATAAAAGAAGTCTTTGACTAAAAGGGAGGTGTGAAAAGTTCCCTTACCTCGAGTTTTTCTTACATCAAACATGTTTAAAAATCACATAAAATGGTTAAAATATTATTATAAATATTTTGGAGAAACAAATTCATGTTTATAATACCTTATATGATCATTTAATTACAACATTTGTCCCATTAATTGTTAGTATTTTGTTCCTTCCATTGTTTTGGGTGCGTTTTTTACATGATTTCCATGATCGGTTCATGATGGATATTCTTGTCGATTGGAGGTGAAACATGAGAATTGAAATGGAATTATATTTAAATATTTATAAAACCATAAATTAAACCATTTATCATTTTGAATTATGATATGAGGATGATTCAAAAGTTAAACCATTATTGATATTTGTTTAGGTCATTTTGGTGATTTTTCGATCGTAATGAAATCATTTTGTTTTACAAATTAATAACATGTGTAAAAAATGATTCCAAAACCTTATATAATATATACTACCTAAATTATAATATTTTATAAAAATAAAAAAAAATTCATTACCAGTCTTGAAGGAAATAAAATAAATTTAAATCATATCATTCACGATGTCCTTAAACCCACACATCACGAACGTTGATTTAATTTCATGAATAAGTGGGATAAGAGAAGAAGAATAATGGTGAGTCATCCATAAAAATGATTAAATACTGAATATATAATATATCAGATCATTTATTCCCCTTGTATAAGGAGTTACAAGGAATGAAGAAGAATATAAAGGAAAATGAAAAAGAAAAGAAAGAAAACAAAAGAGGATGTTTACCTCTTGATCTCTTCTCCTTGAGATCCTTCTTAAGGCCCCTGTTTTTGGCCTTTCAATGAGTACAGAAGGTATTAATTGTGGGGAAGGGTTTTGGGAGGAGTATTGGGTAGAACTTAGTAATGTATAAAGTCTTGAGAGGCATGAGAGGAAGAGTGGAATGAGGGTGGTATTTATAGAGGAGGAGAGGATGGATTTTACATTATTTTAATCATTATTATAATATTCTTTCTCAATACTATGAATGATCTTGATTAATATGACAAAAAATAGTAATAATTTCATGTGAGTTCAAACCAAGTGGGCTTAAATCATTCCTGCATCACCTATGATGTAGTAAAACAAGTATCTAGCATTTATCTTAATTTATCGTATGTTACTATTCATCAAAAATTTAATAATTTTTTAAAAATCCCAAAAAGTCACCCTAAAAATTTTCTAAATGTAGATTGCAAAAGTGAAATCCATTTTTTGAAAATAATTTCTTAAATATTATTAATTTAATTTTTAAATAAAATCATAATTTATACAGAAATAAAAAATTTATATCTATAACTCATTTTTAAACACCTTGAAAATTTAATAAACATCTAATTATCTTATATCCATGATAAAATAAAATAATAATATGATTTAGTATTTATAAGGGTCATAATACTATTCATATTACTATTCTTAATGGTATGTTACTATTCACAAAAATAATAAGTTGGTTCTATCATACTCCAATCAACTTACCGATCATAACCATAGAAGACCCTTTATTAAAATTCAAATCATAGAAGCAGAAAAAATGTGTTTAAAGTCTGGTTAAAAATTTATACTTAAAAAAAATTCATGCATTAAATTTATTTTTAAAACCATGGGGTGTTACAATATAGCTTATCAAAATCATATCCACAACATTATATCATTAGATATAAATATTTATCCAATGCATCAGAGTGATATATAGAACCCTTCATATCATATAATGATAGACCATACTTATTTTTACCACATGAAATCAACCATACATTATATTATGAAAAAAACATGAATAAAAATGGTTTATATAACATTTCCAACTTGTATTTCATAAAATGATGTCATGAATTAGATTTATTGATAGAAAATTCTAAATCTCCCAAAATAAATATATCTCAATAGACTTTAGTGAGTTATCATGAATATTTACTATAAGATATAGATATTTTGGAGTTATATAGGATAATGTAAGAGAAATTGTATAAATACATATCATAATACATTTTCAACATCATCAAAAAAATTAGGTTACAAGTCGCATTAAAAAATCCATTTTGAGGAGGTGAGAATAAGAATATATGAAGAAATAATTTATAAAAAAATCCAAAATAATGGAACCATAAAAAGAAAAAAAATTAAGTATAAAATTGTAAAGTGGATGATTAAAAATTAATAAAGTGAAATAAAATGTCTTTTTAATAATTTTAGGTATTTCTTTGAGAAAAACACACATTGATGAGAAAGATATAAATGGACCTTATGAAAAGAGAAGTCAATAACTATTAAGAGTATAAAATATAACAGATAATTATAATTGAAAATAAAATAGGGAATCATTTTTGTTAAAAATGAATATGAACATGGAAGAGAATGATCCCTTAGAATTCAATGTATTTTTTTATAAAAAAAATCATATTTTATGATGAAATGAAAATAATAATGGAATAAAACATTGATTTGAAAATTTAAATCATCAAATAAATTATTGAGTAAATAAAATATAAAAAAATTATTTTGGAACAAACAAAAATAGAATAATTATGTTCATGGATAAAGATCACGACTCAATTAAAGTGAGTTGAGTTAACAAAAACCCTTACAACATTGACAACCTTTTAATCCCAAATAATTAAAATATAGAACATGAAATAGAACTTTAAAAACTATTAAAATAAATAAAGCAATTATATAATATACATAATAGGTAGTAAATATAAAATATAAAGAAAAATAAATGTATAATATGATATATGTCTCAGTAGAGACAAAATGAGATGAAAAAACCCTGACATTGGATTCTTTATAGGTTGTAGATGATATAAATTCATATATAATAAACAAAACCATCATAATAACTCATTTAATATCAGTATTCACATATTTATCATTTTTACTCTTCATTTAAAAACATTTACTACACACATAATAGTTATTTAGAGATTTTTTTCATCATTAGTTGTTACTAATTTTTTTTTAAAATTTTTGTAATGGGGATGTGGATCCTTATTTATTTATAAAAATATCAAAATTCCTATATTATTTCTTATATTTGAATAAATGTGTTTTTTTGATTTATTCACTCCCATTTTAAATTAATGGATGGTCTAGGTATGGATTGTAAAAATGGAATTCGTGATGAACTTCGAGTAATTTATAAATAATAATATTTTTCATTATAATGACCTCTAATTTTTTATTAACCTTAAAGAAACATATTCTTAAAATAATTTACTATTTAAAATAATATATTACCATTAAGTATGTTTAAATATTCCTCATTGATATAAATTTATACCATCATTCTTGTCGGTGGTTAAACAGACCCAAACAAGAACATGTTATAATATATGTGTGATTATGACTATTAAGGTGATTATTTTATAATAATGTATTTAATGAAGTTTTATAAAGATTTTATTCTAGTGTAATTAAGGTGATTAATATAATTGGGGGATAGTTAGAAGAAAACATAGAGAAGAATAGGTTAGGGAGTGGATAATACTGTTGATGAGTGCACGATTCTTCCATTAGAGGGACTCTCGGAAATGGAGGACTTAGCACACCTAAACGCAGTCAGGGGATTCCAAACATGGGAAAATGACATATTATAGGAAAAATGGGTATTTAATTAAGAAAAATTATGAGGATTAATGTGGTTTGAATTTTGTGTAATTTAACTTCTTTTGTAGGAAAAAATAACGAGTATTTCCTCAGAAGCACATGTTGGGTGAGGGGTAGAAATGAAATTACAAGAGTGTTAGATGAGTTAGGTAATAAAATGTTTTTGAGACATGTGGGATTAGATTATATAACTAAATCATGTATTATATATATTTATTTTATCATTTCAATTATAAAAACTTCAATCAACTTCATGTTACCCCTTTTGACCTTGTTTAAAAATTTTCAATTTTAATTATTTTTACAAAAAATATATGATGACACATATTACCAAATTTCAACATGTTGATTATTAATTTTTAGCTCGTTTAATATAATTATATTTTCAATAAATGTAAATTGACTTTTAAATTAAAAATTGTATTATATAAAAAAATTATTTTTTTAGAAAATTTCAATTTAAAAATATTATGTTTTTTAACAAATTTTTATATAAATTACCAATTAAATTAGTGTTAGTATATTTTTATATATATAAAATTTACATTACATTCATCGTTTGAAATATATTAATGTAATTTATAGAATAATTACACAACACTTGTAAAAATATCTTTGAAAAAATAATTTACCCTTAACTATAATAACTTACTTTTACCTCAGCAAATTATTTTTGATTATAATAAAAAAATGTATTAATACATTATTTTAAAATTATATTTCTGAATATAAAATTAATTTAATTAAATTATGCTCTTAAATTTTATAAAAAGAATTTTTTTAATAAAATGCGTAATGTGGGGAAAATGATTTAAAAAAAATATTTTTAAGAAGAAAAATTATTGTTCCTATTACGTTCCCAGTAATAAATTTGAATAAATTGTAATTATATTTTATAAGATAAATTAATTTCAATAATATAATAATTTAATAGTGTTGAATATATTGTAAAATAGAAAACACAGTACACATATAAAAAACTCTTTTAAAAAGTACCTTTTTTATATTAGTTACTTTTACCTTTAATTAATAATCAACCCATGAATGTCTATTAATTTTATTTTTTATAAAAACAATTTTTTTTAATCATTATACAAAAAATATGTTAAGTTATATAAAAATATAATAAATCATTTTTTACATAAAATATATTTTTTGGACATGAATTAGAAAATAAATAATTGTTAATATTTCTTTATTATTTATTGTATATTATTTTATATATTTTAATACTAATTCACTATATTTTATGAATAAATTTTATTAATATCACTATTTAGAGGTATTATTTTTACATAATTAAAAAATTCACAAAAGTAATTTTTTATAATAAATGGTATTTTTGAAAATGAATTACTATCATTTTATTCTATTAAAAAAAATTATTTTATTGAAAATAATTTATATTTAAGGATAATTTATATATTTTATTATCTAAATACAATTTCTAGATATCAATTATATATCTATAATTCCAATATCCTTTCATATTATCTGGTATAAAAAACAAAGACTATATACCACTTTTATAACATCCATATAACAACTACAATTCACATTTTACCTCTTATAAATACTTTTCATTCTACTATATTAAATTATATGTGACACATTTAATTTTAATTTTTTAATTTATTAATTAATTGGTTATTATTTCTTATTTCTTGTTTTGAGGCTGATCCTTTTAAAAATTTAATTTTTTTAGCATTTTTGGCATGCCACATGATTACCTCAAATTAATGTTCACCATACTGTGACCATGTGATGGGTGTCAAAAATGAGACATGGCCTTTTAACATGGTTGGTTCACGGTTTCTCAAACCATGTGCACTTACCATTTGACTAACCTCTATACAGAGTGAAGGGTTCATAGTTGGCACACAGTTTGAGTAAACCTTGTGACATGCCTGAAATAAAAAAAAGATACTAAAATAACCCCCTTCTCATTAGACATGTAACAATGTGAGATTTTATATATATTTTATTTGAAATAAGATTTAGTTACTCTATTTCAATCTATACATGTAGTATCAAGTCTATACAAACAATGATATAGTAAAAAATTATAACCTATATATTAAATTGGTAGGTATGAATAGTAATAAAACATTATAAAATGTATTTAAAATGTTTTTAAATAGTGAGAATTTATTTATTAATCTTTAATAAATAAGAACTCATTTTTTTGAAAGCTCTCTTTTTTTTCAAAATTATGTTTTTATAAAATATTAGTTTTGTTGCTATTTATTTCACGTTAACATTATAATTAATCTGGACCAATTATATAAATTTTATTTGGTCAAATTAATATCATTTTAGAAATAAATATGTACATATTAATTTATGGTGACTATTTATGATTTTTCTAAAAACATTCATTTTTATGTGAATTGTGAAATATAATGATTTTTGTAAAGACAATCATTTATTTTAAATTAAAAGTCCCATTATTTTACAATTTTTATCAAAAAGTAACATAAAGTACCTTTATTTATAAATAATATAATTAATTACATAATAATCATCAATATAATTTGTTTTGGCATAAGATCATATCTGTTATTTAAAACACATTTTTTTAAACTATTTTTATGCACGCAATGTATTATATTCTTAATAAATTAAATTAATCTATATTGATTGATTATGTTAATGAAAATTTTATATTATAAATTTAATAACATATTTTTACATTCATTTGATTATCTTTATATTTAAATTAATAAAAATAAGTATTGTTTTTTTCCTGAAAATAAATTCTTCTTAAACAAGGATTCATTATGTTATGTTCACTTATTTAAAACTAAATTCTTCCCCATGTAAAAAATGAATACAGTAAAATGTATTATATGATTTTAATAATAATAATTAGTATAATATAAAATGTTCAGAATAATTTTTTTCATAGAGAAGATTAAGAATAATAATTTTTTATTATCACAGTTAAGGTTAATACAAGGTTATCAAGGGTTAAACAAAGAGATGGTTGTTTTTTTATAGAAAATATATATATAATAATAATTTAATGAATATGGTGAAATTTTATATTGTCCTACCTTCTAATATCTAGCCATTTGGACCCACATTCCAATGAAGGTGACCTTATATCAATTAATTATTTTAAGAAAATTCTAATGGTGTCCCTCTCCTCACTTATAAAAGGGAACCTCTTATCCTCCTTTATTCAAAACATTTGATATTTATATCACAAAAAATACATTCTTTAAAACCTTACTATAATTATTCCCTTCATAGTATATATTCATTTATTTTTATAAGACTAATTCTTTATGGATTAAGATATAATCTAACATAGGTCTCTCAAATAAGTTTTAAAGATCTTAATCTCACTCTTTCAATTTTTTTTGTTAAACATCGTATAAAAACTTTTATCTATAATAAAATGAAGAATAATGTATCATAATTATAATTATATTTTAAAATTAGGATTTCTCAAGCATTCACCACCTCTTCTTAGTCAAATGGGAGACGAAAATATCACTCATTTGTATGTACATACTACCGCTTCCAAGTAGTGATGCGGTTCAT
The DNA here is from genome assembly GCA_963277665.1 of Viscum album. Classification (NCBI taxonomy): domain Eukaryota; kingdom Viridiplantae; phylum Streptophyta; class Magnoliopsida; order Santalales; family Viscaceae; genus Viscum; species Viscum album. The sequence continues at coordinate 1,183,854,683 of OY728164.1, forward strand.
TTTCCATCACCATCATATTAATGGGTGTATATTATGATATATTTAATTATTATAACTGATATTAATTTTAAAATACTAATTATTTTAATGTGATATAATATTTACGTTTTTTATTCCATCCATCAAAAATGGAAATCTCATTCGTTTGTACTTACAGACTACCATCTCCACATAGTGATGTATTCCATTTTTTCATCCTTTCATAATATGAATGGTTATAAATATGAATATAACGATTATATATGATAATTATTTCATTATTTATATTATGCATAATAAGAAACTAGGTTCATTGTACATGGACCATATCTTCCCAATCAAAACATGCAATTAAAATGAAAGCAGATAACACCAAAAATGATGATGATAATGAATGATTATCAATGAATATGTGATAAGATGTTATATGTAAACATTGTTTGGTATTATATAATTTAATATGGTTCTATAATATAATATTTTAAAATTTTAATTTACTATTTAGGATAATAGTGTTCTTGCGAAGTGAGATTCACTGGTGGTATGTATTTTATGTTGTAATATCATTTTTACACGGACTATTGATGCTAAAATTTAAAATGATGAAATTATATGATCTATTTCTCCTAAATATTTTTTATTTTATTTCTCTATCGTTATTATTTAATATTATTACTTTTTGATTCGTTTTTCATCACTTTAAGTAGTTAATGGCCCAAAAGAATATTTTTACAGAAAATAGACCATGTTTTTTTCTAAAGTGTATACTATTTCCATCCATGTATATATTTAATTTAAAATATTTTTAAATAATGTTTATATGATTATTTAATAATTTTAACGATTAATTTATCCGATTTTTATTTTTTATTAAAATGATTTAATTGAATCTTATTATCATTTTCTAAACATCATACATTTATATTTTTATTGAATATGTGAATGAATGTTTTTAAATTTAAAAATACCTAAAATGATATTTCAAACATCATGATTAAAATTTTCATAAAATATTATTTAATAATATTCCATAATTATTTTCAAAGAAATTTTTTCCATGACATTTTAAAAGTTATTATATTTTTAATTAGTGATTATAAAATAAAATTGGTATTTTTTTCAAAAATTTTCTAGTGATATTATAATGGTATTTTTCATTTATAATTACATTACATTATTATTTATTATTCTTTACTAGAGATATGATCAAAATTTGTCATATTGATTATTTCTTGGAATTTTTTTTGTTTATAATGACTGAATTCCTATAAAACCCATATTAATTCCTTCGGATAATCATTAATGTAATGAAAATTATTTTCATGATCTTATAGTATACATATGATTGAATTATGATTATGTGATGGGTGGTTCTTTCATAAACCATTGATGGGTTGTTACATTATAAACTAAGAGGTGTGGTTTTGTTATAAACTCGGATTTTTTTTCCAAAGATGTTGATTTTAGAAACTCCAAATAGATGAATGAGTTAGTAAAATCATACGAGATGGTGGGGTTAAATGGATGAAAGTTACTTCAAATAGAATGTTTTAAATGACTGGGTATGCATTTACATTATGGGTCTTTTTCCACAATGACGTCTTGAGAGTGAACCATGATTGGGGAATATATTATCTATGATTATGTGAATTCCACAAACTTATGTATTATTCTGATGTTTTGTTATCATATCTTATGATCGATTATTATTTATTCCACAATCTTATTCCTTATGCCATTTAATAGAAAAAATGTATTCTAAGATCCATTACTAAAGATATATCACTTATTAGGTATTATTATTATATGTTTTCATAATATTCTCATACCTCTATTCTTATCTAATTATCATCCATGATTATTGATTTATGTCTATTATGTTTACCCATACTAATAATAAAATCTCATTCTTTCTTATGTCTTGAATCTAAATGTTAGGAAAAAAATTATTTTTAGTATGATATGTCTCAGAGGAGATCTAGTGATGAAAAAAGTAATGTTAAATGATGTAGATATTTTATGTATCATTTTTTATGTATCCATGTTTCTAAAGACACTAAACCATAATGGTTATAGTGTGGATCATAATGTATGTAATGAATATTCATCGATTAAGATTTAATATTCATGTATGATTATTTAGGGATTTAATAGTTTGTATAATATTATGGATTAGTAACTTTTGGAAACTAGGATGTCGAATCTTTAGCGATAACCCATAGTATAAGATTAATTATAAATTAACACCCTATTTTTGGGTATGGTAGAGATTATACAGTTTTCCTAAAATTGGATCCCTCTATGGATTATATAAGTGGATGTGGTTTTGGAATATATTTATCTAGGGGTAACAACCCCAAAATGATTTGTTCGAGTTTATGATGGCCATTATTCTTGGGTATAATGAACGGTCCCTTACTAAACACATGGTTCAACACTTCTGAGGGATATTTATAGCTTAAATCACATTTTATTTTTTAACAATTATATAGGATTTGGAAATCTAATTATCTTAGATAACCATAGATAAAATTATAGAGTCATAGATTGAGAATAATGAGTCATGAATAATTTTTTCGTGATTATGTGATTTATGAATATGATTATTGTTTCTCATACTATTAATTTTGGTTTCAAAATTTTTTTTCTAACCAAAACCGTAACATCCCAGGTAAATAAATAATATTACATTCTAATGTTTATCCCTATTTGTGAATAAAATGTTAATATTAATTTAAATAGAACTCTATGCTCGATGGCTTACCCAATACGCAACAACGAGTTCCTTTCAAATCTTACGTTGCACTCTAATAATAAAATAATTTTATTTTAAATGGTAGTTAACACCTAGCCATTGTAATGACGGGAATGAACATAACTAACTGCAAAATGATTATATATGCTTTTCAAATATTTTTACTTTTTACAATAAATTTTAGAGGATTGAAAATGCGAATGAATCCAATTTTAAGCGTAAACATTCTAATATTCTTTAAAAGGTCGATTAACCACCTTTTGATGGTGAACCTCTTTTAAATACACTTTTTGACAAATTTATGTGTTATATTTGACCAAATAAAATTATTCTTTAGAATCAGGACATCGAAATTTAATTTGTGTAAATTTTTGGTATTTTTCCGATAAAGTACATTTTTTAATGAATAGTAAAAAATGTTGTATTTTAATTCAAAACCTCTTTTTAATCTAATTTATTTATATGATTAGATTATCTTTTGAATTGGTTTAAAAGTGAAATTAGAACATATTTTTACCATTTCATCAAATAGTGGTCATTGGAATTAATTTCACTTTGAAATTGGACTTAAACTAGTGTCAATCTTTTGATATATATTGTTTCACAAAAACACGCTATTTGTTTTGACAGTGGGAATTAATTATTAAATTAATTAATGTAACTTATATGTTTTGAACTCTTTAAAATAGACATCATTTTTGAATTCGGAATATCAAATATAGCTTAGGGTGAATTTTTGGTATTTTTCTGAAAAACTTCAATTTTTGATGAATAGTGAAACCACTAAGTGGTACTTGAAGAAACTGATTTTTCGTTTAAATAAAACTTTACCACTTCTGTGATTTGATTTTCAAAAATCTGAAATACATGGTTTTCATTAGTAAGTAAAATTTGGTTCAATGAGATTAAAATAATTTTTGGTGAATACTAACTTTTATGTTTTATTAATCATGATTAGAGGTAATTAGTGTAATTTAAGGTAAAAATAATGTTTTAATAATATTAAATGACCTTGAAAGATGTCTTACACTTCTTTTATGTGCCATGGCCGACCACTAAAATCCATGGGCCAACATGGGGACCCCATGGAGCCACTTTGGTAAGAAAATGACATTAAAAACTTTTTATTTAATGTTAAAATAAAAATGTCACAAACATGTGTTGTTTTACTAAAAAAAATTTAAATGGGGTTATACAAGTCATATTTTTGACTATAAATATTAATTTGAAAGATAAAAATATTTCCTACATAATGATATTTTTTTTATAATTTTTAGACATTAAATAAATTTAATTATTTATGACACCATGATGATGCAGCGATTATCTCATTATTTAACGATTTAAATAAAATTAAACGATAATGTAACATCTAAGACCTACACTTGTAAAAAACCTATTATATGGGTTTATTTAGAAACCTTATCACCTTGGCCTCAAAATATATCCTTTTGGGACCTTTAAAATACGAAAATAATTTTATAATAAAGTAATATTTTATAACTTTCCAAGAGTGCCCCTCCTCTTCTCTTATAAAAGACCCCCACCTTTACCACTTTACCCACACCTCTCAAGCATTTGGCTCGGACAACCCCTGCCCATTTCATCTCTCCACATCCCTCTATTCATCATTGAAGCCTCACCTTTGGGCATAATCCTTTCCAAGGAAGCCTTTGAGCTCAAATCAAGAAGAGTTACCCGATTTTAAGGTAATGTCTTCACTTGTGTTCTTTGGTTTTATTTTGTTTCTCCAACCATATAAAATATTTTTATTCCTTTATTTTGTAACAAAACCAGTATCTTCAATATAGTAGGATGTTTTTATGTGAATTATTCGAGCTACACTTACACACACCTTCGTCTAAAGGTCAAAGAACATACTATTTCTGTGGTTGGCAAATTTCTGCCTCACGAAACGATGATTGTTCAATATTCTTTTAACACCTTTAATGGTGGCCATTATGATGTCACTATATTTTATATATGATATATATTTTATTTATGTTTTCTATATGCTTCTTAATTTTATGCCTTTATGCTTTTCATGTTGTGCAAATGCGTTAATTCCATACGAGGAAGTGTGGACTACCGCCCCCTTAAGTGATGTGACTCCTTAATGCAATACCTGGAATGTATAAAGAATGAAATTAATGAACATATGTGACCTATATAACATATATTTTATACTGGAATTATAATATATATATCTATCAATTATTTTTTAATTCCATTAATATGACAAAGAAATGAAAGTAGCATTCATGCGTACGTACGGCCTACCGTCTCCATGAACGGTGCATTTCATTTCTTTTTATCTCCAAATGTTATGTAGTAGTATAAAATGAATATGTACTGGATATATAAGATATTTAAATCATTAATACTATTCTGGATATGATTTACTTATAACTACATGGCCAATCATTTTCAAACAAGTTCATTTTTGACTCATGTACCAAACATCGACAAAAACGTCTGATATGAACTCACATTATTAACCAATTATTATAACATTACAATATGTGATATTAAATGAATAATAATATTTAAAATATGTCCTTAAGAAATTATAAATTGACCAAAGTTTATTATTCAGGAATATAATGAAACAAACAAGACAAGTCAGACTTGAGGTAAGGGATCCAACCTCTCTCTTTCTTTTTAAGTACTCTCTTTTATGTCATTTCTTTTAAGCTCATATTTCTTATGTTTGGGGATGTTCTTTTATATTATTAATATTGTAATTTTTATGTTCATATTATTATAGACCCTATATGATCTCATAAATCCATTTTTGGATGTTTTAAGTGGTACCGTTAGGCTACCTAGTTTTCGTAAGGGATTTTTCATCTCACTTTTATTCCTGTGAAATTTATGCTACGTTTGCCACTATTTACTTTTATTGGTGTATATACTTCCCATTATTATAAACTTTGTGTAGTATAATTTCATTTATGGGTATTTACTTCTTCATTTTATGACCCTTATTCCATGGGGTGTACGTTTTGAAAGTTACCCAACTCAGTAAGGGGACCTTTCACCCTCCTCTTTTTAAAAGACTTCTTTTTTTATGTCTTTTAATTAACATACTATTATGTTGGGATATGTTATTATATATCCTTATTTATGTAAATTTTACATCCAAGTGATGAGATACCATTTTCTCTCTCACCAACTCATTTTCTGAATTTAAAAGTGATGTCGTTAGGCTGTCAGATTTCTGTAAGGGAACTTCTTAACCCACTTTCAATTCTTTGGGTTAAACCTCTACTTCTTGATTTTATTATGCCAAGATTATATGTGGAATATATATGTTGTAATTTACACAAAAATATTTGTGGATATACTATTTCTACACATAATCATCTCATTGATAAATTCTTACGAACTTTTATGGGAAATCATAACTCAATCTCATTTCATTGAGTTAAATATCTATGTCATTGGTTTTGTTTTTTCAAGATTATGTGTAAATGACCTCTGATTTTTTCACACTTAATATCCACTTATATTGTGTGTATTTATATTTCTCACACATAATTATGTGATATATTTATCCTTAATTTAAGGATACCATCTTTCTAATGGATTTCATCTCAATTTACATTTCCATTCAGACTTCATTGTTGTTATGCACCAATTCACTCTTATATAGTGTGTATAATGTACTTTGACATATTATATCATGAATCCCTTTATTCTCATGATATTATAAAGTTTGGATTAAATGTTATTCTGCAATTATTTTTATTCAAGAGTCTCTCATTTTGTTAAAAACTCTTTAACAAAAATATCATTTTAAATGTTTTAAAGATTCATTATTCTAAATATTTATCTTTAATGTCCATGTTTTCAAAATGGTTTTAATTATTTATTTATATGGAAATTAATGTTTTAAAATTATAATTCCATTAAAAACTTCAAAGTGGTATGGGACACTTTGATTCAAAAATCTCTTTTAAATGATTTTTGAAAATGGATTGATTAATTCAATATCTTGGAATTACTTATTGTGATTGAAAATGAAATGTTGTTATTGAAATGTTTATATTTTTAATATTTTATGTGTAATGATGGTACTTGGACATTTTATGGGTGGTTACGTGATAAGCCATATGACAGGTGGTGCCGTGAATACCAGGATGGGTGGTTACGTTATAACCTCCAATGAATTGGGTATGGAAGTCAGCCGTATGGCTATTCCATTAAGTATGTGTGGAAGTCGACTGTATGGTTATTCCATTTAAGTATGTTTATGTCCCAAGTTACCTTTATATGTTATGTGTTCTTTATATGGGTTTTATGGTAATCTTTTTGTTACAAAAGGGTAAGTAATGGTCTTTTATTCAGTGAATATTTTTTACTACTTCATAAAGGTGAAAAGTATTACTTTGGTAAAGTACTCATGGTTTACATGTTTTTTTGAAAAACTAACAGTTTTCCTTCTTTGTGTATCCTTTAATGGGATTTTTATGCTCATCCCAAGTTTTTGAAATGTTTTCCAGACGACATGAAGATGAATACGGTCAAGGATGGGATCAAGGAAAGACATTCTATCTAAAACATGGAACTAGACATGTTTCTTTTTAAGAGTTTTTTATCTTATGGAAACTTAGTAGAAGTGTCTACTATATAATATTTTGAGATGTAATAGTTATAACCTAATTCTCTGAAACTCTAAAACTAAAAAGACCCTCTATGTGAATTATTCATTTAATTCATGATTAAGTAATGTTTAAGGCTGGGGCCTTATAGTTGGTATCATAGGTCGGTTTAGATAACTTTAGAGGTTAGGGTATTATCTAAGCATAAGTGACATTACCATAATGGTTATGATTTCTGAAAGAGTCCTAGTTTTAGATAAAGTGAATGAGTAAGTATATCTTAGTGTTTATCTTCCTCATTAATAAATGATGGTTTTGTTGATATACTCACACTGACATTTCTGTTTTTAGTAAATGGGTGGATTTAGTAGGCACTAAAGTGACAATGGGTTTGAAGGAAACTGTGGTGGTTCTATGATTAAGAGACTGGATGAAATGGGGGTTTCACTGAGGAATCTCGTGGTTGTTCTAAACAGACTATCAAGGAGTCATGATCAACCACTTGAACCTTGGTGAGTTCTCTAATGCATCATGTACGAGATGACCAACTCGATGTGGAAGTTCAGGTAATAATTATAAAGGTAACCATTAGGGTTTATATGATCCTTACTTTTGAGGTAATTATGGGTTACTATATGTTATGATGGAATATGAACAAAATGAGATAAACTTGAGGTTAAATTATGTTATGGTTATTTTTGAAGATTTTATCATTTTTTGGGGAATGTTATAAGAATTATATAGTTTTGGAAAAAGGACAACGCACAGACCATGTGACAACCCATCACGTCGGACAAAGCTGTGGGAATCGAACCCACAACCAAAGTGCGACTAGTATTTATTGCCTACCACTAGACTACGTGAAGTCCCTAGTTAGTTTGACTAATTATTTATAGTTAGATGATTTTATGAATCAACAATAAGTTTATTTTGGGTTATTTAAAAAAATTATTATCCAATCATGGAGAATATGTGATTAGGCTAATTACTTTTCATTGTGAGACTTTAAGAGTAACTGGTGTTATTAGGAGATAAATGTTAAGATTTACTTTGGAAGACAATGTGATTAAATCATTCAGAGAATTGGGTTTCAATCTTAGTTTGGATTACTTTGAAGAATTTTATGGATAGTTGTTTATTGAATGGTCTTTGTTGAACTTTGGGTATTGTTGGACAAATTTTGGAGATTAGTAGTAGTTTTTCTTTTTGTAAACAAAAATATCCTTTTTGGGTATTATCTGATCTCGTACTAAATTTTTTGTTTTGGTTTTGGTTGATATCTAAAGAAATGGAAAATATATAGTTCTATTTTTTGGATTAGGTGATTCTCAATAAGTTTATTATAGTACTCTTAATGTGAACAAGCCTTCCTAAATACTCATATTTTGGAGAAAATATGAGTTTGATTAAGGAATCTAGTAAAAATTGAAAGTCTACGTGACAAGTAAGTATGTTTCATTATGATTTAGTTAAGCTCAAAAATAAATTCCTCAATTAAGAGTAACTTAAAACAAAAATTTTGTCTGTTAAATTATCCTACTGGGGAATCGAATACCGTTTAACCCATCACAAGCTTGTGATTTTCTTATGGTTAAATTTCTCCTAGACATGTTTACTATCACTCTCCATCAAGACATAAACCTTTGTTTTTTCCTCCATATCCATATTTTTATACTTGGAATCCTATTATGGGTTAACTCAGGTGACCTTTTTTACTTCTCTCCCATTCGTTTTAAGTGATAGTTTTACTAACTCTTGTTCCGATGTGGGACATTTAATGGAGTTTCCAAGCCCAATTTTGAAATTACGAGGACGCAATTCCCAAAAGGGGGGAAGGATGTAACATCCCAGGTAAATAAATAACATTAAATTCTAATGTTTATCCCTATTTGTGAATGAAATGTTAATATTAATTTAAAGGGAATGTTATGCTCGATGGCTTACCCAATACGCAATAATGAGTTCCTTTGAAATCTTACGTTGCACTCTAATAATAAAATAATTTTATTTTAAATGGAAGTTAACACCTAGAAGTTGTAATGACAGGAATGAAAATAACTAACTAAAAAATGATTATATATGTTTTTCAAATATTTTTACTTTTTATAATAAATGTTAGAGGATTAAAAATGCGAATGAATCCAATTTTAAGCGTAAACATTCTAATATTCTTTAAAAGGTCGATTAACCTCCTTTTGATGGAGAACCTATTTTAAATCCACTTTTTGACAATTTTATGTGTTATATTTGACCAAATAAAATTATTATTTAGAATCAGGACATCAAAATTTACTTTGTGTAAATTTTTGGTATTTTTCTGATAAAGTTCATTTTTTAATGAATAGTGAAAAATGTCATATTTTAATTCAAAACCACTTTTTAATCTAATTTATTTATATTATTAGATTATCTTTTGAATTGGTTTTAAATTGAAATTAGAATATATTTTTACCATTTAATCAAATAGTGGTCATTGGAATTAATTTCACTTTGAAATTGGACTTAAACTAGTGTCAATATTTTGATATATATTGTTTCATAAAAACACGCTATTTTTTCTGACACCGGGAATTAATTATTAAATTAATTAATGTAACTTATATGTTTTGAATTTTTTAAAATATACATCATTTTTGAATTCGGAATATCAAATATAGCTTAGTGTGAATTTTTGGTATTTTTCTGAAAAACTTCAATTTTTGATGAATAGTGAAACCAATAAGTGGTACTTAAAGAAACTGATTATTCGTTTAAATGAAACTTTACCACTTCTGTGATTTGATTTTCAAAAAACCGAAAAACATGGTTGTTATTAGGAAGTAAAATGTGGTTCAATGAGATTAAAATAATTTTTGGCGAATAGTAACTTTTAAGTTTTATTAATCGCGATTAGAGGTAATTAGTGTAATATAAGGTAAAAATAATGTTTTAATAATATGAAATGACATTGAAACATGTCCTAACCTTGTTTTATGTGTCATGTACGACCAAGACAATCCATGGGTCAACTTGGGGACCACATGGAGACACTTTCTTAGGAAAATGACATTAAAAACTTTTTATTTAATGTTAAAATAAAAAAGTCACTAACATGTGTTGTTTTACTAAAAAAAATTTAAAATAGGGTTATACAAGTCATATTTTTGACTATAAATATTCATTAGAAATATAAAAAAATTTCCTACATCATGATATTTTTTTTATAATTTTTAGACATTAAATAAATTAAATTATTTATGACACCATGATGATGCAACGATTATCTCATTATTTAACGATTTAAATAAAATGAAAAGATAATGTAAAATATAAGACCTAAACTTGTCAAAAACCTATTGGATGGGTGGATTTAGAAACCTGATCACCTTATACTCAAAATATATCCTTTTGCGACCTTCAAAATTTGAAAAACATTTTATAATAATGTAATATTTTATAACTTTCCAAGAGTGCCCCTCCTCTTCTCTTATAAAAGGCCCCCACCTCAACCACTTTACCCACACCTCTCAAGCATTTTTCTCAGCCAACCCATTCCCATTTCATCTCTACACATCCCTCTCTTAATCATTGAAGCCTCACCTTCAGGCAGAATCCTTTCCAAGGAAGCCTTTGAGCTCAAATCAAGAAGAGTTACCCGATTTTAAGGTAATGTCTTCACTTGTGTTCTTTTGTTTTATTTTGCTCATCCAACCCTCTAAACTCTTTTTATTCATTTATTTTGTAACAAAAAAATTATTATAAATATACTATTATGTTGTTATGTGAAGTATTAGAGCTACACTTACACACACCTTTGTCTAATGGTTAAAGAACATACTGTTTCTGTGGTTGGTGGATTTCTGCCTCACGAAATGATGATTGTTCAATATTCTTTTAACACCTTTAATGGTGGCCATTATGATGTCACTATATTTTATATATGATATATATGGTATTTATGTTTTCTATATGCTTCTGAATTTTATGCCTTTATGCTTTTCTTGTTGTGAAAATGCGATAATTTCATACGAGGAAGTGTGGACTACCGCCCCCTCAAGTGATGTGACTCATTAATGCAATACATGGAATGTATAAAGAATTAAATTAATGAACTTATGTGACCTATATGAAATATATTTTATAATTTAATTATAATATATATATCTCTCAATTATTTTTTAATTCCATTAATATGACAAAGAAATGAAAGTAGCGTTCATGCGTACGTACGACATACCGTCTCCATGAACGATGCATTTCATTTATTTTTATCTACAAATGTTATAGAGTAGTATAAAATGAATATGTACTGGATATCTATGATATTTAAATCATTAATACTATTCTGGAGATGATTTACTTATAACTACATGGACAATCATTTTAAAACAAGTTCATTTTTGACTCATGTACCAAACATCGACAAAAACGTCTGATATGAACTCACATTATTAACCAATTATTATAACATTATAATATGTGATATTAACTGAATAATAATATTTAAAAGAGGTACTTAAGAAATTATAAATTGACCAAAGTTTATTATTCAGGAATATAAAGAAACGAACAAGACAAGTCAGACTTAAGGTAAGGGATCAAACCTCCCTCTTTCTTTTTAAGTACTCTCTTTTATGTCATTTATTTTAAGCTCATCTTTCTTATGTTTGCGGATGTTCTTTTATATTCTTAATACTTTAATTTTTATGTTCATATTATGAGAGACCATATTTGATCTCATAAATCCATGTTTGGATGTTGTAAGTGGCGCTGTTAGGCTGCTGAGTTTTCGTAAGGGATTTTTCATCTCACTTTTATTCTGGTGACATTTATGCTACGTTTTCCACTATTTACATTGAGTGGTGTATGTACTGCCCATTTTTATACACTTTTTGTAGTATAATTTCATTTATGGGTATTTACATCTTCATTGTATGACCCTTCTTCCATGGGGTGTACGTTTTGAAAGTTACTCAACTCGGTAAGGGGACCTTTCACCCTCCTCTTTTTAAAAGACATCTTTTGTTATGTATTTTAATTCACATACTATTATGTTGGGATATGTTATTATATATACTTATTTATGTAAATTTTACATCCAAGTGATTAGATACCAATTTCTCTCTCATCAACTCATTTTCTAAATTAAAAAGTGACGCCGTTAGGCTCTCAGATTTCTGTAAGGGAAGTTCTTAACCCACTTTCAATTCTTTAGATTAAACCTATACTTCTTGATTTTATTATTACAAGATTATGTGTGGAATATATATGTTGTAATTTCCAAAATACTTTGTGTGGATATACTATTTCTACACATAATAATCTCATTGATAAATTCTTACGAACTTTTATGGGAAATCATAACTCAATCTCATTTCATTGAGTTAAATATCTATGTCATTGGTTTTGTTTTTCCAAGATTATGTGTGAATGTCCTCTGATTGTTTCACACTTAATATCCACTTATATTGGGTGTATTTATATTTCTCACACATAATTATGTGATATATTTATCCTTAATTTAAAGATACCATCTTTATAATGGATTTCATCTCAATTTACATTTCTATTGAGACTTCATTATTTTTATTCACCAATTCATTCTTATATGGTGTGTATACTATCCTTTGACATATTATATCACGAATCCCTTTATTCTCATGATATTATAAAGTTCGGATTAAATGTTATTCCACAATTACTTGTATTCAAGAGTCTCTCATTTTGTTAAAAACTCTTTAACAAAAATATCATTTTAAATGTTTTAAAGATTCATTATTCTAAATCATTATCTTTAATGTCCATGTTTTCCAAATGGTATTAAGTATTTATTTATACAGACATTAATGTTTTAAAATTATAATTCCATTAAAAGCTTCAAAGTGGTATGAGACACTTTGATTCAAAAATCTCTTTTAAATGATTTTTGAAAATGGATTGATTAATTCAATATCTTGGAATTACTTATTGTGATTGAAAATGAAATGTTGTTATTGAAATGTTTATATTTTCAATATTTTATGTGTAATGATGGTACTTGGACATTTTACAGGTGGTTACGTGATAAACCATTTGATGGGTGGTGCCGTGAATACCAGGATGGGTGGTTACATTATAACCTCCAATGCATTGGGTATGGAAGTCGGCCGTATGGCCATTCCATTAAGTATATGTGGAAGTCGACCGTATGGTTATTCCATTTAAGTATGTTTATGTCCCAAGTTACCTTTATATGTTATGTGTTCTTTATAAAGGTTTTATGGTAATATTTTGGTTACAAAAGGGTAAGTAATGGTCTTTTATTCAGTGAAGAGTTTTTACTACTTCATAAAGGTGAAAAGTATTACTTTGGTAAAGTACTCATGGTTTACATGTTGTTTTGAAAAACTAAAATTTTTCCTTCTTTGTGTATCCTTTACTGGGATTTTTATGCTCATCCCAAGTTTTTGAAATGTTTTCCAGAGGACTTGAAGATGAATAGGGTCAATGATGGGATCAAGGAAAGGTATTCTATATAAAACATGGAACTAGACATGTTTCTTTTTAAGGGTTTTTTTATTTTTTGGAAACTTAGTAGAATTTTCTACTATGTAATCTTTTGAGATGTAATATTTATGACCTAATTCTCTAAAAATCTAAACCTGAAAAGATCCTCTATGTGAATTATTCATTTAATTCACGATTAAGTAATTTTTAAGGCTGGGGCCTTATAAAAACTATAAATTTTAATGTTGAATGGGACAAAAAATGTAATGATTTTCCTTATCGGAAGCCGAATGATATGTGACATAGAATGGAAAATATTATTTTTTTACTTGTACACATTTCCCAGGTAGTGTTACATACTGAGAATAAAAATGATAAAAAGAGGGAATGATATATCATTGATCCCATCATGATGAAATGATCACTATATTGTAGTGGGTACACTGATCTACTACTTGTTGAGGAATAGATCAGTACCACTAAAAATATATTTTTCATACAATGTTTGAAACATGAAAATGTTTTCATAGTTGTTTATCATTTCTAATTTTATAATAATTATTTTGGATAATTGTCAAGAATATAATTCAATGGGATGAAATTGACTCAATAGTGTAAGATGGATTTAGGATCTTACTTCTCATAAATAAATTTCCCCATATTATTAAAATGAAAATGGAGAAGGAATTCCAAGAACTAATATAAAAGGATGATGGATACATTAGTAACTAAGAGGGAAATATTACAAGAATTGAGAGGTATGATTATATTATTATAAATTTACTAAAATGTAATATTGATCAATTTTTATGTGGTTTAAAACCAATTCTCCAAAGGGAAGTATCTATAAGATAAATTGGTAGCTATAAAAAATAATTTGATGAATTATCATATTAGAGATATAGATTGGATTCAAACACTAATCTCAAGGTTTTGATATGAAATAAAATATGGAATTCAAAGAATATTTTTAAAAAACCCATGGAAAATAAAAATGTTTCTTCCATTATTTCTAATGAGTAGAAAGACAAATGGAGGAAATTTTCTTGAGGGGAATAGTAAATGATTTAATCATGGAAATTAAGGTCATGGAAGAAAATTGCATTGATGTGAAATGAAGAATCCAGTCAAAAAAATAATTGATGAAGAAGCTAAACAGAAAGAACCATCCACTCTCTAAAGTCTCAATGTCATGGAGTATAGGAAATGTGCCTATATTTTCATGAATCTAAGGGTTAATAATAATGATTGATGTTAAAAACATATTAATCCCCAAAAAATGTAAGAAAAATGTGGTCACTATTTCTGATTTGGGGTATTATAATCATGTGGTGAAAGGTATACATACCATCCACCCTATAATTTTTAATGTCTTTTTTGATTTTAGCTCTAACCACTATTTTATATCTGATTAATTTTATAACAGTGTCACTTTCCCACCCCAAAGATTAGATATAAACATACAAATAAAAACTCTTAAGGTTCTGATTATTTAATCTCAATTATATAATTTATCCCTAATTGATGTTTGTGGGAATATTCTTCCTATAAATCTTTTTATTCATAACCTAGTTGATTTATTTTGTGATTTTGGGCATGGATTTGATCTATTTATATAAATAACATATAAATTTACATGGAAGGTGTGTAATATTTGATATTTTGAACAAACTAGTGATTTTATATTGTTGTAAGGACAACTATAAACATCCAAGAAAATTTATTCCAATTAGAGGAGACATAATTCCTGTTCTAAAGGAGTATTTATATCAGATGGTTTCGGAGAAACACAACATCAAAGATAAGCCTATTGTATGTAAATTTGACATTATACATCTAGAAGAGTTTCCCAATCTATCACTAAATCATGAAGTTTAGTTTTAAATTGAAATCATAATAGATTTTACACCCATTTCTAATACTCAATATTTAATAGCCCCAATTGAGTTGTAGGAATTGAAGAAGAAACTATAGAATAATCTTGATAATGGATTCTTTTACCCTAGTGTGTTTCCTTGGGATGAACCCATTACATTATAAAGAATAATGATGGATCAATGAGACTCTTTATTTATTATAAAAATATAAAATGATCACCATCAAGAATAAATATCCTATACATAATAATAAATAATTATTTGATAAATTACAAGGATACCCTCATTTTTAAAATATTATTATTCAATTTGGATATTACTAATTCATGGTCAAATGTGAAAGCATACTCAAGAAATAGTTCCAATAGAGGTATGAACACTATGAATTTATAATGATTCCATTTGGTCTTACTAATTATCCTACTAGCCTCAAGGATTTAATGAAATTAGTCTTTTGAGATTACCTTGATCAATGATTGGTAGTATTTATATTTGATATTTTAATATACTCGACAGGAATGGAAGAGTATGGAGATTAATTTAGGATTATACTAATGACCATAAGGAAGGGTGAACTATTTGAAAAAATTTCCGAGTTTTTGTTTTTTCAATAGAAGGACTCATTTTTAGGAAATATTATCTCTTGTGAGGGTATATTGGTTGACCTATCAAAGATGGAAGTTGTTTATCATTGGACCAAACTGACCATAGTGACTAAGATTCATAGTTATAATGGATTTTTTACATATTCTATATTATTTTTTAAGTATTTATCATGTATATCGAATCCACTCACCATGTAAAATTATAAGGTAGTTATATCTGTTTCGCGCGGAATTCGGGGATGACCTCCTGGACGGGAGATTCAAACGTTCCGATCAGTTTCTAACGGGTTTGTTCGTAGAACCGGAAACATCCAATGATTCCACATCCGTTTGGACCTACTTTCCAAAGGCAGGCGCTCATTAGCTTGTGGGCTAATGAGGCTTAGGAATTTGCATTGGTCGAGAGGATGGGAGGTCGGACTCATCACACCTTTTTGAGGGAATTATTGTCTACTCCGGGACTCTCTTTATAGATTTAAGTTAAGTTCGTGAATCCTTATTACATTACCAAGTATAAAATGAGCTTTCCTTTAGTTTTAACAATCAATGATTAAATATGCAAGAAATTTAGAGAATCTTTTATATGTATTCGAGGTTCTTCATCAATATAGAATCATCTATATTTGTTTAGAGATTCTTGGTCAATGGTATCCTTCAAAACATTTATATAAAAGTCTCTTGGTCATTTTGATGACCAGGCTGGTTTTAAAGCCACTCAGTGGGGCACTTGAAGTTTATCGTCATTCAGAAGGACAGAGATTATTTCAATGTTGGGATCGAACCCATAAATGGGCTACCTACGTATCCTTTGTTTTGAAAAAGGAATCAGAACCCACGTAGTTCGAGGAATGGGATATGATGTTTTATGATTGATGGCTCAAAGATGAATGTCATAATTACTTTTACACTCTAAGCTCACGTGAGTCATGCTCGGTGTGAGAAACAAGAGGTATTTGTAAAATTCAGACAATTGTGCCATAAAAGATGCAATCATAAGAATTTGTTTTGGGGCTTATGTATAGATGACTGCCCAGATAGACGAAAGTTTAGGATTTACTTTTAGGGAGAAAATCCAAGAACAGGGTCCACAAAGTTATATGTGCTTCATGGAGATTTGAATACTCTAATCTTGGGGCTTACTCCTAAGGAGGATGCCCAAGTTAGGAGGGGACTTATGATTGGGTTTTATTCCTGAAAAGGAAACCCAAATCAAAGGTAATTTATGACTGGTTAAGAGAAATTTTAAGAGACTTGGGCTTACTCCTAAGAAGGATGCCCAAGATTTATGACTAGGACTTATTCCTGAGAAGAAAGCCTAGGTTAGGGGACTTGGGGCTTACTCCTGAAAAAGGAAGCCTAAGGTTATGACTGAGTCTTATTCCTGAAAAGGAGACCCAGGTTAGGGATTAAGGTTTGGGGCTTACTCCTGAGGAGGATGCCCAAGTTTGGGAACTTGATTGGGGCTTATTCTTAAGAAAGATGCCCAATATTTATGACTAGGACTTATTCCTGAGAAGGAAGCCTAGGTTAGGGGACTTGGGGCTTACTCCTGAAAAGGAAGCCCAAGGTTATGACTGAGTCTTATTCCTGAAAAGGAGACCCAGGTTAGGATTATCTCATTTTAAAGGATGAGGTTGAAATGAATGAACTCTCAATCTTTGATGACATAAAGATGTTTAAATCACTAGGTTTTGAGAGGTATTTCACAGAATTCCTTTCAGATAAGGATGTCAAACCATGAAATCATGCCATAAATGGCTTTGAAGAGTATCTTGAAGACTGAATCTTGAATAGGAAGGGTGAAATGGCTTAAGAGGGGTAAAAATGGGCAAGGTGGGCACCCAGAAAGATAGGGGCGCGCAAGTATAAAAAGTCGCGCAAGTCCTGCGGTGGCGCGCAAGTTTTGGTCACGCAAGTATACTTGTGCGACATGAGGGATACTTGCGCGATTTTCAACCAGAGTTGAAATACTTGAGCGATTCGTTATTTAAACCCTTTATAATCCTCTTGAGGTTCTTCCAGAGAGGGGACGCGCAAGTTATATTGAAGGAATTAAGTCGGCGCGCAAGTGTTTGATAAGTTTCAACACTTGGCCTTCCTTCTTCCCTTTAGATCTTCCATTCTAGGTAAGAAATTACCTTAGAAGTGTTCTGGAAGCTTTGAGAAGAGACTTGGGCGTCGGGAGCTTTGATCCGAGTTTCTGGAAAGAGATCCTCCCGAATGGGGGGCCCACAGGGTCTATTTATAGGCAAAAGAAGACCCCGGGCGGTTACTGGGCGGTTACCAGATCTGTCGCGCAAGTCCCTTGCACGACCATGAGGGGTCGCGCAAGTGTTGAGGCGGCGCGCAAGTGTACTTGCGCGACCAAGAGGGAACTTGCGCGACCTATGGGCAATGTTCTCCTTTTTCACCCCTTTGTCGATTTTTGATGTTTCTTCAAAGGATTAATCACTTTGAGCTCAGATATTCCCTTTTCCGAACTTTAGATTCCGTGACGAAAGGAGCGTCAACAAAAGTCCCCCCTCAGAGTTGGATCCGGAGAGAAAATGAGGATTTGACTCTGAGGAAATCGAATCCCTCTAAAGGAAAAGGGCGGCGCGCAAGTCTTCAAATGCACAGAAGTCGGCGCGCAAGTCTTCGTCGCGCATGCATTGAGCACTCTGGATGCGACGCGCAGATAGGCCCCCTGGCCTATAAATACATGGCTTCCGGCCGTAGATGGCATCTGAAGTTCCGGATTTCTCGAGCTCTCGCCGCGCAAGTCTTCCTCGTCGCGCAAGTCTCTTGTTTTCGCTGTTTCTTCGCTGCCGCGCTACTCTCAAGGTAATAGGGCTTGCGCGATAATACTTGCGCGACCAAAACTTGCGCGGCACATGTACCACTTGCGCGACATCTCCATACTTGCGCGCCTTAATGCCTTAGCCATTTTTTCAAATTCTTTCACAAATTTTATGAAAAATAAAACCCATTTAAGAGTTTAATTTATTCAACTCCTGTGCAGATTCAATGGCTCTTAGACCTGGATTACTTGATGAACTGGCTAGCAAGCGGATAGATGATATGATGAATATCATTGGCCCTGATTACTATACTGTCAAAAACAGCACTCTTCCAGATTTGGCTAAGTATCTGAAGAAATATCATTACGACTTTCCTCACTGCACTTATCTACCTTTGTATGGTCATGGTCATCTGCAAGAAGTCATTATTCCAGAAGTAAAGAATTATCTTCCATTTTCTTGGTTTCAGAATTATACCAATTTTGCTTCAGCAAATATCTCAGGCGGAGGAGTATTTCAAACTGCTGGAACAGTAGAGAAGGCTTATGTGATGCATCATAGCCCTTGCACACCAGATCTGAAAAAAACATACACCTGAGCTTCAACCACATTGTCATCCTTCAATATTCCGAGATGCTCAGATGGATCAGTCCAAAGGCTGGAAGAAAAGTTGGGATTTCCGCCCTGGGGGAGGTGTGAAGCCAACTTGGATGTGGGCATACTGGGTGCGACAGACTTGCGCAGAGTTTATTGAGGATCTGAAGAGAGCTGCAATATATGAAGCTGTTTGGGTTGGGCAGACATATATTTACAGACATGATATCTTCGTGCCAGAGATACTCACCCACTGGAGTCCAGCGACTAATTCTTTCCACTTGACTCATGGAGAAGTAGGTATCAGTTTGTGGGATGTCCACAAGATTTCAGGAGCTCCAATATTGGGCGACATGTATGATGAATTCATTCCTCCCAAGGTGACTTGGAATGATCCAGAGAAGACTCCTGCTTTGGCTCGAGAATTATTCAAAATCTTTCACAAGCTCAAGAGTTCAGAGACCTCATTAACTCATTTCAGAAAAGATATCCATCCGGAAGAATGGATGAAGGTGTTTCTTACTGAGAAGAAAGGGATGGAGCCAAAGGAAAAAGGATCCAAGAAAAAGAAATCCAAGGATACCCGGCCCAGACGTCCTACCACTTGCCCAAAACCTGAGAAGAGAGGAGCTCCTGGCACATTCTGGCCAACTCTAGAAGCAGGAGAGTTTGAAAAATGGGGCTATGAAGTGAATCAAAGAATTCCAAAGAAAACTCGTCTGGCGGGTTTCTTGGCAATGTGGCTCAGTATTTACCTCTTGCCGGTCAGGGATTCGAAGGGAGGCGTTAGGCCAGGGACCTTCGTCATTGCGGCTAAGTTAGATGAGGGAAAAATGGTTGGGTTAGCCACCCCCATTTTAGCAAAGATCCACAGGAGTTTACTTCTCGTCTTCCAGGGTAAATCTCCTTTAAGAATAGTGGGACCATTCCAGGTTTTGTGGGGATGGATCGCCACTCACTTCAGGACTTACAATGTACAGAATGGATTACAAATTCCTGGAAGCTCTTTCAGACCGTCAGTGCAAGCATTCTCTAGAATTGCTCCATTAGATGTCAATGGTTATGACATAAAAGTAAGACTAAGCATGTATAAGGAATTCAACTTCTTTCCTTATGGAAGTCCGCCATCTGGGCGGTTTGTTGATGATGGGAAATCCCCTTTGGATTTGAGGGCATACATGCTAGCTTGCAGGGATGGCGTGTTAGTAGCCAGGATTGATGGAGAAATCATATGCGAGGCCTATGCTCCATATAGATTTGCACGCCAATTCAAATGTTTGCAACAGATTGTTGTATCCCCTCCAGTACATGTCAGGTTAGAGCAACATCCGATGGTTGCTCGACAACTATGGTTGCTGACATCAAGAGAGAAGACTGGGGCAGTATTTGATCTACCAGTTGAAAAAGCGGCACATTATCTGACTACATTTTATGCCGAACACTGGATAGCATCATACCCCAAAGGGATATTGAATCATCCTGTATATCAAGTGGGAAAGAGGAAGAGGACTGTAGAGAAAGAAACTCTTCCTCATGAAGGTGATGCTTCTCCTCCTGAAATAGGTTCAACAGACTCCTCCTCTAGAACTGATTCCTCAGATCATCATGATGGGGATGATGAGGCACAACCGGCAGCAAAGCGGTTTCGTGCCTGATATAATCCTCCGGCCAGAGTTAAAAGACCCACTCCATCAGCTCCTGGTGAGTTATTTGATTGTAATAACTTCAATCACTGCTAATTTATAAAGTAATAAGTCTCACTTTCTTATTCTCTATCTGCAGTTGCAGGAGTTGGGAAGAAATTAAAATCAAAAATTGTAGGACCTTCCTCACAGCCTTTATATCTAAGACCAGAGGTTGTTCAGCTATGGCAGAGCTTATACTGTGATACTGAAACCGCCTGGCTAGATTTGTGTGAGGGTCTACAACTTCCTGGGATAGGATATCTTCTAGCTTCCAAAGACCTTCAATACGGAGATAACCCCAATGAAGTGCGGGCTTACATCAGAGAGCTGGAAATGCTCATATATGCCACTGATAATTCGGTTCCTATCACCAGGCGGGTGAAGGAAATGATTGATCGTGGAACCACTAAGGGGGATGGTGGTTCTGGAGATGAGGAGTGGCAAGAGTACGTGGCTCCTGAAGATGTAAGTTTTGTTTCCTTATTTTCTTTGCAACTTGATTTCAGTTGAAGCTTTGTTACTTAAGGAAGTTATTTTCTTCATCTTGCAGCTTGCAAAGAAAGGGACCGGGGTTCCTTCGCCACAATATAGCCCTGGTGGTACCGCTGTTGGGGCTGCTGCTGATTCTCCTCGCGAACCAGGCGAGATATCTCCAGGCCAGCAGGCCATGAATGAGGCACTGGACATAGCCTTTCATTCGCCAATCCAAGTGCCAATAAAGGAGACAGCTGAAACTCCAAAAAAGCAAAAGAATCCAAGGCAACGAAGGAGGAAATCCTTAGCTAAACGTTTCATTAGCAGTGGTAAGTCCTTCGAACAATCATGATTTTATACCCATAATCATATGGTTACTCATATTTCCGAGGATTGCAGGGGCTTCTTCAATTTCCCCCTTGAGGGAAGGGACTGATCCTTCTTCAAAGGCCGTGGAGGGTGCTGTAGAACAACCACAAACTCAAGCTGACTTGGTAGCTCCTGGAGAAGAGCTGCCATCCATTCCCAGTATCCCTCCCACTACTGAAGATGCTGTCCAGGGTCAGGGGTTGCAGGACATAAGTCAGCAAGAAGACATAGCAAATGCTCCCACTGGTGAGACTAACCAAGATTCTGAAGTATCATTGGATGAAATGATGAATCAAGGAATGACTTTTGAAGAATTTTATGATCATGCTAGATTGTCATGTGATTTAGAAGACCTTGGGCGTGAGTGTTACCCTTCGCCCAAATTTTTCTTTTAAAAGAAAATATTTCTAACCATGATGTAAAATAATATGCAGTTTCTTCCGTAGAAGCTGCTGAACTGCCAATGCCTGAAGAGGGTGTGGACACTGATGTCAACCCTATCATTGCAGAAACAT
The DNA here is from genome assembly GCA_963277665.1 of Viscum album. NCBI lineage: Eukaryota > Viridiplantae > Streptophyta > Magnoliopsida > Santalales > Viscaceae > Viscum > Viscum album. The sequence goes on from OY728164.1 coordinate 1,183,877,385, forward strand.
TAGCTCAAGTAGATCTAAATCCAATAAACTCTCCTGAGACCCATCTTGAAAATCCTGTTGAAACCGGGAAAGATGGGGAGAAGTCTTCTCATGTTGCTGAACCACCATTGGGTAAGGGATAATAATATTTGTGATTGTACTTTATTTGCAAGACAATACATTCTTTTGTTATCCTTTAAGATTCAACTAAAATCTTTCAATTGATCATGTAGGGCCATCAACTGTAATGGCTAGATCCGGAGATGAGGCTTCAGCCTCTGCCCCAACGAGAATTGAAAGTGAAGAAGCCCATGTCAGAGGGGAAAGAGCAGAACGAGGCACTTCCTTAAGCATGTTAATTCCAGATTACATACCCCCTTCTGACGAAGATGTTGAATCAGATCCAAAGATGCTCAAAGCGTTCATCTTTTCACGACGTAAGGCGTGGAACAATATATGGAACATCATATCGGGGGTGCCCTTAGAAGAGCTACCATCAAAAATTTCCCGATTGTCATCCCAATTTGTTATAATGGGACTTGGTGGTTTTGGGTATGAAAAGATCCATGCTGCAGTGAAACAGATTATCTTCAGGAGGGAGCAAATGCAGACAAGTCGCGAAGATTTGACCAGAGTGAAATTGTCAGTCAACATAGGCGAATTTGAGGCTGCGATATCCCAGGCTGAAGCTGATTATGTTGTCAAGATGAAGGATCTGAAGCAAAAAATCAAAGAAAAGGTCGTCCAGCAGGTGCAACTCCAGCAACAGTTAGATGCTGTTACTGGGGAACTTGATCAGCTTAATGAATCATTGGATGAAACTCATATAAATGGCATGAAAGCCATTGCAGATGCTAAGAAGGAATTTCAGCAAGCTGAAAAGAGTGAAGCTGGTCAAGTGCACGAGCTTCAAGCAACTGTTGATAAGGCTCAGGATGCTATACATCAAATGAAGACTTTTGTTGACAATCTCCTGTAATTTCTTGAAAAAGAGAAGAGATTCCAATCTGTGGATGTCCTTCTAACTCTTGTGTATCAATGAAAAACACTTTTGTCTTCAATCATTTGTGCTTGCATTCTTCCATTACCTGCTTCAAATTTACTTAAGCCAATGGGCTTAGTAAGCATAGTTTGATTTTTACTAGGATTATTACAAATAACCCTACAAACTTTGAATCTTTTAACTGCTCAATATTACCTAAATCATACAAAAAAATGTATATTTAGTGAGCTGGAACTTGACTTTTATTCAGAGTTCCTTTGTCTTTTGTGTGGGCAGTTTAAAGTCATGCATGCCGGACATAAAGGGGCTAATGTTTAAGGTCGAAATAGCTTTGACCGAAAATGGATTAAAATGGATTCAATTCCTTGACAATTTATCTGAAAACATATTTACCATACTCAAGTATGAGGGAAAAAATGTAAACTATGGCTTAAGAATATTTGAATCTGAGGAATGATATGAAAAAAGAGCTAAAAAGGCATTAGAAGAAGTAGTTTCCAAGAATGAAGTTACTATTATTTAACAAAACCCGTTAGGGGGTTGAAATATGCAGGGCCACCTATGGGCATTGGCTGCATAGTCAAATAAAATAGCATCTTTTGGCTTGACAAGTCTGTTATGTGGACTGTTTATGCAAGGCCACCTATGGGCACGTGCTGCATAGTTAGGCAAAAGAACTCTCAGAAATTTACTTTCCTAGTGCTAAAAGCCAGTGAAAGTTTATGGAGATTCAAATTTTCTAAAGCATAGAGTTTTGTTGTATGGAAAGAGGTACTTGAATATGGAGAAGATATTTCCAAATAAGAATATCAAAGAACTGGATAAATATCACTCCTACGAAGGTCTGACCCAAACGTAGGGAAGGAGAATAAACCATATACTTGAATACTTTCAGATCATGAAAAAGGATATGGGACAAATATGTTAAGGATGGCTATTTTTGCGGATCCCTACATACTGTCGTTTAAGACAAATAAGGACAAAAGAGGCATTCTTCCCAAGAATGAAGTTACTATTATTTAACAAACCCGTTAGGGGGTTGAAAACATGCAGGGCCACCTATGGGCATTGGCTGCATGGTCAAATAAATAGCATCTCTTGGCTGACAAGTCTGTTATGTGGACTGTTTATGCAAGGCCACCTATGGGCACGTGCTGCATAGTCAGGCAAAAGAATTCTCAGAAGTTTGACATTTTTGTGACTATAAGTCATGAAAAGGGTTATGAAGATCTGAAAATATTTAAGGTTAGGATTATAATACATAAAGATGGGTATTTTCCAATGTATATAGAGATACATAGGTCAATGAAAACCATAATCATGTTGTGGATGGGTCCTGAATTGAAACTTGGACTTCACTACGTATCTCATAAGAATGAGAATCAAGCCATACGTAGTTCTTGAAATGCAGTTTAACGTCGTGCAGGACGAAAGGATGAGTGATCTTAGTTTTTGGGGTCATAGAATTCGGACCATAATAATGAATACACAGTGTGTGTTTTCATGAGGACTTTTCAGCCAAGGGACTGAAAGTGAAATTTGGGGTTAGGCCCAAAAGACTTGGGACTGGATTCGAGGGACACTCGAATGTTCCTACGTATCCCATAAAGATGGGAATCAAGTCCACGTAGTTCTAGAAACTACCCTTTGTACAAATTTGGTTCGTACATGTGAAGGGTGAAAAGGGACTTTAGTGCAATGATGGTTTTAACCTAAGATAAAAAGTTTAGGCATTACCATGTATGTACGTAGTCTTTTTGAAAATGAAAACCATGATTGAAAAAGAATCAATGTTAATAATGGTTCCTTCTCAAATGAGGAAATCAAAGAATATTGTAGTTTATTGTCGTACTGGACAAAAGTGTTGTATAGTTTAACGTCATATAACAAGGACGAAAGTGAATCAATGTAAAGATATTGATTCCAAGGGTGGTTTCACAAATCATCATCATATGAGATTGTGGTGAACCAATGTGAAGAGATTGTTTTTGGGCTTGAACCTTTGGGAGGTTGCCTACATACCCAGCCTGGAGGGCAAGGATCAAAGTCTGTGTAGTTCAATTAAAGAATGAATTAATGATCAAGTTGTTCTTGTGGACAATGATCTAAAAAAATGTTGTTGGGACTTAAACATGGTTAGTGGCCCAAAGGGAGTGTTATGGTTGATGTTCGCTCTAAGCTCACGTGAGTCATACTCGGTGTGAGAAACAAGAGGTAATAACAACCTTAACGATTCACAGTTTAATGTCATGTAGGACATATCAATGATTTTCTGTACAGTTTAGCGTCATGTAGTTAGGACGATGGGGACAATACAGTTTAACGTCATATTGGACGAAAGGGGGATTGTGCAGTTTTAATGTCATGCTGGACTTTTGATGATTATATAGTTTAACGTCTTTCCGGACGTGAGAGACTTTTATACAGTTTAGCGTCATGTAGTTAGGACGTCACAATTTAACGTCTTGCTGGACATATTTGCAAATAGTTTATGGTCGTATACATGGACCAGGAATGATGCAGTTTTAAGGTCATGCTGGACTGTTTATGGAACTTTTTCACAGTTTTAATGTCGTGTGGGACGAAGTTGCAGTTTAAAGTCATACTGGACCATTGCTGTATAGTTTTAGCATCATATAGCAAGGACGAACTGATGCTGTACAGTTTAAAGTCATGTAGCTAAGACTAAGGTGAATCAATATGAGGATATCAGTTCTGATCTTTTTACAGTTTATCGTCATGCTGGACATTGGAAGTGCCACACAGTTTAATGTCATGTTGCTAGGACACAATATAGTTTAATGTCATCTCGGACAGAATACAGTTTAGTGTCATGTAGGACAATAAGGGACTTAACACAGTTTAACGTCATGCTGGATGATGAAAGTGCCACACAGTTTAATGTCATGTCGCTAGGACAAAATATAGTTTAATGTCATCTCGGACAAAATATAGGAACTTCTATATAGTTTATTGTCATGTAGGACAAAATCAGGGACTATGCAGTTTAAAGTCTTGCAGTTAGGACTATTGGTGCTGCACAGTTTAATGTCATGTTGCAGGGACAAAATTTAGTTTAATGTCATCTCGGACATTGAAGGTGACACAGTTTAACGTCATGTTGGACGAAGTTGTAGTTTAAGGTCATACCGGACCTTGGTGTAGTTTAAGGTCATACCGGACCTTTGTGTATGAACCAATTGTAAGTCTTGGTTCTAGGAACAATATTTTGTGTTTATACAAAATACTTCTTCAGAAATCTGGCATTAGTTGGAGTCGTGATGTGTTCTCCATCCATTGAAATCAGAGAATACGCTCCATTGGAATAGACCTTATGTACTGAATAAGGCCCTTCCCATTTTGGTTCAAGCTTGGGAGGTTTCTTTCCTGGTATCATTGGTGTTCTGAGAACCAATACCAATTCTCCCTGAATGAATGAACGAAGATGAACTTTTTTGTTAAAAGCTCGTGCTATTCGATTCTGATAGATTTCCAAGTGGTGCAAAGTGCACAATCTTTTCTCATCTAACTGTTCCAATTCATTCAAACTCTTTTGGGATTGCTCATCTGTTGATAACTGATCACAAATGGCTATTCTGAGTGAGGGCAATTGAACTTCAATTGGCAAGACTGCTTCTGTTCCATATACCAATGAATATGGAGTAGACCGCGTTGCATTGCGAGTGGTAGTCCGATAAGCCCATAAAGCATGATAGAGTTTATCAGGCCATGACCTCTTATCTTTATCCACCATCTTTTGCAGTATATTTGAAAGAGTCTTGTTGAAGGCCTCTATCTGGCCATTAGCCGCTGCATGATATCGAGATGAATGGTTGGACTTAATGTTGTATTCTTGATACAATCTCTTTACCTCAGAAGAACAGAAGTTGGTGCCGTTGTCTGTCAATATGGTATGAGGGACACCAAATCTAGTAATGATGTTAGACTTGATGAAGCTAACAATGCATTTAGAACTGACTTCTTTGAGAGGTACTGCCTCTGCCCATTTGGAAAAGAAATCAGTAGCAGTAAGAATGTACTTAAACTGCTTGGCCGTAGCTGAAGGGTAAGGTCCCACCACATCCATTCCCCATGTGGAAAATGGCCATGAGTATTTAGCTGTATGAAGCAACTCTGGAGGTTGATGAATAAAATTGGCATATACTTGGCATGAATGACACTTCTTTGTGAAATTAACACAATCTTGTATCATTGAAGGCCAGAAGTATCCAAGCCTTCGAATTTGATCAGACAATCTATGTCCAGATTGGTGGGCACCACAGACTCCTGCATGCACTTCTTTTATGACATCCATTGTCTCTTCACCATCAATACATCTGAAGAGAACTCCATCAAAACCACGTTTGTAGAGAATTTTCTCGAGGTGGTTTGGACCATCATAAAGAGTAAAATTGACCACACGTCGCCGAATTTGTTCTCTCTCGGCTCTATCAGGTGGAAGTGTTCCATTTTGAAGGTATTCCCTGATAGGTGACATCCATCCTGTAGTATGACCATATGGTTCAGGAATGGGACTAATTTCATTAATTTCCTCTGTTCTGACTTGAACATAAGGTGAAATTGCACGACGGTGGGCAATACAGATGGTTGTCTCGTCCCGATTTGGATCTGCTAAAGCTGTGGCTATATTAGCCAGTGCATCAGCTTGAGCATTTTGTGATCTTGGGACATAAGAAAATGTCGGTTCTGAAGGGAATTCCGACATTAACTCTCTAACGTAATCATACAAAGGGATTAATTCTTCTTTTCTGATGGCATAATCCCCATTGACTTGTTTGATTACCAGGTCTGAATCACCTTTTACCTTTAAGTGATTCACTTGTGCTTGAAGCGCTAACTCCAAGCCTGCAATGAGAGCTTGGTATTCAGCTTCATTATTGGTACCACCTTCCCACAACAAAAAGGAATAAGGTAACACTTCCTTATCTGGAGAAATGAGCACAATTCCTAAACCAACTTTGTTGAATTTAGGATTTTCCATTTTCTTCCCTGTTGGACTTCTAGAAGCACCATCAAAATACATTTCCCATGTTTGAGGATTCTCTTGAATAGAAAAAACTTCCTCATCAGGGAGTTCGATATCTGAATACGTGTCTTCCACTGAAGGGTGTTCAGCCAGGAAATCAGCCAGAGCTTGGCCCTTAATTGCCTTTTGAGACACATATTGGATGTCGAACTGCTGTAAAATAACCGCCCACCTTGCCAGACGTCCTGTAAGCATTGGACGACTAAGGATGAATTTGAGTGGATTATTACGAGATACCAATTGGACCTCGTGATGTTGCAGGTAGTGTCTCAGTTTCTGAACTGCAAAGATTAATGCTAGGCAGCATTTTTCAATACTCGAATACCGGGTTTCTGCTTCAAGCATAGTTCTACTGAGATAGTAGAGACTATTTTCATTCCCAGCATCATTCTTTTGAGCGAGAAAGGCACCCAATGATCGCTCTAAATCTGTCACATAGAGGATAAGAGGTCTACCCTCAACAGGTGGCATGAGTACTGGTGGACTTAAGAGGTATTTCTTGAGAACATCAAATGCTTCTTGACATTCTTTAGTCCACTGGTAAGTGACTCCTTTCTTCAATAATTTGGTAAAAGGTAAACTTTTGCCTGCCAAATTGGCGATGAAACGCCGAATATAGGCTAAGTGTCCTTGAAGTCCTCTTAATTCTTTCAAATTCTGAGGAGGTGACATACCAAGGATTGATTTGGTCTTCTCAGGATCGACTTCAATACCACGATGGCGTACAACAAAGCCGAGGAATTTTCCTGAGGTTACCCCAAAAGCACATTTTAAGGGGTTCATCTTCAAATTATGTTGTCGAAGCTTGTGGAATATGATTTCCAAATCAGCCAAGTGATCAAAACGTTGTTTGGATTTAACCACCAAATCATCTACATAGCATTCAACAAATTTCCCTAGAAAAGGTTTGAAGATACGATGCATGGCGCGTTGATATGTTGCACCTGCATTCTTTAAACCAAAGGGCATCACCCGGTAACAAAACACACCTTGAGGAGCTCTGAAGGCTGTATATTCCTCATCTTCTGGGGCCATTCGGATCTGATTATATCCAGAATATCCATCCATGAAAGAAAGTACTTCATAGCCAGCCGTCACATCAATTAAGAGTTCTGTAATCGGAACTGGAAAATCATCTTTGAGACGATACCGATTAAGATCTCTGAAATCGATGCAAACCCTAATTTGTCCGTTCTTTTTCTTTACTGGGACAATATTAGCCAACCACTTGGGATATTGAACTTCTCTGACGAAGTTAGCTTTGATAAGCTTATCCACTTCAGCCTCGATTTTGGAAGCATAGGTTGGGTGTGTTCTTCTCGCGGCTTGCTTGAATCCTCGATGTTCTTTTGGCAAACCCAAATGATGGGTGGCAACATCAGGATCAAGGCCAGGCATCTCTGTATAATTCCAAGCAAAGATATCTTTATTTTGCTTTAGAAAAGAAATATACATCTCTTGTTCTTCAAGGGTCATGGCCGCACTAATTAAAGTGGGGCGTGGATCTTTCTCTGTACCCAGATTTACTTCTCTGAGTTCATCCACAGTGGTAGAGATACCCTCTTCAAATGCTGGAGGAGCATCTCTAAGATCTTCCTCTTCCTCTTCATCATGTGTTATATCTTCCGTTTCTACTTGCAAAGTAGATGAAAAAAACGAAATTCTCATGATCATAAGAGATGTCAAAATTTTCACATTTTGAAGAAGAAGCTTCCATTTCCGACCCTATTGATGAAAAAGGGTCTTCTTTGGGAAATAAAGAGGAGATGATGGATTGAGAATCGACATCAACATTCACCTCTGGTGTTGCTATAACTTCTTCTGGCCTGATTAGCGAAGTATAGACTTGTTGGATTTCAGCAGACGAAATGAAAACGTCACCACTTATGCTTTCATCACTGCTTGGTAAGTTACCAATTTCTCCCATGTTGTCTGGCTCGATTGCCGTAATTGACATTATGGATCTTTCCATAAGAGTATTTTGATTTGGGCCTATTTTGTCAATTTGACTGATAGGTAACACATAATCTGTACTCACATGTGAAAATGGATTTATTGGAATTTTTTCCAAACCATATGGAGCATTAACTTTGGTAATCTCCTTCATTGTAGATTTTTCTCTTCCCTTCATGTGATAAAATTCCGCCTCAATGTATTGAGACTCACATGTTTTGAACGGGGCCTTATCACCATACAATGTTCCAACTTGACCATCGAAACAGTATTTGAGACATTGATGGTATGATGACGGAATAGCTGCATGCTGATGTAACCAGGGTCTTCCAAGCAAGATATTGAAAGCTGAGTCTTGATCAACAATCATGAAATCTGAATTGGAAACAAGATCTCCAAACTGAGTTCTGAGCGTAACTTCTCCCAGTGGTTCTTGTTCATTTTTATCATATCCTTGCAACATCATGGTAGAAGGAGATAAATCAGATTCCGTGAGGCCCAATCGACGAAGTGTGCGAATGGGCATGAGGTTGACTCCTGAACCATTGTCAATAAAAGCTCTTCGAACATCTATACCATTGACTTTTCCAGATAGGTACAAAGGTTTTATGTGCCCATGCACAACATCATCTTCATCTTTATCAGTAAAAGATATCACTACATGGCATTCTGCAGGATTATTCTCTATGTGATAAATTTCAGCTGCAGCAATTTCAGCTTCAAACTCCTGAGGACTTGACAAAGCTTCGATGAGTGCTTCCCGAAGATCTTTTGATAGATTCAAAGCATCCAAAATTGATAATTTGGCTGGTACTTGGGCCAAGTGTTTCAATATATCATACTTTTGATCTAGAGGCCTGCGTTTCCCAATAGGAATATGCGGTTTAGCAGGTACCTTGGAAGCAGATGCTTTGGAAGCTGATGCCTCTTGTATTGAAGTTGGCAACATCTTTGGTTTTGGAAAATTAGACTGATTAGATCCATTTACTTGCTGAGATAAAGAAGATGGAACATTTAATCGGTCTTCCAAAATAACTATGCCGAAGCTGAGTTGGCCATTGGCAGAAGAACTTGCTTGTTCATTTTGAGCTCGCTGAAGGGCTCTACCACGAGTTTCTGCTGCATATACCGTGCTAGCAGGGGTAGAATTAGAGTAGTGGCTTCGGAAAGATCCACATCTTCCCCTATATCCTGAACCTCTAGAACTTCCTCGGGTTCCTTTATTTGATACAGGGAATTCAGGCTCATCAAGGCTGGAATATGAATCTGTTAATTGAATCATATTAACAGAACCAAAGATCAATTCTTCGTCTGATAAAGACTCTGCCAAGTTAGCCTGTTTAGGCTGTGCCGTTTGGTGGGACGGTGCCCGTGGCTTTGAAGTAGATGGCATGAAATCTGCCAGAGTCAAAGACAATTTAGGCTTTGATACATACTCATCTTCTCCTGATTCCTCTTTCTTCTTTGAATTGCGCTTCCCTTTTGAGGATTTGTCCTTTGATGGAGGCTTTACTGCAGCTTTTGTAGGAGACACAATTGGCTTCTTCAATTGTGTTCGCAAAATGGAATGGGTCCGATTGATTGTCTTTCTGACCATCCAATCATCATATTTTTTCGCAGTTTTGCTTTTGACTTCCTGCCACTCGCCTCCTTCCTCTGGATCTGTAGCGGTAATACACGCTACATGAGCTGAAGAACCCTTCAATTTGACTTGTCCCAAGTCAACCATCTTTTGTAGGAGGTCTTTAAAGACAAAACACTCATGGATGGGATGTCCCAACATTTGATGAAAGGGACAATAATTGGGACGGTCTTCATCTCCTTCCTTGTTTGGTCTCTTCGGCACTGGTAATTGAACCAAATTATTTTCCAGAGCTGAAATGAAGTAACCAGGAACTTGCTCACTTCGGAAAGAGTATGTTTTACTCTTCATATCCTCAAATTGTTTTCGTCGTTGATCTTTTTGATCATTTGGACGAAACAGCCTTTGTTGTTGGCGCTCAGGAGGTAGAGCCCTTCGAGAAGATGAAGGTTTTGAAGTAGAAATAGGTATAGGTGCCTGTTTAAGCATAACTGTAGCAGTTTCTGCTTTACCCATTCTTCTTCCTGGAGCTGATGGAATTACACGAGATTTAACCTTAGCCTGCATAAGGGAATCTTCAATCTGTTGAGCGATTGAAGTAAGGTCTCGAAACCCTCCTGTGTATTTCACAGGGATCAATGGCGTGCGTAATTCGTCACGCAAATTTGCCACACATATTGGCAATAATTCCTCCTGAGGGAGTGATAAACTCAAGGAATACGTTAATCCCTTCCAACGAGCAATGAAATCAGAGACTCTTTCATTCTCCCTTTGCTTGCAGTTTGTAAGATCGAAAACTGTCGTTTTTGGAAAAGTTGAGCTGAACTGAAGAAGGAATTTTTGACGAAGATCCTCCCATCCGATGACTGACCGGGATTGCAAGCTTGTATACCAGACAAAAGCTGGTCCTTGCATGGTTCGCACGAAGCATCTGAGTTTCACTGCTTCTTGTTGTTCTGGAGTTCCCATCATAGGATCACAACAAGACACGTAATGCGTCAAATGTTGTTCAGGGTCGCCTGATCCATTGAAAGTAGGGAAAATAGGGTTTCCAAAACTGGATGGAGGAGAAATTGAATCTACCCATTCAGGGTAAACTTTCTTTTCAGGTTGAACTTGCGCCCGTTTCCCTTCCATAGTTTCTAACTGAGCTGTTAATGACTCAATAGTAGTTATTAACTTTTGAGAAACGTCAGGTTGAACTTGGTTTTGGGTAGGTGCAATGAATGGAGCTTGGACGGCCGTGGAGGTTGGTGCTGCAACTAATGGTAGTGCTGCCAACCGTTGTTGCGTTTGACCCGTAGGATTAGACCTCTGTGGGTGTACTGATAAAGGAGGATATTCCTGATCCATCTCAGTAGTTACAACAAATTCCTTCGGCTGTCGGACTTCAGCATTCTTAAGAAGAAGACTACTCTGAAGTAGTTCTGCATTCAACCTTCTTAATTCTTTCATTTCTTCCTCCTGTTGTGCAAGCCTTTGCTCTAATGAGAGCGATTGATCTCCTTCAGAGGAAGGGTGAGAAGTAACCTGATTCTTTCCTTTCCCCTTATTGGATCCTTTTCGGAGAGGGGGAAGTGGGTTACTTGAAGGAATACCCAGATTTTGGGTAAGCCTTTGATTACGTGTGCGCACACCTTCTTCATTTAGGTCTGTGTGCGCAACTTCTTGAGCAGGAACCTCTTCATCTGATCCCTCTGATTGAGCCTCATTTGGTGAATCAGCAGCAACGGCAGTGATGACATTAATGGATGCATATTTCATGGAATCCTTTCTATCAGCATTTCTGTGATATTGTCTCCTTTTATGTCCATGATAAGGCATGGCATTCCGTTGACTTGACCCCTCAGGAATTTCTTGGAGAACCGTCACTCGGAGAGAATCTCCTGACATCTTGGCTCTTCGTTCCTCTTGAGGCTTATTCCCTAATCGATAGAATACTGACTTTCTCTGAGGGAGGGATTGAAGATTTGAAAAAGTCCCCAGTCCGGTGGACTGGGGGTGTTCCTGTTGCTTCTGCTCAACTCCTCGAATCCCATTCGTTGATTCTGAGGGTTGGGTTAGAGAAGTCCCCAGTCTGGCAAGCTGGGGTGTCTCTTGACATGCTATGTCTGAGATCTTTTTAAAATCTCTCTTGATCTTGCGAATCTTAGTTCGGAAATTAGCTGGATGCATTAACCTGTATCCACTTTTATCACCTGATTCAACAGACCGTTGGATGATTTCCGAAACTTCTGTCATTTGATGACGTGTTTGCTCCAGACGAGAGGCTTGTGCAATATTCTCGCCTGCTTGATGTAGGAGCAATTCAACAACCTGTTCTCTATATACTTGATTTTGAGAGGAACTAGTTGAAGCTTGATCTCGAGCAAGATTTTGATTATGAACAAAGCCCATTGACTGTGGCCGGCCATGGGCAATAACATTGCATGAGACCATTTTCGGCGGGCTCTGCTGACCGGAAAGCACTGTGAAATGTAGTGCTCCGTGAACACCCCATCCTCTGATATGAACATTAGATGGAGCATTGGATATTAACTGACGCAATCTTCTTAGTGCGCCAAGGCATGAACGTTGAAGGGTTCTCTGTTGCTTTTCAGCCTTCGGATACCGAGAGACTGATAGAGATGCCAAATCAATCTGGCGTTGTAACCCTTCTATTATCTTAAGATGATTTTCATATTCATCGTAAGATAATACCTTCTTCTTTAATTGACAAAGAGTTTTCCATATGTTAAGACGAATATCATGGATTCCATCATCCGTCAACATCTTTGGAATGTCATACTGTGAATCAGCCAAAGGCCAAAACATGACTGGTACTTCACCTTTTGCCAGTTTTTTTCTCATGTTCAGCATTTCCTCTTTATCATTAAATGAAGATTCTTCTACCTGTTTGGACCAGAGTTGGTGTTTCCTTGTTGCTTCATCGGATTCAACAAGATTGGTAGAGGAATCACTATTCATGCTGGAAGATGAATGACCCAGGGAAGGTTCGGAGAATAACCTGAACCCCAAGCTATCTTCTGATGGAGAAAGAGTTTCACCTGCCGATAGTAAAACTTCAGACATGACTGGTTTTACGTTTGCAAGTGCCTCGAGATAGGAGGGCTTTCTCGTCACTACATTGCCTTCTGAAGAATTTTCGAGACAATGTGAATCACTACTGCGGAGAGGACTTTCGCAGCGAAGTTCATCACCATGAGGAGGACCTTCATGATGGGTTACAACAAAAGATGAGATCTCTTGCTCCTTGGTCTTCTGACCACACAGAGGGTTCCTGTGGTTCTCATCTGAAGAAGAAACTTCAAGATTGACCGAATTTTCATGAAGCAAGTCTTCATGAGGAAGTGTCTGTTGAAGACCTTCGGGATTAATGTTCCTGTTATTGTGAACTGAGGGAGTAGAATCTTGAATTCCGACAGATAAATGTCTGAGGGCTTCAAGAACTCCAGCATCGAGCAAGGCCTTGTTGCAGATTGGCCTTTGATCTCCTGACTGTGCTGGGCGGATCTTTTTCTTAGATGCCTTCTTACTCGCTTTAGAAATCACTTGATGACGAAAGTGATTGCTCTGAGCAGGTGTATGTGCCTGATCAGGAAAGATGGTCAGGTTAGGCTGACGATCATCGCTCAAATCAGGTGTATGTGCCTGACTTGGTTGTCTATATGATATGGGGGAGTAGGCCCCACAACCCTCTTGGACTGGAACAGATGTGTGTGTCTGTTCCGCAGTGAATTGTTGATGTGTCACTCCACTGCTAGGGATAGATTTATGTGTCTGTCCCTGAGATGATGCTGAAGCTGTTATGATATCCTGGCAAGCATCCAGAATATGAGCAGGAATTTGCTTCTGCTCTTTCACCATTGACAAAATATGTTTGGTGACTTCAGCCGCCGGAACAGGGATATACGTCCATTCCGGGCTTGGAGTAGGTGTATGTGCCTGCTCCTGTCCTCCTTTTCCTATCAGTGAATCCTGACAGTACTCAAGTGTGGAGGCAGAGAGTTTAGTTTGTCTCCTGTTTATCGTCGGGGCTTTCCGACTGACTTCTCCGTGCGCTACCAAACGAGACTGTTGGTAGGCTTGATTAGTATTAGCAGGTGTATGTGCCTGCTGATTACACTTCGCCAAACGCTGTTGACGAGATCCATCATATGTAGTCAGACGAGCCTGCTGACTAACTGCTGATGTATAAGCAGGTGTATGTTCCTGCCTATGGTACTCCGCCGGAATTGCCTGGCGGGATCGGCTTGATGCTGCCAGACGAGTCTGCTGGACAGCGGGATTAAAATGAACAGGTGTGTATGCCTGCTCGTTATTTGCCACCAAGTTAGGTTGGTGGACTTCTCCGGAGATGACAGGGATGACAACCTGCCTATTGTTAACCGGGTTCCGTCTCTGGCGATTCATCTTGCCTGCTCGGGTTCGAGGAACCTGAGCTGAACGCCTGGAGTCGGTACCCTCATCATGTTGAGGGCGCACTACCGCACGAGTCTGGCGGCGATTGTTGATGGGAGCCCTTGAGAAGGACTCCTGTCTTTTTGAATTAAGGTCCTGCGGGACCTGCTCATTCACTTCCTCGGAGTAAGGGAGTGAATGGAAATTGCATTCCGGGGATAACGACCCGAAACGGTTGGAGACGGTAGTCAGCACCGTCTGCTTCTTGATTGCTGGTCGCCGTTGTCCGGACGACCAGGTAGAATTGTTAACTTGGAGGGCTTGACGAGCGGCCTCCAGAGTTGGGATAGTACCGTTGCGACGGTACTCTTTAACCAGTACATTAGAAACACAGCGTTGAAGACGCTGAGTTGGTGATGTCATCCTCAGAGCGGATGACGTTCCAGCAGGAGTAGCAGCATTGGTTTTCACAGCAGTAGACCTCACAGTAGAGGTGTTCCCAACAGCAGTATTCACAGGGGTGAATTTAAGGAAAGCCATTTTTGTAGAAGATCTTGAAAAAAGAGTGCCTGTTCCATGTAACAGACATAATCAAGATGAATCCGGCCACTGCATCTTTTGGATGAGCACATGTCAATGATTGCCTTGTTGGCCCAAAGGGCCTAACAGATAAGAAGAACATCACTTTAACTTGGTTAAGGATTCACGTCGGGTTCACCATTTTTGTTTCGCGCGGAATTCGGGGATGACCTCCTGGACAGGAGATTCAAACGTTCCGATCGGTTTCTAACGGGTTTGTTCGTAGAACCGGAAACATCCAATGATTCCACATCCATTTGGACCTACTTTCCAAAGGCAGGCGCTCATTATCTTGTGGGCTAATGAGGCTTAGGAATTTGCATTGGTCGAGAGGATGGGAGGTCGGACTCATCACACCTTTTTGAGGGGAATTATTGTCTACTCCAGGACTCTCTTTATAGATTTAAGTTAAGTTCGTGAATCCTTATTACATTACCAAGTATAAAATGAGCTTTCCTTTAGTTTTAACAATCAATGATTAAATATGCAATAAATTTAGAGAATCTTTTATATGTATTCGAGGTTCTTCATCAATATAGAATCATCTATATTTGTTTAGAGATTCTTGGTCAATGGTATCCTTCAAAACATTTATATAAAAGTCTCTTGGTCATTTTGATGACCAGGCTGGTTTTAAAGCCACTCAGTGGGGCACTTGAAGTTTATCGTCATTCAGAAGGACAGAGATTATTTCAATGTTGGGATAGAACCCATAAATGGGCTACCTACGTATCCTTTGTTTTGAAAAAGGAATCAGAACCCACGTAGTTCGAGGAATGGGATATGATGTTTTATGATTGATGGCTCAAAGATGAATGTCATAATTACTTTTACACTCTAAGATCACGTGAGTCATGCTCGGTGTGAGAAACAAGAGGTATTTGTAAAATTCAGACAATTGTGCCATAAAAGATGCAATCATAAGAATTTGTTTTGGGGCTTATGTATAGATGACTGCCCAGATAGACGAAAGTTTAGGATTTACTTTTAGGGAGAAAATCCAAGAACAGGGTCCACAAAGTTATATGTGCTTCATGGAGATTTGAATACTCTAATCTTGGGGCTTACTCCTAAGGAGGATGCCCAAGTTAGGAGGGGACTTATGATTGGGTTTTATTCCTGAAAAGGAAACCCAAATCAAAGGTAATTTATGACTGGTTAAGAGAAATTTTAAGAGACTTGGGCTTACTCCTAAGAAGGATGCCCAAGATTTATGACTAGGACTTATTCCTGAGAAGAAAGCCTAGGTTAGGGGACTTGGGGCTTACTCCTGAAAAAGGAAGCCTAAGGTTATGACTGAGTCTTATTCCTGAAAAGGAGACCCAGGTTAGGGATTAAGGTTTGGGGCTTACTCCTGAGGAGGATGCCCAAGTTTGGGAACTTGATTGGGGCTTATTCTTAAGAAAGATGCCCAAGATTTATGACTAGGACTTATTCCTGAGAAGGAAGCCTAGGTTAGGGGACTTGGGGCTTACTTCTGAAAAGGAAGCCCAAGGTTATGACTGAGTCTTATTCCTGAAAAGGAGACCCAGGTTAGGATTCTCTCATTTTAAAGGATGAGGTTGAAATGAATGAACTCTCAATCTTTGATGACATAAAGATGTTTAAATCACTAGGTTTTGAGAGGTATTTCACAGAATTCCTTTCAGATAAGGATGTCAAACCAAGAAATCATGCCATAAATGGATTTGAAGAGTATCTTGAAGACTGAATCTTGAATAGGAAGGGTGAAATGGCTTAAGAGGGGTAAAAATGGGCAAGGTGGGCACCCAGAAAGATAGGGGCGCGCAAGTATAAAAAGTCGCGCAAGTCCTGCGGCGGCGCGCAAGTTTTGGTCGCGCAAGTATACTTGCGCGACATGAGGGATACTTGCGCGATTTTCAACCAGAGTTGAAATACTTGAGCGATTCTTTATTTAAACCCTTTATAATCCTCTTGAGGTTCTTCCAGAGAGGGGACGCGCAAGTTATATTGAAGGAATTAAGTCGGCGCGCAAGTGTTTGATAAGTTTCAACACTTGGCCTTCCTTCTTCCCTTTAGATCTTCCATTCTAGGTAAGAAATTACCTTAGAAGTGTTCTGGAAGCTTTGAGAAGAGACTTGGGCATCGGGAGCTTTGATCCGAGTTTCTGGAAAGAGATCCTCCCGAATGGGGGGCCCACAGGGTCTATTTATAGGCAAAAGAAGACCCCGGGCGGTTACTGGGCGGTTACCAGATCTGTCGCGCAAGTCCCTTGCACGACCATGAGGGGTCGCGCAAGTGTTGAGGCGGCGCGCAAGTGTACTTGCGCGACCAAGAGGGAACTTGCGCGACCTATGGGCAATGTTCTCCTTTTTCATCCCTTTGTCGATTTTTGATGTTTCTTCAAAGGATTAATCACTTTGAGCTCAGATATTCCCTTTTCCGAACTTTAGATTCCGTGACGAAAGGAGCGTCAACAATATCCCATTGGATAGGTGAATCTGACGAAATTTTTAAGGAAATGAAGAGTAGTTTGGTCAGTGTACCTATTCTCACAATACCCGGAAATGGAAAATGTAATGTGATTTTTATTGATTCATTAAATAAAGGGATGGAATGTGTTCTCAAGAAAAATGATATTTTGATAGCTTATGCCTTACACCAATTGAGAATTCTGTAGTGACTCGGGTTTTTGGCCCTGTCAGACTTCGGAATATTTCTACGAATAATTCCAGAGCTAGGCGCGAAGACGGCGTGCGATTCCAAGGCCCGGTGTGCCCGAAATTAATTTTATAAAAATATTAAGTATTTTTATACTATGCACGTGGCGGGGGTGTGATATCTCCTAAACAGTAGCTCAGAACGGGAATCTGAGGGCACAGTTGCTTCCGGAACGTGCCGTTTACCCTAGGCGGTGTGTAAACTTTCTAGGCGCGGGCCTGCGGTGAGAAAAGCCACCAGGGGCGTTTCCGTAAATAAGTGGCAAAGTTAGTGTGCAAACGTCGGCTCAAATAACTTATGAACGGAGTCTCGGATGGAAAATATGAGTCCACTGTTGCGTTCAGAACGGCGCGTTTACCCTAGGGGTGACCTTACTCTTGTTCTCATCAGGCGTCGGGTCCGAGGCGGGTTTGGCGCCGGCGGGCCGCTGATATAAATATCAGCCCCTCCCCCGTTATCGTTCCTCTCGGCGTTTTTCGCCGTTTTTCACCGCCACTCCGCCGAATCGAGCAAACGAAGCGCCCACGAGCTCGGAATTCGACGGCGGACGTTCCAGGAGCGCGCAGCGGAAGCTCTGGAGCACGGATCTGAGGCAGAACATCGGCGTTTCACCCACGAGGTAGGCAGATTTGAGTTTTAACCCCCAATCTCGTTTTTGCCGCGTTTTTCTGTAAATTGAAGCCGTTGTAGTATAGATCGGGTCCCGAGGGTCGTGTAGACGCCTCCAGATCACAAAACGGACCACCGGGGTGCCCCCGGAGGTCCGCGGAAGTTCCGCCGGTGTGGCGGAGGCCGCCGGCCAGGGCGGGGCGGCAGCGGCGGCCGGTCCAGGCCGGCCGGACCGGCCGGCCCAGGCTGGTCCGACCACTTTTCTCATACGGGGGTCTTTAAACCCCCGTATCTTGCGAACTGGGAGCCGGATTCACGCTCCGTTTGCGGCAACGTGACCCTGACGACGAGGCAAACCCTCCGGTGTGGGTTCGAGGGTTTAAGGGTTCGGGATCGTGGCCCGGGAGTTAGAAACGTCGTATAAAATAATATTATTTTATTATTTTACGACTTCGGGTCGTTGTAACTTCTACCCGGAGCGTCCGATTGACGTGACTTCAGTGGCGATGTGACCCTGATGGTACGACGGACTTTTTGAGATGTTTTCTGGGTGTTGGGACTGTGAATGGGGTGCGGGCCCCACGAGGCCGGTTTTTGGCGTTGCGGAGAAACGCAGCTTTTGCACCAGGAGTCTGATTTTGGCGGATAAATAGTCGATCCTGTGTGTTCTTCCGAGAGGAACACAATGGTGTGTTCCGTTCGATGAGTTTCGAAATCCAGGCGTGGGCCCCACCCGAGCTGGCCTTCGGTGAATAGTACCTTTTTCACCGGGTGTCCGTTTTGGACGAGCGAGTAGTCGATTCCGCTTGTTTTTCTGAGGGGATCGTCATGGTATGGTCTGCTCGATGAGTTTTGGGGTCATTGTGTGGGACCCACATGAGCTAGCTACGGTGAATAGTTCCTTTTCACCGGTGCTCCGTTTCGGGCGAGTAAACAGCCTATCCTATGTGTTTTTTCGCGTGGAACGCGATGGTGGCCTCGGTTTTTGACTAGGAGGTGCGCAGTGTGGCGTTGTGGCGGGTCGCTCAGGTTAGCGATGTTTGGACCAGCAGTGGTTGAGGGTTCTCCCTTGGTTCGTTCCTACGAGGGTTCGTGTGGCATCACAACCTTCGTATGGGTTTGTGATCCTCTCGATGGGATGTTTAAACTGTTAGAGTTGTGGTATCCCTCTGGTGGGCCCAGAGTGGATCCTCTAGCATCTTTACCTAGATCGGGTTCTTAATATCGTTGTGACCGCTTATTTACGGGCGGCGATCCCCTATCTAGCAGGTTAACCCCGTAGGGTTTGTGGCATCATCAGAAATATGATCCCCTACGTGGTGGGCCATGCTCAGTAGGGTTGTGGAATCATCGGGTATACGATCCCCTACTCAGCATGTGGTTTATAGTAGGGTTACAGTATTGTTGGTTATGTGATCCCCTACTCAGCGCATGGTTTCGATAGGGTTGCGACATCATCGGTTCGATCCCCTACATCGTGAGTTATTCCGGACAGGGTTCCGGTATTTTCGTGACCATCTTTATATGGACGATGATCCTCTATCTGAGTGTGGAGCTTCTGTCGAGCGCCAGATCGGGTTGTGGTATCCCCCAGTGGATCCTGGGTGTGATCCCAAATCTGTGAGAACTACGTATGCCAGATCGGGTCGTTGTATCCCCCAGCGGACCCTGGGAGTGATCCCCTATCTGTGAGCTACATATATCGGAGTGGGTCTTGGTATCCCCTAGCGGACCCCAGCGGCGATCCCCTATCCGAGGAGTTTGGTGGTTTTGTTGTTTCAGCGATGTTTCCACAGTGATGTTATCCGATGAGCGTGGTCTCTCAGGTGAGCGTCTAAGATGTTTGTTTGGGACCCGATGGAGTGTATCTCTCGGATGAGTGTCATATGGTATGCCAGTGTTCGTGTGGTGTACACTCCTGGTTGTGGACAGTTGCTGGTGATGAGGTCGGTACCTCTTGTGGCTTTGTGGCGTGAGCTGTGTATATCTGGATTGTTCAAGGTGTATGTATGGGCATACACCTGAGCTGAGCTGAGATGACTAGTTGTGTTTTTCCGAGGATGGTCATGAGATGGAGTTTCTCTCTCGTCTGGGTTTCCTCTGGCTAGGTTGAGCGGACTGTTGCCTTTCAGTTGCTCCCTTGGGTTTTGGGTTTTTTGGGTGCCTACTGAGTATGTTTATACTCACCCATGCACGGGCTTTTCCCGCACATGTTTGTGTCTTGTGCAGACCATAGGCCTTCCGACGGAGTTCCAGGAGGACCCGGAGCAGGCGGAGCTTAGTGAGCATGTTGACCGGGGTGTTTACCGGAGCTGTGCTGAGGGAGCTTTCCGGAGGGTGTTTGTGGTAGCGTTCCCCTCGTCAGAGCAGGTTGGACGCACTTTGTAGTTTTCTTTTGGTGGGCCCTATTTTGCCCATGTACTTTTGTTGTTGTTCTCTGGTTGTGGGATAGTGTATGCATGCATTTACTTTCCAGTTTTTATATCTCTGCATTGTTGCATAGAGGTGTTTATGGGTGCGTGTGTACAGGTACCTTAGGCTAATGCCTCCCATGTGTGTGATAGCCTACTCGGCGCTGGTCGCCAGCCCCTAGCCATTTGGAGGCGGGCTTGGGGAGTCGCGGCTCGAGCCCCGTTGGGTCGGGTCGTGACAAATTCATTATAAAATTTACCTGACTCGTGATTTAGAGTTTGCTACAGTAGTCTTTTCATTAAAGATATATACTGATTATCAATATTAAGAATGGCATGAAATATATACTGATTATAAAAGTTTAAAACATTTCTTCACCCAAAAGAGAAGAATATTATCATTATTATATGGTTGGATTTGATTAATGATTATGACTACTCAAAACATTACCACTATGAGATAGAAAAATGGTGGACAATTCATTGATTCTAAATGATCATGTTAGCTTATCTATGATGAGGATCATAAAATATCCAAAATATATGTATTTTTTAAGAAAGTAACATTATATCTTGAATAAAGGGAAGACATACTATCTTTATCAAAAGAGTTTTCTGCAATCTATTTATGCAAAGATTAAATACGTACAGATTGAGGATGCAATGTGTTAAAAGAAGGGGGGAAATGTTCCTGAGTTCAAACTTGATTATGATAGAATGACAAGGTTCCAGAAATAAGTATGTGTTCCATTAATAGAATTCATGAATAAGGAACTATAATAAGAGGATCATAGTTCATCATTATATATTCATCCGAGAAGTAAAATGATGTATATATATATTAAAGGGTATTTTTTGTGGGATAACATGAATAGAATTATTGAATAGTATATATCTTGGTGTTCAATATGAAAAATACCTAAGACTAAGAGACACATTTATAAATGGATATTACAACCATTACCCATACAAAAATTAAAATGGGAAAAAATATCTATGGTTTTCATCATCAGACTCCCCAAAGCATCTGATGGCCATAATGCAATTTGGGTTGCCGTCGATTGGTATATGAAGTAAGCATGCAAAATTTCTATAAAAAAAATTACATGGATGAAACATTTTCTAGGATATATATTAATGATTCTATATTTATACATAGAGTACCATATAGTATTGTATTTCATAGAGACCTGAGGTATACGTTGATGTTTTGGAGAGGCATTCCACATGCAGTATATATCATGTTTTTTAGTAATTATTATCAACTATAAAAAATGGGTAGTATGAGAGGTCTATTCAAACCATGGAGGATATTTTATGATATTTTTCTGGTGATTTAAAATTTGTTTGGGATCAGTACCTTCCTCTATTAATTTTTTCTTAAAACAATATCCTTAAAACAAGAATTTATATGCCTCCATATGAATACCACTATGGATATAAGTGTATAACTATGATATGTTGAGATGATGTTGGATAAAGAGTTAAATTGAGACATAAATTAGATAGGGAAATGGAAAACAAGGGTAGATCTATTTAGCAACACATCAAGTAATCTTAGAGTCTATATAAGTGAAAAATTATGAATCATCGATGATATCCATAATTTGATGTTGGTTAGATGGTATTCCTATAAACATCTCCAAGGAAAAATGTTATGATATTTTGAATAGAGCTAAAACAAATAAATATATATATTGGTACTTTCGTGATTCTAAATTGATTTGGTACCATTTCATACCACTTGGAACTCCAACCAAACATCCCTCGAGTTCATGTTTTTTCCTTTTATCGCTCATAAGAATATAGATAACTCATCCTTCAAAAGCAATGACTTTAGAGTTTGTACCACCAATTCCTAAAATTTTCTATGAATATTATAAATTATAAATCATGGATTATAGAGATAATGTTCTATAAAATAAGAAAACTCACCTGGTTAATGTGTATTGGAGGAACCAAACATTTGATGATGATTCATGGTAACTTGATGATGTCACAAATAAAAGATAAATTAATATTCATATATCATTATTATATAATTTTGAGGGATAAATTCATTTTAATAGGTCTAGGATTTAACACACTATGATTTTTTGTTTACATCATTTGAAATTAGTTTGAGTAATTTGATAACTTCTTGTACATACATCCTTGAGTCTATATGAACCGTGATATAGAATACTATTATAAAACATCCATTATATTAGTAGGTATTAATAGAGATAAACTTGTTTTAAAAATAATTTATAGAGGTTTTAAAAATTAAAAATCAATTTATTAATTCATATTAAATAAGTTCTCAATTTTCATTAATGTTATTTACTATTTCAAAAATATATTTTCTTAAAAAATGTGTTTTATTTCATTTTTCATTTAATTATTAAAAAAAAATTTCTAAAATTTATACAAATTTTCTTTTTTAAATGAATATCATTTTAGAAATCATTATTTTAATTTTAACATAGGGTTATGTTTTATGATTTTCTAAAAAGATTCCTTTTTTCTATGAATGGTGAGAATCCATATTTATGTAAAAACTATAAATTTTTTAATTAAAAAGTACCATTATCATTTGAATTTTATCATAAAGTAACATAAAGAATCCATTAATTAGATATAATTTAATTATATATATATAATATTCATCATTATTCTTTCTTTCCACATAAGTTAATTTTTAGGCTTAAAGGACATAAATCTAAATACTGTTTTATGAACACAATGAGTTATTATCATAATAAATTGAATTAATACATATTAAATAATTATTTTATGGGAATTTATATATTATAAATATAATAATAATATTATTATCTATTTTATTATTTTTATAAATAAATTATAATAATTAAATTTTGTTTTATGCTTAAAAAATAATTTTTCTTCAACGTCTTTTCATTACTAATTAAATGCTAATATAAATTAAAATATTACACCTATTGAAATTAAATATTTTAACATGAATTACATGTTTCTTATCATCAAAATTAATATAATAAAAAATGAAAAACAATTTTTTTTCATAGAGATTTGTTGAAACATTTTTTTTTGATATCATGGTTATGTTTAAAAAAAGTTTACCTGAGGTTAAACCATGATATAACGGTTTTATTTCAACCTAGACATGCATAATTATTATTTTCAAAACAATATTTAGACCATATATTATCCTAATTTCAAATAACTATCCCTTTTTTCCACTTTCAAATAAATTTTACCTTTTATGATTGATTTATTTTAAGAAATTTCATGTATGTCCCTCTCCTTACATATAAATGGGAATTTATTCTCCTCCATTATTAAGATATTTTACCATTATATATCACTAATATCTACCATATAACATATCATAATCCTTAAATTAATCCTATGTCATGTTTTTTTCTCTTAAGACCAATGCTTCTAAGCTTAATATGTATGCTAATGTTGGCCTCTCAAAGAAGAGGTAAAAATCTTAATCAAACTCATTCAATATTAATTATTCATACACCTCTTATAAACATGTTTTATATATAATAAGATGTTAAACTTAGTATCACAAATATATAATGATATTTTGTTATAATTATGGAACAAACATTTACCACCTCTTCTGAATCAAATTTATATTAATGATTCATTCATGCATATGTGTGTACTGCCACCTTCACATAGAGATACGATACATTTTTGATCACCATAATTCATGATTTTTTATTATAATGTATTTTATTTTTATAGAATATAATTTTTTCATAAAAATTATACTATAGTGGTGAATTAATATTTACCATTCTTTTATTACATTAATAAAAAAAGGAAACATCACTCATGCATATGTACTATCTACTGTCTCAACATAGTGATGTGATTCATTTTTCATAACCTATTTAAAATAATAGTTAAAAATAGGTATATAATTATAATATATAAAATTTATCACCATGGACATTACAGATACCAGGAAACCATGATCGAAGTATATCAACCATAATTGTTGAACCAAAACATACAAGAAAAATAAAAGTATTTTAGTCAATAAAGGATGATGATAATGAATGATTATTAAAGAAAGATTGATAAGATATCATAATTAAAATTATTATGGTACTAAAGTTATGATAAATATTTATCATAAATTTAAATTAATTATACATTTATTTATTGTTCTTATGAAAGAATATATTCTCAACGTAAGGGTTTGACGTTACAATCTCATTTCTATTGTGACTATTTATATATAAATTAACAATAATTAAATTATATGATATATATCCAAAAATATTTTTTCTTTTATTATACTTTGCTTATTATTAAATATTAGATTATTTCATTTCATTTTTCTTCTCTTTATGTACTCATGGAACTGAATAATATTTTTAATGAAAACCAACCCTCCTTTTCTCTTTAGTTAACAATATTTAACTTCTATGTCCATATATTGTTTATAATGTTTTTCAATATTATTTTCAAGAATTTATTTACCACTTCCTATGATTTTAAAAACTAATTTTTACCCATTAAATAATTTCTCTAAAGTTATAATTATGGAATATTCCTAATGTGTTTGGAATGAGATAATATTTTACTTTTCACCAAAAATGTGAAAGGATTTTTTTATCATATACACCACATGAATAATTATCACGGATATCATTTTTGATATTTTAAATTAATAATCCTTCATAATTTTCTTTTATTTATTTGAAAATAATTTTTTTTCACTAATATTTTAAAAAAATTATGATTTAAATAATATATTTCAAAATGAATATGGTATTTTCCTCAAGAAAATTTAAAGTGATATTTTTATGGTATTTTTCAATTATCAAAAAATCCGTTGATGTTCATTATTATTTTTCAAGGATATAATCTAATGTAATAATATTTGTTCTTTTTTCTAGATTATATATTATTATGATGAAGAAATGTTTATGTAACACATTTTCTTTCCATGGGTTAAGATTTTATGCAATGATAAATGTTTTCATGAACATGTGGCATACATATGAATGGATTATTATTATATGATGGGTTTTTGCATTATATACTATGGATGGGTGGTACTTTATAAACCATGGATCAGTGGCACATAAATACCCCTCCAATGAATTTGTTAATGAGGGATGCATTACGAAACTCATAGGAGATGATGGATATAATAATATCCTATGTGATGAAATATTTGTCTAGAGGTAAGTTACTCCTATGAGATTGGTGGAAATGTGTATGTATGCATTTTTATTGTTGGAATTTTTCTACAATGATAGTATTGGAAGTGGACCATTACTAAGTAATATATGTTTTATTTTAATTTGAATTCCACAAACATATGTATTATGATTATGATATGTTCTCTTGGATCATTATTGATTATTTATGATTCAAAACTCTAATATCTTATTCCTTCTGATTAAAAAAATTCATATTCCATGATTCATGATTATAGAAAATTAACTGATTGTGTATTATTATTTTAAGATCTCATCATGTTGCCATACCCTTATACTTATCTTCTACTCACCTATGATCTTTGATTTATATATCTATGTTTATATTTACTGAGAATATGGTCTCACCCATTCCTATGATTCCCTTTCTTATGTTACGAAGAATAATTTTTTATATGATATATATTACATTGGATGAAATTGTGTATAATGTAATTAAAAATACTGTGTAATTTTTATGTATCAACATTTATGTATCCAAGTTTCCAAAGAAACTAAACCATTATGTTTATGGTGTAGATAATAATGATATTTAGTGAATATTCATCAATTAATAAATAATGTTTATGTATGAATGTTTGAGGTTTCTATAACCCCAATCGAATAACTTGATCCCTTACTCTCCCCCTTACATCGCATATAGATGGCAGACCCCACTCATAAGAACTTTTTCAATAATTGACCACCCTATAGTGATTTGAAGTGAAATTTCAAGTGGAAATAATTCTATGTTAGTATCATTATGCTTCTATATAACAAGACAATAATTTTTTGATATATTTACTTTTAAATAAATTCAAACTCTTTTATATCTTTCTGAATAAGTAAACATGATTATAAATGTACCATAATATAGTATATCGGTATTACATAGCAGTTATATGTTTGAATATGAATAATAAGAAATAAATAATTAATAATATATGGTTTACTCAAATATTAAATAATCATATTTTTTATCATTTCATTATAAATGAAAATAAAAATCTTTTGAAAATAAAATAGGAATGTTTTCAAAAAATATATATTTTTATTAATGGTGGTTTCATAGATCTTAGAACACATATTTCAAAATTAATAGTAACTAATATTATAAAATTTAATCTAAAAAATAATACCCATTTTTTAATATACATTTCAAAATTATCTTTGGGGGAATTTTTAGAATTTTCTGAAGAGATTGATTTTATGATGAAGACTGAAAAATACAGATTTTCAATGAAATATTGCTTCTAATTTAAATTATTTAAGTTGTTAAATTACATTTTTGGATGGTTTAAGAGTAAAATATGTTCAATAATAATAATATATTTTAACTAATTTAGTTTATTTTAATCAATTTCATATTTAATTATGATTTAAAAACATTTTATGCATTTGAACGTTTTTCTGTGGAAAACCATTTCATTCGACGTGTCAACAGGTTTAATTATAAATTGTATTATTCTAATTAAATGAATTAAATTTTGAAAAATATAATCCATATTTTGAATAAATTATTTGAATTATATAACATGGGTAATTTTGTTTTTAACCATAATTTATTGTAAAAAATATAATAATTTAATATCATGGTTAACTTGAAAGTGGATTTACTGTAGAATAAACTAAGAATATAAGGTTTAAAAATGACATCAAATTTATTAAAAACCAATTTTATAGATATATATAGAAATTATAACATATAAGGATCTATTATTACACATTTTTTTGGATTTACATTTGATAAAAATTTTGGTATATCTTTATGATTTGAAAATTCCATATATGCCACCTCCCCGATATATAAAATGACACCCACTCTTATCTATTCTTAACACATCCAAAAACCATTTTCCAACTAAAAATTACCCAAATACCTTCCATTATCCTCTCCCGATAGCCTAGTTTACTTTCTTTTATCATAAATCCAACCCAGTAAGGCATTTGATGCGAACCTAATTTTGTCGTCTAAAGAAGAGGAAATGTTCTTTAATGGTATTTTTTGTTTTATTTGTTCTTATAAAACATTAAAATATTATTATATCCTGATAATATAATAATAACTATATCAAAAATATAATAATTTTTTATTATTGCAATATAATAACTTATATAAAATGCCAGTTAAATCAAATGAAAAATGTAATAGCTGATCATATGTACACCAGACTACAGCTTCGCCAACCGGTGAAATAGATTTTCAATCGCCACCCATAATGGATGGATATAATGATGTATTTAACATATTTAAATGATATTTATTACACAATTATACTTATTTAATAATGAAATAACATATACCTTCTTAATTTTTATTCCATGTTGGGATACGATAACGTCACTCGTGTGTATAGAAGATTACAACCTCGTGATGTGATGTTATTCAAATTTTACCTTATAATTAACATGGAAGGTATAAATGAAAAAAATAATGAATATATTTAATGTTTATAACCAAAAAATACAAATGTGAATATAGTATAACATTTTACATCTTACCTTCCAATCCATTGGAAATCAATAACGTTGTTCTTGCGTACTTAAGGACTACCGCCTCCACAATGCGATGTGAAATGTGTTTCATTTAATTTTTACATGGATGGTAAAAAAGATTTATTTAATTAATATACATTACAGATGTATAATAACAATTATTCATTAAAGGTTAATGAATATTTACTTTCCATTCATTCTATCATTCATGAAAATGCATTCATTGCGCATGCATACGTATGGCCTACCATCTCTAGGAACGATGTAATTTATTTTATATCTTGATATTTTATAGATTATTATAAATTAATATATAATAGATTTATATTATATTTATACCATTTATTATATTATATAGATGATTTAACTATGGTTAGTGTTAAATTACTAAAATTATAGAACCAAAACAAATATGAAAAATGAAGCAATTATCACCTGAAACAATTATTTTAACAATGAATTATTAATAAATGGGTCATAAAAGAATACAAGTAAATAATATATTGTGTGAAATATACGAGCATGATTATATTATATATTTATACTATATATAAAATTATTTTATAGTAGGTATTTACATGTACAAATGTAATCAGATTTGAGGTAGGGGTTTTCTCATTTCACTTTTACTTTTGTGATAGATATTCCATATTCACCACTCTGTTATTTTGTATGTTGTATATAGTAACCCTTAGATATAATATATAAAGAATAACCATAAACTCAAGGTATTTAAATTTTAAATAGTGTTAATTTATTTCATGGGTATTATGATAGAAATGATACCAAAGTGGATAGATTTTTTATACAATATCATAATTTATCAGGATTGTTTATGAATACTTTTAAGATGATGAAATCATATGATATATAACTCAATAACTTATTAATTTTCTTCCCCTCTAGTAATTCATGATATTTTCATGAAATAAAACCATTTTCACTCTTTAGTACTTAAGTTGATTAACATTTTTTTGAAAATCCAATATAATATATCTATTCGGTCAAAAATCCTTATTCTTTTCCATGTGAATGTTTTCTAAAAATGATTTCTATAATGTTTTAAAATTATCTAAATAATTATTAATGACATTTTACCCATTATTTTATTTTTACAATATATTTAAATTTAGTATACCTATCATTTTCTAAAAAACTTAATTTTTAAATTTTTACAAAAAATGTGAGAGAAATATTTATTTTGACATTCTCCACATGTACAAAATTTTCCACCATAAAGAACAATAATTTCTATAAATAGTCCTTTATAAGTTTCAATGTTATTTTCAGAGAAAATAATTCTCCTAATATTCATGAAATTTATAGTTTTAAAATATTATTTTCAAGGTTAAAATAATATTTTTCCTCAAGAATGTTTGGATTGATTTTATGGTATTATTATTAATAGATGACAAAAACCATAATTTTAATTTTCATTAATTCAGAATATGAATTAATGATACCATAAATATTATTTATTTGGAATAAATATGATTTTTTTGACTAGGGTTGTGCAATTTTGATACCATTCTCCAAATTATTCTAATTTTCTTTTAAATATGTTTAGAATTTGGTTTAACTATTAACATTTTATATATTAGTTTCTCAATAAAAATGTTTACATTGATTATGTTTCACCCCTCAAATGAGGAATTAATTGGACTTATTAAGTCATGGTATGGGACCACTATATCCCATTTTTTCATTTGAAGGTCCCATGAGACAAACTGGATTGGGGTTTTTCTTGATTCCTTAATAATTTTTATAAGATTATTGACCCCAAGGCCTTAATAGTATGGTTATAATGTATGAAATTATGCATTAAACCATTATAAAATTAGTTATTTATGTCCCATGTGATTATTCAATTATAAATAATATCCATGGTTGTGTTTCAAGAACATGTTATTATTTATATGGAATTATATCATCAACATTTATTATAAATGATCATGTTATTTATTAAATGGAAAGTTTATCTGTTATTTAAATTTTTATATTGATTATAGATTATTTATTCATTATATCATTCATTGTACACATACCCTTACTGAGAAATTCATCGCACCCCTATATTATGATACTTTACCTATGATTCTAAGATGTGTGTTGTGATTGACATGAAAGGGTTTTCTAGAGGAAAAAGTGATTCACTTGAAGAGAATAATCTATTGTATTTTATGTTTTCAATCACAATGTGAGATTCAAGTATGTATCTAGTTTACCAATACTAGTAAACTATTCGGTTCCATGGGATATGAAGTCTTAAATCTAAAAATATTATAACACTAAACCCACAAACTCTAGGATACATGTGTTGGGGTCTTTATAAATAGCATTAGAGGAAATTTCATAGAAACCATGGGAACTCAAATTTGGATAACATAGATTTTGAAACATAACTATATGATAGAAATTGATTACATGTATAGATGGACATCATAATTTTTTTTGTAATGTAGCAGATGTGTGGTTTTTCCTATAAGTACATCCATTTATGGATATTATAAAGAGACATGGTTCTTGAAAAGATGTACCTAGCGGAAATAACCCCAAAAAAGGCACATCAGGCTTGACTCTATCATTAAATGGAATAGAACAATGGACATTTCTATGCACCTATTTTGAGACTATTGATGGATATTCTTGGGTTAATTTACCTTTTCATTAAAAAAAATTATTATGAATATGGAAATGTTTTTATTATCGGAAAACTTCCCATATATACCATGTTTATGATTATGTAATTATCTATGTATAAAATTTTCAGTTTATGTTATGTATTTTACTAGACATGGGATTATATATTATGCTTCATAATATTATGATCTGATATAGTGTATGACATTTTTTATGAAATAGTTCCTAGTATAAAAAATTAGAATATTATCAATGCACATTATCCAGGTATGCATTTCACTCCTCGTAAAGATAATGAATATGGAGCTTGATCTATATCTAGAATTGATCAAATTATATCCACATTGCGGAAGCTTGAATAAGTTATAAATAATTACCTTTTTCTTATGAAGCATACTTCTCATCCCTAGCAAGGTGTAACAATGTTAGACTATATCACGTCTTAGTAACCTTAATCATTCAATTGGAATAAAAATTCATTTTTATCTAAGAAATGGATAAAATCCACAAAGAATATATTTTTTTCTCTAGGTAGTAATGAATTTGATAAGGTTTTCATGGAAGGTTATAATTTCCCAAAAGATTCATATCAGTGGTGGTTGACTATTAAAAACACTAACCATTAATAAGAAACAACTAGTAGGACTATAAGTATTTTAAGGTACTCTTCATTGAAAAATATTTCCCTCATGAGAAATGTGTGGATATGGATAGAAAAATCATTATTTGGATTAAAATAGAAGAGGAAAATGTTTTTATGTATGAATCCAACATTATAAGGTTATTAAGGCATGCTATAGATTACACATGTAATCTAAAGAGAATGAATCGCCATTTATTTATTTGTATTAAAACAATATTTTGAAGAAAATTAGTCTCACAAATTTTACCATAATACAAGGGCATAATATCTTATTTTATAAATAAAAAGAAATATTTTTTTAAAGTCTTATGTATTTGATTTAAATAAATATAAGAAAATGGAAACCAATTATAGTAGAAAATTAAATATGGAAAAAGGGAAGAAGGGAAGGGTAGAATTTTCCATATTGTAATTAATGTGGGAACAAAAATAATATAACATGTTTTTTGGGAATGGGAGTATTTGAAAAATGTGGAGAGAATTTCCACCTGGATAGTGATTTTAAGGGTAACAAAGAGGCTTCCAATGTATAATGATTCAACTATAAAGAGATGGATCACTATATAAATGACTCTCTTAGGTTTCATGTGAACTTTCCCTAGAAACAGATAAGGGGTAATTCCCAATAATATGCATACACAATAGTTGATATTAAAATTATTAATGTTATTGGGGAAGTTAATTTAATAATATAATTAAATTTAGATAAGGATTTATTTTATTCTATATATTTTTTCTCCTTTATATCTTAAAGTATTTCCATGAAAATTTTATATTTCACTAGGACATTAATAAGGTAGTTATCAGTCAGAAATGCAAGTGGAAGTCTCATTATAATAAGCATGTTTTAGTTAGTTTCCATTATGGCATGTAAATGTTCCTCATTTAATGACATCATTATTATACAAATGGTTTATTTTGATATAATCTTTGGTATGGATTGACATAGAAAATATGGTGAATATTTTTAATTCATTGATAAATAAGTTATAAATAATAATGATGATTCAGAAATGTTTAACTATATAGGGTATACTTCAAATATAAGCCATGTAAATATCTATCCACAGTAACTATTCTGAATGAGAGTCTTATGGAAGAAGGATAGAAATATTATATGGATGTAAATGGTAATCTTAAAAGCGAGGATTTAACTATAAGGACAAAATACATTAAAAAATTTCCTGTGGAATTTCCATGAAATCCAATAAAGTGTAAAGTTTATTTATATATTTATTTAATACCTAATTTAAGGACAATATCAATGAATCCCCATAGAACTTCCACTATGGAATTAGTTGAGTTTAAGACAAATTTTTTTGAGTTGTGTGACTAAGGGTTTATACAGCCTACTATTTAACCTTCGTGAGATATAGTTCTGTTCATTAATATGAATGATGGATCTATAAGGTTATTCATTGATTATTGGGAAACCAATTCTATTATGATAATTAACAAGTACACAATACATCGTATTTATAAAAACAATTATTAACTTAATAGAGGTAAATATTTTTCAATGATTAATATATATTTTGGGTTCCGTCAATTATGATAAAATATTAAAGTTGTTCCAAATACAATATTTCAAATGAGGAATGTATAGTACTAGTTTAGAGTAATTCCATTTATAATGAATAATCTATACTATTTCTTTATAGATCTAATAAATAAAGTATTCAAAGATTAACATGATACAATTTTTTATGTATTTATTCAGTATATATTGGTGTAACATAATATTCATGATGATCCGAATAATCACATGAGGATCATTCCAGATACTCTTAGAAGAAAAGTGTTATATGTTAAATTTAGTAACTTTGAATTATTGATTCAAAAAATTTCTTTTAATTGACTTATTGTCTCCAAGGATGGAATATTATTTGATCCATTGATGATAGTGGAAGTACAACAATATCATACACCAATGAACATAAATGAGGTCTGTAGATTCATTGGTTTGGTAGGTTACTATCCATGATTTGATAAAAAATTCATGATTAGATAACTTGTTTACCAGGAATACTCAAAAAGGATTTAAGATCATATGGAAAAAGGAATGTGAATAATGTTTTGTATAATTGAAATGATATTGGTGAATGTAAACATTTTGACACTAGTATTTGGAAACAATGGGTTTATAATATATATTGATGAATCGAAGGAGGGATTTGGTCATGTCCTGATGTATAATGATAATGTTATTGTGTATGCATCAGGGTAGTTAAATATTCATGACCAAAACTATAATACACCAGATCTCGATTTGGAAGCTAAAATATTATATTTGAAGATATATAGAAATTATCTCCAGGGATAATGTGTGATATATATACACACACACAGATATATATATATATATATATATATATATATATTAGTTTTTAGATATTGAAATACATCTTTTCACTGAATGAACTCTGCATGGGGTAACAAAGATGGATTGAGCTATACAATGACTATGATATCTAAATATACTACCACATAGGGATGGTAAATAATGTATTTTATGATTGGATATGAAAATATCATGGAGTTCTAGCTAAAATGTTCAATGAAAATGGTGTTATGTTCATGTATTTATTAAATAAACATAAAGGAATATTTAATTAAGGGGACACATCAATCCTATAAAAAATTGTTTCTAAACCATATTTTATGGGAAATATTAAAATTTCTAATCTTGATTATGATAATATTCATAAGAAAAGTAAATCCACGAATGGTCCAAAAAATGGCATATTTTGTTCTGTGAAGATAACATTCTAAAATTTGTAAAGAGACTATGTGTTGCATCTGTACATGATATAAATGGAAAATTATTGGTTGATTCTCATAGATCTAATTTATCTATACACCATACTATGAACATATTTTATAATGATTCGAATTATCAATTTTTGTGGAATAACATGAAATGGAAAATTTCTCATTATGTCATAATGTGTTTTCTTTTCCAACTAGCGAAGGCTGAGAGACAACACCCTAAATTAGTCATGAAACCTATACCAACACCTAAATGGATATGGGATAAAATTATTATGGATTTTATCAATAGAATACCATTGAATTGTAGAAATAATAATGCAATATATATTATTGGGGATCACCTAACCAAATTTTCATATTTCATCTCTATAAGAGAATGTTATTCTCTAGAGTGCCTTTCACATATCTATTTTAGTGAAGTTAGAAGAATTTATGAAACCCCTATTTTAGTTTTTTTATCATGATCCACATTTTACATCAATGTTTTGGAAAGGTCTCTAGAAGGATCATTATATTGAGCATCCTTTGAGAACTACTTATTATCCTCAAACTGATGGATAATCTGAAAAGAACGATTAAAATATTATAAGACATGTTGTGGCCATTATCTCTACAATTTCAATGTATTTGTGGTCATTATTTAACTTTATCTTAGTTCTCCTATAATAATTTCTTCTATTCATGTATTCAAATAGTTTCATATAATGAATTATACAATAAAAGTGGTCTTACACCAATATGTTGTGATGAATTTCATGAAAGGAATCTTGTAGGACATGTATATATAGATATGAAAATCACAAAAATATGTACTATTAAAACCCCAATAAAAGTATATCAATATAGGTAAAATATCTATGATGATAACCAGAGGAATGACTTGGAATTTTATGTGAGATATCCTTTTTATTTGGAGTATCTCCAATTAAGGGTGTTATAAGTTTTGGAAAGAAAGGGAAATTGAGCACAATGTATATTATAACATTTCAAATCCTATAATGAATTGTTGCATTGGCCTACCATTTTCCAATGTCACCAAGTCTCTCTATATTATGTGACATGTTTCATATATCCAAGTTAAAGAAGTACATGCTAGATCTAATGCATGTAGTCAACTATGAAGAATTATAATTGGAACATGACCCATTATAATGTGAATATCTAATCATCTATTTTGACCCTATGTAATAAGGGTTTAGGAATATAATAAATTATCAGGTAATTGTAATTTAGAGAAATCATAATATAGAAGAGGTTATGTGGGAACCCAAAGAGATTATAATGAAGAACAACCCAAATCTCTTCATGATGTGATATTATAGAAAATTTAAGAATGATTTTTTTGGAGATCAATGTAACACCCAATGATTTTATGATATATTAACTTTTAAATAACTTCAATATTTTTGATATCTTTCAAAACAAACAACCCCGAATATAAATTAACTATGATATAGTATAATATTATAACAACATCATCAAATTGGTAGGTATGAATAGTATAAAATAAATTATGAAAATTATATGGTTTATAAATTTTAAAAATAAACCAATTTTTGATCAATTTATTATAAATAAAAATAAAATACATTGAAAAGAAAAAAAATTATTTCAAAAAATCTATATTTTTCAAAAAGGATGGTTCGTCACATTTTTTAAACATATTTTAAAA
Organism: Viscum album; assembly: GCA_963277665.1. NCBI lineage: Eukaryota > Viridiplantae > Streptophyta > Magnoliopsida > Santalales > Viscaceae > Viscum > Viscum album. The sequence goes on from OY728164.1 coordinate 1,183,913,046, forward strand.
TTAGTTTTTAACAATTTTAGAAAATTTATTTGAAAAAAGAATCTTCATTTTTAAAATAATCTTTTAAAATTTCTATTAGGATGAATTTTTGATAATTTTGATGAATAATGAAAAACATTGTTTTTAATGAAAACTATTTTTTTCCATTAAAATATTTATAAATTTGAATTAATTTTCCTATTGGTTTTAATCTAAATTAGTTATATTATATTACAAATTTAACTAATTTAGTCAATTTTAATCACATTAATATTAAAATTTTATATATAAATATCGAATGTTTTGAATAATTTTCCTTGGAAAACCCATCTTTTCGAGGTTTCTCTTGGTTTAATTTTAATTTCAATTCTTCCTCATTTGTGAATTTAATTTCTAAAAAAGGATTATTCATTTTTAATAATAATAATTTTATTTATCTAGAAAGTAGTACATAATTTCATTCAAAATTATTCCTGAAAAAGGTAAAAATTAATTTTTGTAGTTTCTATGAAAATAAATTTACTGGGGCTTAACCTAAGAAAAGAAATGTCAAAATGACCTAATATTTTCCAACAGCCATTGTATAGAAATAAATAAAACTTATATCCTATAAGGTTTAATAATTTAACTTTTTGGGTGCTTTTTTAAGGTAAAAAGTGGGTATCACTTTATCATATAAGAAATTCAATGTGTGTCCTCTCCCCCACTTATAAATGGCCACCCACTCTCCTCTCATTTTCATACTTTCAAAGCCATTTGATTATTTTAATAACAACCCAAATACCTTACCCAATACTCTAAAAACATAGTATAGATCTTTTTTTAATCATAAAACAAACATAATAATGATGTTTTTGCAAACATAAATACGTATTCTGAATATTATGTAACGTTCATAAAAAGGGGTTTTTATTTTTTTAATTATTCTACTAATATTAAATATAACTAGGTAATGATAATATAATAAATTATCAGTATTACATATACTATGACATTATTATTTTTATGGAATAACCTATATCTGTCAACACTTCCATAAAATTTTTAAATTAGACCATCGATTAGGTATATGACTTTCTACCACCTCCTAAAACAGAGTAATTATTTTTCCAACACCACTCTCAAAAGAAAGATATAAATGTTGAATAATATATTTATATGATATTTATGACATTATAATTATTTTTTTATCTATTATATTACATATTATTTATTACATTCCAATCCACGGTGAGATATGATAACATCGCTCATGTTTACGACCCACTACTGCCTCACGAAGTGAGGTGATTATTTTTTTTCACTTATGCTTTACATGGAAGGTTTTATGGAAAAAGGTATAAATATATGTGATATTTATAACTTCAACATACTTACATAAATATAATATTCCATATTAATTCATACAATCCATACCTTTAGAAAATAATAACTTCCACGGGCTATACAAGCGAACTACCACCTCCACATAGCGATGATAAATGTTTTTCATTTTTTAAATGCATGGAAATAAGGATTTATTTGTTTAATATAAATTATATATAGTAAATAATAATTATTCTATAAAGGTGAATTAATTTTTATCTTCTTTTATTCAATCCTCCAATAAAATGGAAACAACATTCAGGCGTTCAAATGACCTACCGTCTCTAAAGACATTACAATGTATTTACTATCATCAACATTTATGGATTTTTTTAAATAAAAAAAATGAATATAAATTATATTTATATAATTTTTTACATTTTTAATTATATATAACCATGATCAAGCTAAAAGGATAAAAATTATAGAATGAAAACATATATGAAAAATGAAGAAATTATCAACCGAAATCAAGATTTTGACAATGAAATATTATTAAATGGGTCATAAAAGATAATAAATAAATCATATATTGTATGAAATAAAATATTATGTTTATATAATTTATTTATAAGAAATAAATATTTATTATATAGTATATACAAACACATATGAATGAAGTCATATTTGTGTATTTGGTTTCCTCGTTTAACTTTTACTTCTGTGAGACATGTGTCATATTCACCACATAGTTATTTTATTTTGTGAGTATAAATACAATTAGATAGGAAATATCATTAATACATTTAACTTAATGTAATTTAATGTTTCATTTCAATTTATTTAACTCATGGGGATTCTGATTCAAAAGTAACTATACTGGAAGGGGTTTATATTACAATCTCATCGTTTATCAAGATTGTTTATGATTAAATTTATGATAATGAAATATTATTATATTTCACTCAATAAAATCCAAAAATTTATTCCCCTCTAGTTATTTATATAATTTTCAAATAATAGTAAAATTTTCACTCTTTTATACTTAAAATGATTGAGAAAATGAGTTTTATAAATTGAAATCTATTTTTATATTTGTTCAAAATTTATTTCTATTTCCATGTTCATGGTTTCTTAAAAAGTTATCAATTTTTTTAAAATTATAAAACATATTTATTAAATTAATTTTTACTAGTGATTTTGTTTTTTCACATAATAATACTTGTTCTTTTTGTTTTCTGAATAAGGTACTTTTTGAATATTTAACAGAAATTTGAAACGAAGAATTGTTTTAAAATTCTTCTCATGAATGTAATTTACCACTCTCATAATAATCCATTTATATGATGATTCATTTATAAATTTATAATTTTCCTTTTAATGAATTTTTTTCTTAGTATTCTAGAATGTTTTCATTTTTAAAAGTGTTTTCAATGTGAAAATTTCATATTCTTAAAAGGTTTTTAACAATATTTATTATATTTCTATTAAAAAATGATACTAAACTTAATTTAAAATATTCTCCATTGGGAATATATTTTTATGATACAACAATTATTATTTATTTATATATTTTATGATAATTTTTATAGGGTACATACTATTCTAATACCATTCCCCATTTTGTTTTAAATGGTTTATGATTATGTTTATTGATTGGTCAAATTACTATAAATCAATATTTTAGATTTTAAATATTTATATTAATATTGATTATGTTTCACCCATTTCATATGAGTAATTAATTATAATTATCAATTTAAGGGTGAGTCCCCCTATAGACCCTTTATTCTTCAGTATATCTCATGAAACAAACTCGATTGAATTTTTGGCCCAGGTATTACCCATTTATGTAAGATTTCTTAGAATGATTCAATGATGGTATGGTTATGATGTTAAAAACTTTGAATTTCATAACTATTATATTAGTCATTTATTTTACATGTGATTATTCGATTAGTTAGAAATTAAGGGTTAACAGTCAAACTCATGTGATTTTTTATGTGTCATTATCTGATCATCATTTTTTCCATACATATTATTCTCCATGTTCAAGTTATTAATTAAATAGAATACTTTTCATTTTTTAAATTTATATATTTATTATTACATATATTTTAATGATATGTTCATAATTACACATTTAATTACTATGAATTTCATCTCAACACTGACTTATGTTTCTTTCTTGAGGATGATTGGATGTGTATTCTAATTGATGTGCAGGGTTAGGCTAGGGGAAATAAAGATGCAGTCATAGATAATACTATATTTTATTTTATGTTAAAATTTTTATGTGATATTCAATTATGTATGTTGTTTTCCTAAAATATTATACTAATCATTACATTGGGATGTGATTTCTTGTATCTATAGATAATGTATTAATGTATCAACTGACTCTGGGTAATAGGGTGAGTGTATTTTCATTATCCTTCTACTTCATGTACTCTCCTAAAGAATTTACTTATCCTCCACAACTATGTGATCCATATCTATATTCCAAGTGGGTTTATGGGTCTAAAATAATTTATCTCATGTTCTTAAGATGCTCGGTGGGTCTTTAGATCCCTTCTCTCACCATTGATAAAATATTCACACCATCTGTGGTAGCCCATGGTTACCGTTTTCATGATTCTATATTTTTCCAATTTATTCTATATTCTTGAGTGCTTTAAATTTATTTCACTTACATGGAAAATAATATTTGGGGTTAATTTTAATTAATTATAAATGTTTTACATGGGTTCTAAAGGATGAAAATTGATGTTCGGTTGTGTTCCTTTGGATATGGCCTTTCGTTTTTATATTCATTGAAATAATAAAATATATTTTTTCCAATAAAATATTTGAAATGGTTTCAAAGTGGAATAATGTGTTTTAAATTGTTTGATGTCATTTGTTGAATTATATTAGTGACAATAGAGTTAATTTAATTTGTTAATTGGGCATTCCTTTGATTGTAAAATTTTATTTTTTTATTTTTTCTCCCATTATTATAATTTCATATGATTAATGTTTCATGTATCTCATGTAATATTTTGTTATAAACAAATTCTAATGAGTATATATATATAATACACATTCACATATTCACATGATAATATGCGAATATATGAACTTCTATGTTTTTATTTATTTGTAATTTTATATGTTTATAATGTTCAAAAGAAATTTTTGAAATTTGAACTGGATATTTGAAATTGGATTTTAAATATTATTTTAAAGATGTGTTTTTAAACTGCTTTTGTTTTTATTTAGAAATTAATATTTATTAACATGTTTTAGTGAAATGGACTCTAAATATTTTTTTTAAATTGGTGTTTTAAGAGATATTTTTAAAAGTGGCCTAGTTTTAGAAATATTTTTAACTGTGGTCTATTGTTGTTTATATAATAGATTATTGATATATGATATGTTTTGTGGTTGGAACAAGAGAGACCATAATTGAAAAGGTTATGATATGGGGTTCCCCTAGCTAATGGAATGAGGATTGTTGGGGTTCTTTAACTGGTGAGATTGTGGGTGATCCACTATTTGGTTTAGTTCATACAGTCATCTAGTGCTTAGAGAGAGAGTATAGTTAAATTTGGAACCTATAGGTCATATCTCTTCCCATGATTTGGGGATTATTCTTGTGATTCATCATGTTATTTGGTTCACACTCTCGTTTTTATGGATGATACTATGATTATGGTATAATGCATTTATTTTCCCCTATTATTTACTTTAATTTCACTTTAGTTTTTATTTATCCTTATATTATTTATTTCATTAATTATCACATCATTTTATCAGCTAATGTTTTCATTTTTATAAAATTTTAAAGACATCAATAAGGGGACGTTAGGATTATTTTACATGGTTTGGTTTTCTTTAAAATAGATTTCCAAATGAGTGTGTTTTAATAAAAGTGTCTTGGTCCAAGAAAATGATTTCAAAGTGATTTATTTCATTTCATGAAAAATAAATATAAATTTGTATAAAATAGTTGATTTTGATGTTAGGATTTCATAAACTATATTATGAAATAAATTTTTGAAATGTATTTCAAACTTGAATATTTTTGGTTTATTTTATAAAATAAATGAATAAAATTTATTTTTATTACCTATAGGGTTATTGAACATACACCATATTCCATAAACATAACAATTGGTGTTAGTAAAATAAGATTCCTTTTTCAGGTTGAATAATAAATTCTTAGAATGACATCTAATTTTGGTTAATGTATAACCTTGGATTTCAGTAGATTGTTGACAAAGAATGTTAGTTTTTTTTTAAAATAATTTAGTAGATTCAGCCACATAGGCCATTTCCTACTTTTAGTTATGGTAATCAATGGTTCAATATATCTATACATAGTGCAGTGGGACTCAGAGATGTGTACCAGTAAAGGATTTCACAATTAGATAAGGTATTTATTTTACAGATTTTATATTAACTACTTTATTTTAAATTTTTTATATTATAGAATTAGCACATTTTTTACATGTATTTATGATTTATGAACAAACCATGCCAAATTTTCAATAAAAATAAAATATTATTTAAATTATTTTTATATAGTGTAATAATCCCAATTTATTATTTACTAATTTTCAAGAAGATATTTCCTACTTGTTGGGTTTATAATCACCCCTCTAGTTAGTAGCAAGTCAGGTTATGTGTTAGTTCATGTGGATTCCTGGGCTAGTTCATTACAAATTTTACCAAATACTCAGTTTATTATGGGGACCTATAATTCAATGTACCCTTTATTATTTGGGATACTTAGTAGATAGAGATATAATTATTTGGACATGATTGGTTGGAGTAAGAAGCCTGTCATGATCTATTACACGTTATGAACCTCAAGTCATAATGAAATGTTGGGTCTTGATTCTTGATTTGTGTTTTAGATATGTTTCATTTATGTTTTTGTATTCAACATATTTTTGGGATGAGAATGGATTTTAACTGGGGGTACATAGTGAGACCACATGTCTTGTGAACCCATGTGGATATCGTGTTTATTGTTCTTTATTACTTAGAATAAAAATTATATGATTATTACACATACCACTATGACATGTGGCAAACTCATGCATAGTCACTAGTACCATTTGGGCATTACCATATGTTTTGAGATATTGATTGATAATATTTTATTATTGTCTGATAAAGGAAATTTGTAATTTAAAACATTTTCTAGAAAATATTTAATGATTTTAAAAAGTAAATTTGAGTTTAAAATGGGTTTTGAGTTAATATTCAATGTTTTTAAATGGTATTAAAAGGTATTTGAAAATTATGATTGATTTAAAATGGTGAAAGTTATATTTGAAGTTGGTAAATATGTTTTATCATTCATTAAATGTTTTAATAGAGGGATTGGGTAGTATTTATTTGTTGGAAAAACATGGTTCAAAATAAATAATATTGTTTTTAAATTATTGAATATGTATTATAGAGAAATTAAAAATGAAATTTGTGTTTTGATAATTATATATATATTTTATATGGATAATGTGTGGTTTAAAAGTTGTTTTGAAATGATGGTTTGTGATTTCAAAATTCATGGTTTATATTTTAGAAATAATTTTTCAATGGGTTTTCATCAGGCTCTATGTATTCTAAAATTTATATACGTGGTTTTGAAATGGATAATGAAGTCATTTTAAATTGTTATCTTTGAAATCATATTGGATGGTGTTTACAGTTTGTGTTCCTTAGTATTATTTTTAATTGAGCTTGATTTTTTTTATAAGGGTTATTTCTATTTTGGATGTCTGATCGATTGAGTCAAGTATTCCATGTTTTATTAAAATTATTCCACCTATAAATGTCATGATAATTTTAAGAGTTTTTTGATAATATAATTTTGGGGTATTTAACATATCAATCATTGGGGTGATTCTTATTAGGTGTATTTACTTTGATCACATCATAGTTTCTTCTTATGAATTGTGTCACTTTTTGGGATTCCTCTGGTATTTTATAGATCGTGAGTCCTTGAAGTTTGAGTGTTCCTTTATGTGGAAACGTAAAGTTTTTATCCCCACATTATGAGGGAAAAATCATGGGTATTATTTAGGTACTTCAGATTGATACAGAAGTAGTTGAATATGTTTACCAACTCGTGTTGGTTTTATAAAGTGGGAATTTCAAATAGATTTTCCCTTTTATAAAGTTTTATTATACCATTTTTTATTCTTTAAAAAGGGTTTGAACCCATGTTTCTCAATCTACATGTTCATGGTTATTACCCACCTCCAATTTCATTCCTAATAGGGATGGTGTCGATGAGTGTCTTGAGAGTATTTTGTCTTGATACTTTATCGTTTTGGAGTGTTCCTAAGTTTTTGTTCTTTTTTGATGCTCAATGGTTTGAGTATATTTTTAGAAGTAAGTGGTTTTTATAATGATGCATTATAATTTATCTAGGTATCCAAATTGATATATTTTTATTTTGGTGATGTTTTTTAGGACACTATGGTGGGGGTTCAGATAATCTTTTTAACTGGTATTTTGAAAATGTTATTGTTCTTGTTAACCATCATCGCAAATAAGTTCATAAATGGCTAGGGGACCCACTATGTGTCTCTATTTCATAGTTTTTCTATTTTCTGTAAGGTTTGTATTTTTATATGAGTGTTTAGTTATTCTTGGATATCTTGGAGGTGGTCCATGTGTATTGGGTTAGATTTGATTTTGAGTATCTTAAATATCATGTTGTAGATTCTCCTTTCTCTCTCTTTTAAGGTATTTTGTAACTCTCCTTCAACTTATCCTTCCATTTCCTCTCCACCCATCATAATTTTACTTCTCCTCATTCATTATTTATTCCATAGAAAGACCCAAAGAGTGTTTTTGTTTATAATCTCATTTATATCTTATACATAGGAGTCATGATGGTTCTTTAAATCCTCTTTCTAATTATTGTTGGGTGATTCTCACTATCTATGGTAGATCGTGGTTAGTGTTTCAATGATTTTACATTTCCCTAAATCAATTTATATTATTGGGTGTTTTAAAATAATTCCATTAAATTTTAAAATTCTATTTTGGATCAATTGAATATAATTATTAATGTTTCCCAAGGTTTTAAAAGTATTAAAATTTATTTCTAATATGGGTAATAGGGATTCAAACATATGTTTTATCTACCCTAAAATAATCAAATATATTTTAGTCTAATAAAATATTTTACATGATTTATATTAGAAATCATGTTTTATGAAATTATTTTATGTTTTTTGTTAAAAGGTATTGATGATTCTTGAGTTAAATGTATTGTATAATTGGGGGATTCCTTCTAGAAATTGTTTTTATGTTTCCTTATCACCTCATTATGATATTTTCTTATAAATATTGTTTCATGTATTTCACATCGTATTTGGTTCTTATACATATTTGGGTAAACACACACACACACACACAAATAGATATATATATATATTTATATGTATATATAATATACATTAATATATTCACAAGAGAAAATGTGAATATATGAAATGGGTGGTGTTTATATATATATATATATATAACTACATACCAGTATAACATTTAATTCAATACTATTAAATTTTCAATGGATGTATCAAATTTTTTTCTAAATTTTATTTCGAAAAATTTATATTAATTTTTTTATTCAATTTTAAATATAATTTGATCATTATAAATGTTTTTGAAATGTACTCAAGAAAATTATTCAATTTTTAATTTTGATTTCAAGAGTGATTTTTAGAGGAAGGGTTTCGAGGTGTGTTTTTATTGTGGGATGTTTTTGTTTATAGATATGATTGTTGTTGTGTAATATGTTATGTGGTTAGAACATTGGAGACTATAGGTATGTCACTAACCAAATAGGCACTTCCCCTATTATAGGAATGAGGCTAGAAAGGGTTCATTTGACCAGTGTGACTGTGTATTCTCCCAGATTTGGTTACATTCATGTAAATGACTAATGTTATATGAGAGAGTCTAGTAATATTTAGGACTTATAAGTGGTTTCCTTTCTCATTCACTATGTATTATTTTGGTGATGTTTTATGTAATTTGGTTCGCACAATTATTTTTATAGATTATGTTTTAGTTAAGGTTTAGAGATATTAGATTCCTTTATTATTTACATATCATTCAATCGAGTTTTTATTTGGATTTATTTTATTTATTTCATCAATTTTTACATAAATTTTCCATATTAGGTTTTCTTTATTCTACCATTTTAGTGAAAGAAGAATTTTTATTTCAAGGATTTTTTTATATGGGATAGTTTTATTTAAAAATGGATTTTAATGTGTGCCAGTTTTTATACAGGAGGATTAGGCAATGAAAATGATTTCTAAGTGCTTTATTTCTGTTAAATGAAATTAAATTAAATTTTCCTAAAATAATTGATTGTGATGTTTTGTTTTGATGAACAAAAATAAGAAATATATTTTCCAAATGTAATTTAAAGTAAAATATTTTGTTTTATTTTTGGAAATAAAAATTATGGATTCAATAGTGATTTATGAAAAGGATATCTACCACACACCCTACTCATAAAACTATGTTTTATTATACTGAGTGAAAATTTATAGGTATTTGCATCAATTCATGGAATTGGGTCATTATTTGGTTAGAGTGTGTCTTTGGGTTATAAGTGATTGTTTTTCAATGATATTAGTCTTTATTTTTCTTCATTTGTATGTTCATCTGAAAATGATACTTTTTTGTTCAGTTATGTTGTCTGGTGGTGAACAATATCAATGGAGGTCACAATGGGACTCAGTGTTGGATATAGGTGAGGATCATGAGTTGGGTTTGAATATTTATTTTTCATCTATGATATTTAATATTTTTTTAAAATGTTTAGCTTTTTTATTTTTCTTGTTTTTTTTGTGTGTGAGTATAACATACAAAATGGCTTTGACCGAATTTCACTAAAAATATATTTTCTATTTAAATTATGATTATCTAGAAAAGATGGTTCCCATTTATTTTATAATGATTATCTAGTTCTTGGTTCCAACATAGGGGGATTTGTAATGCTGCCCAGGTCATAGGGGATTAGGGTTAAGTTTTAATTAATGTGGTATCCCATATTAAATTTTTTAACATGCATCTAATTAAGTAAATTTTCATTTAGGATTTTCAATAGTTATTTTTCATTTAATGATTTTATTTTCATTATAGGTTTAGTTCTAGTAATGGTGATTTTCATGGTTCCATATGATCAATAGGATATTCTAGTTTTAAATATTTTATTATTTTCTATTTATAATGCCATTTTAATTTATGTACTTTTAATGAATGTAATCATTCATCCTATATAATCAATGATTTCATGTATATTTTTTAAAATGATCCACAATGAAAAAATGAAGTATTTATATTGTAATTCATATTATCTATGATTCAATTAATAACAAATTTAAATTCATTTGAAATAATATAAAAATAAAATTTTAATTGTAATCATTTAATTTAAAGAATGAAAATGGGCTCTAAAAACTTGGGTGTTACAATTTGACACAAGTTTTTATTCACTTTTAAATTATAAAAAAATTTTGGTCATCCTAACCTCACAATATATTAGATTTAAATGATTTTAATTCTGAAAATTTATAAATTAATAAAAGATCATTTTATTAATAATTCATATGAATATGAGATCATATATTTTTCCTAGAATGTTTCACTTTTTTAAGTCAATTTTAAATAGAAAAACATTATTTTGATAATTTCAATCACAACACACTACAATTTTATGTTCTATTAATTAATATTTGTAATAATTTACTAAAAATTACTTACCTAAAAATTTACAACAATCATTTTATGTTTACTTTTTTTGACCATTTCACTTTTTTTAATACTTTTTAAAATAAAAATTTAATTTCAACCATTCCATCCACAGATCATGTTAGAGTAATGTGAAGTTAATTCCAAAATTTAATAGATAAATGAAATATTTTTTTGAGATAACATTTCAATAACATGCCATTTTCTTATTTTTTTCCATTTGATTCATGTTTTCAAACACATAAAAATATATAAAAAATGATCTTCTTGTATTTATATTCACATCACATGTTGGATTAATGTTTCATTTATTCTTATATGTGAAAAATTATCAAGGATAACTATTGAAATATTTAATAAAAATATGAGGTTATTTACTTGTTTTTTTATGTTATTCATAATCTATTTTTATTCAAATACTATGTTTTTTTCATTATTACTACTCCACACATCCAATTGATATACTATTCATTCGCATATTTCCTTAACAAAATGAAAATAATTTTATAAATGTGTAATGATCAGTCAATGTCATTATTATTTTCTAACCTTTTCATTTATTTTAAACATATAATTTTTTTTAATAAAACATATTCCCATAAATAAAAAATAACTAAAAGAATAATTTTAAAAATATAAATTAAATAAGGAAAATATTAGGGATCAAAACATATAAACCTATTGAATAATTATCTAGATCACCTACAAACTCGTGATAATGGATACTAATTTAATATCAAGTCTACCACAAATTCATATTATATATTAAAAGAATAATAAATTAAATAATTTTAAAGAAAATTTATTAATAAATTTACATGTAATGTTGGGACATGTGAGTGCCACACTATGAAAGGAGAGTAAATTAGTGTGAGATATTTTGAATAATTTAAACCCATTATTAATTTTGAAAATTATATTTTTTAGTTATTTTATAATTTAATCTCTATCTCAATTCATAAGCATGTAATGATAATGTAGAATTAAAAAAAACAAAATACGTAAGGATTTGATAATAGTGTTTTCCTCAAATATAAATGACTATGTTCCTAATATATGAAGGTAGTTATCCCACTGATAAAAAAATACCTATTTTTTTTATTAAGATGTAGCTCATACAAGGTTATATCATTATATATATTATCTTATAACAAAAAATGTTATAAAAAAGTACCAACATCATTTTACTACAGACTCTATAATAGACCATGTCTTCGTTATTAAATAAAAGATTATTCTCAGTACTTTTGATGTGTGATTAATTATTTATGAATAGGTTTCTTCTACGAAGGTGATCCAGATATCCTCCCTCAAACATTCAACAGTATTCAAGGCTTCCACTTTTGAACAAAAATTATAGGGCTATATCACTTTCTCTCTCAATCCTTATGGTATATGAATATCAAATGGTGGTTTCATCACTATTTAAGCATATATTAACTTCGTTAGATTGAATTAAAATTGATCTTCCTCTTTCTTCTTTCTTATTATTTAACATAATAGTAAGATCATTCTCTTTTATAAATTTTGGATCTCCCTTTTCCATCAATAAACAGAATATTCAGAATAAAAAAATTCATTTCTTCTTCTTGTTTTTTACACTCCTTCTTCACATTCATTTTCTATATATAATTTCTTATTTAATATGTGAGATAATTTTCATATTTGAAAATAAACTCTATAATTTTAGTAGTATGGTCTTATATTACTCAAATATATATAAATTTTGTACATTAAATTGGAAAAAATATTAATATAAATCTGTAAATAGTATGCCTCACACACATAGAAAAAAAACCATTTTTTCATTATTCTAATTCAAAATTTACTGATATCTTACTCATGCATTCATTATTCTAACTTGGATGGGATCATGGTATTGTATTTAAGAATTATCATATTGATGACGTAAATAATAGCTCAACATCATTAGATTTAAAACAAAAGTGTTCTCACATTTCTTCAAACTGAAACACATTATGAAAAAAATCATTATCTTAAATCTCACTACGGTGAGATCATTCTCTATTACAAATTTCACTCTAGAATAATCTTAAATTTAACCATAAAAAACCATATTTATTTAATTTAATATATTATATATAAAATTGAAGTATTTCGGTAGACACAATAGTTTTTCTAGGTTTTGGAATTTTTAAATAAAATTTAATTTATGTATTTGGGTGCTTGGGAGGGTTAAAACGGTTATTTCCCATAAAATATGAGTTAAATAATTTTACCAACCACTCTATTGGTCCTAAAATAGGGTTATTACCTAAAAACAAAATTTTTGTGGAATTATGAGCTATCAATGTTTTGGAATAATATTTAATAATTTTTATATTAATATTTAATTAATCATGCCATTTCGGGCGACTGTATCTTTTTAATGAAGTGTCAAATTTTGATTCTTACCCTAAGAATGAGTCCACAATGTGTATGTGTGTGTGTGTGTGTGGGGGGGGGGTCGGGTTCTTATGCTATTTATAAATCGACATCAGGTTCTGAGACTCTGGATGATTGTTAAATGTGTGATTAATTAATTAATTAAAAATAATTTAATAAGACAATTGTTCCCTCCATATGGAGGTTTTCTATACATGAATGGAGGGGGAGAGGCTCTACCTTTAATGTGATATCTAGACCAAGAGGGTGAGGAGAAGGAGGTATCTTAAGACTTCTTCCTTGGAATATATTTAGACGGATCAAGGGGAAGTGGATTTTCTGATCATATTTAGAACAAATGCTTTGGCGTTTACCCGTTGAGGTAAAAAGGTTTTTGATGTTTATACCCTGAACCATGTTGTATATTTTTTTGAAGTATTTAAGACTTATTATGAATATTAAGGGTCTCATGGGATCATATCTATTATTATTTGTGGAAAATAGTGGGTTTCATGAGGTTTTAAGGGGATTACCATTTGGAAACCCCAACTACACAACATATAGTTTTCAAACACACGCCATGTATTCTACTTGATCGATGAATAAGAGAAGAATATGACAATATGATGTGTATTTCAGAGGACATGTCATGTTTTTTGACTCAGAGTGTGTCCAAATACAATTCTAAATGATGTGTGTAGGCAGGGACATGGTCGTGTTGGATACACAACTATAACCTTTTTGGATGACATGCCATGTGTGAGTACACGACTAGATAGAGTTACCTGGCCAGGCTATGTAAGGTACACAGGTTAGTACCCCTTGTAGGGTACACATAATTTACCTTAATTACGTGTTGTAAAATTGGTTTTTTCATTCTATGTTTGTATAGAGTACATGTCTATGTGGGTGTATTAGATGAAACATCATGTTATTAGGCATACAGTCCGTGTGATGCTCCTTTGTTACACTTTAAGGGGTTGTGGGTGTTTTGTTCCCCTGAAATAGAATTGTTTTTATGAGTATCCCCTTAGAGAAATTTTTCCACGTAGATCCCAATGGTGTGGTCCATTAATATTTTAGAGGTTTTATGGATGGTGTTTTTGATTAGGATAGTTTATTAAGAGGATTTCCTTGATGTTTAGATTCAAAATCGTCTAGTGGGATGGGTTGTGAGAAAGGACTTCTAGGTGAGGGTTGTGATCTCGATGTTTTTCCTAACCTCAGTGTTCCATTATGTTATTCATGAGGTTCTATTGATTGTTTTCAAAAGGATTTATTGAGTTGTATCTCTAGGAAGATCTTATTTTGTCCCTGTATATCTGAACAAGTGGCTCGAGGTTAAAACAGTTGAGGTTTAAACCCTTTGTTGAGGATCTAGGTGGTTTCAGTCTTTGGGTTTGGTTGACATCATTATATGGTTGCTGTGGACATCTGTTGTTGTGGTTATTAGTAGATTATGAGTGACTCTAGGGAATTTACATAGTGGGGTGTCTTTTTGTTAAGTGTTCTTATATGCCTTGGTTGGATATTGGGAATTACCTGGTGGCATGGGTTTCTTTCGGATATTCCAGGTTTTCTTTTCATTGATTAATGGACATTTGGAGTCCACTGGGGGAATCTTGAGAATGTTTCTTATTTTTGGGATTATCATGATAGTTTGTTTTTAAACAAGTAATGAGAGGGGACGTCTCTTCTGGAGTACCAGATCTAAAGATCTGTGTAGGGATGCATCTGGTTGTGGGTGGCTTTATAGGACTATATGCAAGCCCTATTGATTGAACAACCTTGATAAGGTGCGTGTTATTAATTATATTGTTTTTGGTGTTCCCTTGTTATCCAAGACAATGTATGAGATTATGTGGATGTAAATTTGATGGCTGATATGACTTTTATCCACCCCTTGTTTAATTTAGTTGATGAGGCTGAGACTTTGATTATTCACACAGGTAGTCTTGATATGGTTGGGATGCCACATTTTGGAACCTAGATATTTTATAAAGGGATACAATGGATTAGAGAGTCATATAAATGATCCATTTGTATCGTTCAAGATATCTGTAATTGAGATTATTGGACCATGGCTCTGTATCAGCACTGATATCCTTTTTATGGATTGAGCGATCGATCGAGGTTCTGGGAATGTTTCTTTATATTGTTGAGTATAGTGGATGTTACATTACATTTATTTGGTTTGTTAATGGATTTTAGTTCCCAAAATAAGAGTTATACTATGAATATGGTGCCATAATGGGGCTCTGGAAACTGATAGAATACATCATGGTTAAAGTGCCAGACTTATTCTCTAGGTGATGATGGCATGCCATGTGGAAATAGAGGTTTCCCTGGAACTCCTTCTCCTATGGTTGGGCTAGATTTATGATTTGTGAACCACCAATGTAATATACATTTTTTATGTAATGAGGTTCTGGGCATGGATTGTATACTACAGATTTCGTTCCAGTCTAAGGCTCTAGACACATATAGTATACATTTTCATTTATGTGGCAGAATTATGCTCAAGGAATTGATGGTATACTAGCTCGGATGTATGGTGGACTAATGTTATATATCTGTGGTTTAGATTCTAAACATATTATCTAAGAATTATTTATTTGAGGTGTGGTTTATGCAATATACTGATCCCCTAGGTATGACTATTTGGATAGTCGGTAAGGGTATATGAATAATGATCTGGGAAATGTTGCTGTAATACATGAGATTTTTGTCATACTTATGGTTAGGGATTGGTATTAATTTTTTTATGAAAACTGGGATATATTTATTAAGGTGTTAATTGGGGATAATTATTGGGTCATGAGACCATAGTGGGGGATGTCTAAGATTAGTATCTTGGATGATAAGACTATCTTATAATGGGTCCATTAAATTTTCATGTTTGATTCATATTCCATGGATATGGATCCCACATGTTATTTTGGTTTCATAGTTATTGATACATGATTAGATACACACTGGAATTGGAAAAATAAGGTATAATTAACCAATGTCAAGGAACCAAGGATCAATGTTTATTTTATTTGTATATTTTTTAGTTATATTTTGGAAAGGATGAGCATAATGCATGAGAATTCAATCATGTAAGTGGTTTAAAGGTTCACCATAGGGGTTGTCCTATCGAGATTTATTTCACACCTCATATTTTTCCATCATGGTGTAAATGAAAACCTCATGTATTCTTTTATGTTGAGCACTAATGCATGCAGGATTAGGAGGAGGCCCATAATTTCATGGATGACGAGGAATCTTATGTGGAGTCAACTAGTTGGGATCGAGTAGCACGACATGGTACTGAATATCAGGTATGTGTTATGACCCAGAGTTGGAAGTAGGGTTTTTTGTTTTTTACTTTTCAATTATTTATTTTATATATGTGATCAGATATATGGGCGATCATGGATGTATGTATGAGATGGATATTCAGTCATTTATTTCACTTTGTTTTTACTACAACATGTTTCAGATTATTTATTCTTCCAATTTATCTATTTTTTATGATGTTAGGTTATTTATGTCTTGTTGTGCACTCTTATATGGGGGTATAGTCTCATCATAGTTCCATCATTAGACCTCTATTACTAGTCATACACCTCTTGCATAAGATAAGGTACACTTGAGGGCTTGTTAAAAAAAATCTCAGAGCACCGATTTTAGTTTCATCTAGGCCAGGATGTTACAAAGTGGTATTAGAGGTGTTTCTTTCCCATTATTTCACTATTTTTGGTTTAGTAGATAGGATATACAAGCATGTTTCAGAACATGTTCTGTATACCAAGGTGGTGCGTCAATAACACCTAATCAAGAAAGAATACCATGTTACCAAGGACCATGATTTCTATTATAGTTTATTGATATAATAGTTGTATATTATTTTTTCTTCGAGTGATGCACATGTTATTTCGAATTGATGGGTTTTGATGGATTTTAGGCTCTTAGACCATTGAAAAGAGTTCTATGAGTGGGTTTTGTCTCTTGGACTAAATAGGCAAGAGGCATCTCATAAATCATGATATGAACATACGATCCACATGTTGTAGGCCTACTAGTATATAATTTCATAGATTTTTATATATGATGTCATTTTATGTGGATGTATAGTGATATGATCATCAATGAGGACACATGTGTGGATCTCATGCAAGGTTGGTACAATGACCATTTTGGGTCATTATGGTATAATTTTAGGATAATCGAACTCCTTATGGGTTGTTTTATTTGAGGATGGTAACATTTTTGGTACCTTCAAGGATATGTCTGTTGTGTAGATGTGAACCATATATTTAGAAATCTAGATGGTATGACACCATTATGGCACAGGACCCCAGAGGTTGGTTTTTTGGTTTTCTAATGTTGTGTAATAATGAGACGGGTGTGTTTTGATACCCTATGAGTTGTGTCCATATATGAGATTGAGTAGATCTAGTTAGTTAGACCTAGTATGTTTATATGAGGATTGGCAGGTATGGAAAGGTGGGAGAACCTAGTAGTCTATTTTATGTGACTCTAATGCATGTAGTATGAGATGTATGACTTTTGAGGGTAACCCGTTAGATGGTTTGACTGAGTGGCATGTCATTTTTTGGGGCTTCAGGTACCGATGAATGATTTTGACTCATGAGAATGTTTCATGAAGTTTGAAGATGGGATTGAGTTTTATGCTTATTGAATGATTTTTTTGAGATGGTTCACATGAAATCTAGTGTTTTATTCATGTTGTTGGTTTTTAGAGGAGTAGGTTCATTTGGGTTCTTAGCCTGCGAAATGGTTGTGCAGGTTATTTAAGTATGGTGGCTCTATGTTGGATTGGGAGGACAATAAGTGCTCGAGTTTATTTGGTTAGGGTTTTTATGACGTGTATTCATGATACATGACTCACTGGAGTCGTAGAATATTTTTTGATTAGGATTCAAAAGTGTGTGTAATGATTATGTGATAGTGTAATCTTAGAGACATGAGCATTAGAGATGCAATGTATCATTTGTCTTGTGGATCACACTTTACAGGAGTGTATGTATAGGGTGAATGGATTTGTTAGAAAATCATGAGTGGGATAAGAATCATTGTGGTTGTGATGAAATGTAAGTGGGTAGGGTAACATGAGGACCTATTCATATAACTATGAAATTCTAGAATGGATAAAATTGTGGTGGTATTCATTAACAACATCTTAGTGTATTCACAGTTTTGAGATGATCATTCCCCATATTTGGAAAAAAATTTGAGTATAATAAGAGAGTTCCAGATTTGTTCCCAGATATATATATATATATCCTTGGGTTGGTTACAGGCCTCCTAGGATGTTATGCTAATGGAGTAGTTTGTTTAAAGACGTATGGTGGGGATTTCACTATCAGTTTTATTGGAGTGAGTTTCCTATAATGGATTTGATACCGACCAATACAACAGGTGTTTGTTCTTAGTTGATGGGAATATTCCATAGAATATATTTTGTTTGTCTCTCTAGTGGGAGTGAGACGACCTTGTTCAGTTCCGAGGTTTTGTGGTGATTAGGGAATGTGCTAAAGAAAATAATTTTTTCTATGAGGTAGAAATAAGGATACTCGTATGGTGGGGAGTACCACATCATGTATCGTGGGGTTACCCTAGTGTGTGTTTGTTCAAGGATGTACTGAGGACCACATCAAGAAGGATGGTGGACCATTGTGGAAGTTTTTCGAAAGGAGGCTCCCATAGTGGGAGTCATTATGGATCAAAATCCATTGATGTGGGATGAGTTCTATGGTGGGGAGCACCATGGGTTTGATGATGAGTTTTAGAAGACATTGTGACATATTTGGATGGTCATTTGTAGTTAGGCACTATCCTAGTGGTTTTTTATGGTGGATAATGGTGACTTGGACTTTAAAGGGATGTACACCTTATATTAAGAGTTATGTAGAGAATATTAGAAGGCATATTTTAGTAGAACACAACAAGGTGGGATTGATTTGATGACTATGGTCGGTCAAGGGGTTTCGTTTGAAGACCAATAAGGATTCTCTAATATAATATGGTTTATGGTGGGTATGTTATAGATTCATGAGTTTTTATTGTTTTGGAATTTGAGTAGATTTTTTATTTTTTTTGTTTTCATTCTCTTTCAAGGAATAAAATTGTTATTTTCTTGTAGAATACGATCTTAGATAATCTTTCTAACAACACTATTGGCCTCGAAATAGTGTTCTTACCCTAGTATAGGAGTATGGTGGAATTCTGAGCTATTTATGTTTTGGAAGAATATTTACATTTTATTAAATTAAAAATTAAATTAATCACGTTGTTTCTAGTGGCTATATCTTTTAAATAGAGCAATAGATTGCGATTCTAACCTTTTGTTTGAGTCTAAAAAGGTGTGTTTTTCTTAGGGTATGTATAAAATTGGTTTTCTTATTGGGTATTGTGATGGAAGTTTATTGAGTGATAAATTTATTAATTAAATTAAATTAAATAAAACAATTATCCTCCTCCCATTCAATTTGATGATTCATATACATGTAAGGAGGGGGTGGGGATCTCCCTTAATCATGATGTCTAGACTTGGTTGGTTAGGGGAAGGAGGTGACCTAGACTTGTTCTTTGGAATAGATCAGGACCGAATTGAGTTGTTGTGGCTTCATGGAGTAGAATTGGAATGAAAGCATTCGGGTTTATTCCATGTGGTAAGCCGATTATTGAGTATTATGCCTCGATCCACATAGAATAGTTTTATTTATATTTTAATTCCTTATTATGGATTTTATAGACTACATGGGTGTAGGATGTGTGCTTATTTGTGTAAAATAAGGGGTTTCAAGAGGTTCTCATGGTCATCCCATTTGAAAACCCTAACTAAAAAATGTATAGTTTTAAGAACACATGAAATGTGTTCTTACTACTGGGGTAGGAAGAAAATAAGAAGAATACAAAACATGTAGTCTATAGGACACTCTGTGTTGTGTTACTTGTTGTGTGGTTGAGTTTATGGCCAGATAACCCATGTAGTGGGGGATTAGACGTGTAAGGTACATGGACAGACCCCATGTGGTTGACACACCATGTGTATGTACATGACCTGATAGGGATAAATGGCCAGGATATTTGAGGTACACATGTAGGTACCTCGTGTAGGATATACACTGTGTACGTGACTTACACACCGTGTAATTGGGTTTGACATGCCATGTTCTGCTAACGTACACTCCGATGTGGATATATGAGAGTAGACACCGTGTTATTGGGCATATGAATCGTGTGATTCTCCATGGTCTTACTTTATGGGGTTTGGGGTGTTTTATGCCTCATAAACAGAACAGTACTTATTATAAGCCCCTTATGATTTTCCCTTGAATATCATGATAGTCATATCATTTCAGCTAATAGATATCATCTATTTGGTATTCTGGATCATGATAGTTTTATAGGTGGATTTATTTTAGGTTTGGATCCAAAATACTCTAGAGGTATGGGTTTTGAGCTAAGAGTCCTAGGTGTGGGTTTTGAGCTTGATGTTTGGCCGAGCGTGAGTGCTCTATGATGTTATTCTTGAGGATCCTTTGATTGATTTTGGATGGAGGTATTCAATTGTATTTCTAGGAAGATCATAGTTTGTCCATGCATATCAGGACCAGTGGATTGAGTTTATATTAGTCGAGGATTAGTCCCTTTTTTGAGGATCAGGGTGGTCAGATCCTTTTTTCTTGGTTGACATCATAAAATGGTGGTTGAGGTCGGGTGTCATTGTGTTGATGGCATGAGCCCGAGGGACTCTTAAAGGGTCTCATAGTGGGATGTTTTTTGGTTAAGTGATCTTGGGATTCCTTTTTTGGTTGTTGAAAATTCCCAGGTTTCATGGGTTTCTTTTGGATTTCCTTGTTGGAATGATGTTGACTGAGGATTTATTGGAGGCCACTGAGGGCCTCTTAAGGTTATTTCTTTTGTTAGGGATTGGATGAATAGTTCTACTGTTATTAGGGGATTTGAGGGTATTCCTACTCTTGAGTGATAGTTATGAGGATCCAAGGAGGGATTCCTCTAGTTATGTGTGGTTTCAGAGGTCCTAATATGGGTCAGATTGACATGAAAACCCAAAGAAGATGAATTTTCATAAGAAGTTTGGTTTTATTAATTCCCTTGTGACTGGAGATGATATATTATCCAACGGAGATGAAATTTTGATGGTAAATATGGATTTTTATCCATCCCTTATTATATTTGGATGATGTGGTTGAGACTTTGATTATTTCCATAAGGAGTCTTTATATGGTTGGGTTTCAATGTTATGGAATGAAATTGTTTTTATATGGGTTTGTATCTCTGAGAGAGTTAGATAGACAATCCATTGGTATTGTTCTATATTCCTATAATTGATATTGTGGGATTGAGGATCTTTATTAGTACCAATATTTTTTTTATTCTTTGAGTTCTGGAAAAAGGTTTTAGGCATGTTTATTTATATTATTGAATATAGTGGATGTGACATCACATGTATGTGGATTAGTGTTATACTGAGGTTTCAGACATAGTATGTATACTACAGATTTGGTGTTATGTTGAGTCTCTAGACACTGTAAGTATACTTCATGGTTAGAGTTCTAGACTGATTCTATGGGTGATGATGGGATTCTATTTGGAAAAGTAGGTTATATTAATTATCCTTCAACATGGGTTGGAAAAAATGGTGCTTTGGGAATAAAAAATGTTATACATAGATAGATCATGGAATGATGTTCTTGGAATTGATAGTATACTATGGATTAGGTGTAATACTGAGGCTCTAGAAGAAGATATTATTACATATTGTTTATGTTATAGACTGATGATCTAGGAATTGATGGTATACCTTATATGATTGATGGTGGAATGATGATCCACATCCATGGTTTTTATGATGAATTGAACTTCTAGTTATGATTGATTTGAGGATTCATTTTCGTGTTGAATGGATCCAATATGTATGATTTTTTTGATATATGGTATACATATTAGGCGAATGATCTAGGTGTTATTGTTGAGATACATGAGATAGATTCCATTACTATGGTTTAGGCTTGGTAGTTCTTTCATGTGGTAAATGGGATAAATGTATTGAGGTTCCATGTCTGATATAATGTTCAAGTCATGAGGACATACTAGGGTATGGATTAGATTCATGTCTCGAATGATAAGAATATCGAAGGATGGGTCTATAAAATTTTCATGTTGGATGTGACAAGCATGAATATGGAGACCAACGGTTATTTTGGTTGCATAGTAGTTGAGATATTATCAAATACACATCGACATTGGTCGTAGATGGAATGGTTGACCATGTTATTTGACCCAAAGATCAATAGTGATTTTATTTGTATTTATATTTAGTTATGTTTTGGCTAGGTTGAGCATACTACATGAGAATTCACTTATGGTACAAGTTTTTAGGTTCACCATTGGTGGTGGCCTACTAAGATTTATTTCTCACCCCATGTATGTGAACCTTAGTGTTTTTGAATTCAACATGTCTTATTTTAGGTTGATCATGGATAAATGATGGATCCGATGGAGGCACAAGATTTCATGGTTGAGCTGGATGCTCATGTGGAGTCGACTAGTCTAGATGGAGCTTCTTGACAGGGTGCCGGATACCAGGTATGAATAAGTGTCTGTAGTTGGTAATGAGATGATTTTTTATGTCTATGTTATTTATTGTGTATACGAGATTCTTTTAGTGGGTGATTGTGGTTGTTTGTATGAAATGACTATTTGAGTATTAAAACACATTAATTTAATTATATGATGATTTAGTTTATTTATTGATTCATTTGTTCTTTTTTGAATGGTGTTTGGTTATTTCATTCTATTTGTGAACCTTGATATGGGGGGTATATTATCCTCATAGTTCCACCATTAGACCTATACTTATAGTTGGTATCCTTTAGAATATGATAAGGCGCACTTGATTCCATGCGGTGGACCAACTCAAAGAACCAATTTTTGTGGCATTCGAGCTGAGATGTTACAATTTATCTTTACCTATTTTACACTACAACATTTTACATTCCACAGATTATATATTATGAATTCTTTGAAAACATTATATATATTCCAAATATATTATCTAACATAGAGTGTTCTTTTCTTTTATTACATTTATATATGTGTGTCAAATTATATATTTTGTATAAAATATGATATCTTAGGTGTATAAAGAATATCATAAATACCATATGAAATATTTTAGATATGATATTCTAAGATCCTAGTATCTTTCCTAATTCTTCATATTATTTTACACATCATCATGTGAATATTACACATCCCAGTGAGATTCAACACACAGTTAATTTTTTGATTATGATGACTATCATACATATTCCTTCTAATAGTAATCTTAATTCTAGAACTTCCTCAACAAAACTCACTAAATTTTCAAACCTTATCAAGGCGTCTTTAGTGAATTAATATCCTTCCTAATCTCTTTATTACACATTCCTTTAAAATATACCCTTATTAGAATCATCCCATTACTATTGTCATTACTCATATCATTGGATTTTTTCATTTAATTGACTTCTTAACACTATATATTGCTTTATAAAAGATAACAATTATCATGGTTAATTATTTATTTTTTTCATATTCATTATGGAGGTCTTCCTTTCCATTTTTGAATGAATCCATATTAATTCAAAGAATATACCTCAGTTTTTTATTCATCCTTATTAAAAAACATATTTAATAGGAATTATATCCTAGGAAAAATCAAACCTAAATATTTAATGTGTTATCAAATACATGAAATTATAAAAAATAATGACACCATTTAATGAGAAACCCATTTTTTCGTCCAATTCCCTATTTTCATATGATTAGAAAATATATATTCACAAGTCTCCTTAATCTTCAATCATTAATATGTTCTCCAATATTATCTATATTAATGCATATTAGAACCTTGTCAGGGAAACTCCATTCATCTTAAAACCCACTCATATGATATTATTGGGCCCTATACTTCCAAGATTCTCTTCCCAACAATTATTGTAAATATGATTATTGAAAAAAAATGTAATATAACACTAAGTTGTTTCAAAAAAAAAATAGTTGGATTTGTTTTGAATTATCATATATTGATTGTGTGTCAACATGTTTTCTTTAATTATATTTACTCCACCATAATGATAATATATGAAATTTATATTGTATGTGGGTGGTATAATTTCCATGTAATATAAATTACATCAATTATTCCACTCTAATTTTATGAGAGCAATTATTGTTGTAGAAATTAGGAGGGGATAATTCAGATAAAAATGATATCTATAACTAGAAAAATATGATACCAACTCAAAAATATTTTTATAGGGTATATACAAATAGATATTTAGGTCAATACCAATTGTTGAATATATCTTTATGAGTTTTTAGAACTAAATACTTCCACCAATCAAAAAACATATTAAAAAATTAAAAAAAATAATGTTTTGTTTCAAATATCATCTCTTGAATATTTTTCATGTTATCAATCATACCAATCCCCACTAACTTCATTATTGATTATTTAAAAAGTTATATGACATAATATGAACTCTTTAATTTTCAATGATAATTTCTAGAATATTAATTTATAATTATATTCTTGGAATATTAACTCCTAACATTTTTTGAAATTTATCCCCACAAGATATAATATCTATTTTCAATTCATCATGTTTGATATCTTTATATGATTAGTTTGAAGATAAAAAATGTTAAGATAACTCCATGGTGGTAATTCCCAATATACTATCCCGATTTGATAGTATAATCTTATCCTCGATTATACCCCCCAAAACACATGTCACCATTAACTCCCTATAATAGAAGAACAAACATAATATATATATGAATAATTTTGGATACCCTCAAATCATTAGGGAGATAAAAACATAAAGTTTTTATTCATAAATAATCAAGTAAATTACTTTTAGCTATATTTATGATTGGAATCCTCATATTTTTTTTATTATTTAAATCAGTAGACTCACTAGGATGTATTTTATTCATTTTATTACTAATTAATTATTTTTTTTGGGATTTATTCTTTTTATATCACAACAAAGCATAAGAATCTATTGGTTTTTGTTACACATTATTTAGAATATACACTTGGGATAGTGGAATGGTGCTAAAAATATTTGAAATTATAACTATCCTACTTTCACCTTCTTCACAAATTCTCATAAATTTACTCCACGAAATTGATCCCATTTTTTCTTCCTTGGATGGATTCAGTTTTTTATAAATATTTATTGAATAAGTTAACACCAACAGTCATGAATATGCTGAAAATAAACACAAGGTATGTTGTTTTATTCCATTATAAGAGTTTCTTCTTCTATATTTTATGAAATTATTTTTTTTCATATTTTTTATTCTTGATGCACAATTATTCTTCTAATTCATGCCTAATGGAAACTCACTAATTTTATTAAATTGTTTAGTCCCCATATTGTAACACCCCGAGATTTTATGAAAAATATTCTTTTAATTTCATTAATGTCTTGTGTTGTATTCTACACCAAGATTACCTTGCTCTATACGCAACACCATATTAGCTTGCAGTATACGCAACACTATTCTTGGATCGTGTTACACACAATTTTGATAATAGTTATTCTATGCAACATTGAGTATATATATATATATATATTCAATGTATAAATGAAATATGGTTGGATTCTGTTTTACGAAACAATGAAGGATTCTTTCACAACACGCAACCCTGAATTGGCTTGCATTACAAGCAATCGCGACCTTCCTTGATAGCGTGTGTTGTACGCAATACTGGGTTTTAATAAACAAAGATATATTATTATAATATTGTCATGAACTAGCCGTTATGAATTGTATTAACTAAATGTGGAATTTTATAACATTATTATTCATTTTACACATTTTCTAGAACATGGTATAAGAACAAAATAAATTTTTCAGGTAAAATAAGTATTTTTCAAAAAAATGCAGTTTTGCTGCCTTTTTATGGCGCACCCACTTTAAATCTAGTTTTTGACATGTTTATATGTTCAATTTGACAAAATAAAATTATTCTTTTGAATCAGGATATAAAAATTTACATTAGATAAAGTTTTGATATTTTTCCGATAACTTTCATATTTTAATGAATAGTAAAAACACGCTGTATTTCAATTAAAAACAACTTTTTTCATCGTAATATTTTATGTGGATAAATTATAATATTGAATGGTTTTAAAGTATAAATAGAATATATTTTTACCATTTAATATAATGTATGTCATTAGCATTGATTTTACCTTGAATTCGTAGGTTAAATCAATTCAATCTTTTGCAATGTTTTAAAGAAAAACCCGTTTTCTTTCGACAACGGGATTAATTTTAATTTAATTTCTGCATATTTTGTGTATTGAATTTGGAAAAATGGATTCCATATTTGGAATCAGTGGGTCCAAATTATGTTAATAAGCTACTTTTTATTTTTGGGAATTATGAATAGTAACTACGGTAAATTTTATTTACCATAGTTAAAGGTAAATCGGGTAATTAAGGGTAAATATAATATTTTACAATTACCCTAACAAATGTCAAAATCCTATTGGATGACTAAAAGTAGACCCATATCACCTAAGGGTCTGATTATATTCATTTAATTAAATTTTTTCAATGAAAATAATTTAATTATTATTAAAACCAAAGAATGTGACAACATGTCACTTTCTTAAATTATATAAGTATAATAATTTTAATCTAGTGATAAACTACATAAAACTTCGAACATGAATAGTATCTAGAAATATAATACAATTATCTAAATCATAGGAATTTATTTAGAATTTTTAAGAATTATATAAGTATCATTTATTATGACACAAAGATGATGCAGTAATTGTCTTATTAATGAAATATTGAAATAATTGATGTTATAAATTCCCAAATAAATGTAATTTGAGACTTTTTATGAATTAAACTAATTTTATAGGTTAATATGACATGTTAGTATTTCTGTAATTAACCTTTTTCGAAGTTATCATTCTGTTATGATTTTCACAAAAATCAATTACTAAATAGTGTCAAAATTGACATAAAATAGTTTTTAAAACAAATATTATATTATTAATTGTTATTTTATTTTTAAAAATCTAAAGTTCGGCCAAATGAATTATATAAGGTTATATATTTTAATAATAAACAAATTGGGGTTCTTTTGTCTTCTTATAGTATGTTTATTAACCTTATAGTATAAGAACACAAGAAGACACGGTAAAAGTAAAATTATTTTACTTAATGTTAAATCTAAATGATAAGGTTAAAAAAGGATACCTAAACCTGTCTAAATTCTATTGGATGATAGGATTTCGACCCATCCCCACCTTATCTTCTAAATAAATCAATTTGGAGCTATTTAAAACCGAATTTGGCTTTATAATAAAATAATAGTTTTAGTTATTCCAAAGGTACCCCTCTCCTCCCTTATAAAAGGGCACCTCCTCCCCCTCTTCCTCACAGAACTTTGAGCCTTCAAGATCGGCCAAACCCTGACAAATTCACTTCTCCACTTCCCTAGAAACATCCTATAGGTTCTGGTCTTCCTCAAAGACCAATTTTAGTGCCCTAAGAGGAGGTCTCAAAGAGGCGCTTCAAAGAAGAGGTAATTTCCGTTACCGATTCTTTCACCTTTATTTCTTCTTCCACCTCTTCTTCTTAGGTTGTTTCATTATGAAGTAATAACATAAGTATCACTCATATAATTATATGTTATTATAAGTATGAAACAACCCTATTTCACCATCTATCCATCCTACGGAAAACGAAATCACCGCGCGTGCGTACGTACAGAATACCGTCTCCACGCCGTGGTGAAATCTATTTTCCACCACCACCTTACTTGGATGGGTATAATGGTGTAAATAATAACTATATATTATTATTTTAAAGTTATATTTATTCTGAAATAGTATACATACACTCCAATTCAGTCCCACAATCATGAGAACGATATCATCGCTCGTGCGTACGTACGGAATACCGTCTCCACGACGCGATGAGATTCATTCTCCACTTTAACCATTAATGAATGATTGTAAAGTATATATAATAAGTAATAATGAAATATATGACATAATAATGATACTGGATTTATGTGTATATATATGTATGTCATCTACTTAATTCCGTTCAACTCAATAAGGAAACGAAAACAGCGTTCATGCGTACGTACGGCCTACCGTCTCCATGAACGGTGTATTTCTTTCCATTTACTGATTTATTATATATATGTATATTCTGAATATATATATATATATATAAATCATGTTTTATATTCTGGAATTAATTAATCATGATCTAAGTTATCATATGAATAATTACAAGTCAAAACACGGATGACAGATGAAACAATTTTACCCAAAAAGCTTTTTAACATTGAATTTACAAAAGAACGGGTAATATAAAGTCATAAGTGAACCATATATGATATAATAAAAATGAATATGATTCTGTAATAAGTCAATGACATTATTAAAATCATTATACAGGAGGTTCTGACACTTACGAAGCAAATCGGACCTAAGGTAAGGGAAATATCACAATCTCATTTTTATCCGAGATTGTTTATACTTTGAAATTTACTGGGGTGTATTTTATCATCCACATCCATGTTTCCTCAATATGTAATATTATTTCATTCACCTACAATTGTTTAAATCCTATTTTACCCTTCTGTGAGTTTTTAGTAAAAGATATGAAAAGAATATTTTGTCGTTTTTCGTACGAGGTACTTTTTGACTTTTCCGACAAAAGTACGAGAAGAATGTTTTTTTTAACTTATACGGCATGAATGGATTTTTAAAAAATTATTTCCAAGAAGCTTCCTTTACAAGTTTTCATGTTTATTTTTAATAAACTTCTTTTAGTTTAAATTTGTATGACATGTTAAGAAAGGAAAAATGTTTTTGAAGAAGAAAGGATATTTTCCTCAAGAATGGAGTTCAAGTGTTTTATCAAAATTATTTTCCATCTAAGATAATAAAGGGTTCTGTTTTTATCCCTATTATTACATTGATTTGATTATGTTGTGATGGAATTATTTTTATGAATTCCTTTATCTTATATGAATTGTTTTATGAAGTCATGATGTTTAAGATTCCCATTTTTATTACATGGGTTATGCAATGATGTATGATTTAAGATTTTGTGGCACACATAAGAATGGTATCATTATGAGATGGGTGGGACCTATATCTCCCTCCAATGCATTGGGTAAAGATTTTATATCTCATGAGATAGACATGGTTGGAACGGTAGGTTATACCGGTTCAGTGAAACAGGACTGAAACGAGGGTGACTCGGTTTAGAAATGGACTTTGTCCACTAAGATAGTATTGGAAATGAGTCTTGACTAACAAGAAATGATTCTCTATGATTATGTGTGTATGCCACAAGTTTCATGTTTTAAGTTATGATTATTGGAATTTCATTTCACTACTATGATTTATAACATGTTATGAAATTATGCTCTCTTTTGCAGGTTAAGATTTCCAAAATGTTATGTTCTTATGAATATGATGTGATTGATATTTATTTTGTTTACCCTTACTGAGCATTTTAGCTCACCCTTTTATGTTTTATTTTCCCCAGGACATAAAGAAAGGTTTTAGGTAAAAAAATGGGAAGATCTTTATGGGAGATGTTGAAGATCTTTCACCACGATTAGAAGATTATATTCCGAGTTTCCAAAGACACTAAACTATTACGATCCTTGTGTGTGTGTTTTTGTTATTACTAAGTATTCCGAAAAAGTAATGTAATGTCCATGTACGTCAAGCTTCGGGTCTCTACAGTTGGTATCAGAGGAAAGGTTTAGTCATCCTTTAGAAACTAGGATGCAAAAATGTTAGTGAGATCCCTAGAGATATTTCTAAGGTATGTCTAGGGATGTCTCTAAGGTTAAGTATACGTATAGGTTATAGTCCTAGAATTGTGCTAAAGATATTATAATTTAACCTAAGATGTTATATATTAAGGTTACTCCCTCTTTTATTATGTTGTTTTCCCTAGCATGATTTTTTCATCTCACACTATTCTTTTTGGGTTTTAGAAAATGGATGGAAACAAGATGATTCACGATAATGGAGGATATAGTGGACAATGGAATGATATTCTTCATGAGCAATCAAATGAAATGGGATTTGGAAGTCCAAACATAATTATTATGCCGAATCAGCAATCTCATAATATGATCAATAAAGTAAAATTTGGTCAGTTTCCTGACTCGGCTAATAAGAGAAAGATGGAGTTTCATGATGATCATAGAGGAAAGAAAGTTCAATTTCCCCTATGTAAATCATGTGGGAAGAGGCATCAAGGAGAATGTTTTAAAGGAACTGGAAGATGCTTTGGGTGTGGAAAATAAGGACACAAAGCCTGTAAGTGCAAAGGAAAAGGTTCAGTTAACACCAGGGATGAGGATAATAGTATTGCTACGACATCAACAATGGTTAAATGTTTTAAATGTGGAATGTACGGGAATTATGCAAACCAATTCCCTAAGGTAATGTCTCATGATGAGAATCAGTATGGTCGTATGGGTAGTATTTATTTTGATGATGATGAAGAGACTACAAATGATATTTGAGATGAAAGAATTGTTGAAGCTCGGTCAATGGTTTAAGAATGTAGTGGAATGATTACATGTTTATCATGTGTAATGTTGTATAAGTAATCTCATGGTACTATGGAATAAAGAGACATCTAAGGATTGTTACACTGTTGCCTTTCCTTGAGTTTTGAAAGTGTATGATTAATGTTACTAGTATCCATGAAAGGTTATTCAGATATTTTTGGAATGTAGATGATATGCGCATAATGAAGGGATAAGGAGAAAATTAAATGTTTGATAGTATTCATGAGCTCATGACTGATATAAGGAGAAGGTTATATCATGGTTTGAGTATATAGAATTTTTGGATTTTGGTATGTGGAAAGAGTTAACTTTTGACAGCATTTATGTTTTCACTAAGGTTTAATGGGTATTCATTTTTCAAGAGAATACATCATTAAGGTATTCACATGATTGGAATGTGACCAACAAGATATATGGGGGATAAATGATGGTATTCACATGCTTGGTTGACGACATTTCAAGTTATCGTTTTCTTTATACTATGAGCTTGGACTGAAGTATTTTAGATAAGCCTAAATATTGTAATGGATTATGTTAACCATAAGTTAGTATTGTTTAACGATAGAATTTTTTTCTATATTATTTATGTGATGTTATAGTAATATAGTTTTAGAAAAAGGACAACCTGCAGGACGGACGACAGCCCATCGCGTCGGACAAGGCTGTAGGAATCGAACCCACAACCGAAGTGTGACTGGCCTTTATCGCCTACCACTGGCCTACATGAAGTCCCTGTTTAGTAGAAACTAGTTTTATTATATTAAGCAGTATGATATATGAAGTATAATCCATTTTTGGAACTATATATGATTAATCTCACTATAGACGGACTTATGTATTTTTTGATAACTTTTCTAACCTTTTGTTTGAGACAGATGGAATGACCTGTCATTCTATCACATGATCTGCTAACACTTCACGAATTACAAATTCAACTTCATTTATTTAAGAGATGAAGTGGAAATTGTTCAAGGCATGAACAACAGTGAGATTGTACCAAAATAAAGTAAGTATTTCTTCTAATTCAAATTTTTAAACTTTAGGGAAATGATCTTGAAAACCCAAAATGTTGTCCTAGTTATCTTATATCTGATGAATCAGATGGTACCTTAGATCATCACAAATTTATGGCTTTGGGATTGCTGGCTCTTCCATAGCCATGTTCTCTACCACTCTCCATCAGAACATGATGGTTAGATTTCTCTTCCAAATCCATATTTCCACCTATGTGGAAACCCAGTGATTAGTTTATTTGGGTAACCGTTACATTTCATACTTTTTTTTTTAAAGATTGGTTTTGGTATTCCTTTTTACGATGTGGGTTTCTATTAAAGAAATTTTCAAGTAGAAAACCATTTATAACCCCAACGAATTTCGAGGGCGAAATTCATTTTAAGGGGGGTAGAATGTAACACCCCGAGATTTTATGAAAAATATTCTTTTAATTTCATTAATGTCTTGTGTTGTATTCTACACCAAGATTACCTTGCTCTATACGCAACACCGTATTAGCTTGCAGTATACGCAACACTATTCTTGGATCGTGTTACACATAATTTTGATAATAGTTATTCTACGCAACATTGAGTATATATAAATATATATTCAATGTATAAATGAAATATGGTTGGATTCTGTTTTACGAAACAACGAAGGATTATTTCACAACACGCAACCCTGAATTGGCTTGCATTACACACAATCGCGACCTTCCTCGATAGTGTGTGTTGTACGCAATACCGGGTTTTAATAAACAACGATATATTATTATAATATTGTCATAAACTAGCCGTTATGAATAGTATTAACTAAATTTTTAATTTTATAACATTATTATTCATCTTACACATTTTATAGAACATGGTATAAGAACAATATAAATTTTTCGGGTAAAATAAGTATTTTTAAAAAAATGCAGTTTTGCCGCCTTTTGATGGCGCACCCACTTTAAATATAGTTTTTGACATGTTTATATGTTCAATTTGACAAAATAAAATTCTTCTTTTGAATCAGGATATAAAAATTTACATTAGATAAAGTTTTGATATTATTTCGATAACTTTCATATTTTAATGAATAGTAAAAACACGCTATATTTTAATTAAAAACAACTTTTTTCATCGTAATATATTATGTGGTTAAATTATAATATTGAATGGTTTTAAAGTATAAATAGAATATATTTTTACCATTTAATATAATGTATGTAATTATCATTGATTTTACCTTGAATTCGTAGGTTAAATCAATTCAATCTTTTGCAATGTTTTAAAGAAAAACCCGTTTTCTTTCGACAACGGGATTAATTTTAATTTAATTTCTGCATATTTTGTGTATTGAATTTGGAAAAATGGATTCCATATTTGGAATCAGTGGGTCCAAATTATGTTAATAGGCTACTTTTTTATTTTTGGGAATTATGAATAGTAACTACGGTAAATTTTATTTACCATAGTTAAAGGTAAATCGGGTAATTAAGGGTAAATATAATATTTTACAATTACCCTAACAAATGTCAAAATCCTATTGGATGACTAAAAGTCGACCCATATCACCTAAGGTTCTGATTAGATTCATTTAATTAAATTTTGTCAATGAAAATAATTTAATTATTGTTAAAACCAAAGAATGTGACAACATGTCACTTTCTTAAATTATATAAGTATAATAATTTTAATCTAGTGATAAACTTCATGAAACTTAGAACATGAATAGTCTCCAGAAATATAATACAATTATCTACATCATAGGAATTTATTTAGAATTTTTAGGGATTAAATAATTATCATTTATTATGACACAAAGATGATGCAGTAATTGTCTTATTAATGAAATATTGAAATAATTGATGTTATAAATGCCCAAATAAATGTAATTTGAGACTTTTTATGAATTCCACTAATTTTCTATTTTAATATGACATGTTAGTATTGATTTAGTTAACCTTTTTAGAACTTATCATTCTGTTATGATTTTCACAAAAATCAATTACTAAATAGTGTCAAAATTGACATAAAATAGTTTTTAAAACAAATATTATATTATTAATTGTTATTTTATTCCTAAAAATCTAAAGTTCGGGCAAATGACTTAGATAAGGTTATATATTTTAATAATAAACAACTTGGGGTTCGTTTGGCTTCTTATAGTAAGTTTATTAACCTTATAGTATAAGAACACAAGAAGACACGGTAAAAGTAAAATTATTTTACTTAATGTTAAATCTAAATGATAAGGTTAAAAAAGGAACCTAAACATGTATAAATTCTATTGGATGATAGGATTTCGACCCATTACCACCTTAGCTTCGAAATAAATCAATTTGGAGCTATTTAAAACCGAATTTGACTTTATAATAAAATAATAGTTTTAGTTATTCCAAAGGTACCCCTCTCCTCCCTTATAAAAGGGCACCTCCTCCCCTCTTCCTCACACAACTTTGAGCCTTCCAGCTCGGCCAACCACTGCCAAATTAACTTCTCCACTTCCCTAGAAACATCCTAGAGGTTCGGGGTTTCCTCAAAGACCAATTTTAGTTCCCTAAGAGGAGGTCTCAAAGAGGCGCTTCAAAGAAGAGGTAATTTCCGTTACCAATTCTTTCACCTTTATTTCTTCTTCCACTTCTTCTTCTTAGGTTGTTTCATTATGAAGTAATAACATAAGTATCACTCATATACTGATATGTTATTATAAGTATGAAACAACCCTATTTCACCATCTATTCATCCTACGGAAAACGAAATCACCGCGCGTACGTACGTACGGAATACCGTCTCCACGCCGTGGTGAAATATATTTTCCACCACCACCTTACTTGGATGGGTATAATGGTGTAAATAATAACTATATATTATTATTTTAAAGTGATATTGATTCTGAAATAGTATACATACACTCCAATTCAGTCCCACGATCATGAGAACGATATCATCGCTCGTGCGTACGTACGGAATACCGTCTCCATGACGCGATGAGATTCATTCTCCACTTTAACCATTAATGAATGATTGTAAAGTATATATAATAAGTAATCATGAAATATATGACATAATAATTATACTAGATTTATGTGTATATATATGTATTTCATCTACTTAATTCCGTTCAACTCAATAAGGAAACGAATATAGCGTTCATGCGTACGTACGGCCTACCGTCTCCATGAACGGTGTATTTATTTCCATTTACTGATTTATTATATATATGTATATTCTGAATATATATATATATAAATAATCTTTTATATTCTGTAATTAAGTAATCATGATCTATGTAATCATATGAATAATTACAAGTCAAAACACGGATGACAGATGAAACAATTTTACCCAAAACGCTCTTTAACATGGAATTTACAGAAGAACGGGTAATATAAAGTCATAAGTGAACCATATATGATATCATAACAATGAATATGTTTCTGTAATAAGTCAATGACATTATTTAAATCATTATACAGGAGGTTTGGACACTTACGAAGCAAATTGGACCTAAGGTAAGGGAAATATCACAATCTCATTTTTATCCGAGATTGTTTATACTTTGAAATTTACCGGGGTGTATTTTATCATCCACATCCATGTTTCCTCAATATGTAATATTATTTCATTCACCTACAATTGTTTAAATCCTATTTTACCCTTCGGTGAGTTTTTAGTAAAAGATATGAAAGGAATATTTTTTCGTTTTTCGTACGAGGTACTTTTTTGACTTTTCTGACAAAAGTACGAGAAGAATGTTTTTTTAACTTATACGGCATGAATGGATTTTTAAAACATTATTTCAAAGAAGCTTACTTTACAATTCAAGTTTATTTTTAATCAAATTCTTTTAGTTTAAAGTTGTATGACATGTTAGGAAAGGAAAAATGTTTTTGAAGAAGAAAGGATATTTTCCTCAAGAATGGAGTTCAAGTGTTTTATCAAAATTATTTTCCATCTAAGATAATAAAGGGTTCTGTTTTATCCCTATTATTAGATTGATTTGATTATGTTGTGATGGAATTATTTTTATGAATTCCTTTATCTTATATGAATTGTTTTATGATGTCATGATGTTTAAGATTCCCATTTTTATTACATGGGTTATGCAATGATGTATGATTTAAGATTTTTTGGCACACATAAGAATGGTATCATTATGAGATGGGTGGGACCTATATCTCCCACCAATGCATTGGGTAAGGATTTTATATCTCATGAGATAGACATGGCTGGAACGGTAGGTTATACCGGTTCAGTGAAACAGGACTGAAACGAGGGTGACTCGGTTCAGAAAGGGACTTTGTCCACTAAGATAGTCTTGGAAATGAGTCTTGACTAACAAGAAATGATTCTCTATGATTATGTGTGTATGCCACAAGTTTCATGTTTTAAGTTATGATTATTGGAATTTCATTTCACTACTATGATTTATCCCATGTTATGAAATTATGCTCTCTTTTGCAGGTTAAGATTTCCAAAATGTTATGTTCTTATGAATATGATGTGATTGATATTTATTTTGTTTACCCTTAATGAGCATTTGAGCTCACCCTTTTATGTTTTATTTTCCACAGGACATAAAGAAAGGTTTTAGGTAAAAAAAGGGAAGATCTTTATGGGAGATGTTGAAGATATTTCACCACGATTAGAAGATTATATTCCGAGTTTCCAAAGACACTAAACTATTATGATCCTTGTGTGTGTGTTTTTGTTATGTACTAAGTATTCCGCAAAAGTAACGTAATGTCCATATACATCAAGATTCGGGTCTCTACAGTTGGTATCAGAGGAAAGGTTTAGTCATCCTTTGGAAACTAGGATGCGAAAATGTTAGTGAGATCCCTAGAGATATTTCTAAGGTATGTCTAGGGATGTCTCTAAGGTTAAGTATACGTATAGGTTATAGTCCTAGAATTGCGCTAAAGATATTATAATTTAACCTAAGATGTTATATATTAAGGTTACTCCCTCTTTTATTATGTTGTTTTCCCTAGCATGATTTTTGCATCTCACACTATTCTTTTTGGGTTTTAGAAAATGGCTGGAAACAAGATGATTCACGATAATGGAGGATATGATGGACAATGGAATGATATTTTTCATGAGCAATCAAATGAAATGGGATTTGGAAGTCCAAACATAATTATTATTCCGAATCAGCAATCTCATAATATGATCAATAAAGTAAAATTTGGTAAGTTTCCTGACTCGTCTAATAAGAGAAAGATGGAGTTTCATGATGATCATAGAGGAAAGAAAGTTCAATTTCCCCTATGTAAATCATGTGGGAAGAGGCATAAATGAGAATGTTTCAAAGGAACTAGAAGATGCTTTGGGTGTTGAAAAGAAGGACAGAAAGCCAGTAAGTGCAAAGGAAAAGGTTCAGTTAACACCAGGGATGAGGATAATGGTATTGCTACGACATCAACAATGGTTAAATGTTTTAAATGTGGAATGTACGGGCAATATACAAACCAATTCCCTAAGGTAATGTCTCATGAAGAGAATCAGTATGGTCGTATGGGTGGTATTTATGTTGATGATGATGAAGAGACTACAAATGATATTTTATATGAAAGAATTGTTGAAGCTCGGTCAATGGTTTAAGAATGTAGTGGAATGATTATATGTTTATCATATGTAATGTTGTATAAGTAATCTCATGGTACTATGGAATAAAGAGACATCTAAGTATTGTTACACTGTTGCCTTTCCTTGAGTTTTGAAAGTGTATGATTAATGTTACCGGTATCCATGAAAGGTTATTCAGATATTTTTGGAATGTAGATGATATGCACATAATGAAGGGATAAGGAGAAAATTAAATGTTTGATAGTATTCATG
Organism: Viscum album; assembly: GCA_963277665.1. Lineage (NCBI taxonomy): Eukaryota > Viridiplantae > Streptophyta > Magnoliopsida > Santalales > Viscaceae > Viscum > Viscum album. Next base: position 1,183,950,990 of record OY728164.1, read on the forward strand.
AGCTCATGACTGATATAAGGAGAAGGTTATATCATGGTTTGAGTATATAGAATTTTTGGATTTTGGTATGTGGTAATAGTTAACTTTTGACAACATTTATGTTTTCACTAAGGTTTAATTGGTATTCATTTTTCAAGAGAATACATCATTAAGGTATTAACATGATTGGAATGTGACCAACAAGATATATGGGGGATAAATGATGGTATTCACATGCTTGGTTGACGACATTTCAAGTTATCGTTTTCTTTATACTATGAGCTTGGACCGAAGTATTTTAGATAACCCTAAATATTGGAATGGATTATGTTAACCATAAGTTAGTATTGTTTAAGGATAGAATTTTTTTCGATATTATTTATGTGATGTTATAGTAATGTAGTTTTAGAAAAAGGACAACCTGCAGGACGGACGACAGCCCATCGCGTCGGACAAGGCTGTAGGAATCGAACCCACAACCGAAGTGTGACTGGCCTTTATCGTCTACCACTGGCCTACAGGAAGTCCCTGTTTAGTAGAAACTAGTTTTATTATATTAATCAGTATGATATATGAAGTATAAGTCAATTTTTGGAACTATATATGATTAATCTCACTATAGATGGACTTATGTATTTTTTGATAACTTTTCTAACCTTTTGTTTGAGACAGATGGAATGACCCGTCATTCTATCACATGATCTGCTAACACTTCACGAATAACAAATTCAACTTCATTTATTTAAGATATGAAGTGGAAATTGTTCAAGGCACGAACAACAGTGAGATTGTACCAAAATAAAGTAAGTATTTCTTCTAATTCAAAATTTTCAACTTTAGGGAAATGATCTTGAAAACTAAAAATGTTGTCCTAGTGCTCTTATATCTGATGAATTAGATGGTACCTTAGATCATCACAAATTTATGGCTTTGGGATTGTTGGCTCTTCTATAGCCATGTTCTCTACCACTCTCCATCAGAACATGATGGTTAGATTTGTCTTCCATATCCATATTTTCACCTATGTGGAAACCCAGTGATTAGTTTATTTGGGTAACCGTTACGTTTCATACTTTTGTTTTTAAAGATTGGTTTTGGTATTCCTTTTTATGATGTGGGTTTCTATTAAAGAAATTTTCAAGTAGCAAACCATTTATAACCCCAACGAATTTCGAGGGCGAAATTAATTTTAAGTGGGGTAGAATGTAACACCCTGAGATTTTATGAAAAATATTCTGTTAATTTCATTAATGTTTTGTGTTGTATTCTACACCAAGATTACCTTTCTCTATACGCAACACCGTATTAGCTTGCAGTATACGCAACACTATTCTTGGATCGTGTTACACATAATTTTGATAATAGTTATTCTACGAAACATTGAGTATATATATATATATATATTCAATGTATAAATGAAATATGGTTGGATTCTATTTTACGAAACAACGAAGTATTATTTCACAACACGCAACCCTGAATTGGCTTGCATTACACGTAATCGCGACCTTCCTCGATAGCGTGTGTTGTACGCAATACCGGGTTTTAATAAACAACGATATATTATTATAATATTGTCATGAACTAGCCGTTATGAATAGTATTAACTAAATTTTTAATTTTATAACATTATTATTCATCTTACACATTTTCTAGAACATGTTATAAGAACAAAATAAATTTTTCAGGTAAAATAAGTATTTTTCAAAAAATGCAGTTTTGCCGCCTTTTGATGGCGCACCCACTTTAAATCTAGTTTTTGACATGTTTATATGTTAAATTTGACAAAATAAAATTCTTCTTCTGAATCAGGATATAAAAATTTACATTAGATAAAGTTTTGATATTTTTCCGATAACTTTCATATTTTAATGAATAGTAAAAACACGCTATATTTTAATTAAAAACAACTTTTTTCATCGTAATATTTTATGTGGTTAAATTATAATATTGAATTGTTTTAAAGTATAAATAGAATATATTTTTACCATTTAATATAATTTATGTCATAGCATTGATTTTACCTTGAATTCGTAGGTTAAATCAATTCAATATTTTGCAATGTTTTAAAGAAAAACCCGTTTTCTTTCGACAACGGGATTAATTTTAATTTAATTTCTGAATATTTTGTGTATTGAATTTGGAAAAATGGATTCCATATTTGGAATCAGTGGGTCCAAATTATGTTAATAAGCTACTTTTTATTTTTGGGAATTATGAATAGTAACTACGGTAAATTTTATTTACCATAGTCAAAGGTAAATCGGGTAATTAAGGGTAAATATAATATTTTAAAATTACCCTAACAAATGTCAAAATCCTATTGGATGACTAAAAGTCGACCCATATCACCTAAGGGTCGGATTAGATTCATTTAATTAAATTTTTTCAATGAAAATAATTTAATTATTATTAAAACCAAAGAATGTGACAACATGTCACTTTCTTAAATTATATAAGTATAATAATTTTAATCTAGTGATAAACTTCATGAAACTTCGAACATGAATAGTCTCCAGAAATCTAATACAATTATCTACATCAAAGGAATTTATTTAGAATTTTTAGGGATTAAATAATTATCATTTATTATGACACAAAGATGATGCAGTAATTGTCTTATTAATGAAATATTGAAATAATTGATGTTATAAATGCCCAAATAAATTTAATTTGAGACTTTTTATGAATTACACTAATTTTCTAGGTTAATATGACTTGTTAGTATTGATTTAATTAACCTTTGTCGAACTTATCAATCTGTTATGATTTTCACAAAAATCAATTACTAAATAGTGTCAAAATTGACATAAAATAGTTTTTAAAACAAATATTATATTATTAATTATTATTTTATTCCTAAAAATCTAAATTTTGGCCAAATGACTTAGATAAGGTTATATATTTTAATAATAAACAACTTGGGGTTCGTTTGGCTTCTTATAATAAGTTTATTAACCTTATATTATAAGAACACAAGAAGACACGGTAAAAGTAAAATTATTTTACTTAATGTTAAATCTAAATGATAAGGTTAAAAAAGGAACCTAAACCTGTCTAAATTCTATTGGATGATAGGATTTCGACCCATCCCCACCTTAGCTTATAAATAAATCAATTTGGAGCTATTTAAAACCGAATTTGACTTTATAATAAAATAATAGTTTTAGTTATTCCAAAGGTACCCCTCTCCTCCCTTATAAAAGGGCACCTCCTCCCCCTCTTCCTCACACAACTTTGAGCCGTCAATCTCGGCCAACCCCTGCCAAATTCACTTCTACACTTCCCTAGAAACATCCTAGAGGTTATGGTCTTCCTCAAAGACCAATTTTAGTGCCCTAAGAGGAGGTCTCAAAGAGGCGCTTCAAAGAAGAGGTAATTTACGTTACCAATTCTTTCACCTTTATTTCTTCTTCCACATCTTCTTCTTAGTTTGTTTCATTATGAAGTAATAACATAAGTATCACTCATATACTGATATGTTATTATAAGTATGAAACAACCCTATTTCACCATCTATCCATCCTACGGAAAACGAAATCACCGCGCGTGCGTTCGTACGGAATACCGTCTCCACGCCGTGGTGAAATCTATTTTCCACCACCACCTTACATGGATGGGTATAATGGTGTAAATAATAACTATATATTATTATTTTAAAGTGATATTGATTCTGAAATAGTATACATACACTCCAATTCAGTCCCACGATCATGAGAACGATATCATCGCTCGTGCGTACGTACGGAATACCGTCTCCACAACGCGATGAGATTCATTCTCCACTTTAACCATTAATGAATGATTGTAAAGTATATATAATAAGTAATCATGAAATATATGACATAATAATGATACTGGATTTATGTGTATATATATATATATCATCTACTTAATTCTGTTCAACTCAATAAGGAAACGAAAACAGCGTTCATGCGTACGTACGACCTACCATCTCCATGAACGGTGTATTTCTTTCCATTTACTGATTTATTATATATATGTATATTCTGAATATATATATATAAATCATGTTTTATATTCTGGAATTAATTACTCATGATCTAAGTAATCATATGAATAATTACAAGTTAAAACACGGATGACAGATGAAACAATTTTACCCAAAACACTCTTTAACATGGAATTTACAAAAGAACGGGTAATATAAAGTCATAAGTGAACTATATATGATATAATAACAATGAATATAATTCTGTAATAAGTCAATGACATTATTTAAATCATTATACAGGAGGTTCAGACACTTACGAAGCAAATCGGACCTAAGGTAAGGGAAATATCACAATCTCATTTTTATCCGAGATTGTTTATACTTTGAAATTTACTGGGGTGTATTTTATCATCCACATCCATGTTTACTCAATATGTAATATTATTTCATTCACCTACAATTGTTTAAATCCTATTTTACCCTTCTGTGAGTTTTTAGTAAAAGATATGAAAGGAATATTTTGTCGTTTTTCGTACGAGGTACTTTTTGACTTTTCCAACAAAAGTACGAGAAGAATGTTTTTTTAACTTATACGGCATGAATGGATTTTTAAAACATTATTTCCAAGAAGCTTTCTTTACAAGTTTTCAAGTTTATTTTTAATCAAATTCTTTTAGTTTAAAGTTGTATGACATGTTAAGAAAGGAAAAATGTTTTTGAAGAAGAAAGGATATTTTCCTCAAGAATGGAGTTCAAGTGTTTTATCAAAATTATTTTCCATCTAAGATAATAAAGGCTTCTGTTTTTATCCCTATTATTACATTGATTTTATTATGTTGTGATGGAATTATTTTTATGAATTCCTTTATCTTATATGAATTGTTTTATGATGTCATGATGTTTAAGATTCCCATTTTTATTACATGGGTTATGCAATGATGTATGATTTAAGATTTTGTGGCACACATAAGAATGGTATCATTATGAGATGGGTGGGACCTATATCTCCCTCCAATGCATTGGGTAAAGATTTTATATCTCATGAGATAGACATGGCTGGAACGGTACGTTATACCGATTCAGTGAAACAGGACTGAAACGAGGGTGACTCGGTTCAGAAAGGGACTTTGTCATCTAAGATAGTCTTGGAAATGAGTCTTGACTAACAAGAAATGATTATCTATGATTATGTGTGTATGCCAAAAGTTTCATGTTTTAAGTTATGATTATTGAAATTTCATTTCACTACTATAATTTATCCCATGTTATGAAATTATGCTCTCTTTTGCAGGTTAAGATTTCCAAAATGTTATGTTCTTATGTATATGATGTGATTGATATTTATTTTGTTTACCCTTACTGAGCATTTGAGCTCACCATTTTATGTTTTATTTTCCCCAGGACATAAATAAAGGTTTTAGGTAAAAAAAAGGTAAGATCTTTATGGGAGATGTTGAAGATCTTTCACCATGATTAGAAGATTATATTCCGAGTTTCCAAAGACACTAAACTATTACGATCCTTGTGTGTGTGTTTTTGTTATGTACTAAGTATTCCAAAAAAGTAATGTAATGTCCATGTACGTCAAGCTTCGGGTCTCTACACATATCTTATGTTATTCACTTCTCAATTTATTTTTTCACATTCCTAGTCGATCTGGTGTAGAATGATTCTTCATTTTGACCTCTCTCCCTGCAATTCTCACAGATATTCCACATGCTTCAAAATATATTTGAGAAAACTTATTTTTATACTCACATGGTATAAATCACTTGGATTCATCTTGGATCCCCCTAGTATATGATTTATTTGATTTTTACAAGTTGTAATATTATGCCAAAATTCCTGTTCCTTATGCCTAAACCTTCCACAAAACCAGCAATATATATTTAAAATTTTTCTTTTTCTTTGATAAAAACTCATTCCAAATTGTGTTCCTTAAATTTTTTTCATAAAGAAACCATTTTATTAAGAACCATTTCCGAGAACACTTATCTTTTTCTAGGGTCATATCCACCGTTAATTAATCATGGGTTTCTCATTATTTTTATCCTTCTAAATTATTCCATATTTGGAATTAAATAATATAAAATTCATGTGAATTTAATGAGTGAAAATAAAATTTTATAAAACAAATTTTCCTTTTGTGTTTATCATGTGATAAATAAATCATTTGATGATCATAGTATATTCCATCTAAATATATTGGTATTTTTTCTCAAACGCCCCAATAATATTTTTGTTTGGTATAAGTTCTTCACTCATTATATTTTGAAGACTATTTTGTGATCTCTTTAATATTTACATGTTTAACCTCAAAATAAAGTCACTTCATATTGGGGTTATTTCTCTCATCGTGAACCACCTTTATTTTATCACAACATTACTTGATTTCCCAAACATGATATTTATGCATAATTTCCTTATCTTGAAATAACGAGTCAAGATATTTAATTTTATTTTCTTTGTTTTTAAATCGATAATCCTTGACATCAATGCTAGAATTTTAATTTTATTCCAATGTATGATAATTATCATCAATAATATTCTAGGATTATTCTATTTAGAAGAATATTTTATCAAATATTTATCTTTTTTGGAGTAAAAAACTCTAAGAATGAAATTATTATTACATTAACCATTAATTTATTTAGGAATATTTATATATGATAATGTTAATTGATCTATATCTTCCATTATTATCTCTATATATTCATTAATAGGAACGACAATCTCCAAAATGTTTGGAAAATAAAAAAAAGTAATGTTACTACAACTTTTGAAATTTTTTAAGTGGTATTCATTAAAAAACACATGAATAATAATAATTTTCATCTCATGATTATTAAGAAATATGTTCTTACCATCTTGTATATGGTTCATATAGATGAAAATTTTGATAATTGATTTTGGTTACTTCTTCATCACATGAAAATGTTGAAACATCTTATGTAGTATTGTTGTCTATCTCCTTGGAAGTTTATGTAGAAAATAATTTTTTATACTCAAATATATATTTGTCTTCAACAATATTACAAAATGTGGAAACTAATTATTCTTCCTCATTACATTAGAAGGATCCATTCCATATCATTTTTAAATTTATATTTCTTTTATTATTCAGAGACTTTGAAGAGATAAAATCCTGATTAATAATTGATATATCTTCTAGAAGTATTCACTTCATCATGAATTTGAAAGTGAAATTGAAAATATTAAATATTAAAAAAAATATATTCTAAACATATATAAAACTGAAACACTGATAGAAATTGTGGTTTCATCTGGATCGATGCAACCACATAAATGGAGGGGATCAGTGAGTGTCAATTTTTTTTAAAAATATTTATAATTTTTACCACTTCTCTTATCCAATGAATAGATTTATATTTATTCTTATCTCATTTAATCTTTAATAATATACTGATAAAAATGAGATCAAATAACATGACCTAAAAGTATTTGATATTAGATTAACCTCTAATGTGGATGAATATATAACTAGTGTATGGGGGTTGGTATCCAACTCACATAAATATCTCTTTTATTATCAAGGAAAAGATATAGAATGGATATATCCTTGAACCATTCAAATTATCACCTACCATATTTCATTAAAACAAAAACATTATATAATTTATACTATGTAACTAAGCAAGTATTACTTTTAAAATAACAAATTCAAATGGATGCTCTTGATGTATGATCTATAGTTTAGAAATAGTTACCTTATAAATAGGTGATCCTAATTTCCATCCTCAACATTCTCGTAATCATAAAACATGCGTCTTGTACAAATCAATGATAGGGTTGTCTATCTTTCTCCCCAATCCTTATAAGATATCGATATTTTATGATGGCCTTCTGAATAATTCATATTGTAAGATCTTCATTGGTTAGTATGATTTCAAATATTTTTCTATTTTCTTTCTTCTTCATTAATACAAGACTATATACATTCTCTTCCTATGATTTTATCTCTCTCCACTCCTCTGAAATATATAAAATTAGTGATATTCACAATATCAATTCCTTATATCTCTAATTTCACACCCCTTCACCTTTGTTTCTCTTTATAATCACATAATTATCATATAGTAAGTTTTCAATATTAAAATATTTAAACTCCATAATATCAATAACATGATATTATCATCATCAAAACATCATAAACATTGGCCTTTAACATGTTGAAGAATATTATAAATAAACTATAAATAATAAAAAAATTCCCATATAAATCATGGCCTTATTATTATCATTTAAATAATTTTTAATTCTCATTTCTCCTATTTAAAAATTTATCCCTTTAACTCGTATTAGATAAAAATTCATCTTTTATCAATGAGATATTTATGAAATAAAGAATATCTAGACATCAACACATTTAAAACTCAAGATTTGTCAAATTTTATTAAAATAAAACACCGTAAATATGAAATAACTATCTAATATATCATAGTTGTGAGATCAAGTACTTTTTCCAAATTTATCTATAGAAAAATCATAAGTTTTGACCTAAATAATCATATTTATCAACTAAAATAATTAAATATCACAATGTGATATTTTATATGATTTATTTTACTATAAAACATTCTATATTATATTTTTTATATGTTTAATATTCTCTTAAGAATATCTATCTGCTATAAATATATTATGTATCACATAGTCATTTTACATTTGTCACATTAAAATATAATATTCAATCTATATCCTCTTTACAAACTAGGATATGTTATTTATCATCAAAATATCTTATATAGCATGTGAAATATGTTACATATTTTAATTTAGGCTCTCATGATCTTGTCACAATATTTATAGTATATTACACAAAAAATTAAAATAATATATATCTCAATGAGATTCAACACACCCCTTTTTTCTAATTATGGGGAATATCTTATGTAAGAATTCCAACTCTACTTAGAATAATATAAGTTCTTTAACTGAAATCGCAACTTCTTCAAAGCTTCTCAATATATATCAAGTGACTTCATATCCATTCAAATATATTTAGGATATCATAAATTAAAAATAAACCTTATCATAATGATCTAGTGACTCCTATCTTAAATAATATCCTTGAATCTTTATTATCCACGTGTCTTCCTCACACTATATTATCCTTCAAAAAATGACAACACATGGGATGGTTCATAAATTTAATCTTCTTTGTCATATGTAGTATATAGTCTTTCCATTCCACTTGTGAAATAATCTCAAATAATAAAATGGTAGTATATTATATTATTCATGAATCTTATTGGAAAAATAAATTTTCATATATTATATTTAAAGGATCTTCAAACCTTAAAAAGCAAGGTGTTTTATAATCAGATCAACATTAAAAAATATTTACACATTGTCTTGGGAACTCCAGTATTCTACCAACAGTCAAATTTTATATGATTAATAACTGTCCATGTGTGATTCTATTCTCAACACATATTGACGTATTGGTTATTTACTAATAATAAAACATAACACCATGTGGGTTCAACAATTCATTAGTGTTGTCACATAATTCATAAAAACATATAAAATAATGAATTATAAATTTGTATTCATATGGGTTGTCTCAAAATTATTTTGGAATTATAGATAAATGACTTGTATGTTATAATGCTTAGTGTTATTATTATAGAAACAAGTATGCCTCCCTCACCAATCTAATACATGATATTTACTTCTTTTTTACCCATCGTAATGATTTTTTTTCTTGGGAGGTCAACCATAATATGAAAAGGCCTCGTTAATGGTTTAGGGGTTTATCCATTATTATCAAGCATAATGGATTCATACTACTCCCTAATGTGGTGCTATCATCTTGTGGTATTTGTAAATCTCGGATCATCCAAAATAGGGTTTTTAAATCCTAGTAAAAAATCCTTTTGTGAAGTTCTATGAATGTTCCCAATAATCTCCACATCATTACAATCCAAAAATACCTCAAACTGTGACATTGTTCTTTGATATCATATATATTAATGATTACTCCCACAAAACTAGTGTTGTCCATGGTATTTTCTTATTTATCAACCAATTCAAAGAATTTTTTCCTAGGGAACCCACCCACCAAGATAAAGGCCTCACATGTTGGCGAGGAATTACTAAATTATTATTAGGTGAAATAACATACTCCCTTTCCCTAATATAGGACACATATGTTGTGTACCTGGAGTATCTTCCATCACTAAGAGGGATATTAAACCTATTTCATAAATCATTTGGGAAAGCACTTCATATGGTGTTAATAGGTACATATACCTATCAACAACATTTTACCTTCATATTCTATTGAATTTCCTCTAGAAGTGTATATTATAGTGACCCATTTCATTGATGAATTGAATTAAAAATGAAATTTCAGTTTTAAATATAATTTATATAATGATATCATAGGATTTTTTAATTTGTACATTCCTGTGATGGTTATTTTTTATGATTCTATTTTTAAACTAGATTTTGTGAATAAATTTTAGGGTAATTTTATATATTATTTTGAATTCAGTAGATAGATCAGAATTTTGGGTTATCTAGAATGAGGTCACTATGACTTTTGAAAAAAATAGTTGACACTAGGTAGCTAGTTGAGTGGTATAAGGTACCCATTGAGCTCAAAATATGTCATTGTGGCCCAATGGTTCCATAGGGTATACACTTTCTGTTAACCAAGGTACCTTATAGGCCCATATCTAATTTTTGAATGCTATTTGGGCATTTTCTCCTACCAATATACTCCCAAACAGGTTCCTTTAGACCTCATTTACTCTCAGTCTATTGAGGGATCCTACCTTGGATTCTTTATGGTCAACCTCTTCCACTTCATATTCCTCATGATTCATGGTTTATTTCTACGAGGGTTTTCATTCCAATATTAGGTAACCCTTTTTAACCTTATTCCTCTCCCCTATTTTATCCTATGTTTCTAATTTTTATTCCCCTTGGTTAGGGATTTAGAAATAATTCCATTGGTGGAAGGTGTAATTCATTCAAAATGAAGTGGATGTACATTTTATTTCTAAAGGGATTTGATATAGGTACCTTTCTTCTCATTCATCATATTTTTAATGGAAGGTGATTAAGATATTTATTATTTTATGTTCCCTCATAATTTATTCTAAAATAATAGAATATTTATTATGGTATTTAATTTTTGAAATTAATTAAAAAAATATTGGTGAATTATAAGAGTGATAAACTTGAGTTTTCTTTAGGTTTATAAATTATTTAGTTTCATTAATTATTTTAATTGGGTAAAATAGTAATTAAATTTTATTTTATTATTTTTAGGTTCTACCATGGTGGTTTTAAAATTATGATAAATCTCACCCTTGGTATTCGTATGTGGTCGGGACTCAATAATTGATTATTAGGTTATTTAAATGACATGGTTATCATATATTTTCTATTATATTAATTGAATCTTATATTATATTTTCCTAAATATAAATTGAAATTTAACAATGGTATTTTTTATAATATTTTATGTATGTTTATTGGTTTTCTTCTGAAAATATTTATGGAAACTTATTTTTTCTTTTTTTGGGAAATACATTTTAAAAATAAATGATTGAATTTTAGCCTCTCAAAAACCCTTATTATTTATTGTAGAGCTTATCTGAATGGGTACTATTAGTCATCATTATTTCTTGGAGGGAATGATTAAATTTTTTAATCCAAACACATATGGATTTTATGTGATTATAGAACTTTTAATTAAGATAAAACATTACATATTTTTTATATATTGGATGAAGAATATTACCTTGGAGTTATATGGGATGTTAAATAATGGCATCACTTCATTCCACTTAACAAAAATGAATTACATGTCTAATAACCATGATTAACCAATGATTAATTAATTTATTCATTGAAGATATATTATTAGGTTAATTGAGTGGAAATATATGATCAATAACAAGAATTTATTTATTTTTTGAACTCAATTTATAGTTTGATGTGTTCTATATGAAGCTGTTTTAAAAACTAGGATTCCACCGATATTTGTGATGTATATGTAATTAATGTTTTTATGGGTTTTAAAACATAATATATTTTTTAAAATTCATTTTTTCCATAAAAAAACTCATGGAGACATTTCACTATTTATTTATAGGAGTCTGTATGATAATATTTCCTTTATGTATTCTTTATTAAAAGAGGTTTTCATATATTTTTTCACTAAAACAATTAAACCAAAACATTTTCATTATATGAAACTACATCCAACAAAGATGACCATTATTGTGAATGAATTTAACATGGTAAGGTGGAAGACCTTGTTATTTATTTAATACGATTCATTGAAGACACGAATTCAAAACATTATCTTATATAATTTTAAAATATATAATATCATATGTGTTATAACCAAATATATTAAAAAAAATTTATTTGTGGAATGAATTTTATAAAAATTTATAATTTTTAATATCTTGTACGGTAAATACAACTAGTTTGTTACCCTTAAAAATTGTGAATATACAAACCATGTTTTGGGTAATGAAAATGGATTCCAATCATAGTAATTTCTGAGGATGGACACATTATAACCTCATTTCTACCACCCCAAATAGTAAGTCACCAAAAATAACTCCCCAAATACCACCTTTTAATGTTCTTGACTTGGAGGCCACATAACCGGTTCCCCGAGCTAGGTCTCTACTAGACCTCAAATGTTCTTCCGCATGTTCTAGAGTTTTTTGACTAGCAGCGAGGTTCTATATGTAACATGGGGAGACTATACCCTCTTTACCTGATTAATCCATAGAAAAAATGAAGAGAATTTCATTAAAAATATAGAATAACTAAAGAACATGCATAAATAACCCATCTCCCAAAAAATGTGAACAAACCAAAACCAATAGCAATTATTTCATGACATACCACATTTCCAAGTGAAGAAAAACCCAAAATAATGAAAAATATAAAAATTCCCAAAGATTCATAACTCCATGTACAAAAACCCCATCCATGTATGTATCACGCATTAGTCAACTCCCTAGCACAATTCCTTTTCCCCTTTCTTGACCTATAAGCAGGAAATATCCTTCGGTACCAAATGGCTGATCGAGTAGTGTGTGAGTAAAACTCAGTAAGCCACCACCAATGGTTTCTACAAAATAATAATTCTTAATGGATAGTGCATGCAAGTATGAAATAAAGTACAATTAAATAAAATATCTTTCTTGGGACACTAGTAAACAATTATTACTTAACTATTATTAATTATAGTTTCAATTAATTATGTTCATATTCATCATTACTAATTTTATCATCAAAATATAATCCATGGGTTAGGGACTTACGTCATTCACATAAGGATCATGTCATTTATCATTTTTCATAAGGGAAAATACAAGACCATATCTCACTAGGGATAATACATCACAACATCACAATGTTCTACCTAGAAGCCATAAACTATGTGGAATGAAATCATTAGAGTAATAGAGCTATGTCCCCTTCACCAACCCATGCATTATTGGTGGAGTTAAAGAACCAGTCCAACTCGAACCATGGGTGGAACCTCAATCCTTTGTCCCACACCTCAAGCCATGAGCACATGCTTATTCCTCCATTCACGACACATAATCTATATCACAAAAAAAACACATCCAATAAATGAAACAATCATAATTTATAATTATCAACATGGTAATTAATAATGTACCAAAATCCATTAACGCAATTCCCATTAATATTACATATCCCATTTCACACAAATCCCATTCTCATTCCTATCTCATTATATGCTTTCAATAACTCCATTTTATCACCCCATTTCATATATTCATGTATTCCATTTTGAAATACCATTTATCACATTTTCATTTAACATACCATTCCCAATGAACATATTCATTGATTCATAGGAACCAACTCTCAGGAATTTCTAATATAATTCATAAACCACATGTCACAATCTTAATTAACCAAATTAACCAATTTATATACCATTCCAAACAACCATTTACACTATTAAAAAAACATTATAGATTACAAATATTCCATTTTAAAATCTAGTAAACATATCAATGTACTCAATAATGGTCTCCCCATTCTCCCTTTATGACCATGCACTTACATAGCCCATTTCTACACTTGGGATTGCTGTCGCACCCCATGGGTGGCCACAAATTTGTAAAATCATCTGTGAAGTGTCCCATGGGGTTCGTAAGGGTTTTTAATCATAATTTGGACACCTATTGAACCAAATCTCTCCAATTTCTTAAAAACCATCAAAAGAGGTGACTGAGAACTAACCTGACATAGAAAAATATACAATGAAACTACAAGATATAACATGTATACCACCAACCCCATATTCATTAATTATTTATCTATTAGTCTTAGCCTTTTATTTCAATTTAATCACCCTTCAAAGCCTTAACCTAGATATAATAAGAAAAAGTTTGTTTTTAGGTAATTGAATGGATATATGAGAAAGATGCAAACCCAAAACCCAAAATAGAAGCAAGAGAGATATTAGACATACCTAGAGCTTTGATATGAAAAAATGGCACTCCAAATGGATTAGGATCATAGGAGAATAAACTCTTAGAATAATGGGTCCTTAGGGTTATTCCTAGGGTTTAAAGAGGTGAAATAGTGGATAATCTCAAGTTTGAATATAAAAAACAAAGGTAAAAATTCTTTAATTTTTCCCAAAATTACTAGGCCGCATAGTTTTCCAAACTGTGCGCAAACTCTGTGCGAGCCACTATCTAAGGGAACTTGGGTCACAAGGTTACTTAGATTGGTCACACGGTTTGAAAAACCATTCTCCAACCATGTATTAATTTACATACAAAGGTTTCATTGTTTTCTTGGTAAGTCCACATGGTTTACATAACTGTGCGACCACCATGCTCCTTGCACAATTTGGTCCCCTTTTCCATTCAGGTCCCAAACATGTGAAACAACTCTGAGTACCCTCACACACCTATTAAACCTTTATTTATCTAAATATAAGATACATAAACCTAAACATAATGAAAAACACACCTCAATAAAACATGGGATCATACATGTTCATTCACCCTAACATCTACCACAACCTCAATGCTCTTAAATATTTCGGACTGACATGGCATTCTATAGGAAATGTTAACATATTATTGGAATTTTCCACACATATTAAAATGGATATTTAATGGTGGTATTATCTTTCTATTTGTGTACAAGAGGTCCCCCAAGGATCCAATATTAGTACCTCATCCTTACCCGACCATTTTGGTTATCTCGTTTTGCACAGGTACCCACAATATTAAAATCGACCAGTGTTATGCCTCTTTAATGGCATAATAGAATGATGATTTCATAAAACACCTATAAAAATACTAAATAACTTTTCAAATCCATATATCTAAAACAAATACATAGAAAAAAATGGGAAGGCCAATTAAATTCAGACCATTACAATCCATGGTAATGAATCATAAATTATTAAGACAAATATTTAGTGTCAAAAGTCAATCCAACATTGATTTTCAAAAGGAATGTTTGTATAAATACAATAGTTGATGGGATAACACTAGAATCACTAGTATTTTTATGATCGGAACTCAGAATGGATTCTATTATTGGATTATGTTTGTAGGATAGGGAGGAACAATCCAAAAAAGAGGTATTAGAGATGTAGTGTAGCCCAAGTGTCATATGGGTGACCCCAAACTAATTTTACAATGTTAATTGTATCCTGGTTGGAGTTTGTGGGTCAGTGGTTGTGACTTTTATTGAATGAACTCTAATAGTTTTTTTCATTCACATTCCCCGGTCAATAGAAAAAATGGTTGTGCAATATGTTTAGATCAAACAGATTATCATTGAAGGGGAGGCCCAAATGTGTGATCTTTTGATTAAGGGGATGACTATTGGGTGTGATAATCTAATCACATATTGGTTTTAGAAACAAATAGTGGATGAATATAAGTACAGATTGGATACTACTCATATCACCAATTAGTTTTACGATTGAATCCTAATAGGGGTTATGTGTTGGTCCTAGAAGGGCTGTGATAGAGAGGAATAGTCCCCACAACATCCAGTGTGACACTACTAAAAATCATGTCAAATAAAACATTGGATTTTGTAAGTGACAACAACATTTTGATAAATAGAAAAAAATAAACTATGATAAATAAAACCACAAATAAAGATAACCATTACTAGTGAAAAAATACTGATAATAGGACACCCATTTTCGGTAATTTTTGAGTTATGATAATGGTACCCTTTATCATTGTCTTTTAGTATTGATAAAATTGACCCCTCTATCATCTCTCAAATAACATTGATAACCAGAGAATTTCAATATATATTTTACATATACAAAATCATATATTCGTAAATATGATTTATATAATAATAAATATATATATTTACATAAATATTATGTGTGTGTGTGTGTGTTTCATCATTTATTATTTTTTTAGTTTTTCACACTTATATGAATTTATATACATAATTATAATTACACGCATAGATATGCATATATATATATATATAAATATATATATATATATTAAAATATAGCTATAGGAGCAATATAAATTATTATATAAATACATTAAATATATCTTATATTTAAATTTATGTAATTAAATTCATTTTATATAATTTATAATATACATATAATGTTACATTACACTTGAACATTTATAATTATTTTTTGTGTGTGTTTACAAATATATATATATATATATGATTATACATTATCAAGTATATAAATAATAAATTGAAATATTTTGACAAATAAAATGTATATTTAAAAAATAATATTAAAAATAAAAAAAATATTTTCAATCTTATTTTCAAAAATTTTACAATAAATCCTTTTAAAATTTATATTTACCAATAAAACTATTTAATAACATATTTAAATTCATTAATATATGTATATGTAAATATAATATGTGAACATGTTATTTTATATAATTATATAAATATATAAATGAATATATATATATATATATGTTTATTTATATTAATATCTCAATATATATATATATATATATAAATATTAATAAATTGATTTTTGTTGTGACATGAGTCATATTTAATATTGACTAAAAAAATTATGAAATAAAAAAGAATAAATATTTCAAATGGGGTGGGGGGGGGTTAGTATATGTATTTATATAAAATGTGTGTTTTGTGTGTGTGTGACTATGCCTGTGTGTATATGTACATTAGTATGTACTTATGAATGTATGTATCTATATGTGTGTTTGTCTGTATGCATGTATAAATGTACATATATTTGTATGTATGTGTTTGTATATGTGTATATATGTATGTATATGAATCTATATGTACGTATCTAAATGAATGCGTATGTGTATGTATATGCATAAATATATATTCATGTGTATGTATGTGGATATATGTGTTTGTGTGTGTGTGTATCAAAATGTATATGTATGTGTATCTATGTGTTTGTATATGTATGTGTATTTATGAATATGTAGTTACGTTTATGTTTGTGTATGTGTGTGCATGTGTGAGTATCTGTAACTCAGTGAGAGAGAGAGAGAGTATATGTGTGTATATATGGGTATTCATGTTTATGCATGAGTATTCATATATGTATATATCTATATTTTTATGTATGTATTTATGTATGAATGTATGTATGTATGTATATATGTGTGTATGTTTGTGTATTTGTGTGTGTAAGTTCATGTATATATGTGTCTATGTGTGTATGTTTATCTATATGTGTATGTCTATATTTGTGTTTGTACGTAAGTGTATGTGTACATGTGTGCATGTGTTTTTATGTGTATCGAAATGTTTATGTGTCTATATGAATATATTATTATGAAATTAGAAAATTCCTTTGGGTTTTCAATTTCAAATTTCTTATCGTCGTAAATATGTATACATATACATACACACAAATACACAGATTTGGGCCAGGATAATAATATATATATTTTACACACACATAGATATATATATATATATATAATTGAATACATATAATTATTAATTTATATTTATACATTAATTAAAATAATATCTTTAATTTAATTACATTATTTAAAAAATTTAATATTAATTTTAATAAAATTGTTATATAGATTTTTTCACATTTAAATATGATATTAATGTTATTTTTATAAAATTTTCAACATTTATAACACCAATTACCGATATTATTCTAATATAATTTAAGTAATTTTATAAAGAAATTCACAAGCACACACACACACACACTTTTTTTTAATAATTTATTAATGTTCTAGAGGTTACAGAAAAAAGAACCAACATGCACACTTTTGGGCTGGCAAGGACAGACCACAACCTCTAAGTGTCGACCCACTCCACAACTGATTAATTACATATTTATCAATTTAATTTTATTTATTGATTTTTAATATTTATTGATTTCTAATATTTTTTTTAAAATTTAATCATTTTAAATATTTATTCACATTTTCTATTTATTTATTTAATATTTTTATAATTTATTTATTTATTAATATATATGTATATAATTTTATTTATAAATACTAAATATTTTTATTAAAATCAAATATATACACTATATTTATTCATTTTTATTTCAATATTTTTGTACTTAAATATTTTTTTTTTCTAATTATAATTTATTATTTTAAATTATTATTCATTAAAATAAAATTTATTTAAATGTAATTTCTAATATTTATTCATTTCTACTAGTTATATAATTTCGGTAAAAAAAATTGTTTTTTTTTATTTTTTTAAATAATATTATTTTATTATTTTTAATATTAATTCATTTAATATAATGTAGTCATATTTAAAAATATGATCCACTTAAAATGTTTATAAGTTATTATTTTTTATTAACCAGAAAAACCTTATGTATCACTGGAAACCCTTATTTACTGATTACATTTCTTACATTTTAGGCGTTTTCATTAACATTAGCATTGATAATATATGCCATTATGATCACAAAATGTATCACTAATAAAAGGTACACTTATCATCATTTATGATTTTACCACAGATAAATGTACTTTTAGAAGCACTTAAATTAGTTGTGATAAATGATTTTATTGACGTTTCTTATCATTTTAAAATTGATATAAGTTTAATTTTATCATCAATTTATGTTAATTCTATTAAAACCATTTCCCTCTTTTTAAAATAACTCTCATAGTTGCACTGCTCACCCTTACCTTCATGTTTTTTTTGTATAAGACAAAATTTTAGGCAACCCTGTGAAAATTGTAGATGAACCAAGACACTCAAAACCAAATTTATAATATCAAAAAACTATTTTTAGGGGCTTTTCAAATGATATTCTATGAGTTTTCCATTATTTTTCTATTTTTTATTCTCATAATCAGACATATCTCATTATACCTCTAGATACAAGGCATGATTAAACAAAATATTCAATATTGTATCCACTGAAATTTTAAATTCAACACCACAATGTGGCTTTACAATACATTCATGTTCTTTATTTTATCATAAATTTTAAAATCATGACCTCAAATTTGAAATAGCTTTCGGATGAATTAATAATATTTATTCATGGTTTTTATGGAAATTAATAATGTATTTGATGAAATTATTTAATAAATATATTTTTTAGGATGAATGCTTTACTAATTGTTGAAATAAATTATTTTTTTGATAAAATTAGTTTATGAATATATTATTATATTTTTTAGTGTATTGGTTATGGAATATATTTTAAAAGTAGATCTTTATTACTAAAAAAATAACATTTTAGTTTTTTATTTTTAATTATTTTATATAATTAATTTTCAAGATATTAGAATTAATATATAAATTTTGGATATGATTTTTATAAAAATATTTATTTAATAAAATTATTTTAAATTATTCTGATGGTCAAGGTATTAATTACTTGTAATTACTTGTTTAATTTAATGATAGTATAGAATATCTATATTATGATGGTGTATATGCCCTGATGCCATTGAATTTATTTTTGAAAAAAATAATAATTTCATTATTCAATATAGGATGGGACATAAGATCTCATGGGTCATTTTTCACTAATTTTCTCTTTACATCATTCATTTTAGTAACCCATTCTTTATATCGTAATGATCAATTAACATGTTTAGGTTGAATTTGAGAGTGTTATATTATTTGTTTAGTACTTCACAAGTTACTTATTTTATAAATTCATGGGATTTCATTTCCAATAATATTTTTTTCTTTAATATAGTGACATAAGATTCTTATACATATTGTTATATGATTTTTAACAGGAAAAATATGGAAATCCCAAACTAATGATTCGGGGGTCTAGTGGCTTTTGGTGAATAGTTATAAAATACATGAACATAAAAATAAAAAACATAATCATTATTTTAGTATTTATAATGTTCTTCTAGATCCATTATAACTTCATCACTACATAGGATACCCTAGGGAAACACATAGAGAGAAGGGTGGGATATGAAGCCCAATAACTGAATAATCAGAGTAAATCATGTTGAAAAGCAATTCATATGTGGGAATAGGTATATAATGATTAAATAAAATATAATAATAAAATATAATAACATAGGAACATGGAATGAGATGATTATAAGACAATTGAATCATAGAATCATGACATCAATATAAAATATTACCCAATAAACATATGTTAAGGCTCATAGCCATGACAATATAGTATAGTGTTCTTGGATAAATATTTATGCACCATACATGGTATCTAATGAGATGAAAAAATTACAAAATAAATTGGGGTAAAGTATAATTCTAGGTACCCCCATTATATTTATAACATTTATATGCATATGTATTCCAGATAAGTAATCATACTTGGGTAATAAGCATTAAAAAGTCCCATGAAAAATATAAATGGGTATATAGTTATCTCTTAAAACAAAAAAAATGGAAAATAATAAAAATTCCTATGAAAGAATGGATTAAATAATTATTATACATTCATAGATGAGTGAATAAGCATAGTTTTTTGAAATAAATAAAAATTTAATTGTACATATAAAAAAGTAGAGAATAAGGTTTGGAAATTTATTTATTAAGTGGGGTTTTATAGAAAAGGGTAATGAGTACTTGTAGAGGGTAAGAGAATAATTACTTTTATAATAACAAAAATGAACAAAAATTAATTTTCATATAACAATATTATTTTTAAAAAAAATTAAAGGTTAAAATAATATATTTAATGGGTATATGAAATTAGGTATGAATCATAGAAGTATCCTTTCATCGGGTTTCCTTAATAAATGAAATTTATAAGGGGTCCATAAAAGATTGAATATCGCTAATAACTAAAAGCCTGTTAAACTAGATAATTCTGTGAGGAGAAAAGATATATTGAGAATAAAATAAATACATTAGAATAATAGAGTTATAAATTGAGTTTTAGAGATAAAAGGCTAAAATAAAATTGAATATGGTGGTTTGCAAGTTCTTATACAACGGGTCCTCTCCATGATCAATTAAGTTACCTAACATACTGAATAATCAAATTAAATTTATTAAATACTTAATTAGGGAGAATTTTAATATATATTTTATTTATTAATATAACTTTATGCTTGATTAAATTCATTTTTAAGCCATCATGTTTACCCCTACACTTGTGAGGGTGTTCGTTTCATGGTTCTAAAGTCTCTTCAGTATGTAGATATCTATAGAAGTTCATAAGAAATAGTACTATAACTAAAAAAGTGAAATGAAATTATAATAATGAAAGTCTATAATTTTAAATGGTCTAAATATCCATATGTTTTATAATATAGGGATTATTCATTTGGTGTAAATGTTATCATTATAATTTTAGTTGATTTAGGTGGTTTTACTGACCATCATGAATTAGAATAATTTTATTTAACTAAATGATTATTCATACATTATAAAATTGGAAATAAGTTCTAATATTTATACGAAAATTTTATTTTACCACAATATTATTAGTATAACTAACCATGATGTTGGTAGTTAAAGACGTAACACGTCGCCCATAAAGGTGGTGAACCATCCAAGACATGGGTGACATTATCATTTTAGAAATAATGAAAGGATGAAAAAGTATTGAAATTAAATGAATTTATTAAAAATTCAGCATATTAATAGTTATGATGTTATTATAAAAACTAGTATATAACATATTTTAGGAGGAATAAGTGGAAATTAATTTAAGAGACATTAGTTGAGAGTATATCCTCTTCCAAGTGGATGTTAACTCTTTGACTACAACTGAAAAGTTCTTGAAATTGTATTTTTGTATGAGTATAACATCTTTCCTATAGTAAGGATGGTTTGAAAGATATTTTGGAAAATATTTTAAAATTTAGGGAACTTTTAGTGTTATGTGGTGTGGGTTGTTTTTAATACAATATTATTTAATTTATTATTATTTTTTTGCAAGACATTCAATTGTGATGATTTTGGTAAATATCTATAGTAATTATACATGTGAGGCTGATATAATGGTTTTTTTTTCAAAAAACCTCATATAATTTATCATTTATTTTACATAAAATTTAAAATAACACATTTTTTCATATTTCTCTATTCTATATGAAAATAAATTATTTTAAAAACATTCAAAAAAATTTCGATAAGATAATTTCACATTGAAGACTCTAAAAATGATATCCGTTTGGTTAAAATATTTTCCTAATTAGGTTATATTTATATTTTTTATAAATTCATTATTTTACTAGAAGATAATAGTTTTTTAAATCAACATTTAGACCCATTGAATTTTTGTTATGGACTTCATAACATTATATAATCATTGAAATAAAAATATCATGTGTTTTAGAAGACCGTTTTATAGAATTAAAACTTTTGTGAAAATAAAAAATTTACTATAAAATTATAATTTATGGAAAATAAAACATATATATTTTACTAAAGATAAAAGTATGATACCTTTGTTTCAAACATTTATTTTATCATGTTAACACTTTTATTTAATTTTAATGTGATTTAAATTGATTATATTTGATTCCCAAAAATATCGTACAATTATTTTACCATTCCAATAGTCTTGTAACTATTCTTACAATCAAGTTACTACAATTAATGGACATTTTAACTATTATAAAAATCATATTCCTATAGTAATATTGGTTATATACTCACTATAAATACCTTCTTTCTACTTAATTAATAATATAGTATAATTTTTCTTAGGGTTTTATATCATCCATTATCAAAAATGTTTATTGGAATACTAATGTTCTGTATCATTAAAATAGTGTAGTTAACAAGTGTAACATCCCAAGTAAGTAATGAATAATATATATTTTTTTCTATGTCTATTTATGAATTTGATAGTGTTTTAGAGGCTTAAAATGAGAATAAATCCAATCTTAAGCATGGAATACACTAATATTTTTAAAAGATTGTTTTACTGCCTTTTGATGGAAAACCATTTTTTTAAATCAAACTTTTCACAATTTTATAAGCTATATTTGTCAAAATAAACATATTCTTTATTATTAGGACATTGAAATTTACATTGAATAATTTTTTGGTATTTTTCTGACAATGTTCATTTTTTAATGAATAGTGAAAAATACTGCATTTTACATCAAAACTGCTTTTTCATCTAATTAAATTATATGGTTATATTATCTTTCAAATTGGTTTTAAAGTTAAATTAGAATATATTTTTACCATTTAATTCAATAGTGGTCGTTGGAATTAATTTCACTTTGAAATTGGACTTAAACTAGTGTCAATCTTTTGATACCTATTGTTTCATAAAAACACGCTATTTGCTCAGACAGCGGGAATTAATTATTAAATTAATTAATGTAAATTATATGTTTTGAATTTTGTAAAATATAAATCATTTTTGATTTCGTAATATCAAATATAACTTAGGGTGATGTTTCGGTATTTTTCTGAAAAACTTCAATTTTTGATGAATAGTGAAACCACTAAGTGGTACTTCAAAAACTGATTTTTCGTTTAAATGAAATTTTACCACTTTTGGGTTTTGAATTTAAAAAATCTGACATACATGGTTGTCATTAAGAAGTAAATTGTGGTTCAATGGGATTAAAATAATTTTTGGTGAATAGTAACTTTTAAGTTTTTAATCACGATTAGAGGTAATTAGAGTAGTTTAAGGTAAAAATAATGTTTTAATAATATAAGATGATCTTGACACATGTACTACCCTTATTTAATGTTTCATGGCTGACCAATAAAATCCATGGGTCAACTTGGGGGACCCCATGGAGCCACTTTGGAAGGAAAATGACATTAATATCTTTTTATTTAATGTAAAAGTAAAAATGACACAAACATGAGTTGTTTTACTAAAAAAAATTTAAATGGTGTTATAAAAGTCATATTTTTGACTATAAATAGTCATTGGAAATATAAAAATATTTCCTACATCATAGTATTTTTTTTATAATTATTAGACATCAAATAAATTAAATTATTTATAACATAATGATGATGCAGTGATTACCTCATTATTCAACAATTTAAATAAAATGAAAAGATAATGTAAAATCTAAGGCCTAAACTTGTCCAAATCTTATTTTATGGGTATATTTCGAACCCCTATCACCTTATCCTCTAATTATATCAATTTGGGACCTTTTAAATCTGAAACTCATTTTAAAATAAAGTAACATTTCTTTACTTTCCAAGAGTTCCCCTCCCCTCCTCTTATAAAAGGCCCCCACCTCTACCACCTTACCCACACTTCCAAAGCCTTTGGCACGTCCAACCCCTGCCCATTTTGTCTCTACACATCCATCTCTAACTCTTAGAAGCCTCACATTGGGAAGAAGTCTTCCCAAGTAAGCCTTTGAGCTCAAATCAAAAAGGGTTACCCGTTTTAAGGTACTGTTTTCACTTGTGTTCTTTGGTTTTATTTTGCTTCTCCAACCCCCTAAACTCTTTTTATTCATTTCTTTTGTAACAAAACCAGTATCCACCATATACTAGGATGTTTTTATAAGAAGGATTCGAGCTACACTTACACACACCTACATCTAATGGTTAAAGAACATACTGTTTCCGTGGATGGCGAATTTCTGCCTCACGAAACGATGATTGTTCAATATTCTTCTAACACCTTCAAAGGTGGCCATTAATATATCACTATATTTATATATGATATAAAATATGTTTATGTTTTCCTTAATATTATTTATTTTTCATTTATGGCATACCTTTATGGCTTCCATTATGGGTATACGCGATATCTTCATTTTAGGAAGTGCGGACTACCGCCCCCTCAAAGTGATTTGATTTCGTTAATGCCATATGTGGGACGTATAAAGGATTTAATTAATGGTATTATATATTATATTATACTGGAATTATAATATTCCTTTATATCATTATGATTCTATTCCTTAAAATACGAAATAGAAATGAAAGTAGCGTTCATGCGTACGTACGGCTTACCGTCTCCATGAACGGTGCATTTCATTTATTACCTCTAAATGTTATGTAATATTATAAATGCATGTATATACTAGATATATATGATATATATGATATATAAATCATTATTATAACTCTGGATATAATGGATACATGAAAAACTTTTAATTATAAAGAGCATATTTTTGACTCAAGTACCAATGATCGTTAAAACGACCGTTATTAACATAAATAATTGCATAATGTTCATGACAAGGTAATAAGTGATATAAAAGGAATAATGAACTTTAAAAAGGTTCTTAAGCGAGTATAAATTAACTCATGTTTATTATTCAGGAGGTTAAAGAACGATCGAGTCAAGTCGGACCCGAGGTAAGGGACTTCGTCTCAATCTCCATTCATTGAGGCATATTTTGTTTTATACACAACCTTCTTTTATACGGTGTATAAACCCCTTTGAATTTTACATTTATCAAAAAGGAATATTGTTTATATGAATCATTTTACTTAACTAAAAAAGGGAATGTTTTTGTCATACGTATGCGGCGACAACAACTTCTCCGCCACCGTGATCATTATTTGAGTTTCGACTTCCTCTACAAGCCATACTTTTTTTAAAAGAGAAATAAATACCATGTTTTACTTTTCTTTTATTTTGGTATTGAAAATGGTTTTTACAATGTTTTTATATCAATGTGTTGTATTGATATCTTGTGATTTAAAGGTGGAAATGTTATGTGTCCTTTATGCATGTTTTATGTGATACAATTATGTTGTGGTTCTTGGGAATTATTATGAAGACGGGTGGTTCCGTGATAAAATAAGGGCGGGTGAGCCCGATATAGCTCTCCAATGCATTGGGTAACGTGAAGGAGTTAAACGTTAAGGTTTCCTCGAAGAGATTTAGGGAATATACTGTGATGGGTATTCCAAACGTAACCAAGAGGGTTACTCCCTATGTAAGAATGTTATGAATGCCTCAAGTTACCTTTATGTCTTATGATTTCTATGATTTATTCATGATTTGATGAGGTATGTTAATGTGCTTATGTTTTATGGGTAAAGTATGATTTCATTCTTATGTATATATGTACTCATGTTTCCTTTCCATATTTTTATATCCCTTACTGAGCTTTTTATGCTCATCCCAAGTTTTTTGAAATGGTTTTCACAGGTCGAGGGAAAGGTACATGATATGATGATAGTGTCAAGGAAGTGTCAAGAATGAATCCATGTTTTATTTTAAATATTTTGTCATTGATGGAAAAAAATGAATAATATCTTTATGTAACCACTTTTTTTAAATGTGGAATGTAATGAAAGTTTTATGATCTAATTCTCTAAATCTCTAAACCCGAAAAGATCCTCAATGTGTAATCTTGTAATAACTCCTGATTAAGTAAGGTTTAAGACTGGGGCCTTATATTTGGTATAATAGGTCGGTTTAGATAACTTTAAGAGTTATAATTTTATTAAATGATTATCCAAATTTATTTTATATAGACAAATTGAAATGATATAGCATTTGAAGATTACTATGTTTCTTCATCTAAGACATGTTTGTTCAGAATGGTTTTCCGCAGAGGAAACATGGAAGTAGTGCTAGGAATGCATACAGAAGGAAATAACCTTTCGAATCAGCATGCTTAGATGGTCGAAATTGGAACTGAACAGTTTGTTGCAGTAATGGCACAATTGACTCAAGCGATAAATGGTGGTGGTATCCATGCACAAGATCATCCAGATCAACCACATAGAAACATGTCAGTGGTGAAACATTTCATGAGGTAACATCCCCCATCATTCAGAGGATCATCTGACCATGTGCTAGCTGAAGGGTGGATTAAAGCACTGGAGAAGATTTTTGATGTCATGGGTTGTTCAGACAATTAAAAGGTTAGTCTTGCTATTTATCGTTTAGACAGTGAAGCAGATCAGTGGTGGTCGATGGTTAAAAATATCAGGGATGCTGATGAGATTGATGCTCTCTATTGGGATGAATTCAAAGGTATGTTTCCTAAAAAGTATTTTCCTAAGGTTTATTGACTTAGGATGGAAAAAGAATTCCTGGAATTGTGGCAAGAGGAAGACTTAGTGGCTGCCTATGAAGAAAGTTTCACTCGATTGGCAAGGTATGCTCCAAATTTTAT
Organism: Viscum album; assembly: GCA_963277665.1. NCBI lineage: Eukaryota > Viridiplantae > Streptophyta > Magnoliopsida > Santalales > Viscaceae > Viscum > Viscum album. The sequence goes on from OY728164.1 coordinate 1,183,978,470, forward strand.
CTGATACCTTGATAGTAAAATCAATCATTTTTACTTAGGATTAAAGCCATAATATCGAAGGGCATTGGATTCTCGTGAGTTTAAAAGTTATGAAAAGCTTGTTCGATGTGCTGAGAAGCTGGAAATGGAGTTTGCCGATGATCAAGTGTTCTATAAAAACCACCAGAAGAAGAGACCGAGGTGGCTGGAGAAAGGAAAGAATTCTTTAAAAAGGCCTGACGGTTGTGATAAATGTGCTAAAAGGCATGCTGGGGAATGTCTTCTAAATTCTAGAAAGTGCTACCGATGTGGTAAGATGGGACATAAGGCTCGTGATTTCACTGAAAAAGATCAGGGTGATGGTAAGAACAAATTTGATTTACAGTTACTGAAATGTTTTAAGTGCAATGAGATGGGTCACTATGCAAACGAGTGTCCGACAAAGAGCTTGAGTGATGGGAATAAGTTGGACTACAAGCAGAAAGGGGTGGTGAAATCCATTGCAACTACTCCAGCAGATGTCGGGCCATCAAATGAAGTTGTATCATGTACTTTTTTTGTTTTTTCAGATTATGTTACTGTGTTGTTTGATTCGGGGTCTACACGTTCTTTCATCTCTGAAACCATTTCTAGTAAAATGGGAATACCATCTCAAGAAATTACTCCTAAACTTTTGGTAAAAACACATAGTGGAAATGTTGAGGCAAAAAGAATTTATAAGAATCATCCTATCCTTATCCGTGGAAAGAACCTACTTGCAAACCTTATTGTTTTACCTCTAGTAGAGTTTGATGTTATCCTGGGTATGGATTGGCTCTCTATTTACCATGCTAAGATTGACTGTAGAGATAAAGAAGTTTCTTTTCAGAAAGACTTTTAGTTTGTGTACAAGAATGAACCCTTACTGTTGATAACTTATCAAGAGGTCGAGAAACTTATAAAAGATGGAAATGAATGTTACCTTGCACACATTTTTGAAAACAAAGGAATTGTTCAGATTAATGATGTGCCAGTGGTAAATGAGTATCTTGATGTTTTTCCTGACGAGTTGCCTGGAATAATACCAGATCGGGAAGTTGAATCTACTGTTGACTTAGTTCATGATGCTAAGCCAATTTCAAAACCCCCTTATCGAATGGCTCAAATTGAACTTTTAGAGTTGAATGAGCAATTGCAAGATTTATTAGAGAAAGGTTTCATTCGACCTAGAACATCACCATGGGGTTCTCCTATTTTATTTGTTAAAAATAAAGATGGCTCTATGATACTTTTCATTGATTATAGAGCCTTGAATAACATCACTGTTAAGAAAAAATATCCTTTGCCTCATATCGATGATTTGTTTGATCAGCTCTAGGGAGCTCAGTATTTTTTCAAAGATTGACCTTAGATCAGGGTACCATCAGTTGAAGGTAAAGGAATCATATATTCCAAAGACCGTGTTTCGTACAAGATATGGCCATTACGAATTTTTAGTAATGCCTTTTGGGCTAACCAATGCACCTGCTGTATTCATGGACTTAATGAATAGAATTTTCCATGATTTCTTGGATAAGTTTGTGGTTGTTTTCATTGATGATATTTTGGTGTTTTCTAAAAATAAAGAGGAGCATGAATGACATTTAAGGGTTATTTTGAAAACCATAAAAGAAAATAAATTGTATGGGAAATCCAGAAAGTGTGAGTTTTGGTTGCAACAAATTTCTTTTCTTGGTCACATTGTTTCTAAAGATGGGATAACTGTTGATCCTGCAAAAACAAAGGTTATTGAAGAATGGCCATGACCCAAAAATGTAACTGAGATTCGTATCTTCCTTGGATTGGCAGGCTATTACCGAAGGTTTGTTAGAAAATTTTCATGGTTATCTAGTCCAATGACTAAGCTAACTCGAAAGGGTGTTAAGTTTATCTGGAAAAAAGAATGTGATGATTGTTTTCAGGAAATGAAAAGAAGATTGGTGAATGCTCCAGTTTTGGAACTACCTTCTAGGAATGGTGAGTTTGTTATCTACAGTGATGCTTCATTGAAAGGACTTGGTTGTGTCCTAATAGATAATGATCAGGTAATTTCTTATGCTTCACAACAGTTGAAAACTCATGAGGTAAATTACCCTACTCATGATTTTGAATTAGCTGCTGTTGTTTTCACTTTAAAAATTTGGAGGCATCATTTGTATGGAGTAAAGTGTGAAATATATACCAATCATTAAAGTTTAAAGTATATATTCACTCAAAAAGAATTGAACATGAGACAGAGGAGATGGCTGGAACTAATCAAGGATTATGATTGTACAATTCATTAACATCCAGGAAAAACAAATAAAGTGGCTGATGCTTTGAGTCGAAAAACTATTGCTTCATTAACAATGTTGAATTTGGAACGTGATCCTTTGGTTAAGGATTTGATGAACTTTGTCATAGAAGTTTTCGGTGCAGGATGGTCTTATGTTTTGTTTCAAGTATCAGTGAAATATTCTCTATCAGATAGAATCAAGCAAGCACAAAAGCAAGACAGTGAGTTGCGGAAAAAGGTAGAGCTAGTTCAGAAGGGTAAGTTGCCTGAATTCAACATTGATAATGATTGTGTTTTGAGATTTGGGAAGAGATTGTGTGTGCCTTGTGATTTACAGTTGAAGAGAGAGTTGTTATGTGAAGCTCATAGTTCTCCGTTTTCAGTTCATCCTGGCAGTACTAAGATGTACAGAGATCTGAGGGAGTATTACTGGTGGGATGGAATGAAAAGAGATATTGATGATTTTACTATGAAGTGTTTGACTTGTCAGCAGGTTAAAGCAGAGTGGCAGTTACCGAAAGGGATGCTTCAACCTTTACCAGTGCCAGAGTGGAAATGGGAGAATATATCCATGGACTTTGTTCTGGGATTACCGAAGACATCTCATGGTAATAATGAAATCTGGGTTATTGTTGATCGCTTGACTAAATCTGCTCATTTCCTTGCTATACAAGATACATTTTCCCTAGATCAACTTTCCCGTTTGTATCTTAAAGAGATATTCAGGTTACATGGAGTTCCTCTCTCTATTGTATCTAATCGTGATCCCAGGTTTACTTCTATCTTTTGGAAAGGCCTTCAGATGTCGTTGGGTACAAAATTAAATTTTAGTACAACTTTTCATCCTCAGTTAGATGGGCAGTCAGAGTGAACAATTCAGACATTGTAGGATATGCTACGTGCTTGTTCGATGGATTATCCGGGATGTTGGGACCAACATATTTCCTTGGTTGGATTTTCATATAATAACAGTTTTCATTCCAGTATAAAGATGGAACCATTTGAGGCGTTATATAGGAAGCGGTGTCGAACTCCACCTTTCTGGGATGAAGTGGGTGAAAGGAAGCTGATGGGACCAGAATTGGTAGAAGAGTTGGCAGAAAAAGTTTACCTGATACAGAAACAAATGAGAACAACTCAGAGTAGGCAGAAGAGTTATGCGGACAATAGGAGGAAGGATCTCTCTTTTAAGGTAGGTGATTATGTTTTTCTCAAAGTATCACCATGGAAAAGTGTGATACGATTTGGTAAGAAAGGAAAGATGAGTCCAAGGTTCATTGGACCATTTGAAATTCTGGAGAGAGTTGGATCAGTTGCATACCGAGTGGCTTTACCTCCAAGTTTATCTCAGGTACACAATGTTTTTCATGTTTCGATGTTGAGAAAGTATATGACAGATCCATATCATGTTTTGAGTCCAGAGGTAGTTCAGGTGGAAGAGAACCTATCTTATGAGGAACAACCACTACAGATTCTTAACCACAGGGATCAAGTGTTATGGAATAATGTGATTAATCAGGTAAAGGTTTTTTGAAAAAACCACATGGTTGAAGAGGCAACATGGGAATTTGAAAATGCAATGAGGGCAAAATACCCCCACTTATTCGATAAGTAAATAAATTGCGGGGATGCAATTTTCTAAATAGGGGAAGGATGTAACATCCCAAGTAAGTAATGAATAATATATATTTTTATCTATGTCTATTTATGAATTAGATAGTGTTTTAGAGGCTTAAAATGAGAATAAATCCAATCTTAAGCATGGCATACACTAATATTTTTAAAAGATTGTTTTACTGCCTTTTGATGGAAAACCATTTTTTAAATCAAACTTTTGATAATTTTATAAGATCTATTTTTCAAAATAAACATATTCTTTATGATTGGGACATTGAAATTTACATTGAATAAATTTTTGGTATTTTTCTGACAATGTTCATTTTTTAATGAATAGTGAAAAAATACTGCATTTTACATCAAAAATGCTTTTTCATCTAATTAAATTATATGTTTATATTATCTTTTGAATTTGTTTAAAAGTTCAATTAGAATATATTTTTACCATTTAAGTCAATAGTGGTCTTTGGAATTAATTTCACTTTGAAATTGGACTTAAACTAGTGTCAATCTTTTGCTACCTATTGTTTCATAAGAACACACTATTTGCTCAGACAACAAGAATTAATTATTAAATTAATTAATGTAACTTATATGTTTTGAATTTTGTAAAATAGACATCATTTCGGAATTCAGAATATCAAATATAGCTTTGGGTGAAGTTTTGGTATTTTTCTGAAAAACTTCAATTTTTTGATGAACAGTTAAACCACTAAGTGGTACTTAAAAAACTGATTTTTCGTTTAAATGAAACTTTACCACTTTTGTGTTTTGAATTTCAAAAATCCGACATACATTGTTGTCATTAATAAGTAAATTTTTTTTCAATGGGATTAAAATAATTTCTTGGTGAATAGTAACTTTTAAGTTTTTAATCGTGATTAGAGGTAATTAGTGTAGTTTAAGGTAAAAATAATGTTTTAATAATATGAGATGAGCTTGACACATGTCCTACCCTTATTGGATGTGTCATGGACGACCAATAAAATCAATGGGTCAACTTAGGGGACCCCATGGAGCCACTTTGGAAGGAAAATGACATTAATATCCTTTTATTTAATGTAAAAGTAAAAATGACACAAACATGAGTTGTTTTACTAAAACAATTTTTAAATGGGATTATAAAAGTCATATTTTTTACTATAAAAAATCATTGGAAATATAAAAATATGTCCTACATCATAGTATTTTTTTTATAATTTTTAGACATTAAATAAATTAAATTATTTATGACATCATGATGATGCAGCGATTACCTCATTATTTAAAGATTTAAATAAAATGAAAAGATAATGTAAAATATAAGACCTACACTTGTAAAAAAACCTATTGTATGGGTATATTTCAAACCCTTATCACCTTATTTTCGAATTATATCAATGTGGGACCTTTTAAATACGAAAATCATTTTAAAATAATGTAACATTTCTTTACTTTCCAAGAGTGCCCCTCCTCTCCTCTTATTAAAGGCTTCCACCTCTACCACCTTACCCACACATCCAAAGCCTTTGACTCGGCCAAAACCTGCCCATATTGTCTCTTCACATCCCTATCTAACTTTTAGAATCCTCACTTTTGGAAGAAGTATTCCCAAGGAAGCCTTTGAGCTCAAATCAAAAAGGGTTACCCGTTCTAAGGTAATGTCTTCACTTGTGTTCTTTTGTTTTATTTTTCTTCTCCAACCCCATAAAATATTTTTATTCATTTATTTTGTAACAACACAAGTATCTACCATATACTAAGATGTTTTTATAAGAATTATTAGAGCTACACTTACACACACCTACATCTAATGGTTAAAGAACATACTCTTTCCGTGGATGGCAAATTTCTGCCTCACGAAACGATGATTGTTCAATATTCTTCTAACAGCTTCAAAGGTGGCCATTAATATGTCACTATATTTATATATGATATATAATATGTTTATGTTTTCCTTAAGCTTGTTTATTTTTCATTTATGTCATACCTTTATGGCTTCCATTATGGGTATATGCGATATCTTCATTTTAGGAAGTGCGGACTACCGCCCCCTCAAAGTGATTTGATTTAGTTAATGCCATATGTGGGAGGTATAAAGGATTTAATTAATGGTATTATATATGATATTACACTGTAATTATAATATACCTTTATATAATTATGATTCCATTCCATTAAATATGAAATAGAAATGAAACTAGCGTTCATGCGTACGTACGGTTTACCGTCTCCAGGAACGGTGCATTTCATTTCTTACCTCTAAAAGTTATGTAATATTATAAATGCATGTATATACTGGATATATATGATATATATGATATATAAATCCAGAGTATAACTCTGGATATAATGGATACATGAACAACTTGTAATTATAAAGAGCATATTTTTGACTCAAGTACCAATGATCGTTAAAACGACCGTTATTAACTTAAATAATTACATAGTGTTCATGACATGGTAATAAGTGATATAAAAGGAATAATGAACTTGAAAAATATTCTTAAGCAAGTAGAAATTAACTCAAGTTTATTATTCAGGAGGTTAAATAATGATTGAGTCATGTCGGACCCGAGGTAAGGGACTTCGTCTCAATCTCCATTCATTGAGGCATATTTTGTTTTATACACAACCTTATTTTATACGGTGTATAAACCACTTTTATTTCTATGTTTATCCAAAAGGAATATTTTTTATATGAAGTGTTTTACTAAATTACAAAAGGGAATGTTTTTTTCGTACGTATGCGGCGACAACGACTTCTCTGCCGCCGTGACCATTATTTGAGTTTCGGCTTCCTCTATAAACCATACTTTTTTTAAAAGAAAAATAAATACCATGTTTTACTTTTCTTTTATTTTGGTATTGAAAATGGTTTTCATAATGTTTTTATATCAATGTGTTGTATTGATATCTTGTGATTTAAAGGTGGAAATGTTATGTTCCCTTTATGCATGTTTTATGTGATACGATTATGTTGTGGTTCTTGGGCATTATTATGAAGACAGGTGGTTCCGTGATAAAATAAGGGCGGGTAAGCCCGATATAGCTCTCTAATGCATTGGGTAACATGAAGGAGTTAAACGTTAAGCTTTCTCTGAAGAGATTTAGGGAATATACTGTGATGGGTATTCCAAACGTAACCAAGAGGGTTACTCCCTATGTAAGAATGTTATGAATGCCTCAAGTTACCTCTATGTCTTATGATTTCTAGGATTTATTCATGATTTGATGAGGTATGTTAAAGTGCTTATGTTTTATGGGTAAAGTATGATTTCATTCTTATGTATATATGTACTCATTTTTCCTTTCCATATTTTTATATCCCTTACTGAGCTTTTTATGCTCATCCCAAGTTTTCTAAAATGTTTTTCATAGGTCAAGGGGAAGGTACATGATATGATGATAGTGTCAAGAAAGTGTCAAGAAAGAATCCATGTTTTATTTTAAATATGTTTCCGTTGATGGGAAAAAATGAATACTATTTTATGTAACCACTTTGTTTAAATTTGGAATGTAATGCAAGTTTTATGATCTAATTCTCTAAAACTCTAAACCTGAAAAGATCCTCAATGTGTAATATTGTAATAACTCAAGATTGAGTAAGGTTTAAGGCTGGGGCCTTATAAAAAGTGTCATTATTATTTGAGACAAAGGAAATAATTTTTTCCCAAATTTTGTTTTTTTGTTATTTAAATATTATAACACTAAATTTTTATGACTATATTTATTATTATAATGAAATTTTTGAATTAACAACATGATTTTTTATTTTCATTATATAGTTCATATTTTTATATTACACTATAATACTAAGAATTACATGGAGATAAATCGAAAAGGGAAATTTCCTTCAAAAAATTATGGTTCATTAAAATTCTCCCCCTTAATAAATTTGTCCCATGGAATTTTGTTTCATATACTAAGATTAAAATAGATGAGGGTATTTCTATTTCGTTACTTCTTTAGGGTCCCATTTTTCTTCTTCATACTGATGATTTCTCCAAAGTGCATTGACAAGGCGAGTTTTATTATTACATAGAACATTGTATCTAATGTCTAAGATCATCACTCTCTACTCTTTATAAGATATATCATCAAATAACATTACCAACTATAAATTTATCACATGAGAGGAACTTGGTTTGTTCTTATTAAAGAGGGATAGATGGTACACATCATGTACTTATGATATATTTGGTGGGACTATAAGTGGAAAAAACAACAAATCTGATGTGATCAAGAATCTCAAAGGGGTCAATATATCTACGACATAAATTCCCTTCAACCCAAACATTATGACTCTCTATGAGGGAGAAATATAAAAGAACAATTTTTCTCAAACCTCTAATATTAGATCTCATATATGATCTATATCATAGATCTTTTTTTCTATGAGACCATCTAATGTATATATAATGTAAATGTACTTAATTTTCATTTCTTTGACCAGTTCAATTCCTAATAGCTTATGTTATGTGATAGAATCCCAAAATTTAAGAGTTCTACATTTCATTTCATATAGTAATTTATAAGGATCCATAAAAATATTAGAGTTTAATATATTATTTTGTAAGAAGTCAACCAAAGGATGATATTGATCCCAACTTCCCTTAAAGTTCATTTATCAATATCTCAATATAACCTCAAGTTTCTAGTTAGTGATTTTAGATTATCCTCATACAAGCCTTATTGATGTTCAACACTATGTTTTGAGTATGTTAATGGTGTTTCCAAAACATTTAGGTTAACCTCTAATATCGATTGGATAAAATCAATAGTGGTCTTCCATATATCATTAGAATTTATTTGATATATATATATATAATAAGATCTTGTGATAATTACTCATAAATAACTATGAAGTGATAAGTATTTGTGAGATGGCCGACCACAACTTATAAGAAAATATTTCCTCTGGATAGATTTGGAAATCCTATGACAAAATACATGATGAGTATCTCCCATTTCCACATAAGTATTTTAAATGGTTGCTTCATAACATTGAAAATTTTCAATTCCATATTCACTTATTAATAAATGGGTTTCTATGATGTGTATTATAAAATATATCCATTTATACTATCCCACCAATAGTGCTCTCAATGATCTTTTTACATCTTTTTACTACTCAGGTTAGTGGATAATGTCATGTCATGTGAATTAATAAATAGTTATTTCATTACCTAAGGATTTTATATTATATATAGTCATAAAAAAATCTCAAAACTACTTCTTTGATGTTGAATTCAATTTATTTTCCACTAATTATGTCGTCAATGTTATTTTGTATCTCCACATTACCCCTTTAAACTCCCTTAACATTTTTTAAATGCGTTGTTGAGAAAAAATTTGAGTAAGGTAGGTTGAATTCCTACCTTTATGATTCTAATTTCAATATATTGTGTTTCTATTAATTTTAGATCCTTCATAATCCTCATCATGGACAATGATACATGATATTTTCTATATAGAGAATTTAATAATTTATTCACCTTCCCCACATGGTTGGTCATTGAGTAATCATATTTCTTAATTATCTCTAAGCATCTGCACCGAAACATTTTGATATCCTTATTTTTAAATATATACATGAGTTTCTTATGATTTATTTATATATATATATTTATATCACACTTCTCTCTATAGAGATAATTATTTAAAATATGAAATAAAAAATTTATGGTAGAAAAATCCAAATCATGGATTTGGTAATTATTTTATGTACCTTTTACCATAGAGTGTAATTGGATATTAAATTATCATTTTTCATAGGGACAGATCATGAAACTATCATTGATGCATCATTGTAGATAAAAAGATATTTCCCAATAAGTGGGTTTTGTGTTTATAAGTGTAGTTATTACCATTTTTATCAACTCCTTGAATATCTCTTCATATTAATTAGTCCAAAAAACATTACATTGTCCGGGGTTAACACTGTTTTCAGTTTTTCTATCATGAAAATTTTCTCAAAAATGAATTATAGTACACAACTATTTTGAGGAAACTATGGACATAAGGTAAATGTTTTGGCATGATCTCTTCCAGTACCACCTTTTTCATTAATATATACACAAATTCCCCCTTTCTTGTGATAATATTCCCCAAAAATGATACATTCTCCATCAAAAACTCACATTTACAAAACATTTCATATATTTTATCCTTTATCAGAGTCTCTAGAATGATATTCATGCGATAATAATATCCCACCTTACTTTTGGATAATATTAGAATATCATCTATAAAAACTACCCAAATATTTTTAATGTAATCTGTCAATACTCTGTTAATTTTGTACATTTAGATTACTGGAGAATTTGTGAGTCTGGATAGAATAAATATAAACTCATAGTGCCCATACCTTGTATGGAAGTCAATTTTGGGAATATCCTCCTCATTAAACTTTAATTAATGATATCCCATCTGATGTTCCATTTAGAGAAATATTGTTCTTAGTGAAGCTTATTAAACAATCCATCAATCCATAGAGGAGAAAAATTTTCTTTATCATGATCTTATGAATTTATCGATCATCCATGAATATATTAGTTGACAAAACCTTCTTCTCAAAAAATAGGACTAATGCACCCTATAGTGAAGCACCTAGGTGTATAAATCCATCTTCTATATTTTCTTGAAGCTACTTGAATTTTTCTTACAGTTTGGTAAGGGATTTTCTAGAGTGATCTCTGGAAATCAGAAGAGAACTATTTATATGTTTAATGGATAAATGAACCTCAATATTAGGAATAATATCAAGATACTCCATAGGTATTACAATAGAATTTTCCATTAAAATGGGAACATCTACATGAGTGATGTCCTTCTTTTCTACAATCAGTAAATCTAGATATTCATTCTCATAACTTAATAATATTTATTCTTAAGATGAAATTTGGAAATGTGATCCATCCTCCTCTTTACGCATAAATAGAATTAGAGGATGCTTTGGGGTATGGAAGGTTATTTTCTTTTTCTATTCTGTTGGTATGGTTCTTATATAAGGACCACCAATCCATATATTATGTGACCTCAAATTCCACTAAAGGGAGTATGGTAACATTTTATAGTAGATATATCCAAGAAATATTGACTAGGGAGGGGTTGTATACTTGGGATTTAATAATTGACAACTTTTTCACCAATAACCAAACCACTATATTTTGAGGTTATGTTAGAATAGGTCTACGAAACATAATTGATATGAAAGAATGTAAGGAACAGTGATCAAATAGTGCGTTATCTATTCTTTAATGATTAACTAGTGCCCCTTTCATCACATCATTGTGAAGATATACCTCAACAATATTGATAGTATAAAATTTTATCTTCTCTATTGGCCTTGAATGATTTTTTCATCAGTTATTTTCAACAACACTTGGGATTGGATTATATAGATTTCATGTTCATTATAGTTGAAACATTAGGCCATATGATGATGGATTATTATAACCTTATTTCATATATTAAATTGGTGGGATTATTCATCTCCTTTAGGTATTCATTATATTAATCCCATTCTATTATACACATGAAAAACTACCCTAACCCCATGAAGAAGTTTTCATGATTCTTCTTCCCATAGTAATGACACATGGGTAGTTGGATTATATTTTCACCATGAGAATTACTAAATGATACACTATAGTTTATTTTTTATCCATTTATTATCTCCATTCCCTCGAGATAATAAAGAATCATCAATTTACATATTTAATTTAAATGCGAAATAGAAAATTTTGTTATAGTTATCAACATTATGAATTGGAAAGTTATTTCGGAGACTTGGATTTATTCCACTAAAGTAAAGGTAAACCTTACTTTTATCATACATAACAATTATAGAGGTGTATCTGGAAAGACTCGTGAAAGTTTCCTCTTAAGACCTGATATATTCATTATCTTTTGTATTGATTGTACATAATACTATCTTCATTATAATATGGGGAGTTTGGGGAAAATATTTAGTGAGAACTATATCCTTGAATGTATTATATTTAATGGATTCAATGTCTTACTTTGGATTTGTGTTTTTGACCACTTCCCACCACTATTCAGTTTATATATATAGTTAAAAAATGAACAAAATGATCTTTTCTTGTTCATATTATTTGAGGAGATAAAATATTTTATCTAGGGAGTTAATCCATTTTCCTACAATTATAGGATAAAATGAAATACTAAAATTAGTTTCACTTTATCACATAAAGGACTCAAAATCAACTTTTTCTCTATTAGGAGAAGTATTTACATCAATGTGATTTATATTATTAGTCAAAACTTGAGTCATATGTTTTGATAATACCATGAACATATAGAATCCTTCTGTAAACAAACTAGGCATGTTTTATACAAATATTTATATTTATATTAATATATATTTTTGAATTTTTTCATTTATTTCTAGCCACATTCTAAAATAGAAGATTTTTTTGTATAAGAAATATCAGATTAATAAAACTATGAAATTCAAACAAATAACTTGGAAGAAGGAACTGTTAAATTACATCAATAACCAAACCTTTTGATCTCAAATTATTAATCTAATTCATATGTGGTCATTTTAATTATGTTTCTCAAGAAAAAATAGCTGTACAATAACTCAAGAAATTCTATAAATCCAGCATAATGATTTGTAGATTTTATTTGAATATATCAAAGTATATCCCCTAGGGAAGTGAAACCAAGTGCATAGTAAGGAATAAATATCATTCCCATTGTAAAGATTGGGTTGATACCCAACCATCCCTTTTCTACATTATTAACCCTCGGTGCATCTGTGTGAGAATTGTATGCACTTGTGTTATCCATACATGGATTCCAATACATGGAGACCACACACTCAACAACTAAATTTAAGTTTTTTTTCTTTTAAATAAACTTTTACACAGGGGTTTCACTAATTTATTCAAATAAAAATATCCATATATAACAAAAACATGATCTGATTCCAAATTTTACAACCCAGTAATCTAATACATATTATTTATTTTTTCATTAGAAAAAAATCTGGAAAACCCATCCCAAGGATCTAGAAGACTAATTTATTAGGAATACATGTTCTGAAATACATAAACATAAAAATAATCAAAATAATTTTTAATTTAAAATATATAATGTGCTCCAAGATCCCTTTAAATTTCTAACACTATATAGGATACCTAGGGGATATACATAAAGAGAAGGGTGAGCTATAAAGTATGGTAATAAAATAAATAGAGTAAATCATGATTAAAAGTAACACATATGAATAATGTAGAATATCATGATTAAATAAAAGGTGAGAATAATATATAATAACATAGAAAAGTTGAATGATAATTTGATAATATCATAGTATCATTAGAATTTGGAAACAATATAAAAGTTGACATCATAAACATAAGTTAAAGATTTACACAAAGAAAACATAATATAGTGTTCTAAGACAACTAATCATTCCCACCCATGACATTCCTTACATTTGTATTCATATGTGTTATATATATAGAAATCATACATAGAGAATAGGTATAATAAATCCCCAAGAAAAAATAAATTGCTTACATAAACTTGTATTAAAACAAAACAAAATGAAATATCATCAAAATTCCCCTGAAATAAGGGATTAAATAATCCTTGTACATTAATTGATGATTAAAAAAGGATAGGGAATGCATATAAAGTCCATGTGAAGTGATACCATAAGAAATAATTGAGAAGTTAGTTTGAAATTATCTTTTTAATAAGGGTTTTAATAAAATTGGCAATGTGTTTTAATAATGGTAAGAGAAAAAAAATTACCATAAATATATAAATGAACCAAAAGTATTTTCCACATAAAATGATTTTTTTTAGAAAACATTAAATATTAAATTATTAAATTAAGTGATACATGAAATTAGGAAAGAAACATATAAGTTCAATTTCATTGTGGTTTCTTACTTAATGAAATTGATATGGGAACCTTAAGAGATTATATATCCAAAAAATGAAAGACATGATAAACAAGTTATATGTTTAGGGATCACATATATATATAATATAAATTAAATACATTGGAATAATATAGTTATAATCTCTATTTCAGATGGAAACAATGCAACCTGAAATAGAAGAGGGTGGCTTGGATGTTCCCTTAACTTGGTTCCTAGACATGCTTAATAGGATCTCCTAACATAATGAACAATGAGGTCAAACTTATTAAGTAAGTTATTATGAAATTTTTTCATCTATATTTATTCTATTACTATTGTATTATGTTTGTTTGATATCCTTTTCATAAGGCATCATGTCTGTTATACTCCCTCAAATGTGTTCGTTTCATGGTCCCAAAGTTTCTTCAACTCGTGGATAATTGTGGATCTTTTTTGTAAAATGGAAATAAAACTCCAAAAGTGAAATGATATTATATTCATATTAGGGGAGAATTTTTTATGTTACAAATATCCAAATGTGCCATGAAATATTGATGTTTTATTTAGAATAAATATTTTTATTGTACGCTTAGATTATTCAGACGGGTTTACTGACCATCATGAAATAGATAAATTTTATTTAATGAAATAATTATTCATAAGATAAAAAACATGAATTATTTTATGGTATACTAATTATAATCATATTTAACCAAAATATTACTTATATAATCATCCTTGAAGGTGATGGTGAAAAATGATACATGGTGTCCATGGAGGTGTTAAACGAAATAGATCATAGGGGAATTATAATTTTTTAAAGGATGAAAAGAGGTTATATAATGTAAAGTACATCAATATTATGAAACTTAATTATATTAGTCATAATAGTGTTATTATAAAAACATTCCTAGAAATTATCTAGGGAGGATTAAGTTCTAAATAATTTAAGAGGATTTTGTTGAGAGTATTACTTCTTTTGGATGATAACTCTCAGGTTAACCTTTAATGATTTTTTGAATGGAGTTTTTGTAAAACTGTATCACCATGGATTTGGAAAATAATTTTGGGGAGATATTTTCGTTGAAATTTGGAATATTAAGGAACATAGAGTTTTAAGAGTGTAAGTGTGGTATTTATGAGAGGAGTAAAAGGGTGTTTTTGAATACATTACCCACTATTTTATTATTTCTATACAAAACTAAAAATAATGAAGATTACTGTTACATCCATTTTTATAAAATAATTTTATAACTATAATAAATTTATCTTTTATATAAAATCATTATTTATAAAAAAATACAAGTTTTTATGAAAAACCCAATATTTAGTCCCATTAAAAAATTATATAAGAATTCATAAAATTATATTATCATTTAGATACATATATAAACTATTTTATAATAAATTTTAATGGAATTAAATATTATTTAAAATTTCTAAATTTACTAAAAATGGATTTTCATGAAAATAAAAAATATATATATTACCAATATTACAATTATGATTTTTGAGTGACACATTTGTTTTATCATGTTAGTACTTTTATATAATTTTATTCTAATATAAATTTTCTATATTTTCATTTCATAAAATACACAATAATTATTTTACCGTTTCTATTATCAAATCACTATTCCAAGAGTAAGGTAATAATTATTAAGAGCCAATTTTTCTATTCAGATGATCATATAGATTTTATACACCCTATAAATACATCTAATTTACATCATTATCCATTCAGTTAAATTTCACTAGAGTTTCTATATTATACATACTATACAATCTAAATTGGTGTAATATTGTGTTTCTATTTTTATATACCACATTCACATGGGTGATTATTCTAAGAGACAAATAGGATCTAAATATTCATATCCAAGTTATTTTATTTTATTAGTTTATTTTCACACGGTAACACATTGTATTTTTAGGGATATATATTATTTAAATTTAATGTGTGTATTAATAATTATTAATAGATTTTTATTATGTTATGCATGTGTTTTATATTATGATATATTTCAATGTTTGATAGACACATAAATTAAAAAGGAAAATTTCATTCTTAAAAGTGTAGCTCATTACATTTAAAATGTTTAAAATCCAGAATACATTGATACATATTATTAAATAACCACTTTATAACTTGTATTATTAGTGCACGTTCAAAATCAATTTCCGGACCAATATGTGTAGATATACCTTGTTCTATTGATATTTCAACATGATCTTATATAACATCATCTTCAAAATGTGTTTATTTTCTTTATATAGCATTAAAATCTCATATAATATCATCAAATATATCAACATTATTTCAAAAAAAATTATTATATCATATATAATTTCATCTATTAAGTTTTAACACATTGGATATTACCTCATGGGATCTTTCATTAAATATCATTAAAATTATTCCATTACCTTTGATGAATCATGGGCTCTTAAAAAATGTAAATTATTCATATTTTTCCCATATTATAAATCATAAGTCATGTTAACTAAAATTTATTATAGAAAACATCTATTTTTAACATGAACTTTTAATCATTTAGAATGTCTCTATAAATATTTTGAGGTTCAATGTTCCACTAGAATTTGTTTTCAAATGTCAATGAAGTTTATATTTTCCCTCATATACTATATTTTGGTGTATATGGAGAGATACATTCCTCCTAATTTTATTATTTTCAAAATATCATAAAAGTTATTTTTTTTGTGAATTTAGATCCATTATCAATTCCCATACTATAGAAAAATCTATTTTTTGAGAAAAATCAATTTTTAAGAACCATAATTCCATCACAAATAACTATTCTAATCATTAAAAATAATATTTCCATGATTTTTTTTTCTGAAATGTATTTATGAAGAACTATCAACCAATTAAAAATAGAAATGTAAAAAATTCAATATCATTAGAAGGAAATAGTTATTTATAATAGAAAAGATATTTTAATAAAAAATTGATTTTACATGAAATATTTATTTGTGATAGAGTTGCATAGTCTACCACAAATAGTATGGTGGTATGTTTATTAGAGATTGATCTCTTATTGAAAAAAACATTCTCATAAGTGGGAAATTTATTTATGGTGGGTTCTTATTGAAAAATGTTTTTGAGTACATCGAAAAAAATCATCACAAATGACTATTATAATCTTAAATTTTCTAAATTATGGACTATTTGTGATGTAATGTCCATCACAAAAAATCATTATAAATTTTATGTTCCCATCCTCCATTACTCTTTTAAAAAGTCTTAAAATATATTTTTATCTCTCAAATCATTGGATTTATTTGGAAAATAATTTTTTTTGTTTCAAGTCTATATTTATTTATCAAAACTTATGTTTGAAGGTATTTTTTAAACTTCTATTTCAAAAGTTATTAGTTTGATAATTACTCATATTTTTATTAATGGTAATATATTTTTGGATTGACTAGAGAATAATAGAATTTATTATATGTAATTTAATATGTTTTATGGTGTTCCTAAATATTTTCATTTTATTTTTGAAATATATATATGTATAATTACAATATTCAAAGCTATGTTATTTTAGTT
Organism: Viscum album; assembly: GCA_963277665.1. Taxonomy (NCBI): domain Eukaryota; kingdom Viridiplantae; phylum Streptophyta; class Magnoliopsida; order Santalales; family Viscaceae; genus Viscum; species Viscum album. The sequence continues at coordinate 1,183,995,814 of OY728164.1, forward strand.
ATATTTAGAAGGCATGGTATTCATTGGTCACGATTAAATTTATTCAAATTAATTTGGTGTATATTTTTAATGATTTCTGTTTAATTTCAGTCATTAGATATTAATTATTTGTTAATTTCAGGTTATTAACTGTTTTTTAATTAGTATATTATTTTTTTGTTTAATTTATTATGTTTTATGATATAAAAATATAATATATTTTAGAATTATTGTTAATAATAATTATAAAATTAATATTTTAGTTAATTAAAAATTTTATTAACATTATTATAAAATAGAATTTAAAATTATTTATGATTATAATAGATGAATCATTTTACGACTACATGGCTATTAGGAATGCCAGGATTTTGGGATTGCAACACCTTCACAATTGTAAGGCTTTCACATCTAAAATGCATTAATAAATATAATACTTTCACAATTGTAAGACTTTTAATATTTCAAAAGGATTTCAAGGCTATTAAAATATTTTACAGCATGGAATAAATTATTCTTAAAAAAATATTAAGTAAGAATTTTGAAAAATAATAAAAAATATAAAAATTTAATGTATGTAATAATACATAAATAAAGAATAGTCATTAGTTATTTTGAATTATGATAAATTATTAAATTAAATATAAATTACTAAATTTTATTTATAATTAGTTACAATTTTTGAAATTAATAATATTATAAATTATTCAAAATAAATAATTTTAAATAAGTATTGAATAGTTATTAATTTTTATAAATTATTAAGAATTATTTAAATTAATCTAACATAAAAAATTACAGCCAAAATTAATTTTATTTAAATATATTAATTATATACCAATTATAAAAAATCATTAATTATTTTAAATTAGTGAAAAAAATAATAATAACCAAGAAAAATTAAAATTAATGAAAGATAAAAAAAATCTTACTTCTAATTTTTTAATTAAATAACAAAAAATATTTATTAATTAGTAATAATATAGACTTTTAATAAATAATAATGTTATTAGAAATTAATAAAAATTTATTTAAATTTATTCAAATTATATATTTTTTTAATTTTAATTTTAAAATATTATTAGACAATAAATATTAATTGGTTATATATTTTATTAGGGTTGTATTATCTTTTCATATTATCATATAATTTTTTATGTAGTATGATATTTGTTGTTTAATTTATTAGGTTTCTTAATATAAAAATTAAAATATAATTTAAAAATGTTTTAATATTTATTGATTAATTAAAAAATTAATTAATTAATATTACTATAATTTTAATTATTATAAATTATTATTTTAAAACTTATATGACTATAATAGACTAATGTTTTCATGATTTTCAAATCCATTCCTAAATGCCAATGGATTTCAGAACTATCAGAATTTCCAATCTGCTAATAGATTTCATAACTATCATAATTTTTTTACCAAAGGATATATCAGTTTTTAATGTTTTCATGATTGTAATAATATTTTACAACTATTAGACATTCACATTATCCAATTAATTTTTAGAATATCAGGATTTCATGGTTACCAAAGGCTTTCACGACTACCAATGGATTGGATTACTGCTAATGACACTCATGGACGTCAAACACTTTCATGACTGCTAAGACTTCTTGAATTCTCAAATTTCATGTCTATCAGGCTTTTGGTGGTGGAGATACATTTTTTATGATTTTTTTTACAATATTTATAATTTTTAATAAGTTTAATTATCCATCATAATTAACTATTATAATATATTTTCTTGTAAATTTAGTTCCAAACGAACAAATTTTCCATGAAAAAATAAGTGTAAATAATAAATAATAATATATTAAAAAATTATGTGTTCATGTAGTGAAAATAAATCACATAATAATTATTTAACATTTTTATTATAAATACACATAATTATGTTATATATTAGATCCACATTGAAGGTGTCAAAATATTTATATAATTTTCATCAAAAAATTTAAAAAAAAATTTAGAAAGGAAAATTATGTATCCTTATAATAAATTTGATCACATGAGATTTGATTCATTTTATATTATTGGGGCTAATCTATTACATTTTGGTTTTTAGAATGATTATATTTTTTTTATAAATACAGTTAACACAATTCAAAATTAGATACAATTTTTTTTCTTCCTGATCCATAATTTCAATAATTAGTAGTTGGGGTTTTTAGCCCATAATTATAGAAAAAAACTCATAATGATAATTTAAATCATGTATTGGAATCAGGATAATTTTAATATTTCAAGAAATTTTCTAGGGAATATTTATATTGTAGAATCTTGATACTCAAACTAGTAATTGTTAAAAAACTTATTATTATTAAATCATATATTTTAATTTCATCTAGTTTTTTATCAAATATATTATTTTGTTATGTTGTTATATCCTAAGGGAAATAAACCACCTTTAAATTAATATCAATGAAATAATTTAGTCTATAATTTATTTTATACTTATCAGAAGAACCATGCATGTTCAAATAATTTCATCTTTTATTATGGTGAATTTAAATTGTTAATTAATTATATAAGATGTGTACAATCAAGGTACAATAATAGAATTTCATGGTTGTTCCTATTAAATTGTAAATGTATGTATTGATTACACTTAAATTAAAAAATATATATGTATTGAAACATATATGTATTGATGATTTTTTAAAATATTTGTATTAGTAGAATCATTAATCATCCTTGTGATAGTGATTCATGGAAACCCTTTGATCAGCTGTATCCATATTTTTATTTAAGACCTAATAATGTATGGTTAGGGATTTATATCAATTATTTATATTAATATGGTTATTGTGAAAATCAGTATTCTTGTTGGAATGTTTTTACAACACTATATAACTTAACTCCTTGGATGTTGCAGTAGGTACTCTATATCGATTTTTCAATATTAATTATGTGACATCAAAATAAGAATAATAATTTTACTAGAATCTATTGATTGATGAGTAGTTTTTATTATGTAGTGATGGTGTGACTCTAAATGATATAGTTAAATAATAAAATCTTACACAAAAGGATCATTAATGTGGGCAATTAGTGACTTTACAGTATATAATAGGTCATCTAGATGGAGTAAAAATTATTCAAAATCCACTCCTCAATACATGGGTGATAATAAATATTTTATGATTTTAAATGGGAGAAAACCTTGTTTCATTAATTGTCGTCATATATTTATTCCTCCAGAAAATCCATTCTAAATGAATATAAATAGTTTTAAAAATGATATAATTGAAAAGGAAAAAATCAAAATTTTCTCTTATTTAATAAAATAAATACAATCATCATTTCATTACATCATATTAAATTTGGAAAAACTATAAAAAAATAAAAAATATGTCACTTTTGGGGAGATCAAAAATAGATAAAAGAAAATCTTTTTTGGATATACAATATTGGAATAGATTTTTTGTTCACCACATGTTATATGTAATATATATTGGTAATAACCATTTTGATAAAACATTATCTACCATATTGGAGACACCTAGTAAGATTAAACATATGATAAAGGAATATTTAGTTCATAAAAAATTAAAATGCATCCCAATAATGAGTAATTTGAAAACATAAAATCAAAATATTTAATGAATCCTTATCCATATTATGAACTTGAAAAAGAAATTTGTTTATTTTTCTAATTGTGGATTAGATATTTGAGGTTTTCAAAAGGGAAGGATTTTAATTGTACACAATGTGCGAGAAATTATTATATTACTTAATTCAAAAGTGATGGTTTTCTTATCAAAATGGAATATGACTTAATATTTATCTTAGAGGAGTTTAGAATTATTTAACATGGAATGAATTGAATGAAATATCATATTTTTTATGAGAAATTTATATTTAAACAAAAAAAAATACTATGCATTGAGTATTCTATAAAAAATGTTTTTCTAAAATTATGTAAATGATAAATTTTTGTATTAGATAATGTTGATTTAATAGAACATTTAATTTTACATTATATATATGAATTATAATATAGGTAGATGATAATTTACTAATGGTTCTCCACATAGGAGTGAGGTGTGAAAAAATATAAGAAAAATATATATAATAAAGCTTCAGTTGATGGGTTAATTATATAAGCATACATACAAGAGTAAATTTAAAATATCTATTATTATTTTAAATATAAATATATTTCCTAAAATAATAAAATTGGTCATAATGATGGAAATTTTGATTATTTCATAGGCCATCAATTATAAATTTTTAATCAACCTTATCTTTGATTTGGTGGTGATCATAGATGATGGATTTCAGTTTTTAGATAACCATTGTAGGAGAGATATAAATATTGAACCTAAGAATGTATTTTATGAGACATTTGTATCTCATGGACATGATTATGTTCTCACAAAACTTTGGGAAGGATTCTTCCATTACTATATGTTAGACAATTTCAGGAGGAAATCATATTTTTATTTAAATAATCAGGGGAGATATGATGTCACATATAGAGTTGGGATTCATAAATTTAGTATACATCATTGATAAATGGCATGAAATATTATTTAATATTATATATAAATAAATATTCTTTTAATATTAAATGTATATGAGAAATTTATAAAGTTGGTGGTTGATCTAGCTGATATAGAGTTTGATGTGTATATCAGGATGTACACTAATATAAGTACTGAGTAGATTACCGGTTATGCACATTGAAATACAAATATTAGTATTTATATATTTTTTAAATTTAAATTAATATAACATTTTTAACATTTAAATATATATTTGTATAGTTGTAGGGTCATATGATACACAGATTTACAATATTCCGAAGATTACAATAAAGGGATACGATGGGGATAAGGACTCATGTGGTTCATATTTTAATGAGTTGTATTGCATGTGGCAAAAAATTATTGGTATTCATATTGCACAAGTGATAAGTATTAGTTCATGATTGGATATAGATAGTTATTAAGGCATTTAAGAAACACTACCATTAAGTTGAAATAGAACTCATGTGGGATCATCTCCATCATTACAGAAGAGTTTGAAAAGAGGATGTGAGCATTGGATTAAACAATATAGAGACAGATCAAATATCTATAAGAATAGTAATGTCATCATAAATATCAGTGAAAGAACCGAGTGTATCAATGAAAGTATTGGGAGAAGTATCATGATCCAATAATAGAGTATATATAACATCTTAAATACAGTTTAGTGAAGAGGATCCATATACCTATAATTGTTGATCACCCTTCCCTACTAGTGTTATTCTTAATATATTATTTTTTATTAATATTTTTATATTATAATTATTTTAATTTTATAATTAATCATAGTTTGCAGATTTTTTCCATTGCATTTTCATTTTTAAACTTATTCATTAATATTTTTAAAGGACTCATAAAATATTTGAAAATAATTATTCAAAAAAAATTATGAAACCATTTCAAATAATTTTCCCAAATACTATTAATGATGGAATTACAATTAACCTTTAAAATATCACTTAAACATAAAAGTTTTCCTATATCAAATAGTATTTTAGAAGATAAAATTAAGAATCCATCAAAATGAAACCAGGAAGAAATTACTTGCGACAAGCATCATTCATTGTTATAAATATTATATGTAGTGCCTAAATTATTCTGTCACAAATATGATCACCTTAAAAATAAATATAAGGCATTGAAACAAATAATTCTAGTTTCAATGTGAATTACAATGAAATTAAATATCTGATATATTCCCATCATAAAAAGAACATTATGAAGAGAATACACTTGAAATAACACATTGAAAGAATGAATTATTTTCATAGTTTTGCGATTTTATCAGTACAAACATAATGACTATTAGTTGAAAAATAATATTTTTAAAATTTTTCCAAATCATATGATTAAATCAGTATAAACATAACACATGTCATACATGTAAAATCATTAACATAATTAAAAAATTACATATCTTGTTTTTGTATTTATTTATGTTAAGACCATATAGATCTGAATATTTTGATGTCAACATGATTATATCTTTGATTCATAATCTACCATTTATTATATATTATAGATTTCTTCATTTAGATATATTTCATATTCCCTCATTTATAACAATTCTTCTACCAATGATCCTGTACCCAAATGGTATGAGATTATTCTTGGCATCTAAAACACCCAGGATCAAATCCAGGTATGAACTAATTTCTAGGTTACTATAGCATCACTGTAGTAGGTCACTATGGTGGTGGAGGGACTGTAACATGGATTGTAGCGGTGAAAGTACTATAATAGGTACTGTAGCAGCAAAGGTATTATAGAAGTACTATTTACCGAAGGGTCCCTTGGGCCAAAAAATGGGTTTTCATGCCTTGTATTCATGACACATTGCCTTAGGCCTTCAGGATATGTAATGAGACTCCCTCTACCCAGTCAAAGGAGGTATTTTCTTTAAATAATAAAATGAGGCTTTAGCCACAAACTTTTAAAAAACATTTCTTCTCATATTCTTTTAAACAAAAGGATTTTTATAAATATGTAACCATTTTTTATATAGCTATCTCATAAAGAAAATTTCATCTTTAATTTTTCAAATAAAACATCTAGTTTTATTAATATGGATTAATTTTCATTATTATATATTTTTGGGAACATATAAAATTATGTCTGAGTCCATCAATAAATATAAATTCTTTTCAAATGAAATTTTATTTACCCACAATTCTTTTAATGTTAAATGAAACATTACATTGATATTTTTGTCTCAAACATAAATATTCAAAACAACTTTCTATTAGTTCTTATTAAATTTTTATAAACTGCATATAATTTGAAATGTTTTTTTAAATTTCAGTTTTATATCTATTATGTTAAATAGTTCATATTTTTATGTGTTATAATTTATAATAATATTATTAAATATAATAATTTATACAATTTAGACACGTAAAAAATATAAATTATATAAATAATTTTAATTTATTTACTTATTTACTTCTATGTATGAATATTTTTAAACAATATAAGATTTATATGAAGGAAAAATAGGTGGATAAAGGCCATATGAGAAAAGGGTAGGCGGATGGGGTCAAATAGTTCGATATGTTTACAAGAGAGTATTTAAATGGCCCTTGTCAAATCATTTATCTATGTTTACATTTCTGTTAATCAAGATGAATTTATTAAAATGTGTTGTAACAAGATATGATATGTAATATAATATATTGATCATATAAATATTTGACCATATAGGATGAAGAGTTTTATATAGCTAGTGACTTGTATAAAACTATGGTTGATGTATCATCAAATATGTGATAAATGATGAACTATTATTGATATTTTATTTATAAAATTAAAATTCTATTTAATGACAACATTCATGATTATCCAATGTCTATTAAGAAGTAAATAGGTTTTGAAAATATCTCAATGTATTTTGGTTCTATAGAATATTTAACTTTTAAATATATACTGAAGCTATAAAAATAGAATAGTAAAAAAATAGAGAAACATTATCATTAAAAAACTACATGATCTATTGAATGATATGTTTCCATAAGATATCAAGATTCATTTTTAAACATATAATTCTTATTAAATGTTATGTTCGATGGGTATGATCTTTGAAAGAATACATTCTTCTCCAATTGACTACATATTTTTGCAATAGAACCATGAATCACCAAAAATTTCACTAAATGAGATTTGGATCGATACAAAAATTATGAATCATGACTTTTAATATTTGTATTGTAGTTTCCAATCATTCAAATGTTTAAAAAACTATATTGATTTTAGGATAATTTAACCTAGTAATATTAGAACATGTAGAAAATAATTAATCACGGGAAATTTCATCACCAAACAATCTCTTTGATTAATGAAAATTGATTATGAGCATCCCAAATTTGGAAAAATGCTGAGAAACATTGGTATTTTTCTTTTAATAGATGGATTGAATCTTTTTTCTGTACATGTAATCTCTCATAGTGCATATCCAGTTATGATGGTAAATTATAACTTTACACTACGTTTATCGATAATGAATGATTATATTATGTTGTTTCCATTTTTATCATGACATGAAAGCATTGAAATGATATAGATATTTATTTAAATTCATTAATTGAGATCTAATGTTTATGTGAGATAAAATTTGTACATTGTAAAACTCTCATAGAAGTGAATATCTCAGGGTGAGAGTAATGTTTTTTGTGAATATTAATTGAATTTAATACTAATGGTATTTTTATAGGATATAACATTAAATTAATTTTATCATGTACTACTTGTGAATAAGGCACAAACAAAGTTATGTTAAGACCTTAATTAAAGATAGTGTTTTTAGGGCATCATAAATGTTTACCCTGATGACATAAATACCAATCATGGGAAACATTATTTGATGGAATTATAAGAAGTTAAAGTACTATCTTTACGAATATGTGAATAAAATTATTAAGAATTAAATTATATCATCACCATTATGAAAAAATAGATTAGTTTTTTTAGTTTTCGTATTGTAATTTTTATATATCATACATTTTATTGATTTCATGGATAAATGAAAAATGATTGTTATATTTTCATTTTTAAGTAACTAAATCCACCCAAAAAATATATAATTATGTATTGTTTGGACATGGTTACAATAGGGATAATGGATGATTTTTCCAAATTGAAGGGGGGAAGGTAGAATTTTATTCCTTCAAAATCTACAACTCATTCCTGGATAGATAGATTTTATGTTTTTAATATTATTTATGGTCTAATTGTTCTAGTGGGGTATTCATAAAATAATAAATATATATAATTCTGATGACTCATTTAGAGTTTCAAGAAAAAAATTACTTTACTATAATTTTTTGATGCCAGATTTTATGCATGTTGGTTTATATTTTGTTCTACATAAAAATATCCGACACACATTAACCAGATGTCTCTTATCTTTAAATATATATATAAAAAATTTGTAATCCTTTTTATGTTTATAACTATTATATATGGAATTTCATTCATATTAAGGTAATTTTAGATGTTCTCTAAGACATCATTCTCTGATAGAATGGTTTACTTGATTATTAACATAGTTATTGAGATTTGAATATGTGTTCATGTATGTTAAATATGGGTTTTCAATAATGAATGTTATATAATAATTTTGGAATGTTATTTAAAAAATTTAGATTGTAAATAATGACTTATTATAGAATATCATATTTTGGAAGAAGTCATTGAATTATGAATTGACAAACTATCTGATATATATTACATTGGTCTCCTAAATTATAATACATTGGGTTCTTTATAGGTGAAAAAATTTCTAGAAGAGATATTATCACCATTACCATTATATTTCTATAGAATTATTAATTTTACGTTTTACATATTAGTATAGAGGTTTCACTATAATGACCCAAAATCTTATCAATGGCATTTCCCTTCTGAATATATTATTTTTCATATAGTACTATATAATTCACACACACTATATGATAAAATGAGAAACATTTTATGATAATAAATTTAAATTTTTAATTATAGAATATAATTCTTTTAAGTATTGAAAGTATTAAAATGGGAAAAAATAAAAAATAAGATAAAAATAATAGGAAAATTTTAAGTTGGTTGATCTCTCAGAATAATCACACCTATGAAGAACATCATAGAAACAAAACAGAATATTAATAATGAAATATCTATATTAAAAAATATATATAACTACAAAAGAAAATATAAGTTAATTGATAATGAATAAAATTTTAGGTTGCTATTGGATGTAGATATCCCATTTTACTATTACAATTCTAACCTTTAGAATAATAATTTGACCATTTTAGAAGAAACATGATGGTTGGAATACTAATATGACCATTACAGATGGCAACACAACCATTAAAATAGAATAATAACCTATGAAAAAGTAATATATTATTTATTTTTCACAAAAAATGAAAATATTTCATATTTATATAATTATACATGTAAGTAAATGTTTTAAAAATGATAAAACAAGTATTCACGTTTTTTTGAAACATATATGTTTTTTTTTATTTTTTAATAAATATGATGTTTCAAAAGAATTTTAATCTTTTTAAATTTTTTTAAACAAATATTAAGTTGTATTATAATTTAATTATAATTTTATGACATTATTTAATTTTTCAATGATTTTGAAACTTTTTTTAATAATTTTTTTTACAAATAATTGAGGATTTTATTTAAATATTAAATATATAAAATTAAAGAAAATTCATTTCAATACATAAATATCATTTTTTTGAATCTACATGTTGATAAATAGTTATGGTGAATTTTTTGTATTTGTCTAAAATAGTTCAATTTTTGTTGAATAGTAAAATAAAGTAAAATACGCTAATTAACATTATAAGATCAATATAAGAATTATTGAGTCATAAATGATGTAATAACACATTATTTAGAAATAAAATTAAAATTTTACTTTATATAGTCACAATAATCAATATTATTGGTTTTCTAGATCCAAAATAACAAACTAAAGAATGTAATATTAAAAAAACCCTGCTCATCCCCTTATAAATACCACCGCTCACAACCTCTTGTCCTCACTAATTATGAGAATTATTTATTTTTAATGTTTTACCCAATCCACCCCATCATGTCTTAGTTAATATATTCTAAAAAAATATTATTCTAATGTTCTTTATGTAGAATCCAAATAGGATACATCCAAAGGAGAATAAAATTCCCCCAACCGATTAACATAATTATTCCTCCTCCTCATCATCTGAAAAATTCCATCCAAAATGGAATAATAAAATTATCACATTATATATAGATGAAATTTATTATTTTATTATAAAATATAATATTTTACTTCTTTACAATTGTTCAATTTATTAAAGAATAAAAATTTTGTTTACAATATGGTTGGATCACCATCTCTATTGTCAACATAATTCATTTTCCACCACCTTCAAGGATGGTTAAAAAGATATTATCATGGCTTCGTTTTATTATAATAATTATTTTATTTATTTTTTTAGTTCTGAAAATATTTACTAATCATTTAATTAAATAAAAAAATATACATTGCAATGATCAATAAAACTGTATAAAGGAACTGATCACATAATGTTATCCTTTTTATAAAGTTTATCATCCATATGATGGAACACATATGGGTATTTAGGAAAATTTAAATTTATATAATTATGTTAATACCTTTTCATTAAACTTCTAGAGTTATATTCTCATTTTAAAATAATTTTAATAATTATGCCCATGTGATCCAAACATGGAACCATGAAATTTATTCTATATAAAACAAATACAACATTATATCACATAGAATTTGTCGAATGAATATAATAAAATTATATTAAAAAAATAAAAATGGAAAATGTTTTCAGGTAAATAATTAATTAATCTAATTTGATTGCACAGGATGTTATGTGTTGGTGAAGACTGATTCTGGAACATAAGGTAAGGGATCCATTTGAACCAACCTTTTGGGTTATAAACCTTAAATATCTAACTCACCATATATTTCAATTTGATATTAGGGAATTATTCTTAATTATGTATATATTTTTCTTATATTTTTACCTATATTATTATTTCTTTCTTTTACCAAGTAATGCATTCCTTATGTTCATTTCTTAAATGCACTCTTGAAAATAAAACCCAATTATGGGGAATATTTATATTCCTTAATCCTTTTATCTAAGACTCATTTAAAGAATTTCTTCAAAAAATGGACATTATATTTTGAGACCCATTCTTATATAATCAGATATGAATATCCAAAATATAGTACTCCTTCTTCCCTTTAGTACATTTGTGAAATATCATTTCAATATGATATGAGGCATGATTAGATAACCAATTTCATTACATGGGTAAATCTTATTTTTATTCAATATTATTGATTTTATTTTTATTGAAAACATAATCTTGTAAATTTCTTAATGGATGTTCCTAGAAAGATCTCCAATGTATCATGCAATGGTTTTTTCTCATGAGATGTTATGTATGAGATTATGGAGTGAAACAAATCCCTTTTGGGACTCAATCCACCATGGGATGTTTTCTTCATGATTAGCATTCAGTTATGCCCCTATGATGTTTTATATTTTTTAAAATTTCCATTGTTTCTATGATCTTATGATACTATGATATTCATGTTATGCTCCCTTGTGATTATTCACGAGCCTTCCATTTTATGAGGTCATTTTATTCTATTTAATTCACATGTTATACTTCCTTTCCATGTTTATGTACTAATTGTGATTTATATCTCACATATTTCATTTAAATATTCAATAGGTTATCCTATGCAGTTTTAGGAGATTGATGGAATTTAGGATGTCATTAATATTATTAAAATACTGATTTTGTGATTTTGTTTGTTATGATGTATTATGAAGTTGTTCTTCCACAGAAAGTAGGCCTTATGATCTCTGGATTATGTTTATTTTATGTTTATGTTTAATATAATGTATTAATATGTTTAAAAGTATGGGTTTCTATAGATGGAATCTATGAATGTTTTTGTTGTTTTTTTGGGATAAATATTACAAAAATTTAGTAAGAATCCAAGGGGTAATTCATAGTATAAGATATCATTCTGTAAATATGGATAAGTATGGAACAAATGGATTAAAATATATTATATCCACATCTAGATACTAAAATTGGATGTGTCTCTAGCATAGTTGAACCAAGGAGTAATAATACTGAAAATGGTTCATTGGGCATTAACTTGATCTTTAGCTGGTGTTTGAAAATAAGAATTTTTTCACACCAAGTTTGACACTATGAATAGAAATTCATTAAAAATTTCAAAAGCCCTTTATAAACAATTGTCATGGACTTGGATAGATTTTTACTATAGTAAACCTAATTTAAACATTACCATGGATAAATTATATCGAAACTTAGAGGAACATATGTAAGTGTATACTTTTCATTTTTTATGTTCATCGTATCCCTTTTTAAGAATTTTATCATTTCAGTATTCTCATCCATAATTTATTTTAGTAAATGATAGAAAATATGAGGAACTAAGCATACAAAAAAATTTATAAGCAATGATATGATTTCTCTAATTATATTCCTTTCTTTATATGAGTGTGATATGAAAAATTCATGGAAGTACTATAAATTCCAATCCCAGATTCAACATAATGGTTCCCCGAGATGGTTTTCCATATGAACTCAAGCACACATCCCCATATTATAAAGGCTAAAAATAAATGAGATGGTTTGGTAATTCACTCATGGTGAGACTATACCATAATTTATCAGAGTAAATCACTAGTAAAAGTAAATAAATAACAGAAAAAGAATATATAACTATAAAAATACTCATATCAGAAGATAATATAACAGGAAATAACACTCAGCTAAATTGGAAAACATTATATGCCAGTATATGTTTCACATTCTTATAAAGTAACTAAATATAAATACACTACGACTCCCCAAATGGGTCCCAAACCATGTCTGGTTCCCTTATCAAAGACCCATCCCCAATCAGCCACGTATCCTAGGGTCTTTTCCCTGATACAGTCGTAAAATAAAATTATCAATCTGTGTACCGATCGGTCATCCCAAATAGGGTGTGATCACAACTCAGTAGGCCACCACAAATGGTGTCTAAAATAAGTCCAGTCAAAAGATAGTACATGAAAATATATAAATAAATAATTTCAATGCAATAATAATTAGTTTATCACATTTTCATTCTTTCTTATCTAATTGAATTAACTCCAGGGTTCCCAAGGATGATTGTACCCTAATACTAGCTTCGTTTTATACTGGAGCCTGAAGTGTTCCCTAGGTAATATCATATCTTAATAACTGCTTTTATCGAAGATAAAAGTATTAAAACATTATATGATATCACAGTACATTACTTGACTCATGGAAGTGTTCAAATATTGTTGTGTGAGTCCATTACTCAGAGATCTATTATTTACATTGTTTATTTACACATTTAAAATAAAAATTTCAAAAGTTTCCAATATCACAACATAAGTAAGATGACCATGTTTTCTATGATTACTCCTAAATATAATGACCATGTTCCCATTCTCTTTACTCATATGTATAATTACCATGTTACCATATATACTTATCAATTTAGAATGATAATGTTCATATTATATTTACTCATAATTATGATTTCCATGTTACTATTTGTACATATCAATTTAGAATTACCATATTCCCATTTGTTATCACATAATTAATTTTCAATTAATTACCCCCTAATTCTCAGTACTAATTCAACAATTAATTACACAAATCTATTCCATTAGTTAAACTAAAAATTAACTATGTGCTCTAAAACCTTAATTAATTCATAAATTAATTTATATCACAATTCATATGGAATTATTATTTTTCTTTAATTAATATCTCATTCTAATATCTACTTTACATAATTAATCACACAATTAATTATCTATATAATATTACGAAAGGAACATAAATAATCCACAATTAAGTATCTCAATATATCAATTTCAATATATCAAAATTATCCCCTTGATTAATTATCTAGATTACAACCTCTACCTCTTATAATCAATTTTTCCAAATTAATAATCTAAAAGGGAAGCCTCTTAGTCTCATTACTAATTCCCTAATTAATCACCCATTTCCCCAAAGATTTAATAATTCTATTGTCCAATATAATAGAACCAATTCAAGAAAATCAATTTCTAGAGGATGCTAGAAATTCTTTAAATTTTCATATACATATCAAATACACGATAATGGGAATTATATTTAGACAACCTACCAAAATTAGTTGATGGAGGTTTAACCAAAAAAAAATCACCAAAATCTTAGTAGCACAATGACATAGATATGACTTCCAAAAGTATTTCTATAAATGAAACAATTAATTGTATTACATATGTGATAAACTAGGCATTTTAAGAGAATCAATGCAAAGAAATAACAGAGAAACAAGAAAAAAATGAAGATAAATACGTCTCCAAATTGGAGGTTGTTCAGTCCAATCAAAAGTATTTATTACTCAAGGCAATCTAATGTTCAATAAAATTGTTTAAATTTTTTAACCAAATAGCTATGAAAACATCATTGTATTAAAATTCTATTTGTGTAAATATATTTTGATTTAAATATATTAGAGCCCACTCATCACCTTGTGGAAAGAGGAACCATATATGATATCTAATGAGATATTATACATAATAAAAAAAATAAGAAGATATAGTGTGAGTAGTGATTCACAAATATTATGGTCCAAGTGATGGGATACCTATTCTCCTTCGCAATCTTGATATTCACATTTTCAAACATTTATTAAAACATACTATAAAATTGTTTTTTAATATTATAAAAATTCATAATGATTATTAGATATGTCATTTATAATTTATTTAATTTATATAAACATTAAAATGTTTTTAAATAAACTATGTTATTATATAAGGAGGAATAGAAGGGGAAATAGAAGGCCGAATCAAAAGAATCTATAGAATCGACTAAAAAATTGATTGAAGATTTTGATAGAACCTTTACCCCCAAAAAATGAACTACTATGTTTATTAACATTAAAATTACATATAGATTCAACATCGTAGAATTAAAATATAGCCAACATTGAAATTAAATAATAAATTTATAGTGATATCATTTCAAATTTGAATAATCATTAGAATGTTAATAACATTCAAAATCAAGAATTGCTGGCACCTTGGTTATGAATATATACATTAGATCCTTTTTTATAATCTTATTTTCTAGAATTTTATATACTGTGTTAATTAAATTTTAATAATATTAATATTTTATATAGTAATATACATCACTATGATACAAAATTTTGGGGCAAGACATTATAATTCAATTATATAAAGTATATTTTCATTTTATTCTATTAATTTTTAATTTTTATTTTTTGGAATCACATATGGTTATATAAATATAATCGGACACTATGAATATATATTTTTAGGTATAAATCATGTATATCCAATAAATTGATCACATTGGATGTCCTTTATTAATTTTTAATACACTACATTCATAATTTAAAAAAAACATTAAATTATATGTTTAATATATTATTTTTGAAATAATTTTTTTATGATAGGGAGGAATTTATTTATCATCAAAACCACGGTATGGAGATGATAAAAGTTTATATAAATCCAATGCATTACTGTAACATGATAATTATTAGGGTATATATATTATGATTTCATTATCCAAACAAATATCCAAATAACGAACTTATTTTTATCAATTATTATGATGTTTCCAAAACAATACAATGAAAAAGAATATGGTTATTTCATTTGTAAATTTATAAATGATATTTTATTTCATCCCAGAACATGTATCATTTATGTGGTACTTCTAAAGGTTATAACAATTTCATTTAAAATATTTAATAACTAATTTTATCTATATTTTCTAATACAATTAGGATTTTTGATAGTAAACATAATAAAATGAAGATGTAGATTATATTTTGTATGAGGGGGGATATTACATGGTTTTAGAATGTTTTTAGACATTATGATAATGTGATTTATAATCATTTTTGTATTTTTTTCATAGAGATCATGATGATTTATAATATATATTGTTTATTTGGATAATTTTATTATCGTTTTATGGTGGATTTATGGATATTGACATTACAATCAAATATTTTTTCATTTGAGTAGGGATAAGACATAATATATGGGGTTTTATTTTAGAATGGGATTATTTTGTAATTTATGGATGTGAGAATGAAAGATCACGTTTCTTAAAAATATGATCATTTTTAATATTTATAATCATTTCTATGTTGGGTTTGAATGGATCGAAAAAATTAAATTAAAAATAGTAAAAATAATTAAACAAAACCAAATCCAATATCACTATTAATGATAAATTAAATAACATGTAAAATGAAGATGAAGATATAATTAATTTGTACCTTACACCATTACATCCACTACAACCTTAGAGAACATCATCATATGGGTTTAATAAAGACAACCAAGATATTGAAATAAGTATTGAAGATTCAGGAATTATTCCAAACATAATGACTTTTTGTAAAGTCATTCATATATTATAACTTCATTATGATGAATCCTTATGATAAATGTAGTCATATATTATGATATGTGTTGGTGGGAGCATGATATTATGATTTACTATATCCTTAGGTTTTAAAATACCATAGAGCCATATTTCAATATATGAAAAGTGGAGTTAGGGAATATCTACATTAATGTGATGGATATACTTAATGTTACCATAAATGTGTGTAGGAATATTGAGTTGGGGAGAATAAATCAAATCCTAATATTTACCATATTGTAATTACTCTTATATAATTTTAACACCTTTGATATTTAAATGTATTATTCTACTTAAGATAAGTATAAATTTTATGTATAATCTAATATATAATACCACATGAAATGAAAGATCTAAATTAAAGTGTAACATATAAAATCTTCAATAACCTAGATCTATCTTGAGAATCATACTCCCTATTTGGAATAGTTATTCACCACGAGTCATATATTCTTATGGATTATCTTAAAACCTATAGAACATCTTGTACTTTCAAAATATACCATTGTTCATCTATACATACAACTAAATTAAAAGTATATAAATGTCAGTTATAATAAACCACTTCAAACATTAGGAATAATATCTACTTTAAGCTCCAGGATATCATTACATTAATGTGTTCTCACCTAATAACATAATAGAGTCTTAAATTAATTTTTTTTCAACAAAACAGTTTCATTTAACTCATCCTATGTGTAAATATAATCTACTGGATCTTATATTAAATCTTCTCACATTATTCTTTCACACATGATCACCTATGAACTTCGATAATCGAGAAACTCTTTAATGACCATTACTTTCTTTGATACATGAATAAAAAATAACAACAATATTGGAATCCTTCATCTAAAATATTCTTTTTTATTCATATGAATCTTATATTATAACATCTAGTGTTGTATGGATTGTTAATAATTTCCATACATAAAAAAATAGAACCAATATGATAATTTCATCATGTTTTTATTATTCCTCAATTCTCATAATGGTCTTATTTAAAAAAATTCTAGGAACTAAGTCATTATATATTTGGATTGATTAACTTCTATGTTTTTATATGATTCCCCAAGAACAACCCCATATAATAATTACATGAAATAAATAATTTATTTCAATATAATATTTACCCATTATTTTTTTAGTTTAGAGTATTATATAATTATCATTGAATATTAACTAACAAAACCAATGTCTTTTTTAACTAATGGGAATATTTTCCTCTATATAAGAATCCTCAAAATCCATAACAACTATTTAAAATCTCCCATGAATTTCCACATAATATACTCTTCCAGTCAAATATTAAGAATTAGTTTTCTTTATACACTTGGGAAATATAAATATATGAAAGGCGCGGTCTTAGATACTCATTAAGGATAAATATTAGAGATAATAATTAAATATCACAAGCATTCATAAGGTGGGAACAATCAACATACAGAAGAATATAATACCAAATAAATCATATATAATAAATTGTGGCATAAAGAATGGAATAACATAAATGTGTGGAATATCATATTGTATAGGAATAAACATGGACAGTAACATAGCCTAAAAGGAAATGAAATATATAATTCTATAAAAATCAAAAGCAAATGATCCTTTTGATCAAAATAATTATTCCTATTATATTTTGAATAATAATTTTATGACCATTTCATACTATATCATGTGATATAAAACAAAATTAATTCCTTGGAGGAAGATATAGGACCCCACATATAATCTTCCATACATATGAGTTCTAGGTGAAAACAATCATTCATTTTATGACAATGAACCAGTGGAAATATAATGGTTTTAAAATACTTTTTGAATAGAATCACTGATATAAAAAATTCATGATTCCATAAATAATTTTATTCTATAATACCAATGTAATATAATTAGGTATCTAAATATATTAAGTAAATTTATAAGTAAATACCCCTCAATCACGATAATTGATCATATGGTATTTACACTATATTGGTAAAGGGAATATTTTTAATCCAATTATTCCTTTAAATAATTATGTATACGATATAATTGAAAACCATTCAATCAAGGGATGGATGTATATAATTTTTATTATGGGAATACATTGGATAAAAAATCATAAACACTCAATGACTATAGAGGAAAAAGGAATAAATAGACTTTAATGAGTTTATTTCCATAAAATAGTATAATATAATTTATAGAGTAATAAATTAAATTAATTTTACTTGGAAATAAATCTTTTTATGTAAATTTCAATATCTAAGTGAAACCATAAATGATTTTTTAGAAAAATAATTTTTTATTGGAATAAAAGAATAGGATTTGGGTCACCTTCAAATGATAATTTTTTTTGAAAAAGTTATGTGAAATATTTTGAAAAAATTTACATTTATAAATAATCCCTTATAATAGTGAATTGAAAATAAATAAATTTTATTTCAGGGAAATATATATCTAAAAATAAAACATTATATATTTAAGGGATATAAAAAAATTAATATTTTTAAAAACCTTTGTAGAAAACCCACATATTAAAAATAGTAACAAAGATTCATTTTGAAAATATGAGAAGGTTTATATTATATTAGAATGAGTTAACACACAATTATATTTCAAAATATTATGTGTAACATTGGTGGGCATGTAAAATATGGACAAGGAGTTGAAATGATTGTTAAAAACAATGTAGTTTTCTCCCAATAATGATATACCTTTTTGAGAAATTAGTTCATCAAAGTGAATTATTTGAATAACTCATTAATTTTAAACTATATATGAAAATAAATTACCAATAAATAATTTATCAAATTGTATGAATCAAATCACTGAATAAATATGTTTAAGAGGAATCATATTAACTCAAAGAAAGTATTTGAGGTCACAAAAACCCTTACAAATTTTGTATATTTTGAGTAAAAATCATATTGGATAATTAGCAACAATCAATATAAATTAAATAAAAACTGTATAATTAGTTATTTATGTGGTATTTCCACCAAATTAATTATATAATAGTTCACAATAATAACTATGTCACAAGAAAATAAATTTGAGACAAATAACCTCTTACAAGTAAACAAATCGTTGAGGAATGTATTATATGCCAGAAGTTTGTAAAAATTAATTATGAAACCCTAAAAAGAGGATTAAATTAATATTAATGTATCTATTAAGTATTAGAAATCCAACATAGAATAATATATTTAAATAATAAATATTGTATATCAATGAATCAAAATTGAGTTAGAAAAGTCCCTTACCACCATGGTAACATAAGAATATAAAAACATGATAGGTAGATCATGAAATAGAAATTTAAATCTCATTAGAATAAGGATAGTTTTCATAAATAAAATTAATAGTGTAGTAAATGAACCATATAAAATAAAGGTTGTTCATAACATCAAACATACCTCTTGGAATTAAAAATAAAGAAAAATATCCCTTAACTTGCATCCTCGCTCATTTAAATTCATCCTAAGAGCCTTTATAACATAAAAAACAATCAAAAATCACAATTTAACTAAAATACTCATATATATATATATATTTCCATTTATATAATTAATTTATATTAATTAATTAATATTATATTTAATTATTTATATTTTATTTTTACAACCTAGTGTTAATAATTTTGATTATTTTATGATCATTTTATACTTTAGATAGTGGTAACCATTTATTGATTTTAATGAAATCATCCCTTGATTAGTTAAGGTATTAGAATATTAAAATTACAATAATATAGAACGTTTTTAACTCATATGATGGAATTTTTAGTAACGTTATTTTAAAATGAAATTAGTGACAATCTTTTTTTAGTAATTATAAACAAACGAAGGGTGGGGTATTAATATTGGGTTTTATAGTAATATTAGAATTACAGAATATAAAATATAAAACATTATTTATTCATTAACATCCAATAACTCAATTATTTATTTTTCCATATTAATTAATGATAAATTTTTATAGCATCATTCCTGAAGGTGGTTAAACCAAATGAAACATGAACATTTTCTAATTTTATGAGTGAGTATGATTAAAAAATTGTTTATTTGGACATAATATTATTATAATAGAATAATTATTCTATTATTTAGACTTTTAAAGGGTTTTAAATAGATTTTATTTTGTTTTTATTGATAATGGATTTGAAACACCGACATTTTAAAAAATATTTCTTTTAATTAGATTTAATTTATTTGATGTTTTTCATTATATATAACTCCATGTTTATATTATGTTTCATGAAGTCACATAGTGTAACTTACATTACATGCAACATTGAGCTTCAAAAAAAGGTGACATATTATTAAAATATTATTATTTAATATGATAGTTATGGCATAGTCATTAAAATGAAGGGAATGAATATGATTATCCAAATAATGAGAACATGGACTACACATGTAAATAAAATGAATTATTTGGTGAATAATTATTTATAAATTAATATAAAAACATTTTGAAAATAAAAATAAATATTTTTATAAAAAAGTATTTTTATGATCAAAAGAGTTTTTTATATCAATAAAGTAAGAAATTTATTTTTTTAATTATAAAAACTTAATTTTTAAATGATATATTCAACCTATTTTTGACATTCAAATTATTAGTTTCCTAGAAAAGAGTTAACAATAGATCTAATTTCCTCATTAAAATAGTATTTTTCTAAAGGATGTTTTTAAATATATTGTGAACTTAGTTGTAAATTATTTTCTTACACTTTTATAAAATTAATTTTAGGAAATAAAATTCAATTTTTAAATCATCCTGGGAAAAGTTTCAGGGATTTTTTTTTAATTTTTATGGGAAAAATTAAATTTTTCAGTGAATAGTGAAAAATACTAGTCTTTATTAAGGATTTTAAATTATTCAAAAGTACTCAATAAAATCAAAATTTTCAGATGTATTTGAAAGAAAAATATATTTAATTACGTATATATTAATATAATTCGGGTCATTTTAATCAATTTTATTTTGAATATTGATATGAAAACAATGTAATATTTTGAAGATTTTATCTTTAAAACAATCTTTCTGGTTGTATCTTTGCAATTAATTTAAAATTATTTTCTTTTCACTTATGTAAATGGAAAAATGATATATAGATTTTATATTTTCAATCATAATAATTTATATTATCTAATAAGGTATAATTATATTTTTACAAAAATTATTAATAAAAAATTAAATTTTATTTACTTTGGTTAAGCTACAAATGGTTTTACCGGCAGGTAAAACAAAAATGATAAGGTTTTAAAATAACACAAAATTCTTTCAAAACACATTGTACGGATTTATTTAGGTTGTAAATCTTCTTGGTTACATAATGGATCATTTTTTATCCTTTTATCATGATAAAAATGTTAGAACACCTTTTTCTTTTCAAAAATTACAAGTGTGCCACTCACCTCACTTATAAAATGCCTCCCCTATCATCTTTTATTGACAATATAAAATTATTTTATTTCTTCCAATATATGCCCATATAAAATCCCATATTCTCTCAACCCTTACTATAATCATTTTTTTAATAAATCGAACATTGAAAGTATTTTGGTTTAAACCTAAAGAGGTTATCTAAAGAAGATGTACCTTTCATCATCGAGCATTTTTATTTTATTTCATCATCCACCACCTCCAATTATTATTAAATTATTATGATATAATACACTAAGTATATTCCCTATACTTATATGTTATTATTTTAGGTTAATTACCTACAACCATCTCCCCTTCCATAAAATGGGCCCCTAAATCATCACTCTTGTACAAGTTAAACTACCACCTTGTGAACCGATGTAACTATTTTCCATTTCCACCTATCATGGTATGTTATAATGATATAAAAAATTCAATATATTAAATTTATTATATTAATATTCTTTTTGAATCATTATACCAATTTTGATTTTTTTAATTTCCATTTTATTGGAATATGAAAAAATTATTCATCTGTACAACTGATTACCAACTCATGAAGTGATGTGATTCAATCATGATTTACATGGAAGGTATTAAAGATGAGTTTTATGATCATTTGTGATATATATGACTTAAAAATGAATCAATAATTTTAATATGTTATTTATATTTTTTACTAATTTCTGTTCAGAAAATGGAAATAATGATCATGCATATGTATGAACTACCATCTCCATGAATGGTGTCTTTTATATTCCGTCTCTAAATTTTATGAATCACTCTATGTTACATATAGATATTTTATAAAATATATTCTTTAAATTTTATTTAAACATATTTATATCTTGAGTTACATGAAATTCATACTTTATATTTTACTATATGCAACACCATATTAATCTTGCATTGCACATAACATCAAGTTTCTTTGATAACATGTGTAACACACAAGGTTGAGTATAAAAAATAATAATATAATTTCAATATTCTAATTTTATATGGAATTTATCACTTGGATATTATGTTTTTAGGTTTTAGTAATACTAACTATATTATTTTTACACATTTTTATAAAATTATTTAACATTCATCCAATAGATTTTATATACATTAGAAAAGAATTAATTTAGTTTTACACATAAAATCTATATTTTCTAAGAAGTAGTTTTTCCACATTTTAATGGAACAATGTTTTTTATAGAAATAGTAAATTTTAATCTGAATAATAAAATTAGTTTTTGAAATAATAATATAAAAAATTGATTTTGGTGAATTTATAGTATTTCTATATGGAGATTCATTTTTTAATGAATAGTGAAAACACATTATTTTTAACTAATATATTTTTGTAGTTAAATTATATTAAAAACTATTTTAAAAATATACATAGTCAAATTATAAATCAAAAAAATATAATTTCGGTAAATATATTCAAATTTGTTGGATCTGAATCTACAGATTATACACAAGAGGGGGTGAGTTGTGTCTTTTGCAATTTTTCGATAACTCTTTGATTGGACGAGTTCTATCCTTTATACTTTATCAAATTTGATCGTACAACGTAAATAAGTAAAAATAAGAACACAAAGATGTATAGTGGTTTGGGGAACAGAAGGCCCCTAGTCCACTCCACCAACGCTCAACTCCACGAGCTTGGTGATTTTCACTATCAGGTCCTCATTTCAACAGACCAGTTCACAACTGAGTATAGGCAGTTGACACCTTTACAATCTTCAGGCTAACAAAGCCTTCTGGTTCAGACACGAACCAGCACAGCTTAGAACGAGAAGCTGGTTACTCAAGAATAAAAAGAATTTTAGAAAGAAGTTTTCCAGTTGATCTTCACAATTGCAATAGAATGCAATTGATAGCGGATGGAACATCATCTCTAGAAATATTGAATTTCAAAACAAAGAAATTCTGAGTCGATCTGGTTGCAATAGATATAGAGATATAGTTCACAACTTCAGCAGTAGTAGATCCACAGTAGATATTCGAGGCAGAACAAGTGAATCTTCTATCGAGTTCCTTCTTCTCAAACAAACAGAGCTTTGACGATCCTTTTTGAATCAGCAGATCAATCATGAATTTATGTAGTCTCTGTTTTCCACCTTTTTAATAATAGATCGATCACCATACACATACGTTCCTGGTGTTTCAGAGAGAACATATATAATAAAGTTGAGCAAATCTCCTGCACATTTAGATCCATAAAATTCACCTTCTGATTCGCGATATTCCAAAATTTGAATTTACAGAGAATTCATAACTTCCCTTAAGACTCGGTATAAAAATCTCATTTTAATTCAATATTAAATCTAGTAATAAAACGACCTTTAATTAGTTAAAGCTGTATTTTAAAAACCACTTTAAATCCGGCTCAAAATCCGCCCAATAATCAGCTTGCTGATCGCTGCATAAAAATATCGTCTGTCAAAATTTCCGATGCCAAATGTAAGGTTGATGATGTGGCCTTCAAACTTAGGGTTGACAACATAAGGTTGAACACAAACATAGGGTTGATCATCCATAGTTTTTCTTCAACTCTCAAACATACGGTAAAAGATCCATACTTTTACTTGATCCATACTTTTCCAAGAACGTATGGTTGTTTACAAAAGTAAGGTTGATGAACCATACTTTTGAAAAACAAACATAACGATTAGTATTTACGTATGGTTCTCCTTCCATACTTTGCTAATAACCAAAACGTAAGGTTCTTTCCTAACGTAAGGTTCTTCTTCTATACTTCGCTGAAAATGTATGGTTACTTAACCATACTTTTCTCTTATCTCAAAAATTATACACACTTTTCATCCTTACGCTACGTTTATCCATGTAGGGTGTGAACAGTGATTCCAGAATGCGCTTAAAGTAGATTCCGAACTACATTTATCCACGTAAGGTATGAACAGTGATTCCAGAATGCGGTTAAAGCAGATTATGAATAAGTAATAAATTTTCGTTATTTCAAGAGTAAAATAAATTAATAAATTCCTACAAAATACTAAATAAAATCATTAGAAAATAACTAAGGGAATTTGTGAGCATCAAAATTATCATAAAGAGACAGAGTATTATTTTCAGTAATCTCCCCCTTTAAATAACATTAATATGTATTGTTGAAAACAATACTTTTCTCAACAATCTCCCCCTTTTTGATGATAACAATACCCATAAAATAATTAAAATTATTTAAACAAAATAAACATTCAATATTCGTTACATAAAGTTTTATAATTTTGAGAGGATGAAACAATATTTAATTTTAGCAAAATTTCTCCTTCTAAATAAAAAATAAAAATACAGAAAACTATTGAAATAAAGTTTTGTAATATAAAAGGTTGTGGTTATCCAAATTTCTCCTTTAATTATCCCCCTAAATAAAATGTTGATGTTGATCTAAATTCTCCGCCTTTTTGTGATATAAAAAATAATGAAAAATCATGGATTTTAACACATTTAATGTTGCACTGAACTGTAGGTAAATGATTATTATTAAATATTAATCAATAATTAAATTTGGAGTACTAGCATATCAAAAATAAAGTCAGTAAAAAAAAATAAACAAAGAAACAAATAAAAAATGAAGGAAATTTTCATTTAAAAACATCAGTATATACATGACAATGATATACATAGGAATCAAGGTTTGGATAATATAGGCAACAGGTTCTATCTCCTTTGGATTTCAGACTTGATTTCTGTAAACTATTCCTGAAGTCTCTTCATCATCCCATCTCCAAGTTTGATAATGATCTCTCTGTTCTCTTGAGTCATATGAATATACTAGATTAAATTGATTCTGAAAAACTCATACATCCTTTCCTCTTTTTCGAAAAATACTGACAGCTTCTCTGATAACTGATTTAATAGGATTCTGACCGATGGCTCACTAGATGTCAGTTGATCCACTAAAAACTTCTGATTGTCCAGAAACACTGATAAAGAAACCCTGTTACATTGAAGATCTTGTAACCTGTCATTCATGTTGCTCATCGCAGCTGTGATATCTTGAAACCTTCTGATTAAATTAGGTGAAGTACCGGATGAACTAACAACATTATTTGCAACTGATGCAAACTGGTTCTCCATAAACGAATTTAGATCTAATAAATCTGACTTCATAACCATTTCAGATTTTAATTGTGCAACTGCAGTCTGCAAATCCTATTTAAACATTTCAACTTCTTGCCTTGAGACTGTAAACTCCTTTAGCTTTTGAAATTTCAAATGTTCTAAGTCTAAGGCATTTCTCAGAATGACCTTCTCAGATTCCAACTGAGATACTTTTCTGTATAGTTCTTCAATTTATTCTTTCCTTGAATCAGATGCACCCAGTGCTTGATTCATATTCACATGCTCTAATTGATGCAACAATAACAAAGTTAATGATTCAGCATCATATTTTTCTTTTTCTCTGTCCTGAGAAGGTTGGTCCACAGATTTTTCCATAGAGTTTTCAAACTCCTCCACAGAAAAATCCTCTTGAATTACCTCTTTGTGAGCTTCAGAAGCATGCTCACCACAAACATCAGCATCTTGGCCTTCCATTGGGTTTTCAAGAACAATATCTTCAGTAGTCTCTTGAGGTTTGGCCACTTCTTCAACAGGCACTGCCTCCATCTCTTGTTCCTGTTGAAGTGCAACTTCAACATCAGCTACAATATGTTCCTGATTCTCCCTTTGAGCTTCTTCTTGAGCTCCTAATCCCTCTACTGGTGTTGTCCTCTCACTAACATCTTCAATTATTTTATCAAAAATAGCCTCTATTAAAAAAGTATAAGAAAATAAAGCTTCTGTTGTTGTTTCCAATGCAGGGGAAGTAACTTCCGCATTAACATGTCTCTTTCTTTTTGATTGAAGTCCCTCCAGACTTCTGTTTTCCTCAACATCTTCCACTTCAAAGTGAATCCTTCTTGCTATATTTCTGAATCTGGATTCCTCTTGTCCCTCCTTGGACTTAGCAGGTTGAGCCTGAGCACTCTCTGAGTCTTCCTCAGCTCTTACTAGCAAAAGTTTTCCTTTAATTGTGCTCCAGAAATATCCAACCTTCATTAAAGTTCCAACATTAAACATATTATTCTGATAACAGGTCACTCGAGCATCTACTAATCTCACCATGTCTTTCTTAAGCAGCATTTTAGAAATAAATCCACAGAAAGGGTAGAAATTCATCTGGGCATCGCTTTCATAGCAGTAATTGAGATACCTTACCATGTACCTTGGGAATTTTAACTTAATATTGCTTAACATATGAAACATTATATACATATTAGGGTACAAAGCCTTTTCCATTTCTTCCATTCTTGGAGCAATTCCAGTCTAAATAAATTTGACCAAAATTTTCTGATCAGGCTCCAAATCCTTGATAAACATTTTCTTTATAGTTTTAGTACCAAAAATAAAAGACCTAATGTCTTCGGATTTATGCACAGAATCTCCAATATTTTTCAAATCGAAATGAAAAACTCCCTCATGAGGGAAGTTGAGAATCTGACCAATCTCTACTGATAAGATTGAGAAATCCCTATCGTCTATGTTAGCCATCATACTATCCTTAGTATCCCCCAGGCTAAACTGTACAGATTTGAAGAAGTATCTAAGTTCTACTTCATACAGAAATTCCATATTTTCACTCTTGAACATCTGTTCAAGATTTTGAAATGACAGTGCTTGCTTCAATAGTATATTTGTCTGAAATAACAAGTAAAGATTGATTACCTTTCCCTGTAAGGTTTTTCTTCCCTCAGAGCGTTGTCTCTTGGAATTGCTTGGCTCGGATTCACTGGATCTATTAGTTCTTACCATCTCTGCAAGAATCTCTGAAGGTTTGAAGGTTAGGGTTTTAGAGGTTCGAAGATTAGGGTTTAAGAGCAGAAGTGCGATTTTCAGATTTCGAAAGGGTTTCGATAGAAGTGAAACTATTTAGAAGTCGAAAAGGCTATGACAGCCTTGATTCTTGTGTAATCACTAATCATTAAATATATCTAAAACAAGTAAAATTTGCATATGGTGAGAAAAAAAATCTTAAACAGTATTCAAAAAACAAAATAAAATTTACAAAAAATATAAAAGTAAATAAAAATAAAAAATATTTAAAATTAAATAAACCTAGCTCCCCCTTAATAAAATCAAACCTTGCAGTGGGAAGTGGATTAGTAAAAATATCTGCTAATTGAATTTCTGTATTTATAAATTCTAAAAATATATCCTTTTTAATAACATGATCTCTTAAAAAGTGATGCCTTATATCAATGTGCTTAGTTCTATAATGACTAATAGAATTTTTTGAAATATTAATTTCACTTGTATTATCACATAAAATAGGTGTATTGTTAAAATTCAATCCAAAGTCCATAACAGTGTTTTTCACCCACAACACTTGTGCACAGCAACTGCCAGCAGAAACATATTCTCCCTCAGCTGTTGACAGGGAAACTGAATGTTGTTTTTTACTAGACCATGATACTAAGGACTTTCCAAAAAATTGACATGTACCTAATGTGTTTTTTATATCTAACCTAAAACTTCCAAAGTCAGCATCTGAATATGAAATCAAATTAAAATCGGAAGTTTTAGGATAAAGAAGAGATTGAAAAAAAGTTCGTTTTAAATATCTAAAAATTATTTTAACAACAGTTAGATGAGATTATTTAGGATTTGATTGAAATCTAGCATAAAGACATACTGAATACATTATATCTGTCCTGCTAGCAGTAAGATATAACAAACTACCAATCATACCTTTATATAACTTGTTGTCCACTGATTTCCCAGTTTCATCCAAATCATGTTTTATATTAGTACACATAGAAGTTATAAATGACTTGCTGTTTTCAAGTCCAAATTTCTTAAGTAAATCAGTAATGTATTATCTTTGATTTAAAACATTTCCAAAATATTTTTGTAATATTTGAAGACCCAAAAGAAATTAATTCTCCCATTATACTCATTTAAAATTCTTTTTGTATTAATTTTTAAAATTCATGATAAAGAGTTTTATTAGTTGATCCAAAGATTACATCATCAATATAAATTTGAACCAATAAAACATTATTTTTCACAGTTTTCTAAAAGAGTGTTGGGTCTGCCATTCCAACAGTAAAATAAATTTTCAAAAGAAACGAACTTACTCTTTCATACCAAGCTCTAGGTTCTTGTTTAAGGCCATAAAGAGCTTTAGTATGTTTAAAAACAGAATCTGGTTTTTGAGAATTTTCAAAACCAGGAGGTTTCTCAACATAAACATCCTCCATTAAATAACCATTTAAAAAAGAAGATTTAACATCCATCTGAATTAATTTAAAATTCATATAAGATATATATGATAAAAGGATTCTAATGGCTTCTAACCTAGCTACAGGTGAAAAAGTCTCATCATAATCTATTCCTTCTTCTTGATTGTATCCTTTAGATACTAATCTTGCTTTATTTCTAGTTAATGTGCCATGGTCATCCAGTTTATTTCTAAAGACCCATTTGGTTCCTATTACAGGATAATTCTCAGGTCTTTCCACTAATTCCCAAACTTCATTTATTTTTAACTAGTTTAATTCATCTTGCATTGCTATTAACCAGCTTTCATCATCTAAAGATTCTTCTATAGTCTTGGGTTCTTGTTGAGATAGAAAGGCAGAGAATTCCACTAGGTTTTCTATGTTTCTTCTAGTTTGAACACCAATTTCTAGGTCACCTATTACAGTTTCTAAAGGGTGATTCTTTAGGGTTCTAGACTATCTAGGTGATACTTTTAAAGGTTCTTCAGTATCATGTTCCTCTGAACTGGACTGAATTTCTTTTATATTATTTTCAAAATCATTATTTAAGTTCTCAAGTCTCATGTTATCATTAGAGTCAATTTCATCCATTTGTTTTGTCCCTTTCTCAAAGGGATCAGATTCATCAAATTTCACATTACCTGATTCTTCAAAAATCCTTGACTTCATATTATAAACTCTATAAGCTTTGAAGGTAGCAGAATATCCTAAGAAAATACCTTCATCATATTTTGGATCAAACTTACTAAGATTATCCTTGGTGTTTAAGATTCAAACCTTGCATCCAAAAACCTTAAAGTAATTTACTTTAGGTTTTCTGTTATTCCATAGTTCATAGGGTGTCTTTTTTATAATAGGTCTAATTAAAACTATATTAATTATATAACAATCTATATTCACAACTTCTACCTAGGAATATATTGGTAGTCTATATTAATTTAACATAATTCTATCCATTTCCTGAATTGTTCTATTTCTCCTTCCTACAATCCCATTCTATTGAGGTGTTATGGGTGTAGAAAAGGTATGTTTAATACCCATGTTTGTGCAAAAGGAATTAAATTACAGATTCTCAAATTCTCCACCTTGATCACTTCTCAATGAGATTATATTGAAACCTTTTTCATTTTGAGAAGATTTGCAAAAACATTCAAATAATGTAAAAGCTTCATTTTTAAATTTCAAAAAGAAAATCCATGTAAATATTGAATAGTAATCAACTAAAACATATAAATATAATTTACCATCTAATATTTCTACTCTTGAGGGTCCAAACAAATCCATATGAATATGTTCTAGAGGTTTAGATGTAGCAACCTTATTAATAGATTTGAAGGATTATTTGTGTTGCTTGCCAAGTTGACATGCATCAAAAAATCTGTCACTTTAAAATTTGAGACAAGGTAAATCAAAAACTAAATGTTTCTTAGATAACAAATGTAAAACATATACATTGCAATGTCCAAGTCTCATATGTTAAATCCAAGATTCAATTACTTTATTAGTCAAGAAGTTTAGTTGTTGTTTACACAAGGAATTTAAATCCAAAGTATAGACATTCTCAGTTCTTTGTGCTTTAAATTTAAACAATTTATCTTTAGAAATAGTACAACAATTGTTAGTAAAATCAACAGTATATCCATCATCACAGAGTTGAGAGATACTTATTAGGTTGTGTTTTAATCCTTGTACATATAGTACTTTGTTGATTGAGACTGTTTTTGGATCTCCAAAAGTTCCAATGCCAATGATTTTTCCTTTGGAATTGTCACCAAATGTGACAAGTACTCCTTCTTTTTGAGTGAGTGAAGAAAAATTCAATGAGTTTCCACTCATATGTCTTGAGCAGCCACTATCCATGTATCATATATCTTTTCTTCTTTGGTGTCCTACTACGTACAATGACATTCAAACAAATTTCTTTGGTACCAATATTTTGTTGGGTCTAGGGGTGTTATCTAGTAGTGATCTGGGTATCCAGATTTGCTTTGTTCTTTTAAAATTAGCTTAATCATATAAGTCATTTGAAATATAGGCTTTCATAATACCACAAATTTGAGGTTGTCTTAAGAAATAATTTTTAGCTATATGTACCTTTGTCCCAAAAAAGTTACAATTAACCTTTTTAGAGCTAGGAACAAAATATTTTTTATATAGCTTAGGTTTTTCTCCTTTACTGCCAATTCTAAATCTCTCATTTTTTATGACAATTTTTCTAAGAATTTCATTTAATGAATTTTCTCCTTTTGTAAAAACCAATTCAGCCTGTTTGTAAGATTCTACTTCATTCTGTAGTGTTTTTATTCTTAATTCAAAATTAATATAGTTAGTGTTAATCGAATTGTATTTATCAGTTAATTCATTATGTTTTTTCAACATTGTATCTCTTTCATCTGAAACGGATTTATGTTTATTTTTTAGTGAATTACGTTTCTTAAATAGTGATTCATATCTTTATTCAAGCATATTGCAGTAGGCTGCAAGTTTTTTATTTGTGTAGCTTGATTCAGAATTTGATTCAGAGGAGTAATATGAGTGTACGTCATTAGTTTCAGCCATAAAACACATGTTTGCTTTTATATTGACTTCTTCTTTCTCTGATGTTGATTCAGGAGAGCTACTGAAGCCTCCAGATACACTCCAAGTGGATTTCATAGATTTCTTGTCTTTCTACTCAAATTCATTTCTTTTGAAGAATTTATTCTTCTTTCATATTTCAATTATGGGAAATCTGGTCTGATATGCTCCATATCCTTGCATTAATAGCATCTTATTTCTTTATCATACCTCTTAAAAGATTTTTTTGAAGCCTCTTTTCTTGTTGTATAATTTTCTAAATTTTCTAGCCAGCTGAGCCAGTTCTTTATTTGAGTTAAATGAGTCATTGATTTCTGATTTAGCTTTGACTTATTTGTTCTTCATCTTTCTATTCTTTTGTTGTGAAGTTACCCTCAAGGAAGTATCTTCTCTTTTGATATAGACCTTATGTTCATTTGCCTCATCTTGCATTTCAGCTTCATACATCATCAGGGTACCAATTAGCTCTCTCATGGTTAGATCTTTGATAGGTGTTGATTGTCTGATTGCAGCAGAGATACCATTCCATCGAGTAGGAAGTACCCTCAGTACTTTTAATGCTTGATCAGCCTGCTTGATAGGTTCTCCTAGAGCTATTATATTATTGACAATTTCTGTCTATGTACCATTCATTTGGGTAATTCTTTCACCTTAAAACATTTTGAAAGTATCAAATTTCAGTTTTGCAGTTGCATTTCTCATTTGTATCACATTGTCTGTTCCTTCATATGCCACGACTATAGTTTTCCACATCTCATATGCTATCGGGCACTCAGATACTCTGTTAAATTCATCTGGTCTTAGACCGCAGATAATTGCATTCATATCCTTCATGTTCATATCATACTCTGCCTCTGTAGCAGCACTCCATGTCTCAAGAATTTCAGGAATTTCATAAGGAGTCAAAATCTTTGAATAAAATTTATATCCGAGGGTTTTTAGATATATTATCATGCGCAATTTCCATCAGCCATAGTTGTCTCCATTAAAATATGGTGCTCTGACCATTTGACATCCCTTCTCCTGTATCAGTTATGATGCTCTGCTGTATAATCTTTAAATGTTTCTAGCTTTCTAAGGCACTAACAGAAGCTCCTCCTTTGATACCAATTGTTGGATCTGAATCTACAGATTATAAACAAGATGGGGGTGACTTGTGTCTTTTGAAAAAAATTTATATCTCTTTGATTGAATGAGTTTTTCCCTTTATACTTTATTAAATTTGATCATGCAGCAGAATTAAGTAAAAACAAGAACACAAAGATGTATAGTGGTTCGGGGAACAGAAGGCCCCTAGTCCACTCCACCATTGCTCAACTCCACGAGCTTGGTGATTTTCACTATCTGGTCCCCGTTTCAAGAGACCAGTTCACAACTGAGTATAGGCAGTTGACACCTTTATAATCTTCAGGCTAACAAATCCTTCTGGTTCAAACACGAACCAACATAGCTTAGAACGAGAAGCTGGTTACACAAGAATAAAAAGAATTTTAGAAATATGTTTTCTTGTTGATCTTCACAATTGCAACAGAATGCAATTGACAACAGATGGATCGTCATATCTAGAAATATTGAATTTCAAAACAAAGCAATTCTGAGTCGATCCGGTTGCAGTAGATATAGATATATAGTTCACAACTTCAGCAGTAGTAGATGCACAATAGATATTCAATACAAAACAAGTGAATCTTCTATCGAGTTCCTTCTTCTTAAACAAACAGATCTTTGACACTCCTTTTTTAATCAGCAGATCAATCGTGAATTTTTGCAGTCTCTGTTTTCCATATTTTTAATAATAGATCGATCACCATACACATACGTACCTGGTGTTTCAAAGAGAACATATATAATAAATCTGAGCAAATCTCCTGCACATTTAGATCTATAAAATTATCCTTTTGATTCACGATATTCAAAAATTTGAAATTACATAGAAGTCGTAACTTCTTTTAAGAATCGGCATAAAAAATCTCCTTTTAATTCAATATTAAATCCATTGATAAAACGGCTTTGAATTACTCAAAGTGTTATTTTAAAAATTACTTTAAATCCGGCTTGAAATCCACCCAATAATCAGCTTGCTGATCGCTGAATAAAAATATCGTCTGTCAAAATTTCTGACGCCAAACGTAAGGTTGATGACATGGCCTCCAGACTTAGGGTTGACAATGTAAGGTTGAACACAAATATAGGTTTGATCATCCATACTTTTTCTTCAACTCTCAAATGTATGGTAAAAGATCCAAAATTTTACTTGATCCATATTTTTCCCTAAACGTATGGTTGTTTACAGAAGTAAGGTTGATAAACCATACTTTTGAAAAACAAACGTAACGTTTAGTATTTACGTACGGTTCTACTTCCATACATTGCTGATAACCAAAACGTAAGGTTCCTTCCTAACGTAAGGTTCTTCTTCCATACTTTGCTGAAAACGTATGGTTATTTAACCATACTTTTCTTTTATCTAAAAAAGTATACACGCTTTTCATCCTTATGCTGTGTTTATCCACGTAGGGTATGAACAATGATTCCAGAACACGCTTAATGCGGATTCTGAACTACATTTATCCCCGTAAGGTATGAACAGTGATTCCAGAATACACTTAAAGCAGATTTTGAATAAGTAATAAATTCTTGTTATTTCAAGAGTAAAATAAATTAATAAATTCGTGAAAAATACTAAATAAAATCATTAAAAAATAAC
Organism: Viscum album; assembly: GCA_963277665.1. Classification (NCBI taxonomy): domain Eukaryota; kingdom Viridiplantae; phylum Streptophyta; class Magnoliopsida; order Santalales; family Viscaceae; genus Viscum; species Viscum album. Next base: position 1,184,030,880 of record OY728164.1, read on the forward strand.
TAAGGGTATTTGTGAGCATCAAAATTATCATAAAGAGACAGAGTATTATTTTTAATAATCTCCCCTTTTAAATAAAATTAATATGTATTGTTGAAAACAATACATTTCTCAACAAAATTCACATTGAAATTTGATATAAAAACATTTCAATTTTTTGATCTTTTTTCCTTAAAAATATGTTGTCTCCTAGTGTCTAGGATATTAATTTTAAAATAATTTTAGATACTATTTTTAAATAAATTTTATATAATTGATATAATTATTTTGAATCTGTATAAAATTTCTAGTCTAATAACGATAAAATAATTTATTGTCCACAATGATTAGTGAAAATAGTTAAAATTAATTACAATGATTAAGGTGAGAATAATTTTACTTAATGATTAACCATATATTTTTATGCGTATAAATGACCCAAAACTTGTCCAAAATATATATATAGACATATTTAGAGCATAAAAACCTTATTATCTATTTTTATGAGTTATTTGGGAAAAATTTCATGAAGGTGACATCTATAAAAAGTTAATGAAAGAAAAGGACAAAATAAAACAATCCTTTCCTTCAACACTTATAAAGCATTAGAGTAGGGAAAAAGACACATAGGTTTGGTTAAAAATTTTACTTTTGAAGATAAATGAGTTACTTTTATCATATTAATTTATATTTAATTTTTATTTATCATATAATTTAAATAAATTCTTATGAAATTCCAATACATTGATTATTTAGGTAATAATTAAATAAAATAAATGATATTTTATTAAGTGAATTTAAATTAATAAAAATATTTTCATTTATATATATAATTTAATGTGTAAATAAATTTAAAAATTTATCCATTAATGTTTAAATTGATCTATTATAATGATCATATTGAACCATAAATAGTAAAAACATTATTAGGGCTGTTTGGGTTAAAGAAGTGTTTTCATGTGTTTCATATATTTATGTAAAAATTAATTTCCATCACATATGGTATTTTTATTTTTTTAATTTATATTTAATTTTATAGAATCAATGGTTAAAATTTTACTAATAATTATAACTTTAATTTATTTTTAATGGATTATTTAAAATGGTTATAAAACTATCTACCTAAATAAATGAACAAAATGAAAAAAATAAGAAAACATAAATACTTTGGAAAAATTGATAAATATACACCTATTTTTTCTGCTATATGTTCGGATCTACCATAAATCCTCTTTAATCCATTATTTTATATTTTTTAATCTCATTATGTGTGGGGGACCTCCCAATAGTGCTTACCTTTTTATATTTACAAGAATGTCACTCCCCACTACTATAAAAAGCACTCACTATCCCCACTTCTTCACACCTCTCAATACTTTTTGGATAGTCCAAATACTATCCAAATAAAATCCCAAAATCCCTCCTCTCATCCTAGATTAATTACATTGGGTATAAATCAAAACAAGTAAGTCCATATGTTCAATCCAAAATGGGTTACCTGAAGAAGATGTAACATATTCAATGAGCACTTTTGTTTTATTTCGCTCTCCAACATTCAAATATTATTATTAAATGTTTATATAGTATCCATTTTTTATTAAATATAATGATTTTTATGTTATAGTTTATACCTACACCTATACACACTTCCATCAAATAGATAATGAAATTAAAGTTTGTGTGTACGGTGGATGACCTCCTCGTGAAATGATGTCATTAATTTTTTCCTTGACCACCTATCATGATTGGTAATTATGAAGAAGAAACATTTTTTATATGATATATATGATATTTAGATTATATTAATAAATATTTAAAAATTATATAACACATAATTTCATGATTTTCATCTTGTGGGAATATGAAAACATCTTTTCTAGACATGAGGACTACCGCCTCCTCAAAGGGATGTGATTCATTCACACTTTACATGGAATGTATCAAGGAGGAGTTTAATCAAAATATGTGATATAAGAGACATATATATTATATTTATGACATAATTTAATTTCTATAGATATAATATATTAGTTTCTTTATTACCTTTTCTGAAATTCAAAAAGTTAAAATGTGGTTCGTGAACATGTGGACTACCACCAACGCGACGTGATGTGATTCCCTTTACATCATAAGAATTATATATATAAGTATATATGAATAAATAACATGATATAAATGATATAGGGATTATTATATAAATAAATATTTTAATTACATTCTTTTCATATAGATCATTGGGAAATTGGATGTTTATGATGCGTACGTATGATCTACCATCTCTGGTATTGTAACTTTGGTTGATTTTCTAAAATAATAATTAATGATTGGTTTTAAATGTATAATTGATGTATAAATATATTATTTATTTCATTTAAATTATTATTGATATATTTAAATAATGAACTCTTTATCCATAGTGAACTATCATTAGTCATTTTTACATATAAACCAATCAAGGTCAAAAAAACTCACATATAATTAATTTAATAAGTAGTTGTATAAAATATTTTAAAAAATGAAATTAATGTAATGATAAACATGAAATGTTTTATTAATCATGTAAATAATTAACATGATTTTGTTATTCAAGATGATAAATATACAGTTTATAAGTTAGACTCAAGTTAAGGGATTTTGTCTCAATATTATTTAATTGTGGAATATTTTAATAATATACACTCCCCTTATTTTACGAGGTGTATACATATCCCTGTTTAAGTATCATATCATGAATTTATTCAATATAATTTTATTTAAGGTTCTGTTAAATGCTGTTCGAACATGGGGATTATGAATCAAGTATTTTAAAGTTATATGGGACACTATAGAATGTTTAAAGATTACCTTCTTTGGGAATATTATTCATGTTCTATTAATGGTATTTATTTTTATCAACATACACAACCTATGTTGTCACTTAACCACCACTAGGGATAAATCATATTTACACCGTCCCCATTCTTTATCTGGATTGATTAATATTTCTTCAATGATATTTTTATGAAACTTATTTATTTTCCAGATTTTAATCTCGTTTTAATGTGATTGAAACTAAAAACATTTATTTTCCTAGGATTTATCATTTTATAAAAGATTAATTATTGTTTATATGAGATATATGGTGAATGTGTTTTAATTATCATATGGTACTTGATAATTATATGAAACGAGTGATCCCATTAAAGATTATATGTGGGGTGGCCTAGATTGTGTCAGGTGAGCCCGTTACACCTTATACCTTGGGTGGCCCAGATCGCATCAGGTGAACCTGTTAAATTTTATATATAGGGTAACACATATAACACTAGGTGATCCCTTTATGGTTTAAAGGATGGTTGGGTCTATGATATACCTCTAATTAACTGGGTATGGATGTCAACCATATGGTTATTATATTTTTAATATTTAAGTGTTTAATGTTTGTCGTACAAGTAATACAACGAAAAGGGTTTTCGAGGGGTTTAATTAATGTAATCATTTAAGTAACCAAAAGAGGATTGAATTTATTGACATGGGATTAAAGTTTTTTTAAAATATGTGATTTTTCATGTGATAATGACTCATTTAATATTATCAATTAACAATGAAGATAATGGTAAAAGTTATTTGAGTTTTCAGGTTTTTACATGAATAACAATTTTCTTTATTTTTATATCCATTATTGAGATTCTAAGCTCAAACCAGGATTTTTAAAATGTTTTTATCAGGTATAAGGATGGGTAATGGAATGAAAGAGGTCATGTTTAAAGTTGTGAAGGGTTCATATGATAAGAGTTTATGCTTTATTTTAAAGGTTTTATATTGTGTGAAAAATGGTTACTAATCACACGTGTCGACCTCGTATTTTATGTTTTTTGTAATATATGATTTATGGCCTAATTATATAAAATAATAACATTGAATGGATCCAAAAATTGAATGAAATTTATTTTTTAAGTAATACTCCAGATTATTTAATCGTTAAGGTCTGGTCTTTATAGTTGGTATCAAAGGAATGTTTTAGACAACATTAAATTTTTGGATAGTATTAATATCATTACATTATAAGATTTTGCATTATAATTATGTTTAAATGATAATTGATTTTAATATTACCATGTTATATAAGAAATTAATATTTCATAAATGAATATGCCTTTAATGGATCATATTACGAGACACCACCCCCATTTTTAATGGATCGTCTAACTTAGTTGAGTTTAATGGATGGATCAAATCCTTGAAGAAGATATTTGATGTCATGGGATGTTTATAATGTAAAAAGGAGACATTTTACATTTATCATTTTGAAAAAGAAGCCCGTCAATGGTTTTCTTTCATTAGGAAAACTATAGATAAATTGGTTTATTATTGTAACGACCCAAAATTTCATTAAAGGAAAATACCTCTTGATCCAGTTAAATGTTTCTTTATGTTTTTATATGATGTCAACTTCTTTAGTTTAACGTTAAGATTTGTGACCGTTACTTTTATAGCCGTTGAACAGTGATCATCTGGGTAGTTTAAATATAAGGCTTTAACGAAACCATTTTTACTCAGACAAAGGAAGCGATGGCCTCATCCAGTAGAATTGCCCCTTACGAAGCCCATTTGTCGGAGCTCGGAAAGGAGGTGGCGTCTTTGGGCTTTGCCCTTGACCAAGCCCAAGCTGAGCTTCATCAAGTCAAGCTCGAACGTGATCGTCTACGGGAAAAATGGAAGTTGATAGAGATTACCACTCGAGCAATGTTATCCGAGCAACCCCAAGAGTCTGTCACCATCGCACACCTTACCCTTAGGTCTTATGCGGCTATTTTAAGGGGTTATGTAACAAATAAGTAGCACCATGTTCATGTACATTATTTTTTGTATATAATAATAAATATAATTTCTAGTCATTTTTGATGCATTGTAATTAGTTTTTAAAGTACAAATGATGTTTTTAGTTATTATTTAATTAAGAATTATATTTTATTAAATTAAAGGATTTTTGAATTAAATAATATTTTAATAAAATATTATTATTAATATTAAATTAATTCTTATTAAATATAAATGATCTTATAATTTTATGAATGCAATTAAAATTTTTATTAAGGTTTGAAAGCCATTTCTGTCAAAACCCGTGAATTTTTTATAAATGTCGGTTTTTATTTTAAAAGTGAAAATTCACATATTTAGAAAATTATTTAGATAAAATAAATATTATTTTTGGAATCAGGACGTCGAAATTATCCAACGGTGAATTTTTCATAATTTTCTGAGCCAGTCAAATTTTTGGGTAAAAATTAAATACCATTTAAATATATAATGTGTTTTATGACATCATAATGACCCAATGGTGATGTAATAAAATACCATAATCCTTATGTTCGGCCAATATGTATTTTATCATTAAAATAATGAGGTTTTGGGTTTGTTTGACTCACTTTTCAAAGCATTAATGGAGCCCTCAAGACTTATTCAACACTTTGCCTTTTTAAATTAATTTCCATGGGAGTGTGACTCACCTCCACATAAGCAACCCTAATTTTTTAATAAGTTCGGACCTTGGCCTTGTAAAATATTGTTTTTCTCTTCCCTTTTCCAGAAACCATGGGCAAATACCATGGGATGGTTTGTGGTTTGGATTATTTTAATATAAGGGGTCCCAAACCTAAATAATAAAGAATTCTCTCACCTTTCCTATATAAACCCACCCAAGCTCCCACTTCCTCCTCACCCAAAGCCGTTGAAGTTCGTCCAAACTCTGCCCTACTCTCTCTAGAATCCTCTCAAGGTGCCCCAAGCTCCCAAGAAGCCTCTCACAAGCCTCTCTCTAGCCTTTGGAAGCACACTTCCAAGTAAGGGGTTTCTTCCTTTCTCATTTTTGTCAATTTTCTTTAAGTTGTATTTCCATTTTTATTTCAATTATGAATGTTGGGGTATGGTTTCGCACCTCCCCCATACTTCCCTCTTATTGTTTTAATGATGGGAGAACCCTTTCTCTCTCATTAAATGCCTCCCATGTACACCCGTTACTATGCCGAAATTCCGAAAGGAACTTCTCTCTCTTCTTTTACATTCAAGCAATACTTTTGTATCATGAATCTAAATTCCATTTCTATTGTTGAGACATGCATATATATGATCTCCTTACTGTCCATTACATGTAAATATGATGAGGAACCCCTTTCTCTCTCATCAACCTTTTTTTATGAATTCTTATGTCATGTCGTTACGCTGCCGAAATCACACCGATTTTCTAAGCCAATGTCTTTGTGTAGTGAATACCATGCCCATTTCTCCATCAAGGGTATTCACCTTTATGCACATTTACATATTGATTATAAAGTTTCATGTATGAATTCCACTTTCCTTTATCGTGGAAGAAATGATTATGTTTTATGAATCCATGTTTTATGATCCATGTGGCACACTTATGCATGAAATGAAATGTTTAAGAAGGGTGCGCCCTTTATAGCGCTCCAATGCATTGGGTAAAGTAAAGTATCATGATACGTCATGTGCAATGAGTGTTGACTCATGCTAATTCAAGTGCAACGAGGGTTTACTCGTGCTTCAAGTGCAATGAGGGTTTACTCATGCTCCATGTGCAATGAGCCTTGGCTCATGCTAATTCAATGTTAAGTGTTGTTGCCACATTTCCATGTTATGATTATCATGCTTTATCATGCCTTTATGTTCATGTCTCTATTATTCTCTATTGATATGCCTATTGCCTAACATGTATTGTACTCCTCATGTTATTCATTATGTACTCCCTTACTGGTCTTTATAGCTCACCCTTTTCTTATGCATGTCCTCAGGTTATCCCATGCAATGCTAAGTACGAAGGAATGTAGTGGTCATGTAAAGGAAGTTTTCAATAAGGATGTTGTATTTCAAGTTTAAAGTTTTTATGTAATGATCCTAAGCCCCAAAGACACTAAACCTCTCGATCTTCTTTGTTGTATCAAGTGAATTTTTATGTAATAAAGCATGTTTAAGTTGTAATAAAAGCAGGGTTGTCATAGTTGGTATCAAAGGATAGGTTTAGTTATTTTTGGGATTAGGAAACCCTAGTAAAGCCTTAGATACAAGACTAAGCATAATAAAAACATCCCTAAGTTTTGGTAAATACTAAGTAAGTGTTTTATCAAACAAATACATCCCTGTCTGGATACGAGCAGGTAGAGGCGTCTCTGGCACAGATGTATCCTAGGGGTAAAACCCGAAAACACCGCTTTTAGCTAGACTCGAACGGGAACTGGTGCACGACAACGGGCCTTGCTGCACTCTTGGTTACGACAATCCCGGGGGATATGTTTTGATAAATTCACAATCTTAGTATGAACCCTTATTAAGGGAAAAATGCCCCTAAGAATATATGTTAGAAGGAAGATCATGAAAAGCCTGGATTGAATCCTATAGACTCATGAGTTAAAGAGATTAAAGTTTATTTATAAGTCATCAACTTTTGTCTTTGGATTACCCTTTATGTGTTACCCCTAACTTTCCTTTTATTCCAGCCAATGGCCGGTAATAGGAGAACTCGGGCTAAAAACCGTTGTGAAGATCAGTGTGATGATTGTACTTATGAGATGCCCAATCCAATGGGAGCGGGAATCGCGAACTTTGTCACGCTTCTCTCTCAGCTAACTCAAGTTTTGAATAGAAACACTGGTCAAGAGGAACGTTCAACCCCCCCTAAGAAACAACAAGTCGCTATTGAAAGCTTCATGAGACAAAGGCCTCCTACTTTTAGTGGATCATCCGATCCCACGATTGCTGAACAATGGATCAACTCCATTGAAAAGATATTCTCTATCCTCCAATGCTCTGAAAAAGAGAAGGTTCTCTTGGCGGCTTATCGTATGGAGGGTGAATCTGATCAATGGTGGACGTTGATCAAAAATACGAAGCCTGAGGAGGAGATCGAGGCTTTGGAATGGAAGGTATTCCAGAAGATGTTTTTCGATAAATATTTTCCACGCACCCTCCGTCTTAAGATGGAAAGGGACTTCCTTTCCCTCAAGCAGAAAGATGAGGAATCTGTGGGAGCGTACGAGGAAAACTTCACAAGGCTTGCACGATACGCTTCCGGCTTTGTCGTTACCCCCGAATGCAAGGTTGACCGCTTCTTTGGTGGGCTGAAGCCTAGCTTGCGGAAAGCATTAGCGATCCGTGACTTCGACAGCTATGAGGAAATTGTCCGATGTGCCCTCAAGGTTGAAATGGAGATCGTAGAATCACAGGGGTATCATGAGGACAAGAAGCGGAAGGTGGACTTCAATGCTGGTGGTCCAATGGATAAATCCAACGGTGCTAAGAAATTCCAGCACCCCACTTGCCAAAAGTGTGGAAAGAAGCACCCTGGAAATTGCCTTAGGGGGACAAGAAAATGCTTCAAGTGTGGAAGAGAAGGGCACCTAGCTGTTAACTGTCAGCAAGAAGGACCCGCGGCTGCGACGGAGGGGAGGAACACTCCGTTCGAACCTCAATGCGTTGTTCAATGCTTCAAATGCAAAGAACCGGGTCATTTTGCAAATCAGTGCCCTAATCCAAAGGTTATCGGAGGCAATCAACAACCTCCAAGACAGCAAGGAAGAGCTTTTGCCATCACTTCTGCCGAAGTGAACCCCGACAACGAAGTGGTGAAAGGTATGCTAGTTATTCATTCAAGAATAGCGAACGTACTTTTTGATTCAGGTTCTACGCATTCTTTTATATCTCAAAAGTTTAGTAGAACAATCCCTGCACCACCACAAATCATGGAAGTAAAGATGTCGGTGAGTACGGAAAATGGGGCAATCATTGCATCCCATGAGTATAAATCCTCCCCTGTTATAATCTGTGGATTGAATTTCCCGGTGAACCTCATCATACTCCCTTTGGTGGAATTTGATGCAATTCTTGGCATGGATTGGCTTTCCTTATATAGAGCCAACATAAATTGTCGGGAGATGGAAATCACACTCCATATGGAGAATCGACCCCCGATTCTTTACAAGTGTCAGGAGGAAGATGAATCTCCTTTAGCTCCATCATCTCAAGCATGGATATTACTGCCTTATGAGCACGCATATCTGGCTCAGATGATTGAGTCCATGGAAGAAACCATCCTTGAAGAAATGCCTATTGTGAGGGAATTCGCTGAAGTATTTCCCGAGGAACTTCCTGGTCTTCCTCCAAGAAGAGATGTTGAGTTCTCAATTGAACTTATACCTGGGGCGATACCAATATCCAAGACTCCATATAGGATGGTTGTGGTTGATCTTGAAGAACGGAAGAAACAACTACAGGAGAATCTGGATAAATGGTTTATACGCCCAAGTGCATCACCATGGGGTGCACCAGTCCTCTTCGTCAAGAAGAAGGATGGGTCAATGCGGCTTTGTATCGATTATCGTGAACTTAACAAAATCACGATAAAGAACAAGTATCCTCTCCCAAGAATCGATGACTTGTTTGATCAGCTGCGTGGAGCACAATACTTCTCCAAGGTCGACTTGCGGTCGGGATATTATCAAGTAAGGGTGAAGAAGGAAGATATCCCCAAGACTGCTTTTCGTACAAGGTACGGGCACTATGAATTCATAGTAATGCCTTTTGGACTCACCAATGCTCCAGCAATATTCATGGACTTGATGAATAGAGTCTTTAGAGATTACCTAGATAAATTTGTGGTAGTCTTTATAGATGATATTCTAATATACTCCAAAACCAAGGAGGACCATGAGGAGCATTTAAGAACTGTACTGGAGACTTTGCGCAAGGAGAAGCTCCATGCCAAGTACAACAAGTGTGAGTTCTGGTTGAAGGAGGTATCATTATTGGTCCATATCATCACAAGCAATGGGATATCTGTGGACCCCTCCAAAACAGATGCAATTGAGGGATGGCCGAGGCCAACATCGGTAACTGATATCCGTAGCTTCTTGGGGTTAGCTGGATATTATCGACGATTTGTGAGAAACTTCTCACGATTGTCCAACCCTCTTACCAAGATAACTCTAAAGGGAGTAAAGTTTGCTTGGAGTGATGAATGCGAAGAAATCTTCAAGGAGTTGAAAAGGAGGCTTATCACTGCACCTGTGCTCACTTTACCCACAAGTGGGGAGCTTTTTGTGGTATTCAGTGATGCTTCGAAGAAGGGCTTAGGATGTGTGCTGATGCAGAATGATAAAGTGATATCCTATGCCTCAAGACAGTTGAAAATCCATGAGCGAAACTATCCAACGCATGATCTGGAGTTGGCGGCGGTGATCTTTGCCTTGAAAATCTGGCGGCATTATCTCTATGGAGAGAAATGTGAGATATATACTGACCACAAGAGTCTTAAATATATATTCACACAGAAAGAGCTTAATATGCGCCAGAGAAGATGGATAGAGCTCATAAAGGATTATGACTGTTCAATACATTACCACCCTGGGAAGGCGAACAAGGTGGCGGATGCCCTAAGTAGAAAGGATCCAGCAATTCTATCAATGATGAGAATTGAGAAGGATCCAATCTTCTTAGACTTGATGAAGATGGACGTGGGAATCATAAAGAAGGGAACATCATCAATCCTTTCACAAATGATTGCTCAACCATCTCTTTTGGAAAGGTTAAAGGATGCTCAAAAGGATGATGCGAGAATCCAAGAAAAATTGGAAGCTATCAAAAAGGGAAAATCCTCAGAGTTTAATGTTAACGAAGAAGGAATTGTGCGGTTTGGGAAAAGACTATGTGTCCCATCAAGTTCGGAGTTGAAGAAGGAACTTTTGGATGATGCACATAGTTCAAATTTCTCTATTCACCCAGGGAGCACAAAGATGTATCGAGATCTCCGAGAAAACTTTTGGTGGGATAATATGAAGAAGGAGATCGCCGAATATACATCAAAGTGCCTAGTGTGTCAGTAAGTGAAGGCAGAGAGGCAGAAGTCTAAGGGGATGATGCAACCATTGCCCATACCAGAATGGAAATGGGAGAACATCACCATGGACTTCGTCACTGGACTTCCAAGGACATTGAAAAGCAACAATGCAATCTGGGTTATTGTGGATCGTCTTACAAAGACTGCACACTTCATTGCTATTCGAGAGGATTTCTCTTTGGATCAACTGGCACAGATATATATCAGGGAAGTGGTACGGTTGCATGGAGTACCACTATCTATTGTGTCGGACCGAGATCCAAGATTTACCTCTACGTTTTGGAAGAGTCTTCAACATGCTCTGAATACTGAACTGAACTTCAGTACGGCCTATCTTCCTCAAACTGATGGCCAATCCGAGCGGACTATCCAAACACTTGAGGATATGTTGAGAGCGTGCTCAATGGACTTTAAAGGAGGATGGGATCAACATCTTCCTCTAGTTGAGTTCTCTTATAATAATAGTTTCCACTCGAGCATCCAAATGGCACCATATGAACCCCTATATGGGAAAAGGTGCAGAACACCGGCATGTTGGGATGAGGTCGGTGAACGTAAGCTGCTTGGACCAGAAATGGTCGAAGAAATGGTGGAGAAGGTGAAAACCATTCAGCAGCATATCAAGGCAGCCCAAAGTCGACAGAAGAGTTATGCAGATAATCGTCGACGAGACCTTGAGTTTAAAGTCGGACACATGGTGTTTTTACGCATATCTCCGTGGAAGAAGGTCATGAGGTTTGGAAAGAAAGGGAAGTTAAGTCCAAGGTACATCGGCCCCTTCGAGATTCTTGATTGTGTTGGGGATGTGGCCTATCGACTAGCACTTCCACCTACTATGGCCAAGGTGCATGATGTCTTCCATGTATCCCTCTTATGGAAGTACATACCAGACCCTTCACATGTACTCTCTTCTGAGGTGGTACAATTAGAAGACGATCTTTCTTATGAGGAGCAACCAGTGAAGATCTTGGATCGTAGAGAAAAAGTTCTACGAAATAAGACAATGCCCCTCGTCAAGGTGTTGTGGAGAAACCACAAGTTTGAAGAAGCAACTTGGGAGTCAGAGGATATGATGAATCTAAGTTACCCACATTTGTTTTAGTGTGGGAAAAGGAAAATTTTGAGGGCGAAATTTCTTAAGGGGGGAATGTTGTAACGACCCAAAATTTCATTAAAGGAAAATCCCTCTTGATCCAGTTAAATGTTTCTTTATGTTTTTATATGATGTCAACTTCTTTATTTTAACGTTAAGATTTGTGACCGTTACTTTTATAGCCGTTGAACAGTGATCATCTGGGTAGTTTAAATATAAGGCTTTAACGGAACCATTTTTACTCAGACAAAGGAAGCGATGGCCTCATCCAGTAGAATTGCCCCTTACGAAGCCCATTTTTCGGAGCTCGGAAAGGAGGTGGCATCTTTGGGCTTTTCCCTTGACCAAGCCCAAGCTGAGCTTCATCAAGTCAAGCTCGAACGTGATCGTCTACGGGAAAAATGGAAGTTTATAGAGATTACCACTCGAGCAATGTTATCCGAGCAACCCCAAGAGTCTGTCACCATCGCACACCTTACCCTTAGGTCTTATGCGGCTATTTTAAGGGGTTATGTAACAAATAAGTAGCACCATGTTCATGTACATTATTTTTTGTATATAATAATAAATATAATTTCTAGTCATTTTTGATGCATTGTAATTAGTTTTTAAAGTACAAATGATGTTTTTAGTTATTATTTAATTAAGAATTATATTTTATTAAATTAAAGGATTTTTGAATTAAATAATATTTTAATAAAATATTATTATTAATATTAAATTAATTTTTATTAAATATAAATGATCTTATAATTTTATGAATGCAATTAAAATTTTTATTAAGGTTTGAAAGCCATTTCTGTCAAAACCCGTGAATTTTTTATAAATGTCGGTTTTTATTTTAAAAGTGAAAATTCACATATTTAGAAAATTATTTAGATAAAATAAATATTATTTTTGGAATCAGGACGTTGAAATTATCCAACGGTGAATTTTTCATAATTTTCTGAGACAGTCAAATTTTTGGGTAAAAATTAAATACCATTTAAATATATAATGTGTTTTATGACATCATAATGACCCAATGGTGATGTAATAAAATACCATAATCCTTATGTTCGGCCAATATGTATTTTATCATTAAAATAATGAGGTTTTGGGTTTGTTTGACTCACTTTTCAAAGCATTAATGGAGCCCTCAAGACTTATTCAACACTTTGCCTTTTTAAATTAATTTCCATGGGTGTGTGACTCACCTCCACATAAGCAACCCTAATTTTTTAATAAGTTAGGACCTTGGCCTTGTAAAATATTGTTTTCCTCTTCCATTTTCCAGAAACCATGGGCAAATACCATGGGATGGTTTGTGGTTTGGATTATTTTAATATAAGGGGTCCCAAACCTAAATAATAAAGAATTCTCTCACCTTTCCTATATAAACCCACCCAAGCTCCCACTTCCTCCTCACCCAAAGCCCTTGAAGTTCGTCCAAACTCTGCCCTACTCTCTCTAGAATCCTCTCAAGGTGCCCCAAGCTCCCAAGAAGCCTCTCACAAGCCTCTCTCTAGCCTTTGGAAGCACACTTCCAAGTAAGGGGTTTCTTCCTTTCTCATTTTTGTCAATTTTCTTTAAGTTGTATTTCCATTTTTATTTCAATTATGAATGTTGGGGTATGGTTTCTCACCTCCCCCATACTGCCATATTATTGTTTTAATGATGGTAGAACCCTTTCTCTCTCATTAAATGCCTCCCATGTACACCCGTTACTATGCCGAAATTCCGAAAGGAACTTCTCTCTCTTCTTTTACATTCAAGCAATACTTTTGTATCATGAATCTAAATTCCATTTCTATTGTTGAGACATGTATATATATGATCTCCTTACTGTCCATTACATGTAAATATGATGAGGAACCCCTTTCTCTCTCATCAACCTTTTTTTATGAATTCTTATGTCACGCCGTTACGCTGCCGAAATCGCACCGATTTTCTAAGCCAATGTCTTTGTGTAGTGAATACCATGCCCATTTCTCCATCAAGGGTATTCACCTTTATGCACATTTACATATTGATTATAAAGTTTCATGTATGAATTCCACTTTCCTTTATCGTGGAAGAAATGATTATGTTTTATGAATCCATGTTTTATGATCCATGTGGCACACTTATGCATGAAATGAAATGTTTAAGAAGGGTGCGCCCTTTATAGCGCTCCAATGCATTGGGTAAAGTAAAGTATCATGATACGTCATGTGCAATGATTGTTGACTCATGCTAATTCAAGTGCAACGAGGGTTTACTCGTGCTTCAAGTGCAATGAGGGTTTACTCATGCTCCATGTGCAATGATCCTTGGCTCATGCTAATTCAATGTTAAGTGTTGTTGCCACATTTCCATGTTATGATTATCATGCTTTATCATGCCTTTATGTTCATGTCTCTATTATGCTCTATTGATATGCCTATTGCCTAACATGTATTGTACTCCTCATGTTATTCATTATGTACTCCCTTACTGGGCTTTATAGCTCACCCTTTTCTTATGCATGTCCTCAGGTTATCCCATGCAATGCTAAGTACGAAGGAATGTAGTGGTCATGTAAAGGAAGTTTTCAATAAGGATGTTGTATTTCAAGTTTAAAGTTTTTATGTAATGATACTAAGCCCCAAAGACACTAAACCTCTCGATCTTCTTTGTTGTATCAAGTGAAGTTTTATGTAATAAAGCATGTTTAAGTTGTAATAAAAGCAGGGTTGTCATAATTATTCTATAGAATGGGAAACATTTAGGAATCTATTCCTTGTGAAATAATTCCCTATGGTAATTTATATTATTATGGGTAAACAATTCATGGAATTAAAGAAAAAGTATGATGATTTAGTGTCCATGTATGAATCAAACATCACAATATTTTCTATGAATGTTCCAGATTTCATTTAAGACATTAATAGTACAATTAACATATTTTAGTTGTGAATGAAACCAAGTCTATAAAGAGCATTGGAATTGTGGGGATTAAGAAGTTATTAGAATGTGTTCTATTTTGATGAGAATGTTTAAATGGTGTTTCCCAAAACATAGGTACAATGATATGATAAGAGTAAGAAATGGTAAATGTGGTAGGAAATAGAAAAGAATCTATCTAGGAATTATATAGGTAATCCTTAAACTTGTTCCAAGTGTGATAAAATAAATTTTGGAGGATGTATGTGAAGATCTAGAAAATCATAATGGTGTGCTATGTCTAATCACAAGGTTAATGATTACAAATATTAGAGTTATGATCAATACAAGACCCATATAACATATATCTATTCAATAGTGATATGTTTTTGATATATTGTGTTGGGACATTATGCTAACATGTGTGTGATGTTACATAATGAAAGTGGAAATCATCAAGATTAGAAATATAATGATATGGTAAAAATAAATTCTACCAGTACAATTATTTTGGGATATCTGTTGAAGTGATGGGAACTCCATGATTCTTGGTATTTTTCAATGTTTAATCATAACTTCAGGATTTTAGACACTCCTTCTAAGGTTTTATATGATGTGATCATAAAGTGATAAAAGATTTTATTTAGAGATGTTTAGTAAGGATTATTTTTATGTAAGGATTTGGTTTAATGAGAAGTTTTACATTACTTTTAGACATGAGTTTTATGGTATTCAAAATCTTTATGGTTTATATGTTCTAAGTTGATTAATGTTATTTTAAGGGATGTTCATTATATTTCTAGGAAAGTAATGAGGATGAAATTTTGGTTATAGAAATATATCAATTAACTATATTTCCCTATATTTATAAATATTAAAATAGATCAAAACCCATGGGAATATGATATTTTCAAAAATTGTATTTTCAAAATGTCAAACCATTGTATACTGAGATAATGTTTAAATTGCGAGGGCATAATTATTTTAAGGGGGTAGGATACAACAACCAAAGATTTTATATAATATATTCTTTTAAATTTATTTTAATAATTTTATATATTTGGTTACAAAAAATTCAAAGTTTAGTTTTAATTATACCGAACACCAAATTTATTTTTTTTCCGTATAATAGTGAGATTCTTCAATAAATTGTGTTATATGCATGGTTGAGTCTTACTAAACAATTATATTTTGTTGATAATATTATTTAATATTGAATTTATCGCCTGAAAATTATATTGGATGATGTTAGTAATACTAAATCTATTATGTTTACATACTTTAATAATTTTTCTTACATTCATCTGATATATTTCGTTGGCATAAGATAAAAATAATCCTATTTTATGCTTAAAAACATTATTTTTCTAAAAAATAATATTATTATCTTTTAATGGTAGAGTTGTTTTATTTTTTTTAAATCTCATGAATTTTAATTTTAAAAATAAACTTTTTTATGGAATTGGAATATCGATATTTACTTTGGGTGTATTTATTCTATTTTTCAATGATGTTTCATTTTTTGATGAATAGTGAAAACACTGCATTATAATTGAAAACATTTTTTTATCTAAATTATTTATATTTGAAAATTATATTTTAAATTGGTTTTAAATTATAATTAGTAAAAGTATACATCAATAAATAAAATTTATGTTAATTTATTCAATTTTACAATGATATTATATATAAAAACAATTAAAACATTCGAACATTTAACCGTAAAAACCTATTTTCTTTCCACGTTTGTGGGATTAATTTTAAATAATTATTATCCAAATATTTGAATTTAATTTGAAAAAATGGAAATATTTTTTTGAAATATTTATTAAATTTGTATTATAATATTTTTAACTTAAATTTTTTGACCAGAACAATTAGTAAAATCAGTTAAAATTTATTATAGTGATTAATGTAAAAATAGGTTTACATGAAGAATAAAATTAAAATATATGGTGTATAAATGACCAAAACATGTAAAAACCAGTTTTATGGAAATATTAAAACTCAAAACATATTACTACTTATTTATTATGTGTTATTGTGACACTATTAAATGTTTCTAACCTATATAATAAGTTAGGTAAGGAAAAAATAAAATAACTTTCCTTACCTTTAACACTTATATTGATTTGATGTGGGGAAGAAGATACATAGGTTTGTTCATTTATATTTTTTTGAAGATAAATTAGTTATGTATATAAGAAGAATTTATATTTAATTTTTAAAGATGATATTATTACATTAAATTCTTAATAAATGTAAACATAATGATTATTTTGTTAATAAATAAGTAAAATAATTGATATTTTGTTAAAATATTTTAAATTCCTAAAAATATTATCTTATAAAAAGTTATTTTTAATTGTTTATAAAGATAAAATATTTTACATTAATGGTCCAGTTTATCATTTATAATGAACATACTGACCCATAAATTGTAAAAACATTATTATCATTATTATGGTTAATGTAGTGGTTTGGCGCATTACAAACATTTCTATAAAAAATAATTTCCTAAAAAATATTAATATTATTTCATAAATTAGTTGTAATATTTTATAATTAGTGGGAATAAATTTTCTTATATTTATCACTTTGGTTTAGTCTTAAAGGATACATTATATAGGTTTGAAAACAAGCTACCTAAATGAAAATAAAAAAACGAAAACAAAAAGTAAATATAAAGACTAAGTAAAAGATTATAAAAACAAATTCATTTTTGAGTGGTGTTAGTGTGGATACCCCATAATTCCTCTTTAATTTATTATTTTTCATTTTTGAATCACATTTTCTATGTTATACCTACCTCACCTGTTTATATTTTTTATATTTACAAGAATTCCACTCCCACTCCACTATAAAAATTAACTCACCCTCATAACATATTCACACCTCCCAATCATTTTGGATCTTCCATTCCTGGATAAAATAGACTCAAAAAATCTATTATATCATCCTATATGTATTAAATTTGGAATAAATCTAACCAAGGAAGTACATAGGTGAAATGAAATGGAGTTAACCAAAGAATAGGTAGCATTATTCAACAAGAACGTTTGTTTTATTTCCTTATCCACCTCTTATATTATTCTAATAACATGATTATATTATAAAATAATTATACAAAATATAATTATAGGTTATTATGTTAATGTTTCTATATACACCCACACACACTATAATAAAATGGGCAAGGAAATTACTATTCTTGTGTACAGTGGACTACCACCTCATGAAACAATGTCTTTCATTTTTCGTTTACCACACATCATTGTTTGTAATTATTATGATCAAACTATTTTTCTATGATATATATGATATTAATAATTACTTATTACTTATTTAATTTTGATATTAATGTTGACATCATGCTTCCTATTTTCTGGTAGTATGATAACATCCCTTGTCGACGTGTAGACTACCCCCTAAACATGATGTGACACATTTACACTTTTCAGAGAATGTACTATGAATTTTTTTAATTAAAATATTTGATATACATGACATATATAATATATTAATGACATAATTATCTCTTTTAATGTATAAAATATAATATTTTTTATTAACTTCTCACACAATGAATAAGTTATAACGTCATTCATGGATGTGTGTACTACCACATCCTCGACTCGATGTGATTCCTTTTACATCACAAGAATTATATATATATATATTGATATATGATTATATAAAATTTTATTTATGATATAATTATAATTATTTAAAGATAAATTTATGTTACCATATTTTAAGAATGATTTTTGAGAAATGGTAACATTACTCATGCGTGTGTACGAACTACCGTCTCCAAGACTATAATGTCGGATAATTTTCCATAACCATATTTAATGATTCTTTTAATTTATAATTTATGTAAACATATTATAATAATTTCATGATAATATTATGAATCTTTTTATATAATTATCTCCTTGAATATAGTCAACAATCCTTAGTTGTTTTGACAGTCAAACCGAATATAGTCAAAACACCCGATATAGAGTTAATTATTTATTTAGTTGTATAAATAATTGTAATAAGTGAAATAAAAGAAATTTTAATCATGAAAAAGATTATAATGTAAGTAAATATTTGACATATTTTTTTATGATGATAAAGACACATGTGAGAGGTTGGACTCAAGTAAATGGATTACATCTCAATATTCTTTCAATAAATAGTATTTTGATATTATACACCCACCTTATTTTTGGAGGATTATATACAGCCCCTATGATATATCATATATTGAATTTATTTATTCTCATGTAAATTAATGTTATGTTAGATTTTATTATTTGATGGGGAATATGACTCACATGCTTCTAAGTGTTATGGGACAATTTAGAATATTTAAATATTATATTACTCAGGAATATTCTTAATGACCATTTAATGGTATTTCCATTCATCAGAATTAATAAAACATATTATTCTTTATCCTCTATTTGTGTTATTTTATATTTAAATAATTTTCTTAATTTTTCTCAATCGATTATTATTATTTGGAATATATTTTTATGGAACCCATTTCTTTTCCACAAGTTCTTAATTTTTGAAAGAGATTAAAATTAAACCCATTTATTTTTAAGGGTTAATTAGGTTATAAATGAATAATGATTACTCTATTTATTTTTATGGTGAATTTATTTTATTAATGATATGTTACTTAAGATTTATATAAGATCGGTAATACCATGATAGATTATATGTGGGGTGTCCTAGATATCTTTGGGTTAGCGAAATACAACATATACATGGGGTGGCCCAGATAGAATTGGACGATCCCATTACTACATACACATGGAGTGGACTAGATAGTTCCGACCGAGGTAGTTATAGCTTAATGGGTGGGTGGGTCCATTATAGACCTCCAATGCATTGTGTGTGTAATTCAGACGTATGGTTGTTCAATTTGTAAGAGTGAAATGTTTGGAATTCATTCATAAAACTATTCCAATGAAGTGGTGTATGAAAGTGTTTAATGAATAAGATGATCTAAATCACCAAAAGTGTTGTAAATTAATTGATATGATATTTAATGATTTTTTAAGAAACATGTGTTTTTTTTTCATGTGATAATTTTTTTAATATTCTCAATGAATGATGAATATAATGGTAACCATTTTATGACTTTTAGGTTTTCACTAGACTACCGGTATATTATTTTTATCCCTCTCATAGCTTCCATGATAATCCCATGTTTATAAAAAAATTACGTTTATAAGGATGGGTAAGTGAAATAAATATGTCAAGATGACAGTTGTGAAGTGTTTTCATGAAAAGAGATCATGATTTATTTTAAACGTTTTATATTGTGGAAAAATGGATTCTATTCCAATGTGTATAGTTCTTATTTTAATTTTTTGACATGTATGTCTGGAATAATTATCTAATATCCACACTTGATAAGATCCTCAAAGTGAAAGAAAGTAATTTCTTGACAAGACACAAGATTATGTAATGATCATGTTCAAGTCCTTATACACTATAGAAATATATACTGAATATATTTTATATTTATATCATGGCTAATATTCCTTATATTATGTAACCATGATCAATTTATGAGTTATAGAAATAAAAAATCAATGAAAATATGAAAAACAATGGAGTTATTTCCCGGAATGTGACAAAAACATGTAATTGGTAAAAAAGGGTAATAAAATGTTATAAGTAAATCATATATGATATAATATATATAATTAAGGTTCTATAAAATATTTTCATGAAACTCATATTTATTAAATTGTATGTTTGAACGTGTACAGGAAAATTTTATACTTATTGTAAGATATTTTTTCCCCAATTTACCTTTTTTTAAGAATATATTATGTTATGAACCTATCTTCATTTACAAGGTGTATATAAATATTATTTTATTTTTAATACCATAATTTTTTTATCATCATGATATTTTAGTTTTCATTTAATGACATACCTTCAGAGGTATTTTGTTTCAATGTTTCCAAAGTTTTAATGATTTAATGTTTCAATCCCATTTCTTATTTGGATTATTTAAAATTATTATTCCCATTATAAAGTCATAATATCCATTTCTCAAAAACAAATGTAATTTATTATCATTTTTTATTAATTATTATAATTTTATTTTTGGTTTCCACATATCACATGGAGATGGGTTTTTTATGTTTTTTGTAATTTCGTTTGTCATTGTGGTTTTGGGTCACCTATTTTGTCTTGTTTTTGCACAAATTCTACTATTTACTTTATTTCACATACCAATATTATATTTTTTATAATTATCCTATAACAGGTTATTAGGTGAAATATAATTATGAAAGGTAGTTTTTGAGACATAGGTTTTTGTCCTTAGCCCATGGGGATTGAGAATAGCCTTCTAACACTGTTAGCATTGGGTCATGTTTTTGTAATTTGTGTAGCTTGGTTGGTTTGTAGAACTTTTTGAACTATAAGATACATGGTTTTTACTATTATTCCTTAATAAATTTTCATGATTTGTAATCCATTCCATGCACATAATAGTTTTATTCCCAGACTATTTTCACCTTTTGGGGTTTTTATTGGAATTTGGGTTACCCTTCCTTGGAAACATTTTATGTTCTTCATCCAGGATGTATTTCACTAAATAAATCATTGTATTTCTCTCTCATATTTTTAAAATCTTATATTACATCTTTATTTCTTTATATTTTATTTTCATGGGGATTTTTAATGGTTTATGTTGTTATAAATTTTTCTATTGTAAAAGTATGTCCTCTTTCTTGAGAAAATCTTTTTATTTTTTACTTGGCTTATGAAGTGAATTTTCCTTAGCTTAATTCTTCTTATTACTCCTCAAATAATCTCTATATTCATTTATCAATTAATTAGTTTTTATTTATGATCATATTTTTTAACAATAATAAAATTTAACCCTGGTCTGTTTGTACCATCACATTTCTTTATTATGAACACTGTTATTATAGATCTCAAAAACATTATTCATCCAATAAAATTTGTTCTAGATAGGTTGATTTATCTCATTATTTTATATCCTCCTCTATAGACAATAAATCACCTTTACTAATTATTATACCAACTAAATCCAAACCTTATATAATATTTATATGTTTAATTTTTAATGAAACATTTAATGGTCTTGTTTAAAAATCCCAACGAACAAAAAAATGTTCAAAAGATATTATAGTTTTTCTTTTACATTAAATCTATAAATATTAAAACTTTTTATATTTTTGGAAATATGCACCATTTTTTTAGGATTTCATTAGGGATATTATTCTCTCATTATTTCTTGTATCCCTAATTGGATCATTTATGAGTTTTTTAGAAATTTTATCCACCCATATATCTCAAGTTCTGGACATTATTTCTACACATTATTATGAAACAACATATTTATGAATTGAATTAATATAAGTTTGGTATACCTTCTTTTATAAATTATTATAGATTTTTTAGATGAAATATAAAGATCCCTTTTCTACTACAGAGAGTTTCCATAGAAAGAATACACTAATAAAAAAAATTTCCATTATATTTTTTTGCAACATGTAATTATACTTCTTATGTGTTCACTATTTTTTACAACATCACCAAAAACTCAAGACATTTTAGATTTAGTTAAATCATTTGGTCTAGAGGTAATCAGAATATATTTCGCACACTCTTTTTATTTGATGAATATAATTTTCATTTATTTTACTTTACTCTACTATGTAATTATGAATCTCTTTTACTCATTTTAATTAAAATTTAATTATGAATTTTTTACATGAATAGGGGTTATGTGTAGCTTTCCCAATCCATAGATAATAGTTTATTTATTACATTATCACACCCAATCAATTAAAAATTTTCCTCAACCAGATAAAATATTTCATTTCAATGTAAAAAATATTTTTATTTAGATTTGATAAGTATTTTTAGACTGTTATATTTTCTTACCATATAAAATAATACAGCTTCTTTGGAATTGGCTACCCATTCCAGTAGAATTTTTTTCCCATATAGTCCACTGATAAATTAAAATATATGAGGGACAACCTCAATAGAAAATTTCCTCATATAATTATTTATTTATTATTTTATCCCATGAAGAGGTTTAATTTTCTCATTCACATCATAAAAGAGCTTATTTATACAAAAAGATAATAAATCACATATCTATCTATGAAAATACCACCCCAATTACCTTTAGATAGTGGTTGCTTCTATTTGAACTATGTACTCTTATTTTTATTATTTTTTTCTATTTTCATATTTTATTTTAGAGTCATCATTGAATACAACATACTAACATTAAAAAGAATTGAAATTGAATTTTTCATCTGAGAAACTTTTATGTTTTCCTTAAATCTATACTTCATATAATTCAGATAAAAACACCATGGGAAAAATTAAATCCAACTAGAGGGAACATTATTCTCTAATACATGTTGATGTGCCTATCAATTGTTATAGTTACACTGATAGGAGGATGAAATCAATGAATGTATAATATTTACCAAATTATGATGACTCAATTAACCAATTAGTATTTTAACCTCTTCTACCAGTTAAGACATGTTGTCCATTAATGTTTTACCCCAAACACAAGACCACATGAAATACTAGAGAAAAACTAATGAACACAACACTATATTTTTACAAGGTTTGGACCCATCATGGGAATAATACTCATTTTTGTGATAAATTAATCACCATGAGCCATAAATTATCCACTATATAATACAAGTGGTACAATAGACAAATTATAACCATAAAACCTATAGTATATGCCAAAAATACTTATTATTCCATTATATTTCACTAAATTCTACTACATTCATTGTATCTTAATGAAAATTATAATAAAACATTTAAACCTAATGAAAAATATATTATTTGAGCTTTATGATGTTATTATATCACAGTGATCAGACCTTCTTCTTTAATAGATTCTTGTACTACCTCTAGATGATCAATATAACTACATAAAACTCAATATTTATAAATAGACAAGCTTCTCGATCTTAAACAGAATCTTCACACTATATTCTATCACACAAGACATTTTGTGTTCTTTAACAATTCCACATCCACTCAACGATGTTTTTTGATTCAACACATGGATCATGAATAAAAACATTAGTTTTATCCTTTTTAAAAACTATTCTTCTTCATTATTTTGATTTAACATAAATGATACAATATATAATAATAATTATTCAATATTTTATTTATTAAATTAAATAGATTTGATCTCGAATTATTGACAACTTATTATACCTCCTCGATACACAAAAATTTATTCATCATATTAGTTTCAGGAATAATGTTTTTCTCTCTTGTTAGAATAACATATTTCAGCATCGAGGAATACTTTATTATCCCCTCACACAAGATTTTATATTTTTGATCACATAATATATTTACATCATATTTAATATAGAAAATATTTTCAATAATATTGATTCCATAATTATCCATCTCATTTTCCTTAACTATATCACGTGGTTTTGTTTTCACAATCACAAAATATTCAATTTTTAATAAATTTTGGCCCTCAATGAATTTAGAAGAATTATATTTTCAATTTTCCATATCAGTTTATCCTATTTGAATAAATTTCCATTTAATTATTTCACATATCTCAATATTATCTTTCTCAAAAACAAGAGGTATAATTATTCCCAAATTATATAAAATAATTCCATAGTAAAACATTCTTCAGTGTTGTATGATAAAACATAAAACATAAATATGTTATAATGTATCTCATTTCACATAGCATGAAATATCTAATTTTATAGAATTATCTTCAACTTGATTCATCCTCATCAGATTAAATAGATTTTTTGACTTGGTTCTTCATGTAAATTACATCAAAATATTATCATTGAACTTGAATCAAAATATTATTTGAAATATTTAACTCAGTTACTGTTAGTTCCAATAAGACCATATTATAATTTCCTCAACATATATATTTCAGAAATCACATAAATGGATTTTTTTGAAATATAAGGATTTTTTCTAAAGAGATTAATCTTATGAATCTCACAATAAAGACCACTTTTTTAGAGTAAAATTACTTAGTAAATTACTTCTATAGTTACATACCATTACCAATTTTTACTTCAAATGAAATTTCATAAGAGTAAAATGACTATTGAAAAATACAAAATAACTCTTATGTAGTCTCATAGTGATTATTAGATATTAAAAAATGAATCTAATCAAGTGTGATATGACTATAGTGGAATCAACAAATTACTCATGAAATATATTATCCCTTTTCCAAAAATATTAGTCTCCTATCAAAATAACACGTAGAAAATTGAATTGACTATTATGAAATAAAAAATGTCTCTCATGAAGAGTCAAAAGAATTATAAAATCCAAATTCTTCTTATAATATTTTATTTACCTTTTAAAAATTAATTTTCATATCTAAATTGACTCCTACAAAAATGTTAATATAAATCTTATATATTTATTCCATTATAATTTTTCTAGTCAGCTGATTGGGAATACCATATTTAAATACATGGTTCATAAAAGAATTTGATATTTTTTGGATTCAATCATAGAGTTATTAAATGTCTTTATTTCACTCCATATCTTCATAAAAATAGTCAACGTCATTTAAAATTTCATTAAAACATCTCAAAACACTGTATACTGTTTTTATAAATATCAAAATATTTCCCAATCTCTTCAAACATATTTTCAATTACTTTTAACCAAATTTTACACTCATGTTTTATTGTTCCCATGAAACCATTATACCTATTTAATAATAATTAACCATATATTATACAAACTTTTATCTTGGTGATATTAGATACTAAACAATGTATAGATATTTCTTAATAAATCCTCAGATATGTTTTACAAAATTTTGACATATTTTTATTTCATTTAAATTCATCTTAAAAGTTTTACAAAGAACAAAATATCTAATTCACTGTAATATATTATAGATAATTCATTATTATTCAATAAAATTATTCATTGATTTCCTTTAATATCAGCTATATTGTAATCAAATTTATGGTGTCACGAACCAAACTGTGATGCCATCTAACCCAACACCAGTCATGATTCATGGCATGAACATAAGTTTATTCCCTTTCAACACGATTTGGAAACTAGTTATTTTTGTATCAAAAATATGATTTGGGAATTATATAAACTATTTTGATAAGAATAATTAAAAAAAATAGAAATTTTAATAATGAATAACAAAAACCAGACAAAAAATAATAATTTCTAGATTTATGGATTTCATCTTTAAATAAATTCAGGAGTTCAATAGTGGAATGAGAAACACAAAACATTTCCAAAAACAAATCCATGAAACAAGACGAAAATTTCCCTCAATCCACTACCTTCAACACCTACAATAAGTTGAAATCTATCAACAAGATCCACTATCACCGCGACACAACTTTATTTTACCTAGTTCATACATGACAAAGTCTACATACAAAAAAATGGTGTATGTAAATTGTGATCCAAAGTCTAGTTGGATACCACCCAAAAGAAATATTTCATGTCCAAATATTAGAAGACAAATTAATATTCAAATTTTTATGATAACATTTTAAAGAAATCCATTTTCTCAAAGAAAACACAATAAAGGGAAAACATTTTCTCAATAATCTTGATTAAAATATAAATGTAGACATGGTATACCATATAATAACATCTATAATAATACCCCATAAGATCATGTCATAAGGGAGCACTATGGGTAAATCCCTAGGGATAACAAGCACATGGGGGTCCCTAATAACATCATACCTCAATGACCAAAATCCTCCAATTCAAATACCAACCACATTCCTATACACGAACTACTAGAGGGGATCACATACCAATGTCTAATCGTATCTAGATAATAAGCCAATGGAAACAACATTCTTGAGTATGATCCATTGGTGGGGAACACATCCCAAGGTCCAATGGTCTCTGATTATATCACATTTTTAGTTAGTGTCTCAAATTTAAATCATTCTAGATGAATATGGTACTTATCCACATCTGAATCAACAAGTATACTAGTTATAGTTTTCTCACCTATATACTTGGGAATCCCTTAATGCTAAAATTCCATTTCATGTATCACATAAATCATCACCTTTACCTATACATTCCAAAAATCATAACAACACTAGAAAATCACCACATTCTCACAAAAAAAATCATTTTATACATTCACAGACACACCAAACCCATTGGAAAACAAATTTAGATCAAATATCAAAATTTATAAAAGCATTTCAAAAATATAATGCATTTGGAATCAAACCCTTTTTCATGGGAAAGGACCCTTTACAAATCATTTTCACATCAAACCCATTTTTATAACATTACTTACTATTTAAAGGATCATTCAAGGTTCACAACTAGGAAAAATTTTTGCAATAAAACCCTTTTCAGATAGAAAATATACTTCCATAACGTTTTCACCTTTAAATATCATTAAAAATATATTTCCAACCATCTACACAAGGCATATAATATATTCTAGAAAGCCAAAAATAAATCAGATAATGAATAAAAAAACATAAATTTATAAAAACACATTTTAATCTCATGTGAATATCAAAACATTTCGAAAACATGATTCAAGACTCAAAAGAATACATAGAACACATATAAACAATTATGCAATCATGCTAAACTCACTCAATAATATAAAATCATGTAACCACCCACCCCATAGTTGGAAAATTCAAGAAAATGATTTTGAAACCATAACTACACCACCATAAGTCCCTAACAAGGAATGATTTAACATTTATCCCCATGATCTTATGAAAAGTCACAATATAGGACAATCATTTGTTCATTCTACCCACTAGAAAATAGAGACTTCAGAGAAAGGAGAGGAGAACCCAAGAAAAGTGGATAAATCAAGGGGTAAAGGTTCTTACATGTAGATTCAGGAAGAAACAGCACTAAATACATCCCAAAAATGAAAATAAATGAGAGAAATGGGGGATGGAGGAGGCATCTAGGGCGAATAATAAAAAGTGGGGAGGATTAGGGGTGATTAGGGTTTAAAATAAAAAGGGGAAAAAAGTAGAAAATCTAATTTTTATTGACCTGGAAAGGTCGCATCGCTTCCCCACATGGTTTTCCAAACCATGTGGTAACCAGTCCCCCGCCCCACAATATCCGAATGGGTCATTCCACACAGTTATCCAACACTATTTGATATCCCATTCACTAACCATGTGGTACCCACTATATGAAATAAAAAAAATGATTCATGGTGTCCTAGGTAAGGGTACACAATTTCATAAAACATGAATCAACTATGCGCCACATATTTCAATGAGAAAATTGTTCAATTTGCAACAAAAACTCATGGGAAAGACAATAGAAACATGTAAGTCTAAAATAAAATTTAGGAATACCTCCAAATCAAAACACAGATGTGACAATTCTCACCACGATGAAAACATTCCTTTTATGGAGAGTCACCTCTATGCTTAATCCTAAAACAAAAAATGATACTCATTATACATCCATGTATTTATTTCCCATGTCTCATACACATCATTTCCATGCATCCAAGTAACTCGAACCAATAGAATTTACTTTACAATAAGCACATTCTATTGGGATTCTATAATTCACACTAGTTGATAGAACATAGAAAAATGAGGATTCAAATCCAACATTTACCAATTCATCACATTGGATGGATCTAGATTATAATTTTCAGCTGACAAACATGGAAAACATCATGGATTTATGTCAATAGGGAATTAAAGGATAACATGTATTCCACCTTTCTAGAGTTATTGGTAATCTCAAAATGTATGACCTAACTAGGTGATATCTTATCTTGGTTATTGAAACAACGATGACCCAAGTGAGGTTCCAGATTCATGAACACCCATTCACCCATGTAAAAATCCAAATATTGGCATCTCTAATCGGCATAAGAAATATAAAAACTCAAAGTCATCAATAACCACTTTATGATCATCTTTACATTATCATAAGTAACTCACACCAGGATCGGTCCCACCAACAAAGTCTCACCCACCTTATCGCAACATAATGATGACCTAAACAACTGACCAGATAGTGCCTCAAAAGTGGCCATTTAGATAGAGGAATGGTAACTATTGTAATATGAAAACTCAACCAACACCACATAGATATTCCATGATCCAATGAAATCCAATACACATGTCTAGAGCATGGCTTCCAAAACTAGATTCACCCTTTTCTTTCTAACCATACATTTGAGCATAGTATGTCATGCCCAACTTGACCAATGACCCCATTTCTTTTGAATGTCATCATAGTAACAAAATGTAAAACACGAGTCACTTTTAGAAAAATTACCAACGACACACCATGAATCCTCACAACCTTCTGAACATACAATCACAGAAACTCGTCCACCTTGTATAAATCCCTAATTGGAAATAAATGGGATAAATTGGTTAGACTATTAATCACTAAGAAAATTTCATTACTCCCCTAGGTTCAATGAGGCAATCCGATCATAAGTTCTAGGGGGTTATTATCCAAAATCTTGGTAAGAGTGGGTAATGGTTAAAGAAAACTGGAGGGGATTTGGTGATCTTCCATAACCTCATGACATGTATAACACCACGAGATGAAGTCATCTACCTCCCACCTTGTACCTAGACACAAGAATTTCTAACACACATCATAGTAAATCCTGGTATCACCAATGTGAATAGACCACTGGGATTGGTGGTTTTCATTCATTAGTACCATCCTCAATAACAATGGAACCACAAAGGGAACCATAATACACAAAACTACCTGAGGAAAAAATGACCAATCACACAGTTTCTCACCACCATTTAGAAACTACATAGACAGATGGAAGAACTCATCACTCTATTTATCATTCCAAATAATCTCTAAAAGAGAAGGTGTTAGCTTGAACATTGGCCAATAACGTACCTCCACAATTCTCTTTGGCCCCCATGTGTATCTGATCAAATTTCCCCATCAAAGTACACTCATCACTAGACATCTTCAACAATTTTACTCCCACTTTCCTACTCGAAGAATTTGAAACAATATTTCAATTGCCTAGGTTATACAAGATATAAAAATAAAACCCCTGATGGTAGGAGAAAATGTAGGCAAATATTTTATGATCATATTAAAATACAAACAACTCCCCCAAAAGATAATGGAACCACATCATTAATGAATGCATCACTACTACTAACTCTTGGTCATGGGTTAGGTAATTCTTCTCATTTGGTCAGAAAGTTTGAGTTCTATACTCCACCTTGTGGTCATAATATATAATTTCTCACACAAGACCCATACCAAGATCATTACAGTGAACCACATAGCCTTTCCTAGGCTCTGAAAAAAATAAAAAAAGGTGGTCTGGTCAACCACCACATAATCTCATCAAAAGATAATTGAAACTCCATGATTTATTCAAAATTTACCACTTTTTCGGTAAGAGGTATCATAGACAAAAAAATACAAGATAAATATCGAATGAACCTCCTATATTAACTTGCTAGTCCCAAAAAATTCTGATATCAAAGAAATTCTTTTTCTGTTCCCATAACATAATGGAACTACCCTTCTTGGGGTTCACTAAAAACTATTGTTCGGAGATAACATGTCCTATAAACATCACCTCTCTAATCTAGAATGTTCACTTAGAAATATTCTCATATAGTCGATGATCTCGAATGGTGCCCAACATGATCATCAAATGCTGTTCATGATCCTCCTATGTCCTGAAGTAGACAAGGTTTTAATCTACAGAGACCTTGACACAAGGTTTAAGATACTAATAGAACACCCTATTTATAAGTTCCATGAGGACTATTGGAGAATTCCTCAACCCGAAAGGCATGAATAAGTAATCAAAGTGGTTTTACCTGTTGTTAAAGGATATTTTTTGAACATCTTCCTCTCGATCTATGACTTGATGATACCTAGAATTCATGTCAATCTTGTAGAACAACCTTTCCCTCAATATATGATTGAAGAGGTCATAAATATAGGTAAAATTATACTTTTTATTTAATTTTTTCTTTATTCTACTTCCAGTTGTAAGTGCACAACCATAAATATCCATTTTCATTTTCATAAAAAGAACTAGGGTGTCCTGAGGTGAGATTCCTTGGTGAATGAATCATTTGGATTCCAAATCGTCTAGATTTACCTTTAATTCCCTCAACTCTGTGGGGTCATATGGTATGAGGGAGGAGATAACAACTGTGTTCTCAATGAAAATTTTACAATGAACTTCACGCCTTGTTCTATAAAAAACATAATAATCCTTTGAAAAAACTAGGGGAACTCATAAAACCTAGTAGGTTGTCCACCCAATTTAGAACTATTATCATCCTTCAACACAAGAGATAATATATTAAAAATCATATTTCCTAATTCCATTAGTGGAGTTCTAGAATATTCTATCTGGGGATCTTGTTCTCCATGAAAGGCATGGGTACTTTCCTCAGGTTCCATAAAGCTCACTCT
Organism: Viscum album; assembly: GCA_963277665.1. Taxonomy (NCBI): domain Eukaryota; kingdom Viridiplantae; phylum Streptophyta; class Magnoliopsida; order Santalales; family Viscaceae; genus Viscum; species Viscum album. The sequence goes on from OY728164.1 coordinate 1,184,062,211, forward strand.
CTATCTATAAAAAATTATGTGCATGAGAATTTTAACCTTATAATGCATCCCATGGTTCACACCAATGTGTTCAATCTCTAAAACTAGAAAATATTATTCCAAATCAAACCATGACATGGTGAGTACACCAAAAGGAAACGGAAAACCCTACTCACAATTCTTACCAATATGTGTTACCAATTACTTTTCATATTTCCTATGATCAGTCAGAAATATTAACACATACCCATATTTAGAAGATATAAAAGAAATAAAATCACTAATATCAAAAAGAAAAACATCAAAATAAATTGAAATAAGAATAGTACCACAAACTATTACAAGCCTTGTATCTATCTCCACTAGTGCTCAATCAACAGCATGTAGTTGCCTTGTCTCTGCCTAATCATGATAATGACAACTAGACTATGACTCTTCTATTAATGAAATATGTCTAAAATAATATCAAGACATGATAAAGAAACCTCGAAACCTAGAACCTACTGTCCCAAATATTTATGGCTATGTTTTAATCCCATTAAAATCCATATATCTAGGTCCACTCTTATATAGGGTTTCTTCCTGGAAAAACTATGGTAGGTGCCATAGAGTTTCACATTGATGGAAAATACTAGGTGGAGAAAAATAGGTTTTGTTGTATGTTCCATGATAATCCACACTGATGGAATATAATATACCAAAACATGAATCAACATATGTTGACCACTTAGAAGGATGGATTGGACTACCACATACCCTCTTCTCTTACTCATCTGGCATCCTCTTCCTTTAAAAAAAACTACCACTTATCACTATTGACAGAGCTCTAGGAAAATGTGGCTGACCCTTACATTAAATATCTACCATCATTGCAATATTTAACACCTCATCTTAGGTTCTTATAATTAATAAGAATACCTAAAAATGGATTTTTGGCCACAACCCCCTTTAGAACCTCTGAGGCATGAGCTTCTCATTAGAAATGATCTACGGTGCATACTGAACTAACTCAATAAAATAGTTGGAATACTCCATCAAAATCTTATTTCCATGGCCTAGCTTTATGAACTCTCAGGACCAGGGGAAAGAAAAAACCTTAAGATAATAGTGCTTAGGGAAAACTCCCTTAATACCTTCCAACTCATCTACTCTTGATTTTATGATTACTTCACTAAGTCTCACTACTTTTAACTGGGATATTCCAACAAGAATGAATAATAACTCACAGTAAAATCCTAAAAACTATTATAAAACTCAAACATCCTATATATATTTTCATTACACTCCTCTTATTCCCAAGGTTTTATGGTAACTCTAAATTAAGAAGGCTTGTTCTTGAGGAACTCCTGAGCCTCTTCTATACTAAGAATAGGTTTGGATTCTCTAGCCTTAGCAGTACTAGAGCCTGATCCTTGCCCCAATGATAGGATAGCCCTACCCATAGCATCCACTATCCACTAATCAATAGCTGATGGGGAAAAAATTTCGTCCTCATCCCATATTCGAACAAGAAGTCACAAAGAAGTCATCTTTCTAGGTCAAGTGACAATCATAACGAAATACATCAATATAACCATAATGAAAATTTCTATCAATAAAAAGAATGATCACCAAGACTTTGATAATTCAAACATAACTATATCCATAATAATAACATGCCAGGCCAAACCACCCCACCCCACCGAGTGTCTATATAAGGTCTATAACATTTATGTCTCGCCTGGAGGATATGAATAATCAAATTCCAGAATCCTATGGTGACAAATGATCTATAATGAGGTTTCTTGGTCGGGCACCACACTCATAACCATAACCTTAATCCCCAATTATCCTATATCTGGTCAATCTACCATCTTTCCTAAATAACTGAACCAAAAAAGGTTGTATCCTTATATAATACCATATTTTCATGAACCAAACTAGAATTTTATCCAACCCAAACCCCATCCTAATTCATGGTATGTCTTGAAGGGTTTCCCCATTCCCCATAGGCCAAAAACTAGTGCATGGGTATCAAAAATATTCTTTGGGAATGATTTCACCCATTTAGAGAATAAAAAATAACAAAAAACATACATTTCAATAATGAATAACCCAAACCATGAAAGGCATAATAATTTCTAAATTCAATTTTAAAAAATTAAAAAAAAACAAGTGTAAAACAACATAATGACAATAACTAAACTATCCCAAAAACTCCATGTTATAGGAAGGACATCATCCTCAAGACACCATAGTAAATAGCATCAAAAAGTTGAACTCTTGCACTTGGATCTTCCATTACCATGAAACATATTTCCTTTACCAGGTTCATACATAAAAAATTCAGCATACACTCAATGGTGTGTGTGGAGTGTGAGATAAATTCCTTTAGTATGCAACCCGAAAGAAAATATCCCATTCCATAACATTAGAAGTCAAATTGGAATGAAAATTTTTCGATGAAAAATTTAAAGAAAACTATCTTTTCAAAGAAAAAAAATTTTAGGGATACCATTTTATCAATAATATTTCATGTAATAAATATATACACAAGGTATAAAATATAATAATGTCTATAACCGCACATCATAATAATCATTTCATAAGAGAGTACGATGGGTAAATCCATGGGGGTAACTAGCTTATGTGGGAATCTAAGAACATCGTACATTGATGATCAAAATCATCCAAATAAAATACCAAGAATATTCTCGTTCATCATCCATTTGAGGGGATCCCATCCCAAGGTCTAATGGTCTATAGTTAATAATGTAATACCAATAGTGATCCCATACATGGAAAATTGGAGGGGAATGCATCAAAAGATCTAATTATCTTTGATCATAACCCATGTTTATTTAGTATTTCAATCGTATTTCCCATGATATGAATCCAAGACTTAACCAATTCCAAATCAAATATAGTATTGGTTCATGTTCACCCACCTAGATACCATTGATTCCCTTTGTGTTCAAATTAAATTTCACACATCATGTAAATCTTCACGTTTACATATACATGCTAAGCATCACAATCCAACAATGAAATCACCAATTTCAAAAAACAAAACTACATTACACTTCCACATGCATACCAATACTAGTGGGAAACTAATTTAGAATAAATATCATGGTTTGTGAAATCCATTTGAAAACATAACAAATGGATTTCATTTGGAATCCAACCCATTTTCATGGGACAATCCCATTTAAAAATCATTTTCACATAAAAACCATATTTTACATGCTTTACTATTTAAAGGCTCATTCAAAATACACCACAAAGAAACCAATATGCAAGATCACCCATTCCATATATAAAATATAGTTTCATCTTGTTTTCTCCCTTAAATAACTTTTATAATACATTTCTAACCTTCCATACAGGGGACAGAACATATTAATGAAAACCCACAACAATTGATATAATGAATAAAACCACTTACATTTATGAAACCCATTTTTATTACATGTTCATCTCAAACCATTTCAAAAACATGATTCCTACCTCATAAAAAAATCCATAGAACACATATAATCAATTAAGAAAGAAATATAAATTCACCGAATAATGTAAAATCATTAAACCACCTAAATCACACTTGGAATCATACAGTATGTAACACCCCATTATTTTCTAGTACATTATTTATTAAAGAAATTTAATAGTTTATATTTCATGAAACTTTGACTTGTCTTGCATCATACACATCATTAAGTTTCTGTAAAACAATACATTAGTATTATAATTATTTAAACAATATATTTATTTATCAATTAAATATTGATATATGAATAGTTACAAATAAATTTAAAATGTTATTTAAAATTTTTTAACATAAAGAAAAGAAATTTATAATGAAATGTACAAGTTTATTTTATGTAGTTATATATTTATAGAAAATATTTTTTAATAATTACTTTTTATGTCCCTTTTTGAAAAATAATAAAATTAATTTTAGACACTTCTATAAATTTTATTTGGTAAAATAGACTTAGTTTTTGAATTCTGAATATCAATATTAGATTGGGTTGAGTTTTTGGTATTTTTTTAAATACATTCAATTTTTTATGAATAGTGAAAAATAATACATAGTACATAAAAAACAACTTTTTTATTTAGTTAATTATTTTAATTTTAATTTATTTAAAAGTAAAAATTGATACATAATACCTATATTAGTCTAATGTAATTCATTGGAGTAATTTTATAATAAGATTATGTAAATATAATTTTATCAAACTTTTTAACATCTTTTACCCACCTTCTAGACACATTTTTAAATTTTCCTAAACCATAATTTTACCACTTCTGTGAATTGAATTTCAAAAATCAGAGAGAAATGGTTGAAATAAATAAATAAAATGAGTTTCAATAAGATGATAATAATTTTTTGGTGAATCTAACCTTTTGAATTTTATTTTCCACGGTTAAAAGTAAATGGAGATAATTAAAGGTAAAAATAATATTATAATAATATAAAATTACTGCAACACAAGTCCTAATTCTATTACATAACTGTTTTTAGATTAAAATAAACTTTAGGACAAAAATTTTATCATTTTTTATTCACATGGGTTTGATTATGACATTTATTATATTTTATTTAAAGAACAGTTAAAAGTGTTAAATCCAAATTTTAATAACTAATTAATTTTTAATATAAATTTATATATAAGATAAATTAAACTATAAATATTCATTAGAAAGGTAAAATGATTTCCTAAAACATGGTATTTTATTTATAAATTTTAAACATCAAATAATTAAATTTATTTTTGACACAATGATGATGTAGTAATTACCTTATTAATTACTGATTAAAATAATTGATATTATAAATATTAAAATAAATGATAATTAAAAATTGTGATGACATAAAAGAATTTTCTAGGTGAATTTTAAATTATAGGAATGATTCAATTTATTTTTTCGACTTCATCAAGTTTTTATGACTTTAACATAAATCAATTACTAATTAGTGTCAAAATTGACCTAAATGGGTTTTAAAAAAATAATATTTTATTAAATGATATAATATTATTAAAAATATAATATTCAGCCAAAACACTTAGATAATGTTATATATGTCATTAATGAACAACATTAGGTTTCTGGGCATTTTATAGTATGCCTATTAACCATGTAATATAAAAATACGAGATGACATGGTAAAAGATAAATTATTTAACTAAGTGGTAAATTTAAAAGAGAAGGTTAATATGGTAACCTGAACTTTTCCAAAACCTAGAGGTTGAAATTATTTCAACCCATACCCACCTTGTCCTCAAAATAAATCTATTTAGATCCATTATAAACCGAATATGATTTTATAATAAAAAAATATTTCGAGCTCTTCCAAAAGTGTCCCTCACCTCTCTTATAAAAGGGCACTTCTCCTTATCTCAAATTCATGCAAACAAAGCCATTTGAATTGGCCTAAAACGACTTAAATATCGTCCAAAATACCATAAATTCAACCTAGAGGCCTTAAATTGATCATATAGAAAACATAGAGAGACCTTTTGTTCAATTCAAAAGGAAGCACCTAAAGAAGAGGTAATTATGTTATCACATCTTTCAATGTACTTTTCTTCTTCTAATTCCACTTTCTTTGTTATTAAAAAAATAAAATAATAAATCCAGTACATTCTACATAATGAGATGATATTATAAATATGTTAGAGCTGTACTCATTATTCTATCCATCCTATGAATTACAAAGTCACCATATGTGCATACGTACGGCTTACCGTCTATACTTCATAGAGTAGTTTGTTATTCAACACATCATTATTTGGATGGGTATAATAATGATTATAATTTATATAAATAAATACAACAAGTTAATTATAATGTATATATATTATAAAATCTAGTTAAACACCATTTCACCATCAATTGAATGATATTGTCCCTCGTGCGTATGTACGTCTTACCGTCTCCATGTAGCAATGAGATTCATCTTCAATGATAACCCTTCAATAATATATATATATATATATATATATAGTTTAATTATGAGGTATACGAAATAATATTTCTACTGGAATAATATATATTTATTTATATAAATATATAATTATTACATACTTGTATACTATACGATAAAAAAACAGAAACAACGTTCATGCATATGTACGGACTACCATCTCCACGAACGGTGCTTCCATTTCATATATATATCTATTATACATATTTATATTCTTAATATACATGAAAGATAATTCATGTTTTATATTATGTAAGTATGAAAATCATGATCTAACTGATACAACCAATAAAAACAAGTTAAAACATGTACGTCAAAGAAAGCCATTATTACCCGAAATGTTACTTTAACATGGAAATTATTGTTAAATGGGTAGTATAAAGTCATAAATGAATCATATATGATATCATAAAAATTAATATGGTTCTTTTAAAATTTTATAACATAATATGACCATTATACAAGATGTTAAATGTACCGTCAACTAAAGGAAAGTACAAGGTAAGGGTTAATTCCTCAATCTCATGATTATACAAGATTATTTATGTGTTAGTATTTACTAGGAAATATTTATCATCCATGTCCATGTTTCACAAAAATGTTTTTAAAAGGAATATTTTAAGGTTTTTTGGAGGGGTCTCTTTTAGCAAGATCATAATTTTAATTCTTTTAATGATTTATTTTTCTAAATCTTTTTAATTAATGTCCTTATTTTAAAAATGATTTTATTGATTTATATATATGGACATAATTGTTTTAAAATGGTAATTTCTTTAAATAGTTTAAATGTATTTTGGGACACTTAGAATCAATAATATCTATTAAATTACTTCCTTAATAAATGTGTGACTTTTAAATGATTTCACAAAAAAGGCATATTTCTCTCATAGAGTTTTACTGATCATTTTCAACTATGTCAACATCCTTTAATGAATATTATTAATGATTGAGTTTGATTTCATATAATACAATATTCTATATTGTGTTGAATGATTTATGATATGTTTGACTATGTCTGTTCCCTTTTTACCATTCATGGTTTATGGTTAATGTATTGGCTTTTTGTAGGCTAGTTTTAATATGAATGATTATGTTATGTTTCAAAATTTTAAAATGAGGAATGCATTGGACTGAGTAAGTGATAGGTGGGACCCACTATGGACCCTCAATGCATTTATTGGTCTCATGAGACAAACTAGTTTTTTGGCACAAGGCCTTAAAAAAATTTATATTTAGGGTCTTGGCATGAGGCCTTGACTTTGTGGTTAAGATGTCTGACATTATGCATTTCATCATTATTAGATTAGTTATTGATGTTACATGTGATTATTCAACTAGTATAAGATCCATGTGAATAATTAAATGGAATTATTTGATTTATATCATCCACATTATGCTAAGGACTATGTTTAAAGGTATTGTGTATTAATTTTATGCCTTTCCTTAAATGTTTATGATTATTTATGATAGATTCAGCTATATTGTTTATGCTTACTAAGCATATGAACTCACCCATTTCTTAGGTTTTGTTTTCCTAGGATTAAAAGAAGTGTATTGTGATTTATATGCAGGTTTAATCAATGGGAATAATGGAGTAATAAAATTATTATTTATATAGTGTTTTATGTTAGAAATTGTAATGTAATTTTCATGTATATAATATATTTTCCAAGACTACTAAACTGACCAGTCCTTCAAGACTTGATTCCATGTAATCATGAAAATGTATTAAATTAATGCATAAGATTTGTGCTAATTGGGGTTGGGGCGTTATACAGTAAATGATGCAAAACCAAAAAATCCACCACCACAAGACCCTAACAAATAAATTTGAATCTTAATCCCCAAGACCATACTTGGAAGAATAATATATGACAATAATTAGTTCATTCTACCTGTTGGAAAATGGGAACTAAAGAAATAGGGGAGAAAAACCATATAAATGATGATAAATAAAGGGATAAAATTACTTACTTGGAGATTATTAGAGAAACCGCACAAAATATAATCCAAAAATAAATATCCAAGTGAGAAATAAGGGAGGTAGCAGGATCCTAGTTTCAATAATCCCGAGTAGAGAGGATTAAGGGAGTTTGGGGTCAAATTTGAGGGGGAGGGGATGGTAAAAATCCAAATTTTAATTACGTAGAAATGTCAAATAATTTGCCCGCCCATTTTTCCAAACTATGTGATAACCTATCACCCTGCAATGCCAAAGAGGGACGTGCCACCTAGTCAGCTCTCATGGTTTTAAAAATTGTGTGCTAACCCTATAGTAGCCACTATATAAAATGAAAAAAAATCCTCATGGTTTCCTCAGCTATGGTGCATGATTTGAAAAACCTTGTTCCATCTACTTTTATTCCCAAATTCTTCATTTTTTGACAAAAATACAATATATACCCAAGAGAAAAAATAAATAATTAATGTAAACAAAGGAATACCTCAAAATAAAAAGCAAGATGTGACATAAGGGTAAGTGTATTTTTACTATTTATATGAGAAATAAAAGAAGTAGTAACTCTAGTAAACGTCTTTACCATAATATGGATAAATTTTTTTATGCTCGATAAAGAAAATATTTAAAATATTTTTCGATTAATTCATAGGAAACATATTATCTCCTTGATTGGTAAATTCATTTATCCCAAAGTTTCAAAATGTATTAACTTTTATTTGTACAAATATATTGAAAACAAATTAAAGAGAAAATCCACTAATCTAATTTTTTCTTCAATATAAATGAAAATTTGATTCAAAAGGTACATATATTATCTTTATATTTTTGGAAAATTATTTATAAATCATTTTTTATATATATAAATTAATTGTGTGTCAATTTGATAAGCAGAGTGGTTGGTATGACTAAAAACGAATGTATTGATTTAAAATTTCCATTTTAATTCAAAATATACATTTCACACTCAAAATAGAGTAAACATGCCTATATTATCTTGACACTATAGAAAAATGATTGGTTGTTCATTTGTGCCATGTTATAATAATCATCACATAATTATGAAACATGGTGATTACATTTATAACTAAATGGGTGACATTTCATATAAATGAAAAATTTTAGTAAAAAATGCATATCAAATACCCATTACCCAAAAAACAATCAAAATTTCTAAATACATGAAAAAAATAATCACTAATACATTTTTGATGTGATGGGATGAATCTTAGATCAATCCAGAATATGTTTTTGATTGTAAAGTTAAAATAAAATTATTTCAGTTTAAAAGAGATATTATTAGTTAAAACACTAGTCACACATTCAAAATAAAGAAAAGACACTAATATTTTCTTATTATATTTGTAAATAGATGTTCAATTTGGTTTTTTACATGTAGAAATTAACATCATGTCAATCTAACAAAATGTTTGGAAGGCTTGACTGAAAATTACTTTTTTCATTTAAAGGTGACTTTTTACATAAAAAACATCACATAATTAAAATCAATATAACATTCAAGGATTTATTATATTTTTTATGAATTTTTTATAAGAATTCCTAACATATAAGAATTAAATTGATTTCAATCTGACACATGGTGAGTGCCTTTATAATGGAATGTGAATGTATTCATTTAAAAGTGTTATTTTACTTCAAACGCGTTTCACATACTAAAAACCAAAAAAAATCTCAAATTTTCATACTTTATAAAAATAATATATAAATATTTTGTGCATGTGGGAATTAATTTGACATAAATCTAACAAAAATTTTGGCAGGTTTGATGAAAAGTGCAGATAGTTTAATGTGATAAATTTCTTCAAAACACATGTCATATACTAAAAATTGAGAAAACACACACATATTTAATAGGTTTTTTAATATACATATTTATAATTAATTATCAATATATAGGAATTATCCTTACATCAATCTGATATAAGGTGTAGCTGATAAGAATGAAAATATGTGTTTCCATTTAAAAGTGACATTATATTTCAAAAGGTTCATAAAATACAAAAAACTAAAAAAACACTTGTAATTTCATGATTTTGTAGGAAAAAATATTATTTATCATTTGTGACATGGGAGAATTATCCTATCTACTATATTAGGAAATACGAGTGCTATTATTCGTAAAATTTCTTTTTTTTTGTATAAAATGTTTTTTTAGTAAAAAACACGTGTCACATACTCAAAACTATGAAAACACACTAAAATATTTGTAATTTTTTTTTAAAAAAATTAATAATTTATTTGTGATGTATACGAATTAATATAAGATCAATATAAAAAATTATGTGACTAGTATGACTGAACAAGTATGTGTTTTCTTTAAATGTTCCATTTTACTTCAAAATATGTGTCAGGTTTAGGAAATAAAAAAAATGTAAATATCACAAACAATGTGTCTTGTACTAATAAAAGTGTATGTTTTCATTTAAAAGTAAAATTTGAGTTCAAAATTAAAATCACAATATTAAAATAATTCAAATTAGATATATTTTATATTAATATTTATTAAAAAACAATAATAATTAATTTTTAAAATATACGAATTAAAAATATCTTAATCTTACCCATAGTTTTGATATTTTGATTGAATATATGTGATTTCTTTTGAAAGGGACATTTTAGTTCAAAATGCACTTGACAAATTAAAAAATAATAAAATCCACTCTTCTTATCTTGATAAATTATAAAAAATATAAATAATTCATATATGATGTGTAGACACTAAATATAACTCAATCCTATTAAATAATGTGTCCAGTATGACTAAATGCACATGTTTTTATTTTAAAGTGACAATTTAGTTCAAAACGCATGAAACACAATAAAAACCAAGAAAAATAAATCATATTTTCTGGATATATATGAAAATGATCAATATTTCATTTTTTTGTGTAGGAATTAACCACTCATAAATTTGATAAATGATGTTGTAGTATAATTGAAATTTCATGTTCTAATTTGAAAGATATATTTTTGAATATAAATTCAATTTTTACATGTTCGAGATAATATCAAGTAAATCTAACAAAAGGTGCTGATTGTATGATTTAATGGGTTTATTTTGTTTTAAAATTGATAATTTATTTAAAAAATTTCAAAACATACTCAAAACCAAATAAATTTTCTCTTATTTTTATGATACATCATTTTTAAGACTCATAATTAATTTGTGATTTTTAAAAATTAATTGTATGTCAATCTGATACACGGTGTGACTGGTATGACTGAATGTTTTTATTTTAATCTAAAATTGATATTTTAGTTCAAAATACACCTCACATACTCAATATTGATAAAAAAGGCATATATTATCTCTCTCATTTAGGAAAAATATTGGAAATTAATTTATGAATTATATGTTGGGACCATAGCTCAATTTGATACATGGTGTGTATATTATGAATAAAATTGTGTATTTTCATTCAAAAGTGAAATTTTAGTACATAATAAGCTTCAAAAATTAAAAAATATGAAAAAAAGATTATATTATCTAGAAATTTTATAAAAAAGATCAAGAAATCATTTGGGATGTGTATAAATTAACTACATGCCGATTTGATTTGAAACATTTATGGTTTTACTAAATGTGAATGTGTTTATTTAAAAATTGCATTTTAGATCAAAATGTGCATCACATACTCAAAATTTAATAAACAAAATATTATTATCTTTATACTTTATAAAAATATTATTAATTCATTTATTATGTGTATGAATTATTCAAAAGTAAATCCATTGCACAATGTGTCTATTATGGAAGAACATTTATTTTTTCATTTGAAATATACATATTAGTTCAAAAAGAACATCATTCACTCATAATAGATAAAACTACATATATTTCCTTAATGAATTAAAAAATATCGATAAATAATTTTTGATATATAAGAATTGACCACACTCCAATTAGATACACCGTACATCTTGTATGACTGAAAGTGTGTTATTTCATTAACAAGTGAAAATTTTATTCCAAACATGAATCATATAATTTAAACCTAGAAAAATTTATCAATTTTTTTTCCTGGAACATAATTAGAAATATTGATACTTAATTTAAACTACATATGTGTTAACCTCATATAAATATAACACCCATTGTAACTGGTATGACTAAAATTTTATTTTTTCATTTGAAACCTGAATTTTTGTTCAAAACATTCATCATAAACTCAAAACTAGGATAAAAACCCTTGAGTTGACTCAATACTTTTTTGAAAATATTGGTAATTTATTTTTTATGCCTATGAATATATTTCAAATCAATATGACACATAGAGTGGTTAGTATGACTAAAATTGTGTGTTTTCATTTAAAATTGAAAATTTTGTTCAAAATTTTGTTGATATACTTAAAATAGATAAAATATATTTAAATTTAATTGATTAATCGGGAATTAGATAAATAATCCATTTGAGATATGTGGTAATTAACTACATATCAACCAGATACATGATGTGACCTATATGACTAATGTTTTTCATTTAAAAGTTATATTTTAGTTAGAAATTCACATCAGATACTAAAATCCAATTAAACACGCCTATATTATCTCGATAATTTAGGAAACATTTTTATAATTAATTTTTGATGTGTAGGAACTAACATTATGTCGATTCAACTAATGATATATAAAGTATAATTGAATGTTTGTGTTTAAATTTAAAATAGTCATTTTAGTTCAAAACACACTTCACAAACTCAAATCCAAATACATGAATTTTCATTATATTGATAATTTAAGAAAAATATTCATAATTTAATTATGATATGCTTTAACTAACTAAATATCAATCTGATATGTGGTTTTTCCTATAAAATGTAAAGTGTGTGTTTTCATTTAAAAGTTACATTTTAGGTCAAAATGGTTCTCACATAATGAAAACTGAGTAAAAGAACCATGATTTTCATGTGATAATTTTTGGTAAATATTTATTTTTTTTATTTTTTTTGTAATTAACTAAATGTTAGTCTGAAATAAAGTGAAACTCATTTCAATTGAAGATCATTTTTTCTTTTTAAGGTGAAATATTTTTCATAATTCATATCACACATTCAAAACATAAAAAATGCTCTTATTTTCTTGATACATTATGATTTTTTTTAATATGTGGATGAATTAACTACATGTAAATCCAACAAATAGTTTGGAATTATGACTAATTTTTTGTGTTTTCATATAAAAGTGACATTTTAGTTCAAAAGAGATGTCATATGTTCAAAATTTAGAAAACTCACTTTGTTTATCCGAATACATTATGATAGAATATCATAATTCAGTTATGATGTGTTTAAATTAATCACACCTAAATCCAAAATGTGGTGTGGCCAATAGGATTGAAATTTTATATTTTCATTTAAAAGTGACATTATTATTCAAAACACATTACAAATACTCATAAACAAGTGAACACACTCCCATTATCTGGATACTATTGGAAAAAAGGTCCATACTTCATTTATTAATTGTATGAATTGAATGCATATCAATTTGATATAGTGTGTTCGGTATGATTAAATTTGTATGTTTTTGTTTAAAACACATTTCACATACTGAAAAAAAATAAAACACACTTGGATTGCCACAATAAATTATAACAACAACAATTATTCATCTTAGATGGCTAAAAAGAAACCAGATATCATAATAATTGAAATTTAACACGGATTATATAACAATTCAATTATTATTTTTAATTTATATGTATTATTAATAATATAAATAATGGTTTATTATAGACTGGCCCTTATTTTATATATGGTTGGGTTGATAGTTGGAGAAAGAATGATACAATAGGTTTCTTTTTTCATTGAAGGTAGTTATTTTTATTTTTAAGTTAATTTTATATCAATTTAATAGTATTGTACTAAATTTCAATAATATAAATTTTTTATTTAAATTATTGTGTAATTTGAATTTAAAAGTTTTTATGTTTAATGAAATATTTGTTCTACAATGTAACTATTTTTATCAGATTCTAAGAGTGTAAAAAATAGACATTCTAGCACTCTGTTGTATTGTGTTGAAAATAGTGAAAAAATATTAATGTTGGTAGAAGTGAATTATAGTGATATAAAATTCCTTAGAAGTAGTATTGTGGTCCAAATAGCAACATTAATGTTTTTGGAATAATTATTTTTTTAAATATAGCTTATCTATACATTGTTTAAACATCAAATGGGTATTTTTTTATTTTAACTTCTTTTTATGGTAATAACATCAATTTTAAATTCAATTTGATTTCTTATTACTAATTAGGGAAAATTTGGATTTCGTTGATGATGTGACATTGGCCCCAACAGCACGTCATCACACCCAAGACAAAAGTATGCATTTTTCATGTGTGTATTCTCTAATAAAGAAATAAAGTTCTTTAAAATCAAAGTGTTTGTATTTAAATACCTTTAAGAAAAAATACCAATCAATTGATACCAATTAGTTATATTTAAATTCTTTATATGATTTATATAATTTATAGATCATTTAATGTCATTACATTAAGGTTGAAATAATCAAAGAGTCACAAGATAAATAAGGTTTCCTTGTGGTAGTTACTCAAGTGAATTATAAATCTATTTTGGAAACCACTAACACTCATTATTGTAGTAGTAAAAAAAGGAAATATTTTGTAGTTAATGTTGATAACCCATTTAATTTTTTAATGCATATAAATATTTTTTTTAAAAAAAGAGAAAATAAAAAAATGTAATTTTAGAAAAGTGGTAACATTTTAGAAAAAGATGCACTTAGCAATTGTTTGATCATGTTATAAATACAATTTACACATTATTACATTCTATCTATCAAAAATTACTGAAGTATATTTTTTTGTAATACTGGATGAAAGAAATAGTTTTTCTTGTTTTTATTCATTTGATACAAATTTAGCTCTTTGACAAAAATTATAAAATGAAATTTTAGATCATTTTGAGAACATCCAATGTAAGATTCACACTTGGTTTCTATATATTTCATAAAAAATAAAACTTATTTTCTCTATTTTTTTTACATTATACACCTATCTCACATTTCAGAAAGGAATTAAATTCTAATAATGTATTTTTGATTATTGTAATCATATCAGATATCCAATTCACATGAGGTTTATTCCAACAAGTCAGTATTAACCCATTTTTATTTTACAAAATAAAATAAAAAATAGAGTTCATTATCACCTTTTTTATCATTTGATAAATGTTTTATATTTAAAAAGTAATTTTGTTCATTGTAGAAAAATTGTACATCAAAATTATACACATTTTATTAATTTGCGACATAAATGACATGAGAATAATTCTCTGAATCTTTTACTAGAATCCAACTTCATTGCACATTTTTTAATATTTTATGTAAATTTCATATTTATAAAAGTATTTAAATTTTATAATGACATCGATCATTCCATGAAAATTGAACATTAGATCCACACATGGTCTATTCCTACAAGTGAAACATAACAATCATCATGGTTGTAGTAAATTTCTATGAAAATATACTTTATTACTTTTTTATCAACATTATACTCTTGTTTAACATAAAAAAGGGAATAATTGTAATAAGATACTTGGGATAAATCATAGAATTTCACAATTCAAATTTACCATTATCTAATCTCACTACTGCTCATCTAGGCTTTTTAAAAACAAGAAATTTCCTTCATTAGTTCTAATAAAGTACTGATGTTGTAAGATTCATTAAAAGATGAAAACAACTATCATCATAAGAAATAGAGTTGATTAAAAATCCATTCAATAACACTAAAAAATTTTCTAATCAAGTGATACATTTATCGGCTCATTTTTTAGCATAGATAAAAGGATCATTTTTCTGTACTTTTTATATCACTAAAAAATAGAAATATTAACAATGTTATTTCACTAATTTATAAAATAATATTTTATTAGTGTGATGTCTTGTGATGCTACAATAACACATTATCAACTCTATAAATAGTACTAATTAATATCATGCTATGGCATTGTGTTGCTGAAATTTAAAGCAGACTCCAGTAACAAATAAATAATTTAATTTCAAATAATTTTTAATCACAATAAAAAACAAAATAAAATTCTTAAAAACATTTCATTAATTCATATATAAAATTACATAGGTACGTAAATTTTTTAAAAAACATTAACAAATGATTTTTTTGGGAATTGCTCCATCTCTCGGGGGAGCCTGATCATGCTACATGTAGTAAAAAAAACAACCATAGCATGAACAAAAGAGTGCACCCATATAGCAAACATATTTTATTAATAAAATAAATAAATAAATTAATCATAAATGTGAAATAATTAGTTAGTAAAATGTCATTTTTAAACTAAAAACATATTTTTCAATTATTAATGAGCACTCTATTTTATGGTTAATGTGTAGTTTATTCCTTCTTATCACAAATAATTGATGGATCATTATCCAAATGTATCAAGAAAATTCATGTGATTTTATTAGTTTTGAGCACGTGATGAGTGCTTCTAACTAAAATTTCAATTTTAAATAAATACATGAACATTAATTCATACCTTCTCCACTATGTTTCAGATTTATACATAGACGATTCTTACACAATAATAAAGTTTTATGGATTATTTTCCTAAAATATAAAGACAATATGGGGATTTTTTCATTCTATTTCAATAAGGGACACTTTGTTTTATCTAAAATGATACTTTTAAACTAAAAATACACACTTTGAGTCATATCAGCCACACCGTATATCAGATTGACATGTGGATGATTCTTACAGATCACCAATGACATATGATTCATTTTCATAAATTATGAAATCCATATGAGTTTTTTTGATCAATTTTCAGGGAGTGACACACATATTTAACCAAAATATCACTTCTAAATCAAAATCAAACATTTTGAGTCATACTAATCACAACATATATTAGATTGAGGTCTGGATAATTCTTAATCATAAAAAATTACTTAAGGATCATTTTCCTAAAATCTAAAAATCTAATATTTTTCATTTTTGAATATGTCACGTGTATTTTGAATTAAAATGTGAATTTAAAATAAAGACAAAAACTTTGAGTTATATCAGCCACCCCATGTGTCCGATTGACTTGAATTTCATTCCTACGTGGAAAAATTGAATTTGGATCATTTTACTAAAGTTTCATCATAATCCAACAGTATTTTCCTTATTTTTTATAGTGACCCATGTTTTTAACTAAAATGACATTTAGAATATGAAAACATTACTTTAAAATAATATCAGTCACATTCTGATTGAAATTTACATACAACTAATTCCTAGTCATAAAAAATGTTTTCTGGGTATGTTTTCGTAAATATTGAGAAAATTATAGTAATTTTTATCTATTTTTAGGGAGTGGCACTTTTTTAAATAAAATAGATTTTTTTGACAAAATTAGTCACTATCTTTCACACCATTCATGCTGTCTATCTAATTTATTTGTGAATTATTTCTACATGTCAAAAAAATATTTCTAAATCATTATAATAATTTAAAAAACCCATATGAGTAAGTTACTAGGTTTTTAGTGAGTGACAAAAGCTTAAACTGAAATCCCACATTTAAAATACACACATACATTTTGATTCATACCAGTCACACCGTGTATCATATGAGGTTTGTACAATTATTAAATGTCATAAATGGATTATTGATCATTTTGAAAATGTCATCAAATGTAGAATATTTTTTCAAAATTCAGTGATTGTCAAAATATTTTAGAACTAAAATGTCATTTTAAAATAAAAATATGTACTTTGAGTCATACCACATACAATGATTCTCTGATTGATGTGTGTTTCATTCATATATATCAATAAGGATATTTTTATCATTTTCCAAAATTATCAAGATAATTAAAGTGACTTTTCTTGGTTTTCAGTGAGTGACATATGGTTTAAACTAAAATGTCCTTTTTAAACTAAAAATATGTACTTTGATACATATTAGTCATATTTTTTATCAAATTTATAAGTTGCTAATTCATATTTATTAAAATAATTTATGTATCATTACCCTAAAATACCCTGAAAATATAAGTGTTCTTGCTTAGTTTTTAGTGAGTATAAGTTTTTAAGTAAAATGTCATGTTAAACTAAAAACTTGTAATTTGAACCATGCCGATCACATCATGTTATAGATTTATGTGAGATTTAATGATAAATATTAAAAATTACTAATGTATCATTATCCTTCAGTATGAAAATAATTTACATGTGTTTGCTTATTTTTTATTTAGTGACATTGGTTTTTAAATAAAATGTCACTTTTAAACTAAAAATACACTCTTCAAGTCATATTGGCCACACTATGCATCATATTGAGTTCAGGTTAACAACTATATGTCTAAAATGGAATACAGATCATTATATTAAAGTATCGAAATGATTTGAATGTTTATTATCAGTTTTGGGTGTGTTATGTGTCTTTTGAACTAAAATTTCAAAATTTTAATGAAAAAAAAATTGAGTCGTACTAGACACACCACAGGTCTGATTGATGTGTTGTTTAGTTGAACATGTGAAAATGATATGTGGATCATTTTCCTAATGTATCAGGAAAATCTATGTGTTTTTTCTTAATTTTTAGAGAGTGTACCATATGTTTTACAAGAATTTCATTTTTAAAACACACACATTGAGTCATACTAGAAACATAATGTACTAGATAGATGTGTGGAAGATTTTTACTCATCCCAATTGAATTATGGATCATTTTTCTAAATGTTTAAGATAATGGTATTTTTTTCTAAATTCACAATGAGTTATATGTTTTTATTTAAAAAAATGTGTTAAACTAAAAGCACACACTTTGATTTATATGGGTCACTTGGTGTGTTGAATTGATGTGTAACAAATTTTTAAACATCAAAAATTACACATAGATCATTTTATTAGTGTATCAAAATAATTTGAATTCATTTTATTTGTTTTTTATTGATAGGTAGATTTCGTTAACTCAAATGTACTTTTAAACTAAAAACATACACATTAATTTATATCGGTCACACCATGTATTATATAGATATGTTTCCCAAAATAACACATAAAAAATTAATTAAAAATATTTGTCATAAAATATCAATACAATATGAGTGGGTTTTGTTTTTTTTGTAGTATGTTACACCTATTTTGAAATAAAATGTCAATTTTAGACTACAAATACCCACAGAGAGTCTTACCAGCCACACCGACTATAAGATTGATATGGATATGATTCTTACTAGTCAAAAATTCATTTGTTATAATTTTTCTAAAATAGTGTGATTATACATTTTTATTTTCATACATTTGAGTACGTTATATTGATTTTGTACTAAAATTGTTTTTAAATAAAAAAATGTTATTTCATTCCTTACTTCCCCACCCAATGACATATTTATGTTCAACTAATTGTTATAACTAAAAATGGTATATGGATAATTTTAATTAATTTTCTAGACATCCTGAGTTAATTTGATTGGTTTTCAATAATTGATGTTCATTCTGAACTAAAAATGTTACTTTTAAACAAAACACAAACACTGTGATCCATACCAATAACAAAGTGTATCATATTGATATGTAGTTGATTTTAACTATTCAAAAATAATTTATAGATCTATTTTCCAGAAGTATTTTGTAAATTAAAAAACAGTTTATTTGCTTCAAGTATGTGATGATTGTTTTGAATTAAAATGTAGATTTCCAAAAAAAACTTGTACATTCAATTATACCAGGAAAAAATGATAAAGATTGAAATGAGCCTATTTTTTATCTGAAAAAATTACATGATGATTGTTTTCCTAATCTATCATGACAATCTTGGTGTGTTTACACAAGTTTTATTACATGATTTTCTTTTTGATAAAAAATGATACTTTTAAGATAAAAACACATTGTTTGATTCCTACAAGGTGAAATATTTATTGGATTGATGTGTTACTGATTCTGGAACATAAAAATTAATTAATGGAACATTTTTTTAATGTATCAATATAATCCAATATTTTTTTTGTTTTTAGTATGTGAAATGTTTTTTGAATTAAAATTTCAATTTTAAAATCAAAATACACACTTTCAATTGTATCAGTAACAAAAATTATTAGATTGATATACATTTGAATCTTATATATCAAAAATTAATTATTGATCATTATCTTAAATTAGGATGTCAAAAAATTTTTTTTTCTTAATTTAGAGTAAATGATGCTTTTTTTTAATATAAATTGCTAATTTTAATCTGGAAACATTCATGTTGAGTTATATCAGGTGCACCATGTGTAAGAATAATGTGTATTCAGTTTCTACATGTCAAAAAATACTTATTATTTTTCTTGAAATATTAATTCAATATGAATTTTTTCTTTATTTTTATTGATTCAAACATGTAGTAACTGTAATGTCATTTTTAAACTGAAAACATTCACTTTGAGTTATACTAATCACCCTATTTTTTAGATATATGTTCGGTTTATTTTTTCATGTGAGAAATGACATGAATATAATTTTATAAAATAATGAAGTTTTCATTGATATTTTTTCATAGTATCTAATGACTGAAAAAAAAATTGTAACTAAAATATCACCTTCAATCTAAATTCAAGCACTTTGAGTTATACCGAGAACAAGGTGTGTCATATTGATTTGTGGTTGATTATAACATGTAAAAAATTATTTATACACCATTTTACATAATGTATCACGAAAATACCAGTGACATTTCTTTTTATTCAATTATTGACATATGATTTGAACTCAAACATTAGTTTTAAATAAAAAAATGTTCTTTCAATCATATCAGTCACACCATGCATCTAATTGATGTGTGGATAATTCATAAACATCAGAAATTACTTATGAATTATTTACCTAATTTTTCATGAAAATATAATATATTTTTTCCAAGATATTAATGAGTGTTATGTGTTTTGAATGAAAGTGTCCCATTTAGAGAAAAACACACACTATCAATCATACCTGCCATACAGTGTGTCCAATTAATGTGAGTCTAATTCCTAAAATCATTAATAACTCATGTGTTGTTTTACTAATGTATCATTACAATATAAATGTATTTTATTTGTTTTTATTGACAGATTCATGTTTTAGACTAAAATGTTACTTTTAAACTATAAACATGATCTTTGAGTCAGGCATGGAATAATATGTTCTAGATTGACATGAGGATTATTTCTAAACATCACTAATGAATTATGGATAATTTTCATAAATTATTGTGATAATATAATAATTTTTTATAGTTTTTTTAATTAGTGTGAAATTTTTTTTACTAAAATTTCATTTAAAAATCGAAGAAATACATTTTTTGCAATTTTTAAACTGGAATCAAAAACTAATAATCAAAAAAAAAATTATAAAAAATAAAAATATATATATAAAGAGTAGAAATATATGCTAAGTGAATCTCCCTTATTAAATAATTTTCCAAGAATTAGATTTTCTATAAGAAATTTGGGATATTCATAGACACAAAATTGTTGGATAAGAACAAATTCATAAAAAATTCACCTCTTTATGATATCTTTGAAAATTAAATAAAGATGTAGTAGGTAAAAATGATATTAAAATTAAATATGAATATGTAGATAAAATGTTGAGAGGATTAACTAAATAATTACTAGAAAGTCACCACTTCATAAAATTGGTATACATTTTGATTCCTTCCATTCTAACCACAAATTTATAATCCAATATTTTTACACTTTTGTTTACATAGACTATTGAAAGTCTTGTTTTTATTCTAGAAAAATATAAATAAAAAAATATTAATAAATATTTTAGAGGAAATTTTAATTACCATTGCAAATAACTCTTTGGGGATTCTAGTTTGTTAATGGACTGTGATATCTTCCATAAATCATAAAAACATAATAGCTATAATATTTTCTAGTAGATTGTTTTGAAAACATAAGTATCATTGGAAAAATAATTTATTTTTTTATATATGTTATGAGACTAAAATATTATTATATATATTTTAATACTTATCTAATTGTAGAACAAGACAGTCTTCTTGAGCTCATGGACCATCAGTATACAATGATTTTCAAAATATATTAACACCACTCTATCATTACATGGTTCCCATTAAAACAAAATATAAAATTTATAACTAGAAGTTTATTTAAATTTTTTGAATTTGGTGTATTAAAAATTAATAAACACCATCATATATGGTCCATTTTTTTGTAATCTATTAATTGAATAAAATAAATAAATAAATATTCGGAGTATCCAAATCTTTTTCATTGAGTAACCAATGTTCCCTAAAAAATTAAAATGAATAAGTCGTTTCAGAAATGAAAAAATATTTTAAATAGTTATATTGTAGACGTTTACCCCTACATCAATGGTATTATTAAATATTTTTTGTCTGTAAACTTTATTTTAAATTTAGTCTAGTTGGAATTATATTTATAAATATTCTTCTGCTTAAAATTTTTATTTTTTGTATAAAATTTATGCGAGGACACATGATTCAATTTTTTTTATTCATAGTGTTTTCTATTCCCATTATATTGATATATACACTTGAAAATATATAAATAATATTTATATGTAATTGAAAACATATATATTATATTAGACTAATAGATAATGAAAATACACCTCATGTGTACATTTATAATTGAGACTCTCATCCATCTATTCTTAGTAATTTAATATGCATTCTCAAGACCATGATAGTCTATAATGTCCTATTTGTGAATATATTCTTCAAAATAAATGATGGTTTTATTATAATCATTGAATTTTATATTACCATGACCTTATAATATTAATAAATGTGATAGTAATACTGAAGGGTTAAATGTTCTTTTTAAATGTATTTTGAATCAATCGATTGATCCTTTATAATTTTTTTGATTTCTATAATTGTTTCCTCTTATTTTTCTCTGTCTATAATTAAATTATTCATTATGTGAATTTTTTGATTATTTATTAATTTTTTTTTGAAAAAAATACATACATAAGTATAAAATTCCTTATCAATATGTATTTTTACACGATCTATTGACTATGCTATGAAAGTTAATATATCATGTTCATCCATGTGAACATCTAGATCATAAAGAGTAACATATATTTCAATGACCGGCTCATGAGATATGTGAATCCTTACTCTCAAATGATATTTTAGAAATTCGTTTTTTGTAGAATATCTCCTTAGATATTGTACATAGTACCTATCACAACAAGGTGATGGGTGGGTTTTTATAGATATTTATCACAATAAATTTTACCTCCAACAATATTAGTATATGATTGTTATCAATATATTCCTTGTTTACATTTTTCAAAACCAGTTTTTAAAAATTTAATTTTCTCTCATAAGTTAGAACTTCAAGGGGAATTTAAACCATTAAAGTCGGGGGGTGAATCTTTATGTACTGGATGTTGTTTTCTACAGTTTATTACTTTTGATTACTTCCCACATAATTCTCTAATAAAACAGATGTAAAATTATTTTTTTCTTAAAGAAATTTTATTCATGCTTTCATCTATTTAATTTTTAATTTTCATCCCCATTTAAATTATTTTTTTTAATATATGTTGAGGTTACGCTCTATGACCCACACCTCTGATGAAACCATATTGTTATGGCCACTGAAATTAGACATTCATCTATTATATTCTATAAGGGTTCTTATGACTAAACATGATAAAATATATTTTAATATATGTATTCATTATTATGTAATACCGATTTTTAAAATAATAATTTTTTATAATCTCATACTTAGACATGATTCCCATACTAATCGTGTTTTTTGAACTACTGTTATTTTGTCTTTGCTTATACGAGCCTCCTTCCATAGCACATAACAATGGGTGGAAGTGGATAAGTATTTTTATACATCAATTTGTATATTAATGATGGAATGCATTTTTGTTTTTGTTTAGGGACACATAAATTAATTACTATATATTTAAAATAAATAAATTTTTTTTCAAGTTAAGTGTACCACATCCTTACTATAGTATGGTTACATTGGTTTTAAGGCATGATGCTTATTTTCAGAAGTCATTTTTAGTTTCAAAAATTAAAAATTATTATTAAAATCTATTATTACATACATTTCCATGTAATGTTTTACAGATCAACATGTACCTAAAATGATGCCTCCTCAAGATGACCAGTAAACACCTTCCATGTTTCTTGTATATTATTTTTTCATAAAGCTATAGTGGGTGTCAGTTTACATTACCTTCATAATCCTTGAGAAAATTCTTTATAATAATTTTTTAATGGGATTTATGATCCATTCCAAATTTTATTAATAATAATTTCATTTGATAGTCATTTGGTATAAATAAACATTGTAAGGGATAATAAGTATTAAATCGACGATTCATTATTTTATTTTTGAGTAAAAAAGAAAGTATATCCTAATGTTTTTCTAATATCTACATAAATTAGTAAGTTTATTATGGGAAAACAATATTTCATGAATCTACATCTATTGGAATGTGTGTTTGAGTGGTGACCGCAATGTAACTAATGAAAATGGAATTATTGGGGTCAATAAGTTGTCCACGTGCATTCCATCTAACTACAAATTATATTCCACTAATTCCCACCAAAATAATTTTTCATAATACCTTTATGGTACATCAATACTCATTTTTCTCAAACATAGGCTCTTCAACTTATACCATTTCATTGGTATTAATATTTTAAATATATTATTACTTAAAATTTGTTGCATTAGTATATGGAGAATCCAATTGTTCCATTGGATTTGGAGAATCAACATAATGTTCATTAGGATTAGTAAAATTAGTATATGGAGAATCCATTATCTACAGATGTGGTTAAACATTTAACTAAGATTATGTAAATTAAGTAGGGAACACATAATACTATAAGGCAATGTAATTTATAATAAAAAAACATTAAACATTATATTTAATACCTTATTTTTATTAGATAGTGAAGATATTTTACCACTCGGTCATGTTTCCAAATCCCATCATTTTATTATCCTCTGACATAAATAACACATCAATATTGGTACATCTAAGAATATATTATGACTTATTTATTAATGGGTCATTGTAATATCTAAGACTTAATCATTACATATTATAGTGAATTTAACTATAAATAAAATAATTTTTTTTCTAAAGATATTTAGGTTTTATATTTTTAGAGTGTTTAGTAATAAATTATTTATAAAAAAAAATATATTAAAGTGTGAATTCGTCAATTTAAAATGTATTTTTTCAATAAAAAACAAATAAAATAAAAATATGTTTTCTTTTTATAAAACATCATCACAATTTTCATATTGACATAATTATTTTCTCTACTAATCATGTGATAAATATTTAAAAACATGGGATTACCACTAAAATTTCATAAAGATAGGTAATAAAAAATAAGAAAACCATTCATCCAAGAATAGTTATAAAAATTTTCCTTTTCAAAATAAACATTGGGCTCAAAATAAACATTTTCATACCCAAGAAATCACAATATATGGCCAAATATTTTCATAAAAATATTTCATAAGAAATATTGGAGGAAAAATAAAACTCATTAACTAGTAATTAAAATCAAGAAAGTCTCAAAATAATTACTTTACATATTTATAATTTTTACTTTTAAAAAAAATACATTCCATTAAATAAGAGATTATTATCTTGGTTTCGGAAATCAAATGTTTCCCACTAAAACCATATTAATAATGGATAAAATTTTTAGTAACTTAGGGAATAATTTTCATATAACTCATAAAAATGATAAAACCTTCATGGTCACACATATATTAACCTTCATGGTTACACATAAAATAACTATAATAGTTACAACTGGAATAACAATTGTAGTACATTGATATAATCTCATATGGAAAACCAAATCGGTTAACTCCATCACTTTAACCAATGAATGAAAGAGATAAATTTTGATAAAAATCCCTTGGGTTATAATGAAACTACATTTCCACAATAACAATTAATAGAAACCATAATTGAATATGTAAATGTTTAAATTTATTTTTTCTCATTAGAAAAAACTACATCATATTGAAATAACCATTATATTTTAAACCTATTTTTTAAATAACCATGATATAGTGAAAGTGGGTTATTTTGAATAAATTATGAAATATTATAGAGGAATACAAACATTATACAATGTATTTATTGTTAGGAAATGTCCTTACCACTTTATACAGTAAAACAAAACATTATCTTTTTCTTTTTGTAAAGAAATTAAA
Source organism: Viscum album (assembly GCA_963277665.1). Classification (NCBI taxonomy): domain Eukaryota; kingdom Viridiplantae; phylum Streptophyta; class Magnoliopsida; order Santalales; family Viscaceae; genus Viscum; species Viscum album. The sequence goes on from OY728164.1 coordinate 1,184,088,361, forward strand.
AAAATCCATAAAAATATTCATTTTCAAACCCTATGAAAAAAAATTCAAAAGAAACATAAAATAAACTTTATTATTAATTTTTATATGATATAAAATTGATAAAATATTTTTTAAAAAATATTTACATAAAATAAATATAGATTTTTTAGGGAAACATTAAAAGGGTATTTTTAAAAGAAAGTCACTTACAAAAAATATTTATAAGATTATTTCATTAAAAAAATTGTAATGAAATAATATATGGCCAAAAATAATGTTCATACACTATTGAAGTCAAAATAATATTTTTTAGTAAATAACATAGAAGGAAATAGAAATGGAATAGAATGTTTTAGAAAATAAAACTTGAAAAATATTAATAGGGGGTTTTAATGTACAGTGTCACTCATGATGAGTCTAGCTTGTAAAGTATGTTATTTATATTCAGGATAGATAAATTTATTTCAATTATTTACTATATTAAAATCATTTTTCAAATTTAATATTACTTTTACATCACTTTAAACCATGTTATTCACAGTTTCCTAATCAATTAACTTTACATCGGTCATTTTAGAGATATTTATCTCATAAGACAAAAATGACATTTGTAGGATGACTATTGTCCAAGTGTTCATTTTTCCATAATATCCAGAATAAAAATCATGAAATAATTTTTATTTTTAAACACCAATTATAATCTTAAATATAATCATTAAATATTTTTATAAATATTAACTATGTTATAATTAGAAAGAGGTTAATACATCTGTATAGAAGACTAACATTGTCATGTTTCAATGTTCATTATAAAAAGAAGGAAACTATTATTTTTTATTTAGAAAATGATAGAATTATAATAAATATCAGATTAATTATTTAGATAATCTTATATATATCATTTGTGTGATGTGGTGATAATAATCAATCACATCACTTCGTGGAGGTGGTAGTCCACACGTATGCACGAATGACACTACCATATTTCAATAAATGGAATGGTAAGAAGGTAAATGATATATAATAAGAAAAAAATAAAAAACATGGCATTAATTTAATATATAAACATTAAATCCATTATTTTAACCAACCATTATAGGTGGTGATGGAAAGTGAATTATATCAATTAGAAAGGTTTTAGTCCACCCATCACAACAATGATGGATTCCATTTCCTATTTGATAGAGGTTGGAGAATGATATAGGCTATTCAATTAACATAATAATATCTAATTATTTGTAAGAAACTTGTGTTATTATATAATCATATTTATGGATGATTTGAAAGAGTTGGAAGAATAAAAAATAGAATCACTTTGTTAACATTAAATGCTACAATAAAAGGTTGTACGAATAGATCAAAACCATTGGAATAAGCTGTAGAACCATTGGTATAACCAGTTACAATAGTTCTCAAAAAAAATTTCTAGAGTGTTGTTGGAAAAGGCATATACCTTTGTTTCTTATCGAACTATTGGTATAGGGTGATACTAATTTCATTTTAACCAACGATTATAAATCTGCTGGTATAGACCCCCCTGAATTCACAAGACAGAAACAGCCCCACCCTTCCCATAGATCCTGAAATCAATTGAAAAAAAACATGTAATAAAAAATATATAATATCCTAAAAAAACAGAACCTCCAAAAATTGAAAATAGAACATCCAAACAAGTAAAAACAACATTGCAACAAACATATCATCTTTAAAGAGCTAGAAACCAATTCTAAAATAATAATTATATTGAAAATAAATTGATTCATTTAACGAGTGGAAAAAAATACCAAAAAATCAAATATATTCATTAAAACAAATCATCATACATCAATTAAAAGTGATATTAGTAACAAATGTAATTGATCAATCTATCTGTCATCTCTCTCACCATTTCCATGTAATCCTCAGCCTCAGCCTCATCCTCATCCCCATTATCATCATCGGAATCATCATCATCCTATTCTTCTTAATCGTCCCCTCCCACTTCCTCACTATCATCCGCATCATATCTATTTATAGGAACATCATTGTCTATACCACCGCTAGTGTTACAACCTAGTTAACTATATAATGTATTAATTGTTGACATATATGAATCACAAGCTATTACGTCTCTATTAGATGTGATGGAAATAAAACATATATCAGTTTCATAAATTCTTGTTTCCCATTAATTCCATTCTTCCACCTGTATGATCATTTTCATCATTTTATGCCTTATCCTCAGACTCTGATGCTCATACATTTGCTTTTTCTAACTCAGTGCTACCAAAATAGGAACCTGTAGTGAGAGAATAACTTTTCATAAAAATACACTTCCCTGTCTGATAACATACTCCTCCATAGTGATCATCTCTCACAACATGATGTATGTGATCATTCGGCCCAAATCTTCCATCTTTGTTGGAATCTAGGATCCCCAAATCACACTAAAACAAATAAAAATATACTATTATTATTTAAAATACGTATTATAATTTGAAATGAATAAAGTAAAACTTACTATATATTTTTGTTTTGGTTTATTTACCATGCTTCTACATTTTTTCTTTCTTCATGAGGAAAAAAATTTCAAGGAACAAATACATCAATATTAAAAAAACATTCTCCATACTGAAATTGAATGTAGAAAACCATAATTGAAAATAGGTTACTAAAAAAGACTTTCATAAATAAATTAAAATTGATATTATTTCTTAATAAAGATGTAAATAAAAACAATTTGTAGATAAAGCACAACTGAGTATCAATTAATGGGTTATCAATAGATATAACATATATATAGGTTAACTGGTCATCTTAGTAATCAATAATAAGGTGATTGTGTGATCACAATAATTTGTTGATAATAATAATATTTATTATAATAACATAAAAGAATATGCATGAATGGGTTATGAACACTCTAATCATGACTATAACATAAAGGAATTCTATTTTGGTGTTATTTAATAATAATCATTTCATTCCCTTGTGGATCATTTTCATATTTTAAATGTATTAGAAGAGTTGTTTTCATTAAATGATACAATTAAAAATTTTCCCCATCACATGATAACTTAGTGTTCATTGGAAACCATCATAATTGATTTGTATTCACAAACCCAAAAATTAGGACCAAAAGTCAAAGCTCTCATTCGCCTAGATATAGATTCATTAGGAAAACTCAATACCTAAAATATAAATGAATATAAAACTAAATTAAAAATTTACTCTAATAATTTATTATAGTAATATTTCTACCTTTAATTTTAACCAACTAGAAAACTCTTTTCTATGAAAATTCTCTCTCAATATAAATGTCACGATCCGTCCCCCGGGGCCCATGCCGTGAATACCCCAAGCCCACCTTCCATAGGCTAGGGGCTAGAGACTACCACCAAAGGCGTAATTCCCTAAAACTGGGAAGGAATTGCCTATATAACCTATAAATGCTCACAACAGAGTACGAGTTGGAAGAAAAACACTAAGTAAAATGGTATACATAGAGTGCTAAAATGTAAAGGGGCCAGAATACAAACCCAACATGAAAGTACAAGTACAACTGAAAAACAAGTACAACTGAAGAAAGGTAAACAACAGTTGGATCGTCCACCAGGAAGTCCTACCTGAATGGTATGTACAGATAGCCTCCACAACACTCCACATCTATCTGTCTCCTCCGTGTATCGTTAGGCCGCATGGTACACCTCTGGGTACCGTCCAGTCCTAGTACACTTAGCCTCAGCTAGCATTGTCCGTCATCGGCATCCAACACAACTAGGTAAGGGCATAGCCCGTGCAGGGGTGAGTATAATGATACTCAATAGGTACCCCGAGACCCTAAAGGGCTCAAAAAATCCAACGTGGATAAACCCCAAAGTATGAATTCAACAGATAAATCCACTTAGGTGAATCCCCATACATATACCTAAGTTATCAAGTAAACCATCTCAATCATGAGGTAAACACCAAAGTTACTAACTTAGCTCAACCCAGATTTTTGTTATCGAAATCTCAACTGCTGAATAACTCCTGCTCAATCGAGTACAGTGGGCCTGCCATGACACCAAGTCACTTCCCAATAACCTTGGAATGCTGTTGTACTCCTCCTGTCGAGTACCGTGGGTCTGTTGTGTCACCAAGGCACTCCCCGCCAAGGGTCTTCCATGTCACAAAGGAGATCCCCCTCGTTGCCTATTGAGGTACTCCTCCTGTCGAGTATCGTGGGTCTGCCTCGACACCAAGGCACTCCTCACTGCGGTTCTACTGCGACACCATAGTGCTCCTCATTGGGCAAGTAGAGTCACTCCGAGTCAAAATGGTCAGCAGTCATCAGGTCTCAGCCAGCTACTAGGTCTCTGCACTCAACTCACATGTCACCAGAAGAATCCTCTCCACGAGCTACTAATCGATACTCTAATTGTCAGGAAGTACCACAAAGAAGTATCTCAATGGTTTTCCACATCACATGGGTCTCAATGCTGTAGACAGCGTGCCAATCGGACGCCCGATCTGTGAGTTATTAGCCATTTTGTCCCGGGGTCCAGTTGGATTCGTGTACAATCTAACCTAACTGTATCTCAGATATACCCAAACTCTAGTGGGGAATACAAAAAAAGACTATCACACTCCAATAATATCAGTGCCACTGACGGTTCGTTAAACGGACATCTGGTGCTAAAGATGTGGTTGAAAGAAAGTAGAGGGTCGGTAGTGGGCCTGAGTCCGGTCCGACCCAGTCAGGTTTGACCCGGTCAGACATGTTGGGTCTGGCCCAGCCCATTGGGCGGGCTAGCCTGTTAGGTTTGGCCCGACTCGCTGGGCCCATCACAGCTGGCCGCGTGGCGGTTCGGCCCGGGCTCGGGGCCGGTTCCGCCCGGAGCGTTGCAAGGGCGCAGCTCGGCCTGGAGGACGTGGTTGGGCCGGTTTGGCCAGGGTGATGCGAGGGGGTCTGTGGGCGGCACATGGCACATGGGGCGCGTAGGGAGTACATGAATGTGCGGTTCGACCAGGTGCACGGGAGGCGGCCGGGCAGGCTGAGAGGTAGCCAGGTTGGCCGGCAGGCAGGCCGGGGGGCTGCCGGGCAGGGTGTGCCAGGCCGATAGGCAGCCGGGCATAGCTTTGGGCGGGCCGACAAGAGGCCAGGAGGCAGTCGGGCAGGCCGGCGGTGTGCGGATCAGGCCGGCACGAGCCAACGGGGTTCGGTCGGGGTGCATGGGAAGCCAGTGGTGGCCATGATCCGGGAGGCATGGGCCGATAGCGGTGTGGCCGTGGTGGCTTGGCCAGTTCGGCCAGTGGACAGTGTGGCCAGGACAGCACGACCAGAGGGCCGCATTTCATCCCGGAGCATCGGGGCACCGGAGCGCTGTGGCGGCAGTTCAGTTTGCGGAGGTCACGGGTAGCACGACCTTTTTTGTTGCCGCCTTCGTTGTTCCGTCACCTCATCGCAATACCGAAGATTATCACAAACAAGAACGAGAGAGGGGTCGATCCATGTTGGTTTGGCCCGCACCCTACGCATTTTGGGTAGTAACAATCGGTTCATCAATATAGAAGCACGTTGAACAAAAACTCACCCACAACAATTCTTTTCCAACCAAAGAAGAATATTCAAGGAAAGCATCAACATGTAATAAACCCCTGCCTTTGATCGTTGTTTGATGATGAAGTCACGGATAGTAGATGAGGAAGATCGTCATTCGTTGCATCTGTCGTACACTTCCAATCCCAAGTTGGGTCAGCTGTGGAAGACACTCCACGCTGGTAAGTGTTCGGGGAAGAAGTTCTAAGAGGATTGTTGCCGGCATTCTTCGTTGGAATAACGCATTATTCATTCTTTGTTCTTCGTTCTTCATTGGAGAATTCTAATCCTCCCAAGGTATCCTCTCCCCAATATTCTACCAAACGAGAAATTCCAACCAAATTAATAATATATTGAGTTATCTATTATTTCGTTGGCATAGAATTCAAAATGGTGAATTAATTAAATTGGATCCCCCTTAATTAATTCATTAGTGTTGGCACAAATTAATTTAATAATGAGGATTGGCACAATTTAATTAGGGGAGTTGCACCAATAAAAGAGGGTGAGTGTTGAGAGACTACCCCTCATTAATGAAGGGAGTTGATAGGTTTTCCTCTCCCACCATTAACAGGGGAGTTTAGTCCTGTGTGGTCCCCACATCATAACCTCTCATGGGAGGTTAGGTTCGGGTGGGCCCCCCCACCATAACCTCTCATTGGAGGTAAAGGTGTGGTGGTCCCACCTCCAACTTCCAACCTCCATAAGGAGGTTATAGATCTAGTGGAACCCAACTCCAAACACCCACATGGATGCCCTAATGAAAATAAAGTGAAGCTCACTTTATTTTATTATTCTCCACAAAAAACCCAAAAACTAACTTATCTTATCGACTCATTGTCGTCAAATTGAATATCTCTTTAAGAGAATACCAGCAATGCGAGTTCAAGGTGCCGTCGGATTTTAATTTTGAGCACTGGTTTAAAAGTTATAAAAAAACCCGCTCGTACGTTTACTGAATGTACCCGAAAAAAACTTCAAAAAATGATTTCGGGTACACCGAGCCTCGGAATCATGCGCCATCAATTTTAATAGACTCATAAAATTTCCATGTATTTAAGAACAAAATTTCCATGGAATTTTCGTGTATTTACATTCTCCCCACCCATGGGCTTTACATCCCCGTAAGCTACAACTCGAATGAAGGGAACAAGTGGGGGTACTGAGCACGCACCTGAGCCTCCCGCTCCCATGTTCTATCCTGGAGGATCCCGTACTGCCAGTGAATGCACACCATAGGTATTGACCATCCACGAAGGACCTACTCCTGCCGATCCTCAATCTCCACTAGAACCTCTGTAAAAGTCTCCCCATCATCGACATCCAGCTCTCCATGGTAGATGATGTGAGAAGGTTTGTACAAGTATCTCCTCAGCTGGGATACGTGGAAGACATCGTGCACCCGGTGCAACTAAGGTGGAAGAGCTAAGTGGTATGCCACCTCACCAACCCTGCTGAGGTACTGTAATGGTCCGATTAATCTATGAGATAACTTTCCGCCTCAGCCAAATCTACGTAAACCTCATCGAGGTGAGACCCATAGAAAGACGTGTTCACCATCCTCAAACTCTAAAGGTCTCCATCTCATGTCATCATATGACTTCTACCAGCTCTGTGCAGTCTTCATCTGCTCCTGTATGATCTGCACCTTCTCTGTAGTGGCACATAACATCTCTAGTCTCACTAGTGCTGACTCCCCAGGGTATGTCCAACACAGGGGTGATCTGCAAGGTTGCCCGTATAAAGCCTCAAAAGGTGCCATCCCTATGGTGGAGTGGTGGCTGTTGTTGTATGAAAACTCCAACAATGGTATGTGGTCCTCCTAGCTATGACTGAAGTTGAGGACATAGGCATGCAGCATGTCCTCGAGGGTTTGAAAGGTCCGCTAAGTCTGACCATCCGTCTGAGGATGGAAGGAGGTGCTCAGACGAATCAGCGTCCTGAAAGCCTCCTGAAACCCCTTCCATAGATGGGAAGTAAACCGTGTGTCAAAATCGGAGACAATGGAAAAAGTTACTCCATGTAGCCACACAATCTCTTATACGTAGAGGCATCCCAAGGTCACTACTGAACCCTACTCTCTGATCGGTAGGAATTGGGATGACTTGGTGAGTCGGTCAACAATCACCCAAATCGAGTCATGAACCCTAGATGTACAGGGAAGACGCATCACAAAGTCCAGGGATATCCCATACCACTTCCACTCTGGGACCTCTAAAGGCTAAACCAAGCCTGGTGGTACCTGATGCTCCACCTTCACTTGCTAACAAGTGAGGCACCGAGAGACAAACTCTACTACTTCCTTCTTTATACCTGGACACCAGTGCTGTCGTCGAAGGTTCTGGAACATATTCGACAGTCATGGATGTACCGCTAAAGTGGATGTGTGTAACTCTCTCAACACTTCCTCTTGAAGTGACACTAGAACCATAGTACATCCTCTAAAGAGGATTTCGTGCTCCCCACCTTCAGAAAATCCATCAGGTGGATGCCCTATGGATATCTGAGCACATCGTGTCTCGCAGTCCACATCCCCATGTTGTGCCTCCCTGACTCGCTGAAGAAGTGGGGGAGTGACTGTAAGGGACTTAAGGAAAGATACGCTATCTCTATCCATAAAGGATATCTATAAAGCGGCCAGCTGCTCTGTCGCCTCACCTAGCAGTTGTATACATGATATCCTACAGAGTGCATCTGCTAAAACGTTCCCCATTCCAGGAGTATAGACTATCTCAAAGTCATAGTCCTAGAGGAACTCAACCCATCACCATTGTCTCAGGTTCAACACCTTCTGGGAGAAGATATACCTAATACTCTTGTGATCAGAGTACACGGTAAAACATTCTCCCATCAGATAGTGTCGCACATCTTTAAGGTGAAGACCACTACTGCTAACTCTAGGTCATGGGTAGAAAAGTTCTACTCGTGCTGTCTCAACTACAGAGAACCATACGTGATCATGGATCGCTCTTGCATTAGAAAATACCTGAATCTGGTCCCTGATGCGTCACAGTAGACTACGTACCCTACGCCTTCCTCTGGAAGCCTCAAGATGGGGACACTAGTCAGCCTCTTCCTCAACTACTAAAAGATTTGTTGGCATCTTTACAACCACACGAAGTGTTTCCCCTTCTTCCTCAAGGTTGATAGTGGTTCTACAACTCTGGAGAAGTTTGGAACAACCTCTACTAGTAACCAGACAAACCCAAGAAACTTCGTACCTCCATCACACTCCTAGGTGGCTCCCAAAAAAGTACTACCTCAATCTTTGCTGGATCCACTACAACTCCAGCCTCTGAGATGACGTGTCCCAAAAAGTGATCCTCTCATATCCGAAACTAGCACTTTGAGAGCTTACCATAAAATGTGGTGCTCTCAAAGTGTGTCCAATACTACCTATAAATGTTAGGCATGCTCCTCCTCAGTAGCCGAGTAGATCAAAATGTCGTTGATGAAGACTACGATAAAGAGGTCAAAGTATGGCTGGAAGATCTTATTCATGAGTCCCATGAACACTACTAGATCATTGGTTATGCCTAATGGGACAAACAAGAACTCGTAGTAGCCATACCAACATCTGAAGGACATATTCTGCACAACCTCATCTCGATCTCTGAGCAGGTGATAGCCTGTTCTGAGGTTTATCTTCGAGAACCACCGTGCTCCCTTCAGCTAATCAAAGAGGTCGTCAATCCGCGGGAGTGGATACTTGTTCTTCACAGTCCCTAGTTTTAGGCAATGGTAGTCAACACAAAGCCTCAATCTCTCATCTGCCTTCTTGGCGAACAGAATCGGGACTGCCCTGGGAGAAACACTGGGCCAGATGAATCCCTTCTTCTGAAAGTCCTCAAGCTGTACTCACAGCTCAAGAAGCTCTGTGGGAGCCATCCAATATGATGGGGTAGATATTGGTACCATCATGGGGTACATGTCAAGGTAGAAGTCCATCTCTATATGAGGAGGTAGTTCGGGAACATCATCCGGGAAAACATCCACGTACTGGTCCACCACTATAGGACATATCAGAATCTTCAAATCAACTGCTCTGAGGGTAAGGTAGGCCAACTGATGAGTGATCGGTTGCACCCTCCTCCGAGTAAGTCTGTCCTGTAATGCAAAGGCTCCCTTCTCATCGGTGAGGGTAAACCTATTCCCATAAATGTAGACACACTATACTTTGTGCCTAATACAGTCGATCTGAGCATGGACTATAGATTACCAGTCCATACCCAAGATGACATTGTAAGGGCTCGACGCCGCTACTAGAAGATCCCAGTCAAATCTCTCACCTCCTAGAGTAATCTCACACTGCTGGAACTAGTTTTTAATCATTGAGTATACTCTTATAAGAGTATGTAGCCATAAGGATCGAGTAAATGGTTCTGTTAGAATCTATGAGCTCCAAAAGAGGGTAGTGGAAATGAAAGAGTGACTGGCACCTGTGTTTATAAGTACTAAAACAATGGTGGAGTAGACAGAGATCGTACCTTGTATCATCTTCGAAGCGCTGTGATCGTAGGCCTCAAATGCTTGGATCTGAGGTCTCCCATATCCACCTACTCCCTATGGTCAGGGTGGACCTTCTGGTGGTGGTGGCAGTAACACCTCAAAACATCACCCATGGCCAGCTGCACGGCTAGCTCCTCTGCCACGTCTGCCTGCTCCCTGCGGACCACCTCAATCGAATCTCTGTCTCTTCCTAGGCAGTCTTTCGACCATGTTTTGATCATCTAAATGGTGGGTCAGATAGTCACGAGCCATGTGACCCTACCCACCACATGAGAAACACTACATTCTCCTGTAATGTATATCTCTGCTCTGGGTACCCCTCAAAATTGATCCTGAGTCTTGCGGTTGTCCACCTATAGGTTTGGTCCTCTTTTACCTCTACGACATCTATCTACTGCCAGCTATAGTAGACACCATTGCATGTCAGCTAGTGGTGGGTCTTGCTGCTGGAGAATGCCCAGCAAAAAAACTCTCCACTAATAGGGCTCGCTTCAACACCTCCGCCTGCGTCGGGATGCTGAGGGAGATCATCAAAGCCCTGATCTCTCACCTGAGCCCCTACTCGAAGGTTTGGGACCTGAAGAATGGGTCATGAACCATATCTATATAGTATTGTGATAGGTCAGTGAACCTCGTTGAGTACTGTTCCACCGTCATGCTGCCCTACTGCAGGTGAAGTAGCTCATGTATCCGTACCACACGTAGGTTGTCTGGGACAAACTCCGCCCGAAATAGGCTCCCGATCTCTACCCATAATAGTTTCATCTCATCATGGACCTAGAGCATCAAGCTTCACCATCTTCCCACTGCTTCCTGTAGAAGGATGGAAGAAAGAATCACCATGAAGTCGGCTGGTGTCCCTACCAGTCTGAAGACTCCCACCACAACCTCCAGCCAATCCTCAGCTGCCTGCAGGCCCGTCTCTCCCCTGAAACTGGGAGCCCTCTGGCACTGGAACTTGTGCAATGCGCTCAAGCAGCGTGCATCATCTGCTGCTGGGGTTTGTGGCATTGGTGGCCCAACAGGGAGTGGTACCATTGGTGCCTCTGCTGGAAAAGGGCCATGCAACGAGGCCTCGTCGCTCAGTGGGCTATCCGTGCGTACAACTCTCAGAACCCTCAATAGTCATGCGCGAAGAGGCATCCTTAATGAAATAGATGAGACCTGGTCAAAATATTATACATGGTCAGCTGACCTGGTTGAGATGAATTAAAGAAAACTTTTGAAAACACACATGAAATCATTGTTTTCATGCACTGAGTCAGAATTCAGAAGTCAGGGTCCTGGTGTATGGATACGTCGGCCACCGCACCAAAACTGGACCCCCTAAACTGAAAACTACACTCAGTACCCCAAGTTATGCAGTAGAACTGACTCCTATGATACCAATTTGTCATGACCCGTCCCGTGGGGCCCGTGTCATGACTACCCCAAGCCCACCTTCCATAGTCTAGGGGCTGACGACTATCACCAAAGGCGTAATTCCATAAAATTGGGATGGCATTGCCTTTATAACCTGTAAATGCTCACAATAGAGTATGATATGGAAGAAAAAAACCAAGTAAAACTCTATAAATAGAGTGTTGAAACGTAAAGGGAGTATTATACATGCCCAACAGGAATGTACAAGTACAACTGAAAAACAAGTACAACTGAAGAAAGGTAAAAAACTGCTGAATCGTCCACTGGGAAGTCCTACCTGAAGGGTAGGTACAGATAGCCTTCACAGCACTCCACGTCTGTCTGTCTCCTCCATGTACCGTCATGCCGCATGATCCACCTCCGGGTACCGTCCAGTCCTGGTATACTCAGCCTCGGTCAGCGCTGCCTGTCGTCTGCATCCAACAGAACGAGGTGCGGGCACATCCTGTGCAGGGGTGAGAATAATGATATCCAGTAGGGACCCAGAGGCCCTCAAGGTCTCACAAAATCCAACAAGGATAAACCACAAAGTATTAATGCAACAAATAACTCTACTTAGGTATATGCCCATACATATACCTAAGTTATCAAGTAATCAATCTCAATCATGAGGTAAACACAAAAGTTACTAACTTAGATCAACCATGATTTTTGTTATCAAAACCTCAGCTGCTGGAGGACACCTGCTCAATTGAGTACAGTGCGCCTGCCTTGACACCAAGGCACTTCCCACTAACCTTGGACTACTGAGGTACTCCTCCTATCGAGTACCGTGGGTCTGCTGCGTCACCAAGGGGATCCCCCTCGTAGCCTGCTGAGGTAATCCTTTAGTTGAGTACCATGGGTCTTCCACGACACTAAGATACTCCCCACTGTGGGTCTTCCGCAACACCACGGCGCTCCTCGCTGGGCTAGTAGAGTCACTCCGAGTCAAAACAGTCAGCATTCATCAGGTCTCAGCCGGCTACTAGGTATCCACACTCTAAACACTCGTCACCAGAAGGATCCTCTCCACGAGCTACTGGTCGATAATCCAAATATCATGAGGTACCATGATGAAGCATCTCAAAGGTCTGCCACGTCATAGGGGTCTCAACGCAATAGACGACGCGTCAATCGGACGCCCGGTCCGTGATTTATTAGTCTTTTAGTCCCGGGGACCCGGTTGGATTTGTGCAAGATCCAACCTGAACGCATCTCAACTAAACTCCGTACTCCAGTGAGTTATACACAAAAGGACCGTCACGCTCCAAGAATACCAGCGCCACTGACGGTTTGTCAAACAGACATCCGGTGTCAAAGATATAGCCAAGAGAAAGTAAAGGGACAGTAGTGGGCCCAGGTCCGGTCTGACCTGGTCGGACCGACCCGACCTGACCCAGTCCGGGATGACTCGATATGGGTCGACCTAGTCTGACCTGTTGGGTCTATCCTGGACCATTGGGTGTGCAAGCCTATTAGGTTCTCCCCGGCCTGCTGGGCCCAGCCCAGCCGGCTGCATGGAGGTTCGACTCGAGCACGAGGCTGGTTTGTCCCGGAGCATTGTGAGGGCACAGATCGGCCCAGAGGGCACAAACAGGGTGCCACAAGGGGGGCCACGGGTGGCACAGGGTGTGCGAGGCGCGTTGGGGGTGCGGGCCGGCATGGTTCTTCCGGGCGCACGGGAGGCAGCCAGACAGGCCGGGCAGGCCAGCAGGCGGCCGGGCAGGCCGACAGGCGGGCCGCTGGGCCACAAGGCAGTGTGTGGCCAGGCCGGTATGTGGCCAGGCTGGCGGGCGGCCAAGGAGGGCACTAGGCGGGCCGGCGGACGGTCGGGAGGCCGGCGCGGCGCGACGTGGGCCGATGCGGGCTGACGGGGTTCACCCGGGGCGCACTGGAGGCCGGTGGCGGTCGGAAGCCGGGTGGCATGGGTCAGAAGGGGTGTGGTCAGGGTGGCGCGGCCGGTTCGGCCGGCGAACTACGTGGCCAGGGCATCACGACTGGAGGGCCGTGGTTCGGGCTGGAGCACTGGAACGCCGCAGGGGCAGCGCGGTTTGCGGAAGCCGCAGGTAGCACAGCCTTTGTCGTCTCCGCCTTCGTTGTTCCGTCGCGTCATCGCAATGCCGAAGATTATCCCAAACAAGAACAACATAGGGATACAGCCATGTTGGTTTGGCCCGCATCTTCCGCATTTAGGGTAGTAACAATCGGTTCATCAAGATAGAAGTACGATGAAAAATAGATCACCCACAACAATTATTTTCCAACTTAAGAAGAAGATTCAAGGAAAGAATCAACATATAATAAACCCCCTACCTTTGATCATTGTTAGACGATGATGTCATGGAAATTAGATGAATAAGATCATCGTTTATCGCATCGGCCGCACACTTCCAATCCCAAGTTGCGTTGGCTGTGGAAGACACTCCACATCAGTAGGTGTCCGGGTAAGATGTTCGAAAAGGATTGTTTCCAGCATTCTTCATTGGAAGAACACGTTCTTCGTTATTAGTTCTTTATTCTTCGTTGGAGAATTATAATACTCCCAATCTCTCTTCTCGCCAATATTCTAGAAAATAAGCAATGCCAACCAAAATAATAATAGATTGAGTTATTTATTATTTCGTTGGCACAGAATTCAAAATGGTGAATTAATTAACTTGGCTCCCCCCTTAATTAATTCATGAGTGTTGGCACAAAATAATTTAATGAGGAGGATTGACATAATTTAGTTAAGGAAGTTGGAACTAATAAAGGAGGGTGAGTATGGGGAGACTCTCCCTCATTAATGATGGGAGTTGAGAGGTTTTCCTCTCCCGCCATTAATAGGGGAGTTTAGTCCTGTGTGGTCCCCATATCATAACATCTCGTGGGAGATTAAGTTCGGGTGGGCCCCATCACCATAACCTCTCTTGGGAGGTTAAGTTGTGGTGGTCCCACCTCCAACTTCCATCCTCCACAAGGAGGTTATAAATCCCATGGAACCCACCTCCAAACACCCACATGGCGGCTCTAATAAAAATAAAGTGAAGCTCACTTTATTTTATTATTCTCCATGAAAACCCAAAAAATATCTTATCTTCTCGACTCACTACCGTCGAAGTGAAATCCTCCTTAAGCGAATACCGGCACTATGAGTTCAACGGTGCCCTTGGATTTCAATTCTGAGAACCATTTCAAAAGTTATAAACAAACATGCTCATACGTTTACTGAACATACCCAAACAAAAATTCAGAAAATGATTCCCGACAAACGGGACCTCGGAATCATGTGCTGTCAATTTTTGTTGACTCATAAAATTCCCATGTATTTAATAAAGAAAATTCCATGTAATTTTCGGGTCTTTACTTTAAAATATAATGAAGTTATTTTTCTATTTATCATTTGATTATGTTCCCTACAAAGAAACCTAGAAATAGTTTAATAGAAATGTCAAATTATATGATTGGACATAATATATACATTTTTAATTTACATACTTGATTTAGTCATTGAACAATTCATAGTTAAAAAAACTATGTGAAATTACATATACCACTATTTAAGGCTTAAAGTAGTCAATGTATATGATCCATGAATTCCCCCTATTTGGGGAATTGATGGAAAACTAGGTTCATTTTTATCATATTTCATTTCTTCTATTCCCATCAGAATGTTCCAATGTGAATTAAAATTATGAAATTACATTTCAAAAAAATCCATATATTACTGAGTTTTGTAACCTTTCAGGATATAAACATCATGATCATTTCTGTTTCAGGCATAATATATTAATGTGACCAAGTTTCTTTCAATTTTATACATCCAATAAAAATAAATAGATCCTTTGAGAAGTATTATAGTTGTAATATGGATAGTTATATGCATCATGCATGTGAAAATGATAGTGGAAATATTTTTTATAACTCACAAAAAAATTATGGTTCCTCTTCTAACATTTTTTACAAGAATTACTTTGAAAACTTCTTAAAGAAATGATCTCAAAATAAATTATACTAATAAATAACGGACACCCTTATATTATTTAATAGAAGATGATGGATTCATATTGTAATTGACTCATTATGAATGATTTTATAACCATGTGTCTTCTAATATTTTTTCTTCAACTCTCTTATGTTGACTAATTTTGATATTTTTTTGAATAAACATGAGGAACATTAATAGTACCTAATACTTCTAAAATTTGTTTTTTATATATGTTTCATCACATAAGATTCACACACAAAAATACATTTATTTTCACTGATTCACAAAGGATGTGATTTGGGTATGATTCTGTAATCCACCAATTCATGTCAAGACTTTAAATCATTTTTTTATTTACCTTGACATTTAGAATAATTGAAAGCAACAATTGAAATATATTATTTTCAAGGTGAATTACATCTATGAAATTTTGTAACAAATTAGAAGAAGAATAAGTAAAATCAATGAGGATACTTATATTATTCCAATTGTAACGAGTTTCAGTGGAAATTTTCTCCATTTTCTAGATTTCATCAGACCCTCCTGGAATGAAAAATAAAAATCATGAAATTCTTTAAGCACATTAGTTCAAAAAATATGCTGAGGTGGCCTATTGGTCTCCAGGGTATTTTCAAATCATTGATAATTATTCTATATGTATATTCCATTATCATGAATCATCAATGCCCTATAACAATGAAACTATAGAAATATTTTAGTCTCCAAGGTCATATATTCTTCATAGAAACAAGATATAACATTTTTCCCTATGTTCTCCATCCATACATCAGAGGATAAGATGTAAAATCATTGATCATCCACATAAGTGTACAAAACATATGAAATATGTCTTTAAAAATGATTTTTTTGTGAATGCAACCATATTTCAATGATTTTTTAACTCTTTTATTAAAGGTTTAATGTATACATATTTATCATTTATAGGACCAGAAGGTCCAGATCTAGGAATATTCATGAATGTGAGAGGTTTATTCATACACATCCATGGAGGAAGGTTGTAAATGTGTATGAAAATTGGACATGTGTTGTATTAAGTATTAATATGACCAATTTTTTTAAAACCATCACATGAAAGATGAAAACTCAGATTAGACACATCATATGTCAAATCTGGATATCAATCATTAAATGCCTTCCATGAAAATCCATATATAGGGTGAACCATATCATCATTATTCTTCTATCTATCTATATCATGACATCACATTTTTATTGATACTTCATCATACATGAAAATAATATGGATTTTATAGATCAATGGAAAATTTCACATTATTTTTGGTAGAACAAGGGATGGTATTCCATCTACTTTTTTCTTCCATTAGGATGTGACAAATTTTATACAATCATCCCATTTAGTAGTTTCCTCATAGAAAAAGATACTTTTTTTGGTAAAACATGATATTTTTTCTAATCCATATCCCTCAAATAACTTCCATTCCATATAATGGATTTTTGTAATATCTGCATCATTTGAAAGAATGTATATCAAAATGATAAGAATGTTATCTATGAAAGTATTGGAATTCCCATACATTATTTTCTCATGAAATAGCTGGATTAAAAATTATATCTTCTTTATTTAGCCACATTTTCAATATACTAATGTTTTTTAAGAATCATTAAATATTTTCAGCCATTAAAAATCATTATTTCTGTTACATGCATCATGTTTTCCCATGTCAAATTATTCTTGGATAGACCCCATTACTTCTCATAATGATGAAGAAATAGATACAATTGATATAATAAATTTTTTAATCCAATCCTCTCATTTAGATCATACACATTTTGAGATATCTTTTTCTCACCATTTTTATACCACACACAGTAATTCTTTTGAAAACCATATTTGGTTATATTCAATATTACTTCTTAATGACTGAACTATGGCCTTCCAACACAATTATAACATGAGAAGTGTACATGACCACTATATGAATGATTGTTAGTTGAAAATTCTAAAAATATCTCTGACTTTTTTTGAATGTCACAAGAGATACGATCAGTTTCATACATCAAACTCTTATCAAGTATATAATAAAATTAAATGTTAGTTTATCAAATAAATGAAATAATAATGAATTAAAATTGATAATATATTTAGGGAAGTAAGATTTTTTCTCTTTATGTGAAACAATAAGTGACACACTTATCTATATGAGAATCTTAATATAAAAGACAAAAAAACTATATCTATAAAAAAGACAATAAATATAAAATCAAGATAATGAAATCCATTATATCAATGGGTAATAATGTGAAAAATTCATCTAAGGTCAAGGCATTAATTTTAAAAATGTTTCGAATGGAATATAAATACCTTGGGGTGTTATTTAAATGAGATGTAATTTATTGAATAAATTTATGAGGCGTAATGGACCTTCATATAGGCGTCATATTGGATCTCCCCTTAAATTTGGTTTGGTTTAGGTTCATTTTATTTAGTTTAGTTTTTTTGGTTAATTCGATATGATTAGGTTTATTTAAATTTGTTTTTTTTCTGGTTAGTTTAGTTATGTTTTTATTTAGTTTTTCTAGTTTCATCTAGATGGGGGTTTGTATCTTTAGTTCAAGTGTAAATGGTTTTTTACAATATCTTTTGTTTCTATTTGGAATAGATTGATTCAAATATGGTTATTTTGGTCCAAATAGATTCTTTTTTTTGACTTTGGTTAAAATAAATTCTATTTCGTTAGGTTTGGTGTTATTGGATATGGTTTGGTTAGACATGGCACAACATGGTTTAATTAAATATGGCCAGTTCTATTTGATTATGATTAGTGAAAATTTGGTGGATATTTATACTGGAAGTATACTTTAGGGTTGAGGAATCATTTGTATTGAGTGTAATAAAAGCCTAAAGGTTTGGAGGAGATAACCCAAGAGAATAATTTATTCACATCAATTACATTTACCTTTGAGTTTGGTTAGCATTCAAGAAACTGACTCAACTATATATTTGGAAAATAGGCTCACTAGAATCAATATTTTCATTCAATCATCCATAATCACATACATATAGTTGAGATAATAAATTCAATCAATACCATATTTACATGATATCAGGTTATGTCATATATCATGTCAACTCTATACAATTGACATGGTGATACAATTATATAATATCCTCTCACATCATATTTGGAAAGGGATATTGATAATCATGTTAAATAATGATCACAAAAGTTTTCAACATTGATTATCACGCCATTATAGTTGTTATGTAAGAATAGATTTTTGGATACAGAGGATTTATTTCACCTACATAATTTGGTCACACTATATTGAATTATAAAAACTACTAAAAAATAATATATTAATATAATTTTATATATAGGATTATATATATATGGATCACATTATATTAGTATATCATTTACCATAACCTATTCAATATAAGTGTAATCTGTAGTTCTTGATGATTTAATACACAATGGAGGAATAGAAAATGAAATGACTATTCTTGCATAATAGTATATAAAGTAATTGTCAGAGTGAAACTCACTTCAACCATATATTTTTAATAATAAAATAAATGTATATTAGACTAATTTAATGAGTATCACAGCACAAAGATTTATATTTTAGTATGAAGACTATTTTTTTCTATAGTGATGATTCCTGGATAAATTTTTGTTGTATTGTATTGTGAAGGTGGGTTGGAAAACTCCACATTATTAGTGGCACACAACAGCTATGTGATACATTGATACAATTAAAAGATGGTCACATTGTAAAATTATAGTTATGTTGTGAAGGTCACAACATTGTAAGAATTTATTGAAAACTTGGAGGAATATAAAATATAATTTCACAACGAAGCTAAATAAGTAAACTATAACATGTTCATATTTTAAGAATATATTAGAATAATACACCTTGATCATTAATGAATGGTAGTTTAATATGCATCCATATTTTATTGATCCAGATTTAAACTATGTAGAACACCCTAAATAAGGACATCACACCTAAATTTTGGTGATGTCAATAATGATCATTCCATAATGATACATATATTTTACGACATAACTATTTTTAAAATAACATGAAATTAGGATTACATTCAAAAGGGATAATATTTTACACAATATCTAGGGAATTGAATCAAATTGGAGTGGTATTATTTAACTTTTTCAACTGAGTGGGAATCATGGAATTATATATTTTGATTCATGAAAATAATATTGATTCCAACTAATGGATTAATTATAAGAGAGTCGGAGAATGTTTTTTAAAATGCACACAATAGTTCTAGAAATAGAGAGAGTATAACAAATTTTAAAATTTAATTTTTCCAGAGACCATGACATTCACTACTATAATAAATTTTGAGAGAAAAATAATAAAGGTTACACAAGAAGGAAAATAATTCACTATTACATACTATACATTATAGGAAAGAATAAGAATAAGAGAATTATAATTGGAAATAATGTTTACAGAATGAGAATGATAAACCATGTTTTCTAAATATAAGTATTAGAATAAAGTCTTCCATTACAATAACTATGTGATTAATTAATTTAATTAAATGTGTCAAAATTATAAGTTTAGAATGGAATTATCTATATCTGGAAAATATATTATTTCTATGGAGTTCACATGGAAGATAAAAATCAAACCATACATCCAGAGGTCATTATAGAAATGAATTATCATTATATTTGGTTTATTTCATAAGCACTGATAGCGTGATGGGATATTGAGGTTTATGTTTGGGATACAATAGATTACATAATTTGGATTAATATTTATGATGATGAGAGGCTATTGGATTATAAAAAATATCATCATGGTTGGACTAAGATTAAAATATAAATTTCACTCTAATTAAGTATAAAATTATCCATTAAATATTACCAAAAAGAAAATAATGAAAAAAATGAAATTACATAATAAAATTACAAAATTTAATGTCAATGAGTACCCAACATGTAAAAAATTGTTTTTAACTTATCACACACATGACCAATCTCTACTCAGATCACCTCACTAACAAAACATATATTGGAATATCTAAGTCTAATTTCTTAGTATTGTAGTAGGAGTATAACACTTTACTAATTAATCTTGGACAAATAGTTTTTCTTTACCACTCTACACATAAAGAGCTATTTTATAGAAATCACAAACAAATATGGTGAAAATGCAAAAGGGGGATTCCAAATGATGGTTGTATAACTCACAAATTTGATGTTGAAGAAAAAATAAATGCTATGAGATTACTGAGGATAGTTCACTGCAGTTGGGGAAGAATATAGAAGAACTCTCATGGATAATTGTCAAGAGAAAAAGGAATTAATAATAATAATCCATTCATAACTAGTAAAAAAATAAACATTTCTTCTATTTTTTTAAAATTTTATGATGATAGGGGATGTTCTATACATAATAATGCTACAACTCTACGAATTGAAAATTGAAATATTGCGAGTGGACTAAAATAACTAGAACCAAATTGAATCAAAAAAATAAATAATGAACCATGTCAAAATTTAACAAATCCAACCTAAATCAGAATGAAACTGGTCTAAACTAACCAAAATAGACATGAAATGAATATTAGAAACCATAAATAAAACCACAATATCAAAAAAAAGTTAAATTTGCAAAAAAATAACAATATGATGAGGTGTTTTATACCAAAAATATACAATTTATTATTGAAAGAATAACATAATGACTTGGAACCCACTAATTTACTATTTATGAAGAAAGTTATGAAATTAATAAGATAGATCATCACTTTGGGTGTTGAGAAGAATGTTGAAAACCTCTAGTCATTGGGTTTGGGATTATATCTATATGGGAGTTGGGGAGGGAAACATGCTACAGTAACCTCAAGATTAGATATGGATAAGATTTCTAAAAGGGATTGATATGGGAGTGTTTATAGGGTTTGTAATGGTTAGAGGGGTGCTCGGGATTTCATCCGGATGGGTGGAGGGGAGGGGTGCTCATGTTGTGATTTTTGGGAAGAATTATGCTAACGTTTTTAAAATAAAATTGGCATAGTAAATATATCAAAAACTTTTTTTATAACCCATTTATATTTCCTAAACTAAAACTAACAATTAAAATGTCTAGTCTAACCTTTTGAGATACTATCATGGTTATAACCCACTTTTCTTGTTGTGAATGATACCTCTCCTTTGGAAAACCTCTTTTTTTAACACCTTAATTCAATTAAGGTTGGTATTATAAAACAAAGAAGGATCTAGAACCTGGGGGATTATAGTAGATCATGGATGAATAGAATACATTATTATATTTTAATTAAAGAGAAGAAGAGACACCATTTTATTAGAGATATGAGGGGCACTCTAAGAATTTTTCAAAAATAATAAATTTATATAATTTAGTTTTAGATTTTAAAATCTATATAAAATAATTTATTTTGAATATATGAAGAATATGGGTCAAAATAATATCATAAAATAAAAATTTGACATGTTTTTACTATGTTTTTAACAGTGAATTTTGGTTTTAATCCTTCATTAATACCTTTCAGACATATCATTACAATAAGGATTTCAACACTTTGATGGTCAATATAGTTACTCAAAATGAAAAAAAGACCCATAAATATACCATGGATTATATTATAGACCATATACTAATAACTTGGATAAAAAAATATTCATAGTAATTTAATATCTCTCAATAAATATTATTTATTAAAAAATACTATTAATGTCAAATTTAGAACTATTCATTATTTTAACTGTAATTACATCATGAAAAAAATGAAATCGAAAAATATTTATTTTTTTAAATCTCTAAAAAGTAACATTAATCTATAGAATTCATTTATAACAATAATTATATCAAATTATATTACTGTTAATATATTTAATATTATTTATTTTATTTTTCAAATAATTGAGTAATTATAACACCAACTTTGTGTAAGAATTTTAAATAAATGATTCATCAATAAAAATTAAGAATAAATTATCACTACATATAAAAAAATTTTAGATTTAAAATGGATATTTATAACACAATATATCTTTTATTTATCACTATTTTAAAATATTATAATTCATAAAAATAGGAGTGACCTTTTTTATATTTCTTTACATAAAATATTTTTAGGGACCTAATCATAAAAGTAGGGGAAAATTCAATATAACTGAATATTTGAAGGGTATGGATGATAGGGACTCATAAAAAAGTTATTTTAAGTGTTAGGTTCATTTCATAATCCTTATCATATTGTTTTTCACCCTTAATTTCATAATATAAACCTTACCGTGGGGAAAAAAATACTATGGTGACTATTCATATTGAATAAAAAACGAGCTTGTTTACCAAATTTGGACCCACTAATTCCGAATATGGAATCATTTTTTAAAATTTAAAACCTAGAACTGGTATAATTTAATTTAAATTCAAAACGGTATAAAATGATGAAAAACGACTTTTTAGAAAAATGACTATTTTAAGTAAAAAATGTGTTTATTATTAATTTAATTAAAAATATAAATTAAAAACCCAAAATTTGATTATTTTAAATAAAAATAAAACAATTAAACTGTTCAAATAATTAAAAATAGAATTTTACTTTCTAAATTATCAAAAAGAAATTAAAAATTTCAATACAAATGGGTATTTTTTAGTATTCATTGAAAAATCAACTTTTCCATAAAATACTAAAAAAATCACCTTAAGATTATTTTGATATGTTGATTTAAATAAATTATTTCAATTAATAAAATAAATTATATTTTTTAAAATTTTATTTATAATAATTTTTCATGAATTAAAATAATTTTTTTTATAAAAACTTATTTTTGAAGAACAAAATGACTATACTAGTAATTATGTTCTTATTTTATAATAATGAATGAATGAGTTTTTATTTTTTATAAACATAATATATATTTAATAATTTAATTAATCATTATAATATCAACCAATTTAACATCTTGGTTATTATGGACACATTTAAAAAATAATATTTCACTGTTACATAACACTATGTGTTGTGTATTTGGTATGCTATCAGACAAATTCCAAATTTAAAAAATCTCAAGATATTATATTCACCAACCCTTTAGGAAATTTTTTCTCATAATTTTAATTCAATATTAGTTGCCCAATGTTAATATTTTAAAATAACTTTTTTTAAATCGCATATCATAAAAAGTGTTGATAAATCTTCCTCGATAAAGAGAGAAATTGAAGTACAAAGGTCATCATAGGTAACACATTATAGGTTTCTAAATACGATTAAATTAGTGGGATGTGAATATATGGGCAAGAAGAAAAAACTAATTTCCAAATTATTATGGATAGTTATATTGAACATTGATGAAAATAATGTGAATGATATTGAGAATGTTACTGAGCACAAAACTGTATCCTAATTAGGTGAGAAAAATTCCATGAATTCATCATAAAATAAGTCAATGGGATATTTTTTTAGTTCAATATAATATTAAAAAAATTAATAATTTATTTATTATCATGAATGATAACATATGGAAATAAAAAAACATGAAAAGTACAATTTCACCCTTTAATAAACATCCACCAGAAGCTCATATTTCTCTCCAAATGATGAGTATTCAACATGAATTTTCTTTTCCCGAAGCACTGAAATCAATACCCGAGGAATCACTTGATCCATAAGAGAAAAAAATTCTTCATATCCTTAAATTTTAACCAAAACCAAAATCTTTTACACAATATGAGATAATTCTCAATATGAGATAAATAATCAAATTAAGGGAAACTATACAAATATACAAAATTAAATTGTAATACCCAAAGTTCAACATAGATCATTAGAAAAATAAATGTCCTTAAAATTACATTAAATATTCTATCGTAATATTGAAACCTAAAAATTGATTACATATTATTCTAGGATAAATTTATAAATTATCTTCAAATATCATCAACAAATATTAATGTATCATACCAAAATATATATAACAAAATCATATAATCTACAAAATATGATAATCATTTCCATAAATAAACCTAATAACCATACATCCAAATCAAATCATATATTCTTCCAAAATATAATTCAACATTTATTCCTTGAATTAAATCCCATAATACTCAATTTAACATAATCATATATGGTTCTTAAAATTAATGTTATATTCTTATGTAACATCATTGATCACTTAATCACCACCTGAATATCCGATCTCATGATTATTTGAAGGATAAAACATATGTTCCAAAATATTAATAACTGATAATTATCTCAATATCAATGATCATATAATCCTTAAATATAACCAATACATTCAAACTAATGTTCACTAAAACTAAATTAAATCTTCATCAAACAACCATTTTCATATGTTAAACTTAAAGGTTACATATTCCTCAAACAATTATCAAAACTCATTAAATGACTCAAAAAAATTATCACCATTCCACTAAACCATTTTTCAAATGTATCAATTCCATTTAACATTTGTTTCCACCATTTGAAAATGTTATCAATTTTACAAATATCCTGAGGTGTTTCATGATTCTAATGATATTGATAAAACACCACAATATCAAGATTCTGAAAACTATAAATACATCCCTAATCCATTAACCATTATTCTTTTTCTTAGGCCTTAACACATAATTTATATAAACCAAAGATATGAAATATTTTCTTATGATTAATCAACATAAAATCAATCAAGTTTCATATGTATAATAAAGGAAAATAATTTATACAATAAATACAGAGATCATGGAATTATTTTATACTATTGATAGAGCCTTTATCTTCCATTATTAATTCCATATATCCAGAAATGAAATTGTAATTTACTTAATGTTATTTCCCATTCCAAATTAGATGAATAAATTTAAAATTTAACTTTAGATAAAAAAAGACACCATGATTCATTAAACTTTTGGAGAAATTAAAGGTATTGGATATATCCACCATTTTCTATTATGTCATTTGAATAATCCATAATCAATCGATATTATTTGAATATGACTTTTAAATAATATTGATAATAAAATCATATGGAAGGAAAAAGAAGGTTTTGAAAGTTCTTATTCCTACCATCTTGAAAAATGATCCTTAATATGGACAATGAACACAATTAAAAAATGAAATGAATTATTTCATGTTAAAATGAAAATTCCCCTAATATAGAAAATACCCCTATAAATTCCAGAATACCTTAACCTTCAAATCCATTATACCAAAGTTCATTACCCTTCTCAATATATTATCCAACAATGTCATTAATCACCTCAAATTACATAACATAAAACCAAAAAAAGTAGTTTCTAAGACATTGAACTTATAATTGACCTTAAAATTATAAACTCATGATGGTATCCTTAACACATAAGAAAACCATGCATGAAAAAAATAATAATCTACAATATTGTCTAAACCCTTCTATGATACCAACTTTAATGACCCATCCAAAGTCATTACATATTCCATTGACTTTAACTAGAATTCAAATTATTATATTTCCAAATAGGTTTTAGGATTACAGTTTTATAGAGTTGGGTATTAAAATTTACATAACAAACCCATATATTTAAAAGTTCAAATTAATATCCATTATCCATTTTTTCACCGAACCAATCATATAAAAAAAATAAAAACTTTCATTAAGGACACAAATTCTTAATTTTTATGTTGAATTCATTCTTCTACATACTCATCATGAGATATAACAATTAAAACATGGGATGAAAATAAAAATCTCAGTAAGATAGATATAAAAGAAACAAGACACGAGCCTATAAATACTTATTAAAAATTTTCTTTTTCCAAATAAGAATCGGGATCATAACATAGATTTTCTTACAAAATAAATCATCTTCCCTACCCAGAGATTTATACAAGACATTTGATGATAAATCATATTGGAAAAATAAAACAAAAAAAGGTTTATTTTTTAAATCAGGAATATATTATAATAAATTTATCACAATGTTCCAATTTTCACATATTATAAAATACTAAATTATTTTCTTTAATAAAAATATCATTATCTAAACATGAGAAATACAAGGATTTCTATAAAAAACTATATAATGTATAGAATAAACGTGTAGGTTACTTATAGAATCATTTTCATATCAATATTAAAAATGGGTAAACTGTCATGGTTATACATAATTTAACCATAAATATTTCACATTACATAACCGTCATAGTTACAATTCGAATAACAATCAGAGTATAGTATCATAATCTTATAAGAGATGCCTAATTGGTTTACTATGCCTCTTTACCCAATGAATTGGAGGGCAGAAATAGGCTCACCCACCATTGTATTTTAACAAAACCATC
This sequence comes from Viscum album, assembly GCA_963277665.1. NCBI lineage: Eukaryota > Viridiplantae > Streptophyta > Magnoliopsida > Santalales > Viscaceae > Viscum > Viscum album. Next base: position 1,184,115,100 of record OY728164.1, read on the forward strand.
CAGCCTAAAAAAATTCCCATGAACCATAATTGAATACATAAAATCTTGAATTGTATATTTTTTCTTTTACACTCATAGGAAAACATTTATATATATTTAAATATTCATTCCATTTTGAAATCCCATTTTGGAAATAAACAGAATATAGGGAGTGTGGTTTTATCATTATAAATATCATTAAATATCATAATGGAATCATAAAATTAAATAAATGTTGTCAATTTGGTAAATTTGTTTTCATCTATACATTAAAATTGAACATTTTTTCAATTTTTTGTAATTAATGTAAAAAAATTCATTAAAATGATTCCTTTTTATTTTTAAAAAAAAAAATCAAAATATAAATATATTTTACTTTAAAATTATTACATTTTAATATAAGATCACTAATAAAATACTTTTTAGAAAATATGCATATGGAGAAATATTATATTATGGGGAATATTAAGAGAGTATTTTTAATATAATTTTACTTATGTAAAATCCTAAAATGATTGAATCTTTCAAAAAAATTAAAGATGCAAAATATGTTCTGAAATGAACCATATAAACCATTTTAGAATAAATTAGAATTTTTTCATAAAAAATTTTGAATGACATGGGTATGTTAGAGAATGATTTATAAAATAAAATATAAAATCATTTAAAATGAGATTATCATGGTAATGTGTTCCATACCTTGAGTATGAGTCATCACCTATATTAATTTTCTTCCTAAGTAATGTACTTAGGTAGTTATTAAATTTATTGAGATACTTTTTCATGTTTATTTTTGATTTTATTTCAATTATTACCATGATATATAAAATTATTTATTCAATTAAGTTCATGTTAGGTGTTTTGAAGATATATGGCACATAAGTCCAAAATGACTTCAGTTGAATTACTATTTTCAAAGAAGTCATTATTTTAATATCCCCAGAATAATAATAATGAAATAATTATGATATTTTTTACACCAACTATACTTATAAATCCAACAATTAAATATTTCCATGATGATTGAACTATGTTTCAATTATAGGGATGGTAGGTTATACGCATGCAAGAGTAATGTCTCGACTTTTCAAATATCATTATGGAAATATGGAAACAATTATTTTATCATTGTAGGATTATCATAATATTAAAAAAGTAATATTACTTATTTAAATATTATTATATATATCATCTATATTATGTGTTATTGAAAAATGAATCACATCACTTTATGGATGTGGTAGTCCAAGTGTACACACGAACGACATTACAATTTTTTAGTGAATTGAATGGTAATAAGGTAAATGATATATTTTCTATTAATAAATATAAATATTATATGAATATGAAATATAAAAATTAAATATATCATTTCAACATGATGTGAAAAGTGGCAAGGTAAAATAACTTACATCATTCATTAAGGCGGTAGTCCACTGTTAACATAAATAATGGATTCCAATACCATTTGATGGTGGTTGGAGATGTATATAGGTTACTAAATTAAAATAATAATAAATTATTATATCTAATATAAATATTTTATAATATAATCATGGATAAGGAAATTTTTATGGAGGTGGATGAAAAAATTAAAGAGAAATGTTTCCTTAAGAATGATACATCTTCTTCAGATACCCTTATATTATTCACACATTAAGACCACTCGTGTTGGTATTAATCCCCAAATAAGGCCTATATAACATGGTTAGGGATTTTAGGAATGTATTTGGGTAGATATTGGCCAAATTAAATTTGTATTATTTGAAAATTATATATAAGAATAGATTACCATTTATACGAGGGGGGATGGGCCCATTGGATTTTCTCAAAATAGTAAATTACTATATATTAATTTTCATATCCAAATGGAATAAAACTGATTTATATCAAATATAGTATAATTTGGGGTATAATAAACCTCATAAAATAAAAAATTTAAATGTTTTGACTATATTTGAACCCTTATATTTTGGTTTTAAACCATCTTTAAACTCTTTCACACATATCATGTCAACAAGGATTTTTATTCATAGATTTTGAAGATAAGTACTATAACTGATAAAAGGTCCATAAATTGTTCATGGTTTTTATTTTAAAAAATATTCTAATTAATTGGATTAATCTGATGTTTTTAGGATTTTTACGTCATTTATTATAATTTTATATATTATAAAATCTCATTAACATACATTTTAATATCTATTCATTACATTGACTTTAGAAACATGAAAACAACTAATGAAATTCAAAAAAAAATTAATTACATCCATAAATGGTTATATTGATTTAAAAAATTCATTGATGAAATTATTCATCTAAAATAATATTACATTAAATATTTTTAATATCATTTATTTTATTTTACCACTAGTAGAATAATTAAAAAATCAATATTATGTAAGAATTTAAGTTAGTTATTTCATTACTAAAAATTAAAAGTAAATTATCCTGATGAAAAAAAATGATGTATATTTAATATTAACATTTAAAACTAAACATATAATTCGTTTATCCCTACCTTAAAAATATTATAATTATTAAAAACAAAAATGTGACATTTTTGACTTTTCTATACATGAATAATATTAATGTCATAATCACAATAACATAGAAATAGAATGAAATATAAACATGTCTAGGATGAGTATTTACGATATATAATCATCCAATTATGTTAAATAATTTTACAGGTTTGTTTTTAGTCCTTTTTCTTATTAAATTCAACCCATAATTACCCAATTTACCCTTAAATGTTGTTAAAAAATTAATATGGTCACTATTCATATCGAAAAAAATAAAGGGGTCTATTTAAAAAATTTATACCCACATCTTTCCAATATGTAATCAATTTTTTTAAAGAAAGAACACTAAAGTGGAAGAATTTAATTTAAAATTAAGCGAGCCAAATGTGATAATTTTTTTTTTAAAAAAAATGCTAATTTTAAAAGTGAAATGTTTTTATGATAAATTCAAGAACAAATTTAATTTATAAAAATAATATATATTTATATTTTAAATTAAAAATAAATATTTAAATTTTCAAACTAATAAGAAAATATAATGTCATTTTAAATATTCAAATAGAAAATTGAATTTTTAATATAAAAAACATTTTTCATTATTCATTGAAAATGAATCTTTTCATAAAATAATAAAAAAAAAATCTTGTAAAATTTTTGATATGAATATTTTAAAATTAATGTTCATTTTATCAAATTAATTTTATATATGATTTAAAAATGAATTATAATATTTTCTTATAATTTTTTTTGAAGAAAATATATCTTTAAATAATAAAATGAAATTACTAAAAATTGTATTCTTGGTTACAAATAGTTAATAAATAAATTTGTATTCATTTAAATATATATATATATATATATTTATTTATTTTAAATTTTTGGTAATCCCTTTTATGCAACATACCGACCGCCTCACCTCTAAAATGGTGGGTGGACCTGTGAGTTGCATGACCTCAAGAACATCTCCCTGAATGCTATAGGCTTCCGACTAGTTTTTAGGGCTTTGTATGTCTTTTTGGTGATACTATTCCATTATATATTAGAGTTTCATAGTAGTGTAATAGGAAAAAAGAAGAATATAGTGAAATAAGTAAATAATCAACTGACAAAGCAGCAGAAGAAAACATTTAACAAATTTATAAAAGTGGCCAACACCAATTATACAACAGATGAATACATGTCATACTGATGATTCTTACCAAAAGAAGTAAAAAATACATCATTCTTGATAACATAGAGCGGTAATAAATAAAATAGAGAAAATCCCCGTGGGAAATATCCTTGAGCATCCCGAGCTCTAGCTTGATCCTTTTCTCCCAACTCCTAGATACAAACAGCACAACAAGAGCAATCAATCATCGTCTGCAGTCCTTCGAATAGGAAACATCTATGTGGTTATCCCAATGTAATTTTTTCCCGACTAGGGTGTGAGATATATCTTTTAGTAGGCCTGCACCACCAGTTTCTAGCCCAATCCAGACAATGAATTGAAAATTAAAAAATTTTCCATATAAAATAATGGTGTGATAGAAATTAAAACTAGCAACATGGAATGGTTTTCTAAATAGGTGCCATTCCCCTACCACATGTTTCATCCTAAGTCAAAAATATAATATGAGTAACTATAAGAATAAATAAGTATATTTATATATAAAAGAGCTAAAAAACTGAAGGGAAAAAAAGAAACACACCCCAAATCCAGTTCATTATCTTCAATTTTAATACATGTGTTAACAACGAGTGATATAGGAAATCAAAAAGGGGTCAAAAATCATAAGGGAAACCAAAAAAAATCTTTATCATTATTATGTTCATGTTATAAAGTTAGAGACTGAGCCCATCCCAAAAGGTATAGATTTAGTGGATCATTTAAATTACCCAATTCCACTGATCCCATCCAAGGAAATCTTTCAAAAGACCATGTAAGGCTTGGGGAATGGCATTACCATGAGCCCTTCCCATTATCACATAGAAGGGGTTGAGTATCACTTAAGGCTTGGAATAGGAACTTTTCCAATTAGTTCATCCTTGATAATTTCTTTGGGAACCATCATCACTCATTGATATTTAAAAAGTATAGGGAAACCAAACATCATCTTCATTGTCTCAAGAAAATAAGTATAGAATGAGAGTCACACCACCTGAACAAGGCATCACACTTTGGCACATGCATGATAACTAGAATTTAAACCAAATCATATGGAATCAACATGCCTCAATGATAGGTTATTAATGCAATTATGCGGTATAAGATAAAGAGAATTTTCAAGCTTGTCATACAATTCAAACTATCCCATTACAAGTATAACATGAAGAATAAGTCAAGAGGGAATTTAGTTGGGGCACACCAAAAAAGGGTTGGCCAAGAAATAGAGAGAACACCCCGAATGAATTTCTAAATAAGCGATGTCCACGATTGCACTATTTAACTAACCATACATTTTAACAAGTGATGACAAGGCATCACCGGAAGGTTTCAATGAGCTGTATAATGATATGGCATGAAAAAAGGAGTGAATCAAAGACGAGAGGGTAGATACCCTATACTGGTCATCCTAATTAAAGGTTGAGACAAACAAAAGGGAGGTGTATTGGGTATTATATCATTTTTAAATGGAGAAACTTCATTTATAAATAACCAATATGTGTCACATACAAGAATGTCATTTTAAAATTTTAATGTCGAGCATAAAGAGACAGTAGACATTAAGGTAGGGAAGAATAAAATTCTACCATTAATTTTTTTTGAAGATATCTCACCCCCATTAGAGGATTTTTATTAGAAAACATGTCATTACTTTATCAAAAAGCTCATTTAGTGATATTTGAGATTTATTTTAAAACACTTCCTGCACTTAACAAATTCAATTAGCCAAGAAAACTAAAAAAATCATAAATCTTCCTGTGTGTTTTCCCAGAAAGATCACCTCTATTGGAAGGGTTTTATTGTAAAACCAAGAATATCTTATCCAGAAACCATTTATCACACTTAACACTTAAATTAAGAATCACACTAAATTCTCATTTAAAAAGGATGTTAATCTATACTTTACTGCATTAAGTATAAACCAATAAAATTAAAATAATAAATTTATTAAAAATATTCAATGATGCATTCTTTAAATTAAAAGGAAAAAGAATGGGATCCTACCTCATGTGGAAATGTGTCTTCCACTCCAGGACTTCATGCTTTCTATCTATATTCTTAAGCTCCCCCATTTGGCATTCTCACTTTTAGATACATACAAGGAGATCTAGCCCCTATGCACACACTCGCATGACCTTGGGCATGTGCAAGGGGATCCTTATATATACGCTTCTATGAATATACCCATATTCACACACCTATGAATGAAATTTTTATTTATATACATAGGAACACCTATCCCCATACACTTATAAACACTCCCATGCATGAATATACATGTAATAGGGGAACATAAATATATAAATACATACTTATGTATACGCATGCAAGTCTCGCTTGACTTGGAGACTCAAAACCACTTGACAAGGACCAAAGCACTACACCAAGGATACTAAGAATCTTAAAACACATATATAATGCTGCATAACCAATGTGAAACCAACCAACAACATTATAACCTTACCTCAGGTATCGGCGACGAACCAAATTGAGATGAAACCACATGAAACCAACCAAATCTCTAACGATTAAATACTATGGAGTCAATAACACATAGAGAACCTAAATATGGAGTTGAGAAACAAAGTAAAAGTTATAATGATTACCCCAAAATAATATCGTTGAACTGAAATCACTCGAACCTCCTCACCATCGGCAGAGGTTGCCAGATCACGCACCAACGAGACCTGAGAGGCCTTTTACACCAACCTAGAACAAAAGAAAATTGATAATCAGATCAACCCTAAAGACCAAGGGTTCGGGAAATTATCACTAGGCATCGAATAGGCTATTGTGAAGCAAAGAAGATATATAAAGCCACACATGGATGAACCAGAGAGAAACTATAAAGGCACTGGACGAATCTGACCGCGGGAGAGGGATCCAGGGAGCAGCATCGTGCACACTATAGGGAGAGCATGGGGGGGGGGGGGTCGCACAGGTCTAAGAGTGAGAGGGGAGGGAATGCGCCTCCGTTATTTTCCCTATAAATAATAATTATTATTATTATAATAACAATAATAATAATATTAAAATAAAAATACCTAATTAACATAATAATTAATATCGTAATAATAATACTATTAATAAAAATATTAATATTAATAAAAATTATCATAATAATAATTGTATTATTATTATTACAATTATTAACATACATCATTATTATTATTTTCCCATTAAATTATCATTTAAATTATTTTCTATTAAAACTTTCATTTAATTAATTAATCATATTTATTTAAAAAAATTCAACTCGCAGCATAAACTCTTGGAGAGAAAAATGGTTATGATGCTCATTTTTTGAAATGGGTCACGCACTTAATAGAGAAATTCAAACTCTGTTGATTTTTCATCCTGTTCAAAATGTGGAATGTTATAACCTTCCCACTATATAACTTCTCATCCCTGAGAAGCCTTCGAAAAAAATGTACACATCACCCGACCTAGAAGGGTTGTGAAAAACTTTCATAGACAGATGCATTGTATCTTCAAACTCCCAACACATCTTCATGAATTGATTTGGCATGCGAAACATATGCCATTGTAATCTAAGACAATAAACTTTTTCCCACTCAAATAAATAGGCAGTACCCATTCAAACATGCTCATCTATATACATTTTCAACAGGAGACATGACAATGTCCTCATCTAGTCAAAGTTACTTCACACCTTAAGATTTAACATTATAAAGTGGAAAATTCTCAATTAAACATAAATCCCATATCGAGCCAACTTTTTATTAAAATATTTTGTTGAGACAAACCACACATTCATACCATGGAAACTAAAGTAGAAACATAAAATATCATTACATGAGGGTTTAAACTAGCACTCCACTACAGGTTACATTCCTAAGAATTTTACATTTATTGACATTTATCTTCTATTAAATCATTTACAAGGATGAAAAGAAATATCATGTACCCATTTTAAAACAAACACTATGTTCTTGATTTAGCTAACTTCCCCATGGGCAATGAATTTCACTATAAGAAGCTAACACTATGCAGCAAGCTATAACATAGAAGAATTACATTTTAACCACAATGACATGCTAATAATCATATAAGCATGATACATGGAAAACATGCTAGTAAACATGAATCAAGAAAATAGGCTTGAATTATAAATATATCACTAAAACATGGTATATGAACAAGCATGATAAATAAATAAAAAACATGGTATACATTTAAGGCACTCAATCATATCAACAGGTAAAATACAATGCAACTACATGGCATGACACTATGAATGGAATGTGAATTTCTATGTGCCTAATATGATGCATGTTATGTTTTATCCTTCCCCTAAGAGGGTAGGGGTAAAATATCATAAAATGCATAAATCCCTCAGAATTTGAAGTTACACCATTTACTTGAGGTGAAATCTTATCAACATTAATAACGAAAGGCAGGAACATCAATTCCTCTCCCTGGTTATTTGGTCATTTTTCATATGTGGGGTGATCATTCACAATAACTACTTTTAACCAAGAAAAAAAACATTATTATCCTTTTTTCTATTAACCCAAAAGAATAAGTAAAATAAAAATAACATCTGATACCACTTTGTGACATACTGACCCCTATCACCACTAAGATAGTTGCCAGACTGGTGAGTCACAAGACCTCAATGACATTTCCCCGAATGCCAGAGGCTACCAACTAACAGTGAGGGCCTAGGGTGTATCTTTGGTGGGAATATTCCCTCATAGATTTAAGTTTCACAGTGGTATATCTATGTAAAATTAAATACAATATTGTAAGAAGTAAATAAATAATTGTCAAAGTAGTAGAAGACAAAATTTAACAAATTTATAAAAGTGTCCAACACCAATTAAACAGAAGATTAATGCATGTAATGGTTATGATACTTACTGAAATTGGTAAAAAATACAACAAACTAGAAAACATAGAGTATTATTAATGAAATGAAATAAAATCCCCATGGGTGATCTCATTGATTATCCTATTCTCCAACTCGGTCCTTTTCCCCCAACTCCTAGAAAAAAATAGCACAACATGATAAATTAATCATCATCCATAGTTATGTGAATAAGAAAAGTATAATCATGTACCCCATTTTAATGGAGGTCTAAGTAGGGTGTGAGATATAAATCTCAGTAGGTCAGCACTATTGGTGTCTAACCCAATCTATAAAATGAATCACAAATAAAAAAGTGTGCCATATAAAATATTGGTGCGATCAATATTAAAACTAGAAATTTGGTCTGGGTCCGTCAATAGACACCCTTCCCATACCACATGTTTTGGCCTAAGATGGAAATTTTAAACAAGTACTTGTAATAAGATGGATTTATTTTTTTATATAAAAGTTCTAGACAACCAAAGAAATAAAAAAGTAATCACACCCCAAATATAGTGCTTTATATTCAAGTCTAATATATGTATCAACATAGATTGGCATATGACATCAGAAAGGGGTCACAAATCATAAGGGAAACCAAAAAACATAATTATTATTATGTTCAAGATTTAGAGTCGGAGTCTAAGCTCATGTCAAAAGGTATCTCTTCAGTACATCATTCAAAATTTACCAATACCACCATTCCCATCTAATGAAATATTTCGAATGACCAAGTATCGCTGAAGGCATTGCATTACCATGTTCCAATACCAATATCATACAAAATGGGTCGAGTATCACCTTAGGATTGTCATAGCCACCTTACCAATGAGTCCTTCCCTGATAATCCCTTTTGGTATTAGTATCAATAATAGGTATTTACAAAGTTCATGGAAACCAAACATCATCTTAATTTTCTCAAAAGAATATGTTTAGAATGCAGGTCAAACCACTAGAACAATACATCACACTTTGTCACTTGTATGAGCAATAGAATGTAAACAAAATTATATGGAATCAACATGCCTCAATGATATGTTATTATTATCATTAAATAGTATAATCTAAACAACTTGTTCAAGAATATAATTCAATTCAAACTATCCAATTACCTGTATAACTTATAGAACAAGGAAAGAGGGTATTTAGACGGGGAAACCTAAAAATGGGTGGGAAAGAGGCAAGGTGAACACCCAGAATGGGTTTCTCTATAAGAAAAAGGCCAAAAAGGAACTACCAAACAAACAAGACAATTTAATATTTGATAATAAGGCATCACTGAAAGTTTGCAGTGAGCTGGACAAAAATGTGACAGAACAAAAGCGGTGAAGTAAAGACAAGAGTGTAGACAACCTATATTGGTAATCCTGATTAATGGTTGAGCCAAACACTTGGGATGTGTCTTGGTTATTCAATCATTTTTCAAAGGTGTAGTGTCATTTAGAAATTACCATGAAGTTTCATGTACAATAATTTCATTTATCGATTATAATGTCGAGTATAAAGAGACAGAAGGCATTAAGGCGGGCAAGAAAAAAAGCCTACCACTCTATTTTTATCTTGAAGACATCTAACCTATATTGGAGGAGTTTTATTAGAAAACATCTCAATACATTTTCAAATAACTCATTTTTTGATATTTAACATTAATTTTATAACTCGTTCAGTACTAAACCAATGCAGTGATCTAAGATTACTAAAAAGAATCATAAATCATCAGTGGGTGTTTTTCCAGACAGCACACCACTGTTGTAGGAGTTTTATTATAAACCCATGAACTTCGTATCCAGAAATCATTTATCACATTTAACACTTCTATCAGGAATCACACTAAAATATCATTAAAAATGAAGTTAATCTATAATTTACTCAATTAAGTAAAAACTAATAAAATTGCAGTAAGAAATTTATAAAAAATATTAATTGACGCATTCATTAAATTAAAAGGAAAAGGGATGGGATCCTACCACAAGTAGAACTATGCCATCCACTCTGGCCCTTTAGGCTTTCTAACTAAAGGCTAATTCTCCCCAACTAGGCATACACTATTTCACATACATTCAAGGTAACCTATCCCATATTCTCACACCTGCAAGGCCATTAGCATACGCAAGAGGTTCCATACATATATGATTATATGCATATACTTGTCTCTACTCAACTATGCATTCACTTCTTATATATATAAATATGAACACCAATACCCATACATGTATAAACACTTCCTTTCATGAATTTATATATAATAGGGGACACTATATATATATAAATACATACCCTATTCATATATAGGTGATTGCCCTTGACTTGGTGACTCGAAAACACATTATAGGGACCATAACACTACACCAAGGATATTACGAATCATAAAACACATATAGAATGCTACATAAAGAGTGAAAAACCAACCAAATGCATTAAAACCCTACCTCAAGAGTCAGTGAAGAACCAAATCGAGATGAAACGACACAAAAACCACCAACTCCGTAATGATTTAATACAGGGAGTCAATAAAACATAAAGACCCTAATTCATTAGGTGGGAAACAATGAAAAATCTATAAAACTTACCCTGAAACGATGCTTGTGGAACAAAATCACCTGAACGCCCTCGCCATCAGTGGAAGTTGCTAGAAAACACACCAACGAAACCTAAGAGGCCTTTTACACCAACCTTGAACAAAAGAAAACAGATAATCAGATCAACCCTAAAGACCAAGGGTCTGGCCAAATTCTCATCGGGTGTCGAATAGGATGATGTGATTCTAGAAAAAAGGGATAAGGCCTTACATGGACGAACTAAAGAAAAATGTGAAGACATGGGATGAATCTGACCATGGGAGAGGGATCTCGAGAGTATCTTCATGTACACTGTAGGGAGAGCACGGGGGGGGGGGGGGGTCATGTCAGTCTGATAGATAGAGGGGAGGGAAAGTGCCTACATTATTTTGTCTATAAAATAATAATAATAATAATAATAATAATAATTAAACTCTAATTAACATAATAATTATATATTAATAATAATAATATTAGTGATAATATTAATTCTAATATTAATAATTATATTAAAAAATTTATTCTTATTATTACTATTATTAACACACATATTTATTATTATTTTACCATTAAATATTCAATTAAATTGTTTTTTATTTTCCTTTAATTTAATTAATTATAAACATCTTCATCTAAAAAAACACTGGTCGCAATGTAAAATCTCAATGAGAAAAAAGGTTATGATGCTTGGTTTTTAAAACGGTCTGCCCACCTAATGAAGAAATTTAAATTCTGTCTCTTTCTCATCCAGTTCAAAACGCAGAATGTTAAATTTTAACATCTCAAATTTATCCGCAATATTATATTTATCACATTTAAATAATAATATTTTATTTCATACCTTATCCATGGTATTGCACATTTGGAATGCTCAAAAACATAATATTCTTAAAAAATATCTAGATATTAAATTATCCACCATTTATGAAATTTCATCCACATAATTTGAACACAATATGATTAATAAAATGATGATATTTTGAAATAACTTTTTAAAAAGCCAAAATTTTAAATTGGGTTAATAAAAATTTCACTGTAAAATAGAGAAAGGAAAGTATGAATGTCATCTAGGATAACACATATTATGTTTCTGAATATGAAAAAATTAGTGGGAAATGAAGAAATAGACATGGAAGTATAATGTAATGTATAAATGATGATATATAGTGAGAGAAAACATTGATTGCAAGAAGGTGAATGATATTGATAATTGTAATGACCATGAAACTTCAACCATATGAGACGTAAAAAATACAATCCTTTTATAGAAAAAAAGGTAATAGTATAAATTTTAGGGTTCAATATACTTTTCCAAAAGTTAAGGAATTTAATTACCATCTAAAATAAGAAATAATATAAATAAACTTACCGAAAATGTAAAATTTCATCTTTTAATCAACATGCAACAAAAACTCATTTTTATCTTCATACGATGAGTATCCAAGAGTAATTTTTCCTAAGAACTAAAATAAACACCCATGGAACAACATAATCCATAATTTAAAAATAAGGTATTCCTCATATCCATATATTTTATCCCAAGCCAAAATGGTTATAATAAGATAATATAATACAAAAAAATTTTAAAAAAATTAAATTAATAAAAGATAATTTAATATCAAAAACTTCATTGATGCATAGTTCATCTTATCTCATTCGATAAATAAATAATGTAAAAATTCTTCATAATATTTCAATCAAATATTGAATCCAAATAATTTATTACACATTTTTCAAAAAATAAATTTATAATTTTTCAAAAAAGAACACAATGAACTCATAAATAAAAATTATATTCCCAAATCATATAATCTATAAAAATTGATAATTATTTCCATAAAAAACATATATCACCATAAATCTGCAAACAAATCATATATTATACAAAAGTTGATTCGATCATTATTCATCGAATAAAATCCCAAAATATTCTATTTACCTTAATAATATAAGGTTTCTAAAAATATAATGGTTTTATTCAAAAATAACATCACTCAATTAATCCCTAAATCAATTTTCAATACCATGGTTATCTATATGATAAAACAGATGTTCCCAAATTTTAATAACACATTATTTCCACAAAATCAGTGATCATATGGTCCCTAATGGATACCAATACCTTTAAATTTATGCCCACCGAATATAAAGGCCTTATTCAACAAATAACCATTTACAAATGATAAACATAATGGTTATATATTTTTAAATATTTCTTCAAAATCAAAAAATATATCCAAAATATTATCATCTTTTCACTATGCCATCTTTCATAGGTATAATTCCATCTGACATATGTTTCTAAATTTTTAAAACAAATCTTACTAGAAAAAAATTCTTAGTTGTTTCAGGATTCTCATAATATAGATAAAATAACACCATATGATAATTCTGAAAACTATAAACACATCCTTAAACCCTTAACCGTCCTTATTTATCTTATTACTTAATACATAATTACCATAAACCAAAGAATTAAAAAAATATCATTGTTATTTTTTAATATAAAATTATTCATGTTTCATATATAGAACATAATAAAGTTATTCATACATTAAATTTTGACATCAGATACAGATTTCATACTATTAATATCCCCATTATTTTCTAGAATGAAGTCCCCATCTTCATTAAATAAATAGTTAGGTCCTCAATGATAGATCCCTTTTCAAATAAGATGGATAAATTGTAATTTTGATATCAGATATAAGTGAAACTTTTTTTAACATATAAAGGGAAGACCCCTTATTTATAAAAATGAAATCCTCTTTTGAAGAATTGGAAATGAGGAAGCCCATGACAAACACATTGAAAATAATGCCAAAAGAAGCCCGATACAAAGGGATAGAAAGATCCCATGGTGATCAATTAAGGTAAAATGTAAATATATGAATGTGAAAAGATTCATATCCCCTCTAAAAGGTAATGCAATAGTGAAATTTCTCATAGTGAATGTTTCACCACATACCCTGAGGTTTCACCAAGTTGGGAGTACAATGAGGTAGAGAACTCCTCCCACACACATAAGAATGTGGACAAAGGACTGGACGATAGATGCAAACACATATTTCCCTCTATCGAGCCTACCACATGATAATGAATGTGAAGATATCACACAAAAGTCATCCTGATGTAAAAATACTCAAGACCTAAAATAATGTACAAAACCAAATAAGGGCACACATCTATCCAACAAAAACTATTGACGACAGAATAATGGGTGTCAACACACCAAACACCCTTTCAAGGACACCCAATGAGTAGTATATGAATAAAGTATCACTACAAACCAAATTTGATGAAAAATATTTCAAAACTCATATAGAAAATTATCTACCCATCAACCAACTAGATCATCAATTATTAATAAAACTACATACAAAAAAGTTTCCCCAAAAGTCCAAACCCTACATGGATCATTGTCAATATGAATCATCATCCACCATCGAAATCCAAATTTATATTGAGATGAATGATGCCACAGATCAACCAAGGTCATCCACGAGGTCCATCTTCAATGTAACCCATAAAATCACTTTTGCGCATGAAAAAAACTTCAATTATCGCCAGAAACACCCACATGATGTTATCCCAACTACCTCTTAGACATCATTATTCATTTCCTGAGTTAGAAATCATATGAAAACCTCAATTCATGTTAGCCACCACCTATATACATGATCACCAATGCGTAGATAAAACCCCATGCTCATGCAATAAATAAACCAAGGAAGCCTGAATCTATAGATAACATGGTATGAGGAAGACTGACATGGAACCATTTGAATCCCAATCTTCAGTGGAACCTATGAATAAATTTGATGATAAAACTTCATCTTCATACATTGAAACCCACTTGAGAATTCAAATCTAGGTAGATATGAGAGATAAATGGTGCAATCACCATCAATCCACTGAGAGGGAGAAAATAATGAATATAAGACTATGAAGAAGTACACAACTGAAAGTATGAAATAGAAATGGGGAAGGAATAAAAGAACCCAAACACAAAAGGAAAAAGAGATAAGCAGTAGTATTTAGAGAAATAAATGGTACTTAATAGATCAAATTGTTTATTATATGTGATTTGAATACTCAATACATTGTCCAAAAACATCTGAATATACTTTTTCAATAATAGTGATAATCAAATCATTTATAAGGGATTACAAGTTTTTGAAATATCTCTTTCCTTAAATTTTGATATGTGATCCTTTTGTAAAAATGGACACCTTTAAAACAAGAAATAAAATATTTTATGTAAAAATAATAATGGTTCTTATAATGAAAACCCAATTAGATATTCCATATCACATTAAAATTTGATTGACCATTCAAATATAATCTCTAAAAAAACCATTGTTCACCAAAAAATATATCACTTAAATCCCAAAAAAGGAGAATCTTTGGATTTGAAATTATAATCAACCAAAAAAATTTAATTCGAAGAATGTATCCATAACTCTTAAGAAACCCTCACTTGAAAAAAAAATCTGAACTTCAATGATTTCTAAACCCTACTCTGACACCAATTTTAACAACCCAAACTTAATCATGACATATTATAGTTACTTTAACTAGAATTCACATTCCTACATTCCCAATGATATTTTAGGCTTATATTTTAAGAGTTTTAAGCCATAAATACTACATACTGAACCCATATATTACAAAGTGGGCACTTCTATTTACTATCAAATTTTTCTCACAGAATATAACATTTAAAAAAGAAACTTGTTTTCATTTCATATAAAATCATCAAAATTTTCTTATTGACCTCATCATTTTCCATGCTCATTATTTGAAAAACTTTTTAAATTATTGGATGAGCATACAAATATTAGTAATGGATATAAAAATTAATAATTAAAAAAATAATTTTTCCATGAATACATTAAAATACAATTATTTAAAAATAATAATTTTTCTCAGAACAAAAACATTACTTCCCATGAAATCGTATAATCTGATGAAATATTCACATAATTTTTTTTAGAAAAAATATGGATGTCAAAATAAAACATAATATGGTTTCATTGAAATCATAAACAAAATATTTTGTTAAATTTTCTAAAAATTCATACTTTTAACCTTTTTTAAAATAGAATATACTTTTATTTAAACATAAGATCATTATATTACCTTGATAAATCCTTATATTCCCATTAAAACCAACTGAAATCTAATATAAAAAATTTAGGTTACTAGGAGAATCATTTTCATGTCACTATTAAAAATAGGATAACCTTTACTATTACAAATAGATAAACCATCATGTCCACACATAAAAGGACGATCACAATTACAATTAAAATAAACATCATAGGATATTACCATTAAATCTATATATATGACTAATATGTTATCTCTATCTATTTACCCAATTCATTGTACATATATAATATAATCACCATGTAAAGACCACAACCCCGGTTTCTTAAACCTAACACCTTATTTCATTACATTATAAAGTAAACAAGGAATAAAAATCTTGAATGATTGAACAATTTAATAGATTTAAAAAACAAAGATATAGACATGTGTTTAACATTATTACTTTATCTGGAATACTATATAGAAATTATTTTGGAAGAATAAAAAAATCCAAGATTATCCATTCAAATAATTCATAATATATATATTTACCTCCTCAAAAATGGAACATAAAAAATGGGTGAGCTAAGATGATAAATAAGGGTATGAAATAATGTAGAATTATAAATAATATTTCTTGGTGAATAACTGAAATTGCAACTCCCATTAATACATTATCATGAACATAATACGAAAGTAATACAACCTGATTAAATAATTTAATAATAAAACATAAAGATGGTATTATACTTGTAGAATAAAATCATTGTATACATATTAAAAGTTTTATAATAAGGGAACACATAAATCAGGACATCTAAATCATATCGTCAAGGACTCAACCAAGAGAACAAAAAATGATTAAGGCCACATCCAAAACCATATCTGAAAATGGGAAAGGCCTCAACCATGTCCATATTTGTTTCCCCCATGAGATCTACTAATTCATCGAGGGGATATATAGGTCCCCACCTAGAATATACTATATCCAATTCATTATTTATATGAATGGGGATAAACATAAAAAAAATTTACATCTGAAATGTGAACAACATTCCCCGACTTGTAGATATAATCACTAACCATTCTGAGTGATAAGGTGAATGGTATAAAAATAGAACATCCATAGTCAAACTGATCATAAAAAATTAAATTAAATATGAAGGATGATTTCATGACATATAAATCCCAATTAAACATATGAATCAAAAAAAATTTGAAATAAATAAAAATACAACTACAAAATCATTAAGTGATTCTTGAGAGTAATACACTTTTTATTTGAAAAAAAATATTTCTTTTGTAATAATAATTTTATAAAACCAAAAGTTAATTAAGGTTGTTTTTTCATTATAAAATTATTATTTTTAGAAAAATAATGGCTACTTGAAATAGATTATATAGTGTACTTGAAAATATGTAAAAATTTGAGAAGTTCCCTTGAATCATGTTTGTTTACCAAGATGAATTTTTTAAAGATCCGTTTTAAAAAGGTAACTCCCCAAAAATAAACAATAATTAAGATTGGTAGAAATATATATGAAATTACTAAATACTTTTAGATTACTGAAGAAGAATAATTAATAATTTCATTAAGGTGAGTAGAGAATAAGATTAACCTGAATGAAAATGGAGGTTTGGTTAGAAACCCTTACCCTTTGTCTGAATGAATTATGAACATAAAATCAACATCCTAGATAATAAAACTAAATCTATTAGTTAATTAATTAATAAATATATATATATATATACTTTATTTTTATTTTATCAATATCATTTATTTCCTTTTTGATGAGTTATAAGATAAAATTCTATCCCTTGGGAGAGTTGGTTTCATATGTTTTCACAATCGATAAACTTGTTTATTAGTATGGAATTTCATGTTAAATGTGAATAATTCTACAAAATTTAATTTATATGAAATTAATTAACAACTAGAATATGAGATGGTTATGTAATTAATTTTATTACAAATTATGGAGATGATTTATTAGACAAAATGTTAGTGATAATCATTTAGAATATTACGACTGTATTTCAATCATCTCGATCTAGGTTTCTCGTATCAATTAGTATTATGTATATATAACAGTTCCAAAACATTTAATTGGTTATAATAAATAAATAATTGTTTCATTAAACCATAAATTTTTTTTCATGGAGCATCCTTGATGGTAAATTTAAGAATAAAGGTTCGTCATCCATGTAGGTGGTAAATTGGCACCTCTTAGACGATGATTTCATTTTTAAAATAAGAGAGAGAGAGAGAGAGAAAGAGTAAAGGGATTGATTATGTTCCTAAATTAACATTATATAATTTTATAATATATATTATACAATATTTATTGTGTTCATTTGGAAATATTAGGTGATGAGAAGATAATAATATAAAGTAAATTGAAAATGAATGAAATATGAAGATGGTTTACCTTTTAAATTAATACTATTGAGAACCTTCTTAGGGAAAGGGGTTTTTGACTTCTCTAAAGACCAAGAGCTCATGGATATAATGAGATACCAAGGAAGAGGATTTCAGATAATATTAACAAGCTTCCTAGCATAGAGGAGTGAAGAGAATAGTGGGAGGGGGTGGTTTTTATAGTGGATGAAAGGGGTGGTTTATCATTGTTCTATACATTATTTTATTATTTAGATCAAGACAACCAATAGTACTGATCCTTTATGAATAAATATAGTAATCAATGCATGTGAGTTTGAAGCAAGGGTTCTTAAATTATTCATTACTCATGGAATAGTTTATTTAGATTATAATGTATTTATTTTGTGTGGTACCCTTCCTCCAGGATCGTGGCGGTGGATTCTCGGTTTCAGTGGAGTAGGTGTCCTCTGTGAGTCCATCCCAGCCTTTCGCACATCGGTTTCTCTCCACCCGATTCCTTTAGATAGGGTTTCTTTGGATATGCGGTTCTGGTTGACAGATGTGCTCCAGACTCTGTAGCTTGTGTGATGGCACCTCTTATCTGGAATGTTTTGGGCGATTCATCGTAACCCCAATGATTGACTTGGATGGCGGTGATAAGATCTTTTCTACGGTGACTCTGAGATCTTGATATGGTGATGTTTTCTGATTCCGTTCTTTATAGTCGTTATTGTTCGTGATTTTTTGATGATGGATTTGCAGTGTTCAGAAGTTTGGTTGGTGATTGCTGGTTTATTTTGGTTCGTGATGCATTCGGTCTATTGGGATGAAATCGATTGAAGGTTTCTCACTTCTGGTTTTGTTTTTTTGTTGATGATTCTTGGTCATATCGTGGTTGTTTGATGTTAGGGCTACCATCACGATGGCTGGATAATCTGTGTCTCTGAGGATGAGGCTGCCACTAAGGGGAATTCTGGTGGGTTTCTTTAGGATGGTGATGTTAGGGAGGCAAAGACCTGTGATAGGCACGTGGGTTGTGATTCTCTGGATCTGAAATGGGATTGATGTTTTTGAATTTGGTAATTTGATTTTGAACTTTGTGGTGGTCATGACCCGTGTAAGGTTTCTGGCTTCCTTTAAAGCGGCTTTTTGAAAATGAAAAAAAAAATTTCCAGTCAGTCAAAAGAAAGAAAAATATTAAATTAGGAATCCATTTTATGAAAATGAATTTTATTTTAAATAATTTTAAATATTACAAAATTGTAATTATATATTTATTACTTATAAAAATACCTAAACATAAATATTAATTTTTTTAAAATATTCACTTACTTTTACTATGATATAATAATATTATACTTTCACTTATGTGATCCCTAAATTTTATTTATAATTTCATTGGTGAGGTTACTATTCGTTTGAATGATGTACTATTCATAACTATCATATTACTATTCATAATGGTACATTACTATTCCAATTGGTCATATTAAAATTTACCGAATGTGTATGTTGATCCTTTTAGACTCTAAAAATATTACTTATCATAACTCTGTATGTTCTTTTTTAAAAATTAATAATATAGAGGTAGTAAAATTATGTTTAATTACTAGGTTATAACTATCAAGTATAAATAAAAATTCTTTTTTTCATCAAGTTTCAGAGTTTCAAGAATTTCATTCAATATTAAATATATTTATAAGTCCTTGGGGTGTTACATTAATCCCCCCCTTCAAAAATTTCATCAATGAAATTTCTATAATTTTACCTCACAAAAATATTTAGGTAGTTATTCATCATATGTTTCTCAGGATCCCACATCACCTCTTTAATTTTATGATTTTTCAAATGTATCTTTTCCATCCGAGTCATGCAAGTCCTCAACACCAATTATTTAGTGTCGATAATATTTCTAGTCTCTTCATAGGAGGATATGTCATGTTCCAATTCAATACCTTTAAGTGTGAGTACATGTGTTTGGTTCTGAATGTCCTTTTTCAATAATTTGAAATTGAACATATTATGTACCTTCAAAAGGCTAGGTGGCATAGCCACTCAATAAGACACAACTCAAAATCTCTCCAGAATTTCATATGGCCAATGGACATGGGGCTTAGTTTCCCTTTCATTCAAAATCCTATAACACCCTTCCATGGAGATACTTTCAGAAAAGGTGATCTCCAAATTGAAATTCCAAATCATTTCTTTGATTATCAGCATATCTCTTTTTCCTAATTTGAGATTATTTAATATGGGTTTGAATATTATTTTTCTTTGATGTTGTTTCCTCCAAATGTTCTTGGCTTATAATCTTTCTTTAACCAACTTCATCCCAACATGTTGATTTACAAAATCTCTTTCCATACAACGCTTCATATGGTTCCATTTTAATAATTTAATTGAAGTTATTATTATATTAAAACTCTACCAAAATAAAATAATGGTCTCACATACCTTGAGAATTGAGGGGCAATGATCTCATCATGTTTTCTAATGTTTGAATGTTCTTATCATACTACCCGTCAGATTGAGGGTGATAAGCAGTAATTAAACAAAGCTCAATATACAAAGAATCAACAAGAAATTTCAACAATTTTAATGTAAATAATGGATCAAAATCAAACACATTTTAGAACGGCGCTCTATAATGTCTTAAAACTTCATTAATATAGATCCATGCAAGGCGGTCCAGTGGAAAATCCTCCCTTATAGTAAATAAATTTTCATTTTTGATAATTCGATCAACAATTATCTATATTGCATCATTCCTTAATGGGGGTTTTGGAAATACAATGAAATGATACATAGGGATGTCGCCCCATTTCCATGTATGAATAAGAAGATGTTTCAAGACTCCTTTAGGATGTTTCCATTCAACCATTACCTTTTAAAAGTCTAATCAAATTGATACATAATTTAAAATTTTCCTTTTAATGTTATCCCACCAGAAATTTTCCTTAAAATATCTTTACATATTATTGCTACCATGGTTTATAGAGAAATTTGACCTCTGGGAATCATCCAATAACTCAATATTTAGCTCAGGTAATGATTGGACACACGACCTCTTACCAAAATTCATAATTCCATCCTCATAGAAAAATTAATCCAACATCCCAACACTCACATATTTAATTTTACATTAAATATTATCATCATGAGACTAAGAACATTTTATACTTTCTAATAATGATTTTTTGGAAACCAATTGAAAAATAAACGATGAATTACCTTTGTTGATAATCCCCGTATCCATATTTTATAGATCCATGTACATGAGGTCCTTGGAAATCCTCATTATGTTTATAACATCATGATCCTTCCATCTCAACACATTAGAAACCTTGTTTTTTTTCATGGGTGATTGCGTATTGAACAATCCCAATCCCTAAGTAGCCCGATCCATATCCATTGCCTCATGTTGAGTTCTTTCTGTCAGATGATATACTTGAAGATCTAGTGTTCCGTATATGTCTCACATCATTCACCATAGAGATAGTGTATCCATATATTCAAAGAAAATATTATTAAATCAAACTCAAGATCATGAGTTGGGTAGTTTTTCTAATGAATTTTTGACATCCTTGATGCATAGGAAAAAACTGTATCATTCAGTATAAGAACCCAACCAAGTCCATTATTTGATGCACCAATATAAATCACAAACCCACCATTTTTGGATAGATGATTCAGGATTGTAGCAATCACCAATATCCTCCTTAATTTTTCAAAAAATTCTTCACATTATTTTCTCTTTATGAACTTAACCCCTTTACATGTAATCCTGGTTAATGGGTTAGATAATCGGGCGATGTTCTGAATGGAACACCCATAATAACCTACTAAAATAAAAAAACTACATACCTATGTTATGTTCATTGGTTTAGGTCATTCATGAGCTTCCTTTTTATTCATGGGATCAAATAAGATCTCATCCATAGATAAAATATGGAAAAGAAAAGAAACTATTTTATGCAATAATTCACACTTTCTAAACTTTCCATATAACATGTTTCTTCTAAGAATTTTCAGAATTATGCTCAAGTGATTCCCATGATCTTCATAGTTTTTTGAGTATACCTATATATCATCGATAAATACAAAAACAAAATTATGAAGATATTATTTGAAAACACTATTCATTAGATCTATGAAAATAGAGGGTGAATCAGTCATTCCGAAATCCATTACTATAAACATGTAATGACTATATCTAGTTTGAAATGATTTATTTGGAATTTCTTCCTCCTTCACACGCAACTAATGATATCTAGATCGAAGTTCAATATTTGAAATATATTAGGCTCCATGAATTTGATCAACTAAATCCTCAATATGAGGAAGATGAAACTTGTTCTTTATCTTAGTAAAATTGATTTATCTATAGTCAATGCACCACATCATAGATCCATATATCTTTTTAACAAAAAAATAGGTTCTCTCCATGAAAAAAAACTAGGGTGAATGAACCCTTATAGATAAAATCCTCTAGTTTATTCTTCATCACCACTAATTCCACTATGTCAATTCTATAAGGAGTATTTTATATATTCCTTCTACTAGTAATTAAATCAAAAGAAAACTAAATTCCTCACTCTTGAGGATATCCAGGTAAATACTGTGAAAACAAATCAATATATTCTTGCACAATACGTGCATCTTCAATTTGAATATTTATTTCCTCACCCATAGATATTGTGTTCTAATCATCCCAATGAATTTCATTCAGTTGAGCTACCAGGGGTGGATCTAGATAATAATTAGATGAAGATGTTTCTAATCTAATGATAATGGATTATATATAATTATGAAAAATTGTAAATTTCTTCGTCTTGTAATAGATCTTATAATCATAATTTGAAATCCAATTTAAATAGAGTATTGTAACAAAATCAACCATGGGTATGCTTATAGGTTCAAAAACTAATGAATGATTATGTATCATAAAGGGGATAGATCAACAAATCTATGTTGTAATGATACTTACCTTATAAGATTTTATAGATAAATACTTTATTAAATCAAAAAGGTAAATGTCTAATTTTCTTTAAAAAATGTGAAGATATAAAATAATGAGATGATCTAGAATAAAATAAAGCATTGTTTACGTTTTAAAAAATGACTAATTTACCCTCCACCCAATCATTATGAATTTCAACCTACACTATTATGACCACATACACTTTCTATTCTCCCTTGGATTATTCTAAGATACGTATCCTTGATACCTTGGATAATTAATACCATAGTGTCCCATTTCCCTATAATTATTTCATTTTACATTTATATGTTCTTTTTTCCCATAAAATCACCTAAATGATTTCCTTTCTATCCACACTTATAGAACACTCCTTTTCCTTTAAAGCAGGCATCGATGTCTTTCCTTCCATAAGTATCATGTAACGTCTTTGTTTTGGACGCCACCTAGAGGCCCCCTGTACCTAGTTGGGAACATGGCCCCAAGTGCATTTTCTCGAATGCCAGAGGCTGACGACTAGCAACGAGGGCCTTGGGTGTGATAGTGGGGAAACTACGCCCTCATTGGTAGAGTACACAGTGGAAGTAAACAACACACATACAATAGCAGAAGTAGTAAATATACAAAAATAGTAAACAATGGAAGACTGATAAATAAACAACTGGGAAAAATATTTAAATTATGCATGATGCATATGTGTCTAAGAAAGCAGCCAAAAATGTCACAATGTTGAATAAAATACTAAACCCATGTACAAAAGGAAATAGATAAAAAATCTCTTCATTATCGCAAGCCGCAGCTTGGTCCCATGCTTTCTAGCTCCAATGCAATCAAGAACCTGAAGTAGAAGGGCGCTTTCCCTTATCTATACCTGAAATAATATAATCTGTTTGGGCCAAAAAGCATGACCCAAATAGGGTGTGAGACAAAATCCCAGTAGGAAACCACTCAAAGATCTGTTAATAACAGTTAGTGAATTTATGGCATGTAAAAGTACAGAAGCAGTAAACATGAAAGTACATAGTAGCAAACAATCCATAGTTTCTAGAATATAATTTAAAACAAGTAATTAGCCACTCAAGCAAGTATAACAAACAGGTAACCCTCTAGGTAGTTCTCACATCCCAACCCCTATGGTTCAACCTACAAGTGCTAGCAACCCTCTGGGAGGCACACACAATCTCACCCCTCTGGTTCAGCTAAATAATAGACACTCTGGGGAAACACTCATCGTCAATTCCCAATATAGTCTCGTATTGTACTAAAGGAACTCTAGGGAAGAACTCAACGTCTCATTCCCCCTGTGGCACACATCAAGGAACTACAGACACTCTGAGGAATCACTCAACGTCAATTCCCCCTGTGGTCTCGTATCGTATTATAAAGACACTCCGGAGAAGCCCTTATGTCCATTCTCTATATGGTCTACTACACTAGGTTCCCACAGCCTCGTGTAAAGTTAGTAAGTATCACATCATGTGATGGCCAAATTGAACCTCAAGAACTACATGGCTATAAGTCTATAGTATAACAACATGGAAGAATAGTCACACCATCCTACCAACTAGGCATGGAACTG
The DNA here is from genome assembly GCA_963277665.1 of Viscum album. NCBI lineage: Eukaryota > Viridiplantae > Streptophyta > Magnoliopsida > Santalales > Viscaceae > Viscum > Viscum album. The sequence goes on from OY728164.1 coordinate 1,184,140,213, forward strand.
GCAATAGTCTAACAAGAAAAACTAGACCAAACAGTCATAAACAAGAAAAACAAGCATGGGAAAAAACATCCAAAGAATAGTAAAATTACCCTATTCACAAACAGTAACCTCTACTCAGGCTTATAAGAAATGCAGGCAAATAACAAGGGAAAAACAAGAAACACGCAATACCCCGTTCAAGAGTATTGGTGAAATTTGCACAAAATACTCAAATAATTTCTATAGAAAGGCACAAACCACCTACCTTGATGTTAGTAGATTGATATACTTGAACCTTAAAGATTGATTCTCCTTGTAACGTCATATATCTAAGAAAATTTCCAAAATTCTCAATTGACGATAACTTGAGAAAGAGGAGGAATTGGAAAATGAAGCTCTAGGAGAAAGAAGAGCTTACTGATGCGATTCCAATGCACCCAACGATGTTAGAATCAGAGGAAGAATGGAGTCTCGTCAATGATCCACGGACGTTAAGACTCTCTCGGACGAAGAACACCTAGAATAAGATAGTTCTAGGGTAAATATGTGACCCCAATATGTTTAATGAAAAAAAAAGTACATGACATGTACTTTTGAAGTACACGACGTGTACTTGCTGTTTCTATACCCCGCATTAGGCAGCCTCCACACCCCCTACATTGACATGTGTGTGATCATGACATAGCCAACACACGGCCTTGAGCAACATCAAAGTACATGGCGTGTACTTATAAGTACACGTTGTATACTTAGAAAATTTCCAGATTTTCCTCTTTTCCTCAAAAATGACCAAAAAAGGAAAAACATACTTGAAAAGAAGATCCAGGTTCATAAAAACTTCCATTCTTAAAGAAATTAATCAATGAATTTCCCTAGTGCTGCGTAGAAGAAGAAACCCTGAATAGCTCTGGCCACTGAGCTCGTTCATTGTCCTCCCTCTCCCAAGTCTCGTCCTATACCTACCCATCCTGTCATAACACCCATACCAGAGGAACAGAAAGGCCACAGAGAACCTTTGTACTGTGATCGACAATTTGGATAGGATGCTCCTCGAAGGTTGCATCCACCTCCAACTCAATTTCTTCGGGTTGGAAAGCATGAGACGGGTCTGAAAAGTAATGACAGAGCTGAGAAACGTAGAAGACATCATGCATATCCCGATACCTCTGAGGTAACTGCAATCGACGGGCTACCACCCCAACTCTTTCCAACACCTCAAATGGCCCGACGTACCTCGGTGAAAGATTTCCCAGTCTCCTGATCTGCTTGTGTCCCAACCTTAGTGTGACATGTAGAAAAACATGATCCCCAACCTCAAACTCCAAAGGTCGTCTCCGCTGATCAACATAAGACTTATGATGGGACTATGTATGTAACACCCTGAGATTTTATGAAAAATATTCTTTTTAATTTCATTAATGTCTTGTGTTATACGCTACACCAAAAGGAGCTTTCACAACACACATCTTTGACCTGGCTTGAATTACACGCAATCGTGACCTTCCACGATAGCGTGTGTTGTACGCAACACCAAGTTTCGCTAAACAACGATATGCTATTAAGATATTATTAAAACTAGACGTTATGAATAGTAATAACCACTTTTTGAAATTTTGTAAATTTTATTTTTCAAAATGGACTTCATTTATGGATTAGGAGTATCGAATTTAGCCTAAGGTGAAATTTTGGTAATTTTCGGATAACTTTCATATTTTGATGAATAGTGGAAATTACTAAATTTTAATTAAAAACAACTTTTTCAATCGAAATAATTAATAGTTATAAATTATTAATTTGAGTGGTTTTAAAGTATATTTAGAATATATTTTTACAATTTAATACAATGTTGGACATTGGATGTAATTTCACATTTAAACCAGTTATAAACAAGTGTCAATCTTTTGATAGTTATTATCTCTTAAAAACACGCTATTTGTTGTGACAGCGGAAATTAATTATAAGAATAATTAATGCAACTTATATGTTGGGAATTTTGTAAAATAGAAATCATTTTTGAATTCGGAATATCAATTATACCCTAGGGTGAAATTTTGGTACTTTTCTGAAAACTTTCAATTTTTGATGAATAGTGAAACCACTAAGTGGTAGGTTAAAAACTGAATTTTGCATAAAACTTAATTTTACCGCTTCTGTGAATGGAATTTCAAAAATCCGACAGACACGGTTAATATCAAGGACTAAAATGTGGTTCAATGAGATGAAAATAATTTTTGGTGAATAGTAACTTTTTACTTTTTTGTACCACGGTTAATAGTAAATAGGGCAACTAAGGGTAAATATGATATTATTATTACCCTAAAACATGTCCTAATTCTATTGGAAAAGTGAAATTCGACCAAAAACAAACTTAGGAATAAAATATGACCATTTAGGTCCACTTGGATTAGATTAGGACATTTATTATTAATTTATTTAAAGAAGGGTTAAAATAGTTAAAATCAAAGTTTAATAAGTAAATAATTTTTAATATGGGGTTATAAATAAGATACATTAGACTATAAATATTCATTAGAAAGATAAAACGATTTCCTACATGATGGTATTTTATTTATAATTTTTAGACATCAAATAATTTAATTTATTTATGACACAATGATGATGCATTAATTATCTTATTAATGAAATATTGACATAATTGATGTTATAAACATCAAAATAAATGTAATTTGAGACTTTTTATGAATTACACTAATTTTATAGGTTACTATAATATATTAGTGTTGATTTAATCAACTTGGTTCGAACATATAATTCTGTTATGAATTTCAAAAAAATCATATATCAAATAGTGTCAAAATTGACACAAAATAGTTTTTAAATCAAATATTATATTATTAATTGTTACTTATTTCCTAAAAATCTAAGGTTCGGCCAAATGACTTAGATAAGGATATATATATATTAATAATAAACAATTTGGGGTTATTTTGGCATGTTATAGTAAGTGTATTAACCATATAGTGTAAGAAAAGAAAAGACACGGTAAAAGTTAAATTATTTAACTTAGAGTTAAATCTAATTGATAAGGTTAAAATAATAACCTAAACTTGTCTAAATCCTATTGGTTGATAGGATTTAGACCCATACCTACTTTAGCTTCGAAATAAGACCCTTTGGAACCATTATAAACCGATTTTGACTTTAATATAAAATAATATTTTGAGATATTCCTAAGGTGCCCATCTCCTCCCTTATAAAAGGGCACCTCATCCCCCTCCTCCTCACAGCAATTTGAGCACTCAAGCTCGGCCAAACCCTGCCAAAATTCCTTCTCCACATCCCTAGAATAATCTTAGAGGTCCTGGTCTTCTTCAAAGACCAATCTTAGTTCCCTAAGTGGAGGATTCAAAGAGGCGTTTCAAAGAAGAGGTAATATCCATTACCGATCTTTTCAATTTCTTTCTTATTCAACTTCTTCTTCTTTAGTTGTTTCATGATAAAGTAATAACATCAGTATTACTTACATACTGATATGTTATTATAAATATGAAACAACCCTAATTCACCTTCTATCCGTCCTACGGAAAAATGAAATCACCGCACGTGCGTACGTACGGAATACCGTCTCCACGCCGTGGTGTAATCTATTTTCCATCATAACCTTACAAGGATGGGTATAATGGTGTAATGAGTAATTATATATGATTATTATAAAGTTATATTGATACTGAAATAGTCTACATACACTTCAACACAATTCCATGACCATGGGAACGATATCATCGCTCGTGCGTACGTACGGACTACCGTCTCCACGACGCGATGAGATTCATTCTCAATGATTAACCATTCATGAATGATTATAAAATATATATAATAAGTACTAATGAAATATATTAAATAATAATGATACTGGATTTATGTATATTTATATGTATGTCATCTACTTAATTCCATTCAACTCAATAAGGAAACGAAAACAGCGTTCATGCGTACGTACGGACTACCGTCTCCATGAACGGTGTATTTCATTCCATTTATCGATATATTATATATATATATATATATATATATATATATTCTGAATATATATTATATATAAATCATGTTTTACATTCTGGATATAAGTAATCATGATCCAAGTAATCATATTAATAATTACAGGTTAAAAACACGAACGACAAATGAGACGATTTTACCCAAAACACTACTTTAACATGAATTTACAAAATAATGGGTAATATAAAGTCATAAGTGGACCATATATGATATAATAACAATGAATATGATTCTTTAATAAGTCAATAACATGATTTAAATCATTATACAGGAGGTTCGGACACTTACGAAGAAAATCGGACCTAAGGTAAGGGAAATATCACAATCTCATTTTTATCCGAGATTGTTTTTACTTTGGTATTTACTGGGGTGTATTTTATCATCCACATCCATGTTCCCTCAATATGTAATATTATTTCCATCCTTATACAATAGTTTATATCCAATTTTATCCTTCGATGAGTTTTTTGTAAAAGATATGAAAGGAATCTTTTGTCGTTTTTCGTACGAGGTACTTTTTGACTTTTCCGACAAAAGTACGAAGAATGTTTTTTTAACTTATACGGCCTGAATGGATTTTTAAAACATTATTTAAAAGAAGTTTCCTTTAAAAGTTTTCAAGTTTATTTTTAATCAACTTCTTTTAGTTTAAAATTGTATTACATGTTAAGAAAAGAAAAGTGTTTTGAAGTAAAAAGGATATTTTCCTCAAGAATGAAGTTCAAGTGTTTTATCAAAATTATTTTCCATCTAAGATAATAAAGGGTTCTTTTTCTATCCCTATTATTACATTGATTTGATTATGTTGTGATGGAATTAATTTTATGAATTCCTTTATCGTATATGAATTGTTTTATGATGTCATGATGTTTAAGATTCCCATTTTTATTACATGGGTTATGAAATGATGTATGATTTATGATTTTGTGGCACACATAAGAATGGTATCATTATGAGATGGGTGGGACCTATATCTCCCTCCAATGCATTGGGTAAAGATTTTATATCTCATGAGATAGACATGGCTGGAATGGTAGGTTATACCGGTTCAGTGAAACAGGACTGAAACGAGGGTTACTCGATTCAGAAAGGGACTTTGTCCACTAAGATAGTCTTGGAAATGAGTCTTGACTAACAAGAAATGATTCTCTATGATTATGTGTGAATGCCACAAAGTTTCATGTTTTAAGTTATGATTATTGTGATTACATTTCACTTCCATGATTTATCCCATGATTATGAAATTATGCTCTCTTTTGCAGGTTATGATTTCCAAAATGTTATGTTCTTATGAATATGATGTGATTGATATTTCTTTTGTTTACCCTTACTGAGCATTTGAGCTCACCCTTTTATGTTTTATTTTCCCCAGGATATAAAAAATGGTTTTAGGTAAAAAAAGGAAGATCTTTATGGGAGATATTGAAGATCTTTCACCACGATTAGAAGATTACATTCCGAGTTTCCAAAGACACTAAACTATTACGATCCTTGTGTGTGTGTTTTTGTTATGTACTAAGTATTCCGAAAATGTGATGTAATGTCAATATACGTCAGGCTCCGGGTCTCTACAGTTGGTATCAGAGGAAAGGTTTAGTCAACCTTTGGAAACTAGGATGCGAGAACTTTAGTGAGATCCCTAGAGATATTTATAAGGTTTGTCTAGGGATGTCCCTAAGGATAAGTATACGTATAGGATACAGTCCTATAACCATGGTAACGATCTTAGAATTTAACCTAAGAAGTTAGATATTGAGGATACTCCCCCTTTATTATGTTGTTTTACCTAGCATGATTTTTGCCTCTCATACTAGTCTTTTTGGGTTTTAAACGATGGTTGGAACCCGAAGGAACCGTGTTGATCAATGCAATGGACAATGCAATAATTGCCCTCCTGAACAAACAAATGTTATGGGAGATGGAGTGCAAAATCTTATTGCTATACTTACACAATCTATGAATCATTCTGGACTTCCAAATGAGTAGAGAAGGGAACAATATTCTATTGAGTCCTTCATGAGGCAACGCCCACCTTCTTTCAGTGGGACTTCTGATCCACTTGTTGCTGAACAATGGATCAGTACCACTGAAAAGATATTTTCAGTTCTTCACTGTTCTGAACATGATAAAGTCATCTTAGCAGTATATCGTTTGGGAGGTGAAGCTGATCAATGGTGGAATCTTATCAAGAATACGACGCCAAGAGATGAAATTGAGTCCATGGAATGGGACGAGTTCAAGAACTTTTTTTTCAGTAAGTACTTCCCTCGTATTATTAGAACAAAGATGGAAAAGGAGTTTCTTGAGATGAAGCAGAAGGATGATGAATCTGTTGGTATATACGAAGCGAATTTTACAAGACTTGCAAGGTATGCATCTTGCATTATCATCCAACCTGAAAGTAAAGTTGATCGATTTTTCAGTGGCTTAAAACCAAGTCTTCGAAGGGCATTGGCTATAAGAGACTTCAATAGCTATGAAGAAATTGTGCATTGTGCTATCAAGGTAGAAATGGAAGTTGGTGTTACATATCCATCTCAGGGTTTTGACAAGAAACGAAAGATGGAGTTCAAGGAGAAATCTCAGAATAATGGTGAAAATAAGATGAATGTTTCTTTATTCTCAAAGTGTGGAAAGAAGCATGGTGGAGATTGTCTTAAAGGGACTAGAAAATGTTTTAAGTGTGGAAAAGAAGGTCATCGAGCAGCTGAGTGTCGAAGTAGTGGGAAAAGGGTTTCTAATGATGTAAATAAAGAAAAGACTGTAGAGAACGCACCACCAACACTTCAATGTTTCAAGTGCAAGGATATGGGACATTATGCCAATAAATGCCCTAATCCAAGGGTTAGTGATGATCGACATGAGAAACCGCTTAAGGCAAAGGATAAAGGGAAGTCACATGCGATCACTATTGGCGATGTTGAATATGAAAACGATGTGGTGGAATGATTCAGTGTTTATGTAATGGGATTCCAAAATAATTTTGGATATAGTATCGTGGAATATTGGAATATTTATGTTTTGGATTTCAATAATTTTATGGTACCAGTAACCATGAAAAGTGATTGAGACATTTTTGGTAAACAGATGATATGAGCATAATGAAGGGATAAGAAGATAATAAGATGTTTGATTGTATTCATGAGCTCATGATTGATATAAGGACTAAGTGATATCATGGTTTGAGTATATAGAATTTTGAGGATTTTGGTATGTCGAAAGTGTTAACTTTTAACTGCATTCATGTTTTCACTAAGGTTCAATGGGTATTCATTATTCAAGAGAATACATGATTAAGGTATTCACATGGTTATAATTTGACCAACAACATATATCTTATGATATATGGGGGATAAATGATGGCATTCACGTGATTGTTCTGTGACATTTCAAGTAATCATTTTCTTTATAATATGAGCTTGGACTGAAGTATTTTAGATAAGCCTAAAGATTAGAATGGATTATATTGGGCATAAGTTAGGATAAAACGTTTTTCAATATTATTGATGGGATGTTATAGTAATATAGCTTTGGAAAAAGGACAACCTGCAGGACGGGCGACATCCCATCGCGTCGGACAAGGCTGTGGGAATCGAACCCACAACCGAAGTGAGACTGGCCTTTATCACCTACCACTGGCCTACAGGAAGTCCCTGTTTAGTAGAAACTAGTTTCATTATATTAAGCAGTATGATATATGAAGTATAAGTCCATTTTAGGAACCATATATGATTAATCTCACTATAGAATGACTTATGTATATTTAATAACTTTTTCTAACCTTTTGTTTGAGACAGATGGAATGACCCGTCATTCTATCCCATGATCTGCTAACACTTCACGAATAACAAATTCAACTTCATATATTTAAGAGATGAAGTGGAAATTGTTCAAGGCACGAACAACAGTGAGATTGTACCAAAATAAAGTAAGTATTTATTCTAATTCAAATTTTCAACTTTAGGGAAATGATCTTGAAAACCAAAAATGTTGTCCTAGTGATCTTATACCTGATGAATCAGATGGTACCTTATATCATCACAAATCTATGGATTTGTGATTACTGGATTTTCCATAGCCATGTTCTCTACCACTCTCCATCAGAACATGATGGTTAGATTTTTCTTCCATATCCATATTTTCACCTATGTGGAAACCCAGAGATTAGTTTCTTTTGGTAACCGTTACGTTTCATACTTTCGTTTTTAAAGATTGGTTTTGGTATTCCTTTTTACGATGTGGGTTTCTATTAAAGAAACTTTCGAATAGTAAACCATTTATAACCCCGACGAATTTCGAGGGCGAAATTCATTTTAAGGGGGGTAGAATGTAACACCCTGAGATTTTATGAAAAATATTCATTTTAATTTCATTAATGTCTTGTGTTATACGCTACACCAAAAGGAGCTTTCACAACAAACATCTTTGACCTGGCTTGAATTACACGCAATCGCGACCTTCCACGATAGCGTGTGTTGTACGCAACACCAAGTTTCGCTAAACAACAATATGCTATTAAGATATTATTAAAACTAGACGTTATGAATAGTAATAACCTCTTTCTGAAATTTTGTAAATTTTATTTTTCAAAATGGACTTCATTTATGGATTAGGAGTATCGAATTTAGCCTAAGGTGAAATTTTGGTAATTTTCGGATAACTTTCATATTTTGATGAATAGTGGAAATTACTAAATTTTAATTAAAAACAACTTTTTCAATCGAAATAATTAATAGTTATAAATTATTAATTTGAGTGGTTTTAAAGTATATTTAGAATATATTTTTACAATTTAATACAATGTTGGACATTGGATGTAATTTCACATTTAAACCAGTTATAAACAAGTGTCAATCTTTTGATAGTTATTATCTCTTAAAAACACGCTATTTGTTGTGATAGCGGAAATTAATTATAAGATTAATTAATGCAACTTATATGTTGGGAATTTTGTAAAATAGAAATCATTTTTGAATTCGGAATATCAATTATACCCTAGGGTGAAATTTTGGTACTTTTCTGAAAACTTTCAATTTTTGATGAATAGTGAAACCACTAAGTGGTAGGTTAAAAACTGAATTTTGCATAAAACTTAATTTTACCGCTTCTGTGAATGGAATTTCGAAAATCCGACAGACACGGTTAATATCAAGGACTAAAATGTGGTTCAATGAGATGAAAATAATTTTTGGTGAATAGTAACTTTTTACTTTTTTTTACCATGGTTAATAGTAAATAGGGTAACTAAGGGTAAATATGATATTATTATTACCCTAACACATGTCCTAATTCTACTGGAAAAGTGTAATTCGACCGAAAACAAACTTAGGAATAAAATATGACCATTTAGGTCCACTTGGATTAGATTAGGTCATTTATTATTAATTTATTTAAAGAAGGGTTAAAATAGTTAAAATCAAAGTTTAATAAGTAAATCATTTTTAATATGGGGTTATACATAAGATAAATTCGACTATAAATATTCATTAGAAAGATAAAAAGATTTATTACATTATGGAATTTTATTTATAATTTTTAGAAATTAAATAATTTAATTTATTTATGACACAATGATGATGCATTAATTATCTTATTAATGAAATATTGACATAATTGATGTTATAAACATCAAAATAAATGTAATTTGAGACTTTTTATGAATTACACAAATTTTATAGGTTAATATGATATATTAGTGTTTATTTAATCAACTTGTTTCGAACATATAATTCTATTATGACTTTCAGAAAAATCATATATCAAATAGTGTCAAAATTGACACAAAATAGTTTTTAAATCAAATATTATATTATTAATTGTTACTTTATTCCTAAAAATCTAAGGTTCGGAAAAATGACTTAGATAAGGATATATATATTAATAATAAACAATTTTGGGTTCTTTTGGCATGTTATAGTAAGTGTATTAACCATATAGTGTAAGAAAACAAAAAGACACGGTAAAAGTTAAATTATTTAACTTAGAGTTAAATCTAATTGATAAGGTTAAAATAATAACCTAAACTTGTCTAAATCCTATTGGTTGATAGGATTTCGACCCATACCCACTTTAGCTTCGAAATAATACCCTTTGGAACCATTATAAACCGATTTTGACTTTAATATAAAATAATATTTTGAGATATTCCTAAGGTGCCCCTCTCCTCCCTTATAAAAGGGCACCTCATCCCCCTCCTCCTCACACCAATTTGAACACTCATGCTCGGCCAACCCCTGCCAAAATCCCTTCTCCACTTCCCTAGAATAATCCTAGAGGTCCTGGTCTTCTTCAAAGTCCAATCTTAGTTCCCTAAGTGGAGGATTCAAAGAGGCGTTTCAAAGAAGAGGTAATATCCATTACCGATCTTTTCAATTTCTTTCTTATTCAACTTCTTCTTCTTTAGTTGTTTCATGATAAAGTAATAACATCAGTATTACTTACATACTGATATATTATTATAAATATGAAACAACCCTAATTCACCTTCTATCCATCCTACGGAAAAATGAAATCACCGCACGTGCGTACGTACGGAATACCGTCTCCACGCCGTGGTGTAATCTATTTTCCATCATAACCTTACAAGGATGGGTATAATGGTGTAATGAGTAATTATATATGATTATTATAAAGTGATATTGATACTGAAATAGTCTACATACACTTCAACACAATTCCATGACCATGGTAACGATATCATCGCTCGTGCGTACGTACGGACTACCGTCTCCACGACGCGATGAGATTCATTCTCAATGATTAACCATTCATGAATGATTATAAAATATATATAATAAGTACTAATGAAATATATTAAATAATAATGATACTGGATTTATGTATATTTATATGTAGGTCATCTACTTAATTCCATTCAATTCAATAAGGAAACGAAAACAGCGTTCATGCGTACGTACGGACTACCGTCTCCATGAACGGTGTATTTCATTCCATTTATCGATATATTATATATATATATATATATATATATATATTCTGAATATATATTATATATAAATCATGTTTTACATTCTGGATATAAGTAATCATGATCCAAGTAATCATATTAATAATTACAGGTTAAAAACACGAACGACAAATGAGACGATTTTACCCAAAACGCTACTTTAACATGAATTTACAAAATAACAGGTAATATAAAGTAATAAGTGGACCATATATGATATAATAACAATGAATATGATTCTGTAATAAGTCAATAACATGATTTAAATCATTATACAGGAGGTCGGACACTTATGAAGCAAATCGGACCTAAGGTAAGGGAAATATCACAATCTCATTTTTATCCGAGATTGTTTTTACTTTGGTATTTACTGGGGTGTATTTTATCATCCACATCCATGTTCCCTCAATATGTAATATTATTTCCATCCTTATACAATAGTTTATATCCAATTTTATCCTTCGATGAGTTTTTTGTAAAAGATATGAAAGGAATCTTTTGTCGTTTTTCGTACGAGGTACTTTTTGACTTTTCCGACAAAAGTACGAAGAATGTTTTTTTAACTTATACGGCCTGAATGGATTTTTAAAACATTATTTAAAAGAAGCTTCCTTTACAAGTTTTCAATTTTATTTTTAATCAACTTATTTTAGTTTAAAATTGTATGACATGTTAAAAAAGAAAAGTGTTTTGAAGTAAAAAGGATATTTTCCTCAAGAATGAAGTTCAAGTGTTTTATCAAAATTATTTTCCATCTAAGATAATAAAGGGTTCTGTTTCTATCCCTATTATTACATTGATTTGATTATGTTGTGATGGAATTAATTTTATGAATTCCTTTATCGTATATGAATTGTTTTATGATGTCATGATGTTTAATATTCCCATTTTTATTACATGGGTTATAAAATGATGTATGATTTATGATTTTGTGGCACACATAAGAATGGTATCATTATGAGATGGGTGGGACCTATATCTCCCTCCAATGCATTGGGTAAAGATTTTATATCTCATGAGATAGACATGGCTGGAATGGTAGGTTATACCGGTTCAGTGAAACAGGACTGAAACAAGGGTTACTCGATTCAGAAAGGGACTTTGTCCACTAAGATAGTCTTGGCAATGAGTCTTGACTAACAAGAAATGATTCTATATGATTATGTGTGAATGCCACAAAGATTCATGTTTTAAGTTATGATTATTGTGATTACATTTCACTTCCATGATTTATCCCATGATTATGAAATTATGCTCTCTTTTACAGGTTATGATTTCCAAAATGTTATGTTCTTATGAATATGATGTGATTGATATTTCTTTTGTTTACCCTTACTGATCATTTGAGCTCACCCTTTTATGTTTTATTTTCCCCAGGATATAAAGAATGGTTTTAGGTAAAAAAAAGGAAGATCTTTATGGGAGATATTGAAGATCTTTCACCATGATTAGAAGATTACATTCCGAGTTTCCAAAGACACTAAACTATTATGATCCCTGTGTGTGTGTTTTTGTTATGTACTAAGTATTCCGCAAATGTGATGTAATGTCAATATACGTCAGGCTCCGGGTCTCTACAATGTAGTAGCCATCCTCTTCTGAATCATCTCTATATGCTCCATGGTCTCCTGGAAAAGATGAGGTCCCAGCAAAGCTACCTCTCCTGCCTCCATCCAACATAAGGGTGATCGGTATGGCCTACCGTACAAAGCCTAATAAGGTGCTATCTGAATAGTTTTTTGAAAACTATTGTTGTAGGAAAACTCCACAAGAGGTATATGCTTCTCCCAAGAACCTCCAAAATCCAAAATGCATGCTCGGATCATATACTCAAGCACCTGAATCATACGCTCGGACTGACCATCTGTCTGGGGATGGTATGATATAATCAAAAGTACCTATGTACCCAAAACCTCATGAAGCCCCTTCCCAACACTAGAAGTAAAACGCATGTCCCTTTCTGAAATAATGGAGTGTAAAACCCCATGCTGACGTAAAATATCTCGGATGTACAACCTCCCCATCTTGTTAATGTTGATGGTCTCCTTGATCAACAAGAAGTGAGAAACCTTCATAAGCCTATCGATGACAACCCAAACAGTATCATTATCTCAAGGTGACATCAGTAAACCGGTCTCGAATTCCATCACGACATCATTCCATTTCGACTCCGGAATGGGTAGTTGCTGTAAAAGCTCTGCTGGTCGCTGATGCTCCTCTTTCACCTACTGACAAGTGGAACACGTTATGAAAAAACCAGAAACACCACTCTTCATACCAGTCTACCAATACTGCTGGTGTAGATCATGATACGTCTTGGTGACGACAGGATGAACATCCCAAAATTAGGAATGAAAATCCTGCATCAGCTCCTCGCGTATGTCTACTGGAACCCATACGCATCCCTGGAAACGCTAGATCTCATCCTCGCCTACTATACATCCAAGGATAGGGTCCTCTCCTGACACACTCTCCCTCAGGACTAGGCCTTTAGAATTTGATAGCTGCCTCATTCATACTCGGTCAAGAATCATAGAGGTAACAACTACAGTAGAAAGAAATGTTTGCCCTTGTCTGTTGTGCACCTCCAGATGCATCTTAGAGAACGGAGCCATAACCTGCCAATCACTGCTGGCCTCCTGAACTACCTGTATCTGAGTCCTCCTGCTCAACGCATCAGCCACTACATTTCCCATTCCTGGCATATAGGCAATCTCAAAGTCAAAGGACTAAAGATACTCGACCCACCTGCACATTCTCAGATTTTGATCATACTGAGTGAAGATGTACTTGAGACTCCTATGGTCGGTGAAAACCACAAAGTGCTCTCCCAGATGATAATGACACCTACAAGATAAGGCATGAAAAACTGCTAGTAGCTTAAGATCATGAGTTGGGTAGTTCCTCTCATGTGGCCTCAACTGGAGAGACCTGTACGCAACGACTCCATCTCCCTGCAAAATCACAACTCCCCGACCGATATCTGAAGCATCATAGTAAACAGTGTAGCTCTTACCCGGATCTGGCAAGACTAGTATCAGTGTGGAAGTCAACCTCCCTTTCATCTCCTAAAAGGCTAACTCATAATAATCTGACTATAAGAACTTATCACCCCTCTTAGTCAGACCTGTCAGCGGTGCTATTAAGCGTGAAAAATCTTACATGAAGTGTATATAGTATCCATCCAGCCCTAGAAAACTCCGCACTTCAAAGAAATTCTTCAGATACTCATAGGAAACTACTACTCTTTCTTTCTCTGGGTCTACTAATACTCCTCTCTCTGAGACAAACTGACCCAATAAGTGAATTTGATCCATCCAGAAGTGTAATTTCAAGAGCTTAGCATATAACTGATTCTCCCTCAGTGTACTCAAAATGATATCAAGATGGGTTTTATGGTTGTGTCGAGTGTGAGAGTACACTAAGATGTCATCCATGAAAACAACCACAAAGGAATCCGAGTATGGATGGAATAGTCCGTTCATCAGTGCCATGAAAACTACAGGGACGTTCGTGAGGCAAAACAACATAACCATATACTCATATAGACCATACCTGCTCCAGAAAGATGTAAGTGGTATATCAGATGGTCTAACACGCAAGTGATGATAACAAGACCTCAAATCAATCTTCGAGAACACTTGGGATCCTCGAAGATGATCAAATAGGTCATAAATCCTAGGCAATGGATATCGGTTCTTGACCATCAACCGGTTCAACTTACGATAATCTACAAAAAGCCTAAGGGTATTTTCTGCCTTCTTAAAAAACAAGATAGACAAACGCCAAGGAGAAGTACTCGGTTGGATGAAACCCTTTTCCTACAACTCCTCCAGCTACTTCTTGAGCTCCAACAACTCAGGTGTATCCATCCTATACGGAAGAATGGACTCTGGTGCCACTCCTGGAATGAGCTCAATAGAAAAGTCTACCTCACGCTCTGGAGGAAAACCTGAAAATTCCTCTGGAAAGACATCTCTGAAACGATCCACCACTGAAGGAAAATATAACTATGATGTCCACTGGTCATCCAAATATAGATTGGAAATATTATATGTAACTCCACATAACCCATGAATCTCTGGTCTTGCTCTACTTGCCTGGACATCCCACTCGCCTCGATGAAGAAAAGATCCACCCTCTTATGATATGAAACCCACCCAGCAGTGGTAACAGTCGATGACTGCCTGGAAGGGAACTAGCTAGTCCATTTCGAGAATGAAATCATACCCTGTCATCTCTAGGACATAGAGATTCCATAAGAAGTGACACCCTGCAACCTCAAGAGGGCACTCTCTACACAGACATACACTAACAGCTCTATTCCCCAACAGCGAGTCTAGAGTCAAAGTATCGGTAGAGGAAAAGATGCAGAGCCCAAGGATCTACAAAACAGAAACAAATATAAAGCTATGGGGAGCCTCTATATCGAAAAGAGTAGAAGATAAAACTGAGGATACTAAGATCGTACCTCGAAATGTAGAGGGTCAGGGATCTTTCTCCTTCTAGGTCTGATCCACTACAAATACCTAGCCTATACCACGGTCCTGCGGCCCTGCCTCACCACTCTGAGCTAATCCACCCTACTGTCGCTAAAAGACAGGTGATTGGCCACACCTTCCTTGACCTCCACCTCATCCCGAACAACTAAAAGAACTCCAGTTCCCAGACTGATGAGAAACTAGTTGCACTGCTCCTAAACAAGGAGTCATGGATGAACCCCGGTCACTAGGTGCTGGTGAGAAAACCTGATAGAAGTGATGAAGGTGACCCATATTGCTGCAAGATCAGCACTCCACTAGGTCTCTCTAGAACTGCGGCCTTGTATGCCCAGCCCTTCCACACTGGTATCATACCACCTGGCCACCTGATGATGTGTCTCGCTGCCTCGGATCATCGCGCGTAGATTCCCTTTGGCACTTCCTGTTTTCAACTGGTGAACCACTAACCCTGGAAGCGGAACCTCCCTAGTGTTCATCTCCAGAATCTCTTAGATTGTTCTCATTAATCAGTTCCTGGTTGATGATGGAAGCGATGGAAGTCAGCCTGAAGATATTCACCTGTGAGCGGATCTCCCGTCTGAGACCATCCTCAAACTTCCTTTCCAAGAACAATCCATCTCTACCCTGGAGGGGTGTGAAATGATGAAGCATGGTAAAACGATAGGAATAATCCATGACAGAATGATTACCCTGCTCCAAACTCATAAACACCCAGTCTTGGTCGGCCCTCAAGGTCTCTGGATAGAGGTAGTCATAAAAGACGTTCTAAAACACCTCCCACGCCAAAACCTGCTGATGACCCACCTGTGAGATCACATCCAACCACCTCATGGAAGAGTCTCATAGCATGTAGGTAGAGAGCTTGACCCACCTCTCTAGAGGCGTCTCCAGATGCACGAAGATCATCATCATGGATTCTATCCATGACTCTACAGCCTGTGGTCCTCCATCCCCTGAGAAGGTGGGAGGATGCTGCAATTGGAAAACCCGTGTCAAGTCTTCCATAGTCGATGCAGGAGGTGGAGATCCCTAAAATTTATACATTATCCTCATAAAACCTTCCCTAAACTGCACATTAGAACCTTCAATTGGTATAACCGTTGGTGCCAAGGCTGGCACAATAGGAGGATCTACATGAAGTTCCTGATAACCCATATCGGGTGTCTGATCACTCCCCTGTGACTGGTAGTCAATCAGAGGACATCTAGGTGGCATGATTCTGCAAAGTCAAATGCACACCATAGATTCAAGATTAACAAGGACTAAAAAATTAATGTCAAAAGAAGTAATAGGGAAAAGAAGGAATTCAAGTTATGTAAAACATGACTACACGACGTTTTCTTTCCCTGCATGGCGTGTTCCCTTAAGTCATTCACATGGGTGTGTACTTCTACCTAAACTAGTCACGTAACACCCCAAATACATGGCGTGTTATCCTAACACATGGAATGTACTTGAATCCTCTTCCCTTACAAAGTCCTGCTATACGGCTAAGCCACACAGCTCCTCTAAGACAAAACTACACGGTGTGTTCAAGGTAGACATGGCGTGTACTAGACATGCCTTACCTCACCTATGTTGTTAGCGACACGACCTAACACATAGCTGACACTACACGTTGTGTTCTAGATAGACACGGTGTGTATGAGAAAGGTAACACCAACCCATTTTGTTATTTACACAACCAGATCCATAGTTAACTATACACATCATGTTTCACGGGAACACGACGTGCACTTGAAGGAATTCCACAACCCGTATTGTTCACGACACGGCCGGGTACCCAGGTCATACTACACGACATGTAAAATTCAGACAGGGCATGTATGTGAAAAGATAACACGACCTGTGTTGTTCCTGACACGGCCATGGTACCTATTTCAGACTACACGATGTGCTAAAATAGTACACGATGTGTTCCTATAAGAAAATTCACAACCCCATGTCCCTACCCACACAGTCAGTGACATGACAATAGACTACACGGTGTGTAACCATAAAGTACACACTGTGTATTCTGGGTTTTTTCAGGCAGTAGCCTCAAAAACAACTCCGGAGCCCAAAAAACATAGAAACCTAGCATTAAGATGCCAAATTCCGATTTGTGTGGGCCCATAATCCCTGTGAATCAAATCTTGGCATCTTATACAAGTTATAACGAGGCAAAAAGAAATGATCCACCAAATTACAGACCATGAGGGCCCATAACACCTCAAGAACCAAAGTTTGGCATCTATCTAAGCAAAGCACTACAAAAACAAATTCCCTATCAAACTACAGGGATTCTATCAAAGAATATATCACAACAGCATGCATAATATACACAATGTCTATTACAAAAACATGAAATTGCTAATGCATCCTAGATGGCATGGAAAGAATGAATGGCATGTGATTTCTAAAAAGTTCCTTTATGATGCATGGGATGGAATACCCTCATCTAATCGAGTTGCGGCAGAAATAGAACCACAATAACAACAACAGTAACAACACAAAGCAATGGGAATCAACCAACGGTGAAATCAAATCAACTGTAAAATTGAAAACTAGTAGAATTGCAATAAATGAGGTATTATGGATTTTCCCTGTACACGGGTGAGCTACTCCCAGGCACAACATATAACCAAGTACCCACTCCTTTCTATCCTTGGAAAAAGGCTCCAAATAGTATGTCAAGAGAAAAGAGACCCTTTGACACCACTTTATAATGTCCCGATTCTGGAAGCCACCCAGAGGCGCCCAATACCTAGTTGGTCACATGGCCTCAAGCACATTTTCCTGAACACCTGAGGCTGCCAACTAGCAGTGAGGGACTTGGATGTGATAGTGGGGAAACTATTCCCTCATTGGCAGAGTACACAATATAAGTAAACAACACACATAAAATAGAAGAAGTAGTAACTATCCAAGAACAGAAAACAATGGAGGACTGATAAATATAAAATTGGGCGAAATATATAAATGATGCATGATGCATATGTTTCTAGGAAAGCAACCAAACAAGTTACAATGGTGAATACAGTACTAAACCCAAGTACAAAAGAAAATAGATAAAAAACTTCTCAACATCGCAAGACTCATCTTGGCCAATGCTTTCCAGCTCCAATGCAATCAAGAACCTAGAGTAGAAGTGTGCTTGCCCTTATCTATACCTGCAACAATATAATCTTTTTGGGCCCAAAAGCATGACCCAAACAGGGTGTGAGACAAAATCCCAGTAGAAAACCACCCGAAGATCTATGTCTAATAGTCAGTGAATATATGGATGGTAAAAGTTAAAAAATAGAAAATAGGAAAGTAATTAGCAGCAAACAATTCACAGTTTCTGGCATATAATTTACAACAAGTAAGCGGACACTCAAGCAAGTAGAACAAACAGGTAACATTCTGGGTAGTTCTCACATACTAACCCATATGGTTCATCCTACAAGTACTAGCAACCCTCTGAGAGGCACACATAGTCTCACCCCTCTAGTTTAACTAAATATTAGACTCTATGGAGAATGACTAAGTGTCAATTCCCCCAATAGTCTCGTATCGTACTAAAGGTGCTCTGGGGAAGAACTCAATGAATCATTTCCCCTGTGGCCAATGTCGAGGAACTATAGGCACTATGAGGAAGCACTCAATTCCAATTCCCCCTGTGGTCTCACATCACATTATAAAGACACTATGGAGAAGCCCTTACATCCATTATCCATATGGTCTACTACACTAAGTTCCCACAACCCTGTGTAAAGTTAGCAAGTATCACATCGCATAACGGCCAAAGTGAACCTCAAGAACTACTTGGCTAGCAGTCTACAATATAAAATCATGGAAGAGCAGTCACACCATCCTACAAACTAGGCATGGGACTGGAAATAGTCTAACATGAAAAACTAGACCAAACGGTCATAAACAGAAAAAATGCTTGGGAAATACATCCAAAGCATAGTAAAATAAACCTATTCACTAAAAATAACCTCTACTCAGACATATAAGAAAATTAGGAAAACAAAAAGGGCAAAACAGGAAACACACAATACCCCATTCAAGGGTATTGGTGAAATTTGCAGAAAATACTCAAAGAATTTCTACAGAAAGGCACAAACCACCTACCTTGATGTTAGGAGATAAATATACTTGAACCTCGAAGCTTGATTCTCCTTGGAATGTGGTAGATCTAATAAAACGTCCAAAAATCCCAAACCAACGATAACTTGATAAAGAAGAGGAATTGGAAAACAATGCTCTAGGAGAAGGAAGAGCTTACCGTTGCAATTCCAACACACCCAACGGTGTTAGAATCGGAGGACGAACGGAGGCTCAGTGGCTCGTCAAATATCTACGGCCGTTCGGACTCTCTCAGATGAATAACACCTAGAAGAAGACATTTATGGGGTTAATACGCGACCCTGATGCATTTAATGAAAAAAACAAAGTACACAACATGTACTTTTGAAGTACATGTTGTGTACTTGCTGTTTCTGTACCCCTCATTAGGTAGCCTCCATGTCACTTGTAAATGGATGTGTGTGTGGTCATGACACAGACACCACATGGCCTCGAGTGGCCTCAAAGTACAAGGAGTGTACTTAAAAAATTTCCATATTTTCTTGTTTTCCTAAAAAATGACCAGAAAAGGAAAAACATACCAGAAAAGAAGATCCATGTTCTTATATATCACATGATAGAAAATTCTCTTTTTTATTCTACCCTTTAACCATTATATACTCTCCTACCCTCTTCATCTCTTTTTTCCATTAATGTCATATGACTTTGAGAATTATTTCTTTGTCATGACAGTACATGAGAAAATAGATACATATGATAAGAATATTTGGGGTATTAGTTCCGTTCACTGAAATAAATTTAGACCATCAATGAATTAATAAATCTTTCTCCTTGGATTAAATGTGTTGTCCGAAACATTATTTTCAAAACTTGTTATATTGGATTCATACATTGGAATATTTTTATTCTTTTTCTGTCTGAGACTAAAGAATTTACTCTCCATATGTGATTGTTGTTAATGATAAAAATATTTTTCCATGGAAATTTCCTCATAATCATTCAATTCCTTATTTTTAATCTTTCTCCCCTCCATTGTTTCTAGAATAAATGACCACAGTTGATCATAGTCTCCGGATATATGATACAATAATATATCAACCATCTCCCTTTTTTATATACCAGGGGGAGAAATGTCATATCTACTGAACTATACACTTCTCTACTATGATTGGGTTTTTAGTACCACTAAATGATTAAGGATGTTGTCGTATAATGTGGTATAGAATTTCTCATCCACATTGTGGATCTGTATTCTCCATAACGGTATGATTATTGTTCATAACATGAGTTATCTATCCCATTATAGTTATAGGTTTTTCAAAAGTATTCACAACTTCAGAACCAATATCATTATCTTTCATAGGAAGAAAATCCATATATAGGATACAAGTGTTCATGAAGTATCTATTCCTTTTACAAGGTTCTATTTATAAATAATGGCATACACTAAATTAGATTATGAATTATAGTGTATAATTTTGAACTAAAAACGCATAACATAAATTGTAATTTTATATATGTATTATCTCTTAATTATATGAATGGTTTATGTGGAGACATATTTATATTTAAATTTTTATTAGTGATTTTTAATGAAAATGTGAATTATCTTAAGAATTTCCCCTAGGAGTGTCAAATTATGTGCATAATAAGGAATGTTATTGTGTACCAATTTACCCAACGTCAAGCCCAAAATACCTTGTTTTAGTTGTCACTCCAAGGTACTTCTATTCCATAACCACATACACATGTAGTAACCACACTTGGAAATATTTTCAAGGAAGTTCCGCATAATCTATACCTTACCGAAATTATAGGATTTTATTGTTGTTTTATCCCCAATGTCTATTATAGGTCTATGTTCCTTAATTGATGTTTTCTAAATATAGTTTCCCAGGTTTCTACTAAAATTTCTATAATACCAACTATAAGGTCCCTGACCCTAGTTGCTCAAAGATTGTACCTTATTTAATTACATTAACATGTAACAAGGAAGACACATATGAAAGGACTTAACATTTTATTAGAATTAGAAAACAAGATATATACATTAATTCTACATTACAACATAAAATAGAAGACAATATAGAAATTCATTTAGAAATATCAATAATTGCCAGATTATACCATCATGGAATTCATAATATACTTCTTCACACCATGGAAATATAAAACATAAGAGATGGATAATCTCAGACCTTGAGTAATGGTATATAATACAGAATAAGAATAAATAATATTGCTTGGTGAAAAACTTAATGTACACATACAAATAAAACATAATTATGAACATAATATGGTAGGAATTAAAGAAAATTAAATAATGATGTAATCAAACATAATTATGGTATTATACCAGTAGATTTACCTCATAGTATACCAATTAATAGTTTCATAATAAGTAAATGCATAATGTGGGGCATCTAAACCATATCGTCAAGGCCTCGACCAATAGAACATAAAATTATTAAGGTCTCATCCAAAACCATATCTAAAAATGGGAAACACGTTGTCCATGTTCATTTATTTTTGGTATCATGAGACCTACTAATACATTGATAATCTATAGAGGTATCCACACATCAATTACTAATTCAAATACATTACTCATGTTAATGGGGTTAAATATAAACAATATTTTCATATGAAATGTGAATAACTTTCCTTAATCTTTTGATATAATAACTAACCATTCAGAGTAATAAGGTGAACTGTATCAAAATAACACATCCACCGTCAAACAGATCATAAACCATTTAATAAAATATTTTTTATTATATCATATAATATTAATCTCAATTAAACATAATAATAAACTTGAATGTTTAAATAAATGAAAATACTCTTATAAAATCATTTAGTTATTTTTTGAGACAAATAATATTTTACATTGAAAAAAAGAGTTGTTTTGGGAAAATATTGTAATAAAACGATATGTGATATATGAATTTTTTATACTAAAATAATTTTTTTTTATAAATATTATTGTGTCTTAGAATAGATTATATATTTAACATGAAAAAAATTATGAATTTGAGAAGTTTTCTTGAATCGGGTTTGTTTATCAGGAAGAATTTTTAAAAGATCCCTTTAAAACATGTAACTCCCCATAAAATAAAGAATAAATATGATTGGTTTATATATATATAGTATTAACACATAATTTATTATGATTAAATAATAATAATTAAGAGTTTTATTGTGGTATGTAGAGAATAAGAGTAACCTGAATTAAAATAGAGGTTTGAGTAGAAACCCTTTATTTTTGAATGGGTTTTTCACATGAACTTAATGTAACATTAAATAAAATTTAATATATTAATTAATTAATTAATATCCTTTTTTACATGTATTTGATTTATTATAATTTTATTAAGTTCACTTATGGCTTTTTTAGTGAGTTATAAGATATAACATTATTTCTCGGAAGCGTTCGTTTCCTTTGTTTTCACGATAGGAATTCTTGTATATGAGTGTGGAAGTTCACGTGGAATGGTTATAATTATATAGAATAGAATTAATACAATATTAATGGACATAAAAATATTAAATGGTTAAATAATTAATATTATTATATATTATTAATATGATTTACTAGATAATAAATTAGTGATAGTCGTTTAGATTATTACGGCAGTATTTATATCATCTCAAAGTTGTTTTGTCATATGAATTAATATTATATGTATATACTTGTTCCAGAACATTAAATAGGTCATAATACATATTTCATAGTTTGGTTCATCCATATAAATGGTTTAATGACCAATCATGAAGGATAAATTGAAGAAATATCGTTCGTCCTCCACAAAGGTTGTTAATCGGCACCTCCCAAATGATGATTTCATTTGTAAAATAACACACACAGAGAGAGAGTTATGGTATTGATGATGGTTCATAAAAGAATATGTTATCATTACCATATATAGATTATACTAGAACTATCATGACAATTTTCATATAGGAGGTGATAAAAAGGGAATAAAATATAGTAAATTGAATATGAAAGAAAAATGAAGATGGTTTACCTCATGAATTAACCTCCTTGAGAACCTCCTTAGCGAAATAGATTTTAAAATTTTTATATGAAAATGAGATCTTGGATATGGGGAGATAATATAGAATAGAATTTGGGTAGAACATTTACAATAATCAAGACATAGAGGAGTGAATGGTAGAGGGTTGAGGGGTGGTTTTTATAATTAAGGGGAGGAGTGATTTCTCATTATTCTATTAAAATTTTTATTATTTTTCTCAAGACATACTATATTATTAATTCTTGTGAATAAATATAGTAATAATTGAATATGATTTCTAACCTGATATAATTACATCATCCATGACTCATGTAATTGTGTATTTAGCTTATAATGTATTTATAACGCAAATTAATGTATTTTACTATTCACTGAAAATTCAAGTATTTAAGAAAAAACCCAAAAATTCTTCTCTAACCATTTTTGGACATGTAGAATTCAAAAATGAACACCATTTTATAAAACTATTTTTCTAAATATGTGAAATTTAATTTTTAAATAAAACAATTGTTTACTTGAAAAATAAGGATTTTATATTTACAACTGATTATATAATAGTTCTAAATATTAAATAAGATCTGATAATATTGTCCCAAAATCATAAGAAAAAAATATTGATTTATGAATCTATTTTATGAAAATAAATTTTCTTTTAAATAATTTTACTAATTATAAAATTTTAATTAAATATTAATGACTTATAAAAATACCTATACATAAATATTAATTTTTTAAATATATTCACCTAAATTTACTATGATATAATTATATCATAAATTCTTATATGAAACTAATAAATTTTGATTATACCTTCTTGGATGATTTCACCCTTGATTGGGCCTATTTACTATTCATAAGGGTCATATTACTATTTATAAGGGTACATTACTATTCCAGAGGGTCAATTTACTATTAACAAAAAAGTAAGTTGATCCAATTTAACTCAAAAAAATATTACTGATTGAAACTATGTATGTTCATTTTTTGAAATTCAAAACATAGAAGTAGAAAAATTATGTTCAACGGTTTCGTTATAATTATCTCTTATAAATAACTATGTGTTGTTTCCTATCGACTCAATGGTGCATGCATTTCACTCTTAATGTAAATTTATTTTTAAATACATAAGGTGTTACACATAAGCCATTGGTTTATATCATAATAAAAAATAATCAAAAAAATACCACAATCCTCACAAACAAGCATAATATCTCACATCATAAAAAAATTTATTTTCACCCATATGAAAACATTTTTGAATATTGAAATATTAATTCTATTTTAAAATAATTATTTAAACTAAATATAATTTATTAAAAAGGGATTTATTTGAATAAAAAAGTGATATATACACAACGAATCCAAAAACAAAATAACATTTATTGCTCTAGGAAAATTCATTTTTACCATATACATAAAATAGAGAATTCATTTTTTCTTTCGGTAAATAAAGAGATAAAATTTCATGAATACATTTCATAAATATATTACTTTTGAAAACATTTGAAAAAAATAATATAAGACATAAAATTTCATTTAAATTAATATTATTTCCATATAATTACATCTGTAAAATTGTCCCCCAAAAAATTGGAAATGCAGGTAAAGAATATTTTTAAGTGAAACATTAAAATATGATTTTTAAAATAATGCCCCATTCATAAAATAAAAAAAAAATATCATTTAATTTAAAAAAAATATAAAGAAGTAAAATAAGGTAAAAATAAAAAATAAACCCTGTATGTGATAATCATAATTGTTTATTAAAACATCTATAATTAAATTTACATAGAAGTGAAATGTTTTCAAAATAATACTTAAAGGAATTTAAAACAAAAAAATTCAAGTAAAGTGCATTTTCCTTGAGATTGACATGTCACATATGTTCTTTATCATCAGGAAAAAAAATTATGTTAATTATTTTATTTCATGAGAAACTTTTTCATGTTTATTTTTCCATTTATTTCAATTTTTTCGAGGTTATATATAAGTAATGAATCAATTAAGTTCATGTTAAGGGATTTTGTGACATTTGACTCAAAAGTCTAAAATCACTTCTATAGGTTGACTATGTTAAAGTAGTCCATTAGTAAATCATATAAATAATTATAATAATTTATAATGAAATTTTTTGTTTATAAATTTTACTTTTAAATCCAACCATTAAATATGGTTATGAAAAATGAACTACTTTACAGTCATAGAGAGAGTAGTCTGTATATAAGAATGAGTAACATTTCAATTTTTCATTATCATTTTAGATGAAAGGTAATTATTTTTTTAATATTTAAATAATTATAAAAATATAATAATTAAAATAATAACTCTTTAATTATACTTATATATAATCCTTGTGATGTGGTGATGAAAAATGAATCACATCACTCTGTCGAGGTCGTAGTTGACACATAAGCATAAACAACATTATCATTTTTTAATCAATGGATTTTTTTGGAGTTAAATTATATATTATATTTTAGTAATGATAAATATTTCATTAATATAATATATGTACCTAAAATTTATCATTTTAACCACCTGTGTGAAGTGGTTTCGGAAAACAAATCACATATGTCTATGAGGTGGTACTCTGTCATTCAAACGAATGATGGATTATATTCTCATTTGATGGTGGTTGGATATGGATATATGTTATCATATTAACATAATAACATCTCATTATATGTAGGATATAGAATTTATTATATAATAAAGAATATGTGATATTTTAATGATGCGGGAAAAAATATAATAAAAATGCTTAGTTAAGAATGATATCTCTTCTTTAGACATCCTCCTTTTCATAAAGCATAATACCACTAAGGTTAGTATTATGACATAAATAAATCTCCTTGAACATTGTGGGGTTGTTAATAATGTGTTTATTTAGTTATTGGCTAAAAAATGGGGATTTAAGTGTGATGTAATGAGAATAATATATTCGATTTTATATGAGATGAGAGAGAACTCTTGGAATTTCACATAATATTAAAATAATATTCACTAATATTCAATTTCAAATGGTTGAAAACTGATTTATTTATAATATAAAATAGGCATGGATCAAAATAAAATCATAAAATAAAAATATACATTTTATGATGATGTTTTTACCCTTATCATTTTAACCCCTCACCAACCCCTTCCAAACATATCATGACAACATAGATGTTTACTCTTTGAGGGGCAATATAGATATTTTTAGATGAAAAACAGATCGTAAATGGACAATGGTTTATATAAAAAAATATTGTAATCACTTGGATGAATTTTATGTTTTTATAAACATTATATCATCTAATAAAATATTTTTTAATATAAAATATCATTAATATTGTTTTTTGAACTATTAATTTCATTGAATTTGATTACATTAATAAAAAATTAAAATAAAAAATAAATATTTTATTAAACACCTAACCTATTATTTTAATCAATAAAATAATTTGGAAAAATTAATTATTTCAAATTATATTTATTACAATATTTTTATTATAATTTATGTGGTTTTATTCATTAATTGAATAATTACCACGTCATGTTTGTCTGTGAATTTTTGGAAATAATTTATTAAATAAAATTAAAAATTAACTATCATGGTGAAGATAAACAATATATGCTTAAAATTAATATTTATAATTGAACATATCTTCCTTTAATTTCCATGTTAAAAATTTTAAAGTTATTAAAAAGAAGAGTGTGACATTATTTACTTTTCTTTATATAAAATATTATAAAGACATAATCCAACCCAAATTTATGAAAAGTATATATTTATTAAAAGTATATATAACCAAGTCTTGGATGAGTATGGGTGACAAGTACTCATCCAATTAAATTAATAAGTGTTTTAGTGTCATTTTATAGTCTTTATCATATTATTTTTAACCCTTAATTACCAAGTTTACACTGTATTGGGGTAACAAAAATTACTATGGTCACGATTCAAATTGAATAAAAATATTAGGGGAATATTTATCAAATTTAAATAAAATTGTTAAAAAATATGGAATCCATTTACAAAAATAAAAAATTATAAGTGGAAAATCATCAATTAAATTTAAACTATAAAATTATGATGGAAAATAGTTTTTTAGAAAAATACCTATTTTAACTATTAATTTTTTATACTAAATTCAAGAATATATTTTATTTTAAAAATCATAATTTTTTTAGTTTAACAAAAAAAATTTAATTTTAAAAATAATATATATAAATTTTTTTATATAATAAAAAAGTACAATTATCAATGAAAATTTGTACTTTCACTATTCATTAAAAATCTCTCTTTTAAGAAAATTATTGAAATTTCACCTTAAGATATTTTTGATTTTATGATTCTAAAATTGAATAATTTTTTTTAAAATTATGTATAATATTATCTCATAAAAATAAATAAAAATCATTTTTGAGGAAAAAATATTTTTGAAAAATTAAATAACTACAAAAAATTGTGTACATATTTTCAATAAATTAATACATACATTTTATATGTCCACCATATTGATTTATATTTCAAAAATTACTTATTCTTTATGATACCCACCATATTAATAGCTATGTTATAAAGGTCACATTTAAATAAAATATTTTTCAACTCATTTAAACTCGGTATTGTGTATTTGTTACACTTCCAGACATAGTGTTTTTAAAAAAATACTGGGATCTTAAGGGAATCTTTAATTGTGTTGAAATCTATCCCAGTGGTGGTTGGTTATCACTGGACTATTCACCAAATTATTTATTGGATCTAGGTCATAGATTACACTTACTACTTATTACGAAGGGTTCCTACTTTCACCCCTCCATACTAAAATTCATTTTAATGAATTCCAATTCATTAATTTCGAATGCACTCCCATTATCAACAAACTTTCATTAATAAATAGTAATTTTGAATGTCCTATAATCCAATTACCATGTTTTTTTTCAATTACAATGTATGATTTATTTGCATAATTTGGATTTCTATCCTTGGTACAAGATACAAACATCGCTTCCTATATAAAAATAAATCCACTGTTATGAGTGGTACAATTTTAGTCATGTTTATTCAGTTAAAAATATTCTTTTTAAAGATAAATTATTCTTCACCATGTTAATTTGTTTTTACTATTCATTAAAGAAATTATTACCTTAAAATTTTATGCAATGACGAAACAATATTTTTTTTACTAATAGAAAAATAAAATAAATGATTTTAAAAATAATAAAAGATAAATAAATTAAATGAATTATTTTATTCCATGATTTTTTTGGTAAATAAAATATTTAAGTGACTTGTCAAAGGATTATATTTTAATTTCATTTTTTCTTGTCTTTTAATGTTAAATTATGTTAATGGTTTCAAAAATGAAATTAATGATATTTTAAAATAAATAATATTTTATTAAATTATTTTAAATTACAAAAAAAATAAATATTCTAGCTAGAGGATTGATATATGTTTTTAAATATCAACCATTTTACATTCATTTGATTCTCTACCTTTTATAGTAACTATATTGACCCATGAAGAGTAATAACATTGTTATCATTATAATTGGAAAAAATAGTTCTGCACAGGTTAAAAATAAATTATAATGATAAAAAAATCACCCATAACTTTTTTGATTTTATAATGTGGGAGGTTTTTTATTCATATTGAAAATATATTCAAATTATATTATTTTGGATCCTTTTTCCCTAAATTATAATTTTTTTAATATATAAAATTAAGAAATTTTAAAAGTTTTTCTCCCCTCACTTATAAAAGGGAACCTACTATAATTTTTCTCCATAATTTAAATAAATTTTTCTTGATGATAAATAGAAAAATTAAATCATTACATCCTTAACCATTGTCAATAGTTCAGGGTTTTATTAAAAACCCTCCTATGAGTAATTTATTGGTAAACCTGTAGAGGTTTTCTGAAGAAGATGTATCGTTCTTAACTGAGTATTTTTGTTTTATTTCTTATACCACATCATTCAAATATTATTCATCCATTATGATATAATATTATAAATATCTCCCATATACTAGTATTTTATTAAAAAAATTTCTTAAACTACATCAATATCCTCTTACATAAATGAGAAACAAAACCATTATTCGTGTATATGGCGGACTACCTCCTCGAGAAATGATGTAATTCATTTTACATAATTTCTTCCAATAGATATTTATGATGAAATAATTAATTTACATATATAATATTCATGAAATATTTATCATTATGTATAGGTAATATAAAATATAAATTGTTTTACCTTTCTATTTATTGAAATATGATAATGTCTTTCACGCGTAAGTGTAGATTACCACATCCATGATAGGGAAGTGATTTGTTTTTAATTATCATATAACATGTGTGATATATATAATTGTATTTAAATAAATAGTATGATATTTATTATATAATTATTATCATAGAAATGTAAAATAATAGTTACATTCTCTTTACCATGTTCAATCAAAAAATGGAAATGATACTAGTTCATACATATGACCAACCTTCTCCATGAGTGCAACTTACATCATTATTCATAACATAATTTCATCGGTGGATTTAAAATTAGGATTTATGTTTAAAAAAAATAAATATTCATTATCTTAATTTTTTATCTGATTAAATAATGACCTCATTGACCATATTCATGATACTATATTAATTTTGGTCTTATGATCCTAACATAATAAAATTTATAATGTGAATTTAAATGATTACGTAAATAAATATTGAATGATTAAAAATAAAATTAAAGGGATAATAAAATTTTAATTTTTTATTAAATAACTGAAAAAATTTCATTATTTATTATTCTAATAGATAATGAATTTTCTTGACAAGTTGGACCCAAGGTAAGAGACTTTATATTAAAAATCCACTTTTAATGTTTCCCTTCTGACTATTTTTATCCCATTTATATGTTCTCCTCAATTAAGCATGAAAACATTAATTTAACATTCAATAGAAGATAAATTTAATTTTTTACCAAACTTTAATATCATTATAATGTTTAAAAAAACTAACCTTTAGAGGTTTTATTTAAGGGAATCTTTAATTTAAAATCCTTATTTTAAATGTTTTAATGATTTACTTTTAGAATCATTCAATTCAAAGACAATATTCTAAAAATATTCAATGTAGTTTTAAGAACCTAATTGAAATAAAATTAAAATTTTATTTATATTTAGTCATTATTTCAGTGGTTGTTAAAAATAATCTTTTTTTTTGTATTTTATGCATAATAATTTTAATTTATTTAAAAATGATATAAGGAATGTTTTATTCTATCTTATACAGCATCAAAAAAAATTTCCTTCCACCAAAAACATTATTTAATCTTTTAATTTAATTATATTATTCCTTTTTTTTTCTTCAAATAAAACCCCTCTTTCAAATTTTTTAAACTATTTTCAAAATGTTTTTAAATGGAATGGATATTTTGATATCAAGAAATTTTTTTCCTAGGGGTATAAGGGATCTCTCTAAAAAAACCTTTTCTTTGGGTAATAAACAATTTCCTTCTAAATACCTTTCTATCTCTCCTAAATGTTATTAAATGATTATAAATTTTATATATGTGTGTATCTCACATATATACCTAGATTATTATCCCTTAATTTCAAGGGGAAATACATGAATTATTTTCATTTTTCAAACAACTTCTTTAATAAATCACTTTTGATTATGATATGAGGAATTATTATTAAACTCATTTTCATTATATGGGTAATTATAATGTTTATTTGTTATAATTTATTTTGTTTATGTGTCACAAATAATCATGTACATTTTATGATCATTGTACCTAGATAGTTATTTAATGAATTGAATTAATCTTTTGTCTCATGATACTCTATTTAAGGGAATTATGGCCAAACCTAATCCACTATAGGACTCTATCCACCTTATGATGTTATCTTGGGAGTAATCATTGAATTATTCTTATTTCATGTTAATTTTATTTCACATATATATTTTTCCATGATATTATGATGCCATGTTTTCGATTCAATGCTCCCATGTGGCTACTCATGATAATATGTTTATAAAAAATTATATGTTAACTCATAAGAGTGAAATGAATAATATTTTTCAAAAAGAAAATTTATTCGTGATTATAATGGAGTATTTAAATTTTTATTCTAATTTTATGATTTATGATGAAATGTTTTATGGAAATATTTTTTAAAAAGTTTCATTGTTGGGTAATAAAATATTAATTTTTATAATAAAGATTTACTTTTAAAAAACTAAAAATATTGTATAATTATTCATGAACTAATAGATATAATTCTTTCATTTAATATGTACCTTATTAATTTTTTTATCTCATCCCATATTTTAAAATATTTTTCATAGGGTTTTATGGCTAGGTAGGGACAATTATGAGATCAAGATTAAAATTGTTATCATATTTTATGAAAATAAAACTAGTCATATCATAATGTTTTTTTGGGAAAATATGAATCTATCATGATGTGTCCACTTTTTTATATAACATTTATTTATGTAAGGGTGATGGACTAGTTCTCGAAAACAATAATCTAAAAGTATCTATAAATTAATTAAAATGAATTATTGACTTAAAACTCAAGATTATGTAGTGTTTACAGTTGATACCATATAGTTGGTATTAGAGGAATGGTTTAGATAACATTGAATATAAGAGTTTTTTCATATGAGGTTAACTTTATAGGTATTAATACCATCATGGTTTTATGATATTAAGGTCTATCATATAACGAATGTATAATCAACCCCGTTTTGGTTATATATGATATTATTTTAATTTGATTGATGAGATTTTGGGAGATGTTTGTTGGATTGAGGTATATCTAAACCTTGAGGTCCACATGAAGTCTTATTAGATAATGGATTCTCTTATTCTATTTTTAAAGGTATTTATAACCTTTAAGGGTTATAAAATAATTAACGATTAATGTAATTTATAATGGGTTTTTTGATATAATATGTACTATTATAAGAATTATATTAATATAATTTCAGTAAAATGTAATACTCATCATATCGAGAAAAGATACAAGGCTTGAACCCACTACTGAAGGGTGAAAATGGTGAAAAACCTACCACTAGCCTACAAGATGTCTTAGTTAGTACGAAAATTATCTTTTTAAATGATTTTATATATACTGATTATGTTGATTTAGAGAACATATGATTTATTATAGAGATAATCATGAGATTTAAAAGTGATTTAGTGATTAGGTAATTAATGTTATTTTATATGAAGCTCACTATTTGGGGAACTTTATGTGGTGACAGTAAGCGTAACATTGTGGGATTTGATTTGGGGAATAAATGATAAATTATATTTTGGAAACATAATATTTTCATGTGGGTTTATGATTATTCCTTCTATTAATGTAAATGATTATCATATCATGTATTTTTTATGATTATGGCATTTACATTTTTGGTATGAGACATTAATAGTTATTAAAGTTATTTGGAGTTAAATGTTAAATTGATTTTTGGATGAACAAGTGATAAAATCACTCTAATATTTGGGTATTAATCTTTTTCAAGAATATTTTGAAATATTTTGAGTTTATTACTTTATTTAATGATCTATGTTATGATTTTGGTGTTATTATTGAATCTTTTATAGTTATTGTTGAATTTCTTCATATTTAGGTTTATTTATTTTAAAAAATATCTTGTGATAAATATTTTGGTGTATATAATTTATAAATTCAATATAAGGATATTTTAATCCTTTTATGGATTATGTGATCCATTATAGGTTTATTTTTAGCAACTAATTCATGAAAAGATCATCTTGAATACTCATTATTTGAAGAATAAGAGGATATTGTGGCAGAAATTGATTACATGATGAAATTATAGTTATCAAGTAAGTATATTACCTTATGTTCCTTGTAAATATGGTAAATTAAATCCCAAAATCTAGAAAAAATATATTGATAAAAAAATATCCTATTCTCTTCATTTCTAATGATTCAATGGCCATTTTCACACCTTATCGATTTATGGGTTTTTAGTCATTAAATATGTCATGGTCAGTCACTTTCATGTGAGCAATGATCTCAATCAATCTCAAAAATTATTTTCCCATTTCATTATCCTCATGTATATAATTTCACTTCCCACTAGAGTCCTTATATTTTTAAACCTAGTAATGTGATGACCTTCTTAGTTCATTTTCTCTCTTTTCAAGAGAAAGTTATATTAACCCTTTTTACTATGTCAGGATTCAAAAAATTCATATCTCAAACCTATTTTTACAGAGATATAGTTAAAATTAAGATGAATAAATTTATTCAATGTGGGATGAATTTTTCAATACAATATTTTTTTAAGAACTAATTTAGATAGCTTATACGACACGCAACATTGCGTCTAAATGAACCATGCAATATTATTGTTTAAATATGAAAATTATAACCTAGATGTAAATATTTTCTGTATGAATAAAATTAAATTATTTTTAAAATAAATATAATAAACTTTATCAATAATTTTTTTTTGAAAATTATAATAAAATAATCAATCAATTTTAGGTAAAGTTGTTTTATTCTTTAGAAATACGTGTTATTCAAAAAAGGATTTTTTTTTCATTACTAAAAATTATAATTAATTTTAAAAAAAATTAGAAATTTTATTTCCTAATTATGATATCATTATATGAAATAATATAATAATAATTATCTTATGATGAAATTTTAATATTTTTATGAATTGTTTTATTTTTAAATGAAGAGTGAAAAATATTGACTTTTATTCAAAAATATATTTTATTTTCAAGTATTTTAAATGAAAATTTCTATTTCCCAATTATTTTTAAAATTTAATTTGTTTGTTTTTATTTTTAATAATCTAATTATGGTATTTGGAATGAATTTTTTCCTTATATAGAGTATAAAAACATTTTATACTTAAAAATTTGTTTTTTTTTTGAAAACATGTTTTTTCTCATGTGCCATGGGTATAAACTTAAATTAATTTATAACACTTTTATGAATTTAATAATGAAAATTGGATTCCATATTTAGATATAGGTTTTCAAAATTTGATAATTCTTTTTTTATTGTCATTCATTATGAACAGTTACAATAGAAAATAATTATCACCATGGTAAGGGTAAATTAGGTAATACATGCTAAAAATAATATCATAAGAACTAAAAATTGGCCCCCAAAATTTAATTTGTCCTATTGGATTACTATATTATAGATATTTAAAAACTAATTTCAAATATATGGTCACTTTGTTCCATATATCTTTTATTTTTAGCTTTATTATATTTAACTAAAAGATAAAGATAAGAATGTAATTTTCCTTCTTCTAATAATTATAATATTTTTTTGATAGCAATAAAAATAAATTATATTTGATTATAAATATTCATTTGAAATGTAAATTATCTTTTATAATGGTAATTTATTACAAAATTATAATAAATTAAAAATTAACTTAAATCCTAATGAAATACAAACACAATATTTTTTTGATTAATAGAGAAAATAAAATAAATTATTTTAAAAATATTATAAGTTATATAAATTGGATGAGTTATTGTGTTTTATTGAGGTTATAAATCAATATGACATGTTATTAATTTTAGAATTTATTATATTTATATTCCGTTACTATCATTTTTTCAATGTAAAATTGAATGAGTTGCACAAAAAATGGAATTAATGGTATTTTATAATAAATAATATATCATTAAATTAGTTAAAATTAATAACATAATATCATCATCAAAGTTACTATTATATTCATTAAAATATAATCCATGAAATTTTTTTATCCAATTTCATTTTTTAGTAATTATCATCACCCATAAGTAATAATTTTTTTGATATAATCGTAATTATAAAAAATGGTAAACATGGGTTTAAACAAAAGGATAAGGGTAGAAGAATTAACTAAACATGAGAAAAAATGGGGTGATATTATTTTGATCCATACTTATCCTATATTCTATTTATATTATTTTGGATTCTTTTTACATAAATATTAATTTATATTGATTTATTATTTTATAGAAATCTTAAAAGAGCCACTACCCTCACTTATGAAATTGATATTTATCCCATCTAATATTCACATGTATAAATACATTTTTATTTTGTAATAAATAAATAAATACCTTATATACATCCCTAAATACATTCTATAGGCCCTGGTTTTCTTATAAAACCCTCATATGAAGTCTTTTTGTGTAAACCTAAAGTAGATGTCTAAAGAAGAGGTATTATTATTAATTGTGCCTTTTTGTATTATTTATTCTTCCACCTTATTCAAATTTTATTCAACCAAAATGATATAATAACAATAATATCTGTCATATAGAAAGATATTATTATGTTAATTTCATAATATACATGCAGACCATCTTCTATAAAATGGGAAACGAATCCATCATTCATGTGTACAATGGACGATGGCCACACGAAATGGTGTATTTCACTTCCCATCATCGCCTCTCACGGATATTTATAAATATGAAAAAACTATATATATATATATATATATGTGTGTGTGTGTGTGTGTGTGTGTGTTTAATAAACATTTTTGCATATTTTAAGTTAATATATCATATACATGTCCTTATATTTTCATTCATTTAAAGATGATAACTTTTTTTCTGCATATGTCTAGATTTTTGCTTCCACAAAAGTGATGTCATTCATTTTTCAATACTGAATCAACATGATGGTATATATAATTTTATATAAGAAACTATTATATGTGTATGATTTAATTATCTTTTTGTAAATATAATATAATAGTAACTTTATTTTCGTAATGATCATTGAAAAAGTGGAAATGTTACTCATTTGTGTATATGGGCTAACGTCTCCATGATTTTATCATAGTTCATTTTTTATAACCATATTTTATGGAATATTTTAAATGTCTAATTGAACTATATAAATAATAATTATAGAAAAATTATTAGTCTAGATATAGTAATATAGTTACCTCATTGACTATAGTTAACTTTTCAAATTAATTTTAGACTTATGAGCCGAATATCATTAACAAAATAACATGAAATTAAATGATTATGTAATTTAATTTTACACGATAATAAATAATTTAAAAGTGATTATAAATATTAAAATGATTCTTAGTAAACAAAATAATTAACTTAATTTCATAATTCATGAAGATAGAGAACGTATGTCATGATTCAGACTTGAGGTAAGAGACATTATTTTAAAAACCTCTCTTTTAATGATTCACTTCTAAACTCATTTTATTATATATGCATGTTCTGATAAATTATTCATTAAATATATATATATATATATATATGATTAAATATATAATAATGATATTTTTTACCATATTTTACTCTCTTGAACTTCTTTTTGAAAAGGAATCCTTTTATAGTTATATATAAGGGACACATTACATTAAAAACATTATTTTAATGATTTGAAATATTTATTTTATAAATATTTCATTTCAATGTTTATATTGTTCAAATTATTTCACTAATTTATTTATATGAAACAAAATTAATTATAAAGGAAATTTTATGTCACTTTTTACTTTCTTTAAATGTTTTAAAAGGAATTTTTTTGTATATTTTATACTGATTGTTTTGAATTTATTTACTATAGATAAAATGAATGTTTTAATTTAATATATAAGGTGTCAATGAATTTTTCCACCACTACAATGATTATGTAATATTTGTATTTATTTAAAAGAATAACTATTTTTAACAAGGAAAAACCACTTTCTATTTTTTCTAATTATTTCCAAATGGATTTAATTAGAATATATATTTTGATATCTGGAATTTTTTTATTTATGGAGAAAGGGATATATCTAAACCACCATTTTCATTGGGTGATGACCATTCTCTCTCTAACTCACTTTTCCACTCTATTTAATGTTAAGAAATTATTATAAATTCTACATATATATCTCTACAATATATACATAGTGTATTATCCCATTCTTTTAAGCGGTAATACATTCCTTATGATCATTTATGAAATGCATTATTTAAGAAGCCTCTTTTGAAAATGATATGAGGAAATATAATATATCTCATTTCTTTATATGGGTAATTCATATGGTATTAAATTATGATTTATTTCATTTTTATGGAAAATATAATTATGGACATGTTATGTTGGGTTTTACCTGATAACACTTGTAATGACCCAAACAATTATTAATAAAAATTCATCATGATCTAATTAAATGTATTATTATGTAAAATGGATATATAAAACATATGAAATTCCTTTGTTTTATTTTTTTATGATTTTTAAAATACTATTAAGAGTTATTATCATTGTTAATATATTCATTGAACAGTGATCACATGATTAGTATTAATATAGGGCTTTAACAAATACAATTTACTCATACAAAAGAATTGATGTCCTCATCCAATAGAATTGCTCCATACAAAGCCCAATTTTTAGATCTCAAGAAGGAGCTAGTGTCACTGGGCTTATCTCTTGACCAAGACCAATCCAAGCTTCAATACGGTACGATAGAACGAAGTCACCTTTGGGAGAAGTGGAAGTTAGTAGAGATTACCACCCGAGCAATGTTATCTGGGTGATCCCAAGGGCATGTCACCATCTCATATTTTAAGATTAGGTCTTATATGTGTTTTATAAGGGGTTATGTGACCATACACTAGCACTATGATTATATGCATTATTTTTTGAATAAATAATATAAATTCATTTTTTTATTGTTACATTGTAAACAGTTTTTAAAGTACAAATTGTATTTTTAGTCAAGATTCAATTAAGAAATATATATTGATGAATTAATGGATTTTTTAATTAAATAATATTTTATTAAAATATTATTACTAAATTAATTTTTATGAAATATAAATTATTGTAAATTTTTATACAATTCTAATTTTTATTATGGTTTGAATGCTGTTTTTGACAAAACTCATGAATTTTTTATAAATTTTTTTTATTTTAAAAGTGAAATTTTTAATATTTCTAAAATTATTTAGATAAAATTAATATTATTTTGGGATTCAGTATGTCTAAATTGTCTAATAGTGAATTTTTCATAATTTTCTATGCCAGTCGAATATTTGGGTAAAAAATTAATACCATTTAAATATATAATGTCTTTTATGACATCATAATGACCCAATAGTGAGGTAAAAATAATTATAAAAGGGTTATTTGGATAATATATGTTTAATTTTAAAACAATGTGATTTTATATTTTTTTGATTAATTTTATGGTGCCTTGGTGGACCCTCAAATACTTATAAAATATTTTAACCTTTTATAATGATTTTTTTGAGAGTGTGACTCATATCCACAGAAGAAAGCCAAATATTTTAATAAGTTCATAAATTGTTCTAATAAAACAAGTATTTCCACAACCCCTTGTCAAAACCCATGGGAAAAAACCATGGTTTGGATTGTGGTTTTGAATTTTAATTATATAGATTATAAAACCAATGTTTGTGAAATATTAAAGAATTCCCCTCGCTTTTCCTATATAAAGCCACCTGATCACCCACTAATATTCACTCAAAACCCATGAAGAACGTCCACTCTATTTACTTATCTCTGAATAATCATCCCAATTCTTCCCAAGCTCTCATGAAGCCCCTCCTAAGTCTCTTTAAGTCACACACTTCCAAGTAAGGGTTCTTTACTTTCCTTTCAAGTTTATTTATGTCTATATTTACTTATATTGTTATGACCATTTATTTTCAATTAAAAATATTGGGTTATGATTTATCACCTTCCCTATAATTCTCTATTTATTTTTTAAGGATGAGATACCTCTTTCTCTCCCATTAATGCCTCCCCTGTACACCTATTACCATGCCAAAATTCTGTACGGGATTTCTCTCTCCTCATTTACATTCACGAAATTATTTTATATTATGCATCTAAATTCCATATAATATGTCTGTATATTATGTTTCGAGACCACCATAATTTCCATTTCATGAATATATGATGATAGACCCCATTATCTCTCTTCAACCCATTTTATGAAATCTATTTGGCATAGTTATTCTACCAAAGTTACACCAAAATTTCCCATTCCAAAATCATCATGTAAGTGAATACCAATCCCATTTCTCTATCAAGGGTATTCACAGGTATGAAAATTTACATATTTATTGTGGACTTACATTTATTTATTCCACATCTCTTTTTCATGGAATAAATTATGATGCTTAATGAATCCATGTTGTATAGTCTATGTGTCACACTAATGAATGAAATGAAATAATTAATAATGCATTGGGTAAAGAATTGTATCATGATACACCATGTTCAATGGGGGTTTAATCATGATAATTCAAGTGAAATTAGGGTTTAATCATGTTAATTCAAGTGAAATTAGGGTTTAATCATGCTAATTCACGTGAAATGATGTTTTACTCATGCTCCATGTGCAATGATCCTTGGATCATGGTAATATCATGTTAAATGTTGTTTCCACATTTTCATGATCTGATAAGTATGAAATAATGATATGGTAATGTAAAATAATATTTCAATTAATATGTTGTATTTTATGTCTTATATTGTCACAAAATGTTTCTAATTTTTCAAGACACTAGACATCTCGATCCTCAGAGTTGTCTTAAGTACTAATTTATGTAAAAAACCATGTTTAAGTCTGTAATGACGAGCGGGGTTGTTATAGTTGGTATCAGATGGGGGATTAGATAATTTTGGGAATAAAATTAGAATACCCTAGTGAAATATTTAAGGATAACACTAAGTATAATAAATATATCCCTAAATTATTTTTGAGTATAGAGTAAGTTTTTCATCAAGAAAATAAAACCTTTTTTAGATACAAACAAGTAGTGGTGGCTGTGGAATAGATGTATCTTGGGGTAAAACTAGAAAAAATCACTTTATACTAGACTTGGATGGGAACTAGTTAATGACTACAGGCCTATCAGTACTCTTTTTTTGATACTCATGGGAGATATTCTTGGTAAATTCATAATTATATAATGGACCATTATTAAGGGAATAAAATAATTCCCCTAATAATATATATTGGGAAGTAGATCATGGAAAATAGAGATTGAAGCCTATAAATTCAAAAGTTAAGGAAAGAAATGTAATTTATAAGTTATATATTTTTTCATTGGAATTCCCTTTAGGTGTTACCCTAACT
Source organism: Viscum album (assembly GCA_963277665.1). NCBI lineage: Eukaryota > Viridiplantae > Streptophyta > Magnoliopsida > Santalales > Viscaceae > Viscum > Viscum album. The sequence continues at coordinate 1,184,180,921 of OY728164.1, forward strand.
TTCCTTTTATTCTAGACAATGACTAGTAATAGGGGGACTCTGGGTAACAACTGATGCGAAGATCAATGTGATGACTATTCTAATGAGACACCCAATCTTATGGGAATGGTAATCACAATATTTTTCCTGATACTCTCTTAGTTAACTCACATTATGAATAGAAACATGGGTCAAGAGGATACCCCCCCCCCCAGAAATAAAAATCATCAATTGAGAGATTCATGAGAGAAAGGCCTCCTACTTTCAGTGTATTATCTAATCCCTCAATCACTGAATAATGGATCAACTCTATGGAGAAGATCTTATCCATACTTTAATGTTATGAATAAGAGAAGGTTCTTCTAGAGGGTGAAGGTGATCAATGGTGAAATTTATCAAAATCATTAATCTTGAGGAAGAGATAAATGAATTTAAATGGAAAGATTTCCAGAAAATGTTTTTCAATAAATATTTTCCTCACACCCTCTGACTTAAGATGGAGAGATAATTATTTTCCCTTAATAAAAAAGATGATGAATCTATCTGAGCATATGAGGTATACATCATAATGTTTTCATGATATACCTCTATCTTTGACATTACCCCCAAATACAAGGTTGACTATTTTATTGGTTGGATAAAACCAAACCCAAAGAAATCCCTGGCGATCCGTGACTTCAATAACTATGAAGAAATTGTATGATTTTCCCTAAAAGTAGAAAAGGATGTCATAAAATCTCTGGGGTATCATGGGGATAAGCAGTGTAAAGTGGACCTTAATTCTGAAGGTCTGATGGATAAATCCAATAGTGCTAAAAAATTTCAGATTCACACTTACCAAAGGTGTGGAAAGAAGAAAACTGGTAATTTCCTGAAGGGGAAGAGGAAATTCATTAGGTATGGAAGAGAAAGAAAAATGGCCATTAATTACTGACAAGAAATACATATTGTTGTGATAGAGGAGAGGAATGTTCTATTTTATGCTAAATGAATTGTTCATTGCTTCAACTGCAATGAACTAGGGCAATTTTCAAATCAGTTCCCTAAGAAATGGGTTTTTGGAGGTGACCCACAACCTCCTATATAGAAAGGGAGATATTTTTCTATCACTACCACCGAAGAAAACCCTGATAATGAAGTGGTGATAGGTAGGCTAGTAATTCATTCATTAATAGAAAACATACTTTTTTATTCTAGTTCTACGCATTCTTTTATATCATGAATGTTTAGTAGAAAAATCCCAACAGCACCACAAATCCTAGAAGTCGAGATGTCGGTGAGAATACAAAATGGGTAAATTATTGAATCCCATTAATATAACTCCTCCCTTACCAAAATTTGTAGATTAATCTTCTTGGAGAACCTTGTCATACTCCCTCTAGTGTAATGTGATGAAATTATTTGCATGGATTGTCTTTCCCTATATAGATCCAACATAAATTTCTGTGAGAGAGAAATCAGTATCCATAAAGGGGGATTGACCCTCGATTTTTGTACATATGCAAGGAGGATGATGAATCTTCTTTAGCACCATAATCTCAATTGTGGATATTACTTCCCTATGAGCATGGGTATCTTTCTCACATGATTGAGTATAAGGAAGCAACCATCCTTGAAAGAATTACTATTGTGAGGGAATTCACTATAGCGTTTCCCAAGGAATTACTTGGTCTTCCTCCTAGAAGAGATTTTGAATTCTAAATAGATCTTATACCTAGGGATTTTCCAATATCCAAGACTATGTATAGAAATGATGTTGTGGAGAATTAGGATCTAAATAAATAAATACAATAGAATCTAGATAAAGGGTTTATATTCCCAACAACTTCACCATGGGGTACACTAGTGTTCTTCTTTAAGAAGAAGGATGGGTAAATGCACATTTTCCTTGATTATCTTGAGCTCATCAAAATTATGAGTGAGAACAAGTATCCTCTACAACAAACTAATGACTTGTTAGGTCAGTTATTTATAGTACAATACTTCTACAAGGAGGATCATTGGTTATTATATTACCATGTAAGGGTGAAGGAGGATATCCCCAAGAATTATTTTTAGACAAGGTACATGCACTATGAATTCATTGTAAGGACTTTCAGACACACTAATTCTCTAGAAATATTTACGGACATGAAAAATAGAGTCTTTAGAGATTACCTTAATGAAAATGTGGTAATTTTATAGAAAATATTTTAATATACTCTAATACCAAGTTGGAGTATGAAGAGCATCTAAGAAATTTACTGGTGATCTTGAGAAAGGTGAAATTATATTCAATGTACAAAATGTGTGAGTTCTATTTGAAGGACGTCTCATTATTGGGTCACATCATCATAAGAAATGGGATATCTGTGGATACCACTAAGAAAAGTGAAATTGAGGTATGTCAAAAGCCAACATCAGTGACAGATATCCATAGATTCATGTGGTTATCTGGATATTATCGCCTATTTGTGAGAAATTTCTCATGATTGTCAAACCCTCTTACCAAGCTAACTTAAAAGGGAGTCATGTTTTCTTGGAGTGATGAATGCAAAGAGAGATTCAAGGAGTTGGAAATGAGGCCTATCACTGTGTCCTTTCTCACACTACCCACAATGGGAGGACATTTTGTGGTATTTAGTGAGGCATTGAGGAAAGGCCTAGGATGTGTGTGGATGAAAAATGAAAAAGTCATGTCTTTTATTCAAGGAAATTCAAAATTCATGATCAAAACTATCAAACAATTGATCTAGAGTTGTTTGTAATAATATTTTCCTATAAAAAATAGTGACATTACCTATTTGGGGAGAAGTGTGAAATATATATGGATAACAAAAGCCTCAAGTATATATTCACAAAGAAATTGTTGAATATCCGTCAACAACGATCATTAGAGATGATCAAATTCTATGACTCCTCAATCCGTTGCCACCATGGGAAACCAAACAAGGTGGTAGATGATATAAGTATAAAGGACCCATAGATTATATCATTGATGAGAATTGAAAAGGATCCAATCCTCTAAAGATGGACATGGGAATCATAAGGAAGGGACCATTGTCAATCCTTCCACAAATTATTTATAAGGATCTGACTTTAAACATTACATAATCTTGAGTTATAACAAGATTACACATTGAGGATCTTTTCAGGTTTAGAGTTTTAGAGAATTAGATCATAAAACATGCATTACATTCCACATTTAAACAAAGTGGTTACATAAAATATAGTATTCATTTTTTCCCATCGATGGAAACATATTTAAAACAAAACATGGATTCTTTGATGACACTTCCTTGACCCTATCATCACATCATGTACCTTTCCCTTGACCTGCGAAAAACATTTCAAAAACATGGTATGAGCATAAAAAGCTCAGTAAAGGATATAAAAATATGGAAAGGAATCATGAGTACATGTATACATAAGAATCAATGAAGTCATACTTTATTCATAAAACATAAGCACCTTAACAAACCTCATCAAATCATGAATAAATCATAGCAACCATATGACATTAATTTAACTTGAGGAATTCATAACATTCTTATGTAGGGAGTAACCCTCATGGTTACGTTTGGAATACCCATCACAGTATATTCCCTAAATCTCTTCAGAGAAACCTTAATGTTTAACTCCTTCACGTTACCCAATGCATTGGAGAGCTATATCGGGCCCACCCACCCTTATTTTATCACAGAACCACCCATCTTAATTACAATTCCCAAGAACCATAACATAATCGTATCACATAAAACATGCAGAAAGGAAACATAACATTTCCACCTTTAAATCACAAGATATCAACACCACACATTGATATAATAAAAAAAATATGAAACCATTTTCAATACCAAAATAAAAGAAAAGTAAAACATGGTATTTATTTTTCATTTTAAAAAAAAGTTATGGTTTGTAGAGGAAGCCGAAACTCAAATAATGGTCACTGCGGCGGAGAAGTTGTTGTCGCCTCATACGTATGAAAAAAAAACATTCTCTTTTATCGTTTAGTAAACACTTCATATAAAAAAGATTCCTTTTGAATAAACATAAAAGTCCAAGGGGTTTATACATCATATAAAATAAAGTTGTGTATAAAACATAATATGGCTCAATGAAAGGAGATTGAGACGAAGTCCCTTACAAAGACGGTATCCTTGGATTAAGGATTAATCAACTACATAATTATGTGTGACAAAAGAATACACCAAATATAAGTGGATATTAAGTGTAAAACAATCAGAGTTAATTAACACATATTCGTAGAAAAACATATTCAAGGATTACAAGTTTATCCCAAAGAATCAAAATTGGGTTAAGAAGTTCCCTTGCAAAAAATCGACAGCCTAACGACGTCACTTCAAAATTCAGAAAATGAGTTGATGAGATATAAAAAGGGTATCTCATCACTTGGGCATAAAATTTACATCAATAAGGATATATAAGAACATATCCCAACATTATAATATGTAAATTAAAATACCCAACAAAATAAGTCTTTTAAAAAGAAGAGGGTTAAAGGTTCCCTTACCGACATGGGTATCTTTCGAAACATACACCCCCTGAAAGAAGAACAATAAAACATTGATGTAAATAATCATAAACAAAATTATATTACACAAATAGTATAATAATGGGTATTACATATAACACTCAAATTAAATGGTGGCAAATGTAGCATAAATCTCAAGGGAATAAAATTGAGATGAAAAATCCCTTACGAAAACTCGGCAGCCTAACAACACTTAAAACATCCAAAAATGGATTAATGAGATCAAATAGGGTCTCTCATCATATTAACATAAAATGTACAGAATTATGAATATAAAATAACATCCCCCAACATAACAAATAGGAGCTTAAAAGAAGTGACATAAAGGAGAGTACTTAAAAAAGAGAGAGAGGTTGGATCTCTTACGAAGATTCGGCAGCCTAACAGCGCCGATCTAAACATCCAAAATGGATTTATGAGAGAAAATAGGGTCCTCATCATATGAACATAAAAATTACAGTAAGATTAATATAAAATAACATTCCAATCATAAGAAAGATGAGCTTAAAAGGAAATACATAAAAGAGTGTACTTAAAAAGAAGGAGAGGGGTAGGATCCCATACCTCAAGTCCGACTTGTCTTGTTCATTTATTTATATTCCTGAATAATAATCTTTGGTCAATTTATAATTGCTTAAGGACCTACTTTAAATATTATTATTCATTTCATATCACATATTATAATGTTATAATAATTGTTTAATAATGTTAGTTCATATCAGATGTTTTTGCCGATGTTTGGTACATGAGTAAAAAATGAACTTGTTTGAAAATGATTGCCCATGTAGTTATAAGTAAATAATTTACAGAATAGTATTAATGATTAAAATATCATATATCTCCTGTACATATTCATTTTATACAATTCCATAAAATTTGGAGATAAAAAATTGAAAAGAACCGTTCATGGAGACGGTAGGCCGTACGTACGCATGAACGCTACTTTCATTTTTTTGTCATATTAATGGAATTAAAAATAAATGATATATATATATATATTATAATTAAATTATAATATATATGTTATATAGGTCACATATGTTCATTAATTTCATTCTTTATACATTCCATGTATTTCATTAATGAGTCACATCACTGGAGAGGGCGGTAGTCCACACTTCCTCATATGAAATTATCGCATTTGCACAACATGAAATGAATAAAGGTATGTTTTAAATATAAAATACAGAATCATGTAGTAAACATAAACATATTATATATCATATATAAATATAGTGACATTTTAATGGCCACGTTTGAGGGTGTTAAAAGAATATTGAACAATCATCATTTCATGAGGCAGAAATTCACCATCCACAGAAACAATATGTTCTTTAACAATTAGATGTAAGTGATTGTAAGTGTAGATAGAATCCTTCTTATAACAAAATCCTAGTATATTTAAGATACTAGAGTTTTTTAAAAACAAAATGAATAAAAAGATTTTAGGGGGTTGGAGAAGCAAAATAAAACAAAATAACACAAGTGAAGACATTACCTTAAAATCGGGTATCTCTCTTTGATTTGAGATCAAAGGCTTCCTTGGAAAGACTTCTTCCCAAAGTGAGGCTTCTAGGAGTAATATAGGGATGTGGAGAGACAATGTGAGCATGGGTTGGCCGAGTTAAAGGATTGAGAGGTGTGGGTAAGGTGGTAGAGGTGGGGGCCTTTTATAAGAGGAGAGATGGGGCACTCTTGGAAAGTTACAAAATGTTACGTTATTTTCAAATGAGTTTCGGATTTTAAAGGTCCCAAATTTATTTATTTTGAGGATAATGTGGTAAGGGTTCGAAATATACTCATCCAATTGGTTTTTGACAAGTGTAAGTTATAGTTTTAACATTATCTTTTCATTTTATTTAAATCCTTTATTAATGAGGTAATCGTTGCATGATCATGATGTTGTAAATAATTTAATTTATTTAATTTCTAAAAATTATAAAAAAATATCATGATGTAGGAAATCTTTCTATATTTCTAATGAATATTTATAGTAAAAAATATGACTTGTATAACCCCATTTAAAAATTGTTTTAGTAAAACAACTCATGCTTGTGACATTTTTATTTTAACTTTAAATAAAAAGTTATTTATGTCATTTTCCAACCAAAGTAGCTCCATGGGGTCCCCAAGTTGACCCATGGATTGTCTCGGTCGGACATGACACATCCAATGAGGGTAGGACATGTGTATAGGTCATTTCATATTATTAAATCATTATTTTTACCTTAAATTACACTAATTACCTCTAAACGCGATTAAAAACATAAAAGTTTCTATTCACCAAAAAAATTATTTTAATCCCATTGAACCACATTTTACATCCTAATGATAACCATGTATGTCGGATTTTTGAAATTCAAATCACAGAAGTAGTGAAGTTTCATTTAAATGAAAAATCAGTTTTTAAACTACCACTTAGTGGTTTCACTATTCATCAAAAAGTGAAGTTTTTCAGAAAAATACGAAATATTCACCCTAAGCTATATTTGATATTCAGAATTAAAAAATGATGTCTATTTTAAAAAATTTAAAACATATAAGTTGTATTAATTAAATTAATAATTAATTCCCGCTGTCAAAACAAATGGCGTGTTTTTAAGAAACAATATATATTAAAAGATTGACACTAGTTTAAGTCCAATTTCAAAGTGAAATTAATTCCAATGACCACTATTGGATTAAATGGTAAAAGTATATTCTAATTTCACTTTAAAAATAATTCCAAAGGTAATCTAGTCATGTTAATAAATTAGATTAAAACGAGGTTTTGAAATAAAATACAACATTTTTCACTATTCATTAAAAAATGAACTTTATCGGAAAAATAAAAAAACATTGCAAAAAGTAAATTTTGAAGTCTCGATTATAAAGAAGAATTTTATTTTGTCAAATATAACACATAAAATTTTCAAAAAGTGGATTTAAAAGAGGTTCTCCATCAAAAGGCAGTTAATCGACCTTTTAATGAATATTAGAATGTTTACGCTTAAAATTGGATTCATTCAAATTTTTAATCCTCTAACATTTATTGTAAAAAGTAAAAATATTTGAAAAACATATATTATCATTTGTAGTTAGTTCTATTCATTCCCTACATTACAACGGCTAGGCGTTAACTACCATTTAAAATAATAATATTTTGTTATTAGAGTGCAACGTATGATTCCCAAGAAACTCGTTGTTGCGTATTGGGTACGCCATCAAACATAGATTCCCATTTAAAGTAATATTAATATTTTATTCACAAATATGGATAAATATGAAAATTTCATATTCTTTATTTACCTGGGGTGTTACATCCTTCCCCCCTTTTGGGAATTTCCTCCTCGCAATTTTAAAATTGGGCTTGGAAGCTTCATTGAAAATCCCACATCGGAACAAGAGTCAGTAAAACTATCACTTTAAAAGAATGGGAGAGAAGTACAAATGCCACCTGAGTTAACCCATACTAGGATTCCAAGTATGAGAATATGGATATGGAGGAAAAAACAAAGGGTCATGTTTTGATGGAGAGTGATAGTAAACATGTCTAGGAGAAAGTTAACAACAAGAAAATCACAAACTTGTGATGGGTTAAACGGTATTTGATTCCCCAGTAAGAAAAATTAACAGAAAACATTTTTGTTTTATGTTACTTTCCATTGAGTAATTTATTTATGATATTAACAAAAACATAAGGAAGCATACTTAATTGTCATGTTTACATTCAACTTTTACTAGATTTCTTACACGAACTCATATTTTCTCCAAAAGACGAGTATTTGGGATGACTTGTTCACATCAAGAGAGCTATAATCAACTTCTAGAGAATCACCTAATCCACAAAAGAGAACTATATACTTTCCATGTCTTTATACATTAACCAAAAATAAAACCAAAAAGGTTAGTATGAGATCAGATAATACCCAAAAAGGATAATCCTTTATAAATAAAATCTATTCTTAATCTCCAAAATTTGTCAAAAAAAACCCAAAGTTCAACAAAGTCCATTCAATAAAAATCTATCCATAAAATTATACAAAGTAAACCAAACTAAGATTGAAACCCAATTCTCTGAAATATTTAATCACATAGTCTCCTAAGATAAATTTTAACATTTTTCTCCAAAATAACATCAATTACTCTTACAGTCTCATACTGAAAAGTAATTAACATAATCACATATCCTCCATGATAGGCTAATCATTTCCATTGATAACCAAAAATCATCTTACTCTTAATTCATAAAACCATCTGCCCAAAAATAATCATTCAAACTAACCAGGGACTTCACGTAGTCTAGTGGAAGGTGATAAATACTAGTTACACTTTGGTTGTGGGTTCGATTCCTGCAGCTTCGTCCGACGCGACAGGTTGTCACACGGTCTGCGTGTTGTCCCTTTTCAAAAAACTATATAATTTTATATAATTACTCAAAAATAGATAAATTCATCAAAAATAACCATAACATATTTTAACCACAATGGTTATCTGATAACTTCCATTTTGCAACCCCAAATGTATTAACCAGTAATTGCCTCAAATTCAAGGATCATATAAACCCAAATGGTTCTTTATAACTATATCCACAAAAGAAAAGATAATTATTCCTTGAATAAAATTTTCATATATCAAACATCAGGGTTACTATAAAAAGTCTTCTAATGTAACCCCATCATCAAAAGAGACTTAATACATCTAAGAATTTCACCATCCCAAAATCTACCATAACTCTTGAATCCCTTATAAGATGACTTCTTACTCATTCAACATTCTTCATGATCCATTAGACATTACTTTTCAATTTATTCTGAAATACTTTTTTCCTAAAAACAAAATCATGAATCATATCCTATGATTCCAATAATAGGAAAACATATGTTATGAAATAATCCATACCTTTCATTCTTCATTGTCAGTTTCTTCATCCTCAATCAGAATGGCATTAGGTATTGGCAAATGAATATTTGTATGATCTTGGTGACCCCATTCCCGAAACTTCTTTGTAGGACATGTGTTTTCATAATGACCATGCACACCACATTTAAAACATTCAATTGATCCTTCAGAAAGAACTTCTTTCCCTTTCCTAGAGTCAACTAGATGCTTACTTTTTTCATGGAAGGTTCATGATTTATGACCTTCATTTCCACATCTATAGCATCTTTCTATCCCTTTCAAACATTTTCCTATGTGTTTCTTTCCACATATTTGACACATAGTTTTTTGAACATACTTACCTTTATTATTATTACATGAACTTTCGTAGGGATTTGTTTCTCGCATATACGATGCCTTATAAAAATCACTATGGTTCAGGTGGTAAATCATGACTCCAGATAGTTGTTTGTGGATAACCACAAGAGTTCTAATTTCATCTCCCATATCATCTAGTTGTTCTTTCATAAAACCGTCACAGTTTTCTTCAAATCCACTTTTACTTTGGTCCCTGCTAGATCCATCCATTTACTAAAATGAAAAAGGTCAGCGTGCATATATCAGTAAAATCATCAAATAAAAAAGAGGAAGATAAACACCAAGATATACTTATCCATGTTATCTCAAACTCATTCTAACATTCAAAAAAAATGATGACTCCATCTAATATACTAACCAACGTGGTTATACCCAACTTGTCACTTTTTCTTAAACAGCACTCTAACCTCTAAAGTTATCTAAACCGACCTATGATACCAACTATAAGGACCCAACTTTAAACATTACTTAATCTTGAGTTATTACAAGATTACACATTGAGGATCTTTTCAGGTATAGAGTTTTAGAGAATTAGATCATAAAACATGTATTACATTCCACATTTAAACAAAGTGGTTACATAAAAGATAGTATTCATTTTTTCCCATCGATGGAAACATATTTAAAACAAAACTTGGATTATTTCATGACACTTCCTTGACCCTATCATCACATCATATACCATTCCCTTGAACTATGAAAAACATTTCAAAAACATGGGATGAGCATAAAATGCCCAGTAAGGGATATAAACATTTGGAAGGGAATCATGAGTACATGTATACATAAGAATCAATGAAGTCATACTTTATTCAAAAAACATAATCACCTTAAAAAAACTCATCAAATCATGAATAAATCATAGAAATCATATGACATAAAAGAAATTTGAGGCATTCATAACATTCTTACGTAGGGAGTAACCCTCATTGTTACGTTTGGAATACCCATCACAGTATATTCCCTAAATCTCTTCAGAGAAACCTTAAAGTTTAACTCCTTCAGATTACCAAATGCATTGGAGATCTATATTGGGCTCACCCGCCCTTATTTTATCATGGAACCACCCATCTTCATAACAATGACCAAGAACCATAAAATAATCGTATCACATAAAACATGCATAAAGGAAACATAACATTTCCACCTTTCAATCACAAGATATCAACACCACACATTGATATAATAAAAACATTATGAAAACCATTTTCAATACCAAAATAAAAGAAAACTAAAACATGGTTTTTATTTTTCATTTAAAAAAAAGTTATGGCTTGTAGAGGAAGCCGAAACTCAAATAATGATCACGACAGTGGAGAAGTCGTTGTCGCCACATACATACGACAAAAAAAACATTCGCTTTTGTCGTTTAGTAAAAACATCATATAAAAAAGATTCCTTTTGAATAAACATAAAATTCAAAGGGGTTTATACACCATATAAAAGAAAGTTTTGTATAAAACATAATATGCCTCAATGAAAGGAGATTTAGACGAAGTCCCTTACAAAGACGGTATCCTTGGATTAAGGAAAAATCAGTTACATAATTATGTGTGACAAATGAAAACACCAAATATAAGTGGATATTAAGTGTAAAAAAATAATAGGTAATTCACACATATTCATAGAACGACATATTCAAGGAGTACAAGTTTATCCCAATGAATCAAAATTGGGTTAAGAAGTTCCCTTGCAAAAATTCGACAGCCTAACAGTGTCACATCAAAATTCAGAAAATGAGTTGATGAAAGATAAAATAGGTATCTCATCACTTGGGAATAAAATTTACATCAATAAGGATATATAATAACATATACAAACATTATAATATGTAAATTAGAAGACCCAACAAAAGATGTCTTTTAAAAAGAGGAGGGTGAAAGGTTCCCTTACCGACATGGGTATCTTTCTAAACATACATCCCATGAAAGAAGAACAATAAAACATTGATGTAAATACTCATAAACGAAAGTATATTACACAAAGAGTAGAATAATGGGAATTACATATACCACTAAAAGGAAATGGTGGAAAATGTAGCATAAATCTCAAGGGAATAAAAGTGAGATGAAAAATCACTTACGAAAACTCGACAGCCTAACAGCGCCACTTAAAACTTCAAAAAATGGATTGATGAGATCAAATAGGGTATCTCATCATATTAAAATAAAATTTACATAAATATGAATATAAAATAACATCCCCCAATATAACAAAGAGGAGCTTAAAATAAGTGACATAAAGGAGTGTACTTAAAAAAAAGAGGTTGGATCTCTTATGAAGATTCGGCAGCATAACGGTGCCGAGCTAAACTTCCAAAATGGATTGATGAGATAAAATAGGGTCTCTCATCATATGAACATAAAAATTACAGTAATATTAATATAAAATAACATCCCAATCATAAAAAATATGTGCTTAAAAGGAATGACATAAAAGAGTGTACTTAAAAAGAAGGAGGGGTAGGATCCCTTACCTCAAGTCTGACTTGTCTTGTCCCTTTATTTATATTCCTGAATAATAAACTTTGGTCAATTTATAATTTCTTAAGGACCTCCTTTAAATATTATTATTCACTTCATATCACAGATTATAATGTTATAATAATTGTTTAATAATGCTAGTTCATATAAGATGTTTTTGCCGATGTTTGGTACACGAGTAAAAAAATGAACTTGTTTGAAAATGATTGCCCATGTAGTTATAAGTAAATAATTTACAGAATAGTTTTAATGATTAAAATATCATATATTTCTATTAAATATTCATTTTATACTATTCCATAACATTTGGAGATAAAAAAAATGAAAAGCACCAATCATGGAGACGGTAGGCCGTACGTACGCATGAACGCTACTTTCATTTTTTTGTCATATTAATGGAATTAAAAATAAATGATATATATATATATATATTATAATTCCATTATAATATATATGTTATATAGGTCAAATATTTTCATTAATTTCATTATTTATACATTCCCTGTATTGCATTAACGAGTCACATCACTTGAGGGGGCGGTAGTCCACACTTCCTCATATGAAATTATTGCATTTTCACAACATGAAAAGAATAAAGGTATGTTTTAAAAATAAAATACAGAAGAATGTAGTAAACATAAACATATTATATATCATATATAAATATAGTGACATATTAACGGCCACCTTTGAGGTTGTTAAAAGAATATTGAACAATAATCGTTTCGTGAGGCAGAAATTCACCATCCACAGAAACAATATGTTCTTTAACCATTAGATATAGGTGTGTGTAAGTGTAGCTTGAATACTTCTTATAAAAACATCTAGTATATTTAATATACTGGAGTTGTTACAAAATAAATGAATAAAAAGAGTTTAGGGGGTTGGATAAGCAGAATAAAACAAAATAACACAAGTAAAGGCATTACCTTAAAATCGGGTATCTCTCTTTGATTTGAGCTCAAAGTCTTCCTTGGGAAGACTTCTGCCCAAAGTGAGGCTTCTAGGAGTAAGATAGGGATGTGGAGAGACAAAATGAGCAGGGTTTGGCCAAGCCAAAGTCTTGAGAGGTGTGGGTAAGGTGGTAGAGGTGGGGGCCTTTTATAAGAGGAGAGGAGGGGAACTCTTGGAAAGTTACAAAATGTTACTTTATTTTCAAATGAGTTTCGGATTTTAAAGATCACAAATTAATGTATTTATAGGATAAGGTGGTAAGGGTTCGGAATATACTATCAAATAGGTTTTTGACAAGTGTAAGTTATTGTTTTAACATTATCTTTTCATTTTATTTAAATCCTTTATTAATGAGGTAATCGCTGCATCATCATGATGTCATAGATAATTTAATTTATTTAATGTCCAAAAATTATAAAAAAAATATCATAATGTAGGAAATCTTTTTAGATTTCTAATGAATATTTATAGTAAAAAATATGACTTGTATAACCCCATTTAAAAATTATTTTAGTAAAACAACTCTTGCTTGTGACATTTTTATTTTAACTTTAAATAAAAAGTTATTTATGTCATTTTCCAACCAAAGTAGCTCCATGGGGTCCCCATGTTGACCCATGTATTGTCTTGGTCGGACATGAAACATTAAATGAGGGTAGGAAATGTGTCTAGGTCATTTCATATTATTAAAATATTATTTTTACCTTAAATTACACTAATTACCTCTAACCGCGATTAAAAACGTAAAAGTTACTATTAACCAAAAAAAATATTTTAATCCCATTGAACCACATTTTACATCCTAATGACAACCATGTATGTCGTATTTTTGAAATTCAAATCATAGAAGTGGTGAAGTTTCATTTAAATGAAAAATCAGTTTTTAAACTATCAATTAGTGGCTTCACTATTCATCAAAAATTGAAGTTTTTCAGAAAAATACCAAATATTCACCCTAAGCTATATTTGATATTCTGAATTCAAAAATGATGTCTATTTTACAAAATTCAAAAAATATAAGTTGCATTAATTAATTTAATAATTAATTCCTGCTGTCAAAACAAATGGCGTGTTTTTAAGAAACAATATCTATTAAAAGATTGACACTAGTTTAAGTCCAATTTCAAAGTGAAATTAATTCCAATGACCACTATTGGATTAACTGGTAAAAATATATTCTAATTTCACTTTAAAAACAATTCAAAAGATAATCTAATCATATAAATAAATTAGATTAAAAAGAGGTTTTGAATTAAAATACATCATTTTTTATTATTCATTAAAAAATGAACTTTATCGGAAAAATACCAAAAATTTGCACAAAGTAAATTTTGAGGTCCCGATTCTAAATAATAATTTTATTTTGTCAAATATAACATATAAAATTGTCAAAAAGTGGATTTAAAAGAGGTTCACCATCAAAAGGTGGTTAATCGACCTTTTAAAGAATATTAGAATGTTTACGCTTAAAATTGGATTCATTCGCATTTTTAATCCTCTAATATTTATTGTAAAAAGTAAAAATATTTGACAAACATATATAATAATTTGTAGTTAGTTCTGTTCATTCCCTCCATTACAACGGCTAGGCGTTAACTACCATTTAAAATAATATTATTTTGTTATTAGAGTGCAACGTATGATTCTCAAGAAACTCGTTGCTGCATATTTAGTACGCCATCAAGAATAGAATCCCCTTTAAAGTAATACTAATATTTTATTCACAAATATGGATAAATATGAAAATTTCATATTCTTTATTTACCTGGGGTGTTACATTATTTCACAACAGTCTCTTGTGAAAATGATAAAGATGCTCAAAATGATGATGTGGGAATTTAAAATGAAGTTGAAACTTTCTGAAAAGTTAAATTTATATACATCAATGTCAATAAAGAATTAATTATGAGATATGGTTCAATACTATGTGTTCCATAAAATTTGGAGTTAAAATATGAATTTTTTGATGATGCACACAGATTAAATTTCACTATTCACCTTGGAAACAAAAATATGTATAGAGATCTCCAAGATAATTATTCGTGGGACAACATGAAGAAGGAGATCTCTTAGCGTACATCAAAGTTCCTGGTTTGTTAGTAAGTGAAGGCTGATAGGAAGAAGTCTAAGGGGATGATGCAACCATTACACATACCAATATTGAAATATGAGAACATCACCATGGACTTTGACACCAGACATTTGAAGGAAAACAATGCTACATTGGTTGTTGTGGATCGTCTTACAAAGACTGCCCACTTCATTGCAAATCGGGGGATTTCTCATTAGATAAACTATCACAAATATACATTAGAGAAGTCATAAGGGTGAATAGAGTACCATAATCAATTTTATCTCATCGAGATCCAAGATTCACCTCTATGTTTTGGATGAGTATCTAATATGCTCTGAATACTAAGCTGATATTTAGTATGACTTATCATCCCCAAACTGATGGTCAATCTGAGCGGACTATCTAAACACTTGATTACATTTTGATAACATTCTCAATGGACTTAAAATGATAATGGGATCGACATCTTCCTCTAGTTCAGTTCTATTACAATAATAGTTTCCACTCAAGCTTCTAAATGGATCTTTATGAAGCCCTTTATGGGAATAGGTGCAGAATGTTGACATGATGGGATGAATATGGGGGGAGAAAACTCATAGGTACAGAAATGGTCTGATATATGGTGGAGATGGTTAAGACCCTCTAGTAGTACATTAACCTACTCAGAGTCAACAAACTATCTATGTTGATAATCATTAATGAGTCCTAGAGTGTGATGTTGGTGAAATGATATTCCTCTAAATATCACCTTAGAAGAGAGTTATGAGATTTGGGAAGAATGTAAAGCTTAGTCCAAGGTACATCTACCCTTTTGAGATCCTTGATCACAGTGGAGTAATGGCCTATTGACTAGCACTCCCACCGAACCTATCTCATGTAAATGATGTATTCCATGTATCACTCATTAGGAATTACATACCTGACCCATCGTATGTACTCAATACCTAGGGGTACCATTAGAGAATGATCTCTTTTATGAAGATAAGATGATGAAGATCATCGATCGTAGGTAAAAAGTTCTACAAAATATGACAATACCCCTCATAAAGGTGTTTTGGAGAAACCAAAAGTTTGAAGAAGAAACGTCGGAATTAGAGGAAGTGATGAATTAGAGTTACCCTCATATGTTTTAGTGTGGGAAACAAAATTTCAAAGGTGAAACTTATTAAGGGAGATGGGGGATTATTATAAACCAAACTATTATTAATGAAAATTCTTCTTGATCTAATTAAATTTCTTATTATGTAAAATGGATATATAAAAAGTATTCATCTCCATGGTTTTATATTTTTGTATTTTTAAAACACCATTATTAATTGTTACTGTTGATAATAATGTTTTTGAACAATGATCACATTATTAGTATAAATATAGGGTTTTAACTAATCTAACTTACTCATACAAAGGATGTGATGGCCTCATCCAGTCGAATTTCTCCATAATAAGCCCATTTGTCAGAGCTCAAAAAAGAGGTGGAATTAGGAGTCTTCACTCTTGAACAATCCTAAGCTGATATTTAATACATTAAGCATGAACAAAATATCATACGGGAGAAGTGGAAGTTAATAGAGATTACCACACAAGAAATGTTATCCAAGACCCCCAAGAGTCTGTCACCATCCCACACCTTACTCATAGGTCATATGCAGGAGTTATAAGGGGTTATTTAACAAGACCCTGGAACCATAATTATGTTCATTTTTTTTCATAAATAATATACACTTATTTTATTATTGTTAAATTGTAAAGGGTTGTTAAAATCACAAATAGTATTTTTAGTTATTATTCAATTATGAAATCTCTATTGATGAATTAATGGATTTTTTTGGAATTATAAATTATTTTAATAAAATATTATTACTAAATTAATTTTTTATTAAATATAAATGATCTTATAAATTTAATACAATTATAATTTTTATTATGGTTTGAAAGGTGTTTTTTTGTCAAAAGACGTGAATTTTCAATAAATGTCATTTTTAATATAAAAGTTAAAATTTACATATTTAAAAAATTGTTTAGATAAAATTAATATTATTTTTGGATTCATGAAGTTTAAATCTTCCAATGGTGATTTTTTCATCATTTTTTGAGAGAGTCGAATTTTTGGTTAAAAATTAAATATCATTTAAATATATAATGTGTTTTATGATATCATAATGACCCAATAGTGTTGTAATAAAATTGTATAAAAGGGTTCCTCAACCAATATATATTTTACCATTAAGATAATTTTATTATAGATTTGTTGGATTTATTTTATGTTTATTTAGGGGACCCTCCAATCTTATAAAAATATTTTAGCTTTTTAAAATGATTTCCTTGAGAGTGAGACTGATCACCACCTATGCAAGCCTAATATTTTAATAAGATCAGCCACTATGCTTAGAAAATAATGAATTCCACACCACTTTGGAAAAAGCCATGGGAAAAAACCATTGGTTGGTGTGTGGATTTGAATTTTTAATTATATATATTTCAAAACCTGTGATTGTGAAATATTAAATAATTCCCCTCTATTTTCCTATTAAACAGACCCAATATTCCACTTATTTTCTCTCCAAACCCATGGATCACGTCCTTACTCTACCCTCCTCTCTCTAGAATTCTCCCAAGGTGCATCAATCTCTCAGAAATCCCCACCTTAAGCTCATGAACTCACACACTTCAATGTAAGGGATCCTCACTTTCCTTTATTAGTTATTTATATCCATGTTTCTTTAAATTTTTATTCCCTATTATTTTAATTAAAAATGTTTTGGTATGATTTATATCCTCCCCTATACTTCCCTCTTTATGTTTTAATGATCATATACCTGTTTCTCTCTCATTAATTCCTTCCATATACACCTGTACCCATACTAAAATTTTGTAAGGTATTTCTCTCTCCTCATTTACATTAAAGCAATTCCTTTATATTATGAATCTAAATTCCATTACATATTTTGGGTTATTATGTTCCATGACCCCCTTAATATACATTTCATGCATAAATTATGTGATAACCCATTCTCTATCATCATCCCATTTTAGGATTTCTATATGATGTCATTATGCTTCTGAAGTTAAACCAAAATTTCCCATGCCAAAATCAGCATGTAAGTGAATAACATACCCATTTCTCTATCAAAGGTATTCACCATTGTGCACATGTACTTGATTATTTAGGACTTATATTTATTTATTCCACATCTATTATTTGTGAAATAAATAAATATGTTTTATGAATCCTGGTTTCATTCTCTATGTGGCACACTTATGAATGAAATGAAATGATTAAGAAGGTTGTTCCCTAATAGCGCTCCAATGCATTGGGTAAAGAGTAGTATCATGACACAACATGTGCAATGAGGGTTTACTCATACTAATTCAAGTTTAATTAAGTTTTAATCACGCGAATTAATATTCAATGAGGGGTTACTCATTCTTATTCAATTTCAGTGAGGGTTTACTAATGCTCTATGTGTAATGAGCCTTGGCTCATTCTAATATCATGTTAAATGTTGTTTCCACATTTTTATGTTATGATAATCATGATATATCATGACTTTATGTTCATGTTTCTCTTATGATCCATTAGTATACCTATTTTTTAACATGTATTGTATTCTTCATATTAATTATCGTTTACTCCCTTAGTGGGCTTTATAAATCACCATTTTCTTATGTATATATAAAGTTTATCTCTTGAAATGATACGTACGAAGGAATATTATGGTCATGTAAAAGGATTTTTCAATATATATATTTTATTTTATGTCTTAAGTTTTAATCTAATGTTCTTAATTTCAGAATACACTATACCTCTCGATCCTCAAAGTTGTCTTAAGTGAATGTTTATTTAATAAATATTGTTTAATTGTGTAATAAAGAGAAGGGTTGTTATATTACTCTAACTAATTTGGTAAATATTTTTTCTAATGAGATGTTATTTATGTCATTAGAGAATATACATAATCCACTATAGGACTCTTCCTACCATGTGATGTTTTTTTATTCAATAAGCCTTGACATGTGATTATTTCATTTTTTGTGTTTCTACCATATTTACTCTGTTTCCATGATCTTATGATACCATTTTCCATATGTTATCATGTCATGTGATTAATCACTTTCTTATGTTTAATTTAATTTAATTGTTACCTTATAAAGTTGAAATTTATAAAAAAAATTAAAATGTTTTTTTATGTTTTTCATGATTTAAAACAAAACTTGATGTGTTTTATTTTCTCCATAATACTTAAAGTGAAATGTTTTATTAAATTTTTTTTGTAAAAAATTTGATTTACTGGGAAATTGAATGCTTATTTCAGTTTAATGTTTAAACTTCAAAAATGTAAAATCATATATAAGTATTAGTGAACTAACATGTTTCTTTATTTCTTTTTATTTTCCCCTTTTTGAGATTTTGGTTCCCATATACCATTTTAAAATTGTTTTAATTATTTTTTAAGGATGAGTAGAGAAAAGGATGAGATTAAGATGAAAATTATGATGATAATTCATAAAGTGAAATATTTTAATATCATGAAATATTTTTTTGGTCAAAATGGATACAAAGTGGATGTGTCCAATTTGTGATGTCCTATTTATAAATTTTATGGCGATGTAGTACTATTATGAAACTCTAAACCATAAAGATCATCAAATGTAATAAAATTTAATCTTTATTAAAAATTCCAGATTATGTAGTATTTATGACTGGGTACTTACACTTAAAGTCATACTATATTTTTGTAGGTGTATATAGTAACATGACTATGATATAATCACAAAAATTATTTTCTACATGCCTGACATAAATAAAATCTATGCTATAAAAACAATTATAGTATGGAAATTAATAAAATTAATATCTTTTTCCAACTTATTTTTTATGGTTTTTAAATATGGTTTACCAAATCATTGACCATATCCTTTTCATTCTCACACTATTGATCAATTATTAGTGGATAAAGTGTTTTACATTATTACAAATCCTTAAATAATGATATCATCCATGATCAGTATTTATTTCATTGGGGTAGAAATTTTTGATGACCTAGAAATATAGTTTTTGAGGAATGTTTCTACTAACTAATTGAGTACCATGTTCAAAAATTGGATACTCTCGAGGTACATTAATTTAATATATTAATAATTTTACATATGTAGGAAAGTTATTTATCATCTTATAAAACATGGATATAAATTTGAGATCTTAATTTCTATAACCACCATTAAACATAGCACCATAATCCCACATTTATTTTAGATCTTCGATCAAGGGAGAAAAATAATCATTCAATGTCATTATCAAGTTACTTTGGTCCCGATATTAGTGGACACTACATAATTTATTGTTTCTTCATACATAATAACACTAGAAAGTTATATTTCACCATAAAAATTGTATATATAATGTGATTATTAATTATTACACCAAAATGATTACCTCGTCTATATATATCACGAGATAAAGGATTCGTATCTCATTTCCTAATTCATAAAAATCAAGGTCATTTTTTTTGCCACTGAGTAGAGTCTACTACATTATGTTGTCTGTAAAATTAATTTCATATATATGAATTCCATGTCAATTTATAAACAATATCCTCAATTCAATATATGTTTATAAAACATTGAATTATTAGATTGTACTACAAAACATTTAAATCGATTATTTATCATTCTTATATCAAGAATCAAAACATTTTGGCATCTTTTTAACCGATTCGTATGTCTTTTGAAACAATATAAATTCAATTTTAAAGATAATGGTATTTTCATAGAACAGTCCCATTTAACCTATCCTTCATTGTTCTTCATATGTTTGGAGATGTATCTCATTATGTTCTTGAATCATATCATTCAAGAGATTAAGTAGTTTATCAATTTTTTTTCACTCCATCTATTTATATATTTAACAATTTATAGCTTTAGTATGTCTGAAATGGTTTTATATTTAGTATAGCCATTACATAATGATGTCATTGAAGAAATTATTAACTTATAATACTCATTTTTAAATTCAAAAATTTCATCTTCAACATTAATTTTCAATTCCACAATACGATATTCCTAATCATTTACACTTGTAATGATATCCATGATATGATCCATATCATCATTCAAACTTTCAATCATATGATATGATCCATAAAACATTGTGATGTAATATTCACTATATTGATGTAGTTCCTC
This sequence comes from Viscum album, assembly GCA_963277665.1. NCBI lineage: Eukaryota > Viridiplantae > Streptophyta > Magnoliopsida > Santalales > Viscaceae > Viscum > Viscum album. Next base: position 1,184,202,366 of record OY728164.1, read on the forward strand.
CTCATATTTATTCTACCATATATAAATTTGATCTATTCCATGATATATTGTGTGTTATTCTAACTCTTCTAGACTAACTAGTATTAAATTAAAACAACACAAACACACACAAATGATTTTGGAAGGGTTATAATCATGATCTTTTTAAAACATTATGAACTCTTTAACCCAAAATTATACTATTTTTCACATGATTATAATCCATCAGTTCTATATTCATATACATATTATTTAATTCAGTAAAATTGATAATTTAAAAAAAAACTGAAAATGTATGAGCTTATAATCCAAAAAAATTCATTCATTTTATATAAAAAATATAGTAATTATATTTGATATAAATTGTCATTTCATAAACAACATGTTAAATTATATATATATAATGAATTATATGAGAGGAAAATATCATAAAACTAATTTATTTATTATAAAAAGTCTCATATTACAAATAAATTTTTTAACTAGATTCATCTTGTGAGATGATAATATAAATTGATAAAAAAAGATATTTTCATGTCTAGTAAATTAACATTGTCAAATGTATTCATGGCCATTAAAAGTCATTATAGGTTACCATGATGAAAAAATACTTATAGAAAATATTGATTATTTTATGTGTAAAACTCATATGATATATTTTGTGTTTTCATAGATAAAACTTTGTTAAATTTGAGTGTTATTATTTCAATTCCATAATCATAAATTCTTATAGGAATTTCAATAATAAATGGTCATTGGAAGAACCATATTTAACAGTATTATTTTTATTTTATTAAACCACTATAGTATGGTATTTTTAACGGTGTTTTTAGGAATCAATACTACCCCCTTAGATAGTTGGTAAACTCACCACTTAAGTATTACCTTCATCAATTTTCCTAATACAATTAAATAAAATTTCAATTTTTTTACATTATCATTGGATATTTTTAAACATTTCAAAGATTCAATATTAGTGTTTTATTATACTACATATTTATATATACTAAAATCATATGTGAAGGTAAAAAAGTACCATAAATCACCACTTTCTTGTGTATTTGTTCCCCCAAACACACATATATTTCATAGGGACAATAACTCGCTATATCTATTTTACTTTTTTATAAGTATTTTTAGTATTTTCTCATAATTGTAATGATTAAAACATATAAAATTATTTATAATTAAATAAATGTTAAAATATATATTGTTGGGGTTTTTGGACAAGTTTTTAATTTTTATATTATATGTGGCAATGATAAGAGTGGTATTTGATTATTAACTGTGACTTTCATATTTCATACATTATTTAAATATTTTAAATTATAGGATATAGAAATCTTTAAAATAGTGTATTCAACCATGAAACATTTTATTTATATAAATTGAAATTTTTATTAATCCTTAAAAACCCAATCTTGTTACCAAAAAACCCTTATATAAGGAACCAAGTATCAATTTTATAATCCCATATTCAATCCACTAAGAAATGGTATATGGTAGGTTCCTATGATAAAAAATAAACTTCACTCAATTTCTCTCATAAACATGATCTTCTACTTTAACCAATTCTATTTTTATTCTTAAATAGTTCACATTGTGAAAATTGTATGATACAGATACGACAACCAAAATCAATGAAATATAATCAAAATGATTAACATCCCTAACAAATAAACCATAATACCGATGATTATTGGTTTCTAATTAATTCATTTGATTATATTTACAACCATTATGTTTTTATATTGATTTCAAATTTATAATAAATGGAGTCCCATATAAGACATCATATATTAAAAGAATAAAACCAATAATAATAGGAAAGTGAAAAATAAATATTTTGAAAATTAAATGAATGGAAAAAATTCATATATAATTATAAAAAAATCAATTTAATGATAATAAGGAAATTTTAGAAAAGAGAGAGAAAAAATTGAAGTAAGTAAGTGGCCAAAAATCGATCAGAATAATTATAACAAAAAATAATCTAAGTGGCCAAAATGATCTTAAGATAACTAAGATGAAGAACCAAAAATCCTGAAAATAGTTCCAAAACATCACACAGATAAAAAACCCAATGAAATAAAAAAAAATCCTCAAAAATGATGATAATTTGATTAAATAAAGATCATGAATAACATAAAATTAATTGATGTTTCGATTTGATTGGAAGATTAAAATGAGGATAGTACGAAATTCAACTTCTTAAATATCATGAAAAACATAAATACAGGCGATCTCAGATAGGGTTCTTTTAAAATATGTTAAGGGGTTTTATCAGTGTTAGATATAGAATAGATAAAATACAAATTTATCAACACTAAAATGAAAAGCACTGATAAATGGGTATATTAACAATGCTTTTACTAGCATTGATAAATGGTTGTTTTATCATCACTTTATTTACCACTCATAAATACTAGTGGAAAATAAAATTTTAAAATTAAATTCCAAATTTACAATAAAATAAAAATTATATAAAAATTAAATTAAAAATCACTTTATATGAAAATAGTAAAAATTAAAAATAAATTAATTATAAAAATATGAAAAATAAATAAAAAATATTGTCTAAAAACTGAAAATTAGATTTTTATTTTATTTTCAATATGTTTTTTATGGAAGAAAATTCTACACAACATTCATGAACCAAAAGAGTCAAATATACCAAACAACAAAATTCATAATTCAAATGATTTACATCTCCTAAGAAGATCACTGACATCTATGCGAGTCATCCTTTATTCAAGTGGCCATCTATCCACAAACCACCTCCAATAATGATAATGAAACATCGAGCCCCATAGACTACAATAGATTCATCCTCAGAAATATAACACCATAATCATCATTATCATCATCACAAACTCATGACAAAAATGCCAGTGACCACAACTAGACCCACCGCCAGAAAACTGTGAACCACTGAAACCGGAATCCCTTTAACCTTGCTACCAATATTGGAATCCCCCTAGATAAACACCTTTGAAAAATTAAAAGGCAGATAAAAAACATAACCTAAAAACATCACCACCTTCTTCAAGGCTCATCGGTGAAAACTCCTAGTGATGGGGAAGACCAAAACCATCATTCTCAACAATGATCTAGTAGAAGAAAGACAAAACCTCATTCTTGAAAACTGATGCCCACTCAAATCAAAAACCCTTTTAGAGAACAATGAAACAATCTAACTAGGAATGGGGAATTAAACTAGAGAATATATTGAAGGGGAAGGTTCTCTACAAAGAAGTGTGTCGACACTCGAAATCATCGATCCTGACTGCGAAGCCCCAGTAAGAAAAATAGAACACCTAAAAGAGAGAGGGGAGGAAGAAGAATAGTAAATGGTAAATTAAAAAATATTTTCAAAGAATATAATATAATACTTATTAATGAATAAAAATTTGATTTTTTTAAAAATTAATTATTAATTTTAATTTAGTAATGAAATGAAATATTAAAAATGAGTATATATAAAAATTAAAAATTAAAAAATTAGACAAAAAAATTAAAAACAATAAATTTATAATAAAATACTAATTATTAATAAATGAATAATGATTTTATAATTATTGTAATGTAAATATATTAAAATAAAATTGGATAAATTATAATTATATAAATAAGATAAATATCAAAAGTATTGAATGTTAATACTTAAAAATATTTAAATTACTATCAAATTTGAATATATTATAAAAATATTAATTGAATACATATTAACAATGATTAAAAATTAAAAATGAATAAACTAAATAAAATATTAAAAATGGAGAAACATTATAAATAAATAAATACTCGTAAATTAATGAACAGATATACAAATTTCATACATACGTATACATACACATAGATATATAAGTACAAATACAAATACATACACATACACATACACATACCCATCCACGTATACATACACAAACACATAAACATACACATACATACATATATGTATGCATACATGCATATACTAGTATAAACACATATACACAAGTACACACACATACAAACATACACATACATACAATTAAATACACATACATACACATACATACACATATATACACATACATATGCATGAATACACATACTACCAAACATTCAAAAACTACATTAACAAGTACATACATAAAAGTACATACATATATGTTCATCCACATACATACAGATACATACACATGCATGCCCATACACATACACATATACACACAAACACACATACATGCAGGCACATACACATGCATACACATACAACAATATATAAACATGTAAATATGCAAAGAAAAACACAAATACATGCATACACATACACATAGACATTAATATACACAAACATACATCTAGATAAACATATCCATATATACATACAGAAAACATATATATATATATACAGACAAAACATAAAAACGCATGTGCACACACATATACACACACATACATTCACATACATATAAATGAAAGCACATACATACAAATATATGTGTATATTTTATATTAATTATTATTAATATAAATATATAAATTTATATATGAGTAATATTTTAATAAATAAATATTTATTTATATATTTATTTAATTTTTAAAATAAAACATTAATATTCTATATTTATAGATACATTTTGTAATTAATGTATATGAACATATTATTAACCATTATACTAATTTATTTAAATTTGATATAATATATATAATAATGAATATAATATTGATAATATAATTTTTATATAATATTGTTATATATATCATATAAACAAATTATATATATATTTGTGAACTTATTATTATAAAAATTACATTAAAAATATATAAATATGTATATATAAAATAATATATTCACAATTACCATTATAAATGATTTTCTATCACTGTTAAATGGATCTTTTATCAATTATAAGAGAATTGTTGGTAAAGGCATACCTATATATGCACTAAAAAGTGTTGATGAAAGTTACTATTCCTTCAATGTTTTTGGTGCTGGGAAAGGTCACGTTTATTACTGATTTTACGTACCAGTGATAAAATTCCCCCCATTATCAGTTCATTTTATTAATTATTGATAAAGGTTAAAACATAATAATTTTTAATATATAGTAATGTATTTTAGGTCACAAGAGATTAAAATATTTATATCATATATTTTAATGTCAAACTAATCACGTTTTCTCATTATTGATCATTTTATGTCCATCTATCTCTTAGAAAATAATTTAAATTTTAAAAGGATACATTAGATAATTATGATCACACCTAATATTAGGTTAACACTTAATATTCCTCTATGACCCATTATGGAACAACTATTTATATACTAATTTTATATAAAAGATAAATATAATTTTTATATTTTTGAACATTGTATACATGTATTATAGTTGGAAATTATTTATTTATAAAAAACACTTTATGTCTCTCCAGACAAATCATAGACCTAATTCATGTGAATATATACCCCACATATCCCAAATTACTTGAGTATCATTGCCATTTATTTTAATAACAATCTTATTTTCTTTTATTTTTTAAACATTTAACACATGTTTGACACTTATAAAATAATTTTAATTCTAAAAAATCACTTTGGATCATTTCTATCACATAAATAGATGAATTAAATAATGATTTGTTACCACAATTTCTAAAGACCAAATCATACTAATATTAAATTTTATAGAAAATTTATATTTTATTTCTCATTTATTAACATTTTATATTGGTCCTATAGTTAAAAAATGTTATAATTTAAAATGTACACATAAAATATTTTTGAGTATTTGGGAATAATAAGTTGAATTATCTTAGAAGAAAGATAGAAAAAATATGTGGCTTTAGTTTTTTTCTCATCATATAAAAAACATAAACATCATCATAAATATATAAAAAAGTAACATCATTAAATCATTCAATCCAAAATTATCACATTAAATAAAAAATTGTACACCCCTCAACCACTCTCACAAACAAGATTAATGAATTAAAAAACCATACATTATATTATTGAATTCTTCTCCATATGATTTTGTTTACCTACTATTTTTCTAATAAACATGAAATAAAAAATCCATGTTGTGTCATTTTTAAATATTCCCTAATACATTAGGTTCAATTTTTTAGAAAAAATCCTTCAATATATTTTTTCATAATATAGATCTTTAAATTGAATTTCATAATTGAGTAATCCTATAATTTTTTTTCTTTAATAATACTTCTAATATAAAATATTTATATAAATAACATCAGTCTGATATCTCAATTGATGAAAACATCATGAATAAAATCATATTTTTTTACACATTTCTTCCTTATATGAAATTTGATATTTTTTGATAAATAAATAGTATATATTTTATCATAAAATTTTATAGGGACTTTATGATTATGAATTATATTATTAGGCATGTTTTGATGTTAAAAATAATTCAAACATAAAAAAATAATTGTCTATGGATTTTTATTCAGTTTTTTATAATTGAAAAACCAGGTTTCTTTTTTAGGAATAAAAAATTAAGAATCCTTGAAATACTATGCTTAAAAATGATCAATATAATATTATATGAAAAATATGGAATACATTATTTTATTATAAAAATTTATTTTTATGAAGTTTAGGTTTTGTTCCATAATGGGTTTTTTATCCATGGTCATCGAATTCCAATTTAGAATAGTAGGTTGATATTATTTTTTGATGTTCGAGATCAGTCTAATGATTTTTTATTAATGGGTTTTATTCTGGTTATTTATCTTAGTTTGGTTATGTTTTTAGGTGAAGAGGAGATGGATTTAAATTCTGTTGAATCTATAAAAGGATGCACATCACATTTCCTTCTACTATTGGAGTTACTTTTGGAGTCATTAGGGGAGGTTAACGTGTATAGTAGGTTTTATAATGATATAATAGAGGGTGATACTTTTCCTTATAGTTGTAGTGGATATATAAGCCCCCCCCCCCATGATGGTGGACATATGTTTTGTAATTAAGCATGTTTTATCCATGATTGATGTTGGTGGGTGCTCCAAATGACAACATGTCATTTGATCTAAGGGAATTCAGGTCTCGCTTTTTTGAGGAAGTGGATAGTGATATTTTATTTGGTATATTTGTGATGTGTTGGGGGTTTAAATGTTTTTAGATTAGCTCCTTTTCATCAAATTATTCTTTTTTGGGCCCATTATGTTGTAAGCACCTATGTTGTGTAATTATACTATATTTGTATTGTCATTCAGGGGTAGTTTTTTATGTTGTCTCTTGGCCACTTTTTTGGTTTCCATTTTAGTGTGTTGTTGGAATAAGAAACCATGATGTATTTTTTTAATTTTTTTACTAGCATTTGGGTGTCATGGGATATTATTCTCATCCATCCTTTGGAATTTTTTTCAAAGATATTTGTACTTTTATATTCATATGTTAAATAGATGAAATTTAATCAATGTTTTCCTATAGTACATTTAATTGTTTGGTTTCATTTTCCTTATCACTCTATGTATACATTAATAAACTAAAATTTTCAGATATGTATTAAAAAATTCTTTGATACTATATACTAGGTACATATTATTAAAAAAATTCTTGACTATTAAGGAATCAGCTTAAAATAAATAATAACCCAAAACATATAATAATACTAATCTATAATTAATTAAAATATCATAAAAATGATATTAATTTTAGTATAAGTGGAATTTATTAGTTATAAACATCATTATTTATTAATATTCATCAATTTTATCAAAAAAAATTGGATTGTATTGATTATTTCCATCATAAAGTAATTCAAAATATCATTTTTATATTTATTTTATTATATATATTAATCTTCTACAGTATGTTTTACATCAATTCCTTGATAATATGACATTTGTCTCATATCTATAACGTCCTCAATTTATTGTATACCGCCTTTTCATATTTTTTGCATCTTAAGGGACAAATTAAATGAGTTGAGAAATTTTAAGGGTGGTTAGATAATTAAATAACTCAAAACATAGAAACTGGATACATGAGTCAGTTCATGCTATGAATGGATGTTCCCAATGTGAATGTATTCTGAATAAAAGAAGTCAATTTTCATCCAGGACATGAAAATCCAATCATTATGTGATAATAAATTCATTATTTGAATAGGGACATATGAGATTTAAGACAACACAATTTTATTTTGGGTGTATCGACAATTCTAAATGATCATTATGTTAATCAATAATACATGTCCGGAAAGTGGTCTGTTCTAGATGATTAAATATTTTGACTTCCCATTTTTTATCATTTTCCACCTTCCTTCTTCCTTGAACCCTATGAGATTTTTTTCTAATTTATTCTCTCCTCCTTCTATCATCCATCATCATTTTTGAATAATTATTTTATTCCATGATACCAATTCCCTTGAGTTCGATATTAATATAGATCAATTATCTTATTTTCGACTTCGTCAAAAAATTAGATGTCCAATGTATTTGGTTGGATCAATTGGATTTTTCATGGTCAAACAAGGTATTTATTTTTTGTTGATATAACTCCACTCAATGTTTTTTTAATTCACATCTACACACCATTTAAACCCTGTTCGTTGTTAGTAGAAGATATAATGCTATATTTGTGAGCTTTACCTACCTTTTTGGGTGTGTTTTATCTTCATCAATTGTCCTATAGTTGTAAATATTTTGTAATGGGTATCATTATAGGAGTTGTACGGGTGAAATTGGGCTCATATAGTGATCCATGTCGACTTCTACATAAATTAGGCGGTCCTTATCATTAGAAAATATTTTTAATGTTTTTTAAAAGGATTGTTTAGCATGATTGTGTATCTCCATGAGACATAGGTGTGATGTTTTATTCTATGTGGTGTGTATGTTCCCAAACCTTTGATACAGATGATTATTGTTTGATTTTATGTGGATTTATGATGGTTATGACTCTTTCTTGGCATGATTTTATGTTTGACCTATCATCCATTATAATATGTGTCCTGAGATATCTTATGCAGTTGACTATTCAATTTGATCCGTATAAAATACCCAATATAGTGTGATGTGTTATATAGTGGTGAATATGTACATAGAATATCCCTTTTAGCGAGATGTATAAAACCTATTTTTGGACTATCCTATCAAGGGGATCTATCAGGTGGTTGATTGTTTTTCTTCCAACATGGAGATGAATCAAGTAGAACTGATCTCTATGGTCCTAGCATATATGTTGGGCTTCTATGATATACATGTTACTTATCTTTGTTTTTTTACTTTCAGGGAATGATGAAATATATATTATGGACATATTTTAATCACCCAATGGTGGTGTCCTACTAGGTTTCATACTCACACCACATGTAGGAATCATTGTGCATATGTATATTTTATCACAAGGGATTTAGTGAAGGGAAAGGGTCCTATTGTGGGAAATAGAGTAGATTTTAATGGAGGAGATGGGTGTTGCAGGATTGAATTCTAGCTGGATTTATAATGTTATTTTTTTAGTCATGTTTATCTTAAACATTGACATGCCACTATGGGGATCATTATTGATTAATTTGGGTTATATGAATAGAATTCCATTTTTTATATTACATGGATTGGTAGTTTATGTTTATGACACTACTCTAATGATTTATATATTCCATATTATAGATTATTATTATTTTCTCTTCAAATATTTATTATGACATTTACCTAATATCAAGGAAATTTTCTTCCAATAACGTCCCTCTTGGCCCTCACTACTAGTTAAAAATGTCATACGTATAGGGAGGAATATATTAGGTTGTATGTCACTCTATCCCAAACCTAATTATTTTTGTTGGGGGGCTGCAATATGGTATTAGAGGACCAGGTTCACTAACTTCTCTCATTTCTTTATGTTGATCTATGATAGGGTAGAGAGAATATAAGATGGTTAGAAATCCTGATGAAGAACTGTACATGTTCTTAACCAGCACTGAATAGCATACCTCTTAGTTTATATGAAAATGAGAACTGATTCTCTTATTATTTGAGGTTATCTTTGATTTGATTCACCTTGGGTGATGCACATGATATTTTTATAAATTTTTTTGGAAATTTGTGTGCGTTCAAGCATCTTTTTAGGAACATAAGATCACATACAATATATCTGTTACTTGTAAAATATAGAGCCTAAATAATTGAAATGCATGATAGAATTAATGATATTTTATTTTGGTCTTTTATTTCATGAAATATTTTTTTTCCAAAGAATTATATTATTTATTTTCTAAATATATTTGTAACTAATGTGATGGTGCCAAAGGCATGTCTTTGGACATGGGTAGTGCATAAGAGGTTATGCCATGTTTTTTTATTGTAATTCATTATGTACAACTATGATCTTCTACAGGTCTTCTTGCTATATCTACTTTTTTTCTCTGAATGTTAGTATATAATTTCATGAAATTACACCTCATAGACTTCTTGTATCACTAATTGTATAGGTGTATGTTATTAATCATACCTCGATGGCTTCTCTAGAATCTCATGATATAGATACAATCCAGTAAGGAATTATCTATTTAATTACCTTTTATGGTATGGGAGCCTATAGGGGTAGGAGGATAAAGATTGAACATGATCATGAATTATAACACTCCCATCCCCTAGTCTTCTAGGCCACTGGAGTCCCCCAGAATATAGGGGAATCAATATGGGTCATTGAGAGGATATTCAATCGGGTAGAGACTGTATATGATTGAAATGTTAATCTTGGAACATTTATGTTGCAGGTCACTAATATATAGTGGTGATATGTTATATTTCAATATGGTAGATGTGAGGGGATGAAATTGTCATCCTTTAATGTTCTCTTCTTCATGGAGTTATTCCTTGATGAAAAAATGTTGAACTATGATGTCAAGTTCATGGAGATCCAGTAGGGGATGATTCCATTTTCATCCTCTTCAAAAAAATTTACCAATTAGATTCAATTCACTCTTAATAATGTTATGAATGATGCACATATAGCTAGAATGTTTGAAATTGGAAATCATATTGTGCGTAAAGTTCAGGTCAGGATCTTTGATCAGGCAACCAATGCTGTAATGATTCATAAGGCACTGATGATTGAGAAGGGAATCAAGGAATACATAAATATGGGACTTCTTCTTTATTCCAGTGGATCAAATCACAATTTTCCAAATAAAATTCATGTTTTTAATACTGTGAATGGGAAAATAAATTTAGGGGACTTATTTCATAGAAACAGTTGATTACTATAGTCAAGTAGAGGTTCTTGGAATCCATCTACTAAGGATGGATCTGCTAAGTTCTAAAACTATGGATGGAAGGGAAATTATCTCATGAATTGTCTTATTTTTCTCACAACCAATTACCAGTGTTGAAAGATAATTCATATAAGGTAGTTTTGTGATATAGATTGATAGATATGTAAGTAGGGAAATTCAATGTTTCAGGTGTAAGACCTCAGTAGTGGTAATAGTCCCCACAATGTTGGTAATTTAGAAAACTCATTATCCTTTTAGGTGATTTGGAGTGGATTCAAGTAGGGTTTGTATGAAAGATCATGCTCTGATTGGTGGTGTATAGGGACACTAAATAGCTAGGGGTATAGTCTTGATTTCTTCTACATTGTCTCTTTCATTGTTTGATACAGGTCCAACCCATTCATTATGCCTTCTCAACTGGTTCTTGGTTATACATAGTATTTATTAACTCTTTTGATTTTTTATTTATTGTAACACCGCCAATAAATAATGTATATTATCATCATATATTTCAAGAACATTCTTTGGAGATAACTTGAATCAAGTATTTTTAGAGAATCACAATTCTACTGATGACATGTTTTCATGTAATACTTATAATGTATTGGTTTAAAAAGTTTTATGAACAAATAAATTATTATCCAAGGTGATGGAATTTTACATTTCCTGAAGGGTATAAGTTAGTGTTGTCCATTGAATGGGAATTCGAATAAGGTATAGTTGGACAAGATCATCACCAGAGAGAATTATTTTCAGAATTGGGGGATATAATAATCCTTGTAGTGGATCAGTCAGTGAAGAATTTATCATTTCCACCTATTGTAGATCTATACCAAGGTGTCTTTATATAATATTTATAAGGGTTACCTCTAAAAAGGGGAGTTGATTTTGAATTAGATCTAATGGATGATTCACAACCTATTTCATTTTCATTGAAACAAATGGTATTATTTGATATGAAATAGATTAAGGTAAAACTTGAAGGTATTAAAGAAAAAGGCTTTATCATACTGAGAACTTCGTCTAAGGGTGATCCATTGTTGTTCTCTAAGTTTCAATATTGTATTATTGGACTTTACATGGACTACCATAAGATAAACCAGATGAATTTAAAATAAATGTACCCCTTACCAAGGCTTAAAAACGAGTTCAATCACCTAAGGAAAGACGAATGGTTTTAAAAGATTTATTATTGTTCTAGATACTATAATCCTAAGATCATATATAATGAAATACCAAAAAAAGTATTTATGAGTACATATATATTGTATGAGTATCTTATAAATCCTTTTAGGTTGAAGAATTCTCCATCAGTGTTCATGGGTCTTGTGAATAATATCATCCACCCCTACCTAGAATCCTTTTTAATTTGGTTTATTGATAACATCCTAATATATTCCATGAAATTAGATTCATATTATCAACACCATGAGGTTATATTGAGAATTTCTTAGTAGATCGTCTTTTTGAAAAGTTACCAGAGTGCCATTTTTTGATTTAAGAGGTTTATTTATTAGAGGATTTGGAATTTGAAGATAGAATATTTTTTATTCCAGATAATGTTGAATTAACTTATATATTGGGAATTTACAAGAAATTTTATTTATATTTGGAGTATCTTTGGGTTGGATATATGCTATAGGAGGTTAATTCAACAATTTTCTTTTTTAGAAGAACATATAAACACAGTTCCCATGAAGGGAGTCACATTTTAGTTGATATAACAGTTTGATGTCGACTTGTTATAGCTAAAAATAATAATAATGTTTGCTCTAATTATAATTTTTCATGAGCCTAGTGCTGGGTATTTAATGTATTGAAACACAACTAGTGTTGGGATGGGTGTTGATCAAATAAATAGGGGATAAGGAAATTTATTACAGTTATCATTATCTATGAACACAAGAGTGAAACTAAGCTACTAATGACATAGATTTCGTTGTCATGTTCCATCCATTGAAATTTTGCCTATAATATATCTTTGGTTAGATATTGTTTTCATAAAATAACCATATGATTATATGGTATATTTTTTCCCAAAGGGACCAAAATATTCCTTAGATTCATTTGGAAGAATACTTGTATAATTTAAACAATGAGATGGAGTATTCTCCTAGGAGATGGGAAATTTTTCTATAATACCTTATCATGAAGATGTAATAAGTAGTAGGTTTGATATTGAAATCCGATTGGAAGCTAATGGATTTACATGCTGACTTGAATGTATTCATTATTGAGGATCAGGGGTAGTTACTTTTTCACCCTTGGTGATCATTTCCTCATTGATGGAATAACTGAAGGCAAGTTATGAATTTAACCAATATTGTTTTTTGATACACAATAGGGTAGCCACTGATGGATCCATTCTAGGATGAATCTTAGAAAGACGTAGTGTGCTTCTTGTTTATGAAATATTGATGTTTCATTCATCCATGAGGGTAGATATTACGAAATACCCTCATTTTTCAAAACCATATGTGAACCTTAGATAAAAAATGTATAATTATTGTAGATGATAATTTTTATGGAATGAAATTAAAATATACATTACTGACTTTTCACCCATTATTTGACTTTAAATGGAATCCAGGATGTACTTAATAGATTTTGATGGTCCCACTTTATACTTCTACTACCAATATTTAAGTGGGATGGGGTGGTCATGTATATAGATATAGGGTTTCCCATGAGACCAAGAGGTCAGGACACCATGTGGGTGGTAGTGTATTGGTTAACCAAGATTGAATGGTATACTCGATGTTCATGAGATTATGTAGTTGTACAGACGACCATTGATAGTGGTATCTAATAAGGTTTCTTGGTTTACATGGTATTTATGGAAAATATTTTATAAGGATATGGGGACTTAGTGACTTCTTATTAATTAAAATCATTATAAGAGTAATTGGTAGAGAAAAATAATGATCTAGACTCTAGGTGATATACATTAGGAATGTTTTATAGATTTCAAAAGACATTGGATGACCACATGGATAAAATAGTGTTCACTGATAACAATTTTTTTCATTATTCTATTCTAATGGATTTCTTTGGGGATCTCAAAAAATAGCCTTATTTTCCACCACAATACTAGAATAAGGTAGATGAATATTTAGTTATGGGGAATACTACAGTATATGAGACCGTAGAGCAGGTGTAATTGATTTGAAAAAAATGGATATTTCCTAGAAAAGATAACGATCATATGATGACTAGAGGAGATGAACCGTAGAGATCACTAGGGGTGATATAGTTTTCCTATAGGTTTTATCTCAGTTATCACCTAGAAGATTGAGAAAGTAAAAAAATTAAAATCGTGATAAATTTTGATATTTTAGATAATGAAACCCATTGAGACATTGGCCTATTAGTTGGATATTACATCATGATATCATGGTATGAATAATATGTACCATGTTTCTCATCTTAAGATGTGTGATCCTGATCCTCACATGTGATTGACTATAAGGATATTGAGTTATAAATGAATGCATCTTATATGTATATGATTGTTCATATTGTTTTCCAATGTGAGAAGGTCTTATAAGCTAACACCATTCCTCATATTCTAGTTTAATTGTATCATGTTCATTTTCAATAAAATACATGGGATCGAGTATTAGACATTCTGGTGAAATGATCTGAGTTATTCAAGAAGGCCACTAGAGAAACATCTTGTGGATGATAAGTCATTAGTAGAGGAGATTTTCGAAATCATAAATTTTAAGGTATGACATTTTTAAGTATTTTATACATCCTAATGGTGTAGTTAAGTTAGTTTAGGCATGTTAGGGGTGTTTAATGAAGGAAATGAGGTAAAATCTCGAAATTGGATATTAGATATATTTTTTGATATGAACAGATATTCATGATGTTAGTGGATACTAGGCACACATCATGAATTTTTCATTTAGGACATGAAAATCCCTTCATTAAGTGAGATTTACATTCAAGATGTGAATGTGGATTTTTTTAATTTTAACCTAGATGATGCGACATTCAACCTATCGTCTATTGAAAAGGTACATAATGTGACTCCAAAATTCATTCAATAAATTTTGTCTATTCTAATAGATTAAAATTTTTGAGCACCCATTTATTTTATTTTTCAAATCCTTACTTATTACCAAACCCGAAGAGTTTTTTTAATGATTTTAGGCTATCTCATCTCATTCTATCCACTCTTTTAGAATCTTGAATAATAGTTTGATTCCATGATTCAATGTCCACTAAAATATATCTTGATCTAGAACAATTATATCCTTTCCCCCTTGGCCAACAAATTATATCTTTGATGTATTAGTTATATTTGAGGATTTTTCATGGTCTAACATGGTTTTTGATGGTCATTGATTGAATCATCTCTTAGATTCATGGAATTGGAATCTGTGTACAGTTTGCACCTAGACAATTATCAGATGTGGATATTCTTGAGTATGTGTACTCTTGTATTAGTTTTTTTGGTTTGAATTATTTTCATCATTTATACTAGAACTAAAATATTATAGTAATAGGGATGGTTTTATGATTTATAGGGGTGAAATTGGACATAAAGAGTGATCTATTTCATTACAATGATGCTTCACACAATGTAAGTGGTAATTATCTTTAGATCATATTTATATGTGTTCTTATCATGATTTTTTGTCATGTGATTATATCCCAATGAGACATATTCATGATGTTTGATCGCATGTGGTTTGTTTGTGAATCTCAATGAGACCCATGATTTATATTTTCTCACATGCAGATTTATAATGGGTATGACTCTTTCTTGGTATGATGTGATGTTTGATCTATAATCCTATATCATGTGTTACATGGGATATATTTTATAGTTGAATGTGTAGGTTGATCTATGTAGACTATCTCCCATATAGGGATGTGTCAAACATCTTTTAGTATATATGTATACTATACCTTCCAGTGAGATGTTTCAAAGGTATTTTTAGAATATCCCATCAATAGGGATATTTCCAGAAGCTACATAATTTAATTTTGGCATAGGGCCACTGTTAGTAGAAGAATTATCTAAGGGGCCAAAGTATATGTTTTTTTTGATATAAAATTTTCTTTTATTTTATTGGCTTTAAATTTATGTAATAAAACAGTATAACTTATTCAATTATGTTAATGACCCTTTGATGGTGTCCTACTGAGTTTGGAACTAACAACCTGAGAAGGAGTCTCATTATGCGTGTAGATTTTATTATATTGGGATAAGGGGAAGGGAAAGGGCCTTACTATAGCCCATTGAGTAGGTTTAGTAAGAAAATATGGGAATTTAAGGATAGTATTATGGATAGATGTTAGCTACTATTTTTTTATATTTATCATTATCTGTGAAATTGACCAACCGCCCATAGGGTTCTTATTTCATTGTTTGGGATTTGTGATTTTTATGTAATTTGTCTATTAAATGGGTTGGGATCTTGAATTTTCTTTTTGGAAATTATTAATTATCTAAAAATTCTATATATGATCAACTCTTATATCATATTATTATATATTTATAACCTCAAAAAACAATATTATATACAATAAAAATTCTTTTCTTCATTTTTTCAACATTTTTCATCTTATATTCTTTTGGTATATGAGTATATGAAATAATCAAAAATCACATCATGAATTATACCTATATCTTGTTTCCACTCTTATATTATTTTATATTTCTCCCATATAAATTGTTCATTATACACTTGTTCAAGATTTGTACTTCACCAAAACCACATCACCCGAGAAGGTCTCTGAATAATATTTTACATTTAAAATTATTCTATCCATTACAAAATAGGTTTTACTTTTTTCATTAAAAAATAACTAGACATCAATTGATTTCCATTTTGGCACTAGTTGTTTATTAATCTTTTATTTTATTTGCAGTGAATTCATCTCAAAGACCACATATCAATGTATTAATATTAATAACATTTTTTCATAAATTGAATTAAGTTATTTGATATTACCAAAAAATTAATTCTTTTCTTCCAAAAAATACACCCAATTTTTCTTATTTAAATAATTAATAATTAAAGAATTGTACATTTTATTTCAATTTTATTTTAACTCAAATAGTTTATAGATTTCAAAGTAAACTATCTAAATAGATTTTATATCCCTTATAGATCATCCTTTCATAAAGTGATTTCTATTTTTCATTCCTTCAATATATCTTCATGTATTTTATGGGAAGTTCCAATCAATTCCATCCTTATTCCAATATTTCTATAACACAAATTATTTAAATAAAAAAAATTTAATGTTATAACTACTAATTAAATAACCAATAATTATCTTCACAACCATTCAAAACTTTGTTAATAATTTTTAGTTTCAATGAGAACATATTTTATTATTTATTTTCAGTTTTTTACCAACATTTTACTTTGGGTTTAGTGAGTGAAAATATCATCCCACATTCTTACTTTATACCCTTGTTTAATAATTTGATTAATGCTCAATTTATTATAAATGTTCCTCTTATGAGATAATCATCTGTAATAGTTTCAATTATAAACTATTTAGATTGTATATTGATGCTATATTTTCTTTTTAAAAACCCTTGGGAATTATTACCAAAATTACCTTCTATGTTATTATAGTCATATAATTTTTAAAGTAATTCGTTTTACTCATATATTCCTTTATTGAAACTAGTACCAATGTAGAAAATAAATTTTAACTTTATGTTAAACTTATATTTATACATGAACAACATATCATCAGTATGATCAATGTTATTTTCATAATAAATTTACTTGATTTGGTCTGATATTCATTCTGGAAATGTAAAATTTTTTGTTATTTAAAAAATTTAAAAATAGATTTACCTCATCAATACAATTTAAATTCCACTAATAATTTTCATCAATATATAGTAAGAAGAATTTACACCTATGCCTCAATCATTTTTGTGAAAAAATCTACATTTTCATTCACCATGAAAAAAGCCTAAACAATTTTGGACCACAATTATTTGTAATCTTTTTACCAAAATATAAAATATAATCTATTTGATTAATTCATTTCCTATTAAAATAGAATTTATCCATTTTAAGTTATATTATCATGTATGATAAATCATGTGATTCCATGATTAATTCAATTACATGATCAAATTTCATGGGTAAAAATTTCATAATATTTTCCACCACCCATTAAAATTTGTGTTTTTTTCATTAGTCCCTTATAAATTTATAAATTTTATACTCAAAGAAAATATGTGGAGAATATTTTCTGAGTCTATCATGTGAAAATACATAAAATCATTGATGAGTGTTAGAATTCACACTTATTTTTCCTAATAAATAACAATTTATCACTTTTATGAAACGTACAAAGTAGAATTTATGGTTTTACCACATTATATTTTTCAGAATAACATTTCTTTTATAGATTGAAAAAAATTAAAATAATGAATTTAGATCACCCTCAATGTATATTTAATTTATTTTATAATTTATAAAAATATTATTTTTGGATACTCTAAAATTTACATTCTCTACCTAATTTCAAAAATATTGATATTTAAAGACCACTTTTAATTGGGCTAAAAAAATGAAAAAAATCTACTTCATTTTATATCTTTAATTGAACTAAAATGGATTTCATTTATTATACTACATCCAACAGAAAATATTGATACAAAACATTGGAAAATATCTTACAGGCAAAACCTAATAGTGTTAGGGACTTATTTTTTATCTAAATTTAAAAAAAATATAGAACAATATATACAATATATATATATAACTCATTTATTTTTATTATTTAATCACAAATACCAAGAATAAATAAAAAATCATCCATATTTCAATCACTCTAATGTAACATTTAGAATAAAAAATTAAATAATACTTAAAATTATTTAAATCAATAACATGCATTGTAGTTTTCCCAAATTGATCCACTATGCTTGCCAAAAATCACCCCAACTGCATCATTTTTATGTTCTCCCCAATATATCACATTTGAAAAAATTTATCATTTATCACATTCAACATCATATGTATTTTTTGGTTTATTCTCACAAAATTTGGTAACCTAGAACCTACTACATTATACTTTATATTAAATTTTTATTTAATGTGTTGATTGTTAATAAATATCATATCCCATATTGATATTTCTTCTATTTAAAATTCAAGCGATAATGTCATAGAGTATCTACTAAATTGAAAATTTCATTGCTATTCCCCACTATGATGAGAACCTTGAAATGGTATGAGGATATTTTTTATACTCATATCATATGTCAAGGATAAAATTCTTTTAAAAAAGGCATATTATTTTTAATGTCATATTATTGATACTCATAAGTTGATGATTCTTCATGTCATGATGTTGAAACTTTGTAATCTTCATCATTGGATATTTTGGGGATAGATATCCAAGTTGTAATTCCACATGTTTTCACATCATCAGATATTACTATATTTTAATGTGCTTAATGATTGTCAGACAATATATTATTATTAATTAATATCAAGAGTCATGTACTTTGATGCATAGAAAAAATCCATGACAATATATTCCTGTTATGATATAAGATTTTTTGGGTGTTCCAAAAGTGATATTACACTAATTAATAAGTGAATATAGTATTTTTCCCTTCTATATCAAGGATGATGATATTTCAGGTCATTTTGTTTATTATAAAACTATCCAACTAAAATTCCATGAATATGGAGACTGACATGTTCATTTCAATAAGTAAACCAAATATATATCAATTAAATGGGTTAATGACAAGAGTTTGAAACCTTAATGATTAGAGAGACTGAGATAAATAGAATATATTACCATGTGAGCATTCATATGTTGTTGCTGTAATTAGAAAAAAAACTAATATCTCTATTGGTTCGTTGATGTGTTACTAGATGTAGATATTATACATTAGGAATTCCCACCTAATTCCACTGAGAAAGAGTTATAGAGGGACATACACTTAGTACATCCATGAATAATAGTTAAATTCTTTATTTATTTAATAGTTTATATAAATATTTTTAATAATACTAATAAATAACGTTTATTTATGATTTAATAATAATAATTATTCAATTACTAATGTCATTTAAATAATTAAATAAATATTCATTCGAAATATCAATGAATATAATATTTATTTATAATTTTATTTTAAAGTTAGTAAATAATATTTGTTATCAAATAAATATTTATTTATTTACATGAAAATTATAAAAAATACTTATTTCTAATACCATGAATATAATATTTATTTATTTATTTAATAGTATTTATTTATTATTAATGGTTTGGTAAGCATCATGGAAGATGGGTGGGATTAGTTATGTTCATATATAATCAAATTATATAATCATAAATATCAATTAAATAAAAAAGAAATTATTTATTTTATAAAATTAAATTAAATTCCTATAGTCACTACATGATAAGATATATTTTTATTATCATCATAAATATTATTTTTAGCATAGTGAATTTATTTGTTTTATTATTTCATTAAGGTACTTTGTAAAACTATCAATAATAAACCCTAGACCTATATATACTGGAGTATAACATTTTAGAAACAATATAAAATCCATAGTGTTCTCCACAACACATCATCTCCCTATAGAATCATATTTATGAAGAAAAACTAAAGGGTTAGTCTAAATATTGATATAATCACTCCACCTACTTCTTCCCAATCAATATGAAGAGATAAAGATATAAAATATAGTTTAACTAATGGATTGTATTGAAATCTAAACAAAAAATAAAAGATATATGCATCATTTTTACTAGCACCCAAAGGTCCATTAGTATCATTTGGAGAATGTAAGGCAAACGAAGATCAACATCATAGGGATTCTATATTCTATCAAATTTGAAAAATTATGGTATAACATGAACCATATATTTAAATATCAACATCTTTATCAAATAAATAATTTCAGGCTAAGGTAATTCTTATTATTAAATAAATTATATATTGCACATAAAAGATCTATTTTCCATAGTTCGAGGATTCTCTATCAAGATTATTTGTGAAAAATCATCTGGAATTATGATTCTTCAATAAGTTATTTTGAATTATTCATTGAATTTGAAAATGAAAATATTCAGAATAGGCTTGAATAATGAATCCCCAACTCCCAGAACCTTCAAGTGGTATCAATGTGATCACGTTCAAATTTATAATTATTTAAACTTTTTATAAATATTTCAATTATGTTGTTAGATTTTAATTATATATTTCTTTCATTATTAAAAAAACATCACTCTCCCAATTATTCTATTTATTAATTAATTTTTATCCATTTCCTTGAGTTCTAGGATGAAATTTCATGATTTTTTTGAAATTATATATTTTAGTGTATGGAGTGCAATTACTATTAATAGTGTGGATGAGTCACATAAATCCATTAACTGCATATAGATAGGTTTTAATGATTGGAGAAAATATTTTTTAATTTTTAGCTAGAACCATATAGTTTAATAGGTGTATACATTATAGGGTTTATAGTTAGTGCACATATTAGTAAAATATGATTCCAAACCATGTAGGCTTAATGTGATTTTAATTTTTCTTATTTCACTTATAATACATCATTGAAATAAGACCAAAAATAAATACAACCCTCCAAATATGGCCATGGTACTTGAAGAGACAGACCTTGGTTACCCCCACCCCCTTTATACTCTTAGAGTTTTGGGTCACTTCCTTTCATTTTTAGTATGTTTCTCTAGGTTTGGACTACATTCGTATATTCTTTTCCCTTTCTTATTATTTTATTCATTTAATTTATTTTTGGGTAGTATTGGAAATACACTAGGTTGTATTTTATTCAAAATCATTAGGATTTTTATTCATTGTTATTGTGGATTACTCCTTTGATCCTCCTCTCATGTTATTTTAAGGTTTCACATAATCTGTGCTTGACCTAGGTAGAAGATTCCTTGTTTTTTCATTTTCCCTAGAAATCCAAGTTATGATTTAGTTTATTTAAATCAATTTTTATAGAAATTAATTATGTAAAATGTTTATTTAAATTAATAGTAGATTTTGTCATTGGGGTTAGTATTATAAATTAGTTTTTCAATGTTAATTGATTTTACATAGAAATATTCATGGGTTTTAATGGGGTTATTATTTGGAAATATGATTTCATTGAGACTTATTATGTGTTTTAGATTTTCCAGGGTGTTTTTTATTATTTAAAATTGGTCACAAAGTTTATATAAATTTTTATTTATTCCATTCATTATTACTTTATGTTTTATTTAATATTATGGTCTGAAGTGGGGTTTCGCTCTCTATATTCACAAAGATCATAGAAGATACACGATTTCAATAAGGCTTCCAAAAATAATTTAAATTGGATTTTATAATATATGACCCAATGAGGAAGTTTCACTTTATAAATATATTTTAATGGGAAAAAATGTAGAATTTAATGTTAAGAATTTTTTTTTGAAAGTGATTAATAGTTTTAAATCACATGCTTTAGTGGTTAATTTAATAATATGTTTTTATAAATAAATTTCACCCTTATACTAGCCCCATCAATTTGGAATATGTGTTTACTTCTTTAGTGATGATAAAGTAATTATTATAAATACATATACTTTAATATTGAAGAGGGTCTTTCATTAAGGGGTTTCGATTAATGGAATAAATTTTTTTATTACCATGATGAAACTTACTAAATTTTCCTTATTATATGAAATTCATTGTACATGGGGGAGTTCCACGGGTGTGGTCATGTTAGAGAATCCAAAAAGTTATACACTATGAATTCATTGATAATTTAGGATGATGGTTCCACCCACATACATCTGTAATCACCTAAAATAGTATCTATGAGTTACCCAAGATTATTTATTATTTAATTTAGAACTATTAATACTATTATTGATTATGTTATTATTATATTCTTCCCATTAATATTTTAAAATGATTTGTTCCATTGATTATAATTTCATTCATGTTTGATTTATATGTTTTCATTAATATCGAATATATAATTTTTATCTAGATTTGGTTTAAGATTTATTCCAATATTGGTTTATCCATTTACTTGTAATTTTTTATGAAAAATATTTTTTGGGTGGTTGGGTTTCATCAATATTATTTTCAAAATTTGGTTGGAATTTTTTTATAAAATAATAAAATATATTTTTAATTGAATGTTATATATTGTTTATAATGGAATCATTTGGATTTCAACAAGAGAACATTGAGAAATTCATAATGTTTTTCTCTCTAAAATAACATTAACACCTTTTTTTTAGTATTATATTTCAAACTAGTGTGTCTATAATTTTTTGAAAATGTAAATTTATAAATTCTTTCATGAAATCCAACTGGGATATTTAATCATTTCGTATATACACCACCCACTTTTTATAGAACAAGGGGCCTTGTTTAAGTTTCTAGTTATTGTTTTGGATCAATCAATGAGTGGGTTTGTTTTGGATAGAGAGTGACCATGGTGTCACAATAAGATAATATCTATTACATTTGGTTTTATTTCAGTTCAATAAATTACTAGTCAATTAATCATTCCTCATGTATCTTCATATATAGTTCTATTTTTATATATTTTTGGATAATGATTGATTATTTGAGAATCCACATTTGGTTTGTCTCTATTTTTTATTTTTTTTATACACAAACACCCAAAATTAGGGAGAACCATGCTAGTTTATTAATAAAATTAGACCGCTTTGTTAATGTTATTTTTTGGGATAAATATTATAAGATGTCTTTTTTTTATGTCATGGAAAATGTTTCCATGTTTTGGGGATCAAGATTACCCATAGATCCTTTCCATAGGCTATCTGATATTCATTAATCATGGCTGTATTGGACTGGTTCTTATAATTCACAATATATTTCCTTGGGATAACATGTTCATTCACAATCACATGACTAAAAATATACCATAAATAAGTGAATAATGCAGGGAAATTATATCTGGACACACTATAAATTCTTGTTTCCTAACCATGTCACACACCATGTATCCTTTTTCACATTGGGTAATATGGTATAACCACTTTCATTTACAATTACACCAATCCTAGTATGTCTTATGGGGAAATCATTATGTAGGGTGTAAATAAAAAATGTATTGATGGCTAGGCTAGATCATGGTTTTCAGACGTAATTACATGGCGTGTAGTTTATTTACACACCATGAAACATCATATTATCCCCTACGGATTACATGAAAAGTTCACATTCCTGTAATGAAGTATTATTATACGATATTTACACGTCATGTAGTTGGTTTAAACACTATGTAACTCATACCCATTTATTCATACTACAAGTTGAGCTAGATTATACACCATATAAATTCAATTAATGGAAATGAAAATCAATTATGGATTTAAGACTGAACAACATGGTGTGTAGTTGGTGTACACATCATATGAAAAATAATTATAGTGAATTAAATTCCAAATTATGTTTCACATTAAATTTTAAACTACACACCATGTGCGGTAATTTTTCATGAAATATACTTTACACAAGAACTAAATGTTTTAATCACCACACATATTAACATGATTCATATGTCACAAATTCCAAGATGATAATATATATTGAAATGTGGAAGTATATTCCAGTTAATATCATGACACCCTAAGAACACTACATTCCATGTGAGCACATAGTACATGATAGGGACCATAAAAGGAATTGAGTAGTTCGGAGAGGTATACCTCGTGTTTTCTCCAGTACTCACAATCTACATGAATAATATAAGTAAAATAAAATTAATTTAAATTATTTGAAATTATAGAGGTTGTGATTCTCATGTATCTCAAGTACATGTTCAATTAATAATAAAGATAAAAATAATAATTCATTAATAATACAATTAATTATTATTTTCAGATAAATTTATATTAATAAATATATTTATTTTAAAGGAACTATATCATGTATGAATTCTTTTCCATTTCATATATGTTAATAGTCATGATCTTGAATAACTAATGTATGATTTGGGTTTCTATTTATTTTAATATACTTTAATTTTTTTAATGTGATGATGTTTAATTAAATTATATATGGTGGAATTCATGTAATCATTCCTAACTTAATTATGTAAGAATGAAATGCCTATGGATTATTTTTGGTATCTCATACCACTAGTTCTATTCATCTGTGTGTGTGTGTGTATAAAACATGTAAAACCAACCAAGATGATACTATGGTTGATAGTGGAATACTGTAACTCAATTTAGCTGGGCTCAAAGAGTGTTCCCCTAGTGTCATAGGTTTATTTATGGCCTGGTCAAAAAACCAATCACTAAAAATATCACGATCAAGTAAACTTATTTATTTTATTTTTTCAAATATATTTTTTACGTATTTTAGGTTATGCATGTCAATATTATGTTGTTTTTGATCACATAAATAAAATAAAATAACAAGACTTGATGTTCCACAAACCAAACAAGGGTGTCATCTAATTTGTCACCCGACCTAGTCTCAAATAAGGGCCAAAGGGAATTCCCAATCCCCATGGGCTGGCCACTTGTTCTATGTGTAAAAATAATCTAATGGGAACAATTTAGCCTAGTAATAAAAACATGATAAAATAAATAAACTAAGAACACAACATATGCAACAATAACTGAATATCAATAAATATATGACTCATCTAAATACAACTAATACTAACTAGAAAGTAACTAAATAAAAATCTAAAAATGGACCACAAAAAAAAATCCTTGTGATCTCTTGGATATTACCATCAATAAAACCAACATGTTCCCTGAGCAACTAAACATGTGAAAAATAGCTTGGGTCTATCAATTCTGAGTGGCACATGTAGGGTGTGAGATTAAGCAGCTGAGTATTTATTCACCAAAGAGTCATTGAATTTCCCTTAACAAAACATTCCAAAAAGAAAAGTTTAAATATAAATTTCGAAAAATTGTTTTTAATCATTTTAAATTTGAAAAACAGTTTTCATGAAATTCTGTTTTTAAACCAATACAAGTAGATTAAAATTTAAAAAATAGTTTCAATTAAATAACCCATCTCAATGTTGAATCCCAATTACAAAACAAAAAAAAGATAACCAAAAAAAGGTTTGAGGAAATTAAAGGAATCCAAACAAGTTATCACACATGAAATTCTAATATCCAACGTGCTGTGGTAAGAAACAGATCATACAAATATGTAATCATGGTAACTTCCTAAAAATCTCCAAAGAAATCCCTAGACATACTCAGATCAGACTAATCTATCAGTGAATGGTGCATCTCCATAGTCAATAAACAATTGGACACTCTAAACTAGCTAATCAAGTTCCAAATACCACCAAGCACCATCATGTCATGGGGGTACCTACCCATCTAATTTTAGTCAACAAGAAACCACCACTTGACCCTCCAGATGATTCCCTTGAATCTCATGATAATAATAACAATACTCTGTGAAACATGGTACAAAAACTACAACCAACAAAATCCACATGCACGATACATTAGTGGGGAGACATAGACCGTGTTCTAGTGGAATCAATACTAATAATGTTCTTTTGCATGAGCCACTAGAGATGAGTCAATCCATAGTACGCGTGGTCTCAAAATATGAGCCAACATCAAAACTCATATGAAAATAAATTTCTTACACAACTTCCCATCAGGCCATCATAAAATTTTAGTTTCAAAAACCACTTCTTCAATCGTTATTAAATACCAAACAGGCTTCACATTACACAATATTTTAACACATTTTCCCAAAAAAAGATGATCCAATCAGTCCTTCACATCACATTATATGAAAACAAACATTCCCAAGGTAAAAGAATGTACCAAATGTTATTAAACATAATAGGATTTAAAAAAATACAAGACATCTCATTTCCAATTGGAATGCACATTCAAAAAACCAATTCAAATCCAACACCATTTCAAAACCAAACTACAATTATACAACATATATATGGTTTTCAAATAGACCCATACACTATTGTGAAAAAAACCAAGTTCTAATGTTCCATATAGACCTTTATACCAATTTTCACCAATAGATATCATAAAATGAAAATTAGTACATGAATTCAGAATCATGCATGAAATGGATTTTATATTCACCTGAAGAACCAATACCTAATTAGAAACCATGGAAACATTTTTAGTGAAAGGGATCCACTATTACATATCATCATCATTTGGATGCACATCCTTGTGTTCACACTATGCACCCATTAATGTGACAAAATCTAATAAACCACTTGAAATATCCATGAAATCCTCCCATGAAACACTTTTAACAAACACCATCTACCTTTAACCCAACACAATGGTATACATACGGAAAATATCACTATTAAGAATTTAAAAAATTGAAAAACCTTACTAAAACATTTTATTTAATTACCAAGCCTTAAAAAGGTATCCAAGACACAAATCATGGAATATTTTATCAATTAAACAATATATTAAAATTTAACCATGTAAAAATAACATCACAAGTTCTCAATTTCACTTTAAAAATAGAACGCATTTCATCAAACACCATGTGTTCATTTAAATAAACGCATAATTAAAGGAACCCTTTAAAAAACATTTTTCTCCATATTTCATTTATAAAATCAAAAAATAAAATCATATAATGACATCACAAGAATTTTTATAATGTTTTGAAATAATTAATGGAATGATCAAGCATTAAAATAATGTGCCAGAAATGAAATAGATGAAAAAACATACCCCAATAATGTGAGAAT
The DNA here is from genome assembly GCA_963277665.1 of Viscum album. Taxonomy (NCBI): domain Eukaryota; kingdom Viridiplantae; phylum Streptophyta; class Magnoliopsida; order Santalales; family Viscaceae; genus Viscum; species Viscum album. Next base: position 1,184,230,309 of record OY728164.1, read on the forward strand.
GCAACTAAACATGATAAGTAGGAATAAAAAAGCCCAATAGATAATCCATACACACTAACATCAATGAAATTGATCCATAGATCAACCCTAAACCTTAGGTTTTGTCCAAGAGGAATCCTAGTGAGAAAAACCAAGAATGCAAGAGAGGGAAGAGATAAGAGGAGGAAATAAACCCAAAATCCGAAGAAACTCACCTTAGTACCATCAATAAGTCTAAAAATGGAAATAGAGAAGGGGAGGAGGAGCTTGGAGGGATTACATGGTTCACCTAGGTTGAGAAAAACAATAAGAAACTAGAACTGAGGTTAATACATCAGAGAGGAATGTAGAATTTTACAATTTTAATTATTTAGGAAGCTCGTACGATTTGGAAAAATTGTTTTCAAAACTGTTTACAAACCATGTGTGCCCTCACTGTCCAAGAGGGACATGTCATATTTTTATGATGCATAGATTTCTAAACTGTGTGCCAGTAGTGTGGTCACCAGTGTGCAAATTCATAAACCTCAACACAAGCTTGCCGCATAGTTTCCTTAACCATGCATAGGCTATACAACATGCGAGAGGCACCCATTATCTTGCCAAATAGTTTCCTTGGTGGAGGTCCATGTTTTCCCCAAACCATGCACCAATCATGCCCCAACTATTGTTCATCCCCAAAATAACTATTTTTTACTGATACATAAAAAATTTAGATTGGGAATCATTCTAAACCTCAAACAGAACATAAAATTCCAAGAATAAAATAAAATAAAATAATTTCCAAAGGTGGGTGTGATAATTTTTCCCACCAAAATATTTTTTTTCAATAAATTCACCTAGACCGATGATAAAAAAACTCTATCCCAAAACCAAATAAATCCAAAAAAGAACTATGATCCTTGGGGTGACCTTCCACTTCATCACGCACACCCTGAAATTTCAAGTGGAATCCACAATGTGAGGTACAACATGAGAACACAATCAGGTAATCCCCACCACAATAACCTGACGAACACTAATACAAGACATCAGATCATCCCAACATGGGAAAACCACTAAGAGTATCAAAAACCTACCACACCAAGGGAAAATCACTGACGATATACAAACAAGATAATGAACTAAATCAATGATTGAATAACTCTACAATGATCAACCTATCCAAATGAGAAAAAATGGAACTAACCCACCAAAGGGATAAGAACATCCAATGAATATAATTCAATTTATGTACCATATTTAGAAAAATTTAACCATGTGGCTATAATGAAAGTGGTCTATCTTATTTTCTCAATAGATTGGTGAGATTAGAATTGTAGTGAAAAGTAAAACAATTAAACAATAAGAATATCCACTGCAAAAAGGGAGTAAGAAGATAGGGCAATGTTCCCCACTCCCCTTATTGTTCCTCACTAAATGAAAATTTTAACTTCGGGGACTATTGTTAGAGACCTACAATCTGAATCATCTACTACCCTACCACAAAGATCTGAAATCATATAATTAAAGCCTATTTCTTTAGAAAAACTTCATACAATACTTTTCTATTTGAATTAAATTGCCATAATGATGACATGTCGTTGGAGGATTGCGATAGGAGATCTTTGAGTTCCCAAATCAACTTCACCACAAACACAAGAGTGAACGATCTAAAGAATGTGAGGCTAGATCCAATGATAGATACTTCCCAATAATAGGTTCCTATGGAATACACTCCTTGATATATGGGTACCCTTCATGAGCTAGAAAGGACACTATATTTATAACTTTTAGTGCTATGGGAACTAACTCATCTAAGAATGCATCATCCACTAACTTCTCGAAGTGAACATTACAAGATGAAAGGAATCTCTTTTTGATCACAGATGGAATACCCGAAATGAGAGGATGATATTTCAACATATCCTGCGATGATATCTCCAAAGAGAAGGGAACCAGCTCTATTAAATTCTCAACATAAGGTGTCACTGACTGCTACCCCTGCTGAATACTGAAGAGTACTTCCACCTTCTTCATATTCACCTATTCACTGATAAGCCATCAATCTAAGATATTTTTATATTTATCAAATGTCATCCTAACTTACAACGATGAAATAAAAATCACCTACCACAAATCCATGTATATACCCTAAAACAATCCTAGAAATTCATTCACATTCACAAATTCTACAGTTCCAAATGATACGAAGTCACGCTCAACATCCTAAAAAAATTCCATTACATCTAATGGACCTTGATAACCATTAAAATGAGTAACAATATAGATATTCCAAGAAATATACATGAAACACTAGAAATTTGAGTGAACTTTCTGGGTGGCGTATTTTGAACAATAGAAAGAATGTAAATCCAAAATCAACATAATCATAAAAAACAAATCAAGAGGACGTATACAGAAATAACAACAAGATCATAAATAAAACACTACAAGAAAAAACAAAAATAACCTTCTTATAAACCAAAATTTTGATCTAATTTCTATTCCTTATCCATGCATCCAAAAGCCGAAACAAAGTACCTGACTCTTAAACTACCACTAGAAACTCTAGGATTAGAACGAGAATTGGTTTATGATTTCCATCATGTACATAACTCATGATTCCTGATTGTCCTATTATCCAACTACTTTTCACCCCAAATAACAAGGGCCTCGTCTGATACCATTTTGTCACAAATAAAACCGGTGTTCCATCTAATCTAACACGTGACCTGGTCCGATACAAGGACCAATAGGTGTTCCCAATCCCCATGGGATGAAAAATAGTGTTGGGAATTAAAATAATATAGTGAGAATGATTTATCACAATAATAAAACTAGGATCACATAAATAAAATTATCACACAACATAACAATAAATAATTTAATATCAATAAATATAAAAATTATCCAAATACAACAACTAATGAATAGAATGAAATAGAATACAAAATTAAAACTAGACCATTCTAAGAAGATCATCATGTGGCTTATTGGCTATCACCATCCAAAAATACATGCTTCTCTAAGAGAAACCAATCCATAAACAGGTACCTACAAAATAGATTGGGTCTACAGATATCGAGTGGCACAAGTATGTTGTGTGCTTAAGTAGATCATTACATAATAACTGTAGATTCCCGAACTTTCCTTTCCCAAAACATTCAACAAAGACTAGTTTACAAATAAATTTAGTGAAATAGGTTTTAATTATTTAAAAGAGATAGCACCATATTCCATAAATTCCCTTTTTAAATCAATTCATGTAGATTATCTTTTCAAAAATGGTATCACATTACAAAACACATATAAAACACAACCCCCAAATAAAAAACCAAAACAGATAAACAAAAAAAAGTAGTTGTGTAGAAGGTAATAGAAATAAAAGACTTAGGAAAACTAGAAAATCTAATATCCAACATGATACAGTAACAAACAATACATACCGATAGGTAATCATGGAAAATTCCTAAACATACCTAGTGTATTCCATTGTCATAATATGATTGGACTCACTTAACCATGAATGGTGAAACTATATATTTAATAACCAATAATAATCTCTAAAATAGCTAATCTAGTGGCACATCCCACCAAACTCCATCATGTTAATGGGTACCAACCTATCTAATCAAGGTCGACAAGCAACTATCACATGACCCTCAAGATGCTGCCTATGAGTCCAATGATAATTATAATAATAATAAGTAAAACATGGTATATAAAACACAACCAACATCATCCTTATACAATATCTATTAGAGAATAAACACATCCCATGTTCTAATAAACTCAATACCAACTACTTTCCAGTGCACAACCACTAGAAATGAATCATTCCAATGTTATTGTGCTATTAAAATTTAATCCATTAATCATAAATCATATGAAAATACATTTAATGAAAAATATCCCACTTGGCCATAACAACATTTGAGTATCAAAAACCACTTCTAAAATCATTATTAAATACCAACTGTTCTTCACATTACCTGGGTTTTTAACCCATTTTCCAAAAAAAACAACACGAAGATTAGACATTTTCATCACATCACATCACATTAATCCCAAATTTTTTGAGTAAATTCAAGGTACCAAATGAGATTTCAAATAATAATTGTTTTAAAAAAACACCAAAATATGTTATGTTTCATTTAGGAAACATATTTCAAAAAATATATTAAAATTCCAACACCATTTCAAAAATGGTCTAAAAATATACAGTGTAAATAAGGTTTTTAAACTAGACCATTTTCTATTTAGAAACCAATCATGTTTGAAAGTTCCAAAAATGACTTTATAACAATCATTCATCAATATATATCTTAAATTTTCAAATGAGAAAGTAATTTAGAAAAACATTTGATACCACATTTAACGTCACAAGAAGATCCAAAACCCCATTAGAAATCAATGAAACATTCTGAGAAAAAGGGAACCACTCTTACGTGCCATCTTAATTTGTAATCCCATCCATGTGATTTCCCCATGAACCAATGGCTTCTCCATCATCCAAATAAAAACATAAAGTGTCAATAAAATCACCCAAAGAACCATTTTTTAGAGACACCACTTTTCATTAGACAAAAATAATAAGACACATAATAACAAGATCATTATTAAGCATTTAAAAACAAGAAAAATTGTTCCAATTTTTTTTATAATTATAAAGACATAAAGATCCATCCAAACCCCAAATCATGCCCAATTTTATCATTTAAACTAGCTATAATACTGAAAAAAGGCTAAATAACAACACAGGGGCTCAATTTCACTTGTAGAAAACAAAAGGCATTTCCCCAAACACCTTGTGTGTATTTAAATAAATTATTTATTATAAGAACCCTTCAAAAATAATTTCTCATAAATTTTCTATCATAAAATCACCAAATAAATTTATATCCTCACAAGAACAGAATGTTTATCATATTTTGAAAGCATTAATGAAAATCTCAAGCATCAATAGAAAACTCCACAAAAGGGATGGATGGATACAACTACCTAAATGATTTGTGAACCCAACCAAACTCCATGATAAGGAATAAACATGTCTAATAGATAATCCTCACACACTAACATCAAATAGATTGTATATAAAACAACCTTAACCCTTAGGGTTCAGCCAAGGGAAACCCCACTAATGAGAAACCAATAACATAAGAGAGAGAATTAAGTAGAGGATGAAATAAAAAAACCTATGGAACTCACCTGAAATCTTTTTAGAAGATTCAATAAACTGAATAGGGAAAGAGTGGAAGATCATGAAGGCTCCCATGGTGCACTTAGGACTATATAGGGTGGTTAATCCCAAATTGCAGTCAAAACATTAGAGTGGAAAAGGGGGTATTTCACATTTATAATGATTGGGGAACTACATGATTTGGTCACACAGTTTTCCAAACCATGTCCCAACTACTCACCTCTAACGGTTCATAGGGGACATACTGCATGGTTTTCCAAAAAATTCACAAACCATGATGTCTCCACTATCCAAAGTCCTGAACCTCACCTGACACTCTCTACACGGTTTTCCTAACCTTGTGTAGGTTGTGTGCCATCCCCTAGGAAAACATTATCACACTACATTATTTCTTAGTATAATTTGTATATCTTTCCCTTATCATGTGCCAACTGTGTGCCTCCTGTTTCCAAGAACCAAAAAATATATTTTTTCTATGATAATTGAAAATTATTAATGGGGACTCAACACAATCCTCGACCAAATATCCAAATCCCTGAAATGGATAAATTAAAATAATATACAAGGATATGGTTTGAAAATAAATATAATGTAAAACAAATTTATTAAGTATAAATTATTTTTTTAACATAGTTAATTAATTAAATTAAATCTACACAAAATTAAAATGACTTGAAAAGGATAAGAAAACAAATTTACACATTATAAAAGATATTAAGAAAATATAATGGTAAAACTAATTACATTACATAATTTAGAATGGAACCATTGAATTAAGTGTTGGTATAGACCTTATTTGGATTCTCACATATATTGATGAATTTTGATGATGGTTTTAGGTTAAACTAAACAATTTTACATCATGATATGTCGCACTTTATAGAACTAGTGTAACTTGGATGTAAGTATTCAGAAAATATGAGTCAAAATTTTAGGATTGGAGAATCCATTCAACATATCAAGGTGCCACAAACTTGTAGTTGGAAATACCATCAACCTAAAAATCCTTGAGTAAATGACTAAACCCATGTCTATATTAGGAGAAAAAAATATAGAACATTTAAACTATATTTTTTATTATATAGGATATTAAAATTCCTATGTTGATGGACATTGGGAATTCATAAAATAGTTGTAGGCTGATAAAATAATAAAATTTATTACATCTCACATGTCTTTTTATTGAGATAAATCACTAAAATTTTATTTTATATTATTGAAAAATCATTAAAATGTTATCAACCATGATATCCATATGATCTATAATATAGAATGACAAAATATCTATGGTATTAAATTCTTTGAATGGTACAAAAAATTGGTCATTTTACTACGCCATTAATATAAGATTTACATATTGTATTTCATAAATACTAATCCATATATTAAGGAAGGAAGTGAGGAATAGACCTTTGTTTACTTCAAATGCTTTGAAGATGTATTAGATTCCCTATTTTTGATATTATCATCTATTTCAATTGAACTTCATAAGTCACATGAAAACATTGATCCATATACTATGACCAGCCATATAAAAAATCAATACAGGGATAGATCTAAATAAAAGTGGTTTATGTTCTAGAGGGGAAACTTTATAAAAAAATATTAAAGGGGGTCCAACAGATGGAACTCACATGGTTAAAATTATTAGATACACGAAGCATCTAGATTTTATATGGTTTAAGATTCTTGATGAATTACACAACATTTTAATTCTTAAATTACTCCCTTAATATATTTTAAGCTTTTTTATGAATATTAATATGAACAACATTGAATATTCTATCCTATATCTCCTTTATATACCTTTCCACGTTGTTAAGGACATCAGGAATAAGAATCCTTCTACACTTATTATGCAATAGAGTAAGGTATAAGTGAAAGGCAGCAAGAACAGATCAAATTCTACTATACCATAATGAATTCTAACCAATAAAAAGAATATCCAGTGGAAAGAAAGGGTGTATGATACCATATAATATTCATTTAGAATGAAAGGATACTATAAGAAGAACTACACTATGAAAAATAATAATGTGAAAGATTTAAGAGCATTCATTATCTAGTGTAACCATTATATTTATGTAAATTGGTTATTATATACAACTTTTGGTGACCACATTTGAATCCAATTAGAGGGTCAAAGTAGTATTAAAAGAGGATGATAAGGTGAGGTGGATCTTCAATCTAACAACATAGCTAGAATCGCTATAGTGTCCATTTGAGACTAAAATCAAACAATTGATAACATGATTGATCTTAATTTTAAATAACTTTTATTATGTTACAAGAATTACCAAGAACATTATATCTATAAGTTTTCTTGATAAGGATTATTTTTATAAAAATTGATGAAAAACTTTTTCTTTTAAAAAGATATAATATGTTATTGTTTTCCACATGTAAAAAATGCTCCTTATGTTTTGAAAAAACCAAGTGTTGGCGTTCAATAATGTGTGTAGATTATGTGACTCACATAACAAAATTGGTTTCATTACCAACTAGGACATGTAAATGAAAAGAATAAGAAAAAAATTATATCATGTATGGTTTTTAGATTCTGTTGTCTTAAATAACCCATGGTATATGGCATTCTTATTTTCATGGTAAAAAATACAAATACCTATTTTTTAAAATGGGTGAAAGGGACGCAAAGTTTTTTAAATTTGTTCTTATATATGTTTTTTATACATTTATTATTTAATTAAGGGGGGATAATCATACATAATATGTTTTTATGATCACTTTAGTAGATATTGATATGTCAACATAATGCAGTATAGTTCAGATTCCATTAAGAAATTAAATGGTTATATAAATGAAGAAGATGGCGTGCTTTCTATGAAGATAATGAAACTTTTATTAGTTAATTGTGGTTAATATCTTGAACATTAGATCATTTATATTTTCTGAGAGCTTTTTATTCTCTCTAAATATTGTCCTCTTTATTCACAACAATGTAATACTATATGTTAAATAAGGAACCATATCTTTTTGTTCATGGTGAAATCAAGGATGAGTCACAAATGTATTTTATTATCATTTTTAGGATATTCATTATAGAAACCAAAAAACATACTAATCCATGTTCCACAAAATGTAATAATTTACATTCCATATAAAATTATGTTTATAATGAAATCTAATTTTTCAAATTTTCATTTGGGGGGTGTGAGAAATTTTTTAAGTATATTTTAGGTGATAAACATGAATACCATGGAAAAAGGTGTATAATTATTGGATATACCATGTAAATAATGGGATATTACCTATTTGACCCCTTAAATAAAATATTAATAGTGTAATGACATGATATGTTCATTAAGAGGGTGTCCATCTCTAAACGAGCTAATGAGAGTAAGATCTATTTCGATGAGGTCATGGATTATGATACCCAATAGTTGGAATAGTAATAGATTCCATAAAGTCACATGGAAGAGGATATTCCAGAGGCAAATGTGCTATGTGGGAGTAATAGATATGATAAATAAGAATAGAGATATACTATTATAGTCATTGAGAAGGATGAATTGTTATTAATGGATAATAGTAACCCAGTTTCCCTTAAGGAATAATTAAGTGGTTCATAAGAAATGAGATGGCATGATTTTTTCCTTTCTAAAATAGATTCCATATACTAAAATAAGGTCTAAATTGTAGTAGATCATCCATATGATGTGAATCATTTTTTATGAAAATATTTATTCAAGAAGAAACTAGGCATGGAAAGTAAATTTGGTAACTATAATGGTATACTAGTTGTATAAGGGTTTAAACAACATAAATTAATTTAATAAAATATACATTTTCACTAGTTTTTAAATTATAATATATTTTAATTCTTCTTTTTTATTTCATTTTACCATGATTATGAGATTTAAACACTAGGGTTCAGAACATGATTCCATATCAAGAACCATATAACATATGTATATATTGAATAACTAAAAGGGTTTGGATTCTTAAACATTCCAATAATGTATATATGTTAAAAAATCTAGTTATTGGTTAAATAAAGAATCAATATTACTGGAAATTCAATTTGATGAATCCCTAATGCAATTCACTTTCACAAAGAATGAATGTGATCCTTGTATATATATGTGGTTTAGTGAGAGTGTCATCATTTTTATTATAGTATATGTTGAGATATATTACTTATTATAAAAAATTATCAGTCATACCATCAATAAAAAATGATTGAAAACATTTTTCTCCATGATGAAAATAGGTGGAGGTGGTCAACAAAGACCAAGGGCCTTCTATTATTTTATTTTCTTTTCGATAATCCCCTTTTTAGATGGGTTTAGATGAACCCTTACATGACTCCAAGGTCAAGAGGCACAACTCTTAGTACATGACCTGAAGGCCTAGTGGAACATGGAACAATACATGATCTAAAGGCCCAATGACTAGACTATACTATAACATCCCCTCCACAAAATATTTATCATTTATGGTGCCTACCTCCACACCTCTCATGATTGATCGTGTAGAATTTCCCCAAGAAGAGTTTCATGGTTCTTTTTGTTGACGGTGATTTTCCTACCCTATCATTCTTCCAATTTAGTTTATTGATCTCTAGTGGGTGTTTACTACTCATGAATCCTCTTTTGGGTCTTCCTAATTTGTGGTACGCCCTCACTAAAACATATTTCTATGCCCCAAATACTGAGTTACATACACCAACAAGATACTTATGTGTTTCAATATTGAACAATCCTAAAAATATTTTTTTACAAAGTCCCATGAAATACATCAATTCCATAAAATGTTTCCCTTGGAACATGAGGAGAAACAAATGATTAATGGGATCCTATATGTGTATGTGATAGTTTCATTCATATATTTTATGATATGTACCATGAATGATGTTTCCTACACCTTGATCATGGTAGAGATATATCAAGCACACCTAGGTGACTATCCTTTTATGGTAGTCAAGACTACCATAATGTATATATGGTATAATAAGGATATGTACCTTGTTTATGAAGGATATGGTATCTTTTAATTATGGTATATAAATATGATAGTTTCTAAAAATATTAGGATTGACTGAAATTGTAATCAGGATATTTATTCACCCCCAATGGAAGAGCTATAAGCTAGAGGAGCTATTGAGGCCAATTTTTTCCATTTATTTCTAGTATATAAATTATAATTTTTATTTATAATAGAGTAAATATATATTTCCTGTTATAATTATTATATACTACCATAATAATAAATTAAAATAAATTCTAAATATTGATTCATTTTATTATACTTCTGGATTTAAATATCATTTTTTATTTCACAGAATTTTATTTTATTCACATTTTTGTAATTTTTTCTTCCCCATACATGAGGATCATAGGATACATGAGAGTAATTGGTCATTCCTAGTCCCTATTTCATGGTACTATGCTCCTTTATAGTTCTATATAAATTTAATAGTCTTTCATATAGCTGGAATCTCCAAGGTCACAAGGCCCAATGTTAATGAATATTTCCTCATAATGAACTATTTAAAGGTACTCCAAGAATTGAATAATGTTGAAGAACACATTATTGAGGTTGCGTAAGGGTAAACCGAATAATTAAAGTTCTATAGATGGATATTTCTCACATCAAGCCACTATGTAATGGTCATCAGTGAAGATACTGTGGTGCGTAGTGAAAGCCAGTGAGATGGGGATTTAATATTTTTCATCACATAAGGGATATAAATTTTTATATCTAATGACATGATCCCTAGTTGAGGTCCTAGGATCTTTCTAAAATATTAAAAATCATAAAATTAAATAAACTATTTCCTTGTTTGTTTCAGTGGAATATTTGAATGAATCTTATCATTAGGGATAGTTTCTTGAAGTATATGAATCTAAATCTGTCTAGATTTTCCACACAAACATTAATAATTTGTGCCAATAGCGTTCATCAAAATTCGGGTGCCAGTACAGATCTACGATGATTCCATTGATGTCGTAAATATTAACTCAACATCGTTCCTATGACCTGTGAAGATTTCCTTTGATCGATTTCAGGGTTGGATCCCTTCTATCTCAAGGATTCTGGAAGAGGATAGTTGAACTATCAATATTTTTTAATGAATATAACGGATGAAATTTTATCCATAGATTTTTATATATGAGATGTCTAAAATACCCAGTTAGGGATCCCTGAGCCTCATATATTTAACATTCACTATATAACTAATAAATAAATAAATATGAAAAACTTTATGTTTCATAATTTTTTTAATATTTATCACATACTTTAAACATATATTTAATATATTTTGTGAAAAACCCCAAAAAACCCAAGCCATTAACTCAAATCATAATACACAATAATATTAAACAAACCATTAATATTAAAATAATATTCATTCACCTTATATTATTACCAGTGATTACTTAAACACTCATAAATAATTTTAATAAATAAATTCAAATAAATTATTATCTACATTAATAATATAGAATTTATTTATGTATTGGTGATCATTAATACATGGAAAACACTCAGAAACTATGGTGGGTCCATGATGTCCCATATACCAGTTCAACATAATAGGGAATAATCTTGAATGCACTATTACGTGTTACCCTTGGGACCCTTATCTTGGTAGTAGGGAATAATATTTATATACCCATAGTTGTGTCTATCAAAAAATCAAATCCCCTAAAGGGACAATGAATAGACATATAAATCACAAGAATCCTACGAACATTTACTCTATAATATTATATCTTTTTCATAAGATATTTTATAAACTAGGATGAAAATATTGTATCAACATCCATTCCAGTGTCATTTTTTATCTAACTAGATGAATGCACCTTCGACTACCATGGCCATGGATTAAATTAAGGTGCTTCTATAATGATCAAATAGGCCCAATATATCACTTACCCAACTTATAAGTGACAAATTCTATCATTATTAATCGACTAATGAGGCACAAAAATCAAGCTACCTTCCCCTGAATTCATTTCCATGGATTTTTTCATGCATCAAAGTATTAATGAAATGGAACATATTGACAATGATCTCATGGTAGGAGACTAATACAGATGGTTTTATATAGGAACAACTAATGAATCCTGAACCTTGTGGTATTCATATTGGTTGGTATGTCCTCATGATTTGACCTAATAGAGATCACCAAGTAAGAAATTCATGAGGATAAGTCTCAACTCCTTTGATCCTCTATCTTTTAATAGTCTAATATTTACTCTGTCGAGTCAATATGATGTATCTAGACCATATGAAAATTGTTTAAAATTATTGTGATAATATCTTGAGGGTATCATTATATAATGGGAACTATTATAAACTTTTGATATGTCAAATAATATTTTTTAATTACCATTTAAATAGTATACCTAGAAATATCAACACTATTTTGGTAATATTACGTCATATATAACTTACTATATCCATGGTACTATAATCAAAATTACTATTCATGTTGGGTTTAGGGATACTACTATTACAACACTTCTTAATGAACAAGAGACAACTAGCTAACTAAACTATTTATCCCTCACATGATAATATGATGTTTCTGATGACAGATAGCTTTAGTCATATGCATTACATGTATCTGCCGTATAGAAATTCTGTTTTCTATGACAATACATCCTAGAGTAAAACATCTCAATAGATGATTCACCAAGTATATCACCTTTTTCCACTATCATAACAAGAAATTTTTTATAATACTAGTAGTAGAATTAAAATATTTTATATTATGATATGATTTAATTACTGGGTTTTCTTCCAAAAACTAAAATAAATCATTATTTATTTTTACACTACTTCTTTGGCTTCCTCTAAATTCCCAACATACACAATATTTGTAGATATGGCTACCATTAGCTTATTTTAGCTTTTCTCTCTCATCAACTTATCCTAACTTCAATATAAGATCATATTGTTCCAATGAAGATTAGTTTTATACCCTTAAAATATGCATACTTTACTTTCTATATTTCTGGTATATATCATTTGTACTTCTTATTTCACAATTGGATAATTCTGACTACATCACATGTAGTTCTCTTAGATATTACTAATATTTTCTGATCATAAAGTATATGTTTGAATTATAATTTCCTATACATAGAATGAAATTTGTGATTGATCTATCTTAGAAACAAATGGAATTTAACTCACCAAATTAATCACCTCCCTCTCATATACATGCCTTCTTGAAGATATTTATGTCATGTGGAATTGTTAATAATTCTTGAATTCTTATGAATTGAATTTTTAAATAACCTTTCACTATCTGTACCACTGACTATGTATAATAAACTGTTAGATCAACCATAGAATATCATGTTCCCAAGAATGTAGGTTTCTAAATTATTTCAAACTCTTAAAATCTATTTCATTCATGTGGTGACTGTCTGTAACACCAATATTTATTTTCAATATATTATTGAATATATTTGACATGGAAAATTGTGATTATCCTACTATCTTTCATAGACACATGAAAACATTCATTCCAAGATAATATTCTATGATGTTATTAAACAAAATTAATTATGAACTAGATTTCAAAAACAAAAAGCCATGATTAGAATTATATGATGTCACCATACCTTTCTAGTTTCATCGTATAGACACCTTCCATGATTGGTGGTATTGACATCCAATGTTCAAAAAAATGATCATAGATAGCAGCTATGACAAGATTAATTCAAATGGATTTAGGAATAATGTCTTGACATAACTAGTCAATCAATATTTTTACTATTCATATACTATTTATGTATAGTTTCCCTTGAATACCTCCCATAGAATTCAAAATTATAATCCCATGTACTTAAATACGTAGAATATATCATTGAATTTCAATTGATCTTTTCAATCATAACTAATTTCTATAGACTAAACTATTATAGGATTTTTTATTCTCAATTAATAATCTACCATCAATAACACTATTTATCAAACCATTAAAATAAATTTAACTTTCCTATACAGTATTTGTCTCTAGAACATTCTATTGACATGTGAACTTGTGGAACCTGTTCTTATGTCCATTAATTGTGTATCTCTAGCCATGACTAAGACAAAGTCAATCATTCTCCCACTATCTTAAATAATAACATAAACTATTTTATAGATGTACGGTCAATCACTTGACTGTTCTATTCTAGGGATTTAAATAACATCCATGTAAACATTAGGATATTAATTGATATGCACATTGTGTTGTTCTTGATGCAAGTTAATTTAACACATTACATAAAAACATCATATTCTTATGACATATCAAATTTATATCATAAAATAACTCATATGTCATCCATAGGTCAGGATATTATCCATTCATTATAAGATAAGTCCTTTAATAGTGATGTATGCCATGAAAAATAGGGGAAGTATTTTTAATTGAAATAAATATTAACATTTATTCTTTTTTTCCATAAATCAAGAATCTGATGTGTATAATGAAATATACATTTATGAATGACTACAAACTACACTATTTTGATCAATGATGACATATAAGTCTCATAATCAATCATACTTATTAAAATCACAACTTTTAAGTGTATAATATAATGTTTTTAAGGAATTACTCAACCAAACATTATAATGATGGATTAATTCGTGGTCAAGATATTCTTTAGCACACCGAAAAGAAGAAACTCAAATATTCTAACCATAGAAATATCATACATCACATTAACATTACTAAGAAAAATGCAAATGAATCTTATGATGTAAATTTTCAACTATATTTTATTAGAATAGTTCACACTCTCTAGCTGAACTAATTCTAAAATCATTGTGACCGACATTTATTTCTAAGGGTTACCTTATCCAAAATTGAGTACATAATTGTGTAGATAATACCTATTGTATTTAAATTTGAAGAGTCTAAAACCATACTGGGTATATCCTTGATTGAAAATTATTTTTTCTTGGAAATTTATTATCTTTCTAAAAATATGAATATAATTATTACATTTTATATTCATTAGGTATTTCCAATGATTCAAGTATCACTGAATTATTACCTAAGTATTCTCCACCACAAAAAACATTCATTATGAAACTAGAATAATGTATCCATGTTTCAAATAGACACATAAGATAATTTTATTTCCTACTCTCAACAAAAGATCAATTATAATTATTATCTTGGTAGTTAAAAGTTGTGTACATCTCTCCGCTATCTTAGGAATCACCCTTCCTTAGCCTCTAGGAGAACACATCTTATTCATGTAATGTTTATTTTTTAAATGGTTAATGTATTTATGTACAAATATGTGATATAAAAATTTATTTTACAACATAATAAGTAAAATAGAAACATAACTTACAAACTATTAATATACAATGATTAAAAAATGGGTAATTTATTATATAATTTAGACCACATCATTTAAGCTTCCATAAACTTATTTCACATCATGTGAAGAAAATAACCACTTGTGTGATAAAAATAAACATTTCATTAAATAAAATCACAACGGTGCCTTTGGATTAAAACATTCCATTGGAAGTTTTAACTTGTATTTAAAATTGTTCACCATAATAAATAAAGATGAAACTTTCTCTAGGTTCTTATTCACTTAGTGAACCTTTACCAAAATTTAAATGAAGTGATCTCTCAAATATTTTTGTATTATATTAAATGAAACCAGAGTATATGGGTAAAATTGATATAATAATGGGATGTATTAAAATAATATTATCCATCCTTAAATTAATATGTATTATATTTAATCATCATCCCATAAAAATATATTCTTCACCTTCTCCATGTAAGATTCTCATAGATATAAAACATGCCAAATTATATATATCCAGATGTAGTGTCCAAAACTCACATCGGATGATAGAATTATGAAATAAAAGTAAAATTCATAATAAACTAGTCTCATTCATGAATTTTCTCACCCACTCTTTTGAAGGTGGCTTAATAGTTATTGGTCACACGAGCACATTAAATTTCTTATCTCGTAGAATGTTACACATGTCCCCGAAGAACTCATTGAATTTTGGGATAGATTAAAAATTCAGTTTTTTCAAAAATTAATCACAATTGATATATATATATATATCTTTGTGTGTGTGTGTGTGTGTCAAATTACATGTCATTTTATATAAAACTAATTAATAAAATATTATTACATTAATCATGATTTCTGATTAGACCTTACCGATTACGTTTAATTATTAAATGTATCCCAATATTTTATTGATCTCTAAAAACCCTCTATACTATAATCTGAATACTCTGCCGCATGATTATTATAGTGTAAAGGAAAAATTAAAGCTCTCCTTAGATTCTATAAGAATTTGATAAATCACTGCTCAAAGAGTTCAAGGTAGGTATTTGAATAGCTAACTACATTAACTTGAGGCTCCTTAATCTGTTAAATGATGTCCCAACATCTAAATTCAAAAATATTATTTAATCAATACATGCCTATAAAGATGAAAAAAGATATGTTTGGAAAGTCCTTATATACCATATTTAGTTATGTCAACACATCACTCTAATTATAACCCCGTGGTAGTAGGAGACACCAGAAACTATAGCTGATCAAGAACCACATACACCATGTTTTGTTCAAATTAATACGATGGAAGGCCGTTGCGATTTCCTATTTCGTGAAGAGTTTTTTATGAATGTAATACTTTTCTATTATATATGATTATACTATGTTTTCATGACAAAAATTTAACATGTATTTAATATATTACATTCATCGCACCATTATTCATTTTTTCTTTTTATTCTTTTGTGTCTTATCCTAATAAAAAAATGAATATCCTGAAAATAATAAAATTTGAAAAAAGGAAATACTTACCCGAATAGTCTTAAGAAACTAATAATGGATGATCTATTTAAAATTAATGGATTAATCATGACATTTTAAAATCATATTTGGGTTAGATCTGGACTCATGATATAGCTCTTCCCCCGTCCTGTTTGTCTACATCTTGCATGGGGTAGTGCCTCATCTTGATGTGGTACACATCTTACTTTTCCTTCTTTGAAGAAATACAATTATACTCACACACCGATGAGGGGGTCTCAGGAGCATAATATATAATATATTAATTAAATTTTCATACACTTATACATATTTAAAAAAAATTAGTTGATGCATGGACCATCATATAATTAACTAATTATAACAAACATCGCATGAAATAAATAATTATCTAAATCATCCATATATAAACAGGTTCATTCAATTTATCAATATTAGTATGTATGAAAATCAAATGTGTGATAAAACTAAATTTCTATAAATTTAAATGATTTGGTGTGGATATAATTTAAATAAATTATACAATTCAAATAATTTATCTTCTTTGGTCTATAGATTGATTTCATTTATATTCCAAAAATTAAATAAATCAATTAAATCATTATTATAGTAAAATAAAATTAATTATTTAAAATAATTGAATTATTATTTTTAATCTAAAAAATTCATAAATTAATTTTTGGTTGGATTAAAAATATATTAGGACCAAAAATTCCTCTCAGACGCATTACAGGTTAGTCCAAACCCATACAGGCCTATTCTGAGATGGGTAGATCCCACCAAGGGAATTTTTTGGTCAGGAAGACCCTACGTAGGTTAGTTCTGTGTGGTTTAGTCCATACAATACCCATTCTAGGTCAAGAAAACTTTCCACGTCCAATTTTAGGGTGTGTTAGGTCCAATAAGACCTGTGGATATTGTTGGAGTGGGAATACATCATAGCTGAAGGAGGCCATGATGGAAAACATAGGGTGGGACTGGTGAGACCTGGATGGGGAGAAAAACCTATAGTGAGAAGTGCCTCGGATAATGTGTGTCCAGGTAGTAGAAGGTGCAAGATCTGGGATTTGAGGGAAGTAGTAATCCTGATAGACGGAGCGACAACAGTAGTCCCCTTGGGGGTCATCGATTGGGACCTCATAGGAGGGGGGTGGATGTCCCTGGGATGGTTGGAAAATGATACCTAATGAGAGGTGGTGGAGGTCCCCATGGTGGTTGGTCGTATGAATCTTGAGGGTATCGGTGGTGGTCCCCATGGTGGTCTATGGTTGGGACCACATGAGATGTGGTGGATGTCCCTACAGTGGTCGGGTTTAAGGTACGACCTCAAAGGAAGAGGGAGGTGGGTTGTTTGGATGTCTAGTTGATAAATGATTCATTGGTGTGGGCTTTTACCTTGTCTAAGTGGCAACCATGGACTTTTTCCAGAGCCTTCCCATAGGTTGAAGGTGGATCAAGGGGGGTGACTTATTGGAGAAGCCTGACTAAATTATTTTTTAAATTATACAACACATCCATGGGAAGAAATATTTTTCCACCCCTTTGTTCTCTTCCCTAGAAATTTAACCCACCTCAATCATTTTGTCAATTTTCAAAGAGGATATGCATTATTAATTTTGAAAAAACAAAGTATACTATATTTATTTCATCTATTGGAATAAATCAAATGAAATATGGGGGGTTTTGTAAAATAATCCACACAAAGAAAAAAAATATTCATGAAAATTATTCCAATTACAACATGATCGAATATAGATTTCATAAAAATTAAAAAATGAAAACATATTAATATATACTATTCATCAATTTTAATCTAGCTAAAACAGTGTTTTCGATCCATACCAAAAAATTCAGATGACCATAACATGGATATCCTAATTTGGATCAATGTGTGGTATGTTCTTTTGGGAGAGATTTAATTCCCTCGACAAAATATAAGGAAAATTAAATTATCATTAGCTCTGAAAATTGACGCATTCACTCAGATACCCATTAAAGGTAAATGGGATCACAAAGGATGCCAGTGGTCTAGGAATTTAAAAAATGTCAACACCGTATCAATATAACATTGTTTTATCTAGTGACCTGAGCCCTAGTATAGGTTTGAGGATCCCGTGTAAATATTTCATATCACAAAATTTAATATACTATTACCTAATTTAATTTAGTGGAATGTTCAACTGCATCTCATAACTAGAAATTTTTTATTGATGTATCTAAATTTTAACCCCACTAGATGATACACACAAACTTCAAGAATCTTCAAAAAATCTAATTATGGAATTATGGGTGGTAGAATATAGTGTTTGGGATTCTTTCAACATCGTGGCGATCTCCTCAACTCCATTTATACAATCCTCAATTTTAACCTTAGATAAATTTATTGGATAATATCTTTTTCTCTCAAGGTTATGGGAAGAAGATATTAGAGATCTCAATTCATTAGATTGAATTTCATGCAAGAAATGATCTCCTCACCTTTTTATATAATGGGTATTTAAATACCTGGTTAGTGTACCATGACCCCGATATATTTAAAATCCACTAAATATGTATTAAATAAATAATTTTTAAGATATAAATTCATCATAAATATTAATTATATTTTATCACAAACTTGAAAATTATATTTAATATTTTAAGTGATAAAAAATGGGCCATTATCTCGACTCATAATTCCTGAAAATATTAAACGAACATTTAATAATAAAATAATATTAATTCAATTGATATTATTACATGTATTTTAATAAATAATAGTAAAAAATTTTAAATAAAAAAATTATATATAGTTCATCTATAGTCGAATAACAATGAATTTTTCTCTTTATCGGTGTTCATTAATACATGGACAAAACATGCACCCTCTAACAAGCCAGCATTCATGGACCTTTTTTATAAAAAAATTCCCTTATTTATTTACACAGCCTAAGATGACAATGTTATAGAATTTTAGAGTGTTCGGAAACATTTGGAGAATCCTCAAGGATAAAACTCTAAGAAAAACTAATCATTAAAAGGGGAAAACACCTTAGTGAGACCCCGACCACTATCTCACTTCTGATCACCTTTAGGCCATGTGAAAAGAGATTTTGGAAACATAGGGTGAGCATCAAAAGCTCAGTAAGGTGTTTTAAAGACTAAAAGGAAACCTGATAGAGTTCGTCAAAAAAAGGTAAAACATATTATATTGTATGTTAATTCAAGATTAGGGAAACTTGTATCTTTTCAAAAAATAAACACTTTAATAAAAAGGATTTCAATTTTGACATACCAAATTTAGAAAATCTTGATTGATCATTATTAAATTAAGAGTATTTTAATTAAATGAATTATAAGAATTCATGATAAATTCTTCAACGCAACTTAAAACATGACATGGATTCTCGGTTCACTCACGAGACATGAAATGTGACATACGCATGAGTAGCGGGCTTACTGCACATGGAGGATCATGATTCATGGATCATTGCACATAGATTAACATGAGTAAACCCTAATTTCACATGATTTAGCATTAGTAAACACTCATTGCACATGACTTAGAATGACTAAAACCCTCATTACACGTGATTTCGAATTTGTAAACCCTCATTGCACATAATTTAGCATGAGATAACCCTCATTGCACATGATGAATCATTGTAATATATATATATATATATTCATTAACTAAAATTAATATTAGTGTATTATCATGAATATATATTTATATATATATATATAAAACAAGTAAAAATAACCATAACACTTTGAAAACCATTTCATATGTGTATCCTGATTAATTACATTATTATGTATGCAATAGTTTTTCATAAAAGATACATGTATCCACATTTATTAACATAAACATTAGTGTTTGAATAAAACATGATCACCAACTTATGCATACACACAATGAATAAAAATAACCCAAACACCATTACATAAAATGACATAAACACCTTCATTCATATAAAAGGTCATATATATATATATATGAGATGTGTATTTGTTTGTGTGTATAAATATGTAAGTATACATGTCTTAATTAAAACGCTTTCATATTAATTGATATATATATATATAAATATATATATATTATTTTCATACAACCACTTGTTTTAAAGAGAGATACATTAACATGAAAACCATCCTCACAATATTAGGGCTTAATTTAAAATTCAAGCAACATTAATTTAAATTTCTGGAAGAGAGAATCACGGCTAGTTGTGATTTAAAACATGACATGAAATGCTCATAAACACACACACACACACACATATATATATGTATATATATTCAATAAATTAATATGAAAATAATATTATTTTTAAAATCTAATAACAATGCTTGTATTTATAAGATTCCAACTAAAGTTCATTAATTAATCAAGATAGATAAAAAACATGTCACATGAACCCAAAAAAATCTGGAAACCAATAACTGATCTGATGATTTAAAAATAAACAAAAGGGGTCCATATTTAAATTTTCAAATCAACCAATGTACTGCTATGAATACACTTTTTATGGATTAAAACATGTTTGAATATGAAAATATAATGGTTTAAAAATTTCTTCATGGTCAAATTATTTTTTTCATCATGATGTATTGGTAAAAATTTATTTAATCAAACGTGAATAAAAAATAGAAATTGACCAAAAACATGTTGGAACAAAAACATGGATTTTATATAACTCTAGAACGTATTAAAAAAAGGTCACTACTTTTAAACTAAGAAAATAACTACATAGAAAAGGAAATTCAACCCTATTGATAATTTTGAAGAAACAAGAATAGTTTCATAAATTAGAACCCCTTTTCCACCATAAAAATGGAATAAATTATTTGAACATTAATATAGTAAATACTTAAAAATTAACTAAAACCATTTGGAAGAAGTTACATGGTTTTCAAAAACGATTTTACTAAATTAAACTTTATACATTGTGGAAGATTTCACCACCGGCTCGCTATAAGATAAAGTATTTCATAACCACAAGAATCAAATACCACAATTTAATTGGAAAAAATGATAATAATAAAATAATTTGAGTCGTTTAAAAAATAATTTAACTTATATGATATTACCTCACCTTATAGGTTATACTACTACTATGAAATAGGGGGAAACAATTCCATGGGTAGTGAATAACTTTTAAAGCAATATAAAGGTTAATTTGAAATATGTTTTAGAAGGAAATACCCCCACCATGATAATTACACAAGAATGATCCTAATACCATAATTATAGGAGGATGAAACAATGTTTCAAAAAAAAATAAAACCACAAAGAAACAGTCTTAAACACTTAAAATTTTCCTTACATTATGAACACAAGGAAGTCTGTTGTTTTGTTCTTCCCAACAACTAGAAAAAAGGCAGTGAATTTCAAGGAAATGTAGTCAGATTCATGGAACTCCTCCCTTCTTACTCATTCAGTGCAATAGGGTATAACACATAGGTAATTGGATTTTCCAAACCAGTGTGAATGAAGACTGCCCATACCCAGACATTTTCATCACAGTAATTTAGATACCCACATCACGAACATCCCTAAAAAGTGTGAAAACCCCACTCAATGTGAACTGTGATGTCCTCCCCCTGACAATAAATCCTACATATCCAAAAAATGTAAACCTAACATGAAACAAATAGAATATGTGGGAACCAAAAGCAAATTAAAAACTCTAACACTTCATCAGATTTTAGAAATTTGATTCACCATCTCAATAAGGGATTTAGGAGATGAT
Source organism: Viscum album (assembly GCA_963277665.1). Lineage (NCBI taxonomy): Eukaryota > Viridiplantae > Streptophyta > Magnoliopsida > Santalales > Viscaceae > Viscum > Viscum album. The sequence continues at coordinate 1,184,253,003 of OY728164.1, forward strand.
GTTTCCCTAAGAAATACGATATTTGGAGTCGTCACGGTTTTCTAATGGGAGTTTACGGATGACTGATTTCCGGTGGGGTGTGTATCCTTCCTCAATGCTTTCACATCCTGAGTCACTGGATCCCTAAAGGGGATTCAGACCAAGAGATGATTCATGTAGACTAGTGTGATCAAGGGGTTGCAAGGGCAGGGTGTAACAAGGATTTGGGGGGTTGACCTATGCCTTATAGAGGTTGAAGATGAGAATGGGGGAGGGTTCCATTCAACTTCACCCCAAAACCAAAAACCAGATTCCCCTCTTGCCATTTCTAATTGTTTTTTAACTTAATTAATAATTCATATATTCATATGTTTATATATATTATTGTTAATAGAAGATCAATCATATATATATACATATATAAGTATATTATTAATTAAAACTCATATGTCTCCAGTTACATAAATAATATTAGTATATGCACTATTATTATTAACCGAAATAATTATTTTCATTATACCGTCTTTTGTATTTTATTAGGAATAACCAAAGATTTGTAAAATTCAATATAGGATGTGTTATTTTAAATTTCACAATATACATTTCATATATTTTCTTGTTTCTAATTATGTTATATATATATATATATTATCTCACAATAAATTCTAATAAGTAGTAAATAAACATGTATATTCCATGAAAAAATTATAATCATTAATGTTTTAAAATTGCATTTTATTAAACTATATTGTATTTGAATATCTTGAAAAACATAAATATTCATTGATACTGAAAATATTATTTACATAAAGACATACTGGAACAAACTTTTTTTAATGAAAATTTATCACTACAATGAACAGAAAAATATAAATACACGTTACTATAACAGTTATATATTTTTTATATTTATTTTCACTTGTTAATATTTTATTTTTTAAAATTAACTCCAAATCTATATGAAATGGTAATTTTATGTATAAATAGTTATTCTTCACAAACATTTTATTTTACTCTAGCTTAAAAAATTTATAAATCTTTTGCATGTAAGGATGATGTAGGTTTTTACATTCCTCTATTCCGTTACTCTTATTCTCCTAACTGAATTTTTACTCATAAAAGATCCCAAAATCACATGCTACAATATCATCATCGTAATGTTTGTTATTAGTTGTATTTATTTTTTTTAATTATTGTTACAGGTTTAATATTACAATCTTCTTAGTCAAAGGGGATGTTTGATGTATAGTTCTTAATGTACTTCTTTAATAAACAAGGAATTTTTTTACAGATTTATTTATTGTTTTTTACTAAGAGTCAAAATATATATATGAGTTACTAGGGAATTACATTATACCCCCCTTAAAAAATATTTCTATCTCAATTTGATTACATACCAAACGTACACTAAATAATTTAACACAACTTCATATTTATTTACCTTCCATTAATTATCATTCCCAATTTCTAATTTTCCCATCATTCATGGAGAGTGAGGGTCCACCTAGTGAAATAATACCTCATATAACTTTAAAATTCTTCCATATCCTTAGTCCTAATTCAGCTCATGAAACTCATATAAAAATGATGGAAAATATGTTGCACTTTTTGAAAATAATTGATTCTAACATACAGTTTTAGAAATCACCATGTACCAGGTTTGTGTAAAATAGTCTAACAGAGTTAGATTTGAAATTTTCAAAATATGGTCATTATAATATATAGACTATGTTTTAAAAAATATTGGAATCCAATACTATATATATATATAGCCTTCTCTGAGGTCTCCCTCTTCAGTAGCTGTTCTAAAATCAAATAGTGCATCATACTCTCTGGATATCGTGAAGTATTTGAAAATACCCTGATGGTACCTCCCTTTCCAAGAATGGTGAGAGAGTTTGGAGTTGAAAATTTGATCAAAATTGATCCATGATACTTGATGATTCCTCGGTATGTTGGAGGAATTTGATACGTCATAGAGTGTCTTGCTGAATAGTTGGACATTGGAAGAGGATTCGATGTTGTGTGAGCTTGACTTCACAAATAATTATTGAAAGTAAGTCCCCAGGAAGGTACATGAGTGTCGTACGAGTTTATTCCCCTTCCATCTCAAATGTACCCTTTTATCATGCTGAAAAAACATATCAAATTGTATGTTACTATTAAACATGATACTACATGGCTCAAAGTCTAATGATTTATTACTCTAATAAAAATATCCTAGGGAAATCTATGAAAGGTATTTAATGTATCAAAGGGTATCTCTATATCCTGACTTCTAATGTTTTCTATACCTTGGCTCTGATACCAAATGTAATGACCCATCAAACATGGTTGATTTTTTTATAAAAATATTTCACTTATTTATTTACACATCCCGATATCGCAAAGGTGTATAATTTTAAAGAGTACATAAAGATTTGAAGAATCCTCAACTAAAAAAACTATGAAAAAAATCATTACATGGGACAAAAACCTTAGTGAGACCTCATCCACTATCCCACTTCAACGCACCTTTAAGACCTGTGAAGGAGATTTTGAAATCAAAGGGTGAGCTTCAAAAGTTTAGTAAGTGGTTTTCAAGAAAAAAAGGAAACCTGATAGAGTTCTTCATACAAAAGTTAAAATATATTATAAATATTTTTAATGAAATATTAGGGAAACATGTACCTTTTCAAAAATAAACACTTTAAATAAAAGGATTTCAATTTAGACATACCACATTTTGAAAATCCTCATCGATCATTCTTAAAGTAAGAGTACTTTCACTAAAATACCAATAAGCATTCAAAGTAAATTCTCAAAGGAAACTTGAATCATGATATGGATTCATGGTTCACTCCCGATACATGAAACATGACTGAAGCATGAGTCATGGGCTCATTGCACATGGAGGAGCATGAGTAATGGATCATTTCACATGGATTAGAAAAATTAAACCCCCATTGCACATGATTTTGCATGCATAAACCCTCATTTCACATGATTTAGCATTAGTAAAACCCTTATTGCATGTGATTTAGCATGAGCAAACCCTCATTGCACATGATTTAGCATGAGTAAACCATCATTGCACATGATGTATCATGGTAAAAGATATATATATATATATATATTCATTAACTAATATAAATATAAATTCATGCCCATTCATATATATTTATATATATATATCGACAAAGAAAAATGACCATAACACTTTGGAAACCATAATATACGTGTATCCTGATAAAGTACATTATTATGTATGTAATAGTTTTGTATAAATGAAACATGTATACACATTTATTCACATAAACATTATTATTTTAATCAAACATGATCACCTACTCATGCATACACACATCGATTAAAAATAACCATAACACCTTTACATAAAATGACATAAAAACCTTCTTTCATATACAGGGTAATATATATATATATATATGCTTATTTATTTGTGTGTATAAATATGTAAGTATACATGTCTTAATTAAAAATATTTAATATGAATATATATATATAATGGGTGTATATATATATGTGTATTTATTATTTTAATACATCCACTTGTTTTAAAGAGAAAGAAATTAACTTGATAACATTACATACAATCATAGGGCTTAATTTAAAATTAAAGAAACATTAATTTAATTTTATGGAAGAGAGAATCATGGCTAGTTGCGATTTAAAACATTCCATGAAATATAATTAAACACACACATATATATGTACATTAAAAATATTAATATCAAAATAATTTTATTTTGAAAATTGAATAACAATGCTCGTATTTATAAGAGTCTAACTAATGTTATTTAATTACTCAAAATAGTTTTAAGAAAAATGCTTCACCCAAACCTAAAAAATTTATACAACTAATAACTAACGTGATGTTTTGAAAATGAATATAAAGAGGGTCATATTTATATTTTGAAATCAACCAATGTACTAATACGAATATGTTGATTATGGTTTAAAACAAGTTTGAATATTAAAATGTCAAGGTTTAAAATTTTAAGCATGGTCATATTACTTTTTGTCATCATGATGAATTAGAAAAAATTTATTAAATCAAAAATGAATAAAAAATAGAAATATATTAAAAAAGTGTTGGAAAAAAATCATGTATTTCATATAACACTAGAACGCATTCCACAAAAGGCCACCACTTAGAAATCTAAGAATGAATCCAATTGAAAAGGAAATTCAGAACAACAGATAATTTTGAAAAAAAAATAAGAGTTTCATAAATTAGAACCCCTTTTCCACCATAAAAATAGTAAAAATTATTTAAAAATTCATGTAGTAAATAATTTGAAACAAAATAAAACCATTTAGAGTAAATTACATTTTATGCAACAAAAAGTTCACTAGTGTAATGTTTGTACATTGTGTACAATTTCACCACCGGATCAAAATAGTAACATGTATTTTATAGCCATGAGAATAAAATACCACCATTTAATTGGAAACAAAGACAATGTCGAAATAATTTGAGTTATTTAAAAATATTTTAACAAAGATTGTATTCTGTCACTTTGGATGTGGTACTACTACTATGAAATAGAGTAAAAAAATTGCATAGGTTGGGGATAACTTTTTTAAATCAATAGAAAGGTTAATTTGAAATAATTTTTATGAAGGATATACCCTCAACATGATAATTACCCAAGAATGATCCTAATACCATAATAATAAAAGTCCAAAACATGGTTGCAATAAAAAAAAGAAACATCAAAAAGAAAATGTTGAAACACTTAAAATTTAATTTATAGTATGAACACAGGGATGTCTGTGGGTTTGTTCCTCCCAACTTCTAGAAAAAATGCAGAGAAATACCGGGAAATGTAGTTAGGTTCATAAATCACTTCCCTTATCCCGCACTTAGTGCAAAAGGGTCTAGCATAGTGTTAACCAGACATCCCAACTAGTATGAATGAATACCGCCCATCCCCATACTTTTGTATCACATGAATTTAAATACCCACATCACGAATATCCCCAAAAAGTGTGCAAAACATTCTCAGTGTGAACCGCGGGATCCTCTCCCTAACAAAAAATCCAACATATTCTTAAAATATAAACCAACTTGATACTAAAAGAATACGTGGGAACCAAATACAAATTATAAATTAAAAAAATCTATCAACATTCATAAATTCAACTCACCACCACAATAAGAGATTCAATGGAGGATGCTTCCATGATAAATACGACATTTGGAGTCATCACGGGTTTTCGGTGGGAGTTTTGAGCCTACCGAATGCCAGTTAGGTTGTGTCACCTTCCTCCACGCATGCCCATCCCGAGTCATGGGATCCCCAAAGGGGTGTTGGTCCAAGGGAATATGACGCATGCCAATCGGCGTGATCAAGGTGTTGCAGGGGCGGGGTGCAACTGGGATTTGGGGGTCAGCTAATGCCTTTTAGAGGTTGAACATGAAAATGGGGGGAGGGTTTCGTTCGACTTCACAATAAAAACAAGAAACCGATTCTCCTCTTATCATTTTTATTTTTTTATCTTTTAATTAATAATTTGTATATTCATATGGTTATATATATTATTATTAATACAAAATCACTCAAATATATATATACCCACATATATAAGTATTTTAGTTATTAAAACTCATATTTGACCACTTACATAAATAATGTAAATATACACATTATTATTATTTATCAAAATAATAATTTTCATTATATAGTCTAATGTATTTTCCTAGGAATAAACAAATACTTTTAAAATTAAAAATATGATGTTTTATTTTATTTTTCACAAAAAATATTTCATATTTTTAATTGTTCTATGTATTTTATATTTATATATATAGATATATTTTATTGACTCATAATAAATTCTGACAAGTAGTAAATAAACATGTATATTACTTGAAAAAAATAAAAACATATATGTTTTAGAATTGAATTTTATGAAACTATATTATATTTAAATATCTAGAAAAACAACAATATTCATTGATATTGAAAATATCATTTACATAAAGACATACTTGACCAAATTATTTTTAATTACCATTTATCACTGCAACAGACACAAAAATATACATATACATTAGTGTAACAGTTATATTTATTAACTTTTTTCACTTATTAATATTTTATTTTTAAAAAAGAAACTCAACAGATATATGCAATGGTCATTTTATTTATAAATACGTATTCTTGACAAAAAATTTCATTTTACTATAGCATAAAAAACTTGTAAATCATCGGCTTGCAAGGATGATTCTGGTTTTTACATTCCTCTACACCCTTACCCTTATTCTCCTCATTGGATTTCAACTTATGGAAGATCCCAAAAGAATGGGATATGATATCATTATCATCATGTTTGTTATGAGTTGTCTGTTTTTGTTGTCAATGGTTGTTATAGGTTTAATATTGTCAACTTCTTAGTCTGAGGGGATGATTCGTGTATTGTTCTTAATGTACTACTTTAATAAACAATGTGTTCATTTTTTAATATTTTTATTTAATTTGTTTTACTAAGAGTCAAAATTTATATATGTGTTACTGGGGAATTATAGACCCTATGGTGGGTCCCACCATATCTCATATACATATTCAATAGAATATGGAAAATTATTGAATGCACTATTCTGTGTGACCCTCTAGGCCCTTATCCCGATTGTAGTGAATAATATTCATAGACCATGACTGTATTCTAGAAACCCGTCGAGACTCGTAAAGATACAAGGACAAGACATAGAAACTATAACCATCCTATAAACATGTATAATTTAATATAATATCTTCTTCATATGGAATATCATAAAGAATTATGCACATATTTTTTCATTATCCATTCTGGATTAATTTTTTATTGATCTAACTATATGGATTTACCATCGAATATTGTTCCCTTGTATTCAATAATGGTACTACTGTCCTGACCAACTGGACCTGATATCGCACTTCCTCAACTCAGAAATAGAAAATTACATCTTGAACATTCAACCAATTCCATTCCTGTAATGAAGCATCGAGCACAAACTAATTCTATATGACTTAATTTCCATGGTTTTCTCGTTGAATCAAAGCACACAATAAAATGGAACATATTGGATAATGATATCAAGTTAGAAGACCAATACACTTGTTAACAGATAGGAATAACTAATGACACCTAAAACATGCGGTCCTATATTTTGTGGGTATGTAATCATGATCTCACAAACTAGATATCACCAAGTGAAGACATCATGAGATGAAGCCTCAATTTTTATGATACCTAAGACACTAATAGTATGACATTTACTATGTCTAGTTGGTATGATGTATCTATACATATAAATTATGTTTAAGATTAATTTATTAATATCATTAGGTTCTTATCATATCGTATGAATTTCTATAACCATTATTAGGAAAGATAATCTGTACACATTAAAATTTAAATAGTTGTAATAGAAATATGCACATTATTAGAATAATATTTAATCATTTATAGGTTAATCTATCCATGATATGGTTATCAAAAGTATTATTAATGTTGTTTCTAGGGATACCATTATTACAACATCCATCTCACTCCACAAGCTTTATCAATGTAGAAAAAATGATATGTAATGGTTACACCATGTTTATTAAGACTATATAATGAGTAATAATGTACATTGATTATTATATATTTGTTTCCCATGTCATATGGTAAATAATTATCCTCTTATAGATTATAACATAAGAACTTATGAAATATTTTAAACATTTTAATTCTAATAATGTTTCTTATTCTTCATTAGATTGTGATGTTCTTCATTTCCCTATTTTCAATGTGTTCTTCCCCCTATGATATACCTAGTGATATGTTAGTTAAGGCTATGGAGCACTAAACCTTTTTGGGTGTACTAAATGAAATCATGATGGGGTTATTAAATATATTCATTATAAATATCAATATATTTCGAAACTGTGGAAGTGGTGGTGAGGAATGGGTGAGATGCTTTCCACTTCATCTCTCATCATATTTTTTACATTCCATTATACATTGAACATCAACCAAAATATATAACGATATTCCAGAATGTAATAAATAAAACAAAAAATGGTTATATTAGAAAATTTTGGGGGAGGGTGAGTATGAAACTAATATTGATTATACTTAGTTGATGAAGTTCATTAAAACAATTATAAATGATGATACAACCTACTAGAATTCACCGTAATTCCATAGGGTTTCCCAATACCCACACACCAAAATCATTTTCATAAAATACATAATTTTCATATATTATTTGTTACCAAGTAATATAATCCTATAAAACAAAAAATTATTTTACCTTACTTCCATAAAGTATATTCTACATCGCATTATCAACACACAATACCAATAATGGAAGGTTTAGTGCCTTTAAGGATAAATTATGTATTAAAACTATTCTATGATACTTGAGGAAATTCCTCCTTATTCGAAAAATAATAGGTCATATTATAGACACCTCATATGTTATACTCATAATAATTACCTGGGGAATGGAAATATAAGAAAGGGGTGAGATGAAATTCCATGTAAGGTAAAAAAATCATTAATATGTATTTAAGGGTTAGATCATAAGCATATGATAAATAATCATAACCGATAAATTATCTTGTTAAAAATTCATTTAGTAATAATATTTTAACATGAGTCAAGATAGAAGAATATTTCATCTCAAATTAAAAAAAAATACCATATAAAAATATTCAGAGGTAGTAAAAATGAGTTATAAAGAATAATCACATGCATATAACATATAAATTTATCACAATAATAAGCATATGAATCATAAAATATGGGACCAGTCATAACATTGTATTTATTTTTACTTAATCCAAAATCACAACCTATTTAAAATATTTTATCATGAATTAATTGATATTTACCATAATTTATAAATAATTACTTCCAAATCCCCATATTGGATGAGTGTTTCTTCTGGAAATGGGGATGATCTTTTTTGTTTAAGTTTCAAACTTTCCAATAGATTTCTAACGGGTTTATTCGTAGAACGGGAAACACCCAATGATTCTATATCCATTTGGACCTACGTTCACAAGGTAGTTTCTCATTAGTTTTGGACCAATGAGGCTTGAGAATTTTCATTGGTTGAGATGATGGGAGGTCAATCTCATCACACCTTTTGGGGGGGAATTATTGCCTACTCTGGGACTCTCTTATAGATTTATGTTATGTTCAGAAATCCTTATTAATTCACCAAGCATGAAAATGAGTTTTCCTTTAGATATGGAAATCAATGATTGATATGTATGGGATTTAAGAATTTTTTATATATATTTGAGGTTCTTCATCGATATATAATCATCCGTATGTATTGGAGATTCTTAGTCAATGGTATCCTTCAATATATTATATAATAATTTCCTAGTCATTATGATGACCATACCGATTTTAAAGACACTCAGTGGGGGCACTTGAAGTTTATTGTCATTCATAAAGACAAGGATTATTTCATAGTTGGGACTGTACCCACAGATGGGCTACCTACGTATCCTTGCTAAAAAATAATCAAAACCCACATAGTTCGATAAAAAGAATATAGTTTAATGTCATATGGGATGGAAAAGGATTAATGAAAAATGGGCTTGAACCTTATAAAGGATTCCTATGTACTCTACTTTTAAGGTAGAGATCAAAGTCCACGTAGTTTGGGGAAAGAAATATGGGGTTTATTCATAGTTAAATGGCCCAAAAAAGAGATGTCATGATTACTTTTACACTCTAAGCCCACATGAGTCATGCTCGGTTTGAGAAACAAGAAGTATCAGTAAACATGGCAATGGTGCCATGAAAGATGCAGTCATGAGCGATAATGTGGGGATTGTGTATGTATTATAACCCATGTAAATGAAGACCAAGACATAAGAAAGAATTCCAAGAGCTGGGTCCATAACGGTATTTGTACTTTATGGAGATTTGGAATTTTAAGATAGAACTTACTTCTGAGATGGAGGCACAGGTTAAAGGAAATTATGACTGGCGTTTACTCTTGATAAGGAGGCCCAGGTTAAGGAGACTTGTAACTTGGGGCTTAATTTTAAGAAGGAGGCCCAAGTTAAGGAGACTCAAATTAAAAGAGACTGATGATTGCGGCTTACTCCTGAGAAGGATGCCCAATTAAATGAAATTATGATTGGGGCTTACTCCTGAGAAGAAGGCCCAATTAAAGGAAATTAGGATTGGGGATTACTCTTGAGGAGGAGGCCCAATTAAAAGAAATTATGATTGGGGCTTACTCCTGAGAAGGAGGCCCAATGAAATTCCTCTTAGATAAAGAATCCTACAAAGGAACCATGCCATAAACGGCTTTGAAGAGGGTTTTGAAGGCCATGTCTTTGAGAAGAGAGGTAAATTTGATGAAAGGAGGTGACTAGGAAGGAGGCATGAAAGTATGGTTCTGGCGCGCAAGTCCTGGTCACACAAGTATACTTGCGCGACATGAGTCAACTTGGGTGAAAAATAATCTGTAGGGTAATACTTGGGCGACTTTGAACTCAATCCCTCAGTATCATCCCTAGAGGCTTCCAAAAGGGTGGCGTGCAAGTTCCCTTGAGAGGGCATGGTGGCACGCAAGTGTCTTCATTTCCCTTAAAGACTGGACACTTAGGCGTGCAAGTATTAATGAGTTCTAACACATAGGCCTTATTCTTCCTCTTTAGAGCTTCCATTCTAGGTAATGAGTTACCTTAGAAGTGTTTGGAAGACGTCAGACAAAGACTTGGGTGACCAGAGCTTGAATCAGACTTTTTGAAAATTTGTCCCTAAAATGGGGGGCCCACAAGGGCTATTTATAGGCCACTAGGCACCTTGGGTGAAAAAATTAATAGGGCATGCAAGTGACTTATTCGACCCAGATACGGTGCACAAGTTACTAACATGGTGCGTTGGATACTTGAGCGACGACCTCTAAATGAGTTCCCAGTTCATCCCATTTTCAATTTTTTTATGTTCTTCAAAGGGTGAACCCCATTGGGCTTAAGGTATTTCCATTTTCCATGCGTTGGAATCTGTGATAGAAAGGATATCCAACAAAATTCCCCCCTCGGAGTTGGATCTGGAAAATGAAAGAGGATTTGACTCTGAGGAAAACGAGAAACAAGGGTTCAACGGTGCGTAGATGTTGGCACGCAGGTTCCGGTGCGCATGTTCCGGCATGTAGAGTTGTAGGATCAACTATATATATGGGTGTTACTTCGCGCAAACCATCCTTCCTTCAAATATTTTTAGCTCTCATCGTGCAAGTGTCTGAATCTCCTTAGTCGATCGCTCTTTTTTGTGTTGCGCTTCACCAGAAAGGATTTTGACTTGCGCGACATTACTTGCGCAGCAATAATTGCGTGGCCAAATTTGCGTGAAAAAACTTACGCTCTTTAATTACTTAGCCAGTTTTTTTATTTTCTTGTCATTTATTTCATAAAAATAGACTTACATAAATGTTAACTGTTATATCTTTGTGCATATTCAATGGCTCCCAAAACAATTTGATCGACTGATGAGTTATCCAGCAAGAGAATAGATAATATGATGAACATCGTTGGCCATGACCATTATGATATCTACGACATAACTCTTCTAGATTTGGATATGTACTTGAAGAAATATCATTTCAATTTACCATAGAGAATGTACTTGCCTTTATATGGCCATGGTCATCTACATGGAGTCAACGTTCCAGAGGCAAAGAATTACATTCTTGATTTTTGGTTTCAGATTTACACCAATTTTTCTTTAGAAAATGTATCTGTTGTAGGATCATTTTTCGATACTAGAATAATGGAGAAGGCATACATAATGCATCATAGCCCATGTGCTTCAGATTTGAATCCTCACAAACCTGAGCTGTAGCCACATTGCTATCCCTTTATTTTCTGAAATTCTCAGTTGGATCAATCCAAGGAATGGTAAAAGAGTTGTAATTTCTGTCCTGGAGGAGGTGCGAAGCCGAATTTTATGTGGGATTATTGGGTGTGAAAAACCTGTCTAGAGTTTGTCGAGGATCTAAAGGGAGCTGCAATATATGAAGTTGTCTGGGCTGGGCAGACATATGTCTATAGGAATGATAATTTTGTGTAGGAGCTAATCAGTTGCTGGAGCCCAGAAACCAATTCTTTCCTTCTGACTCATGGAGAAGTAGGCATCAACTTGTAGGATGTCTATAAGATCTCAGGGGCTCCAATTTTGGGAGATATGTATGATGAATTCATTCCCCTCAAGGTGTCCTGGAATGATTTGGAGAAGACTCCATATTTGGCTCAAGAGATATAGAAATTTTCCACAAGATCAAAAATTCAAAGTCCACCAAAACTCATTCTAGAAAGGATATTCATCCAGAGGAGTGGATGGATATGTTTCTAATCAAGAAGAAGGAGAAGGGGCCCACATGTACTCATCCTACCAGCTGCCCCAGAATAGAGAAGAGGGGTGCTCTTGGCACATTCTGGCCAACTCTAGAAGCGGGAGAGTTAAAAAAAGTGTGGGTATGAAGTGGATGAAAGAATCCCAGAGAAGACCCATCTAGAGGGATTTTTAGCTTTTGGATCAGTGTTTATCTTCTGCCAGTTAGGGATTCGAAGGGAGGCGTCAGGCCAGGGACCTTCATTGTTGCAGCCAAGTTAGCTGAGAGAAAAATGGTTGGGTTGTCCACCCTGATTTTGGCGAAGATTCACAGGAGCTTACTTCATGTATATATGGGTAAGTCTCATTTGAAAATAGTGGGACCATTCCAAGTTTTTTAGGGATTGATCACCAATCATTGCAGGACAGATATTGTACAAACTAGAGTACAGGTTCCTAGAAGTTCTTTTAGGCCATCGGTGCCGACATTTTCTTAAATTTCTCCATTATCCCTCAATTCCTATGATCTAAAGGTGAGGATGAGCATGTTCATGGAATTTCATTTCGTTTCTTATGGAAACATGCCAACCAGGTAGTTTTTTTATGATGGAATAGCTATCCTGGAATTGAGGTCATATATGCTAGCTTTTAAAGATGGTGTATTGGCCACCGGAATTGATGGAGAGATTATATGCGAGGCCTATGATCCATATATATTTTCATGCCAATTCAAGTGTCTAGAGTAGATTTTTTTATCCCCTCCAATGCATGTCAAGTCAGAGTAGCATCCAATGGTTTCCCGACGACTATGGTTGCTGATAGATATGGAGAAAAGAAGGGCAGTGTTGGATCTACCATTTTCCAGAGTGGTGAGTCAATTGACTTCATGGTATGCCGAGAACTGGGTAGCATCATACAATGAAGGGGTACTGAATAATCAGGTACCTTAGGTGGGGACAAAAAAGAGAACCGTTAGGAAAGAAACCCTTCATCTGAAAGGTGATTCTTCCTCACCCGGAGCAGATTCACTAGGTTCCTTACCCAGGGCTGATTCACCGGATTCTCGGGATGGGGATGATGAGGCACGACATGCATCAAAGTGGCCTCGTGCCAGATATAATCCTCCTACTACAGTCAAGAGACCTACTCCATCGACTCCTGGTGAGTTATATCATTGATGCAATTTTTTCCCCATTATTTTATAGAGAAAAACGTTTCATTTTCTTATCCTTTATCTGTGATTGCAGGAGCTAGGAAGAAGTTGAAGTCCCAGATTGTAGGAGCCTCCTCATGGCCTTCTGGTGCACATGCGAAATATTTATGACCAAAGGTTTTCCAGACATGGCGGAGTTTATATTTTTATGCTAAAACCACTTGTATGGACTTATGCGAAGGGCTACATATCCTTGGAGTGGGGAATCTACGAGCTTCTACTGATATCCGCTACGAGGATAACCCCGATGAAGTGCAAGCTTGCATTAGAGATCTTGAAATGTTCATATATGCCACTGATGATTTTATTCCTATTACCAAGAGGGTAAAGTAAATGATGAATAGTGGCACCACTGAGGGGATTGGTGCTTCAGTAGACGAGGAGTGGCATAATTACTTGGCTCCTGAAGATTTAAATTTATTTCCTTATTTTATTTGCAACTTATTTTCAGTCAATGCTTTGTTACTCAAGGAAAATAATTTCTTCATCCTGAAGCTTGTTAAGAAAGGAACTACAGAGGTCCCTTCACCACAGTACAGCCCTGGTGGCACCGCTCTTGGAGCCACTGAATCTCCTCATGAGCCGAGCGAGGTATCTCTAGCCCAGCAAGCCATGGACGAGGAATTATAAAGGGATTTTCACTCTCCACTACCTATATTTGGAGGTGATGATGTCAACACACCCAAAAAGTCAAAAAAGCAAAGACATTTAAGGAAGAAGTCCATATCTATAAGCTTCATCAGTAGTTGTAAGTCCTTTGGATAGTCATGAATCGTAACTTGTGAAAATATTTCTCATACTTCTTGGGATTGAAGGGGATTCTTCGATTTCCCCTTTGAGGGAGAGGACTGACCCTACTCTGAGGATGATGGAGGGTGCTGGTGAACAGTTGCAAATTCATACTGACCTGGATAATCTTGAAGAAACGAGGAGAGATGAAGATCCAGCTTCTGTTCCCAGTACTTATCCTGTTGCTACTGTAAGGAGAGAAGAGCCCGCTTCTAGTAAATTAACAATACTTCATAGAACGATGAATGAAGACATAAACTGACTTACATTCTATGATGCTTTAGGTTTAGCACCTGCACCAGAAAATTTGGCGACCACTGCAGTTGGCTCTGCAATTTTCTCTGAGGAAGTTGTTCAGGGTCGGAGGTCACAGGAGGAGGGTCGCCAAGAAGACATGTCAAATTCTCCCACTGGTGAGACTAACCAGGAATATGAGATATCCCTGGATAAAATGATGAAAATTGGCACGTCTTTTGAAGAAATTCTAGATCATGTTAAATTACCATGTGATTTAGAATATTTTGGTCGTGAGTGTTATACTTCATCCTGTTAAAATTTTTAATTACATATCTGACCATGATTGGTTGCAATGTGTAGTTTTGTCTAATCAAGCTATTGATCTAGTGATTGCTGAAGGGGGTAGAGACAACCCTATCATTACAGAGATGCTAACTCATTTAGAGCATAACCCGAAAGAGCTTCCTGAAACCCATCTTGAAAATCCTATTGAAGCTAGGTAAGATGGGGAGGATCCTTCTCATACTGCTGATCTACCATTTGGTAAAAGATGAAAATATTTGTGGTTGTATTTAATTTTCAAGACACCTAATAAACTTTTGTTATGCTTTAGAACTAACCAAAGCTTTCAATTGACTATGTAGGGCCACCAATTTCAGTTGTTAGATCTACAGTTGAATCCTTAGCGTCAGCCCCAACGGGAGTAGAAATTGAAGTACCAAGGGTCAGGGGGGATGGAGCAGAACATGGAACATCCTTAAGTGCATTAATCCTGGACAATATTCCCCCCTATGATAGTGATGCTTAATCAAACCCATAGGTGAAAACGGCTCTCCAATTCTCAGATTGCAAGGTATGGCAGAATATATGGACGATCATATCTAAAGTGCCTTTAGAAGAGCTATCTTCGAAGATCCCATGACTGTCATCCTTGTTCATCATGCTGGGACTTGGTGGTTTTGGATATCAATAGATCCATACCACGGTGAAACAAGTCATCTTAAGGAGGGAGCAGGAGAAAAGTGCCTTCAAGATCTGAACAGAGTGAGTCTATTGACCAATATTGAAGAAATTGAGGCAGCGGTGTCCCGAGCTAAGTCTGATCATGCTGAAAGGATGAAGGAACTGAAGAATAAGATCAAGGAGAAAGTTTTCCAGTAGATTCATTTTCAACAATAGTTATATTCCATTACTGAGGAACTTTACCAGCTTAAAAATTCATTAGAAGGAGTCCAAATGAATGGTATGAAATCCATCGCAGATGCCAAGAAGGAACTCCATCAAGCTGAAAAGAGTGAAGCTGGTTGGGTGAATGAACATCAAGTGGTTGTTGATAATCATGGGATGTCGTAAATCAAATGAAAATTTATGTTGAAAGTATCTTGTAATTCTTGAAAAAGAGAAGATACTCCAATCTGTGGATGTTCTTCTAATCTTGTGCATCAATGAAAAAAGACATTTCATCTTCAATCATTTGTACCTGTATTCTCTTTCTAATTACTTATATATTTTTTTACCTAAGACAATGGGCCTAGTAATCATAGTTTAATTTTTTCTAGGATTATTTAAACAACCCTACAAACATTGCATCTGTTGTTTCTCAATATTGCATAAATCATACAATATGTACGTTTAGCGAGATGGGACTTGACTTTTGTTCAGATTTCCTCTTACAAGTTCCCAATTTAATGAGTACCCTATCTTTTTTTGGCAGTTTAAAGTCATGCATGTCGAACATAAAAAGTCTAATGTTTATGGTCGAATATCTTTGACCGAATGGTTTAAAAATTGACTCAATTCCTTGATGATTTTTTTGAAAATAAATTAACACATTCAAGTATGGGTGAAAACATATAAACTATGACTTAAGAAATTTTGAATCTGAGGGATGATATGAAGAAAGGGATAAAAGGCATTAGAGGAAGTATTTTCTAAGAGTGAAGTTACCACTATTTTCAATCTTGTTAGGGGGTTGAATTATACAGTGTCACTTAAGGGCATTGACTGCATAGTCAAATAATATCATCATTTGGATGAAAGTTTTGTTATGTAGACTACTTATGCTAGGCCAGCTAGGGGTACGTGCTGCATAGTTAGGCAAAAGAACTCTCATAAATTTTACTTTTCTATTGCTAAAAAGCTAGTGGAAGTTTATGGAGATTAAAATATTCCAAAGCACAGAGTCTGCTGTATGGAGAGATGTTCTTGAATATGGAGAGGATATTCTCAATCAATATTGTCAAAGAATTGGATGAATGTCACTCCTGCGAAGGTCTGACCCAAATGTAGGGAAGGTAAATATAAACCATAGACTTGATAATTTTAGATAATGAAAAAGTGTATGGTAAAAATATGTTAAGGATGGTTGTTTTAGTGGATCCCTACATATCATCATTATGACCAATAAGGACCAAAAAGGTTTTCTCCCCAAGAATGAAGTTACCACTATTTGACAAACCCATTAGGGGGTTTGAATTATGCAGGGCTGCATAAGGGTATTGGCTGTATAGTCAAATAATAGCTTCTTTTTGCTAACAGGTCCGTTATGTAGACTACTTATGAAAGGACACCCAAGGGCATGTGATGCATGGTTAGGCAAAATAATTCTTAGGTATCAGACATTTTGTGACTAGAAGTCAAGAAAAGGGTTATGGAGATCTGGAAGTATTTGATGTTAGGAGTATGAAATATAAAAATGGGTATTGTCTAATGCATGAAACAGATACATAGACCAATGCTGACCATGATCATGTTGTGGCTAGGTCCTGAATTGAGATATTGGACTTCACTATATATCTCATTAGGATGAGAATAAATCCATATTTAGTTCTTGAAAAATAGTTTAACGTTATGTGGGATGAGGGCATAAGAGATCTTTGTTTAGGGTCGTAGAGTTCAAACCATAATGAGGGAGACACATTGTGAGTTTGTTATAAACCTGATGTGAATAAAGACTAGGGTTTTCATACTACATTCATGTGCTCACCAGGGGGCTTTTTAGCCAAGGGACTGACAGTGGAGTTTGGGGTTAGGCTCAAAGACTTGGGGTTGGGTTTGAGGGAAGCTCGAATGTTCCTACATATCCCATAAGGATGGGAATCAAGCCATACATAGTTATTAAAATACCCTCTATATATATTTGGTTTGTACATGAGAAGGGTGAAAGGGGACTTTAGTGCAATGATGGTTGGATCCAAGATTAAATGTTTGGGCATTGACAGGTATGCACGTAGTCCTTGGAATATAACATGATTGGGGATAAATGTCAATAATGATTCCCTCTCAGGTGAGGGCGTCAGAGAGTATTTTAGTTTATTGTCGTACATGAAAAATGTGTGAATAGTTTAAGGTTATATGCATGGACTGATGGTGCATAGTTTAGTGTCATGTAGCTAGGACATATTGCTATGCAGTTTAATGTCTTGCAGTGAGGACAATGGTGGACTGTATAGTTTAACCTCATATAGAAAGGATGATGATGAACCACTGTGAATATATTGGTTTGGGGGGGGGGCTACCCGGATCAACATCGTGTGAGATGGAGGTGAACCAATGTGAAGATATTGGATTTGGGCTTGAACCTTGGGAGGTTTCTTACGTACCCAGCCTAGAAGGAAAGGATCAAAGTTTGTGTAGTTCGATTGAGAATGAATTGGTGATCAAGTTGTACTTGAGGAGAACCCAAAGATGGTGTTGGGAGTTACGTGTGGTTAGCGGCCCAGAGAGGCTGTTATGGTTGAGGCTTACTCTAAGCCCACGTGAGTCATGCTCGGTGTGAGAAATAAGAGGTAACAGAAACTCTAACGATGCCCAGTTTAACGTCATGTTGGATGACAAACGAGGCACAGTTTAACGTCATGTTGGACGATAGATGGTCTATGCAGATTAATATCCTGCATCAAGGAAAAAAGGGCCCATGCAGTTTAATGTCTTTTAGTGAGGACTAGAGGGTGTATTTGTATTACAAAAAATACTTCTTCAAGAATATTGCATTGGTTGGAGTTGTAATGAGTTCTCTATTCATTGAAATTAAAGAATAAGCTTCATTGGAGTAGAAATTATATATCGAATAAGGTCCTTCCCACTTTGGCTAAATAATTGGAGGTTTCTTTCCTAGTATCATTGGAGTTATGAGGACCAATACTAATACTCCTTGAATTAATGAATGAAGATGAACCTTTTTATTGAATGCTCACTCAATTCGATTCTGATAGACTTTTTAGTAGTGTAGGGTGCACAATCATTTTTCATCTAATCATTCCAATTCATCAAATCACTTCTGATATTGTTCATCTGTGGATGACTGATCAAAAATGGCTACTCCGAGTGAAGTTAAGTGAACCTCAATGGGAAATACTTCTTCTATTCCATTTACCAATGAGTATGGAGTTGACCACGTAGCAGTGCAGGTGGTGGTCCGATAACCCCATAAAGCATGAAAAAGTTTCTCAGGCCATGATTTCTTATCTTTATCCACCATCGTTTGCAGTATTTTTGAAAGATTCTTATTGAAAGCTCCTATTTGGCCATTGTCCACTGCATGATATTGAGATGAATGGTTTGATTTGCTGTTTTATTCTTGATACAACTTTCTCACCTCGGATGAACAAAAGATGGTTCCATTTTCCATCAAGATGGTATGAGGGACACCAAATATGGTAATTATGTTAGACTTGAAGAAGCTAAAAATGCCTTTAAAACTAACTTGTTTTAGAGGTGTGGCCTCTGTCCATTGGGAAAAAAATCAGTAGCAGTAAAAATATACTTAAACTGCTTGGATGTAGCTGGAGGTAAGGTCCTACTACATCCATTTCCCATGTGGCAAATGACTATGAGTATTTAGATGTATGAAGCAACTATGGGGGTTGATGAATGAAGTTGGAACATAGTTGGAAATAATGTCAACACTTAGTGAAATCAACACAATCTTGCATCATTGAAGGCCATAAGTATCCAAGCCTTTGGATTTGACCAAAAAGTCTATGTCCAGACAGGTTGGCACCACAAACTCCTGCATGTACTTCATTCATGACAGCCATTTTCTCTTCACCATCAATAAATATGAAGATAATTCCATAAAAACCTCTCTTGTAGAGAATTTTTTGGTGATTTGGGCTATTATAAAGAGTAAAATTGACCACACGTCACTGGACTTGTTCTTTCTCGACTCTATCAGGAGGGAGTGTTCCATTTTGAAGGTATTTCCTGATAAGTATCACCCATCCTATAGTATAACCATATGGATCAGAAATAGGACAAATTTCATTGATTTCCACTGTTATGATTTGAACAAAAGTTGAAAATACATGATGGTGGGAAATAATGATGATTGTTTCGTCCCGATTTGGTTCTTCCAGGGATTGACTACATTAGCCAGTGCATCAACTTGGGAATTTTTTTATCGCGGTACATAAGAAAATGTCGGTTCCAAGAGAAATTCTACCACTAACTCTCTAACATAATAAAAAAAGGGATTAAATTTTCGTTTCTGATGGCATAATCCCCATTGATTTGTTTGATTACCAAATCTGAATCACCTTTTACCCTTAAGTGATTCACCTGTGCTTAAAGCGCTAATTCCAAGCCTGTGATGAGAGATTGATATTCTGATTTATTATTTGTACCGCCTTCCAACAATTAGAAGGAATAGGGTAGCGCTTCCTTTTCTGGTGAAATAAGAATGATTCCTAACCCAACTTTGTTGAATTTTGGATCTTCCATTTTATTCTCTTTTGGACTTTTGCAGGCACCATCAAAGTATATTTCCCATGTTTGAGGGTTATCATGAATAGAGAAGAATTCCTAATCATGAAATTCAATATTTAAAGATGCATCTTCTACAGATGGGTGTTCATCAAGGAAATCGGCCAGAACATGGCCCTTTATTTCCTTTTGGGACACATACATGATATTAAACTACTGTAAAATAACTGCCCACCTTACCAGATGTCCTATAAGCATTGGATGACTAAGGGTAAATTTTATATGTTTATTGCGGGATACTAATTGGACCACATGATGTTACAGGTATTGTCTCAATTTATGAACTGCAATGATTAATGCTACGCAGAACTTTTCAATACTTGAATATCGAGTTTTTGCCTCAATCACAGTCTGACTGAGATAATGAAGGATTTCTTCATTCCCATCATCATTATTTTGGGCAAAGAAGGCACCCAATGATCACTCTAAAGATATCACTTAGAGGATAGGTGGTGTTCATTCCATAAGTAGAATTAATACCTGTGGACTCAAGAGATATTTCTTGAGGATATCAAATGCCTCTTGGCAATCTTCTGTCTATTAGTAGGTGACTCCCTTCTTCATTAATTTGGTGAAGGGTAAACACTTTCCTACCAAATTTGTAATGAAACATCCAATATAGGCCAAGTTTCCTTGAATTCCTCTTAATTATTTCATATTTCTAGGAGGTGACATTCCAAGGATTGATTTTTTATTTTCAGGATCAACTTCGATATAATGATGGTGTATAACAAAGAGAAGAAATTTTTCTGAGGTTACCCCGAAAGAACATTTAAAGGGGTTCATCATCAAATTGTGTTGTCAAATTTTTTTGAATATGATTTCTATATAAGCCACGTGATTAGAATGTTGTATGGATTTAACCACCAAATCATCCACATAACATTCAACAAATTTACTTAAAAAGGGTTTGAAGATATGGAGCATGGCACATTGATACGTTTCACCTGCATTCTTTAGGACAAAGGGAATTACCCGATAGAAAAACACACCTTGAGGGGCTCTGAAGGCTGTAGATTCTTCATCTTCTGGAGCCATTCGGATTTGATTATACCCATAATATGCATCCATGAAGGAAAGTGCTTCATAACTATTTGTTTCATTAATTAAGAGTTATGTGATCGGAACTGGAAAATCATCCTTGGGAGAATGTCGATTAAGATCTATGAAGTTAATGCAAACTCTAATTTGTCCATTATTCTTTTTCACATGGAAAATATTAACCAGCCATTTGAGATACTGAACTTCTCTGACGAAGTTAGCTTTGATAAGATTATAAACTTTAGCTTCAATTTTGGAGGCATAAGTTGGGTGTGTTCTTCTTATGGCTTTCTTGAATCCTCAATGTTCTTCTAGAAATCCCAAATGATGAGTCTAAACATCGGGATTAAGACCTGGAATTTCTGTATAATTCCATGAAAATACATCTTGATTTATCTTTAAAAAAGAAGTATATATTTATTTCTCTTCAAGAGTCATGGACACACTAATTAAAGCGGGGAGTGGATCTTATTTTGTACCCAGATTTAATTATTTTAGTTCATCCATAGTGGTAGAGATAACCTCTTCAAATGCAGGAGGAACATATCTATGATCTTCCTCTTCTTCTTCAATATGTGTTACATCCTCTATTTCTACTAGAACAGTAGATGATGAAGCAGAACTTCTACGGTAAAGGGAGAAGTTAAAACTTGAACATCTTGAAAAAGAGGCAGCCATTTCTGACCCTATTGATGATGAAGGGTCTTTCTGAGGTGATAGAGAGGAGATGATGGATTGAGAATCAACATCATTATTTCCCTATGGAATTTCTATAACTTCTTCTGGACTGGTCGATAAAGTATAGAATTTCTGGATTTCAGTGGTCGAAATGAAGACATATCCATGTAAGCTTTCATCATTGTTTGGCCAATCAACAATTTCTCCCATGTTTTCTTGATCGATTGCCATAATTGACATTATGGAAGTTTCAATAAGAGTATTTGGATTTGCATCTATCCAGTCAATTTGACTGATAGACAACACAGAATTTGTATTCACATATATGAATGGGTTTACTAGAATCTTTTCCAAACCATATGGAGCATTAATTTTGGTGACCTTCTTTGCTGTGGATTTTTCCTTTCCCTCCATGTGATAAAATTCTGCCTCAATGTATTGAGATTCACATGTTTTTAATGGGGCTTTATCGCCATACAATGTCACAATTTGACCATTGAAACAATATTTGAGACATTGATGGTATGATGAAGGTACGACTGCATGTTGATGTAACCAAGGTCTTACAAGAAAAATGGAGAAAGTTGTGTCCTGATAAACAACCATGAAACTTGAATTAGAATCAAGGTCTCCAAACTGAATTCTGAGTGTAATTTCACCCAGAGGTTCTTGTTCATTCTTATCGTATCCTTGCAACATCAAAGAAGAAGAAGATAAATCAGATTTGGTGAGGCCCAATCGACAGAGTATACAAATAGGAATGAGATTGAATCTTTATTTATTATCAATGAAAGCTTGTCGGATGTCTATATCATTGACTTTTCTTGATAGATACAAATGGCTGATATATCCATGTACAACATCATCTTCATCTTCATATGTAAAAGATATCACTTCATGGCATTCTGCAGGATCATTCTCTATATGGTAAACCTCATCCGCATCAATTTCAGTTTTGAATTCTTGAACACTTGACAAAGCCTCAATACGCACCTCCCAAAGATCTTTTGATAGATTCAAGGCATCCAGATTTGATAACATGGCCAGTACTTGGGCCAAATGTTTCAGGACATCATACTTTTGGTCCAAAGGTCTGCATTTCCCATCAGGAAAATGTGGTTTTTTAGGTGCCTTGGACGTTGATGCTTTGGTAGTGGATGCATTCTGTATCAGGGTAGGAGTTTTAAATACTCCTGGATTCGGTAGATTAGACCAACTAGGTCTATCTATTTTCTGAGAGGAAGAAGGTCTGACCTCTAACCGGTCTTTAAAAATAACTACATCAGGACTGAATCTACCATGTGTGGAAGAACTTTCTTATTCCTTTTGAGCTTACTGAAGGGATTTTCCATGAGTTTCTACTGCATATACAATTCTAGAAAGGGTAGGATTAAAATAATGGATTCTAGAATATCCATTTCTTCCCCTGTATCCTAAACCTCTATCTCTTCCTCTAATTCCTCTGTTAGATATAGGTAACTTAGGCTCATCATAATTAAAACTGTCATTGACATAATGATCTGTTAAATGAATCATTTTAATAGAACCAAATAATAATTCGTCATCTGATGAATATTCTCCCTGATTATCCAGTTCAGGTTGTGCCATTTGGTGGGGTGGTTCCCATGTTTTTGAAGTAGATGGCATACAATCTGCCAGAGTCAAAGACAATTTAGGCTTTGACACGAACTCGTCTTCTTCTGACTGCTCTTCTTTCTTCAAATTATGTTGCTTCTTTGAAGGTTTTCCTTATGATGAAGGGGGGTTTTCTGTGGCATTCATAGTAGAAGACATAATTGGTTGATTCAATTGTGTTCGTAAAATGGCATGAGTTATTTTGATCATTTTCTTAACCATACAATCATCATATTTTTGTGTATTTTTACCTTTGACTTCATGCCACTCACCATCTTCTACTGGATTAGTAGCAGTAACACATGTTACCTGGGCTGAAGAACCTTTCAGTTTTACCTGCCCAGAGTGCACCATCTTTTGTAGGAGGTCGTTGAAGAAAAAACACTCTTGAATGTGATGCCCCAACATCTGATGAAATGGGTAATAGTCAGGTAGGTCTTCATCTCATTCCTTTTTCGGCCTTCTGGGCCTTGGAAACTGAACCATATTGTTATCTAGATCTGAGATAAAGTATCCAGGAACGTGTTCGTTCTGGAAATAATAAACTTTTTTCTTCAAATCTTTGAACAGTTTCCACCTATGATCTCTTTGATCATTTTGACGAGGCGTCTGTTGTTTTTGATGCTCTGGAAGTGGAGCCCTTCGATATGATGAAGGTTTCTATATGGAAGCAGGTACAGGTGCTTGTTTATGTGTAATTGTAGTAGTCTCTAATTTCCCTATTCTCCTTCCTGGAACTGATGGAATTACACAAGTTTTATCCTTAGTCTTCATAAAAGATTCCTCTATCTGCAGAGCGATTGAAGTAAGGTCTTGAAACCCTCCTGTGTATTTTACTAGGATCAACGGTGTGCGTAATTCATCACACAAATTTTCCACACAGATTGGAAACAATTCTTCTTGAGGGAGTGCTAAGCTGAAGGAATATGTTAATACCTTCCAGCGAGCAATGAAATCTAAAAATATTTCATTTTCCCTTTTCTTACAATTGGTAAGATAAAAAACTGTTATCTTTGGAAATATTGAGTTTCATTTAAGAAGGAACCTTTGACGGAGATCTTCCCACCCAGTAATTGACCGATATTACAAACTTATATACCAGAAAAATGCAGGCCCTTGTAATGACTGTACAAAACACCTGAGCTTAACTACTTATTGTTTTTGTGGAGTTCCCATCATAGGATCACAACAAGAAACAAAATGTGTTAATTGTTGTTTAGGATATCTTGAGCCATTAAAAAATGGGAATGTTGTACTCACAAAATTTGATGGGGGGAAAATTTCACCCACCCATTTAGGGTAAGCTCTCTTTTCTGGTTGAATTTGTTCACGCTTTCCTTCCATAGCTTCCAACCAAGCTGTTAATGACTCAAAGGTAGTCATTAGTTTTTGAGAAACTTCTGGTTGAACTTGGACCTGAGCAGGTGTAAAAACTGGAGTTTGGACGGGTGTAGTGATCGAGACTGCCACTGATGGTAGTATTTCCAGTTGTTGTTGTGTATGACCCATAGGATTGGACCTGTGAGGTTGTACTTGTAAAGGGGGATATTCTTGATCCATCCCAGTAGCTGTAACAAATTCCCTTGATTGATTAACTCCAGAATGCTTGGGAGGAAGACTACCTTAAAGTAGATCTGCACTTAACCTCCTTAATTCCTTTATTTCTTCTTCTTGTCCTAAGAACCTTTCCTCTAATTACAGTGATTGGTCTTCTCTAGAGGTAGGGTGGGGTGTAACCTGACTTTTACCATTTTTCTTGGCATGTGCCTTTCTGGAGTATGGAAGGGCATTACCCTAAGGAATATCTTTCCCTTGGGAAACCCTCTGTCTTCTCGTATGCACACATCCTTCATTCGTTTCTATGTACACAACCTCTTGAACATGAACTTCTTTATCTGATCCCTCTGAGTGTGCCTCATGTTCTAGAATATCAGTGAAAATGACATTAATGACATTTATCAATGCATAATGCATTGCATCCCTTCTATCAGTGCTTCTACGATACTATCTTTTACCTTGTCCCTTATGACACATTGCCTTTTGTTTGGTTGATCCCTCAGGAACATCTTAATGAACCGTAATTTGGAGGGAATCTCATGATAATTTGGCTATGAGTTCCTCTTGTGGATTCTTTCCTAATCGAGAGATGACTGACTTTCACTGAGTAAGAGATTATGAATTTTAAAAAGTCCCCAGTCTGGTGGATTGGGGATGTTCATGTTTTTCTTGCTCAACTCCTCGAATCCTATCTGTTTATTCCGAGGGTTGGATTAAAAGAGTCCCCATCCTGGAAAGCTGAGGTATCTCTTGAGATGATACATCTGAAACTTTATTAAAATACCTCTTGATTTTGTCGATTTTAGTTCGGAAATTTTCCGGATGAATCATCTGACATCCACTCAAGTCACCTGGCTCAAATGACCGTTAGATTATTTTTGACACTTCTGTCACCTGGTGATGTGTATGCTCTGAATGAGAATCCTATTCGATATTCTCATTTTCTTGATGCAAGAGTAATTCAACAACTTTTTCTTTATATGCCTGACTTTGTGAAGAACTAGCTGAGGCATGTTCTTGGCCGAGCCTTTGATTACACACAAAACCAGTTAGATGTGGCCATCCATGGGTAATAATAATGCATGAGACCACTTTTGGCGGGCTTTTTTGACTGGAGAGTATATTGAAATGCAATAATCCATGAACACCCCATCCCCTGATATGAATAATAAATGGGGCATTGGTAATTAACTGGAGAAACCCTTTTAACGTGCCAAGGCATGAACACTGAAAGGCTCTCTGCTGCTTTTCAACCTTTGGATGTCAATAAACTGAGAGAGATGCCAAGTCAATTTTGCGTTGTAACCCTTATATTATCTTGACATGCTTTTGATATTCCTCATAAGATAATATTTTCTCTTTTAAGTGACAATGAGTTTTCCATATGTTGAGATGAATATCGTGAATACAATCTTCAGTCAACATTTCTGGAATATCATACTGAGAGTCAGCCAAAGGCCAAAACATGACTTATATTTCACCTTTCACCAATTGTTTTCTCATATTTATCACTTCCTCTTTGTCATTAGATGAATATTATTCTACCAAATTGGACCAAAGTGGTAGATTCTTTGTTGCTTCATCAAATTCAACATGATTGGTAGAGAATTCATTTGTCAAATTAGATGATGAATGACCAAGGGGTGGTTCGGAGAATGACCTACACCCCGGGCTATCTTCTGATTGATAAAGTATTTAACCTACTAGCGGTAAGTCATTAGCATGACTATATTCGCATTTGCAAGTTCCTTAAGATAAGAGGGATTTCTCATTACTACATTGTCCATTGAAGAAAATTCCAGGCAATGTGAATTAATACTACAGAAAAGACTTTCACAGCTAAATTCATCATCATCATGGGGAAGACCACCATGGTGGGTTACAGAAAAAGATGAAACATATTTCTCTTTGGTTTTCTGGCCATGTATAGGGTTATCATGTCTTTCAACTGAATATAATACTTCGAGATTGACCGAATTGTGATGAAGTAAGCCTTCATGAGGAACTATCTGTTGAAGACTTTAAGAATTATTGTTGTTACTTCTGAAATCTGGAAATGAGAGAGTATAATCTTGAGTTAGAATAGACAATTTCCCGAGCGCTTCAAAAACTCCAGCGTTGAGCAAGGATTTATTGTAGATTGGCTCTTGATCTATCAACTATGTTGGATGGGTCTTTTTATTGGATGCCATCTTACTCACTTTGGAAACCACATATTGATGAATGTGGTTATAATGGGAAAGTGTATGTGCATGCTCATGTGAAATGGTCAGGTTAGGCTAATTATCTCCATTTAAATCAGGTGTATGTACCCAACTTGATTGTCCGTATGAGATGGGGGAGTATGCACTCTGACCCTCCTGGACTGGAATAGAGGTGCGTATTTTCTCTAGAGTGATATGTTGATGACTCACTCCACTGATAGGGATAGATTTATGATTATTTCCATGTGATACTGCCGAATATATTATAATATTCTAACAGTTATCCAGAATATGGGCAGCGATTTGCTTCTACTCTTTCACCATTTTCATAATGTGCTTGGTGACTTCAGCTGCCAGAACAGGAATATACGTCCATTTTTGTGTCTGGATTAGGTGTATGTGCCTGCTCTTATCCTCCTTTTCCTATCAAAGGATATTGACAGTACTTATGCATAGGGGTAGAGAGTTGAGTCTGCTCCAGATTTGTCGTCGGAGCTTTCCGACTGACTTCTCCAGGTGCTACAAAACAAGACTGTTGGAAGGATTGATGAACATTGGAAGGTGTATGTTCCTGTAGTGTATTATCCATCAAGTATGGTTGATGGGTTTCCTTCAATACTGGTAGATGAGACTGTTGACAGAATAGGTTATTGTAAACAGGTGTATCCTACTTACCAGTTGCCACCATATTAGGTTGGTGAACTTCTTTGGTTGCAGTCAGACGAGCCTGCTGATTGGCTAATGAATTATTAGCATGTGTATGTGCCTACCTATAGTACATCGCTGGAATTTCTTGGTGGGATTGATGTGTTACTGCCAAATGAGTCTCCTGGGCTGTGAAATCTGGACAGACGGGTGTATATGCCGGCTCATTACTTGCCATCAAGTTAGGTTGATGAACTTCTTCAGAGGGGGAAGAGGTAATAACCTACTCCGTGTTGGACGAATTTATCCTCTAACGATTCTTCTTGCATTCTCAGGTCTGAGGGACCTGATCCGAACATCTAGTGGTGATACCCTCATCATGTTGAGGGTACTCTACCATATGAGTTTGGCGGTGATTGTTGGTGGGAGTCCTCAGAAATGGATCTTGTCTTCTTGACTTGAGGCCTTGAGTGACCACTTCATTCACCTCCATATAATATGAGAGGGACTGGTTGTTGCATTCTAGGGATAACAACCCAAAACAGTTGGACACGATGGTTGGCACCACCTGCTACTTGAACACTGGTCATCACTGTCCAGACAACCAGGGTGAGTTGTTAACTTGGAGGGCCTGTCGAGCGGCCTCCAGAGTCTAGATGGTATTGTTTTGATGTTATTCCCTCACAAATACATTCGAGACCCAGTGTTGCAGATGCTGAGTAGGATATATCATCCTCAGAGTAGATGAGGATCCAGCGGGAGTAGCAGCCGAGGCATTCACAGGTGTGATCTTTAAAGAAGCCATTTATGCAATGCAAATAGATCTTAGAAAAGAGTGCCTGTTTGATATAATGGACATAATCTACATAAGCTTGGCTAGTCTATATCTTTTGGTCGAACAAATATGTGTTTGATTGATTTTCTGGCCCTCATATTGAGTTTAATAGGGCCCTAACAAAGAATTAAAACATCATTTTACTTGGTTAAGTATTCACGTTGGGTTTACCATTTTTTGTTTCTTTTGGAAATGGGGATGATCTTGTTTGTTTAAGGTTCAAACCTTCCAATAGATTTATAATGGGTTTAATCATAGAACCGGAAACACCCAATGATTTTATATCCATTTGGACCTACTTTCCAAAGGTAGGTGCTCATTATTTGTGGACCAATGAGGCTTGAGAATTTTCATTGGTCGAGAGGATGAGAGGTCAAGATCATCACACCTTTTTGGGGGGAATTATTACCAAATCCAGGACTCTCTTATAGATTTAAGTTATGTTCACAAATCCTTATTAATTCACCAAGCATGAAAATGAGTTTTCCTTTAGATTTGGCAATCAATGATTGATATGTATGGGATTTAAAGAATTTTTTTATATGTATTTGAGGTTTTTAATCGATAGATAATCATCCATATGTATTAGATATTCTTAGAAAATGGTATCCTTTAATATATTATATAAAAATCTCCTGGTCATTATGATGACCATACTGGTTTTAAATCCACTCAGTGGGGCACTTGAAGTTTATTGTCATTTAAAAAGACATGGATTATTTCAGAGTTGGGATCGTACACGCAAATGGGCTACCTATGTATCCTTGTTAAAAAGGAATTAGAATCCACGTAGTTTGATAAAAAGGATATAGTTTAACATCATATGGGATGTAAAAGGATTAATGAAAAATGGGTTTGAACCTTATAAAGGCTTCCTACGTACTCTACTTTTAAGGTAGAGATCAAAGTCCATATAGTTTAGGGAAAGAAATATGTGATTTATGCATAGTTAAATGGACCCAAAAAGAGATGTCATGATTACATTTACACTCTAATCACACATGAGTCATGATTGGTGTGAGAAACAAGAATTATCAGTAAACTTGACAATAGTGCCATGAAAGATGCAGTTTTGAGAGATGATGTGGGGATTATGTAG
This sequence comes from Viscum album, assembly GCA_963277665.1. NCBI lineage: Eukaryota > Viridiplantae > Streptophyta > Magnoliopsida > Santalales > Viscaceae > Viscum > Viscum album. The sequence goes on from OY728164.1 coordinate 1,184,283,017, forward strand.
GTATGACGGCCCAAGTAAATGAAGACTCAAACATAAGAATGAATCCCAAGAGCAGGGTCCATAGAGGTATTTTTAATTTATGGAGATTTGGAATTTTAACCCGGGACTTACTCCTGAGAAGGAGGCCCAGGTTAAAGGAAATTATGAATGTGGTTTACTCTTGAGAAGGAGGCCCAGGTTAAGGAGGCTTATAACCTGCAGATTACACTTATGAAAGAGTCCCAAGTTAGGGAGACTCAAATTAAAAGGGAATTATGATTAGAGCTTACTCCTGATAAGGATGGCCAATTAAAGGAAATTATGATTGGGGTTTACTCTTGAGAAGGAGGCCCAATTAAAGGAAATTATGATTGGGGCTTACTCCTGATAAGGAGGCCCAATTAAAGGAAATTATGGTTGCAACTTACTCCTAAGAAGGAGGCCGAATAAAATTCCTCAAAGATAAGGAATCCAACAAAGGAACCATGCCATAAATGTATTTGAAGATGGTTTTGAAGGCCATGTCTTTAAGAAGAGAGGTGGATTTGAGGAAAGGAGTTGACTATGAAGGAGGCGTGCAAGTATGGTTCTGGTGTGAAAGTCCTGGTCACGCAGGTATACATGTGCGACATGAGTCACCTTGGGTGATAAATAATATGTAGGGTAATACTTGGGAGACTTTGAACTCAAGCCCTTAGTATCATCCCAAGAGGCTTCCAAAAGGGTGTCGCACAAGTTCCCTTGAGAGGGAATGGTGGCGCACAAATGTATTCATTTCCCTTAAAGACTGGACACTTAGGCACGCAAGTATTAATGAGTTATAACACTTAGTCGTTATTCTTCCTCTTTAGAGCTTCCATTCTTGGTAAATAATTACCTTAGAAGTGTTCGGAAGACTTCAGACAAAGACATGGGTGACCCGAGCTTGAATTTGAGTTTTTGAAAATTCGTCCCTGAAATGGGGGGGGGGGGCACACTGAGGGTATTTATAGGCCATTGGGCACCTTGGGTGAAAAAAAGGAATAAGTCGCGCGAGTGACTTGCGCGACGCGCATGATACTTGAGCGACGCCCCCCAAATGAGTTTCTGGTTTATCCCTTTGTCAATTTTTTTGATGTTCTTCAAAGAGTAACCCCCATTGGGCTTAAGGTATTCCCTTTATCCATTTTTTGGACTCTTTGACAGAAAGGAGTGTTAACAATGAAGAATTAATTCTTGATTCCCAATGTGTATTAGACATTATGTCCTATTAAAAATAGTATATTGAACATCATTACTCATTCTCCATTGTTATCTCATGAGATGTAAATAATTAACCCTTAAATTATAGGTTCATATAGGATCCCAACATTCATAATTATAATCATCCACACATATGGGAGACCTTAGAACACGAAAAAAATTCATACCTCAAACATCACTTAATTAAATTGTGTAAAAGAAAAATATTTCACGAAAAAAAATCCTAGAACCTTCCCTAAGACATATATAAAATAAATTTGGTTGGAGGATTAAAAATATCCCCAGTTCAACATAAGTATAATTAATTATTTTTACATAGAGGGAAAATAGGTTTCTATGATAATTAGATTAATCACATGAAAATGAGATGAAATGGTCCTTTCAAATGTCATTACCACTCCGTAAAAAGGTTTTTTTTAAATGAAATAATTTTTTAATAAAAATAATCCATTAAAAAGGATTTTAAAATACATTTTTAATAAGAAATAATTATTTAAAAAAATATTTATTCAGTGAACAATCCATTAAAATCACTTTTAAATTAATGAATTTCATTTAAAAATTTATCTTTACTTTGATAAAATATTATAAGATATGTTTTTCTTTAAAAAAATATTTAGAATAATTTGGAATATTGTCTTAAATAAATGAATGGAATATTTATAAATAATAATTATCATACAATAAGGGAAACAATATTTGTTTTTATATAAAATGTTTCTACAATACTCGTAATAGATATTGTAATGGTTCTTATTCAAAAAATTTTAAAAAAAAGTAAAGTGATTTTTTTGTAAACATTTACTCTATAAAAAATATCATCAATATTTTATCCTTTAAAAGCATATAATGATTTTTGTTAGAAATTTGGAGAATAATTTAAAACCTACAATCATGAAATCAAAAAAAATCCATTTTTAGATATCACTTCATTGAAAACACACCTTGTAAAAAGTATTAATAAAATATAATTATGAAAAGAAAAGAAGAAAATCATTATAGTTTCATGGGAGAACACATAATTAGGTTTCTAAATATACAGGTGAACATTGCTGGGAATATAAAATATTAACATTTAAGAGAAACTATTATTAAATAAGATGAGAAGCATTCATAAAAAATATACATTTTGAAAAATAATTTTTTTGAACATAATGTATTTAAATTAAAAATTTAAATTTACCTTAGAGATAAAATGAAATATAGTATGATCATATAAGATAAGATAAACATACTGTAAAACCATGGTTAAAGTGGAATAAATATTTCTCAGAAAATGATGTTTGGTTAATAAAAAGCCCCTTACCTTTAACCTGGATTAGTTGAAAGTTCTCTAAATCATTTATAGAAAAAATATTTTTATAACCTATTTAAGGACATTGTCCAAGACTAGTATCATTTATAAACATTATTTATATTTATTTATAAAATAGATTAGTTAGTTAAATTTTATTTACATTTTCATATGTAATTAACTTTAATTGTTTTAGTACACATTTCATAACGGGTTGGTCTATTTTTTTTATAAATTCAAACATCATCATTCTAATTTAATTAGTTGTATTTAAATATATATTTAATAATTAATAATAATTTTCTAATTTTTCTCATAAGTATGTTTGGTGTGATTTCTGATGATATAGTTGTTTTTGAGCTTGTTTCGATAATTTTTGACGAACTAAAGTGTGGTATAATAATAATAATATAAATATTATTAAAAACATTAAAATAAAATAACTGAAACATTATATTATCATTAACTTTTTCAAACACCAAGAGTTAATTTTATTTTTTTATCCATGATGTAAATTTGTAGCATTGTCTATGCAGGTGGTTCAACCAACCTGAACTATTAAAATAAAGAATCATTGAGGTGGTACGGTAAAGAGAGTGAATATTTTATTATTATAATATTATTAAAGAAAAATAATGATATTATTTAGATATAATTTTTTTTTGAAATTTATTTCATATATTTTGATATATAATAATACACAGAATTGAAAAATGAAATATATCACTTTTATGGAGGTGCTAGTCCGCACGAATGTGCATACGTTTTCTAGACGTTAAAAGGAATATTGGAAATGTTTTATAATTTAATAATATTAATTAAATTATAAATATCATATGGATCATTTAAATAGCCTTTTATAAATTTCCATGTATGTCTGCAATGCAATATCATGCATGCCATTCATGGAAACTGTAGTTCACTCATATGCATAAAAGCATATTCATTTTTAGAATGCTTTTAAAGGATAGTAAAAATAATTATTGAATATTTTAAAATATTAAAACATATTATTAATATTTATTTCATAATACCTTCATGTGTATACTTTTTATAGGGGTAAAATAAGAAAATAATTAAGAGATCTTGGTTGATAACATTTTCTCTCATCCCTTTGGATATTCTCCATTGGTCAACACCATACAGATCCCTAACATGGTATTTTGTAATGAACAAGGCTTTTGTGAAATTTAGAAGTGTTAATGTGATACCAAGAAAGAGTTTTGGTCAAGATATGGCTATATAGTTTTTAGATAAATGTGGTGTTTTTATCCAATTATAGGTTAAGGGAATGACTTTTTGTAAATATAAATTCTTAATATAAAGAGAGAAAACATATTAAATGAATGTGCATCCAAAGTATAACATGTTTGTGGATTATTTATGATTTATAATCCCTCATGAAATCATTTTCACACTTGTTTTAAAAATTATTTATGCCCTCTAAACTTACATTTTCCCTTTTATCGTTTTGGTTTATCACCGTGGTAATTATTTTTTACCTTCGTAATTTAATTTTAATGTCTCAAAATAAAATGGATTTTATTAAATAATTAATAACTAATAATTACAAATATTAAATAAATTTTATAAGATAATATTTAAACATGTATGAAAAAATGATTTAAATATTCCCTTGAGTAATACTTAAAAACTCGCTTTTAGAAAAAGTGAATTTTTGAGGATAAATGTTATGTTTAAGAAACAATTATCAATGTTGTTTATTATAGTGGATTTTATAGGATTTTTATTTATTAATTTAATATTTATGTGCCTTTAAATTTAATCCAACAAATATTTTTTCGTTAGGAAAACATAACTAAAAGAAGAAGACAAAAAATAGATTTTATTAGAACACAAGATTACATAAGATTAAAACAGTTAAACATGATTTTTCTGAATTCAAAAGTATATTTTTATTTGATTTAATTTAATTTATAATAAAAATTATATGAAAAAGGTTTCCTAAAAAATAATATTATTCCCATATTAAAAAATCGTTTTAATATTGAGGGTTTATATAGAATAACTCCTCACCAATATTCACACAAAATATTACCTTTAAAAAAATGAAAAAAACATCCTATGATAATTATGAAAAGGTGATTTCTAAAATTAAAAATTTAAATTTACTTTATAAATGATCATAGAAACCATAAAAAAACTTATTCAATTTAAATATTTCATTTTTATATGTTCAAAATATTATTTCATTTCAATTTATAATTTGAAAAATGTTAATTTATTAGTTAGTATTAGATAATATTTATCAGTGGTCAATTTAATTAATTATTATTAAATATAAAATAAATTACAAAATAATAATCTGAGAACGTAGAATATTATTTGATATTAAATTGTTTAATATATTCATCTGCTTAATATATGAAATTTTAGTGTGGTAAAAACTTTTTATTTACAATAGGTTTACTTATTTATATAATTTTATAAATAATTTTAATCTAATATGTTATGGGTCATTTTAGTTTAGTTCTTTGTGTGGAATAATTTATTAATAATTTTAATAATTTATTGAAAAAAATATATTTTTAAAAATATCGTGGTGTTACATACACTTACATTTATCACAATTTTGTGTGTCTTGTTGATTCTATTCTATTTTCATTTCATCATAATGAATGATCAAAACAAATCATCGTATATTTTTTTGTTTAAAATACATAGGAAACTAAAAAAATAAATATAAAGTTAATGAGTAGTAATTTCCAGGACCATCTCTTAGAGAGTAGATCATTGTCATCCTTACGGTTCTTTCTAGGAGTTTTAAATTCTATTTGATAAAAGCTTTTTGATAGTACTATGATCAACTTGGCATCATTTATGGGGAATTTGGTTGAGTAATCACTATATTTTTATATTTTAAATTTGTTTCTTTTTTATTTACATTTCCCTCTTTAGTGAATTTTGATAAAATCACTCTATAATAGAGAGTTGTTTGAAAAAATCTTTGAATAATGGATAAAGAACTAACACCAATTTATACCATGAATGATTTTGTTTCCCAAGTATATGAGGAAATAATTTTGTCTTGTGTGTTATATTGGGTGGATATATGTCTATAAAAAATAGTGAACTACCATTTTGGAGGTGAGAAATCCATGAATTTGATAATGACTTATAATTTACCTTCAATGGATAAGAAAAAACTTTAATCCCCAAGAAAAGGTAAAAATGAAAGAGTTAAGGTATAAAATAATTTATATCAAAAAATTACACTATGATTATGTTAAATAAGTACTGATGTATGATGAAATGGATTCAACTCCCATTTATGATGAATAAATATGAGCGGTTAAGGATTCAATTGAGAACATTCTATTTTGCGACCATCTCACGTATTTTTATAGGTAACTCAAAGTGTAAAAACAGATACAATATGAACCATTAGAGGGGAGAATGAACTATTTAATATCTTTTTATTACATTTAAAAAAATAATATTAAATTTAATCCTACCCCTTTTAATGAAATAGATTTAATATTATTTGATTATTCCATAGAATATGGGAATTAAAAAGCGGTAGAGAGATTTGAAGAAAAGATGGAGTGTCCATTTCTTTCAAAAATGGAATCCAAGAGGTCTTTAACAAAGAAAATATATATCAAACATGATTTTATTTGGGTATATTTATTTATATAAAAATTAACCTTCATTGATATTACTAAAACTCAATTTTATACTACATTCCCTCTCTTAGGAAATTCAGAATCTTGTATAATTTTATGGTATCCAATAGAGTTATATGAGGTAAAAATTGGATTAAAGGTATCCATATTTGAGGAAAATGTGGTCCCTAATTTTGAAGAAGAATACGTTAAAAAAAGTAAACCATATTAGATAATTATTATTTTAAGGATATATTAATGAAGAATACTTTGAAAATATTCTCAAATATATTCTTGATTATTCTAATCTATAAAAGAAGGTTCGAAATTCTATTGACTCTACATTGACATCATAATTTTTTAGAACCACATAATCAATATCTGATTCAACCTTTAACCAATGTAGACAATGTAGAAGAGGATACCAAATAAGAAGAAGAGGATCAAGGTGAATACTCTTTCCATATTTTCTAAAACATTAACTCCATGAGTTTTTATAGACCATTTTTTTTGAATAAATTTAAAAATTTATTTATATCATGCAAAGCACTAAGTCAAACAATTCTTTCAAACTAAAATTTCTTCTCATATGTTACAAACAACATCGAGTTGGCATAAAATACATTAAAAATTGAGTATATATTTTGTCATTTAATATTCAACACCAATGAAAGCTTTCACTACATGCAACACTAACTTAGCTTATGTTACACTCAAGAGCGACCTTCCTCGGTTGCTTATGTTGTACATAAAACTGTGTTTCCCTAAACAATGATATATTATTAAAATATTCGTATTTAATGGGATATAGAATAGACATTATTAATAGTATTAACCAAATTATTAATTTTATATAACATTAACATTCATATTGTTTATTTTCTAGACATGATATAAGAACAAATTCAATTTTTTTATAAAAGAAGTATTTTTAAAAGAAATCATTTTTCCACCTTTTGAAGGCGCACCTATTTTAAATCTTGTTTATAACACTTTGATATATTATATTGGAAAAGAACTTCTCCTTTTGTAGTAGGACATAAAAATTATTTTGGTTTAGTTTTTGGTACTTGTTTTGATAAAATTCATATTTCAACAAATAGTGAAAAATAGTTCATTTAAATTCAAAGTAGCCTTTTCGTCTAATATATATATATATAGTAATGTTATCTTTTTAATTAGTTTTAATTTATAATTGGATTAATTTTTTTATCATTTACTGAAATTTTGGAAATTTTATGTAATTTCACTTTTAAATTGCACACAAAAATATGTCCATCTTTTGATAGTTTCTACTTCTTAAAAATTCACCTTCGGGTTTTGACAATGAGAATTAATTTTAAATTAATTTCTGCCAATTTTTTATTTTTAATATAGGAAAATTTATTCCATTTTTTGAATAATATGATGAAAATTGTGTAATAAGTTACCTTTTTTGGAAATTATTAATAGTGACATGAGTCACTATTTTTATTTACCTTGGTTAAAAGGTAAATCAAGTAAATAAGGGTAAAAAATAATATTTTAATAATATAAAACTACCCTAAAAATTTTTCTAATCATATTGGATGATATATGGAAGACCATGATCAACCATGGGTCGATTTGAGAACCACACTGAGCAACTTGTGTGTTAAAATGACCTTTTATAATTTTTAATTTAACGTAAAGGGAAATATAACATAAACATGTATATTTTACTAAAAAAAGTTTAATATGGGGTTGTATAAGAGATATATTTGACTCTAAATAGTAATTAGAAATATAATAAGATTTCATACATCATGGTATTTCATTTTAATTTTTAGAAATTAAATAAATAAATTTATTGATGATATAAAGGTCATGCAATGATTACTTTATTAATGAAATATTTAAATAAATAATATTATAAATATTAAAATAAATAATATTATAAATATTAAAATAAATTAAATTTGAATATTTTGTTGCTATATGAGAATTTTTTGGATGACACTGACATGTTCGGGACACGTGAATACCTTTGGTTTGAATGAATCTTGTTGTTATGACTTTAAAATAATCAATTTCTAAATAGTGTCAAAATTGACAAAAATATGTTTTTTAAAAAATACTATTTTCTTAAATGATATAATATTACTAAAAATATATGATTTGACCAAATGACTTATATAATGTTACAATTTTCATTAATGATCTAATTCAGGTTCTCATGAAATTTTATTGTAACTATAGTAACCATATATTGTGAAAATACAAGAAGACATGGTAAGCGTTAATGTTTTTAACTAAGGGTCAAATCAAAAAAGATAAGGTCACCTTTATGACCTATACTTGTCTAAAAAATATTAGTTAAGACTATTTAGACCCATAATCATCTTATATTTTAAATAAATTATTTTGGAACCAAAAAAAAATCAATTTCTAATATATTAATATTTGAAGACTTTCCTAAAGTGACCCTCACCCCTCCTATAAAAGGGAAATTCTCCTTATATTTTTATCAGACCACTAGAGTGATTTTTATCTTTCAAAACCTACCAATTTAGTCTCCCAACTTCATTGGATTTATCCTAGAGTCCAAGATTTTAGCATAAATCCATCCTAAGGATACCTTTTGTGCAAATCAATAGGAGATATTCGAAAAATAAGTAATTTTTTTGTCACCCATTTCAATTTTTTTCATCTTCTACTTCATATTATTATGTTTCTTCCATAAAAAAGTAATAAATATTGTATATTATACATGAATATATATTATTATAATTATGGGAAAACCTTATACATTCTTTTATCCATCCTATGAATAACAATATCACCTTGTGTGTGTATATACAACTTACCCTCTCCACACTGTGGTATAATTTGTTATTCAATAATACTTAATATGGATGGGTATAATGATGAGTATATAGGATTTAAATGATTAATTAAAAATGATTACTATTCACACTACTGGAAAATGTATCTTTCCCAATGCTTTCATACCAACGGTTTAAAAGAATTGTTGGTAAAGGTGTGATTAGGGAAGATTTCCCAACGGTTTGAAGAAACCGTTGGGAAAATGAAAGTTGGGAAGCCTTTCCCCAACGGTTTGACGAAACCGTTGGGAAAAGAGTTGTCTTTCCCAACGGTTTGAAGAAACCATTGGGAAAGCATAGTATTTCCATTCTTTCCCCAATGGTTTGATGAAACCGTTGGGAAAAGAATGGATTTCCTAACGGTTTTTAAAAACCGTTGGGAAAATTCACCCCCAAATTCCCCTAAACTCTCCCTGAATCCCCCAGAACCTATCAGACCACCCAGAATCAGATCCCCCACCTCAGAAGCGGCCGGCCAGGTAAATCGTCGATATGAAACTCCCCCATTTAGGTTAAAGTCTTTCAAATTTTTCTCATATTATTTAAATATATACTTTTATTCTCAACATTTATCCATTTATTTCAATATTTATCCATTTATCATATACTTTTTCTCTATTTATAGGGATTTTGGAAAATTTTATGATTCATTATAATCCCTTGACGAATTGTGTACTCGAATCACTACATCAATGTAAACAATATCCAATTAATGTTTTCATTAATCATTTTTATGGTTTTCATTAATGGTTGAATTAATGTTTTATTTCAATTAATGTTTTCCTTAATGTTTTCATTAATTAAAGTTCTTTCTTGTGTGTATGCATTTTTTTCTGTTTGATTTGGGTGTGTGGGGGGGTGTCCGAGGGGTGGGGGGCTGTCCAGGGTGAGTGGGAGTTGTCCGAGGGGTGGGGGGCTGTCTGGGGTGAGTGGAGGGTTGTCCGAGGGGTGGCGGGGGCTGTCCGGGGTGAGTGGGGGGTGTCTGAGGGGTGGGAGGTTTTCCGGGGTGAGTGGGGAGTTGTCTGAGGGGTGGCGGGGGCTGTCCGCGATGAGTGGGGGGCTTTCCGAGTGGTGGGGGGTTGTCCGAGGTGAGTGGGGGTTTGTCTGAGGGGTGGGGGGATGTCCAGGGTGAGTGGGGGCCATCCGAGGGGTAGGGGCTGTTCGGGGTGAGTGGGCTGGTGTTCGAGGGGTGGGGGGGCTGTCCGAGGGTTGGGGGGCTGTCCAGGGTGAGTGTGGGGCAGTTCGAGCGGTGGGGGGTTGTCCGGGGTGAGTGGGGGGGCTATCTGGGGTGAGTGGGGGGCTGTCTGGTGTAAGTGTGTGTGGTGGACATTGATCTCCTTAGGAAGAATGATTTAAATAAGAAATTCCATAATAGAATTAAAACATTATTGTGAGGACATTGCTTCTTTAAACATAATCTAAGACAGTCAATTCATTGTAGAGAAGTACACCTTAGGGATACAAATAAAAATAAATTGATATAAGACTTTTGATAATGGAGTAAAATTGAAAATTGCGATCCAATGAGGAATAATTGAGATAATATGCATCATGTCCAAGAGTAAATCCATTTTTAAATATCCAATAAGTTATTTTTCACAATTTTCACACATTAATTGTTGGTAAAAATGGAAAAAATTTATAAAGGTTCTAATAAATACAAATGAATCCATTTGTGGATGCAGCTTAACCAGCAATGTCTAGCTCATCTACCGCTTCCATGATCATTGATGTGCACGTCTCATCTCCATCTGACCTTGCACGATGGGTGACTCAACATCTGGCTGATGTCGACCACCATATTCTCTTAATTCCGCATCAGATTCATGGCCGCTATGCTCCTAAAGTGATCAATCCCAATAAGTGTCCTCATGAGCTTGATGACACGTCCCCCAGTTCTTGTAAGAAGAAGAGGAATTCTGAGCTGATGGACCAAGATGATTGACAAATTTCCATCTGTCTGACTGAGGACGTAAAACATAGCGCTTCCTGAGATGCAACCCATGTTCTAGAGTTTCATCCTTTTTCTTATTTTACATTGTTTTAGGAAATAAACATGGCATGAATGCAATAATGTTTTAGCTGCTTCTGATTTGTATGTTCACTTGTCATTATTCTGCATGTCTACTTCTATTTTGTCTGGTCATTGGTGTTATTTTTTATGATATGATGCAGCTATGTCCCCCAGACAGCCCCCCGGACAGCCCCCCAACCTCCTCCCTGGACCCCGTACAGCCCCCGAACAGCCCCCCACCCACCACCTTGGTCCCCGGATAGCCCCCCCCCCCCCCCCCCGACCGCCCCCCAGACAGCCCCCTCACCCTCCTCCCAGGACCCCAGACAGCCCCTCGAACACCCCCTGAACACCCCCCGAATAGCCCCTGAACACCCCCAGACAGCCCTCCGAACACCCCCTGGACAGCCCCCTAAACACCCCTCAAACACCCCAACCTCAATCTGAGGCGCGGTGTGGACGGTACCATTCAAACTTTCTCCCTTTTGTTCAAAATGACTTTAATTTTAAGTGAAAACACCAACTGGCATACGGAAAACCGACCAAATGCATTCCCAATTTGTTGAAACTTTATGAAAATGATCCATGGGTCATATGTGACGTGTACGAGTCAACCCCGTCTCAATTTGAGGTGCGGTGTGGCCGGCAGCACCCAAATTGTCCCTCTTTTGTTTAAAATGGACAATATTTTACGTACATACGCCAAACCGATCAAACAGTTTCTTATTGTGTTGATACATTTGCACAATGATCTATGACTCATATGTGAGGTGTACGAGTTAAATCCGTCTCAATCTGAGGTTCGGTGTGGCTGACACCACTCAATGTGCCTCTTTTTTGTTAAAAATGAAGTTAATTTTAAGTGAAATCAACAATTGACATACGGAAAACTGACCAAACGCATTCAGATTCTGTTGAAACTTAAGGAAAACAATCCATGGGTTAAATTTGACGTGTACGAGTCAGGTTCGCCTCAATATGAGGCACGGTGTGGCCGGGACCACTCAAACTGCCTCTATTTTGTTCAAAATGGACTTATTTTTAAGTGAAAACACCAACTGACATACGGGAAACTGACCAAATGCCTTCGTATTATGTTGAAACATTAGGAAAACGATCCATGTGTCATATGTTACATGTAAGAGTCAACCTTTCCCCAATCCTAGGCGTGGTGTGGCTGGCACCACCGAAACTGTCCCTCTTTTGTTTAAAAGGGACAATATTTTACGTACATATGCCAAACCGATCAAAAGGTTTCTGATTGTGTTGATACTTTTTCACAATGATCCGTGACTCATATGTGATGTGTACAAGTCAACATCGCCTCAATTTGAGGCCCGTTGTGGCCGACACCACTCAAAGTGCCTCTATTTTGTTAAAAATGGACTTAATTTTAAGTGAAATCAATAACTGACATACGTCAAACCGACCAAACGCATTCAGATTCTATTGAAAAATAAGTAAAACGATCCATGGGTCAAATTTGACATGTAAAATTCAAATACGCCTCAATCCGAGGTGCAGTGTGGCCGAGACCACTCAAACTGCCTCACTTTTGTTCAAAATGGACTTATTTTTAAGTGAAAACACAAACTGACATACGGGAAACTGACCAAATGAATTAGGATTGTGTTTAAACTTTAGTGAAACGATCCATGGGTCATATGTGATGTGTACGAGTCAACCCTACCTCAATCCGAGGTGCGGTGTGGCCGGCACCACCCAAACTGTCCCTCATATGTTTAAAATGGACAATATTTTACGTACATACGTCAAATCAATCAAACGGATTCTGATTGTGTTCATACTTTTTCATAATTATACATGACTAATATGTGATGTGTATGAGTCAACTATATCTCAATACGAGGTCCAGTGTGGCCGACACCACTCAAAGTGCCTCTTTTTTGTTAAAAATGGACTTAATTTTAAGTGAAATCAACAAGTGGCATACGATAAACCGACCAAACACATTCGGATTCTATTGAAACATAAAGTTAACGATCTATGGGTCAAATTTGACGTGTAAGAGTCAACCTTGCCTCAATATGAGGCCTGTTGTGGCCGACACCACTCAACGTGCCTCTATTTTGTTAAAAATGGACTTAATTTTAAGTGAAATCAACAACTGACATACGAAAAACCAACCAAACACATTCAGATTCTGTTGAAAATTATGGAAAATTATCCATGGGTAAAAACTGACGTGTATGAGTATACTCCACCTCAATACGAGGCGTGGTGTGGCCGAGACCACTCAAACTGCCTCTCTTTTGTTCAAAATGGATTTATTTTTATGTGAAAACACCAACTGACATACGAGAAACCGACCAAATGCCTTCAGATTGTGTTTAAACATCAGGAAAAAAATCCATGTGTCATATGTGATGTGTAAGAGTCAACATTACCTCAATCCAAGGTGCGGTGTGGCCAACACCACCCAAACTGTCCCTCTTTTGTTTAAAATGGACAATATTTTACGTACATACGTCAAACCGATAAAAAGGTTTCTGATTGTGACGATACTTTTTCACAACAACCCACGACTCATATGTGATGTGTACGAGTCAACCCCGCCTCAATCTGAGGTTCGTTGTGGCTGAAACCACTCAAAGTGCCTCTGTTTTGTTAAAAATGGACTTAATTTTAAGTGAAATCAACAACCGACATACGACAAACTAACCAAACGCATTCGGATTCTATTGAAACTCCAGTAAAACGATACATGGGTAAAATTTTATGTTTAAGAGTCAACTCTGCCTCAATCTGAGGCTTGGTGTGGTCGGGACCACTCAAACTGCATCACTTTTGTTCAAAATGGACTTATTTTTAAGTGAAAACATTAACTAACATATGGAAAACTGACCAAACGCATTCATATTGTGTTGACAGTTCAGGAAAACGATCCATGGGTAATATGTGATGTGTACGAGTCAACCCTACATCAATCCGAGGTGCAGTGTGGCCAGAACCACCCAAACTGTCCCTCATTTGTTTAAAATGGACAATATTTTACGTACATACGCCAAATCAATCAAACAGATTATGATTGTGTTGATACATTTTCACAATGATCCATGACTCATATGTGACATGTACGAGTTAAATCTATCTCAATCCAAGGCCTAGTGTGGCCGACACCACTCACAGTGCCTCTGTTTTGTTAAAAATGGACTTAATTTTAAGTGAAATCAACAACTGACATATGACAAACCGACCAAATGCATTCGGATTCTGTTGAAACTTAAATACAATGATCTATGGGTCAAATTTGATGTGTACGAGTAAACCCTGCCTCAATATGAATCCTTTTGTGGCTGAAACCACTCAAAGTGCCTCTGTTTTGTTAAAAATGGACTTAATTTTAAGTGAAATCAACAACTGACATACGGAAAACCGAACAAACGCATTTGGATTCTGTTGAAACTTAAGGAAAATGATCCATGAGTCAAATGTGACATGTACGAGTCTAATCTGCCTCAATCCAAGGTGCGGTGTGGCCGAGACCACTCAAACTACCTCTCTTTTGTTCAAAATGGACTTATTTTTAAGTGAAAACACCAACTGACATACGGGAAACCGACCAAACGCATTCAGACTATGTTGACACTTTAGGACAATGATCCATGTTTCTATTGTGATGTGTTTGAGTGCGAGTCAGCCTTTCCTCAATCCGAGTTGCGGTGTGGCCCCCACCACTCTAAGTGGCTCACTTTTATTTGAATTGGAAACCATTTTAAGTGAAAATAACAAATGACATACGGAAAACAGACCAAACATATTCAGATTCGAATGAAACTCTAGGAAAATGATACATGGGTCTATTGTGACGTTTACGAGTCAACCCCGCCTCAATCTGAGGCGCGGTGTGGCAGGGATCACTCTTAGTGTCTGTCTTTTGTTTAAAATGGACATAATTTTAAGTACATATGGAAAACCGACCAAACGGATTCTGATTGTGTTGAAACTTTATCACAATGATCAATGGGTCATATGTGGTGTGTATGAGTCAACCCCGCCTCAATTCAAGGCAAGGTTTGGTCGGAACCACTCAAATTGTATCTCTTTTGTTTAAAATGAACAAGATTTTAAGTGAAAATAACAAATAGCGTACGGAAAACCGACCAAACACATTCGGGTTCCATTGAAACATTAGGACAACAATCAATGGGACTATTGTGATATGTACGAGTAAACCACTCATAGTGGATAAATTTTGTATATGTATGTTTATAATTACGTATGATTATATTCTAAATGAATTATATATGTTTATTTTTTTGTGTGTATGTATGTTTATAATTACGTTATGAATTATGTATGTGTTTGTCATCAAATTATTCTTCATATGTTAAATTTGTAAGAATTAAAATGAATTATGATTTGATTCTTGATGTGCATAAAATTATACATCAAATTATTGCAGGACACCTCCATCTCTGCCTGCTATGCAAATTGCAGGGATGATGCGCAATTTACAGAGCATAGGGTATGCCAACGGTTTGAAACCATTGGCATATGTCTTGTAGGAATCTTTTTACCAACGGTTCTATTTGAACCGTTGGTAAAAAGCTTTCCCAATAGTTGCAGAACCGTTGGGAAATCCCTCCTCCTTTGGTTTTTCCACCGGTTTAGCACAACTGTTGGTAAAACCTTTCCCAACAGTTTTATGAGAACCATTGGGAAATGTTAACTTTCCTACCCCTACTTCAACGGGTCTATGTAAACCATTGGGAAAAGCTTTTCCAAATGGCTTACTTGCCTGCGTTTTTCTGAACCGTTGGAATAAATTATACCAATGGTTCATCAGCCTTTACCAAGGGTTCTGAACCATTGGTAAAACCCAAGTTTCCAGTAGTGTCTATATAATTAATATACTATCCAATTCCAAACCATTGAACTATTAAGTAAATGAAATCATCGCTTGTGCGAATGTACGACCTACCATCTCCATGACTTTATGAGATTCATTCTCCACATTTACCATTATATAAAGTTTATAAAGTATATATGATAAATAATAATGAAATATTTGAAATAATAATTATACTGGATTTATGTATATATATTTCATTTACTTTCTTCCATTCAATTAAATATGAAAACACAAACATCGTTCATTCGTATGTACGACCTATATTCTTCATGAACAGTGTATTCCATTTCATTAATCAATCTATTATACTAAGTATTAATGACATATAAATCATTTCTTTACATTTTGAAAGTAATTTAGTCCTGATCTAAATAATAAGATCAAGAATAACAAGTCAAAACACGTACGATAAATAAAACAATTATTACCCAAAACGTTACTTTAACATGGAATTGATAAATAAACAGTTAATATAATGTAATAAGTGACTTATATATGATGTTATAGATGTTTTATGGTTCTGTTACAAGTTAATAATATGTTTAAACCCACAACATAGAATATCCAGACACATATAGAAGAAATGGGACCTAAGGTAAGGGATAATTTTGCAATCTCATTATTATACGAGATTGTTTATTCATACGTATTTACTAGGGTATATTTATCCTGCATGTCCATGTTTCCAAAATATATAATATTATTTCTATTCATATACTATTTTTTAAATTAAATTTTACCCATTGATGATTTTTTTAATTTGTATACATGTAATCTTTCTTTCATTTTCCATACGTGGTACTTTTTGACTTTTCCTGCAAGAGTATGAGAAGAATGTTTTTTAAATTATACGACATGAATGGATTTTTACATCTTCATAATTCCTTATTTACATGAATCATACTCTACACTATTTAAATTTTATATTCAACTAAATACTTTTCCATTAAATTTTCACAACATGTTGAGAAAATAAAATGTTTTTAATGAAAAAAGATTATTTTCCTCAAGAATTCAGTTCATGTGTTTTAACAAAATTATTTTCCTTCTAAGATGACATAGAGTTATTTTTCTATCCTTGTTATAAAATATATTTTATTGTATTTGTGATGGAATTATTTTTATGAAATCCATTTATTTTATATGGATTTTGATGAAATGATGTTTAAGATGCCCATTTCATTTCATGGGTTATGCTACAATGAATGATTTATATTTGTGTGGCCCATGTAAGAATGATTTCACTATGATATGGGTAGGACCTATATCTACCTATAATTTATTTGATAAAGAATTATATCTCATGAGATAGACATGACTAGAACAAAAAGTAAATCTAGTTCAGTAATATATGGATGAAACATCATGTAAATATGGTTTAGTAATACTTGGTTGGATTGATAAGTAAACTCAGTCCAGTAATGGACTTCTTCCACTATTATGATCTTGGAAACAATTCCATGGCTAATATGGAAATCATACTATGCTATTATTTACCATCCACAATTCCATGTTATATATCAATGTAATTTTTTCATGGTTCATGTTTATAAATGATTTATTCCTTACGAACTGCCAAGATTTATTTCACGTCTCAAGATATTGATATTTAGACTTTTTTATCATGTTTTTACATTATTATGTTTATGGTTTGTTTTATGTTCTCAATGTTTACCCTTACTGAGAATTTTAGATCACCCTTTTTCATAGGTTTTCTTTTCCCCAGGATATAAATAAAGGTTTTAGGTTGGAGCAAAAAAAGGGGACGATCTTTATGGGTTATATTAAAGATATTCCACCAAGTTAAATGATTATATTACAATTTTACAAAGGAACTATACTAATATATTCTTTGGGAGTATATTTGTGTAATGTATTATTTATTCTTCTAGATAACTGTAATGTCAATGTACGCAAAGAACAGGTCGTTACAGTTGCTGTCTGAGTGAAGTTTTAGTCCACCTTTGGAAATTTGAATGTGAAAACTTTAGTGAGTTCTCTAGAGATTTTCCTATGGTTAGTTTTAGGGATTTCCTAATAATGATTCTAAGTATATGTTAAAGAACTATTGGTTTTGTTATAATCATGAATATATGAGGATTCAACTTAAGATATCATAGATTGAAATATTATATGTAATTTACCTTACTTATGTGTTTTAAATATATGATAGGTATTTCTCCCACTTTTCTTTCTGTTCTTAGAAAATAGCCATAAATATATAGAACATGGTTAGAAATTGAATTTTTCAGATTTTTAAATTATGGGAATAGTGAAGATCAATTCCCTAAGTGGAAATATCATAAAGAGAATCATGACGATGGTATGGGTATTGGTCGCTCACCGGTGACCAGTGTGGTGTTAAAGATGATGGTAGATATAGGATGGATGATGATGAAGGTCTACTAATGATGATGGTAGGAGACATGGAAGGAGACATAACATGAATTTAGTAGTTGTGGGTACACTTGGATCGATGTCTCCTTGGATAATGTGTTGTTTTTAAATTTTGAACTTCCTTTGATTGCTTGAAATTTTTATCCCGCCTTTTCTATTTTGGTTACTTCTCACCCACAAAGTGTTTTATTTGAAAATTCTAAAAAAAGAGAATTTAGGAGTGGTATGAGTATTGGTCATAATGATAAGGATAAAGTGATTTTAAACTAATTTTAAATGGTATGTTATGTTCTTACCATATTATTTATATTAAACCTAATAATATTTAGGTTGAGAAACCTTAAGGCATGCTTCATATTTTAGGATAGACGAAGTTGATGGATCCTGAGTAATGGATTAAGAATAATGATAGATTATTGAGTGTATGTGTTTTGGATTTAAAATCTTTTGTTATATGAATCATGAAATATATAAGTGTTTTCATTAAATGTTTTTAATTAATGATTGAAATGGAAATGTTAAATAGTTATAAGGAGAAATAAATGTGATTTCCCAACGGGCCAAACCGTTGGGATACCCTGTTGCAGGGTTGTTTTTACCAATGGTTTGTAAACCGTTGGGAAAGAAAATTTTCTGTTGATTTCCCAACGGGCCAAACCGTTGGGATAGGTTGATTTTTTCTGACCTATCCCAACGGTTCTGTGTAAACCGTTGGGAAAATCCTTTCCCAATGGCTTACTTCCCCACGGTTTGCAGAACTGTTGGTATAACATATACCAACGGTTCTGCAGCCTTTCCCAACGGTTCTAAACCGTTGGGAAATGCCGGATTTCCAGTAGTGTTAATAATATGTTTAATCCCACTATACAGGAGTTTTGAACACATATGGAAGAAATCAATCCTAGAGTAAGGGATAATTTTTCAATCTCATTATTATTCTAGATTTTTTATTCGTAAGTATTTAGTGGGATATATTTATCATTCACATCTAGGTTTCCTAAATATAAAACATTATTTATTTTATTATATTATTTTTTAAAGTCAATTTTACACATTGGTTAAATTTTTTTTTAAATGGTATGGACGGAATCATTCTTTTATTTCCCATGTGAGGTACTTTTTACTTTTCTCGGCTAGGGTATTAGAAGAATGTTTTTATAACATATATGGCATGAACGGATTTTTTAATATTCATAAAGAATTATTTCCATGAATATTAATTTATGTAATTTCATTTTTATTTTCAACTAAATTATTTACTTTTAAAATTGAATGGTACTTTCAGAAAAGATAATGTTTTTGAAGAAAAAAGGATACCTTCTTCAAGAATTATTTTTAAGTGTTTTATCAGAAAAAAATTTCATCTTAGATGACATAGGGTTATTTTTCTATCCCTATTATTAAGTTGATTAGATTTTTTTGATGGAATTTTTTTTATGAAATCTATTTATTTTATATGGACTGCGATTGAATTTTTTTTAAGAAATCCATTTTCTTTCTTGGGTTATGCTAGGATGAATGATTTATGTTTTTGTGGAACATGTAATAATGATTTCACTATGAGATGGGTGGGAAATATATATCCATCCAATGAATTGTCTAAAGATTTATATATCATGAGAGAGATTGAATGGAACAAAAATTACATCTTTTTTAGTAATAAAATGCTAGAAGGCCGATTAAATTTTGATCAGTAATACATGGATGGAACGACATGTAAACCCGGTTCAGTAATGGACTTTTTCCATTATGATGGTTTTATAAGAAATTCCTTTGATACTATATAAATAATATCATTTTATTATTTTCATCACAGAATTACATGTTTTATGTCAATGTTATTTTATCATGGTTCGTCTTCATTTAGGATTCATACATTCTGAACTGCCATGATTTATTTTATGACTCAATATTTTTATATTTAAACTTAATGTAACTGTTTTTTAATTACTATGTTTATAGTTTGTTTTATATTCTTAATGTTTACCCTTACTAAGCATTTAAGCTTACCCTTTTCATATATTTTCTTTTCCGAAAGGTATAATGAATCGTTTTAGCTAGGAAAACAAAAAGCGGAAGATCATTATGGGAGATATTGAAGATCTTCCAACAATTTAGGAGATTATGTTCCATGTTTCCAAAACAATAATCTAATACGGTATTTGGGAATATATGTGTGCAATGTATTATGTATTCTGAAAAAGAAATGTAGTGTCCAGGTACATCAAGCATATTCCATTAGAGGAATCTTTCCTGAAAGAGTTTGACGATTATTCACAAAAATATGTTGATAAATTAAAGGAGGAGGATAAAATTGAAGCACTTATAGAGATTCCCTATAATGATCAATTTTAAGAATATAAATAGGAAAAATTGGATTAATGAAATTAATAACCATAGGATATCCCATTCACTATTCCACTGTTTCTAATAAGCAATCTAAACCAAATTGATAAAGGTATGTATAACACCATGATATTTTACGATATATTTGTTTTCAAATAAATTTAATCTCTTCAATAGCTTATAATTCATGCACGCCTATGTCTAAATGAACCACAATATAGTATAACATTACAAATTATCCATTGAATTATAGGGTATAAATAGAAATAACTAAATTATGAAAAGTATATTTTTTTCACTTGAATAAATAAATTCATTGGTGGTCAATTGATTATAAATAAAAACTAAATTCATATGAAAGTAAAAGAAATGGTTTTTCTGGAAAACTATTTTCATACATGCAATATGGTTCTATATTAATTAATTAAATTAATTTATATTGGGGACTTATTTTAATGGATTTTTGGAAGTATATATTCAAAAAAAAAATATTTTCATTTATCTAATATTTTTTCAAAGTATAGGATGAGAATAAATCTTGTTCAAAGATTTAAAACTATATTTTTTCTAAAAATCATATTCATTATGTATTTTGTATTAATTTGGAATTTTTTTCCAATTTATTGATAATTTACATGAAAATTTTGACATCATTTTTTAAATTAAAATATAAATATTATCATATAATTTTTGATAAATTTATGAAAAGATACATTTTTTGTATAATAGTGAAAAGTAAGGATTTTTATTAAATTTATATTTTTGTTAAATGAATTTATAATAAATAATTTTGTTTTAAAGTTTTATTAAAATTAAAATTAGATAAAATATATTAGTATTAATCCAACTTATTTCATTTTTATTAAAATTGTTTTTATTTTTTATATAAAATATTTTTATAGATTTTCATTGAATTTTTTTATATAAATAGTAGGTTTATTTTAATATTAAATTATTCCAATTTTCTGAATTGATAGTGAAAATGGATTCAATATTAATAAACATAATTATATATATTATTTTAAAAATTTCATCTTATTCTTTGGTAATATTGAAATGTGAAAATAGAATAAAAAAATTTGTCATGGTTAATGTTAAAATGGGCTTATGAATGGTTTAACTTAAAATGATAAGGGTTAAAATGATATATAAAATTTATAAAACCCCACTGGTTGGATGTATTTTGACCCTAAAATTTTCAAATGATAATATGATCCGCTTTGGTTCCATTTTAACTAGAATTTTATTTTCATTATCTTAAATGTTTGAATAATTATAGGTTTTCCACTCACCTCAATTTTTAAAGGTCACATCTTCCCCTCTCTCCTTCATAACTATCGAGCCATTTAGCTTGGATAGCACCTTCCAACATCCTTATACATGTTATAGATCAATTTTAATTCCCAAAATACCATAACTAGGGTACTTAGTAATATTTACATAAAATTATTTTATAAGTTAAAGTAATCATCTTCACTCAGATATTTCTTTTTTAATATTTAGTTTACCACCATAAATTTTTTATAAAAACACCAATATAAAAAATAGTATCTACCATATAATGTGATAATATTTTTTATAGAATAAAATTTATCAATATCTTCTTCTATCAAATTATGAATAAAACCAACAGTTGTGTGTGTGGCAGAATACCACCTTGAAAATCGATGTAATTCGTTTCCCATAACTGTATCTCATTATTACATATTCTATTGTATTCAATGAATATATTTTATATTCAGGAAATAATTATACTTATGGAATTATAATATAAAATCTACCTTGTTACCTTGCAATATTTTGTAAAATAATAACGTCTATCGTGTGTACATGTGGACTACCTACTCCACGAAGAGATGTGATTCATTTTTCAATTGATTTTCCTTATATGGAAATAAAAAGATATTTAATGATAATATATGATATATTTCATAAATTATTTAATATATTAAATTGAATTACTATTTATCTTTCGTTTTCTCAATCCACTAAAAAATGAAAACATCTTTCATGCATACGTAAAACCTATCATCTCCAAGAATGGTGTAATTTATTTTTTTTATCTCAATATTTTATGGATTAAGAAGAAAAAATAAAATTAATATATATTATATTTATAAAATTATTATAGATCTAGGTATTAAGTATCAATGATAATATTAGATGGACTTAGACTACTGAACTAAAACATTCAAGAAAAATGATGCAATTATTACCCAGAATAGTTAGTCTAATAAATAATCATTAATAAACAGGTAAAAAAATACTATAATTAAATCATAAATGGAATTATATAAATGATTATGGTTCTTAAATAAATATATAATAAATCAATATTTATTTAATGGGTGGTTTAGAAACATAAAAATGATGTAAACCTGAGGTGATGGTTTATTTCACAATCTCACAATTATTCTTGATTGTTTTTATAAAAGTCTCCAGTGTGGAAATTATTTTTTTATTTATATGTTAAACATAGTATATTTTCATTTACTCTAGATATTCCTAGAAATTACATGTTTTCATTTCATTTTCCGCTCTTTGATCACTAAATATAATGAATCAATATTTTTAGGGAAACCAGCCTTTTTTGCTATTAATTCAAGAATAATTTTAATATATATCCATAATTTACTTAATCATCTCAATGAGTATTTTTATTATTGTATAATGATTTATTACAATCATTTTAAAAATGATTTAATTTTACATAATGGATTAAAATTAATGTTCCTTTCATTTCAAAAATGAGGTTCTTTTTGTCTTTTTGGAAAAACTGTTAAAGAAATATTGTTCTACTTACATTAAATGAATAAGATTTACTACTATCATGATTTACAAATAAAATTAAGATTAATTTACAAGTTTCAAGAGTTACTTTCAAAGATGTTTTTTCCTTGATATTTGGGAAATTTTTACATAAAAATGAAAATTGAATTTTCCTCAAGAAAATTTTCCATCATATTTTTAATGTGTATTCATCCATGACTATATTATTTGGTGAATATTATGATTTACTAGGGATATATTATTTTTTTACCATTCACCATATTAATTTGGATGATTTATGATTTTGTTTATTAATTTAAAAAATTATTAACAATTTGTGTGCTAATTTTTATATATGAATGTTTACATAGATTATGACTCGTCGCATTCATATGATAATTGAATTGAAGTTAATAAGTTTTTTGTGGGGCCCAATTTATCCCTTTTATGTATTGGTATTTCTCATGAGAAAAACTAAACTGGGTATTTTTTCCACGTACTTACCCATTTTTATATGATTTCATGGCATGCATCCTTTAAAAAAAGTTTTAGATGTCAAGAACTATATCTTCCATTATTATAAAATTAGTTATTGATATCTATATGATTATTTTATTAGTTATGATTTTATAGGATAATTTTTAATCTCATATGGTTATTTATATAGAATTATTTGATTATAAATTATTGCATCCATTTTATCATTCCTTATGAGCTTTTTTATGTATGAATACCCAGACTGAGCATCTCAGATCACTCTGTTCTTATTTTTCATTCCCCCAAGATGATAGGAATTGTATTATGATTGATATAAAGGGTGTTATAAAATACATAATGGTGTTTCCATGAAAATATTATGTTTTCTATTAATTTTCTAACATAATGTGAGATTTATGTATGTATATTAATTTCTAAACAATTAAACTATTTTATCCTTGGGTATGTGTTCAATTATATCTAGTAACAATTTAATAAAATACCAAAGGCTCTAGGATATTAAGTTTGGGGTCTATATAGTTGGTATTGGAGAAGTTTTAATAGAGTACATGTGAATTTTATTTATGCAATTATATATTAGGGAATATAACTCTATTACCGAACATGAGGATTTGTCTACATATAAGATAACATCCTAATTTTTTTGTATGGTATATATTAGATGATTTATAAGAAATAAATCCCCATATAGATAATACAAGTGGATGTGGTTTTGGAACAACTGCATCTAGGTGTAATAACCTCGAATAAAGTTAGTTTGAGTATATCTTGACCATCATTTTGGTGCATAGTGACTGTTCCCATACTACGTAGCAGGTTTGACACTCTCGTGGTATATTCTTAGGTTAATTAACATTTTCTTACAAACCACTATGAATTATTTGAAAATATTATTTTTTATTTGATAATATTCCCCAAGAACCGATGATTATTATTCTTACATTAGCTATAAAGTAATTTTTCAATTTGTGATAAGTGTTTCACTAGTTTTGAAATTAAAAATTATGTTTTAAAATTTTATAATATAATATAGTATATTGCATTGTTTATAAATTGAGTGTTGTGGAAGGAATGGAAGAAATATCAATGCCCATAACACACGCAATAACTACCCTCTTTGGAAATAAAACAATGTATGAGTTGGGGCTGTAGTGGGAGTTGAAAAACATGTAACTATACTGGGGAATATAACATTGGTTTTGAACAATAAACTTTCCCAAATAGAGTATCATAATGATCCCCAACATGGTGTAGCAATGTTAGGACACTTCATGAGTTAGGAAGCTACGTTATTTAGTGGGACTATAAATCCATTTATTCCTGAGAAATTTATATGTTCCATATAGAATACAATTATTTGTTTAAGTAATGAAATAGAAAAATATTTTTGGGATGTTTATTATCTCTGACAGGATGTATAACAATAATAATAATTGATTTAAAAGACTATGGTTGAGGAGAAACTAGATACCAAGGAATGGAAGGATATTAATGGAATTTTCATGGACAAATATATTCCTCTAGAATAATGAGTCTATATGCGGATGAAGTGATTGAGTCTATGAAAAAAGTAAGGGGAAATTGTTTCTAATTATGAAGTCATGATTACAAGGTTAATAAGACATGTTGTGAAGTATGTATATATTCCAAAAAATAATATATACCATTTCATTGTTGGATTATCTTAAATGATCACATTAGTTGATACACCTACATTGTTTTCTCTTATGTGAATCTCCTATATTAATACCCCTAAATTTATAATAATATATGAATTGATAACATCAATTCTTCTACATGGAAAAAACCCATACGATAAAATGGATATGTAGTACAGTGAAATCCCATATAAAATTGTATTTTCTTTTAAATTATGTTATATATATACTATATGTTTATTTAAAATATTTATATTTCTATATTGAATTTACAAATTGTAATTAATTATATAAATCATATATAATTCTATGTTCATTTATTAACTTTTTTTCATGATGATTAATGTTTTCTGTAGTATCACATTTGAAACATGAAGTATGAAATTTTAGTATTTTTGATAATTTTATATTTTTTTCTTCACTTTTGTTATTTATATATTAATATTAGTTGATATTAAACTCATTCAAAAAAATATAAACTATTATTTAGTATTATTATTATTTTAATCTCAATATATTTCTTTCTTGTTTAAAATAGAACATTTTTAATTTCCTATTTCAAATTCAATTTTTTTATTTTCATGGGTTCTTATATTGATGAATTATTATAGAGAATGTCTTGTTTATTTAATAGATTATTTCAAATTTATTTAAAATTATATTCATTGTTTTAAATTTCATTCATGATTTGATAGATCAATATGAAATGATAATATCCTTTTCTCACTTACTCTTTGATAAGAAAATATTATTCTGGTTGAGTTATAAACTGTATGATGACATCTCAATTGTGTTAATTTTTTTTAAAAAAAGGGAATCGGGGTTTCCTGATGTATAGGAATGAAAATGTGAAATAATTATGAAATGATACGTCATTGATGAGAACATTCATATTTTTAATTGATAAAGTGAAGAGAGTAATGATGTTTTACACTTTTCCTTTGATTAATTCTTCTCACTACCACTAAATGATCTCTTAAGGGATAAACAAAAACATCTTAAACGTCTATACAATTGATGACCCAATCACATCCTATATTCAAGAAATAGTTCATGTGTTTTATTCTCCTATTATCTATTTATTTTTGTTTTCTTGAGTATGTAACACTTCTTCTCATTTCTAACATGATTTTATATATTCTTTGAGAAATTATATAAAAAATAATTTTCTATCTTCATGTTTTAACTCCCATATTATAATGTCGGGACTATTTGGGTTATAAATCCCAGTATCTAAAGTCAGAAATGTTTTTGGGTTATGTCTATTCATACAAATTCCATATTTATGGTTATTCTTTTTTTTAAAAAAGGTAGATTGTAATAGGGTTATTATTACCTTTAAAAAATTAGTTAGTTAACAATTTATCACTCGGTGAGTGGATATTTATTAGACTATATTAGATCCCCTTTGGACCAAACCAATCTAAAAATTCATGTTTTCATTATTTTATTATGCTGATAATTAACTCTATTAATTATCTTTTATAATTAATTTAAATAGTTAATAGATTAATTTAAGTAATTTTAATTTTTTATATTCACCCCATTCTATTCCTTTCATCTTTTCATGCAAACTAAAAATTGGTTTCATCAAAAATTTATTTTAGAATTTATAAAATCCATCTATAGAGTGTGTTGTTTATATTTTATTATTATAAAATTTTCTAAGAACTCACAATCTATGTAAATTATCTATAAGATAGTATAAATGAATGAATATGATGGCTGGATTTCATGTAGACCTTATCACATTTAAATTAATGATTACAGTTACTGGAAATCCTGAATTGAGGCATGTCAAAAATAGATAATAATAGAGTAATTTTTGATCATGGAAAACCCTTATATGCTACTAGAAGCTGACCTATATACTCTTAGAGTAAATGATTCTAGTAAATATCTCTTAAATTAAAAATTTGTAAAAATGTTATATTGTATTATTAAAATAATTATGATTACTCGAGTTTCAGTATGTAATATAAGCCATGATATCTGGAATATTTTACATGTTACTCAACATAGATTAGAAAAGATTATTAGAATAATACTCGGAATGATTCAGGAAGAGTACCAATATTTCAGGATGGAGGAAGAAGAATATATAATAAAAATGTTTTAATAATTCACAAGCATTGCTAATGGAGTTAATTCTCTTACTGAAGCATTGGATACCCCATTCTTGTTTAAGGAGTTCTATGATCTCTCCATGTGAAGAGGAATGAAATGAAGTTTCAGTCAAATAATTAAATAATTTCAAAGAATATACACTAGATAAACTCATCAGATAACTTAATCTATATAAAGATGATTTGAAAAATTTTGTGTATTAATATTCATTAAATATTAAATGCATTTTTTACAAATATTATATACAATTTATTATTAACACTTCTAAATATAAGTAAAATTAAATTGAAAAAGTATAAATCAAAAATATGTGAAAAGGTATTTATAATTTTATAAAGAGATAAATAAATATCAAGAAGAAACCATAAGAAAATCATAATAATTATTAAAGAGAAGATAATATCACAATAAATAGAAAATATGTAATGTGTTATTAATGTAAAAATTAGTGACACATTAAAACAGACTATCTAAATTTGAAGCAATAAGTAACGGATATAAAATAAAAAACTAGATTGAAACCTATTTATCATATTATATGGAGTTTTACTAAATAATGTTATTAAAGTGATGAATCTTGAAAAAAAAATGAATTCTAAATAATATTTTTAATTGTTATAAATAAAAAAGAGGTTAGTACTAATTCTGACTCTAGTGATTATCCTGATAGTGATGGCTATAGAATTTATGAGATATATGATAAAAATTAAAAACTTAAAAAACATGTTTTAAGAGTTTCTGAATTTTATAATTGATAAAAAGAAGAAAATAAAAGGCTTATCATGTGTGTTAAGAAATTCAATAAGGTGAATGACTCACATATGGAAAAATATGAAATTCTATATCTTGTTATAAATGTAAGATCTATGAGGAATTTGAGTCTAACTAAAAAGGAAATGTTAATATTTGAAAGGTAGTTATATGCTTAAAATAATTTTTTTTATGTAATGGGAAATATGAAAACAAATTATATCTATGATGAAACTAAATAATGATAAAACTGGTTTTCATTACTATCCATTGATTCCTATTTTATAATACCATTTATTAAAATTTTGGAAAACAATTTTCTTCTATTTCATGATTAAAATGTTCTTTACCAGGGAATAAACTAATGAATGTTCTATTAGATATACTCATTCTATGGGTTATACCTAGAATTTTATTTCAAGTAATTTATATACTAATTTACCTTACAATAAGTTTTTGAAATCTATTTGGGTAGATAATAATGTTATTGATTAGCCTTTTGGACCTAAAATATCATGGGTAAAAAAAATATGAAGTAATTTATTTATTTATGAAAAGTGTATTCGATGTATGACGAATAACACATGTTACAAGGAAATTCACATTTCTCATTATATTACTGGTGACCAATCAAACATGCACTCTTATACCAAATGTGTTGGAATCTCTATCACTTTTAGAGATAACTGTAATGGAAATATAGAAGGAATTTGGGAAGTAGTTAATTCTAAAGATGTTTTAATTTATAATGAATTATACATTGAAGTTATGAATCATAATTTGATGAGTATTTTAATATTATTTGATTATCGTATGTATATATAATTTTAAGATAGTAGATGTTAATTTTTTAAAAATGATAGTGAATTATTTTATAGAAATAGAACGATATTATTTATTATATTAATTACATCAATCTCCCTATTAAAAATTTTAACTTTATTAATGATATATATATGATGTTTTCTTGAATAAATTTCCCTTACATTAGTATTTTTTAATGATACACAATTTATCCATGCATGGAAATGTACTAGGTTTACCCATGTTAATGGTACAAAAATATTTTATTTTTGATTCATTCTTAAAAGGTAAGTAGCACAAAGAATTTTTCAAATATATCAATTGTGTTTCTAATACTATACCTCTTTTATTATTGAATATTTATTCACTTAGTCTTATTAAAACTACTATTTTAAGTAGAAAAAATATATTTTTTAATATTTTCAATGATTTTAGTATATTTAAATGGGTTTATTTTATATCTCTTAATTATAAATACTTATCTTGATTTATTGTTTATTGTCAACATTTTAAAAATTTAATGGTTGATCAAGGTATTCTATTAGTATTTTCTAATGGAAATAAATTTTCGAATTTTAATTTTAATTTTTTAAAAATATATTTTTTCTCACAAATTGTTTTTCCTAAAAGGCCACAAAAATTGGTATTTTAGAGTGTAAAATAGACATATTCAAGACATTGATTTAACCATTATTTACTAATATAATTTCCCAAAGTTCTTTTTGGATAAATCTATAACTACTGAAATATATGTTTTGAATATATTTTATGTCATACCATTGGTGAAGAGAACCCCTCATGTGTTTTTTAAATGTATATTACCAAGGGTCAATTATTTTATGTTTCCTAGTTGTAATGTTTTTATCACGAATATGGAATTTAATTTAGTCATGTTTGAGGATAAATGGGTAGAAAGATTTTTTATTGGGAATTATTATATTTTTAATGTTTATATATTTTATAACAAATATACTATGATTGATGATGAATCTGTATATATAATGTTTACTGAATCCTGTAATATTTTT
Source organism: Viscum album (assembly GCA_963277665.1). Classification (NCBI taxonomy): domain Eukaryota; kingdom Viridiplantae; phylum Streptophyta; class Magnoliopsida; order Santalales; family Viscaceae; genus Viscum; species Viscum album. Next base: position 1,184,313,268 of record OY728164.1, read on the forward strand.
AAACCTTCTTTGAAAAATATTTAGGTAGATTTAAGGATTTAAATTTTGGTGAAGAAATACTTCTAGATTTTGCATCTATTGTGGGTTAAAAATGATTTCTAATTAGATTATATATCATAGATAATTCATATATATCATCCAATTGATAATTTTATTAGTGGTGTTAGTTTTATTATGAAAACTAAAGGCTCTAAATTTTATTTCACTGATAACTCTGTTTTGATTCTTATTATGTTTCTACTATTGTGGATGATGTTTTATAAGATCCAAATTATAATTTTTCTAAACATAATGAGGTTAATCAATTCATTAGAAATATTTTTGGTCTATAGTTTAATTTTCTGAGAAAAATATTCTATTATAAAATAAATAAAACATTAGAAACAAGTTGGATGAATATAGATAGAATGTTAAAAATAAAGTAAGAATTGTTGCCCAATGTTACTCTAAAGAATAATGTATAAACATTGAAGAATTATTTATAGAATTTCAAGGTTATAGTCTATTATAATATTGTAATATTATTCTTTTTTCAATGTTTTAAGTTATATTAATTGTAGTTTAGTGTAATTTATAAACTGTTTTTTGTACCTAAACAAGTTTATGTCAATCAACCCCCTAGTTTTGAAAATATAAAAATTAAAAATAATTTATTTATATTATCAAAATATTTTTATGGTCTCAAACAAAAGCTTCATTCTTAATATGAGGGGGTTTATTTAATTCTATTGAATAATTACTTCATTAAATGTAATGTTGATATAAATCATTTTATTAAAATAATTTCTACTAATATTTTAATTATACATATTTATTTTGATGATATATTTTTTGGTTCCTTTAATAAATTTTTATTTAATGATTATTCTATATTAATACCATCTAATTTTGACATGAGCTTAATGAAAGAATTAATGTTATTTCATGGACTTAAATTTTCTCAAAGGAATAATGGGATCCTTCTTAATCAACTAATGTTTTCTAAATAATGGGTTAAAATGTTTGGTTTTATATTATTTAGAATCTATGAAGACTCATATGATAATAAATTTTAAATTAGATATTGCTAAATCCAGTAAGTATATCAATATTAAAGTATATATAATAATTATAGGTATCTTGCTTTAGTTAACTACTTCTAGAAACGATATCATGTTTAATGATTGTTTACTTGAAATATTTCTATATGATCTTAAAGATATTTGTATTAATATTGTTAGTAGAATAAGTAGATATTTTATGTGAAATGTTCACTCTGGTTTGTTGTATTCATTGTATAATTATTTTGATTTAATTTTATATTCTGAATCTGATTTTTGAGGATTTAAAATTGATAGGTAAAACACATTAGATATGGGTCACCTTCTTGGAAAATGTTTGGTTTTTATTCTTTTTAGAATTATTTATTTTTTCTTTATCTACTATTGAAGATGAGTATATATCCCTACTTCTAGCTCTGCTGAATGATTATAGATTAAGTAAAATTTATGTGATTTGTTATTTCTCTTGATAAATCTCTTATTTAATTTGATAATACATCATCAATTTCTTTATATTAATACTTTATAGTATTCTTGAACAAATCATATCAATGTAATATTTCTTTTTTTCTAGAGATCATGTGAATAATGGGGATATTTTTCAGATTTTAACCCTATTCAAAAAATAATTGAAGTTATATTTACTAAGACATTGAATATTTCTCTATTTTAAAAACATAAATTCTAACATGTAATATAGTAATATTGATATTATTTTACTTTATATTCGATTTATGGGTACTTTGAATGTATTTACATGCAATTTATAAAATATAAAATATTTTTCAGATTCCCTGCATTTAATTTATGTACAAACTTTCATATTATATATCTAATTTAAATCCTCTTATACATCATATATGATGTTAAATTCATGTTTAAACCTCAAATTTTTATAAATCCTTATTTTTTTTATAAAATATTCATTAGTTTTTCTCAAACAAACTTGATAAATTCTATTAATGAAATTTAATTATATGTTTTAATAGTAGATGAATTTTTAATGGATCTTTGAAACATCATTATAAAAACTTTTTTCATTGAGTTTTCATAAAAAGGGGGATAATTATTTTTGTTATTAATGTTTTATTTTTTATCAATCAAAAAGTGGAAAGATCTTAGTACATGTCCTTGTATGTATTTTTGTTTTGTTTGAATGGAACTCATCTCATTATTTATTAATTTTATGAATCATTTAAATGTGTTATTACAATAAATTATATTTTTAAATATTTTTATATATCTTGTATCTTTAGATTGTTTCTTATTTTTAGTATATTTAATATTGATCATATCATTTTTTTAAAATTTATTAAAATATCTTTGTATTTCATGTTTTGATTTTTCATAAAATGTTCTACTTATTTTAGTTTTAGTTCCTAAGATAAATAATTCATTTGAGACTTTAAATATCATTTCTATTTGTTTTACTAATATTATAATATTGAATATTTGTGGTACACCATGTTGACAAATAATAAAACAAATATCCATTTTAAAATTTATGTATCTATTTTTTGAACCACATAGTCGTTTCTCTACAACATCTTTCTATCTTTATTTCAATAACATATTTTTCTATAGAACTCTAGATTCATTGAATATTTTTTTTGAAAGTATTTGAAAATTTTATACATTTAATTATAATACATAAAATTCATAATAGATCCATATCATATTTGAGATTATGTTTTAATTCACTTTATATTAGTTGTCTAATTATTTCCACATTTCTGAACTGTTTTCAACTATTTAATAATCATAATATGATTTTTATAAATCTGGTTAAGGTGATTCATAATTATATGGAATGTAAATGAATTTTTTAATTATATGTAAAAGGTCCCAAATCTGATTATTCCCTTGAAATGGTTTGTTTTAGGTCTAATAATTGATGATCTATTTTTAGTTTGTTTAGTAATTTGCATACGTGAATCACTGATGTAATGAATTCACTTACGTGAATACCTTTAATGTTATACTTATGTAGATTTATCATAAAAATAATTGAAAATCATTCCCCTATATATATTTTCCTATATCAATCGACTTCATCGATTTTCCAATGCGAAAAAGACATACTCGAAAATTTCATTTATGTTTAATGAATTCCTATAGAAAATTATTCCTTTTTTAACATTATGTTTCATACATCTATTCACTTAATTTTAATTTCATATATTTAAAATATTAATATGAATTTATAAATTCTTATTAATTATGTAGTTCAAATGAGAAATTTTTTCAATATTTTAAACATCCTTTCAGGATAATCAAAGTGTGGTTTGGAATCATTAATGAAAGTTACGTCTTGAAAATAAAAAATTTATTTATGTTATTTCATGATTTTTCCATAATTATTTATTTCTAAATTAATAATAGTTTAAATTTGACTCAATGAAACATTTTTTAATTTCTTAACTGATTTTTTTTTGCAGTTTTGAATATCAGCATATATTTACATATTTTTTAAACAGAATGTTCTTGAATTTCAAATTTAAAATTTAAAAATAATATTTTCATAGGAAATTTTATTTAATGATTACTATGAAAAAATTCAATTATATAAAATATTATTTATAATTGGGTTGAATTATTATGTGTTTTATAAATTTTATTCATAATTTGAGTGATATTAATGAAATGATAATATCCTTCAGGCTCTCAGATAATCATGTCATATTTTGTTTGAATTTTAAATTAATGGAATCATTATTTTCTTCTGTGTATTAGTTTTCACGTTAGATAATTCTAGTATGATACATCTTTAATGTGATCTTTACATTTTAATGTTATATAGTGTACAGAGTAATGTGGTTTGTACATTTTTTCCATTGTTGAATGTTTCCAACTACTATTTGATGATCTATCAATGGTTAAAGAAAAATGTTTTCAACATCCACCAACATTATGGAATGAGTTGATCCTACACATAAGAACCAGTACATATATTTTAATCTTCTTCCATCTATTTTTTTATGGTTTTTTGATTCTGTAACACTTCATCCCATCTATCCCGCGATTTCTATTTCTTTATTTAATTTTATATACCAAACTATTTTCTATCTCCAGGTTGTGACTCTGGGATTATAGAGTCAATGTTTAAATTTTTGAATACCTGTATCAAAATTTATCATTTCTTGTTACTCCCTATACACAATTCTCGGGTCTAGTTAATCCCCCACTAGATAAATTAGTTTTTAATCAGGTTATGATTCCCGTTTAAAAATAAGACAATGACCAATGTATCTCTCACCAAGAAGAGAGTTATAAGACTATAATAGGTAAAAATTGGTCTAAACCAATATAATAATATCTATTTTCTTTTTTATTGTACTTCTAATTAACTCTATTAATATTTTTTTAATTAATTTAAATCATTAATGAATTCATTGAAAAAAAATTAGTTTGGGGTATTCAACCCCCCCCCCCCCCTCAAGACCTTTTTTATATTATTTTTTGAAATAACATATATATCATATATGTGATATTATAATGATCTTGTAAAGATAAATTACTATTTAAAATTCTTTTTTTACATCCTCCAAAAAAACGAAGATAGCGTTAATGCGTATGAACAACATACCATCTTTATAAACAGTGTAAATAATTTTTCTATCTATAATGTATATGGAGTACTATAAATACATATATATTTAATATATTTGATTTTTTAATCATTATTATGATTTAATAGATTTTGTAACCATGATCAAAGTACAATTATTGGAACTACAGAACTAAGCCATACTTGAAAATGAAGTAGTTATTACCTAAAAAAATGACTTGAATAATGAATTGTTAATAAATGGATGATAAAAGACTATAAGTAAATAATATATTGTATGATATATGTGATTAATGTTTCAAAATACATGTATTAGAAATAATTAATTATTTTATAATCGTTTAATACACATATAAAAGAACTAAAACTATGTGTATGGGTATATTTTGCAATCTCATCATTATTGAAGATTATTTATGTCAAAGACTCAACATGAGGAATTACTTGTTATTTAAATATTAAAACTAATATATTTTCCTTGAATCTGAATATTGATTGAAATTATGATTATACCTTTCATTTTACACTCTATAAGATCTCAAGATACTGAAACCATGATTTAAATGAAAACTGAATTTATTTTTGTACATGGTCGGAAATCTTTTTCATCCATATCCATATTTTAATTAAAATTTCATAACTATTTTTTAAATATCATACAATGATTTATTGAATATTTTTTTTTTCCAATTTTTATGTTTTTAAGATGGGTTTAAATTATTATTCCTATCATTTCCAAAAGAGGTATTTTTTATCTTTATTTTCTAAAGTCTGGAAGTAATGATTTTTACTAATTCATAATGAATATAATTTCCTACTATAATTACCACAAAATTATTTTAATATTAATTTAATATTTTAAAAATTTCTCTTTGAATAATATGTTTTCCTTAATATTTTTTAATTTTTTATATCAAAATGATAAAGGGTACTTTCTTCGATAACTCATTCAGAGATGTTTTTTAAGTAAATTCATTTGTCTCAACATGATTTGGTGAGTACTATGATTTAATAGGTATGTATTATATTTTCAAAATTAGCTACATTAGTTTGGATTATTTATGATTATGTTTATTTATTGGGGAAATTATTAACTTTATATAATATATTTTTTCAGTATGAATGTTTACATTTATTGTATTTCCTCTATTTTATATGGGAATTAATTAGACTTATTATGTGATGAATGATACCCAGTATATCCCCTTGGTGCCACATTAGGTCTGAAGTGCCCAGATCAGTGTGAATCACTGAGAGGGGGAGGGGGTGAATCAGTGATCCCTTTAAACTTTTTACTAATTGATTCTTTATCAATTAAACCTCTATGGCTGGTTAAATCCTCGATCCACTCTTCTTGTATATCTCAGCCTTTCCTCGAATGATGCAGTAAATATAAAGGCACTGGACACAAGGATTTACAAGGTTCGGTACCAAAGGCCTACGTCCTTTCCATGTTGGTTATACGCCCCAACATGGTTTCTCCCATAATAAATTGTTAGAATTACAATGGTCGATACAGAGTCCCACTGTATCTCTCCTGAGTCCCACAGGAGGGTCTTTATACTGCGTCCCACAGTGTTACCAGAGTCCCACTGGCCTGCTCCAGAATCCCACTGAAGAATTCTTCCACCCTGAGTCCCACAGGGTCTTCTCCTGGCTCCTCGAGTCACACGAGTAGCTCTTCTTCTCTTTAAGCTTCTTTCAAGTATCTTTAGCAGTCTGGGATAAAGACTGCTGGCCTTGCTCTGTACCTCTGATCACTTGTGATGATCAGGTCTTCTCGTCTTGCTCAGGATTTATCTCCTTCTTCTAAGGATGACATGGCTTCTCTCTTCAACTACTGAATACTCAGACAACTGATATCTTTAACTTCAGTCTGGTCCAGTCTCAGTTCAAAACAACTTCATGCACTGAATGCATGGCAACTCTGAATCCTCATGCACTGACTGCATGGCCTTCTCAATTTCTTCAAGATCCTCTGGTCTTGGTCAACTCAAATGCACACAACCAGATTTGGATTTGTTCACGTGTGCACGTGCATGCACGCATGCATGCACTCTCCTCTTTCTCCTCTTGGTGCAATAAACCCTCAATGGGTGTAAATACTTTTAGCACACACACCTTCTTCCTGCTTCACACTTTGTTCTTTTTGTTTACACACTCATAAGTGTGTTGTACTTTAGTGTGAGGGTCTCCTCTTTCTTCCTTCTTCTAAGTGTGTTCACTTCACTTAGTGCACACACACTAGGTTCGGCCTTTTAGTTCTTTTGCACACACAAATGCCTATGGCCTTCTTCCCTTCTTGTACTCTTCCACTTTGCACACACACTTTGTTTTTCTATTTTAATCTTCAAGTGTGCACAACCACAAGGCTACGGGCTTCATTTGTTCAATTTGCACACAAAGGCACTAAGCCTTGGGTTCTCCCTCTTTGCACAAGCTACTGCCCGTAGGGCCTTCTCCTCACATGGCACACAAGCACAAAGGCTCGGCCTTCTCAATGTTCACACACGAGGCACTGCCTCGTTCTTCACTTCCTCTTCAAGGCGCGCAGGTGCTTGGTTCGGCCTCTCCTCTACTCCATTGTCGCGCAGGTGCACAAGGCACAAGAACCATGCAAGGCCTCGGGTGCAAGGCAGTCGTGGGCGCGCAAGTGCTACCGCGCAGGGGGGACGGTGCATAGAGGGGGTGCGCAAGGTTCTACCGCACATCCCAACCTCTTCTTCTTGTCATGCAAAGGAGTTGCGCGCAAGGGACTCCTTTGGGCCAAGGATGGCACCGGGACTTCAGCCGCGCAAGAGTGCGTGGGGCTTTGTCTTCGCGAGGCAGAGGGCTCTCACGGGACACAAATCTTCAACAAGAACTTCAGCAAACTACACCGAGAGCATAGGATCTCTTTTTATAGGCAGAGAATCCTCAAAACATCTGCGTGGGATAAATCTCAAATCCCCGAAATATTCGGATCTTCAAGATTTTTTCAAATCTTGAATTTTCTCCTCGGTTCACCGCGGGTTCTTCTCTTTTTATTTTCCTTCACATTTATGCGTTTTTGAACGCGTGCATGCCTCTGTTAATACCTGTCCATGCAGATCAACAACAATGAATGGCCTCGCACCTTCAGTTGCTTCGGCCGATCATCGAATTCTCCTCTCATTGCATGCAAGCCAATTTTTAGGCATGGATCTGTTCAGTAGGTCCATACGAGCTCAATGGAGCCTTCGGCTTTGGAAATGGTAGCCGGGAACTCAAAAACCGTCGTCGGGAAGGCGCCTGGTTCAGCGGGGACGTCGCGGGTGCCTCAGTCGAGCTCGAGGTAGAAGATGCACCGGGAGCCGTTCGATCGGGCGAATGAAAGACATCGGACGGCCTGGATTTGAACCGGAGCGGCGCGATGCGATGAGCGGCGGAGATCGAGCGCGCGATGAGACGGACGGCTTAGATCTGATCCGCGGTGAAATTTTTCATCCCACATCGAATCGCCTCGCGGAATTTCCGCGGTTTATCAAACACCGTGTGCCAACCTCAGCTCAATTGAACTTCCTCCTCCACGGTGCCGCCCCGCACCATGTTCTCCTGCGGGTGCGCTCTGCGCCCACTCATGCCTCCTGCGGGCGCGCTCTAGCGCCCACCATGCACTGCCTGACACTCGCGGGTGCGCCCATGCACCCCTACCGCGCTCCTCCGGGCGTGCCCCAGATGCCCATGCGGTGTCTTGGGTGCGCCCTGCCGCCCTGGCTCGCCCCACGGGTTCCCCCATGGGTGTGGTGCCCTAGCGCCCATGCCTTGGGGTTGAACCCTCAAGGTGCCTTGGCTGGCCATATTTTTTGGCAAAGGATAGAGAGTACTTTGTATAAAAACAAAGTAACCACATACTTAATGTGAAATGCCAAATGCCACTTCAAGCCATCTTCCTCTTCATTTACTCTTCAATTATCTTCAACATTTATTCATCACTTAGGAATGGAATTCCCGAAGGTTCTTCTTCTTCAACCGAACTCCTGAATCACTTAAATTCTTCAATGTGCTTCATTGATCTAATCAGAGATCAATTGGATCTTCTTCTAATTCTCATGCACTAAGTGATAGTGCATGGACTCCTTCAGCTCACTTCATCCACTTAGGAGGTGTGGATGGATCATCTTCATCTCCTCATGCATTGTCTTAACAATGCATGGTCTTCTATCATTGTTGTGACTTTGTATCCAGTTGATACAAGTTCTTGGAACTTAATGAACAGCTCAACAATCGTCTGATTTAATGATGCTCCATCATCATTCATTCTTCAAGTGTTGTCACTTAGTATCATCTTGATACAAGTATTGAAACATTAAGATCAGTTCTACAATCGTCTGATATTATGGAGAATGTTTCAACCACATCTCCTATGTCACTTAGTGAATCTCCTAAGTGACATGCATCTTAGTACCATGGCCATTATCCTTCATCACCATCACCGTCACATTCTTTGTCATTCACATATTGAAACTCTCTGACATCCATCCATTCATTCCTTGACAACAACATACCTCATTGACAACAAATTCAACATAGTGCACTTCACTCTCCCCCTTTGTATTTGTTGGCAATACACTAGAGCACATATGAATGGGTCAATATGTGTGCCAATATTTCTCCCCCTTATTGGCAATCAAATTCAAAGGTGTGGTGTGGTTCTCTTTCAAAAATCTCTTCCTCCCTTATAAAAGCATTTTCTTGAAAAACACTGAGAGAGGGATGATGTCACATGTTCTCTTTAGCAAAGAACCTTTAGTAAATCAGCTCTAAGTCTACTTGGGCTAACCCGGTGTAGAAAACAAGAGTGATATGACCAAGGAATTCAATGTTGTCCATAATTCTCTACACATGTGAGATCATGCTTAGGGGTTTGAAATTTTTCAGATATAACAATGAATTTGCTAAATCATGCACATACTTCACAAGACATATTAGAAAGTTCAGGTTCAAAGATGAAGCTCCCCCTTTCAACCATTTGTCTTCAATCAATACTCCCCCTTAATTGTCATGATCAATACAATTAAGAAACAAGGGATGAAAGTATGATTGGAATACCTTCACTTTTCTCAAGATGGTATTAAATCTTAGAATCCCATCTTCTACAGATTGGCTCCCCCTCAAGGGGTGCACTCAATTCTTTCTAAACCATCCTCCAACTGAGAATGATCATCATCTTCAATTACCTGCAATGTTAGCACATGTAAATACAAGTGATTAGGGAATAAGATGGAACCTCCTTGGTTCATCAATGTGAACAACAAGGTTGAGAAGATTCTCTCAACCGAGATGTCCCATTTTCACCATTCTTCACACTTGCACGTTTGATCTTAATTGATGTTTCTGCTGGTGTGGATCTCAACACATCTTCTTGTGAAATCTTCTTCTTCCCTTTTGCCTTAGCAATTGCCAGAACTTCATATTCAGCTCTTTGCAGTTCTCTGGCAAGTTGCAACTGATTTGTCCATATGACTAACAAGTCATTTGGAAGTGTGGCCTCAGTTCTGGAAGTTTCACATGGTTCCTCTGATGCTGTCAAGCTACCTCTCTTAGGAAACTTGTTTTCAATCAATCCCTTCTGCTTCTTTTGGATTGATTGTCTGTTTGAGTCCAGTCTGCCTCTATTGAATTTCATGGCTTCTTTACAAAGATCCACGGTATGGCCTTTCTTTCCACAGTAGAAGCATGTTTTCTTGGTGGCTCTTCTTGATGCATCACCCTTCTTGGATTTGAATTCCAAGGACTTCTCTTCCTTTTTCATAATCTTCTTGAGAGCATCTTCCACATTCTTATGCTTGCTTCCCAAAGAATTCTTTCTGAGCCAGGTTCTGTGATCTTTTCTTCTTTTGAGCTTTGGATACAGTTGAAGATTGACATGTATCTATTTGACCACTTTTGCACACATCCCAGATGTTGTCAAGCAATCCAAATCTGTTAGTAGTAAACAGATGTCTCTGGACCTGTGGATGTTGCTTCTTTTCCTCTGGCTTGCTCCCCCTAGGCATGGGCTTCCTCTATGCTTTGGCATTCAGCGGATTGTACCAACAATCCTTTGCACAATGCCCATACTTGTTACAACACCAACATTGACCCACAAATCTTGACCTTTTGATTCCTTCTGATTGTAGGGTACTTGTCTTGAATTGCTGTGTTGTTTCAGGAGAGCATTCTTTATTCACTGTCTTCATCCATACTTGTTTGGATTCATTCTTCCATCCTGCACTTTTAGTAGAAACACATTTAGAAACATGAATACAAGATGGGATGGATGGTACCTCCTTTTTAGAAGTTGTTTCCCTTTTATTAGAGGATGTCTTTCTTTTAGAATCATCCTGCTCAATGCATACTTGAGTAGCAACATTTCTTCTTTCAGCTGACTGGGAGGCTTCAGCTTTGGGTGATTGCAGATTTTTCAATATCACCTCCAGTTCAAAGCATTTCATATTGAGGGAGTTCTTCTCATCCTCAACCAATCGTAGCCTACCTTCCCAATTCTGTTTCAGCTGTTCCATCTGGTCATCATGCACCTTCTTTATTTCATGCAATGAGTTTTCAAGCTCCTTCACCCTTTTGACTTTGCCTTCAAGTTGAGAATCTCTGACATTCATTGACACTCTGTGCAATTTTTCCAGTGCATGGAAAACTTCTTTGACCATTATCATAAAGAATTATTTCTCAGAAAGGCTTCTTTGCAATTCTTCAGCAGTGTCTTCATATATTTCATTGCAAAGAGAAACAGTTTCATCTTTAGCCTTCACCAGCTTTCTGAGAGTGTTGGTTATACCAACCCTTTTAGCCAACTGATCTTCCATTGTATTGGCTTCTTCTTCTAGCTGTAATTTTTCTTCTTGAAGATCAAGGATGCCTGTAGCTATACACATTGCCACTTCCTTGGGGACTGTCTTCTGAAGATATTCGATTGCACTTTGAAGATCTTTCATTGTTCCAACTTCATCACAGCTAGGACAGGCTTTCTTCATCTTCTTGGCCTGTTTCTTCTTTCTATTTTTCTGAGTCTTGGCAGATATCTCCATTTGAGGCTGGTCACTCATTTATTCAAATCTGCACTTCATAAAGACTCACTTGGATCTTTTAGAGGTAACCTTCCCTCTGATACCAATTGAAGTGCCCAGATCAGTTTGAATCACTGAGAGGGGGAGGGGGTGAATCAGTGATCCCTTTAAACTTTTTACTAATTGATTCTTTATCAATTAAACCTCTATGGATGGTTAAAGCCTCGATCCACTCTTCTTTTATCTCTCAGCCTTTCCTCGAATGATGCAGTAAATATAAAGGCACTGGACACAAGGATTTACAAGGTTCGGCACCAAAGGCCTACGTCCTTGCCATGTTGGTTATACGCCCCAACATGGTTTCTCCCATTATAACTTGTTAGAATTACAATGGTCGATACAGAGTCCCACTGTATCTCTCCTGAGTCCCACAGGAGGGTCTTTATACTGCGTCCCACAGTGTTACCAAAGTCCCACTGGCCTGCTCCAGAATCCCAATGAAGACTTCTTCCACCCTGAGTCCCACAGGGTCTTCTCCTGGCTCCTTGAGTCACACGAGTAGCTCTTCTTCTCTTTAAGCTTCTTTCAAGTATCTTCAGCAGTCTGGGATAAAGACTGCTGGCCTTGCTCTGTACCTCTGATCACTTGTTATGATCAGGTCTTCTCGTCTTGCTCAGGATTTATCTCCTTCTTCTAAGGATGACCTGGCTTCTCTCTTCAACTACTGAATACTCAGACAACTGATATCTTTAACTTCAGTCTGGTCCAGTCTCAGTTCAAAACAACTTCATGCACTGAATGCATGGCAACTCTGAATCCTCATGCACTGACTGCATGGCCTTCTCAATTTCTTCAAGATCCTCTGGTCTTGGTCAACTCAAATGCAAAAAACCAGATTTGGCTTTGTTCACGTGTGCACGTGCATGCATGCATGCATGCACTCTCCTCTTTCTCCTCTTGGTGCAATAAACCCTCAATGGGTGTAAATACTTTTAGCACACACACCTTCTTCCTGCTTCACACTTTGTTCTTTTTGTTTACACACTCATAAGTGTGTTGTACTTTAGTGTGAGGGTCTCCTCTTTCTTCCTTCTTCTAAGTGTGTTCACTTCACTTAGTGCACACACACTAGGTTCGGCCTTTTAGTTCTTTTTCACACACAAATGCCTATGGCCTTCTTCCCTTCTTGTACTCTTCCACTTTTCACACACACATTGTTTTTCTCTTTTAATCTTCAAGTGTGCACAACCACAAGGCTACGGGATTCATTTGTTCAATTTGCACACAAAGGCACTAAGCCTTGGGTTCTCCCTCTTTGCACAAGCTACTGCCCGTAGGGCCTTCTCCTCACTTGGCACACAAGCACAAAGGCTCGGCCTTCTCAATGTTCACACACGAGGCACTGCCTCGTTCTTCACTTCCTCTTCAAGGCGCGCAGGTGCTTGGTTCGGCCTCTCCTCTACTCCATTGTCGCGCAGGTGCACAAGGCACAAGAACCGTGCAAGGCCTCGGGTGCAAGGCAGCCGTGGGCGCGCAAGTGCTACCGCGCAGGGGGGACGGTGTATAGAGGGGGTGCGCAAGGTTCTACCGCACAGCCCAACCTCTTCTTCTTGTCATGCAAAGGAGTTGCGCGCAAGGGACTCCTTCGGGCCAAGGATGGCACCGGGACTTCAGCCGCGCAAGAGTGCGGGGGATTTGTCTTCGCGAGGTAGAGGGATCTCACGGGACACAAATCTTCAACAAGAACTTCAGCAAACTACACCGAGAGCATAGGCTCTATTTTTATAGGCAGAGAATCCTCAAAACATCCGCGTGGGATAAATCTCAAATCCCCGAAATATCCGGATCTTCAAGATTTTTTCAAATCTTGAATTTTCTCCTCGGTTCACCGTAGGTTCTTCTCTTTTTATTTTCCTTCACATTTATGCGTTTTTGAACGCGTGCATGCCTCTGTTAATACTTGTCCATGCAGATCAACAACACCGAATGGCCTCGCACCTTCAGTTGCTTCGGCCGATCATCGAATTCTCCTCTCATTGCATGAAAGCCAATTTTTAGGCATGGATCTATTCAGTAGGTCCATACGAGCTCAATGGAGCCTTCGGCTTCGGAAATGGTAGCCGGGAACTCAAAAACCGTCGTCGGGAAGGCACCTGGTTCAGCGGGGACGTCGCGGGTGCCTCGGTCGAGCTCGAGGTAGAAGATGCACCGGGAGCCGTTCGATCGGGCGAATGAAAGACATCTGACGGCCTGGATTTGAACCGGAGCGGCGCGATGCGATGAGCGGCGGAGATCGAGCGCGCGATGAGACGGACGGCTCAGATCTGATCCGCGGCGAAATTTTTCGTCCCACATCGAATCGCCTCGCGGAATTTCCGCGGTTTATCAAACACCGCGTGCCAACCTCAGCTCAATTGAACTTCCACCTCCACGATGCCGCCCCGCACCGTGTTCTCCTGCGGGCGCGCTCTGCGCCCACTCACGCCTCCTGCGGGCGCGCTCTAGCGCCCCCCATGCACTGCCTGACACTCGCGGGTGCGCTCATGCACCCCTACCGCGCTCCTCCAGGCGTGCCCCAGACGCCCATGCGGTGTCTTGGGTGCGCCCTGCCGCCCTGGCTCGCCCCACGGGTTCCCCCATGGGCGTGGTGCCCTAGCGCCCATGCCTTGGGGTTGAACCCTCAAGGTGCCTTGGCTGGCCATATTTTTTGGAAAAGGATAGAGAGTACTTTGTATAAAAACAATGTAACCACATACTTAATGTGAAATGCCAAATGCCACTTCAAGCCATCTTCCTCTTCATTTACTCTTCAATTCTCTTCAACATTTATTCATCACTTAGGAATGGAATTCCCGAAGGTTCTTCTTCTTCAACCGAACTCCTGAATCACTTAAATTCTTCAATGTGCTTCATTGATCTAATCAGAGATCAATTGGATCTTATTCTAATTCTCATGCACTAAGTGATAGTGCATGGACTCCTTCAGCTCACTTCATCCACTTAGGAGGTGTGGATGGATCATCTTCATCTCCTCATGCATTGTCTTAACAATGCATGGTCCTCTATCATTGTTGTGACTTTGTATCCAGTTGATACAAGTTCTTGGAACTTAATGAACAGCTCAACAATCGTCTGATTTAATGATGCTCCATCATCATTCATTCTTCAAGTGTTGTCACTTAGTATCATCTTGATACAAGTATTGAAACATTAAGATCAGTTCTACAATCGTCTGATATTCATGGAGAATGTTTCAACCACATCTCCTATGTATCTTAGTGAATCTCCTAAGAGACATGCATCTTAGTACCATGGCCATTCTCCTTCATCACCATCATCGTCACATTCTTTGTCATTCACATATTGAAACTCTCTGACATCCATCCATTCATTCCGTGACAACAACATACCTCATTGACAACAAATGCAACATAGTGCACTTCAAGGTCTTATGAGACAAACTAAATTGGGTATTTAGTTGAGTCCTCACTCATTTATGTAAATGTTCATAGCATACAACCACAATGGTATATTTAATATGTGCACAATTATCCATTCTATCATTATTAACATACCTATGATTGTTTTATTAGATATAATATACAATGATATATTTCAATCTAATGTGATTATTTATATTAAAATATTTTATTATAATTAATTTATTCCATTTTATTTATGCCTTACGAGCTTCTTATGTACACATACCCATACCGAGTATATGACCTCACCCCACTC
Organism: Viscum album; assembly: GCA_963277665.1. Classification (NCBI taxonomy): domain Eukaryota; kingdom Viridiplantae; phylum Streptophyta; class Magnoliopsida; order Santalales; family Viscaceae; genus Viscum; species Viscum album. The sequence goes on from OY728164.1 coordinate 1,184,328,639, forward strand.
TTATGTTTCATTTTTCTAGACTATTTCATTGTGTATTATGATTAATATGTAGGGATGTTATGAACAGAATAATGGTGTTATGAATGTAAATACTATGTTGTAAAATATATTTCCAATTTAATATTAGATTCAAGTATGTATCTATTTTTCCATCAAAACTATACTATTTGATCCTTTGGGATGTAATAACTTATATATTTAACCAATGTGATAAAAAATGAATGAATATGGGATACCATGGTATAGGTCTTCATTTGAAGGATATAAAAAATTCTAGCAGTGGGAACCTCCTCAGAGATGTCAATCTAAGGAGTTATTCAAGGAAGAGGATGTTTCAGTTTTTATAACACAAACTATACCTTCTAGAAAAATAATATAGGAGTCCAAATATAGAAAACTAAAATATAACACCTCACTTGAGTGAAAACCCAAATACTCTATCCAATTTCTATTAATTTTTTCATTTTATTTTTATAGTAAAATTTCCATGCTTGGTTTTTTTTAAATTATCGATTTTCATGTATAGAATAGTAGAAGATTTCACTGAAGACCATTTTAATTAATAATGAAGATATTTATCATAGAATATAGTTTTTTAAAACCTTGTTAGATTTTATTGGAAATGATAAATATTATTATAGTTTATATTAATATTATAATAATTTTAAATTGTTGTGGGTAGTGGGCGATGGGACCAATTAGTATATGTTATACATATATTTTACTATTTTCCAAAGTTATTGGTGTGTTTATGGCCTATAAAATAGTCAATAAAATTAAAATAAATATTTCATTTCCCTAACTAAAAAAATTTTAATCACTAAAAAATCATGGATCCTATTATTTTGGAACTAGCATAAAAGTTGATAATAAAAGGGACATTGATGGAATTGAATTTTAAATAAGTAGAAATTTAATTTTTAAGAATTATCCCTAATAAATGTACTAATGGGTCCTCAAGTTGAATCCAAAAAAGAAATTAAAATATTTTATAAGAACTGTTGTAAACACATAATATTTGAATAGATAAAAAATACTTTTAAAGTCAATATAAACATATGGGTGTTTCTGTGTGCTAACTACAAAATAATAGTTTTAGAGACCTAAGATCTGTTTTTGAATAAATTTATTTTAGTCATTAACTATTAAAATTAGTTATAGGAGATAAATATTATCATGATATAGATTATTTATAGGTTTAAATACACACTTAAAATTAGTTATTTATACAAACATGGTTCCAAAAAATTTAATCTGTTTCAATTACATAAGGGTATGAAAATATTTGTGGAATTATGAACATGGATAAAGAATGGGATGATGTTTTATCATAATATCATTTTGGAATTTCCAATGATATAGGAATTCGAGTAGTCTTGTATGGATCTTAGGAGACAGGTATAAGTATTTTTTTTATCTTTAAATTTCTAATTAAATCAATTTCTTTATCATTTGAATGTATTCAATGTCGAGCTTGAATTTAGAAGAAGTGAGACCAGTCTAAACATGATGAAAAGATACGGTTTAATTGAAGGAGTGATGAAGCCACATGTTATCATTTATTTTATTTAATTATTAGTATAAATAATATTATATAATAATATGAATATTTTTTTTATTATATATATATATATATATATCTGCATGTGTTTTTTTATTTTATTGATCAAATAATGGGATTAATATAAAAACAACTTAACTTTGAATTATAATTTATTTTATTTATTATTCTCATATTAAATAAAAATGGAAATTACTTGTAATTTGTTTTTATTTTATTAATGTTTTTATAATTTTTTGACACCCTTATGCAAGTGGTACATGTTTTTGAGGTTGAAGGGCACATCTCAGCAGCTACATCAAGGTACCAAGCCACTCTCAAGTGTTTCATAAAGGTCACAGTGATATGTAATGAGCAATACAATAAAAATAAAAGGTTTTATTTTAATGTAGAACTCATGAATAGGTTATATGTCAAAGTAAAAATACTAGTTTGTAAAGATATAGGTCGCACTACTAAGGCTCTGTAGGGAGAAATGGATTGATTCAAGTTCTATGTAAGGCTAAAACTCACCCAATAAGTTATGTCTAGCTAATAATAATTCTACATAAGGGTAAAATAATTATTATTAATTCAATATAATGGTAAAAAACCATGAAAATAATATTTACCAAGGTACCCTCTTGATCAATCGTGCCACATAAGGGCACCAATGGGGATATTTAACATTGTAAATTAACAAAATCACATGTCTTGGGTAAAAATTAAAATCCAATTTGATTCTCATAATTCATAAAAATTTAGAAGATTTTATCCACTATTCCATGAGGTTAACATTTATTAATGGAAATAAATTAAGTGATACTGGGATGGAATTGATGGAAGAATAAGATTTAATATGAGGTTATTAGAATAATATATACCATTTAATATGTATATGGGGAATATATTCTACCCAATGATTGTGGAAGCTCACTATATGGAATTTTAGGAGGATGGAGGGAAATAGATTAAATTATTAAAAACCTTTCCCCCCTATCATATTATAAATGATTAAATTATTTTGATAATAAAGTTTAAACATGTTAAAAAATTTATCATTTAAATTCAAAATCTTATTCAAGTTATTTGTTTAATTGTGTTATTCTTCCCTTCACATTTTAATTATTTTGATTTCCCGCTATGATGAACTCATTGATCTATTACTCCATATATATGGATTACTAACCTAGTATGGACTATATTAAGGTAATCATAGACAGATCAATGAATTTATGCTTTTCAATTGTCAATCTATTTCAATAGTTTTGTGGGGAAGTGATGGTGAGGTTTATGTGAGTTCTTTATTAATCCATTTCTTATCATTAATACTACATTAATCCATCTGTTCTACATAAAACAAATGAGATGATAATTTTCTTGATGTTATTGAAATATATTTTTATTATCTTACATAAGAAAAAAGTTATCGAGAAATGGTTAATGATATTGATTTTTATTGGTATGTTAATTGATTTAGAAAAAAATGTAAATGACGATTAGACCCACTCAAATTCACCTTAAGATTACCTAAATTTCATACTCTCTTTATCTGTTTTTTTTCATCCATTTTTTATAACAACAAAATCTCAAAATAAACACCATTCATTCCATTTTTCATTAAAAAATATAAAATAAGTTAAAGAAGGATAATGTGATTGAGTAGTGAAGCTCCTGGTCCATCTCCTTTATAGATGGGGCTGGCTATCCAAGAACTACATTCTAGATGTTTTAAATTCCATCTGATGGAATCCTAATGAAAGTATTCTCATCAATATATCAAATCATTTAGTTTTTAATAATTATATAAAAGAATTGAATTATATTGTATCTTCTAATATAGTAAAGGAATATGTGTGGAAATGTAACATCATCCAACAGTTATAGGTGGTGGATTATAGTTAGGAGCATATCAAACTACACTGTACAAATACTATAGTGATGTATCCTTCCATGGAGACAAGGTCACAATAATAGACATGTAATATACTATATAACTATCATCTCTTAAGAGAATTATATCAAAGAGTTTTGGATATATTTATTAGAGTTTCCATGGTGTGGTTGACCCATTGACTAAATCCTTTTATAAGTAGAATAATTAATATATTGTGAGATCAAGAAACATAAATTTCATAAGTAGATGCGTCTAGTGAAAGTCATATTTTTTTAGAGTTAATTCCCAAGGAAAAACTTTTTTTTACTTTAGATAACCATTATATTTATATTATTAATTATTAATAAATATTTTTCAACATATTGATTTTTTTTCTTTATAAGATAAATGTGATAAAATACAAGAGTGTACATGTTATTGAAAATATCACAGGAGTTTCCTGCAATGGGGATAATCTTGAATTTGTATAATTATATACATTAAATTTATGTAATAAAATAATGATAACATTTTTTAATGGGATACAAAGTATATTTTCCTATCATGTTCTTCATATTTTTATGTATATAAAAATTCATATAATAATGTTTTCACTTCGTAATCTCTAGAAAATATGATTCTTATGATAAACCCACAGGTGATAATTGCACATGTTTTCATGTGATTGGATATTCCTATATGTATATGTGTGTAATAATCATTATACTTGAGATTATTATTAATCCATTTCATGTTTAATGTACATTGAAATATTGATGAAAATCATGATGACATATGTACAATACGAAGTTAGATACATAGAATTCATAGTGAGTGACATTTCATTAATGGATAGGTCAATGTGGATTAATCCCTTCTAGTTTAAAGATTATGATATATCATACCATTTAATTGTAATAAAATTATGAAAACTAAAATTACATGGACATTGAGATTGATGAAATCTTTTAATGAAGTCAATGAATGATATTTTGAATATATATATTTATGAAATTAGTGTATAATCTTATTCATTAATGATATCATGTCAAAGGGAATATATTACATAATGAGATTTTGTATGTGGTTTATGTCATTCTAACATTAAATTATTATTCTATAAATGCCTCGACATGTACCAAAATGCTAATATTTGACATTAGGAAAGTCTGAATATTGTAATTGAAATTGTGTCATAATGAGTCACTCAATTATTATAAAAATTGAACTAATTTAAATATTATTTTTTTTAATAGTGGGAATAAATATTATTCATAAGACTAAAAAATGATATTTATTCAGTATTTTTTAATTTCAAATATTCATTCACTAATGTGAGTTGAATATTTTATTAAATATTTATTTATAGTAACTTTTAATAGAATATTTATTTATCCATTATTTAATTTTCAAGATAATGAATAATATTTATTATTAAATAAATATTTAATAGTTACAAGTATATTAAAATATATATTTATTTTCAAAATTATTAATGTCATATTTATTTATTTTTCAAATGAATAATATTTATTTATTATTTGAGGTTCAATAGATTTTGTGAAAGGTTGCGAGTTAAGTGACTAGTGATGAAAACCATATAATCTTAAATATCATTTAAATAAATAAGGCATTGGTTATTTTATAAAATGATATTAATTTATTCAAAATTTTGAAAACCAATACATAAAATAACATTTTTTTATTATCTTCAATATTATATGATTTTAATTATTTGATTAAGGGATTTTGTGTAATTATCAAAAATATACATTGTCTCTGTATATACCATATTATATCATTTTCTAGAGTGAGAAAAAATTGGGTTTTTCGTAACACATTATATCCTTAGAGAATTATTTCTCTAAAGAATATCTTGAGGGTTCTACTAAAGACCGATAGGATTTATCCACCTCATTCATCACTATAAAGATCAATAAAATAAGATATTCAATGTATTAATCCATAAAGGTTGTGTTGTGATCAAGACATAAAATATGATACTTATGAATCATCCAAGAAAGAACATATAGTTCAATTTGTGTAATTTGGATATTATTGAGTATGTGTCGGTCACCACTAGATGTATTCTATTTTTGATCTTATAAGAACAATGATTATATTACATGAACAAGATTTAAAAAATTAATTTCTTTATTAAGGAAAGAATATAAAAACAGATATAATTATTTCTATTGATTTAATTATTACATTAACATAGAATATCATTTCTTCTTGGTTTTGTAATTCATTATTAATATTATATGGGTATATTTGTGTAACATGATGACACATTAACATGTTTCTGAAGATTATTCATTGAATATGTTTAAATCCAAGTTGTGAGTGGGGTTGATCAACACTTCATCTATGTCAGAATCATTTAATTACTATAGCATTAAAATTATTAGATTTCCATCCTCTTAAAATAATAAAGAAAACTCATCTAACATTATTATTTTTAAATTTTAGACAATTGATTTTATATTAACAGTTATTTTTTATTATTAAAAATAGCTTCGAATTATTATTACCAGTTCAAATGTTTGATTTGTGTATGATTTTTTTCAACGTGACTAAAATAATTTGAGTTTTATTTTCCTAAATTATATATATATATATATTCATCCGAATTTTCCAATATTTTATTATTTTACACATTTTTATAACTTTAGAAGAACTTTTATTATAAAAATATAAATTTTATTATTCAATGAATGTTGACAAAATATTAATCCATGCGTTGTTTTTATAGGTTAAAAAATAAGATTGTTTGGTTTTTCTATACATGATGTTCCTTGGAATATGATGTAACAAAAATATTGTAATATTATTTAGTGATAATCACTTATAATATCCTTTATTTTAGAATTAACCATTTTGACTTGTTATAGTATCAATCCAATCAAACATTAAAACTCACCATTTCTGTTATATAGCATTAATATAAAAAACAGTTATATAGGGTTTTTTAATGGATCAATGAAAATTTTGTTATCTACCCCTTATAGTTTTTGTCTTCATCTTGAGACATGTATATTCACTATACTTCATAAGTGAATAAAAATGGCTATCTCCTAACATGCCCCCTCTATCGCCTGATTGTTTTTATAGTCTCCCTACCAGTTCATTATAATAGATCCCACTAGTTCATATTGATATTAAGAAAATGAAATTAAGAATATCACTCTATGTCTATAATACATTATTAAAAACATATTTTCTTTTAATCCATTTTCATTTTAAAAAATCGTCACATTCTCCCTTCTTTAGAATTAAAATTTCGGGCCTTATATAGGATAAAAAACACTTCCCTTATAAATATTTTCAAAACCTATCTATACATAATATATATTTATAGAACCTATACTCTTTAATTCTCAATTTTATAATCTTATAAAATTTAGTCTCCTTCTCGATGGATTAGAAATTATCTGAAATCACATTTCTCATTCTTTAGAAAAATGAATCTTCAAGAATGTCTGCATCACGATATCTTAATATTCAATTCTCAAATTGATTATCACTAAGAACTAAATTAAATATACCTTTTTTAACCATCATTTATCTGATAAATAGATAAAATGCATGATTTAAAAATTTAATATCCTTCTCACTCGGAGCTTAATCCAACCACCTTCACTTCCTTCAATAATAAAAGAATCTAACTTAAACAATTATTCCAAAAAACTCAATGTCAACAATATTTGAAACCTCTAAAAATATAATTTATAACCAAAAAGTAATATTAATGACTTTTTAATTGTAAATTACATCTCAACATGTTTTCATCCACCATGAATTCACATAAATGTTATGTGAAATCTTGTAGCATCTTTTTTTCATTAATTTAAGCTTACATAAGTTATTCCAACATGAACATCATTCTGTTTCCACTTTTAATTATTCCAATTAATTTAAATTATCCAGTTTTAACAAACCTTTATATCATTAATGTAACTAAATCATAGATCATGGGATTATTATGTTCTTATTTCATAGCTCTAATATATTTTTGAAATTGTGGATTGTCCAATCTCACCATTTTTGTTTAGATTTCAATATTATTAAATTACAAACATTTATAATTATTTATATTATGTTACCCAATTTTTTCTCATCCTTACTTACTCACTCATGCACTTCATAAACTATTTTTCTTCCCCAATTTCATTCCCCTTAGCTTCTTGCCTTCAGAGCATTATCTCTTCTTTTCATATGATGTTCTTAACATAGGTAAATTTTAATCTCAGATACACTTTTAGTCCTAAATAGAAAATAATTTTCATATTCTTTATTATTAACTTATATATTTGGATTCACCTTACAAATATTATTTTTTATGGTTATCTCTATCATCAATAGTTTTTTCTAAGAGAAGTTATTCTCAAAATCTTCTATAATTGAACCTATTTAATATTTTATAATATTGTAAGAAAAAGGTTTATTTAATATGAAACTCATTCAATTTTTGAACTTTATCAAACATATCAAAGTCATTCTATTCAACTGGGTTTTTAGGTCATATTCCAAAACAATATGTTTCTCAAACTACTTTTATACTTTTTTATATAACGTGGATTAATTCATTATTGATTCTCAAACCACCATAACGATGAGAATAATTGTACCATTATATATATCATATGAACCTTATATCAGCATGGTTCTTATAAATACTTCATCTTCAGGATGAACACCATCTTATCTTCTACTTATAATCTTTAGGTATTGTTCAATCTATGATTAAAACTTCTCGGTTATTTAGAACACAACATTTACTTCCATAACCTCATATTAAACAAAAATTAAGGAAAATGAAAATTAACTTTACATATAAATCCATTTAACAAGATATGACATCACAATAAATTATAAATTATTTATAAAGGCATTTTAATTCATGTACTATTTATACACACAAATATATTCCTCCACAATTTCGTCAACAAAAGTCACACATATCTATATGGGAATAATATCCAGCTCTAAAATATGGATAAATTATCGACATATAATTGGTCACCTCAATGAACACCCTCTATATTCTTGCTTCTAGAATTTTACTATTCTCATTTAAAAATAACTCAAATACATTCTCCCCAATATGGTTGAAAAAATACAACACCTTTAATAATTTTATGTGTTCTTAAATCTCACATGATGGATTTGTTTTTAATGCCAAAAAGATATCTACACAACTATTATGTTTCATCAATCTATAATGTTTCTCAATGAGAATTTTCTAGAAATAAATCTACTAGATAAAGTAATTTTTTAGTGAATTCAATCCCTCAATAATGCGAAATTTATAGATAGTTATTTTGATGTTCTCCACCTAAATTATCTCATTTAAATTTTCAACCCTTTTTTATAACAAAAACTAATTTATAATAATGAAATATTAGGTATAAAAATTTATAATTATCTCCTCCAATAAAAATGAAATATAATGTATAACTTGGTATGGAATAACACCCTCATCTAATCGGGAAAGAATAATCATGATGTTTCTGAATTAACTCTTCAAATATATAACATGGAATAAATTTTATAAACAATTCAACAATATAATATATTTTTGTAATATAATCCAACCACACATCTCAATTTTTATCATTATTCATGATGAAGATGTAATTCATATTAATATCGTTGGATCATTAGTATTGCACTAGGTTTTTAAATAGATCGTGTTCACTTTGGTTATCAAAATTAATCTTAGTTTTTTTCATTGTTCAAAATAAAATCTTCTAACTGCATATTCAACCATAACATTTACAGAAATGGATGCTTGGAAGCAAAAAATTCCGATTATTATTTTATACAGAGTCATAAAAAAATATTCCATACTATAAAAAATCACAAAATATTATCCAAAAATTAAATTTCTTCACTTTGTTTATTTTCTATCATAAAAATATCCAACCCAATCAATATTTGTAAAAACCAAAAATATTAGTTCATTACTTATTTTATGAAACAAACTATAACTCCATGATTCTTTTATACACAAAATAATTTGCTTAAATGAAAACATTTTTCATTATTTCATATCACTTTAAAACTAAGAACAAAAATATACTACATAAAAAATCTATTCTTGATGTTTTAAGATAAATCCAACTTACGATAATCTTTCTTGTGACTTTATGATTCACACTCGTTACCAACTCATCATTATGCAACTTATAAAAAATATTAGGGATTTGGATAATTTCTTGGAAAATTCAAAGCTAATATTCATTAATAAATACTTGTAATTTTTTTAATTATATATGAAGAATTATTCTTTCTATTGGTTCAAATTATTACCACCACATGAAATTCACCTCTCTGAGAATTGACATTTCCCAATGCATCCTAATTTACATGGAAAATTCATCATAATAATAATCTTAATTAACTATAAAAAATTATGTCATCAAGACAAAAAATGATAATTATATTACCAATTCTCCTCTACATCATATATATATTTCATAAACAATTAGTTTAGAAATGTTCAATTATTTTAAGAAAATTCAATATTTAGAATACTAAACTCTAAGTTATTGTTTAATCATATATAAGGATTTCATAAACTTGTGCACAATATTTACATTAATATAAAGTATAAAACCTATACGTTTCATAAGAAAGAAATTTTATTGAATAACTCTATATTGGACATCAAACTTCACAACCATCTGATAATTATTATACTATTTTCTAACTACAAAATCAAAAAAAATCTAATAGATTCAAGCATTGAAATAAGTGAAAATTTATCATGAAATTATATACCTTAAAATAATTAATATCTTTTTCAAACTAATATACTCTTATTTTATGATATCTCTCTTTTTTTATTCAGATTATTTAAACTAAAATTCAAAATAGTAGTAAAAGTTTATCCCTCTAAACTATCTCAATTTAAAGTATCTCTATAAAATTATATAATTAAGATCTTAGAATGAATGAAGATTGTAAATGTAAACCCCTGCTTTTATAGTATGTTATCCCTTCATTGTAATTTTATAATTTGTGCTACACGCAACACCAAGTTCAAGCGCAACACAACTTACCAAACTAGTCGTTCAAAATTCTTTTATGAATAATATAAACTTAATTTTGAATATTATATACTCCATATAATTTTAGAATCCATATTATATGTTTATTAGATATAATATAAGAAAATTTTCATTTTTTCAGATAAAAGAAGTATTTTTAAAAACATACAATTTTACCACCTTTTAATGGAGAAGCCTTTTTAAAACCAATATATGACACTTTTATATATTAAATTTAATGAAATTAAATTATTTTTTTGAAGCAGAACAAAAAAATTTATATTGGATAAATTTTTGGTTCTTTTCTGATAACTTTCATATTTTGATGAATAGTGAAAATACTAAATTTTAATTGAAAACAAAATTTTTAATCAAAATAAATTATAGTGTTAAATTATGAATTTGACAGGTCTGGAAGTATAAATAGATTATATTTTTATTATTTAATACAATTTATATCATTATAATTAATTTCACATTTATATTTGACATAAACACATGTCAGTCTTTTGAGGGTTTTTACATTTTAAAAACCCATTTTTTGGTTTTGAAAACGGGAATTAATTTTAAATTAATTAATGAAACTTCTGTGTTTTGAATTTAGTAAAAAATAATTCATTTTTGAATTTGGAATATCAAAATTACCTTAGGGTGAATTTTTGGTATTTTTCTGAAAATATTCAATTTTTTATGAATAGTGAAAAACAACGTGTTATTGTTTAAAAGTGACTTTTCACATTAATAATTATTTATTTTATTTAAATTTATTTTAAGTAGAAAAAGATATATAATACCTATAAATTTTCAATGAAATTCATTGGAGTCATTTTATAATAAAATTAGATATATAAATGTTTATTGAACTTTTTACCGTCATTGACCCACCTTCAAGGAGCATTTGCAAATTTGTATAAAACATAATTTTACCTCTTATATGAGATGAATTTCAAAAATCCAAGAGAAACTGTTGAAATCATTAATTAAAATGAGGCATAATAAGATGAAAGTAATATTTCGTGAATAGTAACTTTTGATTTTTATTTACCACGGTTAAATGTAAATAGGGTAATTAAAGGTAAAAATGATATTATAATTACCCTAAAGCATGTCCTAACTCAATTGGATAACGTTATTTTGAAAAAAACCAACCTTATAAATAAAATATGATCCTTTAGTTTACTTAGATTATATTAGGACATTTATTATTATTTTATTTAAAGAAGTGTTAAAAGTGTTAAATTCAAATTTTAATAGCTAAACCATTTTTAATATAGTGCTATACATAAGATAAATTCTACAATAAATATTAACTAGAAATATAATAATATATCCTATGTCATGGAATTTTATTTATAATTTTTAGACATTAAATATATTAAATTTATTTATGACACAATGATGATGTAGTAATTACCATATTAATGAATGAATCAAATAAATGGTACTATAAATATTAAATTAAATATAATTAAAAAGTTTTTCTGACATACAAGAATTTTCCAGGTGAATATGACATGTTATGTTTTTTTAAATGGATCTTGTTTGATGTAATCAAGTTGTGATGAATTTCACAAAAACCAAATACTAAATAGTGTTAAAATTGAAATAATTGAGTTTTAAAAACAAATATTATATTATTAAATTATATAATATTCCTTAAAATCTAAATCTTGGAAAAATGGCATAAATAATATTATATGTGTCATTAATGAAAAACTTGAGGTTATTTTGTAAGTTTATAGTTTGTTTATTAACCATATAGTGTAAGAATAAATGAAGACATTGTAAAATTTAAACTATTTAACTAAGGGTTAATCTAAAAGATAAGGTTAATATGGTGACATAAACCTGTCTGAAACCTATTGGTTGAGTGTTTTTCAATCCATACCCAAATTAAAATATAAATATATCATTTTGGAGCCACTAGAAACCGAAAATGATTTTATTATAAAATAATATTTCATGATTTTCCTAAAGTGACCCTCACCTCTCTTATAAAAGGGTACTTCCCCGTATCTTAATTTCACATCTACAAAGCCATTTGGCTCAGCCAAACCATGCCCAAATCACCTCCCAAATTCTAAATATTCCACATAGAGGCCTAACTTTTATCATAAAGCCATCCCAAGGAGCTCATTTGATCAAATCAGAAGGAAACACCCAAAGGAGAGGTAATAATTTCACCACCCACATTCAATTTCTTTTCTTTTTCCACTTACACATTCTTTATTGTTTCCATACCAAATTAGTAACTCTAGTACCTTCTACATAATTATATGATATTATAAATATGGTACACCCATATTCATTATTCTATTCATCTTATAAATTACAAAGTCAGCATACGTGTGTATGTACGGATTACCGTCTTCACGTCGTGTTGTAGTTGGTTATTCAAACACTAAATTATTTGGATAGGTATAATAATGAGTATAACTGATGTAAATAATAAATATAACATGTTAATGATTCTGTATATATGATATAATATCCAATTACATTTGATTTCACCATCAATATAATGATATTGTTGCTCGTGCATACGTACGGATTACCATCTCCATGAACTCGATGAGATTCATTCTCCATCATAATCACTAAAGAATAATTTCCATTTAATGATTAAAAATAATGTTTAAGATGTTAGAATTATTATTAATAAGAAATCAAATAAATCCTATCCATAACAAACATGGATTACATAACAAATCATATAAAGGGAAATGAATCACTTAACACACGAAACGATGATACTACTGAAATATTATTAACAATCCAATATTAGAAGATCATATATGATATAATATTTTTATATGTGGTTTTTTGTATAATTTCATAAAAATAATTTTACTATTATACATAAGGTTAACATACCCTCGACCAAGGAAAAGTACAAGGTAAGGGTTAATTCTACAATCTCTTCATTATTAGAGGTTGTTTTTATGGGAGTATCTATAGGGGCCTCTTTATCCTCCACATCTGTGACTCATAAAAATATTTTCAAAAGGAGTATTTTAAGGTTTTATAGTAGGTTCTCTTAAACTATATCATCGTTTTAAATGGTTTAAGTATTTATTCATCTAAATCATTTTCCTTAAGGTCCGTGTTTTCAAAATGGTATTTAAGGATTTATTTATATGGACAAGAATGTTTTTAAAATGTTAATTACTTTTAAAAGTATCAAACTAGTATGAGACACTTTTATTCAAAAATGAATTTAAATGTCTTCCTTTCTAAATTGTGTGACTTTTATATGTTTTCTTGAAAAATGGATATTTCCCTCAAAGAGTTTCACAAATCATTTCCATCTATGTCAACATCCTTTGATGGATTTTAAACATGTTTGAAGTTGATTTATTATGATACAAATCTTTCATTTGGTAATAAAGGTTTTGTGAAATGTTTGACTGTGGATGTGTTATCTTTATACCATTAATGGTGTATGGATAAAGTATTGACATTTCATATGCTTTTTTTAATATGAATGTTTATGTTATGTTTAAACCTTTTAATTTGAGGAATACATTGGACTCATTAAAAGACCGGTGGAGCCCACTATAGTTGCTCGATGCTTCGGTATTTCTCATGAGACAAACTAATGTCTTGGCACATGGCCTTGATAAAATCTTATTTTTAGTCTTTTCACAAGGCCTTGACTATGTGGTTATGAAGTCTGGCATTACACATTACATCATTATGAAATTGTCTATTGATATTACATGTGATTATTCGACCAGTAGAATATCTATGTGAATAAGTAAATGGAATTATTAGATTTATCTTTTCCATATTATAATGATGTTTAAGTTGAAAAGGATTCTATTTTAGTATTATACATTGTCTTAAATGATTTTTCTTATTTATTAATGTTTTTTTATATTGTTATCCTTACTGATCATCTGAGCTCACCACTTTTTATGTTTTATTTTTCCCAGCATGTGAAGAATTATATTATGAATGATCTGCAGAGATAGTCTATGTGATATTAATGTGGTCAATGGAGACAATTCTGGGGTTATTTTTCATTTTATAATGTAATTTAAAACTTATGAATGTATCTAGTACTTCCAAGTCTACTAAACTGATTTGTATGTTGGGATTTGATACCTTGCGATCATGATAATGTCATGTAATAATGCACTGACTCTGGGATTCTTGGGTCAGGGCATTACAATTAGTATCAGAAGATGTTTATTAAAAACCATGGAAACTAGATTTAGAAAAACTCTGATTAGATAACATTACCCTAAGATAGACATTGAGGATTAATATAGAAGAACTTCCTTGAATTTTGGTAATATAGAGATTTAGTGATTTTCCAAGAAATACATCCCAGTCTGGATTCGAGCAGGTAGAGGCGGCTCTAGCACAGATGTACCTAGGAGTGAAAACTCTGACATGGTGTTTCAGGCATGACCTGAGGTATCCCCATACATGACAACTGATCTTGCTGCACTAATGATTACAACATTCCCAGGGGATATGCTTAGGATAATTCACATTTTCATTACAAGACATTATGAAGGTTTTAAGAGTAACTAATTCCTCAAAGAAAACATTTTATGATTATATATTATATGTATAATCTTTTCAATTTACATTATATATTTTACAAGTTTAGAATTACGCATTTTGATTCATAAACTAACCTAGTGTATGCCATTGTTTAGAAATGGAGCCTAGTCGAAGGAATGAGAATTCCACCAATACGCATGATCAAAAGATTAAGATTGATCATATCATTCATGGTATTAATCCAACATTTAAAATGGAAATACTCTCCCACATATTCTTATAATATGAAGAAATATTATCATGTGTTAAGAATATTAGTATAGAAATATTTGAGTCATATGGCTTGGACGGGAAGCAATATAAGAAAGGTATAGAAGAGAGAAAGATAGATAAATGGAAGAGGGGAATGAAGGATTTTTACATATGTGATAACTATGGAAAGAATCACATTGGTAAATGCTTAAATGGAATGAGAGTTTGTTATTAGTGTAGATAAAAAGGACACCAAGCACATGGTTTCAAGGGTAAGAAAAAGGATTCAAATGTACAATGCTTCATCTGCAAGGAGTTGAGACACTACATGAATTAATGTCCAAATAATTAGAGTATACCCCAAATTCTACTATTGGATAATAATCAAGTTATTATACTACCGAAGATAAAAAGGAATGATTAGAGTTCTTATGTTGTTATTAAATTATTGTGTCATTTGAGTATTGTATTAAATATGTACATGTTATAATAATTATTGAGTATATAAGGATTGTACTATAGTAATATTTCATTAAGGAATTGAGATTCTGTGGAACCAAGAAAAGTGACTCAATGGAAGGTTAATTTTTTGGAAAATATATGGTTGAGAGAAAGATAAAGCACAATATGGTTCTGATACTGAGTTACTGATTTTGGAAGAATATATGATTGATTTTGATAAATTATATTCGATATTATTGACTACCTTGAAACTGATTAATGTTTTGTATATTCAATCATTGTTTGAATTTACAACATTTTTTATAGAATCAATATATCCAGTATTCTATAAGGAATAATGGATCATGAATGTAATCAATAAGGTTTTGTGGTAATTTAGGGTGTTATAGTGTTTTAAAAGAATACACGATGAAGGTATTCACATGTTATTATGTGGAAAAATAGATCCTCATTACCTTCCTTATAAATTTTTGATTGTGAGTTTGGACAGAAGTATTTTGGATAAGACTAAAGGTTGGAATGGATTAAGTTTGAAATTTGATACTATTGTTAAGGTTAACAATTTTCTTATGATCATTTTTGGATTGTTATAAAAAGGACAACCCAAAGGTCGGGTGACAACCCGTCGAGTCTGACAAGACCACGAGACCTAGACCCGCAACTGAAGGGAGATAAGGGTGCATCACTGACCACTGGCCTACGTTATGTCATAGTTTGTATAATGTAGATTTTTTAAAGTTTTCTGACATATAAATTACAAATTCATTTTTTATAACCCTATACGATTAGGATAAATAAAATATTGTTGAATTTTATTATCTTTTGGGGTGAAAGATGAGTTTATGATAGGAATTAGTTGAAGGATGAAACTATACTTATCATGTGTATGTATATATATATTTCTCCTTATTATATGAATAAATTAATTATTAAATGTTGGGGAAGGGATCTTAAAACTAAAAATGTGTTATCCCAATACCTAATGTTTTGTTGAACCGGTGATATTTTACATCATCTTAGATTGATGGATTTGAGGCCCTCAATTTTATACTTGGTTGTGATTGATGACCTCAATCACTCCCTATAAATATTTGTGTTATTCCACTAATTATGAGTCTTTAGTTTTCGCCAATGTTCTCCTAATTGAGATCCTAATTTGGTGGTGAATTTTTCATTTCCCTTTCCCTCTTATTATGACTAAATTCCATTAAACCAATTTTCGATGTGGGTTTTACAAAACGATATTTTTCTATTTTTAACATTTTTTTTCAATGAAAAATTTCAAATTGAGAGGACACAATTTCCTGAATGAACTGAGAATATAACACCCCAAGATTTCAAATTATGTTATCTCTTCAATGTAATTTGATAACTTGCGCTACACGCAACACCGAGTTTGAGCGCACCACAACTTACCAAACTAGTCGTTCAAAAAGCGGTTATGAATAGTATTAACTGTATTTTGAATCTTATATACTCCATATAATTTTAGATTCCATATTATGTTATTCTTAAACATAATATAAGAACAAATTCATTTTTTTAGATAAAAGAAGTAATTTTAAAAAAATAAAATTTTACCGCGTTTAATGGAGAACCCTTTTTAAAACCAATATCTGACTCTTTAATATATTAAATTTAATGAAATTAAATTATTCTTTAGAAGCAGGACATAAAAATTTAGTCTGGATTAGTTTTTGGTACTTTTGTGACAACTTTCATATTTTGATAAATAGTGAAAAATAGTAAATTTTAATTGAAAACAAATTCTTTAATAAAAATAATTAATAGTGTTAAATTATGCATTTGAATGTTTTGGATGTATAATTAGATTATATTTTTATCGTTTAGTACAATTTCAGTCATTATATGTAATTTCGCATTTAAATTTAACATAAACACATGTCAATCTTTTGATAGTTTTTACTTTTTAAAAACCTGCATTTTTGGTTTGACAACAGTAATTAATTTTAAATTAATTAAATTAACTTCTTTATTTTTAATTTGGTAAAATATAATTCACGTTTTAATTCGGAATATCAAAATTATCTTAGGGTGATTTTTTGTTATTTTTCTGAAAACATTAAATTTTTGATGAATAGTAAAAAACACTACCTTATTGTTTAGTGCCGAATTTTTATTTAAATAATTATTTATTTTATTTAAATTTATTTTAAATAAAAATAGATATATAATTCATATATAATTTTAATGCAATTCATTGGAATCATTTTATAATAATTTTAGATGTATAAATATTTCTTGAACTTTTAACCGTCTTTTACCCACCTTCTAGGAGCATTTGAAAATTTGCATAGAACATAATTTCACCACTTCTCTAAGTTGAATTTAAAAATTATGAGAGACATAGTTAAAATCAGAAAGTAAAATTTGGTTCAACATGGTGAAAATAGTTTTTTTTAATAATAAATTTTGAATTTTATTTACCACGGTTAAATGTAAATAGGGTAATTAATTACTCTAACACATGTCATAATTCTATTGGATAAGTTTATTTTGATAAAAACCAACCATAGGAATAAAATATGATCCATTAGGTCCACATAGATTAGATGAGGACATTTATTATTTTTTATTTAAAGATGAGTTAAAAGTGTTAAATTCAATATTTAATAACTAAACCATTTTTAATATAGGGTTATAGATACGATAAATTCGACTATAAAAATTCATTAGAAATATAAAAATATTTCCTACATCATGGTATTATATTTATAAATTTGATACATTATGTAATTAAATTTATTTATGACACAATTATGATGCAGTAATTACCTTATTAATGAAAGAGTCAAATAAATGGTATTATAAATATTAAAATAAATATAATTTCAATGTTTTTATGACATCCAAGAATTTTATAGGTTCGTATGACATTTTAGGGTTTATTTAATGTATATTTTTTCGAATTAATCATGTAGTGATGACTTTCACAAAAACCAAATACTAAATAGTGTAAATAATTGACATAAATGAGTTTTTAAAACAAATATTATATTATTAAATTATATAATATTTCTAAAAATCTTAGGTTCGGCCAAAGGTCTTAAATAAAATTATATATGTCATTAATGAACCACTTTAGGTTCTCTTGGACATTTAGAGTATTTTTATTTACCATATAGTTTAAGAATACAAGAAAACACGATAAAAGTTAAATTATTTAACTAAGGGTTAAATCTAAAAGATAAGGTTAATATGGTGACCTAAACCGGGCTAAAACCTATTGGTTGAGTGTTTTTTGACCCATCCCCACATTATCCTAGAAATATATTATATTTTATCCATTAGAAACTGAAAAATATTTTAATATAAAATATAATTTCAAGCTTTTACAAAAGTGACCCTCGCCTCTCTTATAAAATGGTACTTCACACTTCTCTTAATTTCACACCTACAAAGCCATTTGGATCAGAAAACCCATGACCAAATCACATCCCAACTTCCCTAACTTCTATCTAGAGTCCATAATTTGATCCAAAAGCAAACCCATGGATCCCTTTTGATCAAATCAAAAGGAAACACCCGAAGAAGAGGTAATAATTTCACCACCCACTTTCATGTTCATTTCTTTTCCCACTTCCTCTTTCTTTGTTGTTTCCATAAAAAAATAATAACTCCAGTACCTTCTATGTACAGTGATGTTATTATAAATATGGTACAACCCTATTCATTATTCTACCCATCCTATAAATTACAAAGTCACCATTTGTGCATACGTACGACTTACCGTCTCCACGTTGTGGTGTAGTTTCTTATTACAAAACTTCATTATTTGGATGGGTATAATAATGAGTATAATTGATATAAATAATTAATATAACATTTTAAAGATTTTTAATATATGCTATACCATCCAATTATGAGCAATTTAACCATCAATATAATGATATTGTTTCTCGTGCGTACGTACGGATTACGGTCTCCAAGAATGGGATGAGATTCATTACCCATAGTAATAATTCAAGAATAATTTTAATTTTATGATTACAAATAATGTTTAAGAACATAATATCATTTTGAATATGAATCAAATACATCCTATCCATAACAAACATGTCTTACATAACCAATCATATAAATGTAAACGAATCAGTTAACACCTGAAACGATGATACTACTGAAATATTGTTAACAAAGTAATATTAGAAGATCATATATGATATCATATTTTTGTAAGATTTTTTTATAATTTAAAAACAGTAATTTAACTGATAAATAGGATATTAACGTACCCTTGACCAAGAAAAAGTACATGGTAAGGGTTAATTCTTTAATCTCTTCATTATCTGAGGATGTTTTTACGAGAGTATCTACTGGGACATCTTTATCATCCACATCAGTGTTTCATAAAAATATTTTCAAATGGATTATTTTAATGTTTTTTTTAATGGAATCTTTAACTAGATCATAATTTTAAATTTTTTAACTATTTATTATATTAAATCATTCTCATTAATGTTCATGTTTTTAAAATGGTTTTAAGGATTTATTTATATAGAGATGAATTTTTTTAAAATGTTATTTCCTTTCAAAAGTTTCAAAGTGGTATGGGACACTTTTATTAAAAAATGTCTTTAAATTTCTTCCTTTCTAAATTGTGTGATTTTTAAATGTTTTCATGAAAAATGGATATTTCTCTCAAAGAGTTTTACAAATCATTTCAATATATGTCAACATCCTTTGATGGATTTTAAACTTGTTTGAAGTTGATTTGTTATGATACTAATATTCCATATTGTATTGATGTTTTTGTGATATGATTGACTGTGGATGTGTTATTTTTATACAATTTATGGTTTATGAATGAAGTATTGACATTTCATATGCTTGTCTCAATACAAATGTTTATGTTATGTTTAATCCTCTTCATATGTGAAATGCTTTAGACTTAGTAAATGATGGGTGGATCCCGTTATAGTTCCTCGATGAATTGGTAGGTCTCATGAGAAAAACTAGTGTCTTAGCACAAGGCCTTGACAAAAGCTTATTTTTAGTCTTGGCAGGAGGCATTAACTATGTGGTTATGAAGTTGGGCATTATGAATTCCATCATTATGAAATTTTATATTGATATTACATGTGCTTATTTGACATGTAGAATATCCATTTGAATAAGTAAATGACATTATTTGACTTATATTTTCCATATTATGATAATGTTTATGTCTAAAAGGCTTGTGTTTTAGTCTTATACATTTCCTTTAATGTTTATCTTAATTATGAAAGTTTCTCCTATATTGTTATCTTTAATTAGCATCTGATCTCACCCCTTTCTATGTTTTATTTTTCCCAGGATGCGAGGAAGTATATTATGACTAATATGCAGAGATAGTCTAAGGGATATGAATGTGGTCAATGGAGACAATGTTGTTATTGTCTTTCATTTAATAATGTAATGTAAAACTTATAAATGTATCTATTACTTCCAAGTCTACTAAACATATCTGTCTTTTATGATTTGATCATGTGTGATCATTCCAATTCCATGTAATAATGCACCAACTCTAGGCTTTTGGGGTCAGGGTGTTACAGTAAAAGAGTATAATGAGATCACTAATTTTATTTTTATTCAATTAATTCTTTTAATCTAATAGATATATACCATGGGTATTATATTATTCACATTAGGGTATAGCTTCCTTGACTCATAGTTTATGACTATCTCTCATGTTTCAACCTATAGTTCAATATTAGATGTGAGAAATAATTATAAAATGTATAAGAATAACTTTCATATTAAATTTTTGAAATGAGTAAATTAGATAAACTCTTATTTAGACAACTAAAATCCTATTAAGACCACTATGTCTAGAAAACATCTTTTACATTCTTAACAAGTGATAATAAAGGGGATGTTATCCAATTGGACTTGGGATTGTACAACTAGTAATATCATACTAATTCAATAGTTTTTTGTTCTTATTATACATTTTTTTGTGGTTGTAAGTAAAAAAACTTCTTAATATTCATTTGTTATATAGATATACCACTTGTATTATTTCTATTCCCCATATAAACTTTACACATACAATATAAGAATTTAATAGCTTTTCATGTAACTCTTTCTCATGTAATAACTTTATGGAAAACATCATATTATTTATACACTCTTTCAAATACATTAAATACACTAAAATATTATCAATAAAGAGCATGGATATAATTATCAATATATAGTTTAAATATCTTATACATAAAGCCCATATATACTATGGTTAAATTTGTTGAATCAAATTATATCACATCCAACTCATAATATCTATAATTATATTAAATAAATTATTTAAAATATTCTCCTCACATATCCTCAGATGATAATATAAGTATTATATATAAATAATGTAAAACCACCATACCCCTTTCAACTAGTCAAAGGTAGTATAAGTTCTCAAAAGATGAAAATTGTTCTTCATTGTTACCCAATTATTCCCTCAGGTTTCAATATATAGCTTCAATATTCCATTATCCATATTATTCCACATACTAAAAAACTATTCCAAATTAAAAATCTATTCGTCATATATAATCCTATATCCCTATCAATTAATATTACCATATTCTATCCAATAAAAGTCCATGGACAATTTTTATTATGAATAGATGAAACTATTCAAAAAAATTAACTTTTCAATGTGAAGGTAAATTAATAAAATATACAAAAAAATACATGAGAAGACTCTCAAAAATCTCTTTAAAGATCTTATAGACAAATATCTCTTAAAAAAATACTAGAATCACCAATTATGATGAAACTTATTGAAGACCAATATTTTAATTTTTAACATACCAACATATCTCTTTAATAAAAATAGAGTATTCCCCCACTATGACTAAAAAATAAGACACTTTTTTATTAAATATCAACATAATATTTCATAGAAAGAAATTAATCCATGTAAGGAATGTTATCATGAAAATTGTATAAATTATCATGATAACTTATCATTCCTTATATCCAACTAAAAACAATGAAAGGCCTATAATAGCCATGAACAACCTTTAATGGGTGTTAAAAACTCCAATTAGTTATTTGGTATCTCTATATAAATACACAAATCCCACCCACGATAGGTGTAAAAAAATAATACAACATTGGCTATGAATATGGAAGTAAAAGGACAGTAAACATATCTAGTACTTCATACCACCACTATGTCATCTAACTCTACTACACTATTAAATGAAGTTTTCTAGAACTATCTATATCTCCTCTGTGGATCTAAATTATACCTCTACCTCAATATCAATCACGATATATAACCGGTGGGGATGGTTCTCCAAACTTTTTTTGATCAGTTACTAGTTCTTTATGTATCAGCATTCTTAAAAAATATTGAATAAACATTTTATTATTATAATTGTCTCTAAGAAATATGTTATGACTTCGAGTAAAAGTATTATTGTATAAATTACTGTTGAAGTGGACTATAATTGTAATGTGGAGGACTAACCACTATCACAGTATGATCCTACCTCATCAAACTATTGTATGATCACATAAAATCATATGCACATAACATAAGGACATAATGGTGCAAGAATATCCTTAATATAGATAAAGAAATTAATTTTGTTACAACATACCAGGATTGTATTTGATGCAACATTAGACTATTCTACCCCAGACCAATCCATTGAATACATATTACACCTTCCTCCAACATGGATTTCTTTAATTTCTAATACACTTTTAATGGTTTAAAAATGGATTTCATATTCAGGGAATGGTTTTATTGGATTATCCTATGGGAATTAATTCAAAATATAAAACCTAGTATATTTCATATAGATGACATGTTTCATTAAATGAAGAGTGTCTGACATGACCTATAATGGTTAATGAGTTCATCCATTATTGGTGGTAGTGTTAATAATTTGAAATAAATTTTTTTAATTATTTATTCCTTCTAGAAGAATCACTCTTCATGTATAGTGAAGGAGTTTGCACCCCTCTCTATGTGCTGGAATCCTCATGATACAATCATGTATCCAATGGTAAGTTTAATCCATTAGAGTTATGAATCAATTTTTTTCCCTCAATGATCATTATCTAGCATAAAATATTAAGATGGAGGATTATACAATTGTGATAATGTTATTGTTTGTTCTTTATTCTTTTATTAATTATATCAAGGATAAAGCATATATATATATATATGGTTTTTCTTTTTCTATCACCTACCATTAGATGATCCCCTCAAAACCAAATAAATGTTATCAAATAATTTATCTTCAATGAATCAATATGTTTGTTCGAATTTTTAATAAACAAAAAATATGATCTAACATATACAATGATTTCCCCTCTAAAAAATTTATTATATGATAATATAATTTCTGGAAGGATCAATAGATGTTTTTGTTTGAAAACATAATATTCAGTATGAAATATAGAAAAAATTATGATGTTAATTTAATATATAGTGTGAGGTGTAATGAAAATTCATGAATTAATTTGTCTATATCATGTTTCATGAAAAAGTAGTAGTGATTTCCTTTCATAACATTACATTGATTTTTAATGCAATTTGTGATACACACTTAAAATTATATTGATTTTTAGTGTAATGTGTAGTGTGTTCCAACTTAAATGATGCATAGTACTACATCCTAGTGAGTCTCACATCAGAATTTATCTTTGATGTGCACCACTTCATTTCTATTGGATCTCTTTTGATGTCCATTCATTTATTATACAAATGTCATGTTGCACAATTTTTACTATATTACCACCCCACTTAGTGGATCTCTCTCCTGTAAACATTCGGTGATATTAATATCAGTGTCAACCTACACTGGATCTATACACTATGATATTGTACTGAGGGTCAATGTAATGGTGAGTGTATGTGTTTTAGAAAAATTTAAAAGTTATTTAAAATTTTATATTTACTAAAATATGTGTATCGTTTCTAAATTATTTATAACTGAAATGTGTTGGGAATTATAATATGGTAATTTTCATGCTTAAAATATATGTGAATTGTTAATATTGATATCTCTTATTTTGTATACTATGTAAAAAATTATTTATTTTTTAATTCCAATAATTTTTTGTTAATAATTTTTATATTAAACGTATAATGTGTATGTTGAATTTATAAGATAAATTGATTCTAAGAGATAATGTATTCAATTACATGTTAGGTATCACTCCAAAAGATTATTTTTTTTACCTACCATGAACTCAGAATGTTTTTAGAGTATAATCTTGATAATAATTTTTTAATACAGTTTGAGTATATTAGGTGTAATATATATGATGAATTGAATTCTTTCTTTTGTAAAGTCTCCCCGTGGAGAGGGATATGGGGTCTAACTACCCCCGGTATATAGACTTATGTCTTGTTATATAAATATGATGGGTTTCATATCTATCACTCAAGGGTTACTCATAAGGAAATTTTCAATATCATATAACTTTTTTCATTTATATGAAAATATCATGTACCTCATGCATGAGATGTATTTAGAAATGTATTAATATATTTGGCATATATTTTTTGTGAAAAATATAAAATTATGTGTTGTGTAAAAAGTTACACATTAAAGTAATAAATACTCATTAATTTGGTGATTTTAAAAGGTATTTGAAAACTAAATTGACAGTAGGATTCAATAACAAATAGATAAACCGTGAGATAATAAATATTACATGTGTAAGGAACCAACACAAAACAACATATAAACCAAAACCCAAGATGATTCATCATAAATCCACAATGTGTTTGAGATCTCCACGGGTTGGCGAATAGAACATGGGCATTAATAAATAACCATTGGGAACAATTTCACCCTCAATAATAATAGAGTATAGTGTGGAAAATTCATTATATATATATCAATCAATGCATACATATCACGTATAAGGAGGAACTATGAAAACAGAAAGTAGAACATAACCTGTAAACCCATATTTGGGTGGTCCATGACCACCCTCAATGTCCAAAGTCACACACCCTCAATCTCCCAAGCATGAATCCACAATGAAGGGCCAATGCACAAATACCCACTACAAGATAATAAATGAAGAAAATACCAAAATCTATAACTAGGGTGTTCGGGAATGATTCCAATAAGATTCCACCAATGATTATATGAAATAATTCATAAGTTCAAATTTGCTAAAAGAGGAGTAAAAATAGTAGAATAAGATGAATAGTTTAAAATAGAGATTTAAACAATTACAAATAATTTATAAAACTAAAAATTTTAAATATTCCATTTTACCATTTAAAAACTAAACACTTTCTTGAAAATATTTGAAAACCATTTCAGAAGATAAATTCATATAGTCAAGAAACGATGAAAATTTTCACATGATTTATTAATATAAATGATAATAATTACAATATAATTAAGGTCAATAATAGAAATAAATGAAGTAAGAAAGGAAAATGTAGTTCAATTTAGTAATAACCAATGCTCTCATATTTTGATATCAAATATAATTATGTCATGTGTTAAACCTAGTTATGATTGTGAGTCCACTTTAGAATAGCTAATCAAATTACTACATGAGAAATTATTGTGCATACATCTAGTTTCATGTGTCTAAATGAACGCAGATCCATGCACACCCCCTTTCTTTGCCATAAGTTCATAAATAGAACCTTTCATGTTATATATGGATTCACTAAAAGTGTACAATACCACTAGTGAATCATATATCTCGGACATCTCATCTATATAGGTTTCCATGTATTTTCAAAATAGTTGAGTTAGGTAATCTTGTTACGAGGACCACATGGGGATCCTTATTATTCAGGGTTATTGGCCCTAATAAAACATCTCACTCTCACCCCCAATTCCCTCAAAGTATATAATCACATTTCCAACACCTAACAATGGCATGTACTAGAAGAAAGATACATCAAGGGATTATTATAAGATATGGTCATCATAATGTCCAAACAGGTCTATCAAGATTCATGAATTCAATTAAAATCCTTTTATATAATATTAACATTCAAAAGGGGAAATCGAACCCACTTACTTTCACAATTCATCATTCAAATGTCAAACTGTCAATTTAAAAAATCATCAATTTATTCCAAATCCTATTTAAAAAATAAATATTCAAAAGGGTAATGATACAATCCCCCATTAACAATTCATCCTTAAAATTCCAAACAATCCTTTCAAACAATCATTTACTTCAAATCATTCCAAAATCATTTAAGGAATTATAAAAATTTAAAAATGACTGAATAAATTTCAAAACATGGATTTACACCCTATATTCATGTGAATAAATAATTTATTTCAAATAACACAATAACATCATTTTCAGAAACAAGTATAAAATTATACAGAGGGGGTTCTTGGTAATTTATTAAATTCACTAATTTAAATCTATTTTGAAAATGTAAAACATTTCAATTCATTTAATTTAAATCCAAGATGTTCATTTATGAAATAAAAACATGATCCAAAATTCCTTAGTTTTCCAAAATATATATTTAATTTTATTGAAAATAAATTCAAATAACCATGGTATTTTGAAAATTCATAAAAAATGATAATGAGAAATATTATATCCATCAATTAATACCATAGTATATTCAAAGAGAATAATGTCAAAGAATCATTTATAAGAAATTTAATGGAGGGATCTCATTGACCATGTATTAGAAATTTGAAAACATGTATTTAAGAATTTATTTATAAATAATGAATCATATAAATAAAGAAAATCATTGAATCACTTACTAAGAATATTAGGAATCCAAACACAACAAATCTGAGTTATGTCAGGCTTAATGGTTTTCACCAGATCTAAGAAGATTGATATTTAAATAATAAAGAGGATATCATAGATCTAAAATTACAAATCAATCCATAAATATCAAACAAAACTCAAGGATTTCAAAGCCTTTTGGAACACAAAGTAATGAGGATAAGGGAGACCCATTCTCAAGAAGAAAATAATTCACCCTAAGATGATCACCACTTCAATAGGCACATAAATTCTTCATGTTTTTTATTTTGGGAAACCAAAATGGATCTAGATAGCTCCCAAAATATAATAGATTTATTTATGTTAGGGGTGGGAGTATTTTAGTGTTAATTAGGGTGGTTTAAAATCATTAACTAAAATTTTCATAACATTATTTACCATCTGCTTGGTTTCATGTGTTATGTCGCATTTTTTTCACTAAGCGTGGAAAAACTATGCACCCAGAATAGATTCACTATAATTGTTGCACAGTTTGACTTCACACTATTTAAAAATGTGTACCAACCATCTAACCCTCTACTATCTGGGATTTACACTTTGTCAAACAGTGCTCAAACCGTGCACATACCTTGCACAGGTCTAGAAACTGTAAACAATTATGAAAAAATCCATAAAAAACCCATGAATATAACCAATCATTGTGTAATAAAATCATTGGGTCAAAACACATAAAAAACATCATGTTACAAGATCTACACCATATGAAATCTATCTTTATAAATAATCCATATTGAAATATATAATACAATAAAATAATTAGAAATCCCACACTCATCTCATGAGGTGGATGTTTTTTGGTCCATAATTGGGACTCACCAAAAATTTAACAACACAAAAAACTCTAAGATCAACACAATAAATTCATCACATGTTTCAAAATAGGATAAATAACGGAGACCCATCATAGTTCTCCCTACCATTTAATGATTCAGTGAAATGGTATGACATAAGGGAACCATGTCCCTTAAAACTAAAGAAGATACATCAACTAATATCTCAATAAAAAAAATCTAAGACCAATCATACACAAAAAATCTAAATAAAAGACACGGATTTCTAAAATGGATATGTAAGCAATGGTAGCCTAGGATTTTTCAATTTTAGTTTCATGCCTCGATGATATCATCTAATCAAATGCTATCATTACCCTTTGACTGGTCTATCGAAAATCTACATCATTTTATTAACCCATGTAGATTCCCAAGTTCTATCCAAGTCCAAATGGAATGAACTTAACCATCATGGCCAGTGCATGATAGGGCACAACACTCTAACATAGGTGATCATCCATCATATCAATATTTATCTCTAAACATCAAGTTGAAATAAGAAAAACACCAAGGAACAAAAAAAACAGGATTTCAAGAGAAGGAACCAAACATCTCATAACCAATCCACAAATGATGCCAACCATTTTGAAAAATCTATCATTACAAATATATATTTTTTCCAATACAGAAAATCCAAAAGAAAGAAAAAATAAAATATTTTCCACTCTAATATAAGAATAAACAAACTGGATCAACGTTAACCACTTTTGAAGACAAACATTTGGCATAGAGAAGATCCTCTAATATGTGAAAAGCATCACTATGAGGCCTATGGATAGATCTATACTATCAAGAAACATATGTTCCCCACATTCTGTAAATTATGTTCCTGATATAATTTTCTATTTCAGATCACCAATAATACAGAACCTCATATTGTGACCAAAGTTCCCACACCGCTTACAAACTCTTAGAGGTTTTGAACACAACTTCTAAGAATGACTAGGTGCTCAACACTAGAAACCACCAACATTCCTCTTCTTTTCCTAAGGATATTGAATTTATAAAAAGGGAATATGGAATTTATCCATTCCATTTTTTTCTATTTCTACTCAAATAATAAAGATTCTTTCAAGAATATCTAAATAAGGGATCAACCATTCCATAGGCATCGTTGTTACATGATCTGGGTGAAGACCTTTTCTAAAAGCGTTAGGCTTACTGAATTCATCATAAACGAGACTTGTAATGAAACATATTAAATGTGAGAAATTTTTTTAAACTTAATAACTAATAGATAATATTGAATAAAACTCCATAATATAGAGACTTTCTCTTTCTGTCACTTCTTTAGGATACATCCATTGAATGAAGATTGACTTAATGAATTCCCAGAACAATATTTCATACATAACAGAGGTAATCCTAATTTCCCGCCACATCTGGATAGTCCCCTGAGATAATTACTAGATAGTGTTGACCTTTATATATATAGGAGTCTTAATATCATGAAAGATCACATCAACATCTTCTAAACACTGCCCTGCCTGAAGAGAACCTCATTCACCTTTATAAGAAGGTAGATGACAACTCATGAATTCTTAGATGGGGTTTAATATCTATAATGTATATTTCTCAACCACTCTATATAAATTCATAGTAGAGTCATTGATAGGGGATTCCATATATAGAAAATAAGAAGAACTAATCCAAGGAATAAAGTGTGACCAACATTCTATCATTCTTGAAGGACATTTCGGGAGACATTTTTGAACATAAAAAAACATAAGAAAATGAAATCAAGCATAAAATGACAATCAAACATAGTACAAAGTCCTTTAATGAAATTTACAACCATCTTTAATTAAAACATCATTGATTTCATAACACAGTGTATTTCACCATTTATTGATACACTATCCATCCATTTAAAAATGATAAATCTTGTTACAAATAAAATTATGTTTCAAAAAACCATTACCAGTACATTTAAATTCATATATGGTTTCAAAAGAATTAATCCCATTTTTCAATTAATATAACTATTTACATTTAAATCCATTACAAACTAAAATTTCTTGTTAAAATATTTTTTTATCCCATCACACTAGAGTCTTTGATAATATGTTTTCAAAACTGAAAATTTCATAAAACTCGTTTTTGGTAGTTGAACATTTTTTCAAAGAACTTAAGAAAACATGTTTTAATACACAATTTAGTTTTCACAAACAATTTAAAATTATTAACAAGTGATTAAATATGTAACAACCGAAAAGTATTACGAAACAACCCACATCCATAACCCACATAACCAACCACACATAAGTAAAGAAACTTATAAAGAAATAGATATGATTTCATGTTTAGAACCAAGTTATAACTGTATAAGGATTGTGTGTATGGGCTGGTATTACACACACCAACCTTATGACTATTAATTGGTGGATTTCCAAATCAGACACACCAATTTTCATATTTTACTAGTCCGTGGAAACATAGTTCCACTGTTATCATCCTTCCATTATGGTTCAAAAACTCATAAGTGATTCCAAAAATTAAATATAGTCTCATTGGTATTATAAATATAATTTATAATAAGAAATAAAATAACTAATATGAAAGACTCAAGTCCCAAAATCATTGTTAACTCATGTCTCATCATGAAGTGGAGGTGATCAAGCACCCACTCATGGACTACCTCTTGAGTCCCAACACATTATTAATATCCTTTTTACCATTACTAACCCCAAATAATATAATGATTTGAAATTAAAATAATACACTATAAATAAAGTCCTCCTCTGGTACCATTTATAAGGAACTTTGTAACGCCCCAACCCCAGTTATCAGAGTTGGTGCATTATTACATAACATTGGTATGGTCACAAAAGATCAAGTCTCGAAAGACATATTAGATTAGTAGCCTTGGAAACACTAGATACATTCATAAAGTTTACATTACATCATAAAGTGAAAAACTACAACAACATCTTGTCTCCATAGACCACACTTATATCCCCTCATACTATCCCTGCAGGTCATTCATAAAATACTTCTTCACATCTTGGAAAAAATAAAACATTGAAAGGGGTGTGCTCAGATGCTCTATAAGGATAACAATATAGTGGAAAATTTCATAAATAAACATAAACATTTAAGGCAATGTATAACTAAAACAAAATCCTTTTAAACATGAACTTCATCATAATATGGCAGAGATAAAATGAAATAATACTATTTACTTATTCACATGGATATTCTACTAGTCAAATAATCACATGCAATATCAATAACCACTTTCATAATGATGGAATACATATTGCTAGACTATCATAACCACATAATAAAGGCCTTGTTCCAAGACTAAAAATAATATTTTGTCAAGGCCTTGTGCCAAGACACTAGTTTTTCTCATGAGACCTACCGATGAATCAAGGAACTATAGCAGGCTCCACCCTTCACTTCTTAAATCCAATGCATTCCTCATACGAACAGGTTTAAACATAACATAAACATTCGTATTAAAACTAGCATACAAAATTTCAATTCTTTCTCCATAAACCATGAATGGTATAAAAATAACACAACCACATTCAAACATATCACAAAACCGTCAATACTATACGGATATTTTGTATCATAATAAATCAACATCAAATAATATTAAATTCCATCAAAGGATATTAACATAGATGAAATCAAAACTATTTGAGAGAAATATCTCTTTTTTTAAAATCATTTAAAAGTCACATAATTATAAAATGAAACATTTAATTTGAAAATATATTTATAATATTGTAAGGGAAGATTCTACGATTTTATAATGGTAGAAAATAACTGCACCTGTCGTATTAGTTAAAAAAGACATTCTTACCTTAATTCTATCGAAAGGGTTAAAAAGGACCATGTTTGGAAAACAAAAGAAAGATTCCATTATAAACTTCTTAAAAAATGTCCAAAAAGGGTATAAATGACTTTAACCCATAATTTGTAAAATATTAATAATGATTTTAAATACATTAATAAGAAACATGGATGTGGATGATAAAGAGGTCCCAGTAGATAATTACGTATAAACAACCTTCGATAATGAAGAGATTTTGAAATAATCCCTTACCTTGTACTTTTACTTGGTCGAGGGTAGGTTAAACTCCTGTATAATAGTTAAATCATTGCTATTAAATTATACAATAATAATATACAGAAATATTATATCATATATTATCTTTTAATATTTCATTGTTAATAATATTTTAGTATTATCATTGTTTCGGGTGTTAACTGATTCATTTTCCTTTATAAGCTTTGTTACGTAAGTCGTGTTTGTTATGGATAGGTTGTATATTATTTATATCTATAATGATATCAATTCCTTAAAAATTACTTTTAATCATCAAATGATAATTATTCTTGAATGGATACGAGGGGGGATGAATCTCATCACGTTCGTGGAGACGGTAGTCCGTACATACGCATGAGAGACAATATCATTCTTTTGATATTAAAATAATATATAATTGAATGGTGTATCATATATAAATAATAATTATCATTTTATATTTATTATTTACTTGAATTAAACATCATTATTATACCGATCCAAATAATAATTTATTGAATAACAATTACACCATGACGTGGAGACGGTATGCCACACGTACGCACCTATGGTGACATGTCATTCAAGGGATGGATAGAATACTGAATATGGTTGTACCATATTTATAATAACATCTAAGTATATAGAATATACTGGAGTCATTATTTTATAATAGAAATAACAAAGAAAGAATAAGTGGAAGAAGAAAGGAACTTGAAAGAGGATGGTGAAAACATTACCTCCTCTTCGGGTTCTCCCTTTTGATTTGATCAAAATTAATCCTCATGCTAGCTTTATGATCAAATTAAGGCCTCTATATTAAATTTAGGGAAGTTGAGAGAATATTTGGTCAAGGTTTTTCCATTTCAAAAGGCTTTTATTGTGTGAATTAGAGATAAGGGGGAGTTCCCTTTTATAAAAGGGGTGAGGGGCACCTTTGGAAAAGCTAGAAATATTGTTTTATAATAAATTAATATTCGGTTTCTAATGGCTCAAAAGTGACTTATTTAGAGGATAATGTAGGGATGAGTCTAAATCCTTTCAACCAATAGATTTTACACTAGTTTGGGTCACTATATTAACCATATCATTTATATTTAACTCTTAGTTAAATAGTTTGACATTTAATATGTCTCTTTGTATTTTTATATAATATGGTTAACAAACATATTATATACTTTCAAGAGAACCCCAAGTGGTTAATTAATGATAAAAATATCATTATATAAGTCTCTTGGTGGAACCCTAGATTTTTAGGAAATTATTATCGATTAATAATATAATATTTGTTTTCAAAACTCTTTTATGTCAATTTTGACACTATTTTCTATTTGATTTTTGTGAAAATATTAACAGCCTGATTACTTCAAAAAAATTAATTTAATCAATAATAACATGTCATATTAACCTATAAAATTAGTTTAATTCATAAAAAGTCTCAAATTACATTTATTTGGGTATTTATAATATCAATTATTTTAATATTTCACTAATAAGGTAATTACTACATCACCATTGTGTCAAAAATAAATTAAATTGTTTAATGTATAAAAATTATAAATAAAATACCATTATGTAGTAACTCTTTTAAGATTTCTAATTAATATTTTTAATTGAATTTACCTTATTTATAATCCTATATTAAAAAAATTTTAGTTATTAAACTTTGATTTTAACTCTTTTAACTCTTCTTTGAATTAAATAATAATAAATGTCCTAATCTAATCCAATTGGACCAAAGAGGATCATATTTTATTCCTAAGGTTATTTTTGGTCAAATTATAATTATCCAATATAATTAGGACATGTGTTTGGTTAATACTAATATCATTTTTACCCTTAATTACCCTGTTTACATTTAATCGTGGTAAATAAAAGTAAAAAGTTACTATTCACCAAAAAAATTATTTTTATCTTATTGAACCAAATTTTACTCCTTTATATTAACCTTTTCTCTCAGAATTTTGAAATTACACTCACAAAAGTGGTAAAATTATGTTTTATGTGAATTTTCAAATTCTCCTAGGAGGTGGGTAAAAGACGGTGAAAAGTTCAATAAAATTTTTATATATCTAAAATTATTATAAACTGACACCAATGAATTACATTGAAATTATATAGGTACTATGTATCTATTTTGACCTAATATAAATTTCAAAAGATAAATAATTATTTAAAGAAAAATTTGGTTTTAAACTATAACTCAGTGTTTTTCACTATTCATCAGAAATTGAAAGTTTTTAGTAAAATACCGAAAATTCACCCAAAGCTAATTTCGATATTCCAAATCAAAAAATGAAGTCCATTTTGAAAGATAAAATTTATAAAATTTTAAAAAGTGGGTATTACTATTCATAACGGCTAGTTTGATTGGTTATGGTGTGTGTTAGAACTCGAAGTTGCCTATAACACACGCTACTCTATTATTCAAAGAGAAGCGTACCGTGGAAGCTTGGGGTGTTACATTATACCCTCCTTCAAACAATTTCATCCTCAAAATTTCTAGAATATTACTACATAAAAATAATTGGGTGGTTCTTCATCATATGTTCCTCAGGTTCCCACGTTGCCTCTTCCATCTTATGGTTTCTCCATAGAACTTTTACCAAACAAGTTGTCCGGTTTCTCAGAACTTGTTCTCTTGTATCAAGAATCTTAAAAGGCTCTTCACAATAAGAAAAATCGGGTTCCAGTTCTAATTCCTCATAGGTGAGTACATGCATTGGGTCAGACATGTATTTTCTCAACAGTGATATGTGGAACACATCATGAACTTTGGAGAGACATGGAGGCATTTCCAAATGGTAAACTACAGCCCCAATTCGTTCTAGAATTTCAAATTGTCCGATGTACCTGGGACTTAGTTTTCCCTTCTTACAAAAACGTATAATACCCTTCCATGGAGATACCTTCAAGAAAACATGATGTCCTACCTGAAATTCCAAATCCTTCTTTCGGTTGTCAGCATAGCTCTTCTGCCTACATTGAGCTTCTTTGATGTGGTTTTGGATTACCTTCACATTTTCCATCGTTTCTTCCACCAGTTCTGGGCCTACGAGTTTTCTTTCACCAACATCATCCCAACAGGTTGGTGTGTGACATCTCTTTCCGTATAAATCTTCATATAGTGCCATATGAATACTTGAATGGCAGATATTATTATAGTAAAATTATACCAGAGTTAAATATTGATCCCACATACCCTGAAAGTCAAGTGATCATGATCTCAACATGTCTTCTAAGGTTTTAATAGTCCGTTCTGGTTGT
Organism: Viscum album; assembly: GCA_963277665.1. Taxonomy (NCBI): domain Eukaryota; kingdom Viridiplantae; phylum Streptophyta; class Magnoliopsida; order Santalales; family Viscaceae; genus Viscum; species Viscum album. The sequence continues at coordinate 1,184,364,238 of OY728164.1, forward strand.
CCATCTTTTTGAGGGTGGTAGGCAGTGCTCAAATGAAGTTCAGTATCCAAGCCCTTCTGAAGACTTTTCCAGAATTTTAAAGTAAAAAGGGGATCACGATCAGAAACAATTGATAGTGGTACTCCATGAAGTATTACAAATTCATTAATATATATCCTTTATAGACGTTCAAGTGGTAGATCTTCTCTTATATCAAGAAAATTTGCTGACTTGGTAAGATGATCAACAATGACTCATATTGCATCGGTCCTTCTAGGAGTATTTGATAGTCCCATGAAAAATTCCACCATGATATTATCCCATTTCCACTCAGGTATGGGAAGAGGTTTTGTGACTCCTCCAAACTGTTGCCTTCCATCTTTCACTTATTGACAAACCATACATCTTGACACAAAATTAGCAATATTTCTCTTCATGTTGTCCCACAAAAAATGTTCCTTCAAATATCTATACATTTTAGTGCTACCAGGGTGTATAGATTAATTGGAACAATGAGAATAATCCAACAATACCCTTTTTAGATCAGGTATATCGGGAACACAAAGTCTCTTCCCAAATTTCAAAATTCCATCTTCATATGAAAGTCACTCAATCTCTCATCATTCAAAGATTTAATCTTCTTTTGAAACTCTTCATCATTAGTCTGAGAACTCATAATCCTTTCTAGTAAATATGTATTGGAAACCATTTAAAAATCAATGATGTTTCACCTTCCATGGTTATTCCCATGTCCATCTTCACTAGATACATGAAAATAAGATCCCTTTCAATTGTCATATTGTTCAAAAATCCCCGATCTTTTCTACTCAAAGCATCAACCACCTTATTTTCCTTCCCCGGGTGGTAGCGTATTGTGCAATCATAATCCTTGAGTAGTTCAATCCATCACCTTTTCCTCAGTTTGAGGTCTTTATGTGAGAAAATATATTTCAAACTCTTGTGATCGGTATATACCTCACATTTTTCACCATAGAGATAATGTCTCCATATCTTCAAAGCAAAGATCATAGATTCTATCTCAAGATCATGAGTAGGACTGTTTTGCTCATGAATTTTCAGCTGTCGTGATGCATAGGCAATAACCCTATCATTCTGCATAAGGACACAACCATGTACTTTCTTTGATGTGTCCCTATAAATAACGAACCCATCATTCCCCGATGGTAGAGTCAATATAAGAGAATTGACTAGTCTTTTATTCATTTCTTCAAAACATTCTTCACACTCTTTTGTAAAAACAAATTTAACCCCTTTACTTGTGAGCTTCGTTAATGGGTTAGCCAATCGGCCAAAATTCTGGACAAAACACCGATAATAACCTGCTAAAACAATAAAACTACATACCTTGGTTTTACTCATTAGTGCTGGCCATTCTTGGATTGCCTTGGTCTTATAAGGATCAATATAGATTCCATCCTTAGAGAGAATATTCCCAAGAAAAGAGATCTCTTAAAGCTAGAATCCACACTTTCTAAACTTCCCATCTAATTCATGTCTTCTAAGAGTCTTCAAGATAATGCTCAAGTGATTTTCATGATCTTCGTAGATTTTGGAATATACCAAGATATCATCAATAAATACCACCACAAAATCATTGATATATTCCTTGAAAACTCTATTCATTAGATCCATGAATATAGAGGGTGCATTAGTCAATCTGAAAGGCATTATTGTAAACTCGTAATGCCCGTACCTGGTTCGAAATGTTGTCTTCAGAATGTCTTCCTTCTTCACACACAACTGATGGTATCTAGATCAAAGGTAAATCTTTGAAAAGTATTGAGCTCCATGTAGTTGGTCAAATAAATCATCAATGTGAGGTAGGGGATACTTGTTCTTTATTGTTATAGTATTAATTTCCCTGTAGTCGATACATAACCTCATAGATCCATCTTTCTTCTTAACAAAATGGACAGGGGCTCCCCATGGAGAAACACTAGGGAGAATAAGTCCCTTATTACTCAATTATACTAGTTGTTTCTTTAGTTCAACTAATTCCACAGTTGCCATTCTATAAGGGGTCTTCGATATAGGCCTTGAACCAGGAATTAAATCAAATAAAAACTCAATTTCTCGTTCGGGAGGATGTCCAGGTAAATCTCCCAGAAACACATCTACATATTATTTCACAATAGGTACATCCCCTATTTGAACATTCCTTTCCTCACCCATAGTTCTTTCATTCTCTTCCTCCTCGATAATTGAATTTAGTTGAGCTAATGGGGGTTGATCTAGATAAGAATTAGGTGGGGATGATTCTGCTCTAAAGATAAGGTGTTCCTTATCATCATCATCAAAAATTGTAACCTCCTTCTTCTTATAATAAATCTCTGCATCATGGTCTGAAATCCAATCCATACCAAGGATTATATCAAATTCACTCATAGGTATGACGATGAGATCAGCGGATAAATAACATTTATCTGCTCTAATGGGGACTGTTTCACAAAACATTGTTGCAATGATACTTCCCTTATGAGTTTTAACTGACAACTCCCTTGTTAGATCAAATTTTAAATATCTAATTTTCTTAACATATTGGGATGATATGAAACAATGTGATGATCTAGAATCAAATAATGATTTTGCTAAACTTGAGGAAACCATTAAATTACGTGCCACCACGTGTTTCGGATATTCTACCTCAATAGTAGTGATAGAATAAGATTATCCTTGATCCTTTGGCCTTTTTGAGGTAAGTAACCCTGATGATTAGGACATTAATTTGTATAATGTCCCATCTCCCTGCAGTTGTAGCATTGAATATCGGTATCTTATTTCTTCCCCTTGCATTCACGTGCTTGGTGGCCTTTTTCACCACACTTGTAACAGACTCTCATTCCCTTCAAGAAAGTACTGGGGTGTTTCTTACCACATTTACTACATCATGGATATTCAACCTTTCCCTTATTTCCCTTATTTCCATTTCTAGAGTGATCATCAGATCTCTTCTTCTCTTGCTTTTCTTTAAAGTCTTAAGACTTAGAGAATTATTTTTCAGTCTTGATAGCACATGAGACAATATCTTCATACAATGAGAAGGTTTGTGTGACTAATTCTCGATAGATAAATGGTTTTAACTCATCAAAAAAAACGATCAATCTTTACTCTTGGGTTACGTATATAATCTGTAGCATACCTCACTAACCTTGTAAAGTTATCCCCATGCTTTGCGACATTCTCATCCTCCTTTTGCCTCAGACTTAGAAATTTCCTTTCCATATCTGCTCGATGGTCATGATGAAAGTATTTTTCTAAGAAAAGATCTTTGAAATCCCTTCATTCCATATTTGATAATTCATTATCTTCCTTCATGTTTTAAATCAATGACCACCATTGATCAGCATTTCTAGTGAGGCGGTAAACTGCCATTATAACTTTTTCCCTTTCACTACTCCCTATGGTATGGAACATTTTCACTATGGATTTTAACCATTTCTCCTCTACTAGTGGGTTTGTACCCTCATTTAAGGTTTGTGGTTTTTACCTCATGAAGTGATCTAACATTGATCCTCCACGCTGTGGATCAGGGTGCTCTATAGGGGTAAGGTTATTATTCATAACCTGAGTGAGTTGTCCCAGTATAGTGATTAGCTGATCAGCACCAGTTGCATCACCAGCTTCACTATAATTATCTTGATCAGGAGGGAAATCCCTACATAGAGTGCGTGCATTGATACGGTTTCCATTCCTTCCACTAGGCACCATTTCTAAACAATTGCATAAACTAGATCAGTTTATAAATCAAAATACATAATTCCATACATGTAAAACACTTAACATAAATTGAACTATTTATGAATATAATCCATAATCATAAAAAATGTTTTATTTGAGGATGTATATACTCATAAACCCTTCATAATGGTTTGTAATGAAAATGAGAATTATCCTGAGCATATCCTCTGCGAGTGTCGTAACCAAGAGTGTTGCAAGGCCTATTGTCATGCACCAGTTCTCGTTCAAGTCTTGCTCAAAGCAGTGTTTTTGGGTTTTACCCCTAGGTACATATGTGCCAGAGCCACCTCTTCCTGCTCGTATCCAAACAGGGATGTATTGCTTGGAAAACTCATAAAATCTCTATAATATCAAAATTCTAGGAAGTTCTTCTATTCTAATTTTCAAAGTCCATCTTAGGTCTATGTGATATAATCAGAGTTTATCAAAATATAGCTTCCAAGGATTGTACTAAACTTCCTCTGATACCAACTGAAACGCCCTGAACCCGATTACCCAAAGTCGGTGCATTATTACAAAACACTGGTATGATCACAAAAGATCAAGTCTCTAAAGACAGATTAGTTTAGTAGCCTTGGAAACATTAGATACATTCTTAAATTTTACATTGCATCAAAATGTGAAAAACTACAACAACATCTTGTATCCATAGACCACACTCATATATCCTCATACTATCCATACAGGTCATTCATAAAATACTTCTTCACATCTTGGAAAAAATAAAACACTGAAAGGGGTGAGCTCAGATTCTCAGTAAGGATAACAATAAAGCAGAAAATTTCATAAATAAACATAAACATTTAAGGTAATGTATAACTAATACAAAATTCTTTTAAAATTGAACTTTCACATAATATGGAAAATATAAAATTAAATAATTCCATTTAATTATTCACATGGATATTCTACTAGTTGAATAATCACATGCAATATCAATAACAACTTTCATAATGATGGAATGCACAATGTCAGACTATCATAACCACATAGTCAAGGCCTTGTGCCAGGACTACAAATAAGATTTTGTCAAGGCCTTGTGCCAAGACACTAGTTTGTCTCATGAGACCTACCGATGCATCGAGGAGCTATAGCGGGCTCCACCCGTCACTTATTAAGTCCAATGCATTCCTCATATGAACAAGTATAAACGTAACATAAAAATTCGTATTAAAACTAGAATACAAAATGTCAATACATTCTCTATAAACCATGAATGGTATAAAAATAACACATCCATAGTCAAACATATCACAAAACCTTCAATACTATATGGATGTTTTTTATCATAATAAATCAAATTCAAATAATCTTAAATTCCATCAAAGGGTGTTGACATAGATGAAATAAAAACTATTTGAGAGAAATATATCTTTTTTATTAAATCATTTAAATGTCACATAATTATAAAATAAAAAATTTAATTTGAAAATAACCTTACAATCTTGTAAGGGAAGATTTGATGATTTTATAATGGTGGAAAATAACCGCACCCGCTGTATAAGTTAAAAAATACATTCTTACCTTAATTCTGTCGAAAGGGATAAAAAGGACCTTGTTTGGAAAATGACTGAAACATTCCTTTATAAACATCTTATGAAAATTCAAACAAGGGTATAAATTAATTTAACCCATAATTTGCAAAATAGTAAGAATGATTTGAAATACAATTTAAAGAAACATGGATGTGCATGATAACAAGGTCCCAGTAGATAATTACATATAAACAACCTCAGATAATGAATAGATTGTGAAATAAAACCTTACCTTGTACTTTTCCTTGGTCGAGGGTAGGTTAAACTCCTTTATAATAGTTAAATCATTGTTATTAAATTATACAAGAATAATATACATAAATATGATATCATATATGATTGTTTAATATTTATTTGTTAATAATATATTAGTATTATCGTCGTTAGGGTGTTAACTGATTCGTTTTCCTTTATATACTTTATTATCTAAGCCATGTTTGTTATGGATAGGTTGTATCATATACATATCCAGAATTATATAAAGTCCTTAAACATTACTTTTAATCATCAAATGATAATTATTCTTGAATGGATATGATGAGGAATGAATCTCATCGCGTTCGTGGAGACGGTAGTCCGTACGTACGCACGAGCGACAATATCATTTTTTTATATTAAAAATATATAATTGGATGGTTTATCATATATATAGAATCATTTTCATGCTATATTTATTATTAAAATTAATTAAAAATTATTATTATACCCATCCAAATAATAATTTATTGAATAACAATTACACCACGACTTGGAGACGGTAAGCCGTACGTAGGCACATATGGTAACATGTAATTCAAGGGGTCTATAGAATAATGAGTATAGTTATACCATATTTCTAATAACATCACATTATATAGAAGATACTGGAGTTATTATTTTATAATTTAAATAACAAATAAAGAAGAAGTGTAAGAAGAAAGGAACTTGAAAGAGGGTGGTGAAAACATTACCTCTTTTTTGGGTTCTTCCTTTTTATTTGATCAAAAAGACTCCATAGGTTGGCTTTATGATCAATGTACAGCTGCTAGGTTGAAGTGAGGGAAGTTGAGAGAATATTTGGACAGGTTTTGGCCGAGCCAAAAGGCTTTGAAGGTGTGAATTAGAGAGAAGGGGGAGTGCCTTTTTATAAGAGGGGTGAGGGGAACCTTTGGAAAAGCCAGAAATATTATTTTATAATAAATTCATATTCAGTTTATAATGGCTCCAAAGTGACTTATTTAAAGGATAAGGTGCGGATGGTTCTAAATCATTTCAAACAATAGATTTTAGACAGGTTTGGGTTACTATATTAACCTTATCATTTATATTTAACTCTTAATTAAATAGTTTGACATTTAATATGTCTCTTTGTATTTTTATATTATATGGTTAATAAACTTACTATATACTTCCAAGAGAACCCCAATTGGTTCATTAGTGATACACATATCATTATATACATCTCTTGGACGAACCTTATATTTTTAGGAATTGAATATCAATTAATAATATAATATTTGTTTTAAAAAATATTTTATGTCAATTTTGACACTATTTGGTATTTGATTTTTGTGAAAATCTTAACAGCATTATTACTTTAAAAAAAATTAATTAAATCAATACTAAAATGTCATATTTACCTATAAAATTAGTGGAATTAATAAAAAGTTTCAAATTAGATTTATTTGGGTATATATAATATCAATTATTTTAATATTTCACTAATAAGGTAATTACTGCATCACCATTGTGTCATAAATAAATTAAATTATTTAATGTCTAAAAATTATAAATAAAATACAATTATTTATGAAATATATTTATATTTATAATTAATATTTCTAATCAAATTTATCTTATGTATTACCCTATATTAAAAAAATAATTTAGTTATTAAACTTTTATTTTAACTCTTTTAACTCTACTTTGAATTAAATAATAATAAATGTCCTAATCTAATCCAAGAGGACCAAATAGGTTCATATTTTATTCCTAAGGTTGTTTTTGGTCGAATTATACTTATCCAATAGAATTGGGACATGTGTTAGGGTAATACTAATATCATTTTTACCCTTAATTACCCTATTTACATTGAAGTGTGGTAAATGAAAGTAAAAAGTTACTATTCGACAAAAAAAAATTATCTTATTGAACCGTATTTTACTCCCTGATATTATCTGTTTCTCTTGGATTTTCTAAATTACTCTCACAGAAGTGGTAAAATTATGTTTTATGTGAATTTTCAAATTCTCTTAGGAGGTGGGTAAAAGACGGTGAAAAGTTCAATAAAAATTTTATATATCTAAAATTATTATAAACTGAATCTAATGAATTACATTGAAACTATATAGGTACTATGTATCTATTTTGACCTAAAAAAATTTAAATAAAATAAATAATTATTTAAATAAAAATTTGGTTTTAAACTATAACTCATTGTTTTTAACTATTCAACAAAAATTGAATGTTTTCAGAAAAATATAAAAAATTCACGCTAAGCTAATTTTGATATTCCAAATCCAAAAATGAAGTCCATTTTGAAAGATAAAATTTATAAAATTTCAAAAAGTGGGTATTACTATTCATAACAGCTAGTTTGATCGGTTATGGTATGTGTTAGAACTCGAAGATGCGTACGACACATGCTACTGTATTATTCAAAGAGAAACGTACCGTGGAAGCACCTTGGCATTAACAAATAATAGTTGGGAATGAATTCACCCTCAATGAAATAAAATAAAAGAGTATAATGAATAAACATAATTATATATATATATCAATTAATACATATATATCAAGTAAGAGGAGAAACTAAGAAAAATGAAAGGGGACCATAAACCCATAAACCCATCTCTTAGTGGTCCTCAACCACCCACCATGTCCCTGTTCACCCACCCTTGGTCACCCAAGCATAAACCCTCAAAGGAAGTTGATATCCCGAAAAGATGGTATAAGATAATTAAGGTTGTAAACAAAAAAAGGTACAAGAAAGGTGTGAGAGAAATATTCTAGTAGGATTCCAAAGGTGATTCTTTAAAATTAATTGATAAAGAAATTCAAATATTCTAAAAGAGGGGTATGAATAAGAGAATAAGAGTATTAGTTTAAAATATAAATTTTAACATTTAAAAATCATTTGTTAAACTAAAATTGTAAGAAATAACATTTTACCATTAAAAAAATAAACATTTTATTGAAAATATTTGAAAACCGTTTCACATGCTAAATTCATATAATCAAGAAAATTTTATAATATGCGCCAGATTTGTAAATTAGAATGAGAATCAATATAACAGATTCAAGGTGTATAATAACAATAATTGAAGTAAGTATACACTAGTTCCAAATGGGGACAACCAGTGCATTCATATATCGAGATCAACTATACAGATATATTGGGTTCAACCAAGGAAATATAGTGTGTCCCCCTCATAATAGATAATCAAATTACAACATGAACCAATTATTAGGATTACATCTACTCACATGGTTATAAAGCAAACCGTTCCCATGCCAACATACTTTCCATGTCACAAGTCCATATCCTGATCCTTTCACATTCTCTATAGATCCACTAGAAGGGTGTGAGTCCACTAGTGAAGTATATATCTTTGAAATATCACCTGACTATCTAGGTTCCCAGGACTAGTCATAATAGGTGAGTGAGGTAATTTACTTAAGAGTATAACATGGGGATAATTATCAAATATGGGTACAAGCCCTAATAAAACATATCACTCTCACCCCCAATTCCCTCAAAGTATATAAAACTTTCTTCAACACCCATCAATGAGAATTATAGAAGGAAAGATAAAACAATGTATTATTACAATAATTGATCATCATAAAGTTCCAACATAGCCATCATGAATAATCAATTAAACTCAATTACTTTTAAATAATTTTTACATTCAAAATGTATAACCAAACCCACATCCATTCACAATTAATTTTTCAAGTGAAAAAATGGACATTAAAACAATCATCGATTAATTCCAAATCCTTTTCAAACAAATCAATATTCAAAAAGGAAATGATACCCATTTACTTTCACAATTCATCCTTAAAATTCCTAGATAGACTTTAAAACAATCATTTACTTCAAACCATCCCAAAATCATTTAATACAACTATTCAAATTTAAAAATATTTCAATAAATTTAAAAACATCGGTTTACACACTCTTTTCATGTGAATAAATCAATTATTTCTAATAACCTGAGAAAAGAATTCCAAAATAAGTATAAAATCATTCAAATATGGTGCTATTTCAATTAATAAATTCACAAATTTTAAACTATATTGAGAAAATAAAATAATTAATTTCATTTAATTCAAATTAAGGAAGTTATTTTATGAAATCAGATCATGATCCAAAGGTCATAATTCCACCAAAATATATTTTAAATTACCTTTGAAAATAAATCCCAAAAAACTTATAATTTAAATAATTCAAAAAACAAAGGTTCGAAAGATCACGATTATATCCATTAAATTAATTCCATAATCAATTCAAAGAGAATAGGAAAAATAATAATTTATAAGGAATTTATTCGATGTATTTTCTAGAACATGTACTCAAATTTAGAAAACATGTATTCAGGTATTTATCTACAATAAATTTATCTAAAAAATTATGAAATTCATATAAATACATACCTGGAATATTAGGAATCCATCTATAATGAATTCGAGATGTGTCACCTTTGATGGATATCATCAGATCTAAGAAGATAGATATTTAATGAAGAGATAGGAGATCCTAAATCTAATATTCCACATCAATACATATAGAACCATCAAAAATAATTTCTTTTAAAAAATTTATGATGAATAAATAAAGAGGAAAAGGGATATCAAAGATGAATAATAAAATAACTCACTAGGAGATGATCATTACTTTGATAGGTTCTTCGATATGCCAAGAGATAAGGTTTGAGAATCCCAAAAGGATTTTGTGGTCTCCCAATATCTAAAAAATAAATTTAGGTTCATGTGGGAGGAGTTTGGGGTTAATTTGGGGGGTTTTATAACATTAAATAAAATTTTGGTAACTTTAGTTATCATCCACATGGTTTCCTGGGTTATGTCGAATAGTTTTCACTAACCACGTAAAAACCGTGAACCCATAAGAGAGCCATTGGATGTAATTCACGGTTTTGATGCGTAGTTTTTCTAACGTTGATCCAATTTTGTGACCCCCTACTATTTAGGCTGCACAATGTTTCAATCCATGCTCAAATCATGCACAAATAATGAACACACCCATAAATCTTCAAAAAAGTCAAGAAAAATCCAGAAACGACATGCGAAGATACTCAATCATTGGGTAATGGATTAATTGGGTCAAAACACATAAAAATATTAATGAGATGTTACCACATGAGATAGAATGGGGTTAATATATATTATATATATATTTAAATTGTGATAATTTTAAAGAAAACCCTTGAAACACATGGTGTGATATTCCTTTTGAAGTAGAACTTTTTGGGACCTTCATCTTTCTACTCATTCGATTTAGCCAAATCAGTGTACCACTATATTATCATTTGTTAGTAATACAGAAATAAATTTCACTAGATCATGTAATTGTAGGTTCTAAAAAATATATGTTACCCTGATTTTTCATTTGTTAGCTTATTCTTGGAATTTTATTTATCTTACAAGCTAGGAATCCCTAAGTGTTAAGATACCAGTAGAATGATGTTTTGTTTATCTGTGTGATTGATCAAGGTAAAATAGGTTACTAGTTCACTATTTAAGAATCATATTTCAGATGATTGAGATGATTCCCCTCCAAAATAATTTAGTGTAGATAGAAATACCAAATATGGCTCGTTTCTTGGTAAAATATCGATATTGGTTCACTACATAGATGTGATGTTTCATGTAATCATTTTTAGTCATATTTATTTAATTATAATCCCCTAATGAAAATATGTAAAACATAATAATCATGGATATTCATATATAATATATTATATCTTATTTCATTATAAAAAGTTTGATATCCCTCGTAGGTATGACCTATAAAATAATATGAAATTGGTTTCCAGGCTTGAGAAATATTCTCAAATTTAGTCATTTTTATCATCTTAATGTTAATGTTTTAGATTAAAATTGCACTAACTATGATTTTTTGGTATTAGATACTTATTGTGAGTCACACATTTGTTTTAAAAAATACATACTCAAAGAGATAATGTAATTTAAAATGGGTGAACTAAATATTTATTTTGTTTATAGAGACAGATATTCTACATTAGAATTCGAGAAAAATGATCTAATTTTAATAATTAAATTAGTCATATAATTTTAATGACTTTTAATATGTTCTCACAAAAATAAGCCTTTTATTACACTTTTTTTAGTAATGATGGTGTAGAGACCCTAAGATTGACGTAAATGAACATTACATTAATTTTGCGGAAAACTTAATACATAACAAAAACAGACACACAAGGACCGTAATAGTTTAGTGTCTTTGGAAACTTGGAATGTAATCTTCTAATCATGGTGAAAGATCTTCAACATCTCCCATAAAGATCTTCCCTTTTTTTCTTACCTAAAACCTTTCTTTATATCCTGGGGAATAGAAAACATAAAAAGGGTGAGCTCAAATGCTCAGTAAGGGTATTCATGGATAAAATAAAACATACCATATACATTTGAACTAAAAAACATGAACATAATGTTTAAACATCAAAAGCTTGAGCAATGACATAAAACATGGAAGTACGTAAGGCATAGATCATAAAGAAACATTAATAATGATAAAATAGCATGGGAATAAAACATGTAATTGTGGAAACCATTAAGCACATGATATGATTTCCATAGTAGCCAAGGCATTTCTGCCAAGACCATCTTAGTGGACAAAGTCCCTTTCTGAATCGAGTTCACTCCTCGTTCCAGTCCTGTATTACTGAACCGGTTTAACTTGTCGTTCCAGCCATGTCTATCTCATGAGATAGAAATCTTTACCCAAGGCATTGGAGGGATATATAGGTCCCACCCATCTCATAATGAAATAATTCTTACTTGTGCCACAAAATAAACATACATCATTCATAATAACCCAACGAATAAAATGGGTTTCATAAACATCATCCCATCATCACATAATCCATATAAAATAAATGGATATCATTTTATAATAAGAAAAGTGAAACCATGTAAATCATAGAGACATTACACTTGAAACATACATATATGAAATAATTTCATCTTAGATGGAAAATGGTTTTGATAAAACACTTGAAATGAATTCTTGAGGAAAATATCCTATCTTCTTCAAAATCAATTTCTTTTCACAAAACGTCATGCAATTTTAAAATAAAGAGATTTTTTTGAAAATAGTCATGAAATATTTTGGAGGAAGTTTCATGAAATAAGGCTTTATAATACTGTAAAAATCCATTCGTGCCGTATAAGTTAAAAAAACATTCTTTTCGTACTTTTGCCGGAAAAGACAAAAAGTACCTCGTAATGTAAACAAAAGAAAGATTCCTTACATACCATGTAGTAAAAGTCAAAAATGGGTAAAAGGACTTTAAACTTACATGAAAACACTTTTATAAAACATGGACATGGATAATATAAATAACCCCAGTAAATACTTACGAATATGCAATCTCATATAAAAATGAGATTTACAAAATTATCCCTTACCTTATGTCCGATATGCTTCATATGTATCCGAACCTCCTGTATAATGATTTAAATAATGTCATTGAATTATTACAGAATCATATTCATTGTTAAGATATCATATATGGTTCGCTTATGACTTTATGTTACCCGTTCTTTTGTAAATTCCATGTTAAAGAGTGTTTTGGGTAAAATCGTTTCATTTGTCGTCCGTGTTTTGACTTGTAATTATTCATATGATTACTTAGATCACGATTACATAATTCCAGAATATAAAACATGATTTATATATAATATATATTTAGAATATACATATATATAATATATCGATAAATGGAAATAAATACACCGTTCATGGAGACGGTAGGCCGTACGTACGCATGAACGCTGTTTTCGTTTCCTTATTGAGTTGAATGGAATTAAGTAGATGAAATACATATATACATAAATACAGTAGCTTTATAATGTCATATATTTCATTATTATTGCTTATATATACTTTATAATCATTCTTAAATGGTTAACATGGAGAATGAATCTCATCGCGTCATGGAGACGGTAGTCCGTACGTACACACGAGCGATGATATTGTTTCCATAATTATTGAATTGAATTGTAGTGGATGATAAAATATATAAGAATCAGTATGATGTTATAATAACTATTTAATGTTATTCTTTACACCATTATACCCATCCATGTAAGGTGTTGGTGGAAAAACAGATTACACCACGGCATGGAGACGGTATTCCGTACGTACGCACGTGCGGTAATTTTGTTTTCCGTAGGATGGATAGAAGGTGAAATGGGGTTGTTTAAAATAATTATATTAGTTATACTGATTTTATTACTTTATAATGAAACAAATAAAGAAGAAGAATTTGAAGAAGATAGAAGCTTGAAAGAATCGGGAGAAGAAATTACCTCTTCTTCGATACAGCTCTTTGAAACCTCCTCTTAGGGCACTATCATTGGTCTTTAAAGTAGACCAGAACCTCTAATATGTTTCTAGGGAAGTGGAGAAGATAATTTGGCAGGGGTTGGCCGAGCTTGAAGGCTCAAATTAGTGTGTGGAGGAGAGGGAGGAGGTGCCCTTTTATAAGGGAGGAGAGGGGCACCTTTGGAATTCTTAAAAATATTAATTTATAATAAATCTAACCCCACTTAAAAACCACAAAATATGACTCATAATAGAAGATTAGATGATATAGGGTTGTAATATCATCAAACAATCAAATTTAGACACGTTTGGAACTTATTTTAAACCTTATCATTTTGATTTATCCTTATTTAATCTATTTAAGTTTATTTGTGGTAATAAAATTATAAATTTTAAATTATAACAAATAATTACTTATTTGTTGTGAATTTTCCATAATTTTTTACTTTATAACATTATAGACCATATAAATTTAAATTTATAATTTTTAAATATTTTTGTGATTTTTAAAAAAATTTATAATATATTATTTTTATAAAATAACAATAGTGTCAATTTTGACACTATTCATTTATTTGAATTTAAATAAAATATATACAGAAGATATGTTCAAACTAAAAGCTTTAATAGATTCATAAAAGTTCATGTGTGTCTATAAAATTAGTGGATCACATTAAATAGTTCATATAATATTTATTTTATTATTTTTAAAACCATTTATTTGGTTTATCTCTTAATAAAATAATTACTACAACATTTTTTTATAATTATTTAATATTCTGATTTGTTGCATAAAAATTTAAAATAATATCCTATGATGAAGATAAATCTATTAAATTTCACAATAATACTTTTACTAGAATTTATAATCTTAAAATCACAATATTTAAATTGTTATATTTATTAAATTATGAAGGTGACAACTTTGGCATCATTTAAAATAAAATAATATAAGTGTCATAATTGATTGTATAAGACTCGAAATGGTAAAATATTCGACCATTGGATTATTATAGTTTAAATTTACATGACCAATAAGTTTTGGTCATGGTTATGTGCCTTTTATGGTCACTATTAGTTTAATAAAAACTATATTCTTGATTTTTCACTAGATAAATAATTTCTCCATCACTATTGTGTCACAATTAATGATAATTATTTAATCCCAAAAAATTCTAAATAAATTCTCATGATGTAGATAATTTTGTTATATTTCTGTAGACTATTAATGTTTTAAGTTTCATGAAGTTTATCACTAACTTAAAATTATTATACTTATAGTATTTAAGAGAGTGACATGTTGTCACTTTCTTTGGTTTTAATAAAAATTAAATTATTTTCATGGAAACAATTCCATTAAATGAATCTAATCCGACACTTAGGTGATATGAGTCGACTTTTAGTCATCCAATAGGATTTTTACAAGTGTTAGGGTAATTTGATAATATTATATTTACCCTTAATTACCCGATTTACCTTTAACTATGGTAAATAAAATTTACCGTAGTTACTATTCATAATTCCCAAAAATAAAAAGTAGCATATTAACATAATTTGGACCCACTGGTTCCAAATATGGAATCGATTTTTCCAAATTCAATACACAGAAGTTGCAGAAATTAAATTAAAATTAATCCCGTTGTCGAATGAAAACAGGTTTTTGTTTAAAACATTGCAAAAGATTGAATTGATTTAACCTACGAATTCAATGTAAAATCAATGATAATGACATACATTATATTAAATGGTAAAAATATATTCTATTTATACTTTAAAACCATTCAATATTATAATTTAACCATATAAATTATTATGATGAAAAAAGTTGTTTTTCATTAAAATATATCGTGTTTTTACTATTCATCAAAATATGAAAGTTACCAGAATAATACGAAAAATTTATCCAAAGTAAATTTTTATTTCTTGATTACAAAGAAGAATTTTATTTTGTCAAATTTAACTTATAAACATGTCAAAAACTAGATTTAAAGTGGGTGCGCCATCAAAAGGCGGCAAAACTGCATTTTTTGAAAAATACTTATTTTACCCAAAAAATTTATTTTGTTCTTATACCATGTTCTAGAAAATGTGTAAGATGAATAATAATGTTATAAAATTCAAAATTTAGTTAATACTATTCATAACGGCTAGTTCATAATAATATTATAATAATATATCGTTGTTTAGTAAAACCTGGTATTGCGTACAACACACGCTATCGAGGAAGGTCGTGATTGCGTGTAATGCAAGCCAAGTTAGGGTTGCGTGTTCTGAATGAATCCTTCATTGTTTAGTATAACATAATCCAACCATATTTCATTTATACATTGAATATATATATATATATACTCAATGTTGCGTAGAATAACTATTATCAAAATTGTGTGTAACATGATCCAAGAATAGTGTTGTGTATACTGCAAGCTAATACGGTGTTGCGTATAGCGCAAGGTAATCTTGATGTAGAATACAACAAAAGACATTAATGAAATTAAAAGAATATTTTTCATAAAATCTCAGCGTGTTACAGATAGTATTTTGAGTCATTATTAGGAATAAGAGTTTCTCTATATATATG
Source organism: Viscum album (assembly GCA_963277665.1). Classification (NCBI taxonomy): domain Eukaryota; kingdom Viridiplantae; phylum Streptophyta; class Magnoliopsida; order Santalales; family Viscaceae; genus Viscum; species Viscum album. The sequence continues at coordinate 1,184,380,661 of OY728164.1, forward strand.
AATGAAAAATTTTATGGTATCAGGAATATGAAAAATTGTTTATAAACTCTATATATGGTTAATCATATATTAAAAGTTCAAAATAAAGATGTTTATGGTTTATTTGAATCTCTAATACCATTTTAATTATTGTCTTCCACATATAAATGACAAACATATCCAAAGACTCAAAAAATATGGATTTTTTGAACCATTCAACAAAGAATAATTTGAGAGTTAAGAATATTTTATATTATTCTTGATGAAGAAATAATGATTTATTATAAAATTTAATGTAATTTTGGAATGTTCAATATCAAAAAATAGTGAGGTGTGGGGATTAATGAGTTCTCAATAAAATGGTTGTTTTGGGTACTTCATTTCTTTCACTAATGACATAATTTAGTATGGATATGTGTTTTTTATTATATAGAAATATGAAAAATTTTAAAATTCAAAGGATTGTAATAATGAATCATAAAATGTATTGTAAAAAAATTTAATGATATACTAACTATTTTGGATTTTTGAATACATGAGCCAGTAATTCCTTAATCATTTGAGGGATTCAAGAACTATTTTTTCACTCACTCCTCTTGTAAAATCACAATGTAATGGTGTGTCTAATAAGAGATATAATACCTTGTTAGACATGTTTTAATCAATGTTGAGTCAATATAAACTTCTTATTACATTATAGGGTTATATATTGGATGATTTATATATTTATAATAAACTATTTTCATCTAAATTAGTTATTAAGTAACCATGTGTGATATACACTAGGAAACATAAAATTCTATATTTTATAAGTATTTATTGTTGATTTTGATTTTTTTTAATTTTTGGATTCTAAAAATATTCAAACCAAATTTGAAAAATGATTATCTATTGGTTATCGCATGGATAATACGCAGTTTTCTTTTTGTAATCCAACTAATAAAAAAATGTTTTTCTATTAGTATTATATGTTAATTTACAAAAAAATTATTTATATTTTATTATATGTGATTAATATTTTACTTTTGAATGTTCAAGACCAATACACTGTATGTGTTCCTAATTTGGAGATTATGTTGTTTCCACAAAGAGTTTTGGTATAAAACGAAATCAAAATACATTATAACCGAAAAGGTATGGTATGATTTTTCAAAATACCATGAGATAATGATTACTTATAAAAAATTTCATGTGTTCATGTTTATAGGATATGAATATACAACTTTCTACTAGGAAATAGTGTGTATTAATTTTTAGAAATTCTGAAAAGGCGTGGAATCTGAAATGGGATCCATATAAAATAATGATGTTTGGAATTTGGTTGATATACCTGAAGGAGAGAAATATATAGGGTTATAGTGGATTTTTTATAATAAAATTATAATTAATGGTAGTGTTTCCACCATTAAATTAGACTTATATTAAAAAATATCCAATAAAATCATGGTATTGACTGTGAGGAAACCTTTTCACTTGTTACGATGATAGTGTATATTGATATTTTCCTAATCATGACTACTTTATTAGACTATGGGATATATAAAATGGACTCCAAAACCAGTTTCCATAATGATAATTTAGTTAAGGATTTGTATATTGTAAATCCTATTGGGTTCTATGATTTTATTTAATCATTTGAGGTACAAATGGTTAAATGTTCCATTTATGGATAGAATAAAGCTTCTCAGACATGGAATATCTGATTTAATAGAGGAAAAAAATAGTTTGGTTTTATAAAAAAAATGATTGATTCCTTTGTATATAAAAATATAAGTGGGATTGTTATATTATTTCTATTATCTTATGTTCCTAACATACTAGAAATTAGAAATGACATCGCAACACTTTTCTCTATTAACATATTTCTTGGTAAATACATCCCAATGAAGTAAAGGGGTAAAAATTCCAATAGACATGGTATGATGATCTATAAATATAAATCTAAAATTATTCTTCGACTCTGTCAGGAAACATTAATTAGTAATTTTATAAAGTGTTTTAGTATGAATAACTCAAAAAAAGAGTCTTTACCAGTGTTACATGGAATTAATATTAAGAATATTGAAGATCCTTTTAAAGAGTAAGAAAGTATGGATAGAATTCCTCAAGAATTCAACATATTATATTTCTTGTATTCCATGTTGTGTACATGTCATGATGTATCTACGCTAAATGTATTAACAGTAAATCCTAATATAATACTTACGAGAGTCACTGGTTTACTATAACAGATATTCTTATGTATTTATAAAGGACTAGGGAAATATTCCTAGACTTTGGAGGAGAGTTTTACACCATGTAAATGGTTATATAGATTCTAGTTTCCAATCTGATATATATGATATAAAATATCAATCTAGTTTAATGTTTCCCCTGAATGGAGGAGCTATTAGTTAAAAGAGTTCCAAATAATCCACTATATCTGAATAGAAAATAGAGGCATAATGCATCACCAAATTATAAATTTCAATGGACGATAGTTTGATCAGGAAGTTTATCTCTTATCTAAAGGTGATCCCAATAATTGAGGGAGATATTGAGATATACTATGGGAAAAATATATCCATCACTTGGGAAAAAGAACCTATGACTCACTATTGGACCAAACACATCCTTTGAAAATACCAACTCATACAAGAGATCATTTAGAGTGGAGTGTTTAGGATCTTTTGGGTTGCTACTCATGTCAATATAAAAGATATGTTGGTGAATCCATTATCACAGCAAAAAATGAGTTTCATCTAGAATCTCTAGATTTTAAACATAAAATATATTTGTTGTAATGATTATAATTTTTTCATAATATTATAATAAATGAAAAATATTTTTATTATTCATTTAGGTGTGTTGTAATTTACATTACATGTTTAATCAAATGATAGTTTCCATAAAAGTTATACATTGAGTTGTTCCTAATTGATGATCATCAGAGTCTATAATGGGTATTATAAGGCTAACAGGAGTAGAATATTATAATCAATACAATGGTTTGTATATTAGATATAAATAGTATATTTAAAAGGTAATAAGTAGAATCTTCATACTTTGACTTAAATACTAAAGTATATCTCAGGTATTTTCATACAATTATCGATAAACATAGGTTTTATGCTTCTTATCAATCCCAATTACTAAATTTTTTTGAGATACCTTTCATGAGTCCCACCACAATTTGATCAATTTCTTACATAAGTCATTATGACCATGTTGATAAGGTGGTGGTTGGGTTTTTTGTTGATCTTGTTATCGGTTGAAGAATTTCTACCTTGGTATGTTTTTCAATTGTTTGATGACTAAATATGTATAGTATCTTTAGAATTTGATAAAGGAAATTAATATCCATCATTATTTGAGTGACATATAATGTGTTCAATTAATTTTACGAGGGGCTTGATATTTACTCATATGTTAGATGAATGACATGTGATTTATTTTTAAACTTAGTTATCCCTTTTCAAAAAATCATCAAAGGACGATATGACCCATTCTACATTGAAATTTATACTTGTTTAGTGATCAATTAATGGCAAGGGAAAATTAATTATATAGGTTTATATACAATGTATATGATGCATATTTTCATGAATATGTCCATATCTAGATATGACTATCTTTTATGGAGATCACATTGAACCCCCCAGTAGCCTGATTAAAAATAAATTTTTTTTGGTGGTAACTCGTTACATATATATAAGAAATAAAGAGATTATAATTGATGTACTTTTTGGTTGATAATTTAATTTTTTCACCTATTTTTTTCACTATTAATTTAATTATATAAATGTGCTAAAATTTTTGATTGATTAATATATCCACCTAATGAATGAAGACAAGATACTACCCATACACTATTGATAAAGGTGAATACTGAGTTTACTACATATAACAACAAGTTATAACAATAGAATGAATCCTATTACTTCAGATGATTGAGAGATTTTCTCATTATGCCCATGAAAAGTGACGAAGGTGAAGAACCTTTATCTTAAATAGGTTAAATGGATGATCTTTGGGCTTCTGGACCACTAGCTGGAAATCCAGTTGGATATGCGGAACATATGTAAAAACATTCAATGATTGGAAGTTAGATAACTACAAGAAGATTCCAATCCATAGAGTAAAATACTAATAGCTAGTGTAATTAGTGTTTATTAGTTTTTACACTATCTTAGATGATGTTTCATGGGAATAGATATGGATCAGGAATGATTGAAGAAGAGACGCACATAAGTTGGTATATTTATTTAAGAAAATACTCTAACATTGGTGGTTTATATACTGTAATACATCATAAATATATTATAAGTAGTCTCTACTTTTTCAAATATTTCTAAAAAAATTATATTTTTTGAGATTATATGAACGTGTTTATATGTGGCTCATAATGAATGAATTTGAAGTGGAGAATGCCTAGATTGAATTGATAAGAGACCAATAAAAATAGATTAGTCATATTAACCCATAAATAAATTCTAGAACAACCAAATCAGTATAGTTGAAGTTGGTTTGTGTGAAAATATTTTCTTATGTGAATATTTGTATAAGTGAATGTAACAATGTAGAAAAATGATCAATGTATACAACATTTCATATCTAAAAAATACTTTGTAACTAATTTTATGTACCATGTATGTGAAGTAATCTTCATTAATCCAAAAGAAGAGATGTAAAAGAATTTTGTACAGAAGTTATTCACATGGAATAAATAAATTCTATGTATCCATATCTTGTAACATATCTAAAATAAAATTCAAGTATGGAAATTGGGACTCACATTGTAAAATTTTCTTACAAGCACAACATATCCAAATTCAGATATGAGAAGCACTATGAAATTAAATTACTCATGGAGGTGAATTTTTATATGTGAAATTTAAAATCACATAGATTAATTTCTCTTATTCACAAGTTTAAAATTATAAAACTATATATTTTAATGAATTTGAGGAAGAAATAATTGTGTATGATGGATAAAATTGTTTTACGGTTTAAACATCACGAAAATGTGATGGGTGTGTGATCTAATATTTGTGATGAACCGGGAGTCAATCATCACTTATAGTAAAGGGGTTATTGAAACCTGATTAAAATAGAAGCTTATATAATTCATTATTTTTTTAAAAAGAAAACTAGATGATGGTTTTTTTGGGATTTAATGTTTAGAATACCATAAATCTTTTAGAAACCATGATTCGTGCATGTTTTGAGGAAGAGAAAATTTGGATAACCCCGCATATACTTTTTGGAGAATAAATTGATGTTATCTGGTTTTCCAAAATAATTAATATTATGTTTAATAAATCCTAGAGCTATTGTTTATGATATCCTACACCAGTTGTTTTATTCCATTTGAGTGTTCATGATTATCTATGATTAATGTTGGTTAATTTTACAAAGACTTTCGAAATGAAAAGATCTAATGTGTGTTACCATCTTTGGAGATGATCTTCACACCACATATAGTTTTTTCATGTCATATAAATCTATTGATATTTAATGTTCATATGTTTTGGGGACATATATTTAGATAAATCGGAAACTAGGACAATTATAGAAATTTTGGGAATATCTTTTCTACATGAGAGTCAAAATGGGAAGAAATTAATGTACCTATTCTTTATATACCATTTGAATTGAAAAATAAGTGTATAGGTAATAATGTGACCCCAAATTGTGTATTCTATTATTATTATATTGAAATGGATTATGATTTTTCCCTCGATAATCTAATTAGTATATTTCAAAATTACATAGGCATTTAATTTTTTTCCCATTCATGTGAGAGTACCTGAATCTAGAAGATAGTGAAATGGAAAATAAATATTTAAACATTGTGGTTGTGAGTGCTAAATTAGTGAGAATATTAGATGAAGAAACTCTCAAATAAGAAAATAAAAATCAAATAAATGTTATTGTTGAGTTGAATCTAAAAAGGATCCCACCATCAATCGTAGTAGTATTTTTAGAGAGATAATTTTGGTGAGTATAGGGAATATATGTGATGAGGTATATTAAAGAACTGTAAATCTAAGCTCCACTAGAGATCAAGTTCCATAAAATCTATCATTAGGATTTAAAGGTATTCAATTCCTCTACTATGAGTTGAAGAAGATCTACCTCATTGGTGAATAAAATCATGTGTAGTCTACTGATCTACATCCAAGAATAACATCAATGGAATATCAGGAATATATATGGTTGGACTCCATAGAACCTGTGCTAATCAGAGTATGAAAGAAGACCATTTTTGACATTGTGAATATAATGAAAATCTATTGGAGAAATTATATAGTGAAACAATATTCTTTATATCTTGTGGGACTCTTTCATAATAGTTGTGTGAAGCACCACCCATTAAAATTGACATTTGATTATAAATGGTAATTTGTGATTTTGTGGAATAAACAATCACAAAAAGGTGTAAGACTTTGTACCAAACCATGTAAAAAAAATTTCGGCCCCTTATTTTCCTTATTTCATGAATTTGTTTGATTGTTCGTTGGTTAAACTAAAAAATATATGTATGTAATGACTAAAAAAGTGGTTGAATTCCAAATGGGGTAAAATGATAGTTTCCAATTTTTAAAAAATATTCAACAATCAACTCACCCATTAGTGTTTCCACTGGACCATAGGACACATCAATTTCCATTGTAGGGGTGGTTACCTCTGTTTGAATCTTTTTTTAATACCCACAGAATTATATTTGATTTTATGAACTCTAGATTTGATATGGTTGAAGAAATATAAATTGAAATATTATATTACACTCATATTAATATATATATATGGAATTACTACCCAATAAAATTGGGAAAAAAATTCTAAATAAGTGGCTAATAAGATGAGAGGACCCTCAAGAAAAAAAGAATAATTTCTACAATATGTGGGTAGTTAGAGAGGTACTAGGAGTTCCGGCTTTGAGGATATTGAATTTATTAAAGTTGTTGATTTTCTCAATTGTGGAGAATGTGACAGTTCCAGATAATGATGAAAGACACAATAAGTATACTATGATGTGTGAGTAGTTAAATAATTTTGTGTAACCATATCCAATAATTATTTTATGAAATCTAATATATAACACAAAAGTGGTAACTTATTGAATAAAGGAATGTTGTGTGGCATGTACAATCAAGTTGTACACACTTTAATCAATTGTATGTAAGTCCAACCGGAATTGGTGGAGTAGTAGAATAAAAATTGTAAGAATCTATTAGTTCCTAATGGAAAATTTTAGGTGAAAAATAAGTCTAAAAATAAAAAGGAGGTGAATGGGCCCAATGACATAATGATAAAAAGTTATGATCGGTTAGAAGAAGCAAGGAGGTTGGAAAATTCCTTAAAACTGATACTATTATGTTATAACATGAAAATAAGGAAATTCAAGTAAAGGATAATGTTAAAAATGGAATGAAAAATATGCTTCCTGAGAGTGGAAAAATATATAAGGATAAATAGAAAACAAACATGATGTTGATATGAACATATGAACTATTATATGAGGTGTTTTTTGGTTGAGAAAATAGTATCATACCTATTTCTCAATTCAAAAATATTTCAATAGATCCACCCTCAATCCAAATTTATTTGAATGTATTTCATTAGCGGGAAGAGAAGGTATTTAAGGCTAGAGGGAACCCCTTCAGAGGTAGCAACTATAGACATGGTGGCATTCATAGATTACATAAATTCTTAAACACTATAAATCTGGAAAACAAAAAAAATTCTGAATTATGTGGTATGATATTCACTCTCTTTTCCTATTCATGATTTATAATCATTGTATTTGTTAAAAGATAGAGTCTGTATTGAAAAATTTGAATCTATTTACTTGAACTTGAATATTCTTAGGATTTTGTTATGATTGGTGTAGGTTTACATACTTTTTATAAATATGAATTTATATAGTACCTTAGTATTGAAAACAAATGAGTTGGAAGAAAATTGTGAAATTTAATAAGGATAATTTTTGTCTAGGTTAATATATTTTTTACACAAGGGTTTCCCAAGTATAAATCGAGCGATTAACTGAATATTAATTACTATGATGTCTGTAGTGCCATCCTTCTCTAAGAATATTGGATGATCATTGGGAGAAGAATTATAATTTAAAGTCGATAAGGGAACCATTTCATTAATAGGATGATTTTCTATAACCATCACATTCATTTTCAATTTGGGGGAGAAATTTCTTTGATTAATGTATAAAACTGAAAAAAAAATACAGCAAGGGACTGATGTTATGTAGGTTGATGAATTCATTTTTTATCACCTATTATTAGAGTCTATTCCAATTTCATTATAAAATGGTGTTCAAATGGGTGATTTATAGAAGTATCCACTGAATAAATGATAAAGCGTGTTACCCATACAATATGGGTAAAGAATAATGGATATTGAACTACCTAGAATACATAGTTGGATGGATTCCTACTATCCCAGTACATCAGATGATTGAAAGATATTATCAATATTTCAAAGACAAGTGATAAAGTTGAAGATGCCTTTTCTTCATCAGGTTTAATGAAAGACCTTATATTTATTGATCATATATCTATAAATATGGTATTTCTATATAAAAAATAGGTAAATCATGAATAAAACATGGAGGAAATCATGCTACAAGAGATGACCCATCGAACTAGTAAAAAGTATTTTGACAATTTAAAGCATAATTTAACTACATTTAGACTCTCCCAAATGAATGTGTATGTTAATATATATGGAATATTATTGAATAAATATGAGATACACCTATCTTGGAAGAGGTATCTTGGAACGTACACTAACATGGGTTTTTTATCCACTGAAACTCCTTTAAAATAAATTTTATGTAGTTTTTAGTTTATTAATAGTTTCAATAATCATATGTGGAGTTCTAAGATGATCTAAAGGTGTTTAAGAGTGGATGAAAAAGGATTAAGTTGATTCGGATATGTCCATGTTCTAATTGAGATAAAATATAGAAAAATGGATGAGCCTAGATTTTGTGTAGATAAATTTCATTCATTGTGAATTTCATTGTATTCGAATCCAAATAGTCGAAGTCACCACAGATGAAAATAGTCTCATAAGTGAAGATTTAGATTCATGAATGCGACAATGTATTCAAATGACCCATGTATATATATTTTCATAGCTAAAATTTGGCGAGTAGATGAATTAAAGAATATTATATGTGAATGAATACCCATGTAGTTCAACAATGTAAGATAGATGAATTATTTTAATAAGGGATTCTCATGGTGGGAAAATTATATACAGCTATAACATGGTGTATTTTTGAAATTTTATCCACATACATGAATAAATATTCGCATAAGAATGTTGTCTTAGGAGTACAATGTTTCCAAATTCTGGAATATGAACTACACCATAAGGGAATTCCTCAATTAATTGAATCAATGATTTAAATGTTAATTCCCTACAACCAACATGAATAGTAAATTTCAATTACCAGGTCAGGTGTACATTTTGTCTTACATGATTATTACTTACCAAAATAGTGCTTAATCTTTTACGCTAACAATTTATATGGTAATGTACATAGATTATTTTTCATGTAAAAAAGTTATACTAGTTACCATAAATAAAGGAACACTGAGATACTATGAAAATAATCATAAACATATGTTCAATTTTCTGGATAAATCATACTAACTGGACATATATGATATATCAATTTTAGTTGTTGAGGGATCATAATCAATGATATTTTTTCTCATGAAGTTCTTATATATCAATATAACATTTTTTATATCATGTGGATGGATTGGAAAATGGAATTCGAAGTGTTTTAGATGTCATTGCTTTATCAACTTGATATCATTATTAATTCATAAAATTTTATCACATAAATTTTTTAAATATTAAAACCGTGAAATTTATGTTGTTCATGTTCGATAAAACAGGGTGAGTCATTACTGTTATGGAATTAGCTGAATGATCCAAAATGTTTTTTAACTTCTAAAAGGATGAGATGTCTCATTCCTAGTTGACCCGTATAGTCATACAAATATTAAATCCATGAACATAGTGATTAAAGGTAGGTTTTTTTGGTAAGGACATGAATAAATATATAAATAAATGGTGATTACATAAAGATGGTGTTCAACATTATTAGACATCACATGAAAAAGAGATTATATTACTGGGCATGTATTCATAGGATTTTATCATTGTTATGAATTTATTGTATCACCTTAGAGGGAATGATGGGTTGATTTACAAAACTCTTGGTTTCTGAGTAGCACTCACTACTATCAGGATAATGGCCTAAAGGTTAGAATTATATGTGTATTTATAAGATCATGGTTTTACTATGAGATATACATCCTTTAATTATTTTTTGAGTCATATGTTTAATCAATATTATAATTCACAAGTTGATAAGAGAGGGTTTAAGAGTGTTTAAGGCTTGTTGATATCCTAGATCTACTATTTTTTTAGATATTGGAAGAGTCAAATGGTTTGAACATGGTTAGTAGTAACCATGCAGCATGACCATGTGACCTAGAAGTGGAGGTTCACAGTTAGTTTAAACATGTGAGGAGGCTACATGGCTATGAAAAACATGTCTTAAATTAATTTTATGTTTAGTGTAGTTATTTTAACCATGTGAGGGGTGGAGGTGTTGTACATTTAACATTCATGGGTTTCACATGGTTTTCCAAACCCTGTGCCTATCCATGAAAGGGGGTTTCCATCTTAGTTAGTATGTGTGTATAGTTAGCGCATGATTTGGCCAAATATATAGACAAATAATGTAAACATTAAGAAATTTAAATGTTCATTTTCCCATCATTACTCATAAATTTAAATTTATCTTATCCTTTCCGATTATTATAATACCCCCTCCACCAGATCTCTCATATACCTCACCTTTAAGATTGGTGATATCTCTCTCATATGGAATCCAACTTAAAAATCATTGATCATGATGATTAACCCTTTGTGATTCTAATATTTCTATAGGTCCTTTCATTTTTTTTCTAACTCCATATTGGATATTATTTCCATGTGCTATAATATGATCTATTTTAAGATTTTTTGTCTCTTTCTTTGATTTCCCCACTTCAATCTAAGATTGGAGTATGATACTAGATGATGATTCATCTACTAGAATAAGTTTGGCGGTACATTATACTTCCTCTAAAATATAGATGCTTATATTGTATGTTTTTTTACCGTGTGTTGGACTGTTATTCCATTACCTCAAAAAATGTGACATTATTTAATTATATATTTGTCCCTTGACCAACTTGACTTGTGAGACAATTATTATAATGGAATTATATGACCTCAAAAGGAACCACTCATTTTGGGGTTGTGTTGTATGAATATCTTAAATAAATTTTCCTTTCTTTTGAAATAAAACCACCATTTTTAGTGTTCTTTTTCCCTTTTTTATATGGGATGTTAGATATTAATTAAATTAAATTTTTAGATGAATTAAATGGAAGGTAAATATTAATAAAACTCTTTTTTTCACCACTACCTCTAAGGATACCATAATGATGATAGAAAGATAATTACCCATGCGAACGGCTTCCACCAAAAACTAGGTTGGGGACCAGCACTAAGGGTATAAAATCTCAAATATGGGAAACATTACCCTCTAATAACAATATAGGACCAGGACATAGGATGAATAAAAAAATACAATACATAATTTAAAAAAGGAATCCAAGACCATCCCACAATTCCCATATAAATAAAACTAATACAGATAAAAGTCTCTAAATATAAATACCCTAAAATAGTAGTTAAAGTAGCACCATACCAATAGTCCAAGGGTCTGAGCTAGTAATATCCAGCACAGTCTAAAAAATCTTCCTGGAAACCTAAGAATCTATTTACATATGTATGGTGAGTATATATATATACTCAGTAGGAAAAAAGATTCTCCATCAGTATGTTAAAAGAATATATAAATGCATCCATGAGAAAACAACATAACCAACAACAACTAAAAAAGTCAACAATCTGACCCAAACCTCACCAAATCTTTCTCACCAAAAAACCTAATCCATGTATAATAAAATAAGATGAATCATAACATTAAAGGGTTCCCTTCACTGCTATTCCACTGATTATCCCCTCTCACACCCAAATTATGTATATCATGGCACTCTCAACTCTTCCATATAACATCACATACCATTATGTCTCAAGACACATGGGCCTCAAATAACATCAAATCCATAACCAGAATATTAGGGCATCATCAACATGATGGAAGTCAATATCATACCAACCACTAATATTGTAAAACACCCACCCTAACCCATCTCATCATATCCACCAAAAACAAATGGGTCATCACATCACACATTAAACGAAGACACCTGATCCACCATATAACATTATATCTAAATAATTGAATTTTTACTTCTTCCCTTCACACCCCATGAATGTCATCATCACTTTTAAAAGGGAGTGGAGAAGAGGATGTGTCCATCCATCTATCTTAACTATAGCATGCTGGTAAAAACACCCCAAAATATGTTTCTTATTAGCACTAGGTGCTCAACATGGGTGGAGAATGTATAGAATATTATAAGGAAATACAATATATTTATGTGTGTGTGTGTTTATGTAATATTATAGAACATAGTCACAACTAAAAAGTTCACAAAAAAAATATCATCTCATCTTACCATATCACCTCAAAATATCCAAAAAATTCAAAGCCAAGACAAAATTCATAACACCACCAAAAAAACACAAACTGCATCTCATCATTTTTCTCAATTAAAGACATCTTCCATATTTAAAATTCTAATTCAATTTACATTTACACTACCCATTTATTACATATTTCTAACCCAAAAATTCCACATTTTCTATCCCATTAATTCAGGCATAAACATTGTCCACTTAAACTACATATCCCACCCTCACTCAAGTTTTCATTATTCTCCCCAACCTGTATTCCAAACCAGCCCATAAATTTTCTATTTCAATTTTATCATTTATTTAATACTATTTAAATAACAACCCTTCTATTTATATCCCATTAATATATGATTTATTTCATTATATTAGACTTAATACATCCTATTTGATCAATAATTCTACATTATTTTTGATTTAGGTACATTACATAACAACATAAATTGGAAAAACAACATCTTTATTGAAGGCATCCTTAAAATTCATGCACTTAATACCGAATGGGATATCTTGGGGATATACATAAAAAATGGGTGAGCTATAAATCCCAGTAATGGAATAAAAATAGAATAACATGAAAAAGAAAATATATGTTAGAAAATAGACATATCAAAAGGGAATCAAATTAACATGAATATTATGGCATGATATAAAAAGATAATCCCAACATTTGAAATGTGGAAACATCTTTAATAACAACATCATAAAAATTGGTCAAGGATAAATGATATGAAATAATAATAGAAAAGGTCCTATAAAGGAATAAAGATCACTCTTTATCCCAACATGATGTATCATGAGACTAAACAATATAAAATGCATTGGATAAATATATAATTCCACATAGACCCTTTAATATTCATTTCATTCTCATGCTTATGTGTGCCACATATATCATAAAACATGTATTTATTCATTCATTCCTTCATCATGTTTTATTTCATGATCATGGATTGTGGAATACATATATGTATGTCCTATTTCAATGAAGTACATGTTTATAGAAGTGAACATGCTTAATAGGAAATTGCTATGGTATTCATCAAACAATTATTTAGGCATAGAAAATCACAGTGAAATTTCGGTACAATGGGTTGATGAGAGTGAAAGTGGTCTCTCATCATTTTTATGTAAAATGAGATGTAATGGGTACATTAATATATATATATCCCGCCTTATTAATTTGAAATATAAGACATATAAAAATAATGAAAACTGAATAATGAAGAGAACGTGAGGATCCATTAATAAATTTATGCATGGTAACATGTGTACATAAAGGTTCACGGTATGGATTTGTGAGAGTCAAAGGGGTATATATCCTATAGAAATATAATGTAAAACAATGGGTATATGGATGAATATATCCTAACAAGAACTAATCAAAATTGAGAGACATAACAAAAAATAGATGCTTGAATTGAAAAGAGAAGAGAGAAATATGATACATGAGTGTGCGGCTCAAAATAATTGGAAGTATATTCTTGAGCTCTTGGGGAAACCTTGGGAGGACTATATTGATTGGATGGATATGTAAGGACAGGCTCCAATTAGTTTGAGTGGAATTAAATGGGAGATTGGAGGGTTTATATATGAATTTAGGGGGATTTCATTATAATTTGGGTCAGGGCTTCTATATAATAAAATAACCAAATCCACTATATATATCTATATTTTTTCCCTTGTTTATAACAAATGGGAGTGGTTGTGATTATTTTATATATAAAAGGGACGAAATTAATAAAATAATATCGTTTTTGATGTAGAGGTGAATCCCACCACTATTTTTTTTTAAAACATTGAAATCTATTAATGGTTTTGGATGATTCATAATGGATTTATAAAATTAACCAAATAAGAATAAAATTAAATTTATTAATGGGAGAAAAATATTTGTTCATATATACCATTTGTATTATTTATTACATCATATTTCTGTCATTATGATACCATAATACAAAAATTATATTTATACTGTATTTAACTTTTACTCGAAAATTAGTCTTTCCTAGAAGAGTATAAAAAATTCAACATAGGATAATTTCGTCATTTTTTACAAAACTAATATTTCTTTTACCCAAAAAAATCGAAATATTTGTATTTTCAATTTTAGAATAATAATATCCCTTTATTGAATAATTCTGGTTTTATTTGATAATAATAATTTTTTAAAACGTCATCTTCATTCCAATAATCCTACAAAACCACTAGCCTAGCCACATCCTCCTCCACATCAGAACTCCCACATCACCACCATGTTCCATCACAAGTTCCACATATCATAGCAAAACAACACCACACACATTCACAAATCACATCACATTCCATAGAAAGACACATGTCATTTTTAAGATGGTTTTAGTGGATTTTAATAAATTTCACTTCACTTTTAAGGGTATTATCACACAAAGTGAGTTTTATTGGGGAATCCATTTTATTAAATAGATATAAGTGATTAAAAAATTCCATTTATTTTTATAAAAAACAATCATAAAATTAGGGTCTCCATAAAACCATAATAATAGTGAAAAAAAATTTTCTCAATATCCATGATTTTATGTGGTATAAAAATTATAGATAAAATCAAAATCAGAATATACAAAATGAAAAAAAAAACATGTGAATCACTCATCTACACTTCAATTTCATTTAAATTTATTAATTATATTCATTATGATAGATTGAAAAAATCATCTTATGGGTTAAAAAAATACCCCTCCACCATGATACAACATAAATAGAGACGAAGGGTCTCCTTCCTAGATGAGATAAGCTTTACATTATTCAATGCACCAAAAAGGGGGTTCACACACATGATAGAAACACTATAGTAAGATCTAGAATCAATGCCATTAATAGTGTTCCATAAATCCATGGTGGAAGGTTTCAGCACGTCAAATCTCAAGAAAAAGATTGTAGGAAGGAATGAAGGAAATAAATTAAAAATTAATTGATAGAAAATTATCGGGATTTTAGATAATATTTATGATTTTATTTGTCCACAAGTAAGGATCTCATTAAATTCCACATGAATGTACCATTTAAAAATATCTTCATTTTTATGAATCATATAATATAAATATCCTATTTTGAAACGGTCCTTAATTGCATTAATTAAGGATTTAAAACCATTTTATGTCGAAAATAATCTAAAAAGGGTAAGTTATAAAAAACTAGAACTTGCTACTTATAGGTGCTACAATTAAGAGCTATTGTCAGGACATACCCCTATGTACTACTATTAAGATATTCATTCAAGACATACCATCATGAGATACTACTATAAACTACCATCAGGCCTACCCCCAAACCCTACCACCAGACTATGTCTACTACCACTGGATGCTATTGTCTAAAGAGACATCCGAAAGCTACCATCAGAATGTACCTATAGAATCTACTCCAAGAATATACCACCAGATTCTATCATCCTACTAAGTATACTACCTCCATGATCTATCATAGGATATTACTTTAGGAGAAAACAAGGGGGCCTACCATCGAGATCTACTATCAAGAGATACCATCAGAAACTAATGCTAGACTAAGTCTGCTGCTACCAAAATATACCATTTAGAGCAACCATCATGAGATAAAATTGGGATCAAACATTGGTATATACCATCATGTGATACCATTGTCCTCTAAAACACCCCTTTTTCCTCTAAAACACATGAAAATCATTAGGAACTACTTTGGGTAACTCTATCACTAGATTTCTCATAAAATAACAGGATAGAAGGTCTGGGTCATTACATAGGTTGCTTTTAAAACAATTATTTCCCTATATAATCAAAACCAATCCAAATGTAAAGAGGGAAAAGGTGAAAACAACCATCCATGAGATACCTCCCAAGGATGTTGTTATATCCAAAACACCACCGATAACCAAACACACCAACAAAAATAAATCATCAATAACATTCTTAATAGCCCCAGACCTCTTATATTCCTAAAAAACACTTAAAAAAACCATTTAAAACTTAACACAATCCACATAAAAAAGTATGATAACAAAGACACTATGGAGACCCATGTACACAAGTTAAGGAATTATATATCCCATGTTAAGATACAATCTTTATTAGGAAGAACTGACTCCCCTACAATGTTTCAATCATGTCAAAGTATAATGTGTCTTTTTTAGGGATTAGGTTTTCTATTATTCTTATTTAATAATGACTTAATCATACCTCATATAAAAAAGATATAAACAAATCTCATACATAATAACAATTAATAAACATCACATCATCAAAAAAGGATAAATAAGAAAATCTAAAAATAACACAAGGTACTGACCATCATTATGCATATCATGCTCTAGATTACTCTCCTCTAATCCACCATTCCTCTATAGAACATGTACCAAATGAATGTTCCATTCTTATGGAGTGATCTCTTGTTGATTTTAGATATGCACATGTCACTCCAAGAATTTTTTTCCATCCTTGATATCCAACTCTCCTATGTCAATTATGTTGGAGTCATTATGAAGATACTAAAGAGAATTGAGATATAAAAAAGTCCATGAATCCAATATGGTCATGGTGTTTTTTCAAATAGAAAATACACCTCTTAAATGTTCCTCAACACCTTTAATGTCCCATCATACTGAGGTGAGGTCTTACTCCCATACTTAACCTCAACTACCTTCATTGAATAGAGACCATAAGAAATAGGTTGTCTCAAGCCTCAAAGTTCAAGGAACTCCTCATACAATCATCGTATGAGTTATGTAGGTCATACACTACTTTCATCCCCTCATGAACAAGATTAACATTCTCTGTCATGATCTGCAACACAACGTGACCATGAACTCCTAAATTTGTAACTAGTATCTAGACCAAAAGGGAATGCCATGGTATTTGTAATGACCCGCCAATTCTCATTGGCTTGAGAGTACATCGAGTCAATACTATGCCTTAAGCGACATCCCCAAGACACCAATGGCTAGCAATAAATGCCGAAGGGTCTCAAATAAAAGTTGGGGGGCGATTTACCCTTAAAGAAATAACCCATAAACAAACCAATCATAAGAAAACATTCACTATATGATTCATGAAAAAAGTAATGAACACTAAAAATCTTCATTATGTCAAACCACATCAAGTACACAATAGTGGAAGACCAAACTAAGAATCAAGTTACATTGAAGATAAACAACTCAAAACTCTCAAAATACACCATGAATCCGTGCTCCACAAGTTCAAAGCTCCACCACATCTCCTAAGCATCACCACGAGCTACTAGCAATAAGATTCTTTACCTTTACCGGTGTCTCGAAACATAACGTCTATAAAATCACCAAAGTGCCAAAGAAGGGGTGACTATAAAACTCAGTAGATTTCCCCAATGACTTCCCTACTCACTCCACTAGGGTAGAATGGTTAGAAAAATTTATATAAAGAACAGTTTATAGAAAAAAATTTCTCAAAATCAGTTTATAACTAAATATAAACAACTTTCCAAACCATTTATACCAAAAGAATAAAAGTGCAATTATAACCAATTTTTCCAGCAAGTTATTTTTCCATAAAAATAAATAAACAGGTTTTAGAACCATTTTCAAAAAATCCCCTTTTTGTCATACCCAACCATTTCACAAAATCCCATTTTTTGCATACCCATCCATTTCACAAACCCAAGAAACCAGCAATGCGTGCTACATTTTGATAGTTCCATACTCATGAGTGATTTCTCATTGATCTGCCAAGTCGTCACAAGGTAATTGTTTCCCATGTGCCATTACACCTTTTCCACTGAGCACAAGGTCATATATCAACCAATCCTTGTACATATGGTTACCATTGTGCCATTAAATGTTTGGCACTGAGCACAATGTCATATTTCAACCAAGACATGCAACATGAACACACACCCCAAATTCCCATCAATCATGCCAAAACACCCTTTTAATAAAACACCATTTTTTTGAAAACCATTTCCACCAAAACCATTTCAATGCCAAACCATTTCAATTCCAAACCATTTCAATAAACCTCCCTTTTTATTGGAAACCAATTCCATCAAAGTCATTTCAATCTCAAACCATTCAATAAAATTTCCTTTTTATTGAAAACCCATTTTTCATCAAACCATTTACAATTTCAGCAAATCCATAATTTAAAATCAACATTTTAAATTCAAGAAGCCCAAATCACTTGCACAATAATTCACCAAGATTTCCCAATTTCACCAAAGCCAATATTCATCACTAAAAAAGATTTATTATATGTTTTTCACAATCAATTTCATTAAAATAACCCAATTTCAAACTAATACAATCAATTCTAACAAGAGGAGTCGAGAGTGAAGCCTCCTACCTCAAAGGTTTTGATGAAAACCACAACGGTCGAAGAACTCTGAAGAAAACCCAGATCAATTATCCAAAATCCTCATTAGATATCTTCTCCTAGAAAGACTAAGAAAAAATCTCATCATATTTGGCATCCACACACTTAGATCTACACATAACGAGCGTAGATCTATGAAACTGAGAGAATAAGAGAAGTATATCTAAGTAGATCTAAGAAACCGATCAAGAACGAAGAAGAAAGATCGCATACCTCAAGAATCCAACTTTGATTCGCCAAGAGAAGCCTTCGGATCGCCTCCGGAACGATGGGAGAACCCTCTTTGACCTTAGAAGAAGAAAAATCCCGAGTTAGAGCCACTTAAGATCTTAAACGAGGCACTTCGAGGAAAAAATGAGAGAGATCCACTTTTATAGAATCTCATTTAAGTGACCGCATGGTTTGCTCGCATGGTTAGACAAATTGTGCACCACCCTTGTGGAATCTACTATCTCAAGGGCCAACTACACACGGTTTGGCCACACGGTTTAGATAATCTGTGCGCTGCCCGTGTGACTTTCCCTTTGCCTCCAAACATCATTTAATGTTCTCCCAAATCTCTCATTCATCACCCTTTACATTAAAACCATGAAAAGCATCAAGAAAGGGTTACATACCAGAAAATAGGGGTACTAAATTCTCTCCACCATTGTTCTTTCCATCCTCATAAAGTAGAAAACCTTCACCCAACTGAAAGAGTTTCGGCCCCTCCTCTTTCATTTCCTTTTCACGTTCCCAAGTCTCTTCCTGAATCTGACCATGCTACCATAAAACCCATACTAGACTGATGCTTTTTCCACGCAAGACTTTCTCTTACCTATACACAATATGTAATGGGATATGTATCAAAGAAGCATCTGGATCTAGGTCAACGTGATCCCATCTGATCACATGGTTAGTATTAGGCTGATACTTTTTCAACTGAGATACATGGGACTCATTATGCACCAAAATGAACCATGGTGGTAATGCCAACTAATATTCCACCTCTCCAACCCATTCCAGTATCTCAAAAGGGCCAGTGTATCTGGGAGATAACTTTCCCTACTTCCCAAAATGACGATGTCCAAGCCTTGTAGAGATTATCAAGAATACATGATCACCCACAACAAACGACAACAGTCTTTGGCAGTGATCTACATAATATTTCTGACAACGTTGAGCTACCTCCATCCATTTTCTAATCAACTGGATCTTCTCTGTTGTTTCTTGGACAAGGCTTGGCCCAACTATTGATGTTTCACCCGTTTCAACCCAACATAGTGGAGAACGACAAGGACACCCCTACAATGCTTCAAAAGGAGCCATGCATATTGAGTATTGATAGTTGTTATTGTATTATAACTCCACTAAGGGTATATGCTCCTCCCATGAGCCACCAAAATCCATTACACAAGCCCGAAAAATATCTTCCAAACTTTGTATCATCTGCTCGGATTTCCCATCCGTCTGAGGATGATACATCGTGCTCATAGTCAATTGAGTTCTGAGGGATTTCTGTAATGATTTCTAGAAACAAAATGTGAACCTCAAATCTCTATCTAAGAATATATACACTGGTACACCATGCCTCTTTACCAATTCTCAGATATAGATTTTTGAAAGATCTTCCACCATATGAGTTTGACGAATAGGGATGAAATGGGCTGACTTGGTTAGACGATCTTCTATCACCCAAATGGCATCGTGTTTCCGGACCATTCTTGGAAGACTTATAAAAAATACATTTCTATCTGATCCCATTTCCACAATGAGATAGGTAAAGAATGTAACATAATAGCTAGTATTTAATGCCCTGCTTTAACCTACTGACAAGTTTAGCACTGTGAGATGAACTCGTCCACCTTTCTTTTCATGCCACTCCACCAAAACTGCACCTTCAATGCCTTATAAATATTCTATGTACTTGGGTGTACATCCCATCTTGAATGGTGGTAATTATGAAGGAGTTGTTCCTGAAAAACCATAGGTACAACCATCTGATCTATGAAACACAAGACTGAACCCCCAATAAGTTTCCAGCCATCAATGGTCTCCCCACCATTGTGTTTTGAACATACAACCAGACATTTTGTATCTGATTTTTGTGATTATTTGATCATATTTACTAAATCAGGAACAAGTATAGCTGAAAAAAAAAAAGAAACATCACCTCAGTCTTCACATTCCACATGCATGTCAGCTAAGACCGACATCAATTGCCATTCATTTGAAGCTTCTTTCACCAACTGAGCATATGACTTTCTACTCAATGCATCCGCCACCGAATTCCATTTTCCTGGTGTGTACATCAAGTCAAAGTCAAAAATATAGCGATACTCCATCCATCTCCTTTGCCTGAGATTCAAATATCACTATGAAAAAATGTGTTTCAAGTTTTTGTGATCCGTAAACACAGTAAATTTCTCACCAAAGAGATAATGTCTCCATGTTTTCAAATCATGGACGACTGCAGCTAACTCCAAATCATGTGTGGGGTAATTCTTCTCATGCACCCTCAACTTCCTTGAACCATAAGCAACCACATGATCTCTTTTTATGTGAACACAACCCAACCCTGATCCTAAAGCAGCTAAAGAGTTCCATCAACCTTCTTCACAAACAACACTGGTGCTGACCATGGAGAAGTACTTGGTCGAATGAAACCCTTTCTTTCTAGATCCTATAACTGAAATTTAAATTCTAGTAACTCTATTGGTTCCATCCTATAAGACGGAAGGAATATAGGACTGGTCCCCAGGAAGAGATCAATCGTAAACTCCACTTCCCTTAGAGGTGGTAACCCTGATAAGTTATTGGTAAAGACATCTAGAAATTGATCCACAATAGCTGGAAAACTATTTTCCTCAATCTCTTCCATTGATTCCAAATTCAACGCTGCCAGTTGATAAGGGATCGTTCCCACTATTTGTGCCAACAAGCTCTTTGCACCTTTCTTTACCATCCTCTCTCCTCTAAAGAGATGGTCGATGCAGTCCTCAGTCGTGAAACTAATTGTTCTCCTATAAAAGTCGATGTGATCATTAGACATTGTCAACCAATCCATACCCAGGATTACATCATAGACATCCATGTCCAACATTGAGAAGTCCCATTTTAATTCAGCTCTATCAACAGTTATAGCACATGATCTACACACAAAGGCTTGACGTTCTCTTTCGCCAAGAAGAGTTTTCAGTTCCAAAATAGAAGGCATCATTTCTAGTTTTAAACATATCAAGTCAATAGCATGAGAAGAAATGAAGGAATTCAATGCTCCAGTATCAATAAACACTGGCACAAGGGTAGAATTTAAAATAATAGTACCTCTCACTGTAGATGGTCCTACCAGATCATCGGAAATCATCTGATCAGCTCCATACAATAGCGTCGTCGCTACACTGTTCTCCTTATTGCCTTACTGAGATTGCCCTGGTTGAGATGTCATGGTATTTAGAGAATCACCATGGCTAGCTCTGTGATGCTGATGATACTGACTCTGTTGTCCTCATCATATCGAAGCATACTATGATTGCGACGCCTGGGAACTGTCACGCATACCTGACCTCATAGCATTCTAGCAATAGCATTGTAGATGTACCATCTGCTTGCAATTGTGACATGATCTAGGTTGCGTTGTACACTCTCATTTTATGTGGCCAGTTGAACTACATTGAAAGAAACCTTCTTTGCTCTGGGGTCGTGGAGG
Organism: Viscum album; assembly: GCA_963277665.1. Classification (NCBI taxonomy): domain Eukaryota; kingdom Viridiplantae; phylum Streptophyta; class Magnoliopsida; order Santalales; family Viscaceae; genus Viscum; species Viscum album. The sequence continues at coordinate 1,184,403,362 of OY728164.1, forward strand.
AAGGTTCACTGATCCTGCCGTCTTGTTCTGATTTGCACTCACACTGTGGAAATAGGTGTCCCTTTTCCTCTTGTTCCTAGAGGTTGAGTTCCCACCATTTCTCATAGGTATCATCATTCCTCCTCCCATCGATCTCAACATATCATGTTCAGCAACAGTCACTCTGTTCACCATCTCTGTATAATCCGTAATACAAATCACTGCAATCTTCGATCGAGACTCTTGCCTTATCCCCGATTCGAAGATACGTGCCTTCAACGACGCACTTGCCGTAACCTCTCGTGAAAAAGGGACTAAATTATTGAATTTAGCCACATAATCTGTGACAGAGAGACTCTCTTATTTTATGCTAAAGAAGTTTGTTGTTTTCTAGATCTTGAATGTGTGAGGATATAATTTTTTTTCAACAGTTCTTCAAAATCTTCCCATGTAAGGCCTTCATCCAATTTGGTCTGCAACACTAAATCCCACCACTGACGTGAAATATCCTCGAGCATATACATCACCAACATTACTTTCAGTTCTACTAGTGTGCCAATGAAATCAAAGATATGATTCATCCTACTTAGCCGCACCTCCACCTTTTCAGGTACAATATCACCTCAAAAGTTTGGTGGATTCTGCTTCAGGAACTGGATGGTATGATCCACATGCCTTGGTTTATTCCTCCAGTTCGACGTATCCACAGCATGAAAAGCTTGGAAAATACTCAAAACCAGCTCTTGGTTCACACATGGTTCTGGTAGAACCATATTCTCTACAGCCTCTTCGGGTTGGTTCCGACGACACCTATCGGGTGCCATTTTCTAAACCAACAAGAAACTCTGTCAATCTCACTCTCTAGCAACTGATGTCTTAGCATTTCAAATTCTATCACATTATCTATAACAACATTTTTTTCAAAACAACCTTTTTCCCATGTTCAAACATTTTTGAAAACATTCCTCTTGCCTTTTAAAAATCAACCCATTTTTAAAATACACAAAATACCATGTTTTCAAAATCTTTTACTTGAAAACAATTTCTGCATTTTTCAAAAATCTGCACATGCACAAAATCCTTAATCATATGTCACAATGAGGTATGAAATCCTAGTGGGAATTCATTCCTCTATAATGCATGTCATGCTCATCTCATTGACTAAACCCATGACAATGAGATTTACCAAAATTATAGAAGTGTATCCAAAACACTTATGTACCCAACACCCTGGTAACTTGAAGTTCAACATAAATGGGTTAGCTACGTCCTTTTATGCTATACGTTTCAAGTTCTAACAATCCTACTCCTATATAATATTTCGACCCAAGGAATAGACAAGAATGAATTTCAACTCCAAGACAAAGAACATCTATGACTACTTGTTAGGCAAGGACCGAACAAGCTGATACCATTTGTAATGACCTGCCAATTCTCATTTGCATGAGAGTACAACGAGTCATTAATTGGCCTTATGCGACATCTTCAAGATGTGAAAGGCTGGAAATAAATGCTGAAGGGTTTCAAATACAAGTTGGGGGATGATTTAACCTTTAAGAAATAACACATAAACCAACCAATCATAACAAAACATTCACTATATGATGTATGAACAAAAGAATAACCACTAAACAGCTTCATTATGTCAAACCACATCAAGTAAACAACACCAGAAGACCAAACTAAGCATCAAGGTACATAGTAAATGAACAACTCAAGACTCTCAAAAGACACCAAAACTCTATGTTCCACAAGCTCCAAGCTCCACCACATATCCCAAGCATCACCAAGAGACACTAGAAATAAGATCATTTAGCTTTACCGGTGTCCCGGAATACAACATCTGCAAAATCACCAAAGTGCCAAAGCAGGGATGAGAATAAAACTCAGTAGGTTTCCCCAATGACATCCCTACTCATGCCACTAGGATAGAAAGGTTTGAAACATTTATATAAAGAACAGTTTATATAAAACATTTTCTCAAAATTAGTTTATAACTAAATATAAACATGTTTCCAAACCATTTATACCAAAAACATACAAGCGCAATTGTAACCAAGTTTTCCAAAAAGGTATTTTTCCAAAAAAAATAACTAAACAGGATTTAGAACCATTTTCAAAAAATACCCTTTTTGGAATACCCAACAATTTCACAAAATCCCTTTTTTGGAATACTCAACCATTTCAGAAACCCATGCAACCAACCATGCATGCTACATTATGACAGTTCCATACATATGAGCAGTTTCTCGTCGATATACCAAGTCGTCAGAAGATAATTTTTTCCCATGTTCCATTACACCTTTGGCACCGAGAACAATCTCATATTTCAAACAAGCCTCTTACATATAGTTTCCATTGTTCCATTAAACATTTGGCAACGAGAACAAGGTCATATTTCAACCAAGCCTCATACATGCAACATGAACACACACCCCAAATGCCCATAAATCATGCCATAACACCATTTCAGTAAAAACACATTTTTTTTAAAACCATTTCCACCAAAACCATTTCAATGACAAACCATTTCAATTCCAAACCATTTCAATAGAACTCCCTTTTTATTGAAAATCAATTCCATCAAAGTCATTTCAATCTCAACCCATTCAATAAAATGCCCTTTTTATTGAAAACCCATTTTTCATCAAACAATTTACAATTTCATCAAATCCATAATTTAAAACCTACGTTTTAAATTCAAGAAGCCCAAATCGCTTGAACAACAATTCACCAAGATTTCACAATTTCACCAAAGCCGTAAATCATCACTAAAGAAGATTTATTCTATGTTTTTCACAATCAATTTCATTCAAATAACCCAATTTGAAACTAAGACAATCAATTCTAATAAGTGGTGTTGATATTGAAGCTTCCTACCTCAACGGTTTTGATAAAAACCACAACGGTCGAAGAATGCTCAAGAAAACCTGGGTTGATTCTCCAAAAACCCACTTTAGATCTCTTCTCCTAGCAAGACCAAGACAAAATCTTATCATATTTGGAATTCACACGCATAGATCTACCCATAATGGACTTAGACCTAAGAACCCCATAGAATAAGAATAGTATATCTAAGTATAACTAAGAAACCGATCAAGAACGAAGAAGAACGATCAGATACCTCAAGAATCCGACTTCAATTCACTAACAGAAGCCTTCAAATAGCCTCTATAATGATGGGATAATTCTATTTGACCTTAGGAGAAGAGAAATACCGAGTTAGGTCCACTTAGGTGCTTAAATGAGGAACTTAGAGGGAAAACGAGTGAGATCCACTTTTATAGGATCTCATTTAAGTGGATGCACGGTTTGATCGCACGGTTAGACAAACCAGGCACTAACTGTGTGTTAGCCACTACCTCGACAGAAAATTCACGCACAGTTTGCCCACACAGTTAGACAAACTGTACACTGCCCGTGTAGAAGCTACTATCTCAAGGGCCAACTACGCATGATTTGGCCGCACGGTTTAGACAACCCGTGCGCAGCCTGTGTGACTTCTCCTTTGCCGCCAAACATCATTTAAAGTTCTCCTGACTCTTCCATTCATCACCCTTAAAATTAAAACCATGAAAAGAATCAAGAAAGGGTTACATACCAAAAACTAGGGGTACTATAGTATTCCATAAAATTCTCCAAATGGATCTATGAAAATGGATGAGTGATAGATTATGTTATATGAAAACTCAACCAAATATTTGTTTTCCACCCATGATCCTTCAATGTCCAAGATACATTCCTACAATATATCATATTACATCTTGATAGACTTCTCTATCTGTCCTTCTATATCACGATTGAAACTAATGATGAGGCATAGCTAATTTACAAAATAATACAATAATCCCCTCCAGAATAGGGAGGAAAAATGTACATCTACATATGATATGATGGATCTTGGGACTCTCTGCAGCTAAACCACCTCATCCATATATCTCCATAAGAAAACATCTATGATTCCTAACACCCAAATCACTATGAAGTGATCCAATTTTCTCAACTAGTCTATGATTAACCAAAAAGCATCACAACCTACCTAAAATCATGGTAACCCTATGATGAAATACATTGAGGTTTCTTCCCATTTACACTCAACAATGTCCATGGGTTGGAGAAATCCACCAGGAATGTGATGGTCAGAATTGAATTTCTAATGGGTGGGACAGAGAGCCACAAACTCTTCCAATGTCCATTTAATACCAAGACACAAAAAAAATGTCCTCAATCCATGGTAAATCTTAGATACCCTTAGTTTTACTACCAGTGGTGAGCTATTAAACTCATGAAGGACTCCTATAACAACCCCACTCTTTATTACACACTAAAATATTATTTATTACAAAAACTTCACTTGATAAAACATGGAAGACCGAGAGGTCTAGTGTCTTTGGGGCTTAGGAACATTACATAACAACTTAAAACATTAAAAACTACATATTTATTGAAAACATCATTTACATGACCACTACATTCTCTCGTACTTAGCATTTCATGGGATAACATGAGGACATGCATAAGAAAAGGGTAAGCTATAAATCCCAGTAAGGGAATAAAAATTGAATAACATGAAGAATAAAATATATTTTGGACAATAGTCCTATAAATGGAGAACCATAGAAACATGAACATAAAGGATTGATAAATAAAGATACTTATAACATGGAAATATGGCAACAACACTTAACATGGAATTAGAATGAGCCAAGGCTCATTGCATATGGAGCATGAGTAAGCCCTCATTGTACATGAAGCATGAGTAAACCCGCATTGCAATTGAATTATAATGAGTCAACACACATTTCACATTATGTATCATGATACTATACTTTACCCCATGCATTATATCTCTATCAGGGTGCACCCTTGTTAAAATTTTCATTTAATGAATAAGTGTGCCACATGGATCATATAACAAGGAATCAATCAACATCATAACTTATTCACAGATTAAGTAGTGTGGAATAAATAAATTAATGTATTATTAAATATGTATATGTTCATTAAGTTTAATACACTTGATAGAGACATGGGTATGGTATTCACTACACAATGATCTTAGATTGGAAAAATGTGGTGCAATTTCGGCAGCATAACGGTGTGACATAAGGATTCATGAAAATGGTTGATGAGAAAGAAATAGGTGTCTCATCATATGTACATGAAATGGATAGTAAAGAGTCATATATATACATGTCCCAACAAACATAATGGAATTTATATGCATAATAAAAAATAATTACTGGGATGTAAAAGAGGAGAGAGAAATCCATCACGGAATTTTGACATAGTAACGGGTGTACATGGGAGGAATTAATGAGAGATAAAGGGGTATCCCATCATCCAAACATAAAGAGGGAAGTATGGGGGAGGTACAAAATTATTCCCGAACATTGGTAATTAAAATCAAAAGAGCATAACAACTTAATGTTAATTGGGCAAAAAATGAGAAAGGAAGAAATCCATTACATGGAAGTGTGATCCCAAAAGCTTGGGAGAGGCTTCTTGGGATCTTGGGGCACATTAGGAGGATTTTAGAGAGAGGAGGTCAGGGGTTGGACGAACTCCAAATGCTTTTAGTGAAGAGGATGTGGGATCTTGGGTGGGTTTATATTGGAAATGAGAGGGAATTCTTTATTATATAGGTTTGGGACACCTCACATTAAACTAATCAAAACCACAAACCATCCCATGGTTTTTGCCCATGGTTTTTCTCAAAGGGGATTGGAAAAACTATTTTATAAGGCCAATTTCAGAACATCTTAAAATAATAGGGTTTCTTAGGTGGAGTTGAGTCACACTCTCAAGGAAAACAATTTGAAAAGACAAAATGTTTTATAAGCCTTGAAGGGTCCACTAAAGCTTTGTAAATTAAATCAAACAAACCCAAAATTAAATTATTTTAATGTTAAAACATATATTGGACGAACATTATATTTATAGTATTTTAGTATATCACTATTGTGTTATTATGATTTCATAAAACACATTATATATTTAAACGGTATTTAATTTTTACCCAAAAATTCGAATGTCTTCGAAAATAATGAAAAATTCACCGTCAGATAATTTCAATGTCCTGATTCCAAAAATAATAATCATTTTATCTAAATAATTTTCGAAATATGCGAATTTTTACTTTTAATATAAAAACTGTCGTTTATTGAAAATTCATGGGTTTCGACAAAAACTACTTTCAAACATTAATAAAAATTACAATTTCATCCATAAAATTATATGATCATTTATATTTAATAAAAATTAATTTAATAATAAAAATAATAATAATTTATTAAAATATTATTTAATTAAAAAAACCATTAATCAGTCAAAATAGATTTATTGGTTGAATATTAACTAAAAATTTTATTTATGCTTTAAAAACTATTTACAAAGTAACAATAAAAAAATGAATGAACATTAATTATATGAAAATAATGTACATAGTCATAGTGCTTGGGTATTGTTACATAACCTCTTATGACACCCATATAAGACCGAAGAGTAAGGTGTGCGATGGTGAAAGACTCTTGGGGTGGCTCTGATAACATTGTTCAGGCAGTAATCTCTATTAACTTCCACTTCTCCCGTAGTCAGTTCTTCTCAAGATTAATGTGTTCAAGATCAACATGGTCATAGTCAAGAGAGAATCCTAATGATTCCAACTCATTTCCAAGCTCTAACAAATGGGTTTCGTACATGTCAAATCTACTGGATTAGTCCATCGCTTCCTTTTTCTAAGTAAATTGGTTTTGTTAAAGCACTATATTTATACTAATCATGTGATCACTGTTCAATGGATATATTATCAACAGTCACAATTCATAACGGTATTTTAAAATCAAAAAACATAAGACCAATGATGTTAACAATTTATATACCCATAATAATACATTTAATTAGATCAAGAAGAATTTTCATTAATTAAATTTTGGGTCTTTACAATCTTCCCCCCATAAAAAATTTCATACTCAAAATTTCTATTTCCCACACTAATACAGATCTAGGTAACTTTTCTTCATCACTTCCTTTGATTCCCACATCTCTTCATCAAACATGTGGTTTTCCCACAACACCTTGATGAGGGGAATTGTGTTATTTTGTAGAAATATTTCTATACAATCTAAGATATTCACTGGTTTATCCTCATAAGAAATATCATCCTCTACCTGTACTTCCTTAAGAAGGATACATGAAATACATCCTGTACTTTGGCCATGGTAGGTGTAAGTTCTAGTCGATATGCCACAACTCTGACACGATCATGAATATTGAAGAGGTTGAGGTACCTAGGACTTAACTTCCCTTTCTTTCGAAACCTCATAACCTTATTACATGGAGATATGCATAGAAATACCATGTCACCAACTTTAAAACCAAGGTCTCGAAGATAGTCATTTACATAACTCTTCTATCGACTCTGGTCTACCTTGATATGCTGTTGAATGGTTTTCACCTTCTCTACCATTTCTTTGACCATTTATGGTCCCAACATCTTTCTCTCACCAACTTCAACCCAACATGTCGGTGTTCTGCACCTCTTCCCATACAGGGCTTCATGAGGTCCCATTTGGATGCTTGAGTGGAAACTGTTATTATAGGAGAATTCAACCAGAAAAAGATATTTATCCAAACCTCCTTTAAATTACATTGAACATGGTCTTAAAATATCTTCTAGTGTCATAATAGTTCACTCAAGTTGGCCATCATTTTGAGGAAGATAGGCCATACTAAAGTTCAGTTCATAATCCTGATCATGTTGAAGACTCTTCAAAAACTAAGAGGTGAATCTTGGATTTCGATCATATACAATAGATAGTGGTACTCCATGCATCCTTACCAATTCCCTGATGTATATTTTTTATAGTTGATCCAATGAGAAATCCTCTCGAATTACATTGAAGTGTGAAGACATTGTAAGATGATCCAAAACAACCCAGATTGCATTGTTTCCTTTAGATGTCTTCGGATTTCCGGTGAAAAAGTCTGTGGTGATGTTCGCCCATTTCTATTTCGGTATGGGAAATGGTTTCATCATCTTTTTAGACTTATTCCTCTCTGCCTTCACATGTTGACACACCAGGAACATTGATGTATAATTAGAGATCTCCTTCTACATATTATCCCACCAATAATTCTCTCGTAGACCTCGATACAACATTTTGTTTCCTGGGTGAATAGAGAAATTTGATCTATGTACATCATCCAAAATTTCCTTCTTCATCTCCAGACTTGATTGGACACATAGACTTTTCCCAAATCTCACAATTCCTTCATTATTAACATTTAACTCTGAGGATTTCCCTTTTTTGATAGCTTCCACATTCTTCTAAATTCCCACATCATCCATTTGATCATTCTTTAACCTTTTCAAAAGAGATGGTTGAGAAATAATTTGTGAAAGGATTGATTATGTTACCTTATTTATGATTCCCATTCCCATATTCATCAAATCTAAAAAATATTGGATCCTTCTAAATTCTCATCAATGATAGAATCACTGGTTCTTTTCTACTTAGAGTATTTTCCACCTTCTTCACTTTCCGAGGGTGGTAATGGATTGTGCAGTCATAGTATTTGATTAGCTCTAACCATATTCGTTGGCGCATGTTCAACTCTTTTTGTGTGAATATATACTTGGGGATTTTGTGGTCTGTATATATTTCACACTTCTATCTAAAAATAAAATGCCGCTATATTTTTTAAGCGAATATCACCACAACCAACTCCAAATCATGTGTTGGATAATTCCTCTCATGAACTCAAAATTTCATTGATACATAGGCAATTAATTTGTTATTTTGAATAAACACACATACCATGCCCTTCTTCGAAGAATCACTGAATACAACAAAAAGTTCTCCACTTGTGGGTAAAGTGATCACATATGTAGTGATAAGACTCCTTTTCAACTCATTGAAGCTTTCTTCACATTAATCACTCCAGGAAAACATTAATCCCTTACGATTTATCTTGGTAAGAGGGTTGGAAAATCATGAGAAATTTCTCACAAATCATCGATAATATCCAGCTAACCCCAATAAGCTACGGATATCCATCACCGATGTTGGCCTTGGTCATCCCTCTATTGTAGTTTTCTTGGAGGGATCCATAGATATCCCATTGCATGTGATGTTATGGCCCATGAATGAGACATCCTTCTACCATAACTCACACTTTCTATAATTTTCATATAGATTCTCCTTTCGTAAGGTCTCTAGTACAGTTCTTAGATGCTCCTCATGATCCTCTTTTGTTTTTTATTATATCAGAATATCATCTATAAATACTACCACAAATATGTCGAGGTAGTCCCTAAAGGCTCTATTCATCAAGTCCATGAAGATTATGAGAGAATTAGTGAGTTTGAAAGGCATTACTATGAATTCATAGTGCTCGTATCTTGTACGAAAAAACATTTGTGGAGATATCTTCCTTCTTCAACCTTACTTGATAATATCCCTACCAGAAATCCACCTTGGGAAAGTATTGTGCTCCACGTAGCTGATGAAACAATTCATCGATTCATGGGATATGATACTTGTTCTTTACCTTGATTTAGTTAAGCTCACAATAATCGATGAAAAGGCGCATTGATCGATCTTTCTTCTTGACGAAGAGGACTGGTGCACCCCAAGGTGAAGCACTTGGGTGTATAATCTATTTCTCGTGATTCTTCTGTAGTTGTTTCTTCATCTCCTCAAGCTCCACAATAGATATTCTATATTAATTCTTGGATATTGGAAATTCCCTAGGTATAAGATCAATTGAGAATTCAACATATCTTCTAGGAGGAAGACCAGGAAATTTCTCTAGAAACACTTCAACAAATTCCCTCACAATAGGCATGTCTTTAAGGATGGTTGCCTCCTTAGACTCAATAATCTAAGCCAGATATGCATGCACATAGGGTAGTAATATCCACAATTGAGATGATAGAGATAACGAAGATTAATCTTCCTCCTTGAACTTGTATAGAATCGGGGGTCCATTCTCCACATGGAGAGTAATTTACTCTCACAACAATTTATATTGGCTCTATATAAGGAAAGCCAATCCATGCTGAATATTTCATCAAATTCACCCAGAGGAAGTATGATGAGGTTCGCTGGAAAATTCAATCCACATATTATGATAGGGGGGATTTATATTCATGGGATGCAATGATTTCCCTATTTTCCATACTCACCGACATATTTACTTCTATGATTTCTAGTGGTGCTGGGATTAATCTACTAAACATTCAATATATAAAATAATGCATACAACTGTGAACAATAACACTACCTTTCACTTTTTTTATTCTGGTTCTACTTATTTACATCATCCAAATAAACATAAGGAAGATAAAAATTAAACACATAAAGGGTCATCCAAAAACATATGACTTATAAATAAATTTTATTTCTTTAACTTATGATTTTATTGGCTTTAGTCAATGTTATCCATGATCTAATTCCTGTCATATATTCTTATGTAATTTTTTTAATTCCCTTAAAAAAGGTTTATACTAAGATTGTGAGTTTACCAAAGCATATCCCCTGGGAGTGTCTTAACCAAGAGTGCAGCAAGACCCGTTGTCGTGCACCAGTTTCTGTTTGAGTCTAGCTCAATGCGGTGTTTTCAGGTTTTACTCATAGGATACATCTGTGCCAGAGCTGCCTCTACCTGCTCGTATCTAGACATGGATGTATTTTATTGACAAACCACTTACTCAATACTCACCAATAAATAGGGATGTTTTTATTATACTTATTATTGTTTCTATGTATTCACCAAGGTTTTCTAATCCTAATCCCAAAGATAACTGAACATATCATTTGATACCAACTATAATAACCCTACTCTTTATTAGACACTAAAACATTATTTATTACATAAACTTCACTTGATACAACATGGAAGATCGAGAGTTCTAGTGTGTTTGGGTCTTAAGAACATTACATAACATCTTAAAACATGAAACACATCATCTTTATTGAATAATCTCTTTACATGATGACTACATTTCCTCACACTTAGCATTGCATGGGATAACCTGAAGACATGCATAAGAAAAGGGTGAGATATAAAGACCAGTAATGGAATAAACATTGAATAACATGAGAAATAAAATACATGTTGGAAAATAGGCATATCAATGGAGCACGAGAGAAACATGATCATAAAGTCATGATAAAGAAAGATAATCATATCATTGAAATGTAGTAGCAACACTGAACATGGAATTAGCATCAACCAAGGCTCATTGCCCATGGAGCATGAGTAAACCCTCACTTCACATAAATCATGAGTAAACCCTCATTTAACTTGAATTAGCATGACTCAACACTCATTTCACATGATGTATCATGATACTATACTTTACCAAATTCATTGGAGCTCTATTAGGGTACACCCATATTAAACATTTAATTTCATGAATAAGTGTGTCACATGGATCATATAACATGGAATCAATCAAAAACATAAGTTATTCCATTAATAAGTAATATGGAATAAATAAATTAAAGTTCCATTAAATATGTATATGTGCATAAAGGTGAATACCATCGATATAGACATGGGTATGGTATTCAATACACAATGATCTGGGTTTGGAAAAATGTCGTGCAATTTCAGCAGCATAACGGCGTGACATATGGATTCATGAAAATGGTTGACGAGAGGTAAATAGGTGTCTCATCATATGCACATGAAATGGATAGTAAGAAGGTCATATAGATAAATTTTCCAACAAATGTAATTGAATTTAGATGCATAATACAAAAGAATTACTTGGATGTAAAAGAGGAGATACAAATCTCTCACCGAGTTTTAGCATAGTAATGAGTGTACATGGGAGGAATTAATGAGAGATAAAGAGGTATCCCATCATCCAAACATAAATAAGTAAGTATGGAGGAGGTTATAAATCATATCAAAACATTTTTAATTGAAAAAAAAAGTCATAACTACTTAAAGAAATTGAACAAAAAATGAAAAAGGAAGAAATCCCTTACTTGGATGTTTGATCCCAAAAGCACAGGAGAGGGTTGAGAGAGGCACCTTGGGACCTCGGGGCACTTTGTGAGGATTATAGAGAGAGGAGGAAGGGGTTGGAAGAACTAAAATGTCTTTGAGTGAAGAGGAAGTCAGAAATTGGGTGGGTTTATATAGGAAAGGAGAGGGAATTCGTTATTATTTAGGTTTGGGACACCTCACATTAATCTAATCAAAACCACAAACCAGCCCATGGGTTTTTCCAATGTTTTTTCTGATGGGGAGTAGAAAACAATATTTTATAAGGCCAATGTCCAAACTTAATAAAATAATGTGGTTGCTTATGTGGAGGTGAGTCACACTCTCAAGGAAAACAATTAAAAAAAAACAAAATGTTTTATAAGCCTTGAAGGGTCCACTAAAGTTTTGTAAAATAAATAAAAAACCCAAAATCAAATTATTATAATGGATAAACATATATTGGCCGAAAATAATGTTTATAGTATTTTATTATGTCAGTATTGGGTTATTATGATGTCATAAAACACATTATATATTTAATCGGTAATTAATTTTTACCCAAAAATTCGACTGCCTCAGAAAATTATGAAAACATAGCCGTTGGATAATTTCGATTTCCTGATTCCAAAAATAATATTCATTTTATCTAAATAATTTTATAAATATTTTAATTTTTACTTTTAAAATAAAAACCGCCATTTATCGAAAATTCATGGGGTTTGACAAAAACTACTTTCAAACCATAATAAAAATTACAATTGCATTCATAAAATTATTCGAACATCTTTATTTAATAAAAATTAATTTTATAATAATAATAATTTATTAAAACAATTTAACTCAAAAATCCATTAATTCATAAAAATAGATTTCTTGGTTGAATATTTACTAAAAATACTATTTTCTCTTTAAAAACCATTTACAAAGTAACAATAATAAAATGAATGCACATTATTTATACAAAACTAATGTACATAGTCATAGTTATAGGGTCTTGTTACATAAACCCATAGAAACACCCACATAAGACTGAAGAGTAAGGTGTATGATGGTGACATACTCTTGGGGTGGCTTAGATAACATTGCTTAGGTGGTAATCTCTATTTACTTCTACTTCTCCCGTAGTCGGTTCCATTCAAGCATAACGTGTTCATGCTCAGATTGGGATTGGTCAAGAGCAAATCCCAATGACACCACATCCTTTCTGAGCTCTGAAAAATGGGCTTCGTACGGTGAAATTCTACAGAATGAGGCCATTGCTTCCTTTGTCTGGATAAATTGGATTTGTTAACGCCCTATATTTATACTAATCAAGTGATCACTATTCAACGCCTATATTAGCAACGATCACAATTCATATCGGTATTTTAATATCCAGAAAAATAAAACCAATGATGTTCACATTTTATATAACCATAATAAGACATTTAATTAGATGAAGAAGAATTTCAATTAATTAATGTTTGGGTCGTTACAACTCCCTCACACATTTATCAATAAATAATTATCCTTCCTTGAAATTATATTTGATTATAAAAATCCTATAGCCATACCTCTAGAGCATATCCATGGACAACATAATTGTTAATCACCTCTGCCATTGAGTTTCCACACTGATACTCATCCACCTTCCACATCATGGAATACTAAACTTTCATCTAAAATAGGAAACCTCCACCATAAACCACCCTCTCATATAAGTGTAAGGATTAATAAAACCCTATTTTACAACAATAATAATCAAAATCAAAAACCACATCCTTCTGTTACATCCTATTCAATGCCTCTATCACAACATTCCCCATTACATAGGTAAGGGAGATCTAGAAAAAAAATCCATGAATAATCTCAATTCACCATTATTTCCACATATTCATAACACACTTAGAAAAAATATTCCTCAAACTATTGTGTCTATAAAGACAAAAAATCACTTCCCAATGAGGTAATTTTTCAACATTGTTAGTTCAAGAAGAACTTCTTCTAACCCTAATAAATGGGTTCTAAATTTATTCTCATAGGGGAGTGACTACTTAAACCCATAAGATATTATTTCCTTCCTCTATAACAAGATGCATCCCAATACCAAATTAAAAGTTTCACACAACACCTTTTACATAAATACCTCCTTTGGAAACTAAATAACCAGAGCACAAACCAATTTAACCTTCATGTAGTCATAATTTTTCTAATAAAAATCAGTTCAGATAAATTCTTGGTCCTTCCTATTCAAGGATATCAATGGTTCCATAATCCATGAGAAATATGATATGGACCTCGGGAAATATCCCTCAATATTGAGGAATCTACAAACCTCCCCCACATTCTTTCATGATTCCAAAGAAACAATTGACTTGATATTTTTTGGGTCCACTACCCCAACCTAGTGGGACCTCACTGCCCAAGGATGTGCAAGTTTAATTTAATAATATTTCACTTTGATAAATTTTCATAGATATGGTGGAATCAAAGAGCCTTCATAATTGATATGGGATAATGGCAATGATCCTCCTATGACTTCGAGTAGATCAAGATGTCATGAATGAACATGACTATGAACTACTCTAGGAATTTACTGAACATGGATTTCTTGAGCCCCATGAACTCATCTGGTGTGTTCATGAAACCTAACATCATGACCACAAACTTGAAGTACCAATTCTTCCATCTGAATGTATTCTTAGAGATATCTTCATATTTCACCCAAATATTGTCATATCTATACCATAGATATATTTTATAAAACCAACAACCCCCCACCCATAAATGGTAAACAAATATCATCTATCATTGGAAGAAGGTAATGATTAACGATTTTCACGAGTTTTACCATTGCATAGTTGATACAAAGGCTCGTAATACTGTCCTCCTTCTAGGATAATAAATATAGAGCACTCCATGGGGACCCACTATAATGGATGAAAACCTTCTAAATTAGATCATCTATATAAATCCTCAACTCATATAACCCTAAGTTATCCTTCTAATATAGATCTATCTAAATTAAAGAACCACCTGTCAATAGATCTGTCTCAAACTCAACATCACGCCACGTAGGTACCGTCACATCCTCCTAAGAATAAAAAATCCAAAAAATCCCCCAAAACCCTAGTATCCTCTTCCTCCCTAGATCCTAGTGATTCCATTGACAACTCAACCATCATGGAAGTAAGTGGATCCACTCATTTACTACGTACTTGAAAAATCCAATCACCAATGAAAGTTGCGTTTTTTATTCATCCAAGAACAGAACATCCCTTTGAATGTAGTTGATAGCAACACAACTAAAATATATCTAGATTATGCCAATGATGCCATTTTATGGCTACATTAGAAGTTATAATAGGTCCTCTTTGTACTAATGTGGCCCCATCATTAGCCTACACCCTTAAGAAACATCAAATAAGCTAGTGTGGCCCCCAACTAGCATGGTCAACTTTAGGAGAATGCGAAGCCTCTATACTTCTAGTCAGATAGTATATACTTGAGGGGAGAAACAATGTAGTGACAAGTTATTGAATCAAAAAAGGAACAATAAAATCATAGATGGTAAGATAGGAATTCCTAAAATGATCTCTAGCCCCTCTGGAACTACCACCTTCACCATATTCAAATGACCATGCCCAGATCCTCTACCTTTATATTGATGTATTCTTCCATTTTCGCACTCATGTCGAGGTCCTTGAACTCCATGAACATCCTTATGTCAGCCTATTCATTCACAGTCACCTATTGGATGAGCATAAGCTCGATGGATATACTGTTGAAATGTACTTTCTGGAAATGGATACTAAGGATGATGGTGAACTTGATCACCACCAATAAACAGAGATTCATTATCCATTAAGAACTGATCCTCATGATGGCTATAAATCCTAGAGACAAAACACACTGTGCCTAATCCCCCAAGAAAATAATGAAATCCACTGGCCCCAGAAGGTTGGAAGGAAAAATATTGACGTCGAATCCCTAGAGGTCAAAACCACAAATTACACAGAACCTAGAAACCTACTATTAAAAAATATTCTCCATATGGAACCCTTCTTTTTTCCCTATTGTTGTAAGAAAAAAAATGAGTGAAAACACTTGATCACCTCCAGCTTTTTTCCAAATCTCTAGATATGTTTGAAATGTGAAGGTAGTAACTTCATAATGGATTGATGGATTGAGTGCCTCATCAAGACACCTTTCTTGAGACTCCTCATCTAGAAAGCGGTTCATGGTAAATTTAAATAGATCCTTGAACTTGATCCCCAACTCCTACTCAGACATACTCCCATACAGATGGGAATAAATCTTCTAACTATTAACTGCCTTCATAGTTGATTAAAATAATTTTTCTAGAAACACTTTTTAGATTTCTACCCATGAAATATATTCCCTCATTCTCTCACCTAGGGAAAACATACACCCCTGACCCACATCTTCTCACATATAACTAACTGCTAGTGGGACCTAGTATCCCACCAGGGACCATATCAATTTTAAGAGAATATTAATCTCATTCAACTAGCTATCTATCTATACTTACAAAACCACTTCCCTCATACTTACCACAAGCTTATCATTGTGAATCATGAAACATCCTTGTCAACTGAACATCCTCCTCGATGCGATCAACCCTCAGGTGATATTTCATATCATCCTACTAAATAGCCACTACCTGAACCACCTGAGGATGTCAACTAGGATATGTATTTGAAAAGGGAAACAAGGATTTCCAAATCCAGGTAGTATGGTTTTTTCAAAATTTATTTAATTCATTTCTTCTTTTTTCATACTTACCATAACATAAACAACATAATTCAAACATGATCAAAAGTCATCATGATTCATGTACATCTATTTTGTATTTATCATAAAAATTGGTCTCTCTCACTTGGCTGTTCAAAAATTTTATGGTTTGTGCATCGGATCATGGAGGGCCCTAAAATTCTATTTCAGGACAAGCCTAACTAGCCTATTTCATGAACCAAGGTCAACTGGAACTTCTTCTTACCAACCCATAATATCATCACTTTACCAAAATTTAATCCCCAATCTATATCTTAACCATTATCATTTGATACCACTCTATCATGACCCCTCCCTCCAAAGATGACATGGTGAGGGGAGAGAGATAATAAAGCCCACGTCCTGCTACCAGTATGCCCCATGTTGGTGACTAACACTGAGGGTATAAAATATAAAATATGGGAGGAACAACACTATAATAAAAAAATATGATTGGGAGATATGATGAATCAATTATAATAAAATCCAAGACATAATATAAAAAGGATTCAAAAATCTCCACAAAATGAATTTATAAATATAACTAATGTAGATAAATGTATCCATATATAAATACCAAAAAGTAAACGCAAAAGCAACTACATAATAGTAGTCCTACTGTATGAGCACATAATGTCCATACCTATCTCTGTAATCCTCTTAGGAACCTAAAAAATTTATATAGAGAGGATCAGTATACATGTATACTCAATAGTAAACCAAAGACTCTCATCCATTTGTGAAAGAATAATACTATTTCACCCATGATAATATAGAAGAACCAACAACACCTAAATAGTTCAACTATCCAACCTAAATCTCACCAAGTCACACTCCCAAAATTACATAAGGAATGTATAATAACATAATAGGAATCATATAAAAAATGGAAACCCCACACCACATTCCCATTGATTAGTTTCTCTCACTCCCAAATGGAATATGCCTTTTCTCTCCCGCCCCTTCTATATAACATTTTATCACATCGCATCACATTCCATCCTTCCCGTAGACAACTATGTATCAAATCTCATTGTAGACTTGACCAAAATAGTAGGATATTGTGAAAAATGAGAATTACCATTTTTCCCACATCTTACCGTGTATGACCCCCACCATAATCCCTCTAATCATATCATCTGAAAGTACCCAGGTAATCACACCACAACTCACCCAAAATCACATGGTCCAACACATCAAATCACATCCCAATGGCACACTTTTGACATTTGGTCATCATATCCCATGTATGTCATCATTGCCCGGAAGAGGGAGTGGGGATGATTGAGTATAAAATCATCTATCCTCACGACTATGTTATTGGGAATATGACCCCCAAAACAATTGTTTTTTAGAAGTAAGTGCTCGGCATGGGTGGGGTGTGTAAAGATTATTAGAAGGATGTATAATATTATATTTGTATATATATAATATCATAGAACACAATCCCATCCGACGGGTTTAAAATAAGGACATCATCCCACCTCATAACATTGCCACATCACCATACAACCTCTTCTACATTCACTGACAACTCTAAATATATAATAGCAACCCAGAAAACACAAAACACATCTTATCTTCATTCCTAATTAAATCAATATTCCAGATTTCATATTACAATTCAATTTCCATTTAAACATCCCATTTTTATCACATTTCCATTAAACTTATAACACATTTCACTACCATTAATTTAAGTATAACCATTAACTATTTTAACTATACACCCCACTTCAATTCAAGTGTTCATTATTATTTTCAACCTATGTCCCAATCAATCCCATACCTTTTCAATTTCAACATTTTCATTTATTTAATTCCATTACTACGTCAGTAGCTATTATAATGATGAACATGATAATGAATGATACCCCATCATCCTCATGACAACAATCCCAAACGTCTACCATCATAGCCACAACCACCTCTTCATCAAAACTTCCACATCACCACCAATTTCCATCACCACCGACCCATATAAAGACCACACAACAAAACACACATTCACACAACATAGTACATTCTAGATTAATTCACATGTAATTATTAAGATTATTTGATGAGTATTCATCAATTACACTTCACATTTTAGGGTATTATCACCCATGAAGAACTTTCTAGGGATAACTATTTCAATAATAGAATATATATTATTAACCAATTCCATTTTAGGTGATATCAATTAGCCATATGAAAAGGTTTCATAAACACAAAAACTACATTCAAAAAATTTATCCCACCAAACTTGATTTTATGTGGTACAATAAGCATAGATAATCTCAACATCACAATATAAAAGCTGTAAACACATGTGATTAATTTAATTACCCTTAAATTTATATTAAAACTATTAAATATCATCATTAATCCAAAGGAAAAAAATATTAACAAAAATAAAAAAACATAACCATATTGCATGATACAACTCAGAGAGAGACAATGTAACCCCTTCCTAGAAGAAGTAGGCATCACGTGATTCGTAACACTAAAAAAGGGTTGAACACATAGGATAAAACCATCGTTAGAATAACTGGAACTAGTACTATAAAAACCAATACATAAGTCCAAGGGGAAAGGATTAGACACTTTCCATCTTGAGAGAAATCAGCCAGTAAGGGATGAATGAAATATAATTATTTTAAAATTATTGGATATGATACGATCAGTACTTTAGTTCACATATATGATGTTAATTGACCATTAATGTAGATCACGACAAATTAATTATGGAATATTAATTTAAAAAGACACATAAATTTATCAAAAAAATGATATAAATATACTCTTTTTAAATTTCCTTTGGTTCCATTAATTAGGGATTTGAAAAAATTATACATTAAAAATAATGGAAAAAATGAAAAACTATAAATTCTGTAAAGACATGAACATGTTATGGCCAGCTACTACTACTAAGAGCTAATGTTAAGAGATAATTCTAGGAGATACAATTAAGAGATACCATCAGCAAATACCATCATGAGATATCACCAGAAGCTATCATCAGGGTTTACTTCTATAATCCACTATTAGAATCTATTTCCAGAAGCTACCACCAAACTATGTCTTATACCACCAGAAGCTAATACTAGATTCTAAATCAAACTATGTTTATTACCACAAGGATCTACCATTATGAGATATTGTTAGAATATTCCATCTGATGATACCTTTTGAATATGCAGTCATAAGATAAATTTAGTAGATACCTTCCATAGATACCACTAGTATATGTCTTGTTCCTCCAGAAGGTACCGTCAGTAGCTAATTCCCAGATCTATAGTAATGAGATACCATCAAGAGCTATCGTATTCCCTTTAAAACCTATTTTTTCACCTAAACCCATGTATAATATTTGGTACTTTCTCTTATCACCTCTACCTACTTATTTCCCACAAATTAATAGGTTTTAATGTCTGAGCCATTACAATGATCTTTGGTCCTTTTATCCCAAAAATGTCATTCCTGAGGCCTTCCCTATAACTAAATGAAAAATTTATGTATGTGAATTACTAAATGTCCTAGATATAATTATATACCATTACCATTCATTATTTTATGTTGAGGGAGATACATGAGTTCCGACTATGAATTCCTTGGATGGGATCATTTAGAATATTGAATTAAATGAATTATGAATGGAATTATATTATTTCATGGGTGATACTTAGATTCCTATATGTAGTACCTTTGATTGAATCACTTAGAAGATGTAATTATATTATGCCACAAGAGACACTTGGTTGCCTACATAGAATAACATGGATAGGATCAAAGGGAAATTCCTTTTCCCCATGCCTTGAGACATACTAGGGTTCTAACACGGAATTCCATGGACATGATCATAGATTGATGTTGTTATAGTATACCTAGACCGATACCTGGGTTTCTATTTGAAATTATATGGATGGGATCATAGGGTGATGTGTTTATAGTATACCTGGATCGATACCTAGGTTGCATATATTGAATTATCTAGAATAGTATGGTATTTCAATCAATTAAACGACGTGTCTACCAATTAAAACAATGAACATGGATTCCATCAACTCTTTAGGTACACAAATTTATTATTTTATATCAATTTTTATGTCTTAACACCAAGAGAATTTTGTATCCCTTATATGAATATCACCACCTTGGGACACCTCGACTACGAGACTTAGGTTTTAAGTATATAATATTAATTAAACCATAATTATTGGACATTAAAATAAATTATAGATTACGCCAAATCATGTGGTATTATATGAGTTTCCCCTTGGGATCTTAGAATGAAATGGGTTTTATGTATTTCATTTAATTATTTTTCCTTACCTACACACTACATTCTTTTACAATCTTAGAGTGGACAATGTTATATATTGTTTGTGGTGTCCTACTGTGTTTTCTCACTAGTTTTTTATGTCATGGGTTAGTACCAGATATGAAGTCATGGATGTAGGTAGGGAAAAGGGGAAAACGTGTATATGGATGCTTGATTTACTATACTAGGAGTGATTATCAGAGGAAATTACAAATCATTTTATTGCTATACTATTGGAAATTTTTTTTGGTGTTTTTTACCATTTTATAACATGTATATTTTATATTTTGGGTACCTAAATTTCATTTTATTCCACCAATTATTTTATAGCATCATGAAATTATCATCATTTTGTATATGATGTAGGTTATTCCTAATGTAATTTATTACTATTAGATGATTTCCTTCAATTGTAGATTTATTATTCATTCCATTGCTTCATGGTTATTATTACTTATCGTTGTGCTCCATTCTGTGAAAGAGGTAGATCCTACCCATGGTACCATTATAGACTGTCACTTCTATTCGTAAGCCTCCAATATACAGGGAGGTGAGATTGAGGCCATATCACCAATCAGTTTGGTTAATGTTTTAGAGTGAAATGGTATGTGATGTGAAAAGTTATATCGTATCATCACTTCCATTTTCATACAATTTTATTAAGCTAGATAGGATACAAGGACATGCTAGAATATTGTAATGAGTCTTTTCTTATGTGTCACTTACCCGCATTTAGGGAAAAGGAACTTTTTCATGGGAATGGATTTTTTTTGGAATTCTCCTATTGTGGTAATATTAATTTCACTATTTGTTTATGCACATTATTTCAAGATTTCGATATTATTATAGATTCTCTATTTACCCTTGGCATGGAATGGTAATGAAGTACTATTCAATGATCATTATAAGAACCTGTTTTTTTATTATTCATACATATTTCATGCCATGTTTTTTTAAATGTATGTAGTTCTATTAGTATATTATAGTTCCTTGATTTCCATATCTATGATTCATCTAATGTTTCTTATAGGGAGATAATTAATTTTTCAATAAAAGTTTTTCTATTGACCTAAATGGTGTTTTTCCATATATCATGATTATGGAACCTTAAATAACCAATTATGACATCTTTGATCCATGAACCATTGGTTTCATGGTCTAAAACTATAGTTGTTTCAATTAAATGGATGTCAATTTCAATTTTTCAAATATATGGGACATTATAAATTTGGATTAGTGATCTTCATAATTGAACATTGTTTATGGAAATTTACATTTAGACACTCGATAAAATTTATGTAATTGATATAAGATATATTAAATACCCATTATAACTTATATGTCAAAAGAATTTTTAAGTTGGTAATAGTAATTCATCTAATTGAACCATGATATACATAAATAAAAATGATGAGTTGTAATCATGAATGTAATGATTTATTTTATAAGGGGATTACAACTGTAACTTATAGGTTGTATTCCTCTATAAAATATAATCAACACAAAATATACTAGGTCCTCTCTTATAATATATGTGACCTTGAATTTGACCTAACTGTAGTAGTGGTTGTTGGGAGTGTATCTCCTATTCTATTATGATATTCTAAAATACATTGACCAATATTTTGGAGTAGAAAATTTGTTATTGTATCACATATAAGATGGAATTATAACATTCATATTCCTTAATTTGAAACATTTTATTTTATAGAAACTCATTTGGAGTTTTTTTTTGAATTCTAGATATATGCTTTCATGATGGACTAGGTTTAAATCCCATGATGTTGTTGATGACCATGCTCTAAAGGTGATGGGGCTCACACCACCAGTACTACTATCTATTATGTTCCCATTGGCACCTCTTATTATACCTGATCTACGAACTAATTCTAAATTTTGAGAGGGTTTCATGACATTCATCTATTCCATGAATTCAAATCCATGACTAGCCCTTACCATGGAAGAGTTTAAATGATAATTTCAGTAGCAACATATGCCTACCTTCATGGAGGATTGTGTCCATTGGGCTATGTGTTTATAGCTAGATTCCAATTTATCAATCATTGAGAGTCTAAATATTCCTCCTAAAAAAGATTGATGCTCCCCATTTATATTCTATATTGATCTTCCAAGAATTTTTGTGATGTTATAAATAAGATTGGTCAATATTGATATATGGTTCGGAAGGGGCTTATAGATGATATTATATTGTTAATTTTTTCCAAAAACATATATAGATGAATGAGCTTGGGATTTTATGCCCCATTAGTGGGGTAAGTGTGTTTTGTGTACTATTCATATCACTTCACAGAGATCCAGTGTTTAATTCCTATAAATTTCATTGATTAATTGACTTGATTAATGCAGTTTGAGAATGTTATTAGGAATTCCATGCAATCATATCTGAATGATTTTTGTTTAACTACAATTTATTATAGAGAGAACCAAGCCCTCATCTTCAATAATAAACTAATGGAATATGAGAGTGTGAGTCTTAGAGGTGCAGTTTTTAAAAATGGTGGTTGTCCGTCTAGTGGTAGAAAGCACTTCTTTGATCCTTCTCTATGGTGAATTAGTAGTCAGAGAATGATCCCGGGTATCCATTTAATATCTCATAAATGTAGTAGGATAGGATACAAGAAATCCCTAATCTATCAAGGGCATAGTAAAGGGTATAGATTATAGAATGATTTTTCATATTTTGTCGATTTGTAGTACCTTTCCCCCATTGGTTAGTGGGAGTGGGCCTACACATAATCTTGATTATAGAGAATGATCCATTTCTCCACGTCAGGGTGGGACATATATACTATGGGTTACTCAGGCCATGGGGATGGATGTGGGTGAGGTATCAAGACTTTGGATATTTTTTGATAGAAGAGTAGTCCCTGTCAGTGTTGTAAGGTAATATCTCTGAGCCACATATCATTCAAGATATATGGAGTACATCATCCACCCTAAGATAAGGTTTCTAGTCCATCTAGTATTTGAGGGATGATTTTAGAAGCATTAAATTTTTTGTCTTCTTTATTTTATATAGGTTATATACATTCCTTTATATTTGTGGAAATCATGGAGTTTATTAGACTTGTGATCATGATTTTTTTGGATTGATGACTCATTACACTCCACTAGGAATCTAATCATATAGTTTAAATTGATTTAAGGAGACCCCCTTGATATTTTTGTATATCATTTCATGTTAACCTCTTCAGCCTCATGATGACCTACTTTGACATAATTCATGGAAGTTAATTGTAGGCTTCCTATGGATCCCATAATTATTTTTATCATTATAGTTTGTCTTTCTTACCACAAATAGGTTGTTACTAAATATACAATGGTGATTTGTATTTTTAATAAAGTTGAGATGGACCTAATTATTATGGGCTAGGTGGAGTGACAGCTCAAATTTCTAGCCTTTTTCTATAGGATAAGGTAACAAATCAAATAGAATTACCTAATATAGTGGATATATTCAAGGATGTATTCATTGAATACTTATTTTGGTAACCTTCCATGAGATAAGTGGATTTTCCAAAGATCTCATTCTATGAGAGACACTAATATATATTCCTCCTCACAGGATGGAACTACTAAGATTCAAGAACTGGGAATGATGTTAGAGGAACTAGAAGAAAAATATTTTATACAAATTAGTAAATATACTTAGGTCCCACCAATTAATTTCTCCAATAAGGTGGATGAGACCCTCAGGATTTACATGGATTACTAAAGGATGATTCAGTATATTGTTATGAACTGGTAACCCCTACCTCAAATAAAGTTATTTTTTCTCTGCTATGAGGAGGTCATGTATTATCAAAAATTTATTTGAGTTTATGAAATAATTGGGTAAGAATTTCACCCTTGTAAATAAAATATAAATAATTCTAGTGTATATATTTATTATATTAGTATTTGGTAATGTCATTACTTCTCATAATTATTTTTTCTATTTTCATGGTTCTGATTAATCAGGTCTTCCACCCTTACCTGAATTCTTTTATTGCAGTTTTACTAGATGATAACTAAGTTTATTATCATACATGAAAATTTGATGCCAAACTATTTAAATTGTATTGGGTACACTAATATAACATAGGTTGAATTCCACGATCACAAATTAACTATTATGGATTGAAAAATCTCACTTCGTGGGTTAAATTATCTCAGAGAGAAGAGTATTTATAGACCTAGAGAAGGAGAAATTTGTGGTCTCGTAGTAGTTTTCGATGAGATTATTTAGAATTAATAAGTTTATGGGGGATAGTTGGATATTATAGGTTATTAATTTAGGACTTTTAATGACTTAAACGACTACTTACAGTTACTACTAATAAGGGTGTATGTTTAAATGGTTAGAGATTTGAAAGAAAGGCTTCCCAGAGTTGAAAGAAAGTATGACATCTGTTTTGATCTGGATTCTATCAGATCCAATTAAGATATATAATATTTATTGTGAGTCATTGGTCATTAGTAAGGGAGTAGTTATAATATAGGATTAGTGAATTTTGGTGTACGAGCCTCATTGTTTGAGGCCTCATGAGTGGAATTATCAGATTCATAACCACAATATAGAATCGTTACATCATGTCATCTGTTTTGGGTGACATTATCTATTGGTAGAGTGGTTGATAGTATAAATGGATCAAAAAATTCTCATATACATATTCCTTCAGTGTGATTTGAATCTTAGATAGCGAATATTTCTTAAATACCAATAATATTTCAATTTTTAGCTTTCCTTTACCCTTGTTAAGGGAAATGAATTTGCTAATTATATGATATATATTACTCAAAAACAAGGAGTTATGAAATAAATTAGAAACTAGTAGATGATGAATCTTTTTCCATATTCATACTCAGATTTAGGATTTCTATAGGCAGCCTATTATTGTGGATTTATCATTGAACTATTCACTATTGTGTAGAGTGATGATGAGATAGTTTTCCGATCCCAAGTGATTGGTCCTAAAAGAGAGTGATTCATGTGAGGATCCAACACTTAGTTGGTTCATTTATGAGGATGTTATCTTGCACATTCACGGACATATATGTGTACCCATAGACATGTGAGAGGATATATTATTAAAATCTCATGCTTTAAAATACACAGTGCACCCTAGAATTACTAATATGTACCATGAATCACTCTTCCAGTATTTTTTTCTCAGGGACGAAGAGGTAGATAGTTGGTTTTGTTACTCTATATTCCACCTATAAAAAAATTAAAGTGGATGAAAGGAAACTTTCTATTTTGTTACAACCATTACCTATCTTATATTAGGAATGAGATAAAATCACTATGGATTTTGTGGTGGGTTTGTCGAGGACACCTCATGGCAGTGATGTAGTATCGTTTATTGTTGATTGGTAGATAATGGTCACCCATATTTTCCCATTTAGGATAACTTTTCTATGGAAGATCAAGAGAAACTATATGACAAGGATATCATAGGACATCATGGTGTTCCATGTACCATAAAATAGGATTGGTGTTCTCATTTTACATCACTATTCAGGAATTCTTGTGGAATAATGTTAGATCATAGTTTTTTATGATCATTTCATATCACCATAAAATTGATTTTCAATTATAGCATACTATCTAGGTATTGGTGGATATTTTCTGAGAATGTTTCCTTGATTTTGGCATCTAGTGGGAGAAATATTTTACTCTTTCTGAGTTCACATAAAATAATATCATCCAAGAGATTATACAGATGGATCTTTATGAGGCCTTATTTGGAGGTCGTGTTGTTCACCCCTATACTAGTTAGAGGTAGGAGAGTGGATGATTCTATGACCATATCTTATTCAATAGAATTAAAATAAGGTAAAACTAATTAAGTCTAATATGTTTATAGTTTAGTCTAGGTTGGAAATGTATATTTGTAATCATTAATGACCTTCAGAGTTCATGTCCATGTATCATTTCTTTTTTTGTGTTTCTACTAGACATAGGCATTGATTATTTATGAGGAAAGTAAATATATAGAATTATTTCATGAATACTTTCGATATTTTTTAGATGGTTGAACTAGTGGATTATTGGATAACACCCCCTTATTGATAAATTGATATGCATAATGTTTTTTCATTTTTATAAACTAGGTAATTACTATTCTATCCTATTACATATTCTTCATCCTAATAAGATAGAGTTATATGTGGATTAAAATTTTGAGGAGTATATGATTTGTATTTAGTATTGGATCATGATGTATCTTCATGGAAGTTTAGTTCCTCTAGTTTGGGTCCTTTGGCAACTCGACCTTCAACCAGATGTGATAGGGGATAAATAGTCAAATATAGGTTTGTAACATCTATAATTATTCTCAAATGGAGATCAACCACCCTTATGAAAACATGGGGATAATTTTTTATGTAGGGGAGACTGTATGATCATGTTTTTTCTTTAATATATCGATACATTAATTTTTAGTTTCAATATTTTCTTTTATTCTGATTATATCTGAGGGAGTAATAAAGGATTTGGGAGTTTTTGGGTCCTTTTTAGAGCCTAGATGTCTAGATTTTAAAGAAATGCACTAGGGGTATGGTGGGGACAGTGTTAGTTGTAAATGAGAAGAAAAAATATGGGTCTTTAAATTATAGGTTCATGGTTATTTTAACCATGCACGTGTGGTTTTATAGCCATGAAAACTTTGTAATAAATTCCATGAGACTTGGGAATGAATGGTGCATGATTAGTTTAACCATGTGTAAAACCATGTGATGGAGTGGGGGTGTTAAATAGTGAGCAGACACAAACTATTCATGGTATGTCAAACAATATGCCATTACATTGGATGGGTGACACCTTAGATGGTATGGGCACACATAGGGTTCATAGTTTGGAAAATAGGGTGTCTAAAACATTTATCCTATAAAAATGATGAAATTTCCATTTTACCTCCTTCCCCTAAAAATAAAATCCATATACTCATTTCCAAATTACATATCATCCTCCCCGCTTGATATCTCCTCTCTGTCTCATCTAGAAATGATGATATCTCTCTTATATGACATATTATTGATGAATTATTTTTCATGTTGAATCACCCTCAATGATTTTTTAATTCGTATTGGTTTTTTCCAGGTTTTCTCTCACCATATTAAATAATATTCTGATGAGTGTTGATATGGACTAATTTTTGTATGTTTTTATATTTCTCTAATTTTTCATTTTATATGCTAGAATAGAGGATGATTATAGATGAGGAGTCATCTACAAGCATGAGTTAAGTGGTCTATTATCATTCTATAAAATTAAAAATCCTTATATTATGTTCCATTTTGTCATTGGCTAGACCTTAAATATGTCTCCACTTAAAATCTGTCTTTATTTTATTAAATATCAAGGCCTTGACCTGTATGACTTGTGACACTGTTATACTAATAGAGGATGATGGCCTAAAATGGAACCACACCTTTTAGACTACACTATATTAATATGTTAAATGAATTTTCCTTTCATATGAAATCAATCCACCATTATTTGTGTTATTTTAAACAATTTTAAATAGGATATTACAAATAAATTAAATTAAATGTTTCATAGAATAAAATTGAAGGTAAACAGTAATAACATACTTTTTTGGCCCTTGCATCCCTCTTACTTCATTCCTGAGGCTTTCAATATAAATGAATGTCTAACTTAAATAGGTTAATTGTTAAATGGAATGGATAAAATAATAGACCATGACTATTAATTATGTCATGTTGATGGAGATACATTGGTTATGAAATAGAAACCCTTCAACGGCCTTATAGAGTACATTTAATTAAATGAATTATTTGTGTAATTATGCTATGTCATTGGGGATACATGGATTCCGTCATAGAATACATTGGTTGGGATCATCAGGCTTATGGGTTTCATTTATGGAATGATGAAAACATTCCATCCTAGAATACCTTGAAAGTCCAAAGAGGGTTATTATATTACACCAATCATTGTGTGATACCTAGGTTACTACATGGAATTACATGGAAAAGATCATATGTTGATTGGTTTATAGTATATCTAGAGCAATGAATGGGTTCCAGTGTTGAATGTCTGAGATGGGCTTATAGGGTCATGTGATTATAATATACTTGGAATGATACTTTGGTTCCATATGTTAAAGGCCTGAGATGGGCTCATGATTCCAACCAATTACATGAAATGTCAACCAATTTAAATAACACACTTAGATTCGGCAATGCGTTAGATACATGAAAACCTTGTTTTACTTCCATAGTAATGTCTTAACACAATTAGACTTGTAGATCCCTTATTTGAATATCATCACCTTGACTATGAGCCTAAGGTCTCAAACCTATAATATAATTTTAATCATAATCAATAGACACTCAATGACATTCCATCTTTGGCTTAATTAGGTAGTATCAATTGAGTTTCCAATTAGAATCACAGGCCGACATGGGTATTATATAATTCATTTATCCAGTTTTAATATTAGCTATAGACTTATTCATTTTATAATCAGGAGTTGGATAGTTCCATAAACCAATGGTAGTTCTAAATTGAGTTTAATCATACCCTATATGGGTAATCAATTGGTTCCCAAACAATAATTCATTGATACATGTAGGGACCTTGTAAATCACCCATATATGGCCTCTTGACTTAATATAGCATGATGGAGTATTCAAGCATAGGAGTGATCAAGTACTGAAGATGCTAATGGAGTTAGTTTTTAGACATATTCACATTCTGAAATTGATGTACTTATTGTAAGATAGATATAATTTTACCAATTAATTCCCCACATTTTTATATCATTATGACATTATAAACATTCTATATATGAAACTTGTTATTTTTTTGTCAGTTGTCTCTATTGGATAATTTACTTCCACTATAGCTTCTTTATTCCTTCCACTAATTCATGATTATTATTATTTACTTTCATGCTAAACTCTTATAAAGAGGGTATAATATCCCAAATGTATCATCATATACCCTCAGTACTAGTCAAAAACCTATGATGATCAGATTGGTGTGGTTGAGGCTAGCTTTCCATCTATTCTTGGTACAATTATATAGTGAACTGGGTTGGGGCATGAAAATATCCAAAAGTATAACCAATTATTATGAATTAGAGTATATGAATTGATGAGAACCACTAATGGGGTCCAAGGGATATATAATCATAATCAATCATAAAGTAAAAAAATTAATTAACTATTCTTATAGAGTACAATAATTTAATTTCAAATAAAAATTTATTGTATTTAGTCATTCTAAATAGAATATATAGAGGAAGATTTAATGAAAAAATATTTGTTTTAATATTCAAGATTTGTTAAATATTTATAAGAAAAATGAGTCAATTAAATGAATCAATTTTATTGTATCATATAATTATTATATAACATGATAATGATAAAAATATAAATGGTGTTTATGAATTAGTTTATACCTCATAATATGTCATGTGGGGATTTTTTATTAGGTAATATATACAGGGACTATAGTGAAATATAAACATACTTTACCTATCTATTTTAGTTGGAGAAAACGTAAATTTACATGACCATTCATCCATGTGGATTTTTGGTCTCCTCTCTCATCAGTCATTTATTATAGTGAGATGAAAAACCTGTTCTAATAGTTGACCATATTTTTATTTTTTGATTAGTGGAATGATGTAGTAGAGATCATAATGATTTCAAATGCATTGAAATTTCTTTGTTATTACACCTAGATACCAATGTTTGATATACCGATAGGATTATGAAGTTAATGTTTATGATATTGAGTGATCTAATGTCCTTTCCTTTTGGAAATAATCTCCACAACATATGTTAAATCACTAACACATCTAAGTTGGATGTAGTATTTTTTGACATGATTTTGTCCCTGTATGCTTCCACATGGGATCCTCAGGTTGTTTACTGGGTTTCACATAACTAGAGAGAACATTTTACATCTATCTTCTAATAACAAAAATAAAACCATTGTCCATTAAACTTCCCCTACATACTTGATACCATCATTTGTTATCATATAGCGGTGGTGTTTGTTTATGTCGAGTAATATTAAATTTAAAAAAAATTTAGTTAGAGGGAATTTTTAGGGAATCATCATCAAGGAAGACAATTCAATCTAACATCAGATGGTCAAAATATAGACATTAAAAGATTAATAAGTATATTTTCAGGTTAATTTAAAGAGAAAAATATTAATTCTTCCTGGGATTGGTGTGCAGTAGAGTATTCCAGTCGTATATGGGTAGATACGTTGGATGAAATAATTTTTCTTAATAGTGGAAAATATTCCAAAAGGTAGTTTAATTTAGAAAAAATACATTTTCAAAAGTCTAAAATTCATCTATGACATTTTTTAAAATAAAAAAAATCAATAATGAGGGAAGATTTAGCTGGCCCATTGAAGATATCCCACACCCACATATGGGGAGATACATTTAGCGCCCATGATATATAGTGTGGGGATGATTTTTTTAAATTTCATAGTGTGGTTATGTATCTTATTCCATCTCTACCAACCTAACCCACACATGTCTCTTGGATTATGCTACTAGACCACTAGATTCAGGT
The DNA here is from genome assembly GCA_963277665.1 of Viscum album. NCBI lineage: Eukaryota > Viridiplantae > Streptophyta > Magnoliopsida > Santalales > Viscaceae > Viscum > Viscum album. The sequence goes on from OY728164.1 coordinate 1,184,434,995, forward strand.
GGGTTTAGGCCCTATATGAATTTTTCAGCCCCATCCTGGCCTAGAAAAAAATAAAATACCATAGTTTAGTGGTTTTAGATCCATTAGGGGGCTTAAAAAGTATAATAAAAATAAAAAAATAAATTTACTAAATTTATTTTTGAACTATGTGAAATATATTTTTGTAGTTTTAATTAGATAAATTTATTTTAACTCATTTTAATTTCATCAAGTAAAAAATTTTCAGAATTCAATTTTATTATGTATTTCTATTGCATTTCCACTAATCTTGAGAATTGATTGAACATTATATATATTTATATCAATTATTTTATTAATTATGTTATTGAAATTGTGTGAGAGGGTTATAATAATTAATTAGTTAATAATGACATCTGTATCATCACTCTCCTTATTTTTATGTATAAGTTCTCTCAAATCCAGGATTATTATCTAGAATTTATATTTATCATCATTGAGTTTTAATTTACAATATTGAGGAAAAAATAATACATACAACACATAAAGATTTGTGACATTCTATAAAAGGAATTGATACATTGTATGGGGGTGTTAGCTAGGACATGAGTAATGCAGAACTTAGGTAATTACCCTAGGGGTCACAGTTGATCCATTTACACTCAATGAATCATCCAATATAAAATACTCAAGATCAGTCACAATATTTATTTATTTATGCATGTTTTACTAGTATTGTTCATACTTATGGAATCACATAGGATAATAAATGATAATCCATAGGTAACAAAAATTAAGATGTGGTGGATGTTTACTATTTAATACACTGTTAAGTTGTGGTCATGATCAAATAGTATGAAGAAGTAAAATATAAAATGATATTATTTATTTACAAATAATAAAACCCTAAAAAGAAATATTAATTAATAAGAACTTTAATTTCTTAAATTTTAACAAATATAGATTTACAGGGTGTATGTCATCCCCAGTTGAGGGTTATCCATACTATTGATGAGTTATTATTGTATTAGTGCATCAAATTAAATAATTTTGGTAGATAACAAGTATCCATATCTATCTTGTTTCATCTTCAGAGGCAAATAATTGAGAAAATAAATGTAATTCGTTTTAGGGGATGAGAATCTACTAAACAGATAAAGGATCTATAAGTTAATGTGGTTGGATGGTTTGATGCCTAAATTTAGACTCTATGAGTAGTGTAATATCCATATATTTGGAAATAAAGATAGGTTTTGAGGATCCTTTAATGTAGAATATTATATCTATTTAGTGTTAATAATCTACTAGTTGAGGTCTAGTTAGATTTGATAAAATAGTGGGAGATATGTAAGATAATAATATATATAACATTAAATAACCTAAAATAAATCAAAAAATATTATTCTTATTATTTTTTAATTTCAATAATAGTGTCTATAAATACCAAAAATTCACTTTTATGAAATCTAGACAAAGAATATGTCATAACTAGTATGAATTTAACATGGTAGTATAGGAACTTGTTCAAGGTACTATGATATGAAAGAAATCATGTGTAGTAGTGTTCCCGCTATATGGTGGGCCACCATAAGAATCAAGTTAAAAATATTACATGATACATATGAATAATGAATTTGAAGTTTAAATCATAATTATTTAATCAATGTTAGTTTTTTCTGAAAAAATCTGGAAAATGATAAATTAATGTTTTTTCTCATCATTGAGGAGTCTGTGAGGAGAGTGTGTAGGAAGAAATGAATGTGATTATGATTAAATGGAACATGTGTAAATTTAAATATGTATCATTAAATTTCAATTCATCCCATTCTTATACCCTTATAACCCAACTACTATAGTTTCATTCGTGATTTTAAAACAAATAGTGTGGAGAAATATTCTTCATTTCCTTATTGGTATGATTTACCAAGATTATAGTAACTTAATGATATTTTAATCATTACTTCTTATATTGATATAGTTGAAATATACAATCAAAATGACACTGATAATAGTGATTCCAACGGATCCTTTGGAACACCTTTCACATAAAATAATAAATGCATCATACACAGGGATATTATCTTAAAATTTTGTGACATAAGTCTATGGAAGATAAAATTCAATGAATTAAAGTAGAAGAAAGTAATGTGTTTGACATAGTGTATACTCATTGTTATATGTGGTGTTTTTTACATATTAGGCATTAGATAAGAAATGTGTGTTTCATATTTTATACAAAAATAGAAACCACATAAGAATAGAAAGCTTGTTATATGTAAATTTAATTCTCTAAGGCGCTAAGAATGGGTGATTCCTATGTCGGTGGTAGGATGTATAAAACTTACAATTTCCATTATTATATATTCTTGTTGAAATTTTATTATATAACAACCCTACTATTTATTACACACTTAAACATGTTTTATTACATAATGTTTCACTTAATACAACTTTGATAATCGAGAGGTCTAGTGTCTTGGGAAATTAAGAACATAACATAAAAACTTAGAACATAAAACATGACAACTTTATTGAAAACTTATTTTACATTACCACAAAATTCCTTCATACATACCATTTCATGAGATATCCTGAGGACATGCATAAGAAAAGGGTGAGCTAAAAATCCCAGTAAAAGAGTATGAAAATAATAACATTATTAATATAGTACATGTTATATTATAGTAATATCAATGGAGGGAAAAAGAAAAATTAACATAAAGGCTTGGTATGGAATAATTATCATAACATGGAAATATAGCACCAACATTTAACAAGATATTAGCTTGATCCAATGGTCATTACACATGGATCATGGGTAAAACCTCTATGCACTTTAATTATCATGAGAAAACCATAATTTTATTTGACATATCATGATACTATTCTTTCCCGAATGCATTGAAGTACTATCCGGACGCACCCTCCTTAATCATTTCATTTCATGCATAAGTGTTCCACATGGACCATACAACATTGAATCATTCAAAATCCTCATTTATTCCACAATAAATTATTTTTTAATACCTAAATGAAACTATATAATCAATATGTAAATATTCATAAAGTTGAATATCCTTGATAGATAAATAGGCATGGTATTCACTACACAATGACTTTGTCTTGGAAAATCACTGTGCAATTTCGGCAGCATAACAGTGTGACATAAGATTTCATAAAAATTGTTTATGATAGAGAAATGGGTATCTCATAATATTTAAATTGAATAGAGAGTAAGGGGGTTATATAGATACATTTAGAAACATAATTAATGGAATTTATATACACAATACAAAATAATTTCTTGAATGAAAATGAGAAGAGAGAAATTCCTTACACAATATCAGCATTGTAACAGGTAAAAATGGGAGGAATTAATGAGATAAAAAGAGGTATTTCATAATTAAAACATAAGTATGGATGTATGGGGGAGGTTTGAAATCATGACCCATCATTTTTAATTGAAATTAAAATGGTATAACAATATTAAAAAATTTGGAAAAAAATGAGAAAGGAAGAAATCCTTATCATGGAAGTGTGATCCCAAAGGATTGGGAGAGGCTTGAGAGAGGGTTATTGAGAGCTTGGGTGCCTTTGGAAGATTCTAGATACAGGATTTCAGGGTTTGGTCCAGCTATAAATGGATTCAGTGAAGACTAATGGGAGATTTAGTGTGTTTATATAGAAAAGGAGAGGGAAATCTCTATTATTTAGGTTTTGGACACCACACATTAAACTAATCAAAAACAAAAACCATCACATGGTTTTTTCCAATGGTTTTTGAAAAAGTGAATTAGAAAAAATTATTTTATATGTCCAATGGCATGAATTATTAAAATATTAGGATTTCTTATATGGAGGTGAGACACACTCTCACGGAAATAATTTTAAAATGTTAATATGTTTATTATGTATTGGAGGGTTCACTAAGGCTTTGTAAAATAAAAATAAAAACCCAAAAATAACATTATTTTGAAGTTGGATAATATATTGTCCAAACAACCCATTTATATTATTTTATTTCAACACTATTGGGTCATTATGATGTTATAAAACATGTTGAATATTCAAATAGAATCTAATTTTTACCAGAAAATTTGACTGTCTCAAAAAATTATGGGAAATTCACTATTGAATAATTTTGATATCCTGATTCTAAAAATAATATACATTCTATCTAAATAATTATCTAAATATGTTAATTTTTTTCCTTTTAAAACAAAAACTGACATTTATCTAAAATTCATGGGGTTTGACAAAAACAACTTTCAAACCTTAAAAAAATTAAAATTGTATTCATAAAAATTATACTATCATTTATATTTAATAAAATGTCATTTAGTAATAATATTTTATAAAAATATTATTTAATTAAATAATCCATTAATTAATCAAAATATATTTATTTATTGAATATAAACTAAAAATACTATTTGTGGTTTAAACACTATTTACAAAGTAAAAATAACAAAAATGAATGTATATTCTTTATTATATACAAAAATAATGCACATAATCACAATGATATGGTCATGTTACATATCCATTGTAACCCTCGCATAAGACCTATGGGTAAGGTGTGTGATGGTGATATACTTTTGGGGAGGCTCAAATAATATTTCTTGGATGGTAATCTCTATTAACTTCCACTTCTCCCGTAGGCAGTTCTGTTCAAGCTTAATGTGTTGAAACTCATCTTGGGCTTGGTCAAGAGTGAATCCCAGTGACATTATGAAAGTTGAAGAGTCTTCTAGAACATAGAGTCGAATCTTGAATCTCAATTGGATAAAATATATAGTGTTACTCTATGAAACCTTACCACTTATCTGATATATATTTGTTCCAATTGATCCAATGAGAAATATTCTTGAATTGCAATGAAGGTTATAGTCTTTGTAAGATGATCCACCGAAACCTATATATAATTATTTCCTTTGGATTTATTCGAAATTCTGGTGACAAATTCCATGGTGATGTTCTCCTATTTCCATATTGGAATGGGTAGTGGTTGCATTATCTCCTTAGATTTCTACCTATCATCATTCACTTTATAACATATCAGGCACTTTGATGTATACTCAATGATCTAATTATTCATGTTATCCCACGAATAATGATCTCAGATATATCTATACATATTTTTGTTCCCCAGGTGAATGGTGAACTTTGAACTATTTGAATCATCCAAAAGTTTATTCTTTATCTTCAGATTTGATGGATCACATAGTCTTGTCCCAAATATCACAATTCCTTCTTCATTAACATGGAACTCCAAGGATTTCCCTTTTCTAATTGTGTCAACATTCTTTTGAATTCCCACATCATCCTCTTGAGAATCCATTAACCATTCCAAAAGAGATAGTTGAGAAATTATTTGTGAAATGATTGATGATGTTCGCTTCTTTATGATTCCCATGTCAATCTTCATCAAATCTATGAAGATTGGATCCTTTTCAATTCTCATCACTGAAAGAGTTGTTGGATACTTTCTACATAGAGCATCTTCCACCATGTTCACTTTCCTAGGGTGGTAATGGATTGATCTTTTATAGTCATTGATCAGTTCTAACCATCTTCATTGGTTCTAGTTTAACTCTTTGTGAATATAACATGAGGGTTTTGTGATCTGTGTATATTTCACACTTCTCCCAATGATGTAATGTCTTCTAGTTTTTAAAGTGAAGATTACTGTATCCAAATATAGAGCATGTGTTGGATAGTTTTTATCATGAACTTTCAATTGGCTTGAATCATAGGCAATAACTTTTTCATTTTTCATCAACACACTTCTCATGCCCTTCTTCACAACATCACTAAATAACACAAATGTTCTCCACTTGCGGTTAATGTAAGAACAAGCGTATTCATAATCCCCATTTTCAACTATTTGAATCTCTATTCACATTCATCGCTCAATGAAAACTTGACTCCCTTCTGAGTTAGATTTGTAAGAGGGTTTTACAATTGAGATAAATTTCTCAGAAATCGGTGATAATGTCCAACTATCCCTAGGAATCTATGGATATCATTCATCAATGTTGGCCTTGGCCATCCATCAATTATTGTTTTCTTGGAGGGATCTATATATATCTCATTGGTTGTGATGATTTTTCCCAATAATGAGACTTCCTTCAACCAGAACTCTCACTTTCTGTACTTTTCATAGAGATTATCCTTTCTCAAGGTCTCTAGTTTTGTTCTTAGATGCTCCTCATTCTCATCCTTGGTATTGTAGTATATTATAATATCGTCTATAAAGACTACCACAAATTTTTTTAGGTAATATATAAAGACTCTATTCATAAATTACATGAAGATGGTTGGATAATTAGTGTGTCTGAAAGGCATTACTATTAATACATAGTGCATGTACCATTTATGAAAAGTAGGCATGAGGATATCATCCTTCTTCACCCTTACTTATAAATATCCCAACTGCATATCCACATTGGAGAATTATTTTTCTTCACATAGCTGATCGAACAAGTCAAAAATTCATGATAGAGGATAGTTGTTCTTTATCATGATTTTTTTGAGCTCATTATGATCAATGAAAAGGCGCATTAAGCCATCCTTCTTTTGATGAAGAGGACTGTTGCACCCCATGGTGAAGCACTTAGGCATATAAACCCTTTATCCATATTGTTCTGTAGTTGTTTCTTCATCTTTTTAAGCTACACATTAGCAATTCTATATGGATTTTTGGATATTGGAAACACCCAAGGTATAAGATCAATTGATAATTAAACATCTGTTCTAGGAGGACGACCATGAAATTCTTGGGAAAACACTTCAGCAAATTCCCTCATAATAGGAATGTATTCAATTATGGATGCTTCCTTAGAATAGATCAACTGATCAAGATATACATGCTCATAGGGCATTAATATCCACGTTTGAGATGATGGTTCTAAAGAATATGCATCCTCCTCCTTTCACTTCTACATAAATGGGGGTCGATTCTTGATATAGAGAGTGATTTCCCTCTAACATGAATTTATGTTGGCTCTATATAGGTAAAGCCTATAAATGCCAATAATTGCATCAAATTCCACTAGAGGGAGAATGAATAGATTCTTTGAGAAGTTTAATCCACACATTGGGATCGGGGAGGAGTTATATTCATGGGCTTCAATAATTTCCCCATTTTCGGTTATAACTGACATCATTACATCCTTGATTTATGGTGGTGTTGGGATTGTTCTTGTAAACCTTCGGTATATAAAAGAATGTGTAGAACCAGGATAAAAGAGTAAGTTATCTATTCTTGAATGAATAACTAATGTACCTATTAAAAATTCATTTTCGGGGTTCACTTCAGAGGTAGTGATGGATAGAGCTCACCCATGCTTCCATGGAGGTTTTTGGATTCCTCTAAAAACCCTTGGCTTAGGGATCTAGTTTGAATATTCCCCTAGTTATTTGCAGTTGAAACAATAAAAAATGCGTTGAGGGTAGAATAGAGCTTTCCTCTCCTCTATCGCAGTAGTGGATTTTTCTTGCCAACAGTTAATAGTCAGGTGCTCCTCTCTTATAAACCAAATGAATTTGTTCATCCCCTTTAGAAAATTTTCAGGGATCTTCTTTATGCACCTTTTGAAAGTGGGGTGCTGGAATCTCTTAGCACCATTGGATTTTTTCATTGGACGAGTCGTATTAATTTCCACCATACACTTCTTATTCACATGGTACCAATGAGATTTTCCAATCTCTATCTCAACATTCAGGGTACATATGACAATTTCCTCCTAGAACTCGAAGTCATGGATCACTAGGGATTTCCTTAGGATAGTTTTTTTCCCACCAAAGAAGTGGTCAACCTTGCATTCGGGGGTAAAGAAAATGTTGGAGGCATATCATGCAATCCTTGTGATGTTTTCCTCATAAGCTCTCCTGGATTCATCCTCATTATGCTTGAGGTCAAGGAAGTCCCTTTCCATCTTAAGTTGGAACATGCGAGGAAAATATTTATCGAAAAATAGTTTCTATAAATCCTTTCATTCCAATGCCTCTATCTCCTCCTTAGGCTTCATATTTTTTATTAATTTCCACCATTGATCAGCTTCACCCATCATACGATAAGAATCCAGAAATACACTCTATTATTTAGAACATTTAAGGATAGAGATGATCTTGTCATTGGATTTGATCCATTGTTCAGCAATTGAGGGATCATATGATCCATTAAAAGTAAGAGTCCTTTGTCACATAAAGGCCACGATTTCGGATTGTTCTTTCTTATGGGTGGGGGGGGGTTAAACATTCTTCATGACCAATGTTTATATTCAAAACATGAGTTAACTGAGATAGTATTGTGACAAAGTTAGTTATTCCCGCTCCCATTGGATTGGGCATCTCATTTGAACATTCATAACAATGATGATCAAATCGGTTGTTAGCCTGGGTCCTCCTATTATTGGCCATTGTATAGAATAAAAATACTATATGGGGTAACACATAAAGGGGAATCTAATGACAAAAAAGGGATAAGTTTTAAATTACATTTATTTCTTAACTTATCTATGGTATCCATGATCTACTTCCCAACATATATTTTTAGGGGAATTTTTTTAATTCATGTAATAATGGTTAATAATAAAAACATGAATTTACCAAGTCATATCCCCTAGGAGTGTCATAACCAAGAGTACATCAATGCCTATTTTTGTGAACCAGTTACCATTCGAGTCTATCTCAAAGCTATGTTTTTAGGTTTTACCACTAGATACATCTGTTCTAGAGCCACCTCTACCAAGTCATATCCAGATAAGGATTTATTTTCTTCATAAACCACTTAATCAATACTCACCAAAATTTAGGTATGTTTTTATTATTCATAGTCTTACCCCTATGGATTTCACTAGGGTTTTCTAATCTTAGTCCCAAAAATAACTAAACGTTTCCTCTGATACAAACTATAACAACCATTCTCTTTTTAGCACACTTAAACGTGATTTATTATATAAAAATGAGGATCGAGATGTATGATGTCTTCGAAAATAAAAAAAATTAAATAAAAACATAGAACATAAAACACAACAACATTATTGAATAATTCTTTTATATGACAACAACATTCCTTCATACTTAGCATTGAATGGAATAACCTGAGGACATGCACAAGAAATGGGTGAGCTATAAATCCCAGTAAGGGGGGGGGGGTAGGAAAATCATAACATGTATAATATAGTACATATTAGGTATTATGAATATCAATGAATCACAAAAGTAACATGAACATAAAGGCATGATATATCATGATTATCATACCTTGGAATTGTGGCAACAAAATTTAACACAATATTAGCATGATCCAAGGCTTATTGCACTTGGAGAAAGAGTAAAGTCTCATTTCACATGAATTAGAATATGTAAAAACTCGTTTCACTTTACGCATCTTGATACTAATCTTTATCTAATGCATTGGACCACTATCAGGGTGCACCCTCCTTAATCATTTCATTTCATGCATAAGTGTGCCACATGGATCATACAACATGGAATCATTCAACATAATCAATTATTCCATAAAAAAGTAATTTGAAATAAATTACTAAAACAATATAACAAATAAGTAAATTTTTTAAATGTTTAATATCCATGATAGAGAAATGGTCATGGTATTCAATACATAATGACTTTGGCTTGGAAAATCATAGTGCAATTTCGGCAGCATAACAACGTGCCATAAGAATTCATAAAAATAGTTAATGAGAGAGAAAGTTGTATCTCATCATATGTACATTAAATGGAAAGTATGGGGGACATATAGATACATTCCCCAACATAGTTAATGGAATTTAGATTCATAATATAAAACTATTTCTTGAATGTAGATAAGAAGAGAGAAATTCCATATGGAATTTCTATATGGTAATAGGTGTACATGGGAGGCATTAATAAGATAGAAATATGTATAACATCATTAAAAAATAAGGATAGAAGTATGGGAGAGGTATGAAATCATAATACAACATTTTTAATTGAAAATAAAAGTTTATAACAACATAATAAAATTTAGACAAAATGAGAATGGAAGAAATCCCTTACTTGTAAGTGTGATGCCAAAGGCTTGGGAGAGGATTTAGAGAGTCTCCATGGGATATTGGGGAACCTTGGGTGTATTCTAGATAGAGGATGGCAGAGGTTGGTTGAGATTTAAATGATTCTAATGAAGATTAATGGGAGATTGAGTGTGTTTATATAGGAAAGAAGAGGTAATTATTTATTATTCTGGTTTTGGACACCACACATTAAACTAATCAAAACCAAAAACAATAACAAGGTTTTTTACCATGTTTTTTTCCAATGTGGAGTGGAAAAAATTATTTTATAAGGCCATTTTATAAACTAATTAAAATATTAGGCTTTCTTATTTTGAGGTGAGTCACATTCACAAGGAAATCATTTTAAAATGTTAAAATGTTTTATTAGTAATGGAGGGTACACTAAGGCTATGTAAAATAAATCAATCAAAACTAAAATCACATTACTTTAAATTTAAAAAATATATTGTCAGAATAACCAATTTATATTATTTTATTTCATCACTATTGGGTCATTATGATTTCATAAAACACATTATGTATTTGAACGACATCTAATTTTTACCAAAAAGTTTGAATGTCCAAAAAAAGTATGAAAAATTCACCGTTGGATAATTTAAACAACCTAATTTTTAAAAAAATATTCATTATATCTAACTAATTTTCTAAATATGTGAATTTTTTACTTTTAAAATAAAAACCGACGTTTATTGAAAATTTATGGGTTTTGAAAAAAAACAGTTTTCAAAACACAATAACAATTACAATTTTATTTATAAAAAATATTCAATCATTTATTTTTAATGAAATTTATTTTAGTAATAATATTTTATAAATATATTTTTTAATTAAAAAATTAATTAATTCATAAAAATATATTTATTAATTGAAAATTTACTAAAAATATTATTTGTGCTTTAAAAACAATTTACAAACTAAAAATAATAAAATGAATGTATATACATTATTCTATACAAAAATAATGCATATAATCATAGTGATAGGGTCTTGTACATAACCCCTTATAACACCTACATAAGACCTAAGGGTAAGGTGTGTGATGGTGACATACACTTGGGGAGGCTCAGATAACATCACTCTGGTGGTAATATCTATTAATGTTTACTTCTATCGTATGTGGTTCTGTTTAAGATTAACTGTTTGATGCTCGTATTGGTCTTAGTCAGGATTGGATCCTAGTTATGCTACATCATTTCCGAGCTCTAAAAAATGGGCTTCATATGGAGAAATTCTAATGGATGAGGCCATGAATTCCTTTTTCTTATTAAATTGGATTTTTTAAAGCCCTATATTTATACTAATCATGTGATCACTGTTCAATGATTATATTATCGATATTTACAATTTATAATGGCAATTTAAAATCCAAAAACATAAAACCAAGGAAGTGCACATGTCTTATATAACTATTATACATAGTAATACATTTAATCAGATCAAGGTTAATTTTCATTAATAAATTTTTGGGTCATTACAATAATACCCCCTTAAGAAATTTATACCTCAAAATTTCATTTCCCACAATAAAACAGATGAGGATAAGTCTTCTTCATCACTTCCTCTAATTTCCACATTACTTCTTCAAACTAGTGGTTTCACCGCAACACCTTGACAAGGGTCATTGTCTTATTTTGTAGAACATTTTACCAACAATTTAAGATCTTCACCAGCATCTCTTTATAGGATAAGTCTTTATCCAATGGTACAACCTCTAGATTGAGTACATGTGATGGGTCAGGTATGTACTTCTTCAATAGTGATACATTAAATATGTCATGTTCTTGAGATAGGTTCAGTAGAAGTGCTTGTTGATAGGCCACTACTCCAATGCGATCAAGGATCTCAAAAGGATTGATGTACATTGGACTAAGCTTTCCATTCTTCCCAAATCTCATAACTCTCTTCCACAGAGATATGTGAAGGAATACCATTTCTCTAACATCAAAATCTAGGTCTCATAAATGACTATCAGCATAGCTCTTTTGTTGACTCTGAGTAGCTTTAATGTGTTCTTCGATGGTATTAACCTTCTCCACCATTTCATCAACCATTTTTGGACCAAAGAGTTTTTTCTCCCCATCTTCATCCCAAAATGTTGGTGTTCTACACTTCTTCCCTTACAGAGCTTCATAAAAAGCCATTTGGATTCTTGAGTGTAAACTATTATTATAAGTGAACTCAACCAGAGGAATATGTTGATCAAATCCTCCTTTGAATTCCATTGAGTAGCTATATACATGTCCTCATGTTTTGGGATAGTCTTATCAGATTGGCCATCAGTTTGAGGATGATAAGCTTTACTAAATTTCATATCAGTATTCAGGTCATGTTGATGACTCTTCCAGAACAAAGAGGTGAATCTTGGATCTCAATCAGATATAATAGATAGTGGTACTCCATGAAGCCTTACCACTTCTTTGATATATATCTATGTCAGTTAATCCAATGAGAAATCCTCTCAAATTTAAATTAAGTGTGTGGTCTTTGTAAGATGATCCACAATAACCCAGATAGAATTTTTTACATTGGATGTCTTCAGAAGTCTGGTGAAAAAGTACATGGTGATGGTCTCCCATTTCTATGTTGGTATGGGTAATGGTTGCATCATCTCCTTAGACTTCTACCTCTCAGCCTTTACTTGCTGACATACTTGACACATTGATGTATACCCTGTGATCTCCTTCTTCATGTTATCAAAAAAATAATTTTCTCAGAGATATTGATACATCTTTTTGTTCCCTGGGTGAATGGAGAAATTCAAACTATGTGCATCATCCAAAAGTTATTTCATTAACTCCGAATTTGATGAAACACAAAGTCTTGTCCCAAATCTCCTAATTCCTTTTTCATTAACATTGAACTCTGAGTATTTACCTTTTTTGATAGTTCCACTTTATTTTGATTTCCCACATCATCCTTTTTTAGCATCTTATAACCTTTACAAAAGAGATGGTTGAAAAAACATTTGTGAATGGATTGATGGTATTACTTTATTTATGATTTCCATGCCCATCTTCATCATATCTGAGAATATTGTATCCTTTCCATTTCTCATCAATGAAAGAGTTACTGGATCCTTTCAACTCAGATAATATGCCACCTTGATCAATTTCCTAGGGTGGTAATGGATTGAGCAGTCATAGTCTTTGATCAGCTCTAACCATCTTCGTTGGAAAATGTTGAACTTTTTCTCAGTGAATATATACTTGAGGATTTTATGATCCATGTATATTTCAAACTTATATCGAATGAAGAAATGTTGTTACATTTTTAAGCATAGATTACAGCAGCTAAATCCATATCATTTTTTGGATTTTTTTTCTCATGAAAATTCAATTACCTTAAATAATTAGCAATTCATTTGTCATTTTTTATCAACACATAGCCCATGCCCTTCTTTGATGCATCACTAAATACCAAAAAAGTTCTCCACTTGTGGGTAATGTGAGAACAGGTTCAGTGATAAACCTCCTTTTCAACACCTTGAAGCTCTCTTCACATCCATCAATCCATGAAAACTTTACTCCCTTTCGAGTTATCTTGGTATGAGGGTTTGATAATCATGTTAAATTTCACACCAATTAGAGATAATATCTAGAAAACCCTAAGATGCTACGGATATCTGTTACTGATGTTGGATTTTACATCCCTCAATTGTAGTTGTCATAGAGGGATTCATATATATCCCATATCTTGTGATGATATGAACCAAGAATAATAGTTCCTTCAACCAGAACTCACACTAGTTGAACTTTTCATAGAGCTTCTCCTTTTGTAAGGTCTCTAATTCATTCCTTAGATTCTCTACATGATCCTCCATGGTTTTGGAGTATATTATAATATCATCTATAAATACTACCATTAATTTATTAAGGGGATATCTAAACACTTTATTCATCATGTCCATGTATATTGATGGAGAATTAGTGAGTCTTAAAGGAATTACTATGAATTCACAGTGCTAATACTTTGTATGAAAAGCAATCTTGTGTATATCCTTCTTATTCACCCTTTACTTGGCAATATCCCGACCACAGATCCACATTGTAGTAGTATTGTGTTCCATGTAGATGATCGAACAAGTCATCAGTTTAGGGAAGAGGATACTTTTCCTTTATCATGATTTATTAAGCTCGTGATAATCAATGAAAAGGTGCATTGACCCATCCTTCTTGACAAAGAGGACTGGTGCACCCCATGGTGAAGCACAAGGCTGTATAAACCCATTATCCTGATTCTCTTGTAGTTGTATCATAAACTCCTCAAGCTCCACAAAATCCATTAAATATGGAGTTTTGGATATTGGAAACACCCCAGGTATAAGATCAATTAAGAATTAAACATCTCTTCTATGAGGAATACCATGAAATTCCTCAGGAAACACTTCAGCAAATTCCTTCCCAATAGGCTTCTCTTCAAGGAAATTTTCTTCCTTAGACACAATCATCTGAGAAAGATACACATGCTCATAGTGTAGTAATATCCAAACTGGAGATGATGGTGATAAAGAAGATTCATCCTCCAACTTTCACTTGTACAAAATCGGGGGTCTATTCGCCATATGGAGAGTGATTTACCTCTCATGACAATTTATTTTGGCTCTATATAGGGAAACCCTATCCATGCCAATAATTGCCTCAAATTATAAAAGAGGGTGTATGATGAGATACATCAAGAAGCTCAATCTAACAATTGTGACAGGGGAGGACTTATATTCATGGGTTGTAATAATTTCCCCATTTTCTATTCTCACCATCATCTTTACTTCCATGATTTTTGGACTTGTTGGTATTGTTCTACTAAACATTAGGGATATAATAGAATGTTTATAACCATATGTAAAAAGCATGTTCCCTATTTTTGAATTAATAACTAGTGTACATGTTACCACTTTGTTTTAGGGGTTCACTTTGGCGGTAATGATGGAAACATCTCACGATTGTGCCTTGGAGGTTGTTAGTTTCCACTAAAAACCCTTCACTTAGGGCACTAGATTGAAAGGTTCCCTAGTTCTTTGCAGATGAAGAAATGAAAAATGTGTTTAGGGTTGAACAGAGCCTTCCTCTCCTCTATCGCAGTAGTGGGGTTTTCTTTCTGATAGTTATTAGCAAGTTCCCTTCTCTTCCACACCTAAAGCATTTTCTCATCCCCTTAATTCAATTTCCGAGGTGCTTCTTTCTACACCTTTGGAAAGTGGGTAGCTGGAATTTCATAGAACTGTCGGATTTATCTATCAGAACACTTGAATTAAATTCTACCTTACGCTTCTTATCCACATGATACCCATAATATTCTTAGATATCCTTCTTAACTTTTAAGGCACATCGGGAAACATCCTCATAGCTCTCAAAGCCACGGATTTCTAGGGCTTTCCATAGGCTAGGATTTATCCCACTAATGAAGTGGTCAAACATGCATTTGGGGGTAATGAAAAATCCAGAGGTATATCACGAAAGCCTTGTGAAATTTTAATCATATGTTCTGATGGTTTTTTTGTCTTTTTTCTAGATGGAATAGAAGTCCCTTTCAAACTTATGTTGGAAGGTGTAAGGAAACTATTTATTGAAAAACATTTTCCATAATTTCATCCATTCTAACACTTTGATATCTTCATGAATATTATTTTTGACCAATGTCCACCATTTATCACCTCCACCCTTCATATGATATGTAGCCAGAAGTACCTTCTTTTGTTCATAACATTGAAGTATGTAGATGATATTTTCAATGGTGCTGATATATTGTTTGGCGATTGAGGGATCATATGATCCATTAAATGTAATAGTATTTTATCACATGAAGCTCTCGATTGTGGTTTGTTATTTATTAGGGGGGGTTTAACATTCCACTATACCCATGCTTCTATTCGAAACATGAGTTAACTAAGAGAGTATCATGACAATGTTTGTGATTCACTCTCCCATTGGATTGGGAATCTCATTAGAACAGTCCTCACATTGATCTTCACATTTTTTTTATGTAGAGTCCTCCTATTACTGTCCATTGAAAAGAATAAAATGAATTTCAAGGGTAACACCTAAAATTTAATCCAATGACAAAAATCGATAACTTATAAATTACATTTATTTCTTTAACTTATCGATGTTATCCATGATCTACTTCCCAATGTATATTCTTAGAGAATTTTTTTTAATTCCCATAATAATGGTTAATAGTATGATTATGAATTTACCAAAGCACATAACCCTAGAATGTTGTAACCAATAGTGCAGCAAGGCTTGTTGTGGTGCATCAGTTCTCGTTCGATTTTAACGCAAAGATGTGTTTTCATGTTTTACCACTAGATACATATGTGAAAGAGCTGTCGCTACTGGTTAGTATCCTAACAGGGATGCATTTTATTGATAAACCACTTATTAAATACTCCCAAAAATTTAGGGATGTTTTTATTATACATAGTATTATTCCTTAGGCATTCACTAGGGTTTTCTATTCCTAATCCAAAAAATAAATAAACATGTCCTCTGATACCAACTCTTACAGCTCTACTCTTTATTAAACACTTAAAAATGATTTATTTCATAAAATTACAATTAAGACAACTCTAGTGATTGATAGGTCTAGTGTCTTGTGAAATTAGAAACATAACATAACATCTTAGAATATAAAACACAATAACTTTATTGAAAACTTCTTTTATATGACCACAACATTCATTCGTACTTAGCATTGCATGGGATAACCTGACGATATTCATAAGAAAATAGTGAGATATAAATTCCAATATTGGAGTAAGAAAATCATAACATGAATAATATAGCAAATGTTAAGCATTAGGAATATCAATGGAGTTCAAAAGAACATGAACATAAAGGCATGATATAGCATGATTATCATAACATGGAAATTTTGAAACAACGTTTAGAATGATATTAGCATGAACCAAGGCTCATTGCACCTGTATAATGAGTAAACCCACATTTTACTTGAATTATACTAATTAAAAAATAATTTTTGTTGATGTATAAGGATACTAATATTTACCCAATGTATTAGAGCTCTATCAAGGAACACCTTCCTTAATCATTTCATTTCATGCATAAGTGTACCACATGGATCCTAAAAATTGGAATCATTCAACATCATCATTTATTCATAGATAAAGGAATGTGGAATACATACATGAATCTCCATAATCAATAAGTAAATTTTCATAAAGGTGAATATCCTTGATAGAGAAATGGGCATGGTATTCAGTACAAAATGACTTTGTCTTAGAAAATTGTAGTGCAATTTGAGCAGCATAACGGCGTAACATAAGAATTCATAAAAATGGATGATGAGATAGAAATGGGTATGTCTTCATATAAACATGAAATGGAAATTACAGAGGTCATATAGATACATTTACCAACATAGTTAATGGAATTTATATGCATAATATAAAATAATTTCTTGAATGGAAATGAGAAGATATAAATTCATTACAGAATTTTGACACGGTACCATGTGTACATAGGAGGCATTAATGATAGAGAAATTGGCCATTAATCATTCAAAAATAATGACGGATGTATGGGGGAGGTGATAAATCATACCCCATAATTTTTTATTGAATATAAAAGTGTATTACAACATAAATATAGTTGGAAAAAATGATAAATGACGAAATCTCTTACTTGGTAGTGTGATACCAAAGTTCTGGGAGAGGCTTGAGAGAGGCTTATTGGGAGCTTGGGGATCAATGGGAGGATTATAGAGATAAGAGGGTAGGGTTTGGTTGAGCTGTAAATGGTTTGAGTGAATAGGAATGGGATATTGAGTGGATTAATATAGGAAAGAAGAGGGAATTCATTATTATTTAGGTTTTGGACACCACACATTAGACTAATCAAAACCACAATCCATCCATTGGTTTTTCCGATGGGTTTTTGAAAATTTTAGTGAATTTTTTTTTTATATTTACAATGTCCGAAATTATTATAATATTAGGCTTTCTTATGTGGATGTGCGTCACACTCTCTAGGAAAACAATATAAAATGTTAAAATGATTTATAAGTCTTGGATTGTCCACTAATGATTTTTAAAATAAATCAAACAAACCTAAAATCAGATTATTTTAAATTATAGACATATTTGGAAGAACATACCATTTATAGAATTTTATTACATCCCTATTGTGCTATTATGATGTCATAAAACACATTATATATTTAAATGATATTAAATATTTACCCAAAAATTTGATTATCTCAAAAAAATATGAAAAATTCACTGTTGGAGAATTTTGATGTCCTGATTACAAAAATAATATTCATTTTTTCTAAATAATTTTCTAAATATGTGAATTTTTACTTTAAAAATAAAAAATAACATTTATTAAAAAAATGGGTTTTTATAAGAAAACTTTCAAACCTTAATAAAAATTACAATTGTATTCATAAAAATTATAAGATCATTTATATTTAATAAAAAGTAATTTAGTAATAATATTCTATTAAAATATTATTTAATTAAAAAATTCATTAATTCATAACCCCTTATAACACCCACATAATACTTAATGGGATGGTGTGCGAAAGTGATAGACTATTGGGGAGGCTCAGATAACATCGCTCAGGTGGTAATCTCTAATAACATTCACTTCTCTTGTAGGCAGTTCAGTTAAAGATTAATATGTTGACGCTTAGCTTGGTTTTGGACAAGAGTAAAGCCCAGTAACTCTACTTCCTTTCCATGCTCTGACAAATGGGCTTAGCTTGGACAAATTATACTAGATGAGGCCATCACTTCATTTGTCCGAGTAAATTGGATTTATTAATGCCATATATTTATACTAATCCTGTGTTCACTGTTCAATAGATATATTAGCGGTGGTAATAATTATTAATGGTATTTTAAAATCCAAAAACATAAAACCAAGGAATATCATGTGTCTTATTTAACGATTTTACATAGTAAGACAATTAATCAAATCAAGGGGAATTTTTATTAAAAAATGTTTCGGCCTTTACATATTAGGTGTTACCAATACGTTTATCTCACATGTCCACAGGACACAAGGGATCCTTATCCCCTTTTAGATTGAATTTCATTTGTAGTGTATCATAATCAACTAATATTTTAGTAATTCTTTAATTATTGGAAATATCTCATGAATGTAAAATGTAATACTTAAATACCGTGTTATGGATATATGGTTATTTGTATTATAAGACTAAAATTACTTGTAAAAAATATTCCAAATTTTGTATTTAGACTCTTTAAGGATAAAAAAAATCTACCTTATGGATACATTTACATATCTATTTTTGGAAATATAATCCTTTTAAGAAAATTTAAGCTATAAATATTTCATAATTATTTTATCCAGATATAATGAACTATTCCATGGAGATACTAGAGGTAAATTCAAATACATAATGAGATTTATTTCAGAGTTTTTTAGAATGTAAATGAGAATTACTGAGCATGAATGGTTAGAAGATATGAGTTTCATTAGGCATGTGAGCCGATGAATATCTTAACCATGCATTCATCGATCATTACCAATATAGAGTGGATTTATTTATAATCTTGTATTTGCTTATATACATCAAAATAATGTTGTAAGTAAATCGATGATCGTTGATGAGTCTAAAAAGAAATCATTGATCATTAAAATTTAGTGTGGAGATATTTTTAAACAAAAAATTTCATATAAACATCATATTCATTATATTAGTAAAAGGAGAATCAGTGATGAGACTCATATGCATTAAAAAATATTTCTCTATCTTATCGATAAATGCTTCACAAATTGTGGATTTATCCCATAAACATAGGCCATATATAATAAAAATATAGATATCATAGGAGTTATAGTATAAAATAAATACATTACATTAGAATAACACGTGTTTAGATTAAAACCTTTTGTTGTGGATAAGTCAATAAACAAATTGCATAAATTAAAACAAAACGTGAATCTCAATTATTATCCTAATGATCATATGGGAAAGTATATAAATCCTTATTATAGAAAATATATAGTTATTTGATAGACTATACAATAATAAAAGGTTAAAATAACTCTTTGATATGGTGGGAGAAATATTAACTCAGTTTTATTGATGTCTATAGATGCACATGTAGTTAGAATATGAAAAAATTCAACAAGACATCGTGAAAAAGAATGTTTTCAAACACATACTATTTTTTAAATATAAAACCAACATATATGGATTTATGTTCACTATTATGGGTGGAATTTTATTCAATAAAAATAATTATTACTACTTGAATAAGTGAAGGTAAATGATCTAAAATGACAAGTGATTATAAATACCATAATGAATTTTATGTACCAAGGAACAGGTGCTCGGTATTTTAGATGTTTCACATCTTGATTTTATGGTGGGTATTAAAGATAAAAAATACATTGGTGGTCATTTTTGGACCAATTATGTATGACTAATAGTTGAAATTTTTAATCATTAGTGTCTTGACATAGTCTATGATGAAACTATATCACCAATTACCATGATCAATTTGTTTCAATTCAACATGCCATAGATACCTTCAATAAACATTATATTAGGAATTAGATGTCAGGACCACCTTAATTGGAAGTTATTTATATGACACAACAAGAAATATTTGTTTAAACCTTAAAATTAAAATTAGTTTTTCATGTTATTGAAATCCAATTTTGGATTGAAGTAAGTAACACGGTCATAGAATATTGATTTGGAATCAATTTTCCCTATGTTTCTATAAGAGTTTATAGGGAGATCCATTATTATTCAAGTGAAATATGTTTTTGATAACAAATGTAATTAATGTATTATCCTTATAGTTATTAATGAATAGAATGAAAGAAACTATCTATAGATATAATTTTAGTAGTAAACAATGTTCTAGGAAAAAATATCTATTATTGTCGATCTAAGTGTTATTTAGACAATGTCAAAGTATATATACATACAATGTATTGGAATATATGATTTTTCATAGTTTGAGAGGTAATTTTTGTCAATGTCACATGTAATAAATATCTATAAGAATAAATTTATAAGAAATGTATGGGGATTAATATAGTGAGTAGAGATCCATAAGATTCTGTGGTGGATCTATCACCTATATCATGCTATATTCTTGAGATAAAATTTTCAACACATTAATCATGGTGTGAAAATATCTAATAAATCATAGAGAACAGTATGGTCTATATCTATAACTATCCAATTGTACATAAAAGTATAGGGGATTTTTACCAAATACATAGATATAAATGAACACTTGTTATTAAAGAGACACAAATTAGTATTCTTATGGATCATTTTGATCATGTATCGTAGTTTGGATAAGAAAATTTTCAATATAAGCTCAATGAATTTAATTTTAGAAATATCTACAAGTATTGAGTTTATTTTAGATTCTTATACAATATATAAATTATAATATATGCAATTCTTTTTTTGTGTTCATGGATTCATTCCTAGTATGTAAATTATTATCATTAAAATATAATTAATAAAATGTTACTAGCTATGAATATAAGGTTATGATAGAGGTAAAAAAATTATAATTAATCTTATCATCTATTATGGGTTTTTACTCAAGAAGGTGAAGTCATAGATAGATGAGTGTCCATGTAAAAAAAATGGCAAGCCCAGTGACTCAATTCACAACTTAGTAAAAGCATGATATCATTAGGTGAGAGCTAATTTTTTGAATGTTAGTATTTTGGATATAGTGCATGAGGGGATATTGTAAATGTGGTTGAACTAAACCCAACATGAATTGTAATATTCGATTATTATATCATGTATACAGTTACATATTCTTGATATATACATACCATAATCATGTTGACATTTTTTCTTATAATATTTACATGGTAATTTCCTTAGATTATTTATCTTAAGATGTAGGATATATCATTTCCTACCAATAGTGAGAACCTCATGATGCTCTAAAAATAATTTTAAACATATACCATATGTTCTACACAACTCACACATACATATATAAGATGGCATATGACTATCAGGTTCTAGGGGATCATAAGTATTGATAATTCATTGTAAGATGTTATCACATGGTTATCTATAGTAGATTAGATCACGTGGATTGACCTACCAATATTAACACCACATGTTTAACATATCATTGGATGTTCCTATTTGAGGCCACATTTATTGGTCTCTTGACTTGAGATCAGTATCAATTTTTTAATTTGATCGCATACTTTCATTCAATTTTAAAACCATGGAATTTATGTTTTTAAAGTAGCTTATAATGGGTGTATTATTGATGGTACATAATTTGATGAATATTAAAGAAATATTTTGTCACTTTTGAAAGGATGATATGTCTCATGTCTAATTGACAAGGATTGTCATACCTAAATTAAATCCATGGACATGGGGATTAATGGAATGTTTCTGTAGTAAGATCATGAATAAATAAATAAATAAAGTATGATTATGTGAATTGTACATTTATATTTTTGAGATATAATGAGACAAATATATTATATTACACGGCTTGTGTTCAAAGGAGGATGTTGTCTTTATGACTAAACCTTGTCTCCTCAATGGATTTTTGGGGTTTCTAGACTCCACTCTAGGTCTATGAGTATTACTCATTACAATCGAGATAAGGTGCAAGAGTTTCACACACCTTTCATATTAAAATATATATCCTATTATTATAAATATAACTATAGGACATGGTGGGTCCCACTAAAGGGACTAAGAGATTCATAATTTTGAAAAATCACAAAGAAATAAATAAATTCACCATAATTAAAGTATATAATATTTTTAGTTGAATTTATTTATTTAATGTATTTACTTGTATTAAAGTGGATACATGGGAAAATATTTAATGAATAAATATTATTTTAACATTCAAGGTTCATTTAATATTTGTGGGAATAACGAGTCAAGTAAATGACTTGATTTTATCATGTAATAAATTTATTGTAATTAAAGTTTGTGATAAAAATATAAATGATGTTTATAACACAGTTTATAGGTCATTAGATTTATTTTTAGCTAGTAATATATATATATAGGGTCATGCTATAATATCTACATATTATACATTCATATTTAAGTTAGAGAAAGTAGTAATTTTTTAGAATATTAATCCACATGAATTTGAGATATCCTTTCTCATCACTATCACATCTTCATAAGAGGAGTAACCCATTCCAATCATCGATCCAAGTTCTCTTTTGTGTATTAAAGTAATAGTGTAGTGAAGATCATTAGACCATTGAATGCATCACTGATTCTCCATGATAGCACCTAGATATTGATTATTGGAACACCAATAGACTTCTAAAGTGTTATTGGATGATCTATAGGGAAATGACATCGGTTCCTTTGAGGAAAGGTCACCGATGATGACTGAAATTTACTAGTATTCTCAAATTGAGAAGGTTATATATTCAAAATAGTTTAATACTAAAATTATCCTATGTGGGATCCTCAAATTTTTTTCTAGGATGAATATCATCATAATAAATATTTTTATATAATCCATATATAGTTATTTAATCCTTATTCAATCCATATCCACTACATGCCCTGAAGCGAAAATATGTGTGTACAAAAATTAAATTCACATATAAATATTTCCCAGGATGGGTTAAAATTATAAAACTCCATACTGTAAGGAATATAAAGAAGAAATAAATTGGTTTGATTCTTAAAATATTTTTTAAAGTTTAAAAATAAAAAAAATGATATGTTTTGTTTGATCTATTCTATTTTATGAAATAGGATATAATCTTCATTCTTGATAAAGGGAAGACAGTAGATTATTCAAATGATGAATTTCTAAATTTTGTTAATTATGAGGAAATTCAAATCAGATGATATATGTGTTTTTATTCTATGTTCTAAATATCATTAAGCTTATATATTCCATTATCCAGTAATTTTGTGTACGAAAATATTAGGAGGAGAACAAATTCATGTACTTCTTGAAGGAAAAATTGATGTTATAGGGTATTAAAGAGTAATAAATATAAAGTTCCATTAAAAAATTTGATATTGTTTTTTAGAGCCAACATTTGTTTGATCTGAGGTAATTTGAGTGTTCATGAGTAGATGTGATTGAAGAATGTGAATTTTACAATAACTTGATAACTAATAAGAACAGTTGTGATTTAAAATAAGTAGGTATTATTTCCATGTCATATCATTTTACTCTGTATCTTATACAACTTTGAAAAATTTATGTGTTTATTTTAAGTGTATATATTTTTAGATAATAGGGGATCTGATCCTAGTGTAGATAATTTTTGTATATAATTTCTAGAAATGTTTTAAATTAGAATAAATTAATTTTTGTATTATTTGAATACATTTTTAATTTTAAAAATAGGGCACATGTATTGTAGATAACCTGAACTATGTATTATATTGCATTGATTTTATAATGGATGCTGTTTTTCCCCTCATAATTCGATTTATGGGCACTGGAAATTAATGATTCACATAATATTTTTTCCCATGAATCTAGGAAGGTGAAAATATTTAGTTGTAAGAAATAGAGAAACAATATATAACCACTATAGATGTGAGTGTGAAAACAGTTAAATTTTTTAAAAGAGAAGCATGTGAATAGGATGAGAAGAATCCACTATAAACTGTAGATAATAGAATAAATATGGGGATTATCCATCAATCTAAGAATACATATGAGAGAATATGTTGTTGATTTGAGAGGAAATAAGGTAAATTGGTATATTAGAGAACTTGAAATCTAGTATTTTGTGGGAAAAATGTTTCTTATAGTCTTTGATGATGATCTGAAGGCATTTTAATACTTGTGTTTGAGTTTATGAAGGTGTACATTATTGGTGAAGAAGCATCTTTTCCAATCAATATATCTTCATATTATAATAACATCATCGGAATATTTTTCATATATATGGTGGGACATCATAGAACATGTGTGACTTAGGTTATAAATTCTCAACCTTCTCATACATAGATATTGCATCTTAAGTACATACCATAATGTTCCTCTATATAATTTTTTAGGTTGAGTTCCTTCAAAAACATGGATACATAAACAACAAGTTAATTGGTGAACTGCATCATCTATATCTAAGTTTAACATAACTATAACCTATCATATACTTGTCATAAAAAAATATCTCTCTTCATATCCTAGGTAACGAAAACATATAAAATGGTTAGGTCAGAGAATTAGTAAGGGTAAACTAGGTAAATATCAATATAACATGAACATAGGGGTATGAGAATATGAGAAAAACATTTCAAAAACATAACTAGAAAATTATAGATCAGAAACATAATTCAGGGAATAAATCTTTTCTATTCGTAATACATAAATAATAAAGGAATCAAAACACATGATCCACGAGGGAATAACAATTTCATAATACATATATTTTTTTCATACACATAATAATTGAAACATATTTACTTAGTAGTAAATGATCATTTAAAATACTATCATAGTTGAATGGGTTAACTATACAAACCATCATTGTACTCAAGGTTCACTCTCAAGACTATCATAGTTGACAAATTCCCATACTGAACTATGTTCACTCCCAAATAGAGTCATATTAATCTCACGAGATATCAATCATTTACCCAATTCTTTGGAGGGAGATATAGTTCCCAGCCTTCACATAATGAAAATCATATGTATGTGTTCTATAAGATTATAAAACATACATATTATCATAACCCATGAAATAAATGGGTTTCATAAAGATTTAATCATAGTATAACCCATGGAAAAGAAAGAAGTTTCATAAATATTTAATAATTTCATCATATCATAAATCTTGAAAAACAGAATTCTTTTAATAAACTTATTTTCACCATAAATAAAAAACTTACAATGGAAGAATTAGAATTATTTAAATGTATTATATCCCCAATAAAACATATGTAATATAAAAGGGTGTCATATTGGATGGAAAATGATTTTGGAATATCAGTTGGGGGATTTCTTGAAGAAAATATACTTTCCATTTTTAAATCACTTAATAAATATCTAAATATTTCATAAATTTTAACAAAAAGTTCTTCTTTGAAAATAGTATTTGAAAATGTTAAAGTAATAATAAAAAAATTTAGTGCTCATGATGGAATAAAATTATTTTCATGTCATGTACATTAAAACAAATATTCCATTCACATTTTTTGTAAAAGTTCATAAGTACCTTATTTTAAATACAACAAGAAAATTAAATTAAATATATTTTCTAAACACTAAATATTGGGTAAAAAAATTGTAAAAAATAATTTTAGAATAGTAAACATTTCATTATATATTTTTTTAAAATGATGACATAGAACAAAAAAATTTGTTTCCAAAGAGAGAAATAAAGTCAATTTTTGGAAACATTATTTTGAAATATTGAATACATACAGGCAGGAAAATGAAAAGAACACTTGTAATTTAATGAAATTACTACAGGTGAAGATAGTTGAGTTTTTTCTTGATAAATATTTAATAATATTTCTTAATGAGAAACATAGAGACAAAAAATCTTGATAAATAATGAGATTGTGACATTTATCATTTACCACATTGGTATATTTTGAATCATAATACATATGAAGGAATGAAGAATATATGGATATATAGATCCCATAATTACATGATAATACTTATGAAATCCATTCATGGTTTGCATGTACATAACACAATTGAAACAAATAGTGAATATGGCATGTGTCCTCTGGAAATAAAAGTGGGACAAATATCTTTTACCATAAACCTCACCTTCTATCATACATATTCAAAACTATTATATAATAAATAAAGGATTTTAATATATCTATTATAGGGCCATAATAAAAATTAATCTTACCATATATGATTTACCTATAACATTTTATTACCTATTTTTAACAATGTTTTGTTAAAATCGCGTTTTTGGTAAAAATTGCTTCTTTTGCATGTATGGTTTGGTTTGGAATTTTCAATAAATTTAAATTGATCATGGTTACATAATATATATAATTTTATAAATGATTAATTATCATATATATATTAATTATATATTTATTTATATTAATTCTTAATTTTTAGAGATACAGAATGAATTATACCATTCATAGAGATAGTAGGTCGCATGTCTGCATGGACGTTGTTTACATTTTCTCAACAGATGGAATAAAAGAAGGATAAAGAATATATCACCATTATATATTCATTATTATTAGATATATATATATATTAAATTATCTAAATATACTGTTATTTTCCTTCAGGTAATCTGTTGGTGAAAGTTGAATCACATCGCTTTGCGAGGCGATAGTCCATCGTACACAAGAGCGACATTATCATATTCCCAAAGAATGGAAAGTATATGTGATATTATAATTAAATAATTATAATTATTTCATCATTGTCATATCAATATGTTAAATTAGTGATTATAACTATTCTTTATAGGTGGATATAGAAAAACAATTGCATCGGTTTGTGTGGTTGTAGTCTAACGTACACAAGATCGATGGTTTCATTTTTCACTTGACAGAATATTAGATATATGTTGGTCAATATATTAACCTAATAGAATCTAATTGTATGGGACATTCTGAAATCATTATATCACTGTGATTATATAATATTTGAATGTATAAGAGAAATATATAAATGAAAATGCATAGTTTAGGATTATACCTCTTCTTTAGAGAACCCCTTCAGTTCTACACCTAATGCATTCATAAGAGAGTTTCTTAATAAAACATTGTACTCTACGATGTGGTTATATAATTATGTAAGATATTTTGTCGAGTATTTTTGGGACCAAATGGTTTTTTAAATGTATATATGGGAGGAGACGGTGTTCTGTTTTATATGTGGGGGGAGAGGACACACATAGAATTTTTTATAAGAAAAAGGTGTAACGATGTATTAAACATGAAAAAGGATATAAAATGGTTAATTATAAAACTTTATATGAGGTATCGTATAAATTAACATTTAATAAGAATTAGAAATTTTTAATTCCTTTTTAACCATTATCCTTTCAGTTTAATCCTCCAATAAACTTATTGTAACCTTAACCTCAATAATTATTTTTTAAAATTTTTTTATTGTTTATTTTGATCAGAAATTAAGTTTAATTAATTATATAAATTTAATTATCTCGATTACAAATTTTGATTCAATTTTTAAAAATATCCAATATATAAGTGAGAAGGTATAATTTATAATTAAACCAATAATGGCTATGAAAAAATAGTTTTTAAAATAGAATGTTTCAATATGTAGATAGTGTTGTAATAAAAAAAGCCTATATAAATTATTTCATATTGGACTAATATTTTTTAATAAAAACATAATTGAACTATTTTTACATTTAAAACATTTTTAGACAAGATTTTACTATGTAAATTCATAAATGAAAAGGGAGTTGTTAATTGAAAATTGTTTTTTCACAATTCACTAAAAAATTTAGATTTTCCCAAAATTATAAAAGGTTCACCACAAGATAATTTTGACATGTCGATTAAAAAAATGAATTAATTTTTTTAAAAAAATAAAATTTTCAAAAATAAATTTTATTATATATTCCCAAAAAATCTATATAAATCACTTTTAAAAAAAATAGATAATATAAATACTATAATAAAATTAAATACTTATTAAGGAATATATTTTATGTATCTAAAACTCTTAACCATAATTTTGAAAAGTTATTTATTCTTATTCATATCACCAAATTTAATTTCAAGGATACAATAATAAATTTTAAATAATAATATTAATAGTATATCACAGTTTGATAAAACTCGGTGTTGTGTGTAACGAAAGGTATCAAAGAAATTAAATTATTTTAAAAATTATTTCAAAAAAACTATGGGTATTACATTATATCACCAATTAAAATTAATTTCACACTCAAAATTATGTTACTTTTTTGTAAACAACTTAGTATACTTCTACCTCATTACATTCTCAGGTTCCCATATAGCTTTTTTAAGATAGTTGTTTCACTATAAAACATTGAACAACTGAGTAGTATTGTTTTGTAACACTTTTCTACGGGATATGTAATCTCCAATAGTCATTACTCATAAGAAGGTCCATGATTCAATGGTATAATAACTAATTTTAGTACATGTGATGAATCAGGTGTGTACTTCCATAGGATTGATACATGGATCACGTCATGAAACCAAGAAAGGTTTAGTGGAAGCTCCAAGTGATATGATATAGTTCTAATACAATCAATAATTTCAAATTTATCGATGAACTTAATAATGAGTTTTTTTTTTATTTAAAAATCTTTTAACCTTATTCCATGAAGATATTCATAGAAACACATTTTCACCAACATCAAATTCCAAATCACACTAGTGACTGTCAACATAACTTTTCTTCGAACTTTGTGCTACCTTATGTGTGAAAGAATGAATATAACCGTCAATGAAATTTCATAATCTAGAAAAATTCCCAATAAACGTTTTTCAATAAATATATCATAGTATGTTAAATTTATACACTTCTTTCCATATAGGCATTCATAATGATCCATCTGAATTCTTTAGTGAAATTTATTATAGTACAAAAACACAACTAGAGGAATGCATTCATCCTAACCACTATTGAAATCCATATAACAATATCTCCGAATATCTTAAAGTATTTCACTGGTTCAATGGGAATAACCATCTGTATGAGTTTGATATCTTGTATAGAAACTCAATTTTGTATCAAAATCTTGTTGAAGTCTTATCTACAACTATGAGGTATGAATCAGATCCCAATCATATACAATTGAATGTGGTACTCCCGGAATCATTAACAATTCATTATTTATATTCTGTAAATATGATCTGGAGTTAAATATTCAATGATATTGATGATCTTTGTTGACTTTGTAAGGTAATATTCTACAACCCATATATAATTTTACCAATTTAGATGTTTCATGGAGTCCAATGAAAAAAATACATGGTGATTTTTTCCAATTTCTATTATTACGTGGGTAATCCCTATAACAACACCTTAGAATTATGTATCTTATACATGAATTTCTAACATACCAGGCACTGAGATACAAGCTCTGAAATATCTCTGTTCATGTCCTCACATTAGAAATACTGATTCAGATCACTTTACGTCTTTATACTTCTTGGATGAATAGAGAATGATGATCCGCGAGATCTCCCCTAGAAAATTTTCCTCAAATATTTTATAGATGGAGCACAAAAATGGTTCATAATCACTATAATTCCCTCATTATCATTGTTAACTCACAAAAATACCATTCATTCTTCTGAATCTCTATATCAACCTTCTACAGCTCTTTTATTTTCACATGGATATATGGTTAAAAACATCATTAAGAAAGATAATATTTATTCCCTTCCTTAAATATTTCATGATCCATACCAATAAAATATATAAATATTATATCTTTTTTATCCCCGTCATAGATAATCTAGAGCAACCCTTTTGAGACAATGCATTGGTACCTTGTTCTATTTACCAGCGTAGTAATGTATTGATAAATTGAAATAATTAATCAACTCAAACCATATTTTATGGAACATATTCAACTCCATTATTGTGGATATATAGTTTAAACATTTTAATTGGTATATATATCAAGAATTTCCCTGTAAAGATAATTAATAAATATATTCAACTCATAAATTGACACAAGTAGATACAAATCTTGATTTGGGTAATTTTTTCCATGAATCATCAATTATCATTAATAATAATCTATAACAATGTAATTATTCATCAGAACACATCTTGATCCCTTAGTGGATGAATCATTAATGATTATAAACCATTATCTTTTATAGGGTAATGTATGAACATTTGTGCTGACTAATTATCTCTTCAATTCAATGAAATTTTCATTTCATTCATTTGTACGGAGGGACATGGATCCCTTTGTAGTTAACCTGGTGAGTGGATTATATGGTAAAGATAAATTATCTACATATCATCGATAGTATCCAATTAAAATAAGAAATCAATGGATCTCACTTTCCATGGTTGGTCTAGGTCACCATTCAATTGCCTCCATCAATGATGGTTACACTAATATACCCACTCTTGAGATTATATGACCCAAATATGAAAAAAAATTATGTAAAATTAAAACATTTAAAATTATTCTTACGCTTTTTCCATCCTTAGGGTCTTTACTACAATTGTGAAGTTGTCTTTATGGTCTTCCTTTCTCTATAAATATATAATAATATCAACAATGAAGACTACAAAAAATTGATCATGGTAATATCAAATGAATATATTCATTATATTCATAAATATAATATGGTATAGGATACATGTTATTGATTTTTATCTTCTTTATTTCTAGATAATCAATGCAGAGTCGTATTGATCCATCATTCTTTTTAAAATATAAAACATGTTCATCCCAAGGATATAAATTTTGCCAAATGAATACCTTTTTAAGGAAAAAATGTCGTCATTTCTTAAATTACTATAACTTAATTTGATCTATTCTATAGGGAGTCATTGAAATAGGTATGGTAGTAGGTATATAATTCCCAAAAACCTAATGTAAAAACATTGCATTCAATAGTGTGTATGAAATAGAACACCAAGAGAATAAGATAATATAATATCTGGAGACATTATAATGTAGTTACTATTTTAAATAAACTCAATCTATAATATATCTTTTAATTCAAACAATATTGAGTCATCTTATTTCACACATAACAATGACTTTATTTGATTACTTGTGTTACACGCAAGTCAGAGTTATAATAAATGAAACTATATTAATATTCCAAAATTATTTTATATTATAAGGTATAAGATAGATATTAAATTATTGGTTATGAAGAGTATTAACTAACTTGTGTAAATATATGGTTATCACAAATATTATATTAATTTATAGGCAACCAATTAATTATAAATGAATATAAAAACCAATTGAATAAAACATAAATGTTTCTATGCTCAAAAATGTGTTTTATCATAACAAATTAGATTAATTACTATTATGTGATGATATTAATATAATATATATTAAATATTAACATAAATACTTTTTACATTCATCAAATATATTTTTATTCATATTATAAGAACGAACCCAATTTTACACAAAAAGCATGTATTATTATAAAAAATCCTTTACCACCTTTTGGAGGAGAAAATATTTTAAATCCAGTTTTTATAAATTTTTTAAATTTAATATTTAAAAAAATATTTTTTGAAATACTGGAATCATAATTTGTTTAGGGTGAGTTTTTGGTAATTTTTTTGAGTTTTTATTTTATGGTTAATAGTGAGAGCTACAAAATTATAATTCAAAACTGATTTTCAATAAAAAAAATTATAAGGATATATAATATTTTTTGGTTAGTTTAAAAAAATATTTAGATCAATAATAAATACCTTATTCTAATTTAGGTCATTTTAATCAATTTCACTTTGATATTATGTTTATAAACATCTCAAACTTTTTAACATTTTTACTTTAAAACCCCGCTTTATTGTCCCGTTTATAGGATTTAATTTAAATTAATTTATTCCACATATGTGATTTTAATTTGTAAAAATGGATTAAATATTTTGAATAATAATAATTTTTAATTTTTAATAAGGTCAACATATATTTGGACCAAAAAATATTACTGAATGTAATTAAAATTAATTACATCAATTAAGTTGAAAATTAGCTTAAAAGGGGACTAAACTTTTAATTTAAGAGCCAAAATCACCTAATAAATTTTCAAAAATATATTTTATGTTAGAATTTAGAACTTATAATCCATTTAATAAAATTTTTAAAATTATTTGAGCCATAATTCATGGTAAAAACGTTCGAGGAATTCTCGTTTCAAAATACTACAATAATGCCACTTTTTCTACGCTATAAGAAGGTAGTCACCCATATCACTTATTAACACCTCTCAATCCCCCTTTATCACCAAATATATTATAAAATAATCTCACAAAATAAATCAAATCAATCTATAAAACTCAATAAGGGATAAATCGATGTCTTTGGGTTTAAACCAAAAGGAGTTTCCCAAATGAGAGGTAATGTTCTTCAAAGATCACTTTTATTTCATTTACTTATCCTTAACACAAAATATTTTTATTTAAAGATTATATATTAAAAATATAATCATAAAATATAATTAAATTTTTATTAAAAAATTTAATCCTAAAATTACACACACATTAATATAATGGGTATCAAACTTACTGTTTGTGTGTATGGTAGACTTCCACCTCGTGAAACAATGATTGTTCGTTCATTCTTTAACACCACTCATGGTGTGAATTACAACGGACAAAATATTTTTAAATGAAATATATATGATATTTATAATTACATTACTCTTATGGAATTATATTTTTACACATACAATTAAGCCCTCCATTTAGTGGGAATATGATAACCTTGTTTGTGCAAGTGTGGATTGCCACCTCTTTAATGCGATGTGATATGTTAACAAATTTCATGGAATGTATTAAGGAAGTTTTTAATTAAAAATATCTAAAATAAATGGACTATATATGATATTCATGACATAATTACCTTTCTAGTAATATAATACATTATTTTTTTATTACCCCTTTCAAACACTAAAAAAGTGATAATGTCGTTCGTGGACGTGTGGACTACCGCTGCCCCATCCTAATGTGAATCCTTTTACATAAGATGAATTATATATATAAGTATACATGATTAAATAACATGTAATTTATTATATAATTTTAAATATAGATTTATATGTTGGTATTTCCTTATTTCCATAATGATCATTGAAAAATAGTCAGGTTACTCATGTGTGCATACATCCCACCATCACCATTATCATAAAGTTGGTTCATTTTTCAAAAACATATTTCATTTTTGATTTTAAAAGTATAATTTTAATATAAATATTATAATAATATCATTATAATTATTTTTTAAATGTTTATACAATGACCCATTTGACCATAGTTGACCAACCAAATTCATTTTTTATACATGAATAGAATTCAGTCAAAAACACCTGAAGTAAACATAATTCTTTACGTAGTGGTATACAACATTGTAAAAAGTAATGTAAAATTAATAATAAACATGAAAAAGGTATTAAAGAAATAAAATAATTTACATAAGTTTATTATTCTCTCATTTAAAGACACATGTGATAAGTTAGACACAAGGTAAGTGGTTTTGGTCTGAACATAATTTCTATTGAGATTTATTTGTTGATATTCACAAATTCAATTTTATATAGAATATATACTTCACATTAAAATGTTATATCCTGAACATCGTTATTATCATGATATTATATGTTTAACATATTGTTATTACATCAATTAGATTATGATTAATATGTTTCAAAGTGGAGTGGGACACTTTGGATAGTGTAAAGATTATTCTCCTCATGAACTTTTCAATGATATTTAAATGTTATTTTCATTCATCATGGTCAAAAACACATGTTATTACATGTCCCTCGCTGTGTAAATTATGATCAATCCCTATATTTTATTCAATATGGATATTTTATGATAAGAAACATTTTTTATTAATTAAATCGATTATTTGATATAGGATGAATACTTTGGATATGAATGACATAGGTTGGGGATAGATAATGTAAATCCATTGATGCATCGGTAGTCTCATGTGATGAAATATATTTGAGAAAACTCCAAGAGTTTGTTTCCAAAAATAATAGATAGGTTTATACCTATATACATAAACATTCTCATTATTGGTATTCATATTAGTGTTTCATGTTCTATATACATGTCATCCAAGAATTGGTCATTTCCTTCATTTATGTTATAATTTATCAATGATATTTTTTATTTGAAATTATCTATTTAGTCATTTTATTATCAGTTTATTGATAAAATTCCATGTGTTTAATTTATCAAACTTCCAATATTGATTATTCCTTATCTAGTTTTTTTAAGTGGAATGTGTGTTCAGTTATTTAAATTTACAATTATTTTATTATTGTTGATTCATTATTTCTTCTGCTACAATCACCCTTACTGAGCATTTGAACACACCCATAATATGTTTCTTTTCCCCACGTTTTGAAGATGAATCCTTTTAATGGGTTTCAATGATTCTGATATCTTACTTATGTTACATTTTCTACTCTTTTCCTAGTGTATAATGGGTATCATGTATGTAATCACGTTTTCATAAACTGTTAAACTATTCAGTCCATTAATATTTGATTCCTTATAATCATTCCAATGAAATATATTAATTCACTGAACCCAAGATTCTGGGTTTGGGGTGTTATAGTTTGTATCAAATGGAGGTTTAGTATCATCATTGGGAACCATATTTAGGAAAACATATATTAGATAACATATCCATAAGGTATACTTTAAGGATAAATATAAAATGACATTATATAATAAAAATATGGTAGATATTATATGGGTCTTCCAAAAAAAATACATCCATTTATAGATGATATAAGTGTACATGGTTATGTAAAAAATGTTCCTAGGGGCTGCAACTTTGATAAGTTTTGTCAGTCCTAAATCGAGGGTATACTGGTACATGGAAATAGTCCTTATTATGCCTCTAGTTTGACACTCCCATGTTATAGACATACGATATTCCCCTTTTATTTACAATCCATTATGAAGGATCTGAATATATAATGAAAATATATAACCTTGGTTAAACCTAAAGTGTTTTAGATTGAATATATGGTTTAATGATTTATAAATCTTACAAATTATATTATGGTTAATCCTTGGACCAATAAGGGACCTATGTTGAAATAAATGGATGAAATATTTATTTATTGAGGTTGTATTGAAAACCATAGTTAATAGGATTTTAAATTATTAAATTTCAAGTATTTTCATCATTTTTATTTTAGATTTTTTATAAATATGGTTTTAGAAAAAGACTAACTATAGATTGGGTAACACCCCCATCAAGTCCTCTAAGGACACGGGACCTAAACTAATGACCGAATGATGATAAGGGTTTAATTCCAACCAGTAACCAATAAAATATCCTACTTAATATGTCATTGATATTTGGTAAACAATTTTACAAATAAATTTTAATGAGGTACCATTATTGTTAATTTTGTGGTTATATATTAATTTAAAAATTATATTTTCTTTATAGAATAGTTAGAGACAAATTAGACAACAAGTCACTCTTTTATGGTCTTTATAATCTTTTAAATGTGTATTTTAGAGCTTCCTAAAAAAGGGTTCATTCTAGGGTATCCATTTTATATAGTAATGGATGAAATTTAATTTGATCAACATATTGAAACATATCAAGTAAATATATTTCCTTATATTCATACTTAATAAAATAATTCCTCAACATTATGAATATTTTGTTTAAACAAAAATTTTGTCTTAATACCATAGTTTTTTTGAACAAATTTTCTTTTAAATCATCAAATTATATTGGATTTGAGGACCTTAAATTTATATTGATCATTCAATTGTTTGTGATAGATAACCTCAATAACTACCTTTAAATATCAATAATTTTTCTCCATTTATATATCTCTTCTTTCCAATAATGTTCTCCTACATAGAGATAGAGTCATATGTTATTCCACATAACATTTTTACTTCCCATTATCTATTTTCTAGAGGATGTTTGTTGAACCCTTCTCATGATGTGGAGTTTTAACATACGAAATATCAAAAAAATATTACCATTATCATGATTAAATGAAATGAATGAAATTTTTTTAAGGTGGAGAGAATGTAATCCCCCAAAATCTTAATGTAAGAACATTGTAATCAATGGATTGTATGACAGGAAACACAAATCGGGTAAGGTAATGTGATATTTCATGACTTTATGATAAATTTACTACTTTATATAAATCCAATATATGATATATCATTCAATTATCCAAATATTGAGTTCTATTCCACCACATACAACAACGAATATCTTCTATGACTTGTGTTACATGCATGTCTGAGCTTTTTCAAACAACAATATATTAATAAAACATTATAATTTAATATCAAAAGATGTTTCCTAAAAATTAAATATTAAGTACTGAATATTATTAACAAGATTATGAAAATATACATTTTACAAAAATATATGATGAATTAATATGTTACCAATTTATTTGAAATGAATATAAAGACCAATTCAATATAAAAAATTGTTTTTATGCTCATAAAGGTGTTTTATAAAAAAATCAATTAATTACAATTAGTTTATGATATTAATGTAATATATAAATATATCTCTATTAAATATTAATTAAAATATTTTTTAAATTCATCTAATAAATTTTATAGGAAAAATAAGAACAACCCAAATTTTATATATAAAATCCTATATTTTTATAAAGGAACTTTTTCCTCCCTTCACTGGTGAACCTATTTTAAATAGAATTTATGAAAATACTACAAATTTAATATGAAAAAATAAAAAACAATTTTTTAATTGAACAATTTTAAATTTATTATGCTTAATTTTTTTTATTTTTCTATGAGGATTCATTTTTTTAAGAAAAAATGAAAAATATAGAATTTTAATTCAAAAGTGCTTTTGCATCTCATTTATTTATAAGATCAATTTGTATTTATTATTTTTTTAATGATTATTTAGATATATTATAAACCAATTAATATATAAAATTTAATTGGAGTCAATTTCACTTTTCAATTATTTATAAAAATAGCTCAATCTTTTAAACATTATTACCTTATAAATCCCACTTTGTCGTCCCGTATGCTAGATTAATTTTTTATATGTTTCTACCACTTATGTGGTTTTAATTAGAAATAATTTATTAAATATTTTCAAAAAAAATAATATATAATTTCTATTAAAGTATTATTTGTTTTTTCACAAAAATATTAGAGTATGTATTTAGAATTAATAACATTGATTGAGAGGGAACTTTGTTTAATAAGGGACAAGACCTTAATCATAATATCCTAAATGACATAGAAACATATCTAAAATCAAATTCATAACCATAATTAGACTCCATAATCCCTTTTATATAATTGTTTTCATTATTGGATTCCATTTAAATGAGAAAAATGTTGGTGGAATTCCTGTTTCAAAGCATTACAAGAATGCCACTCCTCCTGCACTAAAAAAATACACTCACCCATCTCACTTATTCCCACCTATAAAGGCCATTATATCACCCAAAATATACTAAAATAAGCTCCAAAAAATAAATCACATAATCCTAGATGTCTCAATTTGGGCTAAATTTGATCCAAGGAATTCTTTTGGTATAAACCAAAATGAGTTACCCAAATAAGAGGAAATCTTCTTCAAGGATCAATTTTCATTCATTTATTCTCCACCCATTCAACTATTTTTATATCATGATTATAAAATAACCTCTATATAAAAAATATAATTATATGATTTTATTATAATGGTTATACCAAAACATACACACACTTCCATCTAATGGGTAATGAACTTACCAATCGTGTGTATGGAGAACGACCACCTCGAGAAATGATGATTTTTTATAATAACTTAACCACCACTATTGGTGGGAATTATGATGCGAACACTTTTTTCAAATTATATATATATATATATGATATTTTCCAATTTATTAATGATTTATTAATTCCATTTTAACTCATACCTTTATGGACTCCATTTTGTTGTAATATGATAACATCATTTGTGGAATTCCGAACTACTGCCTCCTCAAAGTGATGTGATACGTTCCAACATTACATGGAACAAATTAAAGATGGGTTTATTTAAAAATATGTGATGTAAATTTAATAAATATGATATTAATTACATAATTAATTTTTTTTTAAATATAATATTTCATTTTCTTTATTATCCTTTTCACACACTAAAAATGTTATAACGTCGTTTGTGAATGTGTGGATTGTCGTATCCTCAACATGATGTGAATAATTTACATCGTATTGTTTATATATATAATTATATGTGACAAATTAAAATTTTTTTTAAGATATAATGATAATTATTTAATAATATAATTTCACTTACCTTCATTCGATAATGATCATTGAAAAATGGGAACTACAATCATGCGTATATACAGTCTATCACCTCTATGATTGTAACATTGGTTTATTTTTCATAAAAATACTTCTTGATTTGTTTTAAATGTATAATATAAATATAAATATACATATATATATATATATATATATATAATTATTTAATTAATATTATTGAATGGATGATTATATAATGGCCCCATTGACCATAGTCTACCTACCAAAGTCATTTCTGATACAAGAACCGGATTTGGTAAAAAAACACCAGCCTTAAATTTAATTGTGTAGTTAGTTTTTTACAAAATTGTAATAAGTAAAGGAAAATTAATTATAAACATGAAATTTTTTTCTAATTTAGATAAATAAATGAAATATTTTTTATTGAAAAATATAAAAATACACGTCACAAGTTGGACTTGACTTTAGGGTTTTTCATCTCAATTTACATTTCATTGAGACTTATTTATTTGGATGCACCAATTATATTTTATAGGGTGTATATACTTCAATTTGACATGTTATATCATGAATCTCCATATTATCATGATATTATATATTTTATTTAATGTTATTACATTATGGGGATTATGATTTAAATGTTTCAATTTCTTATGTGAAACTTTGGAATGCATAAAGATTATTCTCATCAGAAATATTTTAATGGTATTTAAATTTTATGTCAATTCATAAATGTAAAAAACTCATTATTAATTATCCTACACTAGTGAAATTTTTATAAATATGTTTCTTTTATTCAATATTAATATTTTATGATAAGGAACAATTTTTATTAATGAAATCGATTATTCGATATATGAGGAAAGTTTTAGACATGCAAAACAATGGTTGGTGATTAGTTAATATAAGAAACTCGATGTATCGGTGGTCTAATAAGATAAAATATGTTAGGAAAAACCCTTCATGTTTGTTTCTAACAAGTATATAGGGGTTTATATCCATATGCATAAACCATCATGTGAAAGTTTTTTAAGGTAGTGGTTCATGTTTCAGATATATAAAGTCTAATAATTTTTCATTACATTCATTTCAATTATTATTTATACCTAATATTGTTTCATTGACATTTATCTATGGATGAATTTCATTCTCATTTTTTTGATTAAATGTCATGTTTTTTAGTTATCCTCCTTTCCATATTTATTATTTCCTATCTATTTTGTTTAAATGTAATGTTTGTTCAGTTATTTACCTTTCCAAATTGTTTATTCTTATTGAATCATTATTTATGCCATTATACACACCCTTACTATAAATTTGAGCTCACTCTTATTATGTTTTATATCCATTGGATATGAAGAGGAATCCTTTTAATGATTTTAAAGCATGTTAATATTTTCCATATGTTACACAATCTATTCTTATGACAATATATTATGGGAATAATGTATGTAATCTGGTTTTCCAAAACTATTAATCTATTCTTTACTTGGTGTTATGATTCATTGTAATCATGAAAATGTAATAAATTAATGCACTATCTTAGAGAATATAGGGAATGGTCATTAAAAGGTATGAGTTTTATTTATAACACAACATCTTTTTTTGGTGGAAAACATGGAAACTCTTCTAAAAAACCTAAAACTTCCTTATAATAGGAATATAAATGATAATGAGTTTCTCCCTAACCATTTGATATAAAGGAACTATTTGAATGGGAATCAAGACCCATACAATGTATGTCATCTCTATTGGTATTTTATATCTACCATTTAATGGACATATGATCTTAGTATGGTTTTGAATGTCAAATGTGACTTCCCTTTGTCAGTAATTGATGTGGGGTTTATGTAGAGAAAGTTAATACATGGCTATGATATCATCAATTTCAACGAAAGTGCTAATAATAAGGTTTTTAGGGATCATAGTCCCGCATTTTAAAACCGAATATGAATCATGGACTTGAGATGTTATCATATAACCATTAGTGGTTTTCACTTCTAATTCAACAGATAATAATTGTGATATAATTTTAATAACCTAAAAATTATTTAGATATAGAAGAGTGGGTAGATCTAAATTAAAATAAGATATCAGCAGTTTTAGGGTTGATGGTAAGTGTACCTTTCACCACATCTTTATCGAATCCATTAATAGAAATATTCATTGCATGATATTTCCATTTTTCACTCAGATTAATAAGTTTTTTTATTGATCATTGTCATTAGACTTTGGATTTTGGAACTGGTTAGTATAATTCCCATATACAATGATTTTATAAAACTTGTTTGTGAGAGGATTATTCTGTGGAATTTTCTATTATTTTCATTATTACCTAAATTCTTCCCTTAAAATTCGTAATCAATTGCATGATGATCTTCCTTCCCATTTATAAAACATTTACCATTTCCCTTCAGAAAATTTTATCCTAGTTTCCTTCTACACTTTGAGCATGAAGTAAATTTCATCTTCTATTTTCTATTTTTTATATTTTCCTTTGAATAACATCATTTTTTTCTCAACCCCGTGATATTTATGGGTAATATAAATCTCTATTTTCACCTTCATAGAAAATAAAATGATTTATTCATGTCATCTGATGTCCCTTATAGAAAATTATCTTAAAATACTTGGTTTTAAGAAATTGCAGAATAGATTAACATTCTTTCCTGGTTAGATGATAATTCGAGAAACATAAATCACATGTATTATAAAATTTACCTCACAATACCAATGAATTCATCATCCATTTTTGTTAACTAAAGGAATTAATTCTATATTTTAGTATGAATAATACAAGGAATGTACTAATTAAAAAACATGTTCTTAAAAAATTCTAACACCTTTGAGTGAATTTTATCTTTTTGAGTCATAATCATAATAAGAGTCCACTGTTGATTCACATCACCTTCCAAATGAAATAAATCCAAGGAGAATTTTTCATTCTTTTAATACTAGATAATATAAAATATCTTTTCAATGGTACTGATCCATTACTTTGGAACTAGTGGACTTGTTGAACAACTAAAAGAAGGTGGAAATTTGAATATTAATGACTCAATAGAACATTTGTCCCTCCTTTGATCATTTTTAAGAACAACATGATTTATTTCATACAAAATATTTGTGAGAATAACAATGAGATTTTATATTCTATTTCCCATAATTTATGGTTTTTCAAGAGTACTGTCATTTTATTTTCCACCAAACAATGCATTGACATAGTTTATTCAGGTTCTAACTATTAACTAAAACAAAAACTCAATGAAAAAGAAATATAATCATCATGGGTAACCACATAGTCATGATAAATAATTAAAAGGATGTCTAAATTAGTACACCTTTATTTTAAACTATGACACCTTATACATATCCTAGGTCATTCATGGATCTTATGCAAATCATTAATGATGGTTCATAAATAGTTTGTAAATTCCCAAAATATATCCCGTAGTCTTGACTAACTAATTGTTCAATAAGTCCATTTTTCTTGCACTAGGTTATGGTTGAGTCAATATAATTTCATCCTTTTGGATTTATTACCCATATTTACAACTGTTCCAGGGCCATAACTACTTTTAGTATCCATACATTGATGAAATTTTATAGAAACCACTCACAATATATTTCACCAAAATTACATGTTATTTTCATATAATTATACTTATCTTTATAGTTCTCATGAAAATTTTCACATCCTATTTTCTAATGGATTAACTAAATCATTATTTGACAATAACCATTATGACCCAAACATCTCATAATTTTTTTTATCTTAATTAAATAACATAATGATCCAAAAAATCATTTAGTTCTAGTGAATTGGAAAATATGGATACATAAACATTAATTTACCTATTGAACTAAATCATCTCTCACTAAGATCTTAAAAACTATCACCCTTAATATTAATATCATACAGGCAACCTTTCTTCAAAACCTGGGAATGGAAAGATAATAATGGGAATGATTATATGATAATTAAGGGAAATAAAGTGATATATCAACATAATGTGTAAATAATATTATGATAATAATAAAATAAAAATTAAAAATCATACCATATATATCATAATTATTAAACATGATTCATAGCATAAATCATTGAAGTTCATAAGATATGAATAACAATGTAATGAAAAAACATGATCCATGAGATCATAACGTTGAACTAAGACATATGTTTTTTGAATAAACATAAGAATATAAAATAATTTCATAGATATTCAAGTCTCATTTCCAATCCTATCATAGTGGAATGTGTTAACTCCCGAAATAATCTTTGTAGTCATGGTTCACTCCAAAGATGCTCATATTTGAAGAAGTACCTTACAAAACTAGGTTCACTCTTCATTGTAGTTCTTTTTATCTCATTAGATATCAATATGTATCCAATTAATTGGATGGAGATATACATCTCACCCATCTCATAATTAAAATCATAAATAAATGTTCCAAATTTTTAAATAAATTCATCATATTAGAGCCCACGAAATAAAATGGGTTTCATAAACATTTCATCACATCATAACCCATTGAAAATAAATGAGTATCATAAACATTTAATCATTAATTATTATCATAACCTAGGGAAAAAATAATGGGTTTCATAAATATTTGACATCATAAACATAAAACATATATGGAAATAATAAGTATAATATCATTGTCTTATATACCCAGTAAGGATTATGTAACTTAGAAGGATTTCATTTTGGATGGAAAATTATTTTCAAAGATCACTTGGAATATCTCATGTGGAAAACGTAATTTCAATTTAAAAATTTATATTTTGACATCTAAAAATTTATAATATTTTAATGAAAACATTTTATTTTAAAAATACCTTATAATCATGTAAAATTATGATTTTAATAATTGACTAGTCATGACGGTGGAAAATTATATTCCTGTTTTGAACATTAAAACCAATTTTTGTTTTATATTTTTTGAATAAATAAGAAAGTACCTCATTCAGTAAATGATAATAATATTACATGAAATTTTTTTTTAAAATATTCCAACATGGGTAAAAATATCTCTAATCTGTTATTGGTTAATAGTAAAAACATCATTGGAACAATTTTTGAAAACCAGG
Source organism: Viscum album (assembly GCA_963277665.1). NCBI lineage: Eukaryota > Viridiplantae > Streptophyta > Magnoliopsida > Santalales > Viscaceae > Viscum > Viscum album. The sequence continues at coordinate 1,184,479,045 of OY728164.1, forward strand.
GCATGGAAGAAAAATTATTTTCAACTGAAGAGGGAAATAAAGTGTATTTTTTGTAAAAATATTGGTTTTAACACTTGATCACATAAATAGAGGAAAATTAAAAAACATGTTCTTTTTCATTACAGAAATATATGTGAAGAAAAGTCATGAGTTTCTTGAGTGATAGATCATAAGATTTCATAATCAAAAATCATGAACAATACTAATAAAAAATGAGATTATAATATAAAAAATTAAACATGTTGGTATATTTTGAATTATAGTCCTCTTAAAATCAATAACATTATATGAAAATTTTAATCTCATAATTTCATGAGAATAATCATGAAAGACATTCCTGGGAATTATAGACACCATCTAAAAGAAACAAGTGGTCTAGAATTACTTCATACACATTATAACCTCATATATAATAAATATAAGTTAATTATAAGTCTATAATATAACAATAAAAAAATATATCATGCCACTTATCATTTACTTATAGCCTTTTATTACCATTTTATTAACAATTCTAGGTTAAAATCATGTTTTGGGTAAAAAATTCATTTTGTTTCATATATTTTTTGTTTTAGTATTTTTGATCTTTTTACATTGATTGTGGTTCCATCATATATATTTTCTAACCATGACATTGTTATAACATATAATTTTATTCATTTTATTCATTTTATTCCATAAAATATAGATATTAAATAAATTACACCGTTCATGGAGACAGTAGGTCGAACATAAGCAAGAACGCTCATTCCATTTTCATGAAGGATAGAATGAAATAATTCCAAATAATATATCACATTAATAGAGTAATTATTATTTCATATATATCAAATATATTCATTAAATTTACACTTATTACCTTACATGTAAATCACAATTTAAAAATTAAACACATTGCTTTGTGAGACGGAAGCTCACCATACTCATAAGTGACATTATCATATTTCTATTGAATGGAAATTAAAAATCTATATGTGAAATTATAATTATAGATGAATTATTATTTCCCTAATATCATATAAATATGTTAAATCAACAATTATAAATTTTTGTTAGAGGTGTTGATGGAAAAAAATCACATCAGTTCGTGAGGCAGTAGTTCCCCATATATACGATCAACAGATTCATTTCCCACATGATAGAATGGGAGACAGATGTAGGTGATGAAATTAACATAATAAAATACAATTATATGTTATATACAATTGTTATTATATAATAATGGTTTTATTATAGTTTATGATTTTATAGTAATAAATAAAATGAAAACACAAAGTTAAGGACTATAACTCTTTTCTAGAGAACCCCTTTAGTTTTACACCTAAATATTTCATAGGATGGTTTAGTAACATAAATAAGGACTCTATTATTTTTGGAGGAAATTGAGGAATATATTTTGGTATGTATTGACTTAATTAAAGGCTTCTAGAAGTGTGAAGAGGGGAGGATAGGGTGTTCTTATTTATAAGTGGGGGAGTAGACAAAAATATATTTTTTTTAAATAAAAATGTGTTCAAACATTTTAAAAACGAAAAAGTGATCTAAATAGTTCTTTATATAAACTCATATAATATATGGTCGAAATATTTCCATAACATAGAAATTAGACATGTTTTTATGTCATTTTAACCATTATCCTTTTAGTTTACTCTATGTAATCAAATTTTAACCTTAATCTGAGTAATTAATTTTACTATTTTACTATTTAATTTGACCAAAATTTAATTTGAAATTAATATATAATATTAATTATGATCACTAAAAATCATTAATACATTTTTCCATATTCTAAACACGTTATTTTAATTTTTTATGAAATTAAACACGCAAAGGATATGAGAAATTGGTATTTCAAATAAAAAAAATTATCATAAGTATAGAATTTTTAATATCAGAATTGAATAGGAATTTGATTCAAAGAGTATAAATAAATTTAACAACAAAATAGTTGATCTAATTTTACTTTTAAAATATTTTTTTAACAATACAAAACTTTTTAGAAGATTTAAATGACAAGGCAATTTTTTAATAATAATCATGTTTTTTACTATTCACGAAAAAAATAATCTTGTCATAAAATTCTCAAAATTTCACCGAGAGATAATTTTGAAATGATGATTCAAAAAATGAAGTAAATTTTTTCAATTATATTTTCTAATAGTTTTAAGATTTAATATTATTTTTTGTTCTTAAAAATCAATACAAATCATTTTTTAAGAGAAAAATAAATTTCGAAACATAGAAATACATTACTTATAAATAAGTACTTGTTTATAAATATATTTTATTTATCGTAATCCTTTATACATAATTTTAAAAATGTAGTTATTAATATTCATATACAAAAAATTTAATGGCTAGGTTATAATGTTCATGTTTATTTAATAATATTAATTTTATATCATAGTTTGTTAGAACACGGTGTTGTGTGTAAAAAAAATTTATCAAATAAATTAAATTATTTGAAAATAAATAAAAAAAACATGGGGTGTTGGACAAGGTATGAAGAGATACAACCTTCTGACTCTATGAATACATTGTGTAGATTTTGGTGAATAAACTATGTAAAATAAACATTTATATGTCTAGAGTGACTCTGGAATTATAAAAGTGGAAAACACCACCCATTGTATTCTTCATTTTATTATAGTGGGGAATAATGGATGGGTGGTGATAAAAAAGATGAAAATAATCACATCATTGTACTATCCCATGTTAAAATAAATTTATAAATCTATTTTATTTATCTACAAGAGACAATTTGATGATTTATTTGTTGAAGTGAAATAGTTCCACATGCACTAACTAGAAAAAGAGGATGAATTCTAAATGGGGTAGAAGAATATTTCTGAATAGATAAAAATTAGTTAACACCTGATTCACCACCCATATCTCAGTGTAATCAGGTTATCCTATTTGATATGTAATATGTTTTATATAATTTTTTGGTTTAAAAATAAAGTAATTTCGATGAAACAACATCCAAATAATTTTTTGAATGGATTCATAATGATTTGTGATTTTTTTCACCAGATTCCTTATAGATTTTAGTAGAAGTGGGGATATTTTGGATGTTCACTTAAAATCATATGAATATTACTTAATGATAAATTTTTTACAATGTATCCTTATTCATAATCATGATATTACATGAGTAACAATGTATCCATGTTTTATTTTGTGTTACCTAAGACTGCATGGCACACAATGTAATCATTCTATGAATCAAGAATATTTCTCAGACATAGTTTCCATCAGCTACTAGTCCACTATAAATAGATTAAAATATATTTCTAGTTCATTAAATGGGTTTAATGGATTCCCAAATTTGATTAAACGCATAATATGAAACTTGATACATTTTTTGTATCATACCCATTTTATTAAATAAATAGAGTCAAACAAGGCCTATAAAAGATAAAGATCTCTATCAGTAGTGTTTTTGGTGTTAATTTTTTTATTCATGGATTTTTTAATATATCATCATTCTCATAGAATAATTTGTAATGTACAATGAAATCTATTGAACCACATTCATTATGTGGGAATCCTCATGATATTATTGTGAATATAATGTTCGATGTAATCTTTCAGTGGGAGGAAGCCTTTGTTTTATTCTTTAGCGGTCATTATCAAGTATACTTCCTCAATATTGAGGCTTCTACAACCACAATATAGTAACATTTTTCGCTTTATTTTTCATGAAGGTTGATTCTATCAAGGATAGATCAGGTATATATGGTTTTACATACAATTTCATTAATCATTAAATTAACCCCTCAAATTCATCACTAACTATTTTAGAAATATTGACATATGGATTTTTATATAATATATCTCCATAAGAGAAGAAATATGGTCCCCAATTTCCACTGTGTAGCTTTGAACTATATTCTTTTCATGTTCATTAATTCCTTGATAACTAACACTTTTGAAAACATTGGTAGCTATTTATACTTGTGATAAAAAACTATAAATTATAATTTCACACTAGCCAAAAAACTTTTCACTAACTATATGAAGAGAACTAATTAGATAAAACAAGATCTTAATCATCTGTAATTACTCTTATACATCCAAATAAACCTATAAATTTTGAGTATGGGTGTGAAAATAGATCTATAGTCTCAATGATTACTATGAATTATTTTCTCTTAAGACTTAATAAAACAACATATTAGGAGAATAATGAATCAGTTTCATGATTTGAGAAATGAAATATTTCACACTTGATCAGTTTAAACATATTTTTAGTAGCTCCTACTAATGATAAACTCTCACAGTCACTGAAATGAACTCTATTATGAACATGTCATAAACCTAGTGCGATAGGATTAAGGATTTATCTATTTTTCCAAGATTTAGAATCCACTATTATTTAGTAATAACATATAATTAATGGTAATTAATACCCCATAATTTATGAACAACCTATAATGATGTCTATATATTCTCCAAATAAAACTACTAAATATTATAAATACATCGAACATACTTCTGAAATCCCTAATGGTGAATCTTATACATAGTTGTAATCATTTTATTATCCTCTATTATAATCTCTATCAACACAATTAGTTTTTAATATTATATTTTTGTTACACAATATCAACACCATATAATCAAATAAATTAAATAGTTATATAATAATATAACTTATGCAAGGAACCTATGTCCAAGGATATAGATATATGAAATTTAAATATCCCCTTGTATGCCTCATAAAAGTCATTATCGTATAATTAGCATATAAAATTAGCATAAACTAAGTGAAATTATATAATGAATATACTCTATATATAAAAATGATCTTTTTATATGTATACAAATACTGTTGATGTTGTCAATGGAAAATCAAGGTCAAAATGCACGAATATATTAATAACTCAGATTCATAGCCTCTTTCCCTAGTATATTTCTTATCCTAAATTTTAATTTACCATTGTTTACCAAATATATATAGTACTCATAGGAGCCTACTAGAAAGTCTATCTTAAACCTCTATAAACCCACTATAGAATTACCTATCCCCATTAATGACCATTCTTGGATTGGAGATGAGAAAGATAATGTCACCCTAATCTCACATTAAATAGGTGACGATAATTACTAGCATTAGGTATATAAACAATCACAATAGAAGGAATTAACTTATAAAATATTGGACCACTAATTTAATTTAAAAATAATAATATAAATGATAACCATGAAAAAAATTAATTTAAAAAATGAATAATAAATAAATGTTTTGAAACTTCTCATATATAGGAAAAATTTACTCACTATGAAATTATTTATAAACCTAAAAGCATATGAACCAAAAGAAAATTAGTTTATTGAATAGTGAAAACAATCTTGATACTATAATATGTCCTGAGAAATTTGGTTTTAGAGGAGAATTTTTTTCCATTAATAACATAAATAACATTAAAACCCATTTTTAAAAGATTAAACAATGATTCATCTCAATCTAATTTCATAAAATATAAATAATATTCCTCATTTTATTGAATATTTCAAACCTTTAATTCTCATGTGGCTGATAAATTTCCTTAATTAGTAACTAAAAAACTCATCACAATAAAGATATGAATAAGAAGAATGGATCAATAAAATTACTTGATAGGTTCTTTCCTTCACTCCATGATAGATTAATGGATAAGAAAAAATATAGATATTTTAAGCTATGAGATGCCTCGCATTTAGAAGGCATCACCACTGTTCTAGCCTCTTTATATAGACTAACCCTTTAATGATAAATGAGATTGGATAAATATAAAATAATTTAATAAATATTTTGATATCAAAACATCTTATAATATTTATTAAATGCATCAAAATAAATATTTATCATTTAAATATTCAATATGATGTGTTTGTTATCAATTAAATATCATAAATGATAATAGTTGAACATTTCATATCTATATATGAAAAAATTGGGGAAATGGTACATGATATAACATCAAACGTAATGTAAATATAATGTTTTTAAAATTTAGAGGTTCCCCTAAATTTCTTTGTGTTAAAGTTAGAGATTGTTAAAAGAGGATGTTGAATAGGATGTGATATAATATGTTGTTGTTTTCCATTTTTATAAACACATTGAAACAATTTTCTACACTATAACGCCATCCAAATTCATATGGATTAAGACGATTCAGATAGGTTAAAGACTATATGCAATCTTTGGTGTATTTGGAAGTGTCTAAATGTTTAAGATATCACCCTAGAGATACTAAAGATAATTTAGATAAGATTACGCAATAACGATCAAGTTAATACTGTGATGGTGATGCATTAGATCAAATTTGAGTGTATTTGGATAAATAATACCATAAATAAAATATTCATTCTATGATTTGGTTGTCAAATTTGATGATGTTTGAGATGGTCCTTCATGATATTAATATCACACCACAATCAGTAAGCTATTATTTTTTAATGTTCTAATTATTTTTTAAAGGATACATGATTTCCCATGAGATATGTACTTTCATTGTGAATCTAGATACCATCTCTCAATTCATGTGACCATTTAATCTTGTTATATTACCAGAATTTTTTCTCACACCACAATATAAAGGGTCACCATGATATTCCCCTAGATACTGTGTTAGTTTAGCTGGCACAAGGAGGATGTGTTGTAAGAGAGTTTTTTATTCATGAAGACCATCATCTTACTAAAATTTTGTGGATATGAGCAATGTGGTTGAAATTGTTATGTAAATTCAAACCAAAATGATGATTATTATCCTATAGTATCCCCAAATCCATATTAAAGTTGAGTATTTATATTGTAACCAATTTTTGAAACTGTCTTTTCATGTTGTAGTGTAGTGAGTTATGATAAAATGTCATGGTCACGACACAATATTCTTGGACATTGCATTATTGGGGTTCAAATCCATTTTTTGAGTGTTTTTATATTATATATTTATGGGAGGATTATGGTATAATGAAACATGAAATTCTACTACACTTATACTTGTGAAAGATGGAAATTTTGGATGGATTAAACCAATAGATCCGACTGGGAGTATAGAAGTTGAATAGAAAAATATACAAATAATTTCAATTTTAATTTTTAATTTTAATTTTATACAAATGATGTTTTTTGTTTTAAGGTTTAGTGAATAGTGGAAGATAATTGTGAATAGTTATGGTGTCCAAAAATTAAATAAGGATAAGTGAGATATATGAAGAGAGACAGCTGTGAGGAAGTCAATAGATTTATTATCACATGTATTTGAAGAGGAATATTTGTATTGTGAATATATAATGCTTGATTTTGAATAATATGTCATATAATATTTTTTGGTAATCAATTTAGTTTAATATTATTATTTAAACATTATAGGTTCATGTACACTTCATGATATATCATTTAAATAATTCATAAGTTATTTTGTGGTCTCGAGAAAGCATCATTTTACTTAATTTCATTTCATTAGTGATTAAATAATAGAAGGTGAGGAGATAGTCTATAGATGGTGAATTGAGAAACTTTATGTCATTCAATAAGACTCTTATTTTTGTTTTATTGAAGAGATAACTAAAATATTGAGGGAGAACATTATACATGCTATGATATATTTTTTCACACATTAGTTCAAGGATAAACCCTATTCACTATAATTCATTTATTTATTCTATTTTATCATAAGACAATGGGTTATCCCACATCATAATAAGGATATATCTATTATTTGAATAGTGAATCATTTGCACTATTTTGTTACCATTTGACAGTGTGGAAGTTTGATTAAATCATTAAACTAAATTAATTGTCACCAAATGGTTTGAATGAGAATAAGAACGATTAGTTATAGATTTTTGTTACATTTTAACTTGTTTTCAATGATGATTGGTTAAAGAATCATAAAAGGTGAATATTTAATAACACACCCACCCCCATTTTAGTGACTTGTAATTGTTAGACCAGACTAAATTTGTTGTAGTGTTCTCTATAACACAAAACACATAGATGGGGATATACCACTAATTCTCCCTAAGACAGGTACAACACCATATCCCATATCGCTACACACATTAAAAGAATTAAGAACACAAATTTCTTTCATTCTCCCACATTCACTAAAAACTTATATCCCTTATATATATTTCATTATTATTTCACAGAATATGTATGAACTTGTGCAATCATATCCAAATATCACCCAAAACTCTTTTTGGATAATATATCAAATTACTCCCTTTTATTTGTACAAAATATATATATACAAAGAAAATAAACATTAAAAAACATTATTTTGTGAACATGGGGGAATATTTAACATAAAAAATGTTCATTTAATTCTTTATTTAAAATTCAGAAAAATGGGAAGTTATTTTCCAAAATTACAATAATTTGTTCCATCATTTTTAGAACAATTATTTGGAATTTCTGAAAAAAACCATTTATTTCATAATGTTACATCATTTTTTTGATTATATATATATATATATATATATTAAATATTATACTTAAGTCCTTATTTTGATTCATTTTTTGGAACATTACTGAAAAATAATTTTTGAACTCATATATTTTGACACTCGAGCATAAATATTTTTATGAGGGTAGATTCTTATTAATATTGTTCTAATATTAAATTTATATTTTTAGAAATAATTTTTTAATTTTTTTATATATAGTTATTATTTATGTATAAAACTATTATTATAAAAAAAATATTTATTAAATTGAATATGGTAAAAATATTAATTTAATTATTTATTAGTGCATATAATTAATAACCTAAATATATATAACTATTCTATTAATTATCCATATAATTATTTAGTTTATAAATTAATTATTATCATAATATTTGGTAATACTAATTATATTTATTTGATTATTAATTATACTTGTATTTAAATTATTAATAAAATAATTTACTTATTTATTATAAATATATTTATTTAATTATGTATGTATTTTATTTTAATTATTTTTACATGTATTTTTTAATTTACAATAAATTTTTTACAATATATCAAGTAAATATATATTTTTTAAAACCGATTTTCAATTTTTTGTTTTTATTAACATTATTTTTTAATCAAATTTTTATGTTATGGAGTAGAGATATTGGGTATTTGGATAAAGAAGACACCAATTCCAGAAATGTTATCACAAAGATACTAACATTTTGATCCAAGTAACACTATAAAAAATTAAAAAAAAATTAAAGGATTTACATCGTAAAAATGTTTTAGTGATGAAAATCTATAAAAAATTATTATTATGTTTAATTGCATCAAAAATAATTCTATTTGAGATGTAAATTTTATTCCATCCCATAATAGCCTGAAATTCCGGTAAATAATAAAAATACAAATAGAACTCCTTTATTTTAAAGTTAAAATTAAAATTTAACATAAAAATAATGTCATATAAAAAACATCATAAAATTTTATTAAGGGGTGGGATATCTAGTGTAGGAGGGGTGGAAAATCAAGTCCATTTGGAAGAGGGAACTCTATCATTCAACCATCCATGAGCCACCACATATAATCAATCACTTCCTCATGTTTCTAATCTCATTATCATTGTTGTTCATTATTCCCTTTGTCCAATTAGTATTTGACCAAAAACTGTGATCAAATCCTATCCACATGCTTCGTAGAAAAAAATGATGAATAAGAAGATTATTTTTAGGATCTATTTGGTGACAATGCTTCAATGATATAATAACTAGATGGGGTTTGTCATGATCCAATACTGCTCACCTGGATTTTCTGAAGGCCACTCATTATTACCTGCATCTAAGCCACCGTATCAAAATGTGACTTATATGAGCCCACATCTCTACCATCTACCCCTACCTAACTCTCACACAGGGGAGAAAATTTCATCTCCTATGTATCCAAAAATGTATAAAAATTAATAATATAAATAACTAAAATGTTATTTAAAAAAATATAAAATTTCATAACAACAATATTTCATTATCCCTAAAAAATAATATGTCAATTACTATCACTATATAAATTATTATACAAATAAAACTCTGAAGTTTTTACATCAACTACATAGTGAATAAAATTATAAACCACAACTACAAAAAATAATTATATATATATATATTATAATATTTCTTAACATATGATGATGATGTATACCAGATGTGTGAATCCATTCTCTATGTATAAAATCCTTCCTCCCCTGATTCTAGTCACTAGAACATGTTCTCTTCTAGAAATTATCTCAAATCTAGTATGTGTATAGTCCCTTCCATTCCTGAGAAAGGATATAATCTGGTCGAGAGACTGATAAGACTCGTCAAGTGTAGCCATAAATCCTCTCTGCATTTCTCTTCTTTTAAGATTATGAAAAAACTGATATAAATGAGTGTTCATGGAAGTTTCCCCTACCACACAAATAGATAATATCACGTTCACATCATTAGTATTACACAAATCATGAAAATATTTGAGAACATGGTTAATAATTTAAATTTTAATCTGAAATCAAAATTTAATTTTTTATATTTCAACCACTAATTGAACATATGATAATGTAACATCATAGGAATCGAATATGATGACAACCACGGTTATGAAAAAGAGTTTCTCAAAATTTCACTAGCTTGACCAATAAGTATATGCGAAAAACTATGAAAATATGAATAATTTTTAAAATAAATAAAAAATAAATTTAATTAAATTTAAACTAAATATAATTCATATTTGAATTTACTTCCTCTAAAGTGGATCAAAGTCTATATACTAACAACATTATGGAAAGATATTTGGAATCATCAATCGTATAAGGCCCTATAACCTCCTAGTAGGTTTTGACCCTTCATCACCGGTATATTTTGAATCTGAATTCTCATTATTAAGAAATGGATTATTATATAAGGAATGAATAAAACCATCATAATTTTTATTTATATAAATATTATAAACATTTTAACAAATGTATAATAATTTAGACTAATTTAAACTATTTTTATTAATTTTTTAATAATATTTGTTAATTTACATTAATTTTATTGAATTTATAATAATTTATACTATTTATTTTAATTTATTTAAATTATTTAAAATTTGTAAAATTATTTAAAAAAAATAACATATTTCAGATGTAATGACCCGAAAATTTCAAGAAATTTTTTTCTTAATTTTTTTGGAATTTTTTGAGTACACAGTTTCTGATGGCACCTGATTCCGAAGCCCGGTGTGCCCAAAATAATTTTCGGAAGTTTAGGTCGGGTATGTTTAGTGAACGAATGAGCAGGTTTTTCTAACTTTTGAACCGGTGCTCGAAATTGAAATCAATGGGCACCGATGAACACACAACGGCGGTAATTTCTTAAGGGGACCTTTTATCGCGGTTGTGTTTGCATGGGTGGAGAAGTTAAAAATTGTGGATTAAATGAGGAATGAATAAAATTGTGAAACAATTTTATTTTAATAACTAAGTTGGTTTTATCCTACATAGGGGAGTTGGGGTGGGAGCACCTAACTACCCATGTGAGGATAAATGTGAGGTGGGGCCCACACAATCCCCAACCATTCACATTCCCATAACTCACTTTTAACTCTCATAAACTCTCACCTTTAATTATGTAACTCTTCCATTTCCTTATCAATTTTTCCAACCTACCACTTAATTAATTAAACAACTCTATATTTAATTAATTAAGAGGATTTGATTTTCAAAATTGGAATGGCTTGGAAAGTTCAATTAAAATAAGGTGGAAGCATATTTTAATTGGGTTGTCACTTGTTGGGAAAAATCTTTTGGGAGAGAGAGCTCTAGAGTTTTGAAGAACTTCTTCCTTCGACGTAGAATGGTTCATCTCTTTTGTCGAAGAATGACCATCCTTCTCGACGAAGAACGCTCCCTGGATTTCCATCAAGGGAGGAGACACCACCTTAGGGAATTCCCAAACGACGATGTCACCTTCCGATGTCAACGAACGATGCTACCTCTCCACAGATCTGTCGAGTGATCACGTCATGAGGTAGGGGTTATTTTGATCAAGTCTATATCGTCGTTCTTCGTTACTTAAGGTTTGGCCGCATGATATCGTCATAACGGGAGGAGATCGGACTGCACAAACACAACTAATTCTCCTCCCCTCTTCTTTGTTAATTTTTGACAATGATGGAGGCAGAGGCGTACGGTGTCGTTGCACCGTCCGGTGAATGGCAGGGAACCGCGGCCCTGCAAGGCTGTGACGAAGGTGGCGCAGTGTCGTTGCACCGCGTAGGGATGTAGAGGACCATGACCAAATCAGCCGCGGGGATGGTGTGTGGCGTTGTCGCGCCGCGCCGAAGAGGCCAAGGAAGGTCTTGGCCGGATCGGGTCGTGGCGTAGAAGCACGAAGCCATCGCGCCGCGCTGGTGGGACGAGTCACGGCCTAAGGCCACGGCGGACCAATAGGGGCGTCCTGCCGCCGGCGACTACAAGAGGCGGGACCCCCTCTGGGTCTCGCGGCTGCTCACAAAACCGGCCGGCAATTATGGTCGGCCGTTACCCGGAAAACAGGGGGGTGTAACCCCCCCCCCCCCCCCCCCCCTCAACCTGCTGCTAGGGCAGACCCCACAGGGTCTGCCACTTCCAGGAAAAAGGGGGTGCAACCCTTACGTCCCGCTCGACCAGCGCCGAGTCGCGGCCAGCTTCCAAGCAGGGTCGTAGGGCACACGGGCGGGGCCAGTGGCTCCCGGCCGGGCCGCGCCATCTGGGCCATACCATGCCAGCCAGTTCGTGTCTCGACCAATCGGTCTAGACCCGGCCCCGGGTCAGGTCGACCCGGTTCGGGCCGACCCTGTGGGTTTTGGTCCGGGTCGGACCAGGCCCAGACCCCCTATTTTTGGACCAGGTTCGTTCAAACACCCATATCTTGTGCTACGGACATCTGATCGATGCACCATCAATTGCATAGGGATCCTTGGATCAAGTTGGTCGTTTTGGTATATTACACTCAATTTTTCGGTGAAGCTTGGGTCTGGCCAGTTTGGTTCGATCTCGAAACCAACTGGGCCCTCGGAGCGGAAACGCTTATAACATGAGCTCCGGACGTCTGATTGATGTGTCGTCGACTATGTTGGATTCCTCTTGATGAGAAAATTCTTTTGGCATACTTAACCTGAGGTTTGGACGCAGTTGGAGTATGTTCGGGTTGGTTTATCTTAGAAACCAACTGGGCCCCTCGAACGGAAAAGCCGATAACTTTCAAACCAGACGTCCGTATGACGAACCGTCAGCGGCGTTGGTAATCTTGTTGAGAAACAGTCCCTTTGAGTAAACCCTATGATATTTTTGGGTACATTTGAGATACGGTCTGGTTGGTTCGTACACGAAACCAACCGGGCCCCCAGGACGAAAAGGCTAATAACTCACAGACTGGGCGTCCGATTGACGCGTCGTCTGTTGCGTTGAGACCCCTATGATGAGGTGGTACTTTTTTATACTTCTTTGTGGGACTTTTTGATACTTTGAGTATCGACCAGTAGCTCGGGGAGAGGATCCTCCCAGAGACGAGCGTACGGAGTGCGGAGACCTAGTAGCTGTGGACCTAATGACTGCTTGACCAATTTGACTTGGAGTGAGTCGACTAGCCCAGTGGATGGAGCTCCCGATATTTGGCGGCAGACCCATGGAGGACAGAGCGCCTGGTAGTTGGCAGCAGACCAGCGATACTCGACATGAGGAGTACCTCTGTAGTCTATTAGGGGAACCGCTTCTGTGTTTGGGCGGCAGACCCCTGACGGGGAGCACTACTGTGTTTGGGTGAGGACCCGCGGTACTCGACAGAAGGAGTACCTCAGCAGTCTAAGGATAGAGAGTAGCACCTCGGAGTCATAACAGGACCACTGTACTCAACAGAGGAGGAGTTCTCTAGGAGCTGTGGTTTCGACATCATTAATAAAATCCTGGTTTGAGCATTGTCGTTGACCTTGGTGATTTCCTCATGATTGAGATGGATTACTTGATAACTTAGGTATATGTGTGGGCATATACCTAAGTAGTGGTTATCCGTTGATTTCATATCTATGTGATACCTCATGTTTGAGATGGGTTACTTGATAACTTAGGTATAAGTATGGGTTTATACCTAAGTAAGGGTTATCTGTTGGGAACCTTACCTGTGCTTATACTTGTTGGATTTAGTGAGACCTTGAGGGTATCGGGGTCCCTTATGAGTATTTTTATACTCACCCCTACACGTTCTATGCCCGCACCCTGCTGTGTTGGTTGCAGATGACGGACAGTGCTGAGGGAGGCCGAGTGAACGAGGACTGGACAGTACCTGGATATGGACCTCACGACGAGTCGATACCCGGAGGTGGACCACACAATGAGTCGGTACCCGGAGGAGGTTGACAGATGAGGGCGCTGAGGAGGCTATCTGTACCTACCCTTTAGATAGGATTCAAGGTGTATAACCCAGGAGTTGTATCCATCTTCGAGCTGTTTTCCTTCTTCTTTAGTACTTTCGTTCAGTTTTAGTTGTACTTTTCAGTTGGGTTTTTATTCTGGCCCTTTTTCTTTTCAGCACTTTCTTTTGTACTTAGTGTTTACTTCATCTGTACTATATGGTGTTTGTTTACTTTTATAAAGGCAATGCCTTCCCTTTTTATCAGGATTTATGCCTTTGGTGCTAGTCTCCAGCCCCTGGCCTATGGAAGTCGGGCTTGGGGTAGTCACGACATGGGCCCCGAGGCCGGGTCATGTCAAGTTGGTATCAAAGCAGTCGGTTCTACCGCAGAACTTAGGACTCTGATATTTTCTTTCTATGAAGAAATAGTGTTAAGGTGAATAAATGTGGGTTTTAGTTCAGGGAGTCCAATATTGGTGCGGGCGGTCGACGTATCCATACACCTGGACTCTGACTTCTGATTTCTGACTCAGTGCATGAAAACACTGATTACGTGTGTGTTTTTAAAAATTTTCTTTTAAAACATCTCAAACTATGTCAGCTCACCAGGTATAGTTTTTTGACCATGTCACATCTGTTCTTTCAGGATGCCTCCCCGCGAACGATTAGCTAGTCCCCCGACAGTTGTCCATGCTGATTCGTCTTTGAGTGATGCGGCCTCAGTATAAGGCCTTCTTCTAAATCAGACACCAGCATAGAGTGCACGCCGCTTGAGCGCGACGCATGAGTTCCAGCATCATAGGCCTCCGAAGTTTCGAGGCGAGTCAGATTTTCAGACGGTAGGGCATTGGCTGGAGTTTGTAGCATGAGCTTTCCACACAGGTAGGACACCCGCAGACGTGATGGTGTACCTAGCTATTAGCCTCTTCCAAGGAGCATCTGAGAGATGATAGAGCCACAAGTTCCAGTTTTGCAACGGGGTGACCTTCACCTGGGAAGACTTCGAGACTTTCTTCAGGGAGGATTTTATACCCACGGCTCTACATTCTGAGTGTGTTTAGGAGATGCTGCCTTTGCCGCAGGGTTTACCATCCGAAGTCGAGTCATCTGAAGGTAGTAGATGGATGATGCAGGGGTCCAAGAGGACCGGACCTACAGGTGGGCAACCTCGGTTTGTAGATTCGGTTGTGCGAGGCACATGAAACAGGGCCAATCATACAAGGAGCAGGAAGTGCTATGCATGCGACAGGTAGAGTCACTTGGCTCGAGACTTCCCTACCTATCCAGCTGATGAGCAGCAGGCAGTAGAGGGACCTACCAGATTGGGGTAGAGGATCCAGCCATACAGCCAGTGGTGTACAACGTATCGAGGAGTTTCCACCACCACCACCAGGAGGTCCACCCCGACCGCATAGAAACGAGTGGATATTGGAGAGCACAGCTTCAGGTAGCTGAAGCATATGACTATGGAGCTCCGGAAGCAGGCGGACAAGAGAGAGACTAGTTTCAGGCATGGAGGCCTTTGTTATTGGTGCTTCTAGCTTCCTTTTTTTGTTTTTGAGGTTGTATGTTTCTTTGTACTTTGAGCTGCAGTAATAAAAGACACCTTTATTTGTAACGTTTAATTTCATGTCCTCTATGTATGGTTGATTCAAAGAGGTTCCGGTTTAAAACCATTGAATTGATCCTCACTTTCGAGATACCTACTGGAGGAGACCCAGTGACCACACACTACTGCCGACAGTGTGACTCGGCCCTTGGAGGTGAGAGTAATGGTTGGATCTCTTGGTAGTAGAATTGAGGCCTTACGATGTCGTCCATGGCATGAAATAGTATCGTTCATGTCAGGATTGACTGTATTAGAAAAATAACATGATCCATCCTAGGGATGAGACCATATTTCTTTTTTTTGGAAAATGAGAAATCCCAGCAGCTCTTTTGAGGAACGTATATGAAAAGGGGTGGAGATGAATTCTTACGATTGGCTAGTCTCACCCATTGTTTGTTGAGTGAACGGTTTACGATTCTCTCCATCTTAATAATCTCAGGTGTATCTTCTCTCAGAAGGACATGAACCTGGGATAGCGGTGATGGCTTGAATTCCTCCAAGACTATGACATCGAGATAGTTTATACTCCTGGAAAGGGGGATGTTGTAGGAGATTCTCTTAGTAGGATATCAGGCATTCAATTTTTAGGAGTGGCAAGACTGCAGCCGAACACATTTCAGATATCCTTTCTAGATAGTGATGGAGTCAGCATGTATAGAACCAAAGATGGTTCATGCTATGACGGAGAAGGTGCAGATCATCCAGGAGCGGATGAAGATTGCCCAGAGTAGACTAAAGTCCTATGCTGATAGGAGACGAAGACCACTGGAGTTCAAGGATGGAGACCATGTCTTCTTATGGGTCTCACCTCGACAAGGTCTAAGGAGTTTTGGCTGAGGCGGAAAGTAATCTTTGGGGTTCATCGAACCTTTCCAAGTCCTCAGCAGGGTAGGCGAGGTGGTTTACCATCTGTCCCTTCCACCTCAGTTTCACCAGGTACATGACGGCATTCATGTATCTCAGATGAGGAGATGTGTGCACGACCAATCCATCATCATCAACCATAGGGAGCTGGACATCGATGATGGGACGACTTTCACAGAGTTCTAGTAGAGGTTGAGGATCGACATGAGCGGGTCATACGGGGATGTTTGAATCCTCTTGTGTGCTTTCGTTGGCATCACAGGAACCTCCAAGAGAGCACATGGGAGCGAGAGTCTCAAATGCGTGGTCAGTACCACCTGTAGTTTCCCTAGTGTGTGTTGAAACTTTACGGGGATGTAAAGCCCTGATAAGGGTGTAATATATAGACCTAGAAATTTCAAGGAATTTTTTTTCTTAATTTCTTTGTAATTTTACGAGTATGTAGTTTTTGACGGCACCTGATTCCGAGGCCCGGTGTGCCCGGAATAATTTTTTTAAGTTTAGCTAGGGTATGTTCAGTGAACGAATGAGCAGGTTTTTATAACTTTTGAACCGGTACTCGGAATTGAAATCTGAGGGCACCAATGAACTTGAAACGCCTGTAATTGCTTAAGGGGACCTTTATTGCGGTTGTGTTTTCATGGGTGGAGAAGTTAAAAATTTTGGATTAAATGAGGAATAATTAAAATTGTGAAACAATATTATTTTTATAACTAAGGTGGTTTTATCCTACATAGGGGGTTGGGTTGGGAGCACCTAACTACCCATGTGAGGATTAATGTGAGTTAGGACCCACATGATCCCCAACCTTTCACATTCCCATAACTCACTTTTAACTCTCATAAACTCCCACCATTAATTATGTAACTCTTCCATTTCCTTATTAATTTTTCCAACCTACCTATTTATTAATTAAAAAACTCTACATTTAATTAATTAAGATGATTTGATTTTCAAAATTGGAATGACATGGAAAGTTCAATTAAAATAAGGGTGAAGCTTATTTTAATTGGTAAGGCACTTGTTGGGAAAAATATTTTGGGAGAGAGAGCTCTAGAGTTTTGAAGAACATCTTCTTTCAACGAAGAACATTTCATCTACTTTGTCGAAGAACGACTATCCTTCTCGACGAAGAATGCTCCCTAGATTTCCATAAAGGGAGGAGGCACCGCCGCGAGGAATTCACAAACGACAATGTCACCTTCCGAAATCAACGAATGACGCTACCTCTTCGTAGATCCATCAAGTAATCACGTCATGAGGTAGGGGTTATTTTGTTCAAGTCTTTATCATCATTCTTCGTTGCTTAAGGTTTGGCCGCATGATATCTTCATAACGGGAGGAGATCGGACCACACAAACACGGCAAATTCACCTCCCCTCTTCTTTGTTAATTTTCGACGATGTTGGAGGCAGAGGCGCACAGTGTCGTTGCACCGTGTGGTGAACGGCAAGGAACCGCGGCCATGCAAGTCCGCAGCGAAGGTGGTGTGGTGTCGTTGAACTGCGTAGGGAGGTAGAGGACCGCAGTCGGAGCGGGCTGCGGCGGCGGTGCGCGGCGTCGTCGCGCCGCGACGAAGAGTCCAAGGAAGGCCACGGCTGGAGTAGGTCGCGGCGGAGGACCGTCGCGCCACGCCGGGGAGACGAGTCACGACCTAAGACCGCGGCGGACCAGCAGGGGCAGCCGGTGACTCCAAAAGGCGGGACCCCCTCTGGGTCCCGTGACTGCTCACAAAACTGGTCGGCCATTATGGTCGGCCGTTACCCAGAAGACCGGGGGGTGTAACCCCCCCCCCCCCCCCCGACCTGCTGCTAGGGGCGGACCCCTTATGGTCCGCCGTTTCCAGGAAAAGGGGGGCGTTCCCCTTACGTCCCGCTCGGCCAGCGCTGAGCCGGGGCCGGCTTCCAAGCCGGGCCGTAGGCCGCACGTGCTGCGCCCCGCTAGCTGGGCCGGGCCACGCCCCTCCTGGCCGGGCCGCGCCAGCCGCGGGCCGGGACGTTCTAGCCGGGCCGGGTCCCTCCCAATCGGGCCGGACCCGGACCCCGGGTCTGGTCGACACAGTTCGGGCCGACCCAGTGGGTATTGGGCCCGGTCGGACTAGGCCCAGACCCCCTATTATCGGACTAGGTTCGTTCAAACGCTCATATCTTGGGCTGAGGACGTTTGATTGACTTACCGTCAGCTATGTAGGGATCGTTGGATCGAGACGGTCATTTTGATATATTACAATGAAGCTTTTGGCGAAGTTTGGGTATGACAGGGTTGGTTCAAACTCAAAACCAACCGGGCCCTCAGATCGGAAATGCTTATAACCTGAGCTCTGGACGTCTGATTGACGTGCCGTCGACTATGTTGGATTCCTCATGATGAGAAGGTTCTTTTTTCATAATTCACCTGAGTTTTGGACATAGTTGAAGTACGGTCGGGTTGGTTTAGCATAGAAACCCATCGGGCCCCTGGAACGGAAAAGCCGATAACTTTCAGACGTGACGTCCGTATGACGAAACGTCAGTGGCCTTGGTAATATCATTGAGAAACGTTCCATTTGAGTAAACCCTATGATATTTTGGGGTACAGTCGAGATACACTTGGGTTGGTTCATACATGAAACCAAATGGGCCCTCGAGATGAAAAGGCTGTTAACTCAGAGACCGGGCGTCCGATTGACGCTCTGTCTGTTGCATTGAGACCCCTGTGATGAGGCAGTCCTTTGTGATACTTCTTTGTGGGACTTTGTGATATTTGGAGTATCGACCAGTAGCTCGTGGATTGGATCCTCCCGGAGATGAGCGTACGGAGTGCGGAGACCTAGTAGCTGTGGACCTGACGACTGCTTGACCAATTCGACATAGAGTGAGTCGACTAACCCAGTGGACAAAGCGCCTGGTATTTGGTAGCAGATCCACGGTGGATGGAGTGCCTGGTAGTTGGTAGCAGACCCGCAGTACTCGACAGGAGGAGTACCTCTGTAGGCTATTAGGGGAACTGCTACTGTGTTTGGGCAGCAGACCCCTGGCGGGGAGCACTACTGTGTTTGGGTGCGGACCCGCGGTACTCTACAAGAGGAGTACTTCAGCAGTCTAAGGATAGAGAGTATCACCTCAGAGTTGTGACAGGACCACTGTACTCAACATAGGAGGAGTTCTCAACCATCCATGGTTTCGACATCATCTATAGTGTAACACCCTGAGATTTTATGAAAAATATTCTTTTTCATTAATGTCTTGTGTTTTATGCTACACCAAGATTACCTTGCTCTATACGTAACACCGTATTATCTTTCATTATACGCAACACTATTCTTGGATTGTGTTACACACAATTTTAATAATAGTTATTCTACGCAACATTGGGTATATATATATATATTCAATGTATAAATGAAATATGGTTGGATTATGTTATACGAAACAACGAAGGATTCTTTCACAACACGCAACCCAGACATGGCTTGCATTACACGCAATCACGACCTTCCTCGATAGCGTGTGTTGTACGCAATACCAGGTTTTACTAAACAACGATATATTATTATAATATTATTATGAACTAGTCATTATGAATAGTATTAACTAAATTTTGAATTTTATAACATTATTATTCATCTTACACATTTTCTAGAACATGGTATAAGAACAAAATAAATTTTTCGGGTAAAATAAGTATTTTTCAAAAAATGCAGTTTTGTCGCTTTTTGATGGCGCACCCACTTTAAATCTAGTTTTTGACATGTTTATAAGTTTAATTTGAAAAAAATAGAATTCTTCTTTGGAATCAAGAAATAAAAATTTACTTTGGATAAATTTTTCGTATTATTCTGGTAACTTTTATATTTTGATGAATAGTAAAAACACACTATATTTTAATGAAAAACAACTTTTTCCATCGTAATAATTTATATGGTTAAATTATAATATTTAATGGTTTTAAAGTATAAATAGAATATATTTTTACCATTTAATATAATTTATTTCATTAGCATTGATTTTACATTGAATTCGTAGTTTAAATCAATTCAGTCTTTTGCAATGTTTTAAACAAAAAAACCGTTTTCATTCGACAACGGGATTAATTTTAATTTAATTTCTGCAACTTCTGTGTATTGAATTTGAAAAAATGGATTCCATATTTGGAATCAGTGGGTCCAAATTTTGTTAATAGGCTACTTTTTATTTTTGGGAATTATGAATAGTAACTACGGTAAATTTTATTTACCATAGTTAAAAGTAAATCGGGTAATTAAGGGTAAATATAATATTATAAAATTACCCTAACACATGCCAAAATTCTATTGGATGGCTAAAAGTAAACCCATATCAACTAAGGGTCGGATTAGATTCATTTTATGGACTTTTGACCATGAAAATAATTTAATTATTATTAAAACCAAAGAAAGTGACAACATGTCACTCACTTAAATCTTATAAGTATAATAATTTTAATTTAGTGATAAAAATCATAACACTTCGAACATGAATAGTATCCAAAAATCTAATAAAATTATCTACATCATGATAATTTATTTATAATTTTTGGGGAATATATAATTGTCATTAATGGTGATACATTAATGATACAGAAATTATTTATTAAGTGGAAAATAAGTAAGATAGTTTTTTATTTAAATAATAATACCCATTAAAAGGCCCACAAACCAGACCAAAACTTATTGGTAGTGTATATATACACCTTAATAATCCAATTACATAATATATAACCGTTTGGATCCTTATAAAAGTGATTATGACACTTATATTATTTTATTTTTAATGATTCCAAAGTTGTCACCTTCATAATTTAATAAATATAACAATTTAAATATTGTGATTTTAAGATGATAAATTAGAGTAAAAGTATTATTGTGAAAGGTAATAGATATATCTTCATCATAGGATTTTATTTTAAATTTTTATGCAACAAATCAGTATATTAAATAATTATACAAAAATGTTGTAGTAATTATTTTATTAAGAGATAAACCAAATAAATGGTTTTGAAAATAATAAAATAAATATTATATGAACTATTTAATGTGATCCAAAAATTTTATAGATACATATGACCTTTTATTAATCAATTAAAGCTTTTATTTCGAACATATATTCTGTATATATTTTATTTAAATTCAAAATAAATGAATAGTGTCAAAATTGACACTATTGTTATTTTATAAAAATAACATATTATAAAATTGTTTAAAAATCACAAAAATATTTAAAAATTATAAATTTAAATTTATATGGTCTATAATGTTATAAAGTAAATAATTATGGAAAATTCACAACAAATAAGTAATTATTTGTTATAATTTAAAATTTAGAATTTTATTACCACAAATAAACTTAAATAGATTAAATAAGGATAAATCAAAATTATAAGGTTTAAAATAAGATCCAAACATGTCTAAATTTGATTGGTTGATTATATTACAACCCTATCTCATCTAATCATCGAATATGAGTCATTTTTGGAGGTTTTTAAGTGGGGTTAGATTTATTATAAATTAATATTTTTAAGAATTCCAAAGGTTCCCCTCTCCTCCCTTATAAAAGGGCACCTCCTCCCTCTCCTCCTCACACCAATTTGAGCCTTCAAGCTCAGAAAACCCCTGACAAATTATCTTCTCCACTTCCCTAGAAACATCCTAGAGGTTCTGGTCTACTTTAAAGACCAATCTTAGTGCCCTAAGTGGAGGTTTCAAAGAGGCGTATCGAAGAAGAGGTAATTTCTTCTCCCGATTCTTTCAAGCTTCTTTCTTCTTCAACTTCTTCTTCATTAGTTGGTTAATTATAAAGTAATAACATCATTATCACTAATATACTGATTTTTTATTATAAATATGAAACAACCCCATTTCACCTTCTATCCATCCTACGGAAAACAAAATCACCGCGCGTGCATACGTACGGAATACCTTCTCCACGCCGTGGTGTAATCTATTTTTCCACCAACACCTTACATGGATGGGTATAATGGTGTAAAGAATAACTATACATAGTTATTATAACATCATATTGATTCTGATATATTGTATCATCCACTCCAATTCAATTCAATAATTATGGAAACGATATCATCGCTCATGCGTACGTACGGACTACCGTCTCCACGACGTGATGAGATTCATTCTCCATGTTAACCATTTAAGAATGATTATAAAGTATATATAAGCAATAATAATTAAATATATGACATTATAAAGCTACTGGATTTATGTATATATGTATGTCATCTACTTAATTTCATTCAACTCAATAAGGAAATGAAAACAGCGTTCATGCGTACGTACGGCCTACCGTCTCCATGAACGGTGTATTTCTTTCCATTTATCGATCTATTATATATATGTATATTCTGAATATATATATATAAATCATGTTTCATATTCTGGAATTATGTTATCGTGATCTAAGTAATCATATGAATAATTACAAGTCAAAACACGGACGACAAATGAAATGATTTTACCCAAAACACTCTTTAACATTGAATTTACAAAAGAACGGGTAATATAAAGTCATAAGTGAACCATATATGACATCATAACAATGAATATGATTATGTAATAAGTCAATGACATTATTTAAATCATTATACAGGAGGTTCGGATACATACGAAGCATATCAGACATAAGGTAAGGGATAATTTTGCAAATCTCATTTTTATCCGAGATTGCTTATGCGTAAGTATTTACTGGGGTTATTTCATCATTCATGTCCATGTTTTATAAAAGTGTTTTCATTCTTGACTTTTACTACATGGTATGTAAGGAATATTTCTTTTGTTTACGTTACGAGGTACTTTTTGACTTTTCTGACAAAAGTACGAGAAGAATGTTTTTTAACTTATACGGCATGAAAGGATTTTTACGGTTTTATAAAGCCTTGTTTTCAAGAATATTCCTCCAAAAGATTTCATGACTATTTTCAACAAAATAATTTTCTTTTAAAATTGAATGAAATTTTGTGAAAAGAAAATGATTTTGAAGAAAAAATGATATTTTCCTCAAGAATTCATTTCATGTGTTTTATCAAAACCATTTTTCATCTAAGATGACATTATTTCATATGTGTATGTTTCAAGTATAATGTCTATATGATTTACATGGTTTCACTTCTCTTATTGTGAAATGAAATCCATTTCTTTTATATGGATTATGTAATGATTGGATGATGTTTATGAAACCCATTTTATTTATTGGGTTATTATGAATGATGTATGTTTTTTTGTGGCACAAGTAAGAATGATTTAATTATGAGATCGGTGGGACCTATATCTCCCTACAATGCATTGGGTAAAGATTTTTATCTCATGAGATAGACATGGCTGGAACGGTAAGTTAATCTGGTTCAGTATTACAGGACTGAAACGAGGATTGAACTCAATTCAGAAAGGGACTTTGTCCACCAAGATGGTCTTGGAAGCAATGCCTTGGCTACTATGGAAATCATGACATGTTCTGAATGGTTGCCACAATTACATGTTTTATTCCCATGATATTTTATTAATATTAATGTTTCTTTAGGATCTATTCCATATGTACTTCCATGTTTTATTTCATTGCTCAAGCTTTTGATGTTTAAACATTATGTTCATGTTTTTAAGTTAAAATTTATATGGCATGTTTTATTTTTTCCATTATTACCCTTACTGAGCATTTGATCTCACCCTTTTTATGTTTTCTTTTCCCCAGGATATAAAGAAAGGTTTTAGGTAAGAAAAAAAGGGGAAGATCTTTATGGGAGATGTTGAAGATCTTTCACCACGATTAGAAGATTACGTTCCAAGTTTCCAAAGACACTAAACTATTATAGTCCTTGTGTGTGTGTTTTTGTTATGTACTAAGTATTCCGCAAAAATAATGTAATGTCCATGTACGTAAAGCTTTGGGTCTCTACAGTTGGTATCAGAGGAATGGTTTAGTCAACCTTTGGAAACTAGGATGCGAAAACGTTAGTGAGATCCCTAGAGATATTTCTAAGGTATGTCTAGGGATGTACCTAAGGATAAGAATACGTATAGGATATAGTCCTAGAACTACGGTAACGATCATAGAATTTAACCTAAGATGTTATAAATTGAGGGTGCTCCCCCTTTACTGTGTTGTTTTCCCTAGCATGATTTTTGCCTCTCACACTATTCTTTTTGTGTTTTAGAAAATGGCTGGAAACAGGAAGGTTCATGATAATGGAGGATATGACGGACAATGGAATGATTTTCTTCATGATAAACCAAATGAAACGGGATATGGAAGTCCAAACATCGTTATTATGCCTAATCAGCAATCTCATAATATGATCAATAATCTCAACTTTGGTAAGTTTCCTAACTCAGATAATAAGAGAAAGATGGAGTTTCATGATGATCATATAGGAAAGAAAGTTCAATTTCCCTCATGTAAATCATGTGGCAAGAGGCATCATGGTGATTGTTTCAAAGGAACTGGAAGATTCTTTGGGTGTGGAAAAGAAGGACACAAAGCCAGTAAGTGCAAATGAAAAGGTTCAGTTAACACCATGGACAAGGATAACAGTATTGCTATGACATCAACAATGATTAAATGTTTTAAATGTGGAATATACGGGCATTATGGAAAACATTTCCCTAATGGAAAATCTCATGAAGAGAATTAGCATGGTCATATGGGTAGTATTTATGTGGATGATGATGAGGATACTACAAATGATATATGAGCTGAAAGAAGTGTTGAAGCTCAGTCGGTTGTTTTAGAAGGTAGTGGAATGATTGTATGTTTATCGAGAGTTATGTTGTATAGTTAATGGTACTATGGAATAAAGAATCATCTAAGGACTGTTACACTATTGTTTTTCCTAAAAGTATTTGAAAGTATATGTTGAATGGTACCAGTAACCATGGAATGTTATTCAGATATTTTTGTAAAGTGATGATATGCGTATAATGAAGGAATAAGAAGATAATGAGATGTTTGATTGTATTCATGAGCTCATGATTGATATAAGGACTAAGTGATATCCTGGTTTGAGTATATAGAATGTTGAGGATTTTGGTATGTGGAAATTGTTAACTTTTAACTACATTCATGTTTTCACTAAGGTTCAATGGGTATTCTTTTTTTTAAGAAAATACATGATTAAGGCCTTAGAACGTTTGTAATGTGACCAACAAGACATATCTTATGATATATGGGGATCAATGATAGTATTAACATGCTTCTTATATGAAATATATGGTAATCGTTTTCATTATAATATGACAATGGACTACAATATTATGGATAAGCCTAAATATTGGAATGGATTATGTTGGACATAAGTTAGTATTGTTTAAGGATAGAACCTTTTTTCGATATTATTGATGGGATGATATAGTAATGTAGTTTTAGAAAAAGGAAAACATGTAGGATGGGCGACAGCCCATCGCGTCGGACAAGGTTGTGGGAATCGAACCCACAACCGAAGTGTGACTGGCCTTTATTGCCTACCACTGGCCTACAGGAAGTCCCTGGTTAGTAGAAACTAGTTTTCTTTTATTAAGAGGTATGATATATGAAGTATAAGTTCATTTTTTGGAACCATATACGATTAATCTAACCATAATATGGACTTATAACTTTTTCTAACCTTTTGTTTGAAAGATATGGAATGAACCATCATTCTATCACATGATCTGCTAACACATCACAAATAACAAATTCAACTTCATTTCTTTAAGGTATGAAGTGGAAATTGTTCAATTCACGACCAACAGTGATATTGTACCAAAATCATGCAAGTATTTCTTTTAATTCATCAACTTTAGGGAAATGATCTTGAAAACCAAAAATGTTGTCCTAGTTCCCTTATATCCGATGAATCAAATGGTACCTTAGATCATTACAAATCAATAGCTTTGTGATTGTTGGCTTTTTCATAGCCATGTTCTCTACCACTCTCCATCAGAACATGATGGTTAGATTTTTCTTCCATATCCATATTTTCACCTATGTTCTCCTACGTGGAAACCCAGTGATGAGTTAATTTGGGTAATCATTACATTTCATACTTTAGTTTTTAAATCCATGTTTTAGTATTCCTTTTTACGATGTGGTTTTCTATTAAACAAACTTTCGAGTAGTAAACCATTTATAACCCCGACGAATTTCGAGGGAGAAATTCATTTTAAGGGGGGTAGAATGTAACACCCCGAGATTTTATGAAAAATATTCTTTTTCATTAATGTCTTGTGTTGTATGCTACACCAAGATTACCTTGCGCTATGCGCAACACCGTATTAGCTTGCAGTATACGCAACACTATTCTTGGATCGTGTTACACACAAATTTTATAATAGTTATTCTACACAACATTGGGTATATATATATATATATTCAATGTATAAATAAAATATGGTTGGATTCTGTTATATGAAACAACGAAGGATTCTTTCACAACACGCAACCCTAACTTGGCTTGTATTACACGCAATCGCGACCTTCCTTGATAGCGTGTGTTGTACGCAATATCGGGTTTTACTAAACAACGATATATTATTGTAATATTATTATGAACTAGCCGTTATGAATAGTATTAACTAAATTTTGAATTTTATAACATTATTATTCATCTTACACATTTTCTAGAACATGGTATAAGAACAAAATAAATTTTTTGGGTAAAATAAGTATTTTTCAAAAAATGCAGTTTTGTCGCCTTTTGATGGCGCACCCACATTAAATATTTTTTTGACATGTTTATAAGTTCAATTTGACAAAAAAAAATTCTTATTTGAAATCAAGAAATAAAAATTTACTTTGGATAAATTTTTCTTATTATTCTGGTAAGTTTCATATTTTGATGAATAGTAAAAACACTCTATATTTTAATGAAAAACAACTTTTTTCATCGTAATAATTTATATGGTTAAATTATAATATTGAATGGTTTTAAAGTATAAATAGAATATATTTTTACCATTTAATATAATGTATGTCATTAGCATTGATTTTATATTGAATTCTTAGTTTAAATCAATTCAATCTTTTGCAATGTTTTAAACAAAAAACCCGTTTTCATTCAACAACGGGATTAATTTTAATTTAATTTCTACAACTTCTGTGTATTGAATTTGAAAAAATGGATTCCATATTTTGAATCAATGGGTCCAAATTATATTAATAGTCTACTTTTTATTTTTGGGAATTATGAATAGTAACTACGGTAAATTTTATTTAACATAGTTAAAGGTAAATCGGGTAATTAAGGGTAAATATAATATTATAAAATTACAATAACACATGAAAAAATTCTATTGGATGGGTAAAAGTAAACCCATATCAACTAAGGGTCAGATTATATACATTTTATGGACTTTTGACCATGAAAATAATTTAATTATTATTAAAACCAAAGAAAGTGACAACATGTCACTCTTTTAAATATTATAAGTATAATAATTTTAATTTAGTGATAAACATCATAAAACTTCGAACATGAATAGTCTGTAGAAATCTAATAAAATTATCTACATCATGATTATTTATTTATAATTTTTAGGGATTATATAATTGTCATTAATGGTGATACATTAATGATACAAAAATTATTTATTAAGTGGAAAATAAGTAAGATAGTTTTTATTTAAATAATAATACCCATTAAAAGGCCCACAAACCTGACCAAAACTTATTGGTAGTGTATATATACACCTTAATCATTCAATTAACTAATATATAACCGTTTTGAACCTTATAAAAGTGATTATGACACTTATATTATTTTATTTTAAATGATGCCAAAGTTGTCACCTTCATAATTTAATAAATATAACAATTTAAATATTGTGATTTTAAGATGATAAATTCTAGTAAAAGTATTATTGTAAAAGTTAATAGATTTATCTTCATAATAGGATTTTATTTTATATTTTTATGCAACAAATCAGTATATTAAATAATTATACACAAATGTTGTAGTAATTATTTTATTAAGAGATAAACCAAATAAATGGTTTTAAAAATAATAAAATAAATATTATATGAACTATTTAATGTGATCCACTAATTTTATAGATACATATGACCTTTTATGAATCTATTAAAGCTATTATTTTGAACATATCTTCTGTATATATTTTATTTAAATTCAAAATAAATGAATAATGTCAAAATTGACACTATTGTTATTTTATAAAAATAACATATTATAAAATTGTTTAAAAATCACAAAAATATATAAAAATTATTAATTTAAATTTATATGGTCTATAATGTTATAAATTAAATAGTTATGGAAAATTCACAACAAATAAGTAATTATTTGTAATAATTTAAAATTTAGAATTTTATTACCACAAATAAACTTAAATAGATTAAATAAGGATAAATCAAAATGATAAGGTTTAAAATAAGATCAAAACATGTCTAAATTTGATTGATTGATTATATTACAACCCTATATCATATAATATTCAAATATTAGTCTTTTTTGGTGGTTTTTAAGTGGGTTTAGATTTATTATAAATGAATATTTTTAAGAATTCCAAAGGTGCCCCTCTCCTCCCTTATAAAAGGGCACCTCCTCCCTCTCCTCCTCACACCAATTTGAGCCTTCAAGCTCGGTCAACCCCTGCCAAATTATCTTCTCCGCTTCCCTAGAAACATCCTAGAGGTTCTGGTCTACTTTAATGACCAATATTAGTGCCCTAAGAGGAGGTTTCAAAGAGGCGTATCGAAGAAGAGGTAATTTCTTCTCCCGATTCTTTCAAGATTCTTTCTTCTTCAACTTCTTCTTCTTTAGTTGTTTCATTATAAATTAATAACATCAGTATCACTAATATACTGATTTTTTAATATAAATATGAAACAACCCCATTTCACCTTCTATCCATCCTACAGAAAACAAAATCACCGCGCGTGCGTACGTACGGAATACCGTCACCACGCCGTGGTGTAATCTGTTTTTCCACCAACACCTTACAAGGATGGGTATAATGGTGTAAATAATAACTATACATAGTTATTATAACATCATAATGATTCTTATATATTGTATCATCCACTCTAATTCAATTCAATAATTATGGAAATGATATCATCGCTCGTGTGTACGTACGGACTACCGTCTCCACGACGCGATGAGATTCATTCTCCATGTTAACCATTTAAGAATGATTATAAAGTATATATAAGAAATAATAATGAAATATGTGACATTATAAAGCTACTGGATTTATTTATATATTTATTTCATCTACTTAATTCCATTCAACTCAATAAGGAAACGAAAACAGCGTTCATGCGTACGTACGGCCTACCGTCTCCATGAACGGTGTATTTCTTTCCATTTATCGATCTATTATATATATTTATATTATGAATATATATATATATATATAAATCAGGTTCTATATTCTGGAATTATGTTATCGTGATCTAAGTAATCATATGAATAATTACAAGTCAAAACTCGGATGACAAATGAAACGATTTTACCCAAAACACTCTTTAACATTGAATTTACAAAAGAACGGGTAATATAAAGTCATAAGTGAACCATATATGATATAATAACAATGAATATGATTATGTAATAAGTCAATGACATTATTTAAATCATTATACCGGAGGTTCGGATACATACGAAGCATATCAGACATAAGGTCAGGGATAATTTTGAAAATCTCATTTTTATCCGAGATTTCTTATTCGTAAGTATTTACTGGGGTTATATCAATAATTCATGTCCATGTTTTATAAAAGTGTTTTCATTCTTGACTTTTACTACATGGTATGTAAGGAATCTTTCTTTTGTTTACGTTACGAGGTACTTTTTGACTTTTCTGACAAAAGTACGACAGGAATGTTTTTTTAACTTATACGGCATGAAAGGATTTTTACGGTTTTATAAAGACTTGTTTTCAAGAATCTTCCTCCAAAATATTTCATGACTATTTTCAAAAAAATACTTTTCTTTTAAAATTGCATGACATTTTGTGAAAAGAAAATTATTTTGAAGAAAAAATGATATTTTCCTCAAGAATTCATTTCAAGTGTTTTATCAAAACCATTTTTCATCTAAGATAACATTATTTCATATGTGTAGGTTTCGAGTATAATGTCTCTATGATTTACATGGTTTCATTTCTCTTATTATGAAATGATATCCATTTCTTTTATATGGATTATGTAATGATTGGATGATGTTTATGAAACCCATTTTATTTATTGGGTTATTATGAATGATGTATGTTTTTTTTGTGGCACAAGTAAGAATGATTTCATTATGAGATGGTTGGGACCTATATCTCCCTCCAATGCATTGGGTAAAGATTTATATCTCATGAGATAGACATGGCTGGAATGGTAAGTTAATCTGGTTCAGTGTTACAGGACTGAAACGAGGAGTGAACTCGATTCTGAAAGGGACTTTGTCCACCAAGATGGTCTTGGTAGCAATGCCTTGGATACTATGGAAATCATGTCATGTGCTGAATGGTTGCCACAATTACATGTTTTATTCCCATGCTATTTTATGATTCATAATGTTTCTTTATGATCTATGCCATACGTACTTCCATGTTTTATGTCATTGCTCAAGCTTTTGATGTTTAAACATTATGTACATGTTTTTAAGTTAAAATGTATGTGGGATGTTTTATTTTATCCATGCTTACCCTTACTGAGAATTTGAGCTCACCCTTTTTATGTTTTCTTTTCCCCAGGATATAAAGAAAGGTTTTAGGTATGAAAAAAAGGGGAAGATCTTTATGGGAGATGTTGAAGATCTTTCACCACAATTAGAAGATTAGGTTCCAAGTTTCCAAAGACACTAAACTATTACGGTCCTTGTGTGTGTGTTTTTTGTTATGTACTAAGTATTCTGAAAAATTAATGTAATGTCCATGTACGTCAAGCTTTGGGTCTCTACATATAGAATCCTGGTATGTGATGTGTCGTTGACCTTTGTGATTTCCTCATGATTGAGATGGGTTACTTGATAACATAGGTATATGTATGGGCATATACATAAGTAGTGGTTATTTGTTGATTTCATATCTGTGTGATACCTCATGTTTGAGATGGGTTACTTGATAACTTAGGTATAAGTATGGCTTATAACTAAGTAAGGTTTATCAGTTTGGAACCTTCCTTATGGTTATACTTGTTGAATTTAGTGAGACCTTGAGGGTCTCGGGGTCCCTACTGAGTATTGTCATACTCACCCCTGCACGGGCTATGCCCGCACCCCATTGTGTTGGTTGCAGATGAAGGACAGTACTGACGGAGGCTGAGTGAATGAGGACTGGACAGTACCCGGAGATTGACCTCACGACGAGTCGATACTCGGAGGTGGACCACATGACAAGTCGGTGCCCGGAGGAGTTTGACGGACGAGGGCGCTGAGGAGGCTATTTGTACCTACCCTTCATGTAGGATTCGAAGTGGACAACCCAAGAGCTGCATCCATCTTTTAGCTGTTTGCCTTCTTCAGTAGTACTTTTGTTCAGTTTTAGTTATACTTTTCAGTTGGGTTTGTATTCTGGCCCTTTTTCTTTTCATCACTTTCTTTTGTACTTAGTGTTTACTTCTACTTGTACTCTATGGTGTTTGTTTACTTTTATAAAGGCAATGTCTTCCCTTTTTATCAGGATTTATGACTTTGGTGCTAGTCTTCAGCCCCAAAGCCTATGGAAGGTGGGCTTGAGGTAGTCACGACACGGGCCTCGAGGACGGGTCGTGACATCAGAAAAATTTAAACTTTAATTAATTATTTAGTTTACTTTAATTAATTTGGATTTCTTTTTTTTATTTTTAATAAATTTTTATTAATTTATATAAATTTTTAATTTGAAAAATTCATTATTAATTTATAATCATTTATATAATATTAATTTGTATATTATATTTATTAAGATGTTAACAATTTTAAAATTTATAGAAATAATGGTTATTTAAATTATTTTTTAGATTTATTATAATTTTTTTAACTTTTTAAAATTTATAATAACTTAAGGTTTTTTATTTTTTTATAGAAATTTCTCTTATTTTGAATTAAATTTATTATATTTACACTATTTTAGGCTAATTTAAAGTAATTTATAATAATTTTTATTAATTTATACTTATATATGTTAATTTTTATATTATTATAAATATGTAAATAATGTTCATTAATTTATAAATAAAATTATTAAAAAATTTAATAATATTATGTTATTTCCAATTTATATTTATATATATATATTAATTTTTCGTATTTTATTCTACATTTTATTAATATATACTAATTTAAAATATTATTTACTAATTTATCATATTTTATAAAAATATATATTATATTGATTAATTTATAGACTTTTTTAATTTAAATAATTTTTATAGGATTTATAATAGTATTTTATAATTTATCAAAATTTATAATAATTTAAATAATTTTTTTATTTAATGATATTATTATTCATTTATATTAATTTATTTTTATTTATACTTTTTATATTAATTTAAACCAGTTTTTATTCATTTATAATATTTTTTAATTTATATTAATTTATATTTTTTATAATAATTTAAAGGAATTTTTATTAATTTTAATTTTTTTAATAATAATAATAATTATTATTAAATTTTTAAATATTTTATTTTCTGACTATAATTTTATAAATTTTTATTAGTTTATACTATTTCATACTAATATTTGTTGAATTATCATATTTTCTAATAATTCAAACCATTTTATATTTATTAATAAATTTTTTTATAAATTTAAATTGCAATTTTACTTCTCAATCAAAAATTCTAATAATATAAACCAATTTTAAATAATTCCTACTAATATTTATAAATTTAAACTAATTTATAACAATTTGAATAATTAATTTATTATTTATAATATTTTTTATTAATTAATATCAATTTAAAATATTTTTAATTAAGTAATACTAAATGTTTACTAAATATATTAAATTGTATACATATTGATAATAATTTATATTAGTGTAAATTTATTTATAATACTATTTAGTAATTTAAAATATTTTTAAACATAATAAACTAATTAACAATTTACGTTAATAAATAAAATAAATAAGTAAATAAAAATAATAATAATTATATAATTAAATTTAAAAACTATTAATAATTAAATAAATTTAAAATATTGCATGAACTTTTTAGGTTGAAAATTTGATCGCTGAAAGAACCTCGAGAGAATCGAAGAAGAAATGAAAGTGATAATGAGAATGGCAGGGGTTGGGGATATACTTATAGATTGATTTTTGTGATTGATTTTTTTCCATGGAAAATGCATCACAAAAAAGTCCTTTATTGTAACCAATATTTTGCGACGAATAATGTATTTGTCATGCATTTTTTTGGTGGAGTAAAGTTCTATAAAAAAGTAACCACCAATAATAATATTTACTGTCGATCCAAATACTTTTTGTGACAGACCATCCATTACAAAAACAATTGCAAGAAGGTTTTTTTTGATGGACCCATCATAAAAATAATTTCTATGGAAACTATTTTTGAAAGATTCCAGAATCCATCAAAAATAATTTTTCCCAACTATCGTGTGGGTAGTTGCATCAAAAAACTTTTGTGACAGACTAGGTAATTTTTCATAATAAGTAGTAAAAAATTTGCAATGGAAACACTAATCACCACAAAAAATAGTTTTCATCAAACTATTTATGATGGAATTTTAGTTCATCACAAATATCCCATCACAAAAAATGATTTTCCTTGAGCATGTGTTAACTTTATGCCCTTCATACCACTACCTAAGAAGATTCCACTGAAAAACCTAGCATGTCTATGGCTAATGTGTCATTGGAAGGAGTTCATAACCAGAGACATGCTTCTCTATTATAACATAATTTTGAAATGCCACACCCTTATTTTCAACTCATCTTTGAAATATATATTAACATTCGTTGTCATTTAAAAGAATATGCAACAAGTTTTTTTTGTATTTCATTTTATTATTATATGTTATTCAGGATTTATATTTTTTATGAACCTGGTATTGTAAACAAAATTTTAGATTTTGTATTTTTTGTGTTGTGAACCAAATTTATACTCATGAGATCCTTGAATATTAGTCTGTACTACCCCACAACATAGCCTAAAAAAAATATTGCATGATCCAAATTATGCATGATTTTGTGTCATCAAAATTTGGAATCAAATTATTGGTTTTATTAATTGATTTTTTTCATGGTTTTTGAATTTTAGCATTGTTTCATTGCATTTTTCAGATAGGTCATGCATTCGTTTGTCTTAGATTTTCCATCGGCATTGATTTTTTTTTCTTGGTGGTTTCCCCTCTTGATATTCATTTCGTGAGCCCAATATGAACCTTAGGTTTCAACTTGGTGTGTGTATTGGGTTTTAGAGTATGAATTGGTTAGGTTGTGGTTTCCATGGGTGGGAAGTTTGGTGAATAGTTTCAGGAGTATGACAATGTCATCAGATGTGGTCGCCTATGTTCTTTATTCTATCTTTGGAGTTGGGACTGGAATATAACACTTTGGTTTGGTCCTTGGTTTGGGCCTTGGTTTTAGAATGAGTCTTTAGGTTTTGACATTTATGAGTGGAGATTTGGCTAAATTAGTTTTTAGATTGGGCGTATCATGTGAATAGGTTGAGTGACCTCTAAGATTCATGGTTGTTTTTCTTGGATCTTGCATGATACGTTGGAAGGCATATTGATGTCATCGAGAAGATAGACTAGAATGGGGTTTTTCTCATTTGGTAGCTTATATTCTTTTGATCGTTATGGATTGTCATGAGTTTGGTGCTTGTACATAAGTCCCTTGGAGGTATATGTGATTTTCAGTGATACTATATTTGAGGAACTCTATTATTGGAATTTTCAAAGGAAATTTTCTACGTTGGGGGGATCTTTGATCCATTTTTTGGGTGCTAGAGGTTCCTTACATCAATATTCTTCCTATTATGTTGTGTTAAGGTGTTGTATCACAACTTGAGCCTATGGTGTTGGTGTTTCATTCCTTTTTCATAGGTTAAGTGGGAGGCTCTTTCTATTTTATAATTTGTTGTGGTTTTTTATTCTATTGTTATTGGATTTCATGACAGCACTATTTTTTATGAGTTATTTCATTATGAATTTTTTAATTTTATTTCTCCATGTTTTTTTTTTGGATGGGTACTAACTCTGATTCTTGTTGTTTTTTTGGTACTGGTGAACTGATTACAAACTTCATCGATGACACAATTTCATAGGGGAAATTTGGTAAGTGATGCTATGGGATTTTATCAATCATTTTTTTCGATTTTTTTAGTTCTTGGAATGATAGTGGTTTTATAATTTCATCCAATTTTTGTATGATTTATCACGCTGATACATGTTAAGGGTTTTCCTATTGTTGTACCCTATATTCATTTCCCATTTAATATGAACCTAAATACATGAATGTTGGTGGGGAAGAATCATCATATGTATATGTATTTAATTTTCAGGGTATATTTTATATTGTTGTATTGAATTTTAAATATTGGTTATGAAATTTTATTTCCAATTTAATGAATTGGAAAATACAGATTAACTTATTTTAGTTATGTGTGCATTTAATTTGTATTTCATATTTCATTTTGTTATTATATGCTGGGATGGATTTATATTTTTAATATGTGATATCCCCATTTTCTCAGTTCTACATCATGTTTTTCACTTTTTCACTTATTCGTTTCTGATCCATGGAAATCATTAAAGTGAATCCCCAACATGCTGATACAACATATCATTTCCACATGCATCTCATTATAGTTTGTGACGTAGCTACAACATTCAAACAATCCAAACCATCTCCACCATATGTCAATAATCCAAATTTTTGCCTTCCCTCGCCATTATTATCCATATAATAGTGTGCGGGTTGATTTTTGGGTAATTTTAGGTTTTCCATTTTTTGTTCACTCAATATTGAGTGGGTCTACATAGATTATCCCCCACCTTGGGAGAGACCATTTAGTATGATTATCATCTCACCAAGAGAGGTGATATCATTAAATCATGAGAGAGAGAGAGAGGAGCTCTCATGGGTTCTCTCCAAGATAGGATTGGGAGAGAACCGCCCTATTTTATTGATCACTTTAGTCAAGAGTGAGTAGTGAAAAGAGTTCCCAAATTCTTTTCCCTGGTTTTCCAGTGAATAAAAAGTGAGAGGGAGGGGCAATTCATGAGGATTAATTCAAGATTCTATGATGGTGAATATTACTCGATTCCATAATTGTGTGTTGTATCTTGTTTTTTAACCAGGTAATAAATTATATTTAGTATTTCATTCTTAGAGTACTCAACAACAACAATTTCTACGGCTACATCGACCTTCTTCATCGACAAAGGTTGGACAGGGCCCCAGTATGGAGGTATCGTTTCAAAAGATTTTTTCTTTGTTAACCTTTTCAATTTCTTATGAATATTTTTTGTTTTTATTTAAATGTGACTACTTTCTTTGTTCAGGTCTCTCACAACTTCCTATACTCATTTATTGTTACATAGTGGTAACTCATGATAATACTACACCATAAACATAGTCTAATCGGATAAATCATATAAATATTGATGATTCTTTGACAGCATTCCATTCAAATTTTTGAAAAAAACTTGTTCCCCAAATAGTAATTATTAAATTGATAAAAATTTATTTTCAATTTAATTATTTATCATCACATTTTGTAATCTTTTTCTTTTACTATTTTTAGTTTTTTTACTATTTATTTTTTATGATTATTTAAATGGGGTTTTAGTATGCTGCTCAATATGTTATGATTTTAATAATAATTTTAGGAATATATTTTCATGATTGAAATATCTACACTAAATTTCTAATATTCATGGATTATATTTTTTAGGTTCTTCATGAAACTTGTTCCTATTATTTATCTTACAAATTTTATATTGATTCATTATATGTAAGAACATTATTTTAGTTTGGTAAATGTTATACATGAATCTTCATGTGATATTTTTATTTTATTTATTTTGAAATGGAAATATATATTCACTATTTTTATATATTTTATATTTTGAATCATATGTTTTTGTCTTCTTTGAAAGTTTGAATAATTTTTTCTTCCATTATTCTAGTATTGTAATAATTTATTTATTCAAGGTTATTATATTATTTTTTTGAATTGTTTCATGATTATTGGAATATATTTTTTATTAATGTAGTTAGATCCATGTAGTACTTATTTAGACATCAATATTCAAAGGGTGACTTTAACATCACTATATGGTGGGGTTTTTATTTACAAGGGTGAATTAGATGTATTGGAAAGCAGATATGGACCTAAGCATTGTGGAATGCATATCATAACATCCCATATTTCTAGATTATATCGTGATGATAAGGGAATATGTATAGAAGGTTTATCGAAAGTGGTAGATCAATTTAGGGTAATTTCCCAGATGAATATTCAGGAATACCTCCCAAGAGGGAGGTAAATATTTTCACCAATCTTGTTCCTTGAGCTTCACTAGTATCTATTTATCCATACAGGAGGGATTATATAAATTTATAGGACCTCAAGAGGCAGCTAGAGGATTTTGAAGATAAGGGTTTTATATAACCAAGTTCATTGACATGGGGATCGTTGATCCTTTTTTCTAATGAGGTGGATGGAATCCCTAAAAATTGTGGGGATTATCATCGGTTAAAACTACATAATTTTAAGAATGGGTATTCATTGTCACTTATAGATAGCATCTTCAACTAGCATCGAGGAGTAATGGTTTTCTCTATGATTGATTTGAGATAGTTTTATCATCATTTGTGTGTTAGAAATTTAGATATACCACATTCATCATTACATAGTAGATATGGATTGTATAAGTGTTTGGTCATGTTGTTCAATCTCACAAAAGCATCAGTAGCTTTTATAGAGCTAACAAACTGGGTTTTCTATCCATATATAGATTCCTTTTTTGGTGGAATTTGTGGATAAAATCATTGTATATTCTCACAATTAACATGACCAGACCACTCATCTTGAGATCATATTGGATACACTAAGAGATCCTTAGTTATACGAAAACCTCACAAAGTGTCACTTTTTAATTGATAAAATTCATTTCATGGGTCAAATTATCTCAATGACAGCAGCATCACTTGACCTAGAGAAGGAGAGTGCTATAGTTTTCTGTTAGAATCAGAAGAAGTTATTTGATATATATAGTTTCATGTAGCTATATGGTTATTATAGATGATTCATTTAGAGATTATCATAATTAAAAGCACCTATTATGGAATTGACTAAGAAGGGTGTGAAGTTCATATATTCTAAATCCTATGAGACAATCTTTTAGGATCTAAAATGGACACTGACTTCCTTGATGATCCTGATTATTCCAAATCCATAGAAGAACCTATAAAGTCTATTGTGATGTGTCATATATTATCCTATGAGTATTTATGATGCAGGAGGAGAGATTCAGGCCATGCAGGGATCATCAATTATGGATGGATGAGAGGAAATGCCTGATGAATGATCTCGAGTTATCCACTTTTGTGCACGCCTTTCATTATTGGAGTCATTATTTACAAAAAGATAATTTTTTGGTATATACGGACCATGAAAAACTCTAGTTCATATTTACATAGTGTGACTTGAATTTAAAAAATGAAGGTGGGTTGAATACTTATAGTTTTTTGACTTTGATCTTTCTTTTATTTTTGGGAATGAAAATCCAGTTGCTAATTCACTAAGTTTAAGGATTTAAAAATATATAGTTTAGGAGCCTAATAGTGAGTGAAATCTTATGGAATTGTTTTCTGAGATGTGAAAATAGGTTTTGGACCATATTCAAAACTCTTTACATGCATCTTTATCATTGACCTATTCACTTTTGGGTAGATTGAATATGTGGATGCTATCAGATCATAAGGGAATGGTCTTATGGGAGAGTATTGTAGGTGATGACCTACCACCTTGTTTCATCATTGATGAGGATAAAAACTTGTGAATCCTTGGATGTGTATGGGTACATAAAAATATCTTAGATCAGTTTAGTTAAGAGTCACATCCCTCTATATAAGCAGTTCATCCTAGTATTACCAAGATGTATTGTTAATAATGTCACCGATACTAGTGTCGAGGTATGAAAAGGGAGATATAATCTGTGTTCCACCTATCTGCAGGTGAAGGCATAACACCAACGACCAAAAGGTTTTTTATAACCATTATCTATTCCATAGTGGAAATGGGATGACGTCACCATGTATTTCATGATAGGATTTCCCAAGATACCTCATGGAAGTGATTTTGTTGGGCGATTATAGATAGGTTGAAAAAATATTCCCATTTATTACCTATTGAGAATACATTTTTAGTGGATGATATCGTGTCTCTACACTCAAAAGATTATATGTATCCATGTATTTATGCAATTTATCGTATCAAACAAAGATTATTGATTCAGATTGTGGTTATGGAAGGGGTTATAGATGGAACCGGGTGCACAGGTATTTCTTAGAACTACATATCACCCATAGACCATTGGTCCATCCAAGTGTTTGATACATGTTTTGAAGGAAATGTTTTGATCAAATGTATATGGATTTATAGGTCCCTTGGATAAACACTTTCATCTTACAAAGTTATCTTATAATAACAGTTTTTAGGTTATGATATATATTGATTCTTATGAGGCTATATATGATAGTCTATTCCATTCACCCCTATGCTAGCTAGAGGTAGGTGATATCGCACTACTAGATCCTTGTCTCATTCAAAAGACTTCAGATAAAGTTCATCATATTTGGATAAATATTTATACATCTCATTATAGACAAAAATAATATTCCAATTGGCATCATCGACTGCTATATTTTGTGGTGGGGAGTCATTTTCTAATGTTTGCCTAAAAAGACATTAGTATAGATAGATTTAGAAATAAGACGAGTTACCACCTCCTTACGTTATTCCCATTTAGGTATTAGATAGAGTCGGGCCGATTAACTATCAGTTGTAGTTACCTAATAGATATAGGGATATGAAAAACACATTCCATGTATCACAAAATCACCAATATTACTCAGATATATCATATATTATTTTCCCCATGGAGGTTCAGTTGGAGGTTGATGCATCCTTTGAGAAGCATCATATCTATATGGTTGATCATGTCATGATGATTCTCTAATGTCATTTAGTTCCTATCGTACATGTGACATGGAATAATTTCCACGTATAAGATGAGACATGGTAGTGGGAGGTTGATGTACATGCCCAGTGGATGGAGTTATTCTCAAATGATGCATTACCACCCTTTTATGGGCAATTCGAGGATGAATTACTTTAAGGAGTGGAATGATTATAAGAACCTGGTTTTTCTATGTGGTATCAATCCATACAATATTTGATTAAACTCTTTATTTTATCTTTATGAATGTTCCCTGCAGTTTAGGAAAGGTTTTAGGATCTTATAAGGCTTTTTGGGAGCTTGGAGCATCGAATTTTGGAGAAAATAGTAGAGGTTCACAGTTAATGCATGTTAGTGTTATCCATTCACCTCAAAACATGTTCAATAGTGAGGGTTCCACACTATTTTTCTCAACCATGTGATGGAGGTTTGGACAATGTGGGGATAATATAAATAGTACTCATGGGTTGTTCATGGTTTTTCTAACTATAGGTTATAGGTTGTGCAAGGTGTACTCCCTTTGAAGTGGGGTGTGCAAGGTTGCTGCATGGTTTTCCCAACAACAGATCCAAACTGTGTAACAACTTCAAATGTGTCAAAATGAACATTTTTGCCTTAATGAATTTATATTTCCCCACCCCTTTTCCTCTCTTATTTCATTGGCATAGAAGTTATCTAATCCATTGAAACCTTCTTTAATCCTAAAGTGAGGATTTGATGATTCTTCTTCCTCTGGACTAGGATCGAGCCAGTGACATTCTCATTTTATATCCATCAATAATCCCTTTATTCCCCTATCACCTTTCATCATTTCTATTATCATAGAAAGATTTATTTTTGTGCGAGCTCATATGCCCTATTTTTTGTATGTTTTTACATTTCCACATAATCTTCCATTAATCATAGATTAGAGTCTAAAAATGGATTAGGAGTTAACTAACATGATGAGGTAGGTGGTATCATGATTTTCGCTTAATGCTTTGGTGCTTATATATATATTTCACTATTCTGTGCACCATATTTTTCTATGAAACATTTATTAAATGGAGTGAATCTTAAATTAAATGTAAGGTATTCACCAATACAACTCAAGAGATCCATTAAATTATCATTAGAGGTTATAGACCATGAATTAAAACTCCCTTAGAGGTGTGTTCTAAATGGATAAAACCACCTTGTGTGGCCTAAGAATTTTATTAAACTTTTGAGGTATGTTATTTACCCATCTCTTTGGGATGTCAAATGAAATGATTGTGGAATAGATTTAGTTGAATAAAAGAGGGAATTAAAGACCTTGTCCTGGTTCCTCGACTGTTATTTATCCCTCTCACTTTGTCTTGAGATTACCCTTAAATCCAAAGGATAAATTAATTTAATGGGATAATTTATGTGATTTTATTCCTTCTAAGACTATTCTTTGAATATAGTCACCTTATGAGGTGAGTTAAATTGTTTATAAATGTGATATCTAGTTGAGATAAAGTTGGACTTAAATGGTATCATTAGTCCTTGGGTCCATGATTATACATATTTACATGTGAAGACAGAGAGGTGGATTAGGACTCAGAAAACCATATATGGACTATTAGACTTCTGTAATTAAATAAAATGTAGATGGAATTTATCATGCGCATTAGCAGACACATGTTTTCTTATATGAATTCCATAGATGCGCTCATATGGTAGTTGGATTATTATATATGCATGAGTAATACATGTACTCCCTATGAGTATTTCTTTGGATAGACTCATAGGGAATACTGTTATTATGCCAAAACAGATACATAGATTCCTTATGTTGCTTCATATGATATAAAAAATGGAAATACTATTATTATTCCACAATTGTTACTTAGACTTCATATGGTGACTTCCAATTATGGGGTCAGAGGGAATACTTTTATTTACTCCATGAGTGAAACTTGGGTTTCCTTTGTGGACCACCATGGAATAAATCATAGTTTTGGGACTTTATACCTTACTAAGATAGATATCAGGGTTCCTATGTGGAATACCTAGGCTGGGTTTATAGGGTGATGGGTTTATATTATTCTTGGAGTGATTCAAGGATTCCAAATTAGGAAAAACAATGATGGGATTAGGTTTCATTGGAAACAAATTAATTATTGATTATACAATGTGTTTGTGAAGACAAATAACGAGCTTGGATTTGGTCGGATCATTATATTTATGATGGCCATATTGTACATTTACTACTCAGTTATGAGTTATGAGGGGTGACTGGGATTTGAGATTGGCCCTAAGACACTATTACAAATTATATCATGATTTAGTAATTTTCTAATGATATTATGGATAAGGTTAAAGTAGGTTGCAAGGGATGGGTGTTCCATCAGAACCAGGACCAATGTGGGTTATTTAGTACCACACATCATTTAAATATCTTAATATTATCTACACCCTATTTATTATATATTCATGGGTTGGATGGAATTAGACACCGTTGGTGGTGGCCAACTGAGTTTATCTCACACCATACTCAAGCTATCATTTGGTACCCAAAAATTCTTCATGGATTCATATTTTGATATAGGTAAGAGATTAGTTGTTGATACATGATTTTATTATAGCACATAGATAGTTTTTTTTATATTTTTGGTTCTTTCGGTATACCTATTTGAATGTGTACCATCTGTCATGTCTTCCATTATTTCCTTTAGTATAGCTTGTCATGCTCATCATTTTGTATGTGAAATTGATGAATGTGATTACAAGGTTATTAAAAGATAGATCATTACTCTTACACTATCCAGTTATGTGTTATAATTCCCTATTGATTGATAGAATTATATCATTGTAGTACGCTATGATCATGGGGTTATAGTCTCCCCACAGTTTCACTATAGACCCTTATTGTTTGTCAGCAACCTATGGAATACAAGAAGTCATGTATGAGGTCATGTGGTCAACTATTTTTTATTACTATCGAGTGAACCATGTTTGAGACGTAACATATATTTACATACATATTTTTTAATCATATATTTATATAACTATTTTTAAATACACTTTTAAAATAAATATTGGTTAGTTCATGCGATATATATATTCTTATATTTTTTTTAGTATATTTTATGTTAATATTGATTTATATTTATTAGAATATTAACAT
Organism: Viscum album; assembly: GCA_963277665.1. Taxonomy (NCBI): domain Eukaryota; kingdom Viridiplantae; phylum Streptophyta; class Magnoliopsida; order Santalales; family Viscaceae; genus Viscum; species Viscum album. The sequence continues at coordinate 1,184,523,122 of OY728164.1, forward strand.
AATGATATACATTTTTGTATTAATAAACACATATATGTATATATAAACATTATATATAAATTTTTAAATGTATATATATATATTAATGTTTTTTTATACTGTAAAAAGATTAAATATTTTTTAAACAAAATAGAGAATAGTTATTTCAATTTGATTTATAGAATTATTTTTAAATTAATTGTTTAAATTTGCCTATATATTGTATATTTATATATAAAGGTAATTAATTACAATTATATTCATATGTATATATATTTACATATATATATATACATATTTACATATAATTGGATATTAAGATATAAATTTTCATTAATTTATTTATAAATATTTACTCTAAATATTATTATATACTATATTTAATGATAATTATATATTTATAAAAATACATTTATATATGAAATATCAATAAAATATTGATACACACACATTTTTACACACACTTTCACATTTATATTTCACACCTACATACACAAATAATTATATATATAAGTATTTATTTAGATATATTAGAATTGATCCTATTTTACATATTATTGTATCCACCATTGAGATGGCCTCTTCATCATTTCTCTCGGATCCCATTGCACCTGGTCTTCCTTTTTCTGGTGATGGCGTTCTTTTTCAGTTCATGGCTGGAAATTCGTCGTATCATCTAACTTCTAGATCTTTGGACGGGATGCTCAAAAGGGTCTCTTTAATGAGGCTCTTTGTGGTTCTCCTTCAATAGCGTCTGATGGGAGAAAGGTAGTTCCTAGACCGGTTCATCCCCAATTGATTCCTCCAATATCATTAGAATCCAAGGCACTCGAGGTGATTGATGGAGCCCCCATGGTAGACCTTGTGGCCAAGGAACTTCAAGTGACAACTTATTTCCATTATCTGACGCTGGTAGCTCACTTCGGGCACAATAAGATCCCTTTGGGTTTCTTTAATAACTTCGTTGGATCTTAGGGCCTTCTTCTTCCAGCAGTGGTGTCAGATCTATCTCGGTCTTCCATCTACATCCATCTATTTTCTATTGAAGACTTCGTGCCCACATGGGCTCGTGAAGATATGAGGTGAGGATTCTAGAGATTCTCTCTTTGAGTATTTTTTTATATGTTTAAAAAAAATTACAGAAAACGGTTAGGGTGATTTTTTTTCAAACTGTGCCGCAAAGGAGGCATCTGCGATGCCGCCTTTGCATTTAGGGTGAAAGGTAGCATCGCGGATGCCACCTTTACACTGCCGGTGTGGATCGCTGATGTGGTGAAGGTGGCACTCGTGGTGCTGCCTTTCTAGATAACGTCATCTGAAAGGAGGCACCGTGGGTGCCACCTTTGCCTCCGCAGCCTATAAAAGGGAAAGCCCCGCCTCCCCTTCTCCTCACTTCCAAACACCCATTTACCACTCATTTTCTCTCTTTTGCAGTGAATTTTGTGGTTTAAAATTTTTGGAACGATTTTAGGGGTATGGTTTTTAATTTAATGTTTTTTATTTTGTTGAATTGTTTTTAGTTAAATATTTTTTTAAATTTAATGTTTTTTATTTAGTTTAATTGTTTATAGTTAAATATTTTAATTCTTTAGTAGTTTAGTTAGTTTAAAATTATATTTGTTTATTACATTGTTTAATTAGATATATATATTTAAGAATTATAATTATCATTTGTATAAATTAATTTAGGATTCTTTTAATGAAATTTTGGTAGCATAAATACTGTTATCTAAGAAATCAAATCCTTGTCTGGATACAAACAAGTGAATGTGGATCTGGCATAGATGTACCTTGGGGTAAAACCCAAAAAACACCAATTTGAGCAAGACTCAAATGGGAACTTGTGCACGACAACGTGCCTTTCTGCATTTTGGTTTGACACTCCTGGGGGGATATTCTTAAGATATGAATATTTCTATATAAACTACTAAAATATCTAATAAAATAAATGATAAATTGATAATTTTTTAATGATTTTGATAGTTATTATTAGGCATGATTAATTAGAAATTAATTAATAAATAACATAGAGTTAAAAATAAAACTACAGTTCAAATGATATTCAACAACACGGTGTTAAAAAATAAAATTTAGTTAAAAAATAATATGGAGTTAAAAAATAACATGGAGTTAAAAAATAACATGGAGTTAAAAATTGACATGGACTTAAAAAGCAACATGGAGTTAAAAAACAACATGGAGTGAAAGTTAACAAATAAATAACATGGAGTTAAAATATAAATAACATAGAGTTAAAAAATAAATAACAACATGTTTCGAGCTTCTGGCCTTTATTGGAGTGAATTAGATATCAAAATTTCAGAAAACCCTTGTGACAACTAGTTTTCTGAAATTTTGATATCTAATTCAATGCAATAAAGGTTAGAAGCACGAAACATGGTGTTATTTATTTTTTAACCCTATGTTATTTATATTTTACCTCTACTATGTTGTTGAAAAAATAATTAATAATTTAGTAAAGAATAACCAATGATTAAAGAATGATTAACTAATTAAAAAGTGTACTAAGAAATATCCTAGTTTAGGATATAAGATCTTTTAAAATTTAAGCATCATAAAGATTGTATAGTTTATAAGTTATAGTTATTATTTGAATGTGAGGTAACATCCAGCTTATTTTTAATAAGTAGTTTAATTGCATCTTCAATGTATAAAATTTAACTTATATTGGTAACCATCATTCTGAATTTCACTTACATTATCAAAATCTTGATCAGAAAACTTTTTTTACGTAGAGAGTAATGTTTTACTGTGTGTACTACTATGTGGAGGTTATTCAAACTGAGAAAGGAGCTTCTTATAGAACAAAACCAATTACAGTGGTTAATACAACTTATTTTGTAACCCTAAGTGACATTCAAGATAGAATTCATGGCTCATTAAATATAGGACCCAATAAAAATATCACGTCAAGGAGTTATAGAAATTTGTAGTTCCCATCATCATTGTGGCATCTAGCTTGTCCATTGGTTAATTATGTGCAATGGATCCAAACAATTAATTTTTTTATCAATGGTCGGATGGTACCACGATGGAGTAATATGTTGATGTTTCTACTGTACAACAACAACATACAATTGGACAAAGATGTAAACTTACAAGAGTCGTTGAAGATAGTCTTCCCCATGAAGTTGAGACTATTCCAAATTATGCAGAAGAGGATAACCTACTTGATCTCCCAGATATACATGTTAACCCGACATCTGATGAGGAGTTTCGTAATAATGAAATAGATGGTGATAATAGTGCTGATGAGGAAGGAATAATGGAAGTTTCGAGAAATGCACTAGTTGTACAGCAGGCTTGGCCTACAATAAATTATCCACCACTCTTTGCATCTTGGTCAGAAGCAATGACATGTGTTCTTGAATTTGAAGATAATGTTCTCACATTGGCAACTTAGTTTCCCGGAGTTATACCATATAGGTTTAGTGAGATGGAAAAAACTTTATATGTTGGAAGTAATTTTCCAAGTAAAGATGCATTAAAAAGTACGCTAAACATATTTCACATTGAGAGGTATTGTAGCTATGTAGTTTACAAATCAGACCATAGAAAATATGGCATACGGTGTGAGAAGTATGGGGATGATTGTAGATTTTGAATGAGGGAGATTCTCTACATTTTATTTGGATGTTGGAGAATCTCGAGGATTGAGGCAGCTCATACTTGTGTTCAGCCAAGCCTGACACAAGATCATACTTCTTTGGATTTATAATTTATGTCATCCATTATTGTTGAGATTATTAGGACATGTCAAGATATTCCGATATACCTTGTACAAGATAGGATACAACAGACATTTGGTTATAATATTTTGTATAATAAGGCATGGATGGCGAAACAGAAGGCAATTGTGATGGTCTATGGTGATTGGGATGACTCATATCGAGTGTTGTCGCAATTGCTAGCTATACTAAGTCATCATAACCAAGTTGTATTCCATATTGATACAAATGAATATATGTCTCATGATAACAAACTTGATCCATCTCGTGTTCAATTTCATCGATTGTTTTGGGCATTCCTCCCATATATCTCCACATTTAGTTTTAGCAAACACTTCATCTAGATTGATGGAATGTTTCTATATGGAAAATACAAGGGAATATTTTTTATTGTGGAAACCAAATATAGAAATCGTTCACCTCTTCCACTTTCCTTTTCCATTGTAGATAAAGAAAACTATGAATCATGGAGTTGGTTTTTGGCATGTATCAATAACCATTTCCCCAAAATTCGAGGTGTTTGTTTGATATCTAATCATCATCGAGAAATTAATGAGGAAATCAATGTGGATCCTAATACATGGTGTTACCCAAATTCACATCATCGGTTTTGCATTAGAAACATTGCTCACAACTTACGTAAAAAATCCACAACGAATCGATGAAGAAGGCAATCACCAGTCTTGGTACGCATTGTATTTGTTATTTTTTGTATATCTACATATAGATAAATTCAAAATATGTGAAATATCATCTATAATGTAGCATGTGAGTCAGATCAATGACAGTTTGAAGAATGTTTCGAACAAATCCATCAGGTTAATGAAGAAGTTTACGATTATATGATGCAAATTACAAAAGAAAAATGTACATTGGCATATGATAGGGGGAAGAGGTACGGACACATGAACACTAATATTGTAGAGTACATCAATGGTGTCTTCAAAGGTCTTCGCAAGCTTCCTATAACTACCCTAGATCATGAGACATTATATCATTGTTTGAAGTACATTGTTGATAGACAAAAACTAGCATCAAATGGAATACATCAGGGGCTAATGTATGGAAGACATTTTCAACAAGAGATTGAAAAGAATATTGAAGAAGCTTCTGGTAATCATGTCTTCCTATTTCGACAAGAAGACTCTTGATTTTATGTTCAAGAAAAGTAGAACCCCATCACAAATAGCAATAGTAAAAAAATGGTTGTATTACTAGAAACTAGGCAATTTCAATGTGGAAAATTTCAGGGCTTACGGTTTCTATGCTCACACGTCATCGCAACATGTGCCTCTGTTAACAGAGCATGGGAATAATATGTTGATTCAAAGTAATGGATGAACACCATTTCTAACTTCTATGTTTCACCATCGATGCCTATTGGTGAGTTTCATTATTTCCCAATGCCTGAAGGTCAGCTGATAGTGGTACCTGATATGAATCGGTTGCGTCCCCATGGGAGACTGAAGGAAAACAGGATGTGAAATGAAATGGACTAGCCCTATGAACAAATATAGAGTTTGAGATGCACCATATGTCATCAAGAATGTCATAATCGGAAACTATGCCCTAACATTGTTGGGTCGAGTTCACACTCTAACCCACAATGATATATTATTGTTATTGAGAGATTCTCATATTGTAAATTTTATGTTGTTATCTCTTCCTTTTACCTCATTTTTCTAACCCCCAAAACTGAAAATCATAACAGTAAACCCAAAAACATATTTTTTATACCGTAATCCTAACATTCTAAACCATAATCCTGAAATTTTTTTCTCAAATCATTAACCTAAACCGTAAAACGTTAAAAAAAATCCAAAATCCTATATCCAAAAGGAAAAATGTGAAAACCTAACCTCTTAATCCTAAAATCAAAAAGATGAATCGTAAACCCAAAAACATCTTCCTTTTACATCAGTTTTTAAAACATTATGTTATTGAGAAAATAATCATGAAACATAAAATCATGTGGAGAATCATATATGAATTATAAATCACATCCTTTTCTAATAAACATCTATATAACACAGACAAATAATTTATATATATAAATATATAAAACCATATCTTATAAAACACCCAATTCTAGATAAAATAATATATTAATAAACTTTAGTAATATGCTTTCAAAAACATGAAGACATGCAGCTCTCTTTTGGTAAAAAAAAACTTCATTTGTTTATATGCAGATGAATGACACCATACTACAAAGTCAGCAGGCTACACATTGATCACATGTTATGATAGTGGGTGGTCCAGATCGATTGACCAGTGTGCATCGAGCACACCATTTTCATCACACAGAGCCTCCTCTTGCCATTATACCATACTTGCGTCGTGCTGGCTTCTATGGTATTGTAGTATCAGATTTTACATTTGTAGACCATCACCTGCTAGCTGAACTCGTGGAGAGGTGGAGACCAGAGACACACACATTCCACCTGCTTGAGGGAGAGATGACCATCACCCTCCAGGATGTGGATATACTTCTTGGTCTTCTTATCCAGGGGAGACCCGTTATTGGATCAACTCGGGTATCTCGGCCCGACCTTACTTAGCTCTTATTATGCGTTGACATTTTGTCTGATCGTAGTGCTACCTATGGAGCATCGATATCCATGCCTTGGATGGAGACACAAATTCCACTTTTATCTGATGATGCTGATGAGCAGATGGTGATGCGTTATGCATGTGAATATATATTACGACTTATTAGAGGGACCATTTGTACAAATCATTCACGGATGCACGTGCACATGATGTATCTACCCATGCTAGAGGAATTTGATCAGGTAGGGACATATAGTTGGGGATCCTCCTTCTTGGCATACACATACAGATCATTATGCAAGATATCCGACAGGAGACGTAAAGGTCTCGGGGGATGCGTCATCTTTATTCAGATGTGGGCATGGGAGCACAGCCCCGCATTTTTCCCTGATCTTGTGGGTCCGCCAGTCGAGATGGCAATGCTGCATGACGCTCTGCATAGACGCTGTTATGATCACTCATTTCTATCAGTTTCTGATGCACTAAAAGTTATTGACTTTAATTTATCATTATTTATCACTATCGATGTTTTATTTTATAGGTGGTGTCAGCGACACAATTTCAATACGGTTCTGAGACACGATTTCGCTATATATCGGATCGATCTGGACTTTCTCTTACCCCATCAGGTATGTATATACAATCTATAACTGCCTAAAAAATTTAATAATAGCATCATTTTTTTAGTTATAAGTTTTACAAATAAGGGTAATATGTTATTTCAGATTTCTGGGTTCCTTACTGGTCTGTTATAGACCAGTTGCCTCCATACTACATGGTTGGTCTTGATGATGTTACCGTTGTAGTGCCACTCATTCACTTTCATATTGTTGAGTGGAACTAGCCTGACAAAGTCATGTTCCAGTTTCTCTTGACTCAGCATATTCCATTACCGTTGAGGAAGACAGATCAGCTTCATGGGATGAAGCTGATAGGGAGGCTGGATGACGACTGTCATCGAGTACATGCTGTATTTCTCGACTTTTGGCGCAGACGCGCAGAGTTTCGTATCCAGGGAGTTCCTACGATGGAGTTCTCTCTTTCATCGCTTCACAAGTATTAGCCATGGTATAGAATGAAGTCTATATTGTATCTTACCCGAGACGGCAGAGATATGCATATGATTATAAGTCAATTAACTTATATTACTATGTTTATTGATTTATTTTCTAATTCATTTTTAATCTGTTTATAGGAGAGTAACACAAACAGTCTTATTCATATGAGTGATGAGGCTGAGGATAGAGTCTTCAGCTGGGAATCCGTTCATGCTCAAGCGTTGGAGCTGAGGAGACACAACCATGGAAATGTAGCCAGAGTTGTCTTATACGTCAGGCCTCACCAGTTCCACTGGCAGAGGTCCTCCCTTTTGTAGTCAAATCTGAGCTGATGCTGGATGTGCCTCAGCTGTCATGGGATCCATCTTTTTGGACGGGATATCCATGATTTTCTCCATCGTGGGGTCCATATGGATCACAGCCTTTGGGTCTAGAGTCATCGTAGCCTTGGGCTCCAGACCCATCACAAAGTTGGGGTATAGTTCCACCACATGATTTTTTCCCCACTACGATGATGTTGGTTCCTTCTACCATCGAAGTGGGAGAAGGATCATGAGGGAAGTACGAGGTGGAGTTGACATTTTCTCCCACTGGCACAGAGGTGGAGGATATGTCAGTTGACATTCCAGCGCCCGAGTACCAGCCCTCTCTAGGTCATCAGACTCCCCAGAGATCTCGTTGTGGACGTCCTATTATTAGGCCACCATGTGGGATAGGATCTCCTCACCGTAGACATAGACATTGATTTTTTATGTTCATTTATATGTTTTATGTCTATGAAAAGGAAAAATAATTTATAAGCTTTAAAAATCGCCTACTCGAAAGTTAAAAATGTTTCAAGTACATTATTTTGAAAGACTATAAAATATAAACCATAAGACCAATATAAACAAAACATTATACATTTATTAAATATATATGAAATTGTTGAAAAAAAATCATTTCATGAAAAATGTTCATGAAAAATAATTTATAAGCTTTCAAAACCGCCCACTTGAAACATAAAAATGTTTCTAGTACATGACTTTGAAAGACTATAAAATATAAACCATAATACCAATATAAACGAAATATTAAACATTGATTAAAAAAATAAATAAATTGTTGAAAAAAATCATTTCATAAAAAATGTTCATGAAAAATAATTTATAATCTTTCAAAACCGCCTACTTGAAACTTAAAAATGTTTCAAGTACGTGGATTTAAAATACTATAAAATATAAACCATAAGACCAATATAAATAAAAAATTTAACATTGATTAAACATATAAGAAAATTTTTAAAACAAAAATAATTTCATAAAAAATGTTCATGAAAAATAATTTATAAGCTTTCAAAACCACCTACTTGAAATTTAAAAATGTTTCAAGTACCTGACTTTGAAAGACTATAAAATATAAACCATAAGACCAATATAAACGAAACTTTAAAAATTGATTAGACATATAGGAGTCAACCCCACATCAATATGATGCATGGTGTCACTAGTATCACATACATCTATAATCATTAATGCATGAGAACATGTTATATCTCCTTTCATGGGACAACAAAATCCATTCTTCCACCTTCTATATCCATATCTATATCAACATCCGGCCATAAAAGGGTATGGTGAAAGATATGCCACATGAAATGATCATCTGTTCGTATTCCTGAAAATACAAACCCCTTCAACACCACCATGCATCCAACCATTATAATTTATTCCACAATTGTCACCCCATTTCCCCAGGTCCAGTTGATCAGATGAAAACACCAATAATTCCACATAGTTGTGTTGACTCCTGGGGAAATAGGGTGACAATTGTGGGCCTTGGGAAATGGGGTGACAATTTTGGGCCTGGGGAAATGGGGTGACAATTTTGGGCCTGGGGAAATGGGGTGACAATTGTCATCCAACCATTTTTTCGTACCTACCACTGGCCTACATGAACTCATAGTTAGTGTGAAATTTTTATAGGTTATGAATATGTTTTCTTTGAAAACATATGCTATTTTATTTGAAGAATAACAGTTGATTTATATTATAATAATATATGATCAAATCTGTCTAATCATTGGTTTTCAAAATTAGTCAGAAAATATTTGAATAATCGTAAGGATAGTAATTTTAGAAATAATGTTACATGAAATTTGGGTATTATTATTGAATTTTGAGTATTAGTTTATTATATTTGTTATTATAAATTTGGGTAAATATCTAAAAAAATGCAAAAGATTTTGTTTTTCGATAATATTTAAAGATATTAGGAATAGATTTTTATCCCTTTTATGCCTATGTGGTCTTTAAATTTTTATCTTAGTGCTTATAGAATTAAAAATTCATCTTGAATACACATCATCTATAAAAAATATGAGATTACGGTGGAAATTGATTAAATGGAGAAATTCTACTCATCAAGTAACTATATTTCCATATTCTCTTAGTCTAGATGGTAAGATAATTCCTCAACTCTAGGAAAAGGATCCTGAAACAAAATGTTATCCCATTACCATAATATCTGATGATATCAAGGACCATTTTCACACCTCTTTGGTTTATGGTTTTTTATTGTTATCATTCTCTCAATCATTCTCTTTATAGAGATCAATGATCTCTATCACTCTATATCTTTATTTGGGATTTATGTCCAAATCAGAACTTGACATCGATGTTCTCATATATAGAAACAAAGTTGCATGTTATTTTTGATAACCATCATACTTACCTATCAATTTTATTATGAAGATATTTTATTAATGCTTTTTAATATGTGGGATTACAGTAAAGGTATTTTCAAATTTCCAACCTTTGATTACTGAGATAAAATTTCAAATTGTGAGGACATAATTTTTTAAGAAGGGATGCAACACCATGAGATTTTATAAAAATAAAATTATATTTTTATAGCATAAATGAAATGAAACATTGAGTTTATCTTTCATTACCTGAAACACTCAATTTATCTTATGATACATGCAACAACGAGTTTCTTAAATAGCTTGTGTTACACACAAGGATGAGTTTTAACGAAAATAATATACTATTAATATCATTATTTAATATGATAGATATCACCATGAAAATGGAATGGTTGGTATTAATAGGATTAAACGTCTTATTAAAATTTATTTTAAACATTTTTATGTAATGAATTGTTTTTTTGACTAATTAATTATAAATGAAAATAAAAACCTTTTGAAAAAAAGGAAATATTTTTCTATAAAACTGTTTAAATGCACACAAGGGTGTTTCATACAAATATAATCAAAAATCACGCATTTTGGATTATATTAATTAAATTTCTATTGAATATATTAAATATAATTTTTTACATTCATCCTATGTGTTTTTTAGACAATAGATAAAAATAAATCCAATTTCACCCTCAAAGTGATATTTTTTCTAAAAAGTAGTTTGTTGACTTTTTATAGTGAACTTATTTGAAAACTTATTTTTTTTAATATTTTATAATTTTATTTGAAAAAATAAACATAGTTTTTTAAATCTGAATACTAAAATTTGATTAGGGTGAATTTTTGGATTTTTTTTGTAAAGTTTAAAATTTTTATAAATAATAAAAAATAGAAAAAAATTAATTGAAAACTAGCATTTCACCTAAATTATTCACAAAGTTAAATTACATATTAAATTAGTTTTAAAGTCACAAATTGTTCAATTATAAATTTATTTATCCAATATAGGTGATTTTAATAATTTTAATATTGAATTTTTATATACAAACATTTTGATCTTTTGAAAGGTTTCACTTTAAAAACCATATTTTTCATGACGTATGTGACATTAATTTTAAATTAAATTATTCCACTTTTTAATTGAATTTTAAAAAATAGATTAGATATTTGGTATCAAAATAATATTTTTTATCTTAAAAGATCAACTTCATTTTCAACCAAAGTGATTAGTGAATATAGTTAAATTTATAAATAATGACTAAGGTAAAAACAATTTTACTTAATGGTTAAACTGAGAATATAACCTGTAAAAATGAATTTACACTTTTCCAACACCCCCATGGCAAGAAATATTTCGACTTATGATATCAGACTCTAAATTTATGAGTTTTGGAAAACTTTTTCATTAAAGTTACCCATATAATAAGTTTAATAATGAAAATGACAAAAATTATACCTTTCTCCCTTCAAATTTCTATAAAACATTGGGGATAGGGTAAAAAAACTGCATTAGTTTGATTATACATATTATTTTGAAATATAAATTAATTTTTTATCATAATTATTTATCTTTAATTTTTAGATATGACTTAATTAGATTATATGTTTAATAAATGACAACCCATGTATTATTTATTTATTAATAAAATAAAATATATTATACTAAAAACATTAAAAGTGAGGTAAAAAGAATGAATTATTATGTTTCATTATTTTTTTATATTAATATATCATTATACACATCAATGAACTTAATATATTTTAATTTCAATATTTTCTTGATATTTTTTAATTCATATTAAATGAATAATGTCAAAATAGACATTAATACTATTTTGTAATGAAATCATATAGTATTAATTGATTTTAAATTACTAAAAAGCTAATATTCTTCCAAGTGATTTAAAAATCCAAATAAATTAAAAACAATTCCCATTCATTGACCAATTATTCTTTTATAATTAATATATTGACCCTTAAATAGTAAAAACATTGTTAGCATAGTTAATGTTAAAGCGTTATTTTTTGTGTGTTACATGTGTTTCTGTTAAAATTAATTTTCAACGCACATAAGATTTTGATTTTATAAATTATAAATAATATTTAGAATCAGTGGGTAAAAATTTCTATTAATATTCACTTTAATTTAATCTTAAAATATAAATTACCTAGGTAAGGTAACTAGTTATCATTGTAAAAAGGAAAACTCAATAAACATAAATACAAAGGAAAAAATTGTAAAAATGATTTTATTTTTAAGTTTTGTAAGTTTTTTTCTACCATAATTTCCCTCAAATCCATTATTTTTCAATACTTTAAGCATATTAAGTAAGGTATACGTCCCACTAGTGAATAATTTTGAGTATTTACAAGAATTCCACTCCTTATCAACTATAAAAGACAACTCACGCTTTCCAATTTTCCATACCACTCAATACATTTGGATCATAAAACCTAAGACAAAATAACATTCAATACTCTCTAATATAATACTAGAATCATAAATTTGTGTATAAAGTAAACCATTTATGTTTTTAGGGAAAACTTATTGAGGATACCTGAAAAAGATGTAGTGTTCTTCTAAAAAGTGTTTTTATTTTATTTCTTTATCCACATCCTTGAATTGTATTTATCTCATTCTTAAATAAAAACCTCAGTATATTACATATGGTTATATTTTATTATATTAATATTATAACCTAAAACCACACACACTTCCATCAAATGGGTTGTGAAATCATCATTCTTTGGTATAGTGGACTGCCGCCACCCGAATCGATGTCGTTCATATTTGCATTACCACCTTTCAAGGTTGGGCATAATGATGTATATAATGTTTATATTATATGTATGTGTGTGTTATATTTATGATGAAATTATTATTGTTTAATTATTATATAACTCATACCTTCATGATTTCCTTTTGGGGGAATACGATAGTGTCATTCTTGTGCACGTCGAACTACCACATGGCGAAGCGATGTGGTCCATTCACGCTTTACATGGAATGTATTAAAGATGAGTTAAATTAAAATATATCTTAAATAATACATAAAAATTATACTTTAATAAATATATATATATATATATATCTTCTAATTTTCTTTCTTTATTTCAATATCCCAAACAAAATAAAAACAACGTTCATGCATACGAACAACCTACCATCCAGATGAACGGTGTATTTGATATCCTATCACAAAATTAAATGGATTAATGTAAATACATATATAATGAATATATATATTATTTATATCATGGTTTATATATGGGACATTATGAAACAATTATTTTAAGTAAGAAGACCAAATTTAGAAATTGAAAACATTATATAAAAAACAAAGCGATTATTACCTGAAACATAACTTTAACATGGAATTGTCAATAAAAGTGTAATAAAGGACATAATAAAACCATATATTACATTAAAAATATTAATATGGTTATTTAATAAGATAATAACATGTTTAAAATCACCATAAAGCTGGTTGAAGCACATTTGACAAAAAGGGAGTGTAAGGTATGGGGTTTTCTTGTCTCACTTTTATTTATTTGAGATACATGCCAAACTCACCATTTTTTGTGGTGTAAATAATGCCCATGAATATATTATATGATTCCTATACATAAATTTATGTGGTTTTATATATCTATTATATGATTTACCTTTCATGGGTTTTATGGATTCAAAGTTACCAAAGTAGCAAGGGATTTTTGTCACAATTTTCCTTCTTTTAGGTGTTCATTATATTATACACCTATATTATTTTATGATGTGTATATAATGCCCCTTTTACATTTTATATCGTTAATATACTTATTTTTTATGATATTATAAGTTTAATTTAATTTTATTCTTTCATGGGGATTATGATTTAAAGTTAAAAAAGTTGTAAGAGTCTTTTGATACAATTTCATTGTTTGTCGAAATTGTGTATGATTAAGTATTGAATGTTAAAATATTATAATAATAATGAAATATAATTTCCTATTGTTATTCATGATATTTTCAAGTAATTTTACTATTTTCCCACTCTTTGATACTTATAATTTTTTAAAAATTATTTTTAATAAAATTTGACATCATTTCTTTCTTTGGTCAAAAATATACTTTCTTTCAAAACAAAATTTTCTAAAAATGTTATCAAAATATTTTTAAATTATTTTTAAATATCATTTTTAAGGGAAATGATATTTATAAAATTATGTTTTATAATTTTTTTCAATTATTTCAAAATAATCATTTATAAGTTTTCAAGGTTATTTTTAAAGAAAAAAATTGTCAATATTTTTTAAAAAGTGATTTCTTAAATGAAAAGGGTATTTTCCTCTAACTATATTTAATGATCTGGTAATTCCACTTCTATTCATAAACATCAAAAACCCTTGTTGTTACATATCCTCTACTGGGGATATTTGGTATCGATACCAACTTTATTCTTTCTATGGATGAAATAATATTGTTATTAATAAATTATTATGAAACTATATTCTTTTCCATAGGTTAATCATGATTCAAATAGATTATTATGAAAATAGTTTACTTTCCATGGGTTATTCATTTCTCAAAGATAATTTTATCGAACCCTTTTATTTTCCATAGTTTATCCATGTTTCAAACATATTTTTATGCAACTCATTTCCTTTCCATGGGTTAATCATTATCAAAAACCGGCCCTAATACCCTCGTAACCAGATACCCTAGATGACACTAACATAGCCCAAAGGGAATTCACAATCCCCATGGGGAGGCTATAATCTCCAAAAATCCCACAAGATAAAGGTGGAAATGTTTTTTCTACAAGAATAGTAGATGAAATAGATACAATTTATTATGATAAAATGAAAAATCCATAATGAGAATAGTACCAAAAGTTAACCAGGTATATAAACCCAAAGTACAGCCATGATATACTAGAAACCAAAATATAAAAAAACCCTAATTACCAATGTAGATAACACTCCAATTTCAAAGTAATCAACTAAAACTAACATCTCCAAGTGGAACATTACCCTTGTTTGAACTTGGAAGAAATAAATCTATAAATTCCTAAAGGAAAAGGTATTGTGTGAGCTATAATCCTAACAAGGTCTCACAAATGGTTCCATAATAATATTTCAATAAGAATAAAACATTAAATGCTTTAAATTTTAATAAAAATCCCTATAGATATAGTTACATATTTAAAACAAAACATAATTTTCATTTAAATTGATGGAAACACTTTAAAAAATGGATTAAATAAAAATTTTATATAATGAAGATTATATAAATCCATAGACATGTGTAAAGAAGTTTTACAAACAATGGAATGTATAAAAAATAATCTGAATATATAAAAATGGTTATATTCTAAGAGGTATGATTGTTCTAGGTTATTAGATCCACTCAAACACATATAGTGATAAAGGCAATGTGTATACATGTCCCTTGAACACTGGATGAAGAGGACTAACCAATATCCCACTGAGGATAAGATCTACCAAAAGGTTTATGTTAGAGTCTGAAAGTTTTAATCTTTTTATATGGGAATCCCAACCTTGTGAGTTTTTTCTTAATAACTCACTAACTACCTAGGCTTCAATATTTTCGAGAGTAATCAATAATGGTAAAATTATTTCAAAACAACTTAGAATACAATTTCCCCATTTTCCATTTCAATATGCCAACTTCTCTTTAAAAAAACAAAACATGGGGTTTTAATCAATTAATTCCTTTTTCAAGATAAAACCAAAAGTTGTTTCTTATCAAAAAAATTAACTCATTAACTCAAAATCTACTTCACAATTCATTTCACAAATTAAATTACAAAATTTCTTTCAAATCCAATTCAAACCAATATTCATTGGAATTGGAGGTTTTCCAAATATTTCATACCATATTGAATTTAAATACCAATTCACATAAAATTGGTTTTTCAAAATATTTTTGAAAGAAAATATAATTTAAATGAATAAAATAAAGGGTCATACATTAGGACAAACTTATAAGGAACCACCTACCATAACATAAAGATCAAGTATCACAACACCAACAATAGGAAGAACCAAAAAAGAACGTCATCATCAGATATCAAGGAATAAAACCTAGAGTGAAGATCCCAAAAAAAGAAGTTTTCCACCATCAAAAAACTATAATATTTAATAATCCCTAAGGAGTTGATAAGAATATATGTGGAGAGAAGGAACGGGAGAATAACTCTTACTAAAGGGAGATAAAAAGACATTATCCAATTGTTTATTTGCCTTTGAGGGGGTTAGAGGATCCAAATTGGTCCATGGGAGTTTCCAAGACCTAGGATTATGTCAAATCCAGAGTTAGGTTCCATTGGGTGATAAAATGGGGTTCAATAAATTTTTAATAATTTTTTTAAATTAAAAATCACCACTCGCAAGGTTAGGTGGGTAAGGCCACTTGATTTTTCGAACTGTGCAAACTTGAACTGTTTTTGCTTGCACGATTTCCACCGGGTGGGCGCACAATATGGAAAAAACATTCCCTAACTATATACAACCCAGAAAATTCTAAAATTTTAAACTTCTTCCTCAAATATAACACAAGATAAACCCCAACCAAAATATAGAAAAATTATTGGGTTGAGGAGTACGTGAAAACAGTAACAGGATGTTACAACCTCCCCAACATTGAAACATTATATCCCTAAAAATCATATCAAAATTAACCATGTCAAAAATACGAGTACACTAGTCTCTCCTCAGTGCCTCTCTCTCCCATTCCTTATGAGTATCATAACCATGCTGTCATAGCACTCGAACCAAAGGAATATTTCTCCCATGAAGTACCTTGGTTTGAGAATCAACTATTCTGACTAGATTCTCCACCATAGATAAATCTTACTCAATATCAAGATCAATCCAGCTCAAAACCTAATATGGATCAAGAATATCCTTTCGTAGCTGCAATACATAAAACTTATTGTCTATTGACATAAATTGTGGCAGGATTTCTAAGAGGTAAGAAACTTTCCCCACAAACTCAACTACCTAAAAAGGCCCCAAAAACTTGACACAATATTCCCTTACCTCCCTATCCATTGATTACTCAAACAATGTTAAATTTTTAAGAACATCGGATCACTAACTATGAAAATACAAAAGTCGATGATGAATATCAGCAAAAGATTTATACTGAATCCATACCATCAACATTCATTGAAAAATAAACTAAATATTTTCTATAATATCCTAATCCATTATTAGTTTAACCAAGAAAATTTCAATAATCTCAAATCAAAAAAATAGAAATTTACAAGACCATCTATACAGGGCCTCAAAAAGAGCCATCTGGATTGTGGACTAGTAACTATTGGTATAGGAAATCTCAACCAATCCCAAATGGTCATCACAAGATCTAAAAACATAATGAATGTATTTAAGAATCATATCCTCAAGAATATGTATATATCTATTTTTCCTCCCCTCCGACTACAGATGGTATGCCATACTCAAATGAACATAATATCCTAGTGCCTCCTAAAGACCTCTCCAAAAGAGAGAAATAAAACAAGGATCTCTTTCAAAGAATACAAAAGATGGAACTCCATGCAAATGAACAATATATTTCCAATAAATATCTCCCAACTACATAAATTTAGTTGTATCACAAATGGGAGAGATGAGATCCAATTTATTTATTCAATCAATCAAAACCCATATAGCATTTTTATTTTTTTGGTTATGTGGGAACCCCACCAGAAAGTCCATAGAGATCTCATCTCACTTCCAGGTTGGCACTATAAGTGGTAAAAATAATCTAGAAGGTATTTGGTGCTCAAGCTTGATCTATTTTCACATATAGAAATGGGAGAAAAAGTTAGTTATTCCCCCATCTCAAACATGGACACAAAAATTGATGTTTCATGTCATAGAACATAATCATGGTTCTTAGGTTCACTACCTGTTTGGAATTATGGAAATCCCCCATCACATCTTTTCTTAGTGGAAAAGGTATAATGTACTAGTTTCAAAAACAAAGGATACCCTATTTGGAGAATGGCCACTTAGTATTTTTCTCCCCACCATAAAGAGAGTTTCTAATGCCATGTAATTCATCATAAAAACATTGTTACTGAATAATAATCTTCAGAAGAGATAAGTTCAATAGACTGGCCAAAACAACCTTATACCCTATTTTTTCCAAAACTCCAATATGTAACTATACTAAAAATATCCATTAAGGTCCA
Organism: Viscum album; assembly: GCA_963277665.1. Lineage (NCBI taxonomy): Eukaryota > Viridiplantae > Streptophyta > Magnoliopsida > Santalales > Viscaceae > Viscum > Viscum album. The sequence goes on from OY728164.1 coordinate 1,184,541,345, forward strand.
CTCTTCTGATAATTCCCCATAGCTTAGGTCAGAAGTTTGTAACTCAAAGTATTGGCAATGACATTCCCTTTACCCAGGGTATTGGCTACATAAAAATAAGTGGATTTAAGGTATTCAACCCAGTGCCTATAGGGAAGATTCAAATATTTTTTAGAGATGAAATAACTGAAGCTCCTGTGGTCTAAAAACACAATAAATCTTTCGTCAAAAAGGTAATATATCCAACTCTTAAGTGAATGCATCATAGCTATGAGTTCAAGGTCATGGGATGGATAATTCTTCTTGTGTGCCCTAATAAACTAAGATTCATAGGTAATGACGTGTTCACCATGCATAAGAATACATCCCAAACCTAAAAATGATGTGTCAAAAAAGACCACAAAGCCATGTCTATCCTCCGTAAGAATTAATACCTACACAGTAGTAAAAATACATATCATCTTAAAAAAATATCTCAAACATTTTCCATCCCAATAAAATTCCACTCCCTTCTGAGTTAGGGAAATCATCAGAGAATCCAATTTAGAGAAATCCTTTTCAAATAAGTGATAGTGTCGAGCTAAACCCAAGAAGCTCTAAATCTCAAAACATATTTTTATTACTCTCATGTCATAACAACTTTTTTATTTTAAAGATCAACTAAAATACCTTGTTCTAACACCACGTGTCCCAAGAAATTTACTTCTAGAATCCAGAAATCACATCTGGATAGCTTGGAATAATTTCATTGATTTCTCAACAATTACATAACTACTCTAAAATGTCACACATGATCTTCCTTGGACATGGAGTAAAAAAGTATGTCATCCACAAATACCACAACGAAATCTTCAAGATACTCATGGAAAATTATATTCATTAAATCCATGAATATTGTATGAGATTTTGATAGACCAAATGTAATGAACTATTAATCATAATTATCATACCTTCTCTCGAAGGTGGTTTTATAAATTTCAGATTCTTTTATTCATAAATGATGATAACCAAACCAAAGATCAATCTTTGAGAACTACTTGACCCCTTTCAACTGGTCAAATAGATCATCAATCTGTGGAAACGAATACATGTTCTTTAATATAACAAAATTTATTTTTCAATAATCAATATAAAGGAGAAGTGGCCCATCAAATTTATTATAAAATAAATCAAGCACCACCCATGGTGACATACTCAAGCATATAAAGCCTTTATCTAAAATATGATCTAGATTAATTTTTACACTTTCATTTCAGATGGTGAAATGTGCTAAGAAGGAATAGATACTGGGTGAGTACCACGTACTAAATCAATAAAAAAATGTACCTCTTGTACTAGCAGCAAAAATAGAGAATTTAGAAGTAATAATGTTAAGAAACTCGATGAAAAATAGATGGATATCAATACCTAAGGATTCCCACTCCAGATCAAAATTTAACATGGATATTACTTCCCCAAACTCTGGATAATATGTTCTATATCTTCTCGACATCTGGTCCCATTCGTCGGGAAAGATACTAAACATACCATCAGGCACTGTAAATAAGACCCATTTAAGATATAAATCAATTCAGTAATTATTAGCAATGAGCCAATACATCCTAAAAATTACATCAAGAGGTTTCATACTGAGGGTCATAAATTTTCAATCCATCTTAAAAATGACATTAAGAGCTTTCATGTTGAGGACCAAAATATCTCAAGTAAGCTCTATATCTAAAAATGAGAAAACACAAGTAGGAAAATAGATAATTTTATCTCACTTTTTTCTGAGGGGTGTAGTAATATCCATCATGTATGATAAAATATTTGTATGAATATTTAGCATATTCATAATATTAGTTGAAATGAGTGAATGAGATTCACTAGTATCAAATAAAGTAGTCATTAGAGATGAAGCAACAATTATGGTACCTATAAGAGTCACTGGAACCATATCTTCTTCCTCTAGAAACTCTTCCACTGTGTGAACAAGCTTCATTCTAGGTGAATATGGCTAGAAACCCTTATTTCATGAATCATATGATATTACCATAGTAATTTTTGGTGCTGATGATCATGTGTCACTACATGGAGTAAAATAGACATGACATAACTTCTTTATGTGACCTGATCTTCCTCTAGAACTATATTCCTTGGGTGTCATATTAAAAACTAATTTTGAGTTCCTAAGATTATCCCTGGTAGAAAAAAGGGGCCTCTAAGAGGAACAACAGGAGGTCTAGATGAACCTTGTTATCCAGAACCACCACTAGAATCATCATTCTTCCTATTTAATTTAAAAGAAGTTATATAAATTCTAGTGAGAGAAAAATAATCTCCTATAAAACCATACTTAACATCCAGATCAAGCTCAACCATCAATGCTTTGTCGAACACCTCATCATACAAGTATAAATTTACCAAGAAATCCTGAGAATGCATTTTAGATCATAGTCCCATATCAAACTATCGATTCTTTATCTTATCATTAAATAAAATCTCATGTGAATACAGCACAAGCTCAGTGGAGTGACTTTTATATTCTTTCATGATCCTCTTAGCTTGATTTAGTGTGAAAAACATTATAGCCTCAGCCAAAACCATCGAATCTGGATAGAAATAATCAATGAAAATAACTTTGAATTCCTTCTACTCTAATTCCTCGTTCTTTTTCTTCATCACCATTTTATCCCACCATCTCCCGCTAGGTCCCTTTAGCATGAATGTGTCACAGCTCACATTGATATAATTATACATTTCCATGAAATCAAATAGAATCTAAACTCTCCTCAACCAATACTCAACCTCTTGATGATATTTTAAGCCATTGAATACCTATGGATTCTGATGAAGGATCTTCTGAGAATGAATCCTGAATTCATCCCTCTTAGGTTCCATCGCTAGTTCTAGAATGGGAATAGGTGTAGGTGCTAGTCATAGATCTTGGACATCATACATAATAACGTCAACTAGTTGTTGGTTCACTTAAGTTTTTTATTTCTATGGTTCATCTGTAGCATCCTCTTGGATCCTATTTTCATGTTTCTTGATGGCATGACACTACACAACATCAAAAAACATAAATAAGACATTAGAAGATTACTCATATCGACACTCAAACAATATCTATGAGAGAAATTAATCCCATCATATAAGAAAACACGATTTGGATTCTAACTACCAAAATGAAAAGTACGGAAAATACTATAACTAATTCTCAAGAAGTTCTTCACAAACTAACCATGGTTACTTAAGGCTCATTGTGATGAGGGATGTCCAAGAAATCACTCACAACTACCTCCTTAGTAACAACAAGATTTCAAACTACATACTGACATCATGAAAATATGTTTAACAAGTGCCTCTTATAACAATTTTTCATGAATAGACCCTAACACCTTGGTACCTTGATTATCAAGTCAGTACTGACATTGCCCAAAGGGATTTACCATTCCCCATGGGTTGGTGACAAGCACATGGTATCACACATGATAAATGTGGGGATAGTTTTTTTATATGAACAATTGAATAAATAATTCAAGTCAGTATGTTAAAAAGAAAAGTCCAAAAAGGGAAAAGTATCAAAATTAAAACATGGTTATAATACAAAATTACAACCAAAAAGTAAAAGAAAATGAAATATAAAAAAAACAAGTACCAATGGACACAAAACTCCAATATCAAAGGAGTAAAAAACAACTACCACCTCCAAGTGGTACTTTCCCCTTTCTCAAAGATGGTAGAATGAAATCTACAAATTCCCAAAGAAAAATGTAGGGTGTGAGCTAAAATCCCTATAGAGTCTCACCAAGTTTTTTATAATAAGATTCCAATAAGGATAAACCATTACGTGATTTCATTTTTATTAAAAAAATCATGGAGATGCCATCACATATTTAAAAAAAAACATGTTATTCAAATTAAATAATGGAAACACTTTAAACAATTTCTTAAGTAAAAATTTTATATAAAATATTTTATTTAAATAAATAAGAATGTGTAAATAAGTTAAAAAAATTCATGAATAAAAAATAATCACCAATAAAAAACATGGTCATCTTCTAAGAGGTATTATAGTACTGGGATATTTTATCCTCATAGACTCATATAGTGATAATGGAGATGTGCACACATGTCCCTCTGACATTGGCCAAATATGACTAACTAATAATCTATTGGGGATAAGATATTCCAATAGGTTTATGATAGAGTTTTAAAGTGTCAACACATTGATAGGGAAATCCAAACCTAGCATGTTGGTCCCAAAAAAACTCAGTAACTACCCAAGATTGCATGTGCTAAAAAACAATCAATAATGGGAAATATATTTCAAAACTGTCTAAAATACAATTTCCCCATTTTCCATTTTTGTAACATCCTAGGAAAATAAATAATATGATATTATCATATATATTAATATTTTTGAAGTAAATATTAATTTTACTTTAATTGGGTACTATATTTTATGGCGTACCCTACATGCAACAATGGGTTACATTGAAATCTTATGTTGCGCACAAAGCTGAGTCATACAGAGAAAAATAATAATAATAATATTATTATTTTAAATGGTAGTTAATGGCTAGATATTGTATTGGAAGAAATGAACAGAACTAACCATATTATGATTGAACATTCTTTTTAAATATTTTTACATTTATCCAATAAAATTTGGATGCTTAAAATGAGAATGAATCCAATTTTAAGCATAAATACTCAAATATTTTTAAAATGTTGTTTCATAACTTTTTAATAGGAAACCCATTTTAAATATAGTTTTTATCGCTTTTATATGTTCCATTTGACAAAATAAAAAACTTATTTAAAAGTGGGACATCGAAATTTACTTTGGGTAAATTTTTGGTATTTTTATGATAAAGTTCATTTTTAATGAATAATGAAAAATACTCCATTTTAAGTCAAACTGTCTTTTCATCTATTTCATTTATTTCATTATATTGTCATTTTAATTAGTTTTAAAGTGTAATTAGATTATATTTTTATTCTTTAATCCAATTTCAGTCATTATAAGTTATTTCACATTGAAATTAGACATAAAAATATGTTAATCTTTTGGTAGTTTTTACTTCTAAAAAACACGCCTTTTGGTTTTGACAATGGGAATTAAATTTAAATTAATTTTTGAAACATATATGTTGAATTTGGAAAAAATGGATTATATATTTGGAATCAGCGGTTCCAAATTGTTTAAATATGTAACTTTTAATTTTAGATATTATTAATAGTAACTTCGGTAAATATTTTCTTTACCATCGTTAAAGATTAAATCTGATAATAAGGATAAAAAATAATATTATAATAATATTAAATTTCCCTAACACATGTTCTAACACTATTATATGAGATATTTCCAACCAATTTCATCCATGGGTCGATTTTAGGACCCCATGGAGCCACTTGTGTGTGCAAATGACATTTAATTACTTTTAATTTAATGTTAAGGAAAATATAACCTAAACATGTATCTTTTAATAAAAAAATATATACATGGGGTTATATAAGTGATATATTCATCTATAAATAGTTAATATAAATGTAAAAAGATTTCCTACATCATGTTATTTTATTTATAACTTTTATACATCAAATAAATAAATTTATTTATGACATAATGATGATGTAGTGATTAGCTTATTAATGAATGTTTTAAATAAATGATATTATAAAAATTAAAATAAATTTATTTTAAACTCTTTATTCCATAAATGAATTTTATGGAAGATTATGGCTTTTTATATTTGAATTAATGAAGTTTTTTTCAATTAATATAGTTTTTATGGATTTTTAAAAAGTCATTATATAAATATTATAAAAATTGACATAAATGTGTTTTTAAATAAATTAATATTATATTAAATGATATAATAGTCATACAAATTTAATATTCATCCAAATTACATATATGATGTTACAAATGTCATTAATGATCCATTTTTGAGTCTCTTGTAATTTTATAGTAACTATGGTAACCATATATTATGAATATATAATAAGACATGGTAAAAGTTAAATAAGTTTATTAACGGTTAAAGAAAAAAAAGATAAGGTTAATTTTCTGACCTAAACGTGTCTAAAACCCATTTCCTATGATTATTTCGACCCATCCTCATCTTATCATTTAAATATATCACTTTTTTGTTATTAAAATTCTAAAATAAATTAATAATAAAATAATACTCTCAAAATTTCCTAAAGTGACCCTCCCCCTCTTATAAAAGGACACCAACTATAAAACTTACTCACACATCACAAGACCGATTAGATCTTCCAAAATATGCACAAATAATCTCCTAACATCCCTCCATTCCTCCTAGAATCCTCCCCTTATGAATAATTCAATTCAAAAGAGCCCTTTGGCTCAAATCAAAAAAAGTTTCTCGATTTGAGGTAGTGCCTTCTCACAAGATCCTTTCCTTTATTTTTCCTTATCCACTCTCTATGCTCTTATTATTTTTTAATATAAAAAACCTAGTATCCTCAACATACAAGGTTGTTCTTATGAAAATTATTTGAACTAAACTTACACACACCTCCATCTAACTAGTATATAACGTACTGTTTCTATGGACGGGGAACTACTGCCTCACAAAACGATGATTGTTCAATCTTCTCCTACCACCTCTTATTATGGAAATTAGGATGGCACTGTAATTATATATGATATTTATTTTATCTCTATTAATCTATAATTATCATTTAGAATTTACCTTTATTCTTTTAAAATTGTATAAATATGATAATTTCATTTGAGAAAGTGTGGATTAGCGCCCCCACAAAGTTATATGACTCGTTCATGCTGTACATGGAACGTATAAAGGATGGAATTAGTGAAATTATGTAACATATATGAAATATATATTATACCGATTTTATTATATACCTATGTAACATTTATTTTTCATTCCATTAAATATGAAAAAAGAAATGAAAGTAGTGTTTATACGTACGTACGGCTTATCATCTCCATGAACGGTGCATTTCATTTCTTATATCAAAATGCTATGGACTATTATAAATACATATATACAGGATATAAATATTACATATATGATATCTAAATCATTAATATCATTCTAGAGGTAATGGACTTTTGACCGCATGGACAATTTATAATTATAACATGTTCATTTTTGACTCATGTTCTGAACATCGACAAAATGTCTGATATGAACTCAAATAATTAACTAATTTTTATAGAAAGTTAATATGTAATATAAAAGGAATAATATTATTGAAATGTTTATGAAGAAAGTAGAAATTAACTTATGTTTATAATTCATGAAATTAAAGAACGAATGAGTCATGTCGAACATGAGGTAAGGGACTTTGTCTCAATCTCCTTTCATTGAGGCATATTTTGATTTATACATGACTTGATTTTATATGGTGTATAAACCCCTTTTAAATTTAATTTAATTCAAATGGATTATTTTTTCTACTTATATTTTTACTAAACAACAAAGGGGATGCTCCTTTTTAACTTACGTGGTGACAATGACCTTTCTGCCACCATGAGCATTATTTGATATTTGGCTTCCTTAACAAGTTGTGATGTTTTTAAATGGAAAATAAATACCATATACTATTTTTACATATTTTTGTATTAAAAATGGTTTTAAAAGTGTATTTACTATTTCAATATCTTGAAATTATTTCTTGTGATTGTAAATGAAATTTATGTTTGGTATGTTGATATTTGAAATCTTTTATGTGTGATGATTAATTAATAGTACATAGAAATTTGACGGGTGGTTACATGATAAACCAAATGATGGGTGGTTCTATGATAAACCAAGGATGGGTGGTTGCGTTATAACCTCCAATGCATTGGGTATGGAAGTTGTCCATATGTCTATTCTATTTTTACAAATTATATTTGGAATTTGACCATATGGTTATTCTATTTAAGTATGATTATGTCCTATGTTTAAATTTTATATGTTATGTGTTCTTAATATGGGTTTTATGATAATATTTTGGTTACAAAAGGGTAATAAATTATATTTTATTCAGTTAATAATATTTACTACTTCATAAAGGTGAAAAATATTACTTATGATAAAGTATTCATGGTTTACATGTTTGTAAAAACTAATAGTTTTCTATATTTTTGTATCCCTTGATGAGATTTTTATACTCATCCCAAGTTTTTGAAATGTTTTTCGTTGGACTTAAAGTGGAATAGGGTTAATGATGGGATCAAGGAAAAGCCATGTTGTTTAAAACATAGAACTAAACATGTTTATTTTCTTTTAGGAGTTTTTATTTTGTAAAAATATGTATACTGAGTATAAGTGTCTACATGTAACATTCAAGTTGTTATGTATAAGTAATTAACTAATTCTCTAATGCTCTAAACCTAAAAAAATTCTCAATCTGAATTATTATCTTAATTATATATTATGTAATTTTTATGTTTGGGGCCTTATATTTGGTACTAGAGGTTGGTTAAGATAAATTTAGGAGTTTGAATTTTGTTAATAAGATATCCATAAATGATTTTTACATTATGTTCAATTTTAAATGATATATAATTTGAAGATTATCATGTTTCTTATTCTAAGATATGTTTGTTTAGAATGTTTTTTCGTAGAGGAAACAGGGCAGTAGTGTCAGGAAGTCATACATAGGAGAATAAACTTCCAAATCAGCATCCTGAAATGGTAGAAATCAAAACTAAACAGTTTGTTATAGTAATGGAGCGGTTGAATTTAGTTGTAAATGGTGGTGGTAAACATACATGAGATCAACCAAATCAGACCTAGAGGAACATGTCTTTAGTGGATCATTTCACGAGGCAAAATCCCCTATCATTCATAGTATAATCTAACCCTATTCAAGTTAAAGTTAGGATTAAAGAACAGGAAAATATTTTCAATGCCAGGGGTTGTACATACAATCAAACAGTTAGACTTTTTGTTTATCATTTTAAAGGATAAGTAGATCAGTGGTGGTTGATGATTAAAAATATCAGGGATAGTGATGATATTGATGCTCTTCGTTTGAAATAATTCAAAGGTATTTTTCTTGAAAAATATTTTCCTAAGGCTATTCGACGTAAGATGGAAAAAAAATTATTATAATTTAGGAAGGAGGATGACTCAGTGGATGGTTATGAAGAAAATTTCACTCAACTAAGAAGGTGTGCTCTAAATTTCATCTGAGTTCTTGATAGTAATAAAAATCAATTTTACTCAAGACCGAATCCATGATATCAAAGAGAATTATCCTCTTGTGAATTCAAAATCTATGAGAAGCTTTTTAGATGTGCTGATAAGGTAGAAATGAAATTTCTTGATGATCAGGTGTTCTATGAGAGAAAGAAAAAGAAGAGGTCTAGTTGACAGGGAAAGGTAAGTAATTCATCATAGAAGCATGTATTTAAGAAAATTAAATTTCCATTATGTTATAAGTGTGGTAAAAAGAATCCTAGAGAATGTCTCTCAAAATCTGGAAAGTGATTCCAGTGTAGTAAGACAGGTCATATTTCTTGTAACTATAAGGAAGATGATCAGACAGGCAATGAAAATCTAGTGGTAAGATGTCTTAGTTGCAATGAGTGTAGGCATTATTCCAATGTGTGTCCAAAGTTGATTACCCAGGGTGGAAACCAAACAGATCAAAAGCAGAAGGGTGGGGGAAATTTTTTTCTACTAATACGGTTGATGTGGGACCATCAAATGAAGTGGTATCAAGTAATTTGTTTATTTTCAGATTATACCAATGTGTTGTTTGATTTAGGATCTACACATTCTTTCATTTTGAATAAATTTTCTAGTAAATTGGGAATTCCATCTCAAGATATGAATACTAAACTTGTGGTAAAAACACCTGGGAGAAATTACAAGGCCAAAATAAATTATAAAAATCATCTTATCCTTATTTGTGGAAATAATTTACCTACAACCCTTATTTTTTTCCTTCTATTATATTTTAATGTTATTTTTTGAATGGATTGGATTTCTATTTACCACGCTAAGATTGACAGTAGAGATAAAGATGTTTATTTTCAAAAAGACTTTTAGTTTATGTATAAGATTGAATCCTTATCTCTAATAACATATAAAAAGATAAGAAACTAGTGAAAGATAGAAATGAATGTTACCTTTCATGTATTATTGAAAACAAAGTAACTATTCAGATTAATGATATTCCGGTAGAAAATGATTATCTTTATGATTTTTCTGATGATTTTCTTGGTATTATACCTGATTATAAAGTTGAATTTAGTGTTGAATTAGTTCTTGATGCTAATCCAATTTCAAAACCCCCTAACTAATGGCTAAAATTAAACATTTAGATTTAAAGAAACAATTGCAGGAGTTATTAGATAAAGGTTTCATTCGACCTATCACATCACCATGGGGTGCTCCAATCTTGTTTGTTAAAAAGAAAGATGGTTCAATGAGACTTTTCATTGATTATAGAGCCTTGAATAATATAACTATGAAGAAAAAGTATCATTTTCCAAATGTCAATGATTTTTTTATCAACTCTAGGGAGGTCAGTATTTTTGGAAGTTTGGCTTGAGGTTGGGGTTCCATCAGTTGAATGTAAAGGAAGCAGACAATCTGAAGACCTCATTTCATACTAGATATGTCCATTATGAATTTTTAGTTATGTCTTTTGGGTTAACTAATTCACATGTTGTATTCATGGATCTTATGAATATAATTTTCTCTGAGTTCTTAGATAAGTGTGTGGTTGTGTTTAATGATAACATTTTGGTATATTAAAAAAGTAAAGAGGAACATGAAAGTAATTTAAGGTTTGTCTTTCAAACCATAAAGGAAAATAAATTGTATGGGAAATTCAGAAAGTGTGAGTTATGGTTACAAAAAAATTTCATTCCTTGGTCACATTGTTTCAAAAAATGGCATAACTGTTGATCCTTCTAGAAAAAGTTGTTGAATAATGTCTAAGACCCAAAAATATAATTGAGGTTCCTAGTTTTCATGGTTTGTAAGGCTATTACATAAGGCTTGTTGAGAATTTTTCATGGTTATCTATCCCACTAACTAAGTTAAATTGAAAAGGTGTTGTTTCATTTGGCCAAAATAATCTGATGATTGTTTTTAGGAATTGAAAATAAGATTGGTGAATTCTCCAGTTTTTACATTACCTTCCAGAGATGGTTAATTTTTTATCTATAGTGATGCTTTATTGAAAGGACTTGTTTGTGTCCTAATGAAGAATTTCCAGGTAATTTCTTATGCTTCAATTCAGTTGAAACCTCATGAGTTAAATTACCCTACACATAATTTGGAATTAGATACTATTGTTTTTTCCTTAAAAATTTGGAGGAATTTTATATATGTAGTAAAATGTAAAATATCAACTGACCATAAAAGTTTTATGTATATATTCACTTAGAAATAATTTAAATTGAGACAGAGAAGTTGGGTGGAATTAATCAAGGATTATGATTCCATGATTCATTAACATCCAAGAAAATTAAATAAAGTGCATATTGCTTTAAGTCAAAAAAAGTAATGATACATTAACCATGTTACGTTTGGGATAAGACCCTTTGATTAATGATTTAATAAAATTTCACATAGAATTTATTGGTGCAGGAAGTTCATCTATTTTTTTTAGGTGTCAGTGAAATCATCTCTCTCAAACAGAATTAAGCAAGCATAGAAGGAAGACAATGAGTTGCAGAAAAAGGTATAGTTTGTTTAGAAGGGTAATTTATCTGAATTTAACATTGATAATGATTAAATTTCGAGATTTGGGAAGATATAACGTGTTCCTTGTGATTCACAATTGAAAAAAGAGTTATTATGTGAAACTCATAGTTCTTTGTTTTCAGATTATCCTGGCAGTACTAAGATGTAAAGAGATCTTCGAGAGTGTTACTAGTAGGATAGAATGAAAAGAGATATTGCTAACTTTACTATGATGTGTTTGACTTGTAAACAGGTTAAAGAGGAGTGGTAGTTACCGAAAGTGATGCTTCAGCCTCTTCCAATTCCAAAGTGGAAATATGAAAATGTGTCCATGGATTTCATAGTGGGATTACCAAATACTTCTCAAAGTTAACAATGCAATATGGGTTTTTGTTGATCAATTAACTAAATTTTTTCATTTCCTTCCAATTCAATATAATTTCTCTCTATATTATCTTTATCGATAGATTGTTACAGAGGTATCCAGGTTTCATGTATTTCCACTCTCTATTGTATCCGATCGTGATCCCAGGTTCATATATAACTTTTGGAAACTCCTTTAGAAGAAATTGGGAACTGAATTAAATTTTAGTACAGTTTTTCATCCTCAATAATATGGGTAGTCAGAACGACCAATTCAGACATTAGATGATATGGTATGTGCTTGTACAATGGATTACCATGGAAGTTGGGACCAACATATTTCTTTGGTTCAGTTTTCTTATAATAACATTTTTCATTCTAGTATACAGATGGACCCATTTGAGGCATTATATGGGAATCATTGTTGAACTCTAATTATCTGGGATGAAGTAGGTGAAAAGAAACTAATGGGACCGGAATTAGTATAAGATATGGAAAAGAAAGTTTAGTTGATACAAAAACACATGAGGATATCTCAGAGTAGGTAGAAAAGTTATGTGGATAAGCGAAGGAAGGATCATTCTTTCAAGGTACGTGGTCATGTCTTTCTCAATGTTTCTCCATTGAAAAGTGTTATGTGTTTTGGTAAGAAGGGGAAGGTGAGTCCAAGGTTCATTGGACCCTTTGAAATCTTGGATAAAGTTGTATCAGTTGCCTATAGAGTGTCTTTACCTCCAAGATTATCCTAGGTACACAATGTTTTTCATGTTTCAATGTTAAGAAATTATATTCCAGATCTGTCTCATGTTTTGATTCTAGATATTGTTCATTTGGAAGAAAATCTTTGTTATGAGGAATAACCAGTCCAAATTCTTGACTGAAGATAGAAAGTGATGAAAAATATGGTAATTCATTATGTAATGGTTTTTTGGAAAAATTATATGGCTGAAGAGGCAACATGGAAATCTTAAAATGCTATGAGTTATAAATACCCCCACTTATTTGATAAGTGAATAAAATTACGATGATGCAATTTCCAAAAGGGGGAAGGATGTAACATCCAAGGTAAATAAAGAATATGATATCTTCATATTTATTAATATTTATGAATTAAATATTAATTATAATTTAAATGGGTTGCTATGTTAAATTTCATACACGACACGCAACAAAGGATTTTTCCAAAATCATATGTTGTACACAAGACTAAGTCATACTAAGAAAAATAATAATAATGTATTATTATTATTTTAAATGTTAGTTAATTCATAGTCATTGTATTGGTAGGAATGAATATAACTAACTATATTATGATTAAACATGCTTGTTAAATTATTTTACATTTATCCAATGAAATTTAGAGGCTTAAAATGATAATGAACCTGATTTTAAGAACAAATGCTATAATATTTTTAAAAGGTAGTTTTACCACCTTTAGATGGATAAACCTTTTTAAATATAGTCTTTTTCACTTTTATATGTTTAATTTGACAAATTAAACTTCTTATTTAGGAGCGGGACATCAAAATTTAATTTGGGTTAATTTTTGGAATATTTCGAATAAAGTTTATTTTTTAAGAATAGTAAAAAATACTGCATTTTAAGTCAAAACTATCTGTTCAATAATTTTATTTACATGATTAGATTATCCATTTAATTGGTTTTAAATGGTAAATAGATTATATTTTTACAAATTAATTCAATTTTGGCCATTATAGTTAAATTCACTTTGAAATTGGACATAAACACAAGTCAAACTTTTGGTTGTTTTTACTTCCTAAAAACACACTTTTTGGTTTTGACAACCGGAATTAAATTTAAATTATTTTCATCAAATTATGTGTTTGATTTGGAAAAATGGATTTCATGTTTGGAATAATGAGGTATAAATTGTGTAAATAGGTAACTTTTATTTTTAGACATTATAAATAATAACTTCAGTAAATATTATTTTTACCAAGGTTAAAGGGTAAATCTGGTAAATAAATGTAAAAAATAAAATTATAATAAAATTAAATTACTCAAAAACATGTTATATCTTTATTGGATGACATATTTATAACCATGGCCATTCTATGGTCTATTTTATTACCCCATGAAGCCACTTCTATGTGAAATTGACATTTAATTACTTTTAATTTAAAGTTAATGAAAATTTAACCTAGATATGTATCTTTTAATAAAAATTTTTTTATGGGTTTATAAAAGTTATATCATTTACTATAAAGAGTCATTATAAATCTAAAAATATTTCCTCCATCATGGTATTTTATTTAAAATTTTTATACATCAAATAAAAAATTTATTTATGACACAATAGTGATGTACTGATTACGTTATTAATGAATGTTTTAAATAAATGAGATTATAAAAATTAAAATAAATTTATTTTGAAAATTTTTGTGCCATACAATAATTTTATGGATTATAATGAAATTTTATTTTTTAATTAATATAGTTTTTTCTAATTAATCAAGTTTTTATGGATTTTTAAAAACTCATGATATGAATAGTATAAAAATTGACAAAAATGAGTTTTTAAATCAATTAATATTTTATTAAATGATATAATAGTCCTAGATTTATAATATTAAGTAAAATGAAATATATAATGTTAAAAATTTCATTAATGATCCTTTTTTTGGTCTCTTGATATTTTATAGTGACTATGGTAACCATATATTATAAATATATAAGAAGACATGGTAAAAGTTAAATAAGTCCACTAAGGGTTAAAGCTAAAAGATAAGGTAATTTTGTAAACTAAAATTGTCTAAAATACATTGTATGAGATTATTTATACCCATCATCATATGATATTTGAAATATATCACTTTCTTTTATTATAATTGGAAAATAAATTAATAATAAAATAGTTCTTTTAAACTTTCCTAAACTACCCCTCCCCCCTCTTATAAAAGGACACCACCTCAAAACCTTAATCACACCACCCAATCCACCATGGCTCATCCAACCTCTAAAAAAATAATCTCCCAAAATCCCGTACTTCCTTCTAGAAGCATTCCACTAGGAATAAGTCAATTCAAGTGATCCCTTTGGCTCAAATCAAAAGAAGTTACCCGATTTCAAGTAACGTCTTCTCTCAAGTTCCTTCCCTTTATTTTTCTTTCTCCACTCCCTATGATATTTTTATTATTTTTTTATATAAAAACACCATTATCCTCAATATACTAGGGTTTTTTAATATAATTATTCAAAAAACACATACACACACCTTCGTTTAATGGGTATATAACATACTGTTTTTGTGGACAGTGAACTACCGCCTCACGAAATGGTGATTGTTAAATCATCTCCTACCACCTATTATGGTGGCCATTATGATGGCACTGTAATTATATATGATATTTATGATATATAATTTATCTCTATGCTTTTCTAATTCTCATTTATAAGATACCTTTATTCTTTCCATGTTGTATAAATACACTAATTTCATTGGAGGAAGTGTGGACTACCACCCCCCTCAAAGGGATATGACTCGTTCATGGTATACATGGAATGTATAAAGGATGGAACTAATGAAAATATGTAACATATATAACTTATATATTTTTCTACAATTATAATATACCTATTCATCATTTATGTTTCATTCCTTTAAATATGAATAAAAAATTAAAGTAGTGTTCATGCGAATGTATGACTTACCATCTCCATGAACGGTGCATTTCATTTCTTATATATAATTGTTATAGACTATTCTAAATACATATATAATGGATATATATGATATATATGATATCTAAATTGTGAATATAATTCTGGTTATAATGTAATTTTGACCACGTGGATAATATATAATTATAATGAGTTCATTTTTTACTCAAGTTCCTAACATTAGAAAATGTCTGATATAAACTCATATAATTAACTAATTGTTATAGCAAGGTAATAAGTAATATAAATAAATAATAAACTTTAAAAGGGTTCTGAAGCAAGTAGAAATTAAAATAAGTTTATTATTCAGTAAATTAAAGAATGAATGAGTCTAGTCAGACACAAGGTACATGACTTTGTCTCAATCTCCTTTATTTGAGGCATATTTTGATTTATACACAACTATCTTTTATATAGTTTTTAAAAACCTTTGAATTTTAACGTCAATAAAAAAGAATACTTTTCTATGTATCATTTTACTAAATGATAATGGTAATGTTTATTTTTAACGTACGTGGTGACATTGACCTTTCTGCCGCCGCGATCATTATTTGATATTTGGCTTCCTTAACAAGCCAAGATTTTTTTAAATGGAAAATAAATTCCATATACCCTTTTTACATATTTCGTTATTGAAAATGATTTTTAAAGTGTATTTACTATTTTAATATCTGGAAATCATTTCTTGTGATTTAAAATGAAATTTATGTCTTAAATTTTGATATTTTCAATCTTTTATCTGTGATGATCATATAATGATATTTGGACATTTGACAGGTGGTTACATGATAAACCAAATGACGGGTGTTTCCATGATAAACCAAGGATGGTTGGTTACATTATAACATCCAATTGATTGGGTATGGAAGTCTTCTGTGTGGATCTTCCATTCGTATAATGATTTGTGGAAGTTAACTATATAGTTATTCCATTTAAGTATGATTATGTCCCAATTTTACTTTTTATATGTTATGTGTGGGTTCTATGGGTTATAAGGTAATATTTTGGTTCGAAAAGGGTAAGCAATGAGGTTTTATTCAGTAAATAGTATTTAATACATCATAAAGTTGAAAAGTGTTACTTATGATAAAGTATTCATGGTTTACATGTTATTTTGAAAATTAAATGTTTTTATTCTTTGTGTTTCCCTTACTGAGAATTTTATGCTCATCCCATGTTTTTGAAATGTTTTTCACCAGACATAAAGTGGAATAGGGTCAAAGATGGGATCAAGGAAAAGTCACACTATTTAAAACATGGAACTAAACATGATTATTTTCTTTTAAGAGTTTTTTTATAAAAAAAATGGATACCTAATTGATGTTTCTACATGTAATATTCAGGTTGTTATGTATAAGTTATGACCTAATTATCTAAATATCTAAACCTAAATGATCCTCAATGCAAATTATTAACTTAATTAAATATTACGTAATTTTTAAGGATGGGGCCTTATAATTTCAATATGCCAACTTCTATTTAAAAACCAAAACATTGGTTTTTAATCAATTCATGCCTCTTTCAAGATAAAAGAAAACATTGGTTCTTATCGAAACTATTTAATTGATTTTTTCAAAATAAATTTAACATTTCAATTTTACAAATGAAATTACACTATTTCCATCTAATCCTAGTCACATCCTAATTCATTGGAATTGGGAGTTTTCCACAAAATCCATACCATTTCATTTTAAATCCAAATTTGCATAAAATTGGGTTTTCAAAATAAAATTTAATTCGAATTTAATTTAAATAAAACAAATAATGGGTTACAGAAGTTTCCAAACATAGATGGAACAACCTACCTTAAAATATAGATCACATATCCCAATGACTATAATTATAATATCCAACAAATAAGGTCGGTAATGATGATCTATGAATGAAACATATATTCAAGATCCCAACAAAAGTTTTTAAATCCATCTAAGACAATAATATTTATCAAAACCTAAGTAAAATAGAAGAAGATAGTGGGAGAGAAAGAATGGGGTAAAATCTCTTACTAGAGAGAGATTTAATGACATTCCCAAATCATAAATCCACATTGAAAGGGGTTTGGAGGAGCCAAAATGGGTCTTTGAAAGCTACCAAGACCTAGGATTTCATCAAATCCTGAGTTACCATCAAGTGGGAGGTAAAAATTGGGATCCTTTAAATTTATAATAATTTTCTTAAATTATAAATCACCACTTGTAGAGTTAACTGTGTAGGGATACATGGCTATTCAAACTATGTTCCCTAACAGTACACCCCTCTAATGGGATGAATGGTTTCTACAAGGGTTACACACATATTTTAAAACTGTGTTCCAACCATGTAAAGCCCCACTTTTTTTTCATGATTTCTAGTAGGTTGGTGCATGTTTTGGTAAAATCATGTTCCAACCATGGAAAATCCAAAAATTTCTAAAATTTTAAACTTTATCCCTGAAAAAACCTAAGAAAAACTCTAACCAAAGAATATAAAAAAGGGAGGGTTGAGGAGTACCTAAAAATAGTAACATGATGTTACAATCATGTTATGAAAATAATTAATGTTTTTTCAATGAGTAATTATGAATATAATTTTATATGTTCTTTATTCATTACTATGTTTGTTGATATTATGAATGATTGATGTACATGGGTAGCATAAGGTGAGACCGATGTTTCTTAAACAATGGGTGAACTCAAGTAACACTCTAATGCATTGGGTAATGATTATGTTCTTTAGAGAATTATATTAGAAGTCATTCATATGATTATTCAAATTTACAGGAGTTCTTTAAGGGTTTTGTAATAGTTTTATAAGTGTTCTATAAAGATGATATTCCATGAAAAAAATATGTTTTATCAATGTTTTCCATGAGTTTATGATTTTTGTTATGATCAATATTGATATCACATGGCTCATGGTTATTTATTCTAATAACACTTTACTTTCCCATGTTTTATTATTTGATGATCCAGATATTGATGGGGGTGAGTTATTTTCTGATTCTCTCATACACTCTGATTATGCCTCCATACCCTTATGTGGTTCATATTCTCATTTATGAAATAATTTTTTTAATATTTATGTTTACCATTACTAATAATTTCAGATTCAATTTATTATGTTTCCTTTTTCCTAAGGTTATAAACAATTAGGTTGAACGAATTATGTCAAGAAGTAATTTTATATGGATGATGATGATGAATTAATTTGAAATTAAAAAACATAGGTTAAATGAGAGAAATTTTCATTTGATGACATGGGTAATGTTTCTAAAGTATTTTTTCTAATTCTATAATACTCTAAACATAGAAGGCCCTCTAGGATATAAGTGATCAGATTTTCACTTTTGATGTTTTATAGTTTAGATGGAAAAAATGGTCACCCTTTTGAGCATCAAAGATAGAAATATAAAGTTTATAATTGTAGCTTTGAATCAGAGAGTTTGGGTTATAGGATATTATAGTTAAATAATATTTTAAAATATTTTAAAGATAATAAAGAAACTAGATGAAAAATAATATGTGTTACTTCATGGATATAGTAGCATGCACAGTGTACAGTTAACATTTTCATTTCTCAAAGGAGAGTGAAGGAAGGTGGATTATAATTTTACTCTCCATAATCATAACTGTATTAAATATTTCATACTTATTTTTCAATTTCACCATATAATCAATGAAAATATGTGGTGGTGAAAAAATGGAAGTCGTCGCTTTGTCGAGACAGTAGTCAGCACAACACACAAATGACAGTTTTGATTCTCTTAATAAAAAGGGGAAAGATTTTTAATAGTCATTACTTTAGAATAAAAAAATTAAGTATAAAAAAATATTGATTTAATTATATAATAACTTTTAAATTCTATTTTAAATATAATAAGAAAAGGTAAGAAGTTAGAGAAAAGTACTCATGTTGAGAACATAAGCATTTCCTTGCAAGACTCCTTAGGAATGTAGGTATTAAGCAAATATATTATGACCAAAGAATCAAGGAAAAGTAATAGGGTTATAAATTAATTATAATTAGTATTTTTACATTTGAAAACCAAATAATTTGAGTTGTGTCGAATAGGTGGTGAGATACCCCTTTTATAAGTGGTGAGAATGGAATTTTCATAATTATAACCACATAATATAAATGTTGAACATTTTAAACATTTCATGTGGATCCAGAAATAGAACATAATATATTGGGTGAATATTTAAGGTAGACTATCCCACAACTATTCACTTTCACATGTTTTTTACACATGTTTTAAATACTTTTTGGATATGAATTTTCATTTTTACCATTTTTGGATTTACCTAAATCATTTTTTATGCCTAATAATAAAAATTTAATTAATAAATAATTTTTAGATAATTATTAAAAATATTAAATCTATTTTATCAGGTAAAATTTCATTTGAAATAAAAAAATTATCATTAGATCTTATAACGCATAAAAACCTTTTCTAAGTGTATTTCTAATATTAAAATTTATGTGTTTGGTAAAATTATAAATGTCAATTATTTTCATGATATAAATTGGTTTATTATAAAAAATATGTGTATTTTAATGAAATCCAAAACCTAATTTTAGAAAAATATTATTTAATTTAATGAAAATACCAAAAACACTTTCTATTATAAATTATTACTTAAGTTTCGTCAATATTAATCATAGTTTCTCTACATTAAATATAGTATTTTTGAAATATTTATTTTTACATAAAAAATATATCATTTAAAAGTTAAAATGTTTTATAAACATCTATTTCTCCTTTATAAATCCAAAAACTCTACACTTTTTCTAAATAGTATATTTTTACTATTCACCAAAAAAATCATTTATTTTAGAAAGATCCAAAAAGAATTATCCTAATATAATATGGTTATCTTTAATATAACAATTTATTTCATTTAGTATAATTAAAATCCTAAAATTTGATAATTTAAATTTTAAATTAAATCTTAAAATAAATGAAAAATATTTTAATTGGAATATAAATTATAAAAGTGCTATCCATTCTTATTTTTTTTTATCTATTAGAAATAAAAATTTTGTTAATATATTATTTATGTAAAAATATGTATTATTCCTTTTAACCATTTACCTTATCTATAATATATATTTTTTCTTCAAATAAAGCACATATAAATTTAATTTTAGAAAAAAATATTTCGACCAAAAAATGATCTTATCAGTTATTTAGCCACCTTAATTTTATTAATACATCAGTATTAAAAAATTATTTTATCTTATTTATAAATATATTTACTAATGAGGATACCTCTATTTTTACCTACTAAATCATGGGTATATTTCAATGTTTATTTATGTTTCACAGTTCTTTTTGGTTCAGTGTAGGATGTGAAGAATGTTACCGACACCACGTCTATTTAATGGATGACTATTTATTAAATTCGTAGGGTGTTGTATTTGTAAATCCTTAAATAAATTTATTCCTCAAAATTATAATTATTACCCACTAATGAAAATATATAAAGGTAACTAAAAGATATATATGACTAATTATTTTATTTTTAGTGATGTTTCATCCTTAGTATCTTATATTTGACTAGTGAACTCGTATTATCACTTATAATAAGAATCTAACTAATTTTGAGTAATTATCTAACCATTTGTGAAAAATAAACTAATATAATGGGATTTTTTTCCATAGGGAGTATATAAATAAATTTGTACCAATAGGTGATCATGGGTTTATTTGGGATTTTAATTGTGTTTTTTATATCATGGAAGTTGTCATGATCTCTCTATAGAGAGGGAAAATACCTACCTAATATCATATCAAAATTTTCTAAAGGAATGATAGAAGGTTTTTTAATAACATTCTTATATTCATTTATTATAGAAGAGTTATATACTTATGATATAGTAATATTACCATAATAATTTGTTATTAATAAATCAAAATCAATTCATCAAGGTCAATATTTGATGTCCTTAGAAAACAATCTCTGTAAAAATATTTTTGTTAAATAAGATTCAATTACAACATTTCATATTTATTGAGTGTAATATAGGTGTTCCTCACTCCACATCATTTTTATTACATACTCCAACATTTCTGGTTTTATATGACTCCTCTTATTTTTGTGGAATTGGAAGTTTTTCTAATTTATTTTCATATTAATCCCTTTGATTAGTTAACTTTTTTGTATAGTACCCAGATTAATCACATCTAAAATATCAAATTTTTAGTGGATCCTTAGAAAGAATATTATTTTCCCCTATCAAGTTAACTAAACTATTCATGTATTCTTTAGCATCCTTCTACTTTATTCCCTCTTTTACCATAGATCAAACATATTACACTTACTTTGAGACATTCCATTAGGTTTCTCTTCTAATTTTTTTTACACAAATAAGATTTAATATTCCTTCCTTAATTATCTAAATCACATAAGCTTCCATGACAGTCCATACTTTTCTTTATTTTGTGTGTTTAAAAACTCAACTAATTCCATGATTTCAATAATAATTCATGATAGCTATCTTAGACTAATTCGGTGATTTCTTATTCCAACTCATATCCCATTAGGTTTCCTTATTAGGACAATCTCAATATTGTTTATGGAATCTAATGTTATCTTGGTTTCTTTGACCATCATCCATTACTAACTCAAAAATATGTTAACATGAGTTATTAATAATTAATATCATAGTATTATTATTATCATAAATTATATTATGAAAAACTCCACATTTAAATGTATGAATCTTTGTAACCATCACATTATATTTCAGTTCAACCAAAATCACTCGTGGTTCAATATAGGTTTCTTTAGGTTAGCATATCTAATAATTATTATCTAAATTCCAAAAGATAATAATTGCTTCTTAATGGAACATAAAGATAATGTGATTTACCAAATCATATCTCCTAGGACTTACAAACTTGGTGTTCAGTTATTCCTCTTTATCATGCAATAGATGACAATTGAGTTAATACCTAATAAACCACTTTTAGGGTTACTTCCCCTAGGTACATCTGTGCCAGATCCTACATCTTCTTGTAGTATCCATATAGGTATTTTATTTCCTATAAAACCACATGATCACAACTTTAACAACATTTTAGGATATTATCCTATATTTAAACATATACCTTAGACTTATTCTAAGGGGTTTCACTAAAGTTTTATAATCCTAATTCCCAAAACAACAAAACTCTTCCACAAAAATAACTAAACCATACTTTGATACCAACTATATAGACTTAATATAAACTTACCTTTATTTTATATAATTACAAAAATGTAAACATTACATCACAAAAAAATCTCATGCTTCTTATAGAAACTTTTAGTGTAGTGAATTGGGGACTAGTTATATAGGAAACCTATTTTACAGAAATTGTGAAAACTAATCCATAATAAAACACTTATAGACCCCTTTCTATACTTCTCATAGGTTATAAATATCTTTATAACCTGGGGAAGGGAAACATAATAAATAGGTTAGCTTAAAATCTTAATAATGAATGAATAAAAGTTTCATCAAGTATGAGTTTAAAATAATAAAAAAAATATTCATAATAGAAATATCATATCATAATGAGTGATAATCATAAAATATTTTTGATCTTCAATGGACCTGTCATAAGAACATAAAGCTATAAAATAGCAGCAAGTAAACATAATAGTTATAAGATAGATTTCAAACATATAACATAAAACATGAATCATGAGCACATAATATCAAAAATAATAACATATATCAACTATGGAATAAACATTGGAATAGGAAAACATTAATTACCTAAGTCACACACTTGCACCCATGACTATGAGACAACTTAATTTTACCAACGTATACATCTCCTCCATGAGTCACAGACTTAAACCCACACTTGTGAACAAGAAAATTATTACAGACTATAAATATATTATAACACCCCAGGTAAATAAAGAATATGACATTTCATATTTATCCATATTTTTGAATAAAATATTTAAATAACTTTAAAGGGGACGCTATGCTCGATGGCGTACCCAACACGCAACAACGAGTTTCTTGGGAATCTTACGTTGCACTCTAATAATAAAATAATATTATTTTAAATGGTAGTTAACATGTAGCCGTTGTAATGGCGGGAATGGATAGAAAAAACTAAAATATGATTATATATGTTTTTAAATGTTTTTACATTTATCCAATAAAAGATAATGGATTAAAATACGGAAAGAATTCAATTTTAGGCGTATATGCCCTAGTTTTCACTAAAGGTTCACTTATCACCTTTTGATGGCGAACCGTCATTAAATATAGTTTTGATCACTCTTATACATTCTTTTGGACCAAATAAAACTCTTATTAAGAATCGGGACATCAAAATTTACTTTGTGTAAATTTTTGGTATCTTTCCGATAAAGTTCATTTTTTTTAATGAATAGTGTAAAATGTTGTATTTTAATTCAAAAGCACTTTTTAATCTAATTTATTTATATGATTAGATTATATTTTGAATTGGTTTAAAAGTGAAATTAGAAAATATTTTTACCATTAAATCCAATAGTGTTCTTTGGAATCAATTTCACTTTGAAATCAGACTTAAACTAGTGTCAATCTTTTGATACTTATTGTTTCATAAAACACGCTATTTGACATGACAGCGGGAATTAATTATTAAATTAATTAATGTGACTTATATGTTTTGAATTTTGTAAAATGGACTTCATTTTTGAATTCAGAATATCAAATATAGCTTAGGGTGAATTTTTGGGATTTTTCTGAAAAACTTCAATTTTTGATGAATAGTGAAACCACAAAGTGGTACTTATAAAAACTGATTTTCCGTTTAAATGAAATTTTTCCATCATTGTGTTTTGATTTTCAAAAATCCGACATACATGGTTGTCATTAAGAAGTAAAATGTGGTTCAATGAGATTAAAATAATTTTTTGGTGAATAGTAACTTATTAAGTTTTTAATCGCGATTAGTGGTAATTAGTATAGTTTAAGGTAAAAATAATGCTTTAATAAAATTTGATTAGCTTGACACATGTCTTACCCTCATTGGTTGTATCATGGCCGACCAAGACAAGCCATGGGTCAACTTGGGGACCCCATGGATCCACTTTGGTTGGGAAATGACATAAATAACATTTTATTTAATGTAAAAGTAAAATTGACACAAACATGATATGTTTTACTAAAACAATTTTTAAGTGGGGTTATACAAGTCATCTTTTTTATTATAAATATTCATTGGAAAGATAAAAATATTTCATACATCATAGTATTTTTTTATAATTTTTAGACATTAAATAAATTAAATTATTTATGACATAATAATGATGCAGCGATGACATCATTATTTGACGATTTAAATAAAATGGAAAGATAATGTAAAATCTATGAACTACACATGTCCAAAACTTATTGGATGAGTGGATTTAGAAGCCTTATCACCTTATCCACGAATTATATCAAAGTGGGACCTTTTGAAACTGAAACACATTTTCAAATAAAGTAATATTTCTTTACTTTCCAAAAGTGCCCCTCCTCTCCTCTTATAAAAGGGCCCCACCTCTACCTCATTTAACACACTCCTCAAGCCTTTGGCTCGGCCAAACCCTGCCCATTTACTCTCTCCACATCCCTCTCCTCATCCTAGAGGATTCCCTTTGGGCATAATCCTTTCAAAGGAAGCCTTTAGGCTCAAATCAAAAGGAGTTACACTTTTAAAGGTAATTCATTCTCTCATGTTCATTTGTTTTATTTTGCTTCTCCAACCCCCTAAACTCTTTTTATTTACTTCTTTTGTAACAACAAAAGTATATTAAATATACTAGGATGTTGTTATAAGATTTATTCGAGCTACACTCTCACACAACTACATCAAATGGTTAAAGAACATACGGTTTCCGTGGATGGTGAAATTCTGCCTCCCGAAATGATGATTGTTCAATACTCATTTAACACCTTCAACGGTGGCCATTATGATGTCACTATTTTTATATATGATATATAATATGTTTATGTTTTATTTATGCTTCTGTATTTTTCATTTTCGTCTTACCTTTATGGCTTCCATTATGGGTATACGCGATATCTTCATTTAAGGAATTGCGGACTATCGCCCCCTCAAAGTGATTTGATTCGTTAAATACCATATGTGGGATGTATAAAGGATGGAAATATGATATTATATATGATATTATACTGGAATTATAATATACCTTTATATCATTATTATTCCATTCTATAAAATACGAAATAGAAATGAAAGTAGCGTTCATGCGTACGTACGGCTTACCGTCTCCATGAACGGTGCATTTCATTTCTTACCTCTAAATGATTATGTAATGTTATAAATGCATGCATGTACTGGATATATATGACATATATGATATCTAAATAATGAATACAATTCTGGATATAATAAACATTTGGCCACACGAACAACATGTAATTGTAAGAAGTCCACTTTCGACTTAAGAAACAAATATCGGCAAAACAAATATTATTAACTTAAATGATTACATAATGTTTATGACATGGTAATAAGTGGTATAAAATTAATAATGAACTTGAAAAAGGTTCTTAAGGAATTATAAATTAACTCAAGTTTATTATTCAGGAGATTAAAGAACGATCGAGTCAAGTCGGACCCGAGGTAAGGGATCCTACAACTCTCTTTCTTTATAAGTACACTCTTTTATGTCATTTCTTTTAAGCTCACATTTCTTATGATTGGGATGTTATTTTATATTACTCCTACTTCAATTTTTATTTTCATGTGATGAAAGACCCTATTATCTCTCATCAATCCATTTTGGAAGTTTTGAGTGGCGCCGTTAGGCTGCCGAATTTTCGTAAGAGATCTAACCTCTCTCTTTCTTTTTAAGTACTCTCCTTTGTGTCACTTCTTTTAAGCTCCTCTTTGTAATGTTGGGGGATGTTCTTTTATATTCCTCTTGCTGTAAATTTTATTATAATGTGATTAGATACCCTATTTGATCTAATCAATCCATATTCGGAGGTTTTATGTGGCGCTGTTAGGCTGCCGAGTTTTCGTAAGGGATTTTTCATCTCACTTTTATTCCCGTGAGATTTATGCTACATTTGCAACAAATTCCATTGATTGGTGTATGTACTGCCCATTATTCTACTCTTTGTGTAATATACTTTCGTTTATGAGTATTTACATCAATGATCTATTGTCCTTCTTTCATGGGGTGTATGTTTTGAAAGATACCCAAGTCGGTAAGGGAACCTTTCACCCTCCTCTTTTTTAAAAGACTTCTTTTGTTGGGTCTTTTAATTTACATATTGTTATATTGGGATATGTTCTCATATATCCTTATTGATGTAAATTTTATGTCCAACCGATGAGATAAACTTTTTATCTCTCATCAACTCATTTTGATGTGATGCCGTTAGGCTATCAAGGGAACTTTTTAACCCAATTTCGATTTCTTTGGGTTCAACATGTAGTCATTGAATATGTAATCCATTGAATATGTGTTAATGACCTATTATTGTTTTACACTTAATATCCATTTATATTGGGTGTAACTATATTTGTCACACATATTTTTGAGATTGATTTGTCCTTAATTTAAGGATACCTTCTTTATAAGGGATTTCATCACATTTGACATTTCTATTGAGGGTTCATTGTTGTTATGCACCAATTCACTCTTATTTGGTGTATATACTGTCCTTTGGAGTATTATATCATGAATCCATTTACTCTCATGATATTATAAAGTTCTGACTAAATGTTATTCCTCAATTATGGTATTCAAGTGTCTCTAATTTTGGTAAAACCCCCTTTAACCAAAATACCGATTTAAATGTTTTAATTATTTGTTCTTATTAATATCCATGTTTTCAAAATGGTTTTAAGGATTTATTTATATGGATATTAATGGTTTAAAATTTTAAGCTTCAATGTGGTATGGGACACTTTGATTCAAAAATCTCTTTATTAAATGTTTTAAATGGTTTTGGAAATGGTTTCTTTTTGTATGGATTCATTATTTCAAAATACTAAAATGTTATATTGTGATTGAAATGTGGAAATGTTTTGTTTCCTTTAGGCATGTTTTATGTGATATGTTTATGTTATGGTTCTTGGGCATTATTATGAAGATGGGTGGTTCCGTGATAAACTAAGGGAGGGTGAGCTCGTTATAGCTCTCCAATGCATTGGGTAACGTGAAGGAGTGAAACGTTAAGGTTTCTCCGAAGAGATTTAGGGAATATACTGTGATGGGTATTCCAAACGTAACCAAGAGGGTTACTCCCTACGTAAGAATGTTATGAATGCCTCAAGTTACCTTTATGTCTTATGTTTTCTATGATTTATTCATGGTTTGATGAGGTATGTTAAAGTGCCTATGTTTTATGGGTAAAGTATGATTTCATTCTTATGTATATATGAACTCATGTTTCCTTTCCATATTTTTATAACCCTTACTGAGATTTTTATGCTCATCCCAAGTTTTTGAAATGTTTTTCACAGGTCAAGGGAAAGGTACATGATGTGATGATAGTGTCAAGGATGTTTCAAGAAAGAATCTGTGTTATATTTTAAATATGTTTCCGTTGATGGGAAGAATGAATACTGTCTTTTATGTAACCACTTTGTTTAAATGTGGAATGTAATGCAAGTTTCATGATCTAATTCTCTAAAACTCTAAACCTGAAAAGATCCTCAATATGTAATCTTGTAATAACTCAAGATTAAGTAAGGTTTAAGGCTGGGGCCTTATATATATCACAATATTTAATTCATTTACTGATGAATTAGAGGGTGATATAGGACCACACCCATCTTCATACACACATATAAGTTTCACTTGATAATAATTCATTTGTCACATCATAAAGAACCCATGGAAATAAAATGGGTTTCGTAAAATATTTATATTAAAACCATTCACATTTATTAAAAAACCCATAGAAATAAAAATGGGGTTCATAAAAAGATTAAAAGTAAAATAATTCTCTTTTTATATTACAAAGAACCCATGGAAATAAAATTGGGTTTTAAAACATTTCCAAATTGTATAACAATAAGAATTAAAAGTCAACAATGTAAAGTTAAAAAATAATAACATAATTGTTGAAAAATGTAGAGTTAAAATTGAAACATAACTCCATTGAATATATATATATATATATATATATATATATATCTATTTTATATAGAGAGAAAAATTTAAATAACATCATGAAATAGAATTCTTGAAGAAAAATTTAATCAACAATGTAAAAGTCATAATTATGAGTCTCTTTATAAAAAGTATCATTTAAAAAAAATGAAAGGAAAAACATGAATAGAAGTGGATTTGAATTAAAAAATATTTTTAAAAGATATAAAATGGATAAAACCATTTAAAATTTAAAATAAATGAATTTAGTGAATATATTGGAAATAAATTCATGAAGAAATCGTATAACTCGATGGAGGGATTTTAGGTTAAAAAATCCCTTAATGTTACTCTTCATTTCCACAAAAGTTATTTATCCTTTTTTATATCAAAAATAACTTTTTAATATGATATTTTAGAACCTTATTAATATAGATAAATTTATATAAACATAAATTATAATTATTATCTATATTTATATTAGTTAGTTATTATCTACTTTTAATATTAGGAGTGATATATCTTCATAATTTTGAACTAATTTCATAATAGAAGTGTTTTTATTCATTATTCTCCCAAATTTTATCATTTATATATAATTAATATATAATAAAATTGATTATTTTTTTTATTTATATTTTTTTAATTTCATTTTATGGGATATTGGGTTTTGATCTGTAAAGATGAAATCGTCGATGAGCATAGTTCAGTGATTTTTCATGAATGAGTGTTGGTATCATAATTAAATAGTTTAATATTAAATTTAACATTAAAAAACAAAAAACAATATTATTTATATTATATATTATTTTTAATTAGGTTCTCATATCCTTACATTGTATTATTTTATAACATTATTCATGTAAGTGGTCAGACTGACCCAAACAAAAACATACCATAATTAATGGATTATTATGGTTATGAGAGTTGACTATTTTGGAATAAAGATATTATTTATAAAATTTTAAGGTTTTGAATCATATTTTATAAATTATGATAAATAATAAAGAAACTAGATAAAATGAGGTATAATTCTTCACAGAGGTGGCAGTCCGCACAACACACAGTTAATGATTTCATTTCCCGAACAATGAGAGGTAAATATGGTATATTATAATTTTTTTACATAATTATCATAATATTATTATTTTTATTGTATATTTAAAATTTATTTATAAATTTCGCCATTATAATCTATGAAGAGAGTCTGTGGTGAAAAAACAGAAGTTGTCGATTTGTGAAAGAGGTATTCCTCAAATTGAATGAATTTCAGTTTACTTTTTCATAATATAAAGTAGGAAAGCTGGTTTATGGTTATTACCTTATAATAATAAAATTAAGTATACAAAAAATATTTATGTAATTATATTGTAATTAAAAAATTACATTTGGATGGTAAGAAATAAATGAAATGAAGTTAAGAAAAAAGTACTCTCATTGAGAACTTAAGATATCCCTTAGAAGAGTCCTTGGAAATTGATATCTTAAGACAATATATCATTACCAAAGTAATAAATAAAATAAATATTCTTTTAATTTAAGGATAATGGGTGTAATTGTTTATGGAAACTTACTGACTTGAGTGGTATTTAATAGGTAGTGAGAGGCCATTTTTTTAAGTAGTGAAAATGACATTTTTTTAATTATAAACAATTAATATAATTAAATAACATGTTAAAATTGTTATTTGGATGAATTTTTGGACAATAAAAGAGTAAGGTATGATATATGGTCAATAATCCCTCAAGAATTAATTTGAAAACATGTTTTTATATCCTTTAGTATTAGAATATTCACTTTTACCATTTTCTATTTTACCATGGTAAATTATTTTTACATAAGAAAATCATTTTTATGACTAAAAATAAAATGGACCTTAATAAATAATTTATAACTTCTAATTAAAAATTTTTAATCAATTTTAGTTGGTAAGTTTTGTGTGTAATAAAAATCAATTTAACATTAGTGCATGTAACGTGTGAAAACCTATTTTTAGAAAAAAAAAATTAGTGTAAAATTTATGTATAGTTTAAAATTATAAATTAATTTTATTTTTATTATAAAAATTGGTATATATTAAAAAAATCATTCCTTAAAATCAAGAGAAAACAAAATTTCACCAAAATATCATTTCATTAAAAGAAACGGCCTAGAAGAGTTTTTATTAGAAAATACTACCTAAGTTCCTAAAATGTCAATAATAGGTTTTATAAATTCAAAATAATATTTTTAAAGTGTATATTTTTACTTCTTACATACATATTTTACTATTTGAAAGGTTTTATGCACTATTAGGTTTCTCATAAAATATCATAAAATTTTCCATTTTGGTAAATACTGTATTTTTCACTATTTATCTAAACTCATTTATTTTAGAAAAATACTAAAAAATATCCTAAAATAATATGGTTAAACTAAATATAAAAATTTATTTTATCTTTTAAAATTAAAATTCTAAAATTTGATAAATTAACTTTTAAATAAAATAATAAATTATAATGAAAATTATTTTATTAGAAAATCACTTTTCAATGTTTTTGTCATTATTATTATTATTTTCTATCAAAAAATAATAAAATTAGTGTAAATAAATTATTTATATCAAAATATATATTATTCATATCAACCATATACCTTATCTATAATATATTTATTTTCTTAAAATAAATTAAATAAAAAACTGATTTTCGAACCAAATATATTTATATCATAAAATGAAGTGACAAATTATATAAATGAAATAAAAAAATAAAAAAATCACATGGTTTAAAAAATAAATATAAAAAATAGTTGCACATACTGTAGTGAAAAAAGTTTTCATTTCTTGGATATTTATTATATAGACATAGTATTTTAATACACTTGAAAAAATTTCCATGTAATCATTAACTTTTATACCCTTTATATACACATCACTTGATACCATCATCATCATAACCTAGGGAATGTAAAACATAAGATTCCATGATCTAAAACACTCAGTAAGTGATAAGGT
Organism: Viscum album; assembly: GCA_963277665.1. Classification (NCBI taxonomy): domain Eukaryota; kingdom Viridiplantae; phylum Streptophyta; class Magnoliopsida; order Santalales; family Viscaceae; genus Viscum; species Viscum album. Next base: position 1,184,573,129 of record OY728164.1, read on the forward strand.
AACATATTCCATAGTGGTTAGATCATAAACATGTGGAAAATCATGAATAAGAAAAAATAAATAATTTAAAAGAACAAAAAACAATACGTATTAACCATAAAAATGAAATATAGTCATAAAATATTAAATAAAACTAATTTAACCATAGAATGATAAAATAAATCATTGTTTATATAACATGGGTCACTGGACAAAGGAATGGCAGTGGAATAATTATAAACATTGGATTTCTTATCATTGTGAACTTAGTTATTCAACAACCTATTCACTTGTAAAATTATGAGTATTGTTAAATGTAATCACACTCACCCTTTATGAACATATCCATTTTCTAAAATATTTACACTTAAAATATTGAATAATATCAATTCTTTCACACTTATCCTTTGTGAACCTAGATACTCCTTAACCCATTCACATAAAATTTCTATCTCATAATATTTAATCATTTACCCAATTCATCAGAGGGAGATATTGGTACCACCCATTACATAATCCATACATTTTTTCGCTTGAGGAAAACAGTCAACACATAGTAAAATAACCCATGTAAAGAAAATGAGATTTATAACATCTCTAATTCCTCATATAACGAACCCATATGAAAAATGAATTTCATAATACATCTAAATGAAAATCCTTAAATTTTCATAAGGAACCCATGAAATAATATAAGTTTCTTAAAACATATATATAATGTCATAAGTAAATTTGATTGATACCGAAAACATGATCACCCAAAATAATAACATAATAAAGAATAACATATAGTGAAAAATGAAACATAACTCGAATGGTGGTGAATCATTTTAAGATAATGAAAGAAAACCAGGAAAATATTTTTTTAAACAGTTGGAATTCAATGTTATAAAAGTCATATTTTCATGTCTCTTTTTAAAAGGTATCTTTTAATTAATAAAAATAAAAATAAACCATTTCATGTAAATGTAATTTGTTCAAAAACAATTTATCCATAGAAGTTACAGGAGACAAAATTTCAAAAGGAAATTCTTGGAAAAACGATCTTCACATAAAACAGTGTATAGCGCAAATAAAGGAGTTTGAGTTTTAAAATATCTTATAGATGTAATAATTCATGGATTAGGGTAAATAGAAGCATTTTAAAACCCATATTATAAAAATATCAATCAAAATATATAATATTTTCAAAAAATATAAGTGAAAATATTTTCAAAACATTTAATTTTAAAATATTATATAATAGTTTTGTTTCGGAAAAAAACAAAAAAAAATTCAGGAATTGGGAAGTGAAAATTCATAACATTTATCATATAAAAATGTGGAGTTTATGATAAAACTTTTTATATAGAAATTATGAAAAAATATTTTGATAATTTTATAAAATCCTTTCTAAACTACTCATAATTAAAAAAAATAAAGAAATGCTTCCATTAAAATAAATTTTCGAGAATAAAATTTTCACTAAGCTAAAAAAAATTAGTTTCCACTTGGGAAATGAGAAAATTTTTGGGATAAAAAAACATGGATATTGAAGAAAATCTATTTAAAATATGAGATTTATTCTAAATGTAAATTCATTTTTTAAAAAATGGAATCATAAAAGAAGAAGACTTTGTTATAAAAATAATTTCCATATAAAATAACTCTAATATAAAAAATAATATCATCTTATGTTGTAATAGATCAATATTAAAATATTATAGAAAACAGGGTGTGATTATTACCCAAGGAAGAGATTTGAGTCTCAAAAACCCCTTTAGAGCCTTTATAACATTTAAATCAATAACCCATGAGAGGTAGAACATTAAATAGAACATTTAATATCCTGAAAATAATATAATAATTATAAAAATCTTAAAAAATATTGGAATTTAAAATATTGAAAGGAAAACATTGTTTAAAACATACACATGTCTCGAGGATATGAGTTTGAGACAAAAACCATTACCGTGTTCCCTTGATTAGTTGATGAAACTATAACATCATATAAATAAAAAATATATAACTTAATAATATATTTCAGAACCTTATTTATATATTTTACCATTTATATCTCTAATTTATAATTATTTATTATGGTTGTATTGGTTGGTCATAGCTTATTTCACCCACTGATTGGTAATAACTTTACCATTTATCACATATTTTATAATGTTGATGTCATTAACCTTAATTTGACACCATGTTAATAACTAATTTATCATTTAAGATAATTAATTATATATCTTATATTTTTTATAATGATATTACATCATTCTATAAGTGTTTTAGTTACGCTATGTAAAAATGGAATTTTTGTTGGCGCATTTTGGTGATTTTAGAGGGTAAACGTAACATTAATAATAAGTTAAATAATTAATATAATATTTATAGAACCATATGAAAATATTTATTTTATTATTATATTATCTATATATATTAGTTTTAATTTTTCCATGGTTATCTATAATCATACTTCTAATCATCATTCATGTGGGTGGTTAAACTTACCCAAAGTTGAACTCTCTATAACTCAATTGGTGAGTATGGTTAAGGATGTTTTTTTACATAATATAATTATAATAGTACCATAATGATATTAGTTTATTTTTTATTATGTTTAACCATATTTAAAAAAATTAATAAATAATTTCAAAGTACAAGAAAAAAAATATAATTCTTCATGGAGGAGGTAGTATGTGCACACACACGATTAACATTACATTGTTTTTATAAGTGGTTACAAATGAATAAATAAGGGTTTTAAAATTAATATAAAAATATATCAGTATGATGATGATAATTAATTTATCATATTATTATCATAAATTTCAATTTGGAAGAGTAAAATTAAGAAAATAAAAATAATAAGTAGATAATACATACGTTGGAGACTAAATTTTTTTACATGTAAGTTTCCTTGAAATTGATGGTATTAAGATTAATATTATAGACCATGGAATTATGTTTCTAGTATAGGGTTATTGAGAGATTAAAATGTAATAGTTTAATTGTAGTTATATGTTTAATTGTAGGTTTTAAAATGTAGAAGTGATATCTATTTATAAGAGGAGAAAAAAGGAACATTTGGGAAAACTCAACATTTTCAATAATACCACGATAATATTCAAGTGTTAATGGATAAAAAGTGGAAAAAATTGGATATAGGGACAATATAAATTATAAAATAAAATTAATAACTTATTTAAAAACATTTTTAATATGTTTTTCTCATTTCCCTAAAGTAAAACTCTTGTTGCTTGTTTACTTTTTACCGAGGTAACTATTTTTTGACCATATTAATTAATTTTGATAACTAAAATTTAAAAATCACATTATTAATTAATTTGAACCTCTTTATTTTAAAATTGAATATAATTTTGTCATATAAATTTTCTATATGTGTGAAATTATAATTTAAAAAAACTCACTTAACCGCATAATATTTTTGTAAAAATGATATTTTTTCATCTTTAAATTTATATATGAGATAAAATTATAATTATTACTTATTTTAATGAAATAAATTGATTAAATATAAATATAATGAAATTTATTAGGATTTAAAATAAATCCAATAAAATTCTCACCTTTAAAATACTTCATTCAAATATAATATCGAAAATATTTTTTATTAAACAAACTTTTTCATTTAGTTCTAAAAATATTAGACATTGTATTTATTTGATCAAGAAATATATTAACAAACATAATTTTATTCCTTTAATAAATATATAATTAAATAAATTAATTTTAAAAATTATATTATATTCTTATATAGTGATAAAATATAAAAATTATAATTTTTTCAAAAACAATATTTTCGAATAAAAAAATTCTAAAAAAATCAAAAAGTCTATACTAAGTAAATTATTGTGATAGGAGTTAAAAATGAATTATATTTTATAAAAAATAAATTTTTAGGATTTTAAAATTTATTTTTTAGATAACATAAAATATAAATAAAATTTATTTTATTATAAAATTTTTCAATATAAACTCATATTTGTTATTTATCCACTAAAGGTATTTGTTATAAATGGTCTACAATCTTAGTGTTTGTCATGTATTTATTAATAATTTATTATTAAATTTTTTGGTATTTTTTTGTTTAGTGCATTATCTCACATAATTTATAGAACATGTTATCTATTTTAAATGTTCCAAACTCTTGGTTCATTGTATTATGACATCTTAAATAAATTTCAGCTTTAAAATTTTAATTATCTTTATTATTATAAGAAGATAATAGATCCATGAGAAAATCAAGATATATATTCTAATTATATATCCATTTAATTATCCTTAGTAATCCTAGAAAACTATATTTCCCAAATATGATTCTTAATTGTTCTTAGGGAGATACCTTTTACAACTCCATTTCCTTAATATTGTTTTAAATAAATACTAAAACCAAAATGGTTAAGATATTGAGTATATGAATATGAATTCTGAATCCTAATATTTCTTCTCCAATTATAGATCAGTTTCAACAAATGATACTTTCATTCTAACTATGTCATAGTTGGTTCATATTATAATAATTTTGGTTTAACATAGGTTAATTTATGTTGGGTATTTTACACTTATTAACCAAATACATCATAGTAACTATGAAATCAATCCTTCATAATTGTTTATAAAGAGTATATGATCAACCAATTCATATCACCTGGGAATATTAAACTAGGTTCATAGTAAGTTATATTTCACCATTGAATCACGCGTCCGATTGTCACCTATCGACCGGTCAAAGATCCAATGCTCTGCAAATGTGTATAGCAACACTCTGGTCGAATATTTGATGATGATACTTTTCAATAGTTGTTTGTTTTTAGTTGATTGTATTATAATTGGGGGGTTTGTTTGTGGATCTTATTAAATTATTGATTGATTAAGATTGATTTAAAACATTTATAAAGATTTGGGTGAGTTCATTTTTAGGTATTTAAGCTTGTGATATCCATGAGCTTTTCTTTATATTGCATTTAACATAACACCCACTTCAGAAGATAACGTTGATTGGAATTCCTAAGTGTTAAGGCTTTAATCCAAGCCTTAACATAACTTTGGGTTCTAATCTCAATTAGATCTTGTTTAAGGTAGTGTATTTATGGTTCCAATAATCCATGGAAACCACACGTTAAACAAAACCAGTCATTAATCCATGACATGTTAAATCCAACATACACAATGTTAATTTGAAGAATATTCATCAAGAAAATACTCCCAATCACTTAACAACCATAAATTTTGAATCACCCCAATAATAGACTTACTCATCCATTAATATAGTTATTAATCTTGTAATATATGTTAATGGTGATGAACTATAAATAGAACAAAAATAACGGGATAAGAAAAGATTTGTGTGTCGAACACACACACACACGAAGGGTGATCAAAATTAAAAATGAACTTTAGATTGAATTATAAAGTTAAATAAGGGAAGGTAATTCAACTATATTTAAACTATTTTGAGAACATTAATATGAAAATACATAAGGTGGATGATAATAAGAGATATTGAAGAAGAAACTTTCATTAAAATAGAATTACAAAAAAATAATTACAATATTACAAATGAAGAACAACACAAAAGTAAATGAAAGGAAGAAAGGAGGAATGGTTTCCCAAGTAAAAAACGTGAGTATGGAAGATCCTCCCAATCCTTTTTAGAGCCTTAGTAATTAAAACCTATCCACATTTTCTCTAAAATTCCAACTCTTTGCAAGAAGAGGAGGGGGTGTATTTATAGCCCAATGTTGTGGGCTGTTTGTATCCCAAAACTAACCCTCCACTTGCATCACCAATTTGATAAATTAGATAACCGAATATTGAGATATAATATTACTAAAAGTTGTAGATAAGTACCTCCTCTGTCTACTCAAAAAATTTGGCAGCCATTGGACTTAAGGAGCCAATGTTTTGGCCAGTTGATTAAACAAAGTTAATCTTTCCATTTCAATCAAAACTTTTCAAATTCCAACATATGAATGGGTTTTTTAATAGGAATATTCCTTCAAATCCGAATTAGTTCTTAAAAAAAGTCAGGCATCTATATATTTTATTTAACACTGAAAAATATCAGCTTTATTTGATGATTAAATCATGAGATATGTCTTGAATAGTGTCTGTATTTTAATTCCCAGGTAGAATGGTGGGATGGACTTCAAAGCATTAGTTGGGACCCCTTTTTCTTGGATTTGGGACCTGATATTTTTATCAATTACTCCTTGCATTTTTATCCGAATTTTTGAGGAGAATTAATGAATTTTAACTTCTTTATTGAGCTCAATAATTCAATATTCATGGATGGTCCTGTTTCCTCCTAGATTCTATGGGCTTTCTTGTGTGGTCCATATGAGCATTCCAATGGCAGAATTGTCCCATTATCCCTTCTAATGAAATGTTGGATATTTAATTATGAATAATAAAAAAAAGATCCACACAATTTGGATAATTTTTGTGATAGTTATAAATAAAATAGTAAACTGACTCAATTGGACTACTTCTAAAAATTCTCAAAAATTATACTTAGTATTAAAATATTAATATTTCACACAAATTATTCACATTTCATATAAAATAAGTCAATGTAGTATATAATAAGTCATGTAAATAATAATAACATAAAATCCCCCACACTTAGTCTTGTACATGTCTTTATGTGCAACGAATATAAAAACATGACAAAATCATTTTCACTCACCAACAAATATTAAAATTTTGTTTTCCCCAATCAGGGGAGATTTTGACAATTTCACTCATCCATATTGAATTCCACCACAATTATTTACAGAAAAAATGTTTCAAAAATAATTAATTTTTTCATGCTCAAATTTATAAATTTAAAATGGTGGCATACACAACTTACTCCTCTCAAGATGATAAAATTAATTTATGGAGCTTCACTCATTCACCAACCAAAAGTTAAAATCTTAGAGTTTGAAAGATATCTAAACATCCATTTCCTATTGTAAAGTGCTAAAAAATCAAGAGGTCCATTTACGTGTTTTTTGTGGATATGGAACAGTAGGAAGATCATATCCCAACGATAGGAAAAAGGGGGTAAAACACCAACATGGAAAAAGGAATGCACATTTTTTTTTGAAATGAAACATTGAAGGAAATGAAAACCCATATTTAAAAGGAAATTATTGTGTGAATAAAGACATAAGATAGGAAAAATATTTGAAGGGGGTAAGAAGATGAAATATTAACAAACCACAAAACTTCTCAAAATTACATAAGAATATAATGCAAGTGTTCTATTTTTTCTTTTTTTCTCTTTTTTCTTTTTTCGAAATTTGAACTTGAAAAAGATCTCACATTCATATCCCAACCCATGATTGATCTCCTCACGACACTAATTATAATAGTCATTACAATATCAAAGGTTGAGGAAGAGCGATTTTTGACCCACCCAAGACACAAACCATTCTTTTTTTCATTTTTCTCATTTTTTTGATTTTTTTAACACTTGTCTATAACATTTAAAAAATTACATAATTGAAAGTACATTACATCCCCCAAAACTCAGTTAATGACAACCTATCTCCCACACTAAAATGGATGATTTCCCTCAAGCATATGATAATATGGTGAAATTAACAAAGGGTACCCAAAATAAAATCCATCCGCCCACACTTAAATTTCAAAAAAAAATATTCAATGAAAATCCATGTTGATATTGGGCGGGATAAGGTATTGGGATTGTAATGTGTCTATCAAAGAAAATGTTTTCATAATCTAAAAGGGATTTTAAAAGGAGGATTAATTTTTTGTTAATGGTTGGATATTTGGTTATTATAATTCTCATGTTGCTCAGAAAATGCCTCTATCATATTAATGTACACTAAAGTTGGAAATTCAGCTCAAATATCCATAAACTCAAGACTCGCAAATGGGGGTGAAAAATACACATTTTAAAAAGATAGGTATAGGTGGCCTTGTCATGATAGAAAATTTTGTTCCTCACGAGTGGGGAAAATAATTTTCCAAATAAAAAATTGAGCATTCCAAATGTGTTGGTTTTGAAACAAAATTCTTTATCCAAAGTCATGATGAAAATACAAAATTTTTTCAGATGAAAACATGTCTGTTGACTCCCCCAAAAGGTTGGATAAAATTTCAATATTAGAAGGTGAGTAAGCATGGATATTGAATTTTTATTTTTTTTATGAATATTTTTTTTTGTTTTTTATATTTTTTTAGATTTTTTTTATAAAGACACACCCACACAAAACAGATAGAGTAAATGAAGGGTTTGATAAAGAAAGTGGTAACAAAAATAAAATAGAGGGGAATAATAAGAGAGAGGGAGAGAGAGGAGTTAAAGGGAAAGAGGTGCCCCCTGGTTTGGATTTTGTGGGTTTCCATCTCCATCCAATGGTGAGTCAACTTCAGAATTTGGGGATCCAATGGAAGCTAATGTGGTTCCAGGATTGCATGTCCTCTCATGGTGATACATTAACCGATGTCCACTAACCGTGAATGTACTTTTGGAAGAGGGGTCTTGGACTTGCACTGCACCAAACAGGTAAACATTAGTAATAACAAAAGGACCTTCCCAATGAGAATTAAGCTTACCTGGGTGAAGCTGAAATCAAGAATAGAGGAGCATTGCCTTTTCACCTTTATGAAATACATTTCTCAGGATGTGTTTATCATGGAGTGACTTGTATTTTTCATTGTAGATATTAGAATTATCATAAAAATCCAGTCAAATCTCCTCCAGTTCATCCAATTACAACAATCTTTCTTCACCAGATTTTTCAAGATCAAAATTACAAGTTTTCAATGCCCAAAATGACTTATGTTTGATTTCAACTAGAAAATGAAATGCTTTAATAAAAACTAGACTAAAATGATATATCCCAATGGGTATTTTATAGGCAGTTCGATAAGCCCAAAGTGCTTCACCAAGTCTTTCAGGCCAGTCTTTTCTGGTGGGTTTTATAATTCTCTAAAGCACTCTTTTCACTTCTCTATTAGAAAGTTCAGCCATACCATTTTTCTGGGGGTGATATGCGGTTGAAGTTTTATGTACAACCCCATTCTTTTTCAAAATAGATTCCATTGTTCTATTACAAAAATGGGTTCCTAAGTCACTGATCAAGGCATGTGGTGTGCCAAACTGGTGGAAGATCTCTGTCTTTAGGAACTCACTAACAATATGTGAATCATACATTTTAGTGGGTTTGGCCTCGACCCACCTATAAACCTAATCAATCGCAAGAATAATATATGAGAATCCATTGGGAGGGGGAAATTGTCCCATGATATCATTTCCCCAAACATTGAAGATCTCACAGAATATGAAAGGCTTTTGTGGCATTTCATTTCTTTTATAAATTGTCTCAATCTCTGGCCAAGGGGACATGATTGACAGAACTCATGTGAGTCCTTGAATAGTGAAGAACAGAATAATCAAGAGTCTAAGACTTTTTGGGAGTTCCTTTGTGGTCTAAAGTGGCCACCACCAGGTATTGAGTTACAGAATTATAAGATGGAAGAATGTTCATTTTCATTAACATATATCCTAATTACCATGTCTACCCTAGTTTTCCAATGTGTATTTTCTTCCAAAAAATAGTATTTTGAATCACTTTTCAACTTTATTTTTTGTTCTTTTGAAAAATTTTCAGGAAAAACACTAGAAACTAATTAATTTACAATTGGGGTATACCATGGTATTTTTGTAGTGAGAGATGAAAGGTGATCAATTAGGAAATTCTAGATCAATTATTTCAGAATGATAAGAATTACGAATTCTACTCAAGTAATCAACCACAAGGTTTTCTTTTCCTGGTCTATCTTTTATTTTAATCTCAAAATCTTGGAGCATTAGGATCCATATTATTAGCCTCAGTTTCGAATCACTTTTCATGAGTAAGAACTTTATAGCAGAATGGACTGTGAAGATCATGATTTTGGTACCTAAAAGATAGGGACAGAATCTATCTAAGGAAAAAACAACATCAAAAAGTTCTTTTTCAGTGATAGAGTAGTGAGATTGAGTTTCATCCATTGTTTTTTAGGAATAATAGATGACATGAGGAATTTGTTCTCTTCTTTGACCAAGAAAATCACCAACAGATCTATCAGAAGAATCACACATCAACTCAAAGGGTAAGAGCCAATCTGGGTGTTGGATTATCGGGGAATATGTAAGAGAAAATTTCAGTTCAATGAAGGCGCTCTTACAAACCTCATCAAAATGGAAAGTGACATCATTTTAGAGAAATTGAGTGAGTGGGAGGGAAATTTTACTAAAGTTATGAATGAATCTCTGATAGAAACCAGCATGATCTAGGAATTAATGGATGTCTCGAATAGATTTGGGTACAGGAAGTGACTGGATCACTTCAATTTTGGCAGGATCTACTTCAATACCCTCTTTTGAAACTATTTTTCCCTTGAAAAATCCCTTTTTCAATTATTAAGTGGCATTTTTTAAAATTTAACACAATGTTATACTTGACACACTTTTGAAGGACTAGAGAGAGTGAATTCAAGCAAGATTCAAATGACTCACTATAAATGATAAAGTCATCCACGAATAATTCCATGCAGTGTTCAATTAATTCAGAAAATATACTCATCATACACCTCTGGAATGTTGCAGGAACATTGAAAAGGCCAAAAAGGCATTCCATTATATTCATATATTCCAAACGGGCAAGTAAAAGTAGTCTTTTCTTGGTCCTGAGGTGCGATTGGGATTTGGAAGTAGCCATTGTATCCATCAAAAAAAATAGTGTGACATTCTGGCTAATCGTTCTATCATTTTATCAAGGAATGGAAGACGGTAGTGATCTTTTCTTGTTTCAATGTTCAATTTTCTATAGTCTATGCACACACCCCATTTTTTCTTTACTCGATTTGTGACTACCTATCCATGATCATTTGTGACAATAGTTCTCCCACCCTTCTTAGGTACAACTTGAATTGGACTAACCCATTCACTATCATAAATTGGGTAGATAATACTAGCTTGAAGAAGCTTGGTGATCTCTTCCCTAACTACCTCAAGGATGAGTGTATTGAGTCTTCTTTACAGTTGTATAATTGTTTTTTATGATTCCTCAAGATGGATGTGGTGCATGAAAAGGGTAGGGTTGATTCCCAGAATGTCATTTAGGGTCCACCCTAAGGCCTTTTTTTCCTATAACACTTTAACAAGTTTGTACTCCTCAGTTTCGGTAATTTAAGAAGAGATAATGATAGGGTAAGAGTGATCATGGAAAAGTAATGTATATTTCAGGTGTTCGGGAAGAGGTTTTTGATCAGTATCATCTCTCATTTGTGGGTTAGAAATCTCAGGAATGGATGAATGGACTTTAGTTACTTCAGATTCATTTACCTTAATACTGTCCAAGGTGGAACAGTAGAGATCAAAGTTGATGTGGGATTTAAGAGATTTTTCTAGATCCTCTATATTGATGGAGTTTATGAATGAGAGGTCAACATCAACTTCACCATTTATAACTTGGTTAATCATGGTACAAATTTCACAAGATCCTTTCTAATTAGAACATGATGAACATTATGGAATAGAGTTCAATTGACTCTCAAAAGTATCCTCAGAAGCATGAATTGAGAATGTAGAGTGATCCTCAGATGGGTATCTAATGGCTTAGAAAATGTTGAACTTGACCAGTTGGTCAACAAGTTCCATGGATAAGATGCCTGAATAGATATCAATCTTAGTTATAGAAGTCACAAAGAATGGTCTTCCTAGAATTAGGGGAGATCAAGAATATTTTGTCTCGCCTTCCTTGTCAATGGCATAAAAATCAACAGGGAAGATAAGATCATTAACACGAATAAAGACATCCTCAATTATACCCTCAGGGCTAGTAGTGCTTCGATTTCCTAACTGAATGACCACACCTATTGGATGTAAGTTACCTAGACCAAGGTTGTAGAATATAGATTTGGTCATGAAATTAATTGAGGCTCCTCGGTCTATGAGTGTATCATCGAAGTTGGAACTTCCAATTTGGAATAGAACTGTAAAGGTCCATGGATCTTTGCACTTTATGGGAATTGAATTTGGGTGGAAACATTTTTAAAGGTCTTATGTTGCTTCTTGTGGGTGCACAATTCCTTAAGAAACATGGCATACTTAGGGATTTGTTTAATGGAATCTAAGAGGGGAATGTTCACTTCAACACGTATAAACATGTCGAGCATTTCAGGATCGGGTTCAAAGGACTTCTTTGGATTGGAAACGGCTTGAGGAAAAGGAATTGGGTTCGTAAGTAGAATAGAAGGAAGTGAGGGAATGGATTTAGGTTCCTTTCATATTTATTTTTATTTTCATTTTCTAGGTCAACCTTCAAAGGAGGGTTGGAGGACTCAACATGAGGTATAACAATTTTCTTTCCTGATCTAAGTTCAATTGAAATTACATTAACCTTGGGGTTGGGTAATGGTTGAGCTTGGAGTTGGGAAGAATTTGATTATTTTTGTTGGCTCAGGTGGGATGCAAGTTGAAAATTTTGGGTTTCAATTTTCTTGAGACTAGAACGGGTGAAGGAGGAATGATCTTCAACAGCACTTTTCCATAGTTTCTTAGAAGGAGAGGCTTGTCCCAGAATGGGATTACCAAGATTTTGGTTCTTGGGAAAATGATTGTATTAGTTTGGGAATTGGGAAGGCTCACTAGGATAGTGGAATACAGGAGGAGGATTGATCCTTTGAGGGTGAGGAACAAAAGGGTAAGGTTGTTAGAAGTTACCAACACCTTGACCATATTGAAACTGGTTTGGGTTTTGAGGAGGGAATTGAGGGGGATGAGATATAGGATTACCATACCTCAGGCCTTGGTTTTAGGAAGAAGATAAGGGCTCAGAGTGAGGTTGGTTGAAGTTTTTAACGAACTGACCTAATTGTTGAGGGTTGCAATTCTACTAAGCATATGCTGCATTGAGCTCTATTGGTCTAGATGAATCAGATTGATCCTATTGAAGTTGTGGACATGTGTCAGTTGGATGAGATGTGGAGTTTCAGATTCCACAATTCTTAATAGTTCTAGGAAACATTGATTGCTGAGAAGACTAGGTCAGGGATTTGGATGTCACAGCTAGTTGCCGCACAAGACCTGTAAGTTCACTCATCCATTCTATCATATTATTTGGCTCTATTGATTGATTATCTTGGGATTTTTTTACTTGAACATGTGCTCGAGTATGGAATTTTTGTGTGTTTTTAGTTATGTTTCTTATAAGATCTCTTGTAGCTATAGGAGTTTTATCAACAAGAGCACCACCACTTGCGACATCAATGAGAGTTCTCTCCATAGCCAATAACCCCTCATAGAAATATTGGATCAAGAGTTGGCCAGGGATTTGGTGGTGTGGTAATGTTGCAACAAGCTTTTTGAAGCTCTCCCAGTACTCATGGAGTGATTCACTTGGTAATTGACGAAAACCACTTATTTCCTTTTGGATAGAAGCAGTACGAGAAGCAGGAAAGAATTTCTCTAATAAGAGTTACTTCATTTCATTACAGGTGGTTATAAAACCAAGAGGAAAGTAGTAGATCCATGACTTAGCAGTGTCAGCTAGGGAGAAAGGGAATGCTCTGAGTTTGATTTGTTCCTCAGAAACACCTTGAGGCTTCATGGTAGAGCACACCACTTGGAACTCTTTAATATGAAGATGTGGATCCTCACTGGCTAGCCCGTGGAAATGAGGGAGAAAATAAATCAAACACTATTTGAATTCAAAGTCAGATTCTATGTTTGGATATTGAATACCAAGAGGTTGGTAATTCATATCAGGGGTAGTGATTTCTTTAAGTGTTTGTTCCCTAGGATTGGCCATATCTAATTCAACTGGTTGCACAAGGACTGGTCCTTGAATGAGTTGATTATCTCTTAAGTTCCTCTTAAGTTGGCGAAGAGTTTGCTCAATTCCAGGGTCAAACAAATCTGAGGGATTTTTTGGGTGGCTATGGGGCATTCAGAGATATTTTGGAAGAAAGAGGAAGATGGGTTTTTCTTTGTGTTTTTTCTGTTTATGATTTTTATGAGAAGGTGAGTTTTTCTTTTTTTTTTCCAATCAATTTTTTTTAAAATCCAATAACCAAACACTGAAGACTATTTAATTTCACCATCCCCAGAAATGGAACCATATGAAATGCGTGGTTGATTATCACCTATCGACCAGTCAAATATCTGATGCTCTGCTAATGTGTATAGCAGCACTTGGGTCGAATCCTCAGCGATGATACTTTTTAATAGTCATTTGTTTTTAGTTGATTTTTTCTGATTGGGGGGTTTTTTGGTAGAGCTTATGAAATGATTGATTGGTCAATATTGATTTAAAAAATTTATAAAGATTTGGGTGACTTCATTTTTAGGGAGATAAGCTTGTGATATCCTCGATCTTTTCTTTATATTTCATTTAAATTAACACCCACTTCACAAGATAACGTTGATTGGAGCTACTAAGTGTTAAGGCTTTAATCCAAGCATTAACATAACATAGGGTTCTAATCTCAATTAGAGCATGTTGAGGGTATTTTATTTATGGTTCCAATAATCCATGGAAACCACGCGTTAAACAAAACAAGTCATTAATCCATGACATGCTAAATCCAACATACACAATGTTAATATGAAGAATATTCACCAGGAAAATACTCTCAATAACTTAACATCCCTAAATTTTGAAACACCCCAATAATAGACTTACTCATACATTAAGATAGTTATTAATTTGGTAATATATGTTAATGGTGATTAATTATAAATAAAACAAAAATAATGGGATAAGAAAATATTTTTGCATCGAACACACAAACACACGAAGGGTGATCAGAATTAAAAAAGAACTTTAGATTGAATTAGAAAGTGAAAGAAGGGAAGGGGATTCAACTGTATTTAAACAATTTTAAGAACATTAATATGAAACTATAGAATTTGGGTGATAATATGAGATATTTAATAAGAAACTTTCATTAAAATAGAATTACAAAAAAATGACTTCTAATATTACAAATGAAGAACACAAAAGTAAATGAAAGGAAGAAATGAGGAATGGTTTCTAAAGTAAAAAACATGAGTATGGCAGATCCTCCCAAGCCTTTGTTTGATCCTTGTTCATGCCAACCTATCCTCTTTTTCACTGAAATTCCAAATCTTTGCAAGGAGAGGAGGGGGATTTATTTATAACCCAGTGTTGTGGGTTGTTTGCATTCCAAAACTGCCCCTCCACTTGAATCGCCAATTTAAAAAATTATATATCCAAATATAGAGATATGATATTCTTAAACGTTGTAGATAAATATCTCTTATATCTACTCTGAAAATTTGGTGGCCATTGTACTTAAGGGGCCAAATTTATGGTCGGTTTATTAAACTAGGTTAATCTATCCATTTCAATGAAAAGTTCAAAATGTAAATGGGTTTTTGAATCGGAAGATGCCTTCAAATCTGACTTCTTTCTTCAACAAAGTCAGCCACCGATATCTCCTGCTTCACTCTGCAAAAGATCAGCTATATTGGATCATTACATCATGAGATATGTCATTAATAGTGTCCATATGTTAATTACCGGACAGAATAGTGGGCTGGACTTCAAAGCATTAGTTGGGCCCCTTGTTCTTAGAGTTGGGCCATGAAATTTTTAACTATTACTCCTTGTATTGTTATTCGAATTTTGGATAAGAATTAATAAATTTTCACTTTTTTATTGAGCCCAGTTATTCAATTATCATGGATGGTCCAATTTCCTCACAGATTCTGTGGGCCTTCTAGTGTGGTTCATATGAGCCTTCAAATAGAATAATTGGAACATTATCCCTTCTAATTAAATGTTTCATATTGAATTAGAAATCCTAAAAAATAATAACCAAACAATTTGGATCAGTAGGGTAATAGTTATAAAAAAATAGTAACTTACTCAATTGGACTACTTCAAAAAATGCTCAAAAATTATACGTAGTATTAAAACATTAATATTTCACACAAATTATGATCATTTCATATAAAATAGGTAAAGGGAGTATATAATAAGTCCTGGAAATATTAATAACATCAACCATTAACTTGAATGATGGTTGAGATATACTCAACCAACTCTTTTCAGGGTCATTACCTCTAGATGAATCTATGAAAAAACCACATCCACTAGTTGTATTATGAAAAGAATATATTTATTGTAAAACCATATTCTCATGATCTTACCAATATTTCAAGATATAATCCTATATATAGACTCAACTATAAGGTTTTTACTAAGGTTATCTAACTCTAATACCAAAGGTAACTAAACTAATATCTAAAATAACAGAACCATGCATTGATACTGACTGAAGCATTTCATGTAAGAAAAGAATTAAATAACACATTAATCACATGATCTAAATAAGAAATACAAAAAAATAGTTTCACATCCCAGAGATTGAAATATTTAGTTTCTTTGATATTATCTGTATAAAAATATTTTTTTACTACACTTGAAAACATTTCCCAATAATCATGATCCTCTAGAAACTTTCTATAAATATCACATGATATAATCATCCTTATAACCTGGGGAATGGAAAACATAAAAATGGGTGAGATAAAATACTCATTAAGGGATAACATAACAAAGGACATAATGGTTAGATCATAAACATGTGTAAAATCATGAATGAGGAATATATCTAATTTAAAAGTACATAAAATAATAATTATTAACAATAGAAATGAAATATTGAAAAAAATATAAAATAATAACAATTTTACCATGGCATGAGAAAATAAAACATGAATCATATAACATGGGTCATAGAATATAATCAAGAATGTATAATAATCATAAAAAATAGGATTTATTATCATTATTAACATGGATGCCCACTAACCTATTTGATTGTATAAAGATGAGTAGAACTAAATTCCATCACACTAACCCTTTTTGAACTTCTTCACTCACTAACCTATTCACACATAAAATTGTGAGAAGAGTTAAACATTATCACACTAACCCTTTATGAAACTAGATACTCTCTAACATTTTCACATAATCCAAGGAGATATAATCCTTTAACCAATGCATTAGAGAGATATTTAGGTCCCACATTTCTCTTAATCCATAAATTTGTGTTCCACTTTAAAAAAACATTCATCACATCATAAAATAACCCATCGAAGAAAAAAATGAGTTTCATGAAATTTTGAAGACATACTAAAAACAACACGTGGAAAAAAACAGGTTTCATATAACATCCAAATGTAAATCATTCAATTTTCAAAATGAATCCTTGAAATAATATAATTTTCTTAAAACATTTAAATAATTCCATAGGTTAAATATCTTGATACCAAAAACTCGATCACCCAAAATAAACCCAAAATAAAATAATAACATTGGTTGAAACATGAAACCTAAATCCATTAGAGTCAGATCATTTTTACAATAATTAAAAGAAATCATGAATAGATATTTTTAATACAATTTTTATTCATCATTGTAAAATAAATAGTTACAAGTATGTTTTTAAAAGGTCTCGTTTATTTTTTATGCAAATAAGAAGAAAAAAATTCATAGTGATGGAATTGGTTTAAAAACACACTGTCCCCATAAGTAAAACTAATAAATCATTTAAAAAGGAATTTCTAGTGAAGATGAAGTTAAAGTAATAAATTTTACAAGACAATGAAATTAGTTTGAGTTAAAAATTACCATAAAATTTTTACAATTTAAGAATCAATGGAAAGTTAATAATTTTAAAATCTTTATTATAAAAATATCTTTGAAACAAAATCGATATTTTGAAAAATCCAAGTGAAAAAAAGTTGAAAAAGTTTAATTCTAAAATAATTCTTAATAAAAGATGATTGAAAAAAGAATAAAGTTTTTAAAAAGGATGATTGAAAATAATTTAGAAAATTTTAATTTTAAAATTAATCTTTAATTTTGTAACCTTGAAAAGGACATAAAATTTATCAATAGAATATCTTTAGTGGATGATAAAAAATAAATTTTTGAAGGATGGATTTTTTTTTGATTATTTTGGAATAACCTTACTGAAAACCCACAACGTTATGAAATATAAATAAATTTTTGATTTAAAATAAAGTAATAGGAATAAAAGAATCATTATAGATACACAAAATTTTATTTCCCACAAGGTAATTGAATAAATTGGTGGGAATTAAAAACATGTATATATGGAAGAAAATAAATTTAAATAAATGGGAACAATTCTTAACATAAATTCATTTCACAATACAATAGAATTATGAATGAATAAGGCTTTGTTGTGAAATTTTATTTCCCAATAAAATTACGTTTAAATAAAAAATAATATTATAAAAAAATTATAGATCAATATTGAAATATTATAGTCAAGAAAGACCGATTAGGACCCAAGGAAAAGATTTAAGTCTCAAAAACCTTTTTTGCAAGGTGGGGAGCCATGTGATCAATGATACAGATTCTGGGGAGGGGTATTTCTAGTGGGTTGGGCCTATGGGTCATGTAAGGGGCATAGTATTCCTCTCAGCCTTTGGTTCATGTATTGGCCTTCAGTTCATTTCAAGCCTTGTGCCTTGGGCCTATGGGTTATGTAAGGGTTTCCCTTCAACCCTTAAAAGGGGGATTATCAATAATAAAAATAAAAAAGTAGGCCTTCAGGCCATTTACGATAATTTTGAATAAAAAACACATTATTGGTAGAACATTTATTATCACTAAAAAT
Organism: Viscum album; assembly: GCA_963277665.1. Taxonomy (NCBI): domain Eukaryota; kingdom Viridiplantae; phylum Streptophyta; class Magnoliopsida; order Santalales; family Viscaceae; genus Viscum; species Viscum album. Next base: position 1,184,591,795 of record OY728164.1, read on the forward strand.
AATATAATAATGATAAAAATATAAATAAGGATATGTGTTTACCCCATTGAAATTGAAACATGGTGTATAAAAAAATGTATCAAAGATAGGGGTTTGAGATAAAAACTCTTACCTTGTTTCCTTTCATAGTTGATGACGCTCTAAATTAATAAAAAGAAGCATAGATGCCTTAATAATATATTTAATAACCTTATTAATATATTTCAAATTTTATATCACTCATTTATAATAATTTATAATGGATATATTGGTTAGTGATATCTTATTACACCCATCGAGTGTTAATAACTTTAACTATTTTCACATGTTTTATAATGTTGATGTCATTAACAATGATTTTAATAAAAAATAAAAAATAATATATAATTTAATAAAATTTAATATACATTTTATATTTATTTTTAAATCTCTGATATCATTACATGTGTTTTTTAGTTACACTTCGTAAAAATGGAATTGGTGATGGCTTATTTCGGTGATTTTAAAGAATGAGAAAAGATACTTTAACAATAAGTTAATTAATGAATATAATATTTACATAACCATATATGAAAAATTTATTTATTATTATGTTATAATAATATTGTTTTTCTTGTTCCCTTGGTAATCCATAATTGGGTTTTAAATCATCTATCATGTAGGTGGTTAAACTAACCCAAACTTGAACACACTTTAACTCGATTGGTGAGTATAGTTAAAAAGGTGTTTATTTTGAAATAATATAATTATTAATGTATTGAAATGATAATATTTTTAGGTTTTTTTTATTTTTAACCATATTTAATGGTATTTTTATAAATAATGAAAAATTATAATAAAACCAAAAAATGATTCTTTTTGGAGACGGTAGTCTGCACACACGCACAATTGACATTGCCTTTTTCTTCTAAGTGGGTTGAAATTAATAAATATGGGTTATAAAAACAATTTAAAAAAGTCTAAGTATACTAATGATACTAAAATAATCCTATTATTTTGTTAATAAATTATTTGTAAGAGTGACATTATGATGGAAAACTTAAGATGTAGATAATATATATGTTGGAGGCTTGATTTTTTTCGATGGAAGTTCCCTTAAATTTGAAGGGATTACGCTAACTATGATTGAACATGGGATTATTTTTGTGGGATATCATTAAAGTTATAGAAAAATAAATATTTTTAATGAGTAATTCAAATGTGAATTGAAACTTTTAATGTATGGAAGTGATATCCTTTTATAAGAGAATAAAAAGGGATATTTTAGAAACACTCACAATTTTTCAATAATACTAAGATAATATTAAAGGTTAGATGCTAAAAAAATATAAAAAATGGTGTCAATGAAAATATAAATTCTAGAATAATATAAAATCCTTATTTAGAAACATTTTTTTAACTTTTTTATCCATTTCCTCAATGAAACATTCTTTTTATCATTTTTATGTTTTAACAGGGTAAATAATTTTTAACCTTATTAATTAACATGGAAAACATAAATTATTATTGAACTTTATAACTATTTTGAAACTTTTCTATTTTAAATTTGAAAATAATTTTATCATATATTTTCTAAATGTTTGAAAAGATAATTTTAAAATATACATGCTTAGTTACGTAATAACAATTCTTAGGATAAAAAATAAGTTTTTGATATTTATATTTATATATAAGATAAAATTAAAATTATTAATTATTTCAATGTAATAGATTAATTTAATATAAATAAAATTAAATTTATGATTCTTTTAAGTAAATACATGATCAAATCGCACCTTAAAAATACTTCATTGAGAGAGAATACTGAAAATAATTTTTTTGAAACTAATATTTTTATTTCTCTCTAAAAATGTTAAACATGGTATTTATAAGATCAAATAATTTTTTAAAATTCATAATGTTATATATTAAATAAAAATTTTATTATTCAGTTTTTTTAAAACTTCACGAATACACTTACAAAGTGATAAAATTATAAATTTTATAAATTTTCCAAGAAATGTATTTTTGTTTAAAAATAATGTTTTCAATAAAAATAAAAGATTCATACTGAGTACATTTTCAAGAGATTTAAAAATGAATTTTATTTTATAAAATAATTATTATTACAATTTATAAATTTATTTTTTTCATATAGGTGAAATATAAAAAAAATTATTATAACATTTTTCAATATTAAATTATATTAATTATATATCCTCTAAATGTAATATCTATTAACAGTATATTAACATAGTTTTTGTTATAGATTTATTAATAATGTCTTATTAATATGATGTAGTTTATTTTCATTGGGTGGATCATATGATATAAGTTATATAACATAGTATCTATTTTAAAGGATCCAAAATCTCAAGTCGTTACATAAAATGATCTTATTTTTTATTTAGAAACGCTAATTTTATCAATGAATTAGTATTAAAAATGATATTTTTTATACATGTATTTCATAATGCAGTTACCTATCTTATTACCTACCAATTAAACTGATCTATTTCAATGGTTATATAATTTTTTGGTTAATTATATTTTATTGTTATGCATTATCAATGAAATTAACATTGATTTTATTTAAGGAAAAATTATTTAGTAAAATCTCTTAGTGTTAAATTAACCACCAAATATTATCTCAAATGAATCTATATAAGTATTTAAAATAATTATATCATTAGAAATGGGTTCAAAAATTATACCATGACTTGGGGTGAATCTATGGTTACAAAACACTATCTATAAAAATCATTTTACCTTTACTAGTTAGTGAAATGATATATGAAAAAAACTGATGTGATGAGAAGAGATAGATTAAGAAGGAAAACACATGGTTCTAGGGTTTTTACTAGGTTCACTAACTCTATTTATTGAGTGGATAGTCCTTGGTGAACAATGGTTTTGATCCCACACTACACATTAATATATTATTATTAACATGAAAAAAGGAATGACGTAGAAAGACAGTCCTGAATTATAAGTACAAGAAATAAAGACACATATCAATAATTTGATCAATCTACACTTCTAAACCTTAGGTGCCTCTAGAATTTTGATCACATGTTCTTCTCATCGGTCCAAACTGAAAACTTTCTTTAATAATCCCTAAAATTATAATCCAGTTATATCACATTTTCATTAATTTTTTCATAATACTTTTCCCTAAGTGATAATCCTCAAATTTATAGACCTTGTATGCATCATAAAATGGTGACATAATTTTTTTTGAAATATTTATATATGAATGATAATGATTATAGATTTTAATTGGCCATTAACTCATCCATGATAATGTTTTTAATAAATATAATATAAAAAACCATCCAAACTTGTGAATGAATTACCCTAAGAAACAATTCAAAACATACTATAAATGTGAAATTTTTCTAAAGACGACACCAAAGCATATAATGGTATTTTTAGGTATTCTAAAACTCTATGTATAGAGTCCAACTAAATATTTAATATGTCTAAATTCAAATCAGTTCTAAGCTCCCCCATTGAAAATTCACTTTAGATGATATCTTTACATATTTCCTCTTCACTTGTAATTCAATTATTTATATATAATTTTCATGGAAAATCCTTGAACCAGGTTTAAGTGTTATATACTCCCATTATAACCAAAATTATATAAATAATTTTGTAACATTTTACAACTTAATAATTAATAAATATATATTTTGTTTCATAACTTTTTAAGTAAAAAATTCATAATGTATTGGACTATTTTAGAATCATCATCTAATAAGGATAGACCCATTTATGATATCTTAGATAGAAGAATATAAAATCATACATTTCCACCTAAAAAATGAAATTTCATAAACTAAACCATGATATAGTAATCTTTAATTTGTGGTGGTTACTATATATCCAATAATAACTTGGTTAATATCACAATATCATTTTTTACTATTAATATACATCTCTTTCAGTCTCCCACTTGCACTATAGAATCAAAGTCTTAGTGAACTTTAACCTTATGTCATATAATATTTAAAAAAAATTGAAACTATATCTAGAACTAATTTTGTATATCTTATAAAATTACTTTTATAAAATCTATCATTAATTTTCAACACATTTTAAAAAATATGTAACAACTTGTAAAAATATATCCAAAATTTATTGTATATTTCCTCAAAAACACTTTTATAATAGCTCTTAAAAATTTTAATAATCGCTCTATAACAAAATATTATCCTCATTCACCCAACCTGAAAGTGTGGTCCCACAATCCATTATAGTAGCAAAAAAATTATAAATTTTCTAATCCATAATTTTGAATAAATAGTGACCTCTATCAAAACATCATTTCCAATCAACCTATAAATAGATTTTTCACTTTATCCATAAACAAAAAGTAACTCTATTACTTTTTTCATGTCGGGAATTCTTGAATCACTGATTACCAGAAGAAACCCACTAAAATATTTAAGAATATATAAAATATTTTGAACTTTTACAACCAAAATAATTCCCTTTAACCCGATTTACTAGGACATAGGAAGTCAAGTCATGCCCACCATAATGGAACTAAATCGATTCCCTCATACACACAAGGAAGAAAAACTACCACAAACAAAACATCCAAACAAAAATAAAAAAAAGATATGGATTTAGAAAATGAGATTAACATGGATTACACTTTATTATTACATTCATGGGGAATACTACTAATTTATTTCATTTCAATATTGAAGAAAATAATTCAATTTTTATCAGTAAAATAGCTAATATTTGATCACAACATGTTATTCTTTTAATCATAGCAACCCACCCTTTCATTAAATGTGTAGAAGTTGTCCCACTGAAAATTTATAATGGGGTCTATCTGGTCAATCAATTCCACCACATTATATTATTTTTTATGGACACACCATTGGTTTTATCCACCTATTATTTTTTAGAGGCCAATATTTCCAATAAAAAAACTTTTGATTAATGTTAATGTCGATATCATGCATCCATTCTGATGATTAATACATAGAATTTATAAAACCACTAATTACTATAATACAAGAAAACATTACTTAGATTCATTTGTGATTCTTATAGAATCAATAACTTACATACTCCATTGTTCAAAACATGAACACCTATACTGCTAGTTCCAAAAAATTTCCATCAACACTAGCATACAACCTTTGGAATTTTCTACCACAATAATCCCAAAATCTCAAAAACACCAAGTTATAAAGTTGCTTATTCTATTTGTAGATAATAATAAAATGAAATAAGACATCACATTTCCAAAAAAAATCCAGTTAAAGTCAACATTCGAGGAAATAAAGGAAACCACCAACACATAGGAAAAAACAAATCATTATAACATTTATGATAATAAATAGGGTCTGAAATCCACATTTCATCCACCTAATTCCTTTTGAGGAATAATTATACATCATAATTTCTCAGATTAAGACCTTGGTAAACATGTTATATGAATTATAACATTTACTGATCTTTCACAACTATAACACCCCATCTTCCAAAATCAGTTGAATAAAACAATACTTCAGCTCAATGTGTGTTTTCCATGAGTGAAACATCATATTATAAACTAAATTAAAAGCACTCTAATTTTCATAAAAAAACACCCAATTTATTGAATCCTTGTAAGATCCTCTAATAAGAACTTTTTCTAGATCAATCCTTTCCTTGCTTCTATGATGAGTACATACTACTTCCATTATTAATAGCACTATAACTGACTACATCATCAATATCCTATATATTTTTATCCCTATAAAAGTAAACATAAATATTGTTGAACTCTTAATAGAATCCATATATCCTAAAAATTATATATTCACATAGACCTATTATGGATAATTAATTCAAAAACACAAGTATACATCTTTCCATACTTTGATACATCGGATAATCAAATTCATAGTGTCCCAATTCCCCAGTAATATATTATCCATAAAATAACAGAAAAATTCCACTACATGTGCAATATATGATCTTATAGAAACAATATTAGGCAACAAGATACAAAACAGTGATAAAAACATGACTTTTTCTATGTAATTGAAATCACATTCCATTTTTATTTATTTATATTTAGATAAAATTAAGTGTATAGACAATGGGGCTGACTCGAGTTTACATCAGTTCATTAAAAACCATTTTATGACCTTCAAAATGTATTTCCTCAAATTAAAAAACCAATTTTTCAATCATCATATATCTTTAGAAATATATCTCTAAAATTTTATTATCTTCTCTTAGATCCTTCATCTCAAACCTTTCAAACAAATAATCTTTCACCTCTTAAACCCATTTGATTCCCAGACCCACTAGGAGCATGTAACCTATATACAAGAGAAATATGGTGAAACTCCCCTCCTTAAATAGATTTGAAAAGTAAAATTGTTTTGACTTTCTATGGAAACCTCTTCTTCTATATAAATGAATTGAAGTTATAGTTTCATTTCAATGGTCCTCACATCAAACTATAATGGAGTATTTTCATTTTATACACCAAGACCTCATTATTTCTTTCTAAAAAACCCTTCAATTTGTTTATATAGATTTACTCCTCCAAATCACCATAAAGGAATTGCATCTTCACAACCATCTATTCAAATATAGGATTTTGAAAGAAACTTGACATGATAGCATATTAATGGTTGTATGATTGACACTAAGTGGGAAATTTGATGATAATTCCATTCCATTATTATAATAAAACCCCCTTTACAACCACCATGTCCTTACATGTTCTTTCACTATCAATTTCATTCAACAGAAGAACAATTTGTTAATAACCCCCCATGTAACTTTATTATCAGCCATGTTCTATTAGAATGATAATATTCCACTTAATCTTTTATAAATAAATCCCACCTTTTAAAATCATTGAGACTCTTTATGTTTTATTGGATATATGGATATCCTCCATCTATAAGAATAATGTATTGTACATCCCTTAAGAACCTCAGAAATTGTTATATAAAACTAATAGAACACCTCAATTAAACCTATGGTTATGATATTTCTAGAACAAATACATCTAAAACCTAAACTCTTAGATCTCTACGTTTAGATTTTGTAGTTATTCGTATTTTTGGTACTTACTCTATCTTTTATGATTCTTCTATACTTTCTATACTCTCTAATAATTCTTGAATATCTTACCTTCTAGAATTTTTGTTTAGATAAACATGGTTGTGGGCAGTTGATTCTTTGTTCTTAACTCTATTTACCACCAAGTTCTAATCTTTCCAAATATCATATCCTTGAAGAGAACATTCTAGATTTTATGATCATCTAATTATTATTATCCCAATGCTTAAATATAATGTTTTTACACCATACTAAATAAAGAAACATTATTTGGAATTATCTTTGAGTTTATTATGATCCTTGGCATAGACATAGACATCAAAAAGACATCAAAAAAATTAGGTGGGCACCTTCCATTGATTTTCTAGAACAAGGTTGTTCCAAAATATCCAACTTTGATAATGTAGAAGAACTTTTGTTCATAAGATAATCTACAAAATTTACTATTCCTACCCAAATTCCATTAGAAATTATAAAATGTAGTGTCATAATCCAAGACTTCTTTGTTAGAGTTTGGTTCATTAGATCTTCTATGACATTTTTTCCTGGTGTTCTCATAATAGTTTTTTCAAAAAATATTTCTTTTCTCCAAAAAAACCGCAAGAATTTTCTTTTCCCATATTCTCTAATTTTTTTAGACCATAACCACCTAATCATACTTTTGATCACTATTTCCACCATGGATTGACATTAAAAAATCACTTTGGACACCACATTTTTTCTTAATGACCTAAGCCCATAATTTAATTGTTGAATCACCAATGAATGTTACAAACTATAAATACCCACCATAAGAATAGACCAGTGTAGGCCCCCTAAACACCCATGTGCATGAGATCTAACTTTCAAAACATAGGTTTTCTTTTTATGAAAAAAGATACATTTATATACTTTCTTAGTATATAACTCTCAAAATATCTAAAATTCATGTGGAAAAAATTTAGTATACCCTTTTCTTTCTAAAACAATAATATTATTATCACTATCATGCCCTAGAATAAAATAATCCATCTTCAAATTTTGAAATTTTTATTATTTAAATTATTTCTCCACACAATATTTACTTCATTTTGAAGGTAATATTTCTAGAACCTTTAGAAATGAACTTGGAACATTTATTAAACATCCAAACTCTATTTATGAAGCATTTTTTAAAATTACTTCATCCATACGTCTAATAAAATTTAGATTCTTCAGTAAACCTAGTATGTGTTAATGTCCCTGTAACTCTATGAATATTCCTTTTGTCATTTGAAATTAAATATCACCCATCCCCATGATCTTGAGATATTAATCATAAGAAAGATAATCCATTATAAAATTTCTAGAAATATAATTCACCATAATCCCCCTATCAACTGTAGAATGGAATGAATCCCCCAAATAAATGATCCATGATTCTAAAAGAATATTAGCACTCCATAGAAAGATTATCTCATCTTAGTCTATGGTATTTACCGAACATAAACTTATGGAAGTACACCCACCATAATTCACCCTATAATCCATGAAATCTTTATTTAGTTTCCCCTTATTCTTAAAATTAAAATATAAGAGTTTGGGCCTAATTGATTTACCTCAACTTATTTCCCTTTATTTATCTTCAAATTTCATCTCACATTTTCCTTAAATAGAATATCATATACCTTACATATTGATCATTGTTTTGGTAAGTTCCCAGACTTCCTTATTATTGATCTCTTCATTCATAATGAGATCATGAATGTACTAAAACACTAGGTATGTTTTCTTATAAGAATTACTTACAACAGTCACCATCACATTTCTTGATTTCAGTAGTGATGAAAACCTCAACAGATCTGACACATATTCTATGAAATTTAATTTAACTAATACGACATAACTCTAAATCATTCTAAGTTCATTTAAATTAACATTCATTGGTATTCCTTATAATATTATCATGTATAATATCAAATTAATCATGAAATATTTGTTCATTTCTATTAGATTCTCAAACATGTCTACCATATCATTCATCATCTTTATTTTGATCTTCACCACCTAGATGTTATCGGAAAAATTCCATTCCATTGACATTCAAATCATCCAAAGTGACTTCCAATAAAGCATTTCCCATTAAACTATTATATTTACTCTAGTTTGAATCCTTTCAAAGAAACCTCATGTTAATTATTAAATAGATAATCTTTGATTTGTATCCATTAAAAGATGTCTCCTCAAATTTTTCTGTTTTTACCTTTCCTTCTTCTAACACCGTACCTTATAAAAATAGATGACTCACACTAAATTGAAGAATAATTAAGGTAAGAAGGATACCTTATCACTATGTTTCTAAGAGTTAAATTCCTTGTTTAACTATAAACACTAATACCACCTGTTTTAAATTTTTGAACCTTACTTCATTATAAGTAATCCTATGGATGATTTAAGCATGGAACAAAGCTCCTAAACTTATGAAATCAAATGAATTCCCTTGAACCTAATGTACCATATCATGAGAATTTGAGCCAAACCCCAGTAATCACACTAGATCAAAACCTTCATACACTCAATAACATAAAACTTCCAACAATAAAATAACCAAATAGAAACAAAAACAAATAAGGTATGATAATAATATTTTAACGTCGTTATAAATTTATTCCATCATCCATATAATAAAAGTTTTAATTAATTTTATTTCATGGAAGAAGAAAATTTTATAATGAAAATCCATAAAACAGTTGATATTAGATCACTGCATGTCACCCTTTTACTCTTGAAAATTTACCATTTCATTATATAAGTACATGTCATCCACCCCACAATTAAATTGGGGACTAACCAATCAATTGGTTCCCCCACATTCTATAATTTTTTGAAGAACCACAATCGAATTCATCCACCTCTAATTTCTTATAGGTCTCTCTATATAATTTCTAAAATTTGGTGAATGTACATGTTAAAATTACTCATAACTTCTAGTGATATGTATGTATATTTTGAAAGGCCACTAATTATTATGATGTCAACACACCCTAGGTAACGTCATTAGTGATTCTTACATGATTTATAACTTTTTGAATCCATCATCCAAAATAAAACATCATGCACTCCTAGTTCCAGAACATTCCCTTCTTGACCATCCTCTATATGCTAGACTTCATTGTTGCAAGACTCTCATAATTTCTAACCCCTATGTTCTGTAGTTCCTTCTTCCAGACATAGATAATTAATACTTGAAGTAATATTAAAAAATTTCTAATAGTCCAACAGTTGTATCATATACAATATTCATAATCATATATTCCTTATTTCTAAGGCATCGAGTGTTCATAATATATAGTGTATTTAAATCCTATATAACCTAATTATATGTTATCTATTATCTGAGTATAGTCTAACCAAATGGATGAACATATTACATTTCATTCACATATATGGATGAAAATATAATACTCCGCTCATATAGATAGATAATAACATTACATGTATCTTATATAGGTATATCCATATACTTCCTTGGTTTATCTTAATCTACTGACCAAATGATATACTCATCATAAGAGAGGAAAAATCCAATTTTTAAACCTCAAATGATGATATGATTAGTGAAAGTCCCAACCACCCCCTGAGTAGCTCAACCTCTGTTTCAGTATAGGAAAAGTATCAAAGAATGAAGGTTCTACTACTAGGTATCTAGTAAACATTTGGTAATATAGTACCAATATAAAATATACACCCCTAGTATACTAAATATATAGTGTATGACACTCTATGGGGTATATGTAGTGGGTCATCTAGCACAAAAAACCCCTTTTGGTGCCTCATAAGAGAATTATATATCATTATATGAAATTGAATCCATGTTGATCATAGTTTTTCATCATAACCTACAATTATCTATTATAAACATTGATTAAGGATAACTCAATATTATAAATTGACTGGTTAATAATCATTTCAATCTATGTAATATATACAACCAATATGAATGAATGATCAAGTAGAGATGAACTTTTATATAATATGATTCATTTTACAAATTCTTAAACTAATTAAATATTATTAAAAATACCATAAAGAATAAAAAGGATAATAATATCCCATATGATATAAATTCAAAGCGGAAATATGTTTTTTTATATTTTTTAGGTTTTATTAAACTCATTATCATAACCAAAAAAAGAAAATAATACATCACTTTTATGGATTATTAATATTCAGGAATACTAATATATAAATTTAATTTAAACATGTATATATGTTCATATCACATCTCAAAATATATTATATAATAAATTCGATAACAATTATATATTTAAAATTATTATTATTACTTCATGACATGAAATATGTTTTATTTAAAGGTTTAATATATTTCCTTAAGATGGATTATATTTTTATCTACCTAATATATTATTTATTTATATTGATATTATATAAATTGATATGAATTTTAATTTTATGTATTCAAATAAATAATTACTTTTGTATAATATTATAAATATTTTTATTTAGGTATGCTACAAAAAAATTATTTTTATTTGGGAATAAAATAGTTTCTATTTTAAGTAAACTACTTGCCTATATACTATATTGTTTTATTTAAAAACAATTATCAAAAGTTTATAAAATAGAATTTATTTTTTGTTTCTAAATGTTGAAAATATATTAGGTTAATTTATTTTATTTTTATATGTTTATTTTTTGGTGAATTGTTAACAAAAATAGTTTTTAGGAATACCATATCTTTTATGAAATCATCATATTATAAATATTACCTTAAGATTTATGAAACTTATGGAACATATATTACATGATTTTATATCCAAAATACCATTATATATTACTAAATTAATATAAATTAATTGTTATAAAAAGATAACTATTAGAACATTTATTGGTGTTAAAGTAGTGTTTGCGCAGCATTGGAAAATTCATATTGATGTATTTAAGATAGTATATAGGAAGAGATAAGTATTTTATAAACCATTAGAGATAAATATTAATAATAATAAAAAATTTTGATTTATATTAATGAATTTTATAAATATATAACAATATATTTATCCAAATTCTTACCAAGTGCTTGAACAGGGTATGAAAAGTCAAAATTCATATTTTGAAAATGTTCTCATGATATAAATGAGAATAAATAACATAATGCAAAATTTTATATGATTATATTTATTAATAATAATAAATATTAATTTTTTTAATTTTTTTAACGTTAAGTAATATGATAATTATCTAAAACTCTTATGCAGTGTTGATGCAATGCTTGTACAAGAATTCAAAAAGTCAAAGTAAATGGTTTTGAAAATATTTGAAATGATTATATTAGGATTAAAAATAAAAATTATAATAATGAAAATATATAAATGAATAAATTTTAATTTCATATATATATATATATATATATTAAAGTCAAACTATAAAAAGATATTTGAAAATTCATTTTAATGTTATTTTTGGATAAAAATGGTTCACAAATGAATAAAAATCATAAAACATTTTTATTAAGTCAATTTGGGATGGTTAATGGTATTTAAAATCATTATTGTCAATTTTTAATACAATTTAAATTTTATATACATATTCTTTACCCTTAAAGATTTAATGATTGTGAAAATATGATCAAATATTTCCTATAAAAGGGGGCTCATTATAACCTTTTGAAAACTCATATTAAGTTCATTTTTCTCACCAAATTATACCAAAATACGTCAATGAAAATTCATTTCCATTTTTATAAGTATTTTATCTTAAAAAAATTCTTTCTTCAAGGGCTTTAGTTTGATTCTAATTAAGGCAATTTATAGCATAAGGTAGGGGTTTTCGAGCATCTTTCTTCTTTCTTATTATTCAATATTTTTATTAAAAATATTTTAAAAGATATATTAATTCAATTAATGATTCTATTACTATATTAAAATATTTTATTTTATAAATTAATTATGATATATCATCCATTACCTCTCACCAAACCCTTTCTCATAAGTCATTACTACGTAAAAATAGAAGTTTTTCAAAAAAATGTCCCATTTCATTTCAACTCTCCTCTTGATTTTTTAAATAGAATAATTGATCATTAAAATTTAACCAAAAATAATATTTTTATTATAATATAACTTTTATCATAAAACTAAAATTTTTATTGTGTTTTATATGTTTTAAACACTTTTGAAAAACTCAAATTACCATTATAGTTTTACGCTACCTATGTAAATGATGAGGTTTTCAGAAAATTATATATTTCATATATATTTTTAAAAAATAATTTTCTGATTGAATATAAAATTATTTTTAAATTAATTTTAAATTGATTTTATTATTTTTAGTTTTAAATGGTAAATTATACTTCAATTTAATTAAATTTAAATAAAATGATCATATTCATTTTTAACCATAAAAAATTGGCTTATCGAGGAATATTTTATGAATGGTAACTATTTCAATACCTATTTAACTTAATTTATTCTTTAATGATATGTATAAAATATATTTTCACCTTTAGAGATTATGGAACCATTGTAAATGTATATTTTAAAATTAAAAACATACCATGGTATTTTTTGGTATTATAGACTAAATGGATTAAAAAAGACCAACATAACATTACCAATTTGGTATGTGAAGGAAAAATGATAATACATGAAATACTTTTAATAATAAAAATTATAAAAACAAAAAAAATCCAAATTAATTAAAAAATTAATATAATTTTATTATTCGGGGTGATATAGGATGAATGAGGTGAGTCAGGACTTAAGGTGAGTGATTTTTCATTAAAAACATTACTTCAAATATTTTAAATTTTTCCCTAAACTCTTTCCCATCATATTCACATTCTTAATTTTTTTTCTATAAATGTAATAATATTTGATTAAATTATTTTTTAAGGTCGTTTTATTTTTCCCTTCACTTTATTTAGAAACAATATAAAGAAATCGCTTTTCACATTTTCTATACGAGTCATTTTTTTCTTTACAAATGTATGAAATAAATATATTTCTAAATGATTTATGAATGATATAATTTTCCAATCATCTTAATTTTAATTCTTTATTAATATTTTTATTTAATTTTTCATGGGATTTTAATTTAATTTATGTTATCATAATTTTATAAGTATATTTATTCTTATGTAAAAGTTATTAAATGCTTAAAGGGATTTCCATCTTATTTTTCTTGGTTAAATGAAACATGTTTGTGATTATGGGTTTAAATATAATTTTTAAGTTATTTCTATGATAAATAATGTTGGTATATAAATTTTTATTCAATATTGTGTTTTTTTACATAATAGATAAAGATGGGTGAGTTAGAGATATAGCTCTATAAGGCGTTAGGTAATGATTTATTCTTTGTAGAGATAATACTGGAATTAAATTCATATAAGTTATTTCATTATGGGTTATTATAAATAAATGGTTATAATGTATTCCATTTAAATATTAATTTGAAAGGGTGATGGATATAATATACAATGGTTCAATTATAGTTTTCTATGATTTTTAGGAGTTTAAATCATTTTCTTTGTAAAAACGTTATTTTCATGAGTGATTTTGGTTTTCTAATGTGATTAAAGTTTATTATTAAAAAGAGAAAAAAATTCATGGGGATTCAATTTTTTATAATGGCCTGATTGTTTTTATATTTTTATACCCCTTATTGATGTTTATTTAATCATCCCACATTTTCAAAAGATTTTTACTACTTTTAAGGATGAGTATAAATTATTTTGAATAGAATGTTTTGATTTTATGTTTTTATCCATAAGATAATTAGATGTATAATTTGGATGGTTTGGTTTATTTGAAAAACATTAATTGAATGTAATATGCGTTTATTTTATTATGAAATATTTCTTTCTAATTATCTAAAAAATTAACCTAAAAAATACTTGGAAATATTAGCGTTACATTATTTTCTATAAACCATAAAATTATAGTGTAGTTAAGTTTGGGTCATTTAAGTTTGTATCAAAGTATAATTTAGATAAATTTAGAGGTTAGGATGAAATTTTTTAGTCTAATTTATGGGATATCGATATCATCTTGGGTAGTTATGTTTATGGTGATTTCAAATTCAAAGGGATAAATACACATTTCAGGTTTTATGAGACTATATTTTAATGTGGTTAATGATATTTTAGGATAAATTTATTGGGTTTTAAGATGAATATATGATTTATGTATATATATAACCCTTAGGACAAATATGTTATTTATTGTGAAAATTATTTGGGAGAATGTTGTAATATTTCTTAGGACATAAGCTGGAAGGTATGGACAATTCATAGGATTAGTATATGATTTGATGTTGAGATAATTATAGTTATTTGGAGAAAGAGTTATTTGATTTTGGGAAAATAATTTAGGGTAATTATAGTTATTTGGATTAAATTTAATTTATTGACAATGTGATTAATGTTCATTTGGAATAATTTACTATATTTTTGGGATTAATGCATATATTATATAGTATATGATATTTTGTACAAGTTGTTAATATTTTTTGAGTGATAAAAGAATGAGTTAATTTTTTGAAGAATATGTGATCAATGTGGTCAAGAATTTGTGGTTTAGAAATTTAGTAAGAAATATTTTTAATTTTTTTGAGGTTTGGTTACTTTTTGGATACTATTTAATTTTTTTAGAGAAAATATTACTATGTTTTTCTTAGTGTTTAGGGGTTTTTCTTCCATGTATTCATTTTCTATAAGTATTACTATTCTGTTTTATTCTATATGTGTAAAATAAATTATCATAAAATTAATAATCCATTGTTTTACATTATTTTTTTATGAATTTATGGTCTCTTTTCTTCTATTGTGGATTTATATTTTATACAACACATTGTATGAAAGGGTTTTTTGTTGACTTAATTTTTTTATTAGGTCATATTTTCTCTTCATTGAATATGTTCTTCTATGTTGGTTCATTTCATCTAATTATTACATTATATTATATTTCATCCTTATTTTGTTGGGATTTATATTTCCTTATCATAATTTTCTTTTCAAATGATTATTACTTTATAAATTATGTTGTTTGTAAGTGTTTCATTATCTCAGTTATCATTACCCAATTCATGTTTCATATTATGCACCAATTAACTTTTACATAGCATGATTACAGCTTTATTGAAATCTCCAATCATAATTCACATATGATTCAAGGTATTATAAATTATAGTTTAGGTTCACTCGTTCTTTGGATTTTTCTGCATATATTACCAAAGTTATAATGGTTTTCTTGACTCAATCTCTTTTCCTTAATTCATAATCATTATTATTTAACAATTTTATTCTATGATTGATATATTATTCCATCCTATTTATAAAAGTTTATTTTCTATTTTCCTATAGGTAAATTAAATTATCATGTACTAATCTTATTATTTGATGAGTTTCAGGTTTTTAAAAAATATTTTTATTAACTTTTACCCACCTCTTTATTGATTATTTTATTCTTCTATATCCATATTATTTGTTACCACAAATGCATTGTTTTCTTATTTTGTAAGATAAATATATATTATCTTCTAAACCATTGAAATGTCATAATATCTCTATTAAAAAGGAAGTGTAACATTTTTTGATCGATGTGGGTTTCGTTTAAACCGTTTAATGAGCCTAAGTGGAATTTCCTACTAATTCAGTATATTTATTTTATCCTCCACTTCACATTTTCTCTCTTTAACATTATTTAAATTTAATGTTACATTATTGAGGGTTCATTTGAATTTAGGGTTTTAAAGTCCTCATTCACCCCTTGTAATATATTTCAAATTTATTTTAATATATTATTTCACTTCATAAACTATTAATCATTGAGACAGATATAAAAATGATATTATGGATTCTAGTAAATCTCTGATTTTTTTAATAATATTAAAATTACATTTTCATTTTTAAACTATTACTAGATGCATAATGATATAATATTATCATTTATTATAGGAAGAATGTATTATGGAATAATACATCAAATACTGGTTTAAATTTTAAGGGGTTATATGCTTGAAGAGTGGTAATTAGTGATCTTTTTACACATTTTTTAAAGATAAAATTATGTGTAATCAATTTATTTATGGGGTTTTGTGATAACCCATTTATTTTTAATAATACATTGCCTTTATGGTCTACTAGTATTCATGAATATGAATTTATACATTAAATTTAAATATTTATATACATTAATATCTTGTCTCAAAAGGATATTATATAATCAATTAGATAACAATTATATATTTAAAATTATTATGCTTACTTCATTACATAAAATATGTTTTATTTAAAGGTAAAATTCATTTCCTTAACATAATTTATATTTTTATCTATCTAAATAATTTTTTAATTGTTTGATTTTTTATAAAATGATATCAATGTTAATTATATGGATTCAAATTAATATTTATTATTATGATATTATGAAAAATATTTTGATTAAGGTATATAATAAGAATATGATTTTTCATTTGAAAAAGAAATAGTTTTTATACTCAATAAATTTTTTCTCTATAAAATGTATGGTATCATATAAATATTAAATTTTTAATTTTCAAAAAATTAAATTAAAAAAATAGTTTATTTTTTCTTTAAAATTTTTCAAATAAAACTATGGTGAATTTTTTTCTATGAAAGTTAATTTTATGGTGAATAGTTGTAGAATACAGTTTTTAACAATACTATATTTGTTTATGACATCACTATGATATAAATTTTATATAAAAATTTATGATACATATGTAATGTATCTTATATTAATTTAAACTCAAAATACCATATAAATATCATTCAATTAAGATAAATTAATTTTTAGGTTAATATAAATATAAAAACATTTATTGGTGCTCATGCAATGCTAACACAACATTAAAAAAGTGGAATTCATTTTTTTAATTTAGTATTTATGAAGTTATAAGTATTTTATATAAAATAAGTTACAAAAATTATGAATAATATATTATTATAATTTATATTTATGAATTCTATAATTTTATAATAAGATAATTATGCAAATGCTTACCCAGTGCTTGCGCAAGATAATAAATGTCAACATTCTTGTCTTAAAAAGGTTAAGATGATATAAATATGAAAAAAATAATGTTATGTATGGTTTTATATAATGATATTTATTAATAATAAAATATATTTATTTTATTAATTTATTTTTAAATTAATTAATAGTATAATTATCCAAAACTTTTATGTAGTGTAGATGTGGGGCTTATACAAATTGGAGAAATGATAATATAACAATTTTAAAAATATTTAAATTTATAATATTAGGATTAATTATGGTTTTTAAATATTTTTTTAGATAAGCATGATAGGTTATAACTTTTTTAAATGAATATATTCAAATTATATAGATATATAGATATTTGTAAATTCAAATTTTGAAAATAACCCATAAAACAACAATAAACGGTATTGAATGTTTAAAATAGTTCATAAATTAATAAAAAATACTAAAACTTTTTATTATTTCATTAAGGGATTAATAATTTTATATAATATAATATATTTTTCATTTATGATCTAATTTAAATTTTAATCTTATATTGATTAACCTTAAAGATTAAATATTTTTGAAAACACCATCGAATTTCTCTTATAAAAGGAGACTCATTATAACCTTTCTAAAACACATATCATGTTCATTTTTATCCAAATATTAATCTAAAATAATTCTATAAACATCTGTTTTTATATTCATAAGGCTTTAACCAAAACAAAATTCCATTTTATGGAGGCTTTAGACTCAATTTGATGGTGGATATTCAAGTAGCAAGGTAAGGGTTTCCAAGCCTCTTTATCCTTTTTTATTTTATGATTATTTATCTTAAAAATATTTTAAACCCTATATTATTTTTATACTATTATTAAATTATTTGGGTAATTTATTATATTTTACACATTAATGATGATATATCATCCATTACCTCTCACTAAACTCCTTTTTATATGTCATTACTGCATCAAAAAATTGATTTTTCCAAAATTGTGTCTTTCCATTTAAACTCTCATCTTAAATTTTTCAATAGAATAATTAATCATTAAAATTAACCACAAATATTAATTTAATTATAATATAATTTTTTTATAAAAATAAAATGTTTATAGGGTTTTCCTTATTTTAAGATTTTCTAAAAAACATCGTTTACATTGGTAATTTTACGCTACCTAAGTAAACAATAATGTCTTCATAAAATTATTTATTTGATATAATATTCATAAAAATTGGTTTTATGATTAAATATATCATTATTATATATATTTTTTAATGATTATTATTATTAAATGAAAAATTATATTTCATGATAATGAAATTAAAAATAAACAAACATATTCATTTTTAATAGTAAAACGAGTCTTATCGGAGAAGTTTTTATTAATGGTAATTGTTTTATGAAATATTGAACTTCCATGATTCTATAATTATATTAATAAAATAACTTTATACATAGTTATATTATGTAACCATTTTAAAAATGACCTTTTACTATTACAAATATAAAAATAATTAGAGATTATAGACCGAATGGTTTCAAAATAACTGCTTTAAAGAATACTAATTTGGCAGACAAATTAAATACACAATAATAGATAAAATAAGATGAATAATAAAAAAATATTTAAACTAGAAAATAATTTTTAATCATGTAATTGATTATTATAATTTTATTACTCTGGAGGATAGAGTACATATGATCCAATTAATAACTCAATGTTAGAGGTTTTACATTTAAACCATTACTTTAAATATTTTGATTTTTTCCGCCCAAATATTTCTCTTAAAAATTCATATTGTTTATATTGTGTTATAAATTTCCATATAATTAATTATATGATTTATTAAAGTAATTTTTTTACCTTTAATTTATTTAAAAAATAATTAATGAAATATATTTTCACATTTTCAAAAAGGGTTGTTTTCTATTCTTTATAAATGTATGAAAGTAATATATTTTTAAATGCATCCTACTTGATCTAATTTTCCCACTATCTTGATCATATTTCTTTACTAAGATTACTCTTTAATTTTTCATGGTTTTCTTAAGTAATTTATAATATCCTTTTTTATAAAAAAAATCTTTTTAAATAAAAGTTATTAAATTTATAAAGGGTTGTTCTTATTATTTTTATGGGTTAAATGAAACATTCATGTTATTATAGGTTCAAATGTAAGTTTTTAATGAGTCTTGTGATGAAAAATATAAGAATATAAATTTTTTGTAAAAATTGTGGTTTTCCGAAATTATGGATGAAGATGGGTGAGATCAAGATATTTCTCTCAAATGCATTTTGTGGTGATTTATTAATTATATAATTTATGATTATGGAATTATCTAAATATAATTTTTTACATTGTGGAATATATAAAATAATTAGTTATACGTTATTCCCTTGAAATATTCATTTAAATGGGTGCTGATTATAAAGTCCCAATATTCTTTAATAGTTTTATATTCTTGTTATGATTTTTAATAGTTTTCATTGAGAAAAGGTTGTTTTCATTAGTTATTATGGTTTTTTATGAGCTCTAATATTATTATTAGAAAAATAAGCTTCTTAATGGGTTTTATGTCTTTTCAATAGACTAAAAAGTTTTATATTTATTTAATAACCCTTATTGAGATTTATATTCTCATCCCACATTTTCAAATGATTTTTACAGGGTGTATGTTTTATTCGGAATGATTATAAAGTAAAATATTAAATTATGAGTTTTTAGCCTTAAATGAAGTAAGTGTGGTATTTGAAGAGTTTGTTCTCGTAGGAAAAATTTTCATTGGGAGGAATAAGTTTGGTTTTTCTTATGTAAGATTTTTACTAATTCTCTAAAACTCTGAACCTAAAAAGGGTCTTATAAATGTGAGTGTATCATTATTTACTATAAATTATTTAATTATAGGATAGTTAAGTTAGGTTCTTTACACTCATGAAATTTGTATGTAATTCATGCCACATATCTATATGATATAATAATAAATCCTTAAAAAACTCTTTTAATAGGAAAAAATCCATAAATAGTTTTTTTTAATAATGGTAATGTTAGTATTCACAATCCGCATGTTCAACTATTTTAACATAATATTCTAACAAATATAATTCAAAACATCCAATGTTACAATGTTAATAAATTATGTTTTACTTAAAACCATTTCTAAGATTTTAATTATCTAATAATTTTTCAATTTCAAATTTTATTTGAAATAGTTTTTCAAAAACATTTAAAAGTAACTCATTACACTAAGATAATTCTTCACTACTAGAATATCCTTCTATATCCAAAACACATTTCCATAGTTGAAAATATAAGGGGAAATAAACCTTCTGGTGGATGCATATAGAAAAATCCCTATGTTCCCATGGCCATAGGTCTTTTTGGTGATAACATATTTCTATTGGATATAAATTCCCTTGAATATCATTCCAACTATTGACAATATATATCCATGGTCATGGGTTTAATATCTAGTGGAAATAAGGTCACTTGATTTTAATCACTAGACCCCCCCCCCACCCCCCACCCCCTACATCCCATGTATTTTCGACTAAAGAACTAATATATCCCTTTACAATGACATCGCCCATCAAATAAAACATTATAGTGTTTTCAACATGTATCCTTACATTGATTAGATCAGCCCTCTATAGTTCTTATATACCCTCAAATTAACCATATGTAAATTTTTAAACATGTGTGTGAACATTAATCTAAGATTTTTCCATTCCTTGATAAATCCTACTTGATATTAGAGTTAATCATGTATCTTTGAACCACTTCTATAGATTAATGATAGTTATTTTATGATTTTTTTAATCTAATGAGTGCGTTAACATATGGTATATGAATTTTATACCTTTTTAGAATATCTATGATTCCCAATTGTGGTATGAAACAAACTCATCAAAAAAACCAAAAAAATAGTTCAATAATCATGTTAAAACAATATTTATTTCTAATCTAGGGGAATGATTAAATAATGTTAGTTGAGAATATCAAATCGTGTTTGTTGAATAAAATATTATTATGTGGGATCATATTCATAATGACATGTAACCCCTATAAAATATAATCCTATTAAATAACACTTATGTAAATTAAATTCTAATACAATTTATTAGGTAATATAATTTTTTTATTTTCCTTTATAAAATTTAATTTTATTTATTGACCCATTATATAAAGAAAACTCTATATTTTTTCTTCTATATGAGATAAAAATTGTCTCAATGAATAACCTAACTAAGTTTAATTAGTAAAAAAATTATTACATGAGACAACTGGAAACTTTAATTTAGAGTATTATATACTATATGAAATAACTCTAGACATGAGTGATGTAACTTATTCATTACATCAAAAAAATCAAAACATATATAGTTATATTTATTAGTAAATTAAAATTTTTCTCATGGACTATATAATTACTAATACATTTGGAATATTATCATGATTTATTTGATATGACTATGAATAAAAATTTTAATTCGTCTTAACATAGTTAACATTTTACCATCCATAATTTTTTTAATATATTTATATTGAAACTAAAAAATAATTTTTCTTATCACACTTGAAACAAAAATTATAGTAAAAGATATATGGAATTTTTTTAACATAAAAATAAATAAAGTGTGGGATATTAAAATAATATTCAAAACTACTCCAAAAAACCCAAATAGGAAACTTATGTAATATATTATTCTAATACCTAGGTAAATAAATTTTGTAATGACATGGCCCGACCTACTTGGTCCCCTCATTGGATGGTGGTAGGCCAAGTTTGGCACCCCAAGCTTGCCTCCAAGAGGCTATATTCTATTAAAAAACACCAAAAAGGTATAATACACATATGGTATGCCTTATTCAAGACAACCAATAAAAAATATATATTACCTTCCAATAAAAAATATCCAAAACCAAGCATTATGTTGATATCTAACTAAAATGAAAATATTACTACATAAATCTATAAATATCCTATGGGTGTATAATATAAATTCTTATATAATAGAGGAAAATAAATGGCCTAAAATCATATACTACCACCAGACCTTGATTTATTGGTAAAAAGGGATTCACCACATCACTAAAACTCTAACAAATCACTTCTAACTACAAATACCACTTGATCCATCAATCTTTGTCTCCACTATCTCCACTAGTTCCATTCCCACTACTATCATCATCGACCTGTGTACCATATAAAAAACACAACCTGTGTGGGAATAAATCATGTTCAGGGGTGATTTTAAATATATTCATTTGGATACCCACCAAAGTGGTGATAGGGTTGTAGGTCTTCACTCAATCGAAGTTTGAATTGTACAGCCACCCAAATCTATCAAGGTGGGGGTACCAACCATGGAATGATGCTTCAAATTCACATCCCCAAATAACCCTAACTGTAAACTCATTCCATGTAACAAGAACTCCATAAAAACCCATACTCAAGGTTGAAACACCTCCCTACTCACCAGCCTCAGGGGAAAACACCACCCTATTCATCATCCTCTGGGGAAAACCCCTCTATCCCCATCCATGACAAGTATACCACATTAATCTTGTAGGAACACCTCAATTCTCTTACTATTGACACAAGATATCAATCCTATTAGTTCTCAAGTGGGGACCATAGTCTAAATAAGCACATCAATTCTCTAGGATATAGTTATCTAGATCCCATACCGAACGGGGATCATCAACCATAAAAAACTCCACATACACTTATATCATCACTCGACCATCATGTAGGGTGAGAAACCAAACTCACCAGTGCATTATTGTTCTAAAAACAATTCCTCTAGCCTCAGAAGGACCATATGAACATACTACACATAGACCATAGAATTCTATGACTAACCAAATAGGGAGACTACTCTTTGAGAATGATATGAAGCTTTAGGGGAATTATTAGACCCACATATGGGTGGCATACACCCTTACTCATAGGGTTGTTACCTACTATATCCTACAAGAGAGAGGAAAACTCTTCATACTCTATAGGATATAAAAAGGGAGTCTTGTTACTGAAGTGTGTTAAAATAGGAGATGAACTATCCATTGGCTAGATGCCCACTCTCTGGTCCCATCTCTAATAGGTTAGTAAACCTAATGAGAGAAACATGGTGTACCCTATACACCACAAGTACCCAAACACCATAACTAACCATAATTTCCACCTCATTTACCCCATGATAAAATAGGGAACCTGCACCTCAAAAAGGTAAAAAAAACTATATGAAAGAGTTACCAACCCTATTGAGGACCTCTCGCCTCATGAAAGGCTAATTTTCACTAATAAGAATACCATATTTTTCCATGTAATAATAAAACTACAAATTGAGGGGGGGGGGGTTGATGAACCATTTCCTAGCATGAACGACCCACAAACCATGTCTATAGGGCCAGATAAACCATCAATACAAAGGATTACTCACATCCCATTCTATGATACAAGAATATTGGGAGTACCAAAAACCCATCTATGAACCTCTATCACTACATATCCATAGAATCTAGTAGCCCAATGATAGTACCCATTTTGGTAATCTTGTTCATTTTCAGATGTGTCCTGGACAAACACACAAACTAGGAGAACTCTGAGAAAAATTCCAAAATACATGGCATGTACATACCTACACACCATGTACATTTTGACTCAAACACGGATCAGTTAGACGAGTACACACCCAAGTTTCTAGATTAGAGACAACACGTCGTGTGGGTCGTACCTACATATCGTGTACAGAATTCTAGAAGTGGTTGGTGGAATTTTTCAGAGACTATATGCCATGTGTTGTGGTTCAACACATTGTGTAACCTCCACCAACAAGCCTTTAATGCCATGAAAGTCAAGGGTGGAACAACTGGCCACCTACCAGAAAAAACTGCGACAAAATCACGTTGATGAAACTATATAGCGTTTAATTTTTATATATGTCATGTACTTTTTTTCTATAAATATAGGTCTTGGACTCTGGTTTTTTGGAGTCATTATTCAATATTTGAAAGAGGGATATTTTTCTTCCATTCTATCATTGGTTCTCTACCCTGTCATTCCACCATTCTACCAAAGAATTCACTTCTCATTGAAGTTTTTGCGATAACCACATTAAGTATCGGGGGCTCTGTTGTCATATTTTCTTCCATGTGTAACTAAACACCCCATGTGTTGGGGATGTGGATGATGAAAGATTATTTTAATTTGTATTAATTTTTATGTTTGTGTTTGTTCTGTGTAATTCTTCTTATTATTATTTAATCATTTCTTTTTATAACTAAAAATTATGAGCCAGACTAAGGGTTGAATTTTTAGGGACTCAAAAGAAGGATAATGATGAATACCATCATGATCATTTGAAGTGTTCATAGACTCACAAATGGAATTATCTAAATAAATAATTGTGAAACATTGACTACCAGACCAAGGAGTCAGTTTCATCAGTTCCAGACATAGTTTTCCAAACCAAGAGAACCTTGTCACAATTGAAACCCAGAGTGTTGGGTTATAATGAACAACACAACCTAATAAGAAGTTAATGTTACCTCTATAATCGCCATATCCCCAACACACTCCTTTTTCTATCAACCACATTAAAACTAACTTTTTTATTTACCTTTAAACGTTAATCTTTACTTAAGTAATCAAAATGGTTTTCCAAATCAAAAACAAAAATACCACTCTAAATCTCGCATCCTTCACTAAGTTAATTCTAAACGCAATAGAATTCACACACTCACCAGTTCCCTGTGGATCGACCCTACACATATGCTATACTAGCTTTAGAGTGGGTAATATCAATTTGGGACACCAATAATATACCTTAGGTGACACGACAAACCAAATTTTTTCACCGTTGCTGGGGAATCTTCAGTTTGAGTGTTAAATTTAGTTTTTTAATTAATTTAGTGAAAATAAAAATTAAAAATTCCCAAAAATATCCTTTCGAAACCCATTTCTATTTATCTTTCTTTTTTGAATTTATTCCTAGTTTTTTTTGTGTGTGTGTAGGATCACAAGTGCATGAGTAGACGCCCCACACGGTCTAGAAGCGTTGAGTCATCGGACATTCTTATGATTGACCTGGAAATCGAACAGAAATTTTTTGCGATGTCTTCGTGCACTAGTGGAAGAGCATATCCAGAACTCACCACCCATGGAAAACAAAGATGAGGGAGAGTCATCCACTGAAGCTGCAATGGGGAACCCGTACTAGAACTAGCAGCCTCCCGTTGTTGGTATGCCTATGTAGGACCCACAAAGAGGCTTTATGGAGTTACTCCCAAGGAACTACTAGAAGACACTACAGTAACCCCCTCTAGAGTATAGCAATCCCCAATAGCTACAACAGATCTTTAAACAGCCGTACTTCACCCCTCAATAGCAGCAATATATTCTGCCTCCACTCCCTCAACAGCCACCTCCATGTAGTACTCTCATAGAGTATGGCCTTCCATCTATTCACAGAGCTAACACGGGCATCACCCATCCACCAATATAGGACCATAACATCAAGATCAAGCCTGCTATCATGAAGCTGATCCAAAACATTTTTTAGTTTGGTGGCCTACCCAGTGAGGACACAAATGTCCATCTCTCTAAATTTCTTAGAGATCTATGATATGTTTCTCTACCAAGGAGTGTCTGAGGATGCCATTCATCTTCTCCTATTCCCATTATCTCTAATGGATAAGGTGAAAGATTGTATAAAATTTTATCCACAGTGATCTTTCCTCACCTGAGAGGAGTTAGCCGAGGTGTTCCTGTCAAAATATTTCCCACCCTTGAAGACAGTGACCTTTTGGAACAAAATACACAACTTCAACCAGCCTGATTCACAGTCATTGTATGATTCATGGGAGAATTTCAAGGAGAAGTTGTGTAAATTCTCACAGAATGGACTCTCACTCTAGATGCAGGTCCAGACCTTCTACGGAGGACTAACGACGAACACAAGATCCATGGTGGAAGCTACTATTAGAGGTAGGGGTGTGATAAAGTCCTCCGAAGAGCTTTTTGATCTGTTGGAAGACATGTCTTCCAATAGCTTCCAGTTGAATTCTGAGTTGGGCACACAAAAATGAGGTATGAACAATATCAATGTCACTACTATGCTTGCTACCCAGTTTTACGATGTCTCCAAAAATATCGATGCGCTAAATCTGAAAAGTGCATCCCAAGTACATGAAGTGAACCATCTGGCATGCAGTGAATGTGGTGACAACCACATCATGGGAGAATGCATGGAACCAATAGCTATCCCTTTGACGAGTGAGGTGAGCTATGTTTCTTAAAACTGAGGGGAAAACCAGTATCAGCAGTACCAGATCCCGGCATGGCATGATCACCATAACACCGGCTGGGGCCTACAGTAATAGAATCATCCGCCCTAGTGACCTCCCAGATACGGTCATCCCCAGTATCATATCATGTACTTGAGGCAATAGCCACATCAGTAGGGATCTTACCAGCATCAAGTGTATCAAAACCCTCACATGTAGTAGCAGAGGTCACCACCACCTCCACCAAATTCACAACCACCTCAGCAAGAGAACACCTTAAGGTTAGAGGATCTCACGAACAAGTTTATATCTACTACTAAGACCATATTCTTAAATCAAGAGGCTTCCATTTTATTCTTGGATAACAAAATCGACCAGCTGGAAAACTAGATCTCAGTGAGGTAGCTCGGTACACTACCATGCAACATTGAGAATAACCCAAGGGAGGAGGCCCATTCCATCACACTTCAGAGTGGAAAGGATTTACAGTAGAAGGAACTGGCACAGCCAGTTGAACATACACCCCCACAGAAGAAAAGGTACAATTACATACCCCTCTTCATCCATAGTCCCACTAAAAGCTCCCCCCCCAAGGGCATAGTAAAGAAGTTTTTCAAACCCTTAAAGCATGCCTTACCCTTCCGAGAGTGGATGAAGCAGAGAAATATGGGCCACCAGTTCGGAAAGTTCAGGGAAGTGTTCAAGAAGATTCACATCAACATTCCATTTGTAGAATCACTGACGCAGATTCCCACATATGAAAAATTTGTGAAGGATATCCTCTCCAAAAAAGAAATAAGGGGGATTTGGGCACCATTTCACCAACCAGGGATTTCTCAGTGGTCGTGCAACATCTTATTCCTCCTAAGATCCATGATCCAGGTAGCTCAACTATCCCACTCACTATTGGACTATGTGAGTTTGGGAAGGCCCTCTGTGACTTAGGGGTCAGCATCCACCTTATGCCCATCAGAGTTTTTAAGAAACTAAGGCTCAACAACCTAAAGCCTATAAAAGTAGCTCTTCATCTTGTCGACCGATCTATCAAATATCTAATGGGGCTACTAGAGGATGTGCTGGTAAATGTGGGTATGCTAATCCTCCCCACACATTTCATCATCCTCGACATGGAAGAAGACCAGGAGGCACCTCTCCTTCTTGGAAGGCCTTTCTTGGCCATCGGGAAGGTACTGATCGATGTACACTCAGGAGCTGATTTTCAAAGTAGGAGATGAAAGAGTTTCATACAATGACCTCAAAGCCGACAAGAAAGCATCATTACAATATAATGAGATCCGCTATGCATTGACCACCATGGATGATCACTTGAGTAGAAAAATAGATGATTTGGTATGTTCTTCTACCTCAAATGACTTGGTTTTTTCATACATTTCAGTTTATGAAGCACCAGAGGTCTTTCAATTCCTTGAAGGATAGGGCAGCCACTACTGGTAGTGTGTTGTTACTCCTAACATTCTGGAGCAGGTAGAGGTACAACCGCTTGTACCTTCAATTCTAAAGGCTCCTACACTAGAATTGAATCCTCACTCGTCTTCTCTGAAGTATGGGTACTTGGGAGACCATCATCCATTTCCCGTCATACATAGTGTATCACTATTATAGAAGTAGGAGGATGCACTTCTATAGGTTTTGAAGCAGTGGAAATAGGATATTGGGTGTATAGTTGCAAACTTGAAGGGAATCAGCCCTAACATTTTCACCCACAAGGTGTTGCTCGAAGGATTGAAGCCATCTCAGAAACTACAGTGACGCATGACCCCTCCCCCCCCCCCCATGAAGGAAGTTTTGAAGAAAGGGGTAATTAAGTTGTTGGATGCCAGCATCATATACCCCATCTCAGATAATCTATGGGTGAGTCCCCTGTAAGGGATACCCAAAAATGGTGTATCACTGTGATTTCAAATGACAAGAACAAGATCATCCCCACATGCACTGTCACGGGCTGGAGAGTCTGTGTGGAATACAAAAAGCTAAATGATGCCACAAGGAAGGATCATTTCCCCTACCCTTTATGAATCTGATGCTAGAGAGACTAGCGGGGAATGATTTTTATTGCTTCCTCAACGGCTATTCCGGCTACAATCATATTTCCATTGCCTCATAGGATCAATCGAATAGAACATTTACTTGCCCCTATAGTACATTTTCTTACCTAAGGATGTCGTTTGGCATGTGAAACACTCCCACCACCTTCCATAAATTCATGCTAGCTATCTTCCATGACATGGCTGAACAGATCCTGTAGGTTTTTCTGAATGATTTATTTGTTTATGTAAAATCATTCACCACTTGCTTGCGGCACCTGGAGATGGTACTTGAAAGATGTGAGAACACTAACCTGGGTTTGAACTAGGAAAACTATCATTTAATGGTGTAGAGTGGCATCATCCTTGGCCACAAAATCTCGGCAAAGGGGAAAGAGGTTTACCCGGAAAAAATATAATTCCTTTTATGAATTCCCATTCGGATTTATGTTAAAGCCATCCAAATATTCTTGGGACACGCAGGTTTCTATAGGAATTTTGTCTGTGACTTCTCAAAGATAGATCAACCCCTCGCCAACCTTATGACCAAGGATTCCATTTTTGAGTTTGATGTGGCATGCACAACATCTTTTGAGCACCTAATGTAGTGCCTGGTGGAAGCTCTATTGATGATTTATCCCAACTAGGAGTAGAAATTTGATGTGATGTGTGATGCCAGCAACTACGCAGTGGGAGAAATCCTAGTCCAGCGGTTTGACCGAATTTTCTGAGCCATCTATTATGCCAGTAAGACACTCAATGAGGAACAAATGAACTACAATACCATGAAAAAGGTGATGATGGTAGTGTTTTTATCTTTTGACAAGTTTTGTTCTTATTTAGTGCTGTCTAAAGTTATTTTTTATATTGACCATGCAATACTCAAGTACCTGCTGAACAAGTAGGATGTGAAGCCATGAATAATCTGATGGGTACTCCTCCTACAAGAATTTTATCTTGAGATCTGAGAAAAGAAGGGGAGTGAGAATGTTGTTTATGATTTCTCTCTCCCTTGGAGTTATCAAATTTGGAGGAGGAAGATTGTTTGATCAAGGAGGATTTACCTAATGGGAACCTTTTTTCAGTCGAAAATCACCTTAGCCCTAGTATACTGATATTGCTAATAATTTGGTTATAGGTTACATCCACTCTAAACTCTCCTTTAGTAGAGGAATAGGTTTCTCTATGATGTCAAGAGGTACTTCTGGGAAGATCCTCTACTATTATGATCCTATAGAGATGGTGTGATCCGACGTTTCATCCTAGAAAATGTAATTCATGGAGCCTAGGAATTCTGTCTCTCCTCACCAGTTTTGGGAGACATTGGCCAGACTGTATTATAGTAATGATCTTGTAGTCTGGGATTTTCTAGCCCACCATGCATAGAGATTCTCAAGCCTTTGTTTCCCATTGCGATCGATGCCAAATAATAGGTAATGTGTGTTGTAGAGATGAGATTCCCCAACACCCCATCTTAGAGGTTGAGATCTTCAATGTCTGGGGCATAGACTTCATGGGTCCATTTCCCCCATCTTTCAGGAACACTTACATCCTGGTCTGCATCGACTACATCTCCAAGTGGGTGGAAGCCGCTACTATAGAACATGACAAGGCCAAGGTGGTCATGGACTTTTTAAAGAAACAAATTTTCAATAGGTTCGGCATTCCCCGTGTACTAATCAGTGACAGAGGGACCCCCCTTAAACAACACATAGATGAAAAGAGTACTGTCAAAGTATGAAGTGAAGCATCATATGGGGATGCCATATCATCCCCAGACCAGTGGACAAGTGGAGATTTTCTATCGTGATCTCAAGAAGATTCTGGAGAAAATAGTGAACACTTCAAGGAAAGATTGGTCCAAGAAGCTAGATGATGCTTTGTGAGAATATTGGACCACATTCAAGATGTCACTAATGATTTCCATATTCCGCCTCATCTATGGAAATTTATTCCATATTCCAATAGTTTTGAAGCACAAATCTTATTGGTCCATCAAGGCACTGAATTTTTATCTGAAGGTATTTGAAGAGAAGTGTAAGTTCCAACTGTCAGAAATTGATGAAATCTGATGGGAGGCGTATGATAATGCCATGTTGTACAAGGAGAAGATGAGAGAAATCCAAAAGAGGATGATTTCACAAAAATATTTTCAACCTGGTGATCAGGTACTTCTTTTTAACTACTGTCTTAGATTATTTCTAGGAAAGCTAAAGTCAATATGGTCGGGACCATTCTGAGTCATAAGAGTATTCCACCATGGAGTGGTAGAAATTACTGGGGATGATGGGAAACCATTCAAGGTGAATGGATAGTGGATAAAGACTTCCCATCACATGTAAGACATGGTAGGAATTCTCTCCACCATGCATCTCAGGTAAGCAAAGTTAAGTAGGTCGAGCCAATGAACCAAAACAAAGGTACTTCCTGGGAGGAGACCTAGAGGTTACTTGTTGTTTACCGCCTATACAAACAGAGTGTACTAATATTTTTAGTTTATTTTTCTAATATTATAAATATATATATTAACTTACTTAATAAACATGGATGATGATGATGTTGATGGTTAAGTCACTTGAATTTATCTGAGCCATCACCGGTTCGAATCCCTCTATCCCTACCTTTAGCATGGGGTTCGTCCTTCTGATAATCATGTTTTCATACATAGTATGTCTGGTATTTTCCAAATAATATATATATAAATGTTGTTTAAATAAAATAAAACCCATGATTGGTATGTACCGGCTAGCCAGGGTCGTATACCAATTTCCACAAGACCTGGTTTCTAATCCTATCAACAGGCCCATTTCCATCATTTTTCATATTAATAAAACAAAATAGTCTGCATTTATATATACGTCTTGTTTTCCAAGTTTTCAATAATTCAAATATATTTTGAAATACTAAAATACATAAGGGTGAATTTAGCAGATTGGCAGAGTCTCGGCCTTAGATCCAAAAGACTTGGGTCCAAACTCGGCAAATCTCCCTGCTTTATCCCTTTTATTATATTTAAAAACCACACACCGTGCCTTTACTTCTTCCTGTGTAGTATTGGTCATGTACATTAAATATATATAATTCATAAACAGGATTAGTAGTCAACCTTTGCTCCATTGGTTAAGGGCTTGCATTTGGATCGACCTATCACCGATTTGAATCTCACCCCAAGCACTTGACCAAATGTTGTACTTATCTTTCTCCAATTTTAAAACACACGACGTGTATTTCCCGATACATTACGTGTATATCTTTATTTTTAGTAAATTATATATACATATATATATATATATATATATATTTATATGTATATATTTCTTCTATTTTAATTATTAATATTAATTATTATATAGTTTACTATAGTAATTATATTATATACCTATGTTTATAAAAACAAAAACTAAAAAATTGAAATTCACGGCATGTGCACCCTAGTACACGTCGTGTACCGCATCTATAAAGGCCACGCCCCACCCAGCCTGAGACCATATCGTGTGACCCTCCTCTCTCCGAGTTTTCTTCTCCTGCACACCCACTGGCCGCCCAAAAATAAAATCTGCCATTTTTGTGCATTTTATGTCTGGATTTCTTCTGAATTTCAATCTTCACTTCCGGTATGTTGTTCTACACTCTTTATTTTAAATTTTCATAACATTTAGGGTAATTTTTGGATCGGCCAATGGTTCGGATTCCCACAGTACATGGGCACAAAATGAAGAACACATGTTGTGTACTTCTGTACACAGTCACGCAAGAGAAAATTCAATATTTGAAACTACATGGTGTGTCTGTTTAGTACACACCGTGTACCATCCAGAGTCATGCCTGAGTACCTCTTTCACACGGCCACACAAACTATGTTTACACACATGGAGTGTATGTTTGGTACACACCATGTATCCCATTTCTATTGGCCATTCCATGTCTAGCTATCCACAAGGCCATATAAACCATATTCTTCCACACGTCATGTGGCTTTATAACATAGTGTGTACCATGTTGTATAGACTTACTATCACCAACTTGTGTCTATTCCCCTACATGACCAAGAAGCCACTTGCACATACACGATGTGGATTATATCTACATGTCATGTATCCTTCCCTAGCTAGTGACATCCCCACTTGGCATGTCTATCCAGATAACATTGGATGCTAACCCGCTTACACTAAACGTCGTGTACTCTAGATATACATGCCTTGTTCTTCTATTTTTCTGATTTTCTCACATTTTCTTCTTTTACTTTTTCATTTCTTTTTCTTTTGTTTTGTTTTTCATTCTTTTTCAGGTTATGGCAGACAGAGACCTTGTTCCTGGGAAGAGGCCCGACTCCGCTACTGAGGGTGTGAGGCCCACTTTTTACTAAATATGACTTCGGACCATGATGACACCATCCCCGGACATGCCATCGTACCAGCCTCCTCTGCTGGCCATCTTAACACTACTCACAGCCCCGAAAGAGGCTGGCACTAGTACCACAACTCCACCACCCCGCATGAAGCCTTCGTTCACCACCATTTCTTCACCACTAGTTTCCACACCTCTTAATCACTCCACAGTAGTAGTTGATCCGTCACCAGCCACCCCGTCTAGAGAACCTTCACCTACTGAGGCTGCCCTAACACTAGAGATATCCCCTGAATCTATCCCACCTAGGCCGGCCACTGCCAGTTCCCCTATCCTAGACCAGTGATTCAAATCATAGAACTGGCGCATAACTGATTTATGCACTTCTCTCGTCGCACAATCCAGTTGAGTAGTCATTATCTTCATAGAAACATGCCTCAGTAGCTAGGTATTTGGGAGGAGTTGGAGGAGATCCTCAGGCACACATCGTTACTCACGATCTTCCAGGTTATCACTCCTATTTTCAGAGATTTATTTTTAGAGTTCTCTGCTTCCTTTGAGCTCAACGAGCCCAAGTGCCAGGTGATTCCTAGCAACAGAGTCCTGGTTGTCAGATTTCCGATGGGCGGTTGATCTTTTTCCCTTACCTTGCCTAATTTTGGCCGAGGGTGTGGCTTTTATCTCGATCCAGTTACCCCACCCCTTGTCTCCATCCTGACCCACCCCGAGCGTTCTGAGCTCATCGCCATGTGGCGGGATATTGTTGGGCCCGACCACTACTACACTTCCACTTCCCGAAAGAGTGCCCTCAACATTGACCTTGTCCTCTGCTTAACCCATCGGTGCTTTAGCGCTATACTATTTCCCTTCCACGAGGATATAGGGGTTGTGACCAGCTATGAGATGGAGCTCCTCACCTATGTCATCTGTCAAGACTACCCAAACCTCTTCTACCTTTCCACATCTAACTTCCACTCTATGTTCATTGGCCATTAGGGAAACCTAAATGGTGGGTTCTACACCACTCTCATTGCCCACCACCTCAGTGTTTTCAAGCCTTCCCTTACCCACAAATGATTTGGTTCCCCCCAATGGATTGAAAATCTCATTCTTATTCACTTGGGATTGGTTCAGAAGTAGGGGAACTTATGTCCTTACCCAGGACCCACCACCATCTCATGCTGACCCTCTTGCCCCAGAGGATGCAACTGCACCTCCTTCCCCACCCCTTCCAGCTTCCTCAACATTCCCTACAACCTTTCTCATTCTCCCTCATGGACCTTCCCCTACCCCTTCACCTTATACACCCTCAAATGACCTCCCCATAACCATCCTCCTAGTCATGATCAACCACCACCGGGTTCATCTAGTGCATCAGTAGCCTGTTATCCTTCAGCGGGAGATTACATCTGATCAGCGCCTAGACCATATTGAGGGGATAATGGAGGTACTTCTACATTATCAGGGGATTCCCATTAAAATTGAGGTTACATCTACTTATGTTCCTATAGCTTCTACCATACCCCAATCTAATGTTTCCATGGCCACAGACTCTATCCTCATATTTACTATAAGTATCAGACTGCCTCTTCTTGAAGAGATATCCATCACAGATGCCCATTCAGTGGAATCCCTACCACAGGATGAGGGATTTATTCCTCTCACTACTACATCTTATGGTTCTATCCCACATATAATATACATTTCCTCCCCTAAGGCTACACCATGAATGTGACATTTTAGTTTTCTTCTATATATATCTATTTCCCATTTTTGTGTTGTGATGATGTTCTTGCTTGTATTTTTATTTTCCATCAATAGTCACTGGTACACTGGAGTGACTTTTGGATGTCTTGAATTCTTACCACAGTTTTTTTATTTGGTACGAAGGGAAAATTGATTCATTTTTCAGAGTATTTTTTGTTTCTCTTATCATTCATACCCTCTCTCATGTCTTTTCGTGTCTCTGTCATCATTTTCCCCTTAGTGGTGCACTTGGTGGACCTTGTGCAGTATCAAGTGTGGGAGAGAGTCTCTCGACCACCTTAGTCTTTTCCCTTACCATCATCTAGGAGACATCATTATTAGAAGATATATTAGAAAATGTGAAGAAATTTTGGTTAGTCATATTTATAAATAATAAATCTATAAGTAAAGAATTTTTAAAGGTTTCATGTTTATTTTGGTTATTAAGTGTTTTAAAATGATTTTTGATATAGTTTAAAATTGTAACTTATAATATTTGGCTAATTACATTGATTAGGATAATCATTTATATGCATGTCAAGACCTGATTGTCTCTTTATTTTTTTTCACTCCTGAGAGGTATTTTAAACCCTTCTTCATATTCTTTCTAATACCCTCTTTCTTGAGAGATTCTTAGGATATACATGACTACAAGAATTTTCAAGTTTTATTTTCAAAACATAAAGAATTTATTAATTATATTAAAATGATTGAGGCATTATATTGTTTCAACCCCTTTTATCTTAAGACCTACCCAACATATAATCTTTGTAAAGCCCCTAGAAACCATGAACATCCTTGATAGGAAGCCACATTACAAGCCTATTTCCCATACTACCCTAATTATTTTTAATTTTCATAATAATTCACTTGATATTTAAAGATGGGATTGGTAGTACATGGCACATTTTTGGGAATAGTCATGATATTAAGTGCGGGGGAGTTCCTATCATTCATTTGTGGAAGAAAGGGTTCTAAACCCCTATTCATGGAATTCCTAAGTGGTCCCCTCATAAGAAAAAAAATGATAAAGACAAAGGGAAATTTTACTTCATTAATGGTTTGTGAACCCTACCTGACTATGAGATGTAGTGGTAATGAGAGCATTTGACATATTTTGTTGAAAATGATTTTACATTGAGATTTATTTTAAATATCATGCGGTGTTATTTAAATAATTTAGCATCCATTTTTAATCCTTAGAGTTTATTTTTCACATCTTTACCTACCATATATTAGCCACAGAGACATCAGAACCTTATTGAAAATCCCTCATGATTTTTGTAATTAAATTTTCTGAAGTAGAGAACTATATTTATTGAAAACCTATGGATATAGTGTATATACCTTATATTGATCATAACTTTGATTTAAAATATCTCGAGTGTTGAGTGTATTATTTACTGGTGAGATAGATCATCAAGGAGAATGCTTATTTTCTAAAGTTTGAAAAATTTGTTTAAAAGAGGATGAAAGTATTTAATTGAATTATATATATGGCATGATTATAATATCTTATGAATTGAATCTATTTTGTACCTTTTTGTAATTTTCTTCGGTGGTTGTATCATTTCCACTTATGATTAATTGAATTCATTTCTTTTAAAATATAGACACTTTTAATTAAGTGTATAGATTTTCTTGAGGGAAAGCAAGTGACTAAGTGCGGGGAAGTTTGATAAATCTGATTTCTGTATAAATTTCCACATATATTATTGAAAATAAAAACATGTTTTTCGAAAATAACTACTGTTTAGTGGACCAATACTTTGATTTTGGTGATATTGTTAATTTTTAGGTGTTTTCTAGCCAAACACACAAACCAGGATAACTGTGAGAAAAATTACCAACTACATGGTGTGTATATACCTACATGCCATGTACATTCAGACATAGACATAGATCGGTCGGACGAGTACATACCCAAGTTACTAGAATAGAGACGACCCATTGTATGGGTTATACCTAAACAACATGTACAGGATTCTAGATGTTGTTAGTGAAATTTTCCAGAGACTATACACCATGTGTGGTGGCTCCACATGCCATGTACCCTCCACCAACTGGTCATCGATGTCGTGCAAGTCAAGGGTAGTGCAGCTGGCCACCTACTGGAGAAAAACTACGACAAAAGCATGTTGACGAAACTATATGGTGTGTACTTTTCATACATGTCATGTACTTTTGTTTTCTATAAAAAAAGGTCTTGGACTATATTTTTAGGGAGTCATTATACAATATTAGAAGGAGGGAGGTTCCTCTATCATGCTACCATAGTTATGATACTCTGCTATTCCACCATTCTACCAAAGAATTCACCACTTCTCAAAATTTCTATGATGACCACATCAGGTATCGGGGGTTCTATTGTCATCTTTTCTTCCATGTGTAACTAAAAACCCCATGTTTTGGGGATATAGATGATGAAATAGTGTTGTAATTTGGATTAATTTTTATTTTTGTGTTTGTACTATTTAATTTTGCTTATTCTTATTTAATAATTTCTTTTTATCATTGAAAATTCTAATCTAGGCCAAGAGAATAATTTTTAGGGACTCAAATGAAGAATAACGATGTATACCTTGATGATCATTGAAAGTATTCATCGACTCACAAATGGACTAATCTAAATAAATAATTGTGAAACATTGACTACCGGACCAAGGAGTCAGTATCATCACTTCCAGAAATAGTTTAAAGAACCAAGGGTACCTTGTTGCAATTGAAACCTAGAGTGTTGGGTTATTATGAACAACACAAGCTAATAAGAAGTTCATGTAACCTCCATAATCACCATATCCCTAAAATTCTCCTTTTTCAATCAACCACTTTAAAAACACATTTTTATTTAAATTTAAATTTTAATATTTACTTCAATAATCAAAACGATTTTCATAATCAAAAACAAAAATCCCACTCTAAATTCAGCATCCTTCACTAAGTTAATTCCAAATGCAATCAAATTCATGAACTCATCAGTTCCCTGTGGATCGACCTTTCACTTACGCTATACTAGCTTAAGAGTGGGTAATATCAATTTGGGACACCGATAACATACCTTCGGTGAAATTAAAAAATAGTTAACATGGGGATTTTAATCCCATGGAGAAATTCTGAGGATAGGGAAAGGGACCCATATAATTATAGTTGAGTTAGGTACTACCCATGGGCTAATGGAATAGGAATTCAATCTTCAAGGTGTGGGTATTCCATGTTGTCATTGGTTTGATATCCCCTAAATCTTGATGAGGTTTGGGTCCCCCATATTATAGGTGAGGTCTTTATCCGCCATGTAATGGGTCATGGGTACTCCACCTATAGATTTAGCTGTATTCTAATTAGATAAGTTTCAATTCCTTCATTCATTAGATATATATCCCATATTATTTACATAACTCCCTAGTGAGGCATGAGTCCCTATTGAAACTACTTTGTGTTTGGGTTGTATTTGTTTCCAATAAGGATCAAAGGCATTAAGGGAAGTTACATTAAGTTGATATATTGATGATTAATTACTTATAAGTAGTTTGGAAGTTGCAATGATTTATGAAAAGAATAATGGAGTTCCTACATCGAGGTATAATTATGTGTGATGAATTTTGTATACTATTTGAGGCTTGATGTTTTACCTCAATGCTTGGAAATTGGAACTTGGAGATCTATTCACTTGTTATATAAAAGTTTAACTTGCTTGAGTTAAATCTATGAAATATTTTTAATAAATAATTTATAAGAATTTAGGGACGATATAGTATATAATTTATCTTTTCTTGGTATTATATAAAAGAATAAAATAGTATTTTTTCAAAAATTGGTCAACTCAAAGGTAGATCGGCCACCTAATAAACACAGATATCTTAAAGATGTACCAAGGAGATCAAATATGGGATAAAATCTTGATAAAATTAGTGAATAATTTAGGGGACTTCATCGGTTGGAACTGGACCAAATATAGAAAACACCATGTCGGGTAGCACGGTGACGTACCGGACAGGCAAGCCCTACAGATTTGATGAGACGATGATGACTATGTTTGTTTATATCGAAATGACATATCATTCAATATTTTCATGTGGGTTAGTGGAAATTTATAAACTATTCACCATTTAACCATACACATTATTAGGACAATATGATGTTTTTTCATGTCTCCTTCTACCATGAGCCTCTAGGGTTAATGTACTAAAAATTATTGTACGCATGTATCAAAAGGGGAAGGTTAAGATGATCAAAAAATTGATAATGGGTCATATATAAGCTTTAGAGAATATACCAAAAGAAAAATAATTGGGTATTGAAAGTATGTTAGAAGAAATTTGTTTTGAGCATTGCAAGATGTGAGGTTGACTAGATAAAGTATGCAAAAAAAGCTATAGAGAGTTCATATGGAAGATGAGCTTTATATGAAAGGTAAACACCATTAAGTTAAATAGAAGAAGAAAGTTGAGTTTAATATATCCTTAGCCTATATGAAAAAGATTAACTATATTTTAATGGAATCTTTTTATGAAATAAGAAACTGCATATGAAAGAAAATCCTCGTATGAAAGAGTTTCATAGGAGAGATGACCATTGTATGAAACAATTTTGAAAATGAGAAATTGAAGATTTTATGAAGATGGAAGTATTTTTAAAGAATAAGAATATAAATGTTATGATCATTTTCATAAAGATTTTATTTTTTGACTGATAACGATTTTATTACTCGTGGCTCAATCAGTGATGATAAATTAACTTGATAGTGATGGGTGAAGACAAAAGTGAAGAATGAAGTTCTGAGTGAAAAAAATTTATGAATATTGAGTTTGTAGAGTTCATTAAATGGAGAACATAAGGTATAATGAACATCATATGGTACAATCATCATAATGTTCATGGTGATCATCATAAGGTATAAACAACATTATGAAAACAATAGGTTTAACCCCTTAGAAAATCATAATAGCAAGATGAGGAAGCCAGATGTAATTTTGTGAAGAAGAAAAATGATGCATAGCTTCCTAAATTATATATGGAAAGCCATGTTATTTTTGTGTAAAATTTAAATAGATAATAATACCTCAATGTTTCCAAATATCATGAGGAAATGGGAAAAGAAGATGTCAAGTCTTCAGCCAAGTGTTTAGGAAGACTAAATAAGAAGAAGAATTGGAGTCTGATATTTAAGGAGATTCAAATATACAAAATATCATGGAAATAATAGGGATAATTATCTTATAAATATATATTTAGTAAAGGAGAATAGAAAATTAATGTGATCAAATACCATTTTTGATAATATTGCTTGTGTATTGATGAAATTGTGTGAGTCTCAATACAATATATTTTGTAATCCTTGTGTATTTAATAATGAAAGATACACCCAATGAACTTCCTATGTATTGGTAGAATAAGGAGAAGAAGAATAAGAAGAATAAATGAGTTCTTAGTTTTTTATATTTTCAATCATACCCAGGCTGAGTATATTTTA
Source organism: Viscum album (assembly GCA_963277665.1). Classification (NCBI taxonomy): domain Eukaryota; kingdom Viridiplantae; phylum Streptophyta; class Magnoliopsida; order Santalales; family Viscaceae; genus Viscum; species Viscum album. Next base: position 1,184,632,726 of record OY728164.1, read on the forward strand.
GATATCCAACATATAGTACTTCTAAACTTTAGAAGATTGAAGTATATTGAGGCATCATATCAAATTGATTAAACTAGGGAAGAATATTATAATTACACTATCCAAGAGGGACAAAATATTATCAATATTGATAAACTTCGAGAGGTTCATGTCAAATCCTATTTTCTATAGATATTAAAGAATGTCAAGACATTTCTTACTTTGTGCCTAGTATATGGTATGATAATGGGTCCAAAGACATACCCTTTCCCATGCTTCATTTGATAATAATAAGGAAGTAGTGTGCCAGTAGGATAATGACTATTTAACATTAGTGAAATAGTAATCCTTAGGGAGAAAAATATCATTAAAAAACCTTGGTTTTTTTATTTTGATTCATTCAATTATATCTACATAAATACTAACCAGAGGTAAGATAAATAAGGGGAGAAACAAAACATGAAATCAACTCACTTAATATGTGAGGAGGTGAAATGGGTAAAAGTTTCAATTGATTTAATATTATAATAATACTTATTTACTCCCCCACATAGTGTTAAACACATCCCTTTTTTATCCTTTCAATTGGTATCATATTTCGTTACACTATTTTGTATTATCATATTTCAAGGTTTGGAATTTTTGTAAGTTTCTCTTCTATAGACAACATGGAATAAAAATATATAGTGACTATATCATCATTTGATCATATGTCCATCTCTTCCAAAACCTATAAGAATAGAAGGAATAAAAAATTTGAAATGAATAAAGAATCCTACCCTCTTATAAAAAAGAAAATAAAATATAAATACTCATGCTAAAATCATGATAATATCATAACATTCATGATTAATAAGGATCTAGTTAAAAAATAAAGTGTTAATAAGAAGGATAAATCATCTACCTCATGTGAATAAAATCTCTTACATGGAGATGACAAAACTAAATATTATTATCTATAAATTTCTGATGATGATCCAAGTATGAGTGGAGAAGACCATATGCCAAGAGAATTTCTAGAGATACTATATGATGAATCATATTCCTACTTGATGAAAATAATGAAAGGTTTACCAAAATATGAGGATATATTTATTTCAAGATATTTTAGAGCTTTTCAGGTGAAGACTATCTACTTTGATAAAGAGTCATAAATGATGAAGTATCTCCTTCCTAAAAATAAATTGATTCAAAAAAATATCACTAACCATGTTAAATAAAAAGTAAAATGAATTTGGAGATTTAAAATAAATGATAAAAAAATAATGTATATTTTTTAAGATAATTTAAGAGAAATTTTAATCCTTTAAAAAGATATAATAATAGTTTTATACACTATATATGAACCAAAAATATTATACTAATGTTAAAATTACTTAACTGAAGGTTGTGGAAAAGAAGATAAATGAAATTGATACCTTATTATGGGAAATAGATAAAAATAATGAAAATCATGAGAATCATGTTGATAAGATCAAAAGAGAGTGTGAAGAAATAATAAAATTAGTAGAGAATATGAAAATCATTCTAAATATAATATATATTGAAATAGAAGTATGATTGGAAAATATAGAAAATGTATGATCTAGGTCTTTATAAATTTTAAAGGGAAATGGTTCCACAATGAACATAATGGAAGAGGGTATTAGTGTTGAGAAATTTATATCTTTTGGAAGGAAGATCTTGATTTTATTCCTTGATAAATCTTCATAATAAAAAAGGAACAAGGTACCATTAACATCCATAAATAATCATTACACTAGATCAAATTTTAAGAACCATAAAGTTTTATGTGACAAACCTGACCTAGATACCCTCTCAAACTAATATCTTGTCTGGGTTTCTACATACTTAAAGAAAGTTCTTGATCCCCATTGGCTGGCGTCTAGCACTCAAGAATCAAAAACAAACATAGGAAGAGATTTATCCGGATTTTTTTTTTTACGTTTTTCTTAAAAAAAATTCTGAAAAACGGCATAGGTCAAAAAAAATTTTAAAAATACGCTACAAAGGCGGCATCTGCGATGCCGCCTTTGCTCCCCCGCGCCGCCTTTGGCCCGGATCGATGACATGGCAAAGGCGGCCGGGAGGAGGCCGCCTTTCGCCTCAGGGTAAGGTGAAAGGCGGCATCGCGGAAGCCGCCTTTGGCCATACGCAGAGGCGAAAGGCGGCTTCCGCGATGCCGCCTTTGCCTGAAGTCCCTATAAAAGGGCGGCCACCCCCCCCCCCCCCCTCTCCTCACTTCTTCATTGCAACTTATCTCTCCAATTTGCTCTCTCTCTCTCTAAATTTTTTTTTGCTGTGTGAGCTTTTACGAAGCTTCATTTAGAGGTATGTTTCTTTATTTAATTTAATGTTTTTATTTAATTAATTTAATTTTGTTTAGTTTTAAATCTTTCATTTGTTAAGCAGTTTAGGTAGTTCTTAATATTTGGTTATTTAGTTTTTGTAATTAGTTATATATAGTTTTAAATAATTACTGTTAGGTAGTATAGATTAACTTAAGATTAACTTAAGATTAAGTATTTAGAAATTTTGGTAGCTTAAAGATTATGTGGTTATCTACGCAATTAAATTCCTGTCTGGATACAAACAAGTGGATGTGGCTCTGGCACAGATGTACATAGGGGTAAAACCCGAAAACACCGCTTCGAGCTAGACTCGAACGGGAACTGGTGCACGATAACGGGCCTTGCTGCATCCTGGTTTGACACTCCCGGGGAATATGCTTAAGATGATTCATATTTTCTTTATAAACTACTAAAATTTCTAAGAGAAGAAAAAGCAAATCAGTATATTTATCAATGATAAATGATAAATATAATTTTATAGAATGAAATAAGGATATAAGAATTAACGAATTAAAGTTATTATTAGTTAATTATAAAATAATAGAATAATTAATGACACACAGATGGAGGATGCGACAGTCCACGTTTCAGTGCCCGAGGATCAGCCTTCTCCAGGTCATCAGACTCCACTGCGCACTCGACGCGGACATCCTATTCGCAGACCACCATGTGGGACGGAATCTCCTCGCCACAGACATATGCATTGATTGTACATTATTGTTTACATGTTTTATGTGTACTGAAATCAAAATACTATTTTTACTTGTTGGTCAGAGTGGAATCTCAGGAGGGGGTAAATTAGGTTTTATTTATATATATTTATATAACCATACGAACATAATAATAAAACATTAATAATTACTAATTACCTAATTACAGATTATATAATTAATAATTCTATTACTAATTAACTATTTAATTAGTATATAATTAATATTTATATTACGAAATAACTAATTAATTAGTATATAATTTTTAATTTGGTAATTAGTGTTTATTAATCGTTAATTATATAATAACTAATTACTTAATTAGTAATAAAATTATCAATTATATAATACTTAATTATTATATATATAATAAATACTTAGTTAATTAGAAATATAATTAATAATTATAACTAATTAATTAGTAATTAGTAATTATTAATTAGTTAACCAGTAATATAAATATTTATTATAATTATTCATTATAAGAGGGTTTGCCCTGAAAATCATTCTGCATTTTCGATGTGGAATTCAGGTTCTATCTTTACTGTGCAGTAGATTCTGCATTTCTGATGTGGGATTCTGTTTCAAGTACGTCACTTTGAAATACAATAAAAGATAAACTATAAGACCAACATAAATGAAACTTAAAACATGGATTAAACATATAAAAAATAGTTTAAAACAAAATCAATTTACAAAAAAATGTTAATGAAAAATAATTTATAAGCTTTCAAAACCGCCTACTTGAAACTTAAAATTGTTTCAAGTACGTGACTTTGAAAGACTGTAAAATATAAACTATAAAACGAATATAATTGAAACTTTAAACATTGATTAAAAATATAATAAATAGTTGAAAACAAAAGAAATTTCCAAAAAAAAATTGATGAAAAGTAATTTATAAGCTTTCAAAACCGCATACTTGAAACTTAAAATTTTTCAAGTACGTGACTTTGAAAGACCATAAAACATAAAATAGAAGACCAACATAAATGAAACTTAAAACATGGATTAAACATATAAAAAATAGTTTAAAACAAAAGCAATTTACAAAAAAATGTTAATGAAAAATAATTTATAAGCTTTCAAAACCGCCTACTTGAAACTTAAAATTGTTTCAAGTACGTGACTTTGAAAGATTATAATTATATTACTAATTAACTAATTAATTATTATATAATTAATAGTTATATTAATAATTAACTAATTATTTATTATATAAGTAATAATTAATGAGTAATAATTAATAATTAATAATTTAATGAATAGCTATAATTAATATTTATATTACTAATTTACTAATTAATAATTACTAATTACTTATTAATAATTATTAATTACTAATTATAATGAATAATTATAATAAATATTTATATTACTAATTAGCTAATTAATAATTAATAATTACTAATTAATTAGTTATAATTATTAATTGTATTTCTAATTAACTAAATATTTATTATATATGTAATAATTATATTAATAATTAATTATTATATAATTAATGCTAATATTACTAATTAACTAATTAATTATGACATATTTAATTATTAATAATTACTAATTAATAATTAAAAATTATAATGAATAAATGTAATTAAAAATTATAATGAATAAATGTAATTAAAAAATAAAAAAATATATTTTTAAGAGAAAGGCGGCATCCGCGATGCCGCCTTTCACCCGCAGCGCAAAGGCGGCATCGCAGATGCCGCCTTGCCCCGAAATGCAAAGGCGGCATCCCGGATGCCGCCTTTGAGGTGCAGTTTTAAAATTTGTTTTGCCGGAACCGTTTTCTGGAAAAAAAAAAAATTTTAAAACGTAAACAAAAAAAAACCCGATTTATCCCAACCTGAAGTAGAAAACATGACATATATACACATTTATATAAATAAATAGTGGAAGAAAACATGAATACATATATATGTCATAAAAGAAAGATAATAATGTAAGTGATGCAACTAAAAATTGTAGCGTAAATAATCTATAAGAGACCTATCTAACTACAAAGGATGACATAACTAAAATAGATACTCTAACAGTATCCCTATGATAGTGTGGGAAAACTCCCCCCATCTCCCCACCAGCTACCTAGACACAGCTGATAGAAAACCTCTCTGCCTCACTATAGAGCCTTTCCTTTCCCTACATTGGAAGACATAACCAGATCTACTCACTATCGAAGGGGTACGCAGGGTGTGCATTAACATGTTATGTTGGGTACCACCTTGGTGTTTCATATCAATTCTCTGAACAATAATTGAATCGTTCTAAAATTTTAAAGAAAACAATACATTATATACATTTTAGAAGCTTTTATATCAAAATCATAGTAAAACAATTTAATTTATCCTTTTTATACATTTCTAAATGAATTGATTAAATCATTTTCAAATCATTTCATATATAAATATTTATTTCAAAAATATATATATCATGTAAAACCAAATCATGATAACATATCATTTCAAAACCATGTTAGTACAACCAAGTACAAACCAAAATAGCCCAAATAATCCAAATAAACAACTAACATCATGCCAAGGATCACACTTGGCTGGGATATCTAAATCAATCATAAGTAACATAGATAATTTCATAAATCAAGTACCTTGACATATCTATTGATTCTAGATATCATAGGAACACCCTAGAAAGTGCACTCCCCAACAATTCTAACAAGTCTCTAGAACAATAGGCCTAGAGAGTAGAGAAAACCCAATCAACCCCCCCTGGAAATCATTAAGGCCTATTATTACACCTTCTATCTAAGTACCCAAGGCTTCACTTGTGCTTTATTTTCTAAAAAAATCAACAAAAAATTCATTCAAACCATTCTTTGAAAACCATTTGACAATGATTTGAAAAACCCTTTTCATTTATAAAAACTCGGGAAAAACCATATTTTATCAAAAAACCATTTCTACAAAAAAAATCAATCATTCATTCCATTTAATTTATAAAAAAAATTATCAAACATGATAAATTAAGTTCACCAACATTGTCTAGATATAGAACCACCAACCTTGAAACTCGGGTCACACATGACTGCAATAGGATCCACCAACAAGGAAGAACACAAAAATGAAAATGGATTCTTTAGAACCAAACCAAACTTATCAGAATTGATCCAATTTAACATAAGGTTTAATGAATAGGAAAGATCACAACAGACCTCAATAATTAACACTCTCCACACCACAACAAACAAGTAATTGACCCCTGAGAAAAGATCACACAACAGATCTAGAAAATAAACAAAGGAATCACCTCTATAGATCAATGGACTTGATAAGGATATTTACCAGTGCTACCTTAACCAAACGCAATGAATAAGCATAAAGGATTAATCACCTATAGAAATTCACTATAATAGCAACAACGATCAATGTCCAAACAAAACGATCTTGTAGGGTTGGAGGTCTCCAAAATAGATATAGAATGGATCTAGGTCAAGATCATTGAGGTTTCACATTGAATGAATAAACATATCACTCATATGGAACCATAAAATTCCTATCTACAACATTTAAATGGTGTGAAACCCATTTACACATCGTTTAATCCATGATGTCTAGATATTCAAAAAAACCCATCACTTTTTTTATTGAAAACCCAATTTTTAACATTACATGGTATATAATCTGTACATGGCATGTGATCTATTCATGTTTGGTACCATGTTTATGTCATACTCCCTATAGAAATTTCTCGCCATTCACTCCCATTACATAGTGTGTATTTATTCTATAGAATGTAAAAATTCTATATTCTTACACAAAAACCCAAACCACCTAAGGCATTATTTGAACTTTGGGAGAACCCTGTTAATCCATTACACATTTATACCCAAAATCCTTTAATTAAAAAAACGAATCCCTGAACATTAGGTGATTTTCCATATAAAATTATTTCTATCCTCAAAATTCCCAAGATGATCCCAAATAAAGAGTCAAACAAGTAAATATAATAGAATTTCCTAAAAGTGGGTAACATGATATTAAAAACTATCAACTATAAGACTTCTGATCCCTATGAAGTCATGTGGAAGAATGATGTTTGGTAAATAGGTGAGGCTACTGATCCCTCATTAATAACTCGTACCCCCAAGTATCAAGAGAATTTGATCTGTGTATCTATGACACTCTGACCAACAAAATTGAGTTCTCATGCAAGTATTTAACTTGATATTCAATGATCTCAACTAGATAATCCACATAAAAAACATCTAACTCTAACTCTATATCTTCACAACTCATAATCTAAGAAGGATCGTGATGGTATTTACTAATCTATGATATGTGGAAAACAACATGAATTCTCATTAACTCAACCAGAAATTCCAACTAATAAGCAACCTGCCCAAGACGTTTAGTGACCTTAAATGGTCCAACATATATCAGATCTATCATTTCCTATTTTCCAATCCAATAGTGACTCAATCATGGAGAAACTTTCAAGAAAACTCAATCACCTATAGAAAACTCAATATAAAAACATCATTGATCTTTATAATATTTCTGTCAACTTTTTTCTATAACTCAATGCAAACCCATATCCCAAATCCTTATTGACATCTCTTGAACCAAACTCTTTACCACCAAAGAAGCTTCACCCACCTCTTCCCAAAAAAGAGTTTACCTAGACAGGTGACTATACATATCCTCAAAAGGAACCATTTTAATCGACAACTGATATATGTTGTTATAAGTAAACTCAACCAATACCATATGGTTATCCCAAGATCCACTAAAATTAAAGACATTGGAATGAAGTATATCCTCTCAAATCTGAATAAAATGATCTATATGACCATATATCAGTGGATGTTAAGTTGTACTCAACCTGACCTGAGACCTTATATCCTCTTGAAGACTCCACCAGAACCTTAAAGTAAACCTTGGATACTTTCCTGATACAATGAAAAAAAGGAACCCCATGTAACCTCATAATCTCCTATACATACAGCTTACCTAGATAATTATCTTTAGTGGTGTACCAAAATGTAATGAAATGAGATGATTTTGTAAACTTATTAATCACAACCAAGATAGTATTACTACCTTAGATATTTTTGTGGTAATCCAACAAAAAATTCCATGGATACCTCATCCCATTTCTAAACCAGCATAGTATGAGATTAGAGTACACCAAAATGATTCAGATGCACTGCCTTTATCTTCTAGTTGGTGTAATAATAGGACACATAATTAGCAATGTCATGCTTCATACCTAGCCACAAAAATCATAATCTAATGTCATTATACATCTTCATAGTTCTTAGATGAACATCCCATGAAGAACTATGAAAATAAAAAAAACTGATCTCCTCAAATATATTGTGACAACAAATCAATCTGCAAAACTGAGAATACCATATGAAGAGATAGACCAACCAGAAATATCCTCTCAACCATATAGGGCCTCTCTAATTCCTCTAATCATTTCATCCTTATACTAACTCTATAAGATAGGATCAAGGAGGGATTATTATAACTAAAAAAATTCATAACCATACCTGAAACATCCTCTTGATCATCCATATACAACATAGTAAAAATCCCTATGAGGTTTCACTCTTACTTTAATTCCAAAATAACCTATGATGGAACTTTCTTTCTAAGTGTTTCTGTAGTGACATTCCCCTTCCCCAGGGTATAGGTGATATCAATGTCAATAATCTGAATGTATTCCACCCACTTCATCTATCTATTATTCAGTTTTTCTATGAAAATATATAACTCAAACTCTTATGGATAGAAAATATTGTGATCCTTTCCCCAAAAAGATAATTCCACAAAAACTAAAGCACATTCATAACAATGAAAAGATTTAAATCATGAGTTTGTTAATTATTCCCATGTCATTGAAGTTGATGAGAATTGTAAGGTATCACATGATCACCATACGTGAGAACACAACCCTAACCTATACTAGAAGCATCAAAGAAACCCACGTACCCCTTACTGAGCTTTGGTAAGATCAAAATAGAAGTATATCTCAGAAGACTTTTCAACTCAACAAAAGAAGAAATGAAATTTTCATCCCATAATAATTTCATCAATTTTCAAGGTAGAGTAGTGAAAGGTGATGCCAATATTAAGAAATATTTAATTAAACATCGTTAGTGTCCTAAAAGATCATGGAAGCTCTGAATATCAAAGAAATTATGTGGTTATTTTAATGAAAAAATAGCCTTCAACTTCTCAGGATCAACTGATAAACCATGCTCATAGATCATGTACCCTAAGAACTTTACTTATTAAATCTAGAAGTTTCACATTGAAAGATTTCTTTACAAAATAGTGACTCCTCAATATTTATAGAACCAACCCCAAATGGTGAATATGTTCATGTTTGTATCTCAAATTTACCAAAATATCATCCATGAAAACTTCCAAAATGTGTCGATATACTGATGGAATATTTGATTCATTAAAGTCATAAAAACTGTAGGATCATCAGTTATAACAGAAGACAACACAATATATTCAGAATGTGCATACCTACTCTTGAAAGATGTATTTGGTATATCGCACTCCCAAACTCAGATTTATGATAACCTGAATGAAGATCAACCTTTAAAAACCAATTTCCCCCCTTTAATTGGTCAAACAAATCATCCACATGAGTCAAAGTATAATTTTTATTAACTATTACATGCTTTAACATTTGATATTATATGAAAAATCAGAGTGAACCATCTACCTTCTTCGCTAAGAGCCATGGTGATTCCCAAGGTGAAACACTAGGGTGAAAAAACACATTTTTTCATCTGATTGTCCAACTAAATATTGATCTCTTTTAGCTCCTTTGATGTCATACGATAGAAAGGTATTGAAATCATCTGCATACCTGGAACTAGGTTAATTATAAACTCAACCTCCCTCCATGGAGTAATAATGGAGAAATTATCTTGAAAAATGTAAATAGATTCTTTAAAAATAAAGGGAAGATCAACAATAAGAGAAACATCGTAGGGCTCAATCACTACAGCAGACAAAAAACCCATAATCTATGGTCAGGAAGGTCCTTCAAAACTAGGATTTGGATCTCACTCTCCCAAAAAACCTATGAGATCCCATTGGCCATATGATACAAGACACACCGATGATTAAAATAAACCTCGGCCTGATGAGCGATAAAAAAATCCATCCTAATGATGACTTCAAATAGTTCTAGATCGAGAAAATGAAAATTACATACTATATCTACATCAACTATTAGAATCATAAGATAAGGACATTGAACCCCTTCTTTTTCCTCTTTCCAAGAGGTGTAACTAACTCCATAACAAAGGAAATGAGCTTCGTTGGAAGTATTATCATATCAAAAAAAAATTCTAGATATAAATTAGTGGGAGTAACCAGTATCAAATAAAGCAATCGCTATGGAAGATGAAATAAATATGGTACCTCACACTATTTTTGGACCTGCGTCTACCTCCACTGGAAACTCATCAACTAAATGAAGGTGATTAACTAATTATCAATGTTTCTTGATCCCTATAGTCTTAGAAGAATATAACTACGCCACAATATCCTTTGTCACTGACAAACACTGACAATATGAAGGTGTAGACATAGAAAGACAGAAATGATTTAGATGGCCATAATTCACAAAACTATTTCACATCTTTACAAGTAAGTAAAATAATGTCATGTGTGTCCAAACACAGTACATTTATTTTCTTGAATTGACTCAATAGGGCACAAACCACGAATACCACAATCCATCCACTATAGTTCAGGGTCTAGAAACCAGTTCCTAGTAGTCATATCACACACATGAGAGGCCCTATCCTATAGAAAATGTATGAATGCACCCACAAACATCTCCATAAAATAGTTTAGAGACAAAATATATAAACTAAAAATGTATTCTTACATCTATCTCACAATATAGTACAATAGAAGTACTAAAAACAAAAAAGGAAAAAATAAAAGCCAACCAAAAAAGGTAAAAGCATCCAACCTACTCAAAAGAAGGGGATAACTCTTAAAAGAAACTATTAGAAATCTCTTTGGCCAATCTTGCATAAAAAAACTCAGTTGGTCTATCTCACTAAGCTCTACATGCCTTGGGTCCTCCTTGAAATCCTTCAAAAGGTATGTGGTCTTCACAAGACACAGCATATATGGAAAAATCCCATTCAAGGGTTAGTATAACAATACCCATTAGGCACCCCAAATACCCAAAATAAAAGGGAACAACTGGAAGGAAACCATCCACTTAACCCATCCAGAGGAAATCCCAATAAAATAGAAACTCCATCTTGACCATCCTCAATTATACACGACTAGTCATCTCATACCACATGTTGTGTCAAACAAGAGATGTGACAATATCGGAAGGAAATCCAAAAAACCCCCAGATATACTCATCTCAAAATCCAAGTCTCATGAAATTATGACCTTACATCAAGTTACATGATTATACACAAGGATCAAAGGTAACACATTTCTAGGAGAACAAACTCCTTGAGCTCATCCATCCTATATGAATCTCATCCAAGAGATACAATCCATCAGGAAAAAATCTTCCATACTAGATGTTTATTTTGAGAGATAACATTCCATCAGGTATCATAAAGATGATGGAACATCTGAGCTGTCCCAATTGGAATAGATCTGAGTGAGAACACTCATCATACCTCTTCACAATAGAACCCAACAGATGTTGATACTCAGATAGGGGATCTAGCCCATCCCTGATGGGGGATGCTACCAACCCTACTGTAACCGAAAAAGGTCTCATCACTTAGAATGGGGGACAATTCTAGGACCATTGGGTGATACTACAAACCTAATCTCAAAAAATTAAGATCACATCTTCTTAGATAGGGGATCACTCCCAAGACCGTCAGGGGACAACATGAACCCAATCTGGTAACTCAAGGATCTCTTGGATATTGGGTCACACCCAAGACAGATGGGGGTCACCACTAACCCAATCAGACATTCCATAGACCATATCCCTCATATAGGGGATTGTCTCCCATGAACTATTGTTAAAGAAGATTCCAATAACCCCACCTAGTACAACCCATGAAGTAGGGGATCTTATAACTGATGTTCCCATAAACCCTACTGAAACTTTCTATTGGATAGAGGATCATATACACAATTATAACACAAACCCTACTGATACCACCCACTATATAGTGGATCATACTCTGGAAGATTCTACAAACCGTACAGTGCAATCCTGCTAAATATTGGATCATCGCTTTTGTTGTGTTGGCCAGGATGATAGCAAGAACATGATTTTGAAAAAACATTTTGATAAAGGATCCCACCCCAGCCTCCCTAGAGGGATTCTACAACTATATCCAATATCGTCCTATCTAGGGGTCACAATCTTATAATAAGGTTATAATTCCACACTATACCCTCAAAGGGATTGACTAAGTGATTCACTCAACCATTGTTGGTCAAAAATTGCTATCTGAAGTGTAAAACAACATTTCCTTGTCTCATATCTCAAAGGACAAGACTATGTCCATAATTATGTTTTATGAAGAAAACTGCTCAGGATAGACTACCTGTAAACTTGAAACTGATCCCTGAAGATATATATGAAGGAAAAAAGTCTTCAAAAGAAGTACACAATGTGCATTGGGGTCTACACAACATGTGACCCCGCACCAACACCTAGATGTGTCCTCTACTGCAATGCTTGGATAGCTATCTGAGCCTACACAGTGCGTACATGAAATACATGGAATGTATTGGATAATAGGTCACTTGGTCATGTCATCTTCTTGGGCTCATGTATGGCACCCCATTTCTATGTACTTTGGCTGTATACCTTCACACGATTGTGTCCCTTGACACGACTTCCCTAGCCATGTCCCATGAACACACGACCATGCATCCCTACATAGTGTGTAACCTTGGTACACTTTGTGTACTCCCCAAAATTCATCTTACCTAAATGGGAATAACACACGGAATAATCCATGAACTACACATCATGTGATCTAGAATTCCAAATAATAATCCCCTATGCGCCACCCGATTCACCTTGGTTTTCCCTAAAACACACAAATCAACCCCTAGGGGGTACCTAGTAGTCATATTAAGACTATATAACCTTAAAAAACATAAAAAGGGTTATAGAGACATAAATATCAAATATTTATACCTTTTGGAAAAAACAGCAAAGATTTGGGGTCAGATCCACACTTGGGAGTTGTTGCAGCATGATTCGGGAGCGATCTCCATCAAGACTGGAGATCGATGGAATCTCCTCTCCTCGATTTCTCATCAGTATGTCCCTCAATCTAAATAAAATAGTTATTTGGCTCATGTATTCTATCATACATTCACAAGGGGGGGTTATTGGTTTTATTTTAATTAAATCAATAACCATCAATTTAACACCCTTCCAACATGTGTCCCCGACCCGACACCAGTGCCAAAAAAATTATGTTGTGACTAGGGTAAAATCCATGTTCTAACTCAACCACAGCTTCAAAATTATGATTCGAGACTGAAATCGAAAGTTACACCATATTTATAAATAAAATATTCATATGTGATATAATATATATAATATTTTTAGTATCACCACTTTGAGGCACTCCAGGCCTTGAAAGTTTGTGTTGACTTAGCACTCGGCTTCAGAAATATTCTTATAAATTTAGAAATACTTGCATGGATAAATCTAAGTCCCTACATCCTCCCCACCTTAAGTTTTTTCATTCTTGAAAAGAAAAATCCTACGAATAAGGATAAATACATAGCTCTCCACTAGGACTCCCATGTCAGTGAGTGTACAAAAGGTTCCCATGGTGCTTACAAGAATAAAATCATGGAAACATAAAGTCCAAATAACACCCATTATCCTTCTCAAACTTGGAAAACATCATGAAATAAATTAGTACATGCCCCCTCAGCTATGGTTGGTGTAAAGCACCAATGTCCATGGTCTATCTACATTCATAAGTTCTATTAGTACACTGCCTCGCTAACCAGATAAAGATACCTTCATAACCTAGTAGTTATCATCCACCCCTATATGCACTGCACCATGACCTCCTCAATAATCTTATATACAAATATGACATCAATCGCATGAGGGTATCGATGAACAAAACAGGGCTTCAAAAGTGTAAACACTATGTCTTAAAAGAGAATCTATGAAAACCTATCACATGAAAACACATCTTACTCACATGTTAAGGAACTTATCTTCCACACCTCAACACTATCCTAATTAGGCAGCACTAACTCACATTCATGGGGTTCTGGAGCCTGGAGATCATCACTGCATTCATGTAAAGAATATTAAATATATTTTTTCATAGGAACACAATTTTGAAGTAAACAAGGAATAACTCCTGAGAGGAGTCTTGAATTGAAAATTTGATACCATATTTTATTTCAGAATGTGTTTTTACCTTAGGTGTGACATAAAGTTTGTCAGTGTTGGGTACTCAGTTGGAGGTGAGCATTGGCAGGCATTGAAAGGAGGTTTATTCATTCAATAAAAAATTAAATTAATAACCCCACCCCATTTTGTCTCACATATAGTATAAGGGATATGAGGGTTTCCTACCATGATGATGGATGACCCATCGATGAACAAAGGTGAGGAGGTGCCTCCAAATCCTATTTTTAACCCTGATCCTCACCAGATCAAGGATCACTATGTTTCGATCATTCTATTAGACCTAAATATTTGGAATTTTACCATGAGGTATAATTTTTTACGATATTTACTTCACAACCCCCATTTCATGTGTTATTTTAAGGTTTTAGATCTCTTATTAAACTTCTAGGGACCCTTTGGGTTATTATTCTGTTTTGAGTGAGAAATCAGGGGTTTCTGGTGGATTAGAGAAAATTGATGTTAGAATTTTTTATAACACATTGTCTGGTTTAGTGGAACATTTCGTGTGTTCTTCCCATTTGTGGAAGAATATCAATTTGTTTCGACACACTATATACAGGGTTTACACATTGTGTAGTTATCCAGGTCATGTGGCCAAGGGGAATGGCCATTCTTTTTATGTCAAAAGACTTGGTCATGTGATTGTACACTGTTAGGATCACAGATATGGGTTGAGTTACATGGGAATATTTAGAGGACACATTATGAGGTGCAGTCAAGGGGAACATGCTATGTGTGCAGGGACATGATGTTTGTCATTACATGTCTAGTCAGGTGTGTTTGGGCTAGAAAACACCTAGGATTTTTGGGTGAGGTCACACAACATGTGGATTGGGGTACACATCATGTGTTCCATTTTTATGCATGTTGAGTAACACAAGGGACATGTTAAAGGGCCAATGTTGAAATACACATTGTGCACAGGGGGTACACATCGTGTGCCTCTCTTGGATTTTCCCCCCTAACTCATCCTCTTATACTTGACATCGATAGAGACCAGTGAGTAGCCTGTCCGGAGTAATTTTCTAAATATAATGAAATGTTTTCTATGGTTAGGGCCTTGATATTCTACACAATGTGATTTTATTGGTCACTTCAGTTAGATAATGTTAGACCAGTAGTGGTTGAGTGAGTTCCCTTTGTCTATCTCTATGAGGGTTTTTTATATCATGTCATTATCATAGGATTGTGACCCATGTTTGGATTCCTTGAGATTGTCTAGTGTCAGTGTGTTCCCATTTTCTAGAGTGAGTTGTCTCGGTCCTGTTTGACCACCAACTTGGCATATTAGATCATATATCCCTCTGAGAGGCCCAAGGCGATCCTTATATCTTTCTTTTTTTCCCTTGGTAGGGTTTTTGGAATCAATGTTACCAATATTCACCTGAGCATCGATCCCCTACCATATAGGATGTTTCCAGTAGGGGAAGGATATCATGTGAGCCTTAGTTACAGACCCTCTATTAGTGTATTGAGATCTAATATTTTTGATGGGGTTATAGTCTGATAGAGTGTGTATCTTATATGAATCCCCTGGTTTCTTTTAGAGTCCATCGGTGATGCTTTCCTAGGTAGAGTTTTTGGAATCTATGTGACCAAACCTACTCAAGAATTTGATCCTCTACTTAACACATTGTTCCAGATTAAGGTTGTAGTGTGATACCCCTTTCTTTGTTCGGTGTTCCAGAAAGGGTTTATAGTTCCCCCCAATAGATCCTATGAGGTATCTCATGCCTAAGTATTGGAGATATTTTTGGTCACCCTATGACATTCTCCGTGGTGATATACAAAGAATGTGATCTTTTGGATAGATACTACTAGGGATGGCAGGGTTGTGCCATTAGTTAAGAATTTCCCAATAGATTGACATATCTCAGCCCAGTTTCATCTGCGATGGTGAGGATGTGACATCGGCTTTGAGATACCCAATGTGTGAAATCTCTCGATTGCACTCCATAGATGATAGCTAGGCTCATGTATTAAGTTCTTTTAGATGTGTATTGAATTGTAACATTGAGTTGGTTATGGTGGATGGTTCATGTTCAGGACCATGATACATGGGAGTCTGTTGTGAGAATATTTGGGATGTTTTAGGATACCTTGAGGTATGTTTCATATCATTTGACGTACCAGGGGTGTTAAGATGACTAGTCTGGTATTTCCAAGTAATTTATGAGATTTAGTTTCTTATTTTTCTGGGGATTATTCTATAGATTCCAACTGAGGTAACTAATGCCTATCAGTTACTCCCTTTTTTGGGTTTTAGGTCTTTAAGTGGGTATTTATATACTCAAACCTACACAATATTTTCCCTTACCAGCTATAACTTGTAGAATAATTTTTTTCTAGCACATTTCCCCTAGTACTAGGAACAAGTGGATTATATTTATGGTCTTGACAGACTGAGGAGAGTATTGATAAATATTTTGGTAGAATTCCCCTCCTTCTAAGAAGGTGAAAATTTTCTACAGTTTTTCTTTGGTGGTCTTGTATTTTTTTCCCTTTTTATGACTTTACAGTATTCTAATACTCTATTTTTTGGATATATATGTATGCATGAATTTTTATTAGATTTATTTTTGTCTCTAAAATGTTTCATGGAGATGGATGTGGGTGTGTTCATACAAGTTCCTTAGTTTAAGGCCTCCCATGTGTGTGTTACACTATCTTGGTTCTTGTCTCTAGAGAATATCCTATTGAAGGTGGGATTGGGGTTGTCACGACTCATCCTTCCACTATCCAAGTGGCTTCTAATGTTTTGGGTCATGAAAGAGGATTTCCCACACTAGAAAGCTCTCTAAAACTGAGGTTGGGGATCCCTCCCATGATACACTGGGGTACACTACAAACCTGAGCTGTAACACTAAACACAGAAAGTGGTATCACACCTCAACCAAAATTTGGAACAAATTTCTAAGAAGAGGATCAGTATCCGAGTAGGTTTGGTCATGATAATTCCACAAACTTTGCGTAAGAAAGCATCAACACATAAATATAAAGGAAACTAATGGGATTCATCATAGATACAAACTCCATCATACTACAGCCCCATTAGAACGATCATATCACAATACAAAGATAGAGGGTCTACACCTAGGGCTCACTAGGGGCTCGGTCACCTACTAGAAACATCCTCCTAGGTATAGGATCAATGCTCGTGTAAATATTTGTCATGTCAATTCCAAAAACACTACCAAGGGAAACATGAAAGGATGTGAGGATCTCTTTAGGACTCTCATAGGGACACATGCTCTAAGTCATTGAGTCAGTAGTCAAAGCGGAATGAGAAAACTCACTCCAACAAATTGGAACACACCCATGTTGTACAAGATCCAGGAATCCAAATAAGGGTCACAATCTTGTGATGAGAATGTGATTCCAAAAACC
This sequence comes from Viscum album, assembly GCA_963277665.1. Lineage (NCBI taxonomy): Eukaryota > Viridiplantae > Streptophyta > Magnoliopsida > Santalales > Viscaceae > Viscum > Viscum album. The sequence goes on from OY728164.1 coordinate 1,184,650,550, forward strand.
ATTGTTGAGATACACCAAGGGAACACACTCAGCCACTATTGGTCTAAACATCACTAACCAAAGAGACTCACAGTGCCACCTCAAATTGCATCTCAATGCCCAAAATATTTAGGATAGGCTACTCGCAGACCTCTATCTGAGTCTCGTGGAAGTTGATTCATGAGGGTGAAAAGACTCCAAGGGAATTACATGGAATGTACCCACAGTAAATAATGTGTCTCTCAACACCACCCCTATAAATGTCCCCTAAGGTACTTAACAAGTGTAAAAAGGGTGTACATGGAGTGTAACTAAATCAATATGTTGTGTGACCTCACCCAAAACTTTTGGGCATGTACTATCCAAAACACAGATGGATGACCATGTTCCTGACTGTGTACAATCACATAGCCAAGTCCATTGACATGACAAGAATGGCCAAGTCCCTTGACCACACAACCTAGCTAACTACATGGTGTGTTTCACCTATAACTGGTGTGTATACCCAAAAATATAATCTTCCCTGAATGGGAATAACATATGGTTTTTTCTAATTAAACTCACATTATGTTATCATAAATTCAATGGTAATTTCCTTCGAACCACTCAAAACCCCTGATTTCTTACCTGACACAATAGATTGACCCCCAAGGGATCCCTAACAGTTTTTATAAGGGCTCCAAAACCTTAAAAAATGCATAAAAGTGATTTTGTGATTAAATTATCATAAAACTTTATACCTCGTGGTGAAACAGTAAAGATTTGGGTTCAACCAAACTCCAAGAATTCTCTGATCCTCGATCTGGTAATGATCAATGTAAAAAACCGGATTTGGAGACACCTCCTCACCTTGGTTCATATAAGGGTCATCCATCATCATGGGATTAAACCCTAATCCCCCTTATATCATGTTCTAAATGAAAAAGGGTAGGGTGTTTTCCATTTAATTTTTATTAAATGAATAAACCACTACTTTGTGCCCTGCCAACATTCACCTCTGACTGGGCACCCGATACAGAAAAAACATTATATCATGCCAAGGGTAAATACCATGTTATGAACTCAACCGGAACCTCATATTGAAGATTCAAGAATCTGCTCAAGAGTTATTCCACATTTAATATAGAACTAATCACATGTGACAAAATATCTTTGTTATTTTTAACACAATTTCACTATGGATCTTCAGTCCCAAGAACCCCGCACCGACTAATCACGTAGCTTCAGAATATTCCTTCAAATATTCCAAAGACTTATCTAGAAAACCATAGTTTCTAAACTCATAGAAATTCATAGTTTGACCACAAGCTAAAAATAGTGGTGTTGAAGAGGTGTGCTGTCAAGAACCACCTACACCACTCTTACGATGATTCTTTCACTTCCTCTTTTTCCCTGGCATGCCATCGATGCTACCACTATGTAGAAGAGAAGGGGATGAATATCCAAACATGCCTTCCGTATTAATTTATTCCCTAATATACTTATCCACTATCTATTCATAGGTTCAAAGATTTAGTATAAATACTTGTGATCTAATATCTCATCACAAACTCTACTGGTACTTTTGAGCATTCAACTAGTCATTCTTTATAACCTCTGGTGAAAAATGAATCAGGTGTACAAACTAATTTCTGTACACTTAACTAAAATCTATCCATGATGAAATGAGAGTAACTCTAGGGGATTCAACATCATTAGTGATTCTGGAAAAAATTTCTGGAATAATATATTTTTTAAACCCTTCCATTGAAATCCCACAAGTCTATTCGATTGTACCATAGAATCCCACCATCACTTACTAAGACCCTCAAGTCTGAACATTATACACATCACCATGATACTCTCAATTGCATCCATTAATTAAAATGTTTGGTCAATATTTTCAAGAAATTACTTATCTTTTTTAGATTCATTCATAACTTTAAAGGATAGTGACTTCTCATGCATGAACTCCCATGGACAATCCTTGTCCTATATAACTCTCTAATATACCTCAACAACTAAATTTTGAGCTTGTGGTACATTTTGATTGATAACATGAACTGTCCACATGATATCCTTGATAAAATTATGATCCATAGGAGGATTCCTTTGAGGTCCATTAGTATCACCCTTCTATGGAACACATGAAACACTTCTCAGAATCATACTATTGCACACCAAAGGTGAAGACATCATCATAAAAAAAGAATAATCTCTGTTAAAACTAGAAAACCCATAATAAAAACCAATATTAAGTTCAAGAAATCAAAATAATAGACACACATCCCAACATCCCATTATAACTTGAGTCTCATCGCATCAAGAGTTATCTAGGAACTCAATGAAATACACCTCTAAAGTCCCAAAAATCCTAAATCTAGTCAATCAAATGTCCCAAGACATGGAATTTTGAGGGAAAACAACCTTTGATACCAAACTGTGATGAACTCGACTCAGATACCCTCTAAAATTGGTACAAAACCTGAATTTCCTCATAACTAAAAGAATTTTCCAATCCCCATGGGCTGGCATCTAGAACCCATGCATCAAAACAAATAGAGGTAGTGATTTCTCCCAATTTTAAGTAGACAACATGACATATATACACATGTACATAAAGGAATAGTAAAATAAAACATGAATACGTACATATGTCATAAAAAAATTAAAAAACATAATAGATACCACTAAAATGGTAGTATAGACAATCTCTAAGAGACAATTCCAACCGTGAAGTATGACAGAACTAAAACATCTACTCTAACAGTTTCCATAAAATAGCATGGAAAAACTCTCACCATATTACCCCCAGAAACCCATACATATATAACAAAAAAATTTATCACATGCCTATGGCTCCCTTCCTTTCATCATATAGAAATACATAACCATGTTTATGCAGCACTGAAGGGGTACATAGGGTGTGATCTAACAGTCTTACTAGGGTCTCACCTAGGTATTCCATAACAAGTCTTAGAAAAATTATCCAATCATACTCAAATTTTAAAGAAAACAATGATTGATATATGGTTTTTCCTTTTTATATCAAAATAATGGCAAAACAATTGAATTTCCCCCTTTTCTACATTTATAAATAAATTGGGTAAATTAGTTTCAAATAATTTCATATAAATATATCAAAAACAGATATATCATGTCAAACAAAATAATGAATCACATATCATATCAAAATCAGGGCATTACAACCAAGTACAAGCCAAAGCAGCCCAAATTGGCTAAAAGCATAGGTAAGATCTTGCCAAGGATTACACTAAGTCAGGATAGCTAGAACACTCATACCTAACATTGAAAATCATGTGCATCAAGTCCCTAGACAAATGAATTGAGTCTAAAGAGTAAAGGAGCGCCCCATAAAGTGAAACTCCAAAAATTATAAGAAGTCCCTACAACAAAAAAACCTAGAGAGAAGAGTAAATACCTAAGAGAAAACCCTCGATAGTGGATGAATCCTATTACTACACCTTCCACCAGAGTACCCAAGGCATCCCATGTGTTCTATTTTACAAACAATTTCATTCAATCCATTCTTTGGAAACCATTTCACAAAACTATTTCAAAATGATTTGAAAAACCCTTTTCATTTACCAAAACTAGGGGAAACACATATTTTATAAAAAACTCATTTCCACACAAAAACCAAATTAATGAATCATTCCATTTCATTTCAAAAACAATTTATCAAATAAGAGCAATGTAGTTCACCAAAATAGGCTAGAGACAAAACCACCGACCTCAAAACTCAGGTTGTACATGCCTGTAACGGGCTCCACCAACAAGGAAGAACCCAAAAAAATAGAGGCCCCAGAAACAATCCACACATATCATAATTGATTCGATTTAAAAAAATGTTAACAAAGAGGAAATATCACAACATAGATCAAGAACACACACTCACCACACTATTGACAATAAGGAATCAACCCCCAATAAAAGATCACACAATGAATCTAAAAAAGAAAAAAAGGAATCACCAATATGGATCAAAGGATCTGATAACACAATGAAATATAGCAACCATGATCAAAAGCAATTAAGAATCAGAATGGATTACTCACCTATACAAACAAACCACAACCACAACAATAATCAATCCCTGAAAAAAAATGATATAGAAGGGTTAGAGGTCTCCAAAAGTCTCAAGAGAAGGGATATAGGTTGAGATAAAGGATGTTACATGTTTAATGAATAAACATATCACTCATAACTTTCCCAAAAATCCCTTTCATTGACATTTATATTGTGTTTAACCCATTTACACATCATGGAATCCATAGTGTTCAAATCTGCTGAAAAAACCATTGCATTTTTTATTAGAACCCCAATTTTTAACATTGCATGACATGTACTCCCTTCATGATATATACTAGGTTCATGATATCTTCTTTTCAGAAATTACATGTTGTGTACTCCCATTACATGGTGTGTACTTCTCTTGCAGGCTACAAAATTTCTAGATTCTTATACAAAAACCCAAACCACTCTGGGTGTTCAGTAAACTCAAAGATAACCCCACTAAGAAATTATAAATTTATACCCATACGAAATTAATTCAAACAAATATACATCCTCGATATTTAGGTCATTTTCCTAATTAAATGATTTCCATCCTTAGAAGTCCCAATATTCACCCAATTAAAGTGGAAAACAAGTAAAGAAAATGGAATTAACTGAAAGAGGTTAACGGGATGTGACAATTTAAATTTAAAATATATGAAATTGTGGATTAAAAAAACGTTGATATACCCACCACTACTTCCAAGGTTGTTGGAAAAAAATTATATGAGGATATTTTCTCTAAATAAATCCCAAACAATGGATTAAAATGTATAAAAATAACATGTGTGTCAATCTGGCTATCATGTAGTTCAATAAAGGAAACAAAGTTTTATTGGTTAATTTATTTTTTTAATAGATTTGGGAATAAGGTTATGTATTTTTTGTATAATATGTCCATTACTAAAAGAAAAGGAGAGACTTTATCAAGGTGGATCAAGCCCCTGACAAATCAAATATTAGAGAAGAGTGGAAAAAATTTGTCTTTCTCAAAGTGATTAATTGAACAAATCTTTAAATTTTTCAATAAAAGTTGTCATGTTCATGTTGAATTCATATAAAAAATAGATAATATTGTTTCAAATGTAATTAAATAGGGAATAACACAAGTTTCCAAGGTAAAACAAGGTAATAAAATTAGAAATCCTTCCTTGGGTTTCAATCAAATGAAAACTCCTTAAAGAAAATCAAAGAAATCCAAGAATAAAGAATTACTAAAAAGGAAGACTATTTATTTTGGTGAGAAGAGGAAATATAACGGATAATTCTAAACAATATATTATTGTTTATGTTAAAATAATTAATATTGAAGTAAAGGAAATAAAAACACAAGATAAAAATTAAATAAATTCCTTGGTGAAAAGAATATCTGAGAATCCATGTAGAAGTTATAAGAAAGATGACTATGCTTTAAAATAATGTATGATTATCTATCTAGATGACTTGGAAATAAAAATTATATTTTATTAAACCCATGTAAATACTATTGAAAAATGAAAATAAGGTTCCCCACATAATGGAGGAGTTGTGTTTTAGGAGGGATTATCAAAAGATACCAGACCAAGACCTCATGAAGTGTTATCTGGGAGGTTCGAGAAAGATAGACACATCACAAATTTTTATGAAAAAATTTAAAAAACTTAACAAAATATTATTAAGACAATTAAAATAACCTTTATTTATGCATATTTATAGATAGATTTTGTTAAAAACATGATCCCATGCATAGAGTGAAGTAAGAGATCCATGTTGTCCAAGTCTACTATAAAATCCAATAAATTCAACATAAATAATTATCTTGATCTTAGAGAAGAAAAAACAAGTGTGTTATGGATGAGAATATATTATCATCTTTTTTTCTCTCTCTGATGGTTAATGTGGTTCCACCTTATCCCCTTATCATTTTGTTTTCTATTTGTGTGTTCTCATTATAGGGAATTAAAGGTGAACCTGGTTCTCAAGAGAGAAATGAAAGGAGGAGTATGCAAGAATAACTATTATTGATTTGATAAAATACACCATTTTCTTATCATTTATCAATTGGTACTATAAATAACATATTAATAAGACATATACCTTGATTAATTGAATATGTGGATCATACTTTGAAGAGGAAATTATTTTGAGAATATATTGGACATTTATAATTAAATTGTAAATATGAATTTTATAAGGTACTTGAAAAATGTCATTCAATAGGTATGTATTATTACTCAATCATCCTTGGACTCATAATAATAAATTTTAAAACTAATGTGTATAATTTTATTTAATAAAATATTAAAAGAAGTTAATGTTTGAGGAAATATCATGGCTAATTTCTGAAACATGCAACATGTGTTTTTGAATGTTTTTTACTAGTGTTATTAGATGAATATAGGATCTCAGGTCATAATTATAATTAAAAAAAAATATCAATTAGAATTATTTGGTTTTATACCTAGGAAAATGAACTACCTATGAGTTATATATTATATATTTTATTGATTTGTATCATTTTATATTGATTTATAGAAATATTTTTTTATCTAGATCAAACCCTCTTATTTTCTGCACTTAATATGGATCACGTCGACTTAGAGTGGAATTATTAAAGACACATTTCTTAAGTATGAAGTGATACCATCCTCTCCCATATAGTTTTAGTTTTTTATTAATAAGGGTGGAAGTTAATGATAAAATAATGAATATTTTAAATTATTATGAATAAATAAGAATAATTGGTTAACAAGTTTATATACCCTTTCTTAGGAGGTATTGGAAACAAATACAAAGGGTGGTATTGTTGAACCCAAATTTTTTGGGTTTTATTTTTTGTCAATAAGGATAAAAGGAATTAATTTAAGTTACACAATGTAAATATAATGATGATTAATTTCTTGAAAGTAGTTTGTAAGTTCCCAAGATTGATGAGTATAAGAATGGAGTTCCTAAGCCAAGGTATTATTATGTGTGATGAATTCTGTATACTATTTGAGGCTTGATGTTTTACTTTAATTCCTAGAAATTTTAGCTTAGATAACCATACACTTATTATGAAAACTTCAATGTTCTTTACTTACTACCATATAATATTTTGAATAAATAATTATTGATAGTTTGGGAATGTTGAAGTATATACTAGAGGTTTTTTTTATTCTATAAATAATGAAAAACATGAGTTAATACAAAAAAGTTATCCAACTCAAAGGTAGCTCAACCATATGATTAGTTTTGATATCTTGAAGACACCAATTGGATATTAAATATGGGTTCCATCTTTGATCTTCATGGTGAATAATCTAGGAGTCGGCACATATTAGCACTGGCCTAAAGAGAGGAAACACTATATAGGGTGGCATGGTGACCCACTAGGTAGGTAGGTCCTAATTAATTTGATGATAAAATTATGGAGATAATTTTTCATAAGGAAGTGGCATCCCATGGAAAAATTAGGTGTGGGATAGAAGAAATGTGTGAAATTTTCATCATTTAACTGCATGTGTTATCAAGAGAATATGGCACTGTTTTACATCACCTTCTACCTTGAGCAAGTAAAGATTTAATACCATAAATTCATTCATTAATATATCAAAAATATAAGTTTTATAAGCTTAGAGAATAAATAATAGGTAATACAGAATATTGAGAGAACCTATAGGAAGAATAATAAGTGGGTATTGTAAGTAAGCCAGAAGAAACATGTGTCTAGCAATAGAAGATATGAGGATAACCAGAATAAGTGGATAGTAGAAGTTATAGGGAGTTCATATAGAATATTATATTCATTTTAAAGTTTAAATGCATTAATTTTATCAAAATAATAAATATATAATTCATATAACTTGAGTCTGTGTGAAATAGATAAACAATTTATAAAAGGAAAGCTTCATATGAAAGGCTGAACTATGTATGAAATAAAATACTTATATAAAAGAGTTTCATATGAGATATCAACTTTTAATTAATCATTTATGAAAATGAGACTCCAAATTTTTTTTTTGAAGATGAAATAATTCCAAAAGAATAGGGATATAAATGTGAAAATTATTTGATAAGATTTTAAGGTCCAAAATATTATTATTATTATTACTTGTGATTCAATCAACGATAAGAAATTAAGATTAATGTGAAGATAAAATACAATAATGAATAATGAAGTTTTTAGAGAGAAGGAACCTATTAATATTTAATATTTATAGTTTATGAATTGAATATTTTTTAATGTATGAGGAGAAAAAAGGTATTAATCATCCTAACATTCATGGTGATCATCATAAGGTACAACGATTCTAATGAAAATATAAGGTTTGATTCCTTAAAATATATTTTCACCAATATGAGTAAGACACACTATAATCATGATATAGAGAAAAATTAAACTCAAGTATATGAAATTTATAAGAAAATATATGAAATTTTATATATAATTAAACTATGGTGGCTCCAAATAACATGAGAAAAACAGGAAAGAAGATGATAATTCTTCATTCAAGTTTTAAAGAAGATTAAATAAAAAGGATAATTAAAGCCTATAATTTAATGAGGTTTAAATAGACTAAATATCATAGAAATAACAGGGACATGGTTCTTAGAAATATATATTTGGTGAACAAGAAGAAGAAGGTCGGGTTCTTTGATATTATCTTCAATAATATCACCTTTGTATTGAAAAATTTATGATATCCCCAATACAATATCTATTGTAAACCCTATTCATTGAAGAAATAAAAAGAGACCAAGTTTGCTTCTTATTAACTAAATGAGAAGGAGTTGAATAAGAAGAAGAATAAGTGAATAGTTCCTAGTTTTTCCTATATTCAATCATTCCATGACTGAGGAAGTTTGAGGGAGTCATCCTATAATACTCTTACATTATAGAATACTGAAATAGGTTGAATAAGGATATCAAATTGCTAAAACTGAGGAATAAGTTCTTACATACATTATTCAGGACTGAAATGGGATTCTCATTGCTAATAAATTTTGAGAGGTTCAAGACGAATCTTTTGTTCTATAGAGATTACCAAACAACAATTCATTTTTTATATATGGTTAGTTATGGGATATCATATCCAAGTACATATTATTACCCATGATTCCTTTGATAATTCCATGAACTGGACCATCAGGGCCCACCTGACTGGTGGAAGGATTAGTGTGACAACCTCAAGCCTTCCTCCAATAGGCTAGGGGATAGTGACAAGAATTGTGAAGGAATAAATTAAATGAGAGACCTTTGGCTAATGTACCTATACGCATGCACCCAACTTCCTCCATAAAACAGTGAAAACAAATAAAATAAAGACTACGACATATAGAGTACAACAATACATGAATAAACTCTAGTTAATACATTAGAGTATGAAAATAAGAATCCAAGGCTTGAAAATGGAAAAACAAAATACCTATCAAAAATGTGGTCCCACTAAATAAAAATGGATAAAAGGAAATCTAAAGACAACCTGACTCCTGGTCTCCAAGTCTAACAACCTCATGTTGTCAATCCACAAAAGTATCACTATGCTCTACCAATGTCACCACCAAGATTATTTACATCTATATAAGATACAAAACATGTGGTAAAATCCCATATAGAGGTGAGTATATACATACTCAGTAGGACACCCTAAAAACCATGGGGGAGAAATATACAGATATAGTGTGTGTGTCTGTGTGGTCACATAGAAACCCAATTGAGATAGAAAGGGGATCTCCATCTCCACATCCCAAAAATGGATGATGAGTCTTCCTACAGCTCTAAAGGTCCATCTATAATTTCTGTCATCTCATGTATCCATATAAGAATCTCTATGGAGAACCCACGCCTTTCTACTACTCCACTGACCAAGATGAACAATATATAATAGAGGACCCACTTCTTAGTCAGATATGGAGTTCCACTCAGTATTTAGAGAAACTACACCATAGTGTAATAAGGGGCTCTACTTAGTTGATAGAGGACTCACACCCTAGCGTGTTATGGGTTAACACTATGTAGATAGAGGACACATGCCCTAGTGAATCAGGTGGTTCCACTTAGTAGATATATTGATATAGGACCTACATCCTAGTGCGTCAGGGGGGTGCCCCTTAGTAGTTAGATAGAATATGGGGGCATGAACCCTAGTCTAATAGGGGGTTTCTAACCCTGATATATCTCTAATGATCCCACCTAATCATTGTTATCATTTCAAGCATCTCCAGAAGAAGCATCACACTTTCCACACCTCATGTCATATATCAAAATCCACTATAAATTACACCATTACACTCTACATGGGAAACTACTCAGGATAGGCTACTCATGGGGTGAAATTGAGTCTTAAAGAAGATAATACACAAGGTGGAAACTTGTGAGAAAAGTACACAGTATAAACCTAGGGTAACACAATGTGTGACCTCGACTGGACATCTGGTTGTGCCCTCACATGCACATGGATTATCTATCCATGTAACACAATACAATGTGTATAGGTAATAAAAAATTTGTCTCATCCACCAAAGACCTACCCATGTTCTCTTGGCTATGAACATGTACATCATCTCATGCCCGTGTACATCTTGTCTTGCCTATGTACTTCAGACCATACTCGTATACGTGGTCGTGTCCAAGTATTACGTCATTCCCATGTACTCATGGTTATGCATATGTTCCTAGACATTTCCATATAATCTCAAAGTAAATTCTTAGATTCTATCATAGGTCCACACATATTTTTATGAGGTCATATATGTCATGTGATATTTATCTCTACCTAAAACCCTAGTTGTCACAACTAGGGGACTACACGACATGTGTTCTTGTACTATATGTTGTGTAACTAGTTTTTTTATAGAAACCTTATAAATATCTACATGAATCTCTCAAACTTCCACCACTACCATTTCAATCATGATTAATTTCATGGGTCTCATATCTAGGTTCATCGGTTCCCGATCGATTTCAGGGGACAGATCTCAACCACCCAAACCTCTCTCAGCTCCATCCATCATATTGTGCCACTGATGTCATCAGTCAAAATCCCAAATCCATAGATGCATCGCCCATATCCCACAATCCATCTATATTCATCCACAAATCACTAATAAATTCTTCATTATTGCAACAACCATGAATCTAGGGGTTCGATCACACTCGAACCTACCATAGAAATGTTGAATTGCAAACTAATGGGCCAAGTCTAAATAAAATGATGAATGATGGGGATAAATGCGCATAAAAAAGCTTAAACTACCATTAGACGATGTTATTTTGAACAATTATTATATAATGAAATTTCTGAGGATGATTTCATGGCATAATATAAATAAATTTATTTAAACAATTCAATTTATTCAAATTGGATCATGTGACGAATGGATAAATGCAGATAAAATAAGTAGATAATTGTAAATTCGTGATTATTATATTGAAAAGGATAAAAATTCATAAATAATGAGCCCTAATTTTATTTATGGTAAACCTTGGGTGAATAATGGATTCTCTAGTGATGAATAAGATCTTATGTGTTTGTTACCTCTCAATACACCTTGATCGGATTGTCGTTTGTTCTATGATCTTGATTAACTAATGAATAATGCATATTCCTATTCTAAAATAGTTCCTAAGTTATGTGGATAACATTGGAAATTGTTTTTAATAAGATATTTTTTATAGGATTATATTTATGCCATTTAAAAATATAATAAATTATTTATTTATTTATTTCGATTAAACGCACTCTCCAATGACCACCTCCCTTAGAAAGTCCTATGAAGACCAATCTTAGGTCAAGACTATGGTAAAACCCACATTCTAGAAACAGATATCATCTCATATTTCCCATCTAAGGTCCTAAATAATGGAAAAATAATTTATGATGAAATGATGTATGTACATGCATTATTATATATTATTATTTTTAATATATTAATTTGGGGGGTCTTCAGAAACCCAAACATCATGCTGGATCTACGGATAATTCTAGATATATGCATTAAAATAATCAAAGGACAAATCTATCAAAATAAAATTCACTAAATTATCCCCTCCTTCAATAATTTTATTCTCTAAAATCACACGTAACACAAAAATTTGGTGGTACTAAGTCCACATCTAACTCTCTCTCCCCCCAGAGATCTCCTACATGCTCCCATGCCTCCACAACACACAAACCAAGGGAATGTCCCATCCTCATAAGATCCTATATTTTTTATCCTCGATCACCACTGGGTACTCCATGAAGTTGACTCCATCCTCCATGTCCAACTCACCCCAGTAAATAATGTGAGTATGTTCATGCCGGTATCTCCTCAATTGAAAAAAATGGAATATTTCAAGAACCTAGTCCAACTATGGGGGTAGATCCAAGTGTTAAGAAATCTTTCCAACCCTCTATAGGATCTTGGATGACCTGATGAACCTCATGGATAACTTTTATCCTGAGTCAAAACATTTCAATCCTCATAGTGGTTAGAATCTCATGAAAACATGGTCTCCTTGATTGAAATCAAAGGGCCTATGATGTTAATCTGTGTAATATATTTTTCTAATATATGATATAATAATATTATTGTGGATCACCTAAACCTTATCTGCCATCACCTGCACCAACTTTAACCTAACAAGATATGTCTCACCAATATCATTCTAACATAATGGTTACTTACAAGGTATCTCATATAGGGTCTTGAAAGTTTCTATGTTGATAGTATAGTGATAGTTGTTATTAAATGAAAACTATACCAATGAAAATGGGTCCTACCAGATCCAAGAAATGTATAGAATGTAGGCTCTCAGTATTTCTTTTAACACCTAAATATTCCACTTTGTCTACCCATCCATTTGGTATTGAAATATTGTACTCATCCTCAACTAGCTCCCGAAGGCCTTCCATAATCCAATCTAAAACTGTGACATGAACCAAGCATCATGGTTGAAGAAAATCATCAAGGTTACCACATGAAGTTAAATGATCACCCACATGTAAAACTACCCAAGACTCTCCACTATACTCTACTTCTTCATGGAAAGGAGGTGTTCTAACATAGTGTGTCGGTCAATAATCACCTAGAAAACATCTTGGCCTCTCACTATTTGTGTAATCCTTATCACAAAGTCCATGGTTATGTCATCCCATCTCAACTTTAGGATCTCAAGGGGTTATTTCAAACCTTTTGGAACTTGGTGCTCAAAATTTACCTGCTGACATGAGAAACACTGTGAGACAAACTCGGCTACAATCTACCTCATTACTTCCCACTAAAATATATTCTAATGGTGAATGTACATCTTTGCCACACCGATATGTAAATCCAAGGGTGAAGTGTGAAACTCCCTCATATAATCCTCATGCAAGGTGACTGTAACCACTTTATTTCCCTATAAAATGATGACATACTCCCCTCCTTCAGAAAAACTATCTGGTGTATCTCTTGTGGATATCTAGTCAAGTATAACCTCATAGTTGATGTCTCCCAACTGGGAATCTCTCACATAATAAAAAAGATAAGGATTCTCTACCATCAACTAAAGAAAATTTTCACCCCTCTCCTACACTACGGTTAGCTGAAACAAATCCACCTACTTAGATTCCTCCTCCTCCAAGAAAGAATGGGACTTCTTACTAAGGGAATCTACCAACACATTTACCTTCTTAATAGTATAGACTATCTCAAACTCATTGTCCTATAAGATCTCTAATCAAATGCTTTGAATCAAGTTCATATCTCTTTGAGTAAAGATATACATAAGGTTATGATGGTCTAAGTACACAATAAAGTGCTCACCTAGAAGATAGTGCCTCTACATATTTAGAGCGAAGACCACCATTACAAACTCTAGGATATGATTCATATAGTTTTTTTCAGGGGGTATCGACTACCTCAACCCATATGTGACCATTGACTACCTTTTCATCAACACACAACTGATCCCATCTCTAAAGTCATCTTAAAACACTATGTACTCCATGTCCTCCTTTGTTAGTCTCCCATAGGGGTTCTAGTTAGCCTCAAATAAAAATCCTTAAAGGATATACAAATTTTCTCATTCTAGATAAATGGATTCCCTTTCTGCATCATAGTGGTCAAAGGGACTGTATTCTAGGATCATTTATATAAAATCCTACTATAGTACCCTACCAAGATAATAAAATTACACACCTATGACATGATCTTAGGTAGATACCAACCAAGAACCACATCAAAATTCACCGATTCCATGGAAAAACCGTTCTTATAAATTAAATTCACTAAAAATAGAACCTCAGAGATCCAAAACTGACATTTTGAGTGATTTCCATGAAACTGGTACTTTTAAAGTAAGTCTAAAAGAATCCTCATATTCTCTACATGCTCCTCTTATGACTCATAGTAAATTATTATGTCATTAATAAAGATAACCAAAATTTAGTCCATTTATGCTAGAAGATCCATTTCATAATATCCCTGAACATTGTGGGGGAATTCATCACACCAAAAGGCATCACTAGGAACTCAAAGCTTCTGTAGCTATATTTAAATCATATTTAAAATATCATCCCTATGAACCAACTTGTGCCTCTCAACTGGTTGAAGAGGTCATCAAACCTTGGAAAAGGGTACTTTTTCTTTATCATTACTTTTTTTAGGTGATGATAATCAAATAAAATCCTAAAGATCTCATCCACCATTTTCACATACAATACTAGATATTTATAGGTGACACACTTAGTATGATGGAACCCTTCTCTCAAAGGTCCACCAACTACACCCTCAGTTCTCAGAGCTCAGTACGGGCCATTAAATATGTAATAGAAGATATTAGTGTGGTCCTAGGGTGAAAGTTAATGCATAATTCCATCTCTTACCATAGAGTTAGTCCTAAAACATCTTCAATAAAGGCATATTTGAATTCAACCATTGCCAAAGGAATCTAGATGCCTAAATAACCCACTGCACTAAGGGATAAACTCTCCAACTAATGGGTGATGGGTTATAGTTTCCATCTCATAATACCCACTCAATAATACATGAGGAATCTCTTTCCCATGAAGGATAATCTCATCCCATTAGTTTGAAGGTATATAAATCATCTATGATGATAATCAATCCGGTCTCCAACCATAGACAACCAGTCCATGCCCAAGTTGATGTTGTATGGTTTCATCGTGATGTAAAAGAGGTCCCATGAGAAAAACTCTACAATAAGTGTTATATAAAACTACTAGAAGATATATGATATTGATGAATCAATCTTTGAAGGTGTAGTTCCCCAACCCGATTAGCCACCTAAATAGTGCTTTCAGGCTAGGTACCATTGGCCTTAGGTCCACCTCCCTATATTCCAAAAGCTTACAACTAGTAGTGAGGGTGTGAAAGAGTAATATTGGTGAGATTATAACCTCATGGGAAGATATAATAATGGTCCAAGTTTATATATAATATGTAGATGAATTATGTAAATACATGCTTGAACTAGTAACCCACCAAAGCTGAAAACACAATCAATATCATACAATAGTGGAATCATAACTAAATAATAGCAATATAAATAAATAAATAAACCAAAATTTTCATTTTTAGAAACTAAAATATAGTATGAATCCATTATATGTCATAAAAGAAAATAATCAGTAATGGTTTGGGGTTCTATAAATGTTATTAGAGAAGTTATTCACTAGGAATTAGTAGTGGTGTTCGGATAACTACTAATGGTAACGAATTCATTTATTTTTTGCAGTTATTACTATTTAGATTATGGTATACTAGAGAGTAGTATATTTCTGGAAATAACTTTTTAGCTCGTTCTTAGGTTTCCTCATCCCCATGAATGGGTGAAATTCCAATTTTCTAGGGGTGGGTTTTGTTGTTCTACTTTGCTCATTTGACATTTTATTTGATTTCCACCTCAAGTGGTTCACTTGGGATGTGATTGTTACTTTTTATGGAATGTGACTAGTGATCATTGGCCTAGTATGGCAATAAATTAGATATTGAACCCTTCTCCCAGTATGGTAGGGTATGTTTGTTATGATTTCTTATATTTTTGTTAGGAACATAGTATGTTTAATTATATATATGAATATTCATATGACTTAAATACATGTAATTTCCATTGGGGTGATGGATTTTTCTAAGAGGGGTTAGGTTTTCTAAAGTGTCAATAAAGGAAGCTAAGGAGTTTTTTCCTTCCTAGCCTCTCTTTGGTGGAATCTTACTTAAATAACCTAGAAAAGTGGACCTAATGGAATATATTTATGATGTGTTATATATATACCAATTCATGGGCCAAGAATATATAAGATAATAAAGGTAAGATAACATTGATTGGTATGGATCACCTAGTTAGGTGATGTGGTCATCTGATTGAGGTGAAATGGTTCATCAGGATGGGCATGGACTGGTGTATATTTGATACTTGGCTCTGCTAAGGGCGGGTAAGGAGGCCATGAGGCTGGGATGTCCTGAGACATGGTGTTGATGGGGAAAGTAAGGGTTGTTAGTTGAAATTTCATGTTACTGATTTCCTTATCTTCATGATATATATATATATATATATATATATATATTATCCGGTTTTTCCAACCATGTAATGGTATTCAGTGGGTTTCCACTAAGATGTCTTCAAATGAAGAGTTAAGTAGGCAGTGACAGGTTTCCCCTAGAGTAGGCATAAGTTGAGGCCCTTGAGGTTCAGGTAGATCATGAGATGTGTTCACATCCATAGGTACATGATCAATTGTTGGAAGGGTGCCTTCCAAGTCAGATAGATTTTGGGCCATGGCTTGATGAGCAGATTAGATTGATCCTGGTATGTATTATCTAAGGGATTCACTGGGGATCTTAAAGAGTAGAGCCTTTGATGTTGTATCTGATGAGGGAGTTCGAGTAAGAGCACCCACTACTATTTCAAGGTGAGGGTGTTTCACAGTCGATTGATAACTGGATCGAGTTGATGCAGATGATCTTTGAGTAGCTAGAGATTACATTAGGGTGAATGGTGAAGCTAACGATATACATTCTAATAGGACCAGCTAAGATCTTGTGGGACATTAAGGTTCTAGAGGGAAGACATGATGGAATCTTCTAGAAGGACTTTGAGTAAAGATTATTTGAAAACTTCTTCCTAGAGACTCTGAGGGTAGAGAGAGCTTATATCTTCTTGATCCTTTCATATAATTACATGTCTGTCATAGACTATACAAGGAAATTCACCATGTTATTTTGCTTCACACTTAGTATGGTGAGTGACAACACCTCTAGGATGATGCCTTTAGAGTATGGTTAATTTAATGCCATTCAGGTACAATTGAACATAATTTGGTCGGTGTTATTCTAATAGGTGGTGAATCAGGCACTCATGGATAAGGAAAATTTGACAGATCAGTCATACTTGAGCTGGGTGACAACTTCAGGTGATTTCAGTGGCAAGGACTTAGATTGAATGAAGTGAGGATGAGATGAGTTTTAGTAGGTAAATCGGGAAAAGGAATATGGAATATGACCTTAGAGTGGATCTTCAATGATGTGTTTCTAGTGTGGGAATCTAGTAAATGTCAATACTCAGTACGAGCGGCCTCCAAAAGAGTTTTGAGCATGTGGTCAGGTCAGGAATCTCGAATGGTTCTCCAAGAAGACTTCTCAGACAACCAATAATTATGTACTAGGTAGAATTAGGGTTCTGAGATTAGATTGGGATCAGTTCTAGGTGATGGTAGTCGAGTATCATCAGCACACAGAGGTTGTGGTAGAGAAAAATGGATCCAAAAGCAGGGTCAGTGGATGGTGGCTGGTGCAGCACCATATAGAGTTTAGGATTCAGGAAGTCGGTCTTTTGGATACATTCATGTTCTGGAGATATTGGGTTCAGAGGAGGCTGATGATCCAATAATGGTTATAGGTATGTTGTGAGTGTTATTTGGGTACTTTTTTTTGTTTTATTTTTTCATAACCTTTTGAGGCATGTTTGTTTTGGGAGCACAGAGTACATAGGATGTGTTTATGGACTAACTAGAATCTAGTTAGTAGGTTTTAATTGTTTTAGATGTGTTATATATAAATATATATGTATATATATATATATTGGGTGCATGGAACCAGGATATATATAAGAGCATCTTTGGATGTGTGATTATTGAGGTGCATTAGCATCAGGGCATCAAGGAGATATGGGTTACATGAGGTGTGTTAGCATTTGGGAATCATTGTGATATGGAAATTGACTAAGGTGTGAGGAACTTAGAATTTTGAGAATTTGTTGATATGTATGACCTCATAGACTCCATGTGTGGTATGGGCGTGAGGTAGGCATTGATGTGATGCAATATTTGGATAGGTGTCGGGTGTGACATGGGAGCACCTGATGTGGTGTAGGAGTGACGATGTGTCAGTGAAGGACTTGAGTCCAACAATGGTCAATGGACCATCAGATTGATTTGAGTTTTTGGTTAGGATATGATCGAGGTAGGTCACTCCTAAGGTGGGGATCCCCCTTGAGGTAGTTGACTTATGCCCTTTTAATCGGGGTAGTCTGGGTTTGTTTTAATGGGATGGGTATTTTTGGTACCATATCCAGGTTTTGATAGGTATGATCTTTGTTAAGGTAGAGAGATTGTAACATCCTAGGTATTTCGAGTAGGTCTAAATACTTTTCCATTTTTTAATTTTAGAGTTTGGTGGGTAGAAAAACCTCTTTCTCGACCATCAAAACTTAATTTCGGGTTTTCCGCTAATCCAAAACCTTATTTTTAGAAGGTTTTAAAGATTTAAAAAAAACCTCGGGTGTCTGGATGGGTTTTAGGTGCATTAGATGCCTGAAGTCCATGTTTTGGGAAGTACAAGTTTAGGCACATGGTTAGATCTGATCATGTGTCCTCTTAGTGTAAGTTGTTCAATGCCTTTTTTCACTGAGAACAGTTTGGGGAAACCATCCATGAAGCTTTGTAGTTTTTACAGAGGTATTTCACAAGGGTTTTACATGGTTAGGGAAAATAGTGTGCAAGACACACGATTAGTTTCTCTTGGTCAGTACCCATTAATTGTAGCATGCATAGTTTATGCATGGTTAGGGATAACCATGTGGGATAACTTTGCGGGACTTAGATCCTAAGAAACATGAGACACATGGTTACCGCACAGTTTGGAAAATGGTTTCTCTCATTAAAGTGGTGAAAACCCCATTTCCCTCCTCTCTATAAACCTAATTTCTACTTCTTTTCTCCTCTTTTAGTCATCCATAGCAAGGAGGAACCCTCATTTCCTCCTCTCCTTAGATTTGATCAAAATCCTTCATCTAACCTCCATTTTGATCACCATCAGTGGTGTTGGATCCATCTCAGTAAGGATATCCTCTTTATTGCTTCTATTTTTCTTTTCTCTCACCACATGAACCACTATATATTTTCTATTCATTTTTTCCTATTTTCAATAAATTCATTGAAAACACCAATTTCTTCCAAATCGGTTTGAGTTGGATGCTAAGATCGAATGTTCCAATGTGTATGACTATGAAGTATGTGGTGCATACTTTTCTTTAAGTTTTCATAATTGTTTTGGGGGTGTGGATTTTAGAATTTCATTGTTTTGATCAATCAAAACCCCATAATTGAAATGGTTTACTTTGCATAATTAATTGAGCCCTTTTCAGATTTCTGTAGGAATAATCACTAAATTATACAAATGGTTTGAGTCATGTGAGGGCTTTGGGACTTAGGAAGATAGGCTATGGGTGTTTCATTTATATTGAATTGAATTGTTTGTTTAATTTGAATTGTTTTTTATTTTTAATTGATTTATATATATGAATTACTTATTAGTTTCAATGGAATGTGATTAGCATGGCCTAATGATCGAGATGGAAATGGAAATCTTCACTGAGATGATGTGATCATCAGGATGGTCTTAGCTTGAGGTTCTTGGGTGATGTTGATCACCAGTTAGGAAACATGGTCGTCGGATTGAGATAGCATGACCATCAAGTAATAGGAGAGGCTAGTGTGATATGGTATGGAATGTGCATTTAATTGAGTTATGTGGTCGCAGGAGCATGAAGTGTTGGGCATGGTGTGTCTTTGGTTCTAAATTGGTGATTTATCTCACCCGTATTGGACAAATTGTTGTTTGGATTCATGTTCACATAGTTTTACTCAATGATGAAGTGTTTTTTACCACTCGTGTTAGTAGAGTCCCCCGGTAGTTGCGTCTTATGTAAATCGATAGGGGTTCTTGCTATTTAAAGTCATGGGGATATCAAGGACTCATCGGATGATAGTGTTGAGGCTATCAGTTGGGGGATAATGCTTTCCATGTTTAAGGTCATTTCGCTAGGGATATTTTGGATGATTTACATCATCATTCCTTAGAACGTTGTGATTTGAGCCGATAGTAATGTTACTTTGAGGAAAGATATTTTTGTGCCTCCAAAGGTCAGGCTTCATGATGACTGGTTCTTTTGAAAAGGGTTCTGAGGGACTAGACATGTATTATTTGGGTGTGCCTTTGAGACTTCAGATACTCGGTTTATGGCATTTAGTGCCAGTTGACATTTGGAAATGGAACCTAAGAGTTTAACTAGGACTATATGACATCAGGGGATGCCTTAGGCTATGAGCCAAGGATTCTCTCATCTCCAGTGATAACGACATTGGTCGGATCAAGAGGTATCTTTCTAGTGGATATTGAACATTAGGGAAGCTTGTGATTATTTAAATAAACCTTGCTTCTCTTATTTATTTATATTTAGTATACACTTTCTGATTCAAAAAAGTAATGTATGAACATATTGGTGGTACCCTACTGAAACTCATTCTCACACCCTACATAGGCCCTTTAGGACGCATGTAGACTTTATAGTTTTATGTTTAGGTAGGGTTCAAGCTCTGGATATAGATCCTAGTGGTCGAATTAGCAGGGATGGAAGACAAGTGACCCTTGGTTATTGCCTCATATGGAGTTATATTTTTCCCTTTTGTATCATCCTAATATGTATATGTATATACTAATAGTCGATCATGGGTGTCTCAATACTGCATATTGTATTGTATGGCTTGTAATGGATGTATAGTCTATTTTAGTTTCTTCAACTGGAAAGTTTTTTTTGTTTGTTTATTTTCATCGTTGTTATTTAGTTATGCTTCTGATATTTTGTAATAATGATTATGCTTCTTCCTTCAGTAGGTTATTAGTTCAAGTATGACATTATTTTCTTCTGATGTATATTATATATATAATTGGACCATTATTATATCATATCCTGAGGGTATAGTCTCTCCAATATTAATCTTTCACGCCATCACTTCTATTCGCCAGCCTTTACCGTACGGGGAGGTGCGCCTAAGGCCAGTGGAACCGGACCCGAAAGCACTATTCAGGTGGATAGTTGGGTTGGGGTGCTATAGTTTGAATATTTATCCATAGATACGGGGATAAATTCTAAACTAAAATCTCTATCTCCCATAAAAGAGATAAATTGATAACTTAATGACTCATTTCTATGCCTATTAGTACTGGTGTAAGAGTAGAAAAGACACAATTCATACATCAAATCATCTCAGGTGCATCCAAATCATGGCCCTCCATATCATGAATCTTCCCACATCCCCGACGTCCAACTCTCTAAGACTAGTGTTGGACATGTGGTGGTGGTGGTGGAAATTACTCTTAGCGCTACCCTCCACCAGCATCTCCTCACTCTAGAGCTCCACATCATCCTCTTCCACATTTCCTCTCTATAGTCCACCCTAGCCATGCCTAGGAGATCCCTAGTAAGGGTGTTACCTCTATCCTAGAAATCAATTTTCTACCTTCCTTCCTTTCCTCCTTAGCACGTCGGGTCTAGAAATCATGTTCAATGTGACCTAATATATCACATGAATAACACATCCCCTCTCCTATCTATCCAAATCCTCTACACAAACCTTTCACCCTAGATACATGTGCTAAAATGTTATTATGAGGTGGTCTTCTATGTCAATAACCTAACAACTAGTATCTTATAGATATTATAGATGACTCAGTGCCATGATATCTACTACCATCTCTATCCACTTGACGTCCCTCCACCAGAAATATCTCTGTAACCAGAACCCACTATAGTACTCCATCATAAGTAGCTATTCATAGGGAGACTACACTATCATGGATTTATAAATGGAGAACCTTCTAAAATATATGTTCCTGGAAGAAACCATCATGCACCATATTGAGTGAGTAATTTTTGAGGTCAATAAACCTTGAAGAATACTCAATAACCATTATACTAACCTATTGTTTCTCAAGAATCTCCTAGATCTAAACTGATAACAAGCCCAAGCGGTAATACTTCTCATGAAATAGCTGTTGTAATTCAATCTATGAGAGCATCATCTCATCATGGGTCTGTGTGACTAGACTCCACCAGTGATAGGATACTCCATTGAAAATGTTGGCTACCAGGTAATCCATATGACCAGTTAGTGTCCACACAAGTCTAAATACTTGGGTCATCATCTCAAACTAATCCTTCACTACATGGATATTTTCCTCACCTCATAACCTCAGTGGTCTCTGACAATGGAACTCATAGAGTGCGCTAATCCTATACACATCATCATTCTACATTGATAGAACTAACTAATTCTCAACATGTGGGTGTGGTACTCACAACGTGCATGGAGAAAACACTTCATGAGATAGCCCCTAAATTAAGGCATCATCCCACAATAGATCATCATCATGATCAAGTATCAGTAACATGGATGGTTGTCTTCACGGAGGCATCCTAAAATCGATCAACACATACCATGGTTAGATAATCATATATATATATATAGGGGATGACTAATGTACTCTTGGATATACCCATGGGCCTGGTCGTGTCTATGCTGGAGTACTCTCAAAGTACATTCCAGTCTAGTAGTATAGGGTCACAGAGAATGTATGAGGTCATATAAGGAATGTGATATATACCTCCACCCAAAACCCTATCCACCGTATCCAAGGGACTATGGAGTGTGAATTCTTGGAATTCATGTCATGTAGTCAAGTTTTTTGAAAAATCCCTAAGAAATATATATGTGATTCTCCCACACTAAATTTTCCATCATTTATATCATGATTCATATTGGGAGTCATGGATCTTGGGCAGTTTGTGCTCGATCTATTTTTGGGGGCTAGATTCTAGCCACCCGAACCCCACTTTTCTCCATCCATTACAAGAAGCTACTTTCAACATTTCTCTAGATCCTAAATCTATATATTCATCACTTGAAACCTGAAATCCATCCCAATCCATCGTCAAATCACCAATTCTTTCATCTCTCTTATAACCACCATGAATATGGGGGTTCAGTCACACAGAAACTCACCTCACCAATGTTGAATTCTGACCCTGTGGTCCAATGGTGAATAAAATAAAGGACATTAGGGAGAAATGAACATAAAAAAGGTTCAACTACCATTAGAAAATCTTATTTCGGTAAATGATCATATAAAAATGGATCCAAGGATGATTTTGTGGCCTAATAAAAATAGAAGGATTTCAATAATTCAATTTATTCTAATGGTCGCATGTGGAAAATGGATAGAAGCATATAAATAAGAATATAATTATAAATCCATGATTATGAAATTAAAAATGGTGGAAATATAAAAATAACAAGACCTACTTTAATTGAGGATCAATCATTGGTGAATAATGCATTCTCCAGTGATGAAGAAGATCTACTACATTCGTTCCCTCTTGATCCACCTCGATCCGATCACCATTCTTTCTTAAATCTTGATCCCCATGTAAATAATTCCCAATCCTCCTCTTAAATACTTCTAGGGTTATAAACATAACCCTAACAATTTTTTATAATGATCTAATTATAGAGGATTAGATTTAGTTCATTTAAAAGTAAAATAAAGAAATTATTTATTTATTTTAATTATATTCTCCCACCAACTAACACCTCCCTTGGAACACCTGACACTGAACAATATTAGGTCCTTCCTAGGGTAAACATCACATTATAGAAATATCCATGGTCTCAAATTTCCAATCCAAGTTCCCAAAAAAATGGGAAAATCATTTATACTAAAATGATGTGTGTGCATGCATTAAAATATATTAATATTTTTAATAGATTAATTTCTAGGTCCCAAGATACAAAAACACCACATCTGCTCTAAGGATAAATCCAGATATATGCATAGAAATATTCAAAAGACAAAACCATCAAAACAAGAGTCATTATATATTATAATAAGGAAGTTGTGTTTGAGTGGAGTAATAATCATTTTACACTACAGATGTAGTCATTCGTATAGTGTAAAATCTCATTAACATACCTTAGTGTTCTTGTTTTATTTATTTTATATCTATTTTCATGTATACCAACCAAAGTTAAGATAAATAAATAGATAAATGAACCAATTAATCCCCTAACTGAACAAGTGATGAGGTGATAAGAGGTAAATGATTCAATTCATTTAATAAATTATACCAACATAGATTCACCATTCAAATAAATGTTAGACACATACCAAGTTAATCCTTTATATCTCTTTCTACTATTTAGAGGTAACTTAGAAGTTATGAGGTTCATATAGATGTGATGATGTGTAGTATGAAACTTGTAGGGTTTACAATAAGTATATAAAACTTGATTTCCTTTGAGATATATCTTATTGCTAGGTTATTGACTTTAGTGTTTACGAGTATTTTAATATTATGAATATATCATGTTGGTTGATAGATATAATCCTTTAAAGAGTTTAGTGGTAGTTATTGATAATTTTCCCTTATTTATGATTTTCTTGGCCATAGAGAGTATCTAGTACCTTTGGGTTGTTTTTTATTTCTCTCCATATTGTGTTTGAGTTAACATTATATTTAATCTTTCCTTTATGCTTTATGGGCATCCAACTGGTTATATTTATACTCATCCATGCATTAACATTGTGCCCACCATGTTGTGTCTATGTAGATGACACACTACTTAGAGGTAACCTTGGTGAATGTGGAGCTAGTGGAGTTGGTCTAGTTAATGATTAGTAGCATATAGTGATATATGGAAGAGATAAATACTATCACATATTGTTATGGAAGTCCCTACAGTGTGGATATGTTTCCCTTTATTTGGTGTTTGTTGTACCTTTTATGTTGTTAAATATATTTGTATTGTTCTTTAGTGGTTACTCATATGGAATTATACTAATTAGTTATTAAAATATACATGAATCTGTTATATAGTTGGTTATTTATATATTTTTGTGGTATTTATATATTTTTTGTGGTTATTTGATATATATTATTCATTGGTTATTGAATATTTATTTCATGTTATTATAGGCTAAGGAATCCCATATATGTTTTTTCTTCATACTGCTAATTGCTAGAACTTTTTCTATTGAAGGTGGTATTGGGGTGCCAC
This sequence comes from Viscum album, assembly GCA_963277665.1. Taxonomy (NCBI): domain Eukaryota; kingdom Viridiplantae; phylum Streptophyta; class Magnoliopsida; order Santalales; family Viscaceae; genus Viscum; species Viscum album. Next base: position 1,184,675,923 of record OY728164.1, read on the forward strand.
ACTTGTCTTACCACTAATTCAAGTGGGGTTTCAGTGGATCCAATCAATTTAAAATATTATTAAAGTGGTTTGATTCATAATGATGAGATTGGATTTTGTAGTCTTGTGAGGATTGGTTTGGTATATTTTTGGAAAATATGTTAAAGGGACTTTAGTTGATTCATCAAACTAAGGAATCCAATATTAGTGTGAAGGTAGACATATCCATTCACTAGGACTCTAACTATTAGTTGATTGACTAGAAAATCTGTGGCACTGGTTAAATGGTATAATTTGGATAGAATATACATTATACAATGGTCAAATTTTTTCTTTCATTTTCTCCCTATGTTCTCTCACTTATATTTTTTAAAGTAACCATGTGTTCATCATTTTAAATAGAGGATACAACCAACATATATCCAACCCATATTTTGAGGTAGGTTCATGATGAGCTCTTTCTGGTGCTTAAACTACCCAGAACCAATTAATAGAGGAACATGGCATGAGTTTAAGGATAAGAGAGAGAGAGAGTTATCTATTTCTTGCGAGCTTAGGGAGGATACTCGAACATTTATATTTAGTTTATACTTTATTATAGATTATAATTTATTTCCCATTGAGTTGGATAAGACTAATTATTTATATAATTAATGGTAATCATTTCCTTGATAAAGGCCTTATAAGTTTATGATGAGAGTTTTGTCCTTAGGTTATTGTGTATTTATTTGGAGTTCGAGACATTCATTTTGTGCTTGGTTCAGACACTCATTGACTGGATAATGGTTCTTTAATAGAGTTATATAAACATCTTGGTTGATTCTTATTTGAACTCTTAAAGGTATTACTCTATTCTGGTTTTAGTTTGAACTTTAGTAAAATAAGTTTAATTTAGTGATGTTGAGGATAGTATGAATTTGGAAGGTACTAGACCCTCTCTAGGGTAGCATGAATATGAAAAATGTGTGTGTTAGGGTTTATGGGTAAATTATGCTTTGTTCATTATTCCAAAAATTTATTTTTTATCAATATTGAGAGATCAATTGAGATCTCTGAAGTGAGATTTGAGATAGGGTTATGCATTACTGCATCCCCAACCAACATCATAGTCCTCAAGAAGATATTAAGAATTTGGAGTTTTCTATTAGAAGTGTATCTAACATGGAACAAGTATAAAATTATATATAGATAGTGAATATGGTTCCTTGGATATATCTCTATGTTAAATACAACATTAATATCACACACCTTCCTATTGTAGGCTTGTAAACCTTTTAGGTAGTGGTTACCATGGAAGAGCCAGTGTTGCAGGTATAGCTAAGGATGGTTGATTATTTATACCATATCCATTACTATGTCTATATAGTCCTCATTGATCATATAGAATTGAAAGTTAGGTCTTAGATAGATGTGTTTGATGTGTGGATCTTAGTTGTAAGTTTTTGAAAATGTTCAAGGTATTATTTTTTTCTTCTTAATTGACACTCAAACTCATCAATAAAATATTGATCCATTCCATTATTCCTACATCATTTTTGGGAGTCGTAAAATCTAGTATAGTTCTTGGAAAAACCACTTTAGCTATATAAACCTACTTTTAGTGATTATCCCTTTTCTCATAATGGTTGAAAGTGTGATAATTACCTTAAGTGAGAGAAAAATTTTACCTAATTCCATAAATTCAGGATGAAACCCTATATGTAACAATACCAAATCTAGTAACCTATATTCAGTATCTATTTTATTAAAATGAAATAGATACAAGGAATCTAATCCCAAAGGACAAATCAGCTTATTAGTATTGAATATCCAATTACATACATGATACCCATTATTAATTGGGGATAAAATATAAATCATAGTAATGGAAAAAATTTGGAATCCTTGAACTCGTTCAAAGAATTCTTCTTCATATCCTAGTGAAAGAAAACAAAATAATTGTGATCTAAAACGCTCATTAAGGGTTATGTACAGTGAGAGATATCATGATTAGATAAGACATAATCAATATTTCAAGGTTAATAACTGAAAACACATGCCATTTAATAAATAACTTCATCATCAAGTGCATTAATTGGTAATGTTATATAAAAATTCTCATGGATAATAATAACTAAATTCTCAATGAATGAAATGTTTAATATTGGATTCCATGATCTCTGAAATCATGATATCTATACCAACTTGAACTTACACAAAGATAATTTAAAAATATGTGTAGGTATAAAACAAAAACTAATTTAAATTTTCAGTTGAATTGTCCCATGATACTTATCTATTCATCAAGGGGATATCTATAACTTTTCCCTACCCATATCTACATTTCCAAAACATTTCTTTTATTATGAATAAACAATTCAATTCATAAACAATATTCCTTATCAATAAATGTTTTTATTGAAGAAAATTTATGGAATATAAATATTTTTCAATCAATTAAATAACCTTCAATGAAAAACACTATATGTAGAAATGATATGAAGTTTATGAAATAAACATATCCATGATAAGTAATGTAGATTTTTAAGGGAAATTTTATTTACCATTATCACAATAAAAGAGTTTTCATTTATTTATAAGATACAAGAGATAATCATCGATTCATTGGGAATATGGGTTTTGTAATAAAGTCATTTACTTTGAAATAATAAAGTGAATGGAAATGAAATATTAAAATAATATTTCATTAATGAGTTTTCATTGTAAAAAAATTGAAATCATGTAAATGAAGCTATATTTTTTAAAAATGGTTACTGTAAGGATCTGGCCTTAAACATTACATATTCTAGTGTTTTTTAACTGGAATTCACATTCATGGATATTGTCAATTTAGAGTTTTAGATAATTTGGACAAACTCTTATAAAGTAAACCCATGCATTACAAGTATAAACTTATACTCAGTATCTATTTTTTCACAATAATAACCCCTTTTTAAAATAAAATATGATTTATTTTCATAAAACATATTCAATATATTAATCATGACCTATTATTTATCCTTAAATTATTTAAGACATATGAATATCATTTTAAAACTTGGGATGAGCGGAAAAAAGCTCAGTAACGAACATAAAATAAAGGAAACTATTACTCTAGTGAAAAACATCAAAAATCCATTAAAACCCATTTATTAGAAACTCATTAAAAAGAAGAGAAAAATCATTTAGAGGAAATAGGAAATAATTACCATATCACTCTTATATTCTCCCATATAAATGGAATAATCATATCATTAACTTCTATATATGAAGTACCCAATTCATTGGAGAGCTATAATGGGGCTAACTCATCATATCTTGAGCTATAATGGGGATCAACCCGTTATATCTTAAGTGATAATGGGATCAACCCATAATATCTTCATCTATAATGGGTTCAACCTAAAATAAACAATATAAAAGGAACATATAATGAATAAAAGCCTTGAAAACTCTTTTAAACCCATGAGAAAAAAATATGTTAGATATCAAAATACCATTTTCTAGTAAAAATAACTTTTAAAATATAAAAACTACATACAGAAAAATGAAACCATTTTCTTTGAAAATAACTATGAATATTTATAAGAGAACCAATAAATAATTAAAGAAATGTGAAATTAGTAAATTTTGTTCATGTTTTATATGTTAAAAACATTTCTTTTGACCTTTTTAGAAATAGATAAAAGAGAAATTTTAAAATTGGATTTTTAAGAGTGTATATAACATAAAACCTTAAAAGGATTCCATTTTGAAAACAATTGAAAGAAAATAAGAAATTAATTATTTTTGAAACTCATGTACATATTAATAAATTCATAAAAATAATTTTAAAAACATGTAAATTAAATAAAAATATTTAGAAAATAAATATTTAATTCTTTTAAAAAAAGGTTTACTTAGTTAAAATGTCTCTTACCTTGAGTTTAACTCGTCGTGTACAATCTTTATCATTATAAATAATAACTTAGTTTAATTATTTACTTTCTTGTAAAATTTAAAAATTTTATTATTTCTTTTATATCACTTATTAGCATGTTATAACAATTACTTAATTATTTATGTTCTCATCCGGCATTTTGATGATATTCGATATTTGAGTCCCAAATGACTTTGACATGATGTATATAGTCAAAGTATTCATTATTCCATTATATCCATAATAATATTCATGAAATGATTATAATTTTTATATATAAATTATAATTTTAAATCAAAACATTAATTATGGTTATGAAAAATGAACTACGTTATAATCATTGTGATGGTAGGTCGTACATATGCTTGAGTAACATTTTCATTTTTCAATGATTATTATTGAAAGAAGGTAAGTACTATTTTATCTTTCCATAATGATAATTATGTAATTAATATAATATTAATTATTTAAATATACTTATATATCATCCATATGATGTAGTGATGAAAAAAGAATCACATCTCTTTGTGGAAGTGATAGTTCACACATACGCATGAATGATATTATCATTTTTCTGTACATGGAAATGTAAGAAAGAAAATGATATATTATATTTTCATAATGATAAATATTTCATTAATATCATATATAAACATTAATTTCATATTTATAACTAGTATTTAGAGACAGTGATGGGATATGAATTTCATCAGTTCACAAGGTGGTAGTCCTTCGTACACACAAATGATAACTTATCTTCCCATTTTAGGGAAGTGGATATGGATTTATGAGATGATATTAACATAATAAAATCTCAGTATATTGAGGATACATTATTTATTACTGAATCATGGTTGAAAAATATTTTAATGAATTGGAAGAAGAAATAAAATAGAAATATGTGATTAGAAAATGATACATTTTGTTCAGACAATCTCCTTTGTTTAACACCTTAAGACCACTAAGGATTTTGTTCTGCTTAAAATAACAGCTCTAGAATACATGGAGTAATTCTAGGAATGAATTTTGGTAGATATGTTTTTAACCAAATTTATTTTATGTTTGGAGAAAATAGAATAAGGGGTTCCATTTTAAAAGAGAGGGGAGGGGAACTATTGGAATTCTTCAAGATATTAAATTAATATAAATATTTTTTCTGAATGGATACAAACTAATTTATTTATAATATAATATTATTTTTCATATAAATACATTCATACAATAAAAATTATACAAGTTTTGACATTTTTGTATTCCTTATCGTTTTTACCCATTATTTTATCTCTATAACTCTTACTATAACAACATGTGCTTTTACCATTTGAAGGTCAATATAGTTACTATTAAATGACAAAAAAACCATAAATTGATCATTGATGAAATTTAAAACCTTATACCAATAATTTTTCCAAATTCTATAGTTTTGTGAATTTTATATCCTTTAATAAAATATTATTTATTTTAAAATATCATTATTTTCAATTTTGACACTATTCATTACTTGAATTTTTAAAAATATCATAACAACAAGATAAATTAGAACTGATTATTATAACACATCAATAAAATTTAAATTTCATATATAATATTATTTTATAACATTTATTATTTCAAAATATATTTATTTTAATATTTTTAATGTCATTTATTTGATATTTCTATTAATTAAACAATTAATGAATCATCATTATGTCAGCATTTAAGGTAATTATTTTATCACTTAAAAATTATAAATATATTACTATGATGTAGACATATATTTTATCTTTAAAATTATTAATTATTTTCTAATATACATTCTAAATAACCCTATATTAAAAATCTTATATTTATTAAAACATAAGTATGACATATTTGACATTTATTAAAAATAAAATTTTATAAAGGGCTTAAAGTCATCCAAGTGGCTCCAAGAGATCATAAAATCGGACCAAGGATTATTTTGGTCAAAGATAACACATAAAATAAAATAATTACAAGTGTTAGTGTAATTTTATAACATTTATAATATTTTTTTACCATTAATTACCTGATTTACCCTTAACAATGGTAAAAATAATATTACAGTTACTATTCATATTGTCAAAAAATAAAAGGGATCTATTTATTAAATTTTTACCTATTGATTCCAAATATGGGATCCATTTTTCAAAATTCAAAACATAGAAATGGTTAAAATTAATTTAAACTTAATCCCATTGATCAGGTGAGAAAGTGGATTTTTAAAGGGAAAATGTTCAAAAGTTTGAAATGTTTTTATATAAAAATTAAATATAAAAATATAAAAATGATATTAATTGGATTAATATATTTATTTTTTTATCTAATTTTACTTTAAAACCAATTTAAAATATAATTTAACATTATAAATTATTTAGATGAAATGTTAGTTTTTAATTAAAATGCAGTATTTTTTACTATTTATCAAAAAAATGAAACTTATCAGAAAAAATCAAAAATTAAAAACAATTAAACTTTTATATTCCTATTTCTAATAAGAATTCTATTTTTTCAAGTAAAATTTATAAAAGTATGAAAACTATATTTAAAACAAGTTTTCCATCAAAAGGTGGCAAAACTGCCTTTAGAAAAATACATATTTTCATGTGTAAAGTTAGAATTATTTTCATATCATGTCTAGAAAACACATTGAATGAATTTTAAAGATGATATGGAATATATTATATATAAATTTCATTAATATAATCAACCGAGAGTAATTTTTTTATTTATTGGTATAAAACACACTTGTGTGCATTTAGATAGTTTTTTAGAAAAAAACATTTCCTTTTATTTCAAAAAGAGATTATTTTCATTTATAATTAATTATTCACAAAATAATTAATTATATATACATATATAAACCATATTTTCATAATTCAATTAATTTTATTCATACCCACCATTCTAAATTCAAGGTTATAACAGTATCATTTAAATAAAAATATTTAATTGTTCATTTAAGCTTGATGTAGTGTCCTTTGTAAACTATTTAACATGTTTTATCCTTTTTTTAACTCAAGATATTACAGATATAGTGGTTGGGAAGTCTTTTAATATCTTATATGTTAAAATAGATCATTAATTTTAACTTTTATAAAGGAAGTCGAAAGTGACACTATAAGAAAAAAAATTAAAGATTACTTTCATAACATTTAAAAAGTCAAGGATAACATAAAATTTCATTAATAAATTATTTTTTAAAATAAAAGGAATTTTTTAAAACATTTTTTGAAAACATAGACATTGAAGAAAAATATATCCAATTAAAAGTGAAATAAAAATAGTTTTTAGTTTAAAAATTTATTTACTTGATTCAATTAATAAGGAGATGAAAAGTTGGAATAAAATATGGAAACTCCTTAAATATTCATAGGATAATAAAATATACTAATTTTAATTAGGATAGGTTATAATTTTCTTTTAAACAAAATAAGTGTGATCCCCAAAATTGAGATTGTAAACCAAATCCATAACTCTTTGGTGACTTTTAAATTAAAATCCCTTGAAAAGATAGTCCTGAATTGAAACATTAATCCTAATTAATAAATATATATTCATTTTAAATACATAAAATCGGTATTATATACACAACATAACTGTAAATAGGTGCATAATAACAAACATGTCTCAATGGAGTTTAAATTGAGATGAAATCTACGACCTCACGCTTCCCTTTAGTTGAAAATATTTTAACCTCATGTATAATGGTTTTAAAATGTTATTGAGTTATACTAGAACCATATTCAAATTTATAATATCATATATTATCCTATAATAACATTTTATTACTCGTTTGTTAATATAATTTCATTATTACCATAATTTCAAGTGCCAACTGTTCTCTTTTCTCGTGCATGTTTTATCATGAAAATTCTCATTTTTATGAATAGATTATAGTTATATCATATATATAATTATATTAATGTTTTAAATATAATATTAATTCATTATATACATTTTGTAATCATTTTTGAAGGTTGTACATGGGAAATGAATCGCATCGCGTCGTGGAGATGGTAAGTTTTACATACTCACAAATGATGTTATAATTCCATTAATCGTGAAAGGGTAAAGAATTATATGATATATTAAATATATAGATTCAATATTATGCCATAATTATCATATATATTCCTTGGATCCATTTTATGACTATACATATGAGTTTATAATGGAAAACTAATGACATCGGTTTGTGAGCCGAAATTCCGCCATACACATGAGTGATGGTTTTGATTCCCATTTAATTGAGAAGGATATTGATAGATATTATTTCATAAATATAATAATAAATAATTCTATGTTATACACTTATTTTATTATATTTTAATTTTTTAGTACATAATTAATGGTGTTAAAAGAAGAAGTGAAATGAAAGAACCTCGCTAAGATGATTACCTTCTCTTAGAGATACCTCATTTGTATCTCTTCTTAAGGGCCTTAATGTTTTCATTTTGGGAGTACCATAAGATCCAGAATGTATATAAGGATATTTTTAGGATATTTTGGTAGTTTTTATCTATATGGATCAAAATGGTGTAAATAGGATAGGGGAGGGGTGTCCTTTTCTAAGCGGAGGACATGACACAATTAGAAATTTTAAAAACAATAAAATATATTAACGACATATTCAAAATAAATGAATAAAAAATAAAAAATTTACAAATATTAGATGATATAAGGTCAAAATATTTCTAACCAGTTTAAATTAGATAGGTTTTTAGGTAATTTTAACCCTTATCTCTTTATTTTAATTTCAGGTAAACATGTTTTAACCTTAACTAAAGTGATAAAATTTTACTATTTTTATTATTCATCATGAACAAAATTGAAAGTGGAATTATTAAAAAACATTAATTATGATTAAAAAAATGTAATCCAATTTATAATATTAGGTTTATATTTAATCCATTTTATCATATATTAAGTCTTCCAATTTTCCATCATTCACAACTTTAATTTTCTTGTGAAAATTATCATCATCGAATTGGGAAGTGTTTATTTTTTTCCAATAAATATATTTTAGAAATCATTTGAAAAATGAATGATATCTCCCCTTACTTGAAAATTACCATATGTATCTTTACTATATCCATGAACATCGGATCCCTATCAATACTCATTTTTTATCTAACTCTTTGATCTTTCATGATCAATGCATCTTCTACATTCTTTTCCTTCCCTGGGTGATAGTGCATGGAGAAATCATAATCCTTGAGTATCTTGATCCATCATCTTGGCCTCATGTTGAGAAATTAATTTGAAAATATATATTTTATACTCTTATTATCAATTTATATATAACATATTTTACTATATAGTAAATTTATCAATATATACAAAGTAAATATTACTACTTATAACTCAAGATCATGAGTTAGATAGTTTTGTTCATGAGACAAACTATTTGGATGCATACGCAGTAATGTTATTATTCATCATAAGGACACAACCAATAATACTCTTTGATGCATAACTATATATCAAAAATCCATCATTTCTCGATGGTAGATTCAAAATTATAGCTTTAACAAATATCCTCTTCAATTCATCAAAATATAATTCACATTACTTTATCTATTTAAACTTAAACCATTTATGTGTAGTCATGGTTTATGGGTCAGATAGTTGGGGAAATTTTTGAATGAATCAATTTTAGTAACCTGATAAACCAATGAAATTTTATACCTCAGTTATGTTTATTATTGTAGGACTTTTTTTTAATTCCATTTTCTTAAAAAGGTCAATTAATATTCTATCATTAGAGATAATATGGCCAAGAAAATAAATATTCTAAATCTAGAATTCACACTTTCTAAAAATCTCATATAATTATTTTATCTATGAGTCTCAATAATGATTTGAAAGTGGTTCTAATGGTACTCAAAGATTTTAGAATACACCAGTATATCATCAATAAATACCAATTAAAATAATTGAGATATCTCATTAATAATATATTCATTATATCAATAAAAACACAGGGTGCATTAGTTAGTCCAAATGAAATTATTGTCAATTCTAAATTTTCATACCTCATTTGAAATATTACCTTCAGAATATAATCCTTCTTTACTCACAATTATTTTAAACCTAGAATGAAGGTTAGTCTTCAAAAAAATTGATCTCCATTAATTTGATTGAATAAGTCATCAATTCAAGGTAGAGGATACTTTTTCATTATCATAAAAGAATTGATTTCTCTTTAATAAATGTACAACCTCATAGATCCATATTTCATTTTAATAAAAATAATATGGGATTCCCAAGGTGAAACACTTTGGTGAATAAATACCTTATCACACAAATACTATAATTATTTATTTAAATCTACTATTTAGAAAGTGTTATTCTATAGGGAGTAGTTGATATAGGTCTTGCATCTGGGATTAAATCAATGGAAAATTATACTTCATACTTTGATGTATTTATAGGTAATTCCTTAGAAAATACATTAATGTATTCCTATACAATAGGTATATCCTCAATTTTATTATTAGTTTTTCAATATATAGATTGTATTTTCTCTTTTACCCAAGAATTTCATTTAGAAATGCTTATGGGGGTGGATATAGACATGACATAGATGATGAAGTCTCTACTCTAAAGATAAGTAATTACATATCTCCATCATGAATCTTACTACTAATACTAACATTAAATTTTTATTAAAAGACACTTTTATGGAAAAAGTGTAAAACCTTCAAGTTTACCTAAACCTTCAAACACTATAGAAAATAAAAAAAAATATTAAAAACTAACTTAAACATATTATATGCATTCCCCTTATATAATTTCATGTATAGAGATGATACCTTTTTGTTAGATTTTTCAATGATAATATATTTGAAATGAGAGACTAGCTTTTACCACACTTACAATAACTCTTCCACTGTAGGCTTCTTATTTTTAAAACCTTTGGTCGAGATTAAATATTGTTTGTCTATCCAGTAAATTTTATCCTTTCCTGTTTCCACTTGGATTGGTCATCTATTAATATTTTTTGTATCCTCGTTAGAAGCGTTAATTATTAATATTGTCCCCATCATCTCTTCCCCAAATTGAATGAGCAGCTCAAATGAAGGATCCATGACCTCAGCCTCTCTATCCTACTATGCGACATCTGTGTTAGCCTAAGAGATCTTACCATCAATACTAGATATACCCTTCACTCCTTCTGTGGAATTATGTTCTAATAAAACCCCCTCCCCTCATCCAACTACCCTACCTCCCATCCAGATTCAGACATGGAATCACTATCCTACACCCTGGATCCATCTACAGGGGACTGATTTCACTCCATGTTTGAAACTGGTACATCACCATTAATAAACTCCCTTGGTTTCCTAGAAAGCCTTGTCTCCTTCTCTATTGTCTCCTTCTCAGTGTTTTAGTGAGGTTTACACTTTGAGTTTTTATTAATAACTCCCTTCTTATGTTTCTTAGTAAATATCTAATTTTCTTGGAAAAAAGGCAGATATAAAATATTGTGAGGTTTTGGAATAAAATAAACCATTAGATAAATTTTAATATATTATTAATATAACAGCCACCACATCTTTAAGAACTTTTAATTCAGCTTTAGTGATCGCATAAACATGGGCTTCTCCTCTTGGCGTCTTTTTCAGTAGATTCCCTTGATTATTGGGAAATTGTATTGAATAATTATCTATTTATTTACAGTTGAATCATTTTATATCAGTGCTCTCTTTATTTTCTTTAAATTAATGATCTGTGAGACCTTTATCTCCTCACCTATAACCAACTCTCATTCCCTTCAAGTATTTTTTAGGATGCTTATTTTCATAATTTTTACATGATAGAAATTGATTAATCTTATTATTATTTTTTGATGTGTTCCCTTTTTATTGGTTTTTATAAGACCTGTTATTTTTTTGATTTCCCTTGAATATATAGGTTTTAGAAAATTAATTCTCTGTTTTAATGGAGAAAGATATTATTTCATCATACGACGAAATTTTTTGAGAAACCAGGTCCCTTTAGAGATTTGGATTAAGTCCTTAAAATAAATGGTCAGTATTTATTTTTGGTATTATGTATATAAATCATAGAATACTTAGATAGTCTTGTAAATATAGTCTCACACTCTAAAAAACCTTCTTTATCCTTTTTATTGAAGTTTAGTAACTTTATTTTTATTTTATTTCATTAATTATGAGGGACGTATTTATTAAATAATATTACCTTAAAATATCATTATTCCATATATTAAATTTTTTTCTTCCACCATAGTATTTTGGATCAATAACCCCCATTGATCAACATAGAATTTAAAAAAATATACCACCATTATAACATTTACCTTTTCATTTCTTCCCAAATTAAGAACTATCTTCTCAAGAGACTTAATCATTTCTAAAGTTACCAAAGGATTTGTAGTTACACTAAAAGATGGAATATTATATCTCATGAAATGATCCAAAATAGGTGAATCACATTACAAAACAATATTTTTCTCTATTTGGGTGAGGTTATTCATTATAACCTGAGTAATATTCCCTAATATGGCCTTGATCTTCTTATCCCCAACACCATTTTTATTACCTTTTTCAATAGGAAAATTTCGACATTGTCCATGAGTATTGATACCTATATTTATACCATGTACCATTTCTAAAAAATACAATGTATTAAATTAATTTATAATATTATGAATATTAAATCATAATGTATAATTCTAAATTTGGTGTAACACTTAACATAAATTGAAAAATTATGCATTATTAATCTCCTAATTATAAACTTGGTTTCTTTGGAAATATCTTTAAATCATAAAAATATTTTCAAATCATTTATAGTGGTTTGTAAATAAAATGTGAATTAAAAAATAATATCACCTAGGAGTGTCAAACTAGGTGTGTATCAAGGCCAATTTTCATTCAGTGGGTGAAGATTGAGTCAAATCCCAATATTGCCTTTTTAGGGTTATTACCCCTAGGTACAAATATGTCCGAGCCACATAAACTTGTTATATCTAGATATGGATTTAGTTACATATAAAATCCACATATTCTATTAATTACCAAAACTTTTGATTTTTTTCTATACTAATATTCAATTTATATAATATGGTTGTGTTCCCTAATCTATGTTTTCCAAAATCTAGTTCCCAAGGATTCTACTAGACTTTCTTTGTTACCAACTGTGATAACCCCAACTCCAATAACCAAGAGTCAGTGAATATTTTATTACATTGGCTTGTATATAAGAAATATAATCCAAAATAATTAATCAATTTGTAGTCTTAGATATCCATATATAGACATAATAACCATCTTAGATTGGGGATTAAATATAAAACATAGTAATGTAAAACATTAGACACCCTTGAACTCATTCAAAGAATTCCTCTTAATATCATGGGGAAATGAAACAAAATAAGGGTAAGCTAAAATGATCAGTAAGGGTTATTTACATATGGATATATCATGATTAGATAAGGTATAATAAATATAGAAAGGTAAATTACTAAAAACACATACCATTTAATCAATAACATGAGCAGGAAATACATCCATGGATAATATTAAAGAAAAAATATCATGGATAATAATAAATAAATTCTCAAAGAAATTCTTAATATTGGATTTCATGATATCAAACATCATGATATCTATACCTTAAAAACTATTTTCCAATACAGTTAAAAAATATGGGTAGTTATACACCAAAAACCCATTTAATTTGGGCAACTGATTTGTTTAATGAAATATGTTGATGCATAGAGGGGACATCTATAAATGGACCCCACTCATATCTAAATGTCCAATAAATTATTCAAATATTAAATGATCAATTCAATTCATAAACAATATGCATTATCAATAAATTTTCTATATTGAATAAATTATACAAAATATTGATATTTCATAGTCAATCAAATAACATTCAAAGTAAAAAAGATGAATTTATAATTGATATATGTTTAATAAATAATCATATTAATGAAAATAAATATAGATATTTAATGGAAAAATAATTTAAAATTATCTTAAGAGATTTAATGTTTCAAAAAAAATTTAAAGACCACAAAATTAATAACATATAAGAGAAGACCATTGGGTCATTGGAAATATAGGTTTTGTAATAAAATCACATCCTTCATAAGAATAAAGGGAATGAATATGAAATATTAAAATAATATTTCATTAAATATTATTGTTTTTTAACAATTGTAAACATTAAGAAGAAGATATATTTCATGAAATGGTTATTATGGTGGGAAAGTCCTTTAATATTGTATACATTAAAATAGAACATTACATTTATTTTTGTAATGTCAAAAGAAAACCTACCATATAATATTATAAATATTACTTTCATACCTTTTAAAAAGTGAATGATAACATAAAATGACATTAATAAATTTTTTGAGTAAATAAAAGTACTTTTTAAAACAATTTTTGAAAAACATGGACATGGAAGAAAAATATTTCTGATTAAAAGAGAAATAAAATTAGTTTATCTTTTAAGAATTTATTTCCATGATTTAAGTACCAAAGAGAGGAAAATTTATAAGAAATATGTAAACTCCTTAAATTTCAATAGGATAAGAAAATATATGGAATTTGAGAAGGATAGGTAATATTTTACCTTTAAATAAAATATGATCAATCCCAAAAATTGATATTGTAAACAGAATTATAAACTCTATGGTGACATTTAAATTGAAACACCTTGAACTAATATAATTAAATTAAACTATTAATTGTCATTAATAAATAGGTATTCATGTTAAATGAATCAAAGGTATAAAAACATTGACCCCATTAGCCCAAATTCACTAGTTACTTTATTACATTGGCACTTAATACAAGGAATCTCATCCCAAAGGAATAAATAGTTTAGTAGCCTTTTTAAACTAAATACATACATTAAATTGAAATTAAAATTGAAAAAAATAAACAGAGTGTTTTATTTGAGAACACAAAATTCTCCATTAACAAATCTCTTTATATCAATCATAAAACACTTCCTGGTGTCCTGGGGGAAATAAATCATAATATAGGGGTGAGTTCAGATTCTCTATATAGGTAATCTTTAAAGGGAATATATCATGAATAAATAAGAATAATAAACATTTCAATGCATATAACTAAAAACACATTCCATTTAATCAATAACATTTCACAAAAATTCATCCATAAATAATAATAATAATGAAATAATATAATGGATAACAATAATTGAATTCTTAATAAAGGAAATGAATAATATTGGATTCCATGATCTCATATATCATGAGATCTATATTAACAAGACCTTTCACAAGATGCTTTAAAAATATGATTAAAACCCAATTTAATTTGGCCAACTCATTTTCTTCATGAGACCTACTAATACATTGAGGGGGTATATAATTATGGGTCTCATTCATCACCTACATATCCATCACATTCCTTATATATCTAATGATCAATTTAATTCATGAACAATATTCCTTATCAAAAAATATATTTATTGAGTAGTGAATATGGATTTATCAATATTTCCTCAGTTAATCAAATAACTTTCAAATTAAACAATTTATGCACAAATGGTATACAGTTATGGAAACAATCATATTTATGATATATAATATATATATATTTAAAGGAGATATAATTTACAATGAGAAATTATTACCAGAATGTAATTATCTCAAGATAAAGTTAACAGTCACAAAATTAATCAAGAAATGATAAGTGACCATAAGTTCATCAAGAATAAATGTTTTTACAATAAAATAATGTCCTTTGGAAGGCTAAAGGTATTAAAAGGGAAATATTAAAATAATATTTCATAAAATTGTTTTCTTTTTAAAACAATTTAAAACATGTAGAGGAAGATATATTTCTTAAAACAATTTCAACATTAAGGAATTTCATTATCTTTATATACATTAAAAAATTCATTTTGATTTTTTTCCAAAAAACATATCTTTTTTAAAATGTAAAAATATTCCTTTCAAACCAATTTTAAAATTAATGGATAAAATTTGGAATAAAATATTGAAACTCATTAAATATATATTGTATATTAAAATTAATAGATATTACGAAGGATAAATGATAATATTGATACCATAATATTATAAGATATCCTTAAAGAAAGTGAGATTGTAAAATAGATTCTTACTTATTTGCTAACATTAAAAAAGTAACACATGGAAATAATAAACTTGATTTGAAAAATTTATCATCATGAATAGATATTTATTCATGTTAAATATATAAAATGGTCATCATATACACCACATGAAAGTGAATTGATGCATAACAACAAATATGTCTCAATGGAATGTAAATTGAGATGAAATCTCTTACCTCACGCTTCCTTTTTTTGAAAAATTAAACTCATTTATATTGATTTTAATCATTTTATTAATTTATAACATAACCATATTAATATTGATAATATCATATATGATCCTATTATAACATCTTACTACTTTTTCATTATTAATCTTTTATTATTATTATTATTACGGGTGTTAATTAGCTTGTTTTCTCATGTGTGTCTTGTCATGAAAGTTATGGTTATTGTTTATAGGATATATTTTCATAATATAAAAAATTAAGTTAATTTTTTAAATATCATATTTACCCATTATATATTTTTTTAAAACCATTCTTGAAAGTTGTACATGGATAATGAATTACATTGCTTCGTAGAGATGGTAGGATGTATATACATTTGAGTGATGATATCATTCCCTTAATGGAAGAAAGGGTAGGCAATTGGATGATATATTAATTTAAAGAATCAATATAAATTCATAATTATCATATATATATTCATTATTTCCATCATTATCACTATCTATGTGTGTTGATTGTGGAAAATAAATTACATCTATTCGTGATGCGGTAGTTCACTGTACAAATGAGTGATGGATTTTTTTCCCATTTGATGGAGAATTATTTTAATAGATATTATTAAATAAATATAATAACACCTAATTATATTTTATATACTACTGTTATTATATTTTAAGTGTTAATCTATAATTTAATGTGGTAAAAGAATAAACAAAAAAGAAATATCTGTGTTAAGGCGGTTACTTCTTTTAGAGAAACCTCCCTTGGGTCTATTTTAAAAACCCTAGGTTTTATCTTTTAGGGATATCATAACCTTTATAATTTGTATAAGTATTTTGGGGAGATATTTTGGTATTTTTGGTCAAGAAAAATTTCTTGAGATTTGTGAATAAGTGAGGGGAGGAAGTGCCCTTTTATAATTGAAGAGTAGTGGCATTTTTGTAAATACCCAAAATTATTCAATAATGGGAAGTCACTCTCACCCCAAGTGACTCAAAAAATTATTAATAATGGATTAATCTCAATCCAAACCTCCACCACATAAAAATAAACATTTTTTAAACTTTTAATTCCTCTATCTTCTGAGTTTACTTATTTTTACCATTTTAGTTTTCACCATGGTAACAAGTTTTTTAACCTAGGTTACTAATATTTTTAATATAAAATAAAATGATAATTATAAGATAATTTGGACCTAATTATTATAAATATGAAATAAAATTTATCAAATAAAAACTCTATATTTGTATAAAATTAGTTTTAATGCAAGCACATGTAGTGTGCAAAACCTCATTTTACCTTAAGAGCGTTAATTAATTTTTTACTGTTTTTACTAATAATTATGACCAAAAATTTAGTTGACCATATAAAATGATGTTAATGATTATTATTCAAAATATGGAATCCATTTTATTAAATTTAATTCACATAATTGTCATAATTTATTTTAAAAACAAATCCTTAATTCATGTCGAAGAATGATTTTTTTAGAACTATATTTTTCAAGCATAAGATGTTCTTATATTAACTATATTACTAGTAATAATAATTAGATGGATTTAAATTAATATATTTAGATATATATTATATAAATTTCATTTAAATCATTAATCATTATATATTATTTTAATAAATTAAAATGGACAGACAATATATATATTTAAACAAAAATAATTTCTGAAAAAACAATTTTCTTAAAATACCCATTTTTACCTTCGAATGATATTATCTTTATTTATATTAAATTTATAGTCAAAATTTTTTTATTATGAATTTAATTAAAAATTATTATCTTTAAATTGTGAGTAGTTAAATATTTAATTTTTCAATTATCCATAAAATCTTTCTTCTAAGGGAAACTTTCAAAAAATCATTCTAGGCTTATTTTTAGCCAAGTCCAAGATTGATATTCATCCCAAAAAATTATAATTTTCTCATGAAATATTAAAATTTTCATTTTATTATTTTTTTATAAAGATCTAATTTTCAGATACTATATTTGAGGCTTGGTTGTTACATTCTTTCTTCCTATAAAAAGGTCATCCATGAAATTTTCAGGAATGCTGCCTTCTAAAAAAATTGGGGTGGTTATTATTCATAAAATCATCTATTTCTCACATTTCTTCCTATATTTTATGATTTATCTAAATTACCTTTACCAGTAATGTAATCCAATTTCTCAATACCTTCTCTCTAGTATCAATAATTAGGATAGGATTTTTATAGTAATATAGATTGGGTTCCAATTATTTTTCTTTAGAGGTGAGAACATGCATTGTGTTTAACATGTACTAACATAATAAAGATATATGGAACACATAATTTAATTTAGATATACATGGTTTAATTTCCAAATGATAATCAAAAAATCTAATTATTTATTGAATTTAAATTTTTATGAAGGACCTCAGGTTCATTTTTTCCTTCTTACTGAAGCTTATAAAACCCTTATATAGAGATAATTTTAAGAAAACATGATCTCCCACTTGAAATTCCAAATCCTTCATATGGTTTTTGAAATAAAACTTTTTCATACTTTGAGATAATTTAATATGATTCTAAATTTCCTTTCCCTTTGTAATTTTCTCTTTAGTAAGTTTTGGGATTACAAGTTTCCTTCACTAAATTCATCCCAAAAAGATGGAGTATGAAATATATAATGCTTCATACAGAACCATTTTAATACTTTAATAGAAACTATTATTATAGGAAAATTATACAAAAGGTAAATAATAATCACACATACCTTGAATGTCATGTTAGTATGACCTCAACATATCTTCAATTGTTTTAATAGTTCTTTTGTATTATCCATCAGTTTGAGGATAGTAGTCGGTTCCCAAATGCATCTCAATATCAAGAGCCTTCTGAAAATCCTTCCATAATTATGATTTAAAATAGGTGAAATTATTATAAAAAATTGAAATATTTTTTCCATGAAGTCTTAAAACATTATTGATATATAGACTTATGAGGTTATCAAGAGGTAAATCTTCTCTTATAGTATTAAGCGGTCAACAATAACCCATATTGCATCATTCCTTATAGGAGTCTTGGGTATTCCTATGAAAAATTCTATAGTAATTTCATCCCATTTCCATATAGAAATAGTAAAAGGTTTCATGCATCCTCTAGAATATTGTTTCTCAATTCTAACTTGTCGATAAAACAAATATCTGAACATATAATATAAAATTTTCTACTTCATGTTATCCACTAAAAATGTTCCCTCAAATACTTATTCATATTGGTTCTACTAGGGTGTATATATAAATTTGATCTATGAGAATCATATAATAATCCACTTTTTAGCTTAGGTATAAACAAAACACATGATCTCTTTTCAAATTTTAGAAGGCCATCTTCACAAATGAAGTCTTCCAAATTCCTATTATTTGTATCTTTAATTATTTTCTTAAAAAATCTAATCATCAAATTGAAAACTTTTTATATTTTCCAACAAACATGGTTTCACAGTTATTTGTAAAAATCATGATGTTTCCCATTTTTTAATAATTATCATATCCATATTTACATTATTTATGAATATAGGATCCCTTTCAATCCTCATTTGGGTTAGAACTCCATGATCATTCCTGATCAATTCATTTTCTACCTTATTTAATTTTCCTAGGTGATAAAGAATTATGAATTAGTAATCCTTGAGTAACTCAATCCATCATCATTATCTCATATTGAGATATTTTTGTAAAAATATGTATTTTTGACTCTTATGGTTTTTTTATATCTCATATCTTTCACCATACTGATAATGTACCCATATCATCAAAACAAATATTACCAATACCAACTCAAAATACTGAATTGGATATTTATGATCATGATTTTTTATCTTCCTTGATTCATATTCAATAATATTATCATTTTTCATAATCACACAACCTATTACATTCTTTTATTTGTCACTATATAGCATAAACCAATCATTTCTTAAGATTAGAGTCAAAATGAGAGAATTTACCAATCTTTTATTCAATTCATCAAAAAAAAATCACATTCATTTTCCATATTAATTTAACTATTTTACGTGTAAGCATGGTAAATGAGTTATCTAATTGGGTGAATTTTATAATGAATGGTCAATAGTAACCATCCAATCCAATGAAACTATGTACCTCAGTTATTTTCATTAGTGTAGGTCATTCTTTGACTGCCTTTGTCCACTCAAGATCAACTAAGATTCCATCCTTAGATACAATATGGCCAAGAAAAGAAACTTCTTAATTCCATAATTCATTCTTATTAAATTTCCCATATAACTCTTTTCTTCTAATAGTCTAAAGTATGATCTGAAATTGACTCTCATGGTCCTTATGGATTTTAGAATTCACCAAGATACCATCAATTAATATTGCAAAAAAAATCATTAAGATATTTCTAGAATAATCTATTCATTATATCTATAATAACATATGCTGCATTTTTTAATACAAATAGAATTTATATAAACTCATAATATACATACATAATTCAAAAGGGTCTATTCATAATATATTCCTTCCTTACTCACAATTGATGATACCTAGAATTATGTTTAATATTTTAAAAATATTGAGCTCCCTGAAGTTTATCGAATAAGTAAATAATCTATGTAATAGGATACTTGTTATTTATTGTAATATAAAATATTTCCCTACAAAAAATGCACATAGTCATGGATCTATCTTTCTTCTTAACAACTATAACAGGAGATCCCCATGTTGAAACACTAGGGTGAATAAATACCTTATCACACAACTCTTGTAGTTATTTATTCAACTCCACTAATTCAATAGTGGACATTTTATAAATATTAGTTGATATATGTCTTTAATCAGAGATTAAATCAATGGAAAACTCAACTTTACACTCTGGTTTATATCTCGGTAAATCCTTCCTAAATATATCAATGTGTTCTTATACAATAGGTAGATCATAAATTTGATGATTACCTTCTTTATCCATAGATTTTGTTTTATATTATTCCCCAATATTCTCATTAATAAGAGATATTAGGGGTGGATCTATACCTGACTAAGATGATCATGTATCTGGTATAAAGATAATTAATTCCACATCTTCATCAAAAATTATAATTTCCTTCTCCTTATAATAAATTTTTTTCATCATATTTTTAAATTCATCCCATAATAAATATTATATCAAAATCAACCATATGTATGATAATAAATCTATAAAATAAATCATGTTTATCTATTATAATGGGAACTTCCTGACATATAATTTTTGTAGTGAGACTTCAACTAGGAGTTTAGACTAAAAATTCATTTTGTAAGGTGATACAGAAATATATAATTTTCTTGGAAAACATGGAAGATATAAAAGAGTGTGAAGATCCAAAATCTAATAAATCACTAGCTAAATTTGAGTCTATGATTAAAGTACCTTCCATTATATCTTTGTGTAGTTCCACCTCAGTTATAGTGATCGTATAATCTTAGCTTCTCCCCTTATCCCCTTCTTTTTAAATTTACCTTTATACTTGGGACATTGGTTTTAATACTGACCCATTTATTTGTAGTTGAATCACTGGATATTGGTGGTTTCTTTATTTTTGTTTACATTCATGAGACAAATGACCCTCATCGCCACACTTTTAACACACTACCATGCCCTTTAGACATTTTATAGGATATTTATTTAAATAATATTCACATGAGGGAAATTTCCTCACATTCCTTTTCTTCTATGGCACTTTCCTTTTTTCATGGTGTTAAGAATACCTCTTCTTATATTTATTCCCCTTGAATTTTTTTGGATCTTGAAAATTACTTGTCTATTTTGATGGTATATAAAACTATTTCATCATATAAAAAAGGGTTTGAGAAATAATAACCCTTAAAAAACATAGCTTAATCTCTTTAAAGAAATGGTTAATCTTGTATTATACATTGTGTATATAATTTATAGAATAAATATCTAGTCTTGTAACAATATCTTCATACTCAACAATATATTATTCCACCTTTTTCTTTAAGATGATGAGATTTCTATGAATTTTATTCTATTGTGCACAAGGAAAATATTTTTTCAAATAATGTATCTAGAAAAGCCCCACATTCAATGTTTTCTATTTCTTATTCCTATATAGTATTATGGATCAACAACCACCTTTGATCAGAGTATCATATGATACAATACACTAAAAGTGTAACCTATTAATTCTCATTGCATACCAATGCCAAAAATATCTTTTCAATGGACTTAATTCATTGATCATCTACCACTATATCGGTAGCCCCACTAAATAATGGGGGATTCTGTCACATGAAATGATATAATATAGGAGAATAACATTATGGAATAATAGGTTCCTCAATTCAAGAAAGGTTATTTTTCATAACATGATTAAGCTACCATAATATCACCATGATATTCTCAATTCCAATACCAACTATATTGGTTTTCTCTATAGGAAAATATCTACATTGTCCATGAGTATTGATACCCCTCTTTCTTCTAGGTTTCTTTTTTTAAACAATGATATATACTGAATTAGCTCATGACATTATGAATTTTAAATCATAACATATGATTCTAAATTTGTAGTAATACATAACATAAATTGAAAATTTATACATTATTAATATCATAATCATAAACTTGGTTTCTCTGAGGCCATATTTATTTTCAAATCCTTCACAATAGTTTGTAAAGAAAATGTGAATTATATAACACCCCAAGGTTTTAAAAAAATAAATGAAATGCAAGAAACTTTGTTTTATGTAGATATTTATAACTATCCTTTAAACATAATTTTTCAGCTTCTATGTTTTGAATTTCGAAAAACAATCATCTATAATTGTGTTCAGTAAGTTATTTGGAGTCTGATGGAACCAACTTGTTTTTTTTTGGTGAATAGTAACATACCCTTATGAATATTAATATGAATAGTAATATGACCCTAATGAATAGTAAATTTTATTATTATTTTATTTTCTTAAATATTTAAGATAATGAAATCTTGGTTAATTTTTCTATGCAATAAAAAAATAGTTATAGTTTTAAAATTGTTAATTTTTTAATTTGGTATGATTTTGTTTAAAAATTAAATTAATAATTTTTAGAAAATTATTTTTAAAAAATGGAGTTCATTTTTTAATTATACACATCAAAAAATGGTTAGGGTGAATTTTTGGGTTTTTTCTAAAATAGTTGAATTTTTGGTGAATAGTACAAATATAGTTTTTAGTTTTGGTGTGTTTAATGACATCATTAATGATGTAATAATGATGTAATAATGATGTAATAATTATTGTAGACTTTTTTACATTAAAATAATATATTACGTTACCCAAGATTCTAATACCATGCGTAAATACCATAAAAAAGCCCAGGGTTTTGCAAATACCACTAATGAGGTCTCCCGTGGAAATTAATAAAATATACCCTCATTTTTGCTATAAATACCAACCCATTACTTCATTAAATTAATTAAAAATTCCTCCTCAATGAATATATGGCCTCTTTACCTTCCAATAAGTCCTACCAAGGTGTCCTAAATCCCCTAAGGTCCCAACCTTCATGTTCTACGAGTTACTCTACAAGGTGAGATAATTCTCAACTTCTTTCTTTTTTTCCATTCAAGTTCTCTTTTATAAGGTATAACTTTCAAGTTTACATACCATGTTCTTATTTTATTTTTATTCATGATCTATTCTATATTATTATTAATTTATGGATGGGTTACCCTTTTCCCCTTTCTTTTTAATGTTTTCTAAATCCATGTTTCATAGTCGTTAGACTGCCGAATTTTTGTAAGGGATTTCTCAACTATTCTTTTATTTTAAGTTCCTTTATTTTCTTATTCATTACTCATATCCTCTTATACAAGAGGGATGAAAGCTCCATAAATATTTTATATTATTGGTTTTCTCATGTTCATGTAAAATTAATCATAATTCTTCTTCTCCTCTCCCACTTATTCAAGAATAAAAACATTGTCCATGATGTGTCAAATTACCGACATCAGGGATGATGTAATTTCAATTTTCTTTAATTCCTTCATGTCTAGTCATAAAACCATTTTTATGGTTGAAAAATGTTATAATATATGTATTATATCTCATACATGGTTCTATAACTATTTTTTACCCATGGTTATAATTTATAATACAAAATGAGGTCGTTATTATCAAAGAACCACTAAAATGATCTAAACAAACATCATTAATGTTTTAACTTATGCATCATCCTCATATAAAACATCAAAATGATAAATGGTATAATTTATGGTATTTGAAATATGTAAATACCTAACTTTTCTAATTCTGGAGTTTCACATCCAATCGATAGGAATATCTATCATGAACCAATCATGGAAATCATGTAAAGAAATGCACCCAAAACAATGCAAGGAACAAAATACTAACAATTAAAGGATGAAATGATGTAATTAAATGATAATATAAGATATTTTAAATATGGATATGTTTCTTTAATATATTAATAACACTCTTTTAACCATTATACAAGTGGTTTAAACAAGTCTAAGTAAGACAAACCCAAGGTAAGGGAATTCTTAACCCAATTTCCATTCTTTGGGTTAACCTTATTCTTTATTCATTATGTGGTATTAAGATTATTGGTATGATGATTTCTTGCTGAACTATGTGTATTTACAATTTATAAAAATATCTATTTCATTCTATTAATTATCACTCCAATTTTATTTTAAGGTACTTTCTTTTTAAAATCCTTTTAAAACACTCTTTAAGAAATTTCAAGAGGATTGTTTTTTATATTTATATGGCATGAGTGGTTTCTTATGATTTTCAAGATACTTTATTATCATGATATCTTCCTTTGACATTTTTTATGTTGTTTTGAGCCCATTATATCTGAAGATATGTTGTTTTGAGCCCATTATAAATCAATATATGTTGGGTTGAGCCCATTATAGCTCAAGGTATGACGGGTGAGCCCCCTTATAGATCTCCAATGAATTGGGTACTTTAGAGATGGAAGTTTACCAAATGTTTATTCCATGTGTAATGGTTAATTAAAGAGTGATACGGTGAATATGTCCTAAGTCAACTACATGATGTTTTTATGCATATGAGTTTTTAGGATTATGGGTTTTATTGGTTTTTATATTATCACTTGACTAACACTTTCTTTATTTATGTCCCTTGTTGAGTTTTATACTCATCCCATGTTTTTTTTAAAAAATACAGGATATAAGTATGGGTAATATAAATAATGGAGTCGTTATGAATGATGTAGAGGGTTGTTAAAGAAATCATGTTTTAAGCTTTAATGTTTTATATTATGAAAAAAATGGAAATTATTTCTAGTAGTATCCTCTTGTATGAATGTGGTATGTTATGTATGTAAGGTATCCAAATTATCTAAAACTATAAACTAAAAAAGATCCTCAATGTGTAAAAATGTATATTCTTGACTAAAATTCAATATTAAGTAACATTTAAGGTCTGGTCCTTATAAATTATTCTAAGAATATCTCTAAAGAGTTTCAAACATGGTCTATATTAAGGCTCGTTGTCATACACTAGGTGAATATTGATCCAAAGACCAATGTTCTCATTTAAAATTTATTACCCCTAAGTACAAATTGTGTTATAACCATGTCCACTTATTTTATCCAGATAGGTATGTATTGCAAGTTAAATCTACAAAATCTACACCTTATCAATATATTATGATATTATTCCACAATTTGACATATCCTCAAAGTCTATTATAGGATTATGTTCCCTAATATATTTCTTTAATAATATAGTTCCCAAGGATTCTATTAACCATGCTTCGATACCTACTATAACAAACCTGAATCCAGTAGCCCATAGTCGGTGTTTATTTTATTACATTTTCATAGATGCAAGGGGTAAAATCCCAAAGGACCGATCAATTTTGTAGTTTTTGAGAACCAGATACATACATGATACCCATTTTACATTAGTAATAGAATATAAAACCTAACAAAATAAAAATCATATCATCCTTGAAACTCATTCAAAGGATTCATCTTTATATCCTGGAGAAAGGAAAAAAATAAGTTTGGTCTTAAATTCTCAATAAGGGCTACGTATAGTGGAAGATATCATGAATCAATAAGGCATAATCAATATTTAAAGGTAAATAACTAATCAAACAATCCGTTTAATAAATAACTTTATTATCATGATTATATATGTTATAATCAATATGAAAAGGAAAAAAACCAAAAAAACATTCCATTTAATAAATAACATTATAAAAAATACATCCATGGATAAAATCAATACAATAATCTCATGGATAATATAGTTGAATTCTTGATTAAGAAAATGATTAAAATTATATTTCATGATATTAGACATCATGATATCTATACCATTAATACCTTTCACAATATGGTTTAATACTATGCGCAAAAATCCATTTAATATGGCCAACTAATTATCCTCATGAGACCTATAGATGCATTGAGGGGTTATATAATTATGAGCCCCACCCAACACCTACATGTCCAACACGTTCCCCATATATCGAATAATCAATTTAATTATTTAATAATATTCCTTATTTATAAATATATTCATTGAATAATTAATATGGATTTATCAATATTTCCCTATCTAATCAAATAATTTTCAATGTAAACCCCATATGTACAAATGGTATTATTTAGGATATAATAATGTCCATGATAAAATTAATATAGATATTTAATAGAAGTATAATGTCTAATGAGAAATTATCTAAAAAAATTGATTTTATCAATAAAAGGTTAAAAAAATTAATTATGAAATTAGAGGTGTCCATCGGTTCATCAGAAATATAGTATTTTCAAATAAAATCTTGTCTTTTAGAATAATAAAGGGAAAGGAAGTGAAATATTAAAATAAGATTTCAGAAAATATTTTTCTTTGTAAAACCATTGAAAATGTGTTGAATAAGCTACATTTAATAAAATGGTTATGATAGTGGGGAAGTATTTTATCACCATATACATTAAAAACATTCCTTTTTACTTTTTTATCAGAAATGTATCTATTTTAAAATAGTATAATGATTCATTTAAACTTATTTTTAAAAGTCATGAATAACTTAAAATTTCATTTAATAAATCATTTTAGTAAATAAAATTAATTTTTTAAAACAAAATATTAAAACATGGACATGGAATAAAAATATATTTTATTTAATGAGAAATAAATTGTTTTTTTATTTAAATATTTATTTTCATGATTTAAGTACCAAAGAGAGGGAAATTTGGAAAAAAATATTAAAACTCCATAAATATTTCATGGATAATAAATTAATGGATTTTATGAAGGATAAATGATAATATTACTTCAATAAGAGTGAAATAAATCCCTAAATAAAGAGATATTTTAAAATAGATACTTACCACTCATTAGTTAACAATATTTGATTATTATTATCATTTAAAGTGTTAATTGCCTTGTTTTCTCAAGTGTGTTTTGTCATGAATTTTCTAATTATTATGTATAGGATATAGTAAACTCATATCCATAATTCTATTAATGTTTTAAATATCAAATTTTCTAATTATATACATTTTTATAACAATTCTTCAAAGTTTTGTGTGGAAAATAAATCACATCCCTTCATGGAGATGATAGGTCGTGTATACGTACGAGCGATGATATCATTCCCTTAATAGGTGAAAGGGTATATAATTTTATGATATATTAATTTAAACAATCCATATCATGTCATAATAATCATCTATATCCATTAATTACATCATTAATGTGATTCATTGATGGAAAAAATATCAATTTGCAAGGCGGTAGTCCACCGTACACGCAAATGATGGATTTGTTTTCCTTTTTTATAGAGAATGAGATGGATAAATAGTATTACATAAACATAATAACATATAATTATATTTTAATTGTTAATACATAATTCAAGGTGGTGAAATAATAAGGAATAAAAAAGAGCTTTGTTAAGATAATTACTTTATTTTAGAGAGACCTCCTTTGGATATCTTTTTAAGGACCCTAGGGTTGGTATGTTGGAAAGAATATAACCTATAAGATGTTTATAAATATTTTTTGGGAGATATTTTGTTAGGTTTTAGTCAATCCAATGGGATTTAGAGGTATTAATAAGTGAGGGGAGGGAGTTCCCTTTTATAATTGAGGAATAGTGACATTTTTATAAATACCAAAAACTATTCAATGATGGGAAGTCACCCTCACCCCAGGTTCTTCCAAAATTGATAAATAATGGATTAATTTCTATCCAAACCCCCTACACAATAAAATAAATATGTTTTAAACATTTCATTCCCTTATCCTCTAAGTTTAATTACTTTTACTCTTTTAGTTTTCACAATGGTAACTAGTTTTTTAACATTTGTAATTAATCTATTAATTATAATATAAAATGAGCCATATTATATAATTTGGACCTAATTATTATAAATATTAAATCTAATTTATAAAAAACGATTATGTGTGTTTGGAAAATTAATTATAATGGAATCACATGTAATGCATAAAACCTTGCTTTAACATTAACCGTGTTAATTATTTTTTTATTATTTATATTAACTATTAGAACAACAAATTTTGTTGAAATTATTACATATTATTAATCTTGATTATTAAAATTATGGAATACGTTTTATTAAATTTAATTCGCATAATTTTTAGAATTTAGTTTAAAAACTTACCTGTAATTCGTGTAAAAATAGTTTTTCAAAAAATGCATTTTCAAGAATAAAATGATTTTATATTAACTATATTACTAGTAATGATCATTATATAAATTTAAATAAATATAGTTATATATGAAATATATAAATTTAATTTAAATAATTCGTATTTATATATTATTTCAATTAATTAATATGGATATACATTTTGGTATTTTTAAAAAATTAGTTTCTGAAAAAAAATATTTTTCTAAAAAAATATACATTTTTACCTCTATATGATATTATAATTATTTATATAAAATGTATAGTCAATAAATTTTTTATTATACATATTATTACACATTATTATGAATAAAATGGGTAATTTTTTACAACTGGGTTTTTTATTATTCATAAAATCTTATATCAAAAGGAAAATTTCAAAAATTCATTCTAGGATTATTTTAACAGGTAAGTTAAAAATACATATTAATCCTATAAAATTATAATTTTATTGTCATTAAATATTAAAATGTGAATTGTATTATATTTTTTTAAAAATATAATGCCCAATTACTATAATTGAAGCTCAATTATTACAACTGGAATTTATAGGAATGGGGCTGATACATTTCTGAAAGTAATGATGTTACATAATTATTTTCCCTACAGGACATGTCAGTCGATGAGCAGGGTAAAGTATAGAGCTCCATACACACACCATATTCTAATATGAACATAAATTTAGTCATCAATGATTATCTATTAAATTATCTTTATGCTATAGAGGTAGGATAGTTGGATCCAATCACACTGATTCCCTGAATTAGGGTTTCAAGCCACTAAAAAGGGATCTATTTCAGCTCAGCAGCATGGTTTTATTAGTGTATATAGATGGTTAGTGTACTTCCAATAGGAAAAATGTTTATCCTTTATAGGATATAGATTCACTCACAAGTTGGGGAAAAAATAAGGTATGTTATCCACTTTGAATTCCTCGAGAATTTCATAACGTGTAGTAGCCATGGGCTAGAACATGACTGGTATCCTAAATTTGGATAATTATTACCACATGATTATAGTGTTATAATTATCCATAGATAAGGGTTCCTCAACCTAATTTGACCATAAAAGTTATTTCAATACTATTTTTTCCTTATGAACAGAGTTATTTAGAACTTCCTCTATTCTATCGAAGGGTAAGATATCTAAGGGAGTCATAGATAATGATTGTATCCACATATACTCTTTTTACTATGACAAGATATTGTCTCTAAGTGAGGAGGATCTTGGTGTATCTAGCCTCTATTTCTTTAGTTCCACTCAATATTAGGGAATCCTTATAGCTATTTTGACATAGGAAGGACCATCATGCTGAGAAGATAAAACATTATAAAGAGTACCTTCATAATAAGAACCATGGGGAGGGCCTATATAGTTCTTGGATCAAATTTTATGGGGTGGACCTCTGAGGTTACTAACTACTTATGGATCAACAAGGGGATGACCTTTCCACTTAACAATATTATTATTGTGTGTAGGAGCTTTGTTGTCTTCACCATAGGTAGGACCTCCATGTTTGATCTTTATATTTATATGGGGAGGACCTTCATGGAGGATAACCTATGGAGGACCTCCAATGCTACTGGATATACAACTATAGGGAGAAACTCCCCATCCAGAGCTGCCTTCTCCTGTTAATTATAAGATGAAAAATCCTAGGGTTATCATCAAAATATGTTGAAGAGCCATTAGAATATCAGTATCATCAGGTAAAATAATATGGGCCTTCTCCTAAGTTGTATAGTACTATTAATGATATATATTTTTAGATTCTCTTGATCGAGATACTGGGATCAGAACCACGATTGCAAGTGAGGTTGTACACTATGGTAAATGAATCTCATGAGTACATTCCCTCATTGGTGACTCCTCAACTATCATCAGGTTATGATGATGCGATATGTTTACATGATTAGGGATGTGAGAGTGATCATTGATAATTTTTAGAAAATATCAAAAATCCTTATGAATATTTAGGGGAGTAGGGATATGTCCCTCTCTTATGCATTTTCAAAAATATTCCAGTGAATCTACTATATTTGGGCCAGAATATGATCTCACTCCTACGATTATACCATAATATACTGAAAAATCACCTTGATGAAAGTGGGGATATGAGTTCGCTTTTACATTCTATTTGGAATATAACAATAATATTACAAGATGAGGGAAGGAATATAAGCTTACTCTTTGAGTACCACTGAGATACATTGATGGGATTCATGTGTATAAGAAAGGATATGAGATTAACCCTATGTTTTTGTTGATATATGTCTTCAATCTTCTCTTATGGGAGAAAATATATGATCCTGAACATGAATTTCTATCAGGATATGAAAATAGACTCTTGCAGGAATGATGATACAATCCCACCGCATGTCTTCATTCTTCATTGGGGTATTCTGATGAACCAACTAGGTGGGAGCAGGGATATTAGACTACTCTTAAGTAGCCATCAGAATATGCCAACAGGATTCCCATGTTGTTTCCAAGATATGTTGGTAGGATTAGTGAGTGGTAGTAAGGATATGTCCATGATCTTCATTCGCTGCTATGATATAATTAGAGGATTCATTAGTGTGAATTGGAATATGAGCCTCTTCTTGAGCTTCAGTTTCCCATCACCCTCAAGAAGACCTCCTCCTCGGTGCCCTAGTTTGGAAAAATAGGGTTGATATCTCCTGGGTGGCCACTATAGTATAATATTGAGAGGTCTAGGCTATAATAACTTGACATTTTATGAAATTATTTTTCAAATAAATTAAATTTATTCGATGTCTTACATTACACACAGCACTGAGTCTTAAGATATCACAATATATTATTTATATTATTATTTAAACTTGACCATTATAACCTGAACATTAAATTTGGTTGTATAAATAAGAATAAATACATTTTAAAATTTAAATGAAGGTTTTAGATTAAGAAAATATATTTATAAATAAGTAGTTAATTTTTAGTAATGTTTTTATATGATTTTAAAATACTTCTTTTCTCAAAAAATGATTTGTATTACTTTTTCTGAACAAATAATAAAATTAATTATTGAAACAGTTAAAAAATTTATTAGAAAATATTTATGTCATTTTTTTAAAAAAATGATAAAATTATTTTAGGGTGAATCTTTTATACTTTTTTTAAAATATTAATTTTTCAATGAATAGTGAAAAATAATGATTTTTATTAAAAACTTCCTTTTTGTTTAAAGAATTTACAAAGTTCCATATTATTTTAAAAAACTAAAAGTAAAATTATTTTATCTATTTTATTATTAAACCAATTTAGGTCATTGGGATAAATTTTATGTTGAATTTTTATATTAAAAAATTCTATATTTATGAGCATTTTCTCTTTGGGAACCCACTTTTTCTTCGCATTTGCAGGTTTAATATTAAATTATTTTTTAAAATTATGTGAATAGATTTTTTAAAAATAGATTCCATATTTTTAATTATCATAATTAATATTATATAATTTTTTTGGTATAATTTTTTTCAAAGGTAAAAGTAAAAATAGTAAAAATTAATTATCACAGTTAAGGATAAAATGAGATTATCTGAGGTTAAACTAAAATGATAAGGGGTGAAAAAACCTAAAAACTATAAAAATAAAAATTTATATCTATACTTAGAAATTATATCATATAAGTTTCTATAATTATCCATTTTAGATCCTTTTTCAGGTTTAAAACATGGGTGCACCTTTTTCTTTTCAAAAATTTGAAGTGTATCCTCTCTTCCACTTATGAAAGGAACCCCCTCTCCTCACCCCTTCACACGTCCAAATCCATTTAGTTCAGAAAATAAAAATAAGAATAAATTATTTAATTCCCTAAACATGTACTATAATACTTATTTTTATTATTAAACCCACCTAATAAGGCTTTAGGTATACACTAAAATAAGTCCTCCTAAGATGAGGTAAAATTCTTAACCCTGTATTTTTGTTTTATTTCTTCTTCCAAATACATAAAATATTATTCAAATATTATGATATAAAAAAATTAGTATATCCCAAATAATTATATTTTATTATATTATTTTCATAACCAACATACATATCCTCTTCCATAAAATGAAAAATGAAACAGTTGATCATATTTACGGAGGATTATCGCCTTAGAAACCGCTGTAATTGTTTTCCATCACCACATATCACAGATAGATATAATGATATATTTAATGTTTAAAAATTATATTTATGAAATATTAATTCTTATTTAATTATAATATCACATATACCTTCTTAATTTCTATTCCTTGAGAATATGATAACATTTCTCATGTGTATGGAAGATTATCGCCTCACGAAGTGATATGATACACTTTTTTCAGATACGCTTTAAATTAAAGGTAATAATGATAAATTTAATGAATATATGTGTTATATATAAATCCTAATAACTCTATAAATTTTATATATTATTTACCTTCCTTTCATTTTATCCGTTGAGAAAATTGAAACAGCGTTCGTGCATACATAAGACCTATCATCTCCATGAATGGTTTAATTTATATTATATCTTTAACATATATAGATTACTATAAATAAATATATATATATATATATATATATAATTAATATATAAGATATTTATATAATTTTTAACATTATAGATATGATATAACCATGATAAAAGTAAAATGATTGAAAATACCAAACCAAAACACACATGAAAAATGAAGTTGTTATTAACCAAAACATGATTTTAAGAAGGAATTGATAATAAATAGGAAATAAAATGTCATAAGTAAATAATATATGGTTTTATATATATTATAATGGTTATATAATATATTTATAATAAACCAATATTTATTATACAGGATTTTATAATCAGTAAAAAGGATTTCAAGACTTAAGGTAAGGGATTTTTTGTCTCTCTTTTATTTCTAGGAGACATATTCCATATTCAGTACTTGTTTCTTTTGTGCAGTTTATTACTTCACATGAATATATTTTATGATTTCAATTATGAATTTAATATTTATATACATATCCTTTTATTTTTCTTTATTTTTTGGGTCCAATTAGTCAAAAGATACCAATCTGGTAAAGGTTATTATGTTATATCCCATTGTTTATCAAGATTTGTTATGATTATGCTTTCGATGATGAAATATTATAATCTAGATATTAAAAAAATACATTATTTTTCTTCTAATATATTTGTTTATGGATAATACATATTTTCCTTTCATTTTCCTTGATTTAAGTACTAAAGAGACTAAAGAATCATTTTTTGGGAAAATCAACTTTATTGCTCTCTTTGATTGAAATCATTTTTCTTCCATTTCCATGTTTTCTAAAAATGTTTAAAAAAAAGTTTTTACTATTATAAAATGATTTTTAAAATACATTTTTACTATTTTTTACATTTAAAAAAACAAAAAAAGGACATCTCTTTATAATTTTTTGAATGAGGCACTCTTAACTTTTTATCAAAAATGAGAAAGGAATCTTTATTTTATCATATATAGCATAAACAAAATTTTACACCATAATGAACACTCAATAATTTACACATAAATTTAAAATATTTAAAGTTTGTTTCAAAATAAAATAATTTTCTTAATATTTGGGAATTTTTTAGGGTTTTAGAAAGGTTATTTCAAAGTGAAAATGATATTTTCCTCAGGAAATGTGCCAAGTGATAATTTAAAATCATTGTCCATGTATAATGAAATCCTTTGATGTTAATTAAGATTTACTAGGTATATGATCAAATTATACCAAAATTATTATTTCTTTGGGTGGTTATATTTATTATGATAATATATTTATGAAACTCATTCTTTTTCTATGGGTTATACTATGATGAAATGATGAAAGTTTTTTGAAACCCATTTCCCTTACGTGGTTTATGATTTGATGAAAAATTTATGAAACCCATTTATTTTCATATTTTATGATATGATTATTGTTTTATGGTTTTTTGGTAGATAATTATATGTATTATGTGATATTTGGGGCCTATATCACCCTCCAACTAATTGGGTAAAGTTGTATATCTCATGGGATAATGATAGGAAAAAGTCAATGTTCTTGATCTGCTAAGGGAAACAGGACGATGTTCTTGATCCACTATAGGAAATAGATAATGATTCATGATCTATTATGAAATTTTAAATAGTTTTTGATGAATAATTTATTATGATTTGATGGTCTCATATATTAACCATGACATATGAAATGGTTTCTATACTTATAATGGTGACACACTTATATGGAATGAAATTATGGTTCATGATTGATTTATGATGATTTCTTACAATTATGGTTTATGTATTTTGAAATTATAATCTTTATGTCATGGATAATGTTTAAAATACATTATATATTAGGTATAAACATTTTAAGTTATATTAATAATCACATACCCTTATGTTTATCTTATTATTTTATATGATAATTAGTTGGAATCTCTTATGTTTACCTTTAACGGGCATCTAAGCTCGCTATTTCTTATATTTCCATTCTCCAGGTTATAAAGAAATTTATAAGTGAGGTATGTCTTTTAAGTGTTATAAATAATAAGATATGTATGGGAGATATTTAATATCATTCATAAAATAAGAAGATTTTGTATCTGGACTCTAAATGTACTAAACTTGTATGGTTTTTAGGGATGTATTTGTGAAATATATTGAATATTCATCTATTATAATGTAATATATATATATATATGAAGAGCCTAGTTCAGTATAGTTGGTATCATATAAAAGGTTTATCTAACCTTGATAAATAGTATTATAAGAATTTGGTGAGAACCCTAGGGATAAACCTAAGGATAAGTCAATATATAGGAAAATATCTTTTAATTTTGGTAAATCATAGATTATGTGGTTTACAATGAATTTCATCCACGTATTGATATTATAAGTGGATGTGGATATGGAATAATTTTACCTAGGGTTAATAAATTTAAAATGGGTGCATTGAAATTGACTATATCATCACCTGTTGCATTCTAATGGTTCTTACTGCACACTTAGTTTGTCACTCTCAGGGGATATTCTTTGGAAATTCAAAAAGTCTTTAAAAACTACCATAAAGGATTTTAATAGATAATGGACATGAATGATCTAGTTTAAGCCTAATTTTTTTCATATTTAAAGGAAGGATTCAGGATTTAGACATTTTATGAGTAATTTATCACTCTGATCAATGATTCATGATGGTTGTGGTGACCAATTTGGTTTTACTAAGGGATTTAAGATAGAAAAATGAAGTTGGTGTGGTGACAGGTATTCTCAAATATTGAAGAATCTTATTTGAGAATAGTTACATAAATTACCTTATATCATAAAAACTATCTAGAAATTTTAATCTCTATCCTCAATTAGTATATGTTGAATTATTAGTGAAAACCCATATTGGTATGATGATGACATCTCGTGTATATGATTCTTATTTGGTTGAAGTTTATGGGAATGTGCTTCTTGAAAATATTGTTATCCTCCCTCTAGTTGAATTTGATGTTATCTTAACCATGGATTGGATTTCTCTACATAAATCCCACATCAATTGATCAGGAAGATAAGTCATATTTTATATTTTAAACTATCCTATAATCATTTATTAGTGTGATGATAGATATGAACTTACAATGGAGATCACATCAATTTTATTCATCTTGATTCTTATTCAGAAAGGGCTTTTATCTCATATGGTTGGGAGAAACTCATCATTAATTATATGCCTATTTTATGAGAGTTATTGGAAGTATTTATAGAAGAAGTTCCTTGTCTTTCACTATATCATGAAGTTTAGTTCTCAATAGAACTCATACCCGTGCCTCGCCTATTTCAAATAATCCCAATATAATGGCCCTAATAGAGTTATTGGAATTAAAGAAGAAACTCTAAGAGAACCTTGATAAGGGATTCATTCAGTCAAGTGTTCACCTTGGGGCGAACTACATTTTTTATTAAGAAGAACAATGGATAGATGTGACTCTATATTGATTATAGATAATTGAACAAGATCAAAATCAAGAACAAGTATTCTCTACCTCATATTAGTTAATTATTTGATCAAATATACATAGCCAAACACTTTTCCAAGATTGACCTTTATTTTGGATACCATCAATTGAGGATTAAACAGAGTATATAACCAAGATAACATTACATACAAGTTATGAACCCCTTTTATATCCATGAATTTAATGAATAGAGTTTCTAAATATTACCTTGATTAGTTTGTGGTTGTGACGCCCCGAAAAATTAAAATAAGAACCTTATATTCGATAGTGTGTATGAACCACAACAGTAAGCGCATAATGTAATATAATGTCTGAATAATTTATAATATTTTTACTATTTAAAATAGATTCTATATATTTTAGTTCATGTGACACTGATTTTGTGTGTGTTACATTCAAGGGAAACCTTTCTTGATAACTTGAGTTACACGCAAGACCGAGTTTCACCAAATAATAATGTATTATTAAAATATTATTATTTAATATAATATGATATAACCTAGACATTATGTTAGTGTTTATTAATAACATTAAATAACTTAGGAAAATATATGTTTTAAAATAATATAATATTAATTCATTGGTCAAAAATGAATGTATGATCAAATTGAAAATAAACGGAATGCTTTTATATAAAACCTTTTTTTCTCATGAAGCTATTTTATCTTAATAAATTAATTTAATTACAATTAGATAATTATTATATTGAAAAATATTTTATTTATATTAAAAAAATACTTTTTATATTCATCTATTAGGATTTATATTCATAAGATAAGAAAAATCCTATTTTACACATAAAAACATATATTTTTCTAAAGGCAATTTTACAG
This sequence comes from Viscum album, assembly GCA_963277665.1. Taxonomy (NCBI): domain Eukaryota; kingdom Viridiplantae; phylum Streptophyta; class Magnoliopsida; order Santalales; family Viscaceae; genus Viscum; species Viscum album. The sequence continues at coordinate 1,184,713,646 of OY728164.1, forward strand.
CCTTTTAATGGAAAACCTATTTTAAATATAAATTTTGACAATTTAATTGATCTAATATGTCCAAATAAACTTAATCGTTAGAATATAAACATAAAAATATATTAGTATGATGTTTTGGTAATTTTCTATGACGATTCAATTTTTAATGAATAACTAAAAATACGGAATTTTAGTTCAGAACTGAATTTTAAACTAATTTAATTATAAGGTTAAATTATGTTTAGTATTAGTTTTAAAGTTTAATTAGATAATATTTTTATTAATTAATAAAATTTATTTCATTTGAATCAATTTCACTTTGAAATTTATTATAAAAACATAGCAAACTTTAGGACATTTTTACTCTAAAAACAAGCATTGTCGTCCCATCTACAGGATTAATTTTAATTTAATTTATGACACTTCTATGATTGTAATTTGGAAAAATATATTCCAGGTTTTTAATATGCATAATTTATAATTTAAAATAAGTTTAAGTTTGTTTTTTACCTAATATATTAGTGAAGTTTATTAAAATTAATTACAGCGATTAAGGTTAAATTAAGCTTAATAAGAGACTAAATCATAAATTTATGGCCTAAATAGACCTATAAACTTGTCCAAAATCCATTTTATGGCCATATGTAGACCCTATAATAAATTTTATTGACCTTGGTATATTATTGTATCCACTTTATACATGAAAAACGTGGGTATAATTCTCTCTTCAAAAATTTACAGGAGAGTCACTCCTCCTCCACTATAAAAGGCCACCACCTCTCCTCATTACTCACACCTCTCAAACCACATAAGTTTAGAAAACATCTACCACTATATCTTCTAAAAAATCCTACCCTGGAACTTGAAGCCTCCCTTAGTTCATTAATCCTCCCAAGGAATCCCTTTGGTAGAAACCAGAAGAAATTACCTGATTAAGAGGCAATGCCATCTCTCGTGCTTTTTAGTTTCATTTTCATTCTACACTCCCTATACTCTTCTCATTATTTTATTACATAACAAAATAACTATCCTAAATATACTATGATGTTTTTATTCTATGTTTTATACCTACACTTACACACACCTCCAACAAATCGGCAACGAACATACTATGTCTGTGTACGATGAGTTACTGCCTCACGAAATGATGATTGTTCAATTTTACCTTACCACCTCCATTAAATGGTAAAAAACATAATATTTCTATATATAAGTATATATGATTAACTAATATGGTATTTATTATATAATTATCATTCTGTAAAGATTTGTTTTACCTACATTCTTTCCACAACTATCATTTAAAAATGGGAATGTTACTCATGCGTACGTACAACCTACCATCTCCATGATTGTAACACTGGATCATTTTCATCACCAAATTTAATGATTTATTTTAAATTATAATTTATGTAAAAATATTATAATTATTTCATGTTTATTATTCTGGAGATTTTATATAATGATCCCTTGGACCATAGTTGACCAACAATAGTTGTTTTGATTCATAAACCGGATTTGGTCAAAAACACCTGATGTAAACTTAATTGTTTAAGTGGGGTAAACAACATGGAAATAAGTGAAATAAAATTAATTATAAAAATGAAGATTTTTTCTTATGAAATTATAAAATTAACTTAAATTTATTATACATGAAGTTAAAGGACGTTCACCCGAAAGGAAACACAAGGTAAGAGGATTTCATCTCACTTTTAATTTCTGTGAGATACATGTTATGTTCGCCACCCTTTCCTTCTGTGTGGTGTATGTACTTACATTATTTTATTATATGTATATTATACATAAATTTAAGGGTATTCACGTATTAATTTTATGATCCTTATTTCATAGGGTTTAAGATTCAAAAGTTACCAAATCGGTAAAATGTTTTATCTCAATTTTCATTATTTGAACTCATGTTTTATTATGCACCTAAACTCTTTTTAAAAGTGCATATATTTCCATTTTACATGATATATCATGAATCTCAATATTTTCATGATATTCTATGCATCATGTAATTTCCATTTCTTACATGGATAGTGTGATCCCAGTTACCGAGTTATAAGAGTTTATTGAGGCAATCTCATCACTTTTTTGAGTTTGTTTATGTTTATGCATCATTTGATAAAATATTATAATCCATCACTAAAGAAAACTAATGAACTTCCTTCTCCTATATTATTTCCTGATATAATCATGTATTGTTACCACTTTCTACTTTTGGGTACATAAGATAGTTAAGAAAGTATTTCTAAGAAATTCTGACTTTACCCTCTCTTCGGTTAGAAATATATTCAAAACCATGTTTCCCAGAAAGGGTTTACAAGAATATTATTCCATTCCCAAATAATATTTAAATAAATTTTTACCATTTTTTATTTTACCCATATCTTTGAAGGAATATTCTTGTCTCTTTCCAAATGAGTCATTTTATACCCCTTTACTATATAAAAGGAATATTCTTTTTACCTCATATGACATATACGAATTAATCTGCCACCATTTATTTAAATAATACTTATCAAGTTTAAAAGGTTTATTTTTAAAAAAAATAATGAGATATTCGATTAAAAATAATTTTAAAAGGTTTGTTTTTAATCAAAGGATATTTTACTCAAGATTTTTTTAGAATTTATTCTTTTTTTCATCAGTGACAACAACCCTCTATATTACCCCACTTGGGAGTTTTTGTGTTGATACCATACTTATTCTTATTTTGGGTGTTTTATTATTGATTTGGCCAAGGATATTATTCATATTCACTTCCTCAGTTTATTTTTTACTCACATTAAAGTATTCAATTCCATATGATCACCGGGCATTGAATTTATCCTAATTATCCATGTCATTTATTATGAATATTACTATTTCCTAAACCATATACTATTTTACATATGATGTTTACTTTGATAGTTATTTTATTAAATGGGAATTATTTATAAATCTTTATCTCTCATTCAATACGGTTATTTGATAAGTCATACTTTTAATCAATATGAATAATTCTTTGGATAGGTTGACGTGTGTTTTGGACTGGTTAATGAAATCCCCTCGATCCATTGGTAGTCTCATGAGATGAAATAGTTGGTTAACTTCCTTAGATGGGTTTTTACCTGAAATCTAAATTTTCTTATGAAAGATCTTGATGGTACAGGTTCAATGTACCTAGGATACATTTCATCCAATAATTAAGCATTTATTTTATATTAGTTTTAGTTATTATTCATCAATGATATTTTTCATTGACATATCTTTGGATACATTTTATTTTAGTTTATTGATTAATGTAATGTGTTTTAGTTTAATACCTTTCCATATTTATTTTTCCTTATCTAGTAATTTGAATGGCATGTATTTCCAATTATTTACTTTTCCATATTTATTATTCTCATTGATTTATTATTTTGTCTACTATATTTTTACCTTAATGATCATTTCATCTCTCCCTTATTGTGTTTCTTTCCCTAGTAATCCAAGAAGCATACTATGGAATATATTCAAAAATATACTAGATTGATTAAAGTTATCATCAAAGTTGTTTATTTATTTAGAAGAAAAAAATATATTGTAATTAGTTTATCCATTTTTAATACAATTCTCATTTATGTATTTGTATTTCCAAGACTACTAAACCGATTGGTCCTTCAGGGTTTGATTCCTTGTAATCATGTCAATGAAATTGATAGCAGACACTAGCTCTAGGCTATCTAGGGCTAGGTCACTACAGTGGTAGTATTTATAGATGATATATTTATCTTTTCTAATAGAAAGTAAGGGAATAAATATCACTTTATAATTGTAATAAATACCCTAAGGAAGGAGAAACTATATGAAAAATTAATAGTGTTTTAATTTTTTCTACAAAAGGCTGCATTTTTGGGGTCATATAATATCAAGAGAGGGTATATCTATGGATCTATCAAAGACATAATTTATTGAAAATTGTCCTAGAAAAACTATTGTGAATAAGAAACAAAGTTTTCTTGGTTCGTCTATATAATATTTACTATTTATGGAGAATTTATCATGACTATGTAATCCAAAAATCAAGTTTACTCATAAGGGATCTAGGTTCTTCTCGATGGATGAATGCATGGAAAATTTCAAAGAACAGAAGAGAGTATTAGTTATTAAATTTGTTCTTATATTACCCTATAGTGTAGAATGGTTTTTAATATATAATGATGAATCCAATAAGGTTTTCGGATATATTCTCATGTAGAATTTCATGGTTATAGATTATAGATCACGATAATTGAATGTTCGTTAGAAAAATTACCCAACTCGTGATTTGGAGTTAAATGCAGTAATTTTTTCATTAAATATATATAGGCATTATATTTATGGAGAAAATGTGATATATATACAGATTATAAAAGATAAAAGTATATATTTATATAGGAGGAGTTGAACATGCGCCAATGGATATGGTTGGAGCTAATTAAATATTGTGACCGCTCAATGCATTACCACCCTGAGAAAGAAAACAAGGTGGTAGGTTCTTTGAATTGAAAGGATCGTGTTATCTTATCTATGATGAGGATAAAAATTGATCAAATATTTATGGATTTTAAAATAAAGGATCTTGAATTATTGAAGGAAGGTTAGAATCGTATCTTTATCAAATAAGTGTTCAACCATCTATCCATATAAGGATAAAAGAGGTGTAGAATGATGATATGGAGTTGTAAAAGAAGGTGGTAAATATTCATAAGTTCAACCTTGATTATGATGGAATGATATGATTCAGAAACCATTTATATAATATATCCATACTATATTTGAATAATGAGCTATTATATGAGGCACATAGTTCTTCATTCTCTATTTACACTATAAGTACGAAGATGTAAAGATATTTGAAAGAGTATTTTTGGTGGGTTATAATGAAGATAGATATTGTAGATATTTTATCTTGATGTTTGATATGTTATCATGTTAAGGATAAGAGAAAAAATTCTAAGGGTATGTTATAACCATTACTCATACCATAATGTAAATATTAAAACATAGCCATAGATTTTTTCATTAGACCCCAGAAAAAATATAAAAGGATTAATTATATATGGGTTGTAGTCGATCACCTAACAAAGTCAGAACACTCCATTTATATTAAAGAATATTTCTCTCTAGATCATATTTAAATTATATACATTAAGGATGTGGTAAGATTTTATGGAGTACCATATTCTATTATGTTTGATCAGGATCTGAGTTTTACCTCAAAGTTCTAGCAAAGTATTTATCATACTCTAGATACAGAGTTAAGTTTCATTATTTCATATCATCCTTAGATATATGTTCTGTCTAAGAGAACAATTAAAACACTGGAGTATATTTTGATATCTTTTTCTATGTATTTAAAATGTGTTTGGGATTAAAACCATCCGCTAGTTGAGTTTTCATAAAACAATATCTTTCACTTAGGAATTCAGATGAATCCCAAGGAATCCCTCTATGTAAATAAGTATAGAACTTTAATATACTTGGATGAATTTGAATAAATAAATATATTAGGACTGGGTCTGGATGAAGAAATTTCAAATAATTTAATTTCCATTTCATAACACATAATGGTAGCACAAATTCGGTAGAAAAGTTATATTGAAAATTTCCAGCAAGATTAGGAATTTGAAGATAGTGATAAGATTTTTCTAAGAATTCTTCCATGGAAGAAGGTAATTAGATCTAGAAATAATGGAAAACTAAGACCTTTGACTTTTTATCACTTTTAAATTCTTGATCATATTGGTACGATAGCTTATTGATTGGTGGTTCCATTAAACCTATCTCAAGTCCATGATGTGTTCTATGTATCTATCCTGAGAAAGTACATACCTATCCATTAACATGTATTTAAATCATAGATCATACTAATAGAGAAATGTATCTCTTGTGGAGACTAAAAATTGGATATTATAGATAATATAGAGAAATTTATATGAAAAAAGACCACTCACCTGGTCAAATTTTAGTGGTGAAACCATCGATTTGAATATGCTACGTTGAAACCTGAGGATATTATGAGGCAGTTGTATCCACATTTTTTTATATGAGTGATGAATTTAAAGGGAAAAATTAATTTTAATGGTATTTTAATATAACACCATAATATCTTTATGAAATTGTTTTCAAATAAATTTAATTTATTCAACAGCTTGTGTTATACACAACACTGAGTTTTAATGAACAGCGATATACTAAAAATATTATTATTTAAACTTCAATGTAATAACATATATGTTAAATTTGAAGGTAGTAATTACAATAAAAACATCATAAAATTAATTATAATGTTTTTAGATAAAAAATATTTATAAATAAGTACTTAATTTTTAATAAATTATTTATATTCATTTAAAATAAATTTTTTATCTAAAAAAATATTTGTAGAGATTTTTATAAAAAAATAAAAATATTTATTTTCCAAAATTATAAAATTTATTTGATAAATTTTCCTTTATTTTTGGAATCAAATTTTTAAAATTATATTAGGGTTAATTTTTTGTTAAATTTCTAATAAGATTAATTTTTTAGTGAATAGTGAAAAATATTGAATTTTATTAAAACTGCCTTTTCATTTAAATCATTTACAAAGATCAGTATTGTTTTAAAATGTTTTAGAAGTAAAATTAGTTTAATTATGTTATTATTAAACCAATTCATTTTATCTTAATCAAAATCATGCTGAATTTTTTTATTAAAACATTTTGTACTTAGGGAAATTTTCTCTTTGGAAAACCATTTTTTTGTCACATATGTGGGTTTAATTTTAACTTAAATTTTTCAACTTCTATGAATAGAATTTTTAAAAATGGACTCCATATTTTTAACCATCATAATTAATACTATACAACAATTTCAAATTAAATTTTTATCAAAAACAATAGTGAAAATAGTAAAAAATGATTATCGTAATTAAGGTTAAAACAGGTTTACCAGGGGGTTAGACTAAAACGAATAAGGGGGTATATGACCTAAACACTTGTCAAAATTCCATTTTATGGTTATATTTTGATTTTATCTCAAATAAATTTTGATAATGATCCATTTTAAATCCTAATTTCAAGATTAAAACATGGGTACAACGTTTTCTTTTCTAAAATTTCAAGTGTGCCATCTCTCTCACTTTTAAAAGGGCGCCCCCTCTCCAGTCATATTCACACTTAAAAACCATTTATTTAAGAAAATAACTAACCAAATATCTTTTTTAATTCTGTAAACACATCCTATAAGACTTATTTTTATCATTAAACCCTCCTAATAAGTCTTTAGGAATAAACCTAAAGAGGTTCTCCAAAGAATATATAAAATTATTAACCTTGTGTTTTTGTTTATTTATTATTCCAATTCATTATAATATTCTTAAAATATGATGATATAATGACATAATTATCTCCCATATACTAAGATATTATTATTTTCTTGGCATAATCTACATCTATCAAATGTAAAATGAAACCATCTGTTGTGTGTACGGTCAACTATCGCCTCGTAAACCAATGTAATTTTCTTGTCATAACTGCCTCTCATAGTTTGGGATAATGATGGATCTGATCTGTATATATATTATATTTATGCAAAATTTATACTTACTAAATTATAATATCCTATATAAATTATTAATTTACATTTTTTTGAATGCGATAATGTCACTTGTGTGTACAGCTAACAACCACCTTGCGAAGTGATGTGATTCATTTTTCAACTTATGATTTACATTGAAGTTAATAAGGATATATTTAATGAATAAATGTAATATATATGATATAATAATAAATATTTAAATTTTATATATTATTTAAATATATTTAGTTTCATCTTTTTATACAATAGAAATAATGTTCATGTGTACGTACAGTCTACCATCTCCATGAACGATGAAATTCATTTTATATCATTAACTTATATGGATTATTATAAATAAATATATAATGAATATATTTGATATTTATATCATTTTTAAAATTTTCATATTATTTAAGAATGATAAAATTAAAATTATTGAAAATACAAAACCAAAACATATGTGAAAATTGAAGCAATTATTACCCGAGATTTGATTTTAACAAGGAATTTTTAATAAATGGGTAACAAATGGTCATAAGTATATCATATATGGTATGATATATATGAGTATGGTTATATGATATATTTATAATAAAACTATATTTATTAAAAATTAAGTTATAATGAGTATGAAGTATTTCAATATTTAAGGTCAAGGATTTTTTGTCTCTTTTTTATTTTTGGGACACATATTCCATTTTCACCACTTGTTTATTTTATGTGTTGTATATACTACCCATGAATGTATTTTTTGATTATTACTAGGAATTTTATTGTTATTTACATATCCATATATGTTTATTTCTTTCATGGGGATTATGATTCAAAAATGCCAATGTCGTAAAGGTTAGTATGTTAAAATCCCATTATTTATAGGGATTGTTTATGATTATGATTTTGATGATGAAATATTATTATCCACCTCTCAAGAATCTAATAAATTTTATTATCCTAAGTTTATTCCCAATTTCCATGTTTTTTAAAAATGTTTTAAAGAATTTTTTTATTATTATCCAATTATTTTTCAAATAAAATGTTACCCTTGTTTTATTTTTTACAAAAAAATAAAAATGGATCTCTTTATCATTTTTTTAATAAAGAACTCTTAATTTTTCACTAAAAATGAGAATGGAATATTGGTTTTAATATACACATAATGAATGATATTTTCTATTATAATTATCACTCAATAATTTGAAGATTACTTAAAAAGTTTTCAAGGTTTTTTTCAAACAAAATGATTTCATTAATATTTGAAAAATTGTCATTTTTTAAAAATTTATTTCATATTAAAAGTATATTTTCCTCAAGAAATGATTCAAGTGATCTTTCAAAATAATTTTTCATCTAATATGGAATCCATTGATGTCACTTATGATTTACTAGGGATATGATAAAATGATATCATCCTTATTATTTCTCTGGATGGTTTATATTTATAATGATAAGATGTTTATTATAATGTCTCGGATTTTCCATGTATTATATTTGAATATTATACGGAATTATTTAAAGACTAGGCACTGAGAAGACATTTTATTCTGAGGCCCAGTGTGCTCGGAACAATTGCTTGAAAAATATTAAAATATTAAATAGCACTTGTGTGCTGTTTTCCTGAAAAAAAGTTGAATAACTTCTATATGGGTTACCAGATCAGAAATATAAGGGTAGCATTTCATTTAGAGAAGTAAATTTACCTTAGGTGGGTCCTAACATCAACCATTGTGGGTCAACTAATGAAATTAGTTTTTGGTGGTTTAATAAACAAAATAAATGGGGAATTTATGTTATTTTCTAACATCTCACTGATGTAGTCACATTTTTTTAAATAATATTTAGAGATTGGGAGCTAGGGTTAAGTGAATAATACTTGAATTTTATTGAGTATTTATAGAGAACTCAGAGAAATCTCTCGGCATCTAATGATGACGAGATTTCAAATCAAAGATCAGCAGATGATTTTTTTGACAGATCTCTCCAACAATAGTGACATGACGATCCATTCTCTTAATTGAATGATCCAAATTCGAGGCAGGGCGATGTTCCTTGATTTTATTTCCCCGTTTCTAGAATCAATGACGAATGTGGATCAACTAACGAATAGGTTAACCTTTGGTTTGATCATTATTTTAGGATGGGCATATTTGCAATAAATCATTGGGGGTAAATTATTTATCACTGTTTCTTTATTCTTCATTCTAACGAGAAAGGATTGAGGATGAAATGAAGAAAGGTTAAGATTCATTCCTTAGGGAATTATTTGTTTCTTTATTACCCATGTTCTTAGTGTTCTTCATCATTAAACCCACATGGTCATAGCTCAACTTTTCAGGAGGCTATGAACATGATTGGACCCCTAGATTGGAGGCAAATTGAACAAAAAGGATGCAGTAGGGTAGATCATGTCACTTGGAACCTGGATATATGATCGCTCTAAATTATGGGAAATGGATGAGCCTCGGTGTTCCTTGTAAGGGACCACCGGAGCATCGGCGTTGGAACATGATAGTGACCACGTGTGGGAGGCAGCCGGTGTTAGAGGTTCCATGCACGGGTACGTCTAACGGTGACCATATAGGGTGGCGGCAGCACCAACCAATAATGTGGTGTCAAACGAGGGACACAGTAAGGCGGTTGCGTACATGGTGGGACGATCGCATGGAACTCGTGGTGGTGGAAAATCCATGGGGTAGGTGACATAGTGGTTTGACCACATGGGACATGGTGTGGCACCACATGGAGTATCGGGGCATGTGTTCATGGTGGTCTGTGTGCGGTGGACCAGACCAGCCCCGTGCATGTTGGTGGGACTAGAGGATTTAGGGTACTCCAGCGGCCCATCAGGTCAGACTGGTTTCGACTGAACTAGGCCAGACCAGGTTGCTTCGGCCGATGGGTTGGGCCGAGTCTCATGGGTCAGAAAAAACCCAGGTCGGACTTTTTTTGTGAAAACAGCCATTACATTAAAATCGTGTTTCAATTTGACAATCCGTTTTCATATTTGGTTCCCTTGAGATTATATGGTCCTTTTGAAATATCTTAAGTGGTTTTTTGTGGAATTTTGAATATGACCTAATGTCTTGAGGAGTATATTCTCTCAAAATGAGTGTGCTACGAGTAGAATCTTATGGTTGTCTGTGAATTTGAGTCTACTTGAAATTCTGAGAGGACGTGACTTACTGATACTATGTGTCTTACCAAGACCACCTGTCTTACTGAGACTATGTTTCTTATCATGACTGAGTGTCTCATCAGGACTACATGTCTTATCAATTCTGGTTGTTTTTTGGATTATGTCTGATAATCCTATTTTCATACTATATGATTATACCTGTGTTAGTTGAATATAAAATTTCTTTATTGTATACTCTCTATATTTTTTGTGGTTTACATCGTGTATTTATTAGTGGTATTCATTTTTGGTTTCAGGGTTTCCTACTGAGTGTCATTTTACTCACCCCTGTACAGGCTTTGCCCGCACATGTTGTGTCTTGTGTAGATGATTGATTCTTTATAGGAGTCCTAGGTGGACAAGGACCAAGTGGTACTTAGAGAGACTATTCAGTTGAGGTGCGCTCCCATGGATTCAGATAGTTTTCCAATACCTTTCCTTTCATGTAGGGTTTTCTACAAATGAGTTTCTGGAAATTGTGCATTTTCTTTTACAGACTCTTTATTTTTTTGGTCTTGTATTCTATCCATGTTTACCATTCAGTTTTTTACCATCAAACTCTATGGTTGGTATCTTAGTGTATGAATTCATTTTTTAAATAGTTTTTTTACATTTCAGAATTTTGGGGTTGGATATGTGTCCGTATGTACATGTACTTATGAAAATGTCTCTTATTTTTGGATATGCCTACTCGGTGCTAGTCACCATCCCCTTTCCAATTGGAGGCAGTCTTAGGGTAGTCACAATACGGATCCCTTTGGGACAAGTCATGAAATTTATGAAACTCATTCCTTTTCTATGGCTATAATGAGATATTTATGAAACCCATTTATTTTCATGGGTTATGATATGATTAGTGTTTTATGATTTTGTGGCATGAAAATGGATGGATTATTTGATGGGTGGGACATATATATCTCTCAAATTCATTATGTAAAGTCTTATTTCTCATGATATAATGATGGGAAACCAGATGATGTGCTTGATCCTCTATGGGAAATAGGCCAATGTGCTTGATCTACTCTGTGAAACTAGTGATGATTACTAATCCATTATAAAATGGGAAGTAGGTATTAATACCTGGCCTGTTATGATATTATAGTCTTAGATATTAACCTTGACATATGAATTGGTTTCTATACTTATAATAGTGCCAATCTCATATGACATGAAATTATGGTTCAAGATTGATTTATGATGATTTCTCACTCTTTTAGTTCATGTATTTTGATGGTAAAGTTTTATTCCATGGATCATGTTTATAGTCCATTATAGATTGAGTTTGAAACTTTTAAGTTGTATTCATAATTTTATACCCTTATGATTATCTTATGATTTTATATGATCATTGGTTGATAACTTCAATGTTTACCCGTATTGAGAATTTGATCTCACCCTTTCTTATTTTTCCTTTCCCTAGGTTATGAAGAAGGGATAAAGTAGCGTATATCTATGAAATGTAATAAATGGGAATATATTTATAAGAGATATTTAAAATATTTCATGAAATAATAAGATTTTGTATATAGTCTCCAAATACACTAAAATTTTATGGTCCTTAAGCATGTATTTGTTAAATATATTGAATATTCATATATTAAGATGTAATATATATGTATGAAAATCATGGGTTATTATAGAGGCCATGCAATGGTGCTAGAAATGGTGTCTAGTAGGATCCCTCCTAGTAAAATCATGAAAATTAATGAAAATTTAGTTAAAATTATCCTCCACCTATCTAAGATAAGGGAGATGAGAATTTTCAAATTCATGTGATAGGATCCCAATGAAATGGGTGGTGAACACCAATTCCACTTAAATTTTTATGGCCGGTCATTACTGGAAAAGATGATAATACTTCATCACCTAAATAATTTCATGATCTTCCATTAATTTTATTATGGATCCATTGGGATGGTACACTTTTATTAGCTTGTTTTTTACCTATCATTAGATATGCTTGGATGGATACTATGTCATATTGGGTTATAGGACCATAGCCTTCATCATAACTAAGACATATGTTTTTCAAAGGCATCATACATTGTTCAATGCATGTTGTGATGTCTTCATTTGGATAAAGGGAACTTTGAGAGGTATTTTAAATATACTAAAGCGGTTCAACAACCAAAAATGAAGAAAACATCAATTCATCGTGTCAAATAAGCATAAATTCAATTGATAATTTTTACATTTAAAGGATTTAAATCAAGTTCACCATTTTTTTCTAGTGAATTGTTGAGTCCATGACATTTTGAGTCATTATAGAACTTATTTATAAAGGTAGTATATTGTTGGGACTTTAACTTTGACACTTTGGGTTGTGAATTTGTTAAAAGTACGGGAGTTTGAGCTCATCTCACCCTTTTGGGGGTAATTATTACATACTCTTATACTATCATATAGATTTAAGATATTTTTGTGAATCCTTACCAATAATAGTATTACTATTAGTTACCATTGTTCCAATGATTGATGAAAACCATACATCAATGTGAACATTTTTATGTAATATATGTTCTCTATCATTCATTTACTTGATGAAAATACTCTAATTTAAAGCCACTATGTGGGTCACTCTTGAATTTATCATTATCCATAGAGGTTGTAGGAGTTTTGATGTTATAATTGGGCTTGTGAGAAAGGTATTCCTATATATCTCTATAAATGGGATCAAAACCTTTATATTTTAGTGCCACATAATAAGACATGTTGTGTATTTTAGGGTCATGTCACAATGACCAATATGATTCCTTTTAAGGTCATACATTCCTAACAAGTGAAGTTTCTTTTAAGGTCATACGTTCAATACCTATGGTGTTTTGGGATTAAACCTAAGAGAGGCTTTCTATGTATCCATGTTAATAAGAATCAAATCCCACATAGTCCCGGTTGTATAGTTTAAGGTCATATATCATGGTCAGTTCATGCAGTTTAACATTATGTGGTAAGGATGTTATTATATGAAATTTAAAGTTATGTATCTCTGACTACTTGGAAAATTATTCCTAACAATGATTTAGGTGGAAATTATATATGGATGACCCTTTTGGTTCATCTTATTTCTTGTAAATGAAATGGGAGAGGGTATGGTTTCACTAATAAAGAATATATATTTTTGAGGAAGATGGATCATAAGGAATACGGCTCATTGAGGTAGATGACTCACATGGAATATGTCTCATTGATCAAGACAGGTTATTAGGAATATGGACCTTTGAGGAATAATTTGGGTTTTATATATGGGTGTCCCGTGATATGTCTATAGATCACTAATGGGTTATAGGGATGAGATCATTAATGAGGGAATGATTGGGGAATACACCTAAGGAGGAGTCCCTGACCATACTAGGGAATGGGGAGTGTACATGTGCATCTTATGCATATACTACCTATAGGCATTCAAATATGAACATGGCTTAGGTGAAGGTGGTTTTTGGGGAATATTACTAGAAGGATGCCCATGATATTCTCCTGGATCATTGAGTAGAACAAAGTGGTTCACTGGATACTTGTTCCGATCTGATACTGGTTGTGGGTTATTAAAGATGGAAAGTATGATATAGGGTTGGTTTCACTGGTATCCTTATGATAAATATGCTCATTTTCGAGGGAATATATAATCTCTATTAAATATAATTTTTTATCGAACTGGGAGGAAAACCTAGGAGAGTTCAGTTATTAAAGGAATACATGATCGAAGGGGGTCATACTAATGTGCATAGTCCAATTATTTATCATAGGAGGCAATGCAGGAGGCCTTTATGGAATAGTTTTTTAGGGCCTTAACCATGGTTAAAGGAATTTAATAAATACATTTTGATTTATTTGGACTAGTTAGATGACTTGAGAGAAAGAAGGGATCCAAGTGAGGCCTGGCTACCCACAATAAAGTTCATTTATGAAGTGACCAAGTATAGGTAAAATACTTCATGTTCCAAAACCATTAGAATGAGGTTAAAATGTACTTTAGGGGGCTCTGTTTTTTCATATAATTTGTGTGATATGTGAATGAATATGGTTTTCTAAATACATAATATTTAAGTTTTATAGTTCATGAAATGTTTAAATAGAATGACCTTATATGAATGGTGTTCAAGACAATTCTCTATGAAGGAGCCTCATAGAATGGATTTCTAAAGAATCCTTTGTTGGGATCTCTATAGAGATCCTATGCAATGAAAGAATCATTATAAATGGTATTTTTAGTACTTTTACCATTATTCCTTCTCATGTTTGACTAGGAAATTTCTTAGGGTATTTCTTTGAAAATTTATAAAAAGGTGCCACTTTTAAAACAATGTGATCTTCAAGAGGAATAGGTTATATTTATCAAAGTCTCTTCAAAATAAGAAATCATCCTCTACTCCAACTACATGCAAGGTATTTATAAGCACTACTCCGTAACCATATACCCAGAAAAGTTGAGCCCGTATGAAGCATACAACTATAGAAGGGTACGTGGTCATAATGGATTGTAACACCCCAAAATTTCATAATACGTTATCTCTTTTAAATAATTTAATAGCTTATATTTCACGCAACACTGACTTGGCTTGCATTATATGCAAGATTGATTTTCTGCGAAACAACACATTCATATTATAATTATTTAAATGATTTATTTATTTTCCAATTAAATATTGTAATATGAATAGTAAAAAATAAATTTTAAATTTTATTTATAATTTTTTCACGTAAATAAAACATATTTATAATGAAATGTATATGTTTTCTTAAAATAGATATATATTTTGAAAACTATTTTCTTAAAAGAACTACTACTTATGTCCTTTTGTGAACAATAGTAAAATTAATTTTAGAAACTATTAAAATTTTAATTCTATAAAATAGACTTCTTTTTTGGATTCAGAATATCAAAATTATCTTAGGGTGAATTTTTGGTACTTTTCTGAAAACATTCAATTTTTGATGAATAGTGAAAACACTCCATTATTGTTTAAAAGCAAATTTTTATTTAAGTAATTATTTTTTAATTTAAATTTATTTTAAATTAAAAATATATACATAATACCTATATTAATCCAATTTAATTCATTGATGTCATTTTATTATAATATTAGATATATAAAATTTTATTTAACTTGTTAACGTCTTTTACCCACCTTCTAGGTATATTTGAAAATTTGAATAAAACATAATTTTACCGCTTTTAGGAATTGAATTTCAAAAATTAGACACATAGAGTTTTCATTAATAACAAAAATTTGTTTTAATAGAATGAAAATATTGTTTGTTGAATAGTAACTTTTCAATTTTATTTACCACAGTTAAAAGTAAATAAGGTAATTAAAGGTAAAAATAAAATTTAAATTACCCTAAAACATTTCCTAATTCTATTGGATAAGTTTATTTAAACCAAAATAAACCTTAGGAAAAACAATGATCCTTTTTTATCCATTTGTATTAGATTAGGACATTTATTATATTTTATTTAAAGAAGTGTTAAAAGTGTTAAATTCAAATTTTATTAATGAAAAAAAATAAATATAGAGTTATATATAAGATAAATTCGACTACAAATATTCATTAGAAATATAAAAAAATTCATACATCATAGTATTTTATTTATAATTTTTAGACATTAAATAATTAAATTTATATATGGCACAATAATGATGTGGTAATTACTTTATTAATGAAAGATTAAAATAATTGATATTATAAATATTAAAATAAATTTAAATTTAAACTTTTTATTTCATACACGAATTTTATAGGTGAATATGGCATGTTAGGTTTTATTCAATGTATTTTTTCCTAAGTAATCAAGTTGTTATGACTTTAACAAAAAAACTATTTCTAAATGGTGTCAAAATTGACATTAAGGAGTTTTTAAAAAAAATACTATTCTATTAAATGATATAATATTCCTAAAAATATAAGATTTGGCCAAAGAACATATATAAGGTTATATATGTTATTAATGAACCACTTTAGGTTCTATTTTCATTTTATAGTAAGTTATTGAACCATGTAATATAAAACTGCAAGTAGACATGGTAAATGTTAAACTATTGAACTAAGGGTAAAATCTAAAAGATAATGTTAATATGGGGACCTAAACTTGTCTAAAACCTATTGGTTGAAAGGAATTTGACCGATCCCCATTTTATCCTCAAAATAAATCCATTTGGATCTATTAGAAACTAAAAATAATTTTATAATAAAATAATATTTCAATCTTTTCCAAAAGTGCCCCTCACCTCTCTTATAAAAGGGTATTTCCCCTTCTCTTAAATTCACACCTCTAGAGACAGTTGGCTCTGCCAAACCCTACTCAAATATTCTACAAACTACCCTAAATTAAACCTATAGGCCTTAAATTGATCATAAATCCAGCCTAAGGACCCCTTTTGTTCAAATCAAAAGGAAGCATCCAAAGAAGAGGTAATTTTTCCATCACCTATTTCAAAGTTCTTTTCTTCGACGACTTCTTCTTTATTGGTTGTTTCCATACTAAAAAAATAACTACAGTACCTTATACATACTAATATATTATTATAAATATGGTAAAACCATATTCATTATTCTATCCATCCTTTGAATGACAAAGTCACCATACATGTGTACGTACGGTTTATCGTCTCCACATCGTGGTGTAGTTTGTTATTAAATACTTCATCATTTGGAAGGGTATAATAATGAGTATAATTGATTTAAATAATAAATATAACATGTTAATAAAAAATTATATATAATATATCATCCAATTAAATATGATTTCACTATAAATAGAATGATATTGTCGCTCGTGCGTACATACGGATTATCGTCTCCACAACGCGATGAGATTCATTTCCATGTTCATAATTTAACAATGATTATAAAAATATATATTATTAATTATTATTTAATATATGAAATAATAATTCTACTATAAATATATAGATATATATATACATATATCTCATTCACTTACTTTCATTCAATATGATATGAAAATGGAAACAGTGTTTATGCGTGCGTACGGCCTACCGTCTCTATAAATGGTGTTTTCAATTTCCTATATATATCTATTATAGATATTTATATTCTGAATATATATGATACATAAATAATGTTTTATATTCTGGAATCAATTAAATCATGAAATAAGTGATACGATCAAGAATAACTAGTTAAAACACATACGATAAAGAAAGAGATTATTACCCGAAATGTTATCTTAACATGGAAATTCTTATTAAATGGGCAGTATAAAGCCATTATTAAATAAAGTATGATATATTAAATATGAATATGTTTATGGTTTAATTTAATAACATACTATAGTCATTATATTGTAGTTTAAACGTACCCTCGGCCAAAGGAAATTACAAGGTAATGGTTAATTCCTCAATCTCATTATTATCTGAAATTGTTTATGTGTAAGTATTTACTGGGACATATTTATTATCCATGTCCATGTTTTATAAAATATTCTTCAAAAGTATTCATTTTAATGGACTATTTAACGAAAACATCATTTTAAATTTTTTAAATATTTATTCTTTTAAACCTTTCCAATTAATTTAAATGTTTTCAAAATGGTTTTAAGGATATATTTTTTTAGACATGAATGTTTTAAAATGATAATTCCTTTCAAAAATTTCAAAGTGGTATGGGATACTTTGATTCAAAAATATCTTTTAAATTTTTTCCTTTATAAATTTTCTCACATTTAAATGATTTTATAAAAAAATTATATTTCTCTCAAAGAGTTTTACTAATCATTTTCAACTGTATCAACATCCTTTACTGGATATTATTCTTGATTGAGGTTAATTTATTATAATACAATCTTCCATATTTTATTGAATGAGATATTATATTTTTGAATGTGGATGTTCAATTTATATACAATTCATGTTTTATTGTTAAAGTATTGGCATTTCGTATACTAGTTTTAATACAAATGTTTATGTTATGTTTCAACATTTTCATATGAAGAATGCATTAGACTTAGTAAGTGATGGGTGGGGCTCGTTGTATCCCATTGATGCATCAGTAGGTCTAATAAGACAAACTAGTGTTTTGGCACAAGTCCATGACAAAATTTATATTTAGAGTATTGGAACAAGGCCCTAACTTTGTGGTTAAGATGTCCAGAATTATGCATTCCATCATTATGATATTAGTTATTAATGTTAAATGTGATTATTTGACTAGTAAAATATCTAGGTGAATAAGTAAATGTAATTATTTTATTTATCTTTTCCATATTATGCTAAAGTTTATGTTTAAAGGGATTCTGTTTCAATTTTATACCTTTCCATAAAAGTTTATGATTATTTATGATAGCTTCCCCTATATTGCTTATCCTTATTAATCATCTGATCTAACCCTTTCTTATGTTTTATTTTCCCAGGATTCCAAGAAGTGTATTATAATTTATATGTAGGTTAAGCTAGAATAATAATGTAATTATCAAATATTTTATATGTTTTGTTTTATGTATGAAATTATAATGTGAAGTTCATTTATGTAATCTATTTTCCAAGACTGATAAACTAATCGGTCCTTCACGACTTGATTCCTTGTAATCAATGTAATGTATTAAAATAATGCACCGGCTCTGGGATTCTGGGGTCGGGGTGTTGCAGTTGGTATCATGGTAAGTTTAGTAATAAATTTGGAAACTAGATTTAGATAAACTCTAATTAGAAAACAATACCCTAAGATAGACTTTGAGGATTAGTATAGAATAACATCAAAAAAATTGGTAATGAGGTAATTAAATGGGTTTTCTAAACAATACATCCATGTCTGGATACTAAAAGTGTACGTGGTTCTAGCACAGATGTACCTAGGAGTGAAAACTCTGACAATGCATTTTGGGCTTATCTCAGGGTATCCTGTAACATAACAATGGGCCTTATAGTGCACCGGGTTTGAAACTCTTGGGGGATATGCTTAGGATAATTTACATTTTCTTTACAAACCATTATGAATTATTTATGAGTAAATATGTTAATAAAGAAACCATTTTTATGATTACATGACTAGATGTGTGAAAATATTCAATTAATGTTGATAATTTTTCTAGTTTTTGGATTATACATTATGATATGATCTAACCTAGGGTATTTTGTCATTTAGAAATGTCTCCTGGTAGAAGGAATGATAACTCTAGAAATACACATGATCCAAAGAGTAAAAGGGATCATATCTTTGACAGTCTTAAGCGAACATTTAGAAGAGAATTAATCTACCACATATTCTCATCATATAAAGAAATAATATCTTGTATTAATTAGATAAGAAAATAATTCTTTGAGTCATATTTCTTTGAAGGGAAGCCAGATAATAAGAGGATGATAGAGACAAATAAAGGGAATAAGGGAACAAATGATTTTCCCATATGTAATAAATGTGGAAAAAATCACCCTGGTAAGTGATTGAAAGGAATAGGAGTTTGTTATAAGTGTGTAGAAAAAGGACACAAATTTAATGATTGAAAGGGTAAGAAAAATGTTTCAAATGTATAATACTTCATCTGCAAAGAGTTGGGACACTACACAAATCAATTTTACCAATCATCAGAGTATACCCTAAATGATGATATTTGATAATAATCAAGTTATGATACTACCGTAGATGAAGAGGAATGATTATTGTTCTTATTTTTTTATTAAATAATTGTTTCATTTTATTATAGTATTAATGATGTACAAGTTATAATAATTATAGAGTATATAAGGATTGTACTGTAGTACTATTTCATTAAGGTTTTGAGATTCTATGGTACTAAGTAAAGTGACACAGTTTCAAGTTAAACATTTTGGAAAATATATGGTTAGAGTAAATATAACCCTTAATATGTTTCTACAATAGAGATAATTATTTTGGAATAAGATATGATTTATTTGGATAAATTATATTGGATATTCATGACTCCCTTGAAACTAATTAATTGTTTTTTAATTACATCATTGTTGGAGTATTCAACATTTTTTGGATATAAGGAGTATATGCAGTATTCTATAAGGAATATGGGAGCATGAATGTAATAAATAAGGTTTTATGGTAATCCAGGGTATAACCATATTTTAATAGAATACATGATGAATGTATTCACATGTTATTATGTGGAAAAAACGAGATCTTTATTATGTTTGCCTTCCTTATAAATTTTGGACTGTGAGTTTGAATAAAAGTATTTTGGATAAGTATAAAGGTTGGAATGGATTAAGTTGGACATTGAATACTATTGTTTAAGGTTAAAACATTTCTTAGGATTATTTTTGGATTGTTATAGAAAGGAAAACCTGGAGGTCGGGTGACAACCCGTCGCGTTTGGTAAGGCTGCGAGACTTGAACCCGCAATTGAAGGGTGACAAGGGTGCATCACCTACCACTGGCCTACATGATGTCCTTATTTGTATATTGTAGTTTTTTTAAATGTTCCAATAGATGAATTATAAATTCATTTTTTTGTAACCCTATATGATTAGGATAAAAATAATATTTTTGAGTTCTATTACATTTGGAGTGAAATATGAGTTTGTGGTGAAAATTAATTAAATGATGGAACTCTACATTTCAAGTATTATTTTTTTATTCTATGATGAAATTAATTATTAAACTTAAGGGAAATGATCATAAAACAAAAAATATTTTATCCTAATACCTTAAGTTTTTTTGAACCAATGATATTTTAAATGATCATAGATTTATGGATTTGAGCCCTCAATTTTCCATTTATTGTTCACTTGTTTATGATTGATGACAGCAATCACTCCCTATAAATATTTACATTTTTCCTCCAATTATGTGTCTCTAGTTTCCACCTATTTTCTCCCATTAGAAATAATAATTTGGTGGTGAATTTTTCATTTCCCTTTCCCTCTTATTAAAACTAAATTTTATTAACCATATTTCTGATGTCGGTTTTCCACAAAGCTATTTTCTATTTTCAACCTCTTATTTTTGAAGAATAGTTATAAATTGTGAGGAAGAAATTTATTGAAGAAGGGTAGAATGTAACGATACAATATTTCATAGTACGTTGTCTCTTTAAAGTAAGTTAATAGCGTATATTGCACGCAACACTGACTTGGCTTGTGTTACACGCAAGATTGAGTTTCTGTGAAACAACATATTAGTATTATAATTATTTAAATGATATATTAATTTATCAATTAAATATTGTAATATTAATAGTCACAAATAAATTTTAAATGTAATTTATAATGTTTTTACATAAATAAAACATATTTATAATGAAATGTATATATTTTGTTAAAATAGTTATATATTTAGAAAAAAAAAATTCTTAAAAGAAATACTTTTTATGTCTTTTTGTGAACAATAATAAAATTAATTGTAAACCCTCAAAAATTTGAATTTTTTAAAATAGACTTTGTTTTTGGATTCAGAATATCAAAATTATCTTCGGTTGAATTTTTGATATTTTTCTGAAGATTTTCAATTTTTGATGAATAGTGAAAAACAGTACGTTATTGTTTAAAATTGACTTTTTATTTAAGTAATTATTTTTAAATTTAAATTTATTTTGTATTCAAAATAGATAAATAATACCAAAATTAATAAAATGTAATTCATTAGATTCATTTTATAATAATATTAGATATATAAAATTTTATTAAACTTTTTAACGTCTTTTAATCACCTTCTCGGTAAATTTGCAAATTTACATAAAATGTAATTTTACCACTTCTGGGAATTGAATTTCAAAAATTAGATAGAAACTATTTTTATTAGTAAGGAATATGTGGTTCAATAATATGGAAATAATTTTTGGTGAATAATAACTTTTGAATTTTATTTACCACGGTTAAAAGTAAATAAGGTAATTAAAGTAAAATTAATATTAACATTACCCCAAAACATGTTATCATTGTATTGGATAAGTGTATTTAGACTAAAATAAACCTTAGGAAAAAACTAAGATCTTTTTTTATCCATTTCGGCTAGATTAGGACATTTATTATATTTTAATTAAAGAAGTGTTAAAAGTGTGAAATCCAAATTTTATTAACGAAACCATTTTTAATATAGATTTTTATATAATATGAATTTGATTATAAATATTCATTATAAATATAAAATTATTTCATACATCATAGTATTTTATTTATAATTTTTAGACATTAAATAATTAAATTTATATATAGCACAATGATGATGTAGTAATTACCTTATTAATGAAGTATTAGAATAATTGATATTATAAATATTAAAATAAATGTAAATTGAAACATTTTTTTCCATGCACTAATTTTCAAGGTTAATATGTAATTTTATGTTTGATTTAATGTACTTTTTATTAAGTGATGAAGTTTTTATGACTTTAACAAAAAATAATTACTAAATAGTGTCAAAATTGACATAAATGAGTTTTTAAAACAAATACTATTTTATTAAATGATATAATATTTATAAAAATATAATATTTGGAAAAAAGAAATAGATAATGTTATATATGTTATTAATTAACCACTTGAGGTTCTCTTGGCATTTTATAGTAATTTTATTAAGCATGTAATATAAAAATACAATAATACATGGTAAATGTTAAACTATTTAACTAAGGTTAAATCTAAAATATTAGGTTAATATGGGGACCAAAATTTGTATAAAACTTATTGGTTGAAAGTAATTATACCCACACCCACCTTAATCTCAAAAAAATCCATTTTTTTTAGAAACCAAAAATAATTTTATAATAAAATAATATTTCAATCTTTTCCTAAAGTGTCGCTCACCTCTCTTATAAAAGGGTATTTCTCCTTCTCTTAAATTCACACCTCTAAATACATTTGGCTCATCCAAACCCTTCCCAAATATCCTCACAAATAATATCACTTAAACTCAGAGGCCTTACTTTGATCATAAATCCAAACTAAGTTTCCCTTTTGTTCAAATCAAAAGGAAGTTTCGTAAGAAGAGGTAATTATTCCATCACCTCTTTCAAAGTTCTTTTCTTCTTCTACTTCCTATTTATTTGTTGTTTCCATACTAAAATAATAAACCTAATAAATTATACATAATGATATGTTATTATAAATATGATACAACCATATTCATTATTCTATCCATCCTATGAATGACAAAGTCACCATACGTGTGTATGTACGGCTTATCATCTCCACATCATGGTGTAGTTTGTTATTCAATGCTTCATTAGTTGGATGGGTATAATAATGATTATAATTGATGTAAATAATAAATATAACATGTTAATTATTCTTTATATATAATATACCATCCAATTATATACTATTTTACCATCAATAGGATGATATCATCCCTCGTGTGTACGTACGGCTTACCATCTCCACAATGCGATGAGATTCATTTCCACGTTCACCATTCAATGATGATTATAAAAATATATATTATTAATAAGTATTTAATATATGACATAAAAATTCTAATGTAAATATATAGATATATATATATATTATATATATTTCACACACTTACTTCCATTCAATGAAATATGAAAATGGAAACGGTGTTTATGCGTACGTACGGCCTACCGTCTCCATAAACGGTGTTTTTCATTTCATATATATATATATATATATTACATATTTATATTATGAATACATATGATACATAAATAATGTTTTATATTCTGAAAGCAATTAAATCATGATATAAGTGATACGATCAAGAATAACAAGTTAAAACATGTATGATAAAGAAAGCGATTATTACCCGAAATGTTACTTTAACATGGAAATTATTGTTAAATGGGTAGTGTAAAACCATAAATTCATCAATTATGATATTATAAATATGAATATGGTTCTGTTATAATTTGATAACATACAATGGTCATTATACATGAGGTTAAACATTCCCTCGACCAAAGGAAAGTACAAGGTAATGGTTAATTCCTCAATCTCATTATTATCCTAGATTGTTTAAGTGTAAGTATTTACTGGGAAATATTTATCATCCATGTCCATGTTTCATAAAATATTCTTCAAATGGATTCTTTTTAAGGGACACTTTAACAAAAACATCATATTATTTTTTTAAAATATTTATTCTTTTAAACCTTTCTCATTAATTCACATGTTTTCAAAATGGTTTTATGGATATATTTATATAGACATGAATGTTTTAAAATTTTAATTAATTTCAAAAGTTTCAAAGTGGTATGGGACACTTTGATTCAAAAATACCTTTTAAATTTATTCCTTTATAAATTTTCTGACTTTTAAATGATTTCATGAAAAAGGGATATTTCTCTCAAAGTGTTTTACTAATAATTTCCAACTATGTAAACATCCTTTACTATATATTATTCTTGATTGAGGTTGATTTATTATAATACAATCTTCCATATTGTATTTAATGAGATATGATATATTTGACTATAAATGTGTTATTTTTATAACATTCATGTTTTAGGGTTAATGTATTAACATTTCGTATGCTAGTTTTAATATAAATGTTTATATTATGTTTCAAAATTTTCATATGAGGAAATCATTAAACTTTGTAAGTGATGAGAAGGGACCTCTATAGCCCCTCGATGCAGTGGTAGGTCTCATGAGACTAACTAGTGTCTTGGAAAAAGTCCTAGAATAAATTTATATTTAGGGTCTTGGAATGAGGCCCTAAATTTGTGGTTAAGATGTCCTAAATTATGCATTCCATCATTATGAGATTAGTTATTAATGTTACATGTGATTATTAGACTAGTAGAATATCCATGTGAATAATTAAATGTAATTATTAGATTTATCATTCCCATTTTATGGTTAATTTTATGTTTAAAGGGCTTGTGTTTCAATTTTATACCTTGCCATAAAATTTTATGATTATTTATGATAGCTTCCTTAATATTGTTTATCCTTACTGAGCATCTGAGATCACCCCTTTCTTATGCTTTATTTTCCCATGATTCCAATAAGTATATTTTAATTTATATGTAGGTTTAATCTATAAGAATAAATTAATTATCAAAGGATTATCTATGTTGTATTTTATGTTTGAAATTGTAATGTGAAGTTCCTATATGTAATCTATTTTCCAAGACTACTAAAATGATCGGTCCTTCAAGACTTTATTCCTTATAATCATGATAATGTATTAAAATAGTGCACTAGCTCTGGGATTCTGGGGTCAGGTTGTTACAGTTTTTATCATAGGACGTTTAATAATAACATTAAAAACTAGATTTAGATAAACTCTACTTAGAAAATATTACCATAAGATAGACTTTGAGGATTAGTATAGAAGAACATCCAAAAAATTTGGTAATGTAGATATTATATGGGTTTCCTAAGCAATACATTCTTGTCTGGATACTAAAAGTATATGTGGCTCTGGAATAGATGTACCTAGGAGTAAAAACTCTGACAAGGAGTTTTGGGCTTGACCCGGGTATCCTGGTACACGACAATGGGCCTTACTGCACACCTGGTTTGACACTCCTAGGGGATATTCTTAGGATAATTTACATTTTCTTTACAAACCATTATGAAGGATTTATGAGTAAATATTTCAGGAAGGAAACAATTTTTATGATTATGTGATTGGATGTATGAAAATATTCAATTAATGTTGATAATTTTTCTAGTTTTTGTATTATACATTATGATATGATCTAACCTAGTGTATTTTTTCATTTATAAACAGTGCCCAGTAGAAGGAATGATAACTCCAGCAATATGCATGATCCAAAGAGTAAAAAGGATCATACCATTCATGGTCTTAAGAGAACATTTGGAAGGGAATTAGTCTCCCATGTATTCTAATCATATAAAGAAATAGTATCATGTGTTAATAAGATAATTAAATAATTATTTGAGTCATATGGATTTGAAGGGAATCCAGAGAAGAAGAGGATGGTAGAGAGAAATATGGATAAAGCTAAGAAGGGAAAGGAGGATTTTTCCCACATTCTATAACTATAGAAAGAATCACCCTGGTAAGTGTTTGAAAGGAATGGGAGTTTATTATTAGTGTGGAGAAAAAGGACCCCAAGTTTGTGATTGTAAGGGTAAGAAAAAGGTTTCAAATGTACAATGCTTCATCTGCAAGGAGTTGGGACACTATTCAAAACAATTTTCCAATCATTAGATTATACCCCAAATGATGCTATTGAATAATAATCAAGTTATGATACTATTGTAGATGAAAAATAATGATTAGTGTTCTTATGTTGTTATTAAATAATTGTTTCATTTGAGTATTGTATTAATGATATACAAGTTATAATAATTATAGATTATATAAGGATTGTAATACTATACTATTTCATTAAGGATTTGAGATTATATAGTA
This sequence comes from Viscum album, assembly GCA_963277665.1. Taxonomy (NCBI): domain Eukaryota; kingdom Viridiplantae; phylum Streptophyta; class Magnoliopsida; order Santalales; family Viscaceae; genus Viscum; species Viscum album. The sequence goes on from OY728164.1 coordinate 1,184,740,641, forward strand.
CCATGTAAAGTGACATAGTTTCAAGTAAAAGATTTTGGAAAATATATAGTTGGGGTAAATATAACCATTAATATGTTTCTGAAATAGAGATAATGATTTCAGAATAAGATATGATTTTTTTGGATAAATTATATTGGATATTCTTGATTACCTTGAAACTAATTAATTGTGTGTGTATTCCATCATTGTTGGAGTATTCAAAATTTTTGGATATAAGGAGTATATACAGTATTCTATAAGGAATAAGGGAGAATGAATGTAATCAATAAGTTTTTATGGTAATTCATGGTTTTACCATGCTTTAAGAGAATACATGATGAATATATTCACATGTTATTAGGTGGAAAAAAGAGATCTTCATTATGTTTGTCGTCCTTATAAATTTGGAACTGTGAGTTTGGATAGAAGTATTTTTGATAAGTATAATGGTTGGAAAGTATTAAGTTGGACATTGGATACTATTTTTTAAGGTTAAAACATTTTTTAAGATTATTTTTGGATTTTTATAAAAAGGACAACCTGGAGGTCGGGTGACAGCCTGTCGTGTTCGGTAAGGTCATGAGACTTGAACCCGCAATCGAAGGGCGATAAGGGTGCATCACCTACCACTGGCCTACGTGATGTCCTGGTTTGTATAATATAGTTTTTTTAAATGTTTTGACAGATGAATTATAAATTCATTTTTTTTGGAACCCTATATGATTAGGATAAAAATAATATTTTTGAGTTATATTATCTTTTGGAGTGAAATATGAGTTTGTGGTGAAAATTAATTAAAGGATGGAACTATAATTTTCAAATATTCTTTTTTTTCATATTATATGAAGAAATTAATTATTAAACTTAAGGGAAAGGATACTAAAACAAAAAATGTGTTATCCTAATACCTTATGTTTTTTTTGAACCGATGATATATTAAATGATCATCGATTTAGGGATTTGAGCCCTTAATTTTCCATTTATTGTTCACTGATTTGTGATGGATGACATCAATCACTCCCTATAAATATTTACGTTTTCCCTCCAATTATGTGTCTCTAATTTCCACCAATGTTCTCTTATTTGAAATCATAATTTGGTGGTGACTTTTTCATTTACCTTTCCCTATTATTAAGAATAAATTTTATTAACCCTATCTCTGATATGGGTTTTACACAAAGGTATTTTCTATTTTCAACCTTTTATTTTCGAAGAACAATTTCAAATTGTGATGATGAAATTTATTAAAGGAGGGGAGAATGTAACAGACCAGGATTTCATAGTACTTTATCTATATGAATTAATTTAATAGATTATATTGCACGCAACACCGACTTGGCTTGTGTTGTATGCAAGATTAAGTTTCTATGAAATAACACATTAGTATTATAATTATTTAAATGATATCTTTATTTATCAATTAAATATTGTAATATAAATAGTAAAAAATAAATTTTAAAAGTTATTAATAATTTTTTCACATAAATAAAACATATTTATAATGAAATGAATATGTTTTATTAAAATAGTTATATATTTAGAAAAACTATTTTCTTAAAAGAACTAATTTTTATGTCCTTTTGTAAACAATAAAAAATTAATTTTAGACACTCATAAAAATTTAATTTGGTAAAATATAATTCATTTTTGGATTTGGAATATCAAAATTATCTTAGGGTAATTTTTTGGTATTTTTCTGAAAATTTTCAATTTTTGATGAATAGTGAAAAGCACAACGTTATTGTTTAAAACCGACTTTTTATTTAAGTAATTATTTTTAAGTTTAAATTTATTTTAAATTAAAAATAAATATATAATACCTACATTAATCCAATTTAATTCATTAGAGTAATTTTATAATAATATTATATAAATATATATATATATATAATTTTATTGTACTTTTTAATGTCTTTTACCCATCTTCTAGGTACATTTGCAAATTTGCATAAAACGTAATTTTACCGCTTCTATGAATTGAATTTAAAAACTTAAATAGAAATGTTTTTAATCAGTAAGTAAAATGTGGTTCAATAGGATGAAAATATTTTTTGGTGAATAGTTACATTTGAGTTTTATTTACCACCGTTAAAAGTAAATAAGGTAATTAAAGGTAAAAATAATATTAAAATTACCCCAACACATTTTATAATTCTATTGGATGAGTGTATTTTGACCAAAATAAAACTTGGGAAAATTAAGATCATTTTTGATCCATTTGGGTTAGATTATGTCATTTATTTTATTTTATTTAAAGAAGTGTTAAAAGTCTTAAATTCAAATTTTATTAACGAAACCATTTTTAATATAGAGTTATATATAATATAAATTAGACTATAAATATTCATTAAAAATATAAAAATATTTCCTACATCATATTATTTTATTTATAATTTTTAGACATTAAATAATTAAATTTATATATGACACAATGATGATGCAGTAATTACCTTATTAATAAAAGATTAAAATAATTGATATTATAAATATTAAAATAAATGTAAATTGGAACTTTTTAGGACATACACTAATTTTATAGGTTAATATGGAATTTTAGGTTTGATTCAATGTATTTTTTTCTTATGTAATCAAGTTGTTATCACTTTAACAAAAAACAATTTCAAAATAGTGTTAAAATTGACATAAATGAGTTTTTAAAAAAAATACTATTTTATTAAATGATATAATATTCCAAAAAATTTAATATTAATAAAAAGGACATATATAAGGTTATATATGTCATTAATGAACCACTTTAGGTCTAATTTTAATTTTATAGTAAATTTATTAACCATGTAATATAAAAATACAAGAAAAAATGGTAAATATTAAACGATTTAACTAAGGGTTAAATATAAAATATAAGGTTAATATGGGAACCTAAACTTGTCTAAAACCTATTATTTGAAATTAGTTTGACTAATAACCACCTTATCCTATAAATAAATCCATTTTGAGCTATTATAAACTGAAAATAATTTTATAATAAAATAATATTTCAATCTTTGTTTGAAGTGTCTCTCACCTCTCTTATGAAAGGGTACATCACCTTCTCTTAAATTCACACATCCAAATCCATTTGGCTTGGCCAAAACCTACTCAAATATCCTCCCAACTACCCTAACTTAATCCTAGAGGCCTTAATTTGATCATAAATCTAACCTAAGGATCCCTTTTGTTCAAATCAAAACGAAGCGCCTGAAGAAGAGGTAATTATTTCATCACCTCTTTCAAAGTTGTTTTCTTCTTCTACTTCCTCTTTCTTTGTTGTTTCCATTATAAAATAATAACTATATTACATTATATATACTAAGATGTTATTATAAATATGGTATAACCATATTCATTATTCTATCTCTCCTATGAATGACAAAGTCACCATACGTTTGTATATACGATTTATCATCTCTACGACGTGGTGTAGTTTGTTATTCAATAATTCATTATTTGGATGGGTATAATAATGAGTAAAATTGATGTAAATAATAAATATAAAATTTTAATTATTCATTATATATAATATACCATCCAATTACATATTATTTCACCATCAATATAATGATATCATCACTTGTGCGTGCGTGCGGCTTACCGTCTCCACGGCGCGATGAGATTCATTTTCACATTCACCATTCAAAGATTATTATAAAAATATATATTATTAATAAGTATGTAATATATGAAATAATAATTACACTAGATATATATATATTTATTTATTTATTTATTTATTTATTTACATATATCTCATTCACTTACTTCCATTCAATACGATATGAAAATAGAAACAGTGTTTATGCGTACGTATGGCCTGCTGTCTCCATAAATAGTGTTTTCCATTTCATATATATATCTATTATACATATTTATAATATCTGAACATATATGTTACATAAATAATTTTTTATATTCTGGAATCAATTAAATCATGATATAAGTGATATGATCAAGAATAACAAGTTAAAACATGTATGATAAAGAAAGCAATTATTACCTGAAATGTTATTTTAACATGAAAATTTTTAATAAATGGGTAGTATAAAGCCATAAATTCGTCAAGTATGATATCATAAATATGAATATGGTTCTATTATAATTTAATAACATACAATTTTCATTATACAGAAGATTAAACATACCCTCGACCAAAGGAAAGTACAAGGTAATGGTTAATTCCTCAATCTCGTTATTATCTGAGATTTTTTAGTGTAAGTATTTAATAAAACATATTTATCATCTATGTCCATGTTTAATAAAATATTTTTCAAAAGGATTATTTTTAAGGGACTCTTTAATAAAAACATCATTTTAAATTTTTCAAATATTTATTCTTTTAAACCTTTCTCATTAATTTACATGTTTTCAAAATGGTTTTAAGGATATATTTATATGGACATGAATGTTTTAAAATGTAAATAGATTTAAAAAGTTTCAAAACGGTATGGGACACTTTGATTCAAAAATATTTTTTAAATTTATTCCTTTATGAATTGTCTGACTTTTAAATGATTTCATGAGAAAGGGATATTTCTCTCAAAGAGTTTTACTGATCATTTTCAACTATGTCAACATCCATTACTAGATATTAATCTTGATTGAGGTTGATTTTTTATAATAAAATCTTCCATATTGTATTGAATGAGCTATGATATGTTTGATTGTGGATGTGCTATTTTTATACCATTCATGTTTTATGGTTAAATTATTGGAATTTTGTATGTTAGTTTTAATATGAATGTTTATGTTATGTTTCAATATTTTCATATGAGGAATGTATTGGACTTAGTAAGTGATGGGCGGAGCCCACTATAGCTCCTCGATGCATCGGTAGCTCTCATTAGACAAACTAGTGTCTTGGTATAAGGCCTTAAAAAAATTTATATTTACGGTCCTAGCACGAGGCCTTGACTTTGTGGTTAAGATGTCCAGCATTATGCATTCCATCATTATGAGATTAGTTATTAATGTTACATGTGATTATTCGACTAGTATAATATCCATGTGAATAAGTAAATCATATTATTTGATTTATCTTTTCCATATTATGCTGAAGTTTATGTTTAAAGGGCTTGTGTTTCAAATTTGTACCTTTCCATAATAGTTTATTATTATTTATGATTGTTTCTGCTATATTTTTTATCCATACTGAGCATCTAATCTCACCTATTTCTGATGTTTTATTTCCCTAAGATGCAAAGAAGTGTACTATGATTTATATTCAGGTTTAATTTGGAAGAATAATGGAATTCTCAAAGGATTATCTATGTTTTATTTTATGTTTGAAATTTTAATGTGAAGTTTCTGTATGTAATCTATTTTCCAATACTGCTAAACTGGTCAGTCCTTTGGGACTTGATTCCTTGTAATCATGAAAATATATTAAAATAATGCACTAGATTTGGACTTTTAGGGTCAGGGCGTTACAAGAATTATTATCAATCGATCACATATAGCTAATGGACATGAATTACCTAGGAGACCACAAAGAAGTACCATCAACCAATTGCAAAAAAAAATCTATTTTGAAGGATCCATGAAAATATGGATGGATATAGTTCACTCCATGGAAACAGCTCTCTATCCATTATAAATGATCTTTTTAGGTGGTATTTACTTTTCAAAATATGACTCCTTATTCTATTGATCTTATTATATTTGATGATTTGGATCTCATAGGTGACAATAGAAGAGATGGTTGTTAAACCCGGACTTTACTCTTAGGTTCTTCTTAGATCATATTTTAAGCCTAAATCATGTAGAACTATTACAAACCCTCTAGGTGTAGGGAGTTACTATTAATGTTGTTATGATAATATGTTTCACTTAAATGTTGATCTAATACACTAATTTGTAACTAGTTTTCTACTATAATTTATCAATTTTCTATAAAATTTTCTTATTATATTTATGTAAATTATTAGACATGTTTGGAAATACACCCATTTTTCACTATTATATTGAGACAATGTCAGTGGTTCCCTACTGAGTATTTTATTCTCACACCCTATATAGATACCACAGTTGAAATACAACCTTTACTATGTTTTAGTTACTTATATTTACTCTGGTAGCTGTTGGATCACATTAGAAAATTATTTTGGGTCTATTATGGAAGTGATATGGTTTCCACTTCATAGTTGGATCTATCTATGGAGGTTAGAGGTCATGTGTTTCTCATTGATAGGTCCTTCTATTATATCCTTATTCTTAGGCCCTTTTGGCACATGAATTTTATTTTGGGATTGTTTACACTCTGTGTTCTTCTTGTTGCTATTCTTCAATCCATTCATGTAGTAATTTGTGATTTATATGATTTCCTTATTTTCATTATTAAAACCTTCTTAATTTTGTATTATGTTTGTGTGTGTAATTTTGGAATTTCAAACATATAGATGATTGAAGCCTATTTTTGGGGGATAACTAGTCATCACCTATCATATAAATCAATTAGGTAAATTTTTTCTCAATATATTTATCGATACCCATGGAAATAGTCGCTAGCCTCTGGGGATTGGGGAGTTATTTTGGGGTCGTAGTGTACATGATCCCAAAGTCTTATGATTTTTCAGGTCACATACATTATAAGGTTTTATAGAATCGATATTTTTATTTTATCTAGGATCTCAGATTTTTAGGTTTATATAAAGGCTAGGATGGTTGGGACATGATAAGTTACCCATTAAAAAGTATCATGAACCTTTTTATAGTTGATTTTAAAGTTATTAGGGATGTATGGGAAATTATTAGGCACTATAGGTATGAGTGAGGCTTCTATTTATTTTTCTTGAGTGTGATTTAATGAAACTCAATACATGCATATAGGACTCAACCAAGACTCAATCTCTATTTTGGGATTCATGAATCATGTTAGGTGTCGAAGGTAGGCACATGTAAGATGTTATACCATATTTAAAATATGCCTAAGTTTTTCATATTATAATTGGAAAAAATTGAGGTTTGTATTAACTGAAACATAAATAACATATACATATAGCTTTTTCATATATATATATATATATTAGTGATGATTAGGGTAATATGAACCAACTGTTGATTCCTTTAATTGAGATATACATGTCTATTTAATTGATATATATTCCCTCATATTTAATGAATTATTTACTGAATCATTCATATGTTTCCTACTTATATTTTTATTGATATTCATGTTCCATATTTAATTAATATTTTGTCACCAAGAAAGATACTTACTTTTTTATTAGTGGTACATACTGAGTGTGTCTATGTTTATTGTTTATCTTTTTTTCAATCATAAATTGTCACAACGTTTTAAAATTTTCTTGTTGAAAAAAAAGAAATTTTTTTAGATTTTGTTTCATATTTGATCATGTTATTTCCTACTAGTGATCATTTTACTTATTATTTTTGTACCGAAGTGTTTCTAGAAAAACAATTCAAAATGAGGAAGTAAAACATGTTATTCATTACTTATTGGTTATGCCCATTGGAAAATTATATCCCTAGGTTTAAGTATCTATGAGGGGTCTATCAATTTTTCCCAATAAATAAATCCATTTAAACAAATTATGTTTCATAAAGAAAAGAAATTGATTCACTATAATGTGTTTTAAATGGTGGTTTATTTTAAAAGGGGTTCATGTTTACTTAAAATTTGGTTTTTAAAAATTGGAATTGTAGTTTGAGTCTTAAACTAGTATGGTACTTGGTGAAAAAAATTACCATGACTTATTTTTAAAATGGGAATGATTTTTTGAAATTCATTGGTAAATTTGAAAAGGGATTGATAAAGTGATTTTAAAATCAGAAAAAAATCAGTTTATATTTTAAGATCAAATGGAACTTATTATATATAAAACATGTAATTCTAATTTTTAAAATCCATGAGGCCTTATTTTAAAAAGAAAAGTTGGATAATGTGTTTTATTAAGACGGAATCCTATAATGACTTGTGTGTGTAAAATGTGGTATTTCAAAAAATAAGATGGTATGTAATATTTAAAATTAATATGGTTTTATAAATACCATTTGATAACTGTATCTATTATAATTAATAGAAACACAAAGGTAGGTTAATTATAGATAGACCTAGTATATTCCTATCAAGATTTGAATTATATTATCTTCTAACTAGTTAATGATATTTAGAGAGAAATAATGTTGGTTTTACATCCTTTGTCATTGATGTGTCTTAGTGGTTCAGTGACTTGTTTTGGTTTTATAAGTTTTTTATCAAAAGTGTGATGGATAATTTATGGATTTTTGGGAAGATATTTTTTAGTATATCTCTAAGGTATTTAAATTTATATATTTTGATGGTTATGAATATATAATTTAGTGGTTTTATTGTTTGGGTTAGTTTTAGGAGTTTTAAATTAGAAACGAAATGTATGATTAAAGGTATGATTCAAGATTCCTTGGGAGTTTTTATGGGTAATATGATCATGGTTTTATTATTTGGGACTCGAATTTGGTCTTTTTTTGTGACTTGGGATGGTTATAGAGGTTTTTTATTCTATATTTGATGAACACTTAGTGGAATGCCTTAGTTATGAATTTGAGACTTCAGATTATTGAGCCTTTAGGTAAATGTCTCATAAGATTTCTCAGGGATGATAAGTCTTATGATGGGTAGGTTTTTATGGATTGTATCCTAGTTCAAGTGCTTAAGGTTTAAATATGGCCTTGATTGGAACTTTTGGAGAAATAAATCATGGGATCATTATAATTTTTTCCCAATTCGGGAACGTTTATGGGTGTTTTGGATGAATTATTAGTCACTTTTGGATAAATTTTATGGATAAGGAGATATTTTATAAGTGTAGGGTACCTATAAATGGGTTCTACCAAAAGTGTAACACTGTAGGTTCTACTGAGTGCATGCTAGCCCTGCCAGTGACTTGGGGGTGCCACTGGATATTCATTGGTACCTGAGTGGGTTTTGGTGGGATGATTGGGTGTTTTTAATATAGCATCATTACCCCCAACCCCTTTATTTAACCTCTCCCTTTCCCTTTAAATTTCATTCTCTCTTAGCCATGGAAATATCCTTTTGTGTCTCTTTGAATTACTCTTTACTCCATCCTTTATATCTCTTGATTCAAGGTAAATCTAAGTCTTTTGTTCATTCAAAAATAAAATGTATTATTTTCTCCTCCACTTTTCTCCCCTATCCTTCCCTTATTTTCAAATTTATCATGACATTGTTAGGGATCTTAAGGAGAACACCACTAGAGTATGGTGGAATTCATACTAAACCTTGGGGATTCTTCCTCTATTATATCAAGAAGGTTTGGGTATGTTTATTACTGATTGTTTATCACTATTTCAATTAAAACTGATTAAGGTATGGTTAGGTGAGATATTTTTAGATTTTAGGGTGATTTCGTAAGTTGATTTCTTAGAGAATATTTTTTTCCTAGGGATTTTATTTTCTTAAGGTATTTCCTAGAGTTTTTAATATCATTTGTTTCATGTATTTTAGTAAATTATTGATTATAGTGATTATATTATGGGGTATATTTGAATATTTTAATTTTATGGTGTGATTATTAGGTTCTTTTGGGGTCATATTGGATTATTAAATCTCTACATTAAAAATGGTAGGTGTTCTAGAAACACCAAGTGATTCTTAGGTTATGACCACAACATGCATGTATTGAATTTATTCTAAAATAATAAAGATATTAATTATATTTTAGAAGATATAAATGGATGGTTTTTAATGATATTTTTTCATGATGAGTAAATCATTTTCAATGGAGTTTTTTTCATTATTTTATGTAAATTTTTTCCCTCAACTCCATGTGGTAATATTTATTAAACTGGGTTGTATTTATTGACCCCTTATAAACCTTGATTTAATTATTGAGTTTTACTTGATATATGAGTTGGGGAACCATGTATAAGTCAAATTACTTAAACTTTTTGTCAACATTTATTGTAAACTACACTTGATATTAGATATGGACTGAAATGGGAAACTCAATGTGTTTTGAGTATCAATACACACTAAGGACAACTTGTAATCTAGGAGTATTTCTTTAGTATAAACCTTCTTGGTTTATTATTACATAAATATGGCTCAAATCTATAAGCCCAAATATTATTTTATAATGAGAATAATCATTTTACCCTACAAACTTGATTTATTTATAAGTTAATGAACCACTCTTAACCCCATTTAAGAAATTTCTTTAGGGGAGATGTGGTGGCTGGGTTGAGATTGTGGGGAGGAGTGATCGTACTCAAAAAACTGCTAGTTTTATTAATAATCTAAATCATTGATCTATAATCAATTTTATGTTCTTTTATATGAATAAAATGTGGGTATAATTTTGATTAATTTTTTTTAAATAATGTAATATTTTAAGAAACTTTTCCTTAACTGTATTTTCCCTTTGAAATGAATTACCAATATATGTTTTTAAAATGTATTTTCATTTCTTATTCTAAAACAATTTTACATGATTATGGGTAAACTATAAATATTTTTAATGAATATATTGGTCTCCAACCTCTCACTGGTATTATTTTTTTTTCTTATCTCGAGTACTCTTATTAGTTTCTCTAACTAGTTCCTTATTGGGCTTGCACATTCCATGTTTGAGTGATTACTAATGTATTGAAATTTATCTTTATTATAATTTACCTGGTGTTTCTTGGAATACTACTATGTCATATATTCATATTCATTTGTGTTGAAACTATAATTTTTTACTACTTATATATCAAATTTTATTTATCAAATAGCATGCTTTCTTACCATACTTGATATCTATGTTAGTTACTTACATGATTATGTAAATTTATATTTGGGTAATGTGATCATGTATATAGTTTTTTGTTGGGACAAGAATGTTATTTTATTTTTGTACAAATCATGATGAGTAATGAAACTATAGTGTTTTTTAATCATTTTTATAGCTTTACTATCCCTAATATCTTATTGATTTAATTGGAAAGCATGTTGTTTTATGTAACTAGTTTTGATACCATAAGCATGGATACTTATATTACCTACATAATGGAAGTGGAATATTGTTATTATTATAAAATATTTAGTTATTTCCTCTAGACAATGATGTATGAGATTGAATGCATTATATTTTGACCTTTTCTGAATTTTAACCCTTTCCCCCATTCCCAAATGGTATGGTTAGCATGGATAACTCAACTATATTATACACCCCCTCCCTATAACAACCTAAGATTTTATGAGAATTATTCTTTTTAATTTCATTGATATCTTGTGTTGTACTCTACACCAAAAGGAGCTTGTACTACACGCATCCCTGACTTGGCTTGCATTACACGCAATCGAAACCTTCCTCGATAGCGTGTGTAGTACGCAATATCGGGTTTTACTAAACAATGATGTATTGTTATAATATTATTATGGACTAGCAGTTATGAATAGTATTAAATAAATTTTGAATTTTATAACAATTTTAATCATCTTACACATTTTCTAGAACATGGTATGAGAACAAAATAAATTTTTCGGGTAAAATAAGTATGTTTCAAAAAATGCAGTTTTCCCGCCTTTTGATGGTGCACCCACTTTAAATCTAGTTTTTGACATGTTTTTAAGTTCAATTTGACAAAATAAAATTCTTCTTTGGAATCAGGATATAAAAATTTACTTTGGATAAATTTTTCATATTATTCTGATAACTTTCATATTTTAATGAATAGTAAAAACACGCACTATTTTAATTAAAAACAACATTTTTCATTGCAATAATATATATGATTAAATTATAATATTTAATGGTTTTAAATTATAAATAGAATATATTTTTACCATTTAATATAATTTATGTCATTACCATTAATTTTACATTGAATTCATAGGTAAAAACCATTCAATCTTTGCCAATATTTTAACTTTTAAAACCCATTTTCTTAACAACAGGATAAATTTTAATTTAATTACTGAAACTTCATTGTTTTGAATTTTGAGAAATGTATTCCATATTTAGATTAAGTGGTTCCAAATTATGTTAATAGGTTACTTCAATTTTTTTTGATATTATGAATAGTAACTATGGTAATTTTTATTTACTTCAGTTAAAGATAAATCGGGTAATTAAGGGTAAACCTAAGATTATAAAATGGCCCTAAAACATTCAAAAATTTTATTTAATGACTAAAAGTCAATTTATATCTTCTAAGGGTTGTATTAGATTCATTTTATGGACTTTTGACCATGAAAATAATTTAATTATCATTAAAACCAAAGAAAGTGACAACTTGTCACTCTCTTAAATCTTATAAGTATAATAATTTTAATTTAGTGATAAACTTCATGAAACATCAAACATGAATAGTCTCCTGAAATATAATAACATTATCTACATTATGTGTATTTATTTAGAATTTTTATGGATTAAATAATTATTATTAAAGGTGACACAATAATGATGTTGAAGTTATTTTATTGATTGAAATATCAAATAAATGGTTTTAAAAAATAAAAATAAATATTATATGAATTATTTAATGTGATAAAATAATTTTCTAGATACATATGACATGTTATGAATCTATTAAATATTTTTTTTCGAACATATATTCTGTGTGGATTTTATTTAAATTCAAATAAATTAATTGTGTCAAAATTGACACTATTGATATTTTATATTATTAAATTGTTTAAAAATCACAAAAATATTTTAAAAATTACAAATTAAAATTTATATGATATAAAATGTCATAAAATATTAAATTATGTATAATTAACAACACATAAGTAAGTATTTATAACCATATAAAATTTATAACATTATTATAACAAATAAAATTAAATAGATTAAATAAAGATAAATCAAAATGATAAGATTTAAAATAAAATCAAAACATGTCTAAATTTTATTTTTTGATGAGAATAAAACCCTATATTATCAAATATATGAATTTGAGTCACTTTTAAAGTTTTTAAGTGGGGTTTAGGTTTATTATCAATTAATATTTTAGAGGTTTCCAAAAGTGCCCCTCTCCTCCCTTATAAAAGGGAACTTCCTCCCTCTTCTATTTACACAACATTGAGCCTTAAAACTTGGAAAAACCTGACAATAATCTTCTAAACTTCCCTATTAATATTCATTATATTCTGGTCTTCTCAAAATACCAACTCTAGTCCCTTAAGAGGAAGTTTAAAGGAGGCACGTCGAAGAAGAGGTAATCTCTTCTACCGATTCTTTCAAGTTTCTTTCTTCTTCAACTTCTTATTCTTTAGTTGTTTCATTGTAAAGTAATAAAATAAGTATCAATAATATACTTATATGATATTATAAATATTAAACAACATCATTTCACCTTATATACATCCTACGAAAAATGAAATCACCGTGCGTGCGTACGTACGGAATACCGTCTCCATGTCGTGGTGTAATTAGTTTTTCCACCACCACCTTACTTGGATGGGTATAATGGTGTAAAGAATAACTATATATGGTTGTTACAAAATAATACTGATTCTGATATATTATATAATTCACTCCAATTCTATTCAATAATTATGGGAATGATATCATCGCTCATGCGTACGTACGGACTACCATCTCCACGAACACGATGAGATTCATTTTCCATGATTAACTATTCAAGTATGATTATAAAGTATATATGTAATAAATAATCATGAAATATATTACCTAATAATGATACTAGAATTATATAAATATATGTTTCATTTACTTAATTCCATTAAATTCAATAGGGAAACGAAAACAGCGTTCATGTGTATGTACGACCTACCGTCTCTATTAACGGTGTATTTCATTCCATTTATCGATCTATCATATATACTGAATATATATTATATATAAATCCAGTTTTACATTCTTTAATTTATTAAATCAGGATATGAGTAATAATATCAAGAACAACAAATCGAAACATGTACGATAAATGAAATGATTTTACCCAAAACGCTGTTTTAACATGGAATTTACAAAAGTATGGGTAATATAAAGTCATAAGAGAACCATATATGATATCATAAAAATGAATATGATTCTATAATAATTCAATGACATTATTTAAATCATTATACAGTAGGTTTGGATACATACGAAGCATATCGGACATAAGGTAAGGGATAATTTTGCAAATCTCATTTTTATCTGAGATTTCTTATACGTAAGTATTTACTGAGGTATATTTTTCATCCAAGTCCATAAAAATGTTTTTAATAAAGTGTTTAATATTATTCCATGTATTTTTAAAGTCATGTTTAACCCTCTTTGAATTTTACTTTGTGTTATGGAGGGAATCTTTCTTTTGTTTACCATACGTGGTACTTTTTGACTTTTCTGTTAAAAGCATGAGGAAAATGTTTTTTTTACTTATACGGCATGAATAGATTTTATGGTTTTATAACACCTTATTTTCATGAATCTTACTCTACAATATTTCATGGTTATTTTCAATAAAATACTTTTATTTTAAAATAGTGGTGAATTTTGTGAAAAGAAAATGATTTTTAAGGAGAAAGGATATTTTCCTCAATAATTCATTTCAAGTATTTTATCAAAATCATTTTCCATCTAAGATGACATTATTTTATATGTTTATGTTTCAATTATAATGTATCTATTATTTACATGGTTTCACTTTTCTTATGATTAAATGATATCCATTTGTTTTATATGGATTATGTTATGATGGGATGATGTTTATGAAACCAATTTTATTCTTTGGGCTATGGTGAATGATTTATGTTTATGTTGTGGCACACGTAAGAATGATTTCATTATGAGATGGGTGGGACCTATATATCCCTCCAATTAATTGGGTAAAGATTTATATCTGATGAGATAGACATGGCTGGAACGGTAAGTTAATCCTGTTCAGTGATACAGGACTGGAATGAGGAGTGAACTTGATTCAGAAAGGGACTTTGTCCACTAAGATTGTCTTGGTAGAAATGTCTTGGCTACTATAGAAATAATATCATGTGCTTAATGGTTTTCCTAAATTACATTTTTTCTTCCCATGCTATTTTATCATGATTGATGTTCCATTATGATACATGCCTTACGTACTTCCAAGATTTATGTCTTTGCTCAAGATTTTGATGTTGAAATTTTATGTTCAAGTTTTTGCATTCAAATGTTTATGGATTGTTTTATGTTCTCTATGTTAACCCTTACTGAGAATTTGAGCTCACTCTTTTTATGTTTTCTTTTCCCTATGATATAAAGAAAGGTTTTAGGTAAGAAAACAAAAGGGGAAGATCTTTATGGGAGATGTTGAAGATATTTCACCATGATTAGAAGATTATGTTTCGAGTTTCCAAAGACACTAAACTATTACAGTCCTTTAGTGTCTGTTTTTGTTATGTATTAAGTATTCCGCAAAAGTAATGTAATGTCTTTGTACGTCAATTACAGGTCTCTATAGTTGGTATCAGAGAGAGGTTTAGTCAACCTTTGGAAACTAGGACACAAGAACTTTAGTGCGATCACTAGAGATATTTTTAAGGTATGTCTAGGGATGTCCCTAAGGTTAAGTATAAGTATAGGTTATAGTCATAGAATTATGGTAACGATATTATAATTAAACCTAAGATGTTAGATATTGAAGGTACTCCCCCTTTATTATGTTGTTTTCTTAGCATGATTTTTTCCTCTCACACTGTTCTTTTTGGGTTTTAGACGATGGCTGGAACCCAAAGGAACCGTGTTGATCAATTTAATGGAAAATTAAATGATTGTCCTCCCAAGAAACCAAATTTTATGGGAGATGGAGTGAAAAATCTTATTGCTATACTTACACAAGCTATGAATCATTCTGGATTTCCAAATGATCTGAGAAGGGAACAATATTCTATTGATTCCTTCATGAGGCAACGTCCACCATCTTTGAATGGGTCTTCTGATCCACTTGTTGCTAAACAATAGATCAGTACCATTGAAAATATATTTTCCATACTTTTCTATTCAGAACATGAAAAAGTCATTTTGGTTGTTTACCGTTTAGAAGGTGAAGCAGACCAATGGTGGACTCTAATTAAGAATACAAGGCCCCAAGATGAAATTGAATCCATGGAATGGGACGAGTTCAAGAACTTGTTTTTTAGTAAGTAATTCCCTCGTATTCTTCAAACAAAGTTGGAAAATGAGTTCTTTGAGCTTAAGCAGAAGGATTATGAATCTGTTGGTATATATGAATCGAATTTTATAATACTTGTAAGGTATGAATCTGGCTTTATCATCCAACCTGAAAGTAAAGTTGATCGATTCTTCGGTGGCTTAAAACCAAGTCTTCGAAGGGAATTAGCTATAAGAGACTTCAGTAGATATGAAGAAATTGTGCGTTTTTCTATCAAGGTAGAACTGGATGTTGGTGTAACATATCCATCTCATGGTTTTGACAAGAAACAAAAGATGGAGTTCAAGGAAAAACCCCATAACAATGGTGAAAAGAAGGTGAATGTTTCTTTATGCTCAAAGTGTGGAAAGAAGCATAGTTGATATTTTCTAAAAGGTACTAAAAAATGTTTCAAGTGTGGAAAAGAAGGTCATCAAGCAGCTGAGTGCCGAAGTAATGGGAAAAAGGTTTCTAATGACGTGAATAGAGAAAAGACTACAGAGAACACTCCACGAACACTTCAATGCTTCAAGTGAAAGGAAATGGGGAATTATGGTAATCAATTCCCTAATCCAAGGGTTAATGATGATCTATGTGATCAACCTATTAAGTAAAAGGACAAAGGGAAGTCACATGTGATCACTATTGGCGATGTTGAGTATGACAATGATGTAGTGGAACGATTATGTGTTTATGTAACGGGATTCCAAAATAATGTTCTGGAATCTAATTTATAGTACTGTGGAATATTGGAATATCTATGTATTGGTTTATTATGGTTTTCAATAATTATATGGTACTAGTAACCATGAAAAGTAATTCAAATATTTTGGAAAGACTATGATATGCGCATAATGAAGGGATAAGGAGAAAATAATATTAATGAGCTCGTGATTGATATAAGGACAAAGTGATATCATGGTTTGAGTATATTGAAATTTTGGTATATTGGTATGTGGAAACAATTACCTTTTGATAGCATTCATGTTTTCATTATGGTTTTATGGTAATTCATGTTGCAAGAGAATATAATATTAAGGTATTCACATGTTTGGAATGAGATCAACAAGATATATCTTATGATATATGGGGGATAAATGATGGTATTCAGATGCTTGGTTAATGAAATTTCTAGTAATCGTTTTCTTTATACTATGAGATTGGATAGATTTATTTTGGATAAGTCTAAAGACTGGAATAAATTATGTCAGACATCAGATGGTATTGTTTAAGGCTAGAACTTTTTCGATATTATTTCTGTAATGTTATAATAGTGATGTTTTAGAAAAAAAAAAAGACAACCTACAGTACGGGAGATAAACCGTCATGTTGGATAAGGTTGTGGGAATTGAACCCACAACCGAAGTGCGACAAACCATTATTTCCTACCACTGGCCTACAGGAAGTCCCTGGTTAGTAAAAACTAGTTTTATTTTATTAATCGGTATGATAGATGAAGTATAAGTCCATTTTTGGAATCATATACGATTAACCTCACCATAGATGGACTTATGTATATTTGATAACTTTTTAAAACCTTTTGTTTGAGACATATGGAATGACCCATCATTATATCACATGATCTACTAACACTTCACGAATGAAAAATTCAACTTCATTTATTTAAGAGATGAAGTGGAAATTTTTCAAGGCATGAACAATGGTGAGATTATACCGAAATAAAGTAAGTAATTCTTCTAATTCAAATTCTTCAACTTTAGGAAAATGATCTTGAAAACAAAAAATGTTGTCCTAGTGCCCTTATATCTGATGAATCAGATGGTACCTTAGGTCATCACAAATTTATGGCTTTGTGATTGTTGACTTTTTCATAGCCATGTTCTCTACCACTCTCCATCAAAACTTGATGGTTAGGTTTCTCTTCCATATCCATATTTTCAACTATGTTCTCCTATGTGGAAACCCAGGGATGAGTTAATTTGGTTAACTGATATGTTTTATACAGCACTTTTTAAAATTATGTTTTAGTATTCCTTTTTACGATGTGGGTTTCTATGAAAGAAACTTTCAAGTAGTAAACCATTTATAACCCAGACGAATTTCGAGGGAGAAATTCATTTTAAGGGGTGTAGAATGTAAAAACCTGAGATTTTATGAGAATTATTCTTTTTAATTTCATTTATGTCTGGTGTTTTATGCTACACTAAAAGGATCTTGCACTACACGCATCCCTGACTTGGATTGCATTACATGCAATCACAACCTTCCTTGATAGCGTGTGTAGTACGCAATACCGGGTTTCACTAAACAATGATATATTGTTATAATATTATTATGGACTAGCCGTTATGAATAGTATTAACTACATTTTGAATTTTATAAAATTATTATTCATCTTACACATTTTCTAGAACATGGTATGATAACAAAATAAATGTTTCGGGTAAAATAAGTATTTTTCAAAAAATGCAGTTTTGTCGCCTTTTGATGGCGCACCCACTTTAATTATAGTTTTTTACATTTTTATAAGTTAAATTATAAAAAATAAAATTCTTCTTTGGAGTCAGGATATAAAAATTTACTGTGGATAAATTTTTCATATTATTCTCATAACATTCATATTTTAATGAATAGTAAAAACACGCTATATTTTAATTAAAAACAACTTTTTTATCACAATAATATATATGGTTAAATTATAATATTGAATGGTTTTAAAGTATAAATATAATATATTTTTACCATTTAATATAATTTATGTCATTACCATTAATTTTACATTGAATTCATAGGTAAAAACATTTCAATCTTTGGAATATTTTAACTTTCAAAACAAGTTTTCTTAACAACAGGATAAATTTTAATTTAATTACTACAACTTCTGTGTTTTGAATTTTGGAAAATGTATTCCATATTTGGATTCATTGGGTCCAAATTATTTTAATATGTTACTTTTATTTTTTTGATATTATGAATAGTAACTACAGTAATTTTTATTTACTTCAGTTAAAGATAAATCGTGTAATTAAGGGTAAACCTAAGATTATAAAATTTCCCAAACACATGAAAAAATTCTATTTGATGACTAAAATTAGACCCATATCACCTAAGGGTCGGATTATATTCATTTTATGGACTTTTTACCATGAAAATAATTTAATTATTATTAAAACCAAAATAAGTGACAACGTGTCACTCTCTTAAATCTTATAAGTATAATAAATTTAATTTAGTGATAAACTTCATGAAACTTCAAGAATGAATAGTCTCCAGAAATCTAGTAAAATTATATACATCATGTGAATTTATTTAGTATTTTTATGGATTAAATAATTATAATTAAAGGTGACACAATAGGGATGTTTATTTTATTTTATTGATTGAAATATCAAATAAATGGTTTTAAAAAATATATATATATTATACGAATTATTTAATGTTATCCACGAATTTTCTAGATAAATATGATATGTTATAAATATATTAAATATTTTTGTTCGAACATATCTTCTGTGTGGATTTTATTTAAATTCAAATAAAATAATTGTTTCAAATTTGACACTATTGATATTTTATATTATTAAATTGCTTAAAAATCACAAAAATATTTTAAAAATTAAAAATTAAAATTTATATGATCTAAAATTTCATAAAATATCAAATTTTGTATAATTAACAACACATAAGTAAGTTTTTATAACCATATAAAATTTATAACATTATTACCACAAATAAAATTAAATAGATTAAATAAGGATAAATAAAAATGATAAGGTTTAAAATAAAATCAAAACATGTCTAAATTTTATTGTTTGATGATATTACAACCATATCTTATCTAATATCATAATTTGAGTCACTTTGAAAGTTTTTAAGTGGGTTTAAGGTTTATTATAAATTAATATTTTAGAGGTTTCCAAAAGTTCCCCTCTCCTCCCTTATAAAAGGGCACCTCCTCCCTCTTCTCTTTACACAAAATTGAGCCTTAAAGATCATCCAAAACCTACCCATTACTCTTCTCAACTTCACTAGTAATATTATTGAGGTTATGTTCTTCTCAAAAGACCAAATCTAGTCCCTTAATAGGAAGTTTAAAGGAGGCACGTCGAAGAAGAGGTAGTCTCTTCTACCGATTCTTTCAAGTTTATTTCTTCTTCAACTTCTTCTTCTTTAGTTGTTTCATTGTAAAGTAATAAAATAAGTATCACTAATATACTTATATGATATTATAAATATTAAACAACCCCATTTCACCTTCTATCCATCCTACAAAAAACGAAATCACTGCGTGTGCGTACGTACGGATTACTATCTCCATGCTGTGGTGTAATTAGTTTTTCAACCAACACCTTACTTGGATGGGTATAATGGTGTAAATAATAACTATATATGGCTATTATAACATCATACTAATTCTGAGATATTATATCATTCACTCCAATTCTATTCAATAATTATGGGAACGATATCATCGCTCGTGCATATGTACGGACTACCGTCTCCACGAACACGATGAGATTCATTTTCCATGATTAATCATTCAAGTATGATTATAAATTATATATGTAATAAATAATCATGAAATATATTACATAATAATGATACTATGTTTATGTACATATATGTTTCATTTACATAATTCCATTCAATTCAATAAGGAAACGAAAACAGCGTTAATGCGTATGTACGGCCTACCGTCTCCATGAACGGTGTATTTCATTCCATTTATCGATCTATCATATATACTGAATATATATTATATATAAATCATGTTTTACATTCTGGAATTAGGTAAATCAGGATATGAGTAATAATATCAAGAACAAAAAATCAAAACACGTACGATAAATGAAATGATTTAACCCAAAACGCTGCTTTAACATGGAATTTACAAAAGAACGGGTAATATAAAGTCATAAGTGAACCATATATGATATCATAACAATGAATATGATTCTTTAATAATTCAATGAAATTATTTAAATCATTATACAGGAGGTTCGGATACATACGAAGCATATCAGACATAGGGTAAGGGATAATTTTTCAAATCTCATTTTTATCTGAGATTGCTTATACGTAAGTATTTACTGGGGTATATTTTTCATCCATGTCCATAAAAATGTTTTTCATAAAGTGTTTAATATTCCTACATGTATTTTTAAAGTCATGTCAAACCCTCTTTGACTTTTAAATTGTGTTATAGAGGGAATCTTTCTTTTGTTTTCCATATGTGGTGCTTTTTGGATTTTTCGTTAAAAGTACTAAGAGAATGTTTTTTTTACTTATACAGCATGAACAGATTTTTACAGTTTTATAATGCCTTATTTTCATGAAGATTACTCTAAAAATTTCATGTTTATTTTTAATAAAATCATTTTATTTTAAAATTTTGTGTCATTTTGTGAAAATAAAATTATTTTTAAAGAGAAAGGATATTTTCCTTAAGAATTCATTTCAAGTATTTTAGCAAAACTATTTTCCATATAAGATGATATTATTTAATATGTGTATGTTTCACGTATAATGTCTCTATGATTTAAATGGTTTTAATTTTCTTATGATAAAATTATATCCATTTGTTTTATATGAATTATGTTATGATGGGATGATGTTTATGAAACCCATTTTATTCTTTAGGTTATGATTAATGATTTATGTTTATATTGTGGTACACATAAGAATTATTTCATTATGAGATTGGTGGGACCTATATCTCCCTCCAATGCATTGGGTAAAGATTTATATCTCATTAGATAGACATGGATTGAATGGTAAGTTAATCTGGTTCAGTGATATAGGACTGGAACGAGGAGTGAACTCGATTCAGAAAGGGACTTTGTCCACTAAGATTGTTTTGGCAGCAATGTCTTGGCTACTGTGGAAATCATATCATGTGCTTAATGGTTTTCCACATTTACATGTCTTATTCCCATTCTATTTTATCATGATTTATGTTCCATTATGATATATGCCTTACGTACTTCCAAGATTTATGTCTTTGATCAAGATTTTGATGTTTATATTTTATGTTCAAGTTTTTGCATTCAAATGTTTAGGGATTGTTTTATGTTCTCTATGTTTACCCTTACTGAGCATTTGAGCTCACCCTTTTTATGTTTTCTTTTCCTCGTGATATAAAGAAAGGTTTTAGGTTAGAAAACAATAGGGTAAGATCTTTATGGGATATGTTAAAGATCTTTCACCATTATTAGAAGATTATATTTCAAGTTTCCAAAGTCACTAAAATATTACGGTCCTTTAGTGTCTGTTTTTGTTATGTATTAAGTATTCCGCAAAAGTAATGTAATATCTATGTATGCCAAGTACGGGTATCTACACTCCCCGTATGGTATGGGTGTTTCACCTTAACTTTTATATGAATGAATGGTTTTTGAACCCTTACTTGACTCTTTGGTTCATCCTAGATCCTAGGTTAATCCCAACACAGGTAGTACAGGTACAAACCTCCCATTATAGGGAGTTTCTATTAATGTTGTTATGATCATATGTGTTGCTTCACTATTGATCTATTTATATAATTTTTCACTAGTATTATTCTCTATTTTGGAAGTTTTCTATAATAAAAATATATTATATTTATTTAAATGGTTTTTCATGTTCATGTATACACCCATTTTCATTATTTTATTGAAACATGGTAGTTACCTACTGAGTATTTTGTTCTAAAACTCTACATGGACACCATATTAGACATGAGGCTTTTCTTTTTTATGTTTGAGGTATTTATAATTTCTATGCTAGATCTTGAATTGAATTATTGGATTAATTTCATTTTTTATGGAAGTGGTATTGGTTTTCACTTTGGATTTGAAGCTATTGATGGAGGTTGGAGGTTGTGTGTGGCTCATTGGTTGATAATTATAGTATATCCTTGGTCTTAGGTGTTGTTTGTCCTTAATTTTTTTTGGGGAATATTTATATTTTATGTTCCACTTTTTACTCATTTTTATTAATTAATTTAGTAATTTGTATGTTTTTTTGTTTCCTTTATTTCTTTGTTAATACCTATTTGGTTTCATACTATTTTCTATTTTATTTTTGGAATATCCAACATATATACAGGTCATGAAAGTTTTTTTATAGGAATAACAAATCATGACCTATCATATAAATATAGTTGGTAAATCATTCCCCAAACTATATTTGGAGACCCACAATTCTAATTACTAGTCTCTTTGTATTGGGGAACACCCCTGGGGTAGTAGTTCTTTTGATCCAAGTATCATATGAGTGTTCGAGTCAAGGAAATTACATAGGAGTTATTTATAGGGATTCCTAATATTTCAATTCCTTTGTTTCTATTATCACATTATATTTTGTTGTAGCTTAGGATTATAATGGTTTTAATATGGAATTAGTTTTTAATTGATTTATTCATTCCTTTCTATTAGAATTTATTGTGTATATTGATTTGGACCAATTTATATTAATTATATCTCATTTAGATAGTGGATAGAAAAACCTAGGAACCTTGTGAGGTAGAAAAAATAGAAGGTGGGATTTGTTTCTTGGGATTGGTACATTTAAATCACATGTAAGCCCTTGTGTATTAAAAACCCACACCCTCATCTCAACTATTTAGCATTGGTGACACATACCACACCGCTAAACCATCGAATTTCATTATTCAAAGAAAATATTTCCAAGAAAACCTTATTGGGACCTATAGTTTCATTAGGAATACCTTGAGATGAATTGAGTGGGAATATAAAGGGGTACATTAGTGGTTTCTCACTTCACTTTCATGACTAGTGATAAAGATTGGTTGGGTTAGTTAGATTAATTTTCAATAGCATAATTATCCATTCAAGTAGAGGTCAGAACTTGGTATTTTAACAAATGGATAGTTTTAGTCCCCACTTTATCTCATTTATGTTTGTTTATTTACAAATAAACTATATCCTTTTAAAACTTTTTATATAAAAAATATCCAAGAGTATATATAACTTGACACCTGTCACTATGGAAGAATGGCCTGGAAATAACAAATATTTGTACAATCAATGCGGTCTCTTTCTTAATGTTTTTATTTCAGAATAGATTTTTAAAGATACTTTTAACATTTATTATTATAAAAACTAATTTGAATAAATTTTAATAAATAATTGAATCCTTTTATTTTCATAAAAGGTGTTGAATTTTTTTTTATAATAACCTTAATAAAACTCTTTCATTTTTATGTATCATATTGTACTTGAACCTCTCCAACTTTTTTACATTGATCAGCCCCTACCCCTCCCCCCATTCTGGTGGTTATCCTCTCACATATATTGTGACCCCATTTTAACAATGATCTCCCTCCCCAATCTTATTCAAAGATTATCTCTAGTGGTTCCCCCAAATCCAATGTCGGTTCTGGTCACGGTGCCCCTTCTGATTCACTTTTCCATATTTTTCATAATTTTTTTTCACAAATTGATGTGTTTTTAATTTATTATAAATTATCTTTTTATAAATTTTTATTTTTTTCAGTTTTATTAAGCCCATGTTTTTTATTTATGATTCAATTGTGATGGTCAGTAGTATGAGGGATTGTGGTGTGTGGGTTTCTCTTTTTCTTGACTTCTTTTTTTCTTATTTTTTATCCTTGTGGTTTATCATTATTTGTGGGCTTCCCCTTTATTCTCTATTATTCTCACGATTTATTAAAACTCATTTTATATTATTTACTCACTTAAAATGATAAATTTTTATTATTTAAAATATTATATGATCAATGATTCAATTTTTGAATATTTTTATTTGAATTATAACAAAGATATTTGATTGAATGAAATAAAATAAAATATAATAAATAATAATCACCTAAATAAAAGAAAAACTTTAAAATACATTTATATTTAATATACAATTAAAATTTTTCATTAGGTTAAATCGTTTAATAAATAAAAAATTAGATTCATTATTTAGAGTGAAATTTGAATGTTCACAAATGTCGTCATTAAAATTTATTAAAAATATAAAAAGTAATTCAAAAATATAACAATATACTCAATGTTCTTGTATGTATTTATAAAACATATAATAATCTATTAAATCAATATAAAATAATTGAAAATTGACCATTTCACCAAGAGGGGATGAATCGGTTATTCAATATCTTATTTGAACTTTTAAAACTATTTATCAAATCCAAAAAATGATTTTTTTTAGTAGTTTCACTATGTTCTCCTTCAATATCTCATTAATTTTTAACATTCTCAAATTAAAACAATAAATAGAAAAAATGTGTGTGTGTACTTTTAAAATTTATATAATATAATTTTTTTACTTATAATGTTTTCTTAAATTGATTCAAAGGTCGTTAAATTCATGGTGCATAAGCCCCCTATAATTTTTAGGGGGTGTTTGAAATAGGGGTTCAAGGATTACTATATGTATCATAGAAATAGTATAGGGGTCCGAATTATAGGATTTAGGGGATATATCAATTCCCATTAGCATTGAAATAAAACATGAATTATAAAACTAGGATATTACTAAGATAAAATGATAGAATAAAATGATAATATGATAATTCATACATACCTCACTATCTATGAAAGTATAATGATAATATTGAGCTTGATCGAGTTCTCTCAAAAAAACAATGGGTTCTAGCCTCCGACGGTATCCACCGGACACTAGAATCATTGAATGCTTTAGTAGTATATCTTTTCTCTAAATGGTGTTCTTGAACCTCATCTAAGTAAAATTAATAATTGAGAGTTTGAGATAACTTCATATAGTTGTGAATAATCTATAGTGTAAACAATTAATTACTTAAAATTCTTTATATATAATACATGTATCAAATAAAATTCCCATCAGAGTTTATAACATTCTAAAGGTTATAAAATGACCAATCTCTTTATATCCCCTTAATTGATTAATATAAATATTAAAAAACTTTTAACATTTGTATTTATTTTATACAAAATCAGATGATGTATTGATAGCTAAAAAACATTTGATAATCAAATTTTAAGACATGGGTGATTGGTATCTCATACCATTCTCATATGCACCACTATGTGGTATCATATACCACATGAAGTTATTATAAATGTCATGGTGAATTCCACCAAATCATAGTAAGTTATTTAGTGTAAAAAATACAATAGTCACCCACTTTTACTAAAGCATCATGAACTCTACGAAAAAACATTAGAGCTCTTGGTAAATCTATCCAAACTCCTTTGGATATAATTTTTTGAATCTCTCTCAAATATTGGACAAATGATTTGTACCAAAACTAATCCTTATTCTAGGACCATATTTTTTACCCTATAAGATTTTTTTTTCATTTAAAATAATTATGATTTATCTAATACATAGTTGTAATCAAATAACATCCTCTAGAAAACAATATTTATATACAATATACTAAGGGGTATTGCATGATCTTGATCAAACACGCTCATATATTCATACTAACATGTCCATAGAAATATATTTCTCTGTAAATTGTATGTATTCTTAATTTTCAAAGAAATTTAGTGACCACTAGACATGAAACAAGTTAATATAGTGTAGGTAAAATCAAATCTTTATGATTCTCTAAAATAGACTAACTAATATTAATGAATATAGTACATGACATTCATCTAATTAGTTGAGAAAATCACATATCACACAACTAAGAATGGCCATGAATTTCCTTATTAAAATTCAATCATGGACCTATATTTCATACTTTTTATAAAATAAGGAAAATACCATCTTTTTTGAACTCAGCTGAAAACATGATTGCCAACATACCTAACAACCCCTTATTAGCTTAGCCACAAGAGTGGCATAAGAAAGATATAAAACTATGAAGGTTAGCATGATTAGTATCTTGTAAACCTTAGGTAATAAGGATTCATATTAACTATAAACCACTAAGTATATCAATGGTTATATGAAATTCCATGTGATATAAATTAGCATGTAAGTCTAGATAATAAGCCTCAACTTATTATCTCATGAGTCTACTTTGTATCACATTTAAGTATCTACTCACACTAATATTATCAAATCATCATAACCCATACTACTCTATGATCATCATCAATTAGGGATAAATACATGTCATAATTTGAGGTAATTTTATCATTTCACTATTTATGTAATATATACAATACACATAAATGAATAATAAAGTAGGTGAAATTTATTATAAAACCATGATATATTTTACAAACATTTTATCCAATATCTTAGGTATCTAATACTCGTAGTTTCATCATGATGCTCATGATTTTTCTAAATTAATGTTTTTCTCAATGGATATGTCACATTGTCCTTTATATCCACTCAATTTATCATTACAAAACCCCTCTCAATGATCTATCATATGATATAGAATTTCTAAAGGATTTTTTCAAACCTTTTGTCATACTGAAGTTCCATGTCTTCAGAAATATCTGTATTGTTGTCACAATAAATATCAATTTCTCTCTCAATTATAGGAACCACCCCATGTTTAGCGATGAAATTATTAATATTAACATTTACTTCAAAGAAACTAATATATAAACATACTCTGCCTTTATTATCAAGTATATCATGGTGCCTTTTTATAACTATTCCAACTGATAGCTCCATCATTGAAGAAAAACATGAAACTAGATTGTGATCTCATATCATCATTGTGGAATTGAAACTAGCATCAGTGTAACCCCTTATAAAAGGATTATACTCACCTCTAAAGACTAAGAACATATCCTTATTTCTTCTCAAGTACTTAAGTATATTCTTTATTGTAATCCTATAACTCTCACTATGATTATATTTATACCTACTTGTTATGCTCAAAGGATAAGTGGAATCAGTTCAATTATATAACATGGAATACATAATATTTCTTATGGTATATGAATAATGAATCCAATATATACTTTATAAATATTTATATAGATCTTGAATATTCTTAATATTCATACAATTCATCACTGCTAAAGGAATATTATTTTAGTTCTCCATTCTAAGATTCTTTAGTAATTTACCAATATCTATGTTTTGATTCAGTCCAAGAAACCTATTTGATATATTTATATCAATATTAATACCAAATATATAGGTTGTTTTACTTATGTATTTCATCAAGAAACATTTCTCAAGCCACAATTTTATAGAATTTAGGTCTCGGATATCATTTCTAATAAGTAGTTTTTCTTTCACATACAATATAAAAAATATAAAAAAACTCCCACTAACCCACTTGCATACACATGAATTACCCACATTCTTGATAAAACCAAGATATTTGATTTCATCATCAAACTAAATATTCTAATAATTCTAATCCTTCTTCAATCCATAAATGGTATTTTAAAAATTTTAAACTTTATCATTCTCATTCAGTAATTTAAAACCTTATGGGTGTATCATATACACAACCTTTACTAAATTATCATAAGGGAACTTTTTTTGACATATATTTGATAAATCTCATAATCATAATGAACTTTTATAGAAATAAATATCTGAATGGATTTTGTCATTTCAACTGGTGAAATGATTTATTCATAATTACACAAATGAATGTTTTTATAACCTTTT
The DNA here is from genome assembly GCA_963277665.1 of Viscum album. Taxonomy (NCBI): domain Eukaryota; kingdom Viridiplantae; phylum Streptophyta; class Magnoliopsida; order Santalales; family Viscaceae; genus Viscum; species Viscum album. The sequence continues at coordinate 1,184,769,207 of OY728164.1, forward strand.
ATTGCTAAGCATAATTTATAGGTACACACCCTATGATTCATGTAATTTTTCTTACAAAAAACCCACTTTCACCCTATGGGACTCACCCTGTCAGGTTCATCCACTAATTTCCAAACATGGTTACTGCATATGTAGTCAATATCATCTTTTATGTCTTCTAACCATTTCTTAAAATCAAAATTCTTAATGGACTCTCAATAGGTGGTTGGTTCATCATCTATGAATAATAATTTATCATTATTCTCTATAATAAATCCATATCTTCTAGGATCTTAAAAAATTATTCTAATCCTTCAAGGTTCTTATAACCTAATTTTATTCTTTTTTTCACATCAAATTGTGGAACTGGATCAATTTCCATCTTAGGAACACATCATATTCATTGGTCCTGAACTTCTTTTAGTTTAACTTTTCTCCCACTAACTTCTAGATTCATGTGATAATTCTCATTGAAAACACCATTTTGAGCTACAAACACTTCTTGTTCAATAGTATCATATATATAATATCTCTTTTTTTGGATAACCAACAAATAATAATTTTATAGATTTCAGGACAATTTTTTCAAAGAAAACACACATATGATTCACAACCCGAAAAACTCTATAAAAGAAAAATTGGGATGTCTCTTAGTCCATATATCATATGGTTTCTTTATTAATTATTTAAATAAAATGGGGATAAGTAATATTGTAATATATTTTAAACCATATCCATAGAATGATATAGTTTCACATTGTCTTATCATCAATAAAACTATAAGACCCAATGGATTGGTGAAAAAACACCTGGGAGGGGGCTGAATTAGGTGTTTCCAAAATTTTACCAAAGTCTATATATTCTTTTTAATAAAACTCCATTTGGTTTTAAAACCTTATTTTTAGTTAATGAAGATGGTGGAATGGCTGAATGGGATTGAATTATTTAGTGGATTTTTTTAATTATGTTGTGTAGTTTTATTTTTTTTTGGTATTTTTTATATTGGGTCTAATTGGATCTAGTTTTATTTTTTAGGGTTAAAATTTAACCTATAAATTTTTTTTGAAAATAAAAAAAATATGGATTTTGAGGAGTTAAGACATATGGATCTTTTATTTTTAAACCTAGTATACACCTATATAAAATTTAGTATATAAATTAAAATTATCATGGGTTTTTTTACAAGGTTTATCCCCAATGTGAAAATCTTACTCCATTTCATTTCCAAATCTTATTGCAACATAGATTGTTTATTAATAATAATATCTTCAACTATAAGTGGGTTGTCTATGGATCATCATAAAAATGTGTTCACAATATTGTATAATTAAATTCACTATATTACAATATTGAATATCCATTATATTACATGAGTTTATTGAACTACTCTCACTGGTTATTTGAAACTAGAATCACACCAATTTGGTTCACTACTTCATCTTCAAATAGAAAGCCTTCAACTTTATTGAAGTATTTAATGATGATATATAATATAGTCTTGGTTTTCCACCTGGATTCTAGTTCTTCTTTAGAAACTATTTTATGGCTTTACTCACTCAAACATCTATGTCTTCAATAGCCTTTAGATATTCTCTATATTTTCTTAAACATAATATTTTAGAGCTTCTCAATAAGTAAATACCTAAGATTCAACTTAGTGATTAAAAAATATATTTTCTAGTTTGTACTTTTAATTATTTATAGATCTTCATAGGAGTTCTTATTCTTAACTCTTCTTTCCTCCTTAAACTTCTATGGTATTTATTATCATAGGTTCTTTCTATTATCTTCTTTTTTCTCTTTGATATACATAGGGTTTTTCTTTTTCAACACAATATTGGGTTCTAGTTTTATTCTTCTTCCTCAAGAGTTCTTTAGGTTCTCTAGGTTCCATATATACTGCACTCTCACTCCCTTATTTTCTTGAGTACTGTATATTTTTTAAGATGGATCCAGTTATCTCAAGAGGATTTTGAACTATACCTATATATGTTCCTTGAATCCTTTTCTAGGGGTTGTCTTTATATTCCCATAAATGAAAATATTTTATGGAATGCGTTTAAGAAAAATTAATGAATTCATATGCATAGATCACAACCAATGATCTACCTTGAAATTTTCATAATATATTTATCTAGTAAAATTATTGGATTTATCTTTTTTTATTTCTCTTAACCAAATATTTCTTCCATTATTCTATTATAAGTATCTAATTTATCCTTCTAAAAAATATTTTCATGGTAGATACATATAAATCCTCTTAATGGTTGTATAAAATTTTCAACAATAGCAGCATCTTGCATCATTGCACTCAGTTTACTGCATGCGAGCTTGTAGTGAAAGCCAGTATAATTTCTATCTTGGATATGTATACATCAGTTATAAGATTTTATATTCTTCCTCTTTCTCATATTATATATCAAATTCAACTATGGTATTTAAATCCACTTATTTTTAGTACTTTCATAGACTAATTTTTATTTTCTTGGTTTTTGGAATGTGGAAGTTCCTTTTTCAAGATCGAGTAAATTCCCAGCCTTTTATTTCAATTGGTGTTGATCTACCTTGATTAAATCATGAATATATCCTTCAAAATCACCCATTTATCTTAGATAACAATGATATAAAATCTAATAAATATTCCAAACCTTGAATCAATAATATCTTTATTATTTATGAAAAATCATGAAATTTATTTTTCTTTCTCAAAAAACTCATTCACTTGATAATATTCAAAGTAGAGATTGAATCATGGATAATAATATATTAATGATGTTTAGGAACATGAAATAAAATATATTTCATCATCAAAATGATTTTTATTTTTAGAAATTAAATTTATACAAACTCATTCTTAATACATCATAATTTTAAAAAATATACTTTATATGAAGTCATACGCAGACTAAAAAGTCATATACGGCATCAATAGAAGTCATAAAAATTTAGATATAAGTCATAAATATATACTATAAGTCTCAAACAGGGTCTTATAAATTAATACACTAGCTATCAAGACTTGTGATATTTTCAGCAAGTCTTATGAGATCTTCATCAAGTCTTACACATGCACTCAATAAGTCTTAAAAATTGTATACAAGTCTTATGAAATTCAAATTTCAACTAATTTATAAGTCAAAAACACATATAAAATTCATAAATGAGGACACAAAAAAATCATACATTACATATAGTAAAGTCTTATGTTCATCACTGAAGTCTTACACCCAACATTTCAAAGTCTTACACTTAGATACTTAGCCAATTTTTCTGCTTCAATCATTTTAGATTCTCATAAATTGACCCTAATATATACCTCCTTTTTTTATGATTGTATAATTTTTGGACACACCATTTATAATTTTAGAGTTATACAAAATAAAATGAAGCCACCACCTAATGATATTTCATGGAATAAAGTTATTTGAAATAAAAAAAGAAAAAGTTATTTTTTTAGACAAAGGTTGGACTATAAGAAAGTATGGATATGGGAAATGGGAGAAAAGAAAATCAGATTACTTTGATCTAAATAATACTAGTGTAAATTATTAGGATAGTCTTGTTTAAGAAAGAGAAAGGGAGAATGAGCCTGGACCTTCCACTGTTGTACCTCTTGATGGTAGTGTGAATGTTAATGGGATTGTGGATAGTGGGGATGAAAGATTTTATCATGAAATTGATCATGAAATTAAAATATTTTTTGAATCTATAAAAGATGATCACATCAATGAAGAATCTAAAAATAATGAAGATGTTTCAATCTCTCAACTTGATTATAGTAGAGGCATAAGAAAACCCCAAGATACCAATATGTCAATCCAAATTCATCATCATATGGACTCATAAAATGATAGTGAAGTCAATAATACTCTTCATGAAATAAATCATACATCTCTTTCCATTTATGAAGTTATGGATATTTATAACGCTAATATAAAAAAATTTATGGATTATAGAAAAAGTATTAACTCTACATAACCTCAAGATAAAAATTTATCAGGTCAAATTCATAATCTTGTGGGTACAAAAAGTGACAAAAAAATCAATATAACCCTTTCTCATCTTGATAGACCTTAAAAATATTCATATGTACATGATGACAGGGCTACATATGAAATTAAACATAGTTTATTTTTGGTCACTAGTGAAGACTCTAATAATGAAAATAAAGAACCTCAAGCTTTGGAGAAAGCTAAAAATTAAAGTAATGAGAAACATGAAATCATAACAGAATATACCACCATGTCCAAACAAATTGCATCAAATGATCATAGAATCTTTAAATATAAGGAAAATATTAATGTTTTTGTAGTGGAAATCCAATTCCCTATTTTTCATTATTTTTCAGACCAAAATAATTCATTGATTTTCTTTAGTCTAGACACATTAAGCAAAGTGAAATAAGATAGTATAGAAAATGATGGGGGAAAATATGTTGTTATCAAAGAATCAACCTATAATAAAAATTCTAGTGGAAAGAAGAAAGGGTAATCTTTCTCCAAACACAAGTCTAAATGAGGATTCCATTCTGTAATTTTCAAGGTCTGTCCAAATTTAATACAATTATATCTCTCCATATTTTTATTAATAATCATAAGTCTAGTATTATAAGTATTTCTGAAATAAATAGTATTTTTTCTAAGAGGGTTTATTCTTTTTATAGTATGAGATATCAGCTTATAAACACTAATTAGTCCAACAATGACATTAAAATACTTTGGGTATTTTATAATTAGAGACTATATTGAATCTATTAAATAAATTATATTGAATATATATTCACTCTCAGTTATAATTTTATGGTAATGAAACAATTTTTCTCTTTCATTTATGCTTATAATGGGTACCACGAGAAAGGGAATTATGGTATAACATACAAGTTTTGAGGATCTCAATAAATAACTCATGGATTATTCTTAAAGACTTTAATTACATACTAAATATATATGAGAGTATTTTTATGTTTAACTCTTCTTCCTCAACTAGTTATTTCAGGTCTTGTATTGAGAATAGAATCTTGAAATAAGTTTACTTGGTTGGTGCTAGATACACCTAGTACAGAAAGAATCTAAATAAAATGGTGGCTATTAAATTGGATAGGGTTTTTTTAAATGATGTGGACCTTGGTTTTTGTGCTTGAATTTATTTCACCACTCTTCAAAATAAATAATTCATACCACCAACCTATATTGACCAAACTTATCACTAGAGAGGTTAAGTCACCATTTTCATTAAGATTGAAAAAATGCATAGTCCTTGTATCCTAATTGTAAATAAATTCATTCAAGAAACATAGAACTCTTTAAATTATAGGGATGATTCCTTAGATTGTGTTTTAAATCTCAAAATGCTTAAGAGAAAGCTTAAAGTTTTGGATTCAAGAGTGTTTCAGTTACATTGATGAAAATATGGCTCAGTTTAAATCATTTCTTCACAATATTCAAGAGAGTGACATAGTAGGTTATTTTTATCAGGTATTGATATTGAAAATGTGATCACTCATGAACTCAATTCCCTCCTAAATCTAAAATAATGTATGAAAAGAAAACCCTTTAAAGTTAAATGTATTAAATAGGGTGATATAAATATAAAATTTTTCACTTCTCTTCAAAGAGTCTGGAAACTTAATCGGCCTTTAACTATTCTTGGTGATAGTGGTGAGTTTTTTATAGAAGAGAGGATTTGGATGAATATATTGTTTCTTATTATAATATCCTCTTTGATGGTCCCAAAACTATCATTTACCTAATAGAATACATCATCCCTAGGCTTGTCAATCATGAGGATAATTCAATTCTTACGGTTATTATCATTGAATACAAGATCAAATAAGATATATTTAATCTAAATTCTAGTATATCACCTAGCCCAAATGGGTTCACAAACTATTTCTTTCAGATCTTTTTAGAGATATTCCATGGTGATGTTTGTAGTCTTGTAAGTCCTTTTTTCAATGGTGGCCAACTGACACAGTGAATTAAAGCTCAATTTATTACTATCATTCCTAAGGTGGATATTGAAAATGAGATTCATCTTTTTATACCTATGGCTATTGTAAACACTATTTACAAAATTATAGGACAAAATATTTCTAAAAGGATTTCTATCATTGATAATAGGATTAGGTCTTCAAACCAATGCTGATTTATTAAAGGTAGAACTATTTAGGATTACATTTCCACTTCTTCTAAATGTGTTAATATTCCAAGGAAATCCACTAGAGGAGGTAATATTTATCTCAAGATTTATTTTAAAAAAACATTGATGTTTTAGATTGGGGTTTTATTTGTAAAGTATTAAATAGTTATGAATTTGATGGGAAATTTATTAAATGGGTTAGAATTCTTATGAGATCAGCATTATCTCAATCCTTACAAATGGATCTCATGAGGGTTACTTCAAATGTTCTAGAGGTATTGGACAAGGTGATCCTATCTCAGCCATTATTTTATCTATTTCTAAATATTAACTAAGTAGGATCCTTCTCAACATGGTTAATACAAACAAAATCAAACCCATTAGATTTTCTAAAGTCCTTTCTACCCAAACTCATTTACTATATGCTAATGACATTATCCTCTATATTAAAGGTGACAAAAGAAACATTAATAACATCAAGAATCATCTCATTCATTATGAAAAAGTGTTAGGGTAAGAGATATGTTGGAAAAGGTAACTATAACACTTTGAAAAAAAATATTCCTACATCTAAAAAAGTAAAAAACATGAATGAGATAGAAATAAGATAATGTATAGTGTTGTTCACTTACCTTGGTGTCCATATGTTTTTTATAAAACCATGTGTTGATCATTTTCCTCGCATTATGATCCAAATTTGAAATCAATTGGATTTTTAGAAAGGAAAGACGCTATTGATGATAGGTAGGGTCAGTCTTTTGAGAGTTTTTATTGTGTAAAAATTTATTTTCTAGTTTATTGTCTATAAATGTTCAGTTAATCTCATTAAAAATATCAGTATTTTTATCAAAAACATTATCTGGCATGGAATAATTCTTCATATATGACTTGTAACTATCCATTGGAAACAATGTTATCAACCTATTGAATATGGAGGGCTTGGAAATAAAAAAACTACAAATTCAACCAATATTTAAATGATAACCTCATGTGAAGGCTCATCGATGATATGTCAGAGGCAATTGATTTTTTGAGATCTATACTTTTAAGAAGGCTCAAAAACCAGGAATTTAAACTATGTAGACTCCTCCATATTTCCTACTCTCAAGGATTATTTCTCCAATATTAAATTGAATTCTCACTAGATAAACAAAATCAAGTCATCACTCAATTTATGGATAGATAACTGGATAGGTATACATCTTCTTAATATATTAAATTCTCATAATCCGTCACATGACACAAATTATCCGATCGAGGAGAAAATGGAGAACTCCTTGTAAATTATACCTATAGAAATGAAAGAGATTTTTATGAATTACAATCTCATTAATGGAGATGAATCTTTAGTTTGGTAACCTGCCTCCAATGTGAGGATCTCCTAAAAATTATACTCTCAAGAGGATATATAGGGGAATACATAGAGTTAGGAAAAAAAATTAGTAGAAACTATATTCTCCCATCCATGTTTTCCCTTTCTTGGAGGGTTATGTGTTTTAATCTTCTTAATGATGATTTTATACATCTTGTTAAAATCAACATTTACCTAAGATATACCCTATGTAATAAACATATGGATGAAATAAACCACTTATTTATTAACTGTTTTATTAAAGATGCTCTATAAACATTCATGCATGATGTTTTTGAGGTTAGGATCCCCTGTTTATCCTGCATTCAGAACCATATAGTTGAATTTATAAAGATTACCCTCTCCAAAAATATTCATAACCTCTTCCATGTGGCTATATTTGAATTATTTCATGTTATATAGACTATTCGGAATAAATTGATCCATGAGAACACTTTTTTATATCTACAGTCAGCTCTGGTTCAAATCATAGTTGATATGAAAAACATAAATTCCATTCAAAATAGTTGTTGTGATAATTTTATACATGATATTACTATGATTAAGTGTATTGGAATTACAAGTAATTATCATCCCCCTTTTGGAACTTCTGAATTCATGTAGAACCATCCATTTCTAGGCTGGATCAAATGTAACCTAGATAGAGCTTCAAGAAGATATCTAGGACCTTTTAGATATGGTGTGATTTTCATAAATCACTATAGAGATGAAATGGGATTAATCTATAGTATTTATTGAATTAACACATCTTTGGATTCTAAAATTATTGGTATAATCAATTCAGTTGAAATGGAAAAACAATGTGGTTGATTCAACGTGTGGATTGAATATAATTCCACCACTATTGTGAAATCTATCAGAAATGGAATTGTTCATCTCTCATGGAGGCTGACTACTAGGTGGAGTAATCTCATGGTCTCTATTTCATCTATAAATTATATAATCATTCATGCATATCATGAATAAATTTTTTTGGATGATAGGATTGAAAATAAAGGGGTAACTTCTCATGAGTAAACCTTGTTTAGTGATGTCCCTAATGATCTTCTTTATTTCATTTATAGGGATTATTATAAAAAACCTTATTTCATGATTCTGTAATTTTTATTTTATTCAATAAAGTAGGCCACTATGGGAAAAATGGGTATTTGCGACGGGGATAAATCCTGTCGCAAATAGCCCCGTTAAAAACTTATTTGCGACGGGGGTATTTGTCCGTCGCAAATAAGTAGTCTTTTGTGACGGGTTAGCTTTCCCCGTCGCAATAGAACTGGCGTGCTTTGCGCGCCAAATCGTGGGAAACGTATTTGCGACGGGTGGTTATTGCCCGTCGCAAATAACCGGCGGCGGTAAAAGGTATTTGCGACGGGAATATTCCTCCGTCGCAAATAGTATGTCGGCAGGTTGTTATTTGCGACGGGACCCGTCGCAAATAACTATTTAACCGTTGACCGTAATAAATGATGGCTAAGGTATTTGCGACGGGAACCGTCGCAAATAATATTATTTGCGACGGGATACCCGTCGCAAATAATCTAACCTATAAATACCCCCATCCGTTTTTTTCAATTCATTCTCAAACTCCATCTTCTCCTTCTCTCAAAATTCTATTTCTAGAGTTCAGCGTTTCTTAAGTTTAATTCTTTTCTCCGGAGTTGATATTGAAGTTTTCAAGAACGATCAGAGATCAACTTCAGATCAATTTTAAAGGTATTTATGTTCATTTTAATTTAATATTTATTTTAAATTTTTTATTAGTTTCAATTATTCTTAATTAGTTGTAATTTAATTATGTTTACATTGTTTTGTTACTTAATAAATTTAAATTATTAGTATTGTTCATAGTTAATGGTAATTAGGAATAATTAGTAATAATTTTCAATAATTAAGAATAAATACTAATAATTAGTAATAAATACCAATAATTATGAATAATAACATTATTACATTATTAGCATATTTTATTATTAATATTAAAATAATATAATTTTTTATATTATATACAATTCTCCTTTCATTTGTGTGTTTTCTGTCTCCACATGTAATATTTGTATGTGGAGACAGAAAACACACAGATGAAAGGAGAATTGTATATAATATAGAAAATTATATTATTTTAATATTAATAATAAAATATACTAATAATGTTATTATTCCTAATTATTGGTAATTATTCCTAATTATTGGTAATTATTCATATAATTACCAATAATTAGGAATAATTACCAATAATTAGCAATAATTAGGAATAATTAGAAATAATTAGTAATAATTACCAATATTTAGTAATAATTACCAATAATTAGTAATAATTACCAATAATTAGTAATACTTACCAATAATTAGTAATACTTACCAATAATTAGTAATAATTACCAATAATTAGTAATAATTAGTAATAATTATCAATAATTATCAATAATTAGTAATAATTAGTAATAATTACTAATAATTACCACTAATTAGTAATAATTAGGAATAATTACCAATAATTAGTAATAATTAGAAATAATTAGTAATAATTAGTAATAATTATTAATAATTAGGAATAATTAGTAATAATTACCAATAATTAGTAATAATTACCAATAATTAGTAATAATTACCAATAATTATCAATAATTACTGATAATTACCAATAATTAGGAATAATTACCAATAATTAGGAATAATTACCAATAATTAGGAATAATTACCAATAATTAGGAATAATTACCAATAATTAGTAATAATTACCAATAATTAGGAATAATTACCAATAATTAGGAATAATAAGTAATAATTACCAATAATTAGTAATAATTAGTAATAATTACCAATAATTAGTAATAATTAGTAATAATTAGTAATAATTAGTAATAATTAGTAATAATTACTAATAATTAGTAATAATTACAAATAATTAGGAATAATTGCCAATAATTAGGATTAATTACCAATAATTAGGATTAATTACCAATAATTAGTAATAATTAGTAATAATTAGGAATAATTATCAATAATTAGTAATAATTAGTAATAATTACCAATAATTAGTAATAATTAGTAATAATTAATAATAATTACCAATAATTACCAATAATTACCGATAATTACCAATAATTAGGAATAATTACCAATAATTAGTAATAATTAGTAATAATTACCAATAATTAGTAATAATTACGAATAATTACCAATAATTACCGATAATTAGTAATAATTAGTAATAATTAGGAATAATTACCAATAATTAGGAATAATTACCAATAATTACCAATAATTACCAATAATTACCAATAATTAGTAATAATTACCAATAATTAGTAATAATTACCAATAATTACCAATAATTACCGATAATTAGTAATAATTATAGATAATTAGGAATAATTACCAATAATTAGTAATAATTCGTAATAATTACCAATAATTAGTAATAATTACCAATAATTAGTAATAATTACCAATAATTACCCATAATTACCAATAATTACCAATAATTAGGAATAATTACCAATAATTAGGAATAATTACCAATAATTAGGAATAATTACCAATAATTACCAATAATTAGTAATAATTACCAATAATTAGTAATAATTACCAATAATTACCAATAATTATCGATAATTACCGATAATTAGTAATAATTAGGAATAATTAGGAATAATTACCAATAATTAGTAATAATTAGTAATAATTACCAATAATTAGTAATAATTACCAATAATTAGTAATAATTACCAATAATTACCCATAATTACCGATAATTACCAATAATTTGGAATAATTACCAATAATTAGGAATAATTACCAATAATTAGGAATAATTACCAATAATTAGTAATAATTAGGAATAATTACCAATAATTAGTAATAATTAGTAATAATTACCAATAATTAGTAATCATTAGTAATAATTAGTAATAATTACCAATAATTAGTAATAATTAGGAATAATTACCAATAATTAGTAATAATTAGTAATAATTAGTAATAATTACCAATAATTAGTAATAATTAACAATAATTAGTAATAATTACCAATAATTAGGAATAATTACCAATAATTACCAATAATTATCGATAATTAGTAATAATTAGTAATAATTAGGAATAATTACCAATAATTAGTAATAATTAGTAATAATTACCAATAATTAGTAATAATTAGTAATAATTAGTAATAATTACCAATAATTAGTACTAATTAGTAATAATTAGTAATAATTACCAATAATTAGTAATAATTCCCAATAATTAGTAATAATTAGTAATAATTAATAATAATTACCAATAATTAGTATTAATTACCAATAATTAGTAATAATTACCAATAATTACCAATAATTACCGATAATTACCAATAATTAGGAATAATTACCAATAATTAGGAATAATTACCAGTAATTAGAAATAATTACCAATAATTAGGAATAATTACCAATAATTAGGAATAATTACCAATAATTAGGAATAATTACCAATAATTAGGAATAATTACCAATAATATTAGTACTATAAAAATAATAAAAAATTTATATAATATTAAAATTATCAATATTTGTAACAGGTTTTTCTTTATTCTCAACATATTCAATTCTTAAAGGGTCAATTTTTAGGTTTATCTCAATAAAAAGTTTGCGTTAGTCGTGTATGTTGTAAACTCTATAATTATCCTTGCTTGAGTGTTTTTTCTAACAAATTATTCAAAACCAGTAATGCTTTTATATTTTATAGAAAAATATGGAACAACGAGGTCATCAACAATCATTATTAGGTGACCGCATATGGATAAATCAACGTAGAAATCCAAACGGTTCTGGTTTAAATCTAGTATATGTAGAGGGTGTGGAGACTTTTTTATCATTTGCGGCATCAAATCCAGAATTTGTTTCAGAAGGAAAAATAAAATGCCCTTGCAGAAAATGTGCATTGAGAACGTTTGACACGTTTGACAAAGTGGGGGGACATCTCTTGTGTTTTGGTTTTCAACCAGATTATGTTTTTTGGTATCAACACGGTGAACGCAGTTCCAGAGCAGGTGATACCAACTTGATTTCAGATCCATCCCGGTTTCAAGATTTAGTACATGATGTTGCAGGTTCATCTGTTCAACATACAGAAACTCCGGCTGATATAGCTTCAAATCCTGAGTTGGCACTGTTTGAATTTTATGAGTTGTTGAGGTCTGTTGAGGATGCATTATATCTTGGCTGCAAGATGAGAAAATTAGAAGCAGTTGCAAAATTTATGGCTATCAAATCAGATAACGGAATGTCAAACACCTGTTTTGACCAGATATTTTTTTTGCTTAAAACACTATTACCCAAAGGAAATGTTTTGCCTATAAATTACTATGAGAGTAAGAGGCTGGTTCGAAATTTGGGACTTACTTGTCAGAAGATTCATGCATGTTCAAATGACTGCATTTTATATTCTGGGGAAAATGAGTCGTTGGATAGTTGTCCCACATGTGGGCAACTGAGATATAAAGAAGGACAACATGGGAAGTTTGGTTTGATTCCTATAAAACAGTTGAGATATTTTCCGCTTACATCCAGACTTCAGCGTTTATTCATGTCTAAGAATACAGTGACAATGATGTCATGGCATAAAGAGAATATTTCAACCGATAAAAGCTTGAATCATCCAGCCAATGGTGATTCATGGAAACATTTTGATAGAGTGCATCCATCCTTTTCTTTAGAAGCTAGAAATGTTCGACTGGGCCTTTCCACTGATGGTTTCTGTCCGTTTGGATCTTATGGTAGTCAATATTCATGTTGGCCTGTTTTTTTAACTCCGTACAATTTACCTCTATGGATGTTGATGAAGGAGCCATATATCTTTTTGACTTTACTAATTCTAGGACATCCGAAGAAAAATATTGATGTTTATTTGAAACCATTGATTGATAAATTAAATTTATTTTGGAGTACTGGTGTCAGTACATATGATGTTGCAACGAAACAGAATTTCATACTGAGAGCAGCATTGATGTGGACAATTAGTTACTTCCCGACTTATGGGATGTTATCTAGCTCGTGTACACATGGTCAGAAATCATGTCCTTACTGTATGGGAGAGAACAAAGCATTTATGCTCATTCATGGAAAGAAACCTTGTTATTTTGACTGTCATCGCAGATTTCCTCCAGCTGATCATCCTTTTCACAGAAACAGATCTCATTTCAGAAAAGGAACAGTTTAAAGGGATGGACCTCCAAAAATGCTATCAGGTTCGGAGTTAAAATCAGTTGTATTTTCATTACCTCCCATCACTTTTGGTCCCATAATAAACCAACAGAAAATTTCTGGTTTTGGGAAAGAACACAATTGGATTAAACGTAGCATATTTTGGGATTTTCCATATTTGTCTGATTTGTTGGTCTGACACATGTTAGATGTCATGCATATTGAGAAGAACTGTTTCATAATTTGTTTCATACAGTTTTGGATACGCTAGGAAAGAGCAAAGACAATGTAAATGCACGTTTAGATCTTGCCCAAATTTGCAGGCGTCCAGAATTTGAACTGTTTGAGAATGTCAGAACAGAAAGGCTACTGAAACCAAAAGCAGCTTATACACTGTCTAAAGAAAACCATTTATTATTTTGTTAGTGGATTGCAGATTTGAGACTTCCAGATGGCTGTGCTTCCAATTTGGGTAGATGTGTAAAGAATGGTCATATTACTGGATTAAAAGGTCATGATTGTCATGTTATAATGGAAAGACTTTTACCCATTGGATTAAGAGGTCTGTTGAATTCTGTGATTTGGGATTCCATAACAGACATGTCTCATTTTTTTCAGGAAATTTGTGCGGCTACAGCTGATTATGATGCTCTAGGCAAACTTGAGAAAGATGTTGTTGTAATTATATGTAAACTGGAAAAAATATTTCCGCCGTATTTCTTCGACTCAATGGAACATTTGATGTTACATTTTCCATATGAAGACAAATGTGGAGGTCCAGTACAGTTTCGATGGATGTACCCATTTGAAAGATGCATGCAAAAATTGAAAAGAAAAGTACGTAACAAAGAATCTGTTGAAGGATCTATTGCAGAAGCTTATTTGCAAGAGGAAATATCTTTTTTCTGCTCCCATTATTTTGAATCTGAGTATCCTTCAAAACACAACCGAATGGGACGGAACGAGAGGAATATTGATGAAATCAACAATCAATTATTTGTTTTCAACTAGCCAGAGCTTGGTTTTGGTGGAGTTTATGAACGCTGGATTTTAGATGATGAACATCATAGAGCTCATACGTATGTTCTTCTCAACTGTGAAGAGATGACATTAGTTGTACTGTAAGTGTTTATATCACTTATTCTATCATTTATGTTACAGTAAATAACTTTGGTTTTTATAGGTTGTATGATAATCATATCAAGAAACAAATTCCACAAATTATAGTACCTGCTCTCGAAGAACGTCGACTGAAAAATTTCTCTCAGTGGTTTCAAAAACTGGTAACATAAATTCTTTATCTTTTAGCAACTCATTCAATGTATAGTTTACTATGTTAATAATTATTTCACAAATTTTCAGGTGTCTCGACATGCTGATAAAATTTACAAACGGCTGTGTGTATTGAGTAACCCACCTTCCAAACTTGTTAAAACTTATAATGCATATGTGGTGAATGGATTTCGATTTCACACACATGCATATGGGGAATCGAAAAAAACAATGAACAGTGGAGTTAGCTTGAGAGGATCACATCATCGAGAAAATGAAGTTTACTTTTATGGCATACTTGATGAAATCATTGAACTCTGTTATCTTGGACAACATTACATAACCATGTTCAAATGTCGGTGGTTGGATATAGAGAGAGGCGTGCGTGTTCATCCGACTCATGGAATCATCGATATTAAATGTAAAAGTGTTCTCGCAGTAAATGAACCATTCTTATTGGCTCAACAGGCACATCAAGTTTATTACGCAAAGTACTGTGCTACATCAAGAGACTTGACTGATTTGTGGAGTGTAATAAAAATCAAAATTTGAGACAATCAGTTTAGTCAAAGTGAATGTGATTTCACTGATGTGCAAAGAATTGAAGTTTTTCAAGAGAGTACTCAAAATCAATCTTTTTTACAAAGAGACATGAGTATCGATGACGACACCCCACATTTAAGAGTCGGTGATGACGATGATGTTAATGATGTCACATATGAATTTGAAATGGTAAGAGATGAAGCAACTGTAACTCGAATGGATATTGATGATGTTGAGGAGGAATATGAAGATGACATTGACATATATGAAAATGATGATGAAGATGAACACTGATAGAATTCCATGGTATTTATATACAATCATAATATGTATATATGTATATATAATAGTAATTATCAATTATTTGCTAACAACATTAACATTTTATGTTTCAGATGGACGATGCCACATTTCGTGAGTTGGCAGATGCTGACCTGCCTTTCGATGCGGATGAGTTGCTGGCAGATGACCCTCAGCCTGCAGGCACTCCAGGGAGTATGCAGAGGGGGCGCGGTCTTGCACGATTGATGATTCCTGACCCCATCCCCGAGCGACATTCATGTCTTGGGTTTGATCTACACACACGGAGGTGTGATAACCTGTGTGATAACCTATGTATTTGACTAAGATTTCATTAATCTATTCACATAATAAATGTTTATTATTTTTACAGTTTCCACATATAGCAGTCGGACAGGGCAGCGCTATTTTGCGCAACTAATTCTCTCAGTCGTGGACCATATGGGAGCAGATTCCCATTGATGTGCAGCAGGCCATGTTCGGCCATTGGTTGGTACGTACGTAAATAAATAATTTTTATTTTGAAAATTATTTCATTTCTAACTTGATATTTTGATTTATTTGTAGGGTTTATGGTATCCGATCAAGGATACCATGCGTGACGCCATCCACGAGGCATGAGAGGTGGCCATGCGTGATCACTTTCGTCAGTTTTTGCACAATTTAAGAAAAGATGCCATGAAGAAAGCAGGAGTGTCAGATTTTGACGAGTCATGTAGAGCACACCGACCAGAGTATATTTCATCCCATGTATGGGATGGATTATGTGCGCACTGGTTGAGTGGTGCCTTTCAGAGGAGATCATCGGTGGGGAGGAAGAATCGGGGGAGACAGGAGGTGACTCATCGAGCTGGGAGTCTTTCTTTCAGTACTCATAGACAGCATCTGGTACGTACATTATTTATAAATATTTCATATAACTATAAATATTAACAATTTATTTTTTATTCTTATAGGCTATCGAGCACCCCGATATTACGGAGTAAGACGTATATCGGAGGATGTATAGTGATCCTGCTATTGGGGAGCTCAGAGGTGATCGTCAGTATCACATCATGGTCAGTATTATTTGTTTTCAAGTTTAAAAATTAACTGCATATAACATATTCACAATTTTAATTTTAAATTGCAACTACAGGAGTCATATGAGGCCGCAGCGTCACAGACCCGGCCTAAGAGTCAGGCCGAGTCATCAGATCAGACCACTGGTCGTTAGTTTGATGAGGCGGTATGGATGCAGGCCACCCAGTATGCCTTCGAGAAGGGCCGGGTAGTTGGTATCAGCTCTCGACTTACTCTCAGAGATTATTATGGCAGTGCTGCGATGTCGGCGTCCAGCTTGAGAGGAGCTCGTGCATCTTCTTCTGCTACATAGTATGAGGATCAGTTGCGATCTCAGACTACACTGATAGAGAGTCTCCGACAGGAGCAGGATCAAATGCGTCAGCAGCATGAGGAGGAGCATCGACGCCAGCAGCAGCTGTACGAGGAGCAGACGAGTCGGTGGCAGCAGGAGCATCAGGAGCAGATGGAGTACATGTGCCGACTCCCTCATGCTTTAGGGATGGAGTTTCCTCCACCACCATCTGCAGATCCCCCCTCCTTCAGATTAGAGTTTGTTTTTATGTTATAAAATTTGTGAAATCAAAATATGATTTTTTTTTCTATTCGTAGTTTATGTTTCATTATAAATATTAATAATATTATATTTTGAAATAACAATATTAATATGAATAATAATATTATTTATATTTTATAATATTAAATTTTATATATATATTAAAATTTTATAATATTATAATTTAATTATATTTTTTTGTAATACTTGAATTATTTTAATATTTGAATGTAAAATAATTCTATTATTTTTATATTAATTAAAATAAATTATTAATATTTTTTTATTTATGAATTATAATTCTAATATTATTATATTAATTAAATCATTTATTAATATTCTATTATTTTTTATTTTTGAATTATAATTCTATTATTATTATATTAATTAAAATAATTTATTAATAATTTATTATTTTTATTTGTGAATTATAATTCTATTATTATATTAATTAAAATCATTTATTAATATTTTATTATTTTTTATTTTTGAATTATAATTGGATTATTATTATATTAATTAAAATAATTTATTAATAATTTATTTTTTTATTTTTTTATAGTATTTGCGACGGGATACTATACCCGTCGCAAATAGTATTATTATTATATGCATTAAAATAATTTATTAATAGTTTTTTATTTTATTTTTTACAAAGTTTTTGCGACGGGTCCCGTCGCAAAAACTATTTGCGGCGGGCCCGTCGCAACAGGTATTTGCGACAGGGCCTGTCGCAATTACTATTTGAAAAGTTTTTTACAAATATACAGAGTACTATTTGCGATGGGGAGAATCCGCGTCGCAAAAAAAGGATTTAGCGATGGGCCCGTCGCAAATAATTGTTGTTGCGACACCGTTTTCAGCAACGGGCCATTTGCGACGGGCCCCCGTCGCAAAAAGCCATTTGAGACGGGCCCCCCTCGCAAAAATCCATTTGCGACGGGATCCCATCGCAAATGACCCGTCACAAATACCTGTTTTTCTAGTAGTGGGCCTATCTTTTTGGTAAATTTCTCATTCTTCTTAATAAAACTATGGACTTATTAAGTTCTATAAATCAAATCATAACTTCTTTAAATTACTTATGGGAATTTTTAAAATAATTTAAAACTCCTCTATTATATTTATAATGCCCATTGTAGCTTGTGGATACTCATATTAGATAATTTGAATATATCTCTACTGCCTCAATGTTACATCCACATTCTCAGATTTAGAAATTGATATCCCAGTTTAATGTCTCATTAATTTCAATAGCCTTAAATATTAGTAATAGAAGAACATATTCTCTATAACTCTATATGGATCTATTCAAACATTGAACCTATTTCTAATCCTTGTAATTATAGATTTCCAAGTTATCCATCACCAACATATTATCATCCAGATTCCACTCAAATGTTCTCCACTTCTTTTAAATTGTAATATACAAGACTTATCACCCTTTATTTATTATCTTAGCTATATATACCATCCCTATAATCATATTATGTAATGGATACCCACTTGAATTTTTCAGTCAATTATTCAAGGAAAGTACTTCCTTTTTCTATTTATTATGATAACACCTTGAATTCATTTGGTTGGATACTCAATCCATCACCCGAGTACTAAAATATATATATTGACATTATCATTGACATAAAATATAATTAAAAACCAAAGGGAACTTAAATATCCCACTTTGGATTTATTTTCAATACTTTAAACTTATAAACATCATAGATTCATGTCAATATTTCTTTGGTAGTTCACTCTTTCTCTCCCCATTTATGATAATAAATATAAAGGAAGGAAAGTTATTATCCCCCATAGGCACTGTAGGTAATGATTAATATTTATACTTCTACTGATTATTGAGATTCCATGAATATATGTGAAATACCATCAATTCAAATTTCTTTTCACTATTTACTCTTCAAATTTTAATAAGAATATATTCTCCCTAGTTTCCTCATACCCTTTTGAGAGACTCAATCAAATTACATGAGAGAAGAGCAAAATCATATTCTATTAGCAATGTTTCATCAACCAATCAACTCTAAGTCTACTTGGGATAACTCATTGTATAAAACAAGAGTGATTAATTTATACAAAAAAGTTATCTATTAATAAGTCATAATGTGATACCAAATCATCCTTTCACTAATTTATATCTACTCAAATATATTTTTAATAATTCTTATAATACTACACTAAAATTTACCAAATAGATCAGAAACATTCAATTGAATATTTCTTTTTCTCCCCTTTTGCTAGATAATAACTCTCCTTGGATAACCATATATAATATAAGTAAAAAATAGTTATAGGAGAGTGAAATTATTGCCTCATATTTATTATGTTAATGTCTATTAATAATTATATATTTATTAGAAAATTATGATTCTCTGAAAGCTCATACTTCTTTCACAGACATCACCACCTTCAATAGCACATCTCTATACTTCACCTTCAATCCCATTTCCCAAGATTCATAGCCAACAAAATATGGGAATTTGGTGGATCTCTATAATATCCTTAGTTGTAGTAATAGGGATAATACTTGTTTCTCAACCCAAAACACTTATTATTTGAGGCTCCACTTATTTTAAAATTCTTTATTATTTATTCCTTTTTAATTTTATAAATCTATTCACCTTTGTGAATCATGTATTTCATCTTCTTTTCAAATTTATTATTAGTTGGATTGGGGTTATTCACTTTAGAAATAATGTAATATAAATATTTTTAAGATTTTTTCCATTTTCCCAAACTCTTCTAACTAATAAGGTTATATGATCAAGAACTCATTTCTCATATAATTATCCATATTATTTTTTGTGGACACCCGTTTCTCAATAGCTTTCTTAAAAATAGGAGTCAAAGGGGATTTTCTTTTGTTCTGAATTTTTTTATAAAAATAGTCATAAATCTAAAATTCATATGTCCTGCATATTATTACCTTCAACACACACTTCTATTAGACTTATATTCACCCTGTTTGGGTAACCTTTTAACCTATTCATTAGGGATGTTAATAATCATAACAATCAAGTTATCTCTTTCTTGGATTGACTCTTTTATATTAAATTATAGCCCATTACCTTTGAATTTTATATTTATGTTTATATTTAAATGGATTATAATGTGACCTATAATACCACAATATAATAATATTCTCCTAAATTGGGTGATATCCTTTTGAGATTTCCTCTTTAACATCTTGGGAGTATTTGATTCAGAAACTTTCTTTACTTATTTCTTTTCCAAGGAAGACTCCCTTATTTTGTTTTATTTCTTGACCTACTATCATATAATACTAATTTCATCATTTGATGAGTTTTCTTAGGTTTTTAATTACAAAAAATCCTCATAATAGTGAAAATATATTCCGAAAAACTCACATAAGTTCTCTAAACTTTAAAATTTGTTTCTTATTGATATATATACCTCATTCTATGAATTTTTTTTCAAACAAACAGGTTACTTTATTTATTTATATTTTATCCCCTATATTTAAAACTCTTACTCTTTATAATTACTAAAAATATATATAATTCTATATCCTTATTTCTAAATCTCTAGAAACACTAGTAGTGACCTATAAATCTCTTTGTTTTGTCTTTAGGACCAGTCTATCCATAATTTTTTACTTTTTGTTTTTGATCTATTATATCACTATGTTGAGATTTATTAGTGATAATATCTTATTTGGAATTTAATATTCACTCTATTATTTTGTGAATTTTAATTTTTATACTTCCATGTTTGTAAATATTTTGACTTTAATTGAGCACTATTTATTAAAAAAAGAATTAGTACAACCAGGATTAACTGGGAAGTGGAATACCTTTTTCCTAGAGCCTATGTTAGATGTTTTTATATATGATACAAAGATATTTTTTTCTATATTTTGATTCTTCTTTGATTAAATACTTCTTTCAAAGACACATATGGAATCCTTATTTCTTTTATTAGTTTGGGAAGTTCCAGATTTTATATTTTCTATATTTTTCAATTTCATTTACAATATAAAGAACTTCAAAGTAAGAGTATTATTTTCATACATAACTAATCTCAATATATCTTCCAAATAATTTTTCATTTTTTAAATTTTATCCTCATTCATTATACTTATCTCAAGATTATATTTTTCCAGATCTTGTACTCTCTTTATTTTGACTTCCAGATGCGAATTTTTAACATCCATAGAGACTTTTTGTAACTTTTCAAATGCATGGATCACTTCTATAACAATATCCTAAAATAAAATATTCTCACAAATATCCCTTTAAAATTTTTCATAAATAATTGGTCGTTTTTTATTTCAAATTAGATCAAATTTCAACTTAACATCAATCATATTTGTGAGTGTGTTGAATCTACTCACCTTTTTAACTAATGCTTCCTCTGTTTCCTCAGTCTCATTTTCCAACTATAAATTATAATCATGAAGTCCTTTGATGAATATGAATATATAATTCACCACTTAAATAGTGACGTTTTTTAGATAATACTTAACCTCAAGGTAGAGTTCTTTAGTAGATTCAATGTCACTATTTCCATAGCTTGAACTTGAATCTTTGGAGGGATCATGATAAAGAGTTTTATCAATACTCTTACCACTCTTGATACCTTCATACAATAGTTATTCCTCCATAACTTTTTTATCATTCTATACTTATTATCCTCTTTTTTCTTCCTATTTTTATGTTTCTTTAAAGAAACATATATTTAAGTTATAATAGGGATGGAATATAATTTTGTCATCGGTGGAACTTTTAAATTCTCTTCAAATATGCAATTTATATAATCTTGTAAAAAACTATGAAATAAAAAAAATTAGATCCTATTAGAGATACCCATTGTTCTTATAAAATTTTAATAAAATTATATAGATATAATTAAATGGAATCTAGGATTTGATACCACTTGTAAGTCCTTGTGGACCGGTGTACACAGACTTAAGAGGGAGGTGAATCAAGTGTTCCCAAATTTTTACAAAAGTCATACTATTATGTTATACTTTAACACCCATTGGTTTTGAACCCCAAATATCTGTTAAGATAAATGGATGTTTTCTTATTTAACCTAGCATACACCTTTATTAAATGGATTATATAAAGTAAAATTAGTATAGGTGTTTATAATATTTTAACACAATATGTGAAACCTACTCCTTTATGTATTAAATTCCTATTAATACATGGAATCTCCACTAATAATATTGGCATCAAATATAAGTGGGTTTTCTTAGTATCATTATAAAACTATTTTTACCATATTCTTTAGGTTAATTCAGCATACTACACAGGTAACTATCCACTATATCACACAAGTGGATTGGACTGCTTCTATAAGTTATTTATATTATCATCTCACCATTTCTATTCCCTGCTTCCTCTTCAAACATCAAGCTTTTAAATGCCTTGTAATATTCAAGAATAATATGAAACCTGAACTATATATTAATTATAGATTCTATTTATTCTTTAGAAAATATTATTGCATTTACTCACTCAAACTTCAAGGACTTTGATATCTTGTAGACATATTATAGACTTACCTACATGTCGGTCATCCTCACCTCTCAAGAAATACAACCTAGAAATTCTACCTGGTGAGTAAAAAATATATTTTTTGATATGTTCTATATCAATAATCATATATCCTCCTAGTATTTATTCTTATCAAATATTATTATTCTTTCTAATATTATGTGAAACTAATTATCATAGGTTTTTTCTCTGCTATAATTCATTATCTTCAACACACAAATGGTTATTTTTGTTCGACACTATATCAATTTCCTTATTCTTCTTCTTCCTTAAGAGTTCTTCAAGTTCTCATGGTTTCTTAGATACAACACTCCCACTCTATTATTTTCTTGAGCAGTGTATATTATTTAGAATAAATCTATTTATCTCAAGAGGCCCACGTATAATACTTGTGAATATTTATTAAACCCTTTTTAAAGGTTCATTTCTATACTACTATAAATTTTCATATTTCAAGTAATGTTTATAATAAAAATAAATTAATTCATATACATATATTACATCCCATGATCACCCTTGACTTGTTCTCAAAGGATGTCTCTATTAGAAGTATTGGAGTCCATTTTTTTATATCTCCTGACTAAATATTTCTTCCTTTATTCTTCTAGAAGTATTGGATTTATATTTTTTCTTACAAATGTATTCACAATAGTTGTATATAAATCTTCTTCATATAGGTATAAAATATATATCGGCAGTAGAATGTTACAATATAACACTCATCATGAATTGTGATCTCATATAATGAAAACTAGTATAGCTTCCTTCTTAAACCTATAAACATCATCTAGTATCTAATCTATTATTCTTATTTATCAACATGGATCACAAAGTCATTTGTGGTATTTAAATATACTAAATATTAACACATTCATTGACTAGTTTTCATTTCTATAGTTTTGGAAATCTAAAAGATCCTCTTTTTATGAATAAGTAAATTCCCAGCCTTACATCTTAGTTATCTTCGATCTTCTTTGATCCAATCATGAAGATCAGTTTAAAACACACTCATTTATCCTGGATCATAATGGTATAAAATTTGATGAACATCCCAAGACCCAAAACAATAATAACTATATTATTCTTCAAAACTCATAAAATTTATTTTCCTTTCTTGATAAACTCATTCACTTGATAATCTTGAAACTCATGCTTGAATCATGGATAATCATAGATTATTTATGTTTATGAACATGAAATAATAGCTCTTATATCATCATAATATATTCTATTCTTAAGAATATAAATTTTGGATACTCACTCTTCATATATTAGAATTTTAAAAATATGCTATGTATGAATTCATACACATATAAAAAAGTCATATGAAGAATAAGCAGAAGTCATGTACGACAGCTCAAATTCATGTTACCAGATATATAGAATTCATGCTCATAGAATAAAAGTATCACATGTGTAATTACAATTTCATAAACTTATTGTGAAGTCTTAAAATATCTTTATCAAGTCTTATGTGTGAACTCAAGAAGTCTTACATACTACCAAGAAGTCTTATGAACTTTGAATTTTTATGAAGTCAGAAGTCTGATGCAAGGAGGAAATTCATGCATGTGTACTTACAAGGTTATACACTATATATATTAAAGTTTTACATGTATCACTAAAGTATTACACTTGGACTATCAAAGTCTTGTTCTTAGATACTTATCAACTTTTTTAGATTCAAATAGAAAATCCCAAATTCTCTTTAATTGACTCTAATATTTCATCAAATCAATTCTTCCCTTCTTAAGTTCTTTAAATCACCTCATAACTTCTCCAATTAAATATGGGAATTGTTAAAATAATTCTAAACACCCCTATAATATTTCCAATGTCCTTTATATCTTGTGAATACTCAAGTTAGGGTATTTTAATATATCTCTATTACCTCAATGTTCCAACCACATTATCAGCCTCTCAAATCACAATCTAAGAATAATGTTTCATTGATTTTAGCGGACTTAAATAATAGTAATATAGGGATGGATTATCCACTAATTTTTCTTGATCTCTTTAAAATTTGAACTTATTTTTAATCCTTGTAATTATAGATTTACAATTGGTCCAATAATAATAGATTAGAATCCAACATCCACTTAAATGTTTTCCAATTCTTATAAAATGATACAGAAAAGACTTCTCACACTTTAGTTATTTTCTTATACATACATACCATCTCTATAAACATCTAATGTTAGGGCATCCCACTTCAATCCATATAACTAGTTATTCAAGGGAATCTCTTCCTTTTCTATTTATTATGGAATCGCATTTACTTCCTTTGGGTGGATACTCAATCTATCACCCAATACATCCAAGAGTTATATAGGCATGCTCATTGAAAAAGAATCAATAAAAACCCATGTCTCACAAGGTATGGTTCCTCCTCTCAAACACACCATTACACTGTGGAGTTCCAGAAGGAGTGAGTATTGGAAAAAACTAAAATCTCTCAGATGATTATAAAATTCAGGGCACAAGTGTTCACCACCCTAATCAGATCATAGATTCTTAATACTTTTTCCAATATGATTTTGTACTTCAATTTTGAATGACTTGAATTTTTTAAAGGTTTCAAACTTGTGTATCATTATAAACACATATTCATAATGAATGTAGTCATCATTAAAGGATATTAATTACCTAAAACCACCACTTACTTGAGTACTCATTGAACTAAAAACATCATTATATAATGGATTAAATAGTTCACTATCCCTTACACCTTTTCCACTAAAAGGTGTTTTGGTCATTTTTTTAATAAATAATATTATAAAAATTCAAAAGATTCATAATCGAATGAGTCCAAAAATCCATCTCTATAGAGTATTTGGATATCTTCCTCCTTTATATGTCCACGTTGATAATGCCAATGATAGGTGGGGTTAGAATCAACCTTAATCCTATTATCTTGAATGTTATATATAGGATTATATATATCCATAATATATAAATATTTGCCCATATTCCATTTACCATAAACCATTTAATTTATATATATATAATAATATTATTCTTAATAATGAATGAAAATCCCATCTTGTTCCAACAACATATAGATATAAAATTTTTATTTATGTTTAGAACATGATAAAAATTTTCTAATTCCAAAACTAATCCACTGCGTATACTTAGATCATAAGGGTTGGACTCTAATAGAGTGTGTTTGTCCCCATTAACAATGAATAATACTACTTCACCATTCATTTATTATCTTATATTTCATAATTTGTTTTCTCATCATAAATATGTAATGTAGACTCAGTATCTAATTCCCATGAGTGGGAATTTGAGAAATATAGTTCTATAGAATTCACATTCATATGCTCAAAATGATTCTTTTTTAGAACAATTATCAACCTTAAATTACTTTATAGATTTATTTTATATGTTATATTGATAAAATATCTCAAAATTATAATCATGATGCATTCTATAAACGATAAAAAATCACATGTATATGGGTGAGTATCATGTTTTATATTTTTATCAAGGATGTTAAATGAAATTACTCCCATTAAAATTATATCCCTATAAATTATTAACTTTAGTGAGCCAAGATCCATATTTAACTAATTAATAAATCTATTATGGTGTGAACCTCATCACTTTAGTTATTTATGTAGGTTATTGTGTAAATTTTTATTCCCTATGACTCTTGGATAGTTAAGTGGATAACTATTTTCCAAAATCTATCATATGTATAAAACTAACATCTATTCTTATAGTATCATGTCCCTTAGGGTTTCACAACAAAGTATCACAAAAATATCACAATGATATTTATTTACTTAAGTCTTATGGTTTTCCAAATCCACCATGCCTTGCATAAGATAATCCATAGGCACCTTAATTCGGCATGAAACTTCTCAGTTGGATGATCAAGGTCGTAACATTTTCTCACTTTGGAAGAATCCCACACTTAGTATTTGAGGGTTTTTCTTTATCTTTCAAATTTAATATATATACATTAAATTCATAACTATTATTTCTCATTAATTCTTTATTATCTCATGTTTTATACCTATATGTTTGTATACTTCAAACATTTTAGTTTTGGAATCTCTATTCCATCGACTTATTAATATGTTCAAACTATATTAATGTGTAACTCTTTAAAATACTTAAAATATGTGTTACTCACCCAAAAATAGAAGCCAACGATATTTTCAAATATTTAAATTCACACTATAGTAAATGTAGTAAATTGAAATAGTTTTTAGCAGTGGTTTTACAAACCACCGCTAATGGAAAAAAATATATTCTTCCCCCCTTTTTATAGATTCTTTTGTAAAGTGTCAGTATTTAAAAATGGATTTTTTAATTATAAATAAATTGTTTTAAAAATTATTTCACAATATTTTTATTTTAAACTACCACTATATTTTTTTAAATCACCAAGGCCCCAACCCCTCCCCCCCCCCCCACCCACTTTAAACACTCTCAACCCCAGCCTCCCCCTCACTATTGCTCGACATCAGTCTGAGTCCACCAGACCTACCTTGGACTGCCCCTCACCATCGCTTGATATAAGATACCTATCAACCTATCCCTCTCTATTGCTCAATATTGGTCCCCCTCTTGACCTCTCACTGGATGTTTCTCAACACCAAACTGGATTCCCTCTTCACCACAACATTAGATCCCCCTCTCAGATTCTCTCTCTCCCTCTATGCCACCAGACCCTCACCATGATTTGGGATGATCTCTCTTATATTAGTTTCTCCCTAATCATAGGTAGTTTATTTTTTTCTCTATTTCAGGGCATAATTAGGCAATAGGGATACATTTAGTAATTTACCTATTCTAATTATCCTTCAATGCTTATTATTTAGAAGAATTATGAACTATTTGTGTTTGAGGGGTGGTTTGGGATCCATTCTTGGTGTTGATTTTTTTTCTAGTTTGGGATAGATAACATCTTTGACACTAGGATATTTATTTCCTTGATTTTATAAAAAATGAGAAGTAATCTTATACTTGAATTTTTAGTGTGAACTTAATAATTAGATAATTGAGTTTAATTGATTTAAAATTATTTTACATGAATTGATAAGAAATAAAAAATTATATATGAAATTTTCTTAATCCAAGGAATGTGAAATTACATGTAAAAAAGGTGATTAATTGGATAAATAGTTAAATAATTCATGAAATTGATGTTAACATTATTAAAATAATTAAAAATAAATTTATGTGTGATTAAAATATTTTTTAGGGCTATTTGGTTATATTATAGTGTGGTGTATTGTTATAAATGCTGAAACAAACCATAAAATGAGTTTTTTTGTATAAATTGTGTGTATGTATTATAAAAATATATTTATCTTATGCTTTATTAGTTCTATAATATTTTCATATAAATTTATAAATAAAATTTCATGTGAATGACTACATTTTTTGTCTTAATATTTTTATCCTAATTTAAAAAATTACAACTGACTTCCTTTTTGAAATTAAATATATTTTTTTATATATCATAATATAATTATATTTCATATTTGAAAGTGTTTGAAGTCAAATACATAAGGATAAAATTAGGATTAACATACCTAGGAACACATCTTATTATATTACAAATTTGAATATATTTTTCTATTTTTTATTTGAAAATTGATCTTTGGATGGAAGAATCCAATGTCCATGACAAAATTGAAAATCCAGATGATGGTTGAAGAGAGATGATGTATTTGAGCACTTGATATTGAAACAATTTTCTCCTCATTATCTGAGTTGGATTTGGAATGGATAATAAAACATTATAAAAAATATGAGAAGTTATGTATATAATCAAAATGAATAGGTTAATACCCTAAGAGTGAATAATTAAATTCAAAACATGATAAATGATAATTTTGGTGCAGTAAGAAAATTACATAAAAATATAACACATTAGTATATTCAGTAGTTGATTTTTTAGATATTAATTATGCTTTCAGAACTACAGGACAACCTGATCAAGATGATAACTTATTAATAGGTGAGGAGAAGGATATTAATATAAGGTAAAACTCAACTGAGAAAACAACTGATTTTTCTAAATTATATGTGGATGGAAATCCGGAATTGCATGAAGGATGTGTCAAATAATAAAAATCTTATCTTTTTCAGAGGTTTTACCACATCAATTGTTTATATGGAATTACAAATAAAGAAATTCCCATGATATTGGAATTTTTTGTGATGTATTTTCTGAAGCAAAGATCCCTATATCATTTTATGAGATGAAGAAGATTATTATAAATCTTGGAATCAATTATATTAAGATACATTCATGTCCTAATGATTGTATTATTTATTTTAAAAAATATTTAAATAGAGAAAATTTAAAAAGGTGTTGTACTTCTATATAGAAATTAACAAATAATGATGTTAGTTTGAATTTGTGTACTACCACAAAGTAACAAAAAAAGAAAATCGATGTGAAGGTTTTATGTTACTTTCCATTAAAAATGAGTTTTAAAATATTGTTTATGTCATCTAAAACCACTAAAAATATGAATCGACATACTTTTCATAATAATAATGATGAGTTCATGCGATATCGTAGAGATTCAAAATAATGTAAAACCTTCGATTTATTACATATATATTTATCTTATAATCCTAAAAATGTATTATTGGGATTAGAATCCAATATATTCAATAATTTTGGGAATTTAATTAGGAGATATATAATTTTTATAGTAATTTTAATCCCTTATAATCTACCTCCATGGATGTGTATGTGTCAGAAAACATTCATCATATCAATGATTATTCCTAGAAATAAAATACCTAGAAATAACATTGATGTCTAACTTATTCTTCTTATTCAATAATTATAAGAGTTATAGAATGATGGTGTAGAAAAATATGATGAATATACCATGAAAATTTTCAAAATGCATGATTCCCTTATGTGGACCATTAGTGACTCTCCTGTACTATGAAATATTTTTGGTTAGAACATACACACTGGTTTCTATTTTCTAGTTTATATATTTGATTTTGAGTCTTAATGGATACCTTATAGAATAAATTTTTGTTTTATGTGTCATCATCTCTTCTTTGACACATCTCATAGAATTTGGTTTAATAAGTCATGTTTCAATGGAAAAAATTATTTAAGGATTCCATCAAAATTATTTTTAGGATCACAGATCAATAAAAAATTATTAAATGTTAGTAAAAAAGTTTGGAAAATATTTTCAGATAAATGAAATTGGAAAAAGAGTTAGAACACCATTAGTTAAAATTGGATCACAAAATTGGAAGAAAAAGTTCATATTTTTCCAACTTTTATTTTGGGAATTTAAGTTTTTTACGTTATAATATTGACATAATGCACATTGAGAATAATTTTTATGATAATTTGATGTTTACATTGCTTAATAAGTAGGGAAAATAAAAATATAATTTAAATTCTCATAAGGACTTAGAATTAAACAATATCAAATGTGATATATGGCTAAATGATAATGGGAAATATCCAGGAGTTATTTTTGTAATAAAAATCATTAAAAATATGGTTTCATTTGAAGATTAAATAATATGAAAGTGCCTAGTGAATATTATAGTAATATTTAAAGATGTTTTGATTTTAAATTTCCATAATATGAATGGATTGAAATTTAATGAATCATGTGTATTGATGGAAAATTTTCTTCCTTTGGTAGTGCATAATTTGTTAATTAACAGAATAACCATTGTTCTAACTGAATGTTGCACATTCCTTATATAGCTTTGTGAGAAAACATTAAACCCTAATGAATTGGATAAACTTAAGGAAATAATTATGTCGATACTATGTCATTTATAGATATTATTTTCCTTATAATTTTGTATTGTGATCATTAATCTGACGATTCATTTGTTCGAAGAAGCTAAAATTAGAGGGCTCGTGCATTATTGATGGATATATCCCATAGAGTGGTATTTTATTTTAATATTGTTTTCATTAAAAAGTTATAATTTTATTATTTGATATTTAAAAACTCTATTTATTAATTTATTACCTTTTATCATTAGGTATCTTGTTTGTTTGAATTATTATGTGAAAAATAAATCTCATTCAGAAGGTTCTATTGCACAAGGATACATTGATAAAGACTATATAACCTTTTGTTTAAGGTATTTGGATTAAATGGTAGAAATATTCAATAAATTTCGATATGTTGATGATAATCTATGTTAATTGTAGGATAATAATGAGTCATAAATGTTTCTAACTTTAGGTTGAGATTTTGAAAAAAGTCTATTCAATTTCATTCATAGATATATAGTTAAGAAAATTACACACATATGTGCTAATCAATACTGATACTGTTGATCCCTATGTTGAAGAATTAAGTACACAAATGAAAATACAACTTAAGATCTCAACTCATAATGATATAGATATAGAAAAGGTTGTTACCAAAGAAATTATTGAATGGTTTTAACATTGTGTAAGTTCTTAATTTAATATATCATTTGAATATGTTGATAATTATCTTAATTCTGTATCAATTTTTTATATCAACTTGTATAGGTAATGAAAGATAAAAAAAGAGTTTAACTATCCAAATATTTTAATTTTTTCAATCAAGTTACTTTGAAGCATTCTAGGAGATTCAACGATTAACATATTGGTGGTTTCAAGTTTTTTATTTTTTATAACTATAAAGGTTTGAAAAGAAAAAACATTGGTATATTCATAGTTGTGGATAAAGGTTATTATGTAACATTGGTTGATATTATAAAGTTAAATTATTTTGGAAAATTTTCAATTGTGTTATTTAAATGTAATCGGGTCAATATTAACAGGGGTATAAAGAAATATTCATTACAATTTAATTTTTTCAATTTCTCTTAGTTGATAAATGTTGGTGAGTGGGAATAAAATGGTATATATATTATGGATTCCCAAGGAAAAATAGAATATTATATATATAATATATTACATGAAGGGTGTAATGTTTTTCTCTACATGAAACTAAGAAACTTGTATAATATGGGTGATGAATGTGAAGTAATTTATGACAATGAAACCCATTAAAAATAACAGACTGAATTTTTTATACCTGATGATATTGGAAATTTTAATCTTGTGAGGGAGGATAAAGAAGAATAAGAACAATCATATGAAGAAGAAGAAATAATGTTAAAAATGAAACCTGATAAAAACATGACCGACCAGGAATAGAATTTATAATTTTTTTATAATAATAAATGCAAGGAATGATTTTTACATTAATAAATGTAGAGAATATTTTTTATATTAATAAATTATAATAATGTGTTTTTTAGGTATGTTACGCTGGAAGAGGTTTAGTGATAGTACCCACTCTACATCACAAGGTTCTCATTCTCCCTCTATGACACAAGGTATTATTCAACACATACCTTGCATTCTTTTTTATACCATTTTATCTTATCCTAATACACGTTCATTTGTAGGTATGATAATACTCACTTTACATCACAAGGCTCTCATTCTCCATTTACCACACAAGGTAAAATTCATCACATACCTTGTACATTTTTTAATACCATTTCTTATTATCCTAATATGTTTCATCCTCATTTATGAATTCATTTTAGTAGTTATTTTTTTATTAAATATTCTATTTCAAATGAATATAAATATTTCTTTAGTATCTCCTATAAAAATAGGTTTTCAATTCTTTGAATAATCCATATCATAATCTCATGATAATTCTAACAACAATTAGTATTATGTTATCTTCTAAAATTTCATTTTCAATTATCATAAACTATATAAGGAATTAATAAGATAATATAAAATTGTTTATATCATTGAGTCTTGTTTCGTCTTTTTACATCAAAAATTCATGTCATCTAATATCAATATATCATAGAGTGTGATATACCTTCCATAATAATATATTTTTCATATACACATGTTATAAATATGATATTCTGAAAACATATTCAATGATCAATACCTCCAATAAATAATTCATTAGACTATACACCAAAATATTCAGAACCACTTTAATTAAATCATTTGAATTAATGAATAATTATAGAATATTTCATCTGAAGAGAATAATCTAGATAACATTACAAAAATTATAAATATCAAAATTATATTGAAACAGGGTATCATATCATAAGTTTTGTACTTAGGCTATTGTATTTTACAAAAATATTATACTAGTTTTCCATACCATAGCATGTTGTGTATCTTCCAATATCTAGTTTTAGCATTTTTTTTTTTTGCATCAGATTTCCCCTCATCAATATATTGTCTCCATTCTCCTTCAATTATCATAAAATATTCTCTATTTTATATGGTTCATCTTCTAGTGAACTAATATCTTAAAATGAAGTTTTTATAGAATGCATCCTCTATAATAACTCCAGGATCATGTATTGTTATCTTTTGATCATAGTTTTAAAAAAAATCATAAGAGTAAACTCTAAAACTATAAAGGTAACTTCTATCAAATGTAAAAGTCCTTTTCTAAAATATATCAATCACATACAAGTCAATTCTCTAATTTATGATTCATTTCCTTAGTGTAAGAGTCATTAGATTTTGAAATTCTAAATTCCTCTTCAAACATAAGGGTAAAACATTTTTTAGCTTAAGAATTAATTATGAGTGTACAAAATTAAACTTTAGAATCCATAGAATTAAAATCATTAATTTTCCTTATACATGTATAAGTATTCTACCTAACCATATTCTAATATATCAATAGTTTTAAGAGTTAATTATTCAAAATATAATATTTATTTCATCTTATTATGAATAATAATGTAAAAGTAACATTCCAAAACATAAGTGCCATGATGTAAAGCCTTTTGATGCATTAAATTGAGTAGTGAGCCTCATGATTCATATAGTGGTTCATCATATTTTTTGGGAATGCACATGGATACAAATTATTCATTATTGTACCATTACTTAAACTAAATTTAGATTAAATAATATATCATTTAAATTTTACTTGATTTATTGTTCATTGAATATTCTAGTTATTAATGTGTGGTTAACTATGTAAATATGGGCACTGAAGGTAGAAAGTGGGGAAGGAGGTGATGGTTAGTAGGAAGACCAAGTAATGGAGGGTGAGGGCATTCATCTTAGTATAGTATCTAGGACTCATGTTTTTTTGACATTTTTTGAAACATGATATTTTGAATATGTAATGTAATTTTTTTATGTATGAAATTTATCATCTTTGATATACTGTATTGGTTTTCTATTTTTTTGTATATATTTTTTGTGTGTTGGTTTTTAGTGGATAAGGAAGTAATGAAATTTCCAACTTCTAAAATTGCATATTTAGCGACAGTTTTGACCTCCACCATTAAATTAGCGGTAGTTTTAACCACCATGAATAGAATAGAGGTATTTAAACTAAATATAGTAAATTTCCCAATTTAGTGGTGATTTTAACCACCTATAAAAATTTTTATCTTGGAGAAATTCCTCTAATAAGAAAGACCACCACTAAATTTTTTAGGATCGAAATATGAATTTAGATGCTCAAATAAAGGAGGGGGAGAATTGTAAGTTTAAAAAAAATTATTTTTAACCTTAAAGAAAAGTATGTTTAAAAAATTAAACAAGATAAATTCACAAGACCTATTTTAGTTCTACACTCTTAATAGATTCCAGAAATATGGTTCCAGAATTGAAACTTAAGGAAAGTTTACAAGGAAAATATTCTACCTTAAAGAATATATAATCTTACTTATTAGAGTGTACAAAAGAAAAAGAAAGTATAAGAAGATTAAACTTTCTTCCTTTATCAAAATACAGCAGAAATAAACTTGAAACAAAACAAGTAAAAATTATGAAATATTTTAACCCAAAGAGAAGGGTATCCAACAACCTTCGATAAAGGTCCCTTGATTTATACTTTCAAGAAAGTCTATCTTACCCACACCAGGTTAATCCCTCAATAGGAATATTGGAATCTGTCTTAATCCCCAAAAACCCTTGAACTTTAAGGTAGTCGAAACCTATGTCTTCCTATCCACAGAAGTCCTCTAACTTTAAGGTAGTCGGAACCTATCTCTTTCTATCCCTGGAAGCCCTTGATTTTACACAGCAACAATCAAAGTTACAAGAAGAAATCTGAACAAGATGTTTAGTAGGCATAAGGAATGAGAGTCTCTCTCTCTAGAAATCACTTCAGCAACATGCAATCTCTAGAGTGATCAACTTGTATTGAGCTTGTTCAAATGAGCACTTATTTATAGGCAGTTATCCAATGGTCAGCTCCCTCCTCCAACAGTCATATTTTTCCATGAATTCTAGAGGGACATTTACAAGTGTCACTCAAACAACAGTTAGTTAGAAACAGAATGTATAACATTGTTTTATAACTATAACAAGTATAAATAAATAAGGTTGCTTAACCAAATCTAATTTTTTGGAGTCTAACGAAAAATAAAGTACATAGTCTAACCAAATAATCATTTGGACACTATAAATCATGGATATTTAGATTCGTTTTTCTAAAGATTTTGGAACCTGAATTTTATAGATTTCAGAGTCTGAATTCTAATGAATTCGGAGTCTGAATTTTGAGGAATTCGAAGTCTGAATTCTGAGGAATTTAGAGTCTGAATTCTGAAGAATTCAGAGTCTGAATTCTAAGGAATTCGGAGTCTAAATTCTAAGGAATTCGAAGTCTGAATTATGAGGAACTCAGAGTCTAAATTCTGAGGAATTCAGAGTCTGAATTCTGAGAAATTCGGAGTATTAATTATGAGGAATTCGAAGTCTGAATTTTAGAGAACTCGGAACCTGAATTTTAGAGAATTTAGAGTATGAATTTAAGAGTATTCAGAGTCTGAATTTCAATGAATTCATAGTATGAATATCATAAAATTCAAAACCTGAATTTCATATAATTTGGAGTCTGAATTTTAGAGAATTTGGAGTCTGAATTTTAGAGAATTTGAAGTCTAAATTTTAGATAATTCAGAGTCTGAATTTCAAATAATTCAGAGTTTGAATTTCAAATAATTCGGAACCTAAATTCGAAACCTAAAAACAGAATACTCAATATCTAAGTATTTATAGGATTCTGAGGTTTTATATGTGAAACCAATTTTTAGACTTAAGAAAAAATGATTTATATTTAGAGAAACTATAAAATGAACAACTAAAAAATAGGTAAGGAAAATTTCCTTGGGGAATAAAAATTTTCCTTATTAAGATAATTCTTAGGGAAAATATAATTTTCCTTAAGATAGAGTGTTTGTGATTTTCAAAACATAGAGGAATGGAAAAGTCATAAGGAAACCTTATTGACTAAATAATATCCCACTTTTTGGAAAGCACAAACATCCTTATGAAAAAGAATATAGGGACTTAGAGTTTTTCTTTATGGACTTGAAAATAAAAACTTATCTCCCTTTACTTATGAATCATGGTGAATGTGACTAACTCCCCCCTTAGGTTTTGAAATCCCTAAGGATCGTATTCTTGACTTCCTTAAAGAGATTTTTCTTTTTCCTGAATAAGAAATCTTTATTGATGAAACTCCACCTTACTTATGGAATTCAATTCTTTAGTTAGTATTCTTTTCATCATTTCTTTCTCCCCCTTTGTGATTTTCAAAAAGGAATAAAGAGAATGGAAAAAAAATATGGTACCTGAAAATTAGTACTATACTACAAAAACACATTATGAACAACCAAAATTTCATTATGATAGGAAATATTTTTACAAAGAAGTAAAAATGCAACAAAAGATAGGATTGGGGAAAAATTATCCTTCTTTATCCTTCAGCATTAACTTATTTACGATGCTTTTCATATTATTTATCTCCTTGTGATCTTCTTGTATATGCTTGAGCAGCTAATCCTGATCTTCATTTTTCTTCTCTAAGGCTTTGATATTTTCTTCTTGAGCCTTAATAATATCTACCTGAGCCTTCAAAAGATCTTCTTTCTTAGCAATATTTTCTTCAAACTCTATTCTGAGATCTCTTTCCCTCTTCGAATTAATAGACTTGGAATTAAGCTTCCCATTAAGATCTTTGACTTCCTACTTCCGAGTTATCTGTTCAAGACTTAGATTTTTTTCAAAACTATTATTAAGATCATCAAACTTCCCGTCTTCATTGTCAAAGGCATCCTTCACACTTTCTTTAAAATCATCAAGTACTCTCATCTCTTCGATTGTCTTCCTTGAACACTTAGTGATTTCATTGCATGATATTTTGTGGGCTTCATATCCAATAAAGAAGATTTTAAAATAGGCCTCAAGACTGAAAAACTTATCCATTATCATGGTGAATGAATCTTCTTTTTGATTAAATGAGTGTTGAAGCATCTGGAACCTCGAGTCCATACTTGAAAATAAGAGAATGGTATCAACCAGCTTCTTCAAAGATTGAACTACAAAATCATTTCCAAGAGAGGATGATTCTAAATCAGACTATTTGGTTGGTGAGGATTATTTTTCTCTCTCTTCAGCTTTCCTCTTGGATGAGCCACCAACATATTTCTTTCTCACTACAGATTCCTTAAGTGTATGAACCAACACCTGCTTTCCCTTATCATCTTTCAAAATGATCTCTTTTGCTTTGGGCGATTCATTCCCACTATTTGATAACTGAACAATCTTGTCTTCCTCAAGATTTTCTTTCTCGACACCTGCCACAAGATCCTCTAGCTGAACAAAATCATGGTTGCTACTCTCTTCTTCAGATAGTTTATTCACTTCTTCCTAAACATTTTCTTCTTTTCATAGAGTATCATGTTTTGAGGATTCGGCTTCAGAAGTTTGGATTGACAGTTTCTCAGAAGAAATCTCATTCTCATGATATTCCTCTACATGCCTTATCATGTCATCTATATCACCACTTCCTTCTTCTTCGTCTTCTTCTTCCACTTCTTCCTCTTGAACTATATTTTCTTCTTGTTCTGGTTCCAGAATCACCATATTCTTTCTCAGAGTCAGACGAAGTGATCATTGAAAAAAGTATTTCGATATCTGAATTTTTTCAGAATATTTCTCATTATCCTTGAGAAGGGATTGAACAATTTTAGCCTCTGACAACTTATTCTTATGATTCTTTTCTTTCTCAGGCTTCTCAAGATTCTCAGCAGCCTTCAATTTTAAAGCTTTTTCCTCAACAGGGCCCAAGAAAAAACTAGGCTCACCTTCTTTCTTATTCTTCTTGTATTCTCTCCACTTAGAAACCATTTCATCAAGGTAAGTCTTTTGCTTCTTTGGTTTTGGAGGTGTGAATTTATTTTCTTAAAAATTAAGAGTTTTTTGTTTCTCTTCTGGTTCCTTCTCCTTCCTCTTTTTTCCACACTTCTTGGAAGTTTCAGACACTTCTGATTTATTTAATAGAGTTTCAATTTCTAATTCAGATAACTCATAAAATTCTCCAGAATCATTTGAGAATTTAACCTTCATCCTTCTCATAGTATCATCTCTAAGAAACGTTACCTTGTAATTTCTTATCTTAGAACTGCATGGAATTTTGAATGATTCAATAAAAATAACCATGATTTTTGAAAGAGTAGCTTGATACATAATTATTTGAGATTTGAGAGTTCCATTTTTGATGTTCTCAATTGTAATCAAGATATACTTGACCAAATTGATCTTCCTGAGGTTCACCAAAAAATACAAAATATAGATGTCACTTTTCTTCAGGGTATCCTTATCCCCTTTTCTCAGAATTATAAAACTTTAAACCCATAATTCAAGAATATGGATGTTTGTAGATAGATTAATAATCTTTGGAGTATTAACTATTGATAGACCAAGGCACTCTAAAGCCTTTTCCTTATCTGAATATCCTTCAATATCTGGTATCTTGTGGATGCAAAATTATGTTTCACCCCCATAAGGAATTTCAATCAAGCTTGCAGCCTTACTATTGGAAAGGTAGTAGGTCTTTCCATATCTCTTGAAGGAAAACTTATCTCTCCCACCTTCATGGAAGAAACTTATTGATTCATATAATTCAATGAACAACTCTGAATAAACCGAATCTTGTGCCTTCGTTTTAGATACACATAGGCTCTCCCAGCCATTCAGCTTGATATTATTTAAAATAATAGAATCATACTCAGCAAAGAATTATGGATCAAATAACATTTCTCTATATATCTACAATTTAGAGATTTCCTTTACTGACGACATTTCTTTCTAAGGAGAAGCTTGCACAGACATTTGGATTTGAGGAAAACTTGAAGATTCGGAACGGTCTTAAGTAGATGTGCAGTACTTCATCACGCCAAATATTTGAAGATCGATGTGGGAAAACCATTGGGGGGTCCTTATATAGTTGTTTGAGGAAACAGTTCATCTTTCTTGATTGATCCAACAGTTTAAATACTCTTGATCAGATCTGACAGTTGAGATGAGACGAATAAGGAATTTTGTAGGTCCCAGTATTTTGAGGTTTTTGGGATAAAAAATTTGGATTTAAGGAAAAGTCAATCTGAAAGGTTTTCAATAAAATAAAAATACCAACATGTAAAAAGATGATTATGAAAATTTTAGAAAAGAAATATACCTTCTGGATTGCTAGAATAATTATATGTAATGAGGAAAATTCTTCTCAGAGAACTTTAGATTTCAAAAAAAACTGGTTATGAAAATTTTGATTACCAAAATTTTTATTACGAAGAATTTGATTAACAAGAAAATATATACCCCCTATGAAAATAATTTTCTTAATGTAATTATATAGGTTTCAATAAGAAGTTAATATGGAAGATTACCTTATAGTTATTATT
Organism: Viscum album; assembly: GCA_963277665.1. NCBI lineage: Eukaryota > Viridiplantae > Streptophyta > Magnoliopsida > Santalales > Viscaceae > Viscum > Viscum album. Next base: position 1,184,808,867 of record OY728164.1, read on the forward strand.
CTTAACTTCTGTTTAATGTATTCAAATCTATCGGAAGGTAACAATTTTGTGAAAATATCAGCAAGTTGATCTTATGTTCTGATAAATTAAAGAATTATATCTCTTTTTTTGTGTGATCCCTAAGAAAGTGATGCCTAATATCTATATGTTTTTTACTAGAGTGATGTGTAGTGTTTTTACTTAAGTAAATGGCACTAATTTTATCACACAATATTTGTGTTTTGGAAAAACTCATACCATAGTTGGTGAGTTTGTGTTGCATCAAAAACACTTGGGCACAAAAACTTCTATCTGCTACATATTCAGCTTCAATAGTGGAAAGTGATACTGAGTGTTGATTTTTTAATGACCAAGAAACTAATTAATCTCCTAAGAAATTACAAGTTCCAAATTTACTTTTTATATCCATTCTACACCCACCAAAATTAGCATCCAAAATTTTTTTTAAAAGAAATCATTTCCAGAAGTATAAAAGAGTCCTAAATCCATGGTTCCCTTAAAATAGAGAAAAATTATTTTCACCACCTTTAAATGGGATTCCTTAAGATTAAATTGATGTCTTTCACATAAACATACTAAAAACATTAAGTCTGGATGACTATCCATCAAGTATATTAAACTTCCTATCATACCACTAAATGATGTTTGATCTACTGGTTTCCCAACTACATCAAGATCAGGTGAATTTGTCATACCAATGGGAGTACTCATACTCTTAGTTTTGTCATATCCATACTTTTTAAGAATATCCTTAATATACCTATGTTGAGATATATAAGTTCCTTCTGGTTTTTGAGAAATTTGAAAACCTAGGAAAAATGTTAACTCACCCATTATAGTCATTTCAAACTCATATTTCGTTAGATTTTCAAAAGAATCAGTGAAAGATTACTGAGTTGAACCAAATATAATGTCATCAACATAAATTTGAACAATAAAAATAGTTTTCTTGTCTTTATTTATAAATAGGGTTGGATCATCATTTCCCTAAACAAAATTTTTTTATAACAAAAATCTTGTAAGTCTATCATACCAGGATCTAGGGGATTTTTTAAGTCCATATAAAGCTTTGGTATGTTTGAAAACATGTTCATGATGTTTTGTGTCTTCAAAACCAAGTGGTTGTTCAACAAAAACTTCCTCTTGAACATGTCTATTAAGGAAATCACATTTCACATCCATTTGAAAAAATTTAAAATTGAAGAATGATGGAAAGGAAAGTAGAATACAGATAGATTCAAGTCTGGATATTGGAGCATAGGTTTCTTCATAGTTTGTCCCTTCTTGTTGATTATAGCCATTAGTAACTAATCTAGCCTTATTTCTTACTATGATTCTATTTTCATCACACTTATTTCTAAAGGCCCATTTTACTCTAATAACAGAAGTTTCCTTAGGTATTTTAACCAAGGTCCAGACTTTATTCCTTTTCAATTCATTTAACTCATCCTGCATGGCTTTTATCCAATCATCATCACCTAAAGCTTCATCAGTGCTTTTGGGTTCAAATTGGGAAAGGAATGCTAGATGTTCTACTTCATTTATTAATGAACTTCTAGTCCTTAGAGGTTGATTTACATCACCAAAGATACTATCACTGGTATGATTCTTAAGAAACAAATGATTTGTGTTTTTGTAAAACCTGTTCATCAACATATGGTAGGAAATATTCTGGGGTAAATGTTTTAGAAATATTTTCTTGAAAATTTTTTTTATTAGAAGGATCTTCTATCAAGGGTTTATAATCAGTTTTTGAAAACAAATCTGAGGATGTCGGTTGAGGTTGTTTAAAAACAAAAGGATTAATTTCATCAAATTTAACATGTACTGTTTCTTCAACAGTAAAAGTATTTCTATTAAAAACTCTATAAGCCTTAGAATTTTTGGAGTAGCCTAAGAAAATTCCTTCATAATATTTTGGTGTGAATTTATGTAAATTATTTTTAGTATTCAAAATGAGTACTTTTCAACCAAATACTTTGAAGTATGATATTCTAGGTTTTCTGCCATTCCACAATTCATAAGGAGTTTTATTAAGAAAAGTTATAATAAAAACTCGATTTATAGTATAACAAGCAATACTTACAGCTTCAGACCAAAAGTTTCTAGCTATTGAATATTCACTCAACACGATTCTAGTTATCTCTTGAATAATTATATTTCTTCTTTCAACAGCACCATTTTGTTGAGGAGTTCATGGTGTTGAGAAGTTATGAGTAATTCCTTTTTACTACAAAAAGTTTCAAAATCAGAATTTTGAAATTATCCTCCATGATCACTATGAATAGTTATCAATGGAATGTTTTTCTCATTTTTAACTTGGGCTCTAAAAATTTTAAAATAAGAAAAGACTTCATATTTCTTTGCTATAAAATAGACCCATGTGAATCTAGTGTAATCATCAACTAGGACAAATGCATAATATTTTCCTCCAATGCTTCAAGTTTTATTGGAACGAAAAGATACATATGCACCAACTGTAATTAATTAGTAGTTTAGACTTCACTGATTGATTTAAAATTTGATTTATGTTTCTTTCCATATTGAAAAGGATCACAAACTTTTGAAGATTCAAATCTATGCTTTGGTAGATCCTTAAAAAGTCCTTTCTTAGAGATTTTACATAGGTTCCTAAGGTTACAGTGTCCTAACCTTCTATGACATAACCAAGATTGATCATCCATTTCACTAAGGCAAGGTAGATCTTGGCTCCTAAGGTATTCTAAATTTAGTGTGTATACATTCTCTTGCCTATGGAATAAAGAATAAACTCTTCCTTGGAATTGTGCACTAAGCACTTATCATTCCTAAAATTCACAAGGTAACCTTCATCACATAATTGAGTTATGCTAATGAGGTTGTGTTTAAGACCCTAAACAAATAAAATATTTAAAATCAAAGTTTTTTTAAGAAGAACAATATTACATATACCAATAATTTCTCCCTGAGCATTATCTATGAAAGTTATTTTTCTTCATTTTTTTCTTGAAAATATTTTCAATGAAGTTTTTGTTACCAGTCATATGCTGGGAACATCCAATATCCATGTACCATGTGTTTCTATTGGTATTATCTTTATTTTCCTGAAAATAAGAGTATTATACTTTCAGAATCCAAACTTTCTTGGATCTGGAAATTTCAGAAAGAAAAATTTTAGGAATCCACATTTTCTAAGAAAAACAGGATTTATGAACACCTAAAGACTAAGTTTTATTTAAATAATATATTTTTTTACAATTTCCACTACATTGACATTTAACGCAGAATGGAGACCATTTAAGAACAAAATAGTTATTACTGAAAACTGGTTTAGAATGAGTGTAACCAAATCCAAAACTATTCCTTAGTGGTTAAATTTGGGAATACATTTTGTCAAAATTTTCCTTACCATAGGTAAAGTTTTAGAAACACTTCCTCAAGGAAAATATTTCTGACTTTAGTTTAATAACCATGTTTTTATCCTCAAAAAAAATAGTTTTAGAATAAGATTCAGTCTCTAAAATATTTTTCTTAGAACTCACATTTTCAAGATCCTTAGAAAGTTTAACCTTCTCAGAATTAACTTCCTCAAGGTTTTTAAAAATACTTTTAAAATAAAAAATTTTCTTATCTAGATCTTTAGAAATATCTGTAACTTCTTTAGTTAAAATATAAATTCTAGAATTTTACTTATCAAGCTTTTTCTTGAGTTTATAATTATCATTCTCAAGAAGTTTAGAAAAACTAGATACTTATTTATAAGTAGGTAATATATTATCTTCATCAAAAGTAAATTCTTCATCTGAATACTTATAGTATTTATCATCATTATAATTTCTATTCAAGGATACATTTTTGATAGATTTAGAATTATGTACGTTGGCCATTAGACAATGATTTTCAATGGGTAGTCTGGCAAGTAGACCAAGATTCTTCTGACCATAAGATTCATACTCTGAGGATTCATCATAAGAGTCACCACCACTGGCACTCCAGGTGTCATTTTCTTTCAAAACTTTCTTAACATTAATCTTGTAATACTTCTTTCTATTCCTCTCAGAATTATTTTCCTTTCTATCTTTTTTCTTAAGCATAGGACAATCCATCTCGATATTCCCTTCTCCTTTTCATTCATAGCAAGTGACTTCTGAGTCTTTCTTGTCTTTTATTTCTTTCTTCTTATATCTATATTGAAATTTCTTCTTTCCAACTATCTTTTTCATCCTTCGAGCAAGATTAGCTAGTTCATTCTCACTATGTTCACTTTCACTAGATTCATATAAAACAGTTGTTTTTTTAGACTTAGATCTTGTAACCCTTTCAGGAGTCTTGGATTTAGTAGTAGTAAAGGATACACTTCCATTTACATTTTTCTTCTTATTCATATCAGCATCTCTTTTCATTCTTGACTCGTATTGAAGAAGAGTTCCAAAAATCTCATCAAGATTAATTTGAGATACTTTCCTATTCTCATCAATAGTTTTTCTCTTAGATACCCACTCATTTGGAATGATACCTATAATATTGTCCACAAGTACCTCATCATTTAAACCTTTCTCACCCATAGACTATAAACTATTAACAATATTCATAAACCTTTGTTGAACCTTGCATACTGGTTCTCCATAAGGAAATAGAAATCCATGATATTATTCTCTAAGTATAGCTCATCTAGTTTCTATAACTTTGGATGTACCAAACTATGTAACTTCTAATTTCTTCCAGATATAGTTAGTAGCTTCACAAGAAGAAATCTGAATATATATATTCATGGTCATGGAACATAACAAAGTATTACATACCTTATAGTTTAGTTGATATTCTAAATTTTCTTGATTGGTGAATGTTGTGACTTCCTTATCAAAAATCTTGTAATCTTCAGTAAGCATAACAAAATTTTCCTCTCCAGTGTTAATAACAAAATTCCTCATACAATCTCTCCAATATTCATAATAATTCCCATCAAATATAAATGCTCTATTAGGATTTATATTATTAATAGAACCAACATTCATTCCTTCCATATAAATGAAAATATATTTCCACAAAAACTTGTTAATAGTAAAGGTTTGTAAAAAAGGATAAAAATTCATAATCAAGGAAAATATATAGAACACTGAAAAATTGAGCAAGAAAAATTATATGTGTATATAAGTATTTTAGAGACCTCTTTTGATACCAATTATAGGATCGAAATATGAATATAGATGCTCAAATACAAAAGGGGGTGAATTGTAAGTTTAAAAACATTCGTTTTTAACCTTAAGGAAAACTATGTTTAACAAAGTTAAAAAAGATAAATTTGCAAGACCTCTTTTAGTTCTATAAACTTATTCATTTCTTGAAATATAGTTCTAGAATTTAAACTTAATAAACATTTATAGGGAAAATATTCTACCTTAGAGTGTGTATAATCTTACTTATTAGAGTATACAAAATAAAAAGAAAGTATAAGAATATTACACTTTCTACCTTTATCAAAATATAGCAGAAATAAACTTGAAACAAAACAAGTAACAAGTATGAAATATTTTAACCCAAATAGAAGGGTATCCAACAACCTTGGTTAAAGGTCCCTTGATTTATACTTTCAAGAAAGTCTGTCTTACCCACACCAGGTAATCCCTCGATAAGAATATCAGAATCTGTCTTGTTATCCCTAAAATCCCTTGAACATTAAGGTATTCATAATCTCTATATTTCTATCCACAGAAGTCCTCAAACATTAAGGTAGTTGGCACCTCTGTCTTCCTATCCCCAGAAGCCCTCAATTGTACACAGCAACAATCAGAGTCTCATGAAGCAAGATGAACAAGATGTTAAGTATGCACAAGGCATGAGAGTCTCTCTCTCTAGAAATCACTTCAGTAGCATGCAATCTCTAGAGTGATCAACTTGTATTGAGCTCATTCAAATGATCTCCTATTTATAGGTACTTATCCAATGGTCGGATCCCTCCTCCAACGGTCATATTTTTCCATGAATTTTAGAGGGACATGTACACGTGTCACTCAAACAACGGTTATTTAGAAACAGAATGTATTACATCATTTCATAACTATAAAAAGTATAATAAAAATAAGGTTGCTTAACCAAATCAAATTTTTTTGGAGTCTAAGGAAAAATAAAGTTCAGAGTCTAAACAAATATTCATTTAGATATTATAAATCATGAATATTCGGATTCTATTTTCCAAAGAATTCGGAACTTGAATTATATAGATTTTCGAGTCCAAATTCCAATGAATTTGGAGTCTGAATTTTGAGGAATTTGGAGTCTAAATTCTGAGGAATTAGGAGTCTAAATTCTATGGAATTCAGAGTCTGAATTCTGTGTAATTCGGAGTCTAAATTCTGAGGAATTCAAAGTCTGAATTTCAAATAATTTGGAACCTGAATTTCATAGAATTCGGAGTCTGGATTTTATATAATTAAGAGTTTGAATTTTATAGAATTCAGAGTCTGAATTTCAGAGAATTTAAAGTCTGAATTTCAGATAATTTGGAACCTGAATTTTAGAGAATCCAGAGTCTGAATTTTAGAGAATTCAGAGTCTGATTTTCAAAGATTTTAGAGTCTTAATTTTAGAGAATTTGGATTCTGAATTTTGGAGAATTCAGAACCTGAATTTGGAACCTAAAAATAGAATAATCTATATCTATGTATTTATAGGATTCTGAGGTTTTATTTGTGAAAACAATTTTTATACTTAAGAATAAAATGAGCTAGATTTAGAGAAACTATAAAATAAAAAACGAAAACATAGGTAATGATAAATTTACTTGGGGAAGGAAAATTTTACTTATTAAGATAATTATTAGGGAAAATATAATTTTCCATAAGATAGAGTGTTTGTGATTCTTAAAACAAAGTGGAATGGAAATGTCTTAAGGAAATTTTTTTGACTCAACAAATTCTACACCATGAAAAACCACCACTAATTAAAAAAACTACTTCTAAATATAAATTTTATCATCCAAAAACCAAACTATCATAAAAAATAAAAGAAAATTTTTGTTAAATATTTATGACTGATCATTTCCTAAATTTTAAAAAACCACTACTAAACCAAAAAAAATTGATGTTATCTATTTTTTCCTATAGTGGAAACTCATACATAAGGTATATTAAAACCTTTCATGTAAGGTTCTGTAATTATATGAAATTAATAATCCCCATAAGAGTATCCAACCCCCACTTTTCAAAACAAGGCATAATCCACCTGGTGAGTGATCAGTCTGACCCAAAGTCCCTCTTACCACTATTCATTACTCAAGAGAGACTTAAATTCCATCATAACTGTTACACATAACAATTATAAACTATTATCAAACTATAAATTCAATTTTATTACTTTATAATAAACTAAATTCTAGGTAGATGAAAACTAAATTGTATGTTTTCATTCCTAACATATAGTTCTTACTATAGAAATTTTTTAAGATATTATTTAAAACTAATTGGGTGCAGGTGATGTAGAAGTAATGTAGTAGTAGTGGCATTGTAGCAACGATGGGCACTATAGCGGTGGCAGGATACTGTAGCAGTGACGAGTACTATGCAGTACTCTAGCAAGCAGTACTATAGAAGTACTATTCACAGAATGGGCCTTGAGCTAAAAATTTGGGCCTACAGGCCATGTAATTGGATACATTCCCATTGGGCCTTTGGTCTATGTAATGGGTCTCCCTCTACCCACTTTAAATAGGACATTTCTTTACATTAATAAAAAATTGAGGCTTTGGCCCCAACTTTTAAAAAATAAAACTAAAGAATATAATATTCACACCATATAAATAGTTTATATATGTGAATAATTAAACAGTAATAACTTAAATAAATTAAAAATTCAATTATTTAACATGAGATAAATGATTTTTGATGATCAATTTTATCATAATCACTTTATAAATTATCAAAAAGTCATGTGGATTTGGTTTACTGGTATTTATGTACACCATGGCATACCACCTTGGTATAATGAAACCATCCAATACATTTTAGACTTTGAAGGAATATCCTTAATTCGTGATCTAATGAAATTCCATTAGTCTTTTTTGTCCCTCAGGTCACACTATGGACTACGACATAGTCCAAACCGTTTTTGACATTATTTTAGTTCTATAGGTCATTCTAGTGCCACAATCCATTTTTGGTTCTCTTTTTATTTTATTCCATTGGTCACACCACAAACCATAACATAGAAAAAAACATTTAAGATATTTCTTTTGTTCTTTGATATCATCAATAACCATGGAATATAAAAGACATTCATGTCATTTTGTTTCTCTGGTCATACCATGAACTAAAACAGATTATTAAAAAACATTATTTCATGGTTAAACATAATGGTGTCCTAGACCATAGAATAGTGATAGTCTAACCACATCATAAATATGTTGAATGTATTTATCTATTTTACGATTAGAATAAAAATGGATTTTTTCCATTAAAATAATTATTTTCCATGACAAAATCCGGAATGGTCAGGGGGAGACTGTGTCATTTCAGTGAAAAATAACATAGACCATGAAATAGTTTCGTGACTTCATTGTAGAACTTGGGAAAAAACATTTTAGGATTACATTATGGATATTAATATTATTTATTTATCACCGCTAGTTGCTTTTATTCCATTTTTAGGATTCATGTGGCATCTCAATGCCCATTATAAATTAAAGAAAACATGAATTCCATACCCAATATCATACCATGATGAAATGATAGAATAAAATGATAAAATTATAATCCATGAGTTCCTCACTATCCATGAATTTTTTATAGCAATGGTGAGCTTTATCAAGTTCCTTAAACAACAACCAATAGGTTCTTGCCTCTAAGGTATCCATCAGCCACTAGAATCGCTGAACACTTTGGTACAATCTATTTTCTCCAAACGGTATGATAGAAATAGCAATAAGTAAAATGAAGAATCAGGAGTTTGATAGAGATTCATATGGTTTTAAATAATCACTGGTATCAATAATAAAGTGATCGAACTCCTTTATATAAGACACATGCATCAAATGAAAAAAAATTGGAGTTCGTAATGTTCTAAATGTTATGAAATTGTCAAACTCTTTAACTACCCCTTCATTGATTAATTAGAATGATAAATATATTTTAATGTTTCTATTTATTTTACACATCATGAAGTGTTGATAGATAAATAATGTCTAATAATTCAATTGTTAGAGTATTTTAATGGTATTTCATACCATTCAGATATTCACCATGATGTGGTATCATATACCATGTGAAGATACTAGCCAGAGTGTGGTGACTTTCACTACATCATGGTCAGATATTTAGTGCATAAAATAAAACACTAAAGGTTGAAATTATTGAAAATTCACCTTGGAAAACAGTATGATCCAACCAAAACCACCTAGATTGGATCGATACTTTGTTATACCTGAGCTCATGACTGAATCAACCCCATGCTCAAACCCCACCTTCTTGAATTTCTTTCCCCAGTTTGGATTATCTTATGTCCAAACCATTATTTCACCCTTCCAAACCTCAATCTTCTACCCACCAACTACATTCAATTTAACCTATACTCATCACACACTTACTTATGCCATTTATCCCCCCTACCTGCTCATACTAACAAATATACATATGTTAAAGAGAGGGTTGGGTGGATTAAATCATCCAATCATCATTATGCCATCACACTTTCTCTATTGACTCATTGGCATCAATATGTATATATATATATATACATATATATTATCATTTTTAAATTTATATATATAATTCCCATAATATATATAATTTATATTGTTAATGTAAAGAACATTAATCATTTTCATATATGTATATTTAGACACACATATACACATTTAACATATAACATTTAGCATTTGTATTTATATAATGCATAAAATATTTAATATTAGAATAATATATATTTATATCTAATGCTATTTTTTCATAAATCCACCTTCATAGATTTATTGGGAACCCAAAAAGGCCACAATTTGAATCCCAAGATGAAATATAGATATAAATGAAAAATAATCGGCCAGAAAGATTGTTTAAAATCAATAATATATTTCAAACTAAACCAAAAAAAATAAAATAGTGATTTTACATGGGTTTTGGATCAATGAACTATGCCTTGATCCATGAATGAATCGAGTCATATTAGATTCCACAAGCCATGTACTTCTCGATACCCTGTAAAATGCCACTATGCCTGCTCATCAACACCGATATAAATTATTGTCTTCCAAAAACCTCAATGTCGTCATAGAACATTCACAAGGAGAACACAACACTAGGATTTCATCAGACCTATTTATCTACATTAAGAAATAAAAATACTTGAAAAAAAGGTGAAACCTCCAAAGTGAACTATATCATAGAATCACCCAACATAATATCCCCATGAGAACACTAACTTTACCATGGTTTCCAAAAAGTCCAAAACAAAATATGTTTATAACAAGATCACTGATTGGTAGATCTATGCCCTCATATGCCTACCCAATGTCACAATCACACATAGTATTCCCCACTAAAGTCTCTACCACACTAAAAACATGCCTCCTACATCAAATAGACACACCATCGTCTAGACTTGCCTAAATGAAACCCTAAATCTGAAAAAAAAAACTGAAGGAACTGTTTGAGAGAAATAGGAAATCCAAGAGAAATGATAACCACCACCTCAAGGACAACATAAAAAACTAGAAACCGAAAATATGGGATCAAAAAAATATTGGGGTTGGTACCCTAGAATAAATAACTTTTTACCTTATATTTTCATTATAACAGTTAATATATTATCACATAATAGTTTTTATGTGTAACATTAATGTGATAATTTCCCTAGAGTATTTTTCACATCAAAAGGTTATAGTAGTTCCCCACTATAATAATAAACTAAATATATTATGATAATATTATAAAAATATATTTCATATGGTCTAGATAACATCTTTCTAATAGGATATAGATAATTTTAGACAATTAGGTATTGAGGGATCATAAGATATTGAGGCTTTTACTCGTGAATTTTTCACTTAATGATCTATGAGAAGGGATGTTATGAGGTCAAAACTACCAATATGAATTACACATGTTTTATGTGTCATTGGATATTCCTATATGAGAATATATTTATTGGTATATAGATTTTATATTATTATTAATGTGTCTCATGAATCATATACTTTTATTCTTGGATGAAAACCATGATGAAATATACACACAGTGAGGTATAATGTGCTCGGTGAAACATAAGTGATATAACATACATTGAATAAGTCAAGAAAGGATTTTTCCCCTCTATGTTAATGGTAAAAAGATATCCCCAAACCTTTTATTGTAATATTGTAGTCTAGTTAAATCCATTTCTTTGGTATTACATAGACAAGTTTATTTCAAAACGTTATAGAAAGATAAATTAGTCATATAGGGTGATCCCACAATTTTGAAACAATCTTGATGAGATAAAAATTGAAAAAGGGATTATATTTTACAGCAACATAAATTGGAAGGATTTTTTCATTGAAACATTAACATATTTCACTATGGAAACCTTAACATGTTTCCAGACATTGATCGTGGAATTTAGGTAAGTTCACATAATTTCATTGAAAAAGAGGCCTAAGTGTATCTGAAATCTCATTAAATTCTCTTGAATTTAAAATTTTGAATAAATATTAAATTTTTTATAGAATAATTATCATTCAACTAAAGTTAATCGTGTAAATATTAAATCATGAGATATTTGAGTTTAGAATATGTGAGTTTAATTTTATCTCCTGTTTATTATTTATGATATAATAAATAAATATTTAATTATTCACTAGTTTAATGAATAGATTGATATTAATATTTATTTAGTTATGTGAATATTAAAAAAATATTTACTCATGATTTTAGTGAATATGATATTTATTTATTTTTTTAACGTATAATATTTATTTGAATAAATATTTTTATTATTAAAGGTTTTATAAATTCCTTGGGAGGATTAATGAACTGAGTTAAAGTCCTAATGTAAATGATGTATTTTATTTAATAAAATTTAAATAAATATTGATTTATTTATCAATAAATGATATTTAAATAATTTCATGTCATGGGATATAGTAATAATATTGTTATAATTATTTTCCATGGTTATTACTTAGATTAAATATATTTATGAGAGCATGTGTGAAATTATCCATGTGTAACCCTAAGTATATAAATAAAAAATATATCACCTTTCTAAAAAAAATTCTTATTGTGCACAATGAAAATCTCTCTAGAATTATCTCAATCATAGAGAGAAAATCCTCGCATCCTATATCTTAAGAACATAGAGTGAATAACAGAAATCCTTATTGAAATCAATGGTGAATTATGTGAAGCACGTGTCTCTACCATGTTAGTACTCAGATATTAAAGAATAAAAACCAAATATTTATAGAGGATGTGTGGATACACCTAGAGAAATCCTCAATTAGATTCTCCATCACAACAGAGATCCTTGTGAGAAGAAACATAAATTGATCAAGAGTATTATCACATTCAAGGAAATTATTTCTATAAATCAATTATAAATTAAATATCAAAGATCATATCTTAGAGATTTTAGGGTTGCATTCATCAAGTAATTTAGATTTATCAGTTGAAATTGATGAAAAATAAATATTAGGCATCTTCCCAATGCTTCTTTTATGCCCCAAAACCTTCAAGTGGTATCAAAGTGTTCTCATTCTAATTTATAATTATTTATAATTTATTTAATATTATTCCTATGTTTTTTGTTATATTTCATTTCAATATTTTATGTTCTTTTTATAATAGTTGAGATTACAAGTTTATATAAATTTTTATATCCAAGAATAGGACAAGTCATCAAAATAATGCTTAAATATCTCATCTGAAGGTTTCAAGGTTGTTGGGTAGATGACATGGATACATTACATTTAATGATAAATTATACTTCATGTATTGATGTTCAACTCACAAAAGGAGCGAGTTATGTAAATATCTTCTCATCAAGTATTTTAGTATGAGGATTCATTAAACATCATGTATTTTATACCATCATGGAATGAAGTTTAATAGGGAATACATGTCATGAAGTTAGTGTATACATCATGTGACCTCATATAATTTTTGACCCCATGTAAATTAAGGTAAGTCTTATGGTCAATACAGAACATTATTACATGCCATATATTTATTTTCAGTTGAGTGACAAGGCCAAACATGGATTACATGACATGTAACTAGAATTCACAAGACTTGTAACATGTGTCAACCCACACAAGGTACATGCCAAATGATTTTCGATGTGTCATGGGTTCAATACATTGAGTAATTAAAATAGAGAAATTATTACTTGGAATATAATTGGTTGTACACACTATGTGTCTAGATTAGTTCACATCAAGTACATACCAAGTGCATTGTGGAATTTTGTGTGGGACTACATGATTAAAAATTATATTTCATGTTAAATCTACAACTATATGACATGTAACATTCATTGCACCCACTATGTACTTAACCCACATTTCCAGCGATACATTCTGTATATATTATGGCAGGTCATGTGGTCATGTTGGCTGCACAGACTACATAGTTTGACCCACAAAACTACACATAGTGTATATCATGACATGTTTTGTAGGAATTCATGGCATGTATATACATAGTACATGATAAGTACCATACATGGAGTGTGTCACATGATATATTGAACAAAAAATATATGTTATAAAAAAATTAAATACTAAAAATGGATCTAATATGACATTGATAGCACATTCCATGTCACCTCTATATTACATTTCATGTACTTAATTTTTTTAAAAATTAAAATCAAAATTATTAAAATAATTTAAAATTATATATGATGAGATTATTATCTGGTCTGAAGGAATGTTAGGATATAATATTTAATAAATAATTAATTAATTATTTAGTTTATTATTAATACATTAATCCATTAATTCATTAATTCATTAATTTATTAATTTATTAATTTATTAATTTATTAATTTATTAATTCTAATAAATTATTAATTAAGAATTAATTGAAATGAATTATATAAATTATAAATGTGTAGTCATAGTATGTGGTGATTAATCATGATATTGAACATCATGTGTATGTATTGGATTTATTCATTTAATTTAATTATTTATTACATTATTTTATATGATTTTTATTATTAAATTAAATATAATGATGTGTGATTCATCCCTCCCACCTTTATTATGTACGGGCCTATATTTCCAATGTTTTATTTTATGTAACCCTAAACCCTTGGCACCCCTCACATGTTAGTGAGTAAACATTTTTAAAGGATGGAGTTCTTAGGGATAGAAAATGATTCAAAATCCATTCCAAGTTGAACCACACCAAGAAGATACATTGGAGGATAGGTAAATGTTGCAACTCAATCCATGCATAGGCTCAAGGATTTTTTTTATATTGGGTTCAAGGTTGGTTTATATCTACTTAATAAACCAACTAGTAAGTAAAAGAATATGATTGATGTGACCTAAACTTTAGATTCAAAAATATTACATCTTATTAGATAAATATTCAATAAATATCATTACGATCCATTCCATAACCATAAAATTTTAGTGTATTTGGAAATGTGTATACATAAACAACTAGTAAATAAAAGATCTATATTATCTCCCACTAACTTCTCAATAACTATAACCCTTATTAGACATATTATACTAAAATAATCACTTAATAATTTGGAAAAATAAAAACATAATAAGTGGTGAGCTCAGATTCTCAATAAGGGTAAACATGGGAGATATCAATCATTGATCATATGTAATAATATCATGAGAATATGAATATGATAATATGATATTAACTTTTGAAAATCATATCAATCAATTCATATATCATAATCATGAGTCACGACATGATTCTTGGAAGTTCATAAGACATGAGTCATAAAGAAATCAAAGAATTCGAGCTATCAGATCATAACATTGGAATAAGATCATAACATAAAATAGTGGAATAATGTGTGGAATAATCATAATAATTAAAATATTATGGCATGACTACCCACCAATACATCCATCATATGTTAGTCTCGGGCTAACCAATCATGTACCTACTTTGCGCTTATGATAACCTCCCGTGTACCCTATTTTAGGCTTGGGAAAAACTATAATGTACCCTATGATCTCATAAAACATTAATATTTACCCAATTCATTATTTAAATATAATTAACTCACATGTTACATAATCTTTCTCCATTCATATATATACCACAAGATAATGAAATCATTTATCATGAAATCAAATCTTAACTTGTGGAAAAAAACATGTTTCATCAATATTTCATCATCATAATCATAAACCATCCATAGTATGAATAAATATGGTAAAATTAGGTTATATTCCTATTAAATTATAAGTAACATCAAAGGATGTTGTTATAGATGAAAATACATTTAAAACATTATTGGAAATTTTCATAAGGAAAATACCCTTTTCATTTTGAAATCACTTATTTAAAATCTAAAAATACCGAAAATATTAAGGAAAAATTTTATTTAAAAATATCCTTGTAAAATTATCAGGAAAGTTTCAAAGTAGATATTATTCATGGAAATGGTAAAATTTATTCATGTGGTGTGCGTTAAAACAAAGATTCCTTTCATATTTTGGTAAAAAGTCTAAAGTAGCTAATTGGAAAAAAATAAAGGATATTACATTTAGACTTTGGTAAAGAAAGTCAAAAATACTTAAAAATTAATTTAAATAATAATTGTATAATATTAAAAACATTCTTTATAGGATTTTAAATAAAATATAAACATGGAATAAAAATATTCCTAAATGAATAGAAACACAAAGTCAGTTTTCTTAAAAATATTATTTCATACTTTTAAACACTTAGAGAGAGGAAAATAAAATAAAAATATGAAATATATAGAAAAAATAGGATAAATAAATAAATAATATTTTTTTATAGATATATCATATAATTTAATTATCATAAATTTAATCATAAACTATCCCAATAAAAATGATATTGTAACGTAAATCCCTTACGAATTTGGTAACATTTATATCATAACATCGATGAAATAAATAACATAAAAAGATAATTTAAATACCATTAATATAAATATATTCTTAATATAACATAAAAAATTCATAGTATATACACTTTATAAAATAATATAGGTGTATAACATAACATATATCTCAAAGATGATAGTTTGAAATGGTAAACCCTTACCACTTTGAAAACTTTAGAATCAAAACACCTTGCATGAAATTATTTGAATTTTAATTTTAAATACCATGAATTAAGAATTAAATATTCTATAATATGTAAAATGATAATTATATACACCTTAATTACATAAATAGGTTCATAATATCAAACATGTCTCAATGAAAAAATATTGAGATGAAGAACCCTTATCTTATATCTGACTTGATTTTTAAGAACTATAACCTCAAGTATAATAAATTTATAATTATTATAATTAGGAATAAGAATCATATATATATTTATAAAATCATATATGGTCAAATTATAACATTTCATCACTCAATTATTAATAATTATTTATTAAAATATTCATTTCTGGGTGTTAAATGTTTTGTTTTTCATGTGTGTTTTGGTTTGAAAATTATGGTCCTTGTACATTGATCTTGGTTCCATAATCTCTATAATATTAATCATATAATCAATATGATATTTAATAATTATATTAACTTTTATAACCATTCATATAAATTGATGATAGAAAATGAGTTACATCACTTCGTGGAGACGGTAGTCCGTATATACACACGAGTGATGATTCAACATTTTAATAGGTGGAATGAAATAAAGTTAAATAATAATTAATGATTAAAGAATCATTATTATATACCAAATATTATATATATTCAGTAAATATATCCTTATTACCATCCATGTAAATAATAAATTAAAAATAAATCACATCACCTCATAGAGGTGTTAATCCATACATACACACGAGAAATGTTATAATTTTATATCGTATGGGATGGTAAGAAGTTAGATAATATTTTATAATTATATAATAATAATTATTTAAAAAATATTATATATAAACATTAAATTCATCATAATAACCAATTATGAAATATGGTGACAGAAAATGAATTATATCACTAAGTGGGGGTGGTAGTGCACACATATGCATGAGAGATACTTTCATTTACTATTTAATGTAAAGGAGGTGGGAAATGGTTTTTTTCATCATAATAATATCTCATTATATTTATGATACTATATTATTTATTTTTTTATGTATATAATATGTTTATATAAGGTGTGAGAATAAATATAATTGAAAACGCGTAGTTAATATTTATACCTCTTCTTTCAGAGACCTTCTTTTGCTTACATCATAATCCTTCTTGAAATGGACATAGAGGAAGACCATAATAAAAATTATTAACTAAAGAAAACTAGTAATTTTTTTGGTAAGGATTTTTAATGTCCCGACTTAGGTTCCACATGTCAGTGCTTTGAGTTGGTTCACCATGTGACTTTAAGCACACCTCCATATACGTTAGAAGTTACCGACCATCTATGAGTGTGTAATATATAACATGGGGAGATTATACCCTATTTATAAAAGTATCACTATAGAATAATAAATAAAAAATAACCAAATTATATAACTGACAATTGGAATAATACCATAACCAATACATACTAGTATCATAGTATAACCAAAATAGGAAAGCAATATTCAAACTAAGCAGTAGATATGTCGTGGCATATATGTGTCAAGTGTAAATATGTAAAACCCAAAATAAAGACACACCAAAAAATGATAAGTGGGTCCCAACATCATTTCTATTTCCCTCATCCATGATCCATCCCAACTCATCCATCTAAAATAGGTCTCTTTCCCTTATGTTTTCATACAAACATGAAGTTTATTTGGGTACGAATCAGGCAGCCCGAGTAAAGTGTAAGTACAACTTAGTAGGCCCCCACAAATGGAATCTAAAACAATATATTGTAGATAAAAATTTATTTAGTTTCATAAATAATAAATTACAATAAAATAATTAAATAGTTTTCACAATTCATTATTCTTTAGTTAACCACATAATTCCTTCAGTTCACAATGACACTCAAACCATCAATAACTGCTTTGGCTCGTGCTAGAGTTTGAAGCATATATCCCATATGGAAATAAAAATTCATTATAACATGGGATTACATTATCCATTTAATTTAAAATTCATATCATGGTAACTTATAACCATAGTCCAATTCCAAAATTCATGGGCCTAGAACATCATGTCTAGTACTCGAGCATCAGTCCTTATCACATACCTCATTATTATTACATAAGGGGTTTTAAAGAATCATTATGTGTACCACACTCATTATAAAATATATCATAATATCACATATATCAAAAATATGACATTTATCAAGGTTAATCGTCATTAACCTTCTTATTAAACATTCCCAGCATGCTTCACCATTTTAATTTATCAATACAATCATGGTTTATCACTTTAATCACATAGAATAATATGAACATTTCACTATTAAAAAATTTACCAAAATTTAATAATATAAACCATTAACCCTTCAAGGTTAATTAAATAATCCATTAATTCCCAATATTAACCAAAATATAATATTGTTCATCAACCAATTACACAACCACAATTACCAAATTCAATTGCCCAAGTTCAACCCATTTCATTATCACATGTAAATTCAATTAATCAATTAAATTTAAAATGAAATTTTAAAATGTGAAATTTTAAATTGATCAATTATATACACAAAATTATATTCAATACTATTTTAATTGATATTTGTAACACAAACCTCAAGATCCTTGATGAATTTTCACACAATGTAAAATCCTCAAATTGAAATAGAACGATCAAGATCACAATAGTGCAGAATATCTTGGATAAAAAGCAATGATCAAAATAAAATTTATTAAGATACATGAAAAACTTGATATAAACCATTTAAAATATGTAAAAAACACTCTTCTTCATCTAATAAGAGAGATGGGGGAGAGAGGAAACTACATGGGAAGAGATTAAATATTGGGATAAGTGCAGATCCTTCAATCGAATCTTCAATTAATAAATAATGGAGTTCAATGAGACTTTTAATCCTCTTTATGACCTAAAAAATGAAGCATAAACTCTTAGGTCGAGAAATGGATAATGAGGGTGAAAACTGGGGGGTTTAGAAATTTTAATAAAAAAAATCAAGGAAGAAAATAGTGCACACCGTTTTCTAGGATGGGGTGTACGGTTTGTATATCCATGCGCCCTAATAGTGTACCTCTTCTTATGGGTGAATAGTTTCTACTAATAGGGAACATGTTTTGAAAAAATATGTACCAACCATGGAAATTCCCACTTTTTATGTTTGTATGGTTTGCTGGGATGGGGTGCACGATTTGGGAAAATCGTGCGCCAACCATGAACTACCCAAACACCCTCAAAAAACTCCCAAAATTTACCTGAAATCACCCAAGACAAGACTCAAAAAGTATAAAAAAACAAGGTAAAATAGTAACTAAAACGTGCTTGATAAGTCTCCAAAAAAGTTATGTATCTTATAATCACTCCTCCTTATAAAAGCTCATCCTTAAGTTGTACTCCCAAGCATCTCTATGATTTTGAGGTAAAGGAGATCGAGCCATTGAGCCTAAATATCTTATTATCTCTCCTATTTTTCATCCTAAACTCATATATGCAGCCACAATATTCTAACTATCATCATGTTATTCCCCATTAACAATTTATCATAGTGATTTTTTAACATGTATCGACTACTCCTCAAAGGACAAATCGGTCTCAAGCTCAATATTGTCCAGATCAATCAGATGAGAAGGGTCAGGGTGATACATATAAAGTTGTGACACGTGTAAAACATCATGAATATCACTATACCTCTATGGAAGATCCAATCGGTATTCCACTATCCTGAATCTTTACACAATCTCAAAAGGTCCAACAAACTTGGGTGTTAACTTTCCCTGTCTCTAAATCCAATGGTGACCCAATCTAGGTGACACCCAAAGAAATACATGATTACCCTCTATAAAATCTAGGGGTCATCAATGTTGGTCATCATATGACTTCTTCCAACTCTAAGTCATATCCATATGTTTCTAAATCAACTGAACCTACTCTGATGTCTCCTATATGATACTCAGTCCCAAAAATCCAATTCACCTGCCTCCATATAGCATAGAGGTGATCTGTATAGAATACCATAAAGAGACTCATGTGGTTTCATATGAATATTTTTCTGATAACTTTGTTATAGGTGAACTCACCAAGTACCAAGTTTTTCTCCCAAGACCCACCGAAGTTAAGAACACACACCCATAGCATATCCTCCAAAACTTGTATAGTATGTTCTGACTACCCATCTGTCTATGGGTGTAAATCTATACATAGTAATACCAGTATACTATGAACCTTCTATAAGACTTTCCAAAAGTGTAAATTGAAACATGAGTCATGGTCTAAAACTACACACCATAGAACCCCATGAAGACATACTATCTTTTGAATGTATATGTCTCCCAACTGATCCACTAGGAAAGTCACCTGTGTAGGCAAGAAATGTTACACTTTCTTCAGTGAATCCACATCCACCCATATTGAATCATTATTTTGAGTCATCCTCAGAATACATACCAAAAAATCCATGGTAAAATTTTTCCACTTGCAATTTAGAATGGACAGAAGCTATAGTAAACCACCATTTCATTTATGCTTAGCCTTAATAGATTGAAAGTTGTAGCATTATGTCATAAATCCTGCAATATCCTTTTTCAAGCTTGACCACCAATACTATCGATGTAGGTTAAGGTACATTTTGGTCAAACCCGAATTCACCGCCCACTTCGAGGCATTAAATTCATACATCATCTACTCTCGCATACTTATAGGAACAACAATATGGCCCTAGACATAGATGATATCATCCTCATCAATAGTCTAATCAGAAGGTGACTCCCCACATTTAAGTATTTCCCTTGAGGTCGTACAATCTACCTCATCATACTATCTCTCTATGATTCGACTCAAAATTGTAGACTCTACTACTAATAATATAAGATCCATCTGTACCTATACCTCCTAAACAAAAACATTCATCTCAACTATAAAATTCATCATTTTCTACTCTGAACTAGAATCCTAAACTACCTAAGTATGAGTTTTCCTTCTTAGAGCATCAGTAATACTATTTATCTTCCTGAGTGTATATTCTTGTTCAAAATAAAATGACTACCTATACTCCACCCTTCTCCACTATCAAATATTCAAATATCATTGAAAAGATATGTACTTTAAGATATCTTGATTATTATACACAATAAACTTTTTACCCAAGAGATAATTCCACCAATACTTAAAATCATAAACCACTGAAGCTAACTCAAGGTTATACATAGGTTAATTCCATTCATGTGGCCTCAACTTTTAGGACACATACATCACAACTCGATCTCCCTACATCTAAACAGCACTAATAAAGATCCTAGATGAGTCACAAAACACTGTATTATCCTCCCCTGGCTCGGGTAGGATTAAGATTTGTGTGGTATTCAACTACCTCTTCAACTTCTAAAAATAATTCTCACATAATCCATACTATTCAAACTTACTTCCCTTATTGTTCAAGACTGAAAGTGGTAATTACAAGTGGAAAAAATCCTAGATAAACCTTTGATAATATACCACTAGACCTAAGAATATATGGATATCAAAAACATTATTGGTCTTATCCCAAGAAAAAATTTCCTAAACTTTCTATGGGTGCATTGACACACCTTCCATAGAGATGATGTGACCCAAGAAATGTACTTGATAAATCCAGAATTGTCACTTTGATATATTGGCGTATAGTCGATGCTCTCTTAGTATACTCAAGATGATGTCATGATGTTGGGAATGATCTTCATGAGTCTTATAGTACACAAATATGTCATCTATAAACAAAACCGTAAACTAATCCAGGTACAGGTGGAAGATTTATTTCATCAAGACCATAAACACTTATGGAGAGTTTTTCATCCTAAACGACGTCACGATGAACTCCTAAATTCCATGAAAACTTCTAAAATAATTATATGGTATATTAAAAGATCAAACTCTCAACTGATGATACCCTAATCTCAAGTCAATTTTAGAGAAAATAAAAGTCCCTCTCAACAGGTAAAATATATCATCGATACACAGAATATGATACTGATTCTTCACTGTCATCTGGTTCTACTTCAGGTAGTGAACACAGAAGCACAAGGTTCTATCAAACTTTTCTTCAAAAAAAATTGGTGAACCCCAAGTTGACATACTCAGATAGATAAATCCCTTATTCATAAACTATTCTAGCTGAGTCTTAAGCTCCTAAAGATTTATTGGTTTCATTTTGTAAGGTGGAATAGAAACTGGCTTAACTACAAGCGTGATTTTAATCATCAACTTCACATCCTTCTTAGGTGGAATCCCTAAGAATTCCTTAGTAAAAAAATCTTGTAATTGGTCCACTACATATGAAAGATAGTATGCTTCATAACCCTGTCATCCAATAGCAAACTTTAAACCTGGATGGTGAGCTCCCCTAATTACAAATAAACGGGCCTTGCACAGACTTCCTGGATATCCCACTTCAATGATGTACAAAACTATCACCCTAATGAGATTTAAAACTCACTCACCTATTGTAATAATCAATGTGGGATCAGTTTTCTACTAACCAGTCCATACCCAAAATCATATCAAATCCTTACATGTTAAGGATTTAAAGATCCCAAAGAAAAAAATACTTCATAACCTTGAGAAAACACCCCTTGAATAAATATATGTCTCTTGACCATACTCCCAAAGGTGTATCTATCATCAAAACCCCACTCACAAACTCCAATGTCAGACTCAACCCATTCAAAGTTGTGAAGATATAGAAGAATGAGAGGCTCCTATATCAAATAAGGCACTAGAAAACATAGAATATACAAGAATAGTAACTCTAACTTCTGATGGACCTACCTCTGTATCCACAAGTGTAGGTATAACTCCATGCAACTATCCCACCCCTTTTCCATATTTTGTAATTTGAGTCCCCTAAGATGCACTGCTCTACTAATATGGGTGCTCTTTCCCATAAGTACCACATCCACTACCTCAACTTCCACAACTAGTAGAACTATAACTGTTAGACTGATATGTGGTAGAAGATCCCCTTCTAGAACTCTGATTATTACTAGATATTATCCCATTACCTATATATCATGGGTTACTACAGAACCATTATATATTTCACATCCTACCACAATCTTGATACTCTACCAATGGTCGGGGGAAATATCTACATATGTGACCCAACATACTATACTGGTGATAGATCACTTGAGTAGTGTGATGAGTAATTGACTATTCACCCTATCCATTATGTTTTCTATATCCATAGTTAACATTATCAAAGTGACACTTCCCTCTATGATAAGACTTACCTCCTGGTCGGCATATATGGAATTTTGAAGCGTCATTCTTTGTCCCGCACTCATTTTTATCACATATGCACTTTTGAAGCATCTGTTTGGGTCCCACACTCATTATCCCCTAAATCATAATATCAAAAATATCAAATTTATCAATATTAATCATAATTAACCTTATTATAAAACATTCTCATCATGGTTCAACATTTTAATTTATCAAGACAATCATGGTTTGTCGCTTTAATCACATGGAATAATATGAATATTTCACCATTAAAACATTTACCAAAATTTAATCATATAAACCATTAAACCTTAAAGGTTAATCCAACCATACCATAGTTCCAATTATTAAACAAAATAAAATCACATTAATCAACCAATTTCACAACCATAATTACCAAATTCAATTACCCAAGTTCAACCCATTTCAATATCATGTAGAAATTTAATTAATCAATTTAATTTAGAATAAAATTTCCCAACATGGAAATTGAAATTGATCAATTAAAACCACACAATTATATTCAATACTATGGGAATTGTCATTTAGACCACCTACCCCAATATCATTTGAGGATATTCACCCAACATAAATTTCCCAAATTGAAATGGAACGATCAAGATCACATTGGTGCGGAAGATCCTGGATAAAAACCTAAGATCAAAATAAAATGGATTAAGATCCATAAAAAACTATATCTAAACAAACTCCAAAGGGGAAAATAGTACTCTTCATCTGGGAAGAGATATGGTAGAGAGAGAAAACCACACGGGAAGATATTACATATCCGGAGAGGTTCATATCATTCAATCGAATCTTTGATTCATCAAGAATAAAGTTTTATGATCCTTAGAATCAGCTCTGGGACCTCCAAAAATAAAGGAGAAACTCTTAGGTCTAGAAAGGGATAATGAGAGTAAAAATCATGGGGTTTAGAAATATTAATTAAAATTTTCACGGAAATAAAAATTGTGTGCATGGGTTTCCAGGCGGGGGCTCACAGTTTGGAAAATTGTGTGTCTATCCTTAGGGGTTCATAGTTTTTAATAAGAGGGAATATGGTTTGAAAAACCATGCACCAACCATGAAAATACCCTCTGTTTTGGTTTTCACAATTTGAGGGGGTTGGGAGAACAGTTTGGTAAAACTATACACCAATCATGACCTACCCAAACACCCTCCAAAAACTCCCAAAATTCACCTGAACAAACCCAAGACAAGCCTCAAAAAAATTATAACCAAAACAATAGAAAATATTACCTAAAAATGAGCTCGAGGCATATCTAGAAATGTTAGGGATATTACAATCTTGTAAAATATAAAAGGATAAAAATTTTTGAATTATGGAGGAGAATATGTGCTCTTTTATAAGAAAGGGGAAGGACACACATGGGATTACATAAATGATTTCAGTAATATATAGTCACATTCATGTGAAAGTGGATAAAATGGAAAATAATATAAATTTTTGATAATATATAGTAAAAATATCTTTAAATCATAATAATTATAAAATTTTGTGGCATTTTTACCCTTATCTCTTAGTTTAACCCCTGGTAAACCTGTTTCAAGCTTAATCGTGGTAATAAAATTTTACTATTTTTCTATTCATTATGACCAAAAATTAATTTGAACCTATAAAATTATATTAATTATTATGATTCCAAATATATAATCAATTTTTATAGATTCAATTTCAATAATTGTAAGAATTTAATTTTATATAAGCATGAAAAATGCAGCAAAAAGTCTTTTTTAGAAAAATTCATTTTTAAGCACAAATTAGAATTTACTTCCTTTCTTGTCCATGTAAAAACTATCAAATTAATTTTAAAATAATTGAATTAATATATAACATATAAAATGAATTAAAATAATTATAAAATATATATTAAATTAATTTATAAAGATAAAAACACATTACGCATATAAAAATAGCTTTTAGAAAAATGTGTTTTTAATTATAAAACTAAACTTATACAAAAATAAAGTATAATTTTTATTCATATATAATTAATTGTAATATTCATAATTAAATTATATTTATATTAAATTAAGATCAAATTCAAATCATAATGGTACTTTTATATTACTTTATTTGATAAAAATAAGTGATAGTTTCACAAAAACTGACATATTTCACTATTCACTAAAAAATATTTTTAGAAAAAATGTCATAAAATCATCCTAATATGATATTGAAATTATAATTTAAAAAATTATATTCATTACCTAAAATTAAATTTTAAAAAATGGTAGAAATTATTTATAATTTATGCACATAAAATATAAAAACCCCATTTTTAAAGCATAAAATGAATTTACTAAAAATTGAGTACTTATTTATTATGAATAAATAAATAAATTTTCATTATTTAAAACCTTGCTACATATTTTCCATAATTTATTTATTAAAATTTGTACCTTTTAATTTAATATCTAAGTTATAATAATCATATTAAAATAATATTATTTTTTTGTATATTGCGGTTTGTTTAAAGCTCGATGTTTGGTGTTAAGTTATTGAGTCATAGTATACTTTTAAGCTAAATTTATAGGGTGTTAAATTCTACCCCACCCTAAATAAACTATGCACTTAAAATTTTTATCTTTATTATCAAGGGTTTAATATTTTAAAATACCTTCATAGAAAACCTACATCATATAATGGGATAACAAAACCTCATTTGAAAATGAGAACTAGGAAACATAAAGATTACTGGAAATAACACATAATTGGGATCCTTGATAAAGATAAAATATGTGGTAAGTGAAAATATAGATATGTAGGAGAAATTTAATTTCCAAATAATAATACAGAGTGAAAGAGAACATACTCATTAGAAAGTTAATGACCTTAAAACCATAAATTAGTGAGGGGTGAAAAGACCATCAATACTTTAGAAATTATTATAAAAAGATAAAAATTGTTTTCAAAGTCCTTTTTCACAGAGTTGAGGAATTATTTTACCATATAATATGTGAAAATATACTTACTTTATTTCTTCAAAATCATAAACATAATTTCATCCTTTGGATGAATGTTTTAATTAGTTTCCACCACTTTTAATCACATATTTCGATAATGAATGAACAGTAAGGTTTTTTCATATCTGAAAAACTAAAATTAACTATTAATAGATCATAAGATCTATAAAATAATAAAAATTTATTCATTTTGTCTTTAGATATTTTATAAAATCAAAATATTTAGCACAAGTTATCCAATATGGATAAATCTTTATATGATGAAATAATACAATAATCCATAAAACCTCAGCAATTA
Source organism: Viscum album (assembly GCA_963277665.1). Lineage (NCBI taxonomy): Eukaryota > Viridiplantae > Streptophyta > Magnoliopsida > Santalales > Viscaceae > Viscum > Viscum album. Next base: position 1,184,835,633 of record OY728164.1, read on the forward strand.
ACCCTAATGTTTGAATTAAACCATTATATAAATAGTTAGCCTTAAGACTCCCATAAAATATATATATATATATAACCAAATTCAAAACCTAAAAAATATGAAATATTTTATTACATATTTTTTCCCATGATAAAATTTAAAATTTATTTACAAAAAATATAAAGTAGCTCAAAATGTCACACTCAAAACACATGAATACCATGATCATATATTCTCTTAAAACATGGTAATAATTTCCCAAAATAACCTAAATCACCATAAAACCTCAATAAAAATTTAAATTATTCCAAAAATTAACTCTGTAAAAATTATTTAACATATTCCATAAATCCAAAAAAGAAATAAATAAAAGATAACATAAATCATAGTGTGATTAAATCACTAATTAATTTAAATATAACCAGTACTATGAAATTTACTTTATAAATATAAATTATCTCTTTGCCCTAAATAAACATTATTATCTCAACATTAAGTGTGTATTAAGGGTTATTTATCCCTCAATAATGTGCTTTCCAAAAATATCAACTTACCACTAAATCACTTTTCTAAGTTATCAATATTATTCAACATATACTTGAAAACCCTTAAAGAAAAAAAAAATTATAATAATACTTAGAATTTTCATGATTCTGATAACCATATTATCATTGATCAAACACTTTTACAGCATAATTCTCAAATCCTAATACATAAACACTTTAATCATTTGAATTCATTCTTAAACCATTAACCAAGATTTTCCATCTTATTCCTTAATACTTCCCTCATATAATATGAAAGATGAATCATTTCTTAAGATTAATTCACCTCAATTTAATCATGATTCTTACTTCTAACATAATAAATACTATTTAAATAATCCATATATTTCACGTGTCATTCATATTCTCTTCGTCACCAATAGTAATACCTTTAATCATAAAACTTTGTTGATCTCTTTCTTGATCATTCCCTCTAAGACATAGATCTACATAATTCTCATACTTTCTATATTTAAAACATTAAACCATAGATGATAACATATGTAAAATATTATTCCCATCTATATAATTAACCAAAATTTTAATTTTTTCTTGTTAATTTGTCACTTTATGTTCGCATTTTCTACACACAAAACATTTTCATGTTCCTTTGAGACATTACCTTGAGTTATTATTTCTAAATTTCAAACATGTAGAAAATTAAATCTTCTTTCTCTATGTTATTTATCACATGAAATTTAATAAAACTCTATTTTTCTATATTAGGTGTGTCAGTAAAATCTATTACTTTTAGTTTTTTAATCATAAATAGAGATAGATGATTAGAAATAACCATGATATTTTTTACTCTAACTTTTATCCTAATTGATTTCTCATTTAGACAACCATTGTAATGTTTATTTTTAACTTAGTTCATATCTATTCCATCCATTTACTAAAACCAAAATGAATTATGTGAGAAACAATATTCATATTGAGAAATCATATAATTAAGAACATAATTAATAGGGTGTCTAAATCATGACACTATTTTTCAATCTATGACAGATTAGGTTTAACTTAGTCTATCCATAGTCATGTTTTATAAAAATACTTCATAATACATCATAAAGAAAATATGAATTAACCCAATAATATACCTAAGGAGTGTCTATTCAATTGTATAATCTTAGGCCCACTCATTGTCCATCGATGATGATCAAGTTAATATCCAATTTTCCCCATTCAGATTTGTTACCCTTAGTTTCATTTTTCTCACACCTGCATCAACATTATAGTATCCAAAAATGGATTTATCTTCTAGGAAAACTATACTAATTTATTTAAAATAACTTATTTTTTTCTTTAATACTTAGTTTTATCTTAAGAGTTCTCACAAAATTTGTCCCATCCTAGTTTCCAAAAAAAAATAAACCTTGCACTTATACCAACCAAAGTGACCCAAAGTTTACATAAATAAATACTACATATTATTAGATGAATATTCATTACATATCATCATAATCCATTCTAGAACCATAATGTTTTAGTGTCTTTGGAAACTTTGATATATAAACAAATGGTTCATAAAATATCTACATTATCTCTCACATAGTTCTTCACAACTATCTACCTTCTTTGCAATACCATACTTAAAATGTTTCATCATATCCTAGGGGAAAGGAAACATAATAAAGGGTGATCTTGGATTCTCGGTAAGGGTAAACATGGGAGATATCAATATATGATCATATATAAGAATATTATGAGAATAATGGTATAATAATATGAGATTCATATTTGAAAAATATACCTGACAATTCATAGATCATAATCATGAGTCGCGAAATAAATCTTGAAAGCTTGTAAGACATGAATCATAAAGTAATTAAAGAACATGAACCATGAGATCAAAAAATTGGCATAAGATCATGACATAAAAGAGTCGCATAAAGTGTGTCCTAATCAAAATCATAAAAATATTATGTCAAATATAGCCACCAAAACATTCATTAAATGTTAGGCTTGGGATAACCACATGTTCACCTTCTTCGGTCTTAGGATAACCACCTATGTACCCTCTTTTGGTATTGGGATAACCCCTCATGTACCCTTTGAGCTCATAAAGAATTAATATTAAACCAATTCATTAGAGGGATATAATAGACCCACCCATTACATAATCATAATCCATTCATATGTATTCCACAAGATAATTAAAATATCTCTCATTACATATAATCTTAACCCATGTAAAATAAAACTGGTTTCATCAATACTTCATCATTATAATAATAAATCATTCAAAGATAGAATAAAATGGAAACATTGTATTATATTCCTAATAAATCATAATAAACATAAAATTATGTTTTTATAGATGAAAACACCTTTAAAACATCAGTGGAACATTTCTTGAGGAAAATAAACTTTTCATTTTGAAATCACTTATTTAAAATATAAAAAATACAAAAATATTATGGAAACCATTTTATTAGAAAAGAACCATGGAAAATTATATGGCAAACTTCAATGAAAAGAGTATTCATAATGGCCGTAAATCCATTCATTAAGTTTATATTAGAACAAATATTCTTTTCACATTTTTAGTAAAAAGGTAAAAAGTACCATATTTTGAAAAAGACACAAATATTCCTTTTAAACATTGGTAAATAAAGTTAAAATTGAATTTAAATAATAATTTTATAATATTAAAAAAATCAAGAAAACATTTTAATGAATATATAAACATCATAGAAAAATATTACCAACCAAATATAAATACCAAGTTAGTTTTCTTTAAAAAAAATATTATTTTAGATTTTTGAGAACATAGAGAGAGGAAAATAAAAGGAAAATATAAAATCTCAAGAAATAACTTGATAAGAATAAAATAGATATTATTTTTGAGTTATAGAATATGTATCCCCCCAAGATGGGTTAACCATTAAGAGGGGGTGATTAAATTGTATATTTTTATAAATTATTTACTTTTTAATTCAACATATCAAACTTTTTATGGTTCTCTATCCAATCAGTGATATCTCAGAATCTTACTTTGTATACAAAAATAATAAGCAAGTGAATAGTACATGGTATTTATAAGTTTCGGTAAAAATATATAATACTTTTCATGTTGTTTAATCCCCCCCCCCAATAAATATTCTTCACTATACTAGAAGGTGATTATAATGAATATGGTAGAAACTAGTTATACACACTAGTAGTCGATCCTCCAGTTGATCCCATTTATATACCCAAGTAACCAAATCTTCTGCCTTGATTGGTTTGACACCCCAACCATATTCTATTCTCCTTATTTTAGAATGGTTAGACACCCCATCCTTGATCCTCTTTAGAAAATGGTTAGACACCCCAGTCATAAGCTTCTTCTTCTAAATGTTCTTGATCCACAAATAACAAGATCTTTGTTTTCTTCTGGTTTCTCCTACAACACTTAAAATATATATTTTCCCATGAGTGTACTGGATTTGTTATACTTTTTTAAAAATTTTATATATTTAATAACGTCTTAAAGTAATTATTTTGGTCTTGAAACCCATTCACACCATATCTTTAATTATCCAGTTCTTCTTAGATTATAAAATGCTCAGACATGAATATCTTCTCCAAAAAATATATTATAGCTTCATTCTCTTCAACTTATGATCTTCAATGATGATAAAATATTTCTCATATTTATGCTCGGTCAATGATTATTCCTTATTTTTATGAATTCCCAACCTCAAACAATGTGTGAAATTGATGGAAACAATTTCTTCAATATTATTTGATGCAAGATAGAGACATGAACAACTCAGAATAATCTATCGTCTGAATCTAAACTTAAATACATCATGTAATCATTCATAGTTCATGGACTTACCATTTTCTTATACACTTTTTACACTTAAAATAATATGATAAATTGATCATTTACACATGAAATGATCATATCATATCATGTATGATATTTCACGTCTGTTGGTCCACTTATTTAATTCTTAGCATACTGATGCTCGGATCATATTGCACATCAATTTTCTATTCACTATATTTTTATCAAACAGTATGATAAATTGTTCCAATGATCATGAAATGATCATATAATATCATGTATTATATTTAGTTCATTTTTATTCCACTTATTTTATGCTTAGTGTACTGATAGTCCATTTATTTGATTCTTAACAAACTTGTGCTTTCATCGTATATCAGTTCACTTTGATATTCATAGTATATTCTCCAAACAGTTTTCTAAATTGTTCCAATTATCATGAAATTATCATATCATAGTATGTAAAATATATATCATATTATTGTTCCACTTATTTTATTCTTAGCATACTTATAGTCTAGTTCTTTGATTCTTAGCGAACAAATGCTTGCATCGTATAGCACTTCACTTTTCTATTCATGGAATATTCTTCAAATAGTTTTCTAAATTGTTCCAATGATCATGAAATTATCATAGAATAGAATGTATGATATGTATAGTAATTTTGGTCCACTTATTTGACACTTATCATACTGATAGTCCACTTATTTTATTCTTAATTAATTGATGCTTGCATCGTATAGCACTTCACTTTTCTATTCACATTATATTCATCAAATGGTTTGATAAATTGTTCTTATGATAATGAAATGATAGTAGCATAGAATATATGATATTTCATGTATTTTTGGTAGACTTATTTGATTCTTAGAGTATTGATAGTTCAGTTCTTTGATTCTTAGAGAACTGATGCTTTCATTTTATAACACATCACTTTTCTATTCACTATGTATTCTTCAAAAAAATTTCTAAATTGTTCCTGTGATCATGAAATGATCATAGAATAGCATATATGAAAAGTCACATATTGTTGGTTTACTTTCTTAATGCTTAGATAACTAATTCTTGAATATTATTTGAATTATTTGTTAAGTTTTCATATCGCTTCACCTACATTGAAAATAGAATAGCACTTCACTACATAGAAAAGCAATTTGTTCAGTTTAGAGCCTCTCTTAGCATAGCACCTTTCATGGCATTTTATCCTTCACTAAAAGAAAAAATTGATTTGTGTAACTCAAATGGAGCATAATAATAGCTTCTATACAAAATTAACACTTATCCCAAATTATTGATTCTATTTATCCAAGTGTCAACTGGGTATTTATAATCAATAATATAGGGCCCCAGCCTTAAACCTTACTTAATCTTGAGTTATTAAAAGACTACGCATTGAGGATCTTTTCGGTTTTAGAGTTTTAGAGAATTAGATCATAAAACTTGCATTACATTCCACATATAAACAAAGTTGTTACATAAAGATAGTATCCTTCATTCCCATCAATGGAAACATATTTAAGATAAAACATGGATTCTTTCTTGACACTTCCTTGACACTATCATCATATCATGTACCTTTCCCTTGACCTATGAAAATCATTTCAAAAAAACTTGGGATGAGCATAAAAAGCTCAGTATGGGTTATAAAAATATGGAAAGGAAACATAAGTTCATATATACATAAGAATGAAATCATACTTTACCCATAAAACATAAGCACTTTAACATACCTCATCAAATCATGAATAAATCATATAAATCATAAGACATAAAGGTAACTTGAGGCATTCATAACATTCTTACGTAGGGAGTAACCCTCTTGGTTACGTTTGGAATACCCATCACAGTATATTTCCTAAATCTCTTCGGATAAACCTTAAAATTTCACTCCTTCGCGTTACCCAATGCATTGGAGAGCTATATCGGGCTCACCCGCCCTTAGTTTATCACGGAACCACCCGTCTTCATAATAATGCCCAAGAAGCATAACATAATCGTATCACATAAAACATGCATAAAGGAAACATAACATTTCCACATTTGAATCACAAGATATCAATACAACACAAAAAAAATTGTGAAAACCATTTTCAATACCAAAATAAAAGAAAAGTAAAACATGGTATTTATTTTTCTTTTAAAAAGAAGGTATGGATTGTAGAGGAAGCCGAAACTCAAATAACGGTCACGACGGCGGAGAAGTCGTTGTCGCCGCATACGTACGACAAAAACATTCCCTTTTGTCATTTAGTAAATGCTTCGTATTAAAAAGATTCCTTTTGAATAAACATAAAAGTCAAAGGGGTTTATACACCGTATAAAAGAAAGTTGTGTATAAAATAAAATATGCCTCAATGAAAGGAGATTGAGATGAAGTCTCATACCTCGTATCCGACTTGACCCGGCCGTTCTTTAATCTCCTGAATAATAAACTTGAGTTAATCTCTACTTTCTTATGAACCTTTTTCAAGTTCATTATTCCTTTTATACCATGTTATGAACATCATGTAATCATTTAAGTTAATAGTGTTCATTTTGTCGGTATTTGGTTCTTAAGTCAAAAATAGACTTCTTACACTTACATGTTGTTAATTTGGTCAAAGGTTCATTATATACAGAATGATATTAATGATTTGGATAACATATATATCATATATATTCATCATATACATGTATTTATAATATTAAATCACATTTAGAGGTAAGAAATGAAATGCACCGTTCATGGAGACGGTAAGCCGTACGTACGCATGAACGCTACTTCCATTTCTATTTCGTATTCTCTGGAATGGAATCATAATGATATAAGAGTATATTATAATTCCAGTATAATAACATATATAATATCATTAACTTTATCCTTTACACATCCCACATATGGTATTAACGAATCAAATCACTTTCAGGGGGCGGTAGTCCGCACTTCCTAAAATGAAGATATAGTGTTTACCCATAATGGAAACCATAAAGATATTCCCAAAATGAAAAAAAACAGAAGCTTAAGGAAAACATAAACATATTATATATCATATATAAAAATAGTGACATCATAATGGCCACCTTTGAAGGTGTTAAATGAGTATTGAACAATCATCGTTTCGAGAGGTAGAATTTCGCCATCCACGGAAACCGTATGTTCTTTAACCATTTGATGTAGTTGTGTGAGAGTGTAGCTCAAATAAATCTTATAACAACATCCTAGTATATTGAAGATACTGTTTTTGTTACAAAAGAAGTAAATAAAAAGAGTTTAGGGGGTTGGAGAAGCAAAATAAAACAAATGAACATGAGAGAATGAATTACCTTTAAAAGTGTAACTCCTTTTGATTTGATCCTAAAGGCTTCCTTTGAAAGGATTCTACCCAAAGGGAATCCTCTAGGATTATGAGAGGGATTTGGAGAGAGTAAATGGGCCAGGGTCGGCCGAGCCAAAGGCTTGAGGAGTGTGTGAAATGAGGTAGAGGTGGGGGCCTTTTATAAGAGGAGAGGAGGGGTACTTTTGGAACGTAAAGAAATATTACTTTATTTGAAAATGTGTTTCAGTTTTAAAAGGTCCCACATTGATATAATTCGTGGATAAGGTGATAAGGGTTCGAAATCCACTCATCTAATTGGTTTTGGCCATGTTTAGGTTTTATATTTTTCATTATCTTTCCATTTTATTTAAATCGTTAAATAATGAGGTCATCGCTGCATCATCATGATGTCATAATTAATTTAATTTATTTAAAGTCTAAAAATTATAAAAAATAATAATATGATGTAGGAAATCATTTTAGCTTTCCAATTACTATTTATAATCAAAAATCTGATCTTTATAACCCCATGTAAAAATTGTTTTCGTAAAACATATTATGTTTGTGTCATTTTTACTTTTACATTAAATAAAAAGTTATTTATGTCATTTCCCAACCAAATTGGATCCATGGTGTCCCCAAGTTGACCCATGGCTTGTCTTGGTCGGCCATGACACAACCAATGAGGGTAGGACATGTTTCAAGCTCATCTTATTTTATTAAAGCATTATTTTTACCTTAAACTACACTAATTACCACTAATCGCGATTAAGAACTTAATAAGTTACTATTCACCAAAAAATTATTATAATCTCATTGAACCACATTTTACTTCTTAATTACAACCATGTATGTCGGATTTTTGAAATTCAAAACACAATGATGGCAAAATTTCATTTAAACGGAAAATCGGTCTTTATAAGTACCACTTAGTGGTTTCACTATTCATCAAAAATTGAAGTTTTTCAGAAAATTACCAAAAATTCACCCTAAGCTATATTTGATATTCCGAATTCAAAAATTAAGTCTATTTTACAAAATTCAAAACATATAAGTCACATTAATTAATTTAATAATTAATTCCCACTGTCAGAGCAAATAGCATGTTTTTATGAAACAATAAGTATCAAAAGATTGACACTAGTTTAAGTCCAATTTCAAAGTGAAATTGATTCCAATGACCACCATTGGATTAAATGGTAAAAATATATTCTAATTTCACTTCAAAACCAATTCGAAACATAATCTAATCATATAAATAAATTAGATTAAAAAACAGTTTTGATGTAAAATGCAGTATTTTTCACTATTCATTAAAAAATGAACGTTGTCAGAAAAATACCAAAAATTCACACAAAGTAAATTTTGATGTCCCAATCATAAAGAATAAGTTTATTTTGACAAACATAGTTTATAAAATTGTCAAAATATAGATTTAAAAAGGGTTTTCCATCATAAGGCAGTAAAACAATCTTTTAAGAATATTAGTGTATTCCATGCTTAAGATTGGATTTATTTTCATTTTAAACCTCTAAAACACTATCTTAATCATTAATAGACATAGATAAAAATATCTATTATTCATTACTTACTTTCTATGTTACATCCTTCCCCCCTTTAGAAAATTGCGTCCCCGCAATTTATTTACTTATCGAATAAATGGGGGTACTTATCCCTCATTGCATTTTCAGATTCCCATGTTGCCTCTTCAATCATGTGGTTTTTCCACAAAACCTTTACCTGGTGAATCACCTTATTCCGTAACACTTGCTCCCTATGGTCAAGAATCTGGACCGGTTGTTCCTCATAAGATAGGTTTACTTCCAGCTGAACTACCTCTGGGCTCAAAACATGAGATGGATCTGGCATATACTTTCTCAACATCGAAACGTGAAAAACATTGTGTACCTGAGATAAACTCGGAGGTAAAGCCACTCGGTATGCAACTGATCCAACTTTCTCTAGAATTTCGTATGGTCCAAAGAACCTTGGACTCAACTTTCCTTTCTTACCAAATCTCATCACACTTTTCCAAGGAGAAACCTTGAGAAAAACATGATCACCAACCTCGAAAGAAAGATCCTTCCTCCGGTTATCCGCATAACTCTTCTGCCTGCTCTGAGCTGTTCTCATGTGTTTCTGAATCAGCTAAACTTTTTCTGCCATCTCTTCTACCAATTCTGGTCCCATCAACTTCTTTTCACCCACTTCATTCCAGAAAGCTGGAGTTCGACACCACTTCCCATATAATTCCTGAAATGGTTCCATCTATATACTGGAATGAAAACTGTTATTATATGAAAATTCAACCAAAGAAAGATGTTGGTCCCAACTTCCCTGATAATCCATAGAACAAGCTCATAGCATATCCTCCAATGTCTGAATTGTTCGTTCTGACTGCCCATCTGATTGAGGATGAAAAGATGTACTAAAATTTAATTCAGTACCCAACGTCTTCTGAAGGCCTTTCCAAAAGTTAGAAGTAAACCTGGGATCACGATCTGATACAATGGAGAGAGGAACTCCATGTAACCTGACTATCTCTTTAAGAAACAAACGGGAAAGTTGTTCAAGAGAGAAATTATCTCGTATAGCAAGGAAATGAGCAGATTTGGTCAAGCGATCAACAATAACCCAGATTGCATTATTACCTCGAGATGTCTTCGGTAATCCAACAACAAAGTCCATGGATATATTCTCCCATTTCCACTCTGGAACTGGTAAAGGCTGAAGCATCCCTTTCGGTAACTGCTGCTCTGCTTTAACCTATTGACATTTCAAACACTTCACAGTAAAATCAGCAATGTCTCTTTTCATTCCATCCCACCAGTAATACTCCCGCAGATCTCTATACATCTTAGTACTGCCCGGATGAACTGAAAACGGAGAACTATGAGCTTCACATAACAACTCTCTCTTCAACTTTGAATCACAAGGCACACACAATCTCTTCCAAAATCTCAAAACACAATCATTATCAATGTTGAATTCAGGCAACTTACCTTTCTGAACCAGCTCTATCCTTTTCTGCAACTCACTGTCTTGCTTCTGTGCTTGCTTGATTCTATCTGATAGAGATGATCTCACTGATACCTGAAACAAAACAGAAGGACTTCCTATACCAACAACTTCTATGCCAAAGTTCATCAAATCCTTAACCAAAGGATCACGTTCCAAACGCAACATTGTTAATGAAGCATTACTTTTTCGACTCAAAGCATCAGCCACTTTATTTGCTTTTCCCGGATGATAATGAATTGTACAATCATAATCCTTGATTAATTCTAGCCATCTCCTCTGTCTCATGTTTAACTCTTTCTGAGTGAATATATACTTTAAACTTTTGTGATCGGTATATATTTCACACTTTACTCCATACAAATGATGCCTCCAAATTTTTAAATCAAAAACAACAGCAGCTAATTCCAAATCATGTGTAGGGTAATTTACCTCATGAGTTTTTAACTATCATGAAGCATAAGCAATTACCTGATCATTCTGCATTAGGACGCAACCAAGTCCTTTCAATGAAGCATCACTGTATATAACAAACTCACCATTCCTGGAAGGTAGTGCCAAAACTGGAGCATTCACTAATCTTCTTTTCAATTCCTGAAAACAATCATCACATTCTTTTGTCCAGATAAACTTAACACCCTTCCGAGTTAGCTTAGTCATTGGACTAGATAACCGTGAAAATTTTCTAACAAACCTTCGGTAATAGCCCGCCAAACCAAGGAAGCTACGAATCTCGGTTACATTTGTGGGTCTTGGCCATTCTTCCACAACTTTTGTTTTTGCAGGATCAACAGTTATTCCATCTTTAGAAACAATGTGACCAAGGAAAGAAATTTGTTGCAACCAAAACTCACACTTGCTGAATTTCCCATACAGTTTCTTTTCTTTTAAGGTTTGCAAGATAACCCTTAAATGTATTTCATGCTCCTCTTTACTTTTAGAAAACACCAAAATATCATCAATGAAAACCACCACAAACTTATCCAAGGACTCATGGAAAATTCTATTCATTAAGTCCATGAATACAGCAGGTGCATTGGTTAGCCCAAAAGGCATTACTACAAATTCATAATGGCCATATCTCGTACGGAACGCGGTCTTCGGAATATCTACCTCCTGGAGATGATCAAAAAAATCATCGATATGAGGCAAAGGATATTTGTTCTTAACAGTGATATTATTCAAGGCTCTATAATCAATGCAAAGTCTCATAGAACCATATTTCTTTTTAACAAATAAAACAGGAGCACCCCATGGTGATGTGCTAGGTCTAATGAAACCTTTCTCTAATAAATCTTGAAATTGCTCCTTCAACTCTAAAAGTTCAATTTGTTCCATTCGATAAGGGGGTTTTGAAATTGGATTAGCATCAGGAACTAAGTCAACAGTAAACTCAACTTCCCGATCTGGTATTATTCCAGGAAACTCATCAGGAAAAACATCAGGATACTCATTTACCACTGGCACATCATTAATCTGAACAGTTCCTTTATTTTCAACGACGTGTGAAAGGTAACATTCATTTCCATATTTTACAAGTTTCTCGGCCTCTTGATATGTTATCAAAAGTAAGGGTTCATTCCTGTAAACAAACTGAAAGTCTTTCTGAAAAGAAACTTCTTTAGCTCTACAGTCAATCTTAGCATAGTAAATAGAGAGCCAATCCATACCCAGGATAACATCAAACTCTACTAGAGGTAGAACAATAAGGTTTGCAAGTAGGTTCGTTCCACAGATAAGGATAGGAAGATTCTTATAAATTCTTTTTGCCTCAACATTTCCCCCAGGTGTTTTTACCAAAAGTTCAGGAGTCATTTCTTGAGATGGTATTCCCATTTTACTAGAAAAGGTTTCAGAGATGAAAGAATGTGTAGACCCCGAATCAAACAACACACTGGCATAATCTGAAAAAACAAACAATGTACCTGATACAACTTCATTTGATGGCCCGACATCTGCTGAAGTAGTTGCAAAGGATTTCACCACCCCTTTCTTCTTGTAGTCTAACTGCTTCTCATCACTCAACCTCTTTGTCGGACACTCGTTTGCATAGTGACCCATCTCATTTCACTTATAACATTTCACTAAGTGTAAATCAAATTTGTTCTTACCTTCACATTGATCCTTTTCAGTGAAATCACGAGCCTTATGTCCCATCTTACCACATCGGTAGCACTTTCCAGAATTCAGAAGACATTCCCCAGCATGCCTTTTGCCACATTTATCACAAACTGGAAACTTAGTTCTCTTACCATCATATTTTTTTGAAGAATTCTTACCTTTCTCCTGCCACCTCGGTCTCTTCTTCTGCTGGTTGTTATAGAACACTTGGTCATCGGTAAACTCCATTTCCACCTTCTCATCACATCGAACAAGCTTTTCATAACTTTTAAACTCACGAGAAGCTAATGCCCTTCGATATTTTGGATTTAATCCTGAGAAAAAACGATTGATTTTACTATCAAGGTCTCGGATAAAATTTGGAGCATACCTTGCCAATCGAGTGAACCTTTCTTCATAGGCAGCCACTGAGTCTTCCTCTTGCCTCAATTACAAGAATTGCTTTTCCATCCTAAGTCGAACAGCCTTAGGAAAATACTTCTCAAGAAACATACCTTTGAATTCATCCCAGTCGAGAGCATCAATCTCATCAGTGTCCCTGATATTTTTAACCATCGACCACCACTGATCCGCCTCACCCTCCAAACGGTAAATAGAAAGACTAACCTTTTGATTGTCTGAACACCCCATGACATCAAAAATATTCTCCAGTGCTTTAATCCACCCTTCAGCTAGCACAGGGTCAGATGATCCTCTGAATGATGGTGGATGTTGCCTCATGAAATGTTCCACCACTGACATGTTCCTCTGCGGTTGATCTGGATGATCTCGTGCATGGATACCACCACCATTTATAGCCTGAGTCAACTGTGTCATCACTGCAACAAACTGTTCAGTTCCAATTCCGACCATTTCGGGATGCTGATTCGGAAGGTTATTTCCTTCTGTATGCCTTCCTAGCACTGCTTCCATGTTTCCTCTGCGGAAAACCATTCTGAACAAACATGTCTTAGATGAAGCAACATGGTAATCTTCAAATGCTATATCATTTCAAAAAAAATATTTTTGGATAATCATTTAATAGAATTCTAACTCCTAAAGTTATCTAAACCGACCTCTGATACCAACTATAAGGCCCCAGCCTTAAACCTTACTTAATCTTGAGTTATTACAAGACTACGCATTGAGGATCTTTTCGGGTTTAGAGTTTTAGAGAATTAGATCATAAAACTTGCATTACATTCCACATATAAACAAAGTGGTTACATAAAGATAGTATCCTTCATTCCCATCAATGGAAACATATTTAAGATAAAACATGGATTCTTTCTTGACACTTCCTTGACACTATCATCATATCATGTACCTTTCCCTTGACCTGTGAAAATCATTTCAAAAAAACTTGGGATGAGCATAAAAAGCTCAGTATGGGTTATAAAAATATGGAAAGGAAACATAAGTTCATATATACATAAGAATGAAATCATACTTTACCCATAAAACATAATCACTTTAACATACCTCATCAAATCATGAATAAATCATAGAAATCATAAGACATAAAGGTAACTTGAGGCATTCATAACATTCTTACGTAGGGAGTAACCCTCTTGGTTACGTTTGGAATACCCATCACAGTATATTTCCTAAATCTCTTCGGATAAACCTTAACATTTCACTCCTTCGCGTTACCCAATGCATTGGAGAGCTATATCGGGCTCACCCGCCCTTAGTTTCTCACGGAACCACCCGTCTTCATAATAATGCCCAAGAACCATAACATAATCGTATCACATAAAACATGCATAAAGGAAATATAAAATTTCCACATTTCAATCACAAGATATCAATACAACACAAAAAACATTGTGAAAACCATTTTCAATACCAAAATAAAAGAAAAGTAAAACATGGTATTTATTTTTCTTTTAAAAAGAAGGTATGGCTTGTAGAGGAAGCTGAAACTCAAATAACGGTCACGACGGCGGAGAAGTCGTTGTCGCCACATACGTACGACAAAAACATTCCATTTTGTCGTTTAGTAAATGATTCGTATTAAAAAGATTCCTTTTGAATAAACATAAAAGTCAAAGGGGTTTATACACTGTATAAAAGAAAGTTGTGTATAAAATAAAATATGCCTCAATGAAAGGAGATTGATACGAAGTCCCATACCTCGTATCCGACTTGACCCGACCGTTCTTTAATCTTCTGAATAATAAACTTGAGTTAATCTCTACTTGCTTATGAACCTTTTTCAAGTTCATTATTCCTTTTATACCATGTTATGAACATCATGTAATCATTTAAGTTAATAGTGTTCATTTTGTCGGTATTTGGTTCTTAAGTCAAAAATAGACTTCTTACACTTACATGTTGTTAATTTGGTCAAAGGTTCATTATATCCAGAATGATATTAATGATTTGGATAACATATATATCATATATATTCATCATATACATGTATTTATAATATTACATCACATTTAGAGGTAAGAAATGAAATGCACCGTTCATGGAGACGGTAAGCCGTACGTACGCATGAACGCTACTTCCATTTCTATTTCGTATTCTCTGGAATGGAATCATAATGATATAAGAGTATATTATAATTCCAGTATAATAACATATATAATATCATTAACTTTATCCTTTACACATCCCACATATGGTATTAACGAATCAAATCACTTTCAGGGGGCGGTAGTCCGCACTTCCTAAAATGAAGATATTGTGTTTACCCATAATGGAAACCATAAAGGTATGCCCAAAATGAAAAAAACAGAAGCTTAAGGAAAACATAAACATATTATATATCATATATAAAAATAGTGACATCATAATGGCCACCTTTTAAGGTGTTAAATGAGTATTGAACAATCATCGTTTCGGGAGGCAGAATTTCGTTATCCACGGAAACCGTATGTTCTTTAACCATTTGATGTAGTTGTGTGAGATTGTAGCTCAAATAAATCTTATAAAAACATCCTAGTATATTGAAGATACTGTTGTTGTTACAAAAGAAGTAAATAAAAAGAGTTTAGGGGGTTGGAGAAGCAAAATAAAACAAATGAACATGAGAGAATGAATTACCTTTAAAAGTGTAACTCCTTTTGATTTGAGCCTAAAGGCTTCCTTTGAAAGGATTCTGCCCAAAGTTAATCCTCTAGGATTAGGAGAGGGATTTGGAGAGAGTAAATGGGCAGGGGTTGGCCGAGCCAAAGGCTTGAGGAGTGTGTGAAATGAGGTAGAGGTGGGGGCCTTTTATAAGAGGAGAGGAGGGGCACTTTTGGAAAGTAAAGAAATATTACTTTATTTGAAAATGTGTTTCGGTTTTAAAAGGTCCCACATTGATATAATTCGTGGATAAGGTGATAAGGGTTTGAAATCCACTCATCCAATTGCTTTTGGCCATGTGTAGGTTTTAGATTTTTCATTATCTTTCCATTTTATTTAAATCGTTAAATGATGAGGTCATCGCTGCATCATCATGATGTCATAATTAATTTAATTTATTTAAAGTCTAAAAATTATAAAAAAAATACTATGATGTAGGAAATAGTTTTATCTTTCCAATGACTATTTATAATCAAAAATCTGATCTTTATAACCCCATGTAAAAAAGAATTTCGTAAAACATATTATGTTTGTGTCATTTTTACTTTTACATTAAATAAAAAGTTATTTATGTCATTTCCCAACCAAAGTGGATCCATGGGGTCCCCAAGTTTACCCATGGCTTGTCTTGGTCGGACATGACACAACCAATGAGGGTAGGACATGTTTCAAACTCATCTTAGTTTCTTAAAGCATTATTTTTACCTTAAACTACACTAATTACCACTAATCGTGATTAAGAACTTAATAAGTTACTATTCACCAAAAAATTATTATAATATCATTGAACCACATTTTACTTCTTAATGAAAACCATGTATGTCGGATTTTTGAAATTAAAAACACAATGATGGCAAAATTTCATTTAAACGGAAAATCAGTCTTTATAAGTACCACTTAATGGTTTCACTATTCATCAAAAATTGAAGTTTTTCAGAAAATTACCAAAAATTCACCCTAAGCTATATTTGATATTACGAATTCAAAAATGAAGTCTATTTTACAAAATTCAAAACATATAAGTCACATTAATTAATTTAATAATTAATTCCCGCTGTCAGAGCAAATAGCGTGTTTTTATGAAACAATAAGTATCAAAAGATTGACACTAGTTTAAGTCCAATTTCAAAGTGAAATTGATTCCAATGACCACCATTGGATTAAATGGTAAAAATATATTCTAATTTCACTTCAAAACCAATTCAAAACATAATCTAATCATATAAATAAATTAGATTAAAAAGCAGTTTTGATGTAAAATGCAGTATTTTTCACTATTCATTAAAAAATGAACGTTGTCAGAAAAATACCAAAAATTCACACAAAGTAAATTTTGATGTACCAATCATAAAGAATAAGTTTATTTTGACAAACATAGTTTATAATATTGTCAAAAGATAGATTTAAAAAGGGTTTTCCATCATAAGGCAGTAAAACAATCTTTTAAGAACATTAGTGTATTCCATGCTTAAGATTGGATTTATTTTCATTTTAAACCTCTAAAACACTATCTTAATCATTAATATACATAGATAAAAATATCTATTATTCATTACTTACTTGGGATGTTACAAATAAAGGAGCGTATTTTGAAGTAGTTTATATCAAGATAATACTACAAAATTTCGTAGAAGTTTAAAGTGGTTCATCTCTGTATATATTCTTGTAAAAACATCATCTGTGAACCATTATTTGCGAAGAACCAACACCACTAACTACATGGAAACCTGAAAAACACTCTTCATCCATGAACCACTATCTGAAAAGCACCATAATCATGAACTGTATAGAAACCCATGAAGAACTCTTCTTTTGTGAACCACTATCCATGAAGAATCATCACCATGAACCACTATCTATATATGAACTCCATCCATTAATTACTTCATCCTCAAAGGATTTCATTTATGGATGCTCACTGTAATTTCAATCATTGTGAAGCATTCTTGCATGGAAGACACTCCATCTATGAGTCGTTATTCTCCCAAAATAGCCTTCTTATGAAGTAATCGCCATTTCAAATCATGTTTATTGCTTTGAGGAAATTTTTCTTAGATTATTTTTCATCCTCCCAAATATTTTTGAAGCATCTCGCATGGTGGAGAGTTTGAGGGAGTTCAGTATAAATCCCTTTATTGTGAGGGGCTCTTCCATGAAGGGATAGCTTGTGGGAGAAAGGAGAAGATCTCCATGAGATCAGATGTCTCTCATTGAAATTGGGAAATTAAATTATGTGGTTAGCATTCAGTATAATTTTTTAAGTGGTGGTTGAATAGTAACAACATACTTTCATCCCACATAGAAACTATAGTACGTATTTTCTCCACATTATAAGAAAATTCTTGTTCAAGGATGGTCAGAAATATTGACTCATGTCGTCGTACCACCCTGCATAGTAGAGTCGCCTCCTCTCTTATGTTGGCTACCTATACCAACCCATGTGTGCCTCTGGGCATGTGCCCCATGGTCCCTATACACAGGCCTACTCCCCTAGGGCCTATACATGGCCTAATCCTCCTTTATTCTGGCTCGATCTAGCCTCCCATGGGCATGGTTAACCTCCAGGTCCCACAAATGCCTTGGTTGAGGCTAGCTTTGGATTCTTGTGGGTTATACCTTATTTTTAATATGAGGATTCAATAAAAATAAACTTAGTAAATACTAAGCACAAAGTAAATTCTATTCAAAGTACAATTCAACTTTATTAACGTTTCTAAACTTGTTAAAAACAATGTTTCCTTAGTGACACATGTGTTTGACACTGAATATCAGTACAACAATCCTCATAATCAATATGGATAATTTCTCAATAATGACATCCAATTCCATTAAGTTAGTCCATAATAATTCTCTAAGCTTCACCACTTCAAGCATACTCGGTTCCTCATATAATTATTCAATATATATTGACTTTATGATATACTTACAAAAAAGACAACATCAATCATTAACTTTTACTCTTCAATCACCCCCTTTGTATTTTTTTCAATACTACTTCACTTTAAAAAGCCAATATTTTTCTAACCCTTATTGACAATAAATGAAAAGGGTAAGTGGTGGATCTTCTCATCTCATATTTTTCTAAAAAACATTATCTTATCCCTTATATGAAAATTTCTTGATCACTTATAAGAGATGAATGATCTCACATGATTCTCTTAGCAAAGCGTCTTTAGTTAATCAACTCTATGTCTGCATGGGAAAACTCATTGTAGAAAACAAGATTGATTAAACCAAGGTTGTCTATGGTTTCCATATATACCATGCATGTGAAATTATGCTCAGAAATCCCCAACTCTCATTATAGGGTTTTGAAATAATCAAATTAATCAATTAAATACTATATCATTCACATTATTTAACAAACACATCAGAAAATTAAAGTAAAGATGATATAGCTCCCCCTTTTTCTTATCTAGACATCAATCAAGAACTCACCCTTAATTGATATGATTAATATAATTAAGAATGAGGGATGAAAGCTTGATTGGCATACCTCAACATCAAATTTTATAAAGTTTCTTAGAAGTTCCACATTCACTGTGTAGTGAAGATTTAATAGCTTCATCTCATCAATGCTCTCCATCAATGGATACACACTTTTCTTCCATTTCATGGAAATTAGTATAACTCCATGAAGTAAAATATCATCATGTTGTCCAGAAGTGACAACTTCAAACATCTCCTTCAATTCCCAGTATTGTTAGTTCTAAAACACACAAATATATAAGGGAATAAGAAGGAGTTACTTGTTCCTCAATGTGAATAGCAAGGTTGAGATGGTTTTGTCAACCAAGTGATTCACTTTCTCCAGTTATTTTGCTTCGACGTCTGATTTTCAAATCTAATTTATCCTTTGATAACATGGATCTTATGACACTTATCATTTTATTGTGTGATATGGTTCTTCTTTCTTTATCCATCATGTCATATACATCTTCTGTCACAAGCTTCATTCTCTTAAATACTTCTTAGTATGCTAGAAATGTGGTTAAGAATCCTCTTAAATTATTTCCATCTTTATTGCATCTCTTATACAGAACATTCTCAACACATGAGTTGTCCTATGATGAAAATATCTCATGAAATTTTACTTCCTCATGAATAATATTCATTTTACCATTAGTATGATCTTTTTCTTGTTCATATTCTAACTTTCTAGGCTTCTCCAAATTAGAAGGAAAATGGAAAAAATATATTGAGGAATTTCAAAAGTTTATTTGGTGTTTCCACATGGCTTCACTTGAGTTAATTTTTTTATATCTTTATTCTGAGATGTATCACTCCTATTTATCTACATGGAATTTATTTTTTTACGATCTTTCTTATGTATTGAGTCCAAGGTTTACTTCTCTTAAAAATTCTTGGGACTAATCTAATTTACATAGTTTTCCAGATTTCTACCCAAGGTTTTCACTTCTTTCTCATGTGGTCCATACTTTCTTTATACATGTTGATATGTGCATGTATCACTTTTGTGACCACTCTTATTACAAAAATCACAAACATAACCAAAAATTTCAAATTTGTTTGAACATAACAAATCATTCTTAGTTTTAAAATATTGTTGCATATTCTTCTCTATAATTATTCCCCTTGGTATAGGCTTCTTTTTTGCTTTATAATTTAAAGTATTATACAAAAAAAACATATCACAATTCCTAAATCTATTATAGAATCAACATTAACCCAAAAATCTTGATCTTCTTTTATTTTCTGAATTTTGTACAAAATTTCTAGCATAATGTTTTTGGGTCTTCTTCATCACCTGTTGGGATTCATATGCGGAACCAACACTTATACATATTCTTCTATACACCACTGACATGGTGGTAGAATATTCTTCATTTCTCCTCATCCATATTTTTATAGAGTTTTTATTTAAACCTTCAATTTTAGAAGAAAAGGATTTAGAAAAATTATTACATTGGTATATGGATGGTACCTCTTTCTTTACTGAATCTTTGAAAAGATCATTAGATGATGTAATGATCATATTCCCATATTATAAAGATTATTTAACAATATAATCCTTCAAAGATAATTGTGTTATAGTAGATACATACATGTTTTATTTTTAAGTATCAACATATGTTTTCTCAAAATTTGACAATTTAATTTTCTATTCAAGATATTTCATGTTGAGGGGATTATTCTGATCTTTTGAAAATTCCACTTTATCTTCACAATCATTACTCATCTTCTCAACACCAACTTCATTAAATGAAACATTTTCTTGAAACAATGACTCAATATCCTTGATCCTCTTAGATTTTATATCCAGTTGAGAATTCTTGACATCCATAGATACATTGTGAATTTTTTTAAGTACATGAAAGAATTATTTAAAAACAATATCAAACAAAAATTTATCATATTTATACCTTTTCAATTCTTATTCAGTATGAAAAATGTATTTTTCCCTTAATTCCACCAGGTCTATGAGAGTGATTCACTTTCTTAACTTCTTACTTAATATATCCTTTAATTATTCAACTTTTTTATCCAGATGTTCTTTATCAAAAAGGTTTCCCTTCATAGTACCAAAAATATGCTTGAATTCTTCATTAGGAACGTTCTTTATATGTTTTTTAAATTCAAAATAAAGATCACCGAGTGATTCATTATCCTAATAGCTTTAATATTGTTCATTAGAAGAATCATAATCATAAGAATAAGTATTACTTTTACCACTCTAATTACCTTAAATTAAGGGAATTTATTCATTAATGGTTGGATTATTCTTTAACTTCTTTTCCACTATTCTCTTACTATTCTTCTGAGTTTTGGTAGAACTCCAAAGATTTTTATCCATAGGATTAAATTCCTTTTTCTCTATGTGAGGTAACTCAAACACTTTCTAAAGTCTTCAATTCATAATGGCTATTAAAAACAATCAGGGAAAACTTTTGGATCTTTAGAGGGACCTATGATTTGATGGTAATTGTAGTTCCCCGGGATGGATTGACACTAATAAGGGGGTTAATCAGTGGTATACTTTTACAAATTCTTTAATTTTGAATTCAACCTATAGAACTTGTTAATTTTCTTAATCCACCCACTGATATCTCACAATCTCACTTCATATGAAAAAGTAATCAGCAAGATCACATCACATGGTATATATAAGGTTTTTCATAAGGACATCCTCCTTGTCATGTTGTTTAATCCCCCCAATACAGATTATTTACTTTATAATGTTTTTATTACAATTAATATGGTAGAAATTGTTATACACCCCAGAAGTGGATCCTCCAGTTGATCCCAATTCTATACCCCAACAACTAAATCTTATACCTCAGTTGGTTAGACACCCCAACCATATTCTATTATCTTTCTTATAGACTAGTTATACACCCTATAATTGAGCATCTTCAGTAACTAGTTAGACACCCCGGTCACACGCTCCTTTATCTCAATGTTCTTGATCCACAAATAGAAAGATCTTAGTTTGCTTCTGGTTTCTCCTACAACACTTAAAATAGATATTCCTCCATGAGTATACTTAATCTTTTATAATTGTGTCAAACTTTATAATATTAAACAACTTCTTGAAGTAATCTATTTGGTATTCAAACTCATTCAAACCATATCTTGAATTATATGGTTCTTCTTAGATTATTGAATTCTCATAACTAACTATCTTCTCTAGCAAGTATATTCTAGCTTCAGTCTCTTCAATTTCTGATCTTCAGTGACAGTCAAATCTTTCTCATATTTCTTCATAGGAAATTATTCTTCCTTCTTAAAATGAATTACCAACCACAAACAATGTGTTCAAGTGATGAAAAAAAAAATTCATCAATTTTTTTATGTAAGATATAGACTTTCACAACTTATAATAACCTGTCTTCTGAATCTCAACTCAAATACATTATGAAATCATGTGTATTTCATAGAACTCCCATTTTATTCTCCACATTGTAAACATAAAATAGTATGCTAAATTGATCTTGTACACATGAAATTAACATATTATAGTATGTATGATATGTCGCATAATTTCAGTCCACTTCTTTGATGAATAGTGTACTGATGCTTGGATCATATTGCACATCAGTTTTCTATTCACTATATATTGATCAAAAAGTGTGATAAATTATTTTAATGATCATAGAATATAATTTATGATATGTATAATAATATTGGTCCAATTCTTTGATTATTAGAGTACTAATAGTCCACTTCTTTGATTCTTAGTGTACAGATTCTTGCATCGTATAGCACTTCACTTTGCAATTCATAGTATATTCTTCAAATAGGTTGTTAAATTGTTCCAATGATAATGAAATGATCATTGAGTAGAATTTATGATATGAAGTGTAATTTTGGTCCACTTATTTTATTCTTATAGTATTGATAGTCTACTTATTTGATTCTTAGTGAATTGATTCATGTATCGTATAGCACTGCACTTTTTTATTCATAGTATATTTTTCAAACAATTTTCTAAATTGTTCCAATAATCATGAAAAGATCATAGAATAGAATGTATTATATTTAGAATATTGTTGGTACACTTTTATTTTTTTCATACTGATAGTTCAATTCTTTGATTCTTAGAAAATTGATTCTTCTATTATATAGAACTTCACTTTTCTATTCATAGTAAATTTTTTCAAACAATTTTCTAAATTGTTCCTATAATCATGAAATGATCATAGCATAGTATATATTATAAGTCACATATTGTTGGTTAACTTCTTTGATTATTAACATACTAATAGTCCACTTCTTTTATTCTTATAGAATCAATTCTTTCATCGTATAACACTTCACTTTTCTATTCAGTGTGTATTCTTCAAACAGTTTTCTAAATTTTTCCAATGATCATGAAATGATCATACCATATCATATATGAAAATTCATATACCATTGGTTGAATTTCTTTATTCTTAGAGAACTTATTCTTGAATATGATTTGAATTATTTTTCAAGTTCTCATAGAACTTCACTTATATATAGAATAGCATAGCACTTCACCACTTAGCAAAGAAATATTCTTAGCGTAGCACCTCTCTTAGCATATCACCTCACATAGAATTTTATCCTTAATTAAAAGAAAAAATTGCTTGTGGAATTAAAATGGAGTAGAATAAAAGCTTATGCTCAAAATGAACACTTCTCCCAAATTACTAATTCAATTTAGCCTAATGTTAATTGGGTATTTATAGGCAATAAAGGAGTGGTTATTGAAGCAGTTTATAGAACGATAATATTATGAACATGCATAGAAGTTTAGATTGGTTCATCTCTTCATATATGTTTGGAAACACCTCATCCACAATCCATTTTCCATGAATCACTATCACTATGAACTTCATGTAAACCCATAAATATCTCTTCATCCAAAAACCACTATCTGCAAAGCACCATCATCGTGAACTGCATGGTAACCCGTGAATCACTCTTATTATGTAAACCAATTTTTGTGAATCATCATCACTATGAATAATTTTTCACAAGGCATCATTTTGAACTGTATGCAAACCGTCTTCATCATGAACCACTATCTCCATCACAACTCCATCCAGAAGCAATTCATCTACAAAGGATATCATTTCTGGGTTCTCTTGATTTTATTCACCGTGAATCTTTCTCCCATGTAAGAATATACATTCATGAGTCATTGTTTTCTATGAATGTCCTTCTCATGAAGCACTCACCATCGTAAATCATGTTTACATCCTTGAAGAAATTTTACATAGCTGATTTATCATCTTGTCGAATATTGTTGAAGCATCCCACATTTTGAAAAGTTTTCATGAGTTTGGTATAGAACCCTTGATCAGGAGGGGCTCATACATGAAGGGATATCTTATAGGAGGAATGATAATATCTCCTATTATATCAGACATATCTCATTCAAATGGGCTGATTATATCAAATTTTTAGCATTTAATCTATGTTTTTAAGTGGCGAGTGTGAAATAACTGTGTATTATCAACCCAAATCAAAACCATAGAGCATATTTGCTCTAATTTATAATAAAATTAATTCCTATGGTGATTCATAAATCCCGACCCCATTACCACTGCCACCCCGCATGGTGGCGTCGCCTCCTCTCTTCTATGGGCTACCTAGCCCATACCATGCATGCCTCCGAGCATGCACCCCATAGGCCTTAAACATGGGCCTACTCCCTTGGGTCCTATATATAGTCCCATTAGCCTTCATTCTGGATCGACCTAGCCTCCCATGGGTGTGTTTTGGCCCTTATTTTTAATATGAGGCTTTAAAAAAATAAACTTAGAAAATACTAAGTACATAGTTAATTCCTTTCAAATCATAATTAAATTTTTTTCAAACCTTCTAAACTTTTTTAAAACAATGTTTCCTCAGTGACACATGTCTTTGACACTAAAGATCAGTACAACAATCATCATAATCAATATGGATAATTTCTCAATAATGACATCAAATTCCATCAAGTGATTTCATAACAATTATCTAGGAATCACCAATTCAATCATCCGCATCTCCTCATATAATTATTCCACATATATTTAATTTAATATATACTAATAAAAAATATATCATCAATCATGAACTTTTTCTCTTCAAAACATATAATTCCATCAATGTAAATTTAATCATAAACAATCCCGGTAAAAATGAGATTGTAATGTAAAACCCTTATAGATTTGTTAAATATTGTATCATAACCCAAACAAAATAAATAACATCAAATGAAAATTTAAATTAAATTAATACAAAGATATTCATGATATAAAATAACAATTTTTAAGTGGGTACACCTCATAAAAGAGGATAGGTGTATAACCTAGCATATGCCCTAAATAAGACAATTTAATGTGGTAAACCCTTACCAAATTGGTAAAGTTAGAACAAAAACCCATTGGATGAAATATTTTTAATTATAAATTTAAATACCATGAATTAAGAATTATATATGATATAATATTTCAAATATATAGTATATACACCTCATAAACATAAATGAGGTGAAGAAATTGATTAATAATCACCCCAACCTCCTATATAATAAATTAGTATTTATTATACTTCTATAAAAGAACCATATATATACATATCATATCATATATTATCCACTTATAAAATTTCAAGACCTATTTATTTATAATTCTTTATTAAAATTATCATTTTTGGTGTTAACTGTTTCATTTTTCATGTATGTCTTGGTTTCGTCGGTTATGGTCCTCACACTTTGATCAGGGTTCCATCATATAATGAATCTTAATAATGTAATAATTATAATATTTAATCATTATATTCAATTTTATGACCATTAATATAATTTTGTTATGAAAAATGAATTACATCACTTTGTGGAGACGGTAATCCGTAAGTACACATGAGTGATGTTTCCACTTTTCTATAGATGGAATGAAAGAAAGTTAAATAATAATTAACATTTATAAAATCATTATTATATCATAAATATAATATATATTAATTAAATCAATCCTTATTACCATCCATTTAAAGTGTAAATGAAAAATTAATCACATAACTTCGAGGAGGTGGTAGGTCATACGTACACACGAGCGACATTATCATTTTCCAACAGATGTAATGGTAAGAAGGTAGATAAGTTATTATAATTATATAAGAATAATTATTTCATAAATATAATATATAAACATTAAATCCATCATAATAACCATACATTAAATATAGTAATGGAAAATGAATCATATCGCTAAGTGGAGGCAGTAGTCTCTGTGTATGCACAAGCGATACTTTCATTTCTCATTTTATGTAAAGGAGGTGGGAAATGGTTGTGAAATCATCATAATAACATAAAAATATATTTATTATTGTAACAACCTAACCCCAAAATCCTAGATCCAGTAAATTACTTATTACATTGGCATGATTAAAAGGAATGAAATCCTGAAGAAACGATTAGTTTAGTATTATTGAAGAAACTAGATACATATATGTACTCATATTACATTGGGAAAGGTAAAAAATACAATACAAAACAAAAACTAATAAACTGCATCCATGAGAACTCAATAAATGGTATCCTATTCATAACTTATTGATGGTGAAAAAATGAAAGGGGTGATATCAAATGCTCAGTAAGGGTTATAAATAGAGGAAGAATGAATCAACAATAATTGAATCATAATCAAATTGGCATAGTCAACATAGCATAGCGAATAAATGAAAAATACATTCCATTAATAAATTGAGAATGAAACTGCATCCATAGATTTTGTCATATTGAAAACCTCATGGATAGTAATAATAGGAAATGAATAAAGAGAATTTTTATTAGTTGTACATCAAGTATCTGTCACATGATACCACTATACCGTCGAAACGGTTTAAGTCTGTGGGTAGATACCCATCTGATTCTCTTTTAGAAATACAAACTCGAAGGGTTTGTCGCCAACTGACTTGTCTCATGAGACTTGTTGATGCATTGAGGATACATAGTGGGCTCCACCCATCCATTAATTTCCAAATAATTATTTATACATAGATTTAATAAAAGTACAATATGCCTTCTCAATATCTGTATAGAGTAGAGGATACAGATTCATAAATATTTCCATAGTTAAATCAAAATTCTAAATAAACATAATATGTAAAAGGGTATACGGATTAAGAAAATAATAATATCCATGAAACCATAATATGGATAATATAATTAAAATTTCAAATGAAAAATGATCTCAAAGGTGCAGTAGGTACACCACATAAGAATGATTAGGTTCACGATACAAAGTAAATCACAATGAAATGGAATCCGAAACTAAGTCCCTTATAACATTGTAATCAATAAAGTTAATAATCATCAAGTGGATCATTTAATACCATTAATATAAAGAGAATAGTGATATTATATATAAAATGGAAGTAAACATACACAGCATACAAGAAATAAGTAGTGAACAATGTAAATCTCACAGATATAAAAGTGAGATGAGAAACTCCTTAACTTATGCCCGAATGTATTCTTGATTGATATTAATGACCTGAATAATCAAGTTTATTTTAATTAATTAATAATTCTAGTACCTGCTATACATGTAATTTATTTATTATAACCTTATTAGGTACATTCATGGCCTTTTTTATGGGTTTAAGTGGTTCAATTTTATTGTTTTAGAAGCATTTTCTTCATTGGTTTTCATGATCGGTTTACTTGTTTTCATAATGGAAGTTCATTTGAAATGTGGATAAACATACAAAAATTTTAATAGATATTATTAGTGATATTAAAGATATATAAATGATCTTATAATGATTTTAAGATATATACCATGAGGATGACTCATTAGTTGAAAGTTAATGATAAACGCTTAGATTAACATGGTGGTTTTGTGCATAATAAACTTGTTTTGTATTACTATTTTATATTATGAGTGTGTAAGTATTATAGAACATTGAATAAGGTAAAATACATATATTATGATCTGGTTCACCATTAAAAGAGTTTCATGACCATTCTTGATGATAGTAATAGAAATTGAAAACCCGTCATCCTTGAATGTGATAAATTAACACATCTCATATGGTATTTTCATTTTTAGTGTAAGAGGAGGGAGAAAAGAGAGATGATGATGAAATATTCAATTAGTATAACAAAATTAATTTTCATGTAAATTACTATAATTATAATATAATTTGGATGAGGGGAGGTGAGGAGAGATCAACAAAATAATGGAACTAGTAAAAGAAGTTGAAAGAAAAAGGATGAGAGGTTCACCTCTTGAGTACTCCACCTTGAGAATCTTCTTAAGGCCTTTGTTTTTTTCCTTTTTGTGAGACCAGAAGGTCTTGGAAGTGAAAGACGGATTGGGAAGTATATATGGAAGAACTTATTTGAGTCTCAAAGCTTGAGCGGTGTGGGAGGAAGAGGGAGTGAGAGGTGGTTTATATAGTGGAGGGGAGGGGGGGTTTCTTAATATTTTAATCATTAGTTTCATATTTTTCCCTAAGATAATAAATAGTGATTGTTCCATGAAAAAAATAGTAATAAGTTCATGTGAGTTCAAAATAATGGTTTATTACATGATCCATGATGCATGGAATAGTGTATTTATCTCATAATGTATTTATACCGTAATTACCGTATTTTACTATCCACTAAGAATTAAAGTATTTCAGAAAAATCTCAAAAAAATAACCCTAACCATTTTTTAACGTGTAGAATCCAAAAATGAACTCCATTTTTAAAAAAAAATCCTAAATATGAGAAATTTAATTTTTAATTAAAATCATCATTTAATCGAAATATACCAACACTTAAAATATTCATCTTCATTTTTAAGGTGCCTAAATTTCATTTACACTTTCATGGGCAAGGTTTCCATAAATAATGGTCATATTAATATTCATAAGGGTATATTACTATTCATAATGGTATGTTACTATTCATAAGGGTAAGTTACTAATCACTAAAAATTAACTTGATTCTATTAGACTCCAAATATCACCCTGATCGCAGCCATGTATGTCCGTTTTTCGAAATTCAAAACACAGAAGTGTAAAATTTAAGTTTAATGGCTAGGTTATGAATTTATCCTATAAATAATCAAGTGTTGTTTCACAGAGACTTAGTGCTTCATGCAATATAGGATATCTAATGAATAGAAATTATTTATGAGAAACATACCATAAAATGTTTGGGGTGTTATATTCTTCTCTCCTTCAGAAATTTTTTCCTCAAAAATTTTCATGTATATTACTCCCTAAAAAGATATGGGTGGTTCTTATTCATAACATCCTCATGTTACCACATTGCTTCCTCCATTTTATGTTTTCTTCAAAGAACCTTTACTAATCGAGTTGTTCTCTTTCTCAATACATTCTCCCTTGTTTTAATAATCTTGATTGGCTCTTCACAGTATGACAAATTAGGTTCCAGCTCTATTTCTTTCATAATTTAGTACATGCGTTGGTTTTTTCATGTATTTATTTAACAACGAAACGTGGAACACATTATTAACCTTGGATAGAATTGGTTGAATTTCTAATAGGTAATATACCACTCCAATTCTTTCTAAAATTTCAAATGTTCTAATGTACATGTGGCACAGTTTCTCTTTCCTACCAAACCTTAAGACACCCTTCCATGTAGATACTTTTAGAAATACATGATCTCCTACTTGAAATTACAAATCCTTTCTCTAATTTTCAGCATAAATCTTTTCCCTACTTTGGGTTTTTTTAATATGGGCCCAAATTTTCTTTACCTTTGTAGTTGTCTCTTTGATAAGTTCTGAGCCTATAAGTTTCCTCTCACCAACTTCATCACAACATGTTATAGTTCGGCACCTCTTTCCATATAATGCTTCATATGGAGCCATTTGAATTCTATAATGGAAACTTTTATTGTAGGAAAATTCCACCAAAGTCAAGTATTGATCCCACATACCATTATAGTCAAGAGAGCATGATATCAATATGTCTTCTAGTGTTTGAATAGTCCTTTCAGACTATATATTGGTTTAGGGGAGATAATAAGTACTCATATGAAGCTCAGTATCCAAATACTTCTGGAGAATTTTCCAAAACTTTGATGTAAATCGGGGATCTCAATCGGACACAATCGATATAGGTGCACCACGAATTCTTACAACTTCATTAATATAAAGTCTTATTAGACACTCAAGTGGTAAATATTATTTTATAACAAGGAAATGTGATGATTTTGTGAGATGATCAACAATTACCCATACTGCATCATTCCTTCTAGGTTTCCTCTGTAGTCCTATCAAAAAATCCATTGTAATGTTATCCCACTTCCATATAAGAATTGGTAGAAGGTTGCATGACCCCTCTAGGATGTTGTATCTTTGTCTTCACTTGTTGAAAAACTAGACACCTTGACACATAGTTAGAAATTTCTCACTTCATGTTATCCCAACAAAAATGTTCCTTCATATATCTAAACATCTTAGTGTTATCATGGTGTATAGTGAAATTTGAGATATGAGAATCATCTAATTGTTCCCTTTTTAGCTCAGGTACTGATGGAACACATAACCTCTTCCCAAATTTCAGAAATTCATCCTTTTACACAAAGTCTACCAATCTTCCATCCTTAACAGCTTTAATTTTATTTTGTATATTCTCATCATCAGATTGAGAACTTTTTATCTTCTCTAATAAATATGGTTTAGAAATAATTTGAAAGAGGAAAGATTTTTCCCCTTCCTTAACAATTCCCATATCCATCTTTAGTATATCCATGAATATAGGATCTCTCTCAATCCTCATTTGGGTTAGAAGTCCATGATCTTTACTGCTTAATGCATCTTCCACCTTATTTTCCTTTCCTAGGTGGTAGAGTATTGAAAAATCATAGTATTTTAGTAAATTGAGCCATCTCCTTTTCCTCATGTTAAGTTATTTTTGTGTAAAAATGTATTTAAAACTCTTGTGTTCTATATATATCTCCCATATTTCACTGTAGAGATAATGTCTCCATATTTTCATAGAAAATATTTTGGCTTCTAACTCAAGATAATGAGTTGGGTAATTTTTATCATGAGTCTTCAACTACCTTGATGCATAAACAATAACTTTATCATTTTTCATAAGGACACAACCCATCCCATTCTTTGATGCATCACTATATATCACAAATCCATCATTTCCATAGGGAAGAGTCAAAATTGGAGCATTGGCCCATCTAATTTTCAATTCTTTAAAGCATTTTGTACATTATTTCATCCATAAAAACTTAACCCATTTACATGTGATCTTGGTTAGTGGGTTAGCTAATCGGGAAAAATTCTGAAATAAATGATGATAGTAACATGTTAAGTTAATAAAACTACATACCACAGTTATATTCATTGGTGTGGGTCATTCTGGGATTTCCTTTGTCTTCACAGGATCAACTAAGATTCTATCCTTAAGGACAATATGGTCAAGAAAAGAAACTGATTGAATCCAAAATTCACACTTTATAAAATTTCCATATAATTCATTTCTTTTAAAAGTTTTCAGAGTAATCTATAAGTTATTATCATGGTATTAGTAGATTTTAGAGTATACTAGGATATCATTGATAAATTCCAAAACAGAGTCATCAATATATTCCTTGAAAACTCTATTCATTATATCCATGAAAACATATTGTGCATTAGTCAGTCCAAAAGGAATTACTATAAACTCATAATTACCATACCTAGTAAAAAATGATTTATTTAGAATATATTCCTTCCTCACACATAGCTGATGATATCCAGATCAAAGTTCAATCCTTGAAAAATATTGGGCTCTATGAAATTGATCAAAAAAATCATCAATTCAAGGTAGAGGATACTTGTTCTTTATTATAAAATCATTGATTTCCCTATAGTCAATACATAGCCTCATGGATCTATCTTTCTTATTGAAAAAGAGGATAGGGGCTCCCCATAGAGAAACACTAGGACAAATAAATCCTTTTTCAATCAATTCCTCCAGTTGATTCTTTACCTCTACTAATTCCATAGTGGTTATTCTATAGGGAGCCTTTGATATAGGTCTTGCACCATGAATTAAATCAATAGAGAACTCAACTTCTCGTTATAGAGGATTTCCAGGTAAATCATTTGGAAATAAATCAATGTATTCTTTCACAATAGGTATGTATTCAATTTGAATATTTTTTCCTCACCCATGGATATTGTGTTCTCTTCCTCTCCAAGATTTGAATTCAGTAGAGCTACTGGGGGTGGATCTTGATATGAATCATATGGTTAGGTTTCTGCTCTAAAGATAAGAGATTCTGCACCATTCTCAACAATTGTAACTTTCTTCTTGAAAAAGATCTTCGCATCATAATTTGACAGTCAATTCATATCGAGAATTATATAAAATCCAATCATTGGTATAATGATAAGGTAAGAAGATAAAGCACATTTATGTTTCATAAGTGAGACTGATCAACACATATTTTTTTTCAATGATACATCCCCTATGAGTTTTGACTGATAACTCCTTTATTAAATCAAATTTGACATGTTTAATTTTCTTTGAAAACTGATAAGATATAAATGAATGTGATGATCTAGAATCAAATAAAGCATTGTCTAAGTTTGAGGAAACAATTAAAGTACTAGCCACTACATCATTAGGAACTTCAACCTCTGTGGTTGTAATCGCATAAGCTTTCCCTTGCCCTCGTGGCCTTTTCTGAGGAACGTTTCTCTGGTGCTTAGGACACTCATTTTCATAGTGTTCCATATCTCTAAAATTATATCATTGAACATCATTGACTTGTCTCTTCCCCTTTCATTCACTATATCGATGACCCTTTTCTACACACTTATAGCAAACTCCCATGCCTTTCAAGCATTTCCCCTGATGATTCTTTTCACAGTTCTCATGTAATGGAAATTGCTTCATTAACTTCTTCTTCATTGGCACTTGAGATTTTCCATGGTTATTAGAATGCTTATTTTTATCTTGATTTCCCTTGAAAAAATTTGATATAGAAATTTCTTCTCAGTTTTGATGGAACTTAATACAATTTCATCATATAATGAAAATGTTTGAGAAGCTAGTTCCCTTAAAAGACTTGGCATAATACCTTAAAATAAATGATCAATATTGTCTTCCAAATGAAACACATAATCAATGTCATACTTAGATAATCTTATTAAGGTAGCCTCATACTACGCAACACTCCCTTCTTCTATTTTCTTTAGGCTAAGGAATTTCCTCTTCATTTCAGTTCATTGTTCACGAGGGAAATATTTGTCAAAGAATATTTCCTTAAAATTTTTACATTCAATATCATCTATTTATTCTTCTTTAGTGTTATTCTAGATTAAGGACCACCATTTATCAGTATTACCCTTGAGGAAATATACTGCAAGTACTACCTTTTCATTTTCATTGCATCTTAATGCCAGAAATATATTTTCAAGGGACTTGATTCACTACTTATCTACCATTTGGATTGGTATTCCCACTAAAAGACGGGGGGTTTGTCATATAAAATGATCCAGTATAGGTGTAGCATGGTTATTTGTTACAGCCTGAGTAAGTTATCCTAATATGGACATGATCTGATCTACTTCGACCTTGATTTTGTTGACTTGCTCAGTGGTTCAATCCCTAAATTTTCTGTGGGTATTGATTCCCTTTCTTCCATTAGGTGCCATCACTAAACAATTTCATACACTAAATTAGGTCATAGTTCATAATTTCTAACTAGAAAACACTTAATATAATCCAAAAATTTATGCACAACAATTCTCAAAATCATAAACAATGTTTATAATTAATTTTAAATCGTTAATAATGTTTTTTAAAGAAAATATTAATTATACAAAGCATATATCATGGGAGTGTCAAACTGGGTGTGCAGTAATATCCATTTTTGTGTACCAGGATACCTTGGGTCAAGCCCGAAACTCTTTGTCAGAGTTATTACTCCTAGGTACATCTATGCCAGAACCACATCCACTTGTAGTATCCAGAAACGGGTGTATTTTCTAGGAAGACCCACATAATCTTTAATTTAAAAAAATTCTAGGTTGTTCTTATATGATTATACTCAAATTATAACATAGTGTTATTTCCTCTAAACTATGTTTCCTAGATCTAGTTTCCAAGGTTTCTACTAAACTTCCTATGATACCAACTATAACACCCCGACCCCAGAAACCTGGAGCTGGTGCATTACTTATTACATTAGTATGATTAAGAGGAATGAAATATTGAAGGAATGAACAATTTATTATTCTTGAATAAACTAGACACATACATGTACTCATATTACATTGGGAAAGGTAACAAAATACAATACATAACAAAAACTAATAAACTTCATCCATGAGAACTCAATAAATGGTCTCCTATTTATAAGATATTGAAGGTAAAAAATGAAAGGGGTGAGATCAAATGCTCAATAAGGGTTACAAATAGCAGAAGAATGAATCAAAAATAATTAGATCATAATAAAATTGGAATAGTCAATATGGCATGGTGAATAAATAAAAAACACATTCCATTAATAAACTGAGAATGAAACTGAATCCATAGATTTTTTTTCATAGTGAAAACCTCATGGATATTAATAACAAAAAAACTCAAAGGGTTTATCAAATGAGACATGTAGATGCATCGAGGGGACATAGCAGGCCCGTACCATCACTGCATGTTCAAATCATTCTTATACATAGATTTAATACAAGTAAAATATGCCTTCTTAATATCCATATAGAGTAGAGGATACAGATTCATCAATATTTCCATAGTTAAATCAACATTCCAAATAAACACAGTATGTAAAAGGTTGTATGGATTAAGATAATAATAATATCCATGAAACCAAAATATGGATAATATATTTACAATTTAAAATGAAAAATTATCTCAAAGGGGTAGTAGGTACACCACATAATAATGATTAGGTTCACGATACTAAGTAAATCACAATGAAATGAAAACCGAAACAAAGTCCCTTACAACATTGTAATCAATCGAGTTAATAATCATCAAGTGAATCATTGAATACCATGAATATAAAGAGAAAAATGATATTATATATCAAATGGTAGTAAAAATTCACCACATACAATAAATAAGTGGCAAACAATAGAAATATCATGGAAATAAAAATGACATGAGAAACCCCTTACCTTATACCTGAATGTGTTCTTGATTGATCTTAATGACCTGAATAATAAAATTTAGCTTAATTAATTAATAATTTCATGAATTCCTCTACATGTAATTGATTTATTATAACCTCATTAGGTTCATTGATGGCCTTTTTATGGGTTAAATAGGGTCAATTTTATTGTTTTGTATGCATTTTCTTCCTTGGTTTTCATGATCGATTTACTTGTATTCATGAATAGAAGTTCATTGGAAATGTGGTAAAACGTACAAAATTATTAATATATATTATTACTGACATTA
Source organism: Viscum album (assembly GCA_963277665.1). Lineage (NCBI taxonomy): Eukaryota > Viridiplantae > Streptophyta > Magnoliopsida > Santalales > Viscaceae > Viscum > Viscum album. Next base: position 1,184,871,296 of record OY728164.1, read on the forward strand.
AAGAGATATAAATGATCTGGTAGTTATTTTGGTTTATATACCATGAGGTTGACTCATTAGTTAAAAGTTAATGATAAACACTTGGATTAACTTGGTGGTTTTTCGCATAATAAACTTGTTTTGTATTATCATTTTATATTATGAGTGTGTAAGGATTAAAAAAACATTTAATAAGTTAAAATAAATATATTATGATCTGGTTAAACCATTAAAAGGGTTTTAGGACCAGTCTTTAAGATAGTAATAGAAATTGAAAACTTGTAATCCTTGAATGTGATAAATTAACACCTCTCGAACGGTATTTTCGTTTTTAGTGTAAGAGGAGGGGGAAACGAGAGATGATGATGAAATATTCCATTAGTATAATAAAATTATATTTCATTTAAGGTAATAGAATTATAATAGCATTTTTATTAAGGGTGGTTAGGAGACAGTAACAAAATAATGGAACTTGTAAAAGAAGTTGAAAGAAAAAGGAAGAGAGGTTCACCTCTTGAGTACTTCTCCTTGAGAATCTTTATAAGGCCTTTTTTGGCCTTTTGGTGAGACCAATAGGTCTTAGACATGGGGGAAGGGATTGGGATATTTATTTGGTATAACATAGGCAAGTCTTGAAGCTTGAGTGGTGTGGAAGGAAGAGGGGGTGAGAGGTGGTTTATATAGTGGAGGGGAGGAGGGGTTTCTTAATATTTTAATCATTAGTTTATTATTTTTTTCCTAAAACAAGAAATAGTGATGATTCCATGACCAAAAATAGTAATAAGTTTATGTGAGTTCAAACTAATGGTTTCTTACATCAGAAATTATGTATGGAATATCGTATTTATCTCATAATGTATTTATACCGTAATTATTGTATTTTACTGTTCACCAAAAATTCAAGTATTTCATAAAAATGCCAAAAATTCACCCAAACCATTTTTCAATGTGTAGAATCCAAAAATGAACTTCATTTTACAAAAATAATTTTATAAATATGATAAATTTAATTTTTAATTAAAATCATAATTTAATCGACAAATACAAACACTTAAAATATTCATCTTCATTTTTAAGGTGCCTAAATTTTATTTACACTTTCATGGGTAAGGTTACCATTCATAAGGGTCATATTAATATTCATAGGAGAAGGTTACTATTCATAAGGGTATGTTTCTATTCATAAGGGTAAGTTACTATTCACTAAAAAATAACTTGATTCTATCAGACTCCAAATATCACCCTGATTGTAATCGTGTATGTCCGTTTTTCAAATTTCAAAACACAGGAGTGGAAAATTTAAGTTTAATGGTTGGGTTATGAATTTATCCTATAAATAACTACGTTTTGTTTCAAAGAGACTCAGTGCATCGTGCAATATAGGCTATCTAATGAATATAAAGTTTTTAAGAGAAACATACCATAAAAATTTGGGGGTGTTATAATTATACTTTGTTAATCAATTTATTATGTATAAAATAGGTTTATAGAAGGATAAATAAGAAATAAAATTGGAAGTGATCAGTTAAGATTTATACATATTCTTTGAGAGATCTCCTTTGGCTTACACATTAATCCCTTTTAGGATGGAATAAGAGGAAGATTAGAAGATCTATGATTAATTTATGGAATATATTAAGGTTTTTGGTTAGGTTTTTTTATATATAAGGTTAAAATTTTGTAAATTATAGAGGAGATGAAGTTTCTTTTTATAAGTGAGGAGAGGGACACACATGGAATTACTTAAAATATTTCAATAATATAAAGTCACATTCATGTGAAAGTGGATCCAAATAGATAATAATTAAAAGTTACGATAATATAAAGAGAAAATTATTTAAAAATAATAATTATTCAATATTATGTGGATTTCATTCCATTATAACTTAATATAACGCCCCCAGAAAACTTGTTTTAACCTAAACCATGGTAACAAAATGTTATAGTTTTTACTGTTCATTAGGGGAAAAAAATTAAGTTCAACTTATTAAATTATATTAATGATTATTATTAAAAATATTTAATCAATTGTACCATATTAAAATTTTATAATTTTCAGAATTTAATTTTAGATAGGCATCCAAAATTTAGTAAAAAGTTGTTTTTCAAAAAAAATGCATTTTTAAGCATAAAACTGGATTTATTTCAATTCATTTCCTTGTAAAAACCATAAAATGGATGTTAAAATAATTTATTGAATAGATAAACTATAAATTTCATTAAAACCATTAATAAATAAAATTTAGTTTAATTTATTTTGATATAAACACATTGGTTACATAAAAATAGTTTTTTTTAAAATGTGTATTTAAGCCATAAAATGAACTTATATCAAAATAAAGAATAATATTTATTTCTATGTAATTAATTATATTATTTTTAATTAAATTATACTTATTTTACATTAATATAAAATATAAAAACAATGGTACTTCTGAATTACTTTATGTAATTAAAATAAATGACAGTTATACAAAAATAGGTATTTTTCACTATTCACTAAAAAATAAATATTTTTAGAAAAATGAAAAAAATTAATCCTAAGATAATACTGATATGATGATTTAATAAATGATATTAATTACCTAAAATAAAATTTCTAAAAATGGTATAAATTAATTATAGTTTTCATGCACAAAATGAAATAAAACCATTTTTGAAGAAAACATATTTTTGAAGCATAAAATAAATTTATTGAAAATTGAGTACCTTTTATTATGAATAAATAAATAAATTTGTATTATTTAAAACCTTTATACATATTTTACATAATGTGGTTATTACAATTCATACCTGTAAATTTAATGTCTAGTTTATAATGGTCACATTTAAATAATATTATTTTTATAGTATATCACAGTTCTCTTAAAGATTAGTGTTACATATTAATAATTATATCAAGCATAGTATAAAATTAAAATTAATTTTAAAGGTGATTCAACCCCCCCCCCCCCCACCCTGAAATATGTTTTTTTCTCATAATTTTTATCTTGGTAATTAAAGGTTCAATATTTGAAAATACCTTTATTGAAAACCCACATTGTACAAAAGGATAATTACACTTAATTTGAAAGGGGGAAGTGAGAAACATAAAGCTTACCTAAAAAAATCTGGGTCAAAATTCATGTCCTTAATTGTTTCTTTTGGCACCCAAAAATTCTGATTGATATTTTTTCCTTCTTAGGATCTCCTCTAAAAATTGATCACAGAACCTTAAATGCAGACCTAGGACTCTTTTCTAGAGTTATGGTTGAAATTAACTTAGATTCAAAACAACCCAGTACAATTAATTTCAATGATAATGACTACAAAATTGAAATTATAATTGAATATGAGAATAAACCTCCATTTTGTGACCTTCGTAAGATCATTGGTCATACAATCTATAATTGTAGGGTGATTAGAAAACAAGTAATTCAACCAATTGAAAATTATTGGAAAGAAATATGGAGAAATAGAAAAGATAAAGCTCACATGATGGATATAAATGATCCTCCCAAAAGAAAAGATGAAATCTGGGTGAAAAAATCACACAGTTTGACACACATAGGGGATACCTCGAGTATGAACTGGGCATATGTTTTTGAAGAAGAATACAACTCCATTAAAGATCAAGGCCTCCTAGAAGAAATTGAAAATATATTTTTAGACATTGTAAGGATATCCAATGAGAAGGAATAACCCAATATTTTCCAATCTAGTCAGACTCTCATCCAAGATGTCGATCATATCCTATGTAAGAGGGATACTCCACCTGAACAAGTGAAATGCAATGTATGCAACACATCCACTACAACCCTTCATAATTTTGATTGCCCTGGGGAAATCCCTATTCAAACTGTGGCTGAACACACCCTATATTTGGGCACTGTACAGATCCAGAACCCCTAACGTTTAAATTCCACTGAAACTTTAGAGATAAAGAATGAATCCAACAACAAAAATATGACTTAGCCTCTCTTCCCCATGCTCAAAGTACATCTGTTATTTTCTCCAAAACTCAGGATTCCACTCAACACACTATAAAATTTGAGAAACTTATGACTAACCTGATGGGAATTACACCCTCGATACCAATTCCTATGAAAATACAGAAAACCAATGGATCCACTAAGCAGATACCCATAAAGAACTCTACGGTGGAGATGAATAAGGATCCAGGTACAACCATTTCCACTGTTTCATATTTTTTTGATGGGTCTCAACCTATTGACAGCAGTGATGGTACTGTTACTATGGGGTTGTATAATATTAAATCTATATACCCAACTCTTAATGATTCAATAATATAGTCTAGTACTAATGACACTACTCTATAGATAAAAAATGAATCCAAAATTTAAGAAAATGAACTAGTTTATGCTCCCTCTACTCACATTAAACCTTCGAGTAGTCCTGTCGATTCTGGGAAATTGGCCATTATCCCTAAGGAATCTTAGGCTAAGACACAAACCATAACTTATAATTCTAGTAATATTATTGTCGTGACACCATAATCTATTAAACAAGGTAACATTCCCTCGATATAGAACCCTAAGATTATACATGTTATGAATGACTCTATGGATCAGATACAATGTTGTCCATCTGATCTGAACAATGTCAAATAGCGGTACATAGCCACTTCAAAGGCTCCAGGTACAAATACTTCTCTATCTATAGATAGTGATGAATGATTTATAAAGTCTGGAAAATTTTTTTGAACCATTATACCAATTCTTTTTTGCTATGTTCTAAGTGATCAATAGAATCAACTATGATTGATCCAATAAATGAACCTACAATGAATAACACTGTCATATCTAGCAATAAATAGGAACAGACCTCTAATAATTCAAAATTGGTTATAATGTCTTCTAGAAATAAATGCTCCAAAAAAAAATGGGAATTCTAACTCCAAGCCCAGGTTTAAATAAAGATCCTTTTTTGGAACTTTTAGGGTATTGCTAACTCTAACACGTTCATTGTTTTAAGGGGAATTATTAACACTGGTCATCCTTTTTTATTTGCTATTTTAGATCCAAAAATTACTTATTCCTCTAAATACTCTCATTTATTTCAAAATAATTATGTATTTACTGGTGCAATCAATATTAACCTAAATGTTGAATCTTTAGGGATTTTTTCGCACTCTTCTTTATAGAATATTAGTGTTTTCAATATATCTGGGCAGATTTTTACTTGAAACTTTTATATAGATGGAACACATATTTTTTTATCATTTTTTTATGATAATAATAGATACCAAGAAATTAGAACATTTTATAATGACCTCTCATATCATGTAACTAACATTAATGCACCCTGGTTTATTATTGGAGACTTTAATGTCATTCTCAACTCAAGAGAAAAAATTGGACCTTCTCATGCTTCTATTTCTATGAGAGAATTTAAAACCTCAATCGATGACAACAATATCATTGAAATTAATCTCAATAGTGCAAAATAAACTTGGTATCGAAGATACTATAACAAATTAGTTGCATCAAAGTTGGATAGAGCCTTTATGAATGTCCCTACTTTAGATAAATGGGACACTATATCAAGCACCAATCTTCATAGCATGAAATCTGATCATCACCCCATCCTAGTTAATGTATCCACCAAAAACATGAAACCCTAGTTTCCTTCTAGATTTAACAATGTGTAGTTATCTGATGAATAGTTCACTAATATCATCCAAAAATATTGGTCCTCAATGTCTTATAACAATGATTCCTTTTCCTATAATCTCAAATTAAAATATCTCAAACACACTCTAAAAACATGGTGCATCTCTAAATACAAACAAATTAATAAGAACATAATGCTCCTTGAGAAAGATCTCAATGATCTTCAAAACACTAACACCAATTTTGACCTCAACACTAATCCTACTCAAGAACTAAACATTGTGGTCAAACTCAAATCCTTGCTCACATTTAAAGAAAATATGAGAAAGAAAGCATTTAAAGTTAAATGGTTAATAGATGGTGAAATAAATACTAAATTCTATAACTCTTTTCAATGAATCTGAAATCCCTACAGGCCGTTAACAATTTTAATGGATGGAGACAAGATCCTTAACAATGAATATGACATCACTCATCATATAGTCTCCTACTATGAATCCATCTTCAATGTTCTTGATAGAAACAAAGACATCTTACCTAAGTCCATTCCTCTAGTGATCACTGATGAGGATAACTTCTTCCTTCTCAACACTTCGCTAGATCATGAAATCAAAGATACTATCTTTAGTCTGAATCTCGATAGTGCTCTGGGTCTTGATGGCTTCAATAATGGTTTCTTCTAACATTATTGGGATGTGATTCAGATTGATGTTTGTAAACTTGTAAAATCCTTCTTATCCAATGGGGTGATTCCTCAGACTCTTAATGCCTAGTTTCTCACCTTGATCCTAAAAGTGAATAATTCATCTGAGATTCAATTGCTTAGACTCATTTCTCTTATCAACACTCTTTATAAAATAATTACTAAAATCATTTCTAATAGACTTTCCACTCTCATGGACAAAATTGTCTCCTGGAACCAATTTGGTTTTATAAAGGGTAGATCCATTAAAGACTGTATTTTTCTTGCCTATGAGAGTGTCAATAATTTGAATAAAACTAATAGAGTAGGAAATATAGATATTAAACTTGACATCATAAAATATTTTTACACCATGGACTGAAGCTTTATCTTCAAAGTCCTTCAAGGTTTTGGTTTTATCATATCTTTTATCACTAAAATTAGAACAATCTTCAACTCGGTGTCTATCTCCATTTTGATAAATATCTCTCCCAAGGGCTATTTTAAATGCACCAAAGGTGTCAGGCAAGGTGATACCATATCTTCCATTCTCTTCTCTATAGCAAAAGACTACCTCATTCATCTAATCAACCGTCTGGTGGACCAGAATAAACTTAATCCCATTCATGTTTCTAGGAGTTTGAATGCTCCTAATCATCTTTTTTATGTTGATGACATCATCCTATTCCTTCAAGGTGATAAAAGAAACATTCTTAACCTCAAAACTGCACTCTCATACTATGAAGAGGTTTGTGTTCAAACCATTAGTTGGAAAAAATCCTACATCTTCTTTGGGAAGAACTTTCCTCCCAACAAAAAATGTAACATTATCATTGAACTTGGTCTGAAAGAAGGTACGCTTCCTTTCACTTATCTTGGTGTTCCCATATTTTAGGGTAGACCCAAATCTTTTCACTTTGTGACTATTTTTGACCAAGTTCTAAATCAGATTTCTTCTTGGAAAGGTAAATATCTTTATATAGAATGTAGGAATTGTCTTGTTAAATCCCCTATTGTCTCTAAGATGGTTTACTCCATGATGGTCTAAAAATGTCCTGTTGGTCTCATTAAAAAAATGAACACTGCCATAAAGAATTTCATCTAGACTGGTATTACCTTGGAAAGAAAACGTATGATTGTACCTTGTTCAACTTATTGCAAGCCCATTGAAAATGGTGGTATTGGTATAAAAAATATGAAATACTTTAATGAATCCCTTCAAAAAAGACTCACTTGGAACCTATTTCACAATACTTCTGAAGCTATTAGCTTTCTCAAAAATAGGTTTCTTGATAAATATAAGATGGGAAATTTTAGTTTTATTAATTCTTCCATCTGGCCTTCCATAAAACACTCCTTCACCAATATTATGAATAATTCCAAAGGGATGGTCTCTAGAGAATCCTCCATGAAATTTTGGTTGGATAACTGTAGTAGCACACCTTTATGATTTCTCCTGATCAAAGTCTTGATAATACCAACAACTCTATCAGAGATATTGTAAAATCTCAACATGATCACCTCCCTGATACTATTTTGAACGTCATTGAAAACTACTCTTTCACTTACACTAATTATTTCTTAACTTGGGAACCTGATCACAATGGTATCCTTAACTCAAAAAAATTATATAATCATTATTTTTGTAACTATGATAGAGATTAAATCTGGTTAAAACACTTCAACAAACCTTGGATTAAACCATATATATTCTACCTCATTTGGTTTCTTACTCACAATAGAGTTCCCACTAAAATTTTACTCCAATATTTTGGAATCCATCTCAACTCTAAGTAAAATTATATGTAATCAACACAGAGAAGATGTTGACCACCTCTTCATCTCTTGTGTTATTGCTTCTACTCTTTGGAACTATATTCTTGACATTTTTTACTGCAGATGGTTGATTTTTGATTCCATCAAATTTCAACTAAAAAATGTGCAGAAATGTAAGGCTCTCAGCAAATCAGGAACCTCTTCCTTATTGCAGTTTCTGATCTACACCATGTGATCTAGTATGATCAGAATGATATTATTGATAACAATTACTCACTCAATCAAAATGTAGGTCGGATGAAGATCCTCATCACCATACATAAAGCTGCCTTGATACAAAAGATTCATTTCTAAAACACCATACATGAATTTGGAATCCTTGGATGTATAAGGATTAACAGAAATTCCTGTCAGTTGCATCGCACTTTGGAGGTTTTCTAGAGCGCGACCCTCCCTAGATGGATCAAAATCAATATTTATAGAGCCTCCAAGGGAAATCCAGGACCTGCAGGGTGTTGTTCTGTCTTCAGGAATCACCTTGGTCAGATTCTTGGATTCTTCATGGGTAAATGTGGCATTTCCACCTCTCTTGAAGTTGGGATGCTGAGTTTCATTCATGCTATTTCCTTTTCTAAGATCTTTGGTTTGAATAACCTCTAGATTTAAAGTGACTCAAAGACCATCATACAAGCGATTTGGAATGGCATTACTCACCTTACATGACCAATTACTGCTCGTTTTATGGATTGTACCCGCTTTCTTATCGATCATAACTACATCATCACACATGTTTATCGAGAAGCAAATATGGTTGCAGATAGACTAGCCAACATGGGATTAAATCAAGACATTACCTGGTTCGAAGACCTCCCTGCTGCTCTTATTTCCTTTCATGAAAAATATTGTAATATGATCTCATATTTTAGACTCTTCTAAACATTCTTTTAATAATAATTATTCTTTGGTTGTTTTGGGCCAAGGCATCACCTTTTTAAAAAAAACCTATAAGTACAACATGAAGAACATAAACTCTCTAATTTTCTATAATCTCGGTTCATTAACCTCTTATTAATAAATATTTATCATCACAAATTATTTCATGTACTATTACATTATATTTATATGACATGTTGATATCTTTTGGTTGTTCAGTCTCCCCCTTCCCCTTGCACCCTCCCCCTACCCCTTGTTCCCCACCTGCACCCTCCCCCAAACCCTTGCACCCCACCTAAAAACAATCTATAAGTATTTTCCTAATGAATTTAGTTGAATCTTGGTTTGAATTTAAAAAATTCTAGATATAGATATCCACAAGGGACTTGTTAAATAATTTCAGATTTTTTATACCAATACCTCTCATGTCAATAGGCTTTAAAATTTTCCTCAAATATATAGATACAATTTTTCTTTCATGGATATTACTCGACCACACAAAATTATTTATTTGAGTGACCACTATATAAGTAGATGCCTTTTCCATTTATAGAGATGAAAGGAATAAACAAACATATATGTAATTAAATAATTTATAAGGAATATCCTTCTATCTTGATATTAGTTCTTACATTCCCCACAAGTGAGTTGTGATTAGATTTTATTAGAAATTACTTCATGATATCTTACTCCAACCCTTCCATAAAAGAGTAGTACTCCAAGATAGTTGAAGTTTGGATCTTATTACTTGACCTTCAAGATATTTGTGATGGATCCTTTTTACTAGTTTAAATTTCCTTCCCAAAAATAACCATCAATTTGTTCCTTGAAATAGATTAACCATTTACCTATTCATAATAGGACAATATTTCTCTAATGAAGTTTGTATATCCCTTTTTATCCTCACAAAAGTGGATAATATCATTGGCATAAAGGATGTGTGTTGGAACTCTAAGGTTTTGAGAAAACTTAATATGTATAATTTTCCCTTGATCAATAACTTTTAGTAAACATATACTCAGTTAATCCTCAATTAAAACAAAGAGGAGGGTATAAAGGATATCCCCTTGCCTTAACTCCCTATGTTAATTGATATAGCCTTTTAGGGAACCATTAAGAAAGACAAAGAGTTGATCTCAAGAGCATGAAATGACTTGTCATTTTTAATGGATTTCCTCCTATTAATAGTGTTATAAAACAAAGTAAACTCATCTTATAATAGTATTATATTATTCAAAAAGCACTGATTAGTGAATCTTTAGAAATATATAGAGGCTATTCTAATAAGCTTTACTCTAATATTTTAATTTGTATTTATAACATAGTTAAATTCCTCTATAAACACTCTATTCACATTGATCTGAGTAGATATTAAATTCAATTCCTCCCATAGGACTCTTATTTTGATATAGCGGTTAAAATAATATATGAAATAGACTAGGAAAGAGGATTTACCTAAGTCAAGACTGATTATAATATGTTTCTTCCCAATTTAGAAAATATTATATTGAACATCCTTACTTTTAATCACCCCAAGGGTTTCCACATTTTCTATCTTAATATTATTTATCATCTAAACATATTCAGTTTAATTTTGGTAAAACATTTTTAAAACAATGAAACTTTACCATGGGTTCTATGATACCAATCAACCTATGATGATGTTGTGAAATGAATTTCCTAAGGGAAAGAGAATTTTTTGTATTTTTGAGGCCTTTTAATTTTCAGAACAAGATACTCATTTAGAGAATGATATTCCCCTGTTTCGGGGAAATATTTTTGTATCCACCTCTACTAATGGATTATTTATCTTTTCCTTGAACATTTTCCTTCTGGTCAGTGCACCCAATTTGGTTCTCCTTCTTTTAGAATTTTTCTGATTCATCAATTTCATTTGCCCAACTTTTTCAACAAATGAGACTAAATTTATTGGAAGATATTTCCAAAATAAAAGGGGATTCCTTAGATGGATTATTTCTAAAAACCTTTTATAGGACACCATAGTGAAGGATCCATCAACTAAATCAAGATACAATTTACCTTATGAGACCTCTAGCATGCCTTTCACCTAACCAGTACATTAACATATTTTTTGGGTTACACCCACCTGTTATGTGGTAGTTATTTCGGGTTTAAAGGTGTCTGGGACCAAAACCATCCCTTTTAAACCCACCTTAACAATGTTGGAGGCCAAACCATAAATATATTCATACGTTTAGTGGGGAGGTATTGAAAATCACAGAAATATATAATTTTCAAATACATATTAAATGATTGGATAATGAAATACATACCTTCCATCAATTTTTTGGGACAAGAGCGTGTAAGAGGAAGGTGGATCTAGTTTATGGGATACATGAGGGAGGTGATGTGAATTCTATGATGGAGGGGATCTGTGAGGGAGCTCAATAGGGATGATCTATGAGGTGGATCCAAAATTTGAGCCAATAAGGGAAAGGAGAACCGATGGATGTGGGGAGGTGGGGAGGCAGGGAGGCGAGGAGGCACGAAGGTGAGGAGGTGGTGAGTTGGAGATGGAGATGCGGAAAAGAGGGGGTGGAGATGTTAGGATGCAGATGCAGTAAGGGGGAGGCTGAGAGGCGGGGAGGTGGGGAGGCTGGAAGGTGGAGATGGATGTGGTGACCCGGTGAGGTGAGGAGGAGGTGGGGATGTGGATATGGGAAGGGGAGGATTGGAGGAGGAGGGAAGGTGGAGGAGGCCGAGAGGAGGAATGGGAGACTGATAGGAAGAATCATGAGTGAGGGAAGTGGAATAGGGCATATAGGAGGGAAGAATCGTGATTGAGGGAGGGGTTGGGGAGTAAGTGTGAGGGGGTAGGGAACAACCATGACCATCGTGGTTTTAGGTTCGATATAGCCATGGTTTTTATAAACCATGGCTATAAATCCATGGATAAATCCTAAAATTTTAGTAGTGTATAGGTCTCACCCATATCATAATTAAATAATTATTATCTGTGCCATTAAAACATAAATCATTCATCATATCATAACCCAAGGAATAAAATGGGTTTCTTAAATATAATTCCATCATACCATAATCCATGTAAAATAAATGGATTTCATAAATATCATTCCATAAAAAGAATAATAAAAACATAAGAATAATAGAGATATTATACTCGAAACATAACCTTATTAAATAATACCATCTTAGATGGAAAATAATTATGTTTTAACACTTGAAATTAATTCTTGAGGAAAATGTCCTTTCTTCTTCAAAAACATTTTCTTTTCTCAAAATTCAACACAGTTTCAGAAGAAAAGAATTTATTTGAAAATAAAATTTAAATATTTTAAAGGAAGATTCATGTAAATGTGGTTTTATGAAAATATAAAAACTCATCATGTCATATAAGTTAAAAGAAAACATTCTTCTCGTAGTTTTGTCAGATAAGTCAAAAAGTACCTCATATCAAAAAATGAAAAAATATTCCTTTCATACCATTTAATAAAAATTACCAAATGGGTATAATTGAATTTAAAAAATTTTATAATAATAGAAATAATATTACATATTTAGGAAATATGGATGTGGATGATAAATTTACCCCAATAAAAACTAGCATATAAACAATCTCGGATAATAATGAGATTGCGTAATTATCCCTTACCTTAGGTCTAATTTTCTTTGTATGTATCTAAACCTCCTGTATAATGATTTAGATAATGTCATTGAATTTTATAAAAATCATATTCATTTTTATGATATCATATATGATCATATTATTATATGTTTGTTGATAACATTATTACTCATCCATCGAGTGTTCACTTCTTTTTTTCTTACACATTTTTTGTCAGATAAGTTCTTGTTCCTCTTATTAGGTTAAAGTTATATCATTTATATAATGATATTAGTATAATATATATCATATTTATTAATTCCATTCATTTATATAATCATGCTTTAATGAATATTATTTAGAATGAATCGCATCGCTTCATGGAGACGGTAGGTCATGCGTACGCACGAGTGATGATATCAATACCATAATTGTTTAATTGTATTGAATTGAATGGTGTATAATATTAAAAATAAATATAATGTTATAATAATAATATATAGTTATTATTTCCATTATTATACCCATCCATGTAAGGTGGTGGTGAAAAATATATTACACCACGGTGTGGACACGGTAATTCGTATGTACGCATGCGTGGTGATTTCATTTTTCATAGGATGAATAGAATATGGAATATGGTTGTTTCATAATCATAATAACATCTCATTACATAATTTATACTTGATTTATTACTTTATAAGTAAACAAATCATGAATAGGAAGTAGAAGAAGAAAATTTTTGAAATAATCAGTAGAGGATATTACCTCTTCTTCAATGTGCTCCCTCTAAATCTCCTCGTAAAGCACTAGAGTTGGTCTTTAAAGAAGAAAAAACAATATAGAATGTAACTAGGAAATTTTATAAAGGAAATGGGTATGGTATGGACAATATTTAAGGCTCAAAGTGATGTGAATAGGTGAGGGAGGAGGTTCCTTTTTATAATTTAGGAGAGGGGAACTTTTGAGATTTCCAAAAATATTAATTTATAATAAAATAAAACCCCATCCCAAAACATCCAAAATCTCCCAATTTAGAATACGAGGTGATATTTATTTTTAATCTCATAAATAAAATAAATTTTATACATGTTTTTATATCAATTTAAACCTTATCATTTTAATTAATACTTAGTTATTCAATTTAATTTTTAACTAGGGTAACAAATATTTCAATATTAAAAGGGTTAAATATTTAGTTATTTGATGTAAATTAGAACATAAATAAATAACTTATATCATTCTAGACTATATCATAATTATTATATATTTTAGAAAATGTTTTCTTATTTTTAAATAATTTAAAAAAACATTATTTTGATAAACAATCAATGGTGTCAATTTTCAGACTATTCAATTCATTAATTTTTTAAAATATAACAATATAAAGATAACTTAAAAAATATTTTATTATATTTATAAGAGTTCAAGGTCATATATAAATTTCATTGAACATATTAATTATCCAAAAGTATATTTATTTTAATATTTTAGTGATATTTATTTTTTATCTCTATTAATAAAATAATTACAACATCAATTTTTGTAATTATTTAATACACTTATTTTTTGAATAAAAATTAAAAATAAAATACTATGATAAAGATAAATCTACTATATTTTATAAGAATACTTGTATTCGAATATATATTTTGTAAAATCTAACATCAAAAATGTGATACTTATTAAAACATGAATGTGACAAGTTTATCGTCACTTTAAATAAAATAATATAAGTGTAATAATCTCTTCTATAAGGCTCCAAATGTTAAATAACTCGATCCTTGGATGGTTATGGTATATATATACTCAAAAAATAATATTTGGTCAAGTTTTTGGGTATTTTAATGGTTATTATCACTTTAATAATTATTATTTTATTGATTTCTCATCAATTAAATAATTTATTCATCATTAAAGTATAAGTCTTTAATGTAATTATTTATTTTCTAAATATTAAAAATATATTATCATGATAAATAAAAATATTTTATATTTAAAATTATTATTTATAATCAAATTTTTCTTTTGTATAACCTTATATTTAAAATTGTATAGTTATTAAAATTTGAGTAAGACATATTTAAATTTTCTTTAAATAAAATAAATTAAATGTCCTAATATAATCCAAATAACTTCTAAAGGACACCATTTATATCCAAGGATGATTTAGGTCAAAAAAAACTCATCAAATTATATTGGGATAAGTTTTAGGGTAATTTTATAATATTATTTTTACCCTTAATTATCATATTTATCCTTTTATCATATTAATAAAAATTATCGAAGTTAATATTCATAAGCCCAAAAATAAAATAAATATATTTAAATAATTTGAATCAACAGATTTAAAATATGGAATACATTTTTCAAAATTCAAAATACATAATTTGCAATGATTAATTTAAAATTAATACCATTTTCATAATGAGAAAACGGGTTTTAAAAGTTAAAATATTGAAAAAATTGAAATTCTTTTACATCTAAATTCAACATAAAATTAATTACAATGGCATAAATTATTTTAAATGATAAAAATATATTCTATTTATACTTTAATACCATTCAATAATATAATTTATACTTATAAATTATTTTGATGAAAAAAATCAATTAGTATTTAGTGTATTTTTACTATTCATCAAAACATGAAAGTTATCGGAAAAATATCAATAATTCATCCAAATTAAATGTTTATATTCTACTTCCAAATAATAGTTTTATGTTGTCATATAAAAATTATTAATGTGTAAAAAATTTACTTTAAAAAGGGCTCACCATTAAAAAGCGGTAAAATTGCCCTTTTGAAAAATATAGGTTTTTATACATAAAATAGGGTTTATTCATATCCAATGACAAAAATATCTATTGGATGAATATAAAAAATATTTTATTAAGTATATAAAATATATATTTCATTAATTTCATTTACTAATTGTAATTCACTCAGTTTATTAATACAAAAACACAAATATTTAATTGATTTATATTTTTAATAAATAATTGGTAGCTAGGGAATTCACCATATATTTTCATAAGTTAGTTATATTTATTCTTGCTAACCAAAAAAATGGGTTATAATAGTCATTTTATACTAATTTCATCACACAGTTTTTCTAAAATCATGATTGTGTATAATGAAAGCTATTGAAGAATTAAAATTATTTAAAGAAAATATTTCATAAAAACATTCGGGTGTTACATTTTACCCCCATTAAACTGAATTTCGCCCTTGAAATTAATCACTTGGATACAAATAGATGAGGATACATCAGCCTAATCACATCCTCAAGTTCCCATGTAGCTTCCTCAAATTTTTGGTTCTGACATAAAACTTTAACCAAGCAAGTGGTCTTATTTCGCAGAATTTTTTCGCTGCAATCCAGAATCTCTATGGGATGTTCTTAATAAGATAGATCTTTCTCTAGTAGTACAACTTATGAGTTTAGTGCATGTCAAGGATCAGGTATGTACTTTCTTAGGAGAGATACATGGAACACATCATGAACTTGAGAGAGATTCGGTGGAAGCTCCAATCGGTAAGCTACCTTCCCAACATGATCCAGAACTTCAAAAGGACCGATATACCTAAGGATTAGCTTTCCCTTCTTTCCAAATATCATTTCTCTATTCTATGGAGATATTTTTAGAAACACCTTATCACCCACTTCAAACTCTAAGTCTTTTTTTATTTTCAGCATAACTTTTTTTTCGACTTTGAGCTTCTCTTATGTGTTGTTGAATAGATCTAACCTTTTCTATAATTTTTTCTATAAGATCAGGTCCTAATAGATTTATTTCCCCAACTTCTACCCAAAAATTTGGAGTTCTTCACCTATTTCCATAGAGGGATTCATAAGGAGCCATCTGAATACTGAAGTAAAAGATGTTGTTTTAAGAAAATTCCACCAAAGGTAGGTGTTGATCCCAACCACCTTTTAAATTCATAGAGAAAGCTCTCAATATGTCTTCTAGAGTTTGAATTGTCTGCTCAAAATAACTGTCTATTTGAGGATGATAAGAAGTGCTGAAACATAACTCTATATCCATATCCTATTGAATAATTCTCCAGAACTTTGAGATAAACCTCTAATCCTAATCAGATATAATAGAAAGTGGTACTCCATGCAATATTACCACTTCCTTTACATATATCCTAGAAATATGATCAAGATATAAATCCTATATAATATCAATTAAGTTTGATAACTTTATAAGGTGATCAAATATAACCCATATAGCATTATGGACTTTAGATGTTTTGGGAAGATCAGTGACAAGGTCCCTAGTGATGTTTTCCCATTTCCATTCTGGTATGGGTAATGGTTGTAACATTCCCTTAGATTTCTATCTTTCAGCTTTAACTTTCTGACAAACCAATCATCGAGAGACATATTCAGTAACATCTATTTTCATGTCATCCCACCAAAAATACTCTTTTAGGTCCCTATACATATTTGTGATTCTATTATGAATAGAGAATGAATAACTATGGGCCTCATCCAACAAATACTTCTTTAATTCTAGTATAGTAGGAATACAAACTCGGTTTCTAAACCTTATTATTCCATCACAATAAAGGTTGAATTTAGGAACATTTTTCATCTTCTTTTGTAGCTCTACATCTTTCTTCTATGCCTCCTTAATCTTCACTTTGTATATATGGTTGAACATTAATTTGAGAAAGATAATATTTCTCCCATTCCTTTAAAATTTCAAGATCTATCTTTTTTAAATCCATAAATATTGGATCTTCTATGATCCTTATCAGGGATAGGATAGCATGGTCCCTTCGAATAAAAGAATCTTCCACCTTGTTCTCTTTCCTGGGGTGGTAATTTATTGAGCATTCATAATCTTTAATCAACTCAAACCATATTCTTTAAAATATATTCAACTCCTTTTATGTGAAAATATACTTTAAACTTTTTTGATCAGTATAAACATCACACATTTCACGATAAAGATAGTGCCTTCATATCTTTAGTGCAAATATAACCATAGCTAACTCCAAATCATGATTTGGGTAATTTTTCTCATGAATTTTCAATTTTCTTGAGGCATAAGCTATCACCATATATTTTTTCATGAGAACATATCCTAGTCCCTTCTTATATGCATCATTGTAGATCACAAACCTTTCTCCACTACAAGGAAGTGTGAGCACAGGTTCACCGGCTAACCTTATTTTTAACTCTTTGAAATTATTTTCACATTCCTCTATCCACATGAACTTAACTCTTTTCCAAGTAAATTTGGTGAGTATATTAGATAATCATGAAAAATATTTCATAAAACGTCGATAATATCCAACCAAACCAATAAAACTTCATATCTCAGTTACCATTATTGGTCTCAACCAACTTCCAATAACTTCTGTTTTTGCTGGATCCATAGATATCCCCTATCTTGAGATTATGTAACCTAAAAATGAAACCTTTTGAAGCCAAAATTCACACTTGGTAAATTTCACATAAATATTATTATTTTTCTAGGTCTTCAGTACAATTCTCAAGTGATATTCATGATCTTAATCTCTCTATGAATAGACAATAATATCATCTATAAATACTACCATAAACGGATAAAGATAGTCTCTAAATACTCTATTCATGAGATCTATGAAGATAGTGGGGGAATTATTAATACCAAAATGCATAAATATAAATTCATAGTGTCCATACCTTATATATAATTCCATCTTTTGTATATCCACCTTCTTGACCTTTAATTGATGATATCCTGAATGAAGATCAATCTTGGAAAAGTATTGAGCTCCATGTGGTTGGTTGAATAATTCATCAATGCAGGGAAGAGGATATTTATTCTTGATAGTGATCTTGTTAAGTTCTTTATAATCAATTCAGAGTCTCATTAATCCATATTTATTTTTAAAAATAGAACAGGTTCATCCCAAGGTGACGTACTAGGGAGTATGAATCCCTTATTAATATTCTCTTTGAGTTTCTTATTCAATTCATACAACTCAATTGGGTTCATTCTATAAGGTGCCTTTGAAATATGAATATCACCTGGTGTGAGTTTTATCGAAAACTCAACCTCATGATTTGGTAGAAGATCTAGAAATTCTTCCAGAAAGACATCATCAAACTCCAATACAATGGGTGTATTCTTAATTGTGAGATTCTACCCAACCATTTGAGATAGATAACCTTCATTTATAGGAATCAAGACTCATTATATGGAATAAATTTCTACTAGAAGTTCATATAAATCCTTCCATCAATAGATGAACATAGATTGATCTGAAATATAAAATGTGAATTCCCTTACTTGGAAATTGATATGAGATCTATATAGATAAATCCAATCCATTCTAAGAATCAGATCAAATTCCACTATAGGAAGGACCATAAGATTTTTAGGAAGAAATTTTCCACAAACATCAACCAAAGAAGAGTTATAAACTTTTAATGTGATAGTTGTTCCATTAGGAGTTGTCACATCTAACTCAACATCTAATTATTGAGGTAATATATAGATACCCTTATAAAATTATTTAGAAATAAAAGTGGGTGGATCCAAATAAAATAAAACATTTTATAATTTAGAGTGGATAGTAATTATATCATTAACCACTTCATTATTGTAACTTCCTAAGTAAGTAAATAATAATATATTTTCATATCTATGTCTATTTATGAATTATATAGTGTTTTAGAGTCTTAAAATGAGAATAAATCCAATCTTAAGCATAGAATACTCTAATATTTTTTAAAAGACTGTTTTACTGCCTTTTGATGGAAAACCATTTTTAAATATAAATTTTGAAACTTCTATAATCTATATTTGTCAAAATAAACTTATTCTTTAGAATTGGGAGATTGAAATTTACTTTGGATAATTTTTTTTTATTTTTCTGACAATGTCCATTTTTTAATGAATAGTGAAAAATACTGCATTTTACTTCAAAACTGGTTTTTCATCTAATTTAATTATATGGTTAGATTAACTTTTTAATTGGTTTTAAATTGTAATTAGAATATATTTTTACCATTTAATACAATAGTTTTAATTATAATTAATTACACTTTGAAATTGACATAAACAATTGTCAATCTTTTGATAGATATTATTTCTTAAAAACACGCTATTTATTTTGACAACAGGAATTATTTTTAAATTAATTACTACAATTTATATGTTTGGAATTTGGTAAAATGGATTCCATATTTGTAATCATAAGGTCCAAATTAATTAATTAATACGCTTTTGTTTTTGGACATTATGAATAGTAACGACGGGAATTATCTTTAATTATCTTGATTAATTAGTAATTGGGTAGTTAAGGGTAATAAAATAATATCATAATAATGTAAAATGACCCCAAAATGTGTCCAAATTTTATTTGTTGTGTCATGGCCGACCATGCGATGCCTTGTGCCAACTTAGGGACCCCATGGAATCACTTTTGTGTGGTAGTAACCTTTTATCATATTATTTTTAAAGAAAGGAAAATATAACCAAACTATGTAACACCTAAGTAAAACAATTTTAATTTTGTTTAAATAAATGATCTATTAGAATATAAATATTTATTTTAAATATAAAAATATTTCCTACATCATGGTATTTTTTTATAATTTTTAGACATTAAATAAATAAATTTATTTATGACACCATGATGATGCAGTGATTACCTCATTAATGAACGATTTAAATAAAATGAAAAGATAAGGTAAAATATAAGACTTATACTTGTCAAAACCCTATTGTATGGGTTTATTTTGAACCCTTATCACCTTATCCTAGAAATATATCATTGTAGGACCTTTAAAATCCGAAAACCATTTCATAATAAAGTAACATTTCAAGACTTTCCAAAAGTAACCCTCCTCCCTCTTATAAAAGGCCCCCACCTCTACCCCCTTACCCACACCTCTCAAGACCTTGTCTCATCTAAATTCTGCTCATATTATCTCTCCACATCCCTATCTTACTCTTAGAAGCCTCACTTTGGCCAGAAGTATTTCCAAGGAAGCCTTTGGCTCAAATAAAAAAGAGTTACCCGATTTAGAGGTAATGTCTTCTCTTGAGTTTCTTCCTTTTATTTTCCTTCTTCACTCACCACTATCTTCTTATTATTTGATCCCATAATAACACCAGTATCATAAATATACTACGATGTTGTTATGATAAGGATTATACCTACACTTACACACACCTTCGTCTAATGGTTAAAGAACATACTGTTTATGTGGGTGGAGAATTACGGCCTCACGAAATGATGATTGTTCAATCTTCTTTTAACACCTTTCATGGTGGACATTATGATGTCACTATATTTATATATTATATATATGGTATTTATTTTTTCTATTTTCTTCTGAATTTTATTTTTAAATCACATCGTTATGCTTTTCATGTTGTGGAACTGCGATAATTTCATCTGAGGAAGTGTGGACTACCGCCCCCTCAAGTGATGTGACTCGTTCATGCCAAAAATGGAATTTATAAAGAATGTAATTAATGAGATTATGTTACCTATATAAAATATATATTATACTAGAATTATAATATATATATATATATGTCTCATTTAGTTTTAATTCCTTTAATATGACAAAGAAATGAAAGAAGCGTTCATGCGTACGTACGGCCTACCGTCTCCATGAACGATGCATTTCATTTTTTATCTCCAAATGTTATGTAATAGTATAAAATGAATATATACTATATATATATGATATTTAAATCATTAATACCATTCTGGAGATGATGTACTTATAACTACATGGGAAAATCTTTTCAAACAAGTTAATTTTTGACTCATGTACCGAACATCGACAAAATGTATGCTATGAACTCAAATAATTAACTAATTATTATAACATGATAATATGTGATATTAATTGAATAATTAACTTTAAAGTAATTCCTTAAGGAATTATAAATTGACCAAAGTTTATTATTCAAGAATATAAATAAATGAACAAGACAAGTCGGACTTGAGGTAAGGGACTTCGTCTCAATCTTTTTTCGTTGAGGCATACTTCAATTTATATATTACATTCTTTTATTAGTTATATAATAAAACCTTTTTACTTTTAATTTCATTCAAAAGTAATCTTTTTACATGAAGCATTTTACTAAATGAAAAAAAGGAATGTTTTTGTCTTACGTATGTGGCGACAACGACTTCTCCGCCACCGTGACCATTATTTGAGTTTCGGCTTCTTCTACAATCCATAACTTTTTTTTAATGAAAAATAAATACCATATTTTAATTTATTTCGGTATTGAAAATGGTTTTGATAATTTTTTGATTATATCAATGTGTTTTATTTATATCTTGTGATTGATATGTGGAAATGTTATGTTTCCTTTATGCATGTTTTGTAACATCACAAGTAAGTAATGAATAATATATATTTTTATCTATGTCTATTTATGAATTAGATAGTTTTTTAGAGGTTTAAAATGAGAATAAATCCAATCTTAAGCATGGAATACACATATATTTTTAAGAGATTGTTTTACTGCCTTTTGATGGCAAACCATTTTTTAAATCAAACTTTTGACAATTTTATAAGCTCTATTTGTAAAAATAAACATATTATTTATGATTGGGACATTGAAATTTACATTGGATAAATTTTTTTTATTTTTCTGACAATGTTCATTTTTTAATGAATAGTGAAAAAATACTACATTTTACATCAAAACTGCTTTTTCATCTAATTAAATTATATAGTTAGATTATATTTTTAATTGGTTTTAAAGTTCAATTAGAATATATTTTTACCATTTAATTCAATAGTGGTTGTTGGAATTAATTTTACTTTGAAATTGGACTTAAACTAGTGTCAATCTTTTGCTACCTATTGTTTCATAAAAACACGCTATTTGCTCAGACAGCGGGAATTAATTATTAAATTAATTAATGTAACTTATATGTTTTGAATTTTCTAAAATAGACATTATTTTTGAATTTGGAATATCAAATATATCTTAGGGTGAAGTTTTGGTATTTTTCTGAAAAACTTCAATTTTTGATGAATAGTGAAACCACAAAGTGGTACTTAAAAAACTGATTTTTCGTTTAAATGAAACTTTACCACTTTTGTGTTTTGAATTTCAAAAATCCGACATACATGGTTGTCATTAAGAAGTAAAATGTGGTTCAATGGGATTAAAATAATTTTTTGGTGAATAGTAACTTTTAAGTTTTTAATCGGGATTAGAGGTAATTAGTGTAGTTTAAGGTAAAAAAATTTTTTTAATAATATGAGATGAGCTTGACACATGTCCTACCCTTATTGGATGTGTCATGGCCGAACAAGAAAATCCATTGGTAAACTTGGGGGACCCCATGGAGCCACTTTGGAAGGAAAATGACATTAATATCTTTTTATTTAATGTAAAAGTAAAAATGACACAAACATGAGTTGTTTTACTAAAACAATTTTTAAATGGGGTTATACAAGTCATATTTTTTACTATAAATAGTCATTGGAAATATAAAACTATTTCCTACATCATAGTATTTTTTTTATAATTTTTAGACATTAAATAAATTAAATTATTTATGACATCATGATGATGCAGCGATTACCTCATTATTTAACGATTTAAATAAAATGAAAAGATAATGTAAAATATAAGACCTTCACTTGTCAAAAAAACTATTGGATGGGTATATTTAGAACCCTTATCACCTTATCCTAAAATTATATCAATGTGGGACCTTTTAAATCAGAAACTCATTTTAAAATAAAGTAACATTTCTTTACTTTCCAAGAGTGCCCCTCCTCTCCTCTTATAAAAGGCCCCCACCTCTACAACCTTACCCACACTTCCAAAGCCTTTGGCTCGGCCAACCCCTGCCCATTTTGTCTCTACAAATCTCTATATAACTCTAAAAAGCCTCACTTTAGGCAGAAGTCTTCCCAAGGAAGCCTTTGAGCTCAAATCAAAAAGGGTTACCCGTTTTAAGGTAATGTCTTCACTTGTGTTCTTTTGTTTTATTTTGCTTCTCCAACCCCCTAATCTCTTTCTATTCATTTCTTTTTTAACAAAACCAGTATCTACCATATACTATGATGTTGTTATAATAAGTATTATAGCTACACTTACACACACCTACATCTAATGGTTAAATAACATACTATTTCCGTGGATGGAAAATTTCTGCCTCACGAAACGATGATTGTTCAATATTCTTCTAAAACCTTCAAATGTGGCCATTAATATGTCACTATATTTATATATGATATATAATATGTTTATTTTTTCCTTAATATTCTTTATTTTTCATTTATGGCATACTTTTATGGCTTCCATTATGGGTATACGCGATATCTTCATTTTAGGAAGTGCGGACTACCGCCCCCTCAAAGTGATTTGATTTCGTTAATGCCATATGTGGTACGTATAAAGGATTTAATTAATGGTATTATATATGATATTATACTGGAATTATAATATAACTTTATATCATTATTATTCCATTCCATAAAATATGAAATCGAAATGAAAGTAGCGTTCATGCATACCTACGGCTTACCGTCTCCATGAACGGTGCATTTAATTTCTTACCTCTAAACGTTATGTAATATTATAAATGCATGTATATACTGGATATATATGATATATATGATATATACATCATGAGTATAACTCTGGATATAATGGATACATGAACAACTTGTAATTATAAAGAGCATATTTTTTACTCAAGTACCAATGATCGTTAAAACGACCGTTATTAACTTAAATAATTTCCTAGTGTTCATGACATGGTAATAAGTGATATAAAAGGAATAATGAACTTGAAAAAGGTTCTTAAGCAAGTATAAATTAACTCAAGTTTATTATTCAGGAGGTTAAAGAACGATCGAGTCAATTCGGACCCGAGGTAAGGGACTTCATCTCAATCTCCATTCATTGAGGCATATTTTGTTTTATACACAACCTTTTTTTATACAGTGTATAAACCCCTTTGACTTTTACGTTTACCCAAAAGGAATATTTTTATATGAAGCGTTTTACTAAACGACAAAAGGGAATGTTTTTGTCATACGTATGCGGCGACAATGACTTCTCCACCGCCATGACCATTATTTGAGTTTCAGCTTCCTCTACAAGCCATACCTTTTTTTAAAGAAAAATAAATACCATGTTTTACTTTTATTTAATTTTGTTATTGAAAATGGTTTTCGTAATGTTTTTATATCAATGTGTTGTATTGATATCTTGCGATTAAAAGGTGGAAATTTTATGTTTCCTTTATGCATGTTTTATGTGATACGATTATGTTGTGGTTCTTGGGAATTATTATGAAGACGTGTGGTTCCATGATAAACTAAGGGCGGGTGAGCCCAATATAGCTCTCCAATGCATTGGGTAATGTGAAGGAGTTAAACGTTAAGGTTTCTTCGAAGAGATTTAGGGAATATACTGTGATGGGTATTCCAAACGTAACCAAGAGGGTTACTCCCTATGTAAAAATGTTATGAATGCCTCAAGTTACCTTTATGTCTTATGATTTCTTTGATTTATTCATGATTTGATGACGTATGTTAAAGTGCTTATGTTTTATGGGTAAAGTATAATTTCATTCTTATGTATATATGTACTCATGTTTCCTTTACATATTTTTATATCCCTTACTGAGATTTTTATGCTCATCCCAAGTTTTTTGAAATGTTTTTCACAGGTCAAGGGAAAGGTACATGATATGATGATAGTGTCAAGGAAGTGTCAAGAAAGGATCCATGTTTTATTTTAAATATGTTGTCGTTGATAGAAAAAAATGAATACTATCTTTATGTAACCACTTTGTTTAAATGTAGAATGTAATGAAAGTTTTATGATCTAATTATCTAAAACTCTAAACCCAAAAATATCCTCAATGTGTAATCTTGTAATAACTCAAGATTAAGTAAGGTTTAAGGCTGGGGCCTTATAGTTGGTATCAGAGGTCGGTTTAGATAACTTTAGGAGTTAGAATTTTATTAAATGATTATCCAAAAAAATTATATGGACAAATTGAAATGATATAGCATTTGAAGATTACCATGTTTCTTCATATAAGACATGTTTGTTCAGAATGGTTTTCCGTAGAGGAAATAGGGAAGCAGTGCTAGGAAGGCATACAGAAGGAAATAACCTTCTGAATCAGCATCCTGAGATGGTCGTAATTGGAACTGAACAGTTTGTTGCAGTAATGGCACAGTTGACTCAAGCGATAAATGGTGGCGGTATCCATGCACAAGATCAGCCAGATCAACCGCAGAAAAACATGTCAGTGGTGGAACATTTCATGAGGAAACATCCCCCATCATTCAGAGGATCATCTGACCCTGTGCTAGCTGAAGGGTGGATTAAAGCACTAGAGAAGATTTTTGATGTCACAGGGTGTTCAGATAGTCAAAAGGTTAGTCTTTCTATTTACCATTTGGAAGGTGAAGCAGGTCAGTGGTGGTCGATGGTTAAAAATATCAGGGACGCTGATGAGATTGATGCTCTCGACTGGGATGAATCCAAAGGTATGTTTCTTGAGAAGTATTTTCCTAAGGCTGTTCGACTTAGGATGGAAAAACAATTCCTGTAATTGAGGCAAGAGGAAGACTCAATGGCTGCCTATGAAGAAAGGTTCACTCGATTGGCAAGGTATGATCCAAATTTTATCTGAGACCTTGATAGTAAAATCAATCATTTTTACTCAGGATTAAAGCCAAAATATCGAAGGTCATTGGCTTCTCGTGAGTTTAAAAGTTATGAAAAACTTGTTCGATGTGCTGAGAAGGGGGAAATGGAGTTTGCCGATGATCAAGTGTTCTATAACAACCAGCAGAAGAAGAGACCGAGGTGGCAAGAGAAAGGAAAGAATTCTTCAAAAAGGTCTGACGGTAAGAAAACTAAGTTTCCAGTTTGTGATAAATGTGCTAAAAGGCATGCTGTGGAATGTCTTATGAATTATGGAAAGTGTTACCGATGTGGTAAGATGGGACATAAGGCTCGTGATTGCACTGAAAAAGATCAGGGTGATTGTAATACCAAATTTGATTTACAGTTAGTGAAATGTTTTAAGTGCAATGAGATGGGTCACTATGCAAATGAGTGTCCGACAAAGATCTTGAGTGATGGGAAGCAGTTAGACTACAAGCAGAAAGGGGTGGTGAAATCCTTTGCAACTACTTCAGTAGATGTCGGGCCATCAAATGAAGTTGTATCAGGTACTTTGTTTGTTTTTTCAGATTATGTTAGTGTGTTGTTTGATTCGGGGTCTACACATTCTTTCATCTCTGAAACCTTTTCTAGTAAAATGGGAATACCATCTCAAGAAAGGAATCATGGACTTTTGGTAAAAACACCTGGTGGAAATGTTGAGGCAAAAAGAATTTATAAGAATCTTCTTATCTTTATCCGTTGAAAGAACCTACTTGCAAACCTTATTGTTTTAGCTCTAGTAGAGTTTGATGTTATCCTGGGTATGGATTGGCTATCTATTTACCATGATAACATTGACTGTAGAGCTAAAGAAGTTTCTTTTCAGAAATACTTTCAGTTTGTGTACAATAATTAACCCTTACTGTTGATAACTTATCAAGAGGCCGATAAACTTGTAAGAGATGGAAATGAATGTTACCTTGCACACATTGTTGAAAACAAAGGAACTGTTCAGATTAATGATGTTCTAGTGGTAAATGAGTATCCTGATGTTTTTTCTGATGAGTTCCCTGGAATAATACCAGATCAGGAAGTTGAATTTACTATTGACTTAGTTCATGATGCTAAGCCAATTTCAAAACCCCCTTATTGAATGGCTCAAATTGAACTTTTAGAGTTGAAAGAGCAATTACAAGATTTATTAGAGAAAGGTTTCATTCGACCTAGCACATCACCATGGGGTGATCCTATTTTATTTGTTAAAAAGAAAGATGGTTCTATGAGACTTTACATTGATTATAGAGCCTTGAATAACATCACTGTTAAGAACAAATATCCTTTGCCTTATATCGATGATTTGTTTGATCAGCTCCAGGGAGCTCAGTATTTTTCAAAGATTGACCTGAGATCGGGGTACCATCAGTTGAAGGTAAAGGAATCAGATATTCCAAAGACCGCGTTTCGTACAAGATATGGCCATTATGAATTTGTAGTAATGCCTTTTGGGATAACCAATGCACCTGCTGTATTCATGGACTTAATGAATATAAGTTTCCATGAGTTCTTGGATAAGTTTGTGGTTGTTTTCATTGATGATATTTTGGTGTTTTCTAAAAGTAAAGAGGAGCATTAAAGACATTTAAGGGTTATTTTTTAAACCTTAAAAGAAAAGAAATTGTATGGTAAATTCAACAAGTGTGAGTTTTTGTTGCAAAAAATTTATTTCCTTGGTCACATTGTTTCTAAAGATGGGGTAACTGTTGATCCTTCAAAAACAAAGGTTGTTGAAGAATGTCCAAGACCCACAAATGTAACTGAGATTCATAGCTTCCTTGGATTGGAAGGCTATTACCGAAGGTTTGTTAGAAATTTTTCACGGTTATCTAGTCCAATGACTAAGCTAACTCAGAAGGGTGTTAAGTTTATCTGGACAAAAGAATGTGATGATTGTTTTCAGGAACTGAAAAGAAGATTGGTGAATGCTCCAGTTTTGGCACTACCTTCCAGGAATGGTGAGTTTGTTATCTATAGTGATGCTTCATTGAAAGGACTTGGTTGTGTCCTAATGCAGAATGATCAGGTAATTGCTTATGCTTCACGACAATTGAAAACTCATGAGGTAAATTACCCTACTCATGATTTGTAATTAGCTGCTGTTGTTTTCTCTTTAAAAATTTGGAGGCATCACTTGTATGGAGTAAAGTGTGAAATATATACTGATCATAAAAGTTTAAAGTATATATTCACTCAGAAAGAATTGAACATGAGATAGAGGAGATGGATGGAATTAATCAAGGATTATGATTGTACAATTCATTACCATCCGGGAAAAGCAAATAAAGTGGCTGATGCTTTGAGTCGAAAAAGTAATGCTTTATTAACAATGTTGGGTTTGGAATGTGATACTTTGGTTAAGGATTTGATGAACTTTGGCATAGAAGTTTTTGGTGCAGGATGGTCTTCTGTTTTGTTTCAGGTATCAGTGAAATCTTCTCTATCAGACAGAATCAAGCAAGCACAGAAGCAAGACAGTGAGTTGTAGAAAAAGGTAGAGCTGGTTTAGAAAGGTAAGTTGCCTGAATTCAACATTGATAACGAATGTGTTTTGAGATTTGGGAAGAGATTATGTGTGCCTTGTGATTTAAAGTTGAAGAGAGAGTTGTTATGTGAAGCTCATAGTTATCCATTTTCAGTTCATCCTGGAAGTACTAAGATGTACAGAGATCTGAGGGAGTATTAATGGTGGGATGGAATGAAAAGAGATATTGCTGATTTTACTGTGAAGTGTTTGACTTGTCAGCAGGTTAAAGCAGAGCGGCAGTTACCGAAAGGGATGCTTCAGCCTTTACCAGTTCCAGAGTGAAAATGGGAGAATATATCCATGGACTTTGTTGTGGGATTACCGAAGACATCTCGAGGTAATAATGTAATCTGGGTTATTGTTGATCGCTTGAATAAATCTGCTCATTTCCTTGCTATACGAGATACTTTTTCCCTAGATCAACTTTCCCATTTGTATCTTAAAGATATATTCAGTTTACATGGAGGTCCTCTCTCCATTGTATCTGATTGTGATCCCAGGTTTACTTCTAACTTTTGGAAAGGCCTTCATAAGTCGTTGGGTACTGAATTAAATTTTAGTACAGTTTTTCATCCTCAGTCAGATGGGAAGTCAGAGCGAACAATTTAGAAATTGGAGGATATACTATGTGCTAGTTTGATTGATTATCCGGGAAGTTGGGACCAACATCTTTCCTTGGTTGAATTTTCATATAATAACAGTTTTTATTCTAGTATACAGATGGCACCATTTGAGGTGTCATATGGGAAGCGGTTTCAAACTCCAGCTTTCTGGGATGAAGTGGGTGAAAGGAAGCTGATGGGACCAGAATTGGTAGATGAGTTGGCAGAAAAAGTTCAGCTGATACAGTAACACATTAGAACAACTCAGAGCAGGCAGAAGTGTTATGCGGACAATAGGAGGAAGGATCTCTCTTTTGAGGTAGGTGATCATGTTTTTCTCAAAGTATCACCATGGAAAAGTGTGATGCAATTTGGTAAGAAAGGAAAGCTGAGTCCAAGGTTCGTTGGACCATATGAAATTCTAGAGAGAGTTGGATCAGTTGCATACCGAGTGGCTTTACCTCTGAGTTTATCTCAGGTACACAATTTTTTTCATGTTTCGATGTTAAGAAAATATATGCCAGATCCATCTCATGTTTTGAGTCCAGAGGTAGTTCAGCTGGAAGAGAACCTATCTTATGAGGAACAACCGGTCTAGATTCTTGACCACAGGGAGCAAGTGTTACAGAATAAGGTTATTCATCAGGTAAAGGTTTTGTGGAAAAACCACATTGTTGAAGAGGAAACATGGGAATCTGAAAATGCAATGAGGGATAAATTCCCCCACTTATTCGATAAGTGAATAAATTGCGGGGACGCAATTTTCTAAAGGGGGGAATGATGTAACATCCCAAGTAAGTAATGAATAATATATATATTTATCTATGTCTATTTATGAATTATATATTGTTTTAGAGGCTTAAAATGAGAATAAATTCAATCTTAAGCATGGAATACACTAATATTTTTAAAATATTGTTTTACTGCCTTTTGATGGAAAACCATTTTTTAAATCAAACTTTTTACAATTTTATAAGCTCTATTTGTAAAAATAAACATATTATTTATGATTGGGACATTGAAATTTACATTGGATAAATTTGTGATATTTTTCTGACAATGTTCATTTTTTAATGAATAGTGAAAAAATACTGCATTTTACATCAAAACTGCTCTTTCATCTAATTAAATTATATGGTTAGATTATCTTTTTAATTGGTTTTAAAGTTCAATTAGAATAGATTTTTACCATTTAATTCAATATTGGTTGTTATATTTAATTTCACTTTAAAATTGGACTTAAACTAGTGTCAATCTTTTGCTACCTATTGTTTCATAAAAACACGCTATTTGCTCAGACAGCGAGAATTAATTATTAAATTAATTAATATAACTTATATGTTTTGAATTTTTTAAAATAGACATCATTTTTGAATTCATAATATCAAATATATCTTAGGGTGAAGTTTTGTTATTTTTCTGAAAAACTTCAATTTTTTATGAATAGTGAAACCACTAAGTGGTACTTAAAAAACAGATTTTTCGTTTAAATGAAACTTTACCACTTTTGTGTTTTGAATTTCAAAAATCCGACATACATGGTTTTCATTAAGAAGTAAAATGTGCTTCAATGGGATTAAAATAATTTTTTGGTGAATAGTAACTTTTAAGTTTTTAATCGCGATTAGAGGTAATTAGTGTAGTTTAAGGTAAAAATAATGTTTTAATAATATGAGATGAGATTTACACATGTCCTACCCTTATTGGATGTGTCATGGCCAACCAAGACAATCCATGGGTTAACTTGGGGGACCCCATGGAGCCACTTTGGAAGGAAAATGACATTAATATCTTTTTATTTAATGTAAAAGTAAAAATGACACAAACATGAGTTGTTTTACTAAAACAATTTTTAAATGGGGTTATACAAGTCATATTTTTTACTATAAATATTCATTGGAAATATAAAAATATTTCCTACATCATAGTAGTTTTTTTATAATTTTTAGACATTAAATAAATTAAATTATTTATGACATCATTATGATGCAGCGATTACCTCATTATTTAATGATTTAAATAAAATGAAAATATAATGTAAAATCTAAGACCTAAACTTGTAAAAAACCTATTGGATAGGTATATTTAGAACCCTCATCACATTATCCTCGAATTATATCAATGTGGGACCTTTTAAATCTGAAACTCATTTTAAAATAAAGTAACATTTCTTTACTTTCCAAGAGTGCCCCTCCTCTCCTCTTATAAAAGGCCCCCACCTCTACCACCTTACCCACACTTACAAAGCCTTTGGCTCGGCCAAACCCTTCCCATTTTGTCTCTCCACATCCCTATCTATCTCTTAGAAGCCTCAATTTGGGCATAAGTCTTCCCAAGGAAGCCTTTGAGCTCAAATCAAAAAGGGTTACCCGTTTTAAGGTAATGTCTTCACTTGTGTTCTTTTGTTTTATTTTGCTTCTCCAACCCCCTAAACTCTTTTTATTCATTTCTTTTGTAACAACACCAGTATATAAAATATACTAGGATGTTGTTATCAGAAGTATTCAAGCTACACTTACACACACCTACATCTAATAGTTAAATAACATACTGTTTCCGTGGATGGCGAATTTCTGCCTCACGAAATGATGATTGTTCAATATTCTTATAACACATTCAAAGGTGGCCATTAAGATGTAACTATATTTATATATGATATATAATATGTTTATGTTTTCCTTAAGATTCTTTATTTTTCATTTATGTCATACCTTTATGGCTTCCATTATGGGTATACGCGATATCTTCATTTTAGGAAGTGCGGACTACCGCCCCCTCAAAGTGATTTGATTTCGTTAATGCCATATGTGGGACGTATAAAGGATTTAATTAATGGTATTATATATGATATTATACTGGAATTATAATATACCTTTATATCATTATGATTCCATTTCATAAAATATAAAATAGAAATGAAAGTAGTGTTCATGTGTACGTACGGCTTACCGTCTCCATGAACGGTGCATTTCATTTCTTACCTCTAAACGTTATGTAATATTATAAATGCATGTATATAATGGATATATATGATATATATGATATATACATCATGAGTATAAATCTGGATATAATGGATACATGAACAACTTGTAATTATAAAGAGCATATTTTTGACTCAAGTACCAATGATCGTTAAAATGACTGTTATTAACTTAAATAATTGCATAGTGTTCATGACATGGTAATAAGTGATATAAAAGGAATAATGAACTTGAAAAAGGTTCTTAAGCAAGTAAATATTAACTCATGTTTATTATTCAGGAGGTTAAATAACGATCGATTCAAGTTGGACCCGAGGTAAGGGACTTCGTCTCAATCTCCATTCATTGAGGCATATTTTGTTTTATACACAACCTTCTTTTATACGGTGTATAAACCCCTTTGACTTTTACGTTTACCCAAAAGGAATATTTTTATACGAATCGTTTTACTAAACGAAAAAATGGAATGTTTTTGTCGTACGTATGTGGCGACAATGAATTCTCCGCCGCCGTGACCATTATTTGAGTTTCAGCTTCCTCTACAAGCCATACCTTTTTTTTAAATAAAATTAAATACCATGTTTTACTTTTATTTTATTTTGACATTGAAAATGTTTTTCGTAATGTTTTTATATCAATGTGTTGTATTGATATCTTGCGATTGAAAGGTGGAAATGTTATGTTTCCTTTATGCATGTTTTATGTGATACGATTATGTTGTGGTTCTTGGGCATTATTATGAAGACGGGTGGTTCTGTGATAAACTAAGGGTGGGTGAGCCCGATATAGCTCTACAATGCATTGGGTAACATGAAGGAGTTAAACGTTAAGGTTTCTCTGAAGAGATTTAGGGAATATACTGTGATGGGTATTCCAAACGTAACCAAGAGGGTTACTCCCTACGTAAGAATGTTATGAATGCCTCAAGTTACCTTTATGTATTATGATTTCTATGATTTATTCATGATTTGATGAGTTATGTTAATGTGCTTATGTTTTATGGGTAAAGTATGATTTCATTATTATGTATATATGTACTCATGTTTCCTTTCCATATTTTTATATCTCTTACTGAGCTTTTTATGCTCATCCCAAGTTTTTTGAAATGTTTTTCACAGGTCAAGGGAAAGGTACATGATATGATGATAGTGTCAAGGAAGTGTCAAGAAAGAATCCATGTTTTATTTTAAATATGTTGTCGTTGATGGAAAAAAATGAATACTATCTTTATGTAACCACTTTGTTTAAATGTGGAATGTAATGAAAGTTTTATGATCTAATTCTCTAAAACTATAAACCCGAAAAGATCCTCAATGTGTAATCTTGTAATAACTCAAGATTAAGTAAGGTTTAAGGTTGGGGACTTATATGTTTTATATGATATGATTATGTTATGGTTCTTGGGAATTATTTATGAATACGGGTGGTTCAGTGATAAACTAAGGGTGGGTGAGCCCAAGATAGCTCTCCAATTCATTGGGTAACACGAAGGAGTTAAACGCTAAGGTTTCTCCAAAGATATTTAGGGAATATACCATGATGAGTATTCCAAATGTAACCAAGAGGGTTACTCCCTATGTAAGAATGTTATGAATGCCTCAAGTTACCTTTATGTATTATGATTTCTATGATTTATTCATAAATATTATGATTTCATGAGGTTTGTTAAAGTGATTATGTTTTATGAGTAAAGTATGGTTTCATTAATTCTTATGTATACATGGACTAATGTTTTCTTTATGTATTTTTTTATATCCCTTACTGATCTTTTTATGCTCATCCCAAGTTTTTGAAATGTTTTTAATAGGTCAAGGAAAAAATACATGATGTGATGATAGTGTCGAGGAAGTGTCAAGAAAGAATCCATGTTTTATTTTAAATATGTTTCCATTGATGGAAAAAATGAATATTGTCTTTGATGTAACCACCTTGTTTAAATGTGGAATTTAATTCATGATTTATGATCTAATTATATAAAACTATAAACCCGAAAAGATCCTCAATGTGTATTATTGAAATAACTCAAGATTAAGTAATGGTTAAGGCCGGGGACTTATAGTTGGTATTAGAGGTCGGTTTAGATAACTTTAGAAGTTATAATTCTATTAAATGATTATCCAAAAATATTTTTTTTACAAATTATGGTCAAATTAAAATGATATAGCATTTAAAGATTACCATGTTGCTTCATTTAGGACATGTTTGTTCAGAATGGTTTTCCACAGAGGAAACAGGGAAGTAGTGCTAGGAAGGCATATAGAAGGAAATGACCTTCCAAATCAGTATCCAAATATGGTCAGAATTGGAACAGAACAGTTTGTTGCAGAAATGGAATAGTTGACTCAAGCGATAAATGGTGGTGGTATTCATGCACGGGATCATCCAGATCAACCACATAGGAACATGTTAGTGGTGGAAAATTTCATAAGGCAACACCCCCCATCAATCAAAGGATCATCTGGCCATGTGCTAGCTGAAGGGTGGATTAAAGCACTGGAGAATATTTTCAATGTCATGGGGTGTTCAGACAATCAAAAGGTTAATCTTGTTGTTTACCGTTTGGAGGGTGAAGAAAATCAGTGGTGGTCGATGGTTAAAAATATCAGGGATGCTGATGAGATTGATGCTCTTGACTGGGATGAATTCAAAGGTATGTTTCTTGAGAAATATTTTCCTAAGGCTGTTTGACTTATGATGGAAAACAATTCTTGGAATTGAAGCAATAGGACGACTTAGTGGCTTCTTATGAAGAAAAGTTCACTCGATTGGCAAGGTATGCTCCAAATTTTACCAGAGACCTTGATAGTAAAATCAATCATTTTTACTCAGGATTAAAGCCAAAGTATCGATGGGAATTATCTTCTCGTGAGTTCAAAAGTTATGAAAAGATTGTTCGATGTGCTGAGAAGGTGGAAATGTAGTTTTTCGATTATCAAGTGTTCTATGAAAACCAATAGAAGAAGATACTGAGGTGGTAGGAGAAAGGGAAGAATCCTTCAAAAAGTTTTGATGGTAAGAAAACTAAGTTTTCAGTTTGTGATAAATGTGGTAGAAAGCATGTTGGGTAATGTCTATTGAATTATGGAAAGTGCTTCCGATGTGGTAAGATGGGAAATAAGGCTCATGATTTCACTGTAAAAGATCAGGGTAATGGTAATCCCAAATTTGATTTACAGTTAGTGAAATGTTTCAAGTGTAATGAGATGGGTCATTATGAAAACAATTGTTTGAAAAAGAGATCGAATGATGGGAAGCAGTTATACTACAAGCAAAAATATGTGGTAAAATACTTTGCAACTACTTCAGTAGATTTTGGGCCATCAAATGAAGTGGTATCAGGTACTTTGTTTGTTTTGTTCAGATTATGCTAATGTGTTGTTTGATTAAAGGTCTACACATTCTTTCATCTCTGAAAAATTTTCTAGTAAATTGGGAATTCCATCTCAAAAAAGGACTCCTGAACTTGTGGTAAAAACACCTGGGGGATGTGTTGAGGAAAAAATAATTTATAAGAATCTTCCTATACTTATCTGTGGAAAGAACCAACTTGAAAACCTTATTGTATTACCTCTATTAGAGTTTGATATCATCCTGGGTATGGTTTGGATCTATGTTTACCATGCTAAGATTGATTGTAGAGCTAAAGAAGTTTATTTTTTGAAAGACTTTTAGTTTGTGTACAAGAATGAACCCTTACTATTGATAACAAATCAAGAGGCTGAGAAACTTGTAAAAGATAGAAATGAATGTTACCTTTCACATATTGTTGAAAAAAAAGGAGCTGTTCAGATTAATGAAGTGCCAGTGGTAAATGAGTATCCGTATATTTTTTCTAATGAGTTGCCTGGATTAATACTATATCGGGAAGTTGAATTTACTGTTGAATTTTTTCCTGATGCTAATCCAATTTCATATCCCCTTATCGAATGGCTCAAATTGAACTTTTAGATTTGATGAAGAAATTGCAAGATTTATTAGAGAAAGGTTTCATTAGACCTAGCACATCACCATGGGGTGATCCTGTATTATTTGTTAAAAAGAAACATGGTTCAATGAGACTTTTCATTGATTATATAGCCTTGAATAACATCACTGTTAAGAACAAATATCATTTGCCTCATATCGATGATTTGTTTGATCAGCTCCAGGGAGCTCAGTATTTTTCAAATATTGAATTGAGATCGGTGTACCATCAGTTGAAGGTAAAGGAATCATATATTCCGAAAACCGTGTTTCGTACAAGATATGGCCATTATGAATTTTTATTTATTCCTTTTGGGTTAACCAATGCACCTGTTGTATTCATGGAACTTATGAATAGAATTTTCCATGAGTTCTTGGATAAGTTTGTGGTTGTTTTCATTGATGATATTTTGGTGTTTTCTAAAAGTAAATAGAAGCTTGAAAGTCATTTAAGGGTTATATTGAAAACCTCAAAAAAAGAAATTGTATGGGAAATTCAGCAAGTGTGAGTTTTGGTTGCAACAAATTTCTTTCCTTAGTCACATTGTTTCTAAAGATTGAATAACTGTTGATCCTGTAAAAAACAAAGGTTGTTGAAAAATGTCCAAGGCCCACAAATGTAACCGAGATTCGTAGTTTTATTGGTTTGGAAGGCTATTACCAAA
Organism: Viscum album; assembly: GCA_963277665.1. NCBI lineage: Eukaryota > Viridiplantae > Streptophyta > Magnoliopsida > Santalales > Viscaceae > Viscum > Viscum album. The sequence goes on from OY728164.1 coordinate 1,184,908,294, forward strand.
GGTTTGTTAAAAATTTTACACGGTTTTCTAGTACATTGACTAAGCTAACTCGTAAGGGTGTTAAGTTTATCTGGAAAAAATAATGTGATGATTGTTTTTAGGAAATGAAAAGAAGACTGGTGAATGATCCAGTATTGGCACTACCTTCTAGGAATGGTGAATTTGTTATCTACAGTGATGCTTCATTGAAAGGACTTGGTTGCGTCCTAATTCCTAATGATCAGGTAATTGTTTATGCTTCACATCAGTTGAAAAATCATGAGATAAATTACCCTACACATGATTTGGTATTAGCTGTTATTGTTTTCACTTTAAATATTTGGAGGAATCATTTGTATGGTGTAAAGTATGAAATATATACTGATTAAAAAAGTTTAAAGTATATATTCAATCAGAAATAATGGAATATGAGACAGAGAATATGGCTAGAATTAATTAAGTATTACGATTGTACAATTCATTACCATCCGGGAAAAGAAAATAAAGTGGCAGATGCTTTGAATCTAAAAAGTAATGCTTCATTAATCATGTTATGTTTGGAATGTGATCCTTTGGTTAAGGATTTGATGAATTTTGGTTTGGAAGTTTTTAGTGTAGGAAATTATTCTGTTTTGTTTCAGGTATCAGTGAAACATTCTCTATCAGATAGAATTAAGCAAGCAGAGAAGCAAGACAGTGAGTTGCAAAAAAAGGTAGAGCTGGTTCAGAAGGGTATGTTTCCTGAATTCAACATTGATAATGATTGTGTTTTAAGATTTGGGAAGAGATTGTGTGTGCCTTGTGATTCATAGTTGAAGAGAGATTTGTTATGTGAAGCTCATAGTTCTCCATTATCAGTTCATCCAAGCAGTACTAAGATGTATAGAGATCTTCGGGAGTATTACTGGTGGGATGGAATGAAAAGAGATATTGCTGATTTTACTATGAAGTGTTTGACTTGTCAACAGGTTAAAGTAGAGCGGCAGTTACCGAAATTGATACTTCAGCCTTTACCAGTTCCAGAGTAGAAATGGTAGAATATATCCATGGACTTTGTTGTGGGATTACTGAAGACACCTCGAGGTAATAATGCAATCTAGGTTATTATTGATCTCTTGACTAAAACTGCTCATTTCATTTCTATACGAGATAATTTTTCCCAAGATCAACTTTTTCATTTGTATCATAAAGAGATAGTCATGTTACATAGATTTCCTCTCTCCATTGTATCTGATCATGATCCCAGGTTTATTTCTAACTTTTGGAAAGTCCTTCAGATGTCGTTGGGTACTGAATTAAATTTTAGTACAACTTTTCATCCTCAATTAGATGGGCAGTCAGAACGAACAATTAATACTTTGGAGGATATTCTACGTGCGTGTTTGATAGATTATCAGGGAATTTGGGACCAACATCTTTCATTGGTTGATTTTTCTTATAATAAATGTTTTCATTCCAGTATACAGATGGCACCATTTTAGGCATTATATGGGAAGCAGTGTCTAACTCCATATTTTTGGGATGAAGTAGGTGAAAGGAAGTTTATGGGACTAGAATTGGTAGAAGAGTTGGCAGAAAAAGTTCAGCTAATACAGAAACACATGAGAATAGCTCAAAGCAGGCAGAAAAGTTATGCGGACAACAGGAGGAAGGAACCCTCTTTTGAGGTAGGTGATCATGTCTTCCTCAAAGTTACACCATGGAAAAGTGTGTTGTGATTTGGTAAGAAATGAAAGTTGAGTCCAAGGTTCATTGGACCATATAAAATTCTGGAGAGAGTTGGATCAGTTGCATACCGAGTGTCTTTACCTCCGAGTTTATCTCAGGTACATAATTTTTTTCATGTTTCAATGTTAAGGAAGTACATTCCAGATCCATCTCGTGTTTTGAGTCTAGAGGTAGTTCAGTAGGAAGAGAATCTTTCTTATGAGGAACAACCGGTCCAGATTCTTGACCACAGGGAACAAGTGTTACGAAATAAGTTGATTCATCAAGTAAAGGTTTGTGGAAAAACCAGATGATTGAAGAGGCAACATGGTAATCTAAAAATGCAATGAGGGATAAATACCTCCACTTATTCGATAAGTAAATAAATTGTGGGGACGCAATTTCTTAAAGGGGGAGGATGTAACATCCCAAGTAATTAAATAATAATAGATTTTCATATCTATGTCTATTTATGAATTATATAGTGTTTTAGAGGCTTAAAATTAGAATAAATCCAATCTTAAGCATAGAATACTCTAATATTTTTTAAAAGATTGTTTTACCGCATTTTGATGGCAAACCATTTTCAAATCTAACTTTTGACAATTTTATAAGCTCTATTTGTCAAAATAAATTTATTCTTTATAATTTATACATTTAAATTTACTTTGGATAATTTTTTGGTATTTTTCTGACAATGTTCATTTTTTAATGAATAGTGAAAAATACTGCATTTTACTTCAAAACTACTTTTTCATATAATTTAATTATATGGTTAGATTAAATTTTTAATTGGTTTTAAGGTGTAATTAGGATATATTTTTACCATTTAATTCAATGGTGGTCATTATAATTAATTTCACTTTGAAATTGGACATAAACAATTGTCAATCTTTTGATAGATATTGTTTCTTAAAAACACACTATTAGTTTTGACAACGGAAATTATTTTTAACTTAATTACAGCAATTTTTGTGTTTGTAATTTGGTAAAATGGATTCCATATTTGGAATCAAAAGGTCCAAATTATGTAATTAAGACTCTTTTGTTTTTGGACATTATGAATAGTAACGACGACAATTATCTTTAATTATCTTGATTAATTAGTAATCGGGTAGTTAAGGGTAATAAAATAATATCATAATAATATAAAATGACCCCAACATGTGTCAAAATACTCCTTATTGTGTCATGGACGACCATGGGATGCCTTGTACCAACTTAGGGACCCCATGGAATCACTTTTGTGAGATAGTGACCTTTTATCATATTATTTTTAAAGAAAGGAAAATATAACCAAACTATGAAACACCTAAGTAAAATAATTTTAACATTGTTTACATACATGATATACTAGACTATAAATATTAATTGGAAATATAAAAATATTTCCTACATCATGGTATTTTTTTATAATTTTTAGACATTAAATAAATAAATTTATTTATGACACCATTATGATGCAGTGATTACCTCATTAATTAACGATTTAAATAAAATAAAAAGATAAGGTAAAATCTAAGACTTAAACTTGTTTAAAACCTATTGGATGGGTCTATTTAAAACCCTTATCACATTATCCTCAAAATATATCATTGTGGGACCTTTAAAATCCTAAAACCATTTTATAATAAAGTAACATTTCAAGACTTTCCAAAAGTAACCCTCCTCCCTCTTATAAAAGGCCCCCACCTCTACCCCCTTAACCACACCTCTCAAGACCATGGATCATCCAAAATCTTCTCATATTATCTCTCCACATCCCTCTCTTACTCCTAGAAGCCTCAATTTTGGCAGAAGTCTTTCCAAGGAAGCCTTTGTCTCAAATCAAAAAGAGTTACCCGATTTAGAGGTAATGTCTTCTCTTGAGTTTCTTCCTTTCATTTTCCTTCTTTGCTCACCACTATCTTCTTATTATTTGATCCCATAATAACACCAGTATCATAAATATACTAGGGTTATTTGATGATAAGTATTCTACCTACACTTACACACACCTTCGTCTAATGGTTAAAGAACATACTGTTTCTGTGGGTGGTGAATTACTGCCACACAAAATGATAATTGTTCAATATTCTTTTAACATCTTTCATGGTGGCCATTATGATGTCATTGTATTTATATATGATATATATGGTATTTATTTTTTATATATTCTTCTGAATTTTATTTTTAAATCACATCATTATGCTTTTCATGTTGTGGAACTGCGATAATTTCATCTGAGGAAGTGTGGACTACCGCCCGCTCAAGTGATGTGACTCGTTCATGCCAAACATGGAATTTATAAAGAATGTAATTAATGAACTTATGTTATCTATATAAAATATATATTATACTGGAATTATAATATATATATATATATGTCTCATTTAGTTTTAATTCCTTTAATATGACAAAGAAATGAAAGTAGCATTCATGCGTACGCACGGCCTACCGTCTCCATGAACGGTGCATTTCATTTTTTATCTCCAAATGTTTTGGAATAGTATAAAATGAATATATACTATATATATATGATATTTAAATCATTAATACCATTCTGGAGATGATGTACTTATAACTACATGGGAAAATATTTTCAAACAAGTTCATTTTTGACTCATGTACCGAACATCGACAAAATGTATGATATGAACTCACATAATTAACTAATTATTATAAAATGATAATATTTTATATTAATTGAATAATAAACTTTAAAGGAATTACCTAAGTAATTATAAATTTACCAAAGTTTATTATTCAGAAATATAAAGAAACGAACAAGACAAGTCGGACTTGAGGTAAGGAACTTCGTCTCAATCTCCTTTCATTGAGGCATACTTCAATTTATATACGACATTCTTTTATTAGATGTATAATAAAACCTTTTGACTTTTAATTTCATTCAAAAGGAATATTTTTACATGAATTGTTTTACTAAATGACAAAAGGAATGTTTTTGTCTTACGTATGCAGTGACAACAACTTCTCCACCGCCATGACCATTATTTGAGTTTTGGATTCCTCTACAAGCCATAACTTTTTTTAATGAAAAATAAATACCATGTTTTACTTTATTTTGGTATTGAAAATGGTTTTGATAATGTTTTAATTATATCAATGTGTTTTATTGATATATTTTAATTGAAATGTAGAAATGTTATGTTTTCTTTATGCATGTTTTATGTGATACGGTTATGTTATGGTTCTTGGGAATTGTTTATGAAGACGGGTGGTTACATGATAAAATAAGGGTTAGTGAGCCTAAGATAGCTCTTCAATACATTGGATAACGCGAAGGAGTTAAATGCTAAGGTCTCTCCAGAGAGATTTAGGGAATATACTATGATGGGTATTCCAAACGTAACCATGAGGGTTACTCCCTACTTAAGAATGTTATGAATGCCTTAAGTTACCTTTATGTATTATGATTTCTAGGAGTTATTCATAAATCTTATGATTTCATGAGGTATTAAAGTGCTCATGTTTTATGAGTAAAGTATGATTTCATTGATTCTTATGTATACATGGACTAATGTTTTCTTTTATTATTTTTTTATATCCCTTAGAGAGCTTTTTATGCTCATCCCAAGTTTTTGAAATGTTTTCCACAGGTCAAGGGAAAAGTACATGATGTGATGATAGCGTTGAGGACGTGTCAAGAAAGAATCTATGTTTTATTTTAAATATGTTTCCATTGATGGAAAAAAATGAATATTGTCTTTGATGTAACCATCTTGTTTAAATGTGGAATTTAATTCATGATTTATGATATAATTCTCTAAAACTCAAAACCCGAAAAGATCTTCAATGTGTATTCTTGAAATAACTCAAGATTAAGTAATGTTAAAGGACGGGGCCTTATAGTTGGTATTAGAGGTTGGTTTAGATAACTTTAGGAGTTATAATTCTATTAAATGATTATCCAAAAATATTTTTTTTACACATTATTGTCAAATTGAAAAGATATAGCATTTTAATATTACCATGTTGCTTCATCTAAGACATGTTTTTTCAGAATGGTTTTCCATAGAGGAAACAGGGAAGCAGTGTTAGGAAGGAATACAGAAGAAAATGACCTTCCAAATCAGCATCCTGAGATGGTCAAAATTGGAACTGAATAGCTTGTTGTAGTAATGGCATAGTTGACTCAGGAGATAAATGACGGTGGTATCCATGCACAAGATCAGCCAGATCAACCGCAGAGGAACATGTCAGTGGTGGAAAATTTCATGAGGCAACATCCCCCATCATTCATAGGATCATCTGACCCTGTACTAGCTGAAGGGTGGATTAAAGCACTGGAGAAGATTTTAGATGTCATGGGGTGTTCAGACAATCAAAAGGTTAGTCTTGTTGTTTACTGTTTTTAGGGTGAAGCAGATCAATGGTGGTCGATGGTTAAAAATATCAGGGATACTGATGAGATTGATTCTCTTGACTAGGATGAATTCAACGGTATGTTTCTTGAGAAATATTTTCCTAAGGCTGTTCGACTTATGATGGAAAAAAATGATTATAATTGAGGTAATAGGACGACTCAGCGGCTTCTTATGAAGAAAAATTCACTCGATAGGCAAGGTATGCTCCAAATTTTATCAGAGACCTTGATAGTAAAATCAATCATTTTTACTCAGGATTAAAGCCAAAATATCGACGGGCATTAGCTTCTCATGAGTTCAAAAGTTATGAAAAGCTTTTTTGATGTGCTGAGAAGGTGGAAAATGGAGTTTTCCGATGATCAAGTGTTCGTTGAAAACTAACAGTAGAAGAGACCGAGGTGGTAGGAGAAAGGTAAGAATCCTTCAAAAAGTTTTGATGGCAAGAAAACTAAGTTTGTAGTTTGTGATAAATGTAGTAGAAAGAATGCAGGGGAATGTATTTTGAATTCTGTAAAGTGCTTATGATGTGGTAATATGGGACATAAGGCTCGTGATTGCACTGTAAAAGATTAGGGTAATGGTAAGTCCAAATTTGATTTACAGTTAGTGAAATGTTTCAAGTACGATGATATGGGTCATTATGAAAGCGAGTGTTCGAAAAAAAGCTCAAATGATGGGAAGCAGTTATGATACAAGCAGAAAGGTTTGGTGAAATCTTTTACAACTACTTCAGCAGATGTTGGTCCATCAAATGAAGTGGTATCAGGTACTTTTTTTGTTTTTTCAGATTATTCCAATGTGTTGTTTGATTCAGGGTCTATATATTCTTTAATCTCTGAAAAATTTCTAGTAAATTGGGAATTCCATCTCAAGAAATGACTCCTGAACTTGTGGTAAAAACACCTGGGGGAAGTGTTGAGGTGATAAAGAATTTATAAGAATCTTCCTATACTTATCTGTGGAAAGAACCTACTTGCAAACCTTATTATTTTACCTCTAGTAGAGTTTGATGTTATCCTGTGTATAGTTTGACTCTCTATTTTCCATGCTAATATTTACTGTAGAACTAAAGAAGTTTATTTTCAAAAAGACTTTCAATTTGTGTACAAGAATGAACCCTTATTGTTGATAACATATAAAGAGGTTGAGAAACGTGTAAAAGATGGAAATGAATGTTACATTGCACATATTGTTGAAAACAAAGGAATCGTTCAGATCAATGATGTGCCAGTGGTAAATGAGTATCCAGATGTTTTTCCTGATTAGTTGCCTAGAATAATATGAGATCGGGAAGTTGAATTTACTGTTGACTTAGTTCCTGATGCTAAGCCAATTTCAAAACCCCCTTATCGAATGGCTCAAATTAAACTTTTAGAGTTGAAGGAGCAATTTCAAGATTTATTAGAGAAAGGTTTCATTCGACCTAGAACATCACCATGGGGTGATCCTGTCTTATTTGTTAAAAAGAAAGATGGTTCAATGAGACTTTTCATTGATTATAGAGCCTTGAATAACATCACTGTTAAGAAAAAATATCCTTTGCCTCATATCGATGATTTGTTTCATCAGCTCCAGGGAGCTCATTATTTTTCAAAGATTGACTTGAGATCAGGGTACCATCAGTTTAAGGTAAAGGAAGCAGATATTCCGAAAACCACGTTTTGTACAAGATATGGCCATTATGAATTTGTAGTTATGCCTTTTGGGTTAACCAATTCACCTGCTGTATTCATGGACCTTATGAATAGAATTTTCTATGATTTCTTGGATAAGTTTGTGGGTGTCTTCATTGATGATGTTTTGGTGTTTTCTAAAAGTAAAGAGGAGCATTAAAGTCATTTAAGGGTTATTTTTCAAACCTTAAAAAAATTGTATGGGAAATTCAGCAAGTGTGAGTTTTGGTTACTACAAATTTCTTTCCTTGGTCACATTGTTTTTAAAGATGGAATAACTGTTAATCCTACAAAAACAATGGTTTTTGAAGAATAGCCAAGGCCCACAAATGTAATCGAGATTCGTAGTTTTCTTGGTTTGGCAAGCTATTACCGAAGGTTTGCTAAAACTTTTGCACAGTTGTCCAGCCCATTGACTAAGCTAACTCAGAAATGTGTTAAGTTTATCTGGAAAAAAGAATGTGATGATTCTTTTTAGTAATTAAAAAGAATATTGGTGAATGATCTAGTATTGGCACTACCTTCTAGGAATGGTGAATTTTTTATCTACAGTGTTGCTTCATTGAAAGGACTTGGTTACGTCCTAATGTAGAATGATCGGGTAATTACTTATGCTTCATGTCAGTTGAAAACTCATGAGATTAATTACCCTACACATGATTTGGAATTATCTACTGTTGTTTTCACTTTAAAAATTCTAAGGCATCATTTGTATGGTGAAAAGTATGAAATATATACTGATCATAAAAGTTTATAGTATATATTCACTCAGAAAGAATTGAACATGAGACAGAGGAGATGGCTATAATTAATCAAGGATTACGATTGTACAATTAATTACCATCCAGGAAAAGAAAATAAAGTGGAAAATGCTTTGAGTCAAAAAAGTAATGCTTCATTAACCATGTTAAGTTTGGAACATGATCCTTTAGTTAAGGATTTGATGAATTTTGGTTTGGAAGTTGTTGGTGTAGGAAATTATTCTATTTTGTTTCAGGTATCAGTGAAATCTTCTCTATCAGACAGAATTAAGCAAGCACAGAAGCAAGACAGTGAGTTGCAGAAAAAGGTAGAGCTGGTTCAGAAGGGTATGTTAATTGAATTCAACATTGATAATAATTATGTTTTGAGATTTGGGAAGAGATTGTGTGTACCTTGTGATTCACAGTTAAAGAGAGAGTTGTTATGTGAAGCCCATAGTTCTCCATTTTGAGTTTATCTAGGAAGAACTAAGATGTACAGAGATCTTTAGGAGTAATACTGTTGGGATGGAATGAAAAGAGACATTGCTGATTTTACTATGAAGTGTTTGACTTATCAACAGTTTAAAGCAGAGCTACAGTTACTGAAAGGGATGCTGCAGCCTTTAGCAGTGCCAGAGTAGAAGTGGGAGAATATATCCATAGACTTTGTTGTGGGATTACCAAAGACACCTCGAGGTAATAATGCAATCTGGGTTATTGTTGATCGCTTGACTAAATATGCTCATTTACTTGCTATAAGAGATACTTTTTCCCTAGATCAACTTTCTTATTTATATCTTAAAGAGATAGTTAGGTTACATGGAGTTCCTCTCTCTATTGTATCTGATCGTGATCTCAGGTTCACTTATAACTTTTGGAAAGGCCTTCAGATGTCGTTGGGTACTGAATTAAATTTTAGTATAGTTTTTTATCCTCAATCAGATGGGAATTCAGAACAAAAAATTCAGACTTTGGAGGATAATCTACATTCTTGTTCGATGGATTATCAGGGAAGTTGGAACCAATATCTTTCATTGGTTGAGTTTTCTTATAATAACAGTTTTCATTCCAGTATACAGTTGGAACCATTTGAGGCATTATATGGGAAGCAGTGTCGAACTCCAGCTTTTTGGAATGAAGTGGGTGAAAGGAAGTTGATGGGACCATAATTGGTAGAAGAGTTGGCAGAAAAAGTTTAGCTGATACAGAAACACATGAGAACAGCTCAGATCAGGTAGAAAAGTTATGTGGACAATAGGAGGAAGGATCTCTCTTTTGAGGTAGGTGATCATGTCTTCCTCAAATTTTCACCATGGAAAAGTGTGATGCGATTTGGTAAGAAAGGAAAGATGAGTTCAAGGTTCATTGGACGATATGAAATTCTGGAGAGAGTTGGATCAGTTTCATACTAAGTGGATTTACCTCCGAGTTTATCTTAGGTACATAATGTTTTTCATGTTTCAATGTTAAGGAAGTATATGCCAGATCCATCTCATGTTTTGAGTCCAGAGGTAGTTCAGCTGGAAGAGAATCTATCTTATAAGGAAATACCAGTCCAGATTCTTGACCATAGTGAGAAAGTGTTGCAGAATAAGGTGATTCATCAAGTAAAGGTTTTGTGGAAAAACCACATGATTGAAGAGGTAACATGGGAATCTAAAAATGCAATGAGGGATAAATACCCTCCACTTATTCGATAAGTAAATAAATTGCGGGGATGCAATTTTCTAAAGGGGGAAGGATGTAACATCCCAAGAAATTAAAGAATAATATATTTTCATATCTATATCTATTTATGAATTAGATAGTGTTTTAGAGGCTTAAAATGAGAATAAATCCAATCTTAAGCATAAAATACTCTAATATTTTTTAAAAGATTGTTTTACCGCCTTTTGATGGAAAACAATTTTTAAATCTAACTTTTGACAATTTTATAAGCTCTAATTGTAAAAATAAACTTATTCTTTAGAATTGGGACATTGAAATTTACTTTGGATAAATTTTTGGTATTTTTCTGATAATGTTCATTTTTTAATGAATAGTTAAAAATACTGCATTTTACTTCAAAATTGCTTTTTCATCTAATTTGATTATACGTTTAGATTATATTTTTAATTGGTTTTAAAGTTTAATTAGAATATATTTTTACCATTTAATCTAATTGTGGTCATTATAATTAATTTCACTTTGAAATTGGACATAAACAATTGTCAATCTTTTGATAGATATTGTTTCTTAAAAACACGATATTTGTTTTGACAACGGGAATTATTTTTAAATTAATTACTGAAATTTTTGTGTTTAGAATTTGGTAAAATTTATTCCATATTTGGAATTATAAGGTCCAAATTATGTAATTAATACTCTTGTTTTTGGACATTATGGATAGTAACGATAGCAATTATCTTTAATTATCTTGATTAATTAGTAATCGGGTAGTTAAGGGTAATAAAATAATATCATAATAATATAAAATTACCCCAAAATGTGTCCAAATCCTCTTGTGTGTGTCATGTCCGACCATGGGATGCCTTGTTCCAAGTTAGAGACCCCATGGATTCACTTTTGTGTGATAGTGACCTTTTATCATATTATTTTTAAAGAAAGGAAAATATAACCAAACTATATAACACCTAAGTAAAACAATTTTAATTTTGTTTACATAAATTATCTCTTAGACTATAAATAGTCATTGGAAATATAAAAATATTTCCTACATCATGGAATTTTTTTATAATTTTTAGACATTAAATAAATAAATTTATTTATGACACCATGATGATGCAGTGATTACCTCATTAATGAACGATTTAAATAAAATGAAAAGATATGGTAAACTCTAAGACTTACAATTGTAAAAAACATATTTTGTCACGACCCGTCATCGGGGCCCGTGCCGTGACTACCCCAAGCCCGCCTTCCATAGGCCAGGGGCTGGCGACTAGCACCAAAGGCGTAAAATCCCGATAACTGGGAAGGCATTGCCTTTATAAAGAAAACAAGCACCACAGAGTACAAGCGGAAGTAAAACACTAAGTACAAAAAGAAGAGCTGAAAAGTAAAAAGGGGCCGGAAATACAAGCCCAACTGTAAAGTACAACTCGAAAGGGAAAACAGCGACTGAAAAGTAAAGCTGCTACGCTGAGATGTCCACTGGAAATCCCACCTGAAGGGTGGGTACAGATAGCTCCTCTGCTCCTCGGGTCCCGCCATCCGCTCCGAGTATGTCTCGCCCAGTGGTCCACCTTCGGGTACCGCCTCGTCGTATAGTCCACCTCCAGGTACCGTCCAGTCCTCGAACCTTCGGCTTCTGTCAGTACTGTCCGTCGTCTGCAACCAACACAACGAGGTGCGGGCATAGCCCGTGCAGGGGTGAGTATAACGATACTCAGTAGGGACCCCGAGACCCTCAAGGTCTCACTAAAACCAACAAGGATAAACACAAGAAGATCTCAACAGATAAACTATACATAGGTATATGCCCATACATATACCTAAGTTATCAAGTAACCCATCTCAATCATGAGGAAACACAAGGATTGTGAAAACGACGGATAACCACTACCCGGGTATATGCCCATACATATACCAAAGTTAGCAAGTGACCCATCTCAATCATGAGGTAAACACAAGGTCAAAAGTCTCAGCTCAAACCAGGATTTTCATTATCGAAACCGTAACTGCTGAAGAACTCCGTCTCTAGAGTGTACAGTGGTCCTGTCACGACTCCGAGGTACTGCTCACTAACCTAAGACTGCTGAAGTACTCCTCCTGTCGAGTACTGCGGGCCAGCCACCCAAACACAGTAGTGCTTCCTGCCGAGGTATGTCACCCAAACACCGTAGTGCACACCCCCTAGTAGCCTGCTGAGGTACTCTCCGGACGAGCACCGCGGGTCTGCACTGTCACACAGGTAGTGCTCCGTCCGCCATGGGTCTGCACCTCAGAAAGTAGTGCTCCGTCCACTGGGCTAGTCGACTCACTCCAAGTCGAGTCGGTCAAGCAGTCGTCAGGTCTCAGCCAGCTACACGGTCTCCGTACTTCGCACGCTCGTCACTGGGAGGGTCCGCTCCACGAGCTACAGGTCGATACTCCAAGTATCTCAAAGTCCCACGAAGAAGTGTCACAAAGGTCCGTCTCGTCACAGGGGTCTCAACGCAACAGACGGCGCGTCGATCGGACGCCCGGTCTGTGAGTTATTAGCCTTTTCGTCCCAGGGACCCGGTTGGTTTCGTGTGCGAACCAATCCCGGCCGTATCTCAACTGTACCCCGAACTCCCATAGGGTATACTCAAAGGGACCGATACTCAACGTAACCACCAACGCCGCTGACGGTTCGTCAACCGGACGTCCTGTCTGAAAGATATTAGCTTTCCCGTTCCAGGGGCCCGGTTGGATTTCGAGTACAATCCAACCCGGCCATACTCCGACTGCATCCAAAACTCGGGCGGAGTATGTCAAAAGTTCTGTCTCATCAAGAGGAAGTCAACGAAACAGACGGCGCGTCAATCGGACGCCCGGTCTGTGAGTTATTGGCATTTTCGTCTCCGGGGCCCGGTTGGTTTTTAAGGCAAAACCAACCCGACCGTACTCCACATGCGTCCAAACCTCGGGCGGAGTATGCCAAAAGATCTGACTCACTAAAAGGAACACAACGCGACTGACGGTGCGTCAATCGGACGTTCGTGGCTCAAGATATGAGCGTTTCCGCTCCGAAGGCCTGGTTGGTTTCGTGAACGAACCAACCCGGCCGAACTCAAAGTAACCCGAAACCTTGAGTGCGATATACCGAAACGACCGTCTCGATCCAAGGATCGCGTTGCCGCAGACGGTTCGTCATTCGGAGGTCCGAGGCTCAAGTTATGGGCCAAAAACCAAGTCTGGTTCGAAACGGGGGGTCCGGGTCCGGGCCGACCCGGCCCGACCCCCCCCCCCCCCTGGGCGGCGCGGTGGCCGGCGGCGGCGGCCGGCGGTGGCGGGCGGCGGCGGTGGGCGGCGGCGCGGCGGCCGGCGGAGGCAGGCGGCGGCGGCGCGGCGGCGCGGCGGCGCGGCGGCGCGGAGGCCGCGGGGGCCGCGGCGGCCAGTTGCCGCGAGGCGGCGGCACGCGGGGGCTAAGCCCCGCGTTTTCTTCTGGCGGCGCGGCTATGCCGCGCCGTTTTATTTAAAAACACCCCCCCGCTCGTGGGGGGCTTGCTGGAACGAACCGGGGGGCCGGATGCCCCCCCTCCCTCTCTTCAAAGAACCGCCCCCACCATGTAGGGGGGCTTGATTGGCAGAAACGGGGGGCTTTGCCCCCCACAAGAAAACCGCCCCCTCTTTAAGAGGGGGTTTCATGAGGTGGCCGGGGGATTAATTCCCCCGGTTTATTGGCATCCGGCCGGCCAGCTGGCCGGCCGGTTTTCTCCATCGGGACCGGAAAAATCCGGTCCCCTCTTCGGCTTCCGACGCCGGCGGCCCGGCCGCCGGTCTTCTCTTTTGCCGCGGCCTGGAACCGGCCGCGGTCTCCTCGTCCCGCCGCGGCCCGGAACCGTCCGCGGCGTTCGTCGTCCGGCGCGGTGCGACGGCACCGCGCCCCTCCGCCGCACTTTAATTTCTTTCAACGCGGTGCGACGGCGTCGCGTTCTTGATGTTTCTTCCATGGTGTGCGCGCGACGGCGTTGCGTAAAATAAATGCACGATCAACCGCGTGGTGCGACGGCACCACGCCACTTGCTTCCACCCGCAAGAACAAACAAGAACGTTGGAGGGGGTTCGGCCGTGTTCGTACGGTCCGGCCCCCCTCACGTTAAATTAACAACGCAACTTTAAATAAACAACATCCTCACGTTAGTCATACGAACCATGAGCAAGAATGAGATAATTAAATATTAAATCAACATCCCCTACCTCGGGTATAAGTTCGAGGATTTGACTATGTCCACGGAAGTCGACGTCGCGGAGATCGGGCGTCGCGGTAGTCGTTCGTCAATTCCGTTGACGAAGAGATACGTCCGATGTGATACGTCGATGGAGAAACCTCTTATGTCGACGAAGGGTATCCGAGGAGGAAGCGGCGTTCCCTCACGTTGACACCGAGGACGAAGAAGAGAGGCGTCGTTCTTCGTCGGAGCTTGAGCGTTCTACGTCAAGTCTTGAGGAAAGTCAAATAATAAAGAAAACAACGAACTCAAGAACCCCTACCTCGATAGTCACACGTTGACGTAGTCGTGGAATATCGGTGTCGATTCCTTTGTCGTCGGAGGAAGAGTCGTTGTCGAAGGCGTTCGTCGCGGAAAACCGTCGCGGAAGAGATGACGCGGAAGAAGTACGTCGCGTCGCGGATACGGCGTCGCGGATGGATCGTGTTCTTCGGCGGAGAAGTTCTTCGTTGAAGAACGACATTCTTCGCGTTCTTCGTTGAGTTTGAAGAAGAAGAGAAAAGCTTCCAAAGCTCTCAAGAAATCCTCCCAAGGGTAAAAGAAACTCCTAGAATAATATAAGCTTTAACTTATATTATTACATAACTTAACCACAAGAATTTCAAAGGTTTGAAATTCAAAAAGGGTTTAACTCCCTTAATTAATTAAGTAACCCAAGTTGACAACATTAAAAGAAATGAGTTAAAGGGGAGGTTTTGAGAGAATTTGAGGAGTTGGGGTTCGTGTGGACCCCACCTCACTTAATCCTCCCAAGGGAGGTTAAGTGGATGTGGGTCCCACTCCCAACTCCCTTTGGTAGGACTTAACTAGTTAAAAATAAAATTTGTTCCTCACAAATTTTATTTAACTTAAACTAAAAACCCAAAAACTAACTTTCAACCCGCAACAAACGCAACTCCCGAAAAGGTCTCTTTAAGCGAATATCGGCGCTGCGAGTTCATCGGTGCCCTCTGATTTCAATTCCGAGCACCGTATCAAAAGTTAGAAATTCCCGCTCGTTCGTTCACTGAACGTACCCGAGCCAAACTTCGGAAATTAATTCCGGGCACTCCGGGCCTCGGAATCAGGTGCCGTCTGAAACCGCGCTCTTGTAAAATTCTAAAGAAAATTAAGAAAAAATTTTCCTTGAATTTTACAGGTCTTTACATTACTCCCACCTCAGGGCTTTACGTCCCCGTAAAGCTACATGAAAAACTAGGGAAACAAAAGAGGGTACTGAGCACGCATCTGAGCCTCCCGCTCCCATGTGCTCTCCTGGAGATTCTCGTGCCGCCATCTGTTGCGCACAAGAGGAATCGATCGCCCAAGTAGGACCCGCTCCTGTCGATCCTCTATCTCCACCGGGACCTCCGTAAAAGTCGCCCCATCGTCAACGTCAAGCTCCCCATGGTCAAAGATGTGCATCGGGTCGTGCACGTATCTCCTCAGCTGGGATACGTGGAAGACGTCGTGCACCCGGTGCAACTGAGGTAGTAGAGCCAGGCGATAAGCCACCTCGCCAACCCTGCTAAGGACCTGGAAGGGTCCGATGAAGCGCGGAGATAACTTGTCGCCTCGGCCAAATCTCTGAATACCACGTCGAGGTGAGACCCGCAAGAAGACGTGGTCACCATCCTCGAACTCTAGTGGCCTCCGCCTCCTGTCAGCGTATGACTTCTGCCGGCTCTGTGCTGTCCTCATCCGCTCTTGGATGACATGGACCTCCTCTGACGTGGCCCGGACCATCTCTGGTCCCACAAGAGCTGCAAGATTTCTTCTTTGCCGATAAGAGAAACCTGGTCTCATCCCCTGGATGAACCACATTCTTTTCCTAAAACAGTCAATCCTAACATGGATAATACTAATCCATACCAAGGATGACGTCGTAAGGCCTCGACGCTACTACTAAGAGATCCAACCGTTACTCTCGCCTCCAAGGGTTGAGTCACACTGTCGGCATCAGTGTGTGGTAACTGGTCTCCTCCAGTAGATGTCTCACAAGTGAGGGTCAAGTCAACAGTCAACTGGAACCTCTTAGTAACATCACAAAAGAGGACAGGAATGAAAACATCACAAAGGATGCGTCTTTTATTATTGCAGTTCATAATACAAGACGCTACACAAAAGCAACATCAACATGGAACTAGATGTACAAAAGACGTATCCACTAGTTCCTCCCCTTTCCACCTGCTCCCAGAGCTCCAGCATTTGTCGCTGCCTCAACCTCGGTGGCTCCCTCCAAGCCTGCGGATTGAGGAGTCGGACAGTCACGTGCCAGGTGACCCTTTCTGCGGCATGAGTAACACAACCTGCTCCTTGCACGGCTAGCTCTGTTCCCACTCCGGGTGCCCTGCACCACTGGTCCTAAAACCCGAGATCGCCCAACTGCTGGTATGGTCCTCCTGGACCTCTGCATCATCTGTCTACTGCCCACAGATGACTCGGCTTCTGATCGAAAAACTTGCGGTAAAGGTAGAATCTCCTGTACACGCTCGGGGTGTAGAGATACTGGCACAAACTCCACCCTGAAGAAGGTCTCGAAGTCTTCCCATGCGAAGTTCATCTCATCGCAAAACTGAAACAAGTGGCTCCACCACCTACCTGCTGCTGCGTGTAGTAAGCTCGCAGCGAGGATCACCATGAGGTCTACTGGTGTCCTCACTAGCCTAAACACTCGTACCACTGCCTCCAGCCAGTCCTCTGCAGCCTGGGGATCCGTCTCCCCGCGAAACCTGGGCGGTCGCTGGCGCTGAAACTCATGCAGTGCGTTGAGGCGACGTGCATCGTCAGCGGCTGCTGCTAGAAGCATCGGGGGCTCGGCGGGTAGAGCTACCGCCGGTGCCACTGCTGACAAAGGGCCCTGCACCGAGGCCTCGTCGCTCGGTGGGCTATCGTCACGTTCGATTCTCGGAACCCTAACTGGCTGCCGTCGTGGGGCCATCCTGAAAGAAACAACGTAACACGATCAAACGATTATACCTGGTGAGCTGACCTGGTTTGAGCTGTTTTAAGGGGAAAAACCTTTGAAAACACACACGCAATCAGTGTTTTCGTGCACAAAGTCGGAAATCAGTTGTCAGGGTCCTGGTGTATGGATACGTCGGCCGCCCGCACCAACACTGGACTCCCTGAACTGAAAACCACACTCGGTACCCTTAACACTATTGCTTCACAGAAAGAAAGATCAGAGTCTGCGGTAGAACCGACCACCTCTGATACCAATTTGTCACGACCCGTCCTCGGGGCCCGTGCCGTGACTACCCCAAGCCCGCCTTCCATAGGCCAGGGGCTGGCGACTAGCACCAAAGGCGTAAAATCCCGATAACTGGGAAGGCATTGCCTTTATAAAGAAAACAAGCACCACAGAGTACAAGCGGAAGTAAAACTCTAAGTACAAAAAGAAGAGCTGAAAAGTAAAAAGGGGCCGGAAATACAAGCCCAACTGTAAAGTACAACTCGAAAGGGAAAACAGCGACTGAAAAGTAAAGCTGCTACGCTGAGATGTCCACTGGAAATCCCACCTGAAGGGTGGGTACAGATAGCTCCTCTGCTCCTCGGGTCCCGCCATCCGCTCCGAGTATGTCTCGCCCAGTGGTCCACCTCCGGGTACCGCCTCGTCGTATAGTCCACCTCCAGGTACCGTCCAGTCCTCGAACCTTCGGCTTCTGTCAGCACTGTCCGTCGTCTGAAACCAACACAACGAGGTGCGGGCATAGCCCGTGCAGGGGTGAGTATAACGATACTCAGTAGGGACCCCGAGACCCTCAAGGTCTCACTAAAACCAACAAGGATAAACACAAGAAGATCTCAACAGATAAACTATACTTAGGTATATGCCCATACATATACCTAAGTTATCAAGTAACCCATCTCAATCATGAGGAAACACAAGGATTGTGAAAACGACGGATAACCACTACCCGGGTATATGCCCATACATATACCAAATTTAGCAAGTGACCCATCTCAATCATGAGGTAAACACAAGGTCAAAAGTCTCAGCTCAAACCAGGATTTTCATTATCGAAACCGTAACTGCTGAAGAACTCCGTCTCTAGAGTGTACAGTGGTCCTGTCACGACTCCGAGGTACTGCTCACTAACCTAAGACTGCTGAAGTACTCCTCCTGTCGAGTACTGCGGGCCAGCCACCCAAACACAGTAGTGCTTCCCGCCGAGGTATGTCACCCAAACACCGTAGTGCACACCCCCTAGTAGCCTGCTGAGGTACTCTCCGGACGAGCACCGCGGGTCTGCACTGTCACACAGGTAGTGCTCCGTCCTCCATGGGTCTGCACCTCAGAAAGTAGTGCTCCGTCCACTGGGCTAGTCGACTCACTCCAAGTCGAGTCGGTCAAGCAGTCGTCAGGTCTCAGCCAGCTACACGGTCTCCGTACTTCGCACGCTCGTCACTGGGAGGGTCCGCTCCACGAGCTACAGGTCGATACTCCAAGTATCTCAAAGTCCCACGAAGAAGTGTCACAAAGGTCCGTCTCGTCACAGGGGTCTCAACGCAACAGACGGCGCGTCGATCGGACGCCCGGTCTGTGAGTTATTAGCCTTTTCGTCCCAGGGGCCCGGTTGGTTTCGTGTGCGAACCAATCCCGGCCGTATCTCAACTGTACCCCGAACTCCCATAGGGTATACTCAAAGGGACCGATACTCAACGTAACCACCAACGCCGCTGACGGTTCGTCAACCGGACGTCCTGTCTGAAAGATATTAGCTTTCCCGTTCCAGGGGCCCGGTTGGATTTCGAGTACAATCCAACCCGGCCATACTCCGACTGCATCCAAAACTCGGGCGGAGTATGTCAAAAGTTCCGTCTCATCAAGAGGAAGTCAACGAAACAGACGGCGCGTCAATCGGACGCCCGGTCTGTGAGTTATTGGCATTTTCGTCTCCGGGGCCCGGTTGGTTTTTAAGGCAAAACCAACCCGACCGTACTCCACATGCGTCCAAACCTCGGGCGGAGTATGCCAAAAGATCTGACTCACTAAAAGGAACACAACGCGACTGACGGTGCGTCAATCAGACGTTCGTGGCTCAAGATATGAGCGTTTCCGCTCCGAAGGCCCGGTTGGTTTCGTGAACGAACCAACCCGGCCGAACTCAAAGTAACCCGAAACCTTGAGTGCGATATACCGAAACGACCGTCTCGATCCAAGGATCGCGTTGCCGCAGACGGTTCGTCATTCGGAGGTCCGAGGATCAAGTTATGGGCCAAAAACCAAGTCTGGTTCGAAACGGGGGGTCCGGGTCCGGGCCGACCCGGCCCGACCCCCCCCCCCCCCTGGGCGGCGCGGTGGCCGGCGGCGGCGGGCGGCGGCGGCGGGCGGCGGCGCGGCGGCGGGCGGCGGCGGGCGGCGGCGGCGCGGCGGCACGGAGGCCGCGGGGGCCGCGGCGGCCAGTTGCCGCGAGGCGGCGGCACGCGGGGGCTAAGCCCCGCGTTTTCTTCTGGCGGCGCGGCTATGCCGCGCCGTTTTATTTAAAAACGCCCCCCCCCCCCCCCCCCCCGCTCGTGGGGGGCTTGCTGGAACGAACCGGGGGGCCGGCTGCCCCCCCTCCCTCTCTTCAAAGAACCGCCCCCACCATGTGGGGGGGCTTGATTGGCAGAAACGGGGGGCTTTGCCCCCCACAAGAAAACCGCCCCCTCTTTAAGAGGGGGTTTCATGAGGTGGCCGGGGGATTAATTCCCCCGGTTTATTGGCATCCGGCCGGCCAGCTGGCTGGCCGGTTTTCTCCATCGGGACCGGAAAAATCCGGTCCCCTCTTCGGCTTCCGACGCAGGCGGCCCGGCCGCCGGTCTTCTCTTCCGCCGCGGCCCGGAACCGGCCGCGGTCTCCTCGTCCCTCCGCGGCCCGGAACCGGCCGCGGCGTTCGTCGTCCAGCACGGTGCGACGGCACCGCGCCCCTCCGCCGCACTTTAATTTCTTTCAACGCGGCGCGACGGCGTCGCGTTCTTGATGTTTCTTCCATGGTGTGCGCGCGACGGCGTTGCGTAAAATAAATGCACGATCAACCGCGTGGTGCGACGGCACCACGCCACTTGCTTCCACCCGCAAGAACAAACAAGAACGTTGGAGGGGGTTCGGCCGTGTTCGTACGGTCCGGCCCCCCTCACGTTAAATTAACAACGCAACTTTAAATAAACAACATCCTCACGTTAGTCATACGAACCACGAGCAAGAATGAGATAATTAAATATTAAATCAACATCCCCTACCTCGGGTATAAGTTCGAGGATTTGACTTTGTCCACGGAAGTCGACGTCGCGGAGATCGGGCGTCGCGGTTGTCGTTCGTCAATTCCGTTGACGAAGAGATACGTCCGATGTGATACGTCGATGGAGAAACCTCTTATGTCGACGAAGGGTATCCGAGGAGGAAGCGGCGTTCCCTCACGTTGACACCGAGGACGAAGAAGAGAGGCGTCGTTCTTCGTCGGAGCTTGAGCGTTCTACGTCAAGTCTTGAGGAAAGTCAAATAATAAAGAAAACAACGAACTCAAGAACCCCTACCTCGATAGTCACACGTTGACGTAGTCGTGGAATATCGGTGTCGATTCCTTTGTCGTTGGAGGAAGAGTCGTTGTCGAAGGCGTTCGTCGCGGAAAACCGTCGCGGAAGAGATGACGCGGAAGAAGTACGTCGCGTCGCGGATACGGCGTCGCGGATGGATCGTGTTCTTCGGCGGAGAAGTTCTTCGTTGAAGAACGACGTTCTTCGCGTTCTTCGTTGAGTTTGAAGAAGAAGAGAAAAGCTTCCAAAGCTCTCAAGAAATCCTCCCAAGGGTAAAAGAAACTCCTAGAATAATATAAGCTTTAACTTATATTATTACATAACTTAACCACAAGAATTTCAAAGGTTTGAAATTCAAAAAGGGTTTAACTCCCTTAATTAATTAAGTAACCCAAGTTGACAACATTAAAAGAAATGAGTTAAAGGGGAGGTTTTGAGAGAATTTGAGGAGTTGGGGTTCGTGTGGACCCCACCTCACTTAATCCTCCCAAGGGAGGTTAAGTGGATGTGGGTCCCACTCCCAACTCCCTTTGGTAGGACTTAACTAGTTAAAAATAAAATTTGTTCCTCACAAATTTTATTTAACTTAAACTAAAAACCCAAAAACTAACTTTCAACCCGCAACAAACGCAACTCCCGAAAAGGTCTCTTTAAGCGAATATCGGCGCTGCGAGTTCATCGGTGCCCTCGGATTTCAATTCCGAGCACCGTATCAAAAGTTAGAAATTCCCGCTCGTTCGTTCACTGAACGTACCCGAGCCAAACTTCGGAAATTAATTCCGGGCACTCCGGGCCTCGGAATCAGGTGTCGTCTGAAACCGCGCTCTTGTAAAATTCTAAAGAAAATTAAGAAAAAATCTTCCTTGAATTTTACTGGTCTTTACATATTTTATGTATGGATTTCGAACCCTTATCACCTTATCCTAGAAATATATCATTTTGGGACCTTTAAAATCCGAAAACAATTTTATAATAAAGTAACATTTCAAGACTTTCCAAAAGTAACCATCCTCCCTCTTATAAAAGGCCCCCACCACTACCCCATTACCCACACATCTCAAGCCATTGGATTATCCAAAATCTGCTCATATTATCTCTCCACATCCCTCTCTTACTCCTAGAAGCCTCACTTTGGGTAGAAGTCTTTCCAAGGAATCCTTTGGCTCAAATCAAAAAGAGTTACCCGGTTTAGAGGTAATGTATTCTCTTGAGTTTCTTCCTTTTATTTTCCTTCTTCACTCACCACTATCTTCTTATTATTTAATCCCATAATAATACCAGTATCATCAATATACTAGGATTTTTTTATGATAAGGATTCTACCTACACTTACACACACCTTCGTCTAGTGGTTAAAGAATATATTGTTTCTGTGTGTGGCGAATTACTGCCTCACGAAACGATGATTGTTCAATATTCTTTTAACACCTTTCATGGTGGCCATTATGATGTCACTATATTTATATATGATATATATGGTATTTATTTTTTCTATATACTTCTGAATTTTATTTTTAAATCACATCGTTATGCTTTTCATGTTGTGGAACTACGATAATTTCATCTGAGGAAGGGTGGACTACAACCCCCTCAAGTGATGTGACTCGTTCATGCCAAACATGGAATTTATAAAGAATGTAATTAATGAAATTATGTTACCTATATAAAATATATATTATACTGGAATTATAATATATATATATATATATATATATATGTCTCATTTAGTTTTAATTCCTTTAATATGACAAAGAAATGAAAGTAGCGTTCATGCGTACGTACGGCCTACCGTCTCCATGAACGGTGCATTTCATTTTTTATCTCTAAATGTTATGGAATAGTATAAAATTAATATATACTGGATATATATGATATTTAAATCATTAATACCATTATGAAGATGATGTACTTATAACTACATGGGAAAATCTTTTCAAACAATTTCATTTTTGACTCATGCACCGAACATCGACATAACGTATGATATGAACTCATATAATTAACTAATTATTATAACATGATAATATGTGATATGAATTGAATAATAAACTTTAAAGGAAGTCCTTAAGAAATTATAAATTCACCAAAGTTTATTATTCAGGAATATAAATAAACGAACAAGACAAGTTGGACTTGAGGTAAGGGACTTCGTCTCGATCTCCTTTTGTTGAGGCATACTTCAATTTATGTACGACCTTTTTTTATTATTTGTATAATAAACCCTTTTGACTTTTAATTTCATTCAAAAGGAATATTTTTACACAAATCTTTTTAATAAATTAAAAAATTAATTTTTTTGTCTTACGTATGTGGCGACAATGACTTCTCCTTCGCTGTGACCATTATTTGAGTTTCGGCTTCCTCTACATGCCATAACTTTTTTTAATGAAAAATAAATACCATGTTGTACTTTATTTTGGTATTGAAAATGGTTTTGATGTTGTTTTGATTATATCAATGTGTTGTATTAATATCTTGTGATTGAAATGTGGAAATGTTATGTTTCCTTTATGCATGTTTTATGTGATACGATTATGTTATGGTTCTTGGGCATTGTTTATGAAGATGGGTGGTTCTGTGATAAAATAAGGGTGGGTGAGCCCGAGATAGCTCTCCAATGCATTGGGTAACGTGAAGGAGTTAAACTCTAAGGTTTCTCCGAAGAGATTTAGGGAATATATTGTAATGGGTATTCCAAACGTAACCATGAGGGTTAATCCCTACGTAAGAATGTTATGAATGCCTCAAGTTACCTTTATGTCTTATGATTTCTATGAGTTATTCATAAATCTTATGATTTCATGAGGTATGTTAAAGTTCTTATGTTTTATGAGTAAAGTATTATTTCATTTATTCTTATGTATTCATGGACTAATGTTTTCTTTCCATATTTTTTTATATCCCTTACTGAGCTTTTTATACTCATCCCAAGTTTTTGAAAAAAATTTCAGAGGTCAAGGGAAAAGTACATGATGTGATGATAGTTTCAAGGAAGTGTCAAGAAAGAATCCATGTTTTATTTTAAAAATATTTCCATTGATGGAAAAAATGAATACTGTCTTTGATGTAACCACCTTGTTTAAATGTGGAATGTAATTCATGATTTATGATCTAATTATCTAAAACTCTAAACTCGAAAAGATCCTCAATGTGTATTCTTGAAATAACTCGATATTAAGTAATGTTTAAGGATGGGGACTTATAATTATTTTACTCCACATCACAAATAGTGATTTCATGTGACTTGCCTTTATCTTTGGCCTTAAGAGTTTGCTTATGTCGATCATCATCAATAACCCTTGGATTAGGGAATTGATTGAAATAATTCCCCATTTTTTTGTACTTGTAACATTAAAGTATATGAGGTGAATTATGTGTATTTTTTTATCTATTTTCATTATTTTACATATTTTTTATATCACTTCAACATTAAATTACTCAGTGACATTCTCTCCCACACTTAAAACATTTTCTAGTAACTTTAAGAAAATTTATTCCATGTTTATTTCCACACTTTGAGCATAAGGGAAAACTCATCTCTTTTTCAATGTGGTCTTTATATTTTTCCTTTAATTACACTTTTATATTCGTATCAAACCTATAGTATTGATGGGTTACTCCAATATTCATCTCATCCTTGAGAGAACATCAAATTATTTCCTCATAGCTATTGAAGTCCCTTGTGGATAATTCCCTTCAGAGACTTGGTTTGAAGCCACTAAAGAATTGATCAGTTTTAATATTACGTTGGATAATAATTCCAGAAGCATAACTTTAAAGTCTTGTAAAATTTTCATCGTAGGTACCAACGGATTCATCATACTTTTTATTAAGTTTAAGGAACTTCTTATCCATATTTATTTGAAGAATATGATAAAATTACTTATTGAAAAATAAGTTCTTGAACTCATCCCATTTCATGTATTCAATTTCATCTATTTGCCTCATATTCTTGATAAGATTCCACAATTTATCAGCTTCACCTTCCAAACGATAGACTGATGACTTTATCATGTTTTGAACATTGGAGAACTGAAAATATATTTTTAGTGGTACTAATCCATTTTTCATCCATTAGTGGATTTGAAGACCTAGAAAAAGAAGGTGAATGTTGCCTCATGAAGGACTCAATAGAATGTTGTTCCCACTTTTTTTGGAAGTATTTTATGATTCATAGCTTGAGAAAGTTTTGTGATCATTGCAATAAGGTTTTACATTACAGCACCCATAACTTTTGGTTTCTCATGAGGGCAATCATTTCATTTCCCACCACATTTAGTATTAATATAATTCCTCTGAGTTCCATCTATTGACTAAAACCAAGAATCATAGTATGAGAAACACTAACCATAATGGGAAAACCACATAATAAAGAAAAAAATCAATTTATAAAATTTTAGGTTTTATACTATGTTATTCATGATCATTTCTAAAACACTAGATTGTAACCTATACTTTAGCATATACTTGGGGTTCTTCCTATGGTTTTCTAATCCTAGTTTCCAAAGGTTAACTATAGCTTTCCTCTGATACCAACTATAGTGACCCATACTTTACATACATTGATATTACTTCAAAATTGAATAATATTTATTACAAAATATAACAAATCCACAATAGAACTGTATAGGTATAGTGCCTTTAGAAACTGGGAAACATAAATAACTGGTTCATAAGAAATCTTCATTTTCTCCCACTTATTTCATCATAAATGTATCCCTTTTTGACATATCTTACTTAATACCCTTCTTCATGACCTGGGGAAAGGAAACATATGAAATAGTGATCTCAGATGCTGAGTAAGGTTAAACAAGGGAGAAATAAATCATATCATAATCATTATACATAAGAACATGGCATTTGAAAATATTATCCTGTATATGAAAGATCGTGATATCATGCCATGGGATAAATCATAAAAGGTAATAAGAATCAATGAAGGTAATCACAAAATTCATAACATAAGACATAAACATTTTTGGAATACACATAATCATATAAAATAATTTAATATTAGTCAAGTCTTATTTCCAAGACCATCATATCATACAAATTCTATTACTAAACCGAGATCACTCCTTGTTCCAACCCTCTATTACTGAACTGAGATCATTTCCATTTCCATCCCATTCTATCTCATGAGATATAAATATTTACCCAATTCATTTTAGGGAGATATAGGTCCCACCCATCTCATAATTAAATCATTCTTAATTTTTCCACAAAAATATAAATCATTCATCATAGCATAACCCAAGGAATAAAATGGGTTTCTTAAACATCATTCCATCATAACATAATCCATGTAAAACAAATAGATTTCAGAAATATAATTCCATAAAAACATAATAAAACCATAAGAATAATAGTGATAATATACTTGAATCACAACTCTATTAAATAATTCCTTCTTATATGAAAAATAATTTTTATTGAACACTTGAAATTAATTCTTGAGGAAAATGTACTTTCTTCTTCAAAAACCTTTTTTTTTCTCAAAATGCCACACAATTTTAAAAGAAAATAATTTATTTGAAAATAACCCTTAAATATTTTAAAGTAAGCTTTATGGAAATATAGTTTTGTGAAAACATAAAAACATTTCATGTTGTATAAGTAAAAATAAAACATTATTCTCATACTTTTTTCGGATAAGTTAAAAAGTTCCTCATATCGAAAAACGACAAAAGATTCCTTTAATAGCATTTAATTAAAATTAACCAATGGATAGAATTGAATTTAAATAATTTTAGAATAATATAAATAATATTACATATTTATAAAACATATATTTGGATGATAAATATACCCAAATAAATACTTACGTATAAACAATCTCGGATAATAATGAGATTACGAAATAATCCCTTACCTTAGGTCTGATTTCCTTCCTTTGTATCCAAACCTCATGTATAATGATTTAAATAGTTTCATTGAATTTTTTTAGAATAATAGTAATTTTTATGATATCATATATAATAATATTATCATTTGTTTGTTAGTAACATTATTACTCATCCATTGGGTGTTAACTTCTTTATTTTCTTACGCATGTTTTGTCGGATAAGTTCTTGTTCCTATTCTTAGGTTATAGTTATATCATTTATAGAAAGAAATTAGTATAATATATATAATATGTATTCCTTCCATTCATTTATATAGTCATTCTTTAATTAAGATCATGTAGAATGAATGCATCGCATCGTAAAGATGGTAGGTCATACGTATGAACGAGCGATGATATCATTGAAATAATTATTGAATGGTATTGAAGTGGATGGTGTATAATATTTAAGAATCAATATCATATTATAATAAAAATATATAGTTATTATTTCCATAATTTTACCCATCCAAGTAATCTGGTGGTGAAAAATAGATTACACCATGACATGGAGACAGTAATCCATACGTATGAACGCGTGGTGATTTCGTTTTTTGTAGGATGGATATAAGATGGAATATGGTTGTTTCATAATAATAATAACATCTAGTTGTATATTTGATATTGTATTTATTACTTTATAATGAAACAAAACATGAAAATTAAGTATAAGATGAAAGAACTTTGACATAAGTGGTAGAGGACATTACCTCTTCTTTGACGTGCTCCTTCTAAATCTCCTTGTAAAGCATTAGAGTTGGTATTTGAAAAAGACAAAAACATCTAGAATGTAACTAGGGAAGTTTAGAAAGGAAATGGTCAGGGTATGGATGATATTGAAGGCTCAAAGTGAAGTTAATAGGTGAGGGAGGATTTTCCCTTTTACAATTGAGTTGAGGGGTACTTTTGGGATCTCCAAAAATATTAATATATAATAAAATCAAACCCCACCCAAAAACCTCCAAAATGTCCCAATTTAGAATATGAGATTATATAGGGTTCTAATATAATAAACCAATAAATTTTAGATAGTTTTTTCTATCAATTTAAAATTTTTCATTTTAATTAACACTTAGTTATTCTATTTAATTTTTAACTAGGGTAACAAATATTTCAATATTAAAAGGGTGTAATATTTACTTATTTGATGTCAATTAGACCATAAATAAATAAATTAGAACATTTTAAACCATATAATAATTATTATATATTTTAAAAAAAAATTTATGATTTTTAAATAATTTAATAAAACATTATTTTGATAAACAATCAATAGTGTCAATTTTGACACTATTCAGTTCATTGATTTTTAAAAATATTAAAATAAAAAATATAACTTCAAGAAAAATATTTTATTATAATACTAAGAGGTAAATTTAACCTATAAAATTAATTTTACATATTAATTATCCAAAATTATATTTATTTTAAAATTTTAATTACACTTATTTTTTATCTTGGTTAATAAAATATTTACAACATCAATTTTGTGTAATTATTTAATATTCTTATTTGTTGAATAAAAATTAAAAAAAATAATTTAATGAATATAAATCTACTAGATTTCATATTAATACTTTTATTATAATATATCTTCTATAAAATAAAATATTAAAATGTAATACTTATTAAAACATGAATGTGACAAGTTTATCATCACTTTAAATAAAATAATATAAGTGTTATAATATCTTCTATAAGACTCAAAATGGTTAATAACTCAACCCTTGGATGTTTATGGTAGATATATACTCTACCAATAATATTTTTTCAAGTTATTTGGTCTTTTAATGGTTATTATCACTTTAATAATAATTATTTTATTGATTTCTCATTGATTAAATAATTTATACATCATTAAAGTATAAGTATTTAAGGTAACTATTTATTTCATAAAAATTAAAAAATAAATTATCATGATAAAGAAAAAAAATTATATTTAAAATGAGTATTTATAATTGAATTTATCTTCTGTATAACCTTGTATTAAAAATGGTATTGTTATTAAAATTTGAGTAAGATATATTTAACTTTTCTTTAAAAAAATAAATTAAATGTCCTAATCACATCCAAGTGGCTTTCAAAAAACACCATTTTGACCCAATTGTGATTTAGATCTAAAAAACTCATACAATTATATTAGGACAAGTTTTATGGTAATTTTATAATATTATTTTTACCCTTAATTTCCCAATTTATCCTTTTACCGTATTAATAAAAATTACCGAAGTTACTATTCATAAAGCCATAAAAAATAAAGTTTTTTACATAATTTGGAAATACTGATTACAAATATGGAATCCATTTTTTAAAATTCAAAACACATAAGTTTCAGTAATTAATTTAAAATTAATCTCGTTGTCAAAATGAGAAAACAGGTTTCAAAAGTTATAAGATTATAAAAGACTAAAATGTTTTTACATCTAAATTCAACATTAAATTAATTCCAAAGACCTACATTATAGTAATTGATAAAAATTTATTATATTTATACTTTAAACTCATTCAATAATATAATTTATCCATATAAATTATTTCTATGAAAAAAAAATTCAATTAATATTTAGTGTATTTTTACTATTTATCAAAACATAAAAGTTATCATAAAAATATCAAAAACTCATCCAAAGTAAATTTTTATATCACACGTCTAAAGAATAGTTTCATGTTGTCATATAAAAATTATTAATATTTCAAATTTTTATTTTAAAAAGGGTTCTCCATTAAAAGACAGTAAAATTACCATTTTGAAAAATATAAGTTTTTATACATAAAATGGGGTTTATTCATACCCAATGACAAAAATATCTATTGGATGAATATAAAATATATTTTATTAAGTGTATAAAATATATATTTCATTAATTTCATTTACTAATATTAATTCAATCAATTTATTAATACAAAAACACAAATATATAATTGATTTATATTTTTTCCAAACAATTGGTAGCCAATTAATTCAACATACCTTTTTATAAGTTAGTTATATTTATTCCTATTAGCCTAATGTCTAGGTTATAATGGTCATTTTATACTAAGGGCATCTCATAGTTTGTTTAAACTCATTATTATGTACAATGCAAGCTAATGAAGAATTAAAATTATTTAAAGAAAATATTTCATAAAAACATCTGGGTGTTACAGTTATTTTCTATTCAAATAAATGATCATTATTCATAAAGAAAATTTAAATTAACCTAAGAATATCACCTCACTTGTGTCTATCTAGGTGTGCAGTCTTAGTAACACTCATCCTGCATCGGTGATGATTGAGTTAATGCCCAATATGACCCATTCATAGTTGTTACCCCTAGGTTTATCTATTCTATTTATACATACAATTTACATTATCAATATAGGTATTTATATTATATGAAAACAATGCTCCTTTATTTACCATAACTTAGGATTTCATCCTATACTTAGGCTTATCCTATGGGTTCTTACTAAAGTTCTACCATCCTAGTTTCCAAAAAATAACTAAACTTTTCTTTGATACCAACTGAGGTGACCCTAACATTACATACATAAATATTAAATCTCATTAGATGAATATTCATTACATAACATTATGATCCATGCCAAAAATATAAATGTTTAGTGTCTTTAGAAAATTAGATACATAAACAAATGATACATAAAATATCTACATCATCTCCCACTAAGTTATTCACAACTAGCACTATTCATAGACATATCATACTTAAAACCTTTATTTATATATTAGGGAAAATAAAACATAATAAAGGGTGAGATCATATTCTCAGTAAGGGTAAACATGTGATATATAAATTGATGATCATGTCTAAGAATATAATGAGCATGGGGGTGTGATAATATGAACTCAACATTTGAAAATCATGCCCAAAAATTCATAGATAATAATCATGAGTCGTGACATAAATTTGTATGTTCCATAATACATGAATCATAAATAAATCAAAGAACATGATCCATGAGAGCATAACATTAACATAATATCATGACATAAAAGAGTGGAATAAATAGTGGAATAATCATAATCATAGAAATATTATTTCAAGTCTACCCACCAAAATATTCATCACATGTTAGGCTTGGTCTAACCACCAGTGTACCTGCTTAGGGCTTAGGATAACCTCTAATGTACCATATTTTGGGATTGGGATAACCTCTCATATACCCTTTGATATCATAAACCATTAATCTTTACCCAATTCATTAGAGTGCTATAATAGACTCACCCATCACATAATCATAATCCATTCATATATATGCCACAATATCATGAAAACATTTATCATTTCATCAAATATTAACCCACGGAAAAAAAATGGGTTTCATAAATATTTCATAATTATAATCATTAATTATCCAGAGAAAGAATAAATATAGAACATTGGATCGTATTCCTAGTAAATCATAAGAAACATAAAAAAATTATAGATGAAAATTACTTTAAAAGATCATTGGAACATTTCTTGAAGAAAATACCAAGTTCATTTTAAAATAAAATATTTAAAATATAAAAAATTACAAAATATTAAGGAAAATTTTATTTTAAAAGAACCATTGAAATTTATCAGGTTAATTTCAAATCAAATAGCAGTCATGATAGTGGGAAAAGTTTTTCATGTGGTTTATGTTAAAATAAAGATTCCTTTCAAACTTTTAGTAAAAATTAAAAAGTACCTAATTTGGAAAAATAAATGACTATACTTTTTAATCCTTGGTAAGAAAATTAAAATTTAATTAAAAATTATTTTAAATAGTCCTTATAAAATATTAAAAACATTATTGAAGATATTTTAAATAAATTATGGACATGGAAGAAAATGATTCCCAACTGAATAGAAATACAAAGTTGGTTTTCCTTAAATATATTCCTTCAAAATTTTGAACACTTAAAGAGAAAAAAAATGAAAGGAAAACATTGAATCTTCTAAAATAACCAAATTATAATTAAATAAAAAATATTTTTTATATATAGATCATATAATTTCATCATTTAAAATTTAAGCATAAAAATCTTGGTAAAATGAGATTGTAACGTAAATCCCTTATTACTTTTGTAACTTTTGTATCATAAAATCCATGAAATAAATAATTTCAAATGAAACATTTAATAACATTAATATAAATATATTAATTATATAACATATAAAATTGGTATTAGATACACCACATAAAATAATATAGGTGTATAATATAACATATGTCCCAAAGAAGATAATTTGTGATGGTAAACCCTTATCAATTTGGTAACTTTCAAACAAAAACCACTTGGATGAAATAATTTGAATTATAAATTTAAATATAATTAATTAATTTTAATACAAGTTATAACATGTAAAAGTTGAATTATATACACCTCATTAACATAAATGGTTTCATAGCATCAAACATGTCTCAATGAAACAATATTGAGACGAACCATTACCATATGTCCGACTTGATACGTAAGTGCTCTAACCTCCTATATAATAAATTTAGATTTTTTATACCTATATAAAGAACCATTTATATACTTATAATATCATATATTATCCACTTATAACATTTAAACACTCTTTTATTAATAATTCTTTATTAAAATTGTTGTTTCTAGGTGTAGACTATTTCGTTCATCATGTATGTTTCAGTTCGGCAGTTATGGTCCTTACACTTTGATCATGGTTCCATAATATTTGGAAAATTAATCATTTAATAATTATAATACTTAATAATTATATTAATTTTTATAACCATTCATATAAATTGGTGACGAAAAATGAATTATGTCACTTTGTGGAGATTGTAGTCTATACGTACACACGAGTGATGTTTCCACTTTTTGATGGATAGAAAAAAAATAAAGGTAAATAATTATTAACCTTTAAAGAATAATTATAATATCATAAATAACATATATATTCATTAAATATACCATTATTTCCATCCATTTAATCATAAAAGAAAAACGAATCGCATCTCTTTGTGGAGGTGGTAGTCGATACGTGTGCATGAGTAATGTTATTGTTTTCCGATGAATGTAATAGTAAGAAGGTAGATAAGGAATTATAATAAAATAAGAATAATTATTTCATAAATATAATATATAAATATTAAATCTATCATAATAAACAACCATGAAATATGTTAATGGAAAATGAATTATTTCGCTACGTAAAGACAACAGTCCACGGGTACGCACAAGCGATACATTCATTTCCCATTTAATAGAAAGGAGGTGGGAAATAATTTTTCCATAATCATAATAAAAGATCAGTATATTTATGATATTTTTTAATAATTTTTTTATGTATACAATAATTTTATATAATTTGGAAGAATAAATAAATTTTAAATAGCTCGGATAAGATTTATACCTCTTCTTTGAGTGAATTCCTTTAGTTTACACCTTAAATCATCTTAAAATGGACTTATCAGAAGAAAAAAAGATCTAGGATGAAAGAAAGGAATTTAATAAGTTTTGGGGTATAAATTATCCTATATATAAGGATATAATTATGTGAATAAGGGAGGACAAGGGTTTCCCTTTTATAAGTGAGGGGAGGGACACACATGGAATTACTTAAAATAGTTCGATAATATATGGTTGCATTCAAATGAAAGTGGCTCCAAAGGTACAATAATTTGAATTTAGGATAATATAAGGTCCAAATATATTCCAAAAATAATAATTCTACAAGTTTATGTGTAATTATAACCCTTATATATTAGTTTAATTCATGATGAAAACTCATTTTAACCTTAACCGTGGAAATAAAATTTTACTATTTTTACTATTCATTATGACCAAAAATTAAGTTGATCCTATAAAATTATATTAATTATTATTATTAAAAATATTTAAAACATTTTAATAGATTAAATTTATAAATATTCCAAATTTTAATTTTAGATAACTACGCAAAATGGAATGAAAATCTATTTTAAAAAAATGAATTTTTAAGCGTAAAACTAAATTTACCTCTATTCCTTTCCTTGTAAATATCATAAATTGAATTTTAGAATATTTTATTGAATACATAATATATAAATTTCATTAAAACCATTAATCAATATATATTAATTTAATTTATTAGGATAAAAACATATTGCGTGCTTAAAAATAATTTTTTTTTAAAATGTGTTTTTAAACCTAAAAATGAACTAATATCAAAACCAACTATAATAATGATTCATATGTAATTAATTATATTATTTATAATTAAATGATACTTTTTAACTTTAATATCAAATTAAAAAATAATGGTACTTTTAAATTAATTGATTTAATGAAAAAAAGTGACAATTTTACAAAAATGGTATTTTTTACTATTCACTAAAAAATAAATATTTTTATAAAAATAAAAAAATCACTCTAAGATGATATTTAAATGATTATTTTAAAAAAAAATATTCATTACATAAAATTATATTTAAAAAAATTTGAAATTGATTATAATTTTCACACATAAAATGCAATAAAACCTATTTTTGAAGAAAATTTATTTTTTAAGCATAAAATTGTAACACCTCGAGATTTAGTGGAGTATTTTTTTAAAATTAATTTATCTTTTTGATATTTTTCATTTACATGACACTATAAATAGTTATATATATATATATATATATTAAAACACTAATTCAAATATTCATTTCACATGGCATCAACTTGGCTTGCGCTACACATATTACTCACTTGGCTTGCGCTACACATAATACCGACTTGGATTGCACTACACATAACACCGACGTGGTGTATGTTACATGCAACACATATGTTTTTATAAAACATCATTTTATTTTTATAATTATTTAAATGAGATAATTATAACCTAGCCATTAAAAATCATTATATGAATAGTAATAACTAGTTTTAAAATATTATTTATAATTATTTTATATAGATAAAACATATTGGTAATGAAAGATATGATTTTTTTGTAAATTCCATTTATGTTT
The DNA here is from genome assembly GCA_963277665.1 of Viscum album. Classification (NCBI taxonomy): domain Eukaryota; kingdom Viridiplantae; phylum Streptophyta; class Magnoliopsida; order Santalales; family Viscaceae; genus Viscum; species Viscum album. The sequence continues at coordinate 1,184,942,995 of OY728164.1, forward strand.
AAAAATATTGTCTTCTAGAATGAACCACTTTTAATAATAAAATTAATTTAATATGCATTTAGAAGTTGAATTTGATAAAATAAACATCATTTTTGAGTTTATAATGTCAAAATTGGCTTAGAGTGAATTTTTGGGATTTTTCTGAGAAACTTCTTTTTTTTGATGAATAATGAAAAATACTGCTTTTTAGTTAAAAACATCCATTTAGTTTAAATAATTATTAATGGTAAATTATACTTTAAATTTGTTTTAAGGCCACATTATATCAATTATACATCTATTACTATAATTTATGTTATTATAATAAATTTCACTTTGAAATTAAATATAAAAACTTAACAAACTTTTGAACATTTTTCTACTTTAAAGACCTGTAATTTCATCCCATCTATGGGATTAGAATTAATCTTAATTTTTTCACTTATGTGAATTGAAATTTGAAAAACTGATATAAGCCATTGTAATCAGTATAATATTTATAGTCTATTTGGATAATGTTTATTTTTGACCAAAATGATTAGTAAAAGTGATTAAAATTAATCACAGCAATTAAGGTCAAATTAAGTTTAATTAGAGACAAAACCTTGATCTTAGGAGCCCAAATAACCTATAAACTTGTCAAAACCTCATTTTATGGACATATTTAGTCCATAAACCTTCCATTATTTTATTTAGGTTTGTTTTTATGACTTTTTTTTAGGTAAGAACATTTGTACACCTAACTTGTTTTCAAATATTCGAAGTGAGTATTTTTCCTTCCCAATAAAAGGACACCACCTCTATCACATCCTCACACCTCTAAAATGTCTTATTTTCAGCTAATATCTAGTCATAAGGCAATCCAAGGAATCATTTTGGCATAAACGAAAAGTAGTTACCAGATAAAGAGGTAATGTATTCTCTCAAGTCCTTCCTTTTATTTTTCTTCTCCACCACCTACACTCTCTTTATTCCATTTTTGTATAAAAAAACTATTATAATAAATATAATATGATGTTTTATGATATTTTTTTTACCTACACTTACAAACACCTTCATCTAATGGGTAACAAACATACTATTTATGTGTAAGGCGAACTACCGCCTCACTAAACAATGATTGTTCAATTTTTCTTACTACCTCTCATGGTGGACATTATGTTGGACACTATTTTTATATGTGTTATATATTATATTTATTATTTCTTTAAGATTATTTATTCTTTTTACAACACGTATCTTTTTTACATTTCATTTTGTGTTAATACGATAATTTCGTTTTAGGAAGTGCGGACTACCGCCCCTCAAAGCGATTCCATTCATTCACACACTGTATGGAATGTATTAAGGATGGATTTAGTGAATATATATTATATATATGATATAATAAATCTATTATAATAATTATATATATATATATGTATTTTACTTCATTTATCTCAACACAAAAATTAAATGGAAATAGCATTCATGTGTACGTACGACATACTATCTCCATGAATGGTGTTTTCTATTTCATACTTATATATTTTATAGATTATTATAATAAAAATATACTGTATATAAATTTTATTTATATCATGTTTTACATTCTAGAATCATGATATAAGTATAAGGACCAACAGTATAACAAATTAAGACACATACGAAAAACAAAGATAATATTACCCTAAGTGAAAACTTAACATAGGATGGTTAACAAGCGGGTAATATAAGGTCATAATAAAACCATATATGATATTAGATATAATAATATGGTTCTTTAAAATATTATAATAAATTTATATTTATTATACAAGTGGTTTTAATGAGTACAATGAGAGTTAAGATACAAGGTAAAAAGATTTTATCTCACTTTTTATTTCTGTGAGATACAAGCTACGTTCGTCCCTGTTTTATTTTGTGTGGTGTATGTAATTCACATGATTGTATTCCATTTATATTATAATTAAATTTATGGGTATTCAGATATCCATTTTATGATCTTTCTTTCATGGGGTATAAGTTTAAAAAGTTACCAAATTGGTGAAATAGTTTTGTCTCAATTTGCCTTCTTAGAAACTCATACTTTTTTATGCACCTAAATTATCTTTGAGGTGTATATACTTACATTTTACAAGTTATATCATTAATTTCATTATTTTAATTATATTTTAAGCTTAAATAAATTTCCTTTTCTTACATGGATAGTATGATCCCAAGTTACCAAGTTATAAGAGTTTATTGAGATGATCTTATCACTTTTCAAGATTGTTTTTGTTTATACTTCCTTTAATGAAATATTTTGACCCATATCTCAAGAATATTCATGAATTTTATTCTACTATGGTTATTAATGATTTATTCATATATTGGTACCATTTATTCCACTCTTTGGTACATAATATAGTTAATAAAGTGTTTTAAGAAAACCCAAATTTACCTTCTCTTCAATCGGAAATCTGTGTTCCCTTAAAATCATGATTTCCAAAAATAGTTTTCAAGAATATTCTACTATTATTCTATGATAATTAAAATAAAATTTTACCCTTTTTTATTTTGAAATTTTTTTCAAAGGAATCTTCTTATCGCTTTCTAAACGAGTCATTTTTCTAACCTTTTTATCATGCAAAAGGATTGTTCTTTTTACCTCGTACAACATGTATAGATTTATCTGTTTTCAATCCTTTGAAGATTTATTTTCATGTTTAAAGGTAAATTTTCAAGAATTTTTTTTAAAATATATCTTCAAATAAATGTTTTTCAAATTTTTTTCAGTCTTCTTTTATAAGTTTTCAATGAAAATTGTTTTCAGAAATTTTTCAAAATTCTTTTATAATTTTTCAAAGAAAATGGTTTTTAAAATGATTTCAAGCCTTATTTATTAGTTTTAAAAGTATTTTCAAAGAAATTGTTTTAAAAAAAATCAATATTCTTTAATATGTTTTCACGAAAAAAGGTTTTCAAAACATTTTTTAATATTTCTTTATAATTTTTCAAAGTTTTTTCAAAGAAAAAGGTTTTTAAAATGTTTTGAAGCTTATTTAATAATTTTTCAAGGAAATAGGTTTTCAAAATTATTTCAAGTATTCATTACAAGTTTTCAAGGTATTTTCTATGAAAAATATTTTCAAATTGTTTTATTTATTAAAATTTATTTTTTGAAGAAGAAAATATATTTTCCTTAAGAAACGTTTTTGAAAGATATTTCAAAATTATTTTCAATATAAGATGACATCCATTGATGTTACTCATGCCCTTATAGGAAATGATTTAAAGTTTTCATTCATATTCTTTCTTTGAATGGTTTATGTTTAATGTCATGGTATTTATCAAATCTGTTTCTATTTCATGGTTTATATGTTTAATAAATTTGTTTCTATTTCATAGGTTATGCTTTTGATGAAATGATTATTAAACCTATCTTTTTCCGCAGGTTATCATATGATTACATGTTTATAAAACTCATTTCATATCATGGTTTATGATATTATTATTTATGATCTTGTGGAACATTTATGTGTTATTTTTATTATGAGATGGGTTGGACCTATATCTCCTTCCAATTCATTGGGTAAAGATTTATATCTCATGAGATAAAAATGGCTGGAATGAGAAATGAACTCAGTTCGGTATTATAGGGATAAAATAGGAAATGAACTTGGTTCAGTATTACAGGGCTGAAATGAGGGGTGAACTGAGTTTAGTAATATAGGTATGTAACGAGGGGTGAATTGGGTTCAGTAATACAGGGCTAGAATGGGGTTTGAACCCGATTCAGTAAAGGACATTGTCCACTAAGATGGTCTCAATAGTAATTCCTTGACTACTATGGAAATCATTATATATGCTTATGTGTCTTCTATAATTCCATTTTTTATTCCTATTTTATGCTTTCATGGATTATGTCCTTTATTTTCTTATGATTAATGTCTTATGAACTACCATGCTTTATGCCATGATTCATATATATGATCTTTGATATGCAGAGTATGATCTTCTACTTTCATGATTATGTTATCATACCCCTATGATCATAATTTTTATTACATATCTCCCTTATATACAATTATTGATCATTTTATCTCACCCCTTTCTTATGTTTCCTTTCCTTAGGTTATGAAGAAAGGTTTTAGGTAGAAGTACTAAAGGTGGAGTTATATATGGGATATGTTAAATATCTTTCACCAGGATAGAATATTTTGTTTCCATGTTTCCAAAGACACTAAACTATTATGGTTCTCGTTCATGTATTTTTATAATGTACTAAATATTTATCCAAAATGATGTAATATCCATGTATTTAAAGCTTGGGTTTCTATAGTTGGTATCAAATGAAAGTTTTAGTCAACTTTTGGAAACTGGGAAGAGAACACCTTAGTGAGTCCCTATGTATATTTATAAGGATATGTCTAGGGATGTCTCTGAGGATAATTATAAGGAAGATTTAGCATTTAGGAAAATGTCTTGGAATTTTGATAAAGGATATAGTAAGTGGTTTCATAGAAATACATCCATGTCAGGATACTACAAGTGGATGTGGCTCTGGAATAGATTTTCCTAGGGGTAACAACTCGACAATATGTTTTAGGCTTGCTCAGGGTAATCCGGTACACGAAAATGGGCCTTGTTGTACACCTGGTTAGAAACTCTCGGGGGATATGCTTTGGGAATTCACAAACTATTTACAAACCATCATAAAGGATTTAAATATAAGTTGGTTATGAATAACATAGGATGAACCTAGGGTTTCATATATTAAGTAAGGTGTTATGATTTATACATCCTATAAGTAAATATTTTCATGATTATGTATTTTTCTGCTATGATAAGTAATGCTCACAATATGCTTCTGTTTTTAGTCAATTGAAAGAACTGGAAGGAGATGGATTAACATTTAATGTGGTGGAATATTTTCTAATGAGCATTCAAGTGGGATGATTATTGGAGTGATAGATATTGTGATCATGCCTAATCATTTTTTATAGAACATGATTAACAATATATACCTTCACTAACTCTCGGACTCACCAAGGAAGAGAAAGAAGAAGTTCACTAAGATTTAGGGTAACTAAGACTATGTAGGAGAGAATGTTTGGTTTTATATATGTTAATAATGTGGAAAGAATCACCTAAGTAAATGTCCTAGAGGAACAAGAATATGTTTTGAATGTAAAAAAGAAGGACACAAAGTAAGTGACTACAAGGGAAAATAAAGAGTTCAATTAACAAAATGGATGAGAATATTTTCCTCCCTAATACATCATTGAAGGTTAAGTGTTTTAAGTGTGGAGTAAACGGTCATTAAGCAACTCAATATCCCAAGATGAAATCTCTTGAAGGGAACCAGCAAGGTGGTGAAATTAATTGTTACATTGTTGATGATGATGAGACTATAGATGAAATGTAAAAGGAAAGAGGTATTGTATAATAGGATAATGTATCCTTTCTAATGGCACAAGGATTAAGTGGAATAATCAAATATTTTATGTGTTTGGATTAAAGAAGTATGTTATATGAAAGGTGAAATATATAAGGATTGTTCAGTTTATGTTTTTTGTTACGGATTTACAAGTACACGTTGAATGTTCCTAATGAACTAGTGAATTTATTTAATAATAAAGTGATATTTTGACTAAGGTAAGTTAACCCTTAATATGTTCTTCATGTTAAAATAATGTTTTTATAAATAAGTAAATTGGATGGTACTGATAACCTTGGAGCTAATTAAGGACATTTTGACAAGTAGTTCATGCTATCATGGATGAAGTTTAAACTATTTGGATTTATGGAATATATACAGTAATATATGGAATATGGAATCATTCATGTTTTCTAAGAGGATTTATGGTAATTTAGGTTGTTACCATGTTCTGAGAGAATTTACCACAAGGGTATTCACATATTTGGAATATGAAAACTAAGATCTAAATTGTAATATATGGGGGATCAATGTTAAGCTGGTTTTGTGACTTTATTTCTATGGATTTGGATTTCCATATTTGGGAAGGGTTATAAGGTTATCCATTTTTGAAAATATTAAGTTAAACTTTATAGGAAGTATTTATGTATTGAGATTATATCAAAAACCTTGTTTAAATGGCTATTTAGTAATTAACCTTATTTCAAGGATGTACATCATATTTTATAAATTTTATTAGTATGGTTTTATAAAATGACACCATGTATATTGGGTTATAACCAATCAAGTCTGGCAAGGTCGTGGGTCTTGAACCCATGACCAAAGGATGATAGGGGTTTCACACCTACCACTGGCCTATTAAATGTCATGGTTAATGTATAATTATTTTTTATAAATGAATATTTATGATGAAATAGCAGTGTTACTTTTTATTTTTAGATATTTAATATATTATCCATATTAATTTTTAAGAATATTTAGAGATAACTATTTATACATTTCATTCTTTTGATCCTTAAGATCTACTAAAAGTGTATTTTAGCACTTCAAGTATAAAAGTTGATTTTTTTACATCCATTACATGAATTAATGGATGAATTAGAAATTGATAAAAGTAAAAATAAAGAAAGAAATTTTTTTATATAAATATTTCAATTAAGTATATTTATTTATATTCTTGTTCAATAAAATAATTAATCAATGTTAGGATAATGATCAAAAGAAAATGTGATGTCATAATACCTTAATTTTATTGAATTGATGGCATTTTAAATAATCACAAATTTATAACTTTGTGGCCCTCAACTTTTTTTTGATCATTCATTTGTTTTTTATTGATGACCTCAATCACTCCTTATAAATATTTATGTCTTTCCTTGATTTCCAATATTCACTCCCAAACTATGTTCTCCTATGTGAAAACTGGGTTATATGTTACTTTGGGTAACCGTTATGGTCCCAAAATTCCATTTTAAGGTAAGTTTTAGTATTCATTTTTAAGATGTGGTTTTATATGAATGAAAATTTCAAGTATTAAACCTTTGATAACCTATATTAATTTTGAGGGAGAAATTCATTTTAAGTGGGTAGAATGTAACACCCCAAGATTTTGTGAATTTTTTTTTCAAATTAATTTATCTTTTTGATATTTTTCATTTATTGTGACACTAGAAATAGTTATTTATATATATATATATATTAAAACACTAAGTCAAATATTATTTTCACATGGAACTGACTTGGATTGCGCTACACGCAACACCGACTTGGCATACATTACACGCAACATAGAATGTTCTACAAAACATCATTTTATTGTTATAATTATTTAAATGAGATAATTATAACCTAGATGTTAAAAATAGTTATATGAATAGTAATAATTACTTTTGAAATATTATTTATAATTTTTTTATATAGATTAAACATATTGATAATGAAAGATATGGTTTTTGGTAAAGTCCTTTTATATTTAAAAATATTGTTTTCTCGAATAAACCGCTTTTAATATTAAAATTAATTTTAGACACATTTAAAATTTTAATTTGATAAAATAAAAGTAATTTTTGAGTTTATAATTTTTAAATTATATTAGGGTGAATTTTCGGGATTTTTCTAAGAAACTTCATTTTTTAATGAATAGTGAAAAATACTGCTTTTTAGTTAAAAACTGCCTTTTCATTTAAATATTTATTAATGTTAAATTATAATTTAAATTTTCTTAATGTCATATTAGATCAATTATACATATATGAAAAAAATTTAGGTCATTATAATCAATTTCACTTTGAAATTGAATATAAAAACTTAACAAACTTTTGAATATTTTTCTACTTTAAAGACCCGTAATTTCATCTTGTCTACGCGATTAGCATTAATCTTAATTTTTCCAATTCTATGAACTTAATTTCTAAAATCCTACATAAAACATTATAATAAGTATAATATTTATATTCTAATTGTAATATGTTGATTTTTGACCAAAATGATTAGTAAAAGTGATTAAAATTAATCACAACGATTAAGGTCAAATTATGCTTAATTACGGACTAAACCTTCGTTTTAGGAGCCCAAATGACCTAGAAAATTGTACAAAACCCATTTTATGGATATATTTAGGCCATAAACCTTAAATTATTGATTTATGTTGGGTTTTTTTGACTTTTTTTAGGTAAGAACATATGTACACCTAACTTGTTTTTAAAAATTCTAAGTGAGTACTTTTCCTTCCCTATAAATGGAAACCACCTCTCCCACATACTCACACATCTCAAACCTCTTAGTTTCGGCCAAAATATAAAAAATAAACTTTCCAAAATCACAAAATTTATCCTAGAATTATTCCCTTTGGAAGAAGGAAATCCAAGGAATCCTTTTGGCACAAACCAAAAGGATTTACCAGATTAAGAGGTAACATCTTCACTCAAGTCCTTCAATTTATTTTCCTTCTCCACCCCCTCCACTCTCTTTATTACATGATTTTATAAAAAAACCAGTATACTAAATATAATATGATGTTTTTATGATAATTTTTTAACCTATACTTACACACAAATCCATCTAATGGGTAACGAACATACTGTTTACATGTATGGCGAACTGCCGCCTCACTAAATGATGATTGTTCAATTCTCCTTACTTCCTCTCATGGTGGAAATTATGATGGAAACTATATTATATATGTTATATGTTATATTTATAATTTATTTAAGCTTATTTATTCTTTTTACAACACATATATTTTTACTTTCCATTTGGTGTTAATATAATAATTTCATTTGAGGAAATGTGGACTATCGCCCCCTCAAAGTGATGTGATTCATTCACACGCTATACGAAATTTATTAAGGATGGATTTAGTGAATATATATGATATATATGATATAATGAATCTAATTTAATATATATATATATATATATTACTTTATTTCTCTTAACACGACAATTAAACAGAAATAGCATTCATGCATACGTATGGACTACCATCTCCATGAACGGTGTATTATGTTTCATAATTATATATTCTATAGATTATTATAATACCCATATAATTTATATAAATGATATTTATATAATAATTTACATTATTTAATAATGATATAAGTATAAGTACTAACAATATAACAAATTAAGACACATATGAAAAAAAAGTGAATATTACCCGAAGTGAAACCTAACATGGGATAGTTAACAAGCGGATAATATAAGATCGTAATAAAAACATATATAGTATTAGATATAATAATATAGTTATTTAAAATATTTATAATTAATTTATATTTATTTTATAGGTGGTTTTAATGAGTATGATGAGATTCAATACACAAGGTAAGGGGATTTTATCTCACTTTTTATTTCTATAAGATACAAGCTATGTTCACCACTCTTTTATTTTGTGTGGTGTATGTACTACTCATGATTGTATTCCATGTATATTATAATTAAATTTATGGTTATTCACATATCCATTTTATGATATTTATTTCATGGTTTATAAGTTTAAAAAGTTACCAAATCGATGAAATAGTTGTGTCTCAATTTTCTTTCTTTGAGACTCATGCTTTGTTATGCACCTAAATTCTCTTTGAGGTGTATATACTTCCATTTTATATGTTATATCATAAATTTCATTATATTCATGATATTTTAAGCTTAATTCTATTTAATTTTATTACATGGATATTATCATCCCAATTTAACAAGTTATAAGAGTTTATTGAGACAATCTATTCACTTTTCAAGATTGGTTATGTTTATGCTTCCTTTGATGAAATATTATAATCCATATATAAATAATATTAATTAGTTTTATTATAATATGGTTATTAATGATTTATTTATATATTGGTACCATTTCTTACACTCTTTCATACATAATATAGTTAAGAAAGTGTTTTTAAGAAATCTCGACTTCATCTTCTCTTCGGTCGGAAATATGTGTTACTTTAAAATCATGCTTTCCAAAAAGGGTTACCAAGAATATTATATTATTCTTCTATGATAATTAAAATAAATTTATGAACTTTTTTGTCTTTTTCCAATGTTTTAAAAGGAATATTCTTATCGTTTTTTGAATAATGTATTTTTTTAACCTTTTTATCATGAAAAAGGAATGTTCTTTTTACCGCATACGACATGTATGGATTTATATACCATAAATCTTTTGAATATTTTTTTTCATTTTTAAAGGTTGATTTTTAATAAAAAAATAAAATATATTTTCGAAGAAATGGTTTTCAAAAAAAATTCAAGCTTATTTTGTAATTTTTCAGAGAAACTTTTTTTGAAATGTTTTCAATATTATTTTATAATTTTTAAGGAAAATTTTTTTCAAAATGATTTCAAGCCTCATTTATAAGTTTTCAAAGTATTTTAAAAGAAATGGTTTTCAAAACATTTTCAAGATTCTTTCATATTTTTTCAAGTAAAAAGTTTTTCAAAACATTTTAAATATTTCTTTATAAGTTTTAAAAGTGCATTAAAATAAATATGTTTTTAAAATGTTTTGAAGCATATTTTATAAGTTTTCAAGGAAAACGTTTTCCAAAATGATTTCAAGTTTTATTTATAAGTTTTAAATTTATTTTCAAAGAAAATTATTTTAAAATGGTTTTATGTATTAAAAATCCTTTTTCAAAGAAGATAGGATATTTTCCTCAAGAAATGTTTTTTAAATATATTTCAAATTTTTTCCATCTAAGATGAAATTTGTTGATGTTACTCATTCCCTTCTAGTAAATAATATAAATATTCCATTAATATTATTTCTATGAATGGGTTATGCGTAATTTCATGGTATTTATCAAATTCGTTTCTCTTTCATGGGTTATATGTTTATGAAATCTGTTTCTATTTCATGGGTTATGATTTTGAAGAAATAATTATGAAATCTATTTTTTTCATAGGTTATAATATGATTACATGATTATATTACCCATTTCATTTCATGGGTTATGATATGATTATTCATGATCTTGTGTAACATGTATGTATGATTTCATTATGATATGGTTGGGACCTATATCTCCCTCCAATGCATTGGGTAAATATTTATATCTCATGAGATAGACATGGATGGAATGAGAAATGAACATGGTTCAGTATTACAGGGTTAGAATGGGAAATGAACTTGGTTCAGTATTAAAAGGCTGGAATGAGGGGTGAATTTGGTTCAGTAATACAGGGTTGGAAAGAGGGGTGAACCTAGTTCAGTAATGTAGTACCGGAACAGGTTTTGAACCCAGTTCAGTAAAGAATTTTGTCCGCTAATATGGTCTCAGCATAAATGCCTTGACTACTATGAAAAATCATTATATATTCTTATGTTTCTACCACAATTCCATGTTTTGTTCCTATGTTATTCTTTCATGGATTATGTTCTTTATTTTCTTATGATTCAATTCTTATAAACTTCCATGATTTATTCCATGATTCATGTATACGATCTTTGATAAGTAGGGTATGATCTTCTATTTTCATGATCATGTTATCATACCACTATGATCACAATTATGATTACATATCTCTCTTATTTACCCTTACTAAGCATTTGAGTTCACCCCTTTCTTATTTTTCCTTTTACTAGGTTATGAAGAAAGTTTTTAGGTAGAATTACTAAAGGTGAATATCTTTATGGGAGATATTAAAGATCTTTCACTAGGATAGAAGATTTTGTTTCCATGTTTCCAAAGACATTAAACTATTATGGTCCTCAGGATTGTATTTTTGTAATGTACCGAATATTTATCTAATATGATGTAATATCCATGTATGTCAAGCCTAAGTCACTATGAAAATGACATTACTAAAAATTAATCATTTATTTATTATTATTAAATAAATAAATTTTCATTGTTTAAAATATTTAAATATATTTTTTATAATTTTATTATTAATATTCATACCTTCCAATCTAAATAATATTATTTTTATAGTATATATAATTTTGTTTAAAGCTTAGTGTTATGTGTTAATAAATATATCGATCATATTATATGTTTAAAATAAATTTTTGGGATGTTACAATGATCATATCTTTTATTTATTTTATTTTTTATATGTATAGTTATTTATTTATTTATGTGATGAATAGTTTATTTAGAATATTAAATGTGATCACATAAATTAAATAAATTAACAAGTATTATAAGATTAAATAATATAAAACCATTATGAATAAATTATTTTATAAGAAATAATTAATTAATTATGTAAGATCCACATAATATTAAAAATAATGTTAAAAGTTAAATAAAATCCCTGGATCGATATATTAATTCAGGAAACACTTTCCATCACTTGAGTTAGGTTACAACTATAGTTCAAAGTACTTACCTAGACCTCATTAAGGTTATTTCAATTATCAGAGAGTTATAATGAAATTATTTGGTCAAATTAACCTAGTTAGATTCAAGGGTTAATTACCTTATCAAGACTTGGTGTAACTTGGAGGTAAGATTTGAGGAAATCTGAGTTTATGATTTCAAGATTGGGGAGACTACTCAACATATCAAGAAACTACGAGTAAATTCAGTTGGAGAGTAAAGACTACCAAAATACCTTTTAATAATTTAATATGGAATATTTATGGGTTATTTGAAGGATAATATGGATCTTTTCCAATAGAATATTTTAGCGGATGGATATTCCAGATATAATTGAGAGGGCTATTGAGATTTGATAAAATAGTGGAAGACTAATTAATTCATTAGTTTATTCATGATTGGTAATCAATATGTAGTACTAATAATATACTTTTATATTTTATATAATATGAAAAATTTAACTATAGAGACACTATGATAGGTATTAGACAAAGGAAATTTCCTCACTAATAAAAACTTCTAAAAGTGGTGCAGGTACTTTCACATTACACCACTACAGGGAAAAAATTATTTTCTATAATCCCTTATTCCTAGTCATCCACCTTAGAGAGTTAGTGAGGGTGAAAATGATGCCTACATAAATAATTTATAGGATGTATTATATGTTCATAGCATCATTTTTTCAATTATTTTTTGAGATATAAAGATACAACATAAGGAATTAGATACATGCACTATGGTAATTCATCTCTAAGAACATGAAAAAAAGAAAGAGAGGGAAAATATAAATGAGATTATCATTGTACTATACAGGATTAAATTGGAATATAGATACCTAGCTTGCGATTATGAACTCAATATTGTGAATTATATCAATCAATTAGAAAATTTGGGCTACTATATAGAAAACAAATTATCTATTAATCTCATATTGTCATCTTTACAACATGGATTCTCCATATTCATTAAAGACTATAAAATGAATAGTATAAGGAAATGGTTCAAGAATATTTTTTCTATGATTCACCAATTTGAAAGGTATTATTGGGAACATGGTTCCTCAACCCTATAGTTAAATAAGTGAGGGAAAATGTTTAAAATCCTATGATAAGTTCAGAGTCAACTGTTTCTTTGCTACATCCTTCAATGAAAAAAAATATTTAAATGAAGGGAAATTAACATAAGGATGTCTTCTTCTCATGTGATAAGAAAATTTAAAAGAATAGGAATTGAAATGAATTGAATAAGAATCAAGTAGAAGGTTATAATTTAGTTATATTCATCATTTCATGTAATATTTCACATTCTCTTCTTGGCTATTAAATACTATATGTGATTCACATATTTGTATACAATAGAAGTAACCAAGTAAGATAAAAAAATATTAGAATAAGTAAGATGAATCTTCAATTTTTTTATAGGACTTGACTCATACATTAGATAAAGAAGATCATAATTTCAAGATTTCCAAGTGGATTTTTTCTCATAAAACTATTATTTTTTATTGAGTGTTACAAAAAATGTTTATCATGGTTTTGATTTTTAGACACAATGAGACATTATTTTATATTTTAAATGAGTGTTGTTAAGTAATATCATACTTAATTAATATATTATTTTTACATGAATCACAAATTTAAAACATATTATCAATTAATGATAAATATAAAATATAATACTCAAATCATACTTGGTTATGGAAATGTGATACTTTTACAAGTAAAATTAAAAGTAAATGTTAAGAATATACCCTAAAGTTTATTTAGACTCCTTAGATCTAAGACTATTAGGTATTTTAACATGATTACCTATAATGTTTTAAGACAAAGAAACCTTTAGATATTAAATCTATTATTTTCACAAATTTTCTAGAATCATCTTAGTTAGATGTGTGTAAACTGTTATAAAGATAAGTTATAGGTAAATTTATATAATTTATGAGATAACATTCAGATATTTTAAGGATATAAAGTGAAGTAAAGGATGTTCTTGGTAAGATATAAAGAGTATATTTGGGTGGGTGAACTGAAGAATATCTTAACCAAGTAGTCATCAATAATATAAAATGTAGATTTAATATAATCCTAAACTCATATTTCATTATACACATAAAATTGATGATGTTAGTAAAAGGAGGATTGATGTCTTATAATTATTATATGTATTTTATTACACCTTTCATTACATGTTTCACAAATAGTGGTGTTAAAACATAACCATATTTCAACAATAATGACATATGGGTATCATATATGTTAAAACATAATGAAATCCATTGTTTCATAGCTTCATGTGTTTTGAAGTGAACTATTTTTATGGCTAATTTTTAGAAACAGACTTACATCAATAAAAATAAAAAGTGTGTCATAGTTAATTATCAAAAGTTACTAAAGATATAATTATCCCTAATATAGTATGGTATTAGTTGAGTGAATAATTGTATTTATATAAGAGGGAAGCACTTCTAATTTTAAATAGTGGGAGAAAACTATACTTAAATGAAATCAAGGTTCCAAATGAATGTTAGTTGTCATAAGAACATAAACTCTACAATACATAGTGGGAGGAGTTTTTTTAGAGACACATAGTATGTAAGAAAGTAAAAAACAACGTGTTTATTCACCAGTTTAGGAGATATATTATTCAGTAATAATAATTAATCCTATGAGGAAATAGTAAATTGAGATATGATAAAATTGGTGAGTTTATTTGAACTCATAAATGGATTTCACATGCCAAAATATAGATCTTTATTTTGGTGGTTTCTCTAGTTGATGTTAATTAATTTGTGGATATTCAAAAATAAACTAGAAATTAATGGTAAATTTGGTTCCCATAAATCATGATTGGTTACTAAGGTTTCAAGAAATGCCATGGTAGTGACTTTTAAAAAACCTTCTTCCACCAATAATTATGATAAAATACCTTAGAATTATAATTTCCATAGTACCCTTTTATCATCATGAAATTTGGTAAATGGATTTCAAGACTACCATATTTAGTGGAAAATTTGTGTAATATATCTATATGATACAACTAGAAGTGTTAATATCACTAAAGAAAACCAAATTAGGTATAAAAGTTACAAATATCCATTTTTATGTTGAATCAAGATACACGATCATGAAATATTAATTTTAATAATTCCATAATGGGTATTGGTTTCATTTATAATTAATGTGAGCATACTAATATATATTTTTGGGGTTTTATAAATATAATAATAGTACATACATTGACAATTTATTGAAAAATACATGATGTAACAATGTAAGAGAGAAATCTTTCCAATACTAGATGGTGAAAAATCTCTCTAAGATGGTGTGTTAGGGAACAATAGAATATTATTATGAATAATATAATTCTATATGCTTAATAGTTAAAATATATCACATATTCCATGATATCTATAGCCATTTGATATTTCTTATGTGTAATTCATAGTGGAAAAATTCAAGTAAAGCCAAAAGAACTAAATATGGAAGCAGTCAAAACTATCTGATAGTTTTTAAAAATTTATGAAGGATCAGTTATTAGTAATTATATAAATGGGAATTTTAGTTATCAAGGGGATACATAACTAGTATTAATACAAATAAATTTAATCTAGTATCATATATAGACTAATTAAATGTGAAAGATAAGCTTATTGAATCCAATGGTATCCATATATACATAAACTGAGTACGATGTGGATTTTTATATAGCTTAAGAAGTGCTTTAAGAAACAATTTTTTCTATTTAATAGAATTTTATAAATAAAGTAAAATAGAATTATAATATATATTATGATGATATTGTATCATGGATACTAGACAAAAAGTCAAGTTAAATATAGAGGGAAAAGGTAAATACTAAGGGATATCACCTCTTATGAGTTTTTCTCAAGGAAGTGACGTCAATATAAGAAGAGTATCCATGGAATAATGTTTAAATAATAATGGATTAATCCATAACTCAGTGGAAGAATAATTATCATGTGATATACAATGAGTTAATAAATGATGGCAGTTGGTTCTAGTACAAGTGGGAGTCTGTTGGAGTTGGTTTCTTGGAACCAACCGACTTTGTAATTTCAATTACTAGTATATTAATTAACATATTATCACATAATAGCTATTGTTTTGTGTAACATTAATGTGATAATTTTTATAAAGTATTTTTTACATTGAAAGGTTATATCATTTTCCACTATAATGAGAACACATAGATGATATAGTAATATTCTTAAACATATTTCATATGGTTTAAATAAAAAACTATCTGATGAGACATAGATGATGTTTGACTATCAAGTTTTGGGAAATCCTAATACATTGAAACTTATTTTCATGAATTTTTCACTTGGTTATCTCTAATAAGTGAGGTATCATAACATACCCACCAATATAAATTCCACATGTTTTATGTGTCACTGGATATTACTATATAAAAACATATGCATTTTTCTATAGACTTAAGATTATTATTCATTTGTATCATGAATTTCATACTTTTATGTATGGATGAAAACTGTGATGATATATGATCATGATGAGGTAGCATATATTTTGTGTTCCATTAGTGAATAAAATTAATTGAATAAGTCAAGAAAGGATTTTTCACTTCCATATTAATGTAAGAATATTTCTTTAACTATTTCATGTAAATATAACTACCTAATTAAATCCATTTATATTTTAGTTCATCAATTAATTTACTTAAAAAATTAAAATAAATATGAATCAAGTGTATAGGGTGATGACACAAGTATCCCATTTGATGATATATCAGTATATAAAGAGATTATATAACATAACATCATTTATAGAAAGGTTTTTTTTGTTCTGACATTAATTTATTTCTCTATGGGATCCTTTACATGTTGCTAGGTGTTAATCTTAGACTTTAGGTATGTTCACCAAATGTCACTGAGAAATAGGATTAAAGGGTCACACACTAAGTGTATCTTGAATAAAATTAAATTATATTTAATTTAATATTTAGAATAAATATTATTATCATTTTTTGTAATATTAATTATTCATGTAAAGTTAATAACATAAACATTCAATCATGAGATATTCAAGTTTAAAATATGTAAGTTGAATTTTATCTCTTATTTAGTATTCACGAGTTAATATATAAATATTTATTTATTTACTATCTTAGTAAATATATTAATATAAATATTTATTTAGTTATGTGAATATTAAAATAAATATTTATTCATGAGTTTAGTGAATATAATATTTATTTATTTATTGAAATAATAATATTTATGTGAATAAATATTTTTATTATTAAAAGTTCAATAAATTACATGGGAGGATTAATAGGACAATTTTAAGGACTGATAGAAATGATATATTTTATTTAATGTGATTTAAATAAATATTAATTTATTTATTAACAAATGATATTTAAATAAGTGAATGTCATGGGATAAAATAATATTATTATTATTATTATTTGATATGGGATATCACTTAGATTAAATATATTGATAAAGGTTTGGGTTCAATTATCTATGTTTAACACTAAGTATATAAGGAAAAATATATCACTTTCTTTATAATGAAAACCACTCTAGAATACCTTCAAGACTAAAGAGAAGAAGAGAAATCCTTGTTGTGATCAATGGAGAACACTTTAAAGAACTTGTCTCTACCATGATAGCATCCAAATGTACACCATCTATAGATTCATGGATCACGTGCAGATACACCTAAAGGAATCCTCATTTGGATTCTACATCACAATGACAATCTTATGTGAGAAGTAACGGAAATTGATCAAGATAATTATCATGTTGAAGGTAATTCTTGATTTAAATTAATTATTAATTAAATAATAAATACTAAATTTATGATATTTTTGGGTTTCCTTCATTAAGTTCTTCAGATTTATCCATTAAAACCAATGAAAACCCAAAATTGGGAATCCGCCTAAAACTTCTACTACACCCTAAACCCTTCAAGTGGTATCAAAGTAATAACATATTAATTTTTAATTATTTATAATTTATTTAATATATTTATTATGTTTGTTTGTTATTTTTTATTTCTATATTTTTCACTCTTTTTCTAATGGTCAAGATAATACATTCATCAAAATTCATATAGTTAAGAACAAGCTAAGATATATGAAGAATGATCAAAGATACCATCTCGAGGAGTCAAGGTCTCTAGTTTCATAACATAGATACATGGAATGTAACGGTGAATTACACACCATGTAACTATGTTCAAATCACACAAAGAGTTAATTTCAAACCCTTATATGTCTTTGGTGCATTTCTAAACCATGATTATTGAGTTTATTAGTGTTAGTAAATTTTATACTGGAATTTTTCAAATTTCTAAAAATTTTCTTATGTGAATGATTAACACATGGTTTGTAAAACCATATGGATGAGTTGTGAATTTGTTCCTAGGAAATCCAATGCCCCTTTCATGGTTAGAGCATGATTATGAAAACTGTGTGGATCTCATGGGGAACCATGCGAGGTGTTCTTATGTGTGGGTCTCTTATGCACTATCGGTGCACAATTTGGTAAATCATGTGTTGAAAACATGTGATGTGACCATATTTATAAAATCATGAAATTATTATTCTTCCATTCTGGATTTAAACCCAAAAAAAGTTTCTACCAACACCATTCATGTGAGGCAGTCCAAGGAGAGGTCTAGGAGTGACTCTCTTATCCTTACTTCAATTCCATGGATTACTTTTTGATTCCATGATTATTATTCAAGTTTAGGGATAATTTTATTTCCTCGTCTTAATCTTTTATTATTTATTTATATTATTCTCACCAAGGGGTCCATGGTGGTCGAAACCTAGGTCATGGTTATTGTTTAAACCTATAATTCCTTGTGTAGTATTTTTGAATCTCCTATTGAGACTTTATTAGGAAATTTCCATCGAAGGTGATGTGTCTCCATTAGTTTAAGGTAAGTGTTTCAATGTGATAGGATTTATTTTTCATTCCTTGAGTGCTTGGGTTTTCTAAACCTTTCCTCTATTTAAATTCTATTTAATTGTGCTAGTTTTAAATGATGACATAATTTTTTTCTTTTCATAGTGTTTTCTAAGCCTTAACATAATGGTATTTTCAATTTCACTTGGGTCATGTATAGTTAAAACTAATTTCTAAAGACCTATGGGTGTTTAATAGAATAAAAATACAATTTTTAATGAAAATTAAGGTTTTTAAAGGAGGATTAATTTTACAAATGACTATAATTATTTTTCTAAATGTAATGATTCATGAAACCTAGTTTTTATTTCAGATAAAATTTAACTTTTTAAAGGGGGTTTGGGTCATCATGGAGCCCTTGTTCACTTTTTCTATTTTATTATGGTTTCTATATCTTGGATTGATTTTATAATATGTCAAGGTATTTTATATGATTTTTGGGTTCTGTTATATTTTTTTCAAATATGTTCATCATATAATTGGGTTTCTCTTGGTTTAAAAATAGTTTTTTTATAATAATTAAGTTCTATTTGGTTTAAAAATAAGTTTTCATTTTTTTATACTTGGATAAAAGCTTTGAGGTATGATTATAAAAACTTAAAATGAATTTTATTTTTTAGTTGTCAATGAAGTATCAAAGGCCCAATTGGAACTTTATGAAATATTTTGAGTTTGATCCCCTTGATTTATTTTATTCTTTGATATTTATGGTTATATGGGATGAATTGTTCTCAGTTAAGAAGGGGAATTTTTGGTAAAAAGGGTTCTTTGAGAAGAGGTGAGGGATTTTTTATGTGTTATTGATGCTTTAGGTGATTGTT
Organism: Viscum album; assembly: GCA_963277665.1. Lineage (NCBI taxonomy): Eukaryota > Viridiplantae > Streptophyta > Magnoliopsida > Santalales > Viscaceae > Viscum > Viscum album. Next base: position 1,184,962,981 of record OY728164.1, read on the forward strand.
TTTTATGATTAGTAATCAACATCAGTTAATTAATCATGGGAATCTTAGGTACTTTGGTGGGGAAGACTATAACAAGTACTAATGGGCATTGATATATCCTACCTTGCCTTGTATTAAACTACACTAACTAAACTACTATGATATGGTGATGTTTCCATAATATGGTGTCACTATGCCTCTAGGAAAAGATAATTTTCTTTTGATCACCCTACATGCAATTGTATATGATGGGTTTGATCACCAAGATAATATAATGATCTTGGGGTACTTTATCCTTAGTTTCGCGAGGGTTATTCCCATGATTTTTTTATCTTTATCTTATTGAATGGATGTTAATATTGTTTAATTTTTTATCCTTATCTTACTTGAGTGAATGTTATTATTAGTTATCTTCATTTTATTTTATTATACATTTTCATGTGATATGATTTATATATTTCTTATCTATTTAACTTATTACATTATATACGTTATGTTTGGTTTTCTTCCTTTTTTTCATTTTAAAAAAAATATCAAGTTTTTTTGGAAGTGTATTGGTAAAGTGATTATTTAAACTCGATTAAAAACACTCATTATTTTAAATTCATTATTGTACCTTCTTTAAAAAGGTTTTTCAGTGAATTTCTAGGAACTAGTGGTGCAATATCCCAGTTTTTATGGAGGTATGTCCTTGTTTAAATTTTTGTTTGAATCCCTTAGAACTTGTTAATTAAATGTTCATCAGGTGTATGAGGAATCTGAGGGGTGTTCCAAGAGTTAGAGACACTAAATAAAATATAAAATGTACATTCTATACATTTTTCATGATTGTCACACGGTTAGTGTAAACCGTGCACCCAAATTGTGCTAGATGGGAGGGGTGCATGGTTAGGTAAATCGTGCATGGGGGAGAGCCAAATCATGTGGCCTTGGATAGTGGCATTTTGCAAGGTTTGTGCATGTTTGAAAAAATGTGTGGAGCTCCCCAAGTAACCATGAAACCTCACTCCCCTTGGACAGTGTCTTGAAAATAGTTTGTGCACAGTTTTTCAAACCAGGTGGGTAAACTATGTGCCCGTTTAAAAGTTAAAAAAATATGGTTTTTTCATCTCAGAATTTTTATATTTCCACCTGATTTTCCTCCCCTTTCTCCTAACTCTATCCTTAGTGAAGAACGTAAACCCTCAATATCTCTCAATGATTTATCTCCCTAGATTCTAGGCCATTTGGAGCACCCTTGGTTATTGATCGAAGCTCCAAGTAAGTCTAATATTCCTCTAACTTCTCTTTTTTGTATTAGGGCTTGTATCTTGGGATACTTTTTTTGAATTTCTAAAACCATATTTTTTTGTAGAATCTAGATTGGTGCTTCAAAGTGTGTCTTAATATATATCTAATTCTATGATTAAGATTGCATTCATCATCGTATTCAATGTAGGTGTTCTACAAGTTATATCCCATAGTTTTTAAGTGGATTTGTGTATATGAGATTTTGTTTTTGTTTACCCCTTATTGTGATTTTAGTTTTATTAGTGATATTTGGTAAAATGGGTGTCAAAATGAATAATTTAACCCCTCATGATCCCCAGGGTATGCATGGATGATGAGTTTACCAAGTTAGATCCACCCATGGGATAGACTAATATTCCCAAACCGTGATATTGGTAATGTTAAACATGGAATTGACATGTGATAAAATTAATCCATGATGAACATATTGATATGTTAATTTAAGTTAAAATATTAATATTTATAGACGTTTCTATACTTGGATAATGGAACAAGGGTTCATTTTGATAAATTATAAGGGGTTATATGATCTATGAAATGTAGAAGGGTAATTGGTTGATGGACTAAGGCTTATGAATGATAAATGTGATAGTTGGGTTAATACATGGAAATTGGAATGGGTGAATGGGTCAAGTATTTTGATTTGATGGAAGTTTTTATGGTTTAATGAGTTTAGATTGTTAAATATTCTAAATGGGTTAATTAGATTAATGTGAACATGCCAAATAGCTTATGAATTGTACACATAATTTATAAGTGGGTTGTTGCATGTGAAATGAGGAATGGGTTAAATGGGTTAAAATATGGGAATTTATGGGTATGATAAATGGGATAATGTATGGTAATTATTTAATATGATTAGTGAGTTTGGAATAATAGAGGGAAATGGGATAAATGGGCTATGTAATGTAAATTTCAAATGTATTAATGGGTTATGGCATAATATTAATTCCCATGTTGATTGTTATGTGTGCTATTTTTATTATGGGTTGTGATATGATATGTGTATGGTGAATGGATAAATAATCATGTGCACATGGTTTATTAGTGTGTGGTATTGACTAAGGTTCTATATCCATGGGTCGAGTTAGACTGAGGCTCTATACTTCACCCCACAATGCACGGGTTAGGGAAGGGGATGGAGCTCTATTACCCTAATGGTTGCATTCCACCCAGACTAAGGCTTAGAGGTTAGGATGATGTATTTTTAATGATGTGTTTATCCCTAGTGAGATAGGGACTTGACTTGTTCCCTTATTCATATTGATTGATTTCCTTAAACCCTTGTGTAGATTATGTAAATTCCTAACCCATGGAACACGTGATGAAAATGGATTAAGTAATGAAGGGGGAATAAATGATGGAAATGGTAATAATGATAGAAAGGGGTAAGATAAATATTATTAGACAATGGAACCTAAGTTTTACTTTGTTTACTTGTTATTTATTTATTACCTGCATGAACTATCTATTTAGACTGGATATTTTGTTGACACCATTGGTGGTGGACTATTGAGTTGTACTCACACCCTGCTCGAGCGTCATTGGGTACCCGAGCAGGTTTTATGGTTGTAGGTCAAGACAGGGACAAAGGCCCTATTCTTGGGAGTTAAGTGGGGTTTTGGATGTGCAGGGATGAGGTCTATACTTGGATTTAGTACCACCTTATAGATTCTGTTGTTTTTCTTTATTTTGGGTTTCCTGCACTTTTTTCATAGTTGGTATGACATGGAATATTTACTATTTGGTTGCAGACTTGTACCCTATTTGGGAAATTTTTTGTTATGCATGTTCATTGTCTATTACTTATTTTTTGGACTATTTCATTGTTATCTATTGTTTCTTACTCTGGTAAAGAGGGTATAGTCTCCCAACATTTCTTATTAGACTCTCGCCAATCTCTGGCTATGGGGAGGTGTGCTTGAGGTCATGTAGCGAATTGGATCGGGGCACCAGTTTAGTGGATTCTTAGTCGAGGATGTTAAAAAGTGGTATCAGAACAGTTATTTTCAAGGAATTACTATTTGGGGATGGTAGATAGGAGATTAGAAAAGTGTCAGGCGTTGGTAATGATCTCGGGTTTAGGCGTATCTAACCCATGTACAAGGGAAAACCCAAGTGACCTAGGGGAAATTGTTGTTTTTTATGTGTGTTGTTATTGTTGATGATATTACACCATTGTTTGATGTACTTGTTGTGTGGTGTGATTGTATTATTATATTTTTATCATGGCTGGAATGACATAAGATTGTGCGTTAAAGCATCAATATAAGCACCTAGGGATATAGGTGGCATGAATCATGGTAGGCACACACGGGATGGGTGTGTGGGACATGGAAGGTAGGATTCATTTTACTTTATTGAAAAAAAATTTCAGAAAATGGTATCTAATAAGGGTGATGAAAATGGGTAAAAGGGAAATAATGTAAATAAATGGTTAAAGAATAGTGTGTTTAGAGAAATGTTATAAATGGGTTAAAATTCCTTTTGGTGATAAATTGTAAAGATTTAATGGTTTATAAAAGATAAAGGTTTACTTCATCATGGAAAATGGTTAAAGAATTATGGTTTTTGGAAGGTTTTGAATGTAGTTAGAATAAGGTTGTTAACAAGTTGTAAAATGGGTAAAAGTGTATAAAGGGTAAAGATTTTCATTGTAAGTGTGGGAATGGATTCAAAAGTGGGTGTCTAATAAAATAATTGTATCTAAGATAGTTGGCTAGCCCAATTTTGACCATGACCCATGATAGTAATGCTTTAGGGTAGTGTTAGAGATGTGATCATTCCCATTGGAATAGTGTATGTAGAGTGGGTTCAGTATAGAAGGTAGTGTGTTTTATTTTGTGTTCTTTATCCATTGTGCTTCCCTTGAGATGTGGTTATTGAAAATGTTTTAAAATATAAATCTGAATAGTTAGGGATTTTTGAAATGATGGGTACATGGAACCTCCTAAAGTGTAAACCATTGGTTTTTTAAAATGGAGAAGTTAATTATAAAATATGTGTAATGATGAAATTTTTTGTGAATAATGGTATTGATTATTCCTAGTATTTATTACCTAACCCTTGTATGGGTGGTTTTGGTAGTGAGAGTTCCCTAGGATGAGACCTTGATTATATGTTGGGAGTCCTTGATGAGTCTTAATGTGTAAATAAATGGGTGTTTCTTGTTATGGTTTTGATAGGGATGTGACCTTTATGGTTTTGAGATGTAGTCTGATAATGTGATAGTGGTAACCCTTTTGGGTTGTAATCTCATGGGTTGTACATTAGACTTAAGAAAGAGTGTCTTGTTTGTGGTGTCATTAGTGAGGGGATTTTTGTTATGGGTGTGATGACCCATGTAGGTTCAGACCTTTAAAGTTGTGTTTTGGACACTAGATTGTGGGTTTTGGTTTGTGGTACCATTGTATGTGTGTGAGTACGCTTAATGAGAAACCTAGAGTGAATTTTATCGAGGTACATTGGAAACAGTGTTCTAGAATGGGGTTAGGAAATCCACCTGTGAGTGACAACTTATTGGAAGTTTGATGCATGTGGCCTAGAGATAGAGGGGTTAGTGACTTTTAACCCTTACCTAGTCAGGAAGTTGGTATCTTTCGACCCTCAGGAGAGAACCATGGAAGTTTTTGGGAGTTTCTTCAGTGTTCTTTGGTGCATGAGGCATGGATGGATGTTTTAGATTTGGACAGTTTTGGATTATACTAGAGGTCTAAGTGGGAAGGTCAATGGTTTTGGATATGTGACTCGAGTTGTGATGATGAGTGGACAATCTTTGGAGAATCAAGGGTGACCTATTGGGAGGTTATCCTAGTGTTGTAGGTGCCTTGGAATATAAAGCATGGGAGGTGCTTCAGAGGTGGAATCAATGCATAATGAGTTACCTCAAGTTTTGGTAGATGGTATGGTTGTTCCATGGATCTTTTGAAAGGTCCCTTGAGTTATTTTGGTTGGTGTGAGGTTAGTTTTGAAGGTTTATATCATATGTATGTCTAAACTATCTATTTTTACAATGATTAATAGAGGCCACGATGTTGATTTCGGGCAAAAAAGATAAGGGTGACTGAAGTGTGGTCAGATTCCTCATTATGAAGGTGATGGCCAAGGTGAGTGTGGTTACATTATTGGGCTTTCTCATTAAAATGGTTTGGTTATTGGGAAATAATGTTGATAATTCTTTGAGGGTGATGGGGCTAATGGACTACGAGGCATGGTCAGATGAGGGAGCGAGCATTGGACTATGCTCTGGTGATTTTGTCTTGTGTGATCAAAATATGGTTTAAGTGTGTGGTCATAGGATGGTGTGATATTTTCAGGGCTCTGATGAGGTCCAGATGTGGGTATGCACTGGTAAGGAATGATTTTATTCAGGATGGGTGAATAGGTGGTTCAAGATAAGCGCTTTATGTTCTCTATAAAACTAAAGTGGGAAGCATGGTTACACGACAGACTGTTGATTTTAGTTGGTTCGGTAGACCATTGTGTTTTGGTTGTTAACTTATAGGGACATTCTAGAAGTACTCAAGTGATGTGGTGGAATTAGTTCCAAAGGAAATTTTGGTTCATGAGTATTTCATAGATGGTCTTGGAGTGGTGGTGAATCTTGGTTGGAAATCATGCCTGAGCGGTGGTGGTTAAGTGCTGATGAGACGTGTGTGGGTAAGGAGGCCCAAAACTCTTATAAGGTCATGGTGTCCCATAGGGGGAGTTTAAATCAGTGTTTGATGAGTTTTGGTAGTTTTATTTGACAACTTCTTAGCATAATTTTAACTAGTGGTGATCATGATCAACATCTTGACATCATTCTGAGTACACTAAGAAAGTTCTAGATTTATTCCAAGCAATTTGAATGTGTTTGGGTTGGATTTGTGACATCATGGAATTTTTTATCATGTATAATTATATTTGGATCTAGATGTTGGGATGTACACCACTGAAAATTTATGGGTGAGGTCCCCAGGATGGACTGGGTGTCGACAAACATTGTGGGTGCCATTCAGGGAAGTCTAGAATGAGTATTATATTATGGTTGTTTTAATGGTCTTTGAAAAGATATATGGACACATCCAAGTTTTTGGGGTTCATCTTATGATCCAAGCATGAACCATGGTGGTTGTAATTCCTTGGGAAAAGTGATGGTAATGACACTCCTAAGGTGGGGAGTGATAAGTTAGTCCTGGGAGTGTAGAGTAGAGCATGGATTTGATGTGGTGGCATTTCCATGCCAATGAGAAACCTATGAGGTGAAAATTGGATTCCTTAAAAGATGGATAGGTGGGACTTGGATGTGGTGTTTTTTCGGGACAAGCATTGGCCTTGGGCTCAGGAGGTTCTAAGAGGAATCTGAAATGCATGTGTTAGAATCATTGATGGTGTGATAATGTATGTTTAGTGTTAAAAACATCAATGGGGATCAAACATAGATTATGGTAGGTGTGATTTGGTTACCATGGAGTGTTCATAGGTGCGAAGTAATCATGTTTAAGTGAGTTAATGATGTGCCAGTAGTGAAGCTAAGTGTTTCCAGGATGAGTCAGCCAGGGACAGCCTGACTCAGCGAGGATAAAGTAACAAATGTGGTGAGATGAAAACCAACTTATGTGGGTGTTTTGGAGTGAAAATTATGTTTTAAATGTTGGGAGTGGGTTTTTAGTGAGAATATAGTCATATTTAGTTAATTTATGGATAGTGTAAGTACTGGTATTAGGAATTTTTAGGGGTGTAGTGGAGCGACGATGGGTTAGAAAGTAGTGGATACCTTGATATTGGAGTTCTACCCAAAGTCAAGGAGAAACCCTAGTAAGTGTGTTGGATATTTATCAGCCTCAAGTTGGTAAGAGAATTGAAGATTTCAAAAATAGTAGCATGCCAATAGTGGAAGATGAATATTCTGGGACAAACCAATCGGGGGTGGTATGACATGATATGGTAAAAAGTAATGGATGTAGTAAGTGTGACCCACCTATGGTTTGATGCTGTGTTGGAAAGTTCTTTTAGGAAATGAAAGTGAACTTGATTGAGGTAAAATTCTTAGTATGTGAATGGATGTTCTAAGGGTACCCCTCCTCCCAGGTGGTTTCAATAGTGAGGCAGGATTCCAATACATGGTAAAATACTTATGGATGTTCAGGAACGGTGAGTTAGGAACACATCAGGTGTATTGTGAAAGTTGAGTTGAGGTTTTGGTGGTCCTTCTTCGATCATGGAGGTTCTAATAATTGAAAGATAGTGGGGTGAGATAAAGTGTATGGTGGGAGATAAACATAGTGGGTAAGTGGTTGGTTTATGTTAAGATCAATGGTTTCCAATTAGATAGACTCGAGTTATTACCGTTCAGGGAAGTTGTCCATGGTAGCGAGTGTTGTCTTGGGTTTGAATAGTTGAGTGATTTGAGTGTTTTAGTAATGTTTTGGATGTTTAATTATGGAATAGGACTATCGGACCTCGAGTTGTGGATTGATGTAATTCGGAAAATGTGGTTGGAAGGATCATGTGTTTCCTTCAAGAGATTCCAATTTTTGGTTACCGGTGGAGTTTTGAAAACAGATTAAAAAATAACTAAGTGATTTGGGTTGTGACTTATGAAGAAGATCGGACCAATGGGGTACTGATTGGATCTTCCATGATGGTATGATACTGTGTGTGAATTTTCCCTGTGTTTCATTTTAAATAGTGTTGCCTATGATTTCCTATGAAATTCTATTGGTTAATGTGTGGTTTTAGGATGATGTGTCCTTGAGGATCATCTAGTTATTCTTTTAGATCATAATGATAAGATTTTATATGTAAGGTTAATCCTTCAGGCCAAGTGTTTGGCAGCATGGTAATGTTAAAGGAGTAAATTTGAAGAGGGGATGGATGGGTGAGCCTAGTGGTTTTATCTCTTTACTCAGGAAGTTTAGTGATGTTTGGGAGTGCAGCTTGAGGATGAGCCATTATAAGGTGGGGAGTTTGTAAGATCCCGATTTTCATTGAGGTATGTCCTTGTTTAAATTTTGTTTTGAATCCCTTAGAACTCATTAATTAATTGTTCATCAGGTGTATGAGGAAACTCAGGGGTTTTCCAGGGGTTCATGACACTAAAGAAAATGGAAAATGGCCTTTCTATGCATGTTTCATGATTGGCGCATGATTAGTGTAAACTGCACACCCAAACTGTGCTAGCCGGGAGGAGGAGGTTCACGGCTAGGTAAATCATGCAAGGGGAGATCCAAATCATGCAGCCTTGGATAGTGGCATTCTGCATAGTTGTAACATGGTTAAAAAACCATGAAGATCTCCCCAGGTAACCATGAAACTACACTCCCCTTGGATAGTGTCTTGCGAATGGTTTGTGCATGTTTTTTTAAAATATACTGGTAATTCGTGTACCCCTTTAAAAGTTAAAAAAATACGGTTTTTTCATCTATGTATTTTTAAGTTTCCACCTGATTTTCCTCCCCTTTCTCTTACCTCCATCCCTAGTGAAGAGCCTAAACCCTGAAGAGCTCCCAATGATTGATCTCCCTTGTTTCTAAGCTATTTGGAGCATCGTTGGTTGCAGATTGAAGCTCTGGGTAAGTCTAATCTTACTTTTCTATCTCTCTTTTATATTAGATCTTGTATCTTGGGTTACCTTGTTATGAAGCTCTAAAACCCTATTTTTTTTGAGTAATATTGGTTGGTTCTTCAAAGGGTATTTGAATCTAGATCTAGTACTATGATTAAGAGTGCGTTCATCATCAGATTCTATGTAGGTGGTCTACAAGTTATATCCCATATTTTTTAAGTGGATTTGTGCATAGAAGATTGTGTTTTTATTTCCCCCTTATTGTGCTTTTTGTTTCATTAGTAAGATTTGGTAAAATGGGTATCTAAATGAAAATTTGAACCCCTCATGATCCCTATGGGATGCATGGAGGATGATTAGACCAATTTAGAGCCACCCATGGGGTGATCCAACATTCTCGATCCTTGACATTGGTAATGTTAAACATTGAATTTATGTGTGATAAAATGGGGTCATGATGAACATATTGATATGTTAATTTAAGTTAAAATTGGAATATTGATAGATGTTTCTAGACCTGGATAATGGAATAAGGGTACATTTGGATAAATTTTAATGGGTTATATGATCTATGAAATGTAAAAGGGTAATTAATTTATGGACTAAAGCTTATGAATGATAAATGGGCTAGTTAGGTTAAGACCTGTAAATAGGAATGGGTGAATGGGTCAAGGCCTTTGATTTTATGGAATTGTTTATGGGATAAAGATTAGATATTGTTAAATATGCTAAATGAGCTTATTATATTAACGTGAACTTTCCAAATGGATTATGAATTGTACATGGAATGCATAAGTGGGTTGTTTCAAGTGAAATGGGAAATGGGTTAAATGGGTTAACATATGGGAATTGATGGGTATGATAAATGTGATAATGTATGGGAATTATTTAATATGCTTAGTGTGTTGGTAATAAGAGAGGGAAATGGGATAAATGGGCTATGTAATGTAAATAGAAAATATGTTAATGGTTTATGGAATAATATTAATTCTTATGTCGATTGTTATGTGTATTATTTTGAGTATGGGTTGTGATATAGTATGTGTGTGGTGAATGGATAAATAAGCATGTTCATATGGCTTGGTAGTGTGGGGTAGTGATTGAAGTTCTACTCCTATAGGTCGATTTAGACTGAGGATTTAAACTCCACCCCACAATGCACGGGTTAGGGAAGGGTATGGAGCTCTATTCCCCTTATAGTTGCATTCCACCTGGACTAAGGCTTTGAGGTGAGGATGATGTATTTGTTGTGATGTGTTTTTTGTTAGTTAGATAGGTAATTTAATTATTCCATTATTTATAGTTATTTATTTCCTTATACCCTTATGCAGATGATATAAATGCCTAACCCATGGAAAACATGATGAAAATGGATTAAGTAAAGATGATGGCATAAATGATGGAAATGGTAATAATGATAGAAAGGGGTAAAGTAAATATTGTTAGATAATTTAACTCAATTTGTCCTTTGTTTACATTTCATTTATTTATTACTTTCATGAACTATCTATTTATACTGGATATTTTGTAGACACCATTGGTGGTGGCCTACTGATTTGTATTCACACCCTATTTGGGCATCATTGGGTACTCGAGTAGGTTTCATAGTTGCAGGTCAGGACAGGTATAAGGTCCCTGTGTTTGAGATTTGAGTAGGGCTTGCGATGTGTAGGGATGAGGTTTTGGACTTGGAGTCAGGACCGCCTTGGGGATTCTACTATTTGTATTTATTTTGGGTTTCCTTAACTTTGGGTATAGTTAACATGACATGGCATATTTATTGTTTGGTTGTGGACTTGTACCTTATTTGGGAAATGGTTTGTTATACATGTTCATTGGCTATTACGTATTTTTTTCTATTTAATTTTTATCTATGATGGATTACTCTCATAAAGAGGGTATAGTCTCCCCATGTGTCTTATTAGACCCTCTCTATTAGTCAACAACCTCTAGTGTATGGTGAGGTGCACTTGAGGTCATGTGGAAACATGGCTCAGGGAACAGGTTTAGAGGCTTCTAGGTCAAGGATGTTACAAGTGGTTTTCCTTAAATTATGTAATGTGGTCTTAAAGGGGAAAGTTAATATTTTTTATATGGGATGGTTTGATCAAAATGATTAATAATGAATTAATTTCTGAAACTAGATTTCAAACTAGCATTAATGGAATGGATTATGAAAGTAATCATATAAATACTTTTATTGGATACATATTACTATGAAATTTTGATCACACTATACTTATACCGCTCAATTTCTATAAACCAAGTGGATTTTATAGGTTTAGGTTCTAGTTCAGATTCTCAAGAATCTCCTCATTGTAGACTTATTCTCTTGAGTCACTCTTGGAGTGGGTTTTGGTGATGTAGTTGGATGGTAACTAACCTGAACCATCATTGAATTCAGTAAAAGTTTAATATTTATATTCCTACTAACTACAGTATATGTGGCAAGTAGGGTCGAACCCACATGGAAGAAAATTCTAACCACAATTCCTCTAAAAAAACCTTTAAAAACTCCACGGTTGTCTGCAGTGGAGTGGATACTCTATTTTATTTTTCTTTATATAAAGTAGTAAAGTCACAGAAAACTTTAAAGCATGTATCTAAACTAAATTGAAGCTAGAGGAAGTTGAAAACAAAGAGACACAAAGATATAGTATGCTGTTAAAAGAACTATCTATTAAAACGCTTGGGGAAAAATCTACATTCTACTAGTTTTAAAGGTATTCTGATTCACTTAAAGGTTTTTGTTGTGTACTGACTTAAATAGTATGAATCACCTCCCTCGCCAAGAATTAAGTCACACAAGCCAATCAATTTAAGAGTTCACCACTCCAAAATTAATCGACATTGAACCGTTTGAAAAAGATGACAACAAGACGAACTCACCGTAAGTATTGAAGTCTTAAAAATTTATTATCATTTGAAAAATGTATTCACAATCAATCTCACTAATTTATTGTGAAATTTAGAAATTAAATTTTGGTGGAACAATTCAACTGAATGAAATCAGTATCGATCTCACCGATCAATACTGATTACATTTAAAGATGAAGTGTAAAAAGAACATTTAAAGGTAAATAGTGAAACTTCAATTTATCCCCGGACTAGGAGGTTTAGCCTAAAATCATCTCAATTATGTATACTAAAACCATTAAATTACAAAGGATAAGAATTTAAAGAAAACAGAGGAAGAAAACTCCCTCTGCTAGCTTGAATTGTTACTGCTCCAGGCCCTCAGATCTCCAAAGAATGGCTCTCCGAGGAGTGCTCCAAGGTTCCCTCTAGGTTCTTACTCTGCTTTCGAATGAATGATCGAATGTATTGAATTAATTCCCCCCTGATTATGTTATTACTCTATTTTTGTATCCTTCGTCATCTAATGCATGTCACCGGTTGGTTTCCACCAACTTAAAGTGTCCTTCATGTATGCACTGCACACGTGCGTTTCTTCGTGACTGGCACGTCGCACTTGATTTTCCCTTGTAACTAACTTCTGCTGAGTTATTTTAATGAACCTGGACATATTTAAGGCCTTGGTGTGGACCTATAGAGTAAAGAACAACAAAACAAAGTTAAAGCTGTTAAAACATGATAATAAAACAATTGATAAACATAAGTAAATAACTTAATAGTTATTACCTGGATATTTTATTTGATTAATATTTAACTTAAATTATTAATTATTAAATATTATTATTAAGTAATTAACTAATTAACTAATTTAATCTAATATATTTATTAAAGTTAATTTTAGTTGTGAATAAAGATATCAATTAGTTCATTGATGAATTAAATTAAATTACTTAATTTAAATTTATAAATTGTTAAAATTTTAAATCTAAACAAAAAAGTTGAATTGATATTTATGATTGATTAATAATGTTAATAACAGTAATTAATTTGAACATTGACTTGTTAACTTATTAAATAGTATATTTTATTCTAGTTTTATTAATTAATTATTATTGGTATTTTATTTTATATATATAATTAAAAATTAATTATGTAATAAGCAACATTAAATAACATTTTATTTAAATTAAATTTAGAAGATTATTTAATTTAGTTTAATAAGTTTTTATTTAAGTTAATTAAATTATAAAATCTATTTATTAAAATTAAATATCTTATATTTAATAATTTTTTATAATTAATATCATTTTATTTTAATTATTATTTTGTTTTAGATTTCATTTTATATTGTTTTAATTTGTTTTAATCTATTTTAATTATTATTTTCTTTAAAAAAACTTTATCTTATTCACCTCCCCATTTCGGCGCAAGAGGGGAGGGTTACGGGCTGCTTCTAGAGGATGCCTCCACCGGCGCTCAACTCATACTCTTTGAACAAGGGTGGCAAAGGCCTGTCTTCCAGAGTAGCAGCGGCTTCCTCCTTCGGATCTGGGTAGTGTGAACTTGCAGGTGGCGTGGCATCTTCTTCAGCAGTAGCGGCGCCAGCCTCGGCTTCACCACGGCTCTAATGGTAGTGAAACGGCCAGATCCTCCCTCCACAGAGGCTGACCTTCTTCTTCATCATGAATGATGTGAGACCCTCATCTACAGTCCTGCTCTGCGGCGGATTTAGGTTTTTCGCAGTGGTGGTTTGGTTCTCCTCCTCAACACCAGTGTGGCGTCGACCTTGACTCCGGTGCGGTTCCTCTACTCAGTGGCGGCAAGGTCTCCATCACCGGCACAGTGGAATTATATAAAAACTGGGTTTGTGGAAAATTTGGTGTGTTGATTTGAGTCTGGAATTGAATATTTCTGGTTCGAGTTGGTAAGTCGTGTGTGCGTCGGTAGTGAAATTGATGTGCAGTGCCAAAAAGTTGAAGATGGGTAGTAGCAGGGATTTGGGTGTGAAGTGCACTGTGTTGCATTTGTTGTCAATGAGGTATGTTATTGTCAAGGAATGAATGGATGGATGTCAAGGAGTTTCAATATGTGAATGACAAAGGATGTGATGGTGATGGTGATGAATGGAGAATGGCCATGGAACATAGAGGAATGTCACTTAGGAGATTCACTAAGTGACATAGGAGATGATGGTTGAAACATTCTCTAGTTATATTAGACGATTGTAGAACTGATCTTAATGTTTCAATACTTGTATCAAGATGATACTAAGTTACACCACTTGAAGAATGTATGATGATGGAGCATCATCATTATATCTGACGATTGTTGAGCTGATCTTTAAGTTCATAGAACTTGTATTCTGATGATACAAAGTCACAACAATGTTAGAAGGCCGTGTATTGTATTGACAATGCATGAGGAGATGAAAGGGATCCATCCACAAGTTCTAAGTGGATGAAGTGGTTTAATGAAGTCCATGCACTATCACTTAGTGCATGTGAATTATAAGTTGATCCAACTTGTTCTCTGATTGGATCAATGAAGAACATTGAATATTTATTTGATTCAGGAGCTTCGGTTGATGAAGAACCTTTGGGAATTCCATTCCTAAGTAATGAATACATGTTGAGGAAGAATTAGAGGAATTATAATGAAGAAGAAGAATAGAGAAGGAAGAAGTGGCATTTCTCATTTTACACTTAAGTACTTTGTATACTTAGTGTATATTCAAGAAAAAATTAAGCCACCAAGAGCCAGCCTTAAGGGTTCAACCCAAGGCACATGTGGGACTAGGTCACCACGCCCAAGGGGATCCCATGGGGCCAGCCTGAGAGAGGTCGGGGCCGTGAGGCGACGCGGTGATGAAACCCGCGCAGCGTGAGCGCGAGGAACACGCCTGTGTGTGCATATAGTGGGCGCCAGTGGCGCGCCCGAGTGGCAGGGGTGGGCGTAAGAGCGCGCCCGCAAGAGAACACATTGCGGGGTGGCACCGTGGAGGGAGAAGTTCAATCGAAGGGTTGCCGGCAGTGGAACTTTGATAAACCAAGGAAAATCCGCGGGCCGTTTCGATGTGGGACATGTAATTTTCACCGGGAGCGAATCCTGGCCGCTCGATCGATCGCGCGCCAGATCTCGACCGCACGATCGATCCCGCGCGAGATCTTTTGATCGCGGCCGTCCAAAGATCTGATCCAACAGCCTGCGAGTCGTCTCCTTCCTCGAGATCACCCGAGGCAACCCCCGACGTCCCCGTTGAACCAGTGGCGCCTCCGAGCAATGTTTTTGAGTTCCCGGCCACCTCCGATCAAACTGAAGGCTCCATTCGATTCGTCTGGCCCTACTGAGTTCCCGGACACCTCTGAGCCCTTGCACCATTTGAGTGCCAAGTGAAGAAGAAGAACCTACGGGTGTTGTGTGTGCACCAAGTGAATACCACACTTAAGTTGTGTGTGTTCTTAACAAACAAAGTGGGAGGACGTAGCTAAGTGTGTGCAAGAAGTGGAAGGCAGGGCTTGCACCTTGTGTTTGCAAAGTGAACAAAGTGGGTGCAAACAAAATCAACAAGGCCGAACCTAGTGTGTGCACTAAAAGTGTATACACTTAGAAGAAGTAGATACTCACACCAAGTAAAACACACATTCAAGTGTGTAAGAAAAAGGAATAAAATGTGTGAAGGACAAGAAGAAGGTGTGTGCTAAAAGTGTTACACCCTTTGAGGGTTTTATTGCACCAAGAGAAGAATAAGGGGAGTGCATGAATGAATGCATGCACGTGCACACGTGAACAAGCTCAAATCTGGTTGTGTGCATCTGATTTAACCAAGACCTGAAGTTCTTGAAGATTATTGAGAAGCTATGTTGTCAGTGCATGAGGATGAAGAGATGCCATGCACTTAGTGCATGAAGTTGTTCTGAAGTGATACTGAAGCCAGACTAAAGTTAAAGACATCAGCTACCTGAGTTTTCAGTAATTGAGAAGTCCAAGACCAGATGATCTTGAAGAATCAGAGTTTCCATGCATTCAGTGCGTGAAGTTGAATTGATGTGAGACTGGACCAGACTAAAGTTAAAGATATCAGTTGTCTGAGTATTCAGTAGTTGAAGAGAGAAGCCAGGTCATCCTTAGAAGAAGGTGATAAAGCCTGGGCAAGACGAGAAGACCTGATCAACTCAAGTGATCAGAATTGAAGAGCAAGGCCAGCAGCCTTTATCTCAGGCTGTTGAGGATACTTGAAGAGATTAAAGTGAAGAAGAGCTACTCGTGTGACTCGAGGAGCCAGGAGAAGCCCCCTGTGAGACTCAGGGCAGAAGAAGTCTTCAATGGGATTCTGGAGCAGGCTAGTGGGACTCTGGTAACACTGTGTGATGCAGTATAAAGAACCTCCTGTGGGACTCAGGAGAGATACAATGTGACTCTGTATCGACCATTGTAATACTAACAGATTATAATGGGAGAAACCATGTTGGGGCGTATAACCAACATGGCAAGGACGTAGACCTTTGGTGTCGAACCTTGTAAATCCTTGTGTCCAGTGCCTTTACATTTACTGCATCATTCGAGGAAAGGTGAGAGATACAAGAAGAGTGGATCGAGGCTTTAACCATCCATAGAGGTTTAATTTATAAGTAATCAATTAGTAAAAAGTTTTAAGGGATCATTGATTCACCCCCTCCCCCTCTCAGTGATTCACACTAATCTGGGCACTTCAATTGGTATCAGAGCGAAGGTTACCTCTAAAAGATCCAAGGGAGTCTTTATGAAGTGCAGATTTGAGGAAATGAGCGACCAGCCTCAAATGGAGATATCTGCCAAGACTCAGAAAAATAGAAAGAAAAAACAGGCCAAGAAGATGAAGAAAGCCTGTCCTAGTTGTTATAAAGTTGGAACAATGAAATATCTTCAAAGTGTAATCTAATATCTTCAGAAGACAGTCCCCAAGGAAGTGGAAATGTGTATAGCTACAGGCATCCTTGATCTTCAAGAAGAAAAATTACAGCTAGAAGAAGAAGCCAATACAATGGAAGATCAGTTGGCTAAAAGGGTTGGCATAACCAACACTCTCAGAAATCTGGTGAAGGCTAAAGATGAAACTATTTCCCTTTGCAATGAAAGATTTGAAGACACTGATGAAGAATTTCAAATAATCTCTTCTGAGAAAGAAATATTTATGATAATAATCAAAGAAGTTTTCCATGCACTGGAGAAGTTGCACAAAGTGTCAATGAATGTCAGAGATGCTCAACTCGAAGACAAAGTCAAAATGGTGAAGGAGCTTGAAAATTCATTGCTAGAATTGAATAAGGTGAATGAAGACCAGTTAGAAAAGCTGAAAGAAAATTGGGAAGGAAGGCTAAGAACTGTTGAGGATGAGAAGAACTCCTTTAACATGAAATGCATAGAACTAGAGGTGATATTGAAAAATCTGCAATCACCCAAAGTTGAATCCTCCCAGTCAGCTGAAAGTAGAAATGTTGCTACACAAGTGTGCTTTGAGAAGGATGATTCTAAAAGAAAGACATCCTCTAATAAAAGGGAAACATCTTCTAAAAAGAAGGTACCATCCATACCATCTTGTACTCATGCTTCTAAAAGTGTTTCTACTAAAATTGCAGGATGGAAGAATGAATCCAAACAAGTATGGATGAAGACAGTGAAGAAATAATACTCTCCTGAAACAACACAACAAGTCAAGAAAAGTACCCAACAATCAGAAGGACTGAAGAGTTCAAGATTTGTGGGTCAGTGTTGGTGTTGTAATAAGTATGGGCACTGTGCAAAGGATTGTTGGTACAATCTACTGAATGTAAAAGCACAAAGGAAGCCCATGCCAAGGGGGAGCAATCCAGAAGGAAAGAAGAAACATCCACAGGTCCAGAGACATCTGTTTACTGCAAATAGATTTGGATTACTTGACAACATCTGGGATGATTGCAAAAGTGGTCAAAAAGATACATGTCAATCTCCAACTGTATCCAGAGCTAAAAAGAAGAAAAGATCACAGAACCTGGCTCAGAGAGAATCCTTGGGAAGCAAGATAAAATTAGAAAATGCACCCAAGAAGATGTTGAAAAAGGAAGATAAGTCCTTGTATTTTAATTCCAAGAAGGGTGATGCATCCATAAGGACCACCAAGAAGAAAACATGCTTCTACTGTGGAAAGAAAGGACACATCATGGATCTTTGTAAACAAGCCATGAAATTCAATAGAGGCAGACTGGACTCAAACAGATAATCAATCTAGATGAATTAGAAGGGATTGGTTGAAAACAAGTTGCCTAAGAAAGGTAGCTTGAAAGCATCAAAGGAACCATGTGGAATATCCAGAACTGAGGCCACACTTCCAAATGACTTGTTAGTCATATGGCCAAATCAGTTGCAACTTGCCAAAGATCTGCAAAGAGATGAAGATGAAGTTCTGGAAATTACTAAGGAAAAAGGGAAGAAGAAGATTTCACATGAAGATGTATTGAGATCCACACCAGCACAAACATCATTGAAGATAAAATGTGAAAGTGTAAAGAATGGTGAAAATGGGACATCTCGGTTGAGAGAATCTTCTCAACCTTGTTGTTCACATTGATGAACCAAGGAGGTTCCATCTTATTCCCTAACCACTTGTATATACATGTGCTTACATTTCAGGGAATTGAAGATGATGATCATTCTCAAATTGAGAATGGTATGGACAGAATGGAGTGCACCCCTTAAGGGGGAGATAATCTGAAGAAGATGATCTTTTGTGATTCATATCATCTTGTGAAGAATGAAGGTATTCCAATCACACTTTCATCCCTTGTTTCTTAATTGTATTTAATATGTCAATTAAGGGGGAGTGTTTGATTGAAGACAAATGGTTGAAAGGGGGAGCTTTATCTTTGCACTGAACTTTCTAATGAGTTTTGTGAAGTATGTGCAGGATTTAGCAATTCATTGTTATATCTGAAAAATTTCAAACCCCTTGAAGCATGATCTCACATGTCTAGTGAATGTTGGACAGCATTGATAATCTTGGTTACATCACTCTTGTTTTCTACACCAGGTTTGCCCACGTAGACTTAGAGTTGATCTACTAAAGGTTCTTTGCTAAAGAGAACATGTGACATCATCCCTCTCCTAGTGATTTTGAAGAAAATGCTTTTCAAAGGGAGGAAGAAATTTTTTTTGAAAGTGCACCACACCACAACTTTTCATTTGATTGCCAATAAGGGGGAGAAAAGATTGGCACACATATTGACCCATTCATATGTGCTGAAGAAGTGTATTGACAACAAATACAAAGGGGGAGATTGAAGTGCATTGTGTTGCATTTGTTGTCAATGAGGTATGTTGTTTTCAAGGAATGAATGGATGGATGTCAAGGAGTTTCAATATGTGAATGAAAAAGGATGTGATGGTGATGGTGATGAATGGAGAATGGCCATGGAATATAGAGGAATGTAACTTAGGAGATTCACTAAGTGACATAGGAGATGATGGTTGAAACATTCTCTAGTTATATCAGAAGATTGTAGAATTGATCTTAAAGTTTAAATACTTGTATCAAGATGATACTAAGTTACACCACTTGAATAATGGATGATGATGGAGCATCATCATTATATCTGACGATTGTTGAGCTGATCTTTAAGTTCATAGAACTTATATCCTGATGATACAAAGTCACAACAATGTTAGAAGGTCGTGTATTGTATTGACAATGCATGAGGAGATGAAAGGGATCCATCCACAAGTTCTAAGTGGATTAAGTGGGTTAATGAAGTCCATGCACTATCACTTAGTGCATGTGAATTAGAAGTTGATCCAACTTGATCTCTGATTGTATCAATGAAGAACATTGAAGATTTATTTGATTCAGGAGCTTCGGTTGATGAAGAACCTTCGGGAATTCCATTCCTAAGTAATGAATACATGTTGAGGAAGAATTGGAGGAATTCTAATGAAGAAGAAGAATAGAGAAGGAAGAAGTGGCATTTCACATTTTACACTTAAGTACTTTGTATACTTAGTGTATATTCAAGCAAAAATTAAGCCACCAAGAGCCAGCCTTAAGGGTTCAACCCAAGGCACATGTGGGACTAGGTCACCATGCCCAAGGGGATCCCATGGGGCCAGCCCGAGAGAGGTCGGGGCCGTGAGGCCACACGGTGATGAAACCCGTGCAGCGTGAGCGTGAGGAGCGCGCCCGTGTGTGCATATAGTGGGCGCCAGTGGCGCGCTCGAGTGGCAGGGGTGGGCACAAGAGCGCGCCCGCAAGAGAACACAGTGCGGGGCGGCACTGTGGAGGGAGAAGTTCAATCGAAGGGTTGCCGGCAGTGGAACTTTGATAAACCACGGAAAATCCGCGGGCCGTTTTGATGTGGGACGTGCAATTTTCACCGGGAGCGAATCATGGCCGCTCGATCGATCACGCGCCAGATCTCGACCGCACGATCGATCCCGCCCGAGATCTTCTGATCGCGGCCATCCAAAGATCTGATCCAACGGCCTGCGAGTCGTCTCCTTCCTCGAGCTCACCCGAGGCAACCCCCGACGTCCCCGCTGAACCAGTGGTGCCTCCGAGCGATGTTTTTGAGTTCCCGGCCACCTCCGATCAAACCGAAGGCTCCATTTGGTTCGTCTAGCCCTACTGAACATATCCATGCATAAAAATGGGCATGCATGCAACATATGGGAGAATTAAAGGTTGGACGAAGCAACCGGAGGTGTGAGGCCATGATGGTTTATGTTTTGTATGGATTATCCTAAACATAAGTCCATGCATGCATTCTAAGTCGCATGCACGTAGAGGAAAAAATAAAGGAAGAGACCCGCGTGGAAACAGAGGAAAGATTCAAAGATTTTGAAAGATTTTGAAAAACCGAAAACTTCGGGAATTCGATTTATCCCACGTGGAAGATTTGAGGCATCCCTCTGCCTATAAAAAGAGAGGCCGAGGCTCTCTGTTGGCTTGCTGAAAAACTTGGAAGACCCGTGAGTGCCTTTGTGCCTCGCGAAGTAGAAGCCCCGCGCACACTTGCGCGGCTGAAGAACTCGGGGCCACCCGAGGTCCCGAAGGATAACCCGGCGCGCATCCCTTGCGTGACAGGAAGAGCTCTCTCTGCCCGCATACTTGCGCAGCAGGAGTAGCTTGCGCGACCCACAGCTGCCCCTTGCACCGAGACCTTGCGCGCCTTGCACCTTGTGCTTGTGCGTTTGAAGAAGGCAGTGGGGTGTTGCACCTTGCACACCCGAGGACTTGTGCACTTCCTTGTGCACCCAAGTGATTTCATGAAAGAAGAGAAGTTGGCCGCACCCCTTGTGTTACTTCTTTAGTGTTCGGGTGGAATAGTGGAGGAAGGCTGAGCCCTTGCACCCTTTGAGTGCCAAGTGAAGAAGAAGAACCTACGGGTGTTGTGTGTGCACCAAGTGAAGACCACACTTAAGTTGTGTGTATTCTTAACAAACAAAGTGGGAGGTCGTAGCTAAGTGTGTGCAAGAAGTGGAAGGCAGGGCTTGCACCTTGTGTTTGCAAAGTGAACAAAGTGGGTGCAAACAAAATCAACAAGGCCGAACCTAGTGTGTGCACTAAAAGTGTATACACTTAGAAGAAGTAGATACTCATGCCAAGTAAAACACACATTCAAGTGTGTAAGCAAAAGGAATAAAATGTGTGAAGGACAAGAAGAAGGTGTGTGCTAAAAGTGTTACACCCTTTGAGGGTTTTATTGCACCAAGAGAAGTAGAAGGGGAGTGCATGCATGCATGCATGCACGTGCACACGTGAACAAGCTCAAATCTGGTTGTGTGCATCTGAGTTAACCAAGACCTGAAGTTCTTGAAGATTATTGAGAATCCATGTTGTCAGTGCATGAGGATGAAGAGATGCCATACACTTAGTGCATGAAGTTGTTCTGAAGTGAGACTGAAGCCAGACTGAAGTTAAAGACATCAGCTACCTGAGTTTTCAGTAATTGAGAAGTCCAAGACCAGATGATCTTGAAGAATCAGAGTTTCCATGCATTCAGTGCATGAAGTTGAATTGATGTGAGACTGGACCAGAATGAAGTTAAAGATATCAGTTGTCTGAGTATTCAGTAGTTGAAGAGAGAAGCCAGGTCATCCTTAGAAGAAGGTGATAAATCCTGGGCAAGACGAGAAGACCTGATCAACTCAAGTGATCAGAAGTGAAGAGCAAGGCCATCAGCCTTTATCCCAGGTTGTTGAGGATACTTGAAGAGCTTAAAGTGAAGAAGAGCTACTCGTGTGACTCGAGGAGCCAGGAGAAGCCCCCTGTGAGACTCAGGGCGGAAGAAGTCTTCAGTGGGATTCTGGAGCAGGCCAGTGGGACTCTGGTAACACTGTGGGATGCAGTATAAAGAACCTCCTATGGGACTCAGGAGAGATACAGTGTGACTCTGTATCGACCATTATAATACTAACAGATTATAATGGGAGAAACCATGTTGGGGCGTATAACCAACATGGAAAGGACGTAGGCCTTTGGTGCCGAACCTTGTAAATCTTTGTGTCCAGTGCCTTTACATTTACTGCATCATTCGAGGAAAGGTGAGAGATACAAGAAGAGTGGATCGAGGCTTTAACCAGCCATAGATGTTTAATTGATAAGTAATCAATTAGTAAAAAGTTTTAAGGGATCACTGATTCACCCCCTCCCCCTCTCAGTGATTCACACTGATCTGGGCACTTCAGGGTGAAACAAGTTAGAGACGAAGGTGAAGAAGCGAAGAGGAAGTTTCGGCGACAGGAAAAATAAGAGGGTCCAACAGGGTGCATCGGAAGCATGAAAGGATGGAGGAGGATTAGTGGAAAATGAGAACGGTGAGATATAGGGGCGCAACAGTGAGGTGCAGGGGATGTATGTGAATGAGTTGAAAGAGGGGAGGAAAAGCCAATAGTGAAAAGCATAAGGGTGAAGAGGTTACTGATAGAATAAAATGAAGGTCACTGATAACATTATAATAGAAGGTCACTGTTAGGCACAATTAAAAACTCATAGTTGATATAAAAAGGAGAGGTAACTGGTAGATATAAGGTAGTTGTTATTCATAAATAAAAAAACTTAACAGTTTAAAAACAAAAGAGCAGCGGTGCAAAAAAAGGTCATAGATGAAAAAAGGATCATCGATGCAGTTAAAGGTCACCGGTAGAAAATAAATAAAATTAAGGTTACCGATGGAAATAGGTTACCAGTGAATATTAAATAGAAGGGTCACCATTGACAAAAGGTCACTGGTAGACTTAATAGTCATTGTTACCCATTAAGAAAAGGGTCATTGTTAGAACAAAAATAAATAACTAACAGTGACCTTCAAAAATTAAAAATTCATAAATTGAACTTAAAATTAAAACTTAATTTAACTAAATAAAAAGATTGAAAATAATTAATTAAAAGAAATATAAACACCATCAATTCAAAAAATTATTTCTATTAAACTTTAGACTTTTAAAAATACAATAAAAGTTATTAATTGATAACATTTAAATTAATAACTGGATAATTGATAAACTAAATTGATAAAAGGATTAAATTAAAAAATATATTAAACTATTTACAGGGTAAGCAGTAAATAAAAAAGGAAATTATTGATGACCCAATAGGTCACCGATAACTCTTGACTGTCTTGTAGAAAGACTAAAAACAAAAAAATAGTGACTTAATAATTAAACTGAATTCTTAAAATTAAATAATTAATGTTTTAAAACTCTTAATTAATTAATCAAACAACTATTTGAATACATAAAATTAAAAACACAATATTACATTTAATTAAAACTCAAATTCTTAACTTAACTAAATAGCAGGATAATTAAGAACATTATTTAACAAAGTTAACCTATTCTAATCCATCCAAAATTGCCATTTTTATTCAAAAAGGAAATTAAAACAGAGAGAGAACTAGTGTCTAGGGGGGTTTATAGTAATAAAGACCAAGGGCATCACCCCGTATCAAATTCACCCCCTCTGGTTTAAAATGGGACACATGAGTATGACAATTGACCATGCTACCGGGGGTTTCCATGGAGGCCAAGTGATCTGCCACCTTGTTTCCCTCCCTCCATGTGTGCGTGACTCTGGTGCTACTTTCCAGGAGAGCTTTGAATTTTTGAATAGTGTATGAAATGGACCAGGGGCAGATACCTTTCCCATGCAGAGCATCGTGAATAACCATAGAGTTAGTCTCGACTTGGGAGATGGCAAGCACCCGCTGCCTACACATTGTGATACCTGTGAGCACCGCTTTTGCCTCCGCCTGCATAGAATTCACATAACCATAGTGCGCTGAAAAAGCCAATGCCACACTACCCCTAGGATCCCGTACCACGTAGCCACCATGAATCTCTCCCAGCAAGTAAGATCCATCGGTATTCAGTTTGAATCCAGCTTTAGGAGGATTCCACCGGACACAGTGTCCTTGCTGTCTAGTTGCTGACCACTGGACCACGCTGTGAGGCACAAACAGCTTGCAAAGGTAGGGTGACTGCTTCCATACAACATCGGTGCCACACAATTCCACCAAAATACAATGTACTCTTGTTGTAACGGATCTCCCCGTAGATGCGAGCCCCTCAAACCTGGCTCGGTTCCTCGCTTTCCATACACACCAACATACAGTTTTGAAGATGATGGATCTCACCCTCCCTTCATTGTCGGCGTCATCCGTCCCCTGGAACCAGTTCTCCACGAAGGAGTCGAAGTTCAGCGCATAATGGGAGTAACCTGAGAGTCCACCGTAGACTCCCCAAACCTGGCGTGCCCAGTCACCCTTGAAGAATATGTGTGATAAAATCTCCTCACATTTTTTAACACAGCACTGGCAGCAAGAGGCCATACTGATGCCGAGCCTCTTGATGATATCATCGGATGGTAAAGCTTGGTTCTACATCCTCTATGTCAGAAAGTTAATCTTTTTAGGGATACTCTTACACCACACCCAACCATACCCCCATGCCTGCTAGCCCTGCGACAAGATGGTCCTGAAAAAATCCTTCGCATTGAACCTACCTGAGGTGGAGGGAGTGTAGACGCACCGGTCCATATCCGAACTCAAAATAATAGAGTCAAAAAACTCATGCTGGTCCGCATCCAGAATTGATCTGAAGAAATTTGGGTACTGACTCGCCTCCTTGTATGAGATCAAAGGAGTAGGGCACCCTGGATAACCAAGAGTCCTTCCCAACCAATTGTGGTACCAGAACTGTATATTCCCCTCCCCAATAATCCACTGCGAGCTCTGGCGGATGGATGGAATAAAACTGCTAACAGAGGACCAGAGCGGAGACCCACTACCCGAAGATGCATCAATGGTGACCCAGTTTCTGCAGGACATCAGCCTACCCCACAAAGATCTCTCTTCAATTACCTCCCATGTCAACTTCGCATACAGGTAATGAATAGTGTTTTCCAGACTTTTAACGTTGATCCCTCCCTTCGAGATTGGCTGAGCCATCTTCCCCCAAGATATCCAATGCATCTTCCCCTCCGAAGATGCATCCCATATTAAATGAGCCAAAATTCTATCAATGGACTTGATAACCCCCTTCGGCACATTGTTGGCTGAGAGAGCATGAACCGGGATGGTCGAGAGGAAGTTGTTCACAAGAGTAATATGGCCTCCAAAAGATAAAAAGTGGTTCTTACAATTATGAATGCGCCCCATAATCTTGCTGTCCACAGGGTCAAAGTCCCTGATATGCATTCTTCCTGGAGACACGGAGGTGCCAAGATTTTCCATAGGAAACGCACTGGGACTCATACCCAATCTTCGACCCATATCAATCACCCTACTCGAAGTGAAAGCCTGGGCCACATAGAATCCACTCTTCTCCTTATTAATTTGTTGACCACTCTAGTGGAAATACTCCTCAAGGATCACAATATTCCCCTGCACCGATCGCCTCCCTGCATTTATGAAGATGAGGGTATCGTCCGCAAACATCAAATGAGAAACAGGAGGCATCCTCAACCTCCTTCGATAAGGGATAACATTCCCGTTATAGATGCCTCTATTAATTAGCTTGCTTAAGGTATCTTGCATAAGAATGAAAATACTCAGGGATAGTGGATCACCTTGACGAAGGCCACAAATTGTCTTGAAAAAACTGTGAGTACGCCCCATAAAAGACACAACCATCCAGGCCGAACTGAAGCACCTGAACGTAATGTAAGATTAAAATTATTATTTTAAAAACTAAAAATACATAATTTATTATAAAAATTGATTAATTAACAAAATTAATTATAAAAATACAAAAGTAAAATTATTTAGTATAAGGTGCTTAAATAGTCAATTAAATCATTAAAAATTAAGTAAAAATATGTGGAAAAACTATGTAAAAATAAATCCACATCAAATTCCCCCACACTTAATCATTATTTGTCCTCAAACAATTCCATGTTTCATTATCAATGAGAAACAGATTGTAATATTTATGACTTTGTTCAAAATTGAACATATCCAGCATTCTCAATACAGAGGACTAAAACAATAAAAGAGGCTTTTTGAAAAATATATTCAAATCAAGTCTTGCCTCGAACAAATACTCTGAGGGTAATTTAGGAAGATATGGATTATCAAGCAATAAAGATGTCATGCCTTATATATGATAAAAATTAATGACTCATTTCAATCCAAGCTCAAGTTCTAAGTCCAAGAGTGAAAAGAGGTAAAATTTATGTGAAATTCATAACATAACAGAAGAACCATATACTTCAGCTCAACCCCAGGTACCCAAAAATAAAAATATTTTTTTTTTGTGAATCACCTTAATGATACAACCTAAATGATTCTCATATAAACAATTTTTCCCCTTCTCTATTTGGATTTCATCATTCCCCTCACCTTAATGAACTCATTTTTGACCCTAGACACTTTATTTAATTTTTCCCAAGCCATGTATCATGTGATAAGCACTATGCAATGAACTTATTCAAAGTGTACAGAGGGATTATAGTAAACAAAAACGCACCCATCATCTAGAGCCTCAGAGACTCACCGTGGGATCCCAGATTCCCAAAATACTCCAGTTTCAAAATATTTTTATGAAAAAACATTTATATTGGCTCATTAAGGTGATTAATTTTTATAATTAAAAGATGAGAAAATGAATGAAGCCCCTAAGATAGAGTCAAACTTCCAGTTCTTGCAACTATGATCATAACTCCACAAATATGTAACCCAAATCACTTTCATAAGTAGTTACTAAACCAAATTTTCATCAAATCGCTAAGTAAGATCACTCAGCAATCATCCAACCTCATTAACTTAATATTGAAAGTAGTCCTTAACTACTAGAATGGAACTATCCTTAGGCAAGACTCATTAGAGTAAAATGTAAAGCCTAAAATTATGAAAGAATTTTGAAAAAAATTACCCATTTTTTTACAAAAAGTTCTAAGTTGCAGTGGGAATTTATGGGATCTCATTAAAGCATAGTTTAGCACTTTCAAGAATTGACCCCCTCCCCCACATGTAAAATCCAACTTTGTCCCCAAATTTGACTTCTAAAATGGATAAGAACAATTTAAACATTAAAGTCTCAAAACAGATTTTCAATTTAGCAGATTTATGACATGTATAAAGGGTCTCTTTGAAGTTCAAGAATATTGTTTTCCACAATGAATAAATAATCACCAGGTTCATAAGAAATTACACACATTAATATTTAATTCTAGTGACATAGATTTTCAATTTAGTTCAATAAATATCATGTAATTTTTGGGTGCATAATGAACTAGGTATAAGCATTTTAAAAGATTAGGTTTAATAATGTGTTCAATAGAGCATAAAATTGAATGCTATAACACCCTAACCTAAAGCATATTTAATACAAAAATTTTCATCCTACATGTACCCCCCCACACTTCAGTTCAAGCAGTGAAAAGATTTTAATAACAATGAAATTCAGTTTTCAACAGTGAAGTACATGTAGAATTTTTATTTACACAGTAACATAAAGCAGACTTTCATTCCAATACAAGAAGAATTTAAAACATATAAAGATTTTTTTTATTTCAGTAGCAACACAAGCAGTAGAATTTTATACAGTAAAAAGAATTTTCAAAAGCAGAAACATATAGAGCATAATTTTTTATGCAAGACAAGCAGTAGATTTTTATTAAAGTATTAAGAAGCGGAAAAATTGAGTACAAACTAAAGAATAGAAAACTTCCCTAAACCAAAGTTCATCATTAAATCTAAAGGGAATTCCACTCCATAAATGAAAAAATAGATACTTCTTGATAACTCTGAAATTAAACAACAAAACCAAGAACAAGAAGTAACAGGAATTTCATGAAATCAGAACACAGAAACAGCACTTTATTCAATGTTAAAAATGAAACATAGTAAAGAAAAAAAGGACCATGGGTTGCATCCCATGCAGCGCTAAGTTTTAAAGTCTTCAGCCAAACTTTATTCGAGATCAGTTTTCAAGCACTATGAAGGCAACCAATCCCTTTGGTTGTCCCTTAAAATAAAATTTCAACCTCTACCCATTAACCAACAAGGGTTTATTTTCTTCACCTACAATTTCAACAGCTCCATTCTTCAACACTCTCACTATAGTAAACGGTCCAGCCCACTTGGACTTTAGCTTTCCAATAAAAATTTTAAGTCTAGAGTTAAAGAGGAGGACCTTCTATTCAGGTTTGAATTCTTTAGTTTGTATAACAGAATCATGAAAGATTTTAGTCCTCTCTTTATAAATCCTTGAATTATCATAATTGTCTCTACTAATCTCATCAAGTTCACTCAACTCAAGTAATATTCTCTCACCAGCACTCTTAAAATCAAAGTTCAGGGCCTTAACTGCCCAATAAGACTTGTGTTGCAACTCCACCGGTAAATGACAGCATTTTCCAAACAACAGCCTGTAAGGAGACATACCAATTGGGGTCTTGAAAGCAGTTCTATATGCCCATAAAGCTTCATCCAATTTAAGATACTAGTATTTCCTAGAGGTTGACACAGTTTTCTCAAGTATCAATTTAAGTTATCTATTTTAAATTTCCACCTATCAACTGGACTATGGATGATAAGGAGTACTGTTTTTATGAATACAACCATATTTCTCCATCAAAGCTTGAAATTTTTAATTCTTAAAATGTGTTACATTATTAGTGATAAAAGCTCTTGGGACTCCAAATC
Organism: Viscum album; assembly: GCA_963277665.1. Classification (NCBI taxonomy): domain Eukaryota; kingdom Viridiplantae; phylum Streptophyta; class Magnoliopsida; order Santalales; family Viscaceae; genus Viscum; species Viscum album. The sequence goes on from OY728164.1 coordinate 1,184,991,805, forward strand.
TGGTAAAGATATTCTTATTAACAAATTTAATTACGGAATTGGCTTGATTGTTGGGTAGTGCCACTACCTCAACCCATTTTGAAACATAGTCTACAGTAACAAGAATATACTCATTCCCATGAGATGATGGAAATGGACACATGAAATCCAAACTCGAGACATCAAAAATCTCTACTTCTAGAATTCCTTTTTGGGGTAACTCCTGCTTCCTACCAACATTACCAAGCCTCTGAAATCTATCGCATCCAACCACAAATCTCATAGCATCCTTAAAAAGAGAGGGCCAATAGAAACCAGATTGTAAAACTTTTTGAGTAGTTCTTTCACCACCATGGTGACCTCCCCAAGGTGAGGATTGACAAATATATAAGATGGGTACACATATCCTAAGGATACCATCAGCACATCTCCTATACAATAGAGAATCATCCCAAAGATAATACTTAAGCTCAGAAATTAATTTCTTTCTTTGGTTATTGGACAGACTTTTGGGAAAGACACCTGCTGCGAGGAAGTTGTCAAAATATATAAACCAAGAAGATTGCCTGATAGAAACAGTTAGTAGCTTCTCATAGAGAAAGGAAGAATTAATCTCCCTAGAATTTTTAGATTCAGATTGAGTAAGAGGAAGCCTAGAAAGGTGGTCAGCAACTAAATTTTCATCTCCCTACTTATCCCAAATCTCTAGATCAAACTCTTGTAGCAATAGAATCCATCTAATCAGCCTGGGTTTCGTTTCCTTCTTAGACAGCAAGTATTTTAAAGTAAAATGATCAGTGAAAACAATGACTTCTGAACCTAACAAGTACTGTTTCTAGAGCAAAAACAATAGCTAGAAATTCTTTTTCAGTAGTGGTATAATTCTTTTGGGATTCATCTAGCAGTCTACTAGAATAATACACCATGTGAAGTTTCCTATATTTCCTCTGTCCAAGGACAACACCTATAGCTATATCACTAGCATCACACATAAGTTCAAAAGGTAATTTCTAATCAAGTGTAGTGATAATAGGTGATGCAGTGAGTTTCTCTTTAAGAATATTAAATGATTTCAAATAGTTTTCATCAAAATTTAAAGGTTAATCCTTGACTAACAAAGAACACAAGGGATTACTTATTCTAGAAAAGTCTTTTATGAATCTCCGATAAAAACTAGCATGCCCTAGAAAACTTCTAATACCTTTAAAATTTACAGAAGGAGGCAGTTTTTGAATAACATCAATCTTAGTAGTATCAACTTCTAAATCTCTTTTTGAAACCTTATGACCAAGCACAATACCTTCTGTAATTTTGAATTGAAATTTCTCCCAATTAAGAACAAGGTTGGTTTCAATGCATCTCTCTAAGACTAACTCAAGATTTCCAAAACAAGTATCAAAAGTGCTTCCCATAATGGAAAATTCATCCATGAAAACCTCAATGATTCTCTCAATCATATCTGAAAAGATATCCATCATACACTTTTTAAAGGTGGCTGGAGCTCCACACAACCCAAAGGTCATCCTCCTGTAAGCAAATATTCCAAAGGGTCATATGAAAGTGGAATTTTTCTAATCCTCTAGATCAACAAAAATCTGTTTGTAACCAAAATACATATCTAGGAAACAAAAAAAATCATTTCCAGCAAGCCTCTTGAGAATTTGATCCAAGAAGGTCATTGGAAAATGGTTCTTCCTAGTGGATGGATTAAGCTTCCTATAATCTATACAGACTCTATATTTTGTGGATTTATTAACTTGGACTTCTTCATTTTTTTCATATTTAAATATAGTGAAACCTCCCTTCTTGGGGGAAACCTGAATAGGGCTGACCCAAGCACTATCAGATATGGGATATATCATACCAATGTCTAGCAGTTTGATCACTTCTTCTATCACAACTTCTTTCATGGTTGGATTCAAACTTCGTTGACACTCTACCCTAGTCTTATGGCCAGGCTCCTTATATAATTCCCTGACCCCAGTTACCCAGATTAAGTGCATTATTACATAACATTGGCATGATACAAGGAAATCATGTCCTGAAATGCCGATCAGTTTAGTAGCCTTGGAAATACTAGGTAGATTCATAAGTTTTACATTACATTATAAAATGAAAAATTACAAAAACATTTTCTCCATATACCACACTCATATCCCCTCTGACTATCCCTGCAAGTCAGTCATAAAATACATCTTAACATCTTGGGAAAAATAAAACATAGAAAGGGGTGAGCTCTAATGCTCAGTAAGGATAACAATATAGCAAAAACTTTCATAAATAAGAATAAACATTTAAGGAAATGTATAAGAATAATACAAAAGTATTTTAAACTTTAACTTCATTGTAATATGGAAAATATAAAATCAAATAATTCCATTTACTTATTCACATGGATATTCTACTAGTCAAATAATCACATGCAATATCAATAACTGCTTTCATAATGATGGAATGCATAATGCCAGACTTCATAGCCACATAGTCAAGGCCTTGTTCCAAGACTACAAACAAGATTTTTTCAAGGACTTATGACAAGACCCTAGTTTGTCTCATGAGACCTACCGATGCATCGAGGAGTTATAGCGGGCTCCACCCGTCACTTACTATGTCCAATGCATTCCTCATATGAAAAGGTTTAAATATAACATAAACATTCGTATTAAAACTAGCATATGAAGTGTCAATAATTTATCCATTAACCATGAATGGTATAAAAATAACACATCCCCATTAAAACATATCACAAAACCTTCAATACAATATGGAAGATTTGTATCATAATAAATATACTTCAAACAAGTTTAAAATCCATCAAAGGATGTTGACATAGATGAAATGAAAACTATTTGAAAGAAATACATATTTATATTTTAAAAAAATTTAAAAGAAAACATTTATTTTGAAATTATTCTTAGAATTTTTTAATGTAAGCTTCGAGGGTGTTATAATGGTGTAAAATAGCCATACTCACCGTATAAGTTAAAAAAACATTCTTTCCTTAATTTTGTCGAAATGGTCGTAAAGTACCTTGTTTGGAAAACGATGGAAAGATTCCTTTAAAAAAATATTACAAAAATTCAAAAAAGGGTATAAATGACATTAAATCATTTTCTAGTAAATAGTAAAAATGTTTTGAAATACATTTTTAAGAAACAAGGATGTTGATGATAGAGGTCCCAGTAGATAATTATGTATAAACAACCTCGGATAATAAAGAGATTGTGAAATTAAACCTTACCTTATACTTTTCCTTAGTTTAGGGTATGTTAACCTCCTGTATAATATTTAAATCATTATTATTAAATTATACAATAACCATATACATAATTATGATATCATATATTATCTTATAATAATGTCTTGTTAATAATATTTTAGTATTATCGTCGTTTCCGGTGTTAACTGATTGATTTTCCTTTATATTATTTGTTACGTGAGTCATGTTTATTATGGATGGGATGTATCTTATAAATATCAATAATTATATCAAGTCTTTAAATATTATTTTTAATCATCAAATGAAAATTAGTCTTGAATGGTTATGATGGGGAATGAATCTCATCGCGTTCATGGAGACGGTAATCTGTACGTACGCACGAGCGATAATGTCATTATATTGATGGTGGAATCATATGTAATTGGATGGTAGATAATATATACAGAATCATTAACATGTTATATTTATTATTTAAATTAATTATACTCATTATTATACTCATCCAAATAGTGAAGTGTTGAATGAAAAACTACACCACGACGTGGAGATGGTAAGCTGTACGTACTCGCATATGGTGACTTTTTCATTCATATGATGGATAGAATAATAAATATGGTTGAATCATTCTTATAATAACATAATAGTATATAGAATATACTAGAGTTATTATTTTAGAATGGAAACAATAAATAAAGAGGAAGTGGAAGAATAAAATAATTTGAAAGAGGTGATGAAATATTTACCTCTTCTTCGGGTCCTTCCTTTTGATTTGATCAAAAGGGATCCTTAGGTTGGATTTATGACCAAAGTAATGCCTCTAGGATGAAGTTAGGATAGTTGGGAGGATATTTTGGTAGTTTTTGGCATAGAAAAATGGCTTTGGAGATGTGAATTTGAGAGAAGGGGAAGTTCCCTTTTATAAGAGGGGTGAGGGGAACCTTAGGAAAAGATTGAAATATTATTTTACAATAAATTCATATTCGATTTATAATGGATCCAAAATTATTTATTTCGAGGATAAGGTGGGTATGGGTCTAAATCCTTTCAACAAATAGGTGTTATACTAGTTTAGGTCACCATTTTAACCTTATCTTTTAGATTTAACTCTTTGTTAAATAGTTTGACATTTACCATGTCTCTTTGTATTTTTATATTATATGGTTAATAAAATTACTATAAACATCCAATAAAACCCCAAGTGGTTCATTATTGACATATAAAACCTTATCTAATTTATTTGGATGAACCATAGATTTTTAGGAATATTATATCAACTAATAATATAATATTTGTTTTAAAAACTCTTTTATGTCAATTTTGACACTATTTAGTAATTGATTTTTGTTAAAGTCCTAATATCTTTATTAATTATAAATAAATTCATTTAATCAATCCTAACATTTCATATTAACCTATAAAATTATTTTAATTCATCAAAAGTCTCTAATTATATTTATTTGGATATTTATGATATCAATTAGTTTAATATTTCATTAATAAGGTAATTACTTCATCATCATTGTGTCATAAATAAATTTAATTATTTAATGTCTAAAAATTATAAATAAAATATAATTACGTATGAAATCTTTTTATATTTCTAAGTAATATTTATATTCGAATTTATCTCATATATAACCCTATATTAAAAATGGTTTAGTTATTAAACATTGATTTTAACTCTTTTAACTCTTCTTTAAATAAAATAATAATAAATGTCCTAATCTAATCCAAGTGGACCTAAAGGATCATATTTTATTCCTAAGGTTGTTTTTGGTCAAATTACACTTATCCAATAGAATTATTACCTGTGTTAGGGTAATAATAATATCATTTTTACCTTTAATTACCCTATTTACTTTTAATCGTGGTAAATAAAAGTTAAAAGTTACTATTCACAAAAATTATTTTTATCTTATTGAACCACATTTTACTTACTCATATCAACTGTGTCTCTCAGATTTTTGAAATTCAATTCACATAAGTGGTAAAATTAATTTTTATGTAAATTTTCAAATGCTCCTAGGAGGTGGGTAAAAGATGGTAAAAAGCTCAATAAAATTTTTATATATCTAAACTTATTATAAAACGACTCCAATGAATTACATTGATATTATATAGGTATTATGTATCTATTTTGACCTAAAATAAATTTAAAAAAAATAAATAATTATTTAACTAAAAATTCGGTTTTAAACAATAACTCAGTGTATTTCACTATTAATCAAAAAATGAAAGTTTTCAGAAAAATACCAAAAATTCACCGTAAGATAATTTTGATATTCCAAATACAAAAATGAAGTCCATTTTGAATGATAAAATTTATAAAATTTCAAAAGGTGGGTATTACTATTCATAACGGCTAGTTTGATTGGTTGTGGTGTGTTTGAACTCAAAGTTGTGTATAACACAAGCTATTGTATTATTCAAAGGGAAACGTACTGTGGAATCTTGGGATGTTACATCATCCCCTCCTTAAAATAATTTCATCCTCAAAATTTCTAGAATATTTTTGCATAAAAATATTCGGGTGGTTCTTCATCATAAGTTCCTTGGGTTCCCAAGTTGCCTCTTCCATCTTATGATTTCTCCATATAACTTTTACCAGACGAGTCGTCTAGTTTCTCAACACTTGTTCTCTGGTATCAATAATTTTAACAGGCTCTTCACAATAAGATAGATCATGTTCCAGTTTAATTTCCCCATAGTTGAGTACATGCGTTGGGTTAGGCGTGTATTTTCTCAACAGTGATACGTGGAACACATTGTGAACTTTGGAGAGACTTGGCGGCATTTCTAAATAGTAAGCTATGGCCCCAATTAATTCTATAATTTCAAAAGTTCCAATGTACCTGGGAGTTAGTTTACCCTTCTTACCAAATCATATAACTCCCTTCCATAGAGATACCTTCAAGAAAACATGGTCTCCTACCTAAAATTCCAAATCCTTCCTTCTGTTATTGGTATAGCTCTTCTACCTAATTTATCCTGCTTTGATGTGGTTTTGGATAACCTTCACCTTTTCCATCTTTTCCTCAACAAGTTCTGGGCCTACAAGTTTTCTTTCACCAACATTATCCCAACAAGTTGGTGTGTGACATCTCTTTCCATATAACGCTTCATATGGTTCCATCTGAATACTTGAAAAGAAACTATTGTTATAGGAAAATTCTACCAGAGGTAAATATTGATCCCACATACCTTGAAAGTCAAGTGAGCAAGATCTTAACATGTCTTCAAAGGTTTGAATAGTTTGTTCTGATTGTCCATCAGTTTGAGGGTGGTAGGCAGTGCTCAAACGAATTTCAGTATCCAAGGCCTTTTGAAGAGTTTTCCAGAATCTTGAAGTAAAACGGGGATCACGATCATAAATAATTGACAAGGGTACTCCATGAAGTCTTACAACTTCATTAATATATAGTCTTGCTAAACATTCAAGTGATAAATCTTATCTTATAGGAAGAAAATGTGCTGACTTGGTAAGACGATCAACAATGACACATATTTCGTCATTCCTTCATAGAGTCTTTGGTATCCCCATAAAAAAACCATCATAATATCATCCCATTTCAACTCAGGTATGAGAATAGGTTGCATGACTCCTCTAGGATGTTGTCTTCCTGCTTTTACTTGTTGACATACCATACATGTCGATACAAAATCAGCCATATCTCTCTTCATGTTATCCCACCAAAAATATTCTTTCAAATCTCTATACATCTTAGTTCTACCAGGGTGTATAGAGAAATTAGAGCTATGAGAATCATCCAACAATTCCCTTTTTAGGTCAGGTATATCGGGAACACAAAGTCTCTTCCCAAATTTCAAAATCCCATCTTCATATACGAAGTCGATAAATCTCACATCATTCATAGCTTTAATTTTCTTTTGAAATTCCTCATCATCATCCTGAGAACTTTTTATCCTTTCTAATAAAGATGGTTTGGCAACCATTTAAAAAAGTATTGATGTTTTACCTTCCATGATTATTCCCATATCCATCTTTACTAGATCCATGAAAATAGGATCTCTTTCAACTCTCATATTGTTCAAAACTTCATGATCCTTTCTGCTCAAAGAATATGCCACCTTATTTGCCTTCCCTGGGTGGTAGTGTATAGTGAAATCATAATCTTTGAGTAGTTCAATCACTCTTCTTTGCCTCATGTTGAGTTCTTTCTGTGAGAAAATATACTTCAAACTCTTGTGATCGGTATATATCTCATATTTTTTCACCATATAGATAGTATATCCAAATATTTAAATCAAATATTACATCTTCTAACTCAAGATCATGAGTGGGATAGTTTTTTTCATGAATTTTTAGTTGTCATGATGTATAGGAAATAACTCTATCATTCTGCATAAGGACACATCCAAGTCCTTTCTTTGAAGCATCACTATAAATAACAAACCCATCATTACCCAATGGTAGAGTCAAGATAGGATAATTGACTAATATTCTCTTTAGTTCCTCAAAACATTATTCATGCTCTTTTTTCCAAACAAATTTAACCCCTTTATGTGTGATCTTGGTTAATGGGTTAGCCAATCGGGCAAAATTCTGGACAAAACATGGATAATAACTTGAAAAACCAATAAAATTGCGTACCTCAGTTATACTCATCAGTGCTGGCCATTCTTGGATTGCTCTTGTCTTTGAAGAATCAATAGATATTCCATCCTTAGAGGCAATATGGCCAAGAAAAGAAATCTCTTAAATCCAGAATTCACACTTTCTAAACTTCATGTATAATTCATTTCATCTGAGGGTTTTCAGAATGGTGAGAAAGTGATTTTCATGATCTTCATAGCTTTTGTAGTATACCAAGATATCATCAATAAATGCCACTACAAAGTAATCAATATATTCCTTGAAAACTCTATTCATTAGATCCATGAAAACAGAGGGTTCATTAGTTAGCCCAAAAATCATTACTGTAAACTCGTAATGCCTGTACCTGGTTCGAAATACTATTTCCGAAATGTTTTCCTTCTTCACACACAACTGATGATATCCAGATCGAAGTTCAATCTTTGAAAAATATTGATCTCCATGAAGTTGGTCAAAAAAATCATCAATTCAAGGTAGGGGATACTTGTTCTTTATTGTTATGGTGTTGATCTCCCAGTAGTCAATGCACAACCTCATAGATCCATCTTTCTTCTTAACAAAAAGAACAGGGTCTCCCCATGGAGAAAGACTAGGGTGAATAAATCCCTTGTTACTCAATTACTCTAGTTGTTTCTTTAGTTCCACTAATTCCATAGTGGCCATTCTATAAGGGGTCTTCGATATTAGCCTTGAACCAGGAATTAAATCAATGGAAAACTCAATTTCTCATTCTGGAGGATGTCCAGGTAAATCTTCTAAAAACGCGTCAACATATTCTTGCACAATAGGTACGTCCTCTATTTGAACATTATTTTCCTCACCCACAGTTATGTCATTCTCTTACTCCCTAATAATTGAATTTAGTTGAGCTATTGGGGGTGGATCTAGATAAGAATTAGGTGGTGAAATTTCTACTCTAAAGATAAGGTACTTCTTATCATCATCGAGAATTGTAACCTCCTTATTTTTACAATAAATTTTCGCATCATGGTCTGAAAGCCGATCCATACCAAAGATTATATCAAATTCAATCATGGGTATGATGATGAGATTAGCAGATAAAGAACATTTATATTCCCTAATGGGAACTGATTCACAAAACTTTGTTGCAATGATACTTCCCTTAGGTGTTTTGACTGACAACTCCCTTGTTAATTCAAATTGAAAATATCTAATTTTCTTAGAAAACTGAGAAGATATGAAACAATGTGATGATCTAGAATCAAATAAAGCATTGGATAAACTTGAGGAAACCATTAAATTACCTGCCACCACGCCTTTTGGAGCTTCAACCTCAGCAGTAGTTATCGCATAATCTTGGCCTTGATCTCTTGGCCTTTTCTGAGGTAAGTTTCCCTGATGCTTAAGACATTCATTTGAATAATTCCCCTTTTCTATACAATTGTATCATTCAACATTGACGACCTCTTTCTTCCCTTTGCAATCACGATCTTGGTGGCCTTTTTCACCACACTTGTAACAGACTCTCATTCCCTTAAGGCAAGTACCAGGGTGTTTCTTCCCACATTTAATATAGGATGGATATTCAACTTTTCCCTTCATCCCCTTATTTCCATTTCTAGAGTGTTCAGCAGATCTCTTCTTCTCTTGATTTGATTTAAAGTCATATGACTTAGAGAATTTCTTTTTTGTCTTGATAGCACATGAGACAATATCTTTGTACAATGAGAAGGATTGTGAGACTAATGCTCGACGGAGAAATGGTTTTAACCCATCAAAGAAATGATAAATCTTACCTTTTTGGTTACATATATAATCTCCATAATTCCTTGCTAACCTTGTAAAGTTAGCCTTTTATTTTGTGAAATTCTCATCTTCCTTTTATCTCAGACTCAAAAATTTCCTTTCCATATCTTCTCGATGGTCACGAGGATAATATTTTTCTAATAAAATATCTTTAAACTCCCTCCATTCTATATTTTATACTTCATTATCTTCCTTTTTGTTTTGAATCAATTACCACCATTGATTATCATCTCCCGTGAGGCGATAAACTGCCATGACAACTTTTTCCCTTTCGCTACTCCCCAAAGCATGAAATATTTTCTCTAAGGAACTTATCCATTCCTTAGCTACCAATATATTTTTACTCCCATTGAATTTTAGTGGTTGTTTCCTCATGAAGCGGTCTAACATTGATCCTCCACATTTTGGATCAGGGTGTTCCATATGGGTAAGGTTATTATTCATAACCTGAGTGAGTTGTCCCAGTATGGTGATAAGCTGATCAGCACCAGTTGCATCACCATCTCCACTATAATTATCTTTAGTAGGAGGTAAATCCCTACATGGATTACATGCATTGATATGGTTTCCATTCCTTCCACTTGGTACCATTTCTAAACAATGTCATACACTAGATTAGTTTATGAATCACAATACATAATACCAAACTTGTAAAATAGTTAACAAAAATTGAACAGTTTATGGATATAATCTATAATCATAAAAATGTTTTCTTTGAGAAAGTATATACTCATAAACCCTTCATAATGTTTTATAAAGAAAATGAGAATTATTCTAATCATATCCCCTGGGAGTGTTGTAACCAAGAGTGCAGCAAGGCCCGTTGTTGTGCACCAGTTCCTGTTTGAGTCCAGCTCAAAGTAGTGTTTTCAGGTTTTACCCCTAGGTACATATGTGCCAGAGCTTCCTATACCTACTTGTATCCATATAGGGATGTATTTCTTAGAAAACTCACAAAATCTATACAATACAAAAATTCTAGGATGTTCTTCTATACTAATCCTCAAAGGTTGTCTTAGGATAATGTGCTATAATCGGAGTTTATCTAAATCTAGCATCCAAAGTTTGTACTAAACTTAATCTAATACCAACTGTAGCACCCTGACCCCAGTTACCCAGAGTCGGTGCATTATTACATAAAATTGGCATGATACAAGTAAATCATGTCCTGAAAGACCGATCAGTTTAGTATCCTTGGAAATACTAGGTACATTCATAAGTTTTACATTACATTATAAAATGAAAAATTACAACAACATTGTCTCCATAGACCACACTCATATCCCCTCTGACTATCCCTACAGGTCAGTCATAAAATACTTCTTCACATCCTGGGAAAATAAAACATATAAAGGGGTGAGCTTAGATGCTCAGTAAGGATAACAATATAGCGTAAACTTTCATAAATAAGTATAAACATTTAATTCAATGTATAAGACTAAAATAAAAGCCTTTTAAACATGAATTTTAGAATAATATGGAAAATATAAAATCAAATATTTTCCATTTACTTATTCAAATTGATATTCTACTAGTCGAATAATCACATGCAATATTAATATCCACTTTCATAATGATGGAATGCATAATGATAGACTTCATAACCACATAGTCAAGGCCTTGTTCCAAGACTAAAAATAAGATTTTGTCAAGGCCTTGTGTCAAGACACTAGTTTGTCTCATGAGACCTACCGATGCATCAAGGAGCTATAGCGGGCTCCACCCGTCACTTACTAAGTCCAATGCATTCCTCATATGAAAAAGTTTAAACATAACATAAACATTCATATTAAAACTAGTATACGAAGTGTCAATAATTTATTCATAAACCATGAATGGTATAAAAATAACACATTCACGTTCAAACATATCACAAAACCTTCAATACAATATGTAATATTTGTATCATAATAAATAAACTTCAAAAAAGTTTAAAATCCATCAAAGGATGTTAACATAGATGAAATGAAAACTATTTGAAAGAAATACCTCTTTCTATTTTAAAACCATTTAAAAGAAAACATTTATTTTGGAATTATTCTTATAATATTGTAAGGGAAGCTTCAAGGGTGTTATAATGGCGTAAAATAGTCGTACCATCCATATAAGTTAAAAAACATTCTTTCCTTAATTTTGTCTAAATGGTCATAAAGTACCTTGCTTGGAAAACGATGGAAAGATTCCTTTAAAAACATATTATAAAAATTCAAAAAATGGATAAATGAAATTAACCCATTTTCTAGTAAATAGTAAAAATGTTTTGAAATACATTTTTAAGAAACATGGATGTGGATGATAAAGAGGTTCTAGTAGATAATTATGTATAAACAACCTCGGATAATAAAGAGATTGTGAAATTAAGCCTTACATTATACTTTTACTAAGTAGAGGGTATTTTAACCTCCTATATAATAGTTAAATCATTGTTATTAAATTATACAATAACCATATACATAATTATGATATCATATATGATCTTATAATATTGCTTTGTTAATAATATTTTAGTATTATCGTCGTTTCGGGTGTTAACTGATTCATTTTTCTTTATATTATTTGTTATATGAGTCATGTTTATTATATATGGGATGCATCTTATTCATATTAATAATGATATAAAGTCTTTAAACATTATTTTTAATCATCAAATGAAAATTAGTCTTGAATGGTTACGATGGGGAATGAATCTCATCGCGTTTGTAGAGATGGTAATCCGTACGTACGCACGAGCGATAATATCATTATATTGATGGTGGAATAATATGTAATTGGATGGTATATCATATATACAGAATCATTAACATGTTTTATTTATTATTTAAATTAAGTATACTCATTATTATACCCATCCAAATAGTGAAGTGTTGAATGACAAACTACACCACGACGTGGAGACAGTAAGTCGTACATACACACGTATGGTGAATTTTTCATTCATATGATGGATAGAATAATGAATATGGTTGAAATATTTTTATAATAACATCATAGTATATATAAGATACTGGATTTATTATTTTAGAATGGAAACAACAAAGAAAGATGAAGTGGAAGAACAAAAGAACTTGAAAAAGGTGATGAAATATTTACCTCTTCTTCGGGTCCTTCCTTTTGATTTGATCAAAAGGGCTCCTTAGGTTGGCTTTCTGACCAAATTAATGCCTCTTGGATGAAGGGAGGATAGTTGGGATGATATTTGGGCAGGGTTTGGCTGATAAAAATGGATTTGGAGGTGTGAATTTGAGATAAGGGGAAGTGCCCTTTTATAAGAGGGGTGAGGGGCACCTTAGGAAAATATTGAAATATTAATTTATAATAAATTCATATTCCGTTTATAATGGCTCCAAAATAATTTATTTCGAGGATAAGGTGAGTATGGGTCGAAATCCTCTCAACCAATAGGTTTTATACAAGTTTAGGTTACCATTTTAACCTTATCTTTTATATTTAACTCTTTGTTAAATAGTTTGACATTTACCATGTCTCTTTCTATTTTTATATTATATAGTTAATAAACTTACTATAAACTTCCAAGAGAACCCCAAGTGGTTCATTATTGACATATATAACTTTATATAAGTCATTTGGTCAAACCACATATTTTTAGGGATATTATATCAATTAATAATATAATATTTTTTTAAAAAACTCTTTTATGTCAATTTTGACACTATTTAGTAATTGATTTTTCTTAAAGTCCTAACAACTTTATTAATTTGAGATAAATTCATTTAATAAATTCTAACATGTCATATTAACCTATAAAATTAGTTTAATTCATCAAACTCTTTAATTATATTTATTTAGATATTTATAATATCAATTATTTTAATCCTTTATTAATAATTTAATTATTGCCTCATCATTGTGCCATAAATAAATTTAATTATTTAATTTATAAAAATTATAAATAAAATACAATTATGTAGGAAATATTTTTATATTTCTAAGGAATATTTATAGTCTAATTTATCACATGTATAACTCTATACTAAAAATGGTTGGGTTATTAAACATTGATTTTAACTCTTTTAACTCTTCTTTAAATAAAATAATAATAAATGTCCTAATCTAATACAAGTGGTCCTAAAGGATCATATTTTATTCCTAAGGTTTTTTTGGTTTAATTACACTCATCCAATAGAATTAGGACATGTTTTATGGTAATAATAATATCATTTTTACCATTAATTACCCTATTTAGTTTTAACTGTAGTAAATAAAAGTCAAAAGTTACTATTCACCAAAAATTATTTTTATATTATTGAACCACATTTTACTTAATGATATCAACCGTGTCTCTCGGATTTTTGAAATTCAATTCACAGAAGCGGTAAAATTAATTTTTATGCATATTTGCAAATGCTCCTAGGAAAAAGACGGTAAAAAGCTCAATAAAAATTTTATATATCTAAAATTATTATAAAATGACTCCAATGAATTATATTGAACTTATATAGGTATTATGTATCTATTTTTACCTAAAATATATTTAAATAAAATAAATAATTATTTAAATAAAAAGTTGGTTTTAAACAATAACTCATTGTATTTCACTATTCATCAAAAATTGAAAGTTTTTAGAAAAATACCAAAAATTCACCCTAAGCTAATTTCAATATTCCGAATACAAAAATGAAATCCATTTTGAATGATAAAATTTATAAAATTTCAAAAATTGGGTATTACTATTCATAACGGCTATTTTGATTGGTTGTGGTGTGTTTGAACTCGAAGTTGCGTACAACACAAGCTATTGTATTATTCCAGGGGAAACATACCATAGAAGCTTGGGGTGTTACACCATAGGTATTTTATGCATAAAAAATGAGAGACTAATACCCTTGATATCAGTTATTGTCTAGCCTATGGAAGATTTAAACTTATTCAAAACATTTAACAAACTTTCTTCTTGATTTCCATTAAGTTCAGTAGAAATTATGACAGGAAAAGTGGAGTTCTCACCCAAAAATGAATATTTAAGATGAGCAGGGATTGGTTTTAGTTCAATAACGGGTGGTCCACACTAGAAGGAAGACTCTTAGGCCTGGAAGGAAAAATATCGTCAACATACCTCTTGTAGGGAGTATTAAATGATGAAAGATTTTCAATTTCATGCTCAGATTTAGAAGTAATAGTGCTACCGTCCAAAGTGGGCAGTTCACTGTCCAGATTTTCTAGATCATAATTTAACAAGTTTATCATAGAAGAATCATATAATTGTCTTAAAAGTTCTCCCTCAATGTCATCAAAGTGTTCAGCAAGGTTGGTGTTAACAGAAACACCCTCAAATTCACTCAAAAAGATCCTAAGTTTAGAAACAGAGAACTCTTCTAAAGCAGAAACTAGACAGTTGTCCAGTTCTGTAAGATTTTCCAGATTAAGTGTTTGAGAAGAATTTTCAACTTCTAAAACAGATTCAACAGGATTTTCAGCTTCAAAATAATTTTCTTCGGCAGATAATTTATTTTCAAATTCATCAGAGTTTCCAATTGAGTTCTCATTCTCTAAGGACTCTACCATTGAACAGTTTTCAGAAAAAAATGGTCCTTTAACATTTTTAAACACATTGAACTCTTCTTGTTGTTCTCCAATTTTAAAGATAATTTGACCCTTAGAAACATCAATAACGGCACCACCTGTGGCCAAGAAGGGCCTACCCAAGATGATGGGAACCTCTTGATCACACTCCATGTCTAAGACTAAAAATTTTGTAGTAAAAAACAGCTTCCCTACCCCAACTAGAAAGTCATCTACCCTACCCATAGGTTGAGTGAAAGATCTATCGGCTAACTGCAGTATGAATGTGGTGGGTTGAAGATCACTCAACCTCAACTGTCGAAACAGTGAGTATGGGAGAAGATTAATGCTAGCACCTAAATCACACAAACAGTTAAGTTGATCAGAATTTCCTAGTGTACAAGGTATGACAAAACTGCTACGGTCTTTCAGTTTAGGTGGGATTTTCTTTTGGAGTACAGCACTGCACTCTTCAGTGAGGTTGTAAGTAGAAAATTTTTCTAGAGTTTTTTTGTTTGAAATAATTTTCTTCAAATATTTCAAGTAAGATGGAATTTTAATTAAAGATTGAATGAATGGAATGTTCATTTTAAGTTTGGAAAGAAGACTAAGGAACTGAAAAAGTTCAGCCTTGGTGTTACTTTGTGGTTTCAGCTTCTCAGGGAAAGGGATGGGTGGGGAAAAAATTTAAGTACAGTAGGTATATCCTTCACCTCTTCTTCAACTTTTTCTTTTACTTTATTCTTTTTATTTATAGATGAAGTTTCAACTTGAGTTTTAGGTGATAAATTCAGATTTTGATCATATTCATAACTTTTCTGGGAATTTCTAGCGTATGAACAAAGCATATTTTTATTTTCATATTGAAACAGATTTTCATTTTGGGCATTTTTAGTGAGCTTTTCAGTAAAAGATTGAGTATTAATCCCACTTCTAGTGACAACAACCATGTAATTCTCTCTAGGATTAATTTCAGTGGTACTATGAAGTCTACCTTCTTTCCTAGATGAAAAATACCTAGCAAGTTATCCAAGTTGTGTTTCCATGTTTTTCATCCTCACATCAGTTTTCATTTTATCTGAATCATGTTGATTTTGATGTTTGGTTAGCTGAGTAAAGTATCTTTCCTCTTGAGACTTAATTTTATTCAATATTACATCAATATTAGAATACATGTGACTATCATTGTTTCCTTGTACATTTTAAGACTCATCCCTTTGTTGATTCTTAAAATTTGGTCTTGGTTGATTAGAGTAATTAGGGGTAGTGGATTGTTTAATTAAGCCTTGACCTTTCCAAGATAGATTAAGGTGGTTCATATATCCTTGATTTTAATTATTTTAAAATGGATCTTTTTTAGGAGGAATTATAGGACTATAGTAAAAAAATTGAGTTTTCTTGTTGTTGGGATGGCATATCAAAATTTGGACAGAAGTTTTCAGTATGCCCAAACATACCGCACTAGACACACTGTTCCCTTAAATATTGGTTGGAATTTTGACAGCCAAGTTGGTTAACAATTTTTTTGAGTTCTGGTTCATTAAGGATTGAATTTGGTTGGTGATTTCAGAAAGTTGAGCTTAAGTATCATTCATTGAACCATTATTTGAATTAATATTTCTATTGACTCTTTTCCTTCTTGAATTTTTATGTTTTGAATTCAGTGAAAGATTATTAAAAAAATTTCTAAGTTATTCATTTGTCTTATCATTGTAATTACCCCCAGCAGCTTGGTCTACTAGATTCTTTCTAGAGGATGACAGCCCTTCATAGAAGGTATCCATGAGAAGGTGAGATAGGAGTTGATGATGGGGAAACTACCTAAGCAAATCCCTAAATATATCCCAAGCTTCATTAAAAGATTCTCCATCCTATTGATAAAAACTATTTATCTTAGTTCTAAGTTCACCTTTTAGTCTTTGGTGGTAGAATTTCATTATGAAAGAGTTGTACACTTGATCCCAGTTTTCAAAAATGTTCTCATCTAGACTCAAAAACAAGTTTCTAGCATTATATTTAAGGAAAAAGGGAAGTAATATCATTATAAGTTCATTTTCTATGAGTCCTGGAAGAGGTAGTTGTTGTACAGTATTATAGAAGTCTCTAATGAAGGAAATAGAGTCCTCATTAGAGAGCTCATTAAATACAGGCAGCAATGAAATGTGTGATTTTTTTAGCTCACAATTTTTGGATCTATGTGATGACCTAATGGATGATGGATTACTTGAAACTTGAGGGAGTTTTAATTCCCTCATCCTAGGCCTTCTATTTTCATATAAGAGTTCTGGATGATTTTGAATGTTGTTATTAGAAACTCTATTATCTATTTTCTCCATTTCAATTTTTTTTCTTTCTTATAAGAGCAGTTAAATGTTTGTCTATTTCTAAGTTTAGTGGCTCTAGATTAACAGAAGAGTGTCTTTTTCTCATACAAAGTAGATAAAAAATTCAAATAGCAAAACTGTAAATAAAAACAACAACAGTTAAGCAAGAAGTGAAACAGATTTTTTTTACAATTTTCAAATTTTTCATTTTTTTTAGATTTTTATATATGTTTTTTTAAGTTTATTTTAAAGTAATTTCTCATGTATCCCTAGAAACAGTTCCAAAATCTTGACCTGAACCATCGTTGAAGTTGGTCAAAGTTTAATATTTATATTCCTATTAACTACAGTATATGTGGAAAGCAGGGTCGAACCCACAGGGAAGGCAATTCTAACCACAATTCCTCTAAAAAAACCTTCAAAAACTCCATTGTTGTCTACAGTGGAGTGGATACTCTATTTTATTTTTCTTTTTATAAAGCATTAAAGTGACAGAAAACTTCTAAGCATGTATCTAAACTAAATTGAATCTAGAGACAGTTAAAAAAAAAGAGACACATAGATATAGTACGCTATTAAAAGAACTATCTGTTAAAATGCTTGGGGAAAAATCTTCATTCTATTGGTTTTAAAGGTATCCTGATTCACTTAAAGTTTTTTGTAGTGTACCACCTTAAAGAGTATGACTTACCTCACTCGTCAGGAATTAAGTCACACAATCCAATAAATTTAAGAGTTCGCCACTTCAAAATTAATCGACTGTGAACCGTTTGAAAAAGATGACAACAAGACGAACTCACCGTAAGTCTTGAAGTCTTAAGAATTTATTATCTTTTTAAAAATGTATTCACAATCAATCGTTCCAATTAATTGTAAAATTTATAAATAAAATTTTGGTGGAACAATTCAACTGAAATAATTCAGTATCGATCTCACCGATCAATACCGATTACATCTAAAGATGAAGTGGAAAAAGAACATTTAAAGGTAACCAGTGAAACTTCAATTTATCCCTGAACTAGAAGGTTTAGCCTAACATCATCTCAATTACATATGATAAAACCATTCAATTATAAAGGAGAATAATTGAAAGAAAACAAAGGAAGAAAACTCCCTCTGCTAGCTTGAATTACTGCTGCTCCAGGCCCTCAGATCTCCAGAGAATGGCTCTCCGAGGAGTGCTCCAAGGTTCCCTCCAGGTTCTTGCCCTGCTTTCGAATGAAATATCAAATTTATCAAATTAATTCTCCCTGATTATGTTGCTGCTCTATTTTTGTATCCTTCGTCATCTGTTTCATGTCACCAGTTGGTTTCCACCGACTTAAAGTTTCCTTCATGTGTGCACCGCACACGTACGTTTCTTCGTGACTGGCACATCACACATGATTTTCCCTTGTAACTAACTCTCGATGAGTTAGTTGAATGCACCTGAACGTATTTAAGGCCTTGGTGTGGACCTGAAGAGTAAAGAACAACAAAAAATAGTTAAAGCTATTAAAACACGATAATAAAACAATTGATAAACATAAGTAAATCAATTAACAGTTATTACCTATATATTTTATTTGATTAATCTAAAACTTAAATTATTAATTATTAAATATTATTATTAAGTAATTAAGTAATTAACTAATTTAATCTAATATATTTATTAAAGTTAATTTTAGTTGCGAATAAATATATCAATTAGTTCATTAATGAATTAAATTAAATTACTTAATTTAAATTTATAAATTGTTAAAATTTTAAATCTAAATAAAAAGTTGAATTGATATTTATGATTGATTAATAATGTTGATAACAATAATTAATTTTAATATTGACTTTTTAACTTATTATATAGTATATTTTATTTTATTTTTATTTATTAATTATTATTGGTATTTTATTTTATATATATAATTAAAAATTACTTATTTAATAAGCAACATTAAATAATATTTTATTTAAATTAAATTTAGAAGATTAGTTAATTTAGTTTAATAAGGTTTTATTTAAGTTAATTAAATTATAAAATCTATTTATTAAAATTAAATATCTCATATTTAATAATTGTTTATAATTAATATCATTTTATTTTAATTATTATTTTGTTTTAGATTTTATTTTATATTGTTTTAAGTTGTTTTAATATATTTTAATTATTATTTTCTTAAAAAAAATTTACCTTCTCCCCATCCCCATTTCGGCGCAACAGGGTAGGGTTATGGGCTACTTATAGAGGATGCCTCTGTCGGCGCTCAACTCATACTCTTCGCACAGGGGAGGCGAAGGCCTGTCTTTCAGAGTAGCAGCAGCTTCCTCCTTCGGATCTGGGTGGTGTGAACTTGCATGTGGCACGACATCATCTTCAGTAGCAATGGAATCGGCCTTGGCTTCACCACGGCTCCAATGGCAATGAAACGGCCAGATCCTCCCTCCACCGAGGTCGACCTTCTTCTTCATCGTGAACGACGCGCGACCCTCGGCTACAGTCTTGCTTTGCGACGGATTTAGGTTTTTCATAGTGGTGGTTTGGTTATCCTCATCAACATCAGTATGGCATCGACCTCAGATCTGGCGTGGTTCCTCTACTCAGTGGTGGTGAGGTCTCCATCACCGGCACAGTGGAACTATATAAAAACTGAGTTTTTGGAAAATTTGGTGTGTTGATTTGAGTCTAGAATTGAATATTTTTTGTTCAAGCTGGTCATTAGTGTGTGCGTCGGTAGTGAAATCTATGTGCAGTGCCAAAAATTTAAATATGGGGTGTAGTAGGTATTTGAGTGAAACAAGTTAGAGATGAAGGAGAAGAAGGCGAAGAGGAAGTTTCAGCAACAGGAAAAATGAGAGGGTCCAACAAGGTGCATCGACAGTATGAAAGGATGGAGGAGGATAAGTGGAAAAGGAGAATAGTAAGATGCAGGGGTGCAATAGTGAGGTGCAGGGGATGTGCTTGAATGAGTTGAAAGAGGGGAGGAAAATCCAATGGTAAGAAGCAGAAGGGTGAGGAGGTTACCGATATAATAAAATGAAGGTCACTGATAACATCATAATAGAGGGTCACCATTAGGCACAATGAAAAACTCACCGTTGATATAAAAAGGAAAGGTCACCGGTAGACATAAGGCTACAGTTAGTCATAAATAAAGAAAACTTAACAGTTGAAAAACAAAAGAGCAGTGGCACAAAAATAAAGGTCATTGATGAAAAAAGGATCACCGATGCAGTTAAAGGTCACCAGTAGAAAATAAATAAAATTAAGGTTACCGATGGAAATAGGTTACCAGTGAAGATTAAATATAAGGGTCACCGTTGAAAAAAGGTCACCGGTAGACTTAATAGTCATTGTTGCCCATTAAGAAAAGGGTCACTGTTAGAACAAAAATAAATAACTAACGGTGACCTTCAAAAATTAAAAACGCATAAATT
The DNA here is from genome assembly GCA_963277665.1 of Viscum album. Classification (NCBI taxonomy): domain Eukaryota; kingdom Viridiplantae; phylum Streptophyta; class Magnoliopsida; order Santalales; family Viscaceae; genus Viscum; species Viscum album. The sequence goes on from OY728164.1 coordinate 1,185,012,641, forward strand.
GAACTTAAAATTAAAACTTAAGTAAACTAAATAAAAATATTGAAAAAAATTAATTAAAAGAAATCTAAACACCATAAATTCAAAATAGGATTTATATTAAACTTTTGACTTTTAAAAATACAATAAAATTTATTAATTGATAACACTTAAATTAAGAACTGGATAATTGATAAACTAAATTGATAAAAGGCTTAAATTAAAAAAATATTAAACTATTTACAGGGTAAGCAGTAAATAAAAAAGGAAAGCATCAGTGACCCAATAGGTTACTGATAGCTCTTGTCTATCTCACCAAAAGACTAAAAACAAAAAAAATAGTGTCTTAATAATTAAACTGTATTCTTAAAATTAAATAATTAATGTTTTAAAACTCTTAATTAATTAATGAAACAACTATTTGAATATATAAAATTAAAAACACAATATTACATTTAATTAAAACTCAAATTCTTAACTTAACTAAATAGTAGGATAATTAAGCACATTATTTAACAAAGTTAACCAATTATAATGAAACTAAATTAAAGGATAAAAGTAAAGACTATTAGATAAATAGATAAACTTTGATTATATAATTATTTAATAAAAATTGTTAATTTATTAAAAAGTCAAGAATTTTTAACAACACCAATAAAAAATAATTAAATTAGAATAGTAATGTAAGATTAAAATTATTATTTTTAAAACTAAAAATGCATAATTAATTATAAAAATTGATTAATTAACAAAATTAATTATAAAAATAAAAAAGTGAAATTATTTAGTATAATGTGCTTAAATAGTTAATTAAATCATTAAAAATTAAGTAAAAAGATGTGGTAAAACTATGTAAATATAAATCCACATCAGTAACCTTGAGTCATAGGAAGATCATAGGTTGGGTATTTGGGATTCTATTATTTTTGTGTATCTTGTATGTATCTATTATTTCAGACCTTGTGTATTCTATGATATTTATTTAGTCTTTTTGTATTTATTTTATCCTATGGAGGTGATATGGATGTTTATTTTTGGTTATGCCTTATTTGGTTTGCTTTAAGTTTATAACTGCCTATTTTTTCATAGATTTATAACTTATGGAAAATTCATGTTGGATTCTAGGTGAGATTTTTTTTGTATTTTTATTAACTTTTAGTGGGATAAATAATTCACGATTATGTATATTTGATGCTTAAGAACTAGTTTCCAGCCTGTGGGGATCAAGAACACCCGTTAGGCCTTACCATAGACTATCTTGGGTGTTGGGTCAGGATTTTCTAGGTTGGATTATGATAAAATAGTATTATAGAACCTAGTTTTTATTTATAAAGTAATGGTAGATATATGATAGGAATGTTGGAACTAGAGGGATAGGTTTTGGGAGATTCTAGATAGCTTTTTCTCGTACAAATCCATGTGTTATCCTGGGTAGTCGAGTTATAAGTCATGAATTTTGAGCTTTTTATTCATTCATTATGGTTTATTTTGATCTAAATTGATGTTTTTTTAATTATTTTGAGGTTATACATGTTTTTTGAATTATTTTGAGGATATACATGTTTTTTGAATATTTTTCATGTTTTAGGGTGAAAATGGGATAATAACTGGAGGTGTGCAGTTTGATCACATGGTCTGGAAATCCATATGGAGCCCATGTGTATGGATCTGAGAATATCTCAATGGTGGTTTCATGGTTGGTGTATGGTTATCCAAACCATGCATCCAAAATATGCATGTCCACTAACCCATTTAAGGGGGTCCTTTATCGATGTTGATTAACGGCCGCCTTTATCAGTGCTTTTTTAGTAGCACTGATAAAGGGACCCCTTTATCAGTACTTTTTTATTAGTGATGATAAATTATACCACTATATAAACCTAGATTTTTATTAGTATTTCATAATCTTTGAAGGATTTCATTTTTATTTTCCGATGACTTTGGATGTAATTATTGAAAGGTTTCATCACCTTGAATTATTCAGTTGTGGGTAGAAATATATTCCTTATGGTTATTTTCCTTGAGATAGATTAGTTTTGTTTATCCTACTAGGTTATTGTAAACCTTAAATGGTGGTAAGACTAATTATAGGCCCTAGATTTTGGAATATGGGTTTTTTTTTGTATATCGGTTATGTTGTGGTATAATATTTTTGGGTATCATTTATGGATTCTGAGAGGTATCTTGATCTATATTTCTCTCCAGTATGGATGGTTTAAAAATCATATCTTTCAGTGTTTATCCATATTTAATTATTTTCGAATCTCTATCCTTAAATCTTTTATGAATTTCTGGGGGAATAAAGTGATATAATCGGGAGAATTGTGAAACCCTGATATCACTTTTGTATATTTTTAAATCTTGATTATTGAGTTTATTGAAGTTGGTGAACTTTGGTCTGTAATTTTTAAAATTTTCAATAATTTCTATAGGTTCACACTTGGATCATGATTCAGTAAACTTTATAGACAATTCGGGTATCTATTATGAGGTAATCCAGTGCCACATGCATAGTTAGTGCATGGTTGGGAAAATTGTGTGGATCTCATAGGGAACCATGTCAAGATTCCTTATGTGTGGGTCTCTTGTGCATGGTTGTCATATAGTTTTAAGAAACCATGCATCCAAACCATGCCAAAATAACCAAGGATCCAGTTCCAGTTGCACGATTAGAGCATGATTTGGTAAATTGTGGGACCTACCTAGGTGTTCAACTTCATGAAATTCCTCTTCCACCCAACCCAATTTAAAACCCAAAATGGTTTTCTCTCTACCCTATTCACAAGAGGTAGTTTGAGGAGATCCCTAGGAGAGACTCCCCTATCCTTTCCCTAAAATTCATGGATTTCACTTTGATTCTAAGAGGATTATTTAAGGTTATAGCACATTTTATTACCTTCTATCTATCTCTTCTTATTTTTTAATCTTCTTCTCACTAATGGGGTCATAGTGGTTGAACCCTTGGTTAGGGGTCTCATCTAAATTTTTAATTTTTTAGGTCTAGGGCTTGTGACGCTCCTCTTGAGACCTTGTCTAGTGATGTTCATAAAAGGTGACATGTTTTTATTGATTTATGGTTGGTTTTCAATTAGTTAAATATCTTTTTTCATTATTTTAGTGTTTGGGTTTTCTAAAACCTTAGTTTATTTAAATTCTATTTAATTGCGCTAGTTTTAAAGGATGAAAAAAAAATATTTCCATGGTGGTCTTTAAGACTTAACATAAATGGAATTTTCATTGGCACTTGGGTTGTATATAGTTAAAACTGATTTCTAAATCCCTATAGGTATTTGATAAAATGCTTCTATGAATTTTCATAAAAATTAAAGTTTTAAAGGGGGATTTAAGTTACCAAATGACTATAAGTGTTTTTCTAAATGTAATGTTTCATGAAACCTAGTTTTAATTACAAATTAAATGGAACTATTTGAATAATTTTTGGGTCATCGTGGATCCCTAATGCACTCGGGGTATTTTATTATAGTTCCAATATATTGGTTTTATTTTATAATATGTTATGGTATTTTAGATGTTGTTTGGGTTCCATATTATGTGTTTTGGGTATGTTTATCATGTAATTGGGTTTCGTTTGGTTTGAAAATGGTTGTTTTCTAAGCATTAAGTCGTATTTTAATTGAATGGAAGTTTATAAGTTTTATAATGAGATGAAAATTTTGAGGCCCAAATAAAAAAACTTTAAAGTGATTTCATGTTTATGTTTTCAATGTGGTATCAAAGGTCTCTTTGTAATTTTATGAAAGAGTTTGGGTTTGAACCCATTGATTTATGTTATTGTTTGGGCATGATGGTTATATGGGATTTATTGTGCTCCATTGAGAAGGGATCATTTTGGTAAAAAGTGTAACACCCCCAAACTTGGTCACCCAAAGATGGTGGTTTATTTAATAAATAGTAATCAAAATACATGATATTACATTCCCAAGATTAAGGTTCGGTATTACTTAAGTGGCTAAATACATAAACATTACATTAAAACATAAAATATAATATAATTTGAGTGAAAATAATTATTCCTTAATTTTATCCATAGTGTAAATCATACATGGTATTCCACTCCATTAGCTGGGGAAAATGGAAAACAAAAGTAAAGGGTGAGCTCAAACACTCAGTAAGGGAAAGCGTATAGAAAAATATAACATGGCATAAAATGACATAGGCAATGTAACAAGATTATATAAAAAAATGAATCCATATAGATGAATACATAATCATGATAAGGAAATAATTAATCATAGGGATATGATTAAATAATTACAAAATGAAAAAAAATTATCATAATGCATAATGTCATGCATCATAATCATATCATCTAGGACTTATTCCAAGGCATCATATATAAAGGGTAAGAAATCTCCCATTACCCTATATTAATTATCTCATGAGTCCTTCCAATGAACTGAGGGGATAAACAATTTTAATACCCATTCATCACATAAAATTATAATTATTTCCATCACATACTAAATTTTCATATGTTATACATGGAATAATGTACAGGAATGAACAACTAAAAATACTTAGTATAATTTCTAAATGAAGCTTGTCTTGCAATATTTTCCCATGTAAAATGAAGGATTATATAGAAATTAAAAAATATTTCCCTAGTAAATGAATAAATAAGTATTTATAGGTGAATTACCTTGAAAATTATTAAGTATAATTAGGGATTCACAATGCTTAAACAAGTACCCATAACAAATTAAGAATATGGGATCGTAGTTATTAGGTACTTATAAAGACTAATATGATCAAGGTGTTTAGGGAATCAATTAAATGTATTTTAAATGGTAGTATACCAATGAAATGGTATTCAAATCCTTCATTATGTTTCATAAATATATTGTGAATCATCCAATGCATGTCCCCTAGGAGTGACAAATAAGGTGTGAAATTAGGCCCACTAATTATATACTGAGTGAAGATCGAGTTAATCCTCAACCAACCTTTTTTAGGGTTATTACCCCTAGGGGAATTTTTTCCATATTGTATATACACTTTTTTGTATCTATATAGGGATTTAATTTTTAGTAATCCACACACCCTTTACCAAAATTTTATGATGTTTTATGGCTATGGTAATGTTTGAGCATTATAACAGCTCATTAACAGGGCATACTATGAGTGATATGGGTAATAATGTGGATATGATATATTAAGGATTATTATTATAATGATATCAAGAAAATATTGGGATAATAACTTATAAATTTAAAAGGATTAAATAATGGAAATACAAATAATAATTAAAAAGAGAGAGAAAGATTACCCTTATGTTGGCATGGTAGCGGCTTATGAAAACACTAATATGAGGTGGATTGGATAATATATCATGGAAAAAAGAAAAAAAAGATTATATAATATTATAAAAAAAGATATATCATAAAATTAAAATGAATTTTAAAATACTTTAATATAAAAAATTGCTTTAGGAAAGTGAAATGAGAGGAATATAAACCCTTACATCGGCATGTTAACGGCATATGAAAGGGTAATATAAGAGAAATTTGGGTATTATAACATTGATAATATATGAAATTAATTATAATAACATGTTTATATAATAATATTATTATATTATGTGGTTGTTTAAATAATATTACAATAAAATAAATTGAAATAATAAATGAAGAGGTGAAATGGGAGCCCTTACTTCGACATGGTAACAACTTGTGAAAAGGATAATGTGAGAGGGTTTGGGTAATATATAATTGATAAAAGGTCAAATTAAATTTAATACCGTATAATTATAACCATTTAAGGATATAAATTATGATTTTGAAAGAAATTAAAACTAAAAAATAACATTTGGCAAAGAAGGGGGGTTAGGAACCCTTACTTCTCTTGAGCTTCTTATCCTATAGATGACCCTTAGAACCAACTAAAATATTCAATAATTAATATATAGTTATGAAATACAATCCTTTAAATATATATGAAGAGGGAAATCCAAATTTTTTGTGGTAATAATGAAAAGAGGAGTGGGTATTTATAGGTGTGGTTAGAGAAATTTCATTGAATAAAGTAATTAATATTTTATTTTTTCATTTTTTTACATGCTCAACTACTCCCCATAGTTACCCATTACCTAACTTAGTTATAAAATTATATGGTAGTTGAAAATTAGGTAAATTTTACTACAATTTTCATGTTGAGTCATGATTACAAATATATGATGTCATATTTACCATATTTCACTATTTTTTACTATATTTTACTATTTTTATCAAAAAATACCAAATTATACCCCCTTAAAAATTTTCAATTTCCTAATTCAAAATATAAAATCCATTTTATAAAATTCATATTATAAAAATAGAAAATTTATCTTTTAAACAAATACTACAGAAAATAATTTTTGTGTGATGGGCGTTACTCAAATCAAATACATTGTTATTCCAACGACCACATTATTAATCTAGTTAATTTATTAACAATAAATGATAAAAATTATATAAAAAGGATCCTACAAATATGATAAAGTAGTTTCAAGATAAAAAATACATTATAAAATATTTTTTATGAAAAATAAGGAACATAACCTTTAAAATAAATGTTTTAGTGCATCAAAACATGCACATAGAATGTTGTAATACATTATAAAAATGATAAAAATAATTTAAACATTAAATAAAGCATTTTAATTTTATAAATACAACTTAGAATTTAATTTTAGTGTAAATTTATTATTTATCCACTTATTTATTTCATGCGATGTAAATGAAATTAAATATGAAATTAAAATGTATATAATAACTTATGCAATATGTTAAAAGTTTACATGATAAAATTACATTAAAATTATAATATGTATAATTAAACTAGATTCCATATAATACATTTATATTACAATGATCATATGAAAATATAACTATAAATATGAGAAATGAAGTTATTAAATAATCATGAATTCTGTCAAAGATATTTTAGGAAACCATTTTAAGAAATAATTATTATTTATAGAAATATACATAAAATTTCATTATGATTAAATGTTTAATAAAACTTATTTGTAAATAAAAGTTTATAAATTGATACAATATAAGAATATAAATATGATAAATAATAGTAATAGTACATTATAAAGTCTTGATTTATAGAAGAATGATATTTCATACTATTAAATGAATTTCAAAATATTTTGTATTAATATAGAACTAATATATAATTTATAATGATATAAATATAAATAAAAAATGGTTTCAATTAATTATTAAATAATGATAATGAATATATACTCAATGGTCATATAATAAACAAATAACCCATATGACTTGTTATTTTAATTCAAAAATAATATTTTTCATAAAACATTTATATTTCATAACTTGTTCAATTTTTCTTAAGAACTATGCTTCTAATATGAAAAATTTTTGTTGGATGATATGCATTAAAATGTACTATTTATCTACTTTTACTTATAATATTCATATAAAAATGTTTATTTCATGATTTGATGTATATAGCCAAATGCATGTTCGATGGCTAATATTTTTCTTTATTTTTATGGAAGAGCGTGATATTTACATCTCTTAGTCATGAAATTTTATTTTATTAATTTATTATATTATTTCAAATTAAATATTGTTAGTTTATTTTATTTATTTTAATTTTAATTTTATTATATAATGAAATTTTTTTTATCTTGTCATATTCAATTATTTATCAATGACATTATTCTATATGTTTGCATCCTTAAAAGGAAATGTAAAATAAAAATAATAATAATTCAAATATATGATAAAATATATATATATATATATAATCTAGGATATTATAAAAAGGGTTCTTAGAGAGGAGGAGAGGGATATTTTTATATGTCATTAATGCTTTATGTGATTGATTTTTATGATTGGTATTCACATCTAGTTAATTACTCATGGGAACCTTAGGTACTTAGGTAGGGAAGACTATGATAAGTACTACTACACATTGATACACACTAACTAGCCTTGGATTACACTACACTGCTATAATATGTTGTCGGTGCTATCATATGGGTATCACCATGCCACTAGGATAAGATTATGTCCTCCTTAGTGGCCTATGTGCAGTTGGATATGATGGGTTTGATCATTGATATGGTATAAGAATATTGTGGTTCTTTGGACTTAGTTACCCTAAGGTTTTTCCCATGATTTTTTTATCTTTATTTTATTAATTGGATGTTATTTATATTTAATTTTGGTTATTATTTTCTTAAATGAGTGGAAGTTATTGTTAGTTATCTTTGTTTTCCTTTAGTGGACAATTTCATGTGATATTATTTATATATGTATTATACATGGGACCTATTACATGTATATACTTTATGTATGGTTTTTTTCCTTTGTTTTTATTTTAAAAACAAGTTATCAAGTGTTTTTGGAAATATATTGGTAAATTGAAGATTTAAAATCAATTTTAAAACTCACATAGTTTTAAAGGTATTTATATGCCTTTTTTAAAAAGGTTTTTTGTGAATTTCGTAGAACTTATAGTTTTACTTAAATGATGTGGTGTCACCTTAAAAATCGAAATTTGGGATTTACTTATTGAGGTTGGTTTTCTCAAAATGTTTAAAAAGAAATTAATTTAATAAACTATATTTGAAACAAGAATTAATGGAATGTCTTATGAAAGGAATCGCATAGATCCTTTTATTAGTGACATCCTACTAGATGATTGTGCACACACCCTACTTATATCACTCAGTTTTTTTAGATTGAGTGGATTTTGTAGGTTTATATTCTCAGGAAACTCATCAATGTGGACTTCCTCTCTCAAGTCTCTCTTGGAGCAGGTTTTGGTGATGTGGTTGGATGGTGACCTTGGGTCACAAGGAGATCATAGGTTAGGATTTTAATATTATTATTTTTATTTTGTACCTTGTATATATTTTCCATTTCAACCCTCATGTATTCTAGAATCTTTGTTCTATCTAGTTGTATTTATTTTATCATATAGATGTGAAATGGATATTTGTTTTTGGTTATGCCTTGTTTGGTTTTCTTTATGTTTAAAATTACATATTTATTTTTTCATGGATGTAAAACTTATAGAAAATTCATGTCTGTTTCTTGATAATAATTCCACTACATTTTCATTATCTTTTAGTGGATTAAACTATTACAAGGTGTCAATGCCTGATGCCCAGGAACTAGTTTTCGTCTCATGGAGATTAAGAATTCCTTTTGGGACTTTTCAAAGACTATATCGGGTGTTGGGTTAGGATAACCCGAGTTGGTTCATGATAGTGAGCCACATAAATCTTAGATCTCTATGTGTTTTCGTACATATAAATTCTTAAAAAATAAACACTCAATTTTTAATGAAGTCATTTCATGCTTAAAAATGTTTTTTTCGCTTTGTGCATATAAACTATAATAAATTTCTACCATTTTATAAATTTTACTTTAAAAAATGAACTTTATTTTTGAAATCATCATATCAAAATTAGATTATGTGGAATTTTTTAGATTTTTTTAAAAAGATTTATTTTTTAGTGTATGGTAAAAAATACCAATTTTTGTAAAATTATCTTTTCTTTTCATTTCAAATTATTATTATTCTTTGAATATGATATTAAAATAACAAAATTAATCATTAATTTGATATAGTATAATTAATTACGTAGGAATAATTCTTATACTTTTTTTGTATATTTTCATTTTTTTGCTTAAAATGCATTTTTCTAAAAACTATTTTTCATTGTGTTTTACACATTTATATTAAAATTGATTTTTTCCACTTCTAAAAATTTAATATTGATTTTTTCCATATTTATAATCATAATTATCAAAACTGGTAAATATTTACCTTTTATTTTTGTTCATTATGAATTGTAACCTTAGTAAATATTGTCACGTCGGTAAGGGTAAATTGGGTAATTAAGGTTAAAAATAATATGATAAATACTAAAAATAACCCCAACACTATTATTTAACCTATTTTTTTGTGTGGTTTTTTACCATACTCATCAAATATTATAATTTATGGAAATTTTTTCCAATTTTTATTTGAAAATGACATATATTATTTTAAGTAAATATAAAGTCAAAAATGTAACTATCTTGCTTTTAATATCTATAAAAAAACTTGACAGGGTAAAAAATAAATTATGTTCAGGTTATAAATGGTTATTTTAAATATAAATTATTTTTTTATCTTGATAATTTATTTTTTATTTTTAATGATGAAATAATTACATTAAATGCATATGCAACACTTACTCAATGCTTATGCAAGCGGTATAAAAATTGAGAAAATAAATTTAAAAACTCTAGAAGTAATTTTTTTGGGTAAGTTAAAGTTTTACATGAATTTTTAAGATAAATATTACATATTATAGATGTTTTAAAAGTATTATATTCTAATTCTATTGTTTTCATTTTTTTTCAAAGTCAAATTATTTGAATAGTTTTTAAAATGACATTAATAGTATTTTATGTTAAATAATATATTATTAAATTATTTAAAAATTATAAAAATATTTAAGGAGGGTAATTATGATGATAAATGGTCTATAATTTCATTTATTATCCATTTATGATCTAATTTTCATCTTATAATTGAAATTATAACTCTTTAAAATTGAAAAGGTCTTAATCACAGTTAAGGTTAAAATTGGTTAACTAATGGGTTAATCCCAAAGATAAGGTCTAAAATGATATCAAAACGTATAAAATTTTGGTTTTTTAATTATATTAATATCATATCCTCATTATATTTTAATATATGTCATTTTGGAACCATTTTACATGAGTTAGACACATTATATTAAAATATTTCATGTATTTCCAAAAATAAAATTAATAAAATTTTATAATAAACTATGTTTTATTAATTTATTTAAAATACATAAAAATAATATATTTATCTAATTTAATGTTCTACGGTTTAATGTATCAACTATTTTCTATTTATGTGTCACTTTTCTTTTTATGGTAACATTATTAACCCTTAAAGTGTAAAAAAAACTTTGATATTGTGGTAATTGTCAAAAGTGGTAACGGGGGGTTAAAATAAAGAGATAAGGGTGAAAAAATAACCTAAAATCATAAAAAATTTATTGTATGAGATTATTTTGACTCATAATCATCATATATTTTATATATATCAATTTTTATCCACTTGAAAAGGAAAATTAATTTATATTAATTTAATACTTTATGTAATTTTAAGAGTACCCCTCTTCTCACTTATAAAAGGGAACCTCTTCGCCTCTCTTCCTCACACCCTTTTAGCCATATATCTCAATAAAATAATACCAAATTATCTTTAAAAAAATTTATACATGAATTATTTTTGTTGTTCTTCTTAAAATACTATTCCAAGGTTCCTTAAGAAGAGATTTAAAGGGAGTCTACTGAAGAAGAGGTAATCGTCTTTACCGACTCTTTCAAATTTATTCCTTCTTCTACTTACTATAAATATATTATACCCATAATAAAATAAAAAATATACTTATATATTATTATTATTTTAAAACTATTTTCCATCTCTTTTCATCCTATAAAAAGAAAAAACATTGCTCGTGCATGCGTACAGCTTACCGTCTCCACGTAGAGGTGAAATTCTTTTTTCATCAGCATTTTATTTGGATGGTTATAAATATATAAATAATGAATATATATTATATTTATGAAATAATTATTATTATTTAATTATAATATCATGTATACTTTCTTACCTTCCAATATGTTGGAAAACGATAACATCACTCATACGTATGTGTGGACTACTACCTCAATGAAGTGATGTAATCTGTATTTCATTTCTGATTTACATGGATGGTAATAAGGGTATATTTAATTAATATATATTATATATATTATATAATAATTATTATTTAAATTTGAATTATTCTTTACCATTATTTTGTTCTATTTGTTTAAAAGTGATAATAGTGTTCATGCGTACGTGTGGTCCACCATCACTATGAATGGTGTACTTTATTTTTCTATCACTACCTTTTCTAGATGACTAAAAATATATAAATAAAGAATATATAACATATTTATATCATTATTACCATTCTATAGATTATTAAATCATGATCAAAGTACAAGGACCATAAGTACCGATCCAAAATTCTGATGAAAAATTAAACAATTAACACGTGAAAATAATGGTTTTAATATGGAATAATTAATAAATGGGTGTTGAAATGTTATAAGTGGATCATATATGATATTATAATTATGTAATCTATTCTGATCAAATTTATTATATAGGATGTTATATCACTTTCTAATTAATTCGAACTTGAGATAAAGGTTTATCATATCAAATTGTCTTTTATGGGACATATGTTATGTTATTCACTTATCTTCCTTTATGAGTTACATATACAATAATTTTTCATGTTATATAATTAATATCCTCATTATTATGATATTTAAAGTCTCATTTTAAGTTATTATTTTATGGGTCTTATGATTCAAAAGTTACCAAAGCAATAGGGGTTTTATGTTTCAATCTCATTTTATTCATGATTTTTTATTCTTGAAATTTATATTAAAGAAAATTATATGATAATTTCATGATAAATACATTATTTTATTATAATATGGTTATTTCTTGATATTACCTGTTTTCCTTTCATTTTTCCTCACTTTAAGTACTCAAGAGATCAAAATAATGTTTTTAAGGAAAAATGACTTTATTTCCCTTTTTTCGTCCAAAATCCTTTTTCTTCCATGTCCATGTTTTATAAAAACATTTTCAAGAATGTTTTATTATTATTATATTATTATTTAAATTCATTTTTACCCATGATTTACTTTTTACAAAATGGTTTAGGGGAATCTTCTTATCATTTTCCAAACAAGTTACTTTTGAATTTTTATCAAAAATGTGAAAGGAATATTTATTTTAAATTATATGACATGAATGGAATTTCCTATTGTCATGACCACTAAATGATTTAAAGATTAATTTACAAGTTTAAAATTTTATTTTTAAATATAATTTTTTCCTTAATAATTTGGAAATTTTTATATTTTAATATGTGATTTAAAAATGAAAAGTGTATTTTCCTCAATAAATATTCTGGTGATCTTTTAAACAAATTTTTTATAAATGATAACATCCTTTGATAATGCTTTGGATTTACTAGGGATATGATCCAATTATACTATATTTATTATTTCTCTATATGTATTACGGCTATAATGATGAAATATCATTGAAATTCATTTTATTTTCCATGGGTTATGTCATAATGAAAGTTTTTATGATCTTGGGGCATAAATATGAATGGATTTATGATTATGTGATGGGTGGGATTGAAATTATATATAAATTCAATGGATTGGATAAATATTAATGTTATGTAATCTAAAATGGTATATGAGAGGTTATCCCAAGCCCGAAAGAGGGTACATAGGAGGTTATCCTAAGCCAAAAAGAGGGTATATTGAAGGTTATCCCAAGACCAAAGTAAGTACATGGGAAGTTATCCCAAGAATAACATATTATGAATGTATTGGTGGGTATCCTTAACATAATATTTTTATGATTATGATTATTCCACACTTTATGTCACTCTTTTATGACATGATCTTATGCCAATATTATATTCTCATGGCTCGTGTTCTTTGATCCCTTTATGATTCATGTCTTATGAACAAATAAAATTTATGTTATGACTAAAGATTATGATATATGATATACAGGGTATGGTTTTAAAATTTTAATCTCATGTTATCATACATTTATGCTCATGTTATACTTAATTGATCATTGATATCTTCCTTGCTTTCCCATACTGATCATCTGATCTCACCCTTTCTTATGTTACCTTTTCCCAGGTTATGGCAAAAGTTTTTATGTATGATATGTCTAAGAAAGGTTCTATTTATGAAGAACAAAGTGGGAGACAATTTAGATCTCTTATGAAAAAAATACCTATCCAAGTTTCCAAAGACACTAAACCTATCTAGTTATGGAATAGATCATAATGTTATGTAATGAATATTCATCTAATAAGATGTAATATTTATGTATGAAAAGTATGGGTCATTGTAGTTGGTATCATAGTAGGGTTTTTTTAATATTTGGATATTAGGATTAAAGAACTTTGTAAAAAACTATGGGGACAATTATATGTATATAGTAACATCCTAATGTTTTGGTAAGTAATATATTTTAAGGTTTTACTAGTAATACATTCATTTATGGATACTATAAGTGGATGTGGTTTTATAATATATGCATATAGGGTTAATAACCCCAAAAAATAATTGTTTGGGTATATCTCAATCATCATTGTGGTGCATATTGAGTGTTCCCTTACTGTGTACCTGGTTTGAAACTCCTAGGGGATATTCTTAGGTTAATTCACATTTTATTTTTAATACATTATGAAGGATTTGAATAGATGATAATCATGGATGTACTATGTTAAACTTAAGCTTTCATGTTTTATAAATCCTATAAATTATTTTTCATGATTATGATTATTTTTTCTCACATAATGATTTTTGGTTTTCTTTCATGGCTAGAACCGGGAGGAATCATATTAATACTAAATTTGATGGATAATGTGGTAATTCTAAGAAAAAAATTGTTATAATGATTGAAGTGAAAGATATTATGGTTATTCCAAATTAGTGATCATGATATATGATTAACAACCTATACCTTAACCAACTATTGGACTCACCAAATAATAGAAGAATGGAGTTCACTAAGAGTTAATTGGTGGATACCATGGAGGAAAAAAGGCTCAATTTCTTTTAGGTAAAAAATATGGAAAGATACACCCATGAGAATGTCTCAAAGGAATAGGAAAAAAATTATGCGTGGAAAAAAAGGTCATAGAGCAATGAATTTCCAAGGAAAATGAGGAGTTGGATGGTGGGAAATAAATTTCATTATAGGGATCCATTTATAGTTCATTGTCCAAAATGTGGGTAACTTGGTCACTATTAGATTCAATTCACTCTTATAATGGTTAAATCATAGACCAAGGAAGAACATATGGCATACCAATCATTGAAGTGAAATTATTTAAGTGTTTATATATTAGGATTTGAGTATTAAGTTTTATGAGTATTTTTATCAATGGTATTTCGGTTATAAGAATCATGAAATACATAATGATTGTTTAGAAGTAGTATTGATTTGAGGATTTCAAATAAAATTTTGAATTTTACTGATGAACTAGAAAAGTTATTTAGTGGTAAGAATTTATTTCGGGAAAAAATGTGATTTAGGTAAACATAACCCTTAATATGTTCCCAATATTTAGATAATAATGTTTAGCTGAGATAAACAGATGATTGAAATTAATAAAGTAAATGGGATAGTATCAGTGACCTTGAAATTGGTTACTGATTTTATTAAAAACTGATTTAGGTCATCTATGATGAAGTTTATTATATTTTTTTATTTATTGAATATACTCAATAGTTTTTGTTTTTATTTGAGGAATAATTATTGTGTTATTTTTTGGAATAATATATGTTTCCATTAAATATTTATGGTAATTCAAGTTATTGATATGTTTTAATAGAATATATGATCAAGGTATTCACAATTTTTGTGTGTGGAATTGTTAGTTACTTTATTTTTTCTAGGGATTAATATTGAAGTTGATATTAGAAAAAAAATGTTTGATCAAATATTTCTTATTTTTTAGAATTAAATTTACTCATACATATTTTGGAGGAGTATTAAGGATAACTATTTATAGAATGGATTAAATTGAACTTTGGGGGATATTATTGAGGTTTTAGATATTAATGTATTATATTGGATAACTTTCTCTAAACATTTTGGTTTTGTTAAATATTTGAAGAAAGAATTAATTATTTGAAAAGATTTTATGGATCTTGTGATCCATTAAAAGTTAATTTTAGTGCTTCAAGCATGAAAAATCCATAATGGAATAAGAGATGAATATGAAATTCATTGAAGCGCAACTAAAGGATGAAATTGTACTTATGAAATTTAAAGTAATAAATTAAGTTCATTTTCTCATGTTCTATATCTTGATAGAAAATGAATCCCTAAACTTTAGGAAAATGATCTTGAAATAAAAAATTTATTCTTTTACCTTCATTTCTAATGAATTGATGGTCTTTTAACCCCTCACAAATTTATGGTTTTGTGGTTTTTAACTTTATCATAACCATATTATCTGTCACCCTCCATAATTATTTGGACATAAATTTTTCCTCTATGTCTATATTTTTACTTCTCACTAACGTTCTCCTATTTATAAACCTAGTTACGTGCTATTCTATATGACCTTTGTATTTATCTTTACCTCTTTTTAAGAGGAAGTTTTATTAACCCTTTTTATGATGTGAGTTTTCAAAAAAGGTATTTTCAAATGTAAAACCCTTGATTACCAAGCTCAAGTTAAAATTATAGGGATGAAATTTATTTAAGTGGGGAGAATTTACCACCCTAAAAATTTAGATTAAAATAATAATAAACTTGATAATTTTTGTAACACACAACACTAATCTTTAAGTGAATTATGATGTATTGTAAAAATATTATTATTTAAATGTGACATTGCTATTGAATTGGTGTGTATAAATATGAATAGGTGAATTATGAACTATATGTATAGTTATAAAAACCTGGATCTTCCTTTAAGGTCAAGATCTTGTTTATCTAGGTTATACATGGGATAAAGGAGGAAAAGAGGTAAAGGGATAGATACAGGTATGTTACATGACATAACTGGGTTTTACATGCCATATATTTTCAAGAACACATCATTTAATATGGGTAAACACCATGTACTTCTCAGTACATGCCATGTCGGGGTCTGGCCAGGATCTATACGGACACGGTGTGTAGTTTACAATACACGCTGTGTACTTTTATTTTTATTCGTTAAATCAGGAAGTAGCATCGTCTTTTGTCATCTAGACAGAAGGGATTTCCGGTCTCATGAACCAGTAGTGTCGAACCTAATTTATCCACCCAAATCTCTATCCAAACTCTGATTCAATCGTCGTCAGAGGCATTTGAACCCAATAGGTAAGCTCTCAATTCCTCTTGAGCCATTATTCATGATTTTTTCTCTCGAATAAGTTATCAAACCTTGATCTTTTTACCTAATTTTATAGATCTACTTTGTTCTATATTGAATTAGAGGTTGATGTTGGATTATGAGACTTGTATAAGTATGAGGTAGGTGGTCTCATGCCTTTCACTAATTTTCAAGTTGATTATATGTGTTGGGGTGTCGCGTGCCCATTTTTTGGGTGTCGCCTAAATTGAATATTGACCTATCTTGTTACCTAATGTTGATTAGTTAATTTATTAAATGGTTATAAGGAATTTTTTATATTATTATCCTTGATTAAGGTCCACCCTGTGGGTGCATTTTCCCTAAGATGACCAATATTTATCCATTTGGCATAGAATGCCTACGGTCATTCCATTGATTCCCTTTTAAGGGTTATTTAAAATGGAATTGGTTAATTGAATGATTTTCCCACATGATATAATAAATAGTTATGCCTTGTGATATTTTAATTCACATATCAGTCTTGTGATATGAGTTTACCATGTGAGTTTATAATTGTTAAACCTGGCAATAGTTAGATTACTTGAAAGGTTTATGACATGTTTGATACCCACATGAGTTATTATTTTATTTACCATGTAATAGTGTAAGTTACATGTGTTTTTTTTATGATTAAATGGTTATATAATGGGTTTTGACCCTGACACATACTAAAATTCTTATATACCGAGTTTTAACCATGACACATGTTGAAATACTTATATACCAGGTTTCAACCTTGATTGACTGCTAAAATGCATATATAAAGGGTTTTGATCCAATTTGGTGTTATGTTTTACCATGGTTATATGGTTTTATTTAAATACACCAGGAATGATACTTTAATTCCACTTTAGGATGTCAATACCAGACTTAGTTATATATTGAATAATGAAATTAAATGACTAATGATGTGTTTTCCAAGCCAAAGCACAAGCTTGGATTCAGTCTTCACCTATAATTTATTACATTATCTTCTGAGACATCTATAGTGCTTGCTTTTGAGTACCTATTGTTTGCTACTTTCACTATTTTACACTACATTTTATATATTTTTACTGATAGATTGGCACAGACCTTGGGTGTTTGCCTACTGGGATTTAGTCTCATGCCCTTTTTGGGTCATGCATTTGGGATTAAATAGATTATATGATTACATGTGTTGATTAGGTAAAGTGCCCTTATATTGGTACTTGATTTACTTCTTAGGAGAAGGAAATCATTGGACCAAGATGAGGCTTAATATTCTTCTTAGACTCCTTTGTTTCTTTTTGCTTTTGGAACATATATTGTGGATTTCTGTAGTGTACCTATTTTGTATGTTTTCTTAAAACATAACATGTTGCATCATATTTTGTATGGAATGATGTTTGGTTACTTCTTATATAAGTATTATTCAATTTACTTCACTTGTATGATTTTTACTACTTCCTCTATTATATTATTATTTATTATGTTGTGTTACACTCTACCAATGAGGGCATAGTTTCCCCACCATCACACTCTAGGCCCTCACTGCTAATCAGCAACCTCTGACATTTGGAGAAATGCACTTGAGGCAATATGGACAACCGGGCACAAGGCACCAGTTTAGTGGCATCTGGATCTAGGAAATTACAATATTAGCCCTACACAATAAAAATTTATTGAATAATTCTTTTAAAATAAGTACTTAATTTTTAGTGAAGTCATTTTATACTTAAAATATGCATTTTCTTTAAAAAAATGTTTTTTATTTTATTTTATGAATGAAAATTATAATAAATTTATGCCACATTTAGAAATTATATTTTACAAAATGAAATTAATTTTTGAAATCTTTATATCAAAATTATCTTACGATGAAATTTTTTGGATTTTTCTGAAAAGATTGGTTTTTCACTAAATATTGAAAAATATCATTTTTTATAAAACTGTATTTTTTCATTTAAAAGTATCATTATGATTTTAATTTTATATTAAGTAACATGAGAATTATTTAATTATATATAATGTAATTAATTTCATAGTAATTTTTATTATACTTTATTTTGGTATATGTTCATTTTTTGGCTTAAAAAGCTTTTTTTTTTTTAAATCATTGTGTTTTACACATTTATATTAAAATTTATTTATTCCACTTATATAAATTTAATTTTGAAAAAATAATTATAAATCTGGAATTAGGATGTTCAAATTTGATAAATATTTTCCTTTTATTTTGGTTCATTAGGAATAGTAGCCTTAGTAAATATCGTTACCTTGGTATGGGTAAATCAAGTAATTAAGGTTAAAAAAAATATGGTAAAGGCTAAAAATGACCCTAAATTTTATATTTAAACTATTGGATGAGTGGTTTTATAATATACTCATCTGAGATTTAATTTATGGTAATTTTTTCCATTTTTCTTTGAAAATGACTTATATATTATTTTAAGTAAATATAAAGTCAAAAATATCACTCTCTTAATTTTAATATCCATAAAATTTTATGATAGTGATAAAGAAACCTATATTAAGTTATAAATGATTATTTAAAATATAATTGATTTATTTTTTCATGGTAATTTATTTTTATTTTTTAGTGATGAAATAATTACCTTAAATTCTTACATAAGGTCGACTCGGTGCTTGTGCAAACAGTAGAAAAATCAAGTAAATAATTTTAAAAACTATAAAATTAATATTGTTTCGATAATTTAAAGTGTATCGTGAATTTTTAATATAAATATAACATATTATGTTTTTATTAAATTTTTATATAATAATTATATTTTTCATGCTTTTTTCAAAGTCAAATTAGATGAATAGTTCTTAAAATATCATTAATAGTATTTTATGTTAAATTGTAGTTTATTAAATTATTTAATGATTATAAAAATATTTAAATAGGAAAATTAGGATGATAAATGGTCAGATATTTTATACGTTATCCATTTATGATCCAATTTTTATATTATAAGAAAAATTATAACCCTTAAATATTCAAAAAGTCATTACTGTGGTTAAGGTTAAAATTGGATAAACGATGAGTTAATCAAGAAGATAAGGTCTAAAATGATATAAAAACCTATAAAAATTTTATTGGGTAATTACATTAAGACCATATCCACATTACCTTAAAATAAATTTCATTTTGAAACCATTTTACATGAGTTATACACATATTATATTATAATATTTCATGTATTTCAAAAAATGAAATTAATTATATTTTATAATATATAATATTTTATTAATTGATTTTAAATTCATAAAAATAATATATTAAGAAATTTTAATGGTATATGGTTTAAAATATCAAATCATTATCCATTTATGGGTCTTTTTTATAGTTACTTGACCTTTAAAGAGTAAAAAACATTGATATTGTGGTAATTAATAAAAGGGGTAACTAGGGGATAAAACAAAAAGATATGGGTGAAACTATCACCTAAACATGTTAAAAAAAATTATGATATTATTTTGACTCTTAATCACCATTTATTATAAATATAAAATAAATTATCCACTTGAACCTGAAAAATAATTTATATTAATTTAATACTTTAATTTATTCCAAGAGTACACATCTTCTCACCTATAAAAGGGCACCTCTTCTCCTCTCTTCCTCATACCCTTTTATCCATATATTTAACCAAAACCTATATTATTATATTCTAAAAATACTTATACATTAATTATATGTTTTTTTTCTTCTTAAAATACTATTCCAAGGGTCCTTAAGAAGGAATCTAAAAAAAGTCTACTGAAAAAGAGGTGATCGTCTTTACCGACTCTTTAAAATTTATTTCTTCTTATAATTCCTCTAAATAAGTTGTAACCACTCTAAAATAATAATTAAATTATCATAAATATATTTATATATTATTATTATTATGTGACAACAATTTTAAATCTCTTTTTTATCCTATGAAAATCGAAAAGATTGCTCGTGCTACATATGGATTACCATCTCCACATAGCGGTGAAATTCATTTTTCATCGCCATTTTATTTGGATGGTTATAAATATAGAAATAATTAATATATATTATATTTATAAAATAATTATTCTTCTACAATTATAATAACATATCTAACTTCTTACCTTCCAATCTATTGGAAAACAATAATGTCGCTCATGTGTACGTGTGGACTACCACCTCCATGAAGAGATGTGATCCTTTTTTAGTTTCTACTTTAAATAGATGGTAATAAGGAAATATTTAAGGAATATATATGAGATATATGATATAATAATTATTCTTTAAAGTTTAATTATTATTTACCTTTCTTTTATTCCATCCATCGAAAAGTGAAAACAGTGTCATGTGTACATACGGCATGTCTTCTCAATGAATGATGTAATTCATTTTTATATCAATACCTTAAATGGATGACTTTAAATATATAAATAATGAATATATATTATATTAAAATCATTATTAATAGTATAAAGATGATGTAACCATGATCAAAGTACAAGTACCATAACTATTGAACTGAAATTCTCATGAAAAATGAAACAGTTAACAACCTGAAACGGTAATTTTAATAAGGAATTATTAATAAATAGGTGTTGAAATGTTATAAGTATATAATATATGATATTATAATTATTTAAATTATTCTGGTATATAATTATAATAAATTTAAATTTATTATATTGTAGATTAGAGTGATTAAGAAGAAAGTAGAACTTGGGTAAGGGTTTATCATCTCAAATTGTCTTCTTTGAGATATATGTTATGTTATGCACCTATATTATTTTATAAGGTGTGTATGCAGCCATTTTTCATGTTATATCATGAATATAATTATTATAATTATATTTAAATTTTCATTTTAATTTTGTATTTCATGGGGCTTATGATTCAAAAGTTACCAAAGTAGTAAGGGTTTTATGTTTCAAACTCATTTTAATCAGGATTTTTTATTCTTAAATTTCCATTAAAGAAAATTATATGATACTTTAATAATAAATTAATTTAATTTTCTTCTCATATTTTTATTTCTTGATAATATATTTTTTCCTTTCATTATTCATCACTTTAAGTACTCAAGCGACCAAAATAATGCTTTTAAGAAAAAATGACTTTATTTTTCTTTTCGGTCAAAAATCATTTTTCATCCATGTCTATGTTTTATAAAATAATTTTCAATAATTTTTTTATATTATCCTATGATTTTTAAAATCCATTTTTACCCATGATTGAATTTTTACAAAATGGTTTAAAATTAATTTTTTTTTGTTTTTTGAACAATATACTTTTGACTTTTTACCAAAAATGTGAAAGAAATTTTTGTTTTAACATACACAACATGAAAAGAATTTATCACTATCATGATTACTCAATGATTTGATGATTTATTTATAAGTTTCCAATTTTATTTTCAAATAAAAAAAAATCCTTAATATTTGGAAAAATTTTATATTTTAATATTTGATTTAATAATGAAAAGGGTATTTTCCTCAAGAAATATTCTAGTGATCTTTTAAATGATATTTTTATCTATGATAACATCCTTTTATGTTCATAATATTTACTGGGGATATGATCCAATGAAACCATATTTATTCTACCTCAAGATTTTTTATGGTTATAATGATGAAATTTCAATGAAACCCAATTTCCTTTCCATGGGTTAAGTTATGATGAATTTTTTTATGATCATGTGGTATACATGTGAATGTGTTTATGATTATGTGATGGTTGGGCCCTGAAATTATATATTCATCCAATTAATTTTGTAGATATTAATGTTCTATGATCTTAAAGGGTACATGGGAGGTTATCCCAAGCCTAGGAGAGGTTACACGAGAGGTTATCCCAAGCTCGAAAGAGGGTATATGGGAGGTTATCCCAAGACCGAATGAGAGTACATGGGATGTTATCCCAAGATTGAATCAAGTACATGGGAGGTTATCCCAAGCCTAAGATTTTATTAATGTCATGGTGAGTATCCTAGACATAATATTTGTATGATTATGATTATTCTGCACTTTATGTCACTCTTTTATGACATGATCTTATGCCAATGTTATATTCTCATGGAACGTGTTCTTTGAAACCTTTATGATTTATATCTTATAAACTACCAAAATTTCTTTCATGAATCAATATTATTATCTATATAGGGTATAGTTTTCAAATTTTAAGATCATGTTCACATACTCTTATTCTCATGTTATGCTTAAGTGATCATTGATATCTCCCTTATTTATCCCTACTGAGCATTTGAGCTCACCATTTTTTATGTTTCCCTTCCCTAAGTTATTAATATAGGTTTTAAGTATGATATTTCTAATAAGGGTACTATTTTTGAAGAACTAATGGGTATACAATATATATTTCTTTTGAATAAGTTGTCTATGTATCCAAGTTTCCAAAGAAACTAAACCTATATGGTTCTTATGTGGATCATAATGTTATGTAATGAATGTTCATCTAATAAGATGTAATATTTATGTATGAAAAGTATGATTCACTATAAATTTAGTATGCATATGTCATGTAACATGTGTCAACCCACACAAGGTATATGCCACGTGATTTACAGCATGTCATGTTGGTCAATACACAGAGTAATTAATAACAAGACATTATTACATGGTGTATAGAAGTACACACCATGTATTATGTACATAAATTTATTATAGTATGGGAAATATAATTTATGGTGTAAATAAACAAAATTTGATATTATTTTTTATTTTTTATACATTAAAATATTATTTTTTGAATATTTTATTATTTAAATTTTAAAATTTATGGCATTTGAACCATTAATTTTTTATATGATTTAATGAAATTTAAAAAAAAACATATTTATATTTCAATTTTTAACATATATTTATTAGGAATTTATTTTTATTTTAAATCAAGATTTTTCAAAAAAAACAAAATTGGTTTATTTGGGACTTTGTACATACTTATAAATTAGATTACATATTTTTCCCTTGATTTTTTTTATTTTAGTTTTTTAGCCATATTTTGTTCATTATTATTTTTAAATTTTTGAGTGTGATGTTTTTAATATTACCTATCTTTTTATGACTTAAATGTTGGATTTTTTTAGTTTTAAAAAATATTTAAAAAATATATATCTTTTAAGGATGTGACTTTAGGAGACCCACATTGGAAAGTGGGTTGGAGTGGGGTCTCCATTATAAGGGGGGAAATTTTATCATTATTTAAAATGATGACATGGGGAGGAAAAATATTATGAGCGATGGTGAACCACACCATCCACACATGTGTGTGATCATGAAATTTGGTGCTTTGATGGCGCACTTCACATGATTCTTAGAGGTGCCGTTATTTTTTTCAACAGATTGGTAGGTTGTGTCAATTCAAACCTTGGCCCGAACAATTATGTCTCATGGGTCAACTCAATTCACCAAACTGGTATTATCTACACCACCAATCATATCATGCATGATTTAATGGACATGCATGTTATCTAGTGGGTATTGTTGGGGCACTTAATTGATCGAGTGTGATTTTATGGATAGGATTAATTCGGATAATATAATCCTTACTTGAATAAGTGTCTACCCACTTCCAAGGGGTAGGTTATCTTATCTGAAGGGGTATTGTAATGGATATAAAAGGAGGATCCATGGAATGGAAAATTCATTCAATTCCATCAATTCTAAGGCACTCAAATCCCTCTCAAATATTTACATTCTTCTCAAGTCTTCTACAAGAATCAAATACTCTTTCTTAGTGCACAATAACAAATAATTTTAATTAATATCTTGATTCCAAGCCTCTTTAAGGGTTACTCTCTACTAAGTATAAGTATAGAGTAACAAGACATTGTTTTATCTTAAATAGAATTCTCTTTCAACCCATTGTACTACAGATTTAATTGGGGTTAATCTACTCTTAAGGAGAGTGTAATCATAACATACATCTGTGGGATCCATCTACTACCATCCAAGAAAAATTCAAAACCATTACCCACCAACATCCCCAAAATTATTAAGAGAAGATTCACAAAAATATGTATATGGAAATTCTCAACAATGTAATGATAGTGGAGAAAATTAATGGAAACAATTTCAAGAGGTGGAAAAATATTATGAACTTTATATATATAAATCTCAAATTGGTCTATATGCTATAAAATCCAAAGTCCCCCACATCCAAATATTAAACACTTCAAGTTTCCCACATGAGCCAAAAATAGGACAATGATGACCACAAATGTTAAGGAAAATACACAACACATTAGTTGATGATCTACTCAACACCTCTCGATAAAAAATGAGATTTAGGATGCTTTATAGAAAAAATAAATCATTGAGTATGCGGAAAATAAGAAATTCCCAATTAGAATGTTCATTTCATATAAAATAGTAGATAACAAATCTATCATAGAGCAGTTCTATAAAATGTAACATATCTTACAAAATCTAAATTAAAATAATACGAACATAAATAATGTACTCATTGTCTCATAAATTATTGATAACCCCCCTATTATAAGAATGTTAAACATTATATAAACAAATATTCTTCTATAACACTACAAGATTTAAATAAATAAATAATGATTCAAAAACAAGATATATTCAGAATTAAAATTGAAAATTATAAAGTCCACAAAGATGTGGGAAATTATAATTATATTTTATAACAAAGTAGATGAATGTAGTTGTGAGGTAATGTAAAATTAAAAACATCAAAACCAAAGAAAATACAAATCACTAAAACTTTAATACTAACAAACAAACAAACTCCCATTGTACTAACAATTTTCCTCAATTGGCTACTCAAATGCCTTCAAATTGAGGAGGAATATAAAAAAATGATGAGTAAAATGAAGATAAGGATGATAAATCCAAGGTCATCATGGAATGGGAGTGGGTCTATCTACATCTTAAAAGAAGTAAAAACATCCAAAACATCCTTCAAAATTAAAGGTATAATTCAAGAAGAATAAAGGGGTGGGATACTTTTGTGGAAAGCCATGACACTTCAAATGGGATTGCCATATTTTTAAGACAAAATATGGAAACAATGCTTCAAAGGATAAATTTTATAACCATGGTCTTTGAAGGTAATGTTCTTGAAGATATCTCTTCTTGGTGTATCAATTATAGAGTTACAAAAAATGTGTGGAATAAAAAATCTCTATTTAAGATGATGGAATCAATCAAATATGGGATGTCTCTCTACTTTGGGAACTCTGAATGAATATATGTACAAGGGAAGGCTGTGCCTAAACATAGGTTTACCTTAGGAAATATCATCACTTTAAATTATGTCTTTTATATACCTAAAGTTTTTAAGAATTTAGTTTTGGTTAGCTTGTTGAACAAGCTTTAGTTTATGCTTTATTCAAGGAAGATGAATTTCTTATGTCCAGTGGTGGGATATTGGTTGAAAAGGGTCACTTGTATGATTAATTATTCAAATTAAATTTAAATTTCCTTTTTTATTACATTTTAGAGTATTTGAATTTATAAAATAATCTTTTAGGTCACATAAATTATAAGAAAATGAATGAAAATTAAAAAAATAGAATTATTACCTAGAATGGATAAAAATGATCATAAATGTGTGAATTTCATACAAATTAAAATATTTAACCATTTTCAATAATATAAAGGAAAAGAAATTTTTTATAATTAATACATAGTGGTGTATGGGATCTTCAAGATATACTCACCATATGTAATAAAAATAGATTTATAACTTTTATTGATGATTATTATAGATTTGTTTCATGTATATATTTTACATGCTAAAGATGAAGTTATAGATAAATATAGTATCTATAAAAATGAGGTTGAAAAAAATGTGTACATATAACTAAATTCCTTGGATCTGATAGGGAAGAAAAATGTTATAGTACTTAATTGTTTGAATCACTAGGGATCGTACATGAGGTGACAGCTCCCTATACACTTTAAAAGAATGGTTTATATGATAGAAATAATAAAATATTAATGAAAATGGTTAACTTAATTATGTATATCTTAGGTATCTCAAAAGTAATTAGGGTGATTTGTTATTAATTGTGTGTCAAATCCTAAATAGAGTTCTCAAAAAATGGAAGGTTATGATTTTATATGACTAATGGAAGTATATAAAACCAAAATTAAATTATTTAAATATTTGGGGTTGTTATAAAATTATAAGATTACCTGATCCTAAAAGATAAAATTTAGGTAAAAGAGGTATTGATTTAATATTTATTGGATATGCAGAGTATTAAAAATATTATAGATTCATGGTTATATAATTGAATTATTTAGTACCTACAAACCTAGTTATTAAATAAAGATATGTTATCCTTGATGAATATAAGTTTACCACTTTACCTAAGAAAATCCAAATTGAAAAATCTAACTCAAATAATAGATTATCTCAAGAAGGTATAGTTGAGGAGGTTTGAAAAAGTAAACAAACTCAGATACCTAGGAAATATGGATATGATTTCTATATTTTCTTTTTAGAAGGAATTAATGATATTATTTATAACATCCCAACCCATCCCATTTAATTGGGAATGAAAAAAATTATATTAACCTTATGTGACATCCCTAAGGAACTAAATGTTGACAATAAATGTCTTGGGATTTACCAAAACTTGGGGGAAAATTTTCCCATAAATGAACAACCTACAAGCAGACCAGTATGATAGATGATAAAAAACTATAATAACAATAATGTGTAACTAAAAAATAATCAGATTAATAGAAAAATAAGAAAACAAAACATAATTTAATAATTTTAAGATGATAATTTTGAAGGTAAATAGGACTCAAGATAAAAATAAACATAGTGCTAAGGTGGAACCACTCCAAACACCAAGACTTGACAGGCACCCCAAGCTCCAACTCCAAACATCCAAGTCCACATCATTACATGGATATATTGGTAAAATATGAAACCTTACCCTTAATTGTATCATGATAAATAGTGTTTTCATGTACACCAAAGTGAATATGCAGAGGGTGAGTATACAACCTAGTAGGAAAACCCTAAGACTTCCCCCAAATGAAACTAAAATAAGAAACATGTTAGGTCACATTTTATTTAAAATAAAATAAATTCATATTCATGAAAACTAGTACACAACATATATATATCCAAAGGAAGTCAAATAACTCACACAAAAAACACACCCATGGAATGAACCCATTCACTCGTACATAGCACCAACCAATGAAAGAATTTCCTTAAGGCCACTCTTGAATGGTCCAACTCATGTGTAGTTTTCTTCCCTCTGGTCCCAAGTCATCAACATAATCTAATGTTCCATAAGATTGTAATTACAACCATGTATAACCCACATGTCTATTTCCATACGTTTATGAACACACACACACACTAAGTTCATTCCAAGTTCTCACATTCAAAACCCTTACTTTAAAAATCATTTTTATTTAATAATTTAACTGAACACCTTGTGGGAATTACCTAGAATTCTAGTTTTGAAGACTAACTAAGAAAATGTATTTCACAAAGATTTTTTATAATGGTTTTCCAATAAAAATAAAATCAATTTATCTAGAAAACAATGATCCTTCACATTCAAGTAGAAATTAGAAAAATAAGAGAAGCCACCTACCTCTAAATGGTTGGTACATGAAGAATTGTTTAAAAATCTCAAATATATAGTCTTTATAATATATTCCTTAAATTAATCACAAATAATATTAATCATTCCATTATCTAATTAGTAGATTCGAGAAATACACGCCTAATCTAAGGTTCCTCTTTAGAGAAAATGGGAGGAGAGACGAGAGAGAAGAAAAATGAAGCTCTTACCTTTAATTTCTTAGATCCAAAACTCTGTGGTCTGTTGAAATCAATCATTGAAAGGAATAAGATCACTAAAATCTCCTATGGGGTGTTAGAATTCAATATCCTATGTTAAAAGAGAAATAGTGAAGGTTTTTAGGGAAGTTTAGGGTATTTAATTGAAATTTTATATTTAATTATTCACGTTATATGTTTAAACCACATGGTTTGGAAAACAATGTCCCAACCATATAAATCGAATATGTACCAAAAAGTTATAAGTTATGTAGTTAATAGACATTTTTTCCAAATTGTGTACTAACCATGTTTCTACCCAGAATACCCCTCCATATCTTTTATAGTTTCCTAGGGAATCCGTACGATTCCCCCTAATCATACTCAAATCATGTACCCACAAAAACCTCTCCAAAACACTTAAAAATTTAAAAACCTTCTTGAGGCATAAACTAACCATTCCATAGCTTAAAATACATAATTAAATAAGGAAATACCTCAAAATGGGGGTGTTACGCTCTCCCCACCATGGAGATTTCTATCCTCAGGAAGTTGGAGGTTGGTGTTATCGTTAAAGTATTATGGACACTACTCCAGAATAAAGCTCATTTGTTCCCATTTACCCTCTTTAATATCTCTATGCTATAATAATACACATTCCAAAGAGATATATATTCCTCATTATATCTTCTCTTTTCTATCTAAAATATGAATTGGGTCATGGAAAACATAACATCTGGTTCAAGAGTGACATGGTCCCAATGTATCACATGGCTAGGGTCAAGCTAGTAATTATTTAATTAAGACACATAGAAAACATAATGTATATCACTAAATATTGAAATAAATGCTAAATTATATGAAATTACACCAATACAATCCAAAATCTTGAATAGATCAATATACTGAGTAGCTAGTTTTCATTGCCTTCCCAAATGGTAGTGACCCAGTCTCAATGAAACTTTCAAGAATATATGGTCACCTACCTCGAAATACAAGGGTCATTGATAATGATGTGCATATGAATTTTGACTCCTCTAGGTCATTTCCATCTATTTCATGATCATCTAGATTTTGGAAGTATTTTTATGGATAAGACTTGGTATAATCAATGAAGTGTCCCCAATATCTACCCAACAAAGTGGTGATCGACATGAACAACCATACAATGTCTCAAACAGATCCATTTTTTCCATGTACAAATAACTTTTGTTATATGAAAAATCCACTAAATTAAAATTTTCTTCTCATGAACCACTAAGATCCATAACACATTCTCATATCATATCTTCTAATCTTTAGATCATACATTTTGACAGGCCATCTGTTTTTAGATGATATTATGTTCTCATAGTCAACTGAGTTCCAAGGTCTTATTGCAAGGATCCACAAAAGTGTGAAGTAAATCCAGATTATAAATTAAATAATATTGATAACATTACTCCATTAAATTTTAACTATTATTGATATATATCTTTCCAAAATATTTTACCATAATGAACTCTTGAATTGGAACAAAATGGACTTACTTAGTGATTTATTCCACAATCACCAAAATAAAATTATGTTTTTGAAGTGTATATGGTGGACTAGGGACAATGTCTATGGAAATATATTCTCATTTCTAAATAGGTATATTCATCAACTACAATAGGCCTATTGGTCATTGGTGTTCATCTTTTACCTATCAAAATGTGAGACATCTCATAACATGGTCATCCAATTTTCATTTCATACCTAATCACTAAAAATGGGTATTCATTACTCTATACGTATTTTTCATTCCTAAGTGAACCACCCATTTTAAATGGTGGTAGATTTAAATAATTTATTCTTGGTACAATGAAGGAAGTATGATTCAATTCCAAAAGTGAAACAAAAAAATTTCATCCACTATCCAGACCGCAATGATCACCCCACCATTAAGTTTTAACCTCATTTATAAGAAATATAGGTCTGATTGTTGATCCTCCTTAATTATAATCACTAATTTAAGAATGAGAGTAATGGGAAATAAAACTATATTTCAGTTCTATTCCTTCCAATCTAGCTGCATTTTGGAAATTTCTCTCATAAGATGATACTATTCATGAGCCTCTCAGATCACCTCATTATATGACTTTCAACTCAAAGAATACACCATTGAATTTACTCTTATTGGTGTATAAACCTATTCAAAGTTAAACATATATAGATATTTCATCCATAGGTGTTTCTTTATATTCAAATCCCTTTGTGAAAAGATATGTTTCATGATTTTATGATCCATAAACACTGTGAACTTTTCATAAAAATAGGTAGTGGTTCCATGTTTTTAGTGCATGGACTACCACAGCTAGTTCTAGATAAAGAATCAGATAATTATTTTCATAAATTTTCAAATGCCTCAAGACATAAGAAAATAAATGGTCACCCTTTATGATAACACATTCCAGTCCCAATCCTGATGCATCATAATATACAATATAGCCTTTTTCTAGTTATGTAAATATGTTGATAGGTGTAAAAGTTAGTCAATCCTAAAACTCATAAAATGATTTCTATCAATCCTTATTAAATTTGAATGGAATAATTTTCTTCTTAAATTATTCATAGGAGAAGCGGGTCTTGATAAATATTGAACAAAGTGAAAATAGCTACCTACTAAGCCTATAAATATTCATATACCAAATAAGTTCTTAGGTGGTTTCTAAGAAATAATTGGTTTAATATTTTTAGGATCAACTGATATTCATATTTCAGTGATTACATTCCTAAGTAATTAAACCTCTTGTATCTATAAGTCACACTTACAGAATTTAACATAAATTTGGTGCTCACACAATATACCCAATACAATATTTAAGTGACTCTCATGGTTATTTATAGTATTAAAGTGCACAAAATATTTTCAAATGTAACACCCTTGGTTTGAGGTATGTTTGTATTCTATTAGTGATTTAAATCCTTTTTCATGGTTTTAGTTGGGTTTGGGAGCTTGGGTTAAGTGCTTGGAGAGTTTTGAGGGTTTTTTGGTTTGTTGGGTCCACTATGGCCAACAAAATGGTTGTGGTGGTGGGTGTGTTATACTGAGTGTATCCCTATGAAACATAGGCTATCCAAAACACCTACATATTGGGTGTGTTATCTTGGGTGACTTAATATACAAAAACTATAGAGAGGAATCATCGTGTTGTGGTCCTGGGTGTGGAGAGCCTAAAACAGCTTAGGTATATACACCAAGACATATAGGCTAGCCATGGATTGCCTCCCGTATGTCAATCATCTGAAGGCACCATACCCATTTTTTGACTTCACTAAGTCATAGTAACAATAAATTAGGATTTTTAAATGGTTGGTATTCATGCCTATCTTGGGGTAAACTCATTGGATTCACGTATGATCATTTTGGGTGGGATTTTAATGAAGTTTTTAAGAAAAAATAATCTCATATAACTCTTTTATTTCCTCCTTTTCTAAGTTTTTTAGATTTATAATTTTAAAGATAACATTGAATTACTTCCTATAGATCATTGGTAAAGATTTTTGGGAGGCTGATTTCTAGTGTTGTGGTCATGTTTCTCAGTTTTGTTTAGTGAAATCGATGGACTTTAGGTTGGTGTATTCTTACCCACTATACTATTTTGGAACTTAATATATTGGTTTTTTCTAAATCATTCTTGTGTTCTTATTATAAATTTCTTGGAAATTATATATTGAAAATCCCTGTTGTTGAATGATTTCAAAATGATAATTTTGAAATATAGAAACAAAGTTTTTTCCAAAAATCCATAATGAAAATATGATTTCAATGAATGATTTAATTGGTATCTTGGTATAATTGGGTTAGTGTGAATTATTTGGGATGGAGTATAGTCTTAAAGTAACACTATTTATGTGAGTCACTAAGTGATGACTTGGTGATAGGATGAATCACCGCTCATGAGTATAGGGAGTTCCATGGTGTGCATGTGTGTGTGTGGATGTGTAAACATGGTATGGTTATTCTAAGTGATAAATAATGTTATTATTCATTGATTAATGTTTTCTTATAATTAATTCATTTTTGGATTGGTATAAAAAATATATTCTTATCACCTATTTTATATAAAATTTTCTAACTTGTTCTTATCCTAGTGGTGTGATTTGTAAATTATTTGGGGTTAACTATTGAGTGCTATACTCACCCCCTTCTTGGTAACTTTGGTGTGTTTGAAGATGTTATTTATTGGATATAAGAAAGGTTTGAGTTTCTTACTTCTCTGGTGGTTATCCTTGATGTTTTTTTCATAGTTTATGGAGATGGAGATTGGGGTAGTGTGTGTCCTAGTTGGAGTGGTGCCACCTTGGTTCCAGAGTATTCTAATATTTAGTGTTTTTAGTATTTCCTTTTTCACTATTCAAGTGTTACTTTGATATTGTTACTTGGATGGTATTTTTTTAACTTGAATGGTTTATTTATAATGAATCATATTGTTGGTTTTTTTATATTATTTATTCTTTCAAATTCGTATTGATTAGAAAGGTAAAATCATCTCCTAATATTTATGTAATCCCTTAGAATTTATTTACATCCTTTGGTTCCTTAGGGATGTCACCTAAGTTTAGTAAGACCTCCAACCCAACCCATGCTAATGGGTTGGGTAGGGATGTTACAACTCGTATCGGTTTGGTCAATCCTTGAGTTGTTATGGTAGCAAGGATATGGGATATATCCGGGCTTGAAATGTATTTCATAAAATGATGTAGATAAACTTTTTAAATTGAAATTCAAATTACTAGGGTGGCCCATATACAAAAAGTGTTGTTAATCACATCTAGTTACATTATTAACGCATCATCATGGGTTTATCTAGTGAGTTATGGTATCATGAATTAGTAAAGAAACTTGTCACTATGATTGCATTACCACATGATTACTTGATTTCGGTACAGTAATATTGTGATTGTTTTGTTGATATATAAAATATAACCATAAAAAAGATAAATAGTAAAAGTGAAAAATTGTTAACTTCTGAAATGGTTTGTAGAATGAAAATGCAACTAGTAATGAGAATAAGAAACTAGTGAGAGGGAGCATCTGAGAACATGGTTTCACCTGAACCACAGGTGAACCAAGATTTGGCTCATACTATAGTGAAATCCTTTCAAGCTATTAACAAGGTACCTAAAACTGAGGAACCTAATTAGGTGAATCACTCAATGGAATTTATAAATAAGAACCCACCAACATTCCATGGTGATTATGGACCTGATAACATAGAGGTATAGCTAAAAAGGATGACCAGGATTTTTGAATTCTTGGGAACTCTAGATGAAATGAAGATCAAGTTAGAAATTTATATGCTTAAGGATTTGGCACTAGCAGTTACTATTCGGTACTATAGCAGTTGAAACTATTTACCTGATTTGGGCCTTCGAGCCACCGGTTAGGGCCTATGGGTCTCCAGGGCCTTCATGTCATCAAAGGCCTTCGGGCCACAGGGCCTTCGAGTCACAAAGACCATGGAGTAGCCCAGTTCACACAGAACAGGCCCCAGAAGAGGATCAGGGCAACAGGAGTAGCAGCCGCCAGATGCATAGCTAACCGGATTGGAAGAATGAGAGGGTATGGCAGCCGCCATTGGGACCAGGCACCGTGCAGCTTTGTACGGGGAAATGTTAGCCGATCAGCAATGCAAGGTGGGGAGCTAAGGTGATAAATGGTTCAAGACACTGGGGAGGGGAAGTTATAGTGGGTTGGGCCTACGGGTCATGTAATGGGCATTGTATGCCTCTGGGCCTTCGGGTCATGTATTGCGGGTCATGTCGGGCCTTGGGCCTTGGTCCTTGGGCCTACAGGTCATGTATGGGTTCCCCTTCAACCCTTAAAAGGGGGATTATATATAATAAAATAAAAAGAAGGCCTTTGGGCCATTCTGGTTGAATAAGGCACTTTTTGTAGAAATATATCTTATAAGAATTCTGAATGGAGGGGAAACCTTTGTTTATTTTGGTGTTGATGACAATTTTAGTATAGGAAATAAATGCAGGAGGGAGGGTTACTCTCAAGGTAGCAAGATAATAGAAAATCAATCCATAGGATCAGTTACTTATCCACTGTTTTGTAGTAATGAACCAAGCTATTTCCAATGTGGCTCCCTTACACACATAAAGAAGGAATGTATTGTACCACTAAGGAATTTTACCAGTATGGAAATAAAGGGAATCTCAAGATGTATTGTCATAAACTTCTAAAACCAATAGGTGGAACTAGCTCGACTCATCCTCAGGTTTTTTATTATTGAACAAAACAATCTCATTAGACTAGTTATCATCCACAAACCTAGGTGAACCTAGAGACCTCTAGAAACACTTGATTTTTTAGTCATCACCTCATCAGGTAAGTAAGAGCTATCATGTGATAGCTAATCAACATCTATACAAAGTAGAGTATTCTATCCCAACTCAGAAATTGAGTCCCTTTATAGTGTGAGGTATCATCCTTATGAACTATACTCTTATTAATGTCCTGTTTTATACTGGTGTATCACATTATTTTCTTTCTCTTCATATGGTTAAACAATTGGTATTACACATGGAAATGATTCCTCAAGCAATTAGTATCAATACACCCCTAGAACAGTGGGAGCGAAAAGCATTCAAGTACTCAAAATATTCCATTACCATTGATGCGGTGTAGTTTATATGGGAGTTATGGTCTTAAAGATGGATAATTTTAATCTAATCTTTAGAATAGACTGGCTGGTACAATTCAAATCCCATGTTTATTGATATGCTCAAAAAGTGATGTTTTCATCCCTAGATGGAAGTCTTCATGTATTCAAGGGGAATTGGGACATAAAATTAGGGAGAATGGGACCTTTAGTTTCAGTGGATAGAACTATCTCTATTTAATTAATAGTAATAAACCTGATCAATACGAATGAAACTAGTAATATGAGTCTTCCTACCATAGTGGATTGATACCTGGATGTCTTTCTGAATGATTTCTCTAGGTTACAACCCAAGCGAGAAATCAAATTTTCTATCAATCTACTCCAAGAAACAATCCCTATTTCACTCTTATCTTATAGAATGGCTCTAAAAGAGTTGTAGTAATTAAAGTTCCAGCTAGAAGAGTTGGGTAGTAAAGGCTTCATTAGACCTAGCACATCACCTTGGGCTACCCCAGTTTTATTTGTAAAGAAAATGGGTGGTTCCCTCTAGTTATGTGTTTATTATCATAAACCGAATCAAGCTATGATAAAAAATAAACACCCTATTTATTGAATCAATGGTCTATTTAATCAATTAAAGGGATCTAATTGGTTCTCTAATATTGATCTATGATCAGGATATCATAGTTTGAAAAGAGGATATTCCAAAGACATCATTCTGGGGTCGATATGGCTATTATAAATATATCATCATACCCATTGTATAACACACTGAGATTTTTTGGTATGTATCATCTTAAATAAATTCAATTTATTCGATAGATTACATTTCTTGTAACACCGAGCTTAAACGAATTATGATATACTATTAAATATTAACATGAATGTTGGAATAGTAATGTGACAGTTATGAATAGTAAACCAGACATTAGAATAATAAAATCACCTATAAAAGTATAAATAAAATTCAGGTATCTCATAAATGAAAATATGATATATTTAAATCATGTCATAAGTAAATAAATGAGTTAAAAATGATAAAATAAGTGTTGGTATTTTTGTGAAATGTAAATGTTTATTTAAAAAAAAAATTAATTAATATAATGATTTAAAGAAAATTTATTTTCGTAAAATAGATTCATAAATTAATATTTTATTTTATTATTATTATAATATAATTTTATGAGACCTTAATTAATTTTTCAAAGTGTCATAAAATCAGTTATAATTTTAAAATTGTTATTTTTTTAATAAATGATTATTTTAATTAGAAATTAAATTTCTTATATTTATAAAAAAATCATAAAATGGAGTCCCTTTTCAAAATATAGATATTGAAAAAATGTTAGGGTGAATTTTTGGTATTTTTTTGAAATAGTTGATTTTTTGCAAATAATGAAATATGGTAATTTGTGGTATTTAACTTTTTAATCCAAATACAT